>CM077667.1:493131012-495603512 GCA_039707655.1 Elymus sibiricus
ATTCAATTGTAGTGCCAGAGTAGTGCACAGTCATGTGGTGGTGGTGGAGAATCTGGATAATAAAATTGATCGATTGGGACTTTGTTACTTTGATCTGGCATGTTTGATGCATAAGGAACAAGATGCACTAACCATGGGCATCAAAATAAACTATACCGAGATCACAAACACGTATTCAAGGATGAAAGGGTCAAATGGATCAAAACTATAGTTTCACTTTCTATTTCTATAGTATCATGTACATTTATACAATATAGTTGTATGAATATCAGCTATTCCTTAAAAGGCAGATGCCGATCGGAGGGCGCCAAGAATGACTTGGGAGTATCTATGAGCTAAGGATGTTGAGTAGAGAAACTCTGCTCTGGACTAATTATCTCCGATACTGCACTCTAACTCTGACAATTGTCCCTCCTTACAAACAACGGCCTTCTTCTTGTGAAATGCCTTGGAAACAAGAGACTGTTTAGGCATTTCAATTTGCTTCGACACGAGATGGAGTGTGGACTCCAGCAGAGAGGCAAAAACCTCCCTGGCCTTGCACTAGTAGAAAACAGGGCATTAGTCCCGGTTCCAGAGGGCCTTTAGTCCCGGTTCTGCAACAGGGACAAAACGATCGGGACTAATGTCCATCACTTTTAGTCCCGGTTGGCTTACGAACCGAGACTAAAGGAGCTCCACGTGGCCGGACTTTGCAACAGTTAAGGCTCCAACACCGGCGGAGCCGTCATCTCCTTCCTCCTCCATTCGATCGCCGGAGCCGTCATCTCCTTAGTCCTCCATTCGATCATCGGGGCCATCATCCTCTCTTCCCTCACCATCGGTGTCGTTGAGAAACGACAAGGTGATATCATCACCTCCGTCGTGGATTATATCCCCCAACAACTCTTCTTTTTCTAAGTCTCTGTCCATAGTTTCTGCAAATATCACAACATGGCAATATACAACCATGAGAGATGGATTAGTGGCAAACATAGACCTAATCACAACAAGTAATCATATGCATATGAGCAATGGATTAGTGGCAAACATCATGCAAAGTTGACAAGTTTTATAACAGTCAGTTTCAGACGATCGTCGAGGACTCCTCCCCCCTCATGTCTGACGAGTCGTCCTATCTTTCAGGAGAGGATACTATGCGGACCGCCTCTCTCATGCCTGTCCAACGTGCAAATCATGTTTTCATATGCCTCAAAATCAAAGTTATCGGGGTTATGTTTTAACGACCCCCCCCCCCCCCCCTCATGTCGAAGTTATCGGGGTTATGTTTTAATGACCCCCTCTCTCATGTTTTCATATGCCTCAAAATCAAAGTTATCGGGGTTATGTTTTAACGAAAAGATGAATACAAGATTTATACACAAGATGAATACAAAATGAATACAAGATGAATACAAGATTTATACACATAGATGAATACACAACTCAACAAATGAACCAACCATCATCCTATGATCAAAACTCAACATACAACAAATGGACACCTTTTGTCGAACAGCGGAAGGACGATCACGGACCAACTCCACGAAGATGCAACACCACAACCTATAATTCCACCGATTGAAAAAAAAATTAGGCAAAACCCAAGTATAGTAGCACTTGCATGGCAAAAAAACCTAGTAAAACCTAGTAAAAAGAAGTATATTTGTCACCAAAATACAACACTTGACATGGCAAAAAAACATTTTTTTATGAAGGAGAAAATAGATCCTGTTGAACTTGAGCATTTCTCAGACTTTGAAATGCTCCTGTTGACTATTTCAAATGAACTTGACAGAAATTTGCCATATTACTTCTACCATGGCAAAAAGTGTTCTCCCTAAGCCAAAAACTTGACAGAAACTTGACAAAAATTGCATTGGAACTTGACAGAAACTTGACAAAAATTGCATTGGAACTTGTCCATGATCTCATCGATCTTGAGCAGAGTAGAATATATGCTAGTAGAGTATAACTAAGCAAAAATTCAGCATTCTTAATATATGTTTGTGGCATCACTAAAGAAGTTTTGAAGCAACATCGAACAAACTAATTTTGAAGCACCATCTATTTGATCATCATCAACGATGGAAACATCAGGGCACCTGCTTGAGGAAACATGCAAATCAATAAAAGAGTGATGCAATGAGCTACTGATTTCAATTGACACACAGATTATAACTATGCATGACTAACCAACAAACATAGGCAGTATGTTATATTTGCCTCTTTGAAATGCTCATGCAAACCAGGTGATTTCAATTCTATACAAATTAAATGCTTATTGAAAATAAGAATGTCATTATGCCACAAAAAACATAAACTAATTAGGCTGCATAGACTTCCATGATTCTATTCCCCTCTGCCACAAAAAACTTTGACAAAATAGTAACAGGTAGATCACATGCTTTGCAAAACAGAAACTAAAATGCTGGAGATGACATATAGGGTCTAAATGTTCCGCATAATCTGCTCAGCAAATCATCACAACAAGTAACATGTATGATCAACAAGAACACAAGAACTAGCAACCCTGAGATCCATGACCGCGGCTGGAACAGGGAAGAAGGGGGATGGAAGAGGGAGGAAGGAGGTAGGAGAGGGGTGGAGGGAGTACCTGTGGCCGGCTGTGGAGCGGTGGCGTCGGGGCAGGGCAGGGGCGCGGGGAGCGGCGGCGTCGGGGCAGGGCGCGCGTCGAGGCAGAGGGGCAGGGCGCGGCGAGGGCGTCGAGGGCATCGGCGAGGGGCAGGGCGCGGCTAGGGCGTCGACGGCGAGGTCCGGCAGCCTGGCGCCGTCGAGGTGGTCGTCGGCGCCGTCGGGGGAGAGGAGGGTCGAAGAAACTGGATGGGGATTCGAAAAACAAGGTAGGTACATACCTAAATAATAACGGAGCTTATAATGGACAGTATTGCAACTATGAAGGGAATCTGGCTAGGTGTGACGCAACCATCAACCATGTGGCTTCGACCTGGCGTGTTCTGTGCATGATCAGTGAGATCCACAAAATAAGGATTGTGTGATAATCAAGAATCTTAAGGAACAGCTAAAAAAAAGAATCTTAAGGTAATGTTGACTTGTAAAAAAACTTGCATGTAGGTTTAACATCATTTTGCTGTTATCATTTACCACAAAAATGAAACCGGTAACACAAACCTAATTAGCAGAAACTAACAAATACATGATGGATTCACATCATACACATTTCCTTTTGTCATGCATATATTCATCACCATGTCCCAAGAGATTTTATCAATATCACAAAATCTGAGATGGATCAAAACTTTGGTCTTTGTTTCTATAATTTACGTACATTTGTACCGTATACATATGGCAAAACTGTATCAAGATCGGCTCATCCTCAAAAAGGCGGATGCCAATCACAGGGAGTAGAGTGATGTGGAGAATCTATGAGCTAAGAATGTTTAGAAGAGAAACTCTGTTCTGGACTAATTTCCTGAACAGATTTCCTGCTCCATTCTGAAGATCTTCGATACTGCACTCTAACTCCTGCAATTGCTCTTCCTCGCAGACAACTGCCTTCTTCTTGTAAAATGCCTTACAGACAAGAGACTGCTTTGGCATTTCAATTTGCTTCAACAAGAGATGGAGTGTGGACTCCAACAAAGAGCTGCAGATCTCTCTTGCCTTGGTCAAAAGCATGACCATCTTGTCGGATGCAGCCTTCTTGGTAGTCTTCTTGAAATGTTTCCTGGCCTTCTTCGCCAAGCGAGTAAAACACTGGATCTTGGCTTGAGAAGCTGCATCATCTCCTTTTCTTAGAGCCACTTGCAGCTCTTGAATGATGACCATCATCTCGGCAAAGGTCTCTTGCATGGTGCTGCAGAGATCTAAGAGCTCAATGGAGCATCCCATCTCTCCATCCAACATGTTCCTCTGCTGGGAGGAGCAAACTTGGTTGCTTGGTAGGCAAATAATCTCTTCAAGACCATCGTAGATGTTTGCAAGACTCCGGAGACCATCGCACATCGTGCTGATGGAATTGGAGGAAGAGATGCTTGCTTCTAGGCGGTGGAGCTCTAGCTCGACTTCGGTCTCACTGACGTGAGGCCTAGAAGGCAAACTTATCGATCTTTGGTGGAAAGCCATGATCGAGCTTGAAGCTTTTCTCTGTATTGTGGTGGAAGAGAGGAGGAGAGGTGTAGAGAAAGAAGAACTTGTAGTTTGATGTATCTACCGTTCCGCTGACGCCTATTTATACAGAAGATGTGTACAGCTGTGTTGTAGCATCTGATTGGTAGACATGACGAATCATGCCATTACATCTCCTACATGCTGTCTGCTATGCCTTGAGATCTGGCAGAAGCATAGAGATTGCAACACTAAAGTCATCTCATGTTTAGTACATTGTTTTCTGTGCTTGCTGTCCTTGAGATGAGTCGTCACATTATCATGTTCCATCAATTGGCAGCAAGAACCAATCAAAAAGATGTGGTTTAGTCTGATGGTGGTTTCGGCATAATTGCATGCCCATGCATTGCTTAATGGATCGCTAACCTAAATTTAGCTGTGACATACCTGTATTTAATGAATATTTTCCCTGGTGGGCATTCTTGCAAATTACAGGTTAAAGCCTCAAGGGTCGCATCTGGCATGTTTAGGTCATGGAAACAAGATCCACTGCAAAAGATACAAGTTAGCGGTTCATCATGTTATCCCCATATTTTATTTTCAGCTTGAGGCTTTCAACCACCCACCGTGTGAGCGGCATGACCATTTAATATCTAACCATTACAGAGACTAGCTTTTGATGTGTGCCTATTATTTTCAATTTTTTTGTATGCTATTATTACCTCTTTGTCGTACTCACTGATTCCCAAATTCCCCGGGAATGAGCGTCTAAAGCGTCGACTGTTCTTTGCGTGCATTATATGGAAAGGACCAAAAGGTTTGTGCACTGGCAAGTTTGGATTAGGTCTTGCTCAGATTATAGTTAATACTGTAGAACATGCAAAAAGTTGTGGTTCCGGAGTAAATGTCTTTTCTTATTTTGTCGCCTTCAATACTTAAATGATATAGATGTTAAAGATGTTAAAATTTGAGTACACTGATTTGAACTTTGGTGTATGAAAAAGAAATAATTGCGGTGGCAAAATTGATCGATTGGGACCTTGTGACTTTGATCTGGCACGTTTCATGCATAAGGAACAAGATCGAATAACCATGGGCATCAAAATAAACACGTACTCAAGGATGAAACGGTCAAATGGATCAAAACTTTAGTTTCACTTTCTATTTCTATAGTATCGTGTACATTTATACAGTATTGTTGTATGAAGATCAGCTATTCCTTAAAAGTCGGATGCCGATTGCAGGGCGCCAAGAATGACTTGGGAGTATCTATGAGCTAAGGATGTTGAGTAGAGAAACTCTGCTCTGGACTAATTTCCTGAACAGATGTCCTGCTCCACTCAAGATCTCCGATACTGCACTCTAACTCCGACAATTGTTCCTCCTTACAAACAACGGCCTTCTTCTTGTGAAATGCCTTGGAAACAAGAGACTGTTTAGGCATTTCGATTTGCTTCGACACGAGATGGAGTGTGGACTCCAGCAGAGAGGCAGAAACCTCCCTGGCCTTGGCCAATAGCATGACCATCCTGCAATCTGCAGGAGCCTTCTTCGTGGCCTTCTTGAAATGGTTCCTGGCCTTCTTCACCAGGCGGGTGTAAGACTGGAGCTTGGCTTGAGCAGCTGCAGAATCCCCTTTCCTTAGAGCCACTTGCAGCTCTTGGATGATGGCCTTCATCACGGCGAAGATCTCTTGCATCGCGCCGCAGAGATCTAGGAGCTCAAGAGAACCTTCCAGTTCACCATCCAACATCACCCTCTGCTGGGAGGAGCAAGATTGGTGGCTTGGTAAGCAAATGATCTCTTCAAGACCATCGTAGATGTTTGCAAGAGTCCTGAGACCATCGCACATCGTGCTGATGGAATTGGAGGAAGAGATGCTTGCTTCTAGGCTCAGCAGCTCTTCTTTGACTTCGGTCTCAGTGGCCTGAGGCCTAGAAGGCAGACTTGTCGATCTGAGGTGGCAAGCCATGTCTGATCTTGAAGCTTTTTTGGTATAGTGGTTGAAGAGAGGAGGAGCAGGAAAGAAGAGCTTCTAGTTTGATGTATCTACCGTTCTGCTGACGCTTATTTATACAGAAGATATGTGTACAGCTGTGCTGCAGCATCTGATTAGTAGACATGAAGAATCATGCTTTACATAAGCCTTGAGATCTGGCAGAAGCATACAGATCACAACACTAAAGTCGTCTCATGTTTACTAGAACTTTTTATTGTGTTTGCTGTCCTTGAGATGAACCATCACATTGTCATGTTCCACTTATTGGTAGCAAGGACTGATTAAGAATGGTATAGTTTAGTGGTGGAATCTTGTCATGTTCAGGTCCTGAGAGTTTTGTCACCCATCTTCAGGGCAAGTTTGTGCCGCTCTGCTGTCATTATCGTTTTCATACATCTATGAATGAGTGTACGGGCCTGTCGAAAGTGTCTTAACTATCGGAGACAAACTCACACACGAGGATCAGTTTTCCGTGTTAGATAGTCTAGACAGATTGGTCATGTGCATGATGAATAACCCTCTTCATGCCATGTCTTAATTGTTCTGCACGAGGGTGTCGACGTGTGGTTGCTTCTTGCTGGTGTCCAACCTTACCCTCTTGACTCTTCATAACATCGCTGGCATGTTTCAGTTGCATGCTTGCAATTCGTCTAGTAATGCTAACAACTGTACAGGTGTTCAACTGCCAAACCTTTTTGTGGCCCAACAATGCTTACATTTTCTGCAAATTGGTATTAAGCGTATGTATGTCGTCGTCATCAAGTGACAATATTAGTGGACAGGCATGGTTCTATGGTTTTTGGACCAATATGTTGGTAAATTTCCTCACAAATTCTTAGCTACATGAGATTTTCTTTTAGTGTATACGGTTCTAATGGATTTTAGTGGTGTTCGTATACAATGTAAGAGGGCGGAAGAAAGAAACAGAAGTATATTACGATTGCCTTGATGACTGATGAGGCAAAATATCTCACTTTTACAGGAAATGTTTTATTGCTGCCAATGTGTTAACATTAGGATATGCTATCTCAGAAATAATTATCTCCCATTAAATACCAAATAATATTATGCTGAAGATACCAGCATACATTTTTTTTTCATTTGAGAATATAGGTTATTATTGTTGTTAAGAACATTTTTTTCATTTTGTCCACTTAATTTATCCATAGTAATTAGCTATACAAGTTCATCAGCAATGCAAACATAGAATATGAATAAGAAAAACAAGGTAGGTACATACCTAAATAATAACGGAGCTTATAATGGACAGCATTGCAACTATGAAGGGAATCTGGCTAGGTGTGACGCAACCATCAACCATGTGGCTTCGACCTGGCGTGTCCTGTGCATGATCAGTGAGATCCACAAAATAAGGATTGTGTGATAATCAAGAATCTTAAGATACAGCTAAAAATATAATCTTAAGGTAATGTTAACTTGTAAACAAAGCCTGCATGTAGGTCTAACACCATTGCTGTTATCATTTACCACAAAAATGAAACCGGTAACACAAACTTAATTAACAGAATACATGATGGATTCACATCATACACATTATTTTCTTTGGCCATGCATATATTCATCACAAAGCCCCAAGAGATTTTATCAATATCACAAAATCTGAGATGGATCAAAACTTTGGTGTCTGTTTCTATAATTTCTGTACATTTGTACTTTATACATATGGCAAAACTGTATCAAGATCGGCTCATCCTCAAAAAGGCGGATGCCAATCACAGGGAGTAGAGTGATGTTGAGCATCTATGAGCTAAGAATGTTTAAAAGAGAAACTCTGTTCTGGACTAATTTCCTGAACAGATTTCCTGCTCCATTCTGAAGATCTTCGATACTGCACTCTAACTCCTGCAATTGCTCCTCCTTGCAGACAACTGCCTTCTTCTTGCAAAATGCCTTGCAGACAAGAGACTGCTTTGGCATTTCAATTTGCTTCGACAAGAGATGGAGTGTGGACTCCAACAGAGAGCTGCAGATCTCTCTTGCCTTGGTCAAAAGCATGACCATCTTGTCGGATGCAGCCTTCTTGGTAGTCTTCTTGAAATGTTTCCTGGCCTTCTTCGCCAAGCGAGTAAAACAATGGATCTCGGCTTGAGAAGCTGCATCATCTCCCTTTCTTAGAGCCACTTGCAGCTCTTGGATGATGACCATCATCTCGGCGAAGGTCTCTTGCATGTTGCTGCAGAGATCTAAGAGCTCAATGGAGCATCCCATTTCTCCATCCAACATGTTCCTCTGCTGGGAGGAGCAAACTTGGTTGCTTGGTAGGCAAATAATCTCTTCAAGACCATCGTAGATGTTTGCTAGACTTCTGAGACCATCACACATCGTGCTGATGGAATTAGAGGAAGAGATGCTTGCTTCTAGGCTGTGGACCTCTTGCTCTACTTCGGTCTCACTAACGTGAGGCCTAGAAGCCAAGCTTATCGATCTTTGGTGGAAAGCCATGATCGAGCTTGAAGCTTTTCTCTGTATTGTGGTGGAAAATAGGAGCAGAAAAAGAAGAACTTCTAGTTTGATGTATCTACCGTTCTGCTGCCGCCTATTTATACAGAAGATGTGTACAGCTGTGTTGTAGCATCTGATTGGTAGACATGAAGAATCATGCCATTGCATCTCCCACATGCTGTCTGCTATGCCTTGAGATCTGGCAGAAGCATAGAGATCACAACACTAAAGTCTTCTCATGTTTAGTAGTACATTGTTTTCAGTGCCTACTGTCCTTGAGATGAGTCGTCCATTATCATGTTCCAGCAATTGGCAGCAAGAACCAATCAAAAAGATGCGGTTTAGTCTGATTGCACGCCCATGCCATTACTTAATGGATCGCTAACCTAACATTAAGCTGTGACCAAAAAGCGTCGACTGTTCTTCGCGTGCATTATATGGGAAGGACCAAAAAGTTCTCGCAAGTTTGGATTAGGTTGTTCAGATTGTTGTTAATACTGTAGAACATGCAAAAGGTTGTGGTTCTGGAGTAAATGTTTTTTCTTATTTTGTCGCCTTCACTGCTTAAATGATACAGATGTCAAAGATGTCAAATTTTGAGTACAGGGATTTGACTTCGTTGTATGAAATAGAAATATTTTCAATTGTAGTGCCAGAGTAGTAGACAGCCATGTGGTGGCGGTGGAGAATCTGGATAATAAAATTGATCGATTGGAACGTTGTGACTTTGATCTGGCATGTTTCATGCATAAGGAACAAGATCCACTAACCATGGGCATCAAAATAAACTATACTGTGATCACAAACACATCTTCAAGGATGAAATGGTCAAATGGATCAAAACTTTGGTTTCACTTTCTATTTCTATAGTATCATGTACATTTATACAGTATAGTTGTATGAAGATCAGCTATTCCTTAAAAGGCGGATGCCGATCGGAGGGCGCCAAGAATGACTTGGGAGTATCTATGAGCTAAGGATGTTGAGTAGAGAAACTCTGCTCTGGACTAATTTCCTGAACAAATGTCCTGCTCCGCTCTCAAGATCTCCGATACTGCACTCCAACTCCGATAATTGTTCCTCCTTACAAACAACCGCCTTCTTCTTGTGAAATGCCTTGGAAACAAGAGACTGTTTAGGCATTTCGATTTGCTTCGACACAAGATGGAGTGTGGACTCCAGGAGAGAGGCAGAGACCTCCCTGGCCTTGGCCAATAGCATGACCATCCTGCAATCTGCAGGAGCCTTCTTCGTGGCCTTCTTGAAATGGCTCCTGGCCTTCTTCGCCAATCGGGTGTAAGACTGGATCTTGGCTTGAGCAGCTGCATCATCCCCTTTCCTTAGAGCCAGTTGCAGCTCTTGGATGATTGCCTTCATCTCGACAAAGATTTCTTGCATGGCGCTGCAGAGATCTAGCAGCTCGAGAGAAGCTTCCATTTCTCCATCCAATATGTTCCTCTGCTGGGAGGAGCAAACTTGGTTGCTTGGTAGGCAAATGATCTCTTCAAGACCATCGTAGATGTTTGCAAGACTCCTGAGACCATCGCACATCGTGCTGATGGAATTAGAGGAAGAGATGCTTGCTTCTAGGCTGTGGAGTTCTTGCTCGACTTCGGTCTCACTGACGTGAGGCCTAGAAGGCAAACTTATCGATCTCTGATGGAAAGCCATGATCGAGCTTGAAGCTTTTTTCTGTATAGTGGTTGAAGAGAGGAGGAGCAGCAAAAGAAGAACTTCCAGTTTGATGTATCTACCCTTCCACTGACGCCTATTTATATGGAGAAGTGCACAGCTGTACTGTAGCATCTGATTAGTAGACATGAAGAATCATGCCATTACATCTCCCTAATGTTGTCTGCTATGCCTTGAGATCTGCCAGCAGCGTATCGATTACAACACCAAAGTCGTCTCATGTTCACTACATTTTCTATTGTGGTCTGCTACCCTCGAGATGAACCATCACATTGCCGTTTTCCACTTATTAGCAACAAGGGCTAATTAACAATGGTATTAGTTTCGTGGTGGACCCTGACATAATTGCACGCTCAAGCTATTATTTAGAGGAATGCTGCTGGCTACCAGCATGTTCTACATTTAACCAGGTATGTTTCTTTCTTTTGTTGGATATATTCATGATAACCTCATGATTTGGAGCTCTTTATTTTTTCGATATTCTCTCTTTTTCCTTTTCAGGCCATTGCTTCTGTTGCCAGCCAAATGGTTCGGTTCTGTGACCAAAAGATTTTTCACTTGCCACATCACAAAGTATGGATGCTAACAAATCATGTTTGCTGGTAAGTTTGAGGCTTTCTGCCAGTATACCATGTCTTATAATAATTTATAATGTTGACACAAACGTAATTACATCTAAGCCGACGGGGCGTTCTGTAATCGTTTTCTTTTCTGCCCGTTTGGGGTGTGTACTATGTCGCTTCTACCTTCTGAATGGAATGAAACACAAGGCTTTTGGATTTTCTCGACCAAAAAAATACGGTAGAATGCTGCACATTTTGTAGGTGGGTGTTTTACCCAGGTCTGGTCATCCAATGGGTTAGTTTGGGAGGTCAAATTCCATAAGGTGACACTGTTTCACTTTTACAGTCTTCCTGGACACAGAACATAGAAGACTCGATTATTTTCCTTTCTTCTCTTCTGTTTAATTTTTTAGCAATGCAGTTTCAATGAGCATATATGTTTTCTAAAGGTCAGAAGATAGAAACCAATACATCTCCTGGAACTAGAACAACATACTTGTAGGTATACTGTGTTAACTTACTTGGTTTGATTGCTGAATATATAACGGATCGATACAATCAAGAAAAGCTTAGCAGATCATCCAAGAAATTATTAAAATTAAAAGAATATTGTAAAAGTATAAGACCCCACTTGAAAAAGTCTAGAACTGTTAAGTAACTGCACAAGATTAAGGAACCAAAGAAATGGAAGTATTGTTTCAGAAAGATACCTTTGTTTGCTTGAACTCTGAACTTCCCATCTTCAGAAGCTGACCGAGCAGGTATTTGGATTGTAACGCATACACATGATCCAGAATTCCATGGAGAAGGCGCATGAAAAGAATTACCCGGATGTGAAGGAAACCATGGATTTTCAGAATTACTCGGAAGTACAATGCTTTTTAAAAAAATTCAACCATTTCAGACAGAACAGAACATCTGAGATCACTTGGTAACTGACAGAAAATCAAATAATTATTTGTTGCAACTGACTGTTCTCCTTACTACAGAATATAGTACATTCCTTAATCAAGAAGCTCCCTCCGGCTAGTGGTAGTTGCAATATCTGCAGAAACAGAGAATCAAACAGATGAGAAGCTGCGAAAAATGAGGATGCATTATGCAGGCTCTTGTTGTATGCTTTGAGAAGGAAAGCAAGCAAAGCTAGCGCATCTATATAGGTATATAACACAGTTTTCTAAGAATGGCATCAGCTGCACTTGTTCAACCAGAGACAGTTTCTCTTCACAAGAGCAAGGTACATAGCTGATTCTACTCTGAATCACTACAGGAGACAACCATGAATCGGTAAAAAGAGGCATGTCTAGTAAAAGCGGCAACATGCAGTACATCATATTGATACATAATAAACAAGTTCCAGCCCAAGATCCATGCCCCCCAATTCTTTCAAGCAGGGGAAGGAGGAGAATCAGGGGCGCTCAACCCAAGAATCAGAAGAGAGGGATGGAAATCTCAAATCCTAGATTTTCGGAGGAGGGCGTAGGTACTTACAGGAGAGAACCAAGCCGTCATTGTCGTTGCCGCCTCATGTGCGGAGAGAAGGTGACGGCACAGTCATCTCAGTTCAGTTGTGCAAGTTGTGGGGAGAGGAGAAATTAAAATTTTGCCAGAGAGGTGTAGGCTCTGTCGACTCTGCCCCCGTCGCTCCGGTTGCCTACATCACGTTTTCTGTCACTAGCGTGGATCTGGCTATGATCCTGGCTATATCCAGCCCAACCAAAAGAGGCCTTATTTGGATTACCCTCTCGGCGCTGATCTCAACCATAAACTCTGGCATTTACCTGTTGCTCATTTCTACAAAAATCCTTTGATGAAGCATAAGAGCAGACTGTGGCAGGCCTGCACAAGTGCACTGATTCATAACTCAGGGCATCCTTCAGACTCTTGCTTACTAAAGCGCCCTTCGCAGGGGCAGTGTAGATGACCAAGCATAACTTCATATTATTGGCATTTTCTTAAGAGATCTCAAAGGTTGACTCAAGTTACCCTGTTTGGTGTAAACAATTGATTATTACTTCCTTTAGAGGGCACTTCTTTCTAAGCATCTCAGCCACAGCCTCGTCTGCTTCCTTCCATCGTTCAGCTCTACAAGAACTTCAATGTAGAATTATAGGAAACGGCATCGGGCTTGCACGGCATAGTGCTTAATAACTTGTGGGCATCATCCGGACGGCCTTGTTCAGAAAAGCCATTGATAAGGGCATTGTATGTGAAAATATCAGGTGTACTTCCATACTTTGGCATTTGCTCAAACACCTCGATTGCACGATCGACAAGCCCTTTTTGGCACAAGGAATTGATTAGTATATTGATTTGACTTCATTTGGCAGACAATCCTTTCTGGCCATCTCAGATATCAGCTCCCCAGCTTCCTCCTGCCGCGCAGCTCTGCACAAACCCTTTAGCACAGCACTGTAACCAAAAGTATCAGGCCTACATGGCATGCTTTGAAATTACTCAATTGCCTCAATTGCCGATTCCACAAGCCCTTGTTCAGAAAGCTCATTAATAAGGCTATTGTACGTGACAATATCAGTGCAAAAGGTTGGATTACGTTTTGGTCAGATTATTGTTAATCCTGTAGGACATGCAAAAGGTTGTGCTTCTAAGATAAATGTTTTTGTTATTTTTTCACCTTAAATGATTAAATGATATAGACGTCGATGATGTTAAAACTTGAGAGTGCTAATTTAGACTTTGTTGTATGAAACAATAAATATATTCAATCGTAGTGCCAGACTGCACAGCCATGTGGACATGTGGTGGTGGTAGAGAATCTGGATAATAAAATTGATTGATTCTGCTAACAACAAGTTGAGACCTTGTGACTTTGATCTGGCATGTTTCATGCACAAGAAGCAAGATCCACTAACTAAGGACATTAAAATAAAGTATAGTAGGCTCACAAAACACGCATCAAGCATGAAATGGTGAAATGGATCAAAACTTCAGTTTCTCTTTCTATAGTATCATTTACATTTATACTATGTCGTGTATAAATATGGGAAAACTGTATGGAGATCAGCTATCCTTAAAAGGTGGATGCAAATCAGAGTGTCAAGAATGACTTGGGAGTATCTACGAGCTAAGGATGTTGAGTAGAGAAACTCTGCTCTGGACTAATTTCTGGAAGCTACAGGAGCCTTCTTCGCGGTCTTCTTGAAATGTTTCTTGGCCTTCTTTACCAAGCGGTTGTAAGATTGGATCTTGGCTTGAGAGGCTGCATCCTCGCCTTTCCTTAGAGCCACTTGCAGCTCTTGGATGATAGCCTTCATCTCGACGAAGATCTCTTGCATGGCGCTACAGAGATCTAGCAGCTCGAGAGAACCTTCAATTTCTCCATCCAATATGTTCCTCTGCTGGGAGGAGCAAACTTGGTTGCTTGGTAGGCAAATAATCTCTTCAAGAGCATCGTAGATGTTTGCAAGACTCCTGAGACCATCACACATCGTACTGATGGAATTGGAGGAAGAGATGCTTGCTTCTAGGCTGTGGAGTTCTTGCTCGACTTCGGTCTCACTGACGTGAGGCCTAGAAGGCAAACTTATCGATCTTAGGTGGAAAGCCATCTCTGAGCTTGATGCCTTTCTCTGTATTGTGGTTGATGAGAGGAGAAGCAGAAAAGAAGAGCTTCTTGTTTGATGTATGTACAGTTCTGCTGCCATCTATTTATACAGAAGTGCACAGCAGTGATGTGGCATCTGATTGAGACATGAAGAATCATGCCATTACATCTCCCTGATGCTGTCTGCTATGCCTTGAGATCTGGC
The DNA here is from genome assembly GCA_039707655.1 of Elymus sibiricus. Lineage (NCBI taxonomy): Eukaryota > Viridiplantae > Streptophyta > Magnoliopsida > Poales > Poaceae > Elymus > Elymus sibiricus. Next base: position 493,145,568 of record CM077667.1, read on the forward strand.
AGAAGCATAGAGATCATAACCCTAAAGTCGTCTCATGTTCACTACAGTTTTTTATTATGTCTGCTGTCCTCGAGATGAACCATCACATTGTCATGTTCCACTTATTGGCAGCAAGGGCTAATAAAGAATGATGTAGTTTGGTGGTGGATCTTGACACAATTGCATGCTCAAGCTGTTATCTAGCAGAATGCTGCTGGCTACCGCGTGTTCTTCATTTAATCAGGCATGTTTTATTTTGTTGGATAGTGGATACTCATGGCTTAGAGCTGGCATTATTATGTACTGGAAAACAAGGTACAACGCACAAGGAACACAGAACTTTTTATTTGTTCAACACTTTATCCTCATCTTTTCAGTTTGAGACACCCACAGTGTGAGTAGCATGGTTATATCACATCAAACCATAACATAGAAGAGGTTCAGAAGTGCCCCTGCTCACCAGTCCTTTTTCGATGTTTTTCATATGATTCTTTTGGTAAACTGATTGATTCTCAAACATCAATGAGTTCTTTTTGGTGAAGTTTAGCATCCCAATAGGTTGTTTTTCCTTTTCAGGCTATTGATTCTTTTGCCAGCCAAATGATTCTGTTCTGCAACTGAGAGGTATGAATGCTAACAAATCCTGTTTACTATTGATTTTGAAGCTTTCTGCCATCATGCCTTAAAATAATTTCTGATGTTGATGCAAACATAATCACATACCATCTCTAATTTCTAGAAGCCCACGGGTCAGTCAGTAATCGTTTTCTTTTTTGGCCCATTTGGGGCGTACTGTGCCTCTTCTAACTTTTCAATGGAATGAAACATGAGGCTTTTGCGCTTTCTCAAAAACAAAAAGATTAGAATGCTAAATATTTTGTAAGTTAGTCTTTTACCCTAGTTTAGTCATTAGTATGATGTAGTATAACTTAGAGCGCACTGTAAATTCTTTGCCGGATATAGAAATGGGGTAATCTCCAATGGATTAATTTAGGAGGTCAAATTTCCATAAGATTACATTGTTTTACAGTCTTCCTGTATAGAAAACACAGAAGGCTCGTTATTTTCCTTTCTACTCTTCTGGTTAAATTTTAAGTTTGATTGCTGAATATATAATGGATTGATACAATCAAGAAAAGCATAGCGGATCATCCAAGAAATGATTGAAAGAAAATGAATATTGTAGAGCCCCACTTGAAAAGTCTAGAACTGCCAAGTAACTGCACAAGATTAAGGAGCCAAAGAAATGGAAGTATCAGTCCAGAAAGATACCTTTGTTTGCTTGAACTCTGATCTTCTAATCTTCAGAAGCTGACCGAGCAGCTATTTGGATTTTAACACATACACATCATCCAGAATTCCCATGGAAAAGGTATGTGAGCAGAATCACCCAGATATGAATGAAACCATGGATTTTCAGAATTACTCAGAAGTACAACGTTTTTCAATTTTTTTAACCATTTCAGATAGAATAGAACATCTGAACACACTTGGTAACTGACAAATAATTAGGTCCTGCAACTGAATTTTCTCCTTACTACAAAATATATCTTGTTCCTTAATCAAGAAGCTCCCTCCTGCTAGTAGTTGCAATATCTGCAGAAACAGTGAATCAGACAGATAAGAAGCTGCGAGAAAAAAAGGATGCTTTAAGCAGGCTCTTGGTGTATGCTTTGAGAAGGAAAGCAAGCAAAGCTAGCACATCTACATAACACGATGTTTTCTTGTAACAACATGACTGCTAAGAATGGCATTGGCAGCACTTGTTCAACTAAAGACAGTTTCTCTTCACAAAGCAAGGTACATAGCTGATTCTACTCTGAACCAATACAGGAGACAAACATGAATCAGTAAAAAGAAGCATGTCTAGTAAAAGCGACAACATGCAGTACTAGTACATCATATCAATACAGAATAAGCAAGTTCCAGCCAAAGATCCATGCCCCCCAATTCTTTAGAGCAGGGAAAGAGGAGAATCAGGGGCACTCAACACAAGAATCAGATGGAAGGGAGACTTGGAATCTCAAACCTTAGATTTTCGGAGAATTTAGGTACTTACAGGAGAGAACCAAGCCACCATTATTGTTACCGCCGGAGGTCATGTACGGAGAGAAGTAGGTGGGGGCACAGTTGTCTCAGTTGTGCTGTTCAAGTTGCAGGAAGAGGAGAAATGAAAAGTTTGCCTGAGAGATGTAAGGCCTCCGCCGCCTCCGGTTACCTACCTCATGTTTTTTATCGCTAGCATGGCTCGGGCCATGATCTTGGCTAATTCCAGCCTAACCAAAAGAGGCCTTTTTTGGATCACCCTCTCGCGCTGATCTCAACCAGAAACTCTGGCATTATCATATTGCTTATTTCTACACAAATCCTTTGATGAAGCATAAGAGCAGACTGTGGCAGGCCTGCACATGTGCACTGATTCATAACTCAGGGCATCCTTCAGGCTCTTGCTTACACAATCGCCTTTGGCAAGGGCAGCATAGATGGCAAACCGTAACTTCAGCATTGGCATTTTCTTAATAGATTCAAAAGGTTGACTCAAGTTACCCTGTTTGGTACAAATAATCGATTAGCATACTTGAATGTTACTTCATTTGGAGGGCACTTCATTCTAAGCATCTCAGCCACAACCTCCTCTGCTTCCTTCCATCGTTCAGCTCTACATAAACCCTTCAACGCAGAATTATAGGACACGGCGTCAGGCTTGCATGACATAGTGCTTAATAACTTGCGGGCATCATCCAGACGGCCTTGTTCAGAAAAGCCATTGATAAGGGCATTGTATGTGAAAATATCAGGTGTACTTCCGTACTTTGGCATTTGCTCGAACACCTCAATTGCACGATCAACAAGCCCTTTTTGGCACAGGGAATTGATTAGTATATTGAATGTGATTTCATTTGGGGGGCAATCCTTTCTAGCCATGTTAGATATAAGCTCCCCAGCATCCTCCCATCGCGCAGCTCTGCACAAACCCTTCAGCACAGCATTGTAGCCAAAGATATCAGGCTTACATGGCATGCTTTGAAACAACTCAATGGCGGACTCTACGAGCCCTTGTTCAGAAAGGCCATTAATAAGGCTACTGTATGTGACAATATCAGGTGTGCATCCATACTTTGGCATCTGCTCAAACACTTCAATTGCATTGTTTACCCGGCCATTCTGGCACAGCGAATCAATGAGTATATTGAAAGTCATTTCAATTAGGGGACAGTCCTCCCTAAGCATCTGCCCTATAAGCTCCTCGGCATCATCCCATCGCTCAGCTCTGCATAAACCCTTCAACGCGGCATTAAAGCTAATGACATCAGGACTGCACGGCATGCTATTTAGTAACTTGAGCGCGTCATCAACACGCCCTTGCTCTGAAAAGGAATAGATCAGCGTATTGTAAATGACAGCATCGGGTCTGCATCCATACTTGTGCATCTGCTCAAGAAGTTCCATCGCGCAATCAACCAACCCATTCTGGCACAAGCAACTGGTTAGCATGCTGAATGTCGCCTCATTCGGCAGGCAGTCTTTCCTAACCATCTCCGCAATCAGCTGTCCGACATCCTCCCAACGCTGAGCGATGCACAAACCTTTCAGCGCGGCATTGTAACAAACAGTGTTGGGCTTGCACAGCATGCCGTTGAGCAGCTCGATGGCGTCGTCCACACGCCCTTGCTCCGAGAACCCATTCACCAGGGTGCTGTAGATGACGACATCAGGTGTGCATCCATAACGAGGCATTCGGTCGAGCAGCTGGACGGCGCGGTCGAGCAGCCCGTTCTGGCAGAAAGCGCGGATCTGCGTGGCGAACGTCACCTCGTTGGGAGGGCAATGGTTGCTGACCATCTCGGCCATGAGCGCCTCGGCGTCCTCCCACTGCCGGGCTCCGCACAGGCCCATGAACACGGTGTTGTAGGTGTAGGTGTCCGGCGCGACGGGCATGGAGGCGATGAGGGCGAGCGCGTCGGCGAGCCTGCCGGAGCGGCAGTAGCCGTTGATGAGCGTGGTGTAGGTGACGACGTTGGCGGCCCCGGAGAGGCCGGCGGCCGCGAGGAGGCGCTCGGCGTCCGCCAGCCGGCCGTCGCGGCAGTACCCGGCGACGAGCGTGTTGTGGGAGACGGGGTCCGCCGCACCGGCCGCCTTGAGCGCGTCGAGCACGCGCTCCGCGTCGGGGAGGCGGCGCTTGGCGCAGAGCTTCTTGATGAGGATGTTGCAGGCGACGACGGCCGGCGGGTCGGAGGAGGGGGCGGGCGGGGAGCCGGCCAGGAGGCGGAGCGCCGCGTCCAGGTCCCCGAGCTGGACCAGGCGGCGGAGCTTCTGGCCCGCCTGGCCGGGCCGGGCCGGGGCGGCCGGGTTGACCCATATGGAGTTGCCCGCGCCCGCGCCGCGCTCCGGCGGGGCCCTGCCGCGGCTCACCCGCCTGGAGGAGGCGGCCAGGCGGATGCGGAGGCGGAGGCGCGGGCCGTGGGCTCTGGGTGGGTTCGGAGGGGCCGGGAATGGGAAGGGGCGGTGGGCGGATGGCGACGAGGAGGTGGAGGAGGCGAAAGCCGCGACCATTGTCGAGGTGGTGCTCTGCTCTGGCGATAAGCGCTTGGGTGTGGTCTCTGTCTCTCGCCCCTCTTCAAAAAACCTTTTTTTAGTCAAAATTGCTTGTTCTTCTAGCATAATGAACTTTTTCACTGTGCAACTTGCTTTCTTTCACCTGGTTTTTTGAACATTGATTATCAAATACCACCTCCGTCCAGAATTAGTTGTCGATAGAATGTGTTTAGACGTAACCACAACTAATTCCGGTCGGAAAGAATATCATGTTAAGTGTCAAGGTTGTAACACCATCAGTCTACTACATAGCATTCCAAAGATCAATGACAAAATTGATGGCCTCGAGATTGTGCCCGCGAATGAGAGAGCTTGTCCAAATTAACCAATCGGCATACATCCGCGGCAGAACCCTACGCGACAACTTCTTGTTGGTGCGACAAGTGGCCAGAAACTTACATAAGAAGAAGGCTAAGGGAGTTTTGGTGAAACTGGACATCTCCCGTGCTTTTGACTCGTTGTCATGGTCGTTCTTGCTCGAAGTGCTACGGGCCAAAGGGTTCTCGGAGCTATGGTGCTCTAGACTTGCCATCCTCCTCTCGACGGCAAGCTCCCAAGTCCTAGTTAATGGCTGTCCGGGCAGGAAATTTAGGCATGTTAAAGGATTGCGTCAAGGAGATCCGGTGTCCCCCCTGCTTTTTGTGATCGCAATGGATGCTCTCACAACCTTGGTGACTAAAGCGCAAGATTGGGGAGCGATCAGTGCCATGCCCGGCTGCTCACCCCTTCAAAGGTTGTCTATCTACGCTGATGATGTCATGCTTTTCATTAGACCAACCATTGTTGATCTGACCTTCACTAGAGAGGCACTACAGATGTTTGGCACGGCTTCCGGATTGCATGTTAACTTTGGCAAATCATCTGCAATCATGATTAGAGCCGATGAGACAGACACAAAGAGAGTCTCACGTGCTATGCCATGGCGGATGGAAGGTTTCCGTGCAAATACCTTGGTCTGTGATAACCCACAAGTGTAGGGGATTGTTTGTAGCCTTTTTTGATAAATAAGAGTGTCGAACCCAACGATAAGCTAAAGGTAGAACAAATATACCCTCAAGTTCTATCGACCACCGATACAACTCTACGCACACTTTAACGTTTGCTTTACCTAGAACAAGTATGAAACTATTTTGTAGGTGATAGGATAGTTTGCACGAATAAAACTAGAAGTACTTTGCGGGAATAAAACTACGAGTAAAATTGCAAGATAATTAAAGTTAGTTGTTTAGTAGAAAGCTTTTATCAAACAAGAAGGTTATTTGTCCCTAGGCAATTGATAACTAGACTGGTAATCATTATTGCAATTTTATATGAGGGAGAGGCATGAGCTAACATACTTTCCATACTTGGATCATATGCACTTATGATTGAAACTCTAGCAAGCATCCGCAACTACCAAAGATCATTAAGGTAAAACACAACCATAGCATTAAGTATCAAGTCCTCTTTACTCCCATACGCAACAACCCACCTACTCGGGTATGTGCTTCTGTCACTCACGCCACCCACCATAAGCAAATCATGAACATATTGCAACACCCTACAGCGGGGATCCCTCACGTTTGCGCGACACGGAAAGCACCATAGGACAGCACCAAAAAAAACATACAACTCATACCAACCACGATCAATTAGCCCATGGGACAAAACGGATCTACTCAAACATCATAGGATAGCCACATATCATTGGAAAATAATATATGGAGTTGAGCACCATGTTTAAGTAGAGATTATAGCGGGGAAGAGAGGTGTTACACCGCTGCATAGAGGGGGAGAGAGTTGGTGTTGACGGTGGCAAAGTTGTTGGTGTAGATCGTCGTCACGATGATTGCCCCAGCGGCGTTCCGGCGCCACCGGGAGAGAGGGGGAGAGAGCCCCCCCCCCCCTTCTTCTTCTTCCTTGGCCTCCCCCCTAGATGGGAGGAGAGTTCCCCCTCTAGTCCATGGCCTCCATGGCGGCGGAGAGGCAGGAGCCCATCCGAGATTGGATCTCCCTCTCTGTTCTCTTCTGTTTCGCGTTAATGTTTTCTAGCCGAAAACCGTTTCTTATATTCCCGGAGATCCGTAACTCCGATTGCGCTGAGATTTTAACACGATTTTTTTTCGGATATAATCTTCCTTTGCGCCCGAAGTAGAGCTCCAACCGACTTACGAGGTGACCACAACCCACCACGGCGCGTCTGGGCCCTAGACGCGCCCTGGTGTACTGTGGGGGCTATGGGCCTCCTTTTGCGTTGATTCCAACTCCCAAAAATCCCATATATTCTAAAATAATTCTCCGTAAATTTTTATCGCATTTGGACTTCGTTTGATATGGATATTCTGCGAAATAAAAAACATGCAACAAACAGGAACTGGCACTGGTCACTGGATCAATATGTTAATCCAATAAATCATATAAAATGTTGCCAAAAATATGTGAAAGTTGTATAATATTGGCATGAAACAATCAAAAATTATAGATACGATGGAGACGTATTAGCATCCCCAAGCTTAATTCCTGCTCGTCCTCGAGTAGGTAAATGATAAAAAGGATAATTTTTGATGTGGAATGCTACCTAGCATAATCTTGATTATATATCTAATCATGGGATGAATATTAAGACATGAGTGATTCAAAGCAATAGTCTATAATTTGGCATAAAGACATTAATACTCAGGCATCCCAACAAACAATCATGTATTTCAAAATATCAAGGCTAAAGAACGCTATCCCTACAAAATCATATAGCCTTGTCATGCTCTGTCTTCTTAACACAAAGTATAAATCATGTACTACCCCGGTCTTAGCCAAGCAATTGTTTCATACTTTTTACCGCGCTTCAGCATTTTCAACTCTCACGCAATACATGAGCGCAAGCCATGGATATAGCACTATTGGTGGAATAGAATGCGGTGGTAGACATTAATATTGAGAAGACAAAAAGGAAGATAGTCTCACATCGAAGCGGCTAATCAACGGGCTATGGAGATGCCCATCAATTGATATCAATGCGAGGAGTAGGGATTGCCATGCAATGGATGCACTAAGAGCTATAAGTGTATGAAAGCTCAAATTGAAACTAAGTGGGTGTGCATCTAACTCTATAATGAGAAATTCCTACTAGTATATGAAAGTGACAACATAGGAGACTCTCTATATGAAAAACATGGTGCTACTTTGAAGCACAAGTGTGGAATTAGCATGACCCTTCTCTCTTTGTCTCTTTTTTTTCTTTTTTCTTACTTTTTTTCTTTTTTTTTCTTTTTTTCTTTTTCTTTTTTTCTTCCTCTTCTTTTTTTTTCTTTTTATATTTGTCCGGAGCCTCATCCCGACTTGTGGGGGAATCATAGTTTCCATCATCCTTTCCTCACTGGGACATGCTCTAATAATGAATAATGATGATCATCACACTTCTATTTACTTACAACTCAATATTACAACTCGATAGTAGAACTAAGTATGACTCTATATGAATGCCTCTGGCAGTGTACCAGGATGTGCAATGATCTAGCATAGCAAAGATATCAAAAAACGGACAAGCCATGAAAACATCATGCTAGCTATCTTACGATCATGTAAAGCAATATGACAATGAATGCTCAAGTCATCAAAACAGAAGCGGTGGAAGTTGCATGCAATATATCTTGGAATCGCTATGGAAATGCCATAATAGGTAGGTGTGGTGGCTGTTTTGAGGAAGATATAATAAGGCTTATGTGTGATAGAGCGTATCATATCACAGGGTTTGGATGCACCGACGAAGTTTGCACCGACTCTCGAGGTGAGAAAGGGCAATGCACGGTACCGCAGAGGCTAGCAAATTGCGGAAAGGTAAGAGTGCGTATAATCCATGGACTCACATTAGTCACAAAGAACTCACATACTTATTGCAAAAGTTTATTAGCCCTCGAAGCAAAGTATTACTACGCATGCTCCTAGGGGGGAGGTTGGTAGGAGTTAACCATCGCGCGCCCCCGACCTTCACACAAAGATAGACAATCAAGGATAAATTGTGCTCCAACTTCCTAGCATAACGGGAGACTATACGTGCATGCTTCCGGAATCACAAACCTTAACACCAATATCTTACTAAACACGATCATCCACTAGTACCTCCCACATATTATCATCTCTATATCGCAAAACTATTTCAAGGAATCAAACATATCATATTCAGTGATCCATAAGTTTTATTTAGGATTTTATGACTAACCATGCAAACGACCAATCCCTGTTGACTCTCTTAATAGATATAAGTGAAGCAAAATAGCATTCTACAAATAACGGTTTTCTATGTGAAGAGAAACAGGCAATCCAAACTTCAAATGATATAAGTGAAGCACATGAAGCATTCTATAAAGCCATACTCAAAAGATATAAGTGAAGTGCAAAGAGCATTCTATAAATTAACCATGGACTATCTCATACCAGCATGGTGCATAAAAGAAAAGTGAAAACTAAACACAAAAGACGCTCCAAGATTTACACATATCACATGAACGAAATGAAAACGAAAACATACCGATACTTGTTGAAGAAAGATGGGATGCCTTCCGGAGCATCCCCAAGCTTAGACGCTTGAGTCTCCTTGGATATTTACTTGGGGTGGCTTGGGCATCCCCAAGCTTGAACTCTTGCCTCTCCTCCTTCTCCTCGTATCGAGACCTCCTCGATCTTTGAACACTTCATCCACACAAAACTTAACAGAAAAGTGGTGAGATCCGTTAGTATAATAAAGCAAATTACTACTTTAAGTACTGTTGCAAACCTATTCCTATTTAATATTTGCATTATCCCTGCTGTATTATAACTTCTCCATGGCTTATACCACCGATAAAATCGATAGTTTCATCAAAACAAGCAAAACAATGCATCAAAAACAGAATCTGTCTTAAACTGGAAAGTCTGTAGTAATCTGAACTTTGACCATACTTGTGTAACTCCAAAAATTCTGAAAAAGTAGGAAGAAATAAACATTTAATATAGAAATACTGTGTAAAAATTTCAGAAACTTTTGACGTACGAGTAAAAAATTTAAATTCACGCACTACAGCGAAAGTTTCTGTTTTTACACCGCACATACCAACAAGCAATCTAATCATCCTAAAGGCAAATCTTGGCACATTATTTTTATAATACAATGGATTTGTACAAGGGGATAATTATTTTTGTTCAAAAGTTTTCGTGATTCAATATTCACAAAGTTTCCATGGGCATGAACAAAGTTCAAGGAATTCCCCCACTTTCACGATGTTCGTCTCTCTCACTTTCACTTTTCTTTTTGTGAAGTTTTAGGTTCCCCTCTATATTTTTTGTTTTTAAACTTTATAAAAGCACTCAACAGAATAAAATGACTCTCTAAAACTTCCGGGTTGTCTCCCTGGCAGCGCTTTCTTTAAATCCATTAAGCTAGGCATAAAGTGCTCAAGTAATGGATCCACCCGGATCCCAAGGTATATCAAAGCCAATTTTAATTAATAATGATTTGTAATTTAGTAATGAGCACAAAGAAACATATATCATGCAATGACAAAGTCTAACTCTCTTCCTATGCATCGGCATGTCATAAAAGAACAATTCATGCACATCAAGTAAAGGCCAATGCATAGTATAAACAGTTTCTTGCAATTTTATCGTATTGGAAACATAAAGAGGTGGAGATGTAGTTCCTATCTCATAATAATTGTAAGTAGGAGCAGCAAGCACATGCATATTATATTCATCAAAATCATCATGTGTAGTAGCAAAACGCAACCCATCAATATAATCCTTAATAAGAGAAAACTTCTCTGATATAGTGTAGTTGGGAGAATTCAAAAAGATAATAGGACTATCATGTGTGGGTGCAATAGCAACAATTTCATTCTTAACATAAGGAACTATAGCAAGTTCATCTCCATAAGCATAATTCATATTGGCATCTGGGCCACATGCGTAGCAAGCTCGAGTTCATCAAAAAGGGATATTTCAAAAGAATCCACGGGATCATAGCAATTATCATAGCATTCATCCTTCGGTAAGCATGAAGGGAAACTAAATAATGTATGAGTTAAAGAGTTAATCTCATTAGAAGGTGGGCACGGGTAGCTAATCCGCTCTTCCTCCTTTTGTTCTTCGCTCTCCCCCTCATCTTTTTCATCTAATGAGCTCACAGTTTCGACAATTTCTTCTTCCATAGATTGCTGCAAAATTTTAGTCTCTTCCCAGGCAGCGGACATTCTCTTAATAAATTAAATAATATCATAATTGTATTCATAATTATCATATAGCAATATTTAACTATGGATAAATTTTCATATTTGTAAGGAACATAATCATACTTTTCAAGCAAAGAAGCAATTTCATAAGCACCTTTAAAAGCAACAAATTCTTCTATTCGTTCCACATCATAGTAATCATAAATACCATTAGCATAAGAAGCCAAGGTTTCATTATCATTAAATAAACATTGAAAGGGAAGGTGTGGAGCTTTTATCTTAGAGAAACAAGTAAAGTCACATCTCAAGCATGCATCCCAAGCAAACCATTGCAATATTCTAATTTGATCCCATAAGTGTTTCCCTTTTTGAGACAAGCGATAATCCCTAAAGTACTCATGTTGATTCAACGTGTCTCCCGTTATAAAATTTAATGAGGATTTCTCAGGATTATCAAAGGAGTAATTAACGTATCCCACATAACGAGCATGGAGGGTTTTAGGAGGTTCCCCATCTCCATGAGTAGCAAGTACCACTAATTTTTTTGGTGTTTCGTGTTCCATATCCATAACTAAAGATATAAAACAACTAATAACAGAAAATAAAAATTACTTAGTGATAAAGGAAACAAGCACACACGAGAATATTCACCCCACGTTGTTGCTCCCCCGCAACGGTGCCAGAAAAAGGTCTTGATAACCCACAAGTGTAGGGGGTCGTTTGTAGCCTTTTTCGATAAATAAGAGTGTCGAACCCAACGAGGAGCTAAATGTAGAACAAATATTCCCTCAAGTTCTATCGACCACCGATACAACTCTACGCACACTTTAACGTTTGCTTTACCTAGAACAAGTATGAAACTATTTTGTAGGTGATAGGATAGTTTGCACGAATAAAAGTAGAAGTACTTTGCGGGAATAAAACTACGAGTAAAATTGCAAGATAATTAAAGTTAGTTGTTTAGTAGAAAGCTTTTGTCAAATAAGAAGATTATTTGTCCCTAGGCAATTGATAACTAGACCGGTAATCATTATTGCAATTTTATATGAGGGAGAGGCATGAGCTAACATACTTTCCGTACTTGAATCATATGCACTTATGATTGGAACTCTAGCAAGCATCCGCAACTACCAAAGATCATTAAGGTAAAACCCAACCATAGCATTAAGTATCAAGTCCTCTTTACTCCCATACGCAACAACCCACCTACTCGGGTATGTGCTTCTGTCACTCACGCCACCCACCATAAGCAAATCATGAACATATTGCAACACCCTACAGCGGGGATCCCTCATGTTTGCGCGACACAGAGGGCACCATAGGACAGCACCAAAATAAAGCATACAACTCATACCAACCACGATCATCAATTAGCCCATAGGACAAAACGGATCTACTCAAACATCATAGGATACAAACATATCATTGGGAAATAATATATGGAGTTGAGCACCATGTTTAAGTAGAGATTACAACGGGGAAGAGAGGTGTTACACCGCTGCATAGAGGGGGAGAGAGTTGGTGTTGACGGCGGCAAAGTTGTTGGTGTAGATCGTCGTCACGATGATTGCCCCGGCGGCGTTCCGGCGCCACGGGGAGAGAGGGGGAGAGAGCCCCCCCTCCTTCTTCTTCTTCCTTGGCCTCCCCATTAGATGGGAGGAGAGTTCCCCCTCTGGTCCATGGCCTCCATGGCGGCGAAGGGGCAGGAGCCCCTCCGTGATTGGATCTCCCTCTCTGTTCTCTTCTGTTTGCGTTCCTGTTTTCTGGCCGAAAACCGTTTCTTATATTTCCGGAGATCTGTAACTCCGATTGCGCTGAGATTTTAACACGACTTATTTCCGGATATAAGATTCCTTGCGCCCGAAGTAGAGCTCCAACCGACTTACGAGGTGACCACAACCGACCACGGCGCGCCTGGGCCCTGGGACGCGCCCTGGTGTACTATGGGGGTTGTGGGCCTCCTTTTGCGTTGATTCCAACTCCCAAAAATCCCATATATTCCAAAATAATTCTCCGTAAAAAATTTATCACGTTTGGACTTCGTTTGATATGGATATTCTGCGAAACAAAAAAACATGCAACAAACAGGAACTGGCACTAGGCACTGGGTCAATATGTTAGTCCAATAAATCATATAAAATGTTGCCAAAAATATGTGAAAGTTGTATAATATTGGCATGAAACAATCAAAAATTATAGATACGATGGAGACGTATCAGTCTGCAGCTCTCCATAAAACAGCTCACACGCTCGGAAAGGCAACCAATTGTGTTTGATGTTCTCAACTTCTTGCCGGGATGGCAGCGTTGGATGGTGACGAGACTAGGCAGGCTAATCCTGGTGAACACAGTGATCAAAGCGAGACCCACTCACCACATGTTGGTTGCTGATGCGCCAAACTGGGCGCTGGAACGAGTTGATAAGTGTTAACGTGCGTTCTTTTGGGCGGGATCAGATCACATTCACGGTGGCAAGTGCTTGGTCTCCTGGCAGCGAGTATGTCGTCCTAAGCAGCTGGGTGGACTTGGAGTGTTGGACCTTAAAAAGCATGGGTTGGCTTTAAGATTGAGGTGGGAGTGGCTCAAAAGGACTGATGATGCGAGACCTTGGCAGGGTCTGCCCCTAGCTATGGACGCCCGGGTGCAAGCGACTTTCAACAACCTAGTACACTGGAAAGTGGGCAATGGCACCGTGTCCTCTTCTGGAAGGACAGATTGATTGATGGATCTTCGATTGATGAGATTGCGCCTTTAGTACATGCTGGAGTTCGCAAGCAAGTAATCAACAGGCGTACTGTTAGTGAGGCGTTGCTGGCCCACCGATGGGCCAACGATGTATCTGGAGAGCTATCGGTGGATGGTATGTTGCAGATCATCAATCTTTGGGAGATTATGATCAACATGGTTCTGGACCCGGTGCAGAGGGACACCCCAATCTGGAGATGGAACAATGGAGGCTGCTATACCTCCAAGTCAACCTATGACATGCTCTGGCACGGCAGCATAAGTGTTTCCCCGGCAAAGGCGATCTAGAAATGTTGGGCGCCACTGTCATGCAAGATATTCATGTGGCTTGCTACGTAGTACCGGCTCTGGACATCGGATCGAAGACTACGACATGGCTTGCAAGATCAAATCTTTGCTTGCTACATATGCGCAGGCGGAGGACACGGTTGACCACATCTTGATCCATTGTGTCTTTGCTCGACAAGTTTGGCATGACTGTTTCTTAAGGACCGGAGTTAGTGCCGCGCTGGCTCCTTCGATTGAGGATAACATTGTAGACTGGTGGATGAAGATGTTGGAAATATGCCCTAGAGGCAATAATAAATTGGTTATTATCATATTTCCTTGTTCATGATAATCGTTTATTATCCATGCTAAAATTGTATTGATCGGAAACTCAGATACATGTATGGATACATAGACAACACCATGTCCCTAGTGAGCCTCTACTAGACTAGCTCGTTGATTAGAGATGGTCAAGGTTTCCTGACCATAGACATGAGTTGTCATCTGATAATGGGATCACATCATTAGGAGAATGATGTGATGGACAAGACCCAACCGTAAGCATAGCAGTTGATCGTGTCAGTTTATTGCTACTGCTTTATCCATGTCAAGTATCTGTTCCTACGACCATGAGATCATGCAACTCCCGGACACCCGAGGAATGCCTTGTGTGTATCAAACGTCACAACGTAACTGGGTGACTATAAAGGTGCTTTACAGGTATATGACGGAGAGGTATCTCTGGGCCCACTCGGTATTACAACATCACAAGAAGCTTGCAAGCAATGTGACTAAGGAGTTAGTCACGGGATCTTGTATTACAGAATGAGTAAAGAGACTTGCCGGTAACGAGATTGAACTAGGTATGGAGATACCGGCGATCGAATCTCGGGCAAGTAACATACAGATGGACAAAGGGAACTGCATACGGGATTGATTAAATCCTTGGCATCGTGGTTCGACCGATAAAGATCTTCATTGAATATGTAGGAACCACTATGGGCATCCAGGTCCCGCTATTGGTTATTGACCGGAGAGGTTTCTCGGTCATGTCTACATGATTCTCGAACCCGCAGGGTCCGCACGCTTAACGTTCGGTGACGCTAGAGTAGTATTGGGATATGTACGTTGGTAATCGAATGTTGTTCGGAGTCCCACATGAGATCGCGGACGTCACGAGGAGATCCAGAATGGTCCGGAGGTAAAGATTTATATATGGGAAGTCATATTATGGCTACTGGAAAAGTTTCGGGTTTTGTCGGTATTGTATCGCACTAGTAGAAAACAGGGCTTTGAAACGGGCCAGAATATTGCATTAGTCCCGGTCATGTTACGAACCAGGACTAATGGGTGCATCAGTCCCGGTTCGAGCAGCCAGGGCGTCGGCCGGGGTTCGTCAGGAACCAGTCCCGGTTCGTGTGACCCCTTTAGTCCCGGTTCCAGACACGAACCGGGACTAAAGGGCCTCGCTCCTGGCCCAGTCCCTTTAGTCCCGGTTCTAGCCACAAACCGGGACTAAAGATATGCCTATATATATATATGCTCGCCCCTGCCCGCTCACTCCTCTATTTTTGGGCCGGCCGGCGTGTGCGAGGTGTGTGCTGCTCTGCTCTCACCTCCTATGCACACGAGGTGTTTGATGAAATGCCTGAGCCACGCTTAAGCTTTCTCCTCTCCAAGCTCGACCTCCAAGCTCCATTTTCCCCAAGATTTGTCTAGGTTTGGCGGTCCGTCACGTCCCGTCCCCATCCTCACTGTCGTCGATCGCCCGCGCCGATCTCATCGCCGGTACCACCGTGGTGAGCCTCTTGTTCTTATCTTCTTTTTAAAAGAAAAAAAATTCTTGTATGATTTACATAGATACTTGTATAAATTTCTTACTTTTATTATTGTTTGTTATTATATAGTGCCATGGTCATGGTATCCGCCCACGTCGGCCCTCGTCCGGTCTATGATTCGGATGTGGTATATTATCTTTTATAACTATTTGTTTCATTTAGTCTTTATGACAATTGTGCCGACCAACGTGACATAGATGTGTTTATCTAGGAGGTATGTGAACCGGAAATTCCAACTGACCCTCTTGTCGAGAGGTTAAATTTAGTTGAAAAAGAAAACGAGGATTTGAAAGAAAAATTGAAAAGAATTGAGGAGGAGAAGATGAAATTGGAGTTGCATGTTGCCGATGTCGTCGATGACCACAAGATCAAGATGGATGCAATGCGCTTGAAGATTAGAAAGATAAGAAAATATGCCATTGATAATGAGGCTTGGTATCATTATGATGTTGGATCAATTGTTACCTTAGTTGCGATTATGATCGCATTTGTTGTTGCATTTAAATGTTTTACATAGTTGTATGTTAGTTTCAATTTATGTTTTAATTAGATGTTCTAGAGAGCTGTATGTTGTTCTATGAGAACAATGTATGAACTTTATGTATTTATTTTTTTCAGTAATAACATTTGATCACTTCTCTATTCATGATGTTTTGTAATGGTTTTTGATACATTTAATTATATAATGCACGCAGTTGAACCGGCAATGGATGTGGGTGAAATTATGATACCATGCCAACTTTCAACCATTTCAGAGTTCATTTGCAGTGCTTTTCAATTTAGGGTCATTTTAGCTCAAAATAAATCATGAAATGCATGAAAACTAGCAAATGAAGTCAGAAAATGGTTGAAAAGTGATGATGTGGCTTTGAATGGTGCATATTGAATGCAGAAAAAGTCTTGAGCTAAAATATGTTAAAAAAATGAAATCCCATTTGTAATAGATGAGTTTTCATCCGAAACCCTGTTACTTCAAAAGAGATTGTCCAGTTTGTACAAGAAGTGCATCCAGTTTCTCCGGTAACCCTCTCAACTTTTTAGCACATGCTATGTGGGTGAAATTATGATACCATGCCAACTTTCAACCATTCCAGAGTTCATTTGCAGTGCTTTTCAATTCAGGGTCATTTTAGCTCAAAATAAATCATGAAATGCATGAAAACTAGCAAATGAAGTCAGAAAATGGTTGAAAAGTGATGATGTGGCTTTGAATGGTGCATATTGAATGCAGAAAAAGTCTTGAGTTAAAATATGTTCAAAAAATTGAAATCCCTTTGTAATAGACGTGTTTTCGTCCGAAACCCTAATACTTCGAAAGAGATTGTCCAGTTTGTACACGAAGTGGATCCAGTTTTTCCGGTAACCCTCTCAACTTTTTAGCACATGCTATGTGGGTGAAATTATGATACCATGCCAACTTTCAACCATTCCAGAGTTCATTTGCAGTGCTTTTCAATTTAGGGTCATTTTAACTCAAAATAAATCATGAAATGCATGAAAACTAGCAAATGAAGTCAGAAAATGGTTGAAAAGTGATGATGTGGCTTTGAATGGTGCATATTGAATGCAGAAAAAGTCTTGAGTTAAAATATGTTCAAAAAATTGAAATCCCTTTGTAATAGACATGTTTTCGTCCGAAACCCTGATACTTCGAAAGAGATTGTCCAGTTTGTACACGAAGTGCATTCAGTTTTTTCGGTAACCCTCTCAACTTTTTAGCACATGCTATGTGGGTGAAACTATGATACCATGCCAACTTTCAACCATTTCAGAGTTCATTTGTAGTGCTTTTCAATTCAGGGTCATTTTAGGTCAAAATAAATCATGAAATGCATGAAAACTGGTAAATGAAGTCAGAAAAGGGTTGAAAAGTGATGATGTGGCTTTGAATGGTGCATATTGAATGCAGAAAAAGTCTTGAGTTAAAATATGTTAAAAAAATTGAAATCCCTTTGTAATAGACGTGTTTTCGTCCGATCAAAGTTATTTAACTTAATATTATATAAAATTTATGCAACTAAAATTATCAAAGTTATTTTTGTTAAAAACTTTAATAGCAAAAAGAATATTCATAAAGTATTTTTTGTTAAGAACTTTTAATATGCAAAAAAATAACATAAAAAATAGCAAAAGTGAAAATAGATGCGCTTATAGAGAAAATTCAACCTAAATTCAAAGTGCTAGTAACCTAAATAGATGTACTAGCGCTTTGAATTTAGGTTGAATTTTCTCTACAAGCACATCTATTTTCACTTTGAATTTAGGATTTGAGAGGAACTTAACAAGGCAGAGAGGGCCGTGCTTATAAACAGGTGCGAGCGCCTCTCGCTTGGCGAGATGGGACTAAACTCCCCCTTTAGTCCCGGTTGGAGCCACCAACCGGGACTAAAGGGCTGGGCTTCCCGCCTTTTCGGGCTGCCGAAAACTACCTTTAGTCCCGGTTGTTGGCTCTAACCGGGACTAAAGGGGGGTCTTTAGTCCCGGTTGGAACTACCAACCGGGACTAAAGGTTGCACTATATAAGCGGGACTTGGAAAGGTTTCCAAATCCATCTACTTTCCCTCTCCCCCGACGGCGCCGAAAACCACCTCGACGCCGCCAGGCTG
Organism: Elymus sibiricus; assembly: GCA_039707655.1. Classification (NCBI taxonomy): domain Eukaryota; kingdom Viridiplantae; phylum Streptophyta; class Magnoliopsida; order Poales; family Poaceae; genus Elymus; species Elymus sibiricus. The sequence continues at coordinate 493,163,777 of CM077667.1, forward strand.
CCGGATCTCGCCGTCGCCTCCCCGACGCCGTCGTCTCCCCGAGCCCGCTCGCTCCTCGTCGCCGCCCCCGATGCCGTCCCCGTCGCCGCCCCCTGACGCCATCGCCTCCCCAAGTCCGCTCCGGCCTCCTCCTTCTCCTAGGTGAGCCGCCGGCCACACCGCCGTTCCCCTCCTCCTAGCTATCCTCCCTCACCCCCGCGGTTACCGTCGTCGCCCGCGTCCGTCGCCGGCCGAAGCAGTGGCGGTCAGCGGCGGATCTAGGGCTAGTTAGAAAATTAAGATGGCATTTTAAGTTAGTTAGGAAATTAAGATGGCATTTTAAGTTGATTTGTTGATCTATGAGGAAGATGCTTCTTTATTTGCTAACTTACACATCACTAGGCTTTGTTATTAAAAATGTCATTGTTGTTTTATTGTTGTTAAATAAAATGATATTTGCTATAGCCACAATTTGTTTTCGTCGACGATGCCAATCCCGCATTTCTAAAAAAGCAAAACATTAAACGATAAGAAAATGTTCTCATAGGAATTTGTCTCGACGTCGACGATGCCTGGCCCGCATCCTCGTCGTCGTCGAGTCGGCGGCGACATCATGCTTGAGAGACGCAATGTCCGGGACTGGGCTCCACCGGGCTGGCACTGGGAGGTGCTACCTTCCCGGGCTCGGAGCTTTGTGAGGAATCCTGGTCTTGTCGTCGACTCGGAGCTTCTTTGGTGGCGGTCGCGTGGGCCAGTTTCGTTGCAGAGGCTGTGGGCCCCCGCGGAGGTGGTACGTCGCCGTGTCAGGGAGGAGGACGAGCACGTCCGTCGCTACATGGCGGCGTTGGACGCCAGGTTCTCCAATACCTGGCAGGTTCTTCAGGGATCTCACCTGAGTTATGATCCGGTGATGGTTCCTTATCTTTGGGTGTCCACCGTTGTCGGTGTACTAAAGTTTGGGTCTTTTAGTACCCCATACTTGTGCACGGACAGTTGTAGCCACACCAGCGGCAAGGCCTCCTGTCGGTATACTAAACTTTGGGTCTTTTAGGACCCCATACTTGTGCACGGACAGTTGTAGCCACACCAGCGGCAAGGCCTGCCGGGGGACAGCTGAATGCAAGCACAAGACTATCAAGAAAGCATTCAAGCCGATGATCAGAAGACCGAAGGCTGGGATCCCGGCAAGATGCTTGCCGGGATGGCTTGCGGAGCCCCGGCAAGACCTCGCCACCCTGTCACCGCTCCAGCGCAACGACCAGCCTGTCATTTAGGCTTTGTCCTCCTGGGTGCGTGTCAAGACACTAACGGCGGAGGGATTAAGCGGTGCTGATGGGACAGGCTCTTTTCCCGTCCCCAAGAAGCTAAGGGACACCTCAACGGAGCATTTAATGCGTTTGTCCTAAGTCGTCGGTATTAGGTATGATAACAGTGTAGCAACTTTACACCTCTTGTACTTCGCCACTGTTGGTGACCCCTTCGACGTATAAAAGGAGGCCCAAGGCATAGCTACAGAGGGGTAGGATCTTTTGGCCCATTCTGCATGCGTAGCTGCTACTCGAACGTACTGTTCATCACAAGCGCTCCTGGAGCTTGGGCTTAAACACATCCAATACAACCAAAGCAGGAGTAGGGTTTTACGCTTCTCAGCGGCCCGAACCTGGGTAAAAATCCCTTGTGTTGAACGTTGGATCTGCTCTTTGTGCAAGCCTTTTTCCCTGCCAAACCGTAAAAGGGATCCACGCGATCCCATAGGTGTCGTACGCCGACATCTTTGGCGCGCCAGGTAGGGGAAAAGGGTGCGTGAACCTGATCTAGCGATCAACGCGCCAGTTTCTTCATCATCTTCATCGCCATGGCTCCCAAGAAGAAGGGTTTCACGGCGGTTGGTCCATCCGCATCCGGTATGCCTGTAGCTACACGGACGGGCGACGGTGTGGACGCAAGCGGAGGAGGTGGAGGTCTTGAGCCTCCACGACGTTCTGGTGATCAAAGCCAGGCGAGCGGTGTTGTTCGCAGCGGCGACGGCAACCCGCGCGCCGCTAGATTTAAGGACGGAGCTGTGCTGCCTACGGGCGGCGTAGTGAACTCCGAGGACGGAAGGGCACCTTCTAAGACACCCACGCCAGTGCATGCGCCGCGGCCTTCTCAGGTCGCGCGCGATGAGCAGCGCCGCGATGTTGGTGGTTCTAAGCGTCTCCAAGGAAAGACTCCTGAGCATCACCCTCGAGATGCGTGGGACCAGCATGCACGTCAAGATGCTGGTGGAAGCGGCGCGCGGTCGCAGGACCGTGATGGAGCTCCTTCTAACACGGTTAGGAGTCAGAGCACCTCACGTTCTTCGCACCTTTCGCCGCCGCCTACGCCAACAGAAGCGTTGGCGCGAGCACAACTGCTCCTGAATTTTCCTCCTGCTGCGGAGAAGCTCGAAGAATGGAGAGCTGCTATTCAGAGCCTCGTCGGCTTCGCTAATGAAGATGGGCCGCAGCGGGCGGAGCCTTCGCGGCGGCAGTCCATCGAGCGGCGGCAGCTGACTCGACGGATCGACGCCTATGATGACGATTCAGCAGCATCGTCTGATCCGCGAACTCGCCGCGATCAACGTCAAGTTCTTCGGGAACGAAGCAAAGAAGACGCTTGGACTACCATCGAGCGGCGGCGGGAAGCGCGCCATCAATCTGATAGGCGCGCAGGACCCACTATAGACAAGCCTGCGCCAGGGTATCCTGGTGATCTACCTTATGAGGTGGGTTGTCCAGCTTTTACCCGTGAGCTGCGGCGAGTCCAGTGGCCCAATTCCTGAACGTTCAAACCGGAGGTCCAGGAGAAATACGACGGCAAGACTCACCCGTCGGAGTTCTTGAGCATCTACACCATTGCGGTGCGGGCTGTCGGGGCTCGCGACGACAAGATATACTCGCCAACTACTTCCCGTTGGTGCTTAAGCCCAATGTCAGGTCGTGGTTGATGCATCTGCCGGAGAATTCCATTTCTTCTTGGGCAGATCTCTGTCATGAGTTTGTTGGCGCCTTTACCGGAGGCCACCAAGCTCCTGGCCAGGAAAGTGATTTGCATCTCATTCCCCAGAAAGAGGGCGAAACCTTGCGCAAATACATACAGAGATTCAGCCGTGTACATCACAACATCCCAGACGTTCATCCTGCCGCTGTTGTCAGCGCGTTCCATCAGAACGTGCGCAACCGCAGGATGCGCGAAGAGCTGGCGATGAACAAAGTCAGGGATGTTGCTGAGCTTTATGCTCTGGCTGGTAAATGTGCCCGAGCTGAAGAAGGGAGGAGATTCCCCGGCGAAGATGCTGGCCCAGGAATCGACTCTGAAGACGAAGACGCCGCCGCCCTGGTAAAGAAAGGCCGACGGCGTAACAGGAAACGCAAGGGCAAGGCCGTGCTTGCTGTCGAGGAATCCGGCAACCTTGGCACTGCCAAGAAGGTCAAGGTTGATGGCCCCGGCAAGGAGGTTGCCGGGTGCGCCTCCTGTCAAGCCTTGGCGGCTGCCGACAAGCCGGACGGCTCCGACAATCAGTACTGCAAGATCCATCGCACCAAGGGCCATGATCTCCAAAACTATCGGCAAGTTGAGCAGCTTGTCGAGAAGCAGAAAGCTGAGTATCAAAGGCGAGATAAGGAGAAGGCCCAGGATGGCGCAGAGGGGTCTGGCAAGAAACGCGGTGGCCGAGGAGGTCACCGCGGCAAGGCTAAGCAACAGAAGGAGAGGCCCGCTCGAGGCCGCGACAAGGCAGAGGGAGGTGACGACGACAACGAGGAGGACGACGAGTCCAGCGAGCACGAATTCCAAAAAGCTACAGAAGTTATGTGCATTGACGGAGGCGCTTCGTTGCATTCTTCTCACCGCCGACTTAAACAGTGGGTGCGTGAGGTTAATGCGACAGAGCCATCTGTCGATGCCCGGAAACCATTGAAATGGTCCAACACGCCTATCATTTTTGACGCTGAGGATCACCCCGATCACACAACTGCGGTCGGGTGTCTGCCATTGTTGGTTTCGCCAACGATTCGCAACCTCAAAGTGACAAAAATGTTAGTTGACGGTGGGGCCGGTTTGAACTTGATCTCACCTGACGTGATCAAAAGGTTGCAAATTCCTGACGGAGATCTCGAGGAAACGGGCACGTTTCAAGGGATCAATCCAGGAAGGAGCCAGCCGAAGGGTAAGATCACTCTACCAGTTACATTTGGTAGTGACCTGAACTTCAGAACAGAGAAGATTGTTTTCGACGTCACCAAGATTCCATTGCCATATAATGGGATCCTTGGCCGTCAAGCGCTGGCCAAGTTCATGGCGGCATCGCACTATGCTTATAATACATTGAAGATGCCCGGGCCGATGAGCGTCATCACTATCAACTCCGACAAGAAGGATGCGCTTATCTGCACCGACCAACTTTACCGGGAGGCAGTTGCACCAAATGCCGCCAAGGCACTTGCTCCTGCCGCTGAAGCTCCCGGGAGGAAGAAGACCGGCAAGACCTCTAGCACACACTCCGGCAAACGCACCTCTTCGGAGTGTTGCGCTCCTGTTGAGGATGTGCCAGAGAACTCCACCGGCAAGAGCAAGAGATCCAAGGCAGCTCCACCAGAAACTAAGAAGGTGCCCGTCAAGGAGGATTGTACGGGAGGAACTTTCACCATAAGTTCCACCCTCGACGACAAATAGGAAAGCGCGCTCATTGCTTTCCTGCGGGCGAATATCGATGTGTTTGCATGGCAACCATCTGATATCCCCGGTGTTCCCAGGGAAGTAATTGAGCACCACCTTGCTGTCTGTCCTCATGCACGGCCCGTCAAGCAGAAGGTTAGGAAGCAAGCTTTGGAGCGGCAACAATTTATTGCCGAGGAAATCAAGAAATTGGAAGCGGTAGGTTTGGTAAGAGGAGTGCTCCATCCAACATGATTGGCCAATCCAGTTGTAGTGCGCAAGGTGAATGGAAAATGGAGGCTGTGTATTGATTATACAGATATCAATAAAGCCTGTCCAAAAGATCCTTTTCCGTTGCCGCGCATCGACCAGATTGTGGACTCCACTGCCGGCTGCGATTTGCTTTCATTTCTTGACGCCTATTCAGGATATCATCAGATCTTCATGGCAAAGGAAGACGAAGAGAAGACCGCATTTATCACCCCATGTGGTACGTATTGCTTCTTACGTATGCCTTTCGGGTTGAAAAGTGCTGGTTCAACGTTTGCAAGAGCAGTTCAGATTGATTTTGAGCCCCAGCTACATAGAAATATGGAAGCTTATATGGATGACATAGTGGTCAAAACCAAGGACAAGGCAACGCTCATACAAGATCTAGAAGAGACATTTGCAAATCTGCGCAAGATCAATTTGAAGCTCAATCCTGAGAAGTGTGTGTTTGGCGTTCCGTCTGGCAAACTTCTCGGGTTCTTTGTATCTCAACGTGGAATCAAAGCGAATCCCGACAAGATCAAGGAAATTGAGCAGATTGAAGCGCCAAGACATGTCAAAGATGTGCGTCGTCTTGCCGGCTGTGTTGCTGCTCTGAGTAGGTTCATCTCCAAATCTGCTGAGCGCGCCCTACCCTTTTTCAAAATTTTGAAAAAGGCAGGTCCAATGAAGTGGACTCCGGAAGCAGAGGCAGTGCTGCAGGATTTGAAAAGGTACCTCTCCTCTCCGCCAGTACTAGTTGCGCCAAAACCACAAGAGCCATTGCTACTATATCTAGCGGCAACGAATCAAGTGGTGAGTGCTGTGTTAGTGGCAGAGAGAGAAGTCAACGAAGAAGCAGTGGCAACGGCAAGACCGCCAAGCGACGAGCTGGGATCTTCCCCTGCAGAGTCTGGGGCCGACAAAGTAGGATCTGCGCAGTCAAATGAAGCAACACAGAAGAAGAAGAAGGTGCAGCGCCCAGTTTATTTTGTCAGCTCCCTTTTGCAGGGGGCTAGATCAAGATATTCTGGCGGGCAGAAGTTGCTCTTCGGCCTCCTTATGGCCTCGAGGAAGTTGCGCCATTATTTTCAAGCACATGAGATCACCGTCGTCACTCGCTTTCCGTTGCAGCGGATTTTGCGAAATCCAGATGCAACCGGCAGGATTGTGGAGTGGGCTTTGGAACTGTCAAGCTTTGGTCTCAAATTTGAAAGCACTTCAACTATTTAGAGTAGAGCTTTGGCGGAGTTCATTGCGGAATGGACCCCGACGCCAGACGAGGAGATTCCGGAGACAACTCTCCCCGGCAAGGAAACGAATCAAGAGTGGATTATGTATTTTGATGGGGCTTTCTCGCTGCAAAGCGCCGGTGCTGGCGTGCTGCTTGTCGCACCCACCGGAGAGCACCTCAAATACGTGATTCAGATGCACTTTCCCCGGGAGAGATCGGCGAATAACACTTCAGAGTATGAAGGGCTGCTTGCGGGTCTCAGGATCGCGGCGGACCTTGGAATCAAGAAGCTCATCGTCAGAGGTGATTCACAGCTTGTCGTCAAGCAGGTGAATAAGGATTATCAGAGTCCATTGATGGAAGCTTATGTCGATGAAGTGAGGAAATTGGAAGAACGTTTTGATGGTCTGCAAATGGAGCACGTTCCTCGTGCGGAAAACAGCATTACTGATGACCTGTCAAAGCGCGCTGCCCTTAAGTTACCTGTGGAACCAGGAACTTTTTTGCTCCGATTGACTCAACCATCCGTAACACCATCGATGGGGCAAGATAAGAGGAGGAAGTTGAGTTCCGGCAAGTATTTTCCGGCAGAGCTCCCAGAGGCCGCCGGCAAAGAAGTTGCGGGGAACGACACCGAGCTTGCCGGTGAGCGACAGACTCCGGCAGGGCCTCAAGCTCTTGCCGTAGAGACAAACGCTCCCGCCGAGCTTGCCGGGGAGCAACAGGCTCCGGCAGGGCCTCGAGCCCTTGCTGTAGAGACAAATGCTCCCATGGCAGAGGACATGCCTTTAGTCCTTGTTGTCGAGCCCCAGGCTCCAGCATAGGCACATCACATCGTCCGTTTCCTTCAAATAGGAGAACTCCCCGAAGAACGGGAAGAAGCGGAGAAAGTAGCCCGTCGGTCTAATATGTACCAGTTCGTGGACAACGTTCTGTATAGAAAAAGACCGAACGGTGTTAAATTGAAGTGCATTCCTCGGGAGGATGGACTGGAGCTGTTGGCAGAGATACATGGAGGCATATGTGGATCCCACATAGGATCAAGAGCTCTTGTTGGTAAGGCATTCCGGCAAGGTTTTTTTTGGCCCATTGCTCTCCAGGATGCAACTGCACTAGTAACCAAGTGTGAAGCGTGCCAGTTCCATTCAAAGAAATTGCATCAACCGGCTCAAGCTCTTCAGACAATCCCTCTTTCTTGGCCATTTTCGGTCTGGGGGCTCGACATTTTGGGCCCTTTTCCCGTGCTACCGGGGGCTTTGAGTACTTGTACATTGCAATCGACAAGTTCACAAAGTGGCCGGAAGTGGAAGCAGTGAGAAAGGTGACAGCACAATCAGCCGTCAAGTTCTTCAAAGGACTAGTTTGCCGTTTTGGTGTGCCTAATAGGATCATCACCGACAACGGTACATAGTTCACGAGCCACACCTTCATGCAGTACGTCCAAGACCTTGGCGGCAAGATCTGTTTTGCTTCTGTTGCTCATCCAAGGAGCAACGGCCAGGCGGAAAGGGCTAATGCTGAAGTGTTGCGAGGTCTCAAGACAAGAACTTTCGACAAGCTGCGCAAGTGCGGAAGTCGCTGGATTGATGAGCTGCCGGCAGTTCTTTGGTCAATCAGAATGATACCAAATCGAGCCACTGGCCAGACACCCTTCTCCCTAGTATACGGGGCGGAGGCAGTTCTCCCTACGGAACTCATATACGGGTCATCTCGAGTGCTCGCCTATGATGAGCTCGAGCAAGAGCGGCTGCGGCAAGATGACGATGTGCTCCTTGAGGAAGATCGTCTTCAGGCTGCTGTGCGAGCTGCACGCTACCAGCAAGCCTTGCGCCGCTACCATAGCCGCAAGGTTCATGCCCGAAGTCTTGAGGAAGGCGACCTTGTTCTTCGGCGCGTTCAGTCGGCCAAGAATTCCAACAAGTTGACACCGAAGTGGGACGGCCCTTATCGGGTAGTACGAGTCACCAGGCCTGGTGCAGTCCGCCTGGAGACCGAAGATGGAGTTCAAGTGAGTAATTCTTGGAATATTGAACATCTTCGTAAGTTCTATCCATAAGGCGCGGTTGCCGGGTCTCCCGGCAACCACCTTTTGTACGAGTCTTGCCGCTAAGGCATGTAATCCTTTGTACAAAGCCAGGCGCAGACCCTGTGCATAGTTGAATAAGATTAAGTGTTTTACAATTCTTGTCGATTTTCATGTTTACTTATATGCATGCTTATCTGAGACATTGTATTACACCTGCTTCCGGTAAGCATTAACGAACCGCCAAGGTTCCATATCTCTATTTTCTCTTCTTTCTTTTTCTCAAAGGACAGAAGGTTCCCTCGCATGCAAGTTTGCCAGGGGGGGATGATGGTATGGATACCGACAGGCGACGTTCAAGGTTGACATCTTGCCGGAAGGAGTACAACAACCAAAAGCTAAGTTGCAGAAACTTCGAACAAATTTTTGTTTTGTAAGGTTATTCTCCTTGAACGATTTCGGCCTATGTATGGGAAACCTGCACGCGGAGGAACCTTGTCGGTTGCGCCCTTATTTTGTTTCGAGTCCGCTCAACAGTTTAAGTGGCTGCACTGAAAACGTCAAGGTTTCTTGCCGGTAGCGGCACCTCCAGTAGGCTGCTAAAGTCCCGCACCTAGCGCTCGCGGCAAGGGTGCGCGCGCCGGCAAGTTCCCAATAAGCGTAGGGTTTTTCCATACAGAAAGAAATCAGACAAGGGAAGTAACATACATTCATCCAGAGCATAGCAAGTTATATTACATTAATAGCTGCCGCGATTCTAACATAAGACAAAATTGTCTTTGGCATGGAATGGTGGCGACAACGAGAAGTGAAGCAGCTAGTCCCTGCGCTGGCCTTCGACCCTCTTGACTTGGTTCACCTTGTCGGCGATGGGCGCGACAAGTTCTTCGAGAGCTTTGAGGTCCACATCCTTCGGCAAGCGGTCAAGGACGTTGGTGAGGTTGATGCCAGGGTTCCTGTACACCACTTTGGTTAGCACCTTGAGGAGGACGGCCCGGCAGAGTTTGCGGGATTCATTGGCCAGATGGGTTGCTCGATCAGAATGGAGCAGCTTCAGGGCATCGACCATGCCCTCGAAGAACAAGGTCACCTTGGCGCTCGGGGACACTCTTTCATCAGAAGAATACCCGAAGTTCTGCAGGCCCATGGAGGATAGTTCTGTTGCAAGCCTTTCTGCAACATCGACAAGGCGCTCAGTCCAGATCTTGACGCCTTTCTCGAAGTCATTATAGGTGGCGGCGGCACTCTTGAGCAGGTCTTTCTCATTTTGAAGGTCTTTGATCAGGGTCTTCTCACGAGCCTTGACGATCTCAAGGGACTCTTCCAGCGTGGCCAGCTTCAGCTTCAGATCGGCGATAGAGTCGTTGGCTGAGGAGAGCAGCTTGGTCTTGTCGGACATGGCAACTTGTATCTCCGCCAAGCTGTAGAGAGTCTTCTCTCTTTCGGCTTCGAGCGTCGAGATCTTCTTGCCGTGATCCTCAAGGCCCGCCTCCAGCCTCTTCACCTTATCGTCAAGCTCGTTCTTGACGGCCTCTGCAGCTTCGGCAGCGTTGACGGCTTCCTTCAGCTTGCCGGTGTGGTCCGCGGCCAGAGCTTCGAGTGCTTCCTTGTGCTTCTGCTCCAGCTCCTGGGTCCGCTGCACGACAAGCCTTTCAATCTCTTCGTCCTTGCCGCGAAGCTTGTCAGCAAGTGCCTTCTCGCGAGCGGCAAGTTCCTCTTCATGGGCGTCGAGCCCGACGCGGCGCTCTGTCAGGCGAGCTTCCTCTGCAGCGGCATGTTGTGCGGCCTCCTCTTGTGCCTTCTCAACATTGGACTGCTTCATGAGGAGCTCGTTCCAGCTTTGACTCGGCTGCTCTTGACTCGCCTTCAGCTCTTGAAAAGCTTCGGCGTACCAGACTTGAATTTCCTCGATGCGCTTCTGGAAATCCGCCTCCGCTGCTTCGACAACTGCTGCCCTGGAGTTCAGCTTCTCTTTCCGGGCGCGGTGAAGCGCTTGGAGCTTCTGAAAGTTGCTGCTCATGGCCTGGAGGAGCTCTTCTTCTTCGGATTTGCTGCTGCTGGTGCATGGCTCGTCGACAATCTTGAGCCCGGCAGCGGCGATGACGTCTTCGTCAAAGGTTTCTCCTTCAGTTGGCACCCCAATGCTTGTCGTTCCTGGTATGCTCATGAACAGGTTGTTGACAACCTTGAGGTATCTGCTTGAAGAGGGGGCGCCGGATGTTGACGGTTGGTCCTCAACACTCGCCTCACCGGCGGCTGGGGGCTCCGTGGCCGGCGTAGCGCCTGGCGCTCCTGCGGCAGGAATGCCGTCAGTATGGTCACCGGTCTCCTTGCCAGCCCTCTCAGCAGACTTCTTGGTGGCCTTTTCCTGTGCGGCCTTGGCGGCCTCGGCGGCAGCATCCTTGGCGGCCTCGTCAGCGGCAACTCTGTCGGCCTCGGTGGTAGCGTCCCTGACAGTCTCCTCGATAACGGCATCAACATCCATGTGTTCCGTTGAGGGAAGATCTGAAAGCCAAGAAAACAAACAAGATAAGGCTGGGGTGGAAGTTCAAGAAGACAAAAAAAAAGACAGAAAGACAAGTATTCTGAGGCAAGCGGTTTACCTGTGTCGAGCTATTGAGAGGTGGCTTCTCCTTTCCCGGCAACACCAGTTGCCGAAGTAGGACCACCAGAAGCCGCAGTAAAAATAGTCGACAAAGAAAGGGAATTTATCTGGGCCACCCTTGGAGGAACCTGGGCTCACGCGAGTAGCGGGATGAGCCTTCGTCTCCCTCGCCCACATGCACAGGTACCGATCCCTCAGGGCGCTCGCATCAAGCGCCGAAGCGAAGATGGCGTGCTTCCTCCGCATCTTCACTAGGTCGCTCTCCGGGATGGCGGTTTTCACCCCCTTGCCCTTGCTCGCCTTGGGCGGCATGGCGGCTGTGGGAGCAAAGACCGTGGACGGTGAGGGCATTGTGGCGATGGATGAGTGGGAGAGACTCTGTTTCGGGCTCGAGGAAGGAGACGACGACGGTTCCCAGATTGGAAAGGACAGGAGGTAAATGAGCAATGCCTCTGCGGTTTCCTTTTTATGGGGAAGGCGCGAGGCTGCCTCTTTACTAGTCAATAAGAAACGCTTTTGCGAGCGCGTTGAGGTTACGGCCGCTCCGCGCACGTATCCCACGTCGCGCGTTCAATGTGCGTCGTGGGGGCGCGCAATAAGGGGAATGATTACAACAGCTAACTCCTACCACGCGTGCCCGTGCACTGTTTGGGCCTAGCCCAACAACGCCTCGCACCCGTGTATGGCCTAGGCCCTGGGGCTCCTGTCGGTGTACTAAAGTTTGGGTCTTTTAGTACCCCATACTTGTGCATGGACAGTTGTAGCCACACCAGCGGCAAGGCCTGCCAGGGGACAGCTGAATGCAAGCACAAGACTATCAAGAAAGCATTCAAGCTGATGATCAGAAGACCGAAGGCTGGGATCCCGGCAAGATGCTTGCCGGGATGGCTTGCGGAGCCCCGGCAAGATTCGCACCCGACAAGACCTCGCCACCCTGTCACCGCTCCAGCGCAACGACCAGCCTGTCGTTTAGGCTTTGTCCTCCTGGGTGCGTGTCAAGACACTAACGACGAAGGGATTAAGCGGTGCTGATGGGACGGGCTCTTTTCCCATCCCCAAGAAGCTAAGGGACACCTCAACGGAGCATTTAATGCGTTTGTCCTAAGTCGTCAGTATTAGGTATGATAACACTGTAGCAACTTTACACCTCTTGTACTTCGCCACTGTTGGTGACCCCTTCGACGTATAAAAGGAGGCCCAAGGCGTAGCTACAGAGGGGGAGGATCTTCTGACCCATTCTGCATGCGTAGCTGCTACTCGAACATACTGTTCATCACAAGCGCTCCTGGAGCTTGGGCTTAAACACATCCAATACAACCAAAGCAGGAGTAGGGTTTTACGCTTCTCAGCGGCCCGAACCTGGGTAAAAATCCCTTGTGTTGATCGTTGGATCTGCTCTTTGTGCAAGCCTTTTTCCCTGCCGAACCGTAAAAGGGATCCACGCGATCCCATAGGTGTCGTACGCCGACAACCGTCAGCGACTTAGAGACCGCTAGTGAACCGAGTTCACCGTCCTCCACTTTGGATTCTAGGATATTCGATCTGTATTAGTGATCTTATATGATAATATTCGAGATGTATTAGTTAATATTTGATGATGCATTAACTGGATTAGTGATATTATATTCGAGTTCATTATAAATGTATTAGTGATATTATATTCGAGTTCATTATAATTGTATTAGTGATATTATATTGTTATAATGCGTGTGTGACTTTCGGTCTGTCGTTGCTCCTTGTGTGACTTTCATGTGTGTTCTTGATGGAGGAATCCCGACTATTGTCGTGGGGGGCGCTTCTTCCTCTTCTCTTCTTGCGATATATACCTCGGTATAATGCGCAAGGAGAGAAGAGGGGTTGCGCCCATCACCGACGGTCGAACTATTAGTGTGAGAGAGTGTCCACCAATATATACACCACCATATCAGTGTGAGAGAGTGCGGACCAACACACCATGAGATATGAGAGTTATTTAAGGAAAGACTCGACAGACCGAAAGTAATAATCAATTTATATGTCATGTGCGTATGTTATTGCAATTAGGTCTATTTGGTCATGTGCATATGTTATTGCAGGGAACACCTCCTAGTGCCTGTATTTTGCAGGAAATGTCGTCGTCTGATGACGACCATAGGTGCCAAACGTGCGAACAGTGCGGCGAAGATAAGGGTCTTTGCGACCGGCCTGGGCTGCGAGATGGCAGGTTCTTCACCATGAAGCTTTACGAGGACTTCGATATTTCTACGGTACGCAACGATGACAAGTGTTTTTTCGTAATTAAGCATGACTTTTGTTTCTTTGCTTCAACGTGTAATTTATGTTTTAGACAATTCGACTAGTTCATCCCCTGTCATTCAAGACGGTATTTGTTGGAGAGGCTCGGTTTCGAAGAGCATGACGGTTTTGAGACGAGGAGAGCCAACCTGAGGACTAAACATGGTCACACATTTCTGGTCAAAGTAATGAATGCAGTTGATAACACAGAATTAGGGTGCTCAAATTGGGAAGCTCTTTGCAAGGCATATGGATTTTAGGAGGATATGGAAATAACATTCGATCTTCGTCCTAAAGATCATATTGAAGGTAACATCGACATTTGGGTGGATGTCGATATGCTTCCTGTTTTACCTCCATGTGAGTTTATCAACCATGCATATTTGTCAAGTAATTTGCATTCTATATTTAAAAATAGTTGGTGTTCATCCATACTAAATTTGTTAATTTATAATTTACAGCTTATTTCGTTTCTTCGAGTGAAACACAGAAAATAATTGACACGACACACTACACTTATGGATCACATCTAACTTGGGAGGAAAAGGATGGTCTTATCAACTTTGTTATTGGTGTCCTAGTTGGTAGGGAGATCTTCCCGTATAATTTGGGAACTGGCCCAAATTATACATTGTACAGGACACTAGTGCATAGGTTGAGGGCGGATGACATTCGCCGAAATATCTTGGTAAGAGTTGCTAATTAAGTACACTATACTATTGCGTAAATGGTATTGATTACATTGCTAACTAGGCTACTATTATGTTCTTCAACAGAAACTGCCAAATGAAGTTGTGCCTCCGTTGATGCAACCCGAAGGTAATATGACAATTAAAAGCCCCTTCCAGCCCGAGTTCTCTTTTGCATACTCGACTGAGCGCAAACCACCAAGACGGCTCCAAATTGTAGCATGGGGACAAATAAAGAAGGATCTCAAGCCACAAGTTGGAGACCGTTGGATCTCTTTGCTTCATCATGGAGACATAGGTGTTATTCTGTTTTATGTCATTTTACCTAGGAGGGACGACTAGGTCCTATATGAGAGAGAAGTTTTTCTGGTTTATTTTAACTTGCATGATCGATTAGGATGATTACTATTATGATGTTTTTCTGTTTTATGAGATTTTAACTTGGTATGATTAAGATGATGATGAGTTGTTAGACGAGTAAGATGATGATGAGTTATATGACATATATTTGATTAAGGTGGATGGATGCAAGTGATCATGTGAATTAGAGGAAAATATGATGTTGCGATTGGCCCTTTCCAAAAATGAAAACCCGCGTGAAAATACAATATAAATATAAAAGAAAATGAAAACAAAAAATGAAACACGGCCCTTTCCAAAAAAAAACCCAGCGCCTTTTAGTCCCGGTTCGTGTTACGAACCGGGACCAAAGGTCCTCCTGCCTCGGCGCCGCCGTGCGGCCACGTGGAGCACCGTTGGTCCCGGTTCGTAAGCCAACCAGGACTAAAAGCGATCGGCATTAGTCCCGATCGTTTTGTCCCGGTTGCAGAACCGGGACTAAAGGCCCTCTGGAACCGGGACAGATGCCCTGTTCTCTACTAGTGTCGGGAAGCTTCCGGAAGGTTCCGCAAGGTTCCAAAGGGTTCCGGAGGATTCCGGAAGGATCCCTCCAGCCCCTAGGGCGTGCATGGACTGTAGGGGGCGCCCTAGCCTTATTGGGCCAGGGGCACCAGCCCCACAAGGGCCATGCGCAAGGGGAAGGGGAAACCCTAAGTGGGAGGGAGTCCACTTGCCTTGGGAGGCAAATTTCCTCCCTAGCCGCCGGCCCTCCTTGGAGGAGGGGCCTAGGGCTGCGACCAAACCCTGAACCTTGCCTCCTATATATAGTAGAGGAGAGGGGGAGGGCTGGACACAACAATCCCACGCCCCGGTGGCAGCCCTACCTCTCTCCCTAGATCGTTTTCTCCTCAGATCGCATCTACGGTAGCGCTCGGCGAAGCCCTGCCGGGATTGCCCCACCACCATCTCCACCATGTCGTCGTGCTGGTTGAGATCCCATCTACTTCTCCTCCCACGCTTGCTGGATCAAGAAGGAGGAGACGTCATCGAGCCGCACGTGTGCGGAACGTAGAGGTACCATCCGTTCGACGCTAGATCGGATCGGATCGCGATTGGATCGTGAAGAGTACGACTACATCAACCACGTTATATACACTTCCGCTTAGCGATCTACAAGGGTATGTAGACACACTCTCCCTCTCGTAGGTATGCATCTCCATGGATAGATCTTGCGTGTGCGTAGGAATTTTTTTCCCATGCAACGTTCCCCATCAGTGGCATCATGAGCTAGGTCTATGCGTAGATGATATGCACGAGTAGAACACAAAAGAGTTTGTGGGCGTTGATGTTCAGATTGCTTACTTCCTTAGTCTTATCTTGATTCGGCGGTATTGTGGGATGAAGCGGCTCGGACCAACCTTACTCGTCCACATACGAGAGACCGGTTCCATCGACTAACATGCAATTTGTTGCATAAAGATGGCTGGCGGGTGTCTGTCTCTCCCACTTTAGTTGAATCGGATTCGACAGAGGCGTTCCTTGTAGAAGGTTAAATAGCAACTTGAATATCACCGTTGTGGCTTTGCGTAGGTAAGAACGGTTCTTACTAGTTGCCCATAGCAGCCACGTAAAACTTGCAACAACAAAGTAGAGGACGTCTAACTTGTTTTTGCAGGGCATGTTGTGATATGATATGGCCAAAGACATGATGTGATATATGTGATGTATGAGATGATCATGTTTTGTATAGATTATCATGACTTGCATGTCAATGAGTACGGCAACCCGTAGGAGCCATAGGGTTGAGTTTAATTATTTTAGCCATTTTTGCTTTACTTTATCTCTATGAGTTAGCAATAGTTGTAGAAGAAATAGTTGGTGCGACAAGCACATGACGACACGATGACGGAGATCATGATGATGGAGATCATGGTGTCATGCCGGTGACGATGGAGATCATCCCGGTGCTTTGGAGATGGAGATGAAAAGCACAAGATGATGATGGCCATATCATGTTACTTATATGATTTGCATGTGATGTTTATCCTATTTATGCATCTTATTTTGCTCAGAACGACGGTAGCATTATAAGATGATCCCTCACTAAAATTTCAAGATAAATTGTGTTCTCCCCGAGTATGCACCGTTGCGAAGGTTCGTCGTTTCGAAGCACCTCGTGATGATCGGGTGTGATAGACTCTACGTTTCCATACAACGGGTGTAAGCCAGATTTACACACGCGGAATACTTGGGTTAAACTTGACGAGCCTAGCATGTACAGACATGGCCTCGGAACACAGGAGACCGAAAGGTCAAACATGAGTCATATAGTAGATATGATCAACATGGAGATGTTCACCATTGAAACCACCTCATCTCACGCGATGATTGGACTTGGGTTGGTAGATTTGGATCATGTCACACTTAGACAAACAGAGGGATGTTGATTTGAGTGGGAGCTCTTTAGTAATATGATTAATTGAACTCATTATCATGAACATAGTCAAAATATCTTTGCAAATTATGTTGTAGATCGATAGCTCACGTTGTAGCTCCCCTATATTTTGATACGTTCCTAGAGAAAAACTAAGTTGAAAGATGGTAGCAGCAATTACACGGACTAGGTCCGTGATCTGAGGATTGTCCTCAGTTGCTGCACATAAGGGTTATGTCCTTGATGCGCCGCTCGGTGCGCCACCCCGTCAAGCGTCGTCTATAGGTGTTGAGAACATCAGTCAGACACGTTTTTGATGACTACTTGATAGTTCAGTGCGTCATGCTTTACAGCTTAGAATTGAGGCTCCAAAGACGTTTTGAACGTCACGGATCATATGAGATGTTCCAAGAGCTGAAATTGGGATTTCAGACTCGTGCCCGTGTTGAGAGGTATGAGACCTCCAACAAGATTCTTTGCCTGCAAGATGAAGGAGAATAGCTCAATCGATGAGCATGTGCTTAGATTGTCTGGGTGCTACAATCGCTTGAATCAAGTGGGAGTTGATCTTCCAGATAAGATAGTGATTGACATAGTTCTCCAAGTCACTGTCACCAAGCTACTACAGCTTCGTGATGAACTATACCATGCCAGGGATGGAGAAGATGATCCTTGAGCTATTCGTGATGTTTTACACCGCGAAAGGTAGAAATCAAAAAGGGAAAATCCTATACGCCGCTCACTGTGTCGTAATGTCGACCCTTCGATCAGGGTGGCGCGACCGATCGACGCAGTGGGCTGGCCCAATTACTAGCGAAGCTTTTTTGCTGTGCAGTATTACTACCGGTACTGGTTTTGGGATCCTTCTAGAGGTTTCCAGCCGGTTTTTTACGGTTTTAGGAAACTTCTAGAAGGTTCCTGAGCCAGACTTTTTTCTGTTCTGTTTCTCTTTTGTTTTTTCATTTTTTTCAATTTTTTTCCTTTTCTGCTTATTTCTTTCTCATATTTATTTTTCTTTTTAAAAATGTTTTGCATTTTCAAAATTATGTTCATGTTTCAATAAGTGTTCAAGAATTTTAAAAAAGGTTTATATTTTTGAAATATGTTCCCATTTTTCATAAATTTGATTGCTTTTTCAAAAATTGTTCATAGATGCAGAATTTGTTTAGATTTTCAAAAAACTGTTCCCATTAAAAAATTGTTCACAAAAACAAAAAATTAGTCGCACTTTACAAAAAGTGTTCCCGTTTTCAAATTTTGTTCAAAAATTTATAAATGTTCGTATTTTCAAAATATGTTCATAATTTTCACAAATTTGTTTATTTTATCAAAAATTGTTCATAGATTCAGAAATTGTTCAGATTTTCAAAAATCCGTTCCCAGTCAAAAATTGTTCACAAATATAAAAATTGGTCGCACTTTACAAAAAATGTTCCCGTTTTCAATTTTTGTTCACAAATAAAAAAATGTTCCTAATTTCAAAATATGTTCGGATTTTTCATAAATTTGTTTGCTTTTTCAAATATTGTTCATAGATTCAGAAATTGTTCAGAAATTATTCATGTTTTCAAGTTTTGTTCGGGAGTTTCAAAAAATGTTCCAATTTTTCAAAAATGTTCGCGTATCCAAAATTTGTTTTTGAATATGAAAAATGTTCTGGTTTTGAAAACTGTTCGCGTATACAAAAATTATTTTCGAATTTGAAAAATGTTCCGGTTTCTAAAAAAAATCATGTTTTCTATTTTTGGGTGATTTTACAAAAATGTTCCCATATTATAAAAAATGTTCGCCTTTTAGAAAAATCTTTAATTTGTTTGGGAGTTTGGGAGTTTGTTCTTCATTTCGAAATATGTTCTAAAAAAATATGTTCGTGATTACTTGCCCGAGATTCGATCGTCGGTATCTCTATACCTAGTTCAATCTCGTTACCGGCAAGTCTCTTTACTCGTTCTGTAATACAAGATCCCGTGGCTAACTCTTTAGTCACTTTGCTTGCAAGGCTCATTGTGATGTTGTATTACCGAGTGGGCCCTGAGATACCTCTCCGTCACACGGAGTAACAAATCCCAATCTTGATCCATGCCAACCCAACAGACACCCTCGGAGATACCTGTAGAGCACCTTTATAGTCATCCAGTTACGTTGTGACGTTTGATACACACAAGGTACTCCTACGGTGTCAGTGAGTTGCATGATCTCATGGTCATAGAAACAGATACTTTGACATGCAGAAAAGTATAGCAATAAACTGACACGATCATTTGCTACGTTCATAGTTTGGGTCTTGTCCATCACATCATTCTCCTAATGATGCGATCCCGTTATCAAATGACATCTC
This sequence comes from Elymus sibiricus, assembly GCA_039707655.1. Taxonomy (NCBI): domain Eukaryota; kingdom Viridiplantae; phylum Streptophyta; class Magnoliopsida; order Poales; family Poaceae; genus Elymus; species Elymus sibiricus. The sequence continues at coordinate 493,182,618 of CM077667.1, forward strand.
ATGTCCATGGCTAGAAAACCTTGACCATCTTTGACCAACGAGCTAGTCTACTAGAGGCATACTAGGGACAGAGTGTTGTCTATGTATCCACACATGCATTTGTGTTTCCAACTGCGCTCATATTTATCACAAAATCCCACTGAGAACAAGGAAATATAATAATAACCATTTATTATTGCCTCTAGGGCATATTTCCAACTGCGCTCATATTTATCACAAAATCCCACTGAGAATTTAAAGACACCCATGGCAAAGGTGGGTAGGGCTTGTACTAGTGACTTGACATGCACCTCCTTAGCTGCAAACGACACATGCCTCCCGGTCCAATCATTGCATCTCTTCAAAAATCTGTCCATGATGGGTTGAAAGTTTTCATCTTTGATTCTTCCTTCTAGAGTTGGTATCCCAAGATACTTACTTTCAAAAGTAGATGTCTCACAAGCGAGAATATCCTTAATCTCATTTTGCAATGAGATAGGGCAATGTTCGCTGAAAAGAATTGAACATTTGCTACTGTTGAGCAACTGACCCGTACATTTTTGGAATAACGTGAGAGCATTCTTGACCGCTTAGCTTGGTCACACGTGGCCTTGAAAAACACCAAGCTGTCATCCGCAAACAGTAAATTTGAAATTCCTGGGCTATTTCTGGCCACCTTGACTGGTGATATGCTTCCTCCTTGTACCCCTTTGTTAAAAATTCTAGCAAGCCCATTTGCAAGAAATAGGAACAAGTAGGGGCTTAGGGGGCTCCCCTTGTTTGAGACCTCTTGAGGGGATAAACTGCTCCAACACTTCTTCATTCATTTTACCGAGAAGCGGATAGATTTAACGCAACTCATTATCCACCTGTTCAAGAAAGTCCCAATTCACTCTATCATACGCTTTGGCAAGGTCCAGCTTATATGCACAATGTGTATTACGAGGGTTCTTACTAAGCTGGATCTTATGGAAGCACTCGAAAGCTATGATGGCGTTGTCCGTAATCATCCTTCCTGGTATGAAAGCACTATGTGTCTCGGAAATTAATTCATCTAACAGAGCCCTCAATCGGTTGACCAGACATTTGGGAATTACCTTGTATATAACATTGCATAGGCTTATCGGACGGAAGTCTTTCAAACTTTGCGGGTTCTTGCCTTTAGGGATCAACACAATGGAGGTGTCGTTTATACCATCAGGCATGATACCACTCATGAAGAAATTTTGCACCACAACAATCACATTTTTCTTCAAACTCTCCCAATTTCGCTAGAAAAACGGGTCGGGAAGTCGTGTGGGCCTGGCGCTTTGAGGCGGTCGTCGAACTTGTTGAAGGCGCTGGTGTCCATGGAAATGGTGACGACGGCGGCTCCTCCAAGGACGGCGGTAGGATGAAAGAGGGAAGGGCCACCGTCACAGAAGCCACAACGGTCGTCGCCGCCGCGCCCTTCGTCTTCTTCGGCCGCGGGGTAACCAACGATGGATCCCACGGCGGCCTCTTCTCGCTGGGACACCGCGTGGCTTTTGGCGACGTCTTGGCCTTCCGAGCGACGATGTGACCTGGCGCAGAACCTCCGGCCCCGTCGCCGGCTCATGGGGCCGCAAAAACTGCACGGTCGATAGGAGCAGCCTTCAGCTTCAAGGCGGCCACGACAAAGGTGCGGCTGGTGCATGGCGAGGACGGTGAGGTTGGCGGTTACATAAGAGGTGTTGTCCATGGCGGTGGCGACAATGGTCGCGCGTGGGAGGGAGGCGGTGCGCGGGATGCTTCAATCGTGGCGGTTGGGCGTCCAAATGCAGATAGTACAGCTGTTGGAGCAATGTTTCGGGGTCCAAATGCCTAAAAACGGTTTGTTGGGCAGCCGCCCTATTTTGGTACTGCTGTTGGAGATGCTCTAGATGATGGTGCGCCTACCCAAAAGAAACACCCCCATCGGCCAGAACATTGTGAATGAACTTAAGAATAAGAGATTTTGTAATTCAACAGTGGAAACCCCATGTTCCTTACGTCAGTTTTCAGGAGAAAACTACAACATACTCCAAAACAGTTGATAAATTCAGATACCACTGCTGCAGGCCTCTCACACACACACACACACACACACACAGGGCTCATCAGCAACAGTTTTAGCAGGGTCATGGGGCATTTATTTATGCAAGTACAAACACTCCTGGTACTACCAAATCAGTAAGAGAGATAGTTGCAACAAAGTTCGGCTTGGGATACATTAACCCAGATAACAACGTCAGACGGCATGCTTCAGATGGGACGGCATGCCCAAAGGGCAGAGTGGTCTTGCTTCCGTACGTACTGCAGGGGTCTGCTTCACACCAAGAGCATGCATCCTCACAGGCTCCCAGACATGTAGGCGGCGAGCCTCTCGACGGGCCTCCGGCGGTCCACCTTCACCCCCCCACGGCACCGTAACTTGATCCGCGCCAGGTGCTCCACCGGGATCCACGCGAAGCTAAGCCTCACCGGCGCCCCCTCCTCCTCGCCGCCGGGCTCTAGCCGTATCTCCCTCGACCGCTCGACCCATTTGGGGTGGTAGGTCACCTGGTACCACGCCGAGGCCTTCATCTCGTACACCCGGTTCCTCTCGTCGTCGTCCAAGACGGCGGCCTCGACGCTCTCGAAGATGGCCCGGTACTCCTTGCGCAGGGCGGCGTAGGCGTTCTTCAGCCTCTCCTTTATGTCCCCCTGCTTCCTGCTGTTGTACTTGGGGAGCGACCATATGTGCTCCGTCACGAGCTCCGCCTCCGTGCGCACGCCGTACTGCTTGAGCAGCGCGTCCAGCTGCGCCTCGTAAGAGCACTTGCACTGGCACGCACTCGGCAGGAAATCCGCCGCGCCGGGGACCTCCATGTCCGTGTCGTAAGGCAGGTCGTTCAGCGTGCAGGTTTCTTCGGGGACCGGATCGCTGCTGGAGGCTTCTTGGATCGAACGATAGAGCCTTCCGAGGATCTTCTCTGATTTGTAGGAAATGGCATCATCCTTTCCCATGAAGTCGGGGTACAGTTTTGGTCGAAGCGCTGGCGGCATCGACACGATTTTGCCCGTCTTGGGGAAGTCAACAGCGAATGCTGCTAGTTCTGCCAACTGAATGCACTTCTCGTCCATTGCTCCATACTCGCTCATATCAGCATGAACAACATGAGCATTGCTTATCGGACCCAGTTTCTCATTTACCATGTTCTTCAAAAAGAAATCAACGATATCCTGTTGTTAACAGCACAGAGACCTTATTATTAGTAAAATTGTATTGAAAAAAGGTAATATCTATCACAACTCAAGGACAAAGCAATTTGAAGTCTGTATATTAACTACAAGCATCTGATCAATTGTAAGATAATAAGAGCAAATGTTAGTGATTTTCAAAATCATCAAAGAGAAAGAGCTAGTTGATGATGAACTGAAAAGTGTGTATGCCTTATATGATGAGTAATGATCAGGAATTCTTGAATTCAATTTCATCCTAGGAAAACAACTTAGGTGTTGGAACCAGAGTAACCTTACATCAAATGAAGCAAAAGGGGTATCGATCTACAACAGCTGGTAAGATAAGTCTATGATTAGTTGTACTCTACAGCTACAGTTCTCCAAGAATCAAATCAAATTATATTGAATTCCAGCTGTGCACATTAGGCATCCTGACTATTACCTTCAGAATTTGTCACGCCATTAGCCCCTACCAAATACACACAAAAACACCAAGGATGCAGGTTTTACTTGTTCTGAATCATTTGGTTGACTTGACCCAAAACTAATTTAATTGAAGCAAAGGAAATGGGATAGAAATGAAGTAACAAAGTGACCCACTACTACCCGTTGGTGTTACCACTAGCATTCCTACAAAACAACAAGCATGCCCTCCAGTAAAAATAATGTGATTTTGCAACTAAAACTATATTAACTCTGACTAATAATAGCACTGTGGACTTGGATTGTCAAATGAAAATGTAGAAACATATATCACTTGGGCAAATGGCATGGATGCAGTTTCTGCAGATTTCATGTCTTCTGTGCAAAGCACATTAACTAGAGAAACTAGTACAGTATATTATAGTAAAAAATACATCATACGGGGTATTGCATGATTCATATTAAGATAAGAGAGTGATTAAAAAGCATTCTAAAAATTTCATATAATGGTCTATTGTAAGTACAAGAGATAATCGGTCGACAAAAGTTGATATATAAGAAGTGATGGTAGCTTGCTGGGTTGTCCCTAAACAAATGTAGTTAAAGCTATTGTGTATTGTCATCTGTTAATCAAATTTCAGACAATATAACCAAATAGAGATCGGTCAAATGGTAGGCAATATAATCCAATGGTCCAAGAAGTTAGGGTTTCCCATGCCAATTAACAGGCATGGAATTGGTAGGAAGAAACAGAATCCCTGATCCAGGGTCAAAACTACTGTATGGTATAGTTTCCATGACTGCTTATGTTAAAGTTCCTTATTTAGCTATGGCAAGGATTGTTTCAGTAAGAGCACTAACATGTCAAGCAGAAATTATTAATGGGAGGACATCGAAACACTGAACAAATATTCAACAGAATATATCCATACACTAAACTTTAGGGAAGAAATGCCTAAATGCCAAGAATACGTGAACTTACAGATTGGGTTACTTGGCGCGGTAGCTGTTTTGCTTCGGCTGGGGAGTAGTCCATAGGGTTCCAGCTTTTTTTGCCCGGTGGGATAAGTTTTTCATCCCATGTCACAAAGTACAGATCCCCATCAAGATCACTCCCAGATGCTTCATTGGCATGTGGCCTCTCACCATTCTTGGGAAAGACCAAGCAATCAACAAGGTGATGCAAAGCAGGCACATCAATGGCTTCAAGGATCCGGACATCCCCTGGATGAAGGCACGGGTTCTTTGCCATTACAACAGTACCTACAATGGTCTCTGCATTGTTGTTTGCTGAGGAAAATCTTGGTCCATGCTTCACCAGAGAATTATTGAGTACTGGAGATGAGGCCCGAATAAAGCACTGTCCTTGCTCAAGGATCCCAAGTTCATCAAGGCAGCCCATCAACCACCTTCCCTTGGGAACAAAAATCCTTGATTTTTCCAACAGACCCAGTAGCTGTGTGGACCTTATAGCCAACAGCAATGCTTTCAGGTGCGGCTCAGTTCCGGGTAAAATGCCAGCACTCAACATCAGTGCTGCGGTGTTTCCTTCATCAGCACAAGAGGTGGTTACAACGTCAAAAGCAACATCAGTGTCCGTCAAAATATTGTTGAGATTAGACAACATGTCTTTCTGCATTTGCGAAAAGATAGCATCCGGGACATTCAAGGAGGACAGTAATGTAATGATCTGACGGTTTAAGAATCCTGGCTGAAACTTTGTCCATGAGACCACCTCTAACACAGTGTGGGAAGACTCAAACTTGTGCATGCTTGGCCTCAGTGAAAGCTGTATCCCATCATTTTCTCCTTCCCAGACAGCTATAACACCCTTGAAGCCTGCATACCTGATCTGGTAAGCAGATGGGGGATTATCTGTCAGTTGCAGCTTCTTAGCGACTTCCATTGCGAGTTCCTGGGTAATCTTGCCGATTCCATCAGAGAAAACGTACCCATTGCGTTCAACATCCTCAAGACACTCATTGACCTCATGTGGCTGCATCACCACCGTTGCATATGTCGATGAGAAGCACTGCCCCATCCGAGCAGTATGCTTTGCCACGTTCTTGCTTGTGAACCGCCCCATCCATTTCCTAATGCTTTCCACTGTTCTCGTTCTGTCCGTTCTGTCCTCTGCAAAGAACCAGGCAGATCTGTCCCTCAGCTGATTTGATGAAAATGCAAGAAACGAGTACTTCCTGCCACACATGTGGAAACCCTCTGTCAAAAATGTCTTAACACGCTTGTACACTGTTGTCTTATGCTGCAGGAACGAGTTTGACATCAAATCCTTGACGATCTGAGCAGCAGAGAAATTCAGCACATTGCTGTTGAGTTGCTGCATACCCTCATCCATAAAAGTTACCCTCAGGAACCTGTCCGCGACATCACGATAATGCCGAACAACACGATTAGAGCGCTCCACTTGCGGCGGCAGGCAATACGCCGTGGTGGGCGTGATCACCAGCCTCCTCACCTCTGAATGGTCATCCCCAATCTTGCTGTTAAGGAGCTTGGGGTTTCTGGCAACCCTGTCCTGCAGATTCTTCAGCCGACGACACGCATCAAACACCGGAAACTTGATCCCCCAGAATTCCTTGAGGGCAGCCACATTGACATCATCCTCCCTCCTCTGGAGCAAACCGTAGAATTCAGGCGTGAGCTGGTGCTGGCTGATCACTCCCTTGTGCACCAGCGCATTCACCAGGAAGAGCACCGGGAACTTGAGCCCCTCGGCGTGCTGCACGCAGAAGAAGAGGTCCTGCATCCGCTCCCCAAACTCGGGCTCGTCGCGCACGGTGAGCCCCCTCCTGGCCCCCCACCCACCGCCGCACTCCACGATGGTCACCCTCCTCTCCCTCATGTAGGCCAGCGCTTTGTCCATCTTGGACCAGAACCGCGCCGGGAACGTGATCCTGTACACGCCGCACCGCCCGATGGCGCCGCTGGGGGTGATGTCGGTGGTCCGGATCCACGGGTCATCGTCGTCGAGCAGGTCGAACGGCACGGACTCGTGGATGTCGTCGTCCGCCGTGCGGTAGTAGACGAGCGGCGCGGCGGAGAGGCGGAGCAGCAGCGAGCAGTCGAGCTTGAACACCCTGACCTCGGCGACGTCGCGGACGGGGAACTCGAGCTTGACGTCGCAGCGCATGACGACGGCGGCCTCGCGGAGCTCCTTGAAGGCGAAGGCGGTGTCGCGGGCGAAGACGAGTCGGCAGGAGCCGTCGAACGGGTCGACGGCGAACTCGAGCCCGCCGGCGCCGTCGTCCGGGCCGGGGCAGCGCCAGGCGGCGAGGAAGGCGTCGGGGGCGGGGAGGTCCCCGACCTCGAGGCGGGCCCCGGGGAAGCGGAACGGCGCGACGCCGCGGCGGCGGGAGGCCCGCAGCGCGCTGTCGGGCGCGGAGGCGGCGCGGAGCGGCTTCCCGGAGAGGATGAGCTCGCAGCGGCCGGCGGCGTCGGCGGCGCGGCGGGCCGCCTCCGGGCGCGAAAAGTGGACGAAGGCGTGCGGCGGCACGGGGACGAGGCGCTGCTGCGCCTGGCCGGGGGCGAGGGCGGCGGCGGCGGCGGCGGCGGGGAGGAGGAAGTCGGGGTCGGCGTCCTGCGGGGTGGTGGAGGTCTTGACGCGGCAGCGCCAGACGGGGCCCGCCTCCAGCTCGAGGAAGTCGGCGAGGTCGCTCGCCCGGACGGCGGCGTCGAACCCGCCCAGGCTCACCTGCGTGGTCACCAGGTCGCCGGCGCGCGGCGCCCCCATTGCTGCTGGCGGCTGGCCGGCCGGAGGGGATTGGTTGGGGTTGGGGTTTGGGTCTGATTTGTGGGATCGGAAGGGGGTGAAATTATATTATTAACCGCTGCGGTGAGGTGTGAAAGGTGTGAAGGAAGGAAGGAAGGCTCTTTTTTTCTCTTCACTCATTGATCGTTTTCACCCATCAATCAAGGAAATGAATGCATGTGGAAGCAAAAAGAGGAGGAAAAGATTGACTGCATTCATATTGGTAGCATGGTTGTGATCTTGGAGCAACCAAATTGTAAAGACATGTGGTTTGAAATCATAAAGATTAGTGCTAGTAATTCTCAAGTACTCCCTCCGTCCCAAAATAAGTGTCACAGATCTGCGACACTTATTTTGGGATGGAGGAAGTAATATATATTTTTCCCTAACTCTTCCTATAATTTCTATACCTAAATACCACTTCTGTAAACTAAGGGTTTGTTTGGGACTGCTCCGTTTCGTCAAAATCAGTTTCACTTCACCAAATTCACTTTGAAGCAGTTTTATGCAAAAGTTGGTTGAAAGGATCTATTTGATTGGATGAGGAGAGAAAAACGAAGGGGTATCCATTCGCTGGTGACATTGGTTGGTAATTTTCCCTCAACTCCAGCTTCTAGAGTTTTTTGAAGCACCCCTGAAAAGCTTCATAAAAAATTCAGAGTTGTACCCCAGATTCTAGCTTTTTTATGGGGTGACATATCGTGAAGCTACTCCGTTTCGGGGTGTTTTTTTAGAGCAGAGTTGAATTTAAGAAATAGAGCAGTCCCAAACAGACTAAAAGATCTTATATCTTATATTAGTTTACAGATGGAATCTATACCTACTAATAAGCTATATATGTATTTTTAGTCCGTCATCCTATTTTGTAGAAAACCCTCATATGTTTCTGGTAATCATCTCGCACTCCAGTTTTAAGTCTGATTTGTGCTTTCGCAAAAAAAAAACTAATGTTTTTTTAATCAACCCACAACCGAATTTTAAGTCAGATTTTCGCTTTTGCAGGAAACCCCATATTATTTGGAATCAACCTGTAATACATATTTTCGCTTTTGCAGAAAAAACTTGATTTTTTTTAATCAACCCACAACCTAGTTTTAAATGTTGAATAAGTACTAAAATGTTAAACAAGTATTTAAGAAATTTTGAATAAGCGGTCAGACAATGTTGAATGTGTATACAAAAAATGTTGATCACTTACTTAAAAATATATTTTTGACACATACCAAAATGTAGAGTGAAAACGAAAAAAAATATAGGAAAACAAAATGGAGAAGAAAAAAAACCAAAAAAATGAGGACGAAAAATGAAAACAAAAGAAATATAATAATGCAAAAAAGTTAACACATAATAACCAAATAAAAACAAAATGCAAAAATTAATGATCGAAAAATAAATAAAAAAGCAACAAAATAAAACAGGAAAAGAAAAACGGCTGGAGTAGCCTCAAGTAAGACGTTCTATACTTCTATTAAAAGAGCAAACATAAATTCTTCTAAGACCACATAACAAATTGTACACGAGATAACCAAGACCCTTTGATGAAAGCCACTTAAACATATCCTACTGCTCACATTACGTTAATGATCTGTCATCCAGATCAACCACTGAGATGAAATGTTCTGCCGAGCAGACGCCAACCTTTGCCCGCAAAACATACCGGTTCGACACCTCTTTTTCTCCGCGACTAGATAAAAAACAGAGGCAGAGGAAGAAGTTCCGGCGGCACTCTTCGCTGAGATCCAGATCCCTGATCCGTCAAAAAAGAGATCCATGCCCCTGACCATGATTTCTCCCGAACCCTAAACTGGTGGCGTCTACCACGGTGTCGCGGAGCGGTGGCGGTGGCGGTGGCCCATGGCCAACACGCGGACGGAGATGCTCCACATGGCTGGCGGCTGGATCCGGGCCATCGAGCCGTGCCCGAGCTTCTCGGACGATCCTCGTGACGGCGGCGGCGGCGGCGACCACCGCATAGCGCAGCGACGGGTGGCGGCTGCGTGCAGTGGGAGATGCGCTCCGGCGTCCCGACCCGCGCCATCGGGCCATGCCGGAGGTTCCCAGAGTGGTGGCGCGCGGCCCATGGAGCACGACCACGGTCGAATCTTGAGAGGGAGCACAACCATGGGCGAATCCTAGGGACACGACAGAGCGCGGACTCAACTCCAGTGCCCCCCTCCCCCCGTGAGATACACTTCGCCACCACCGCTACAGTCCGACGACCCCCTGCTGCTTTCGCTTCCAAGGGTCCCGTCCTCCCACAAGAGCACAAATCGCCTGCTCTGTGGCCGCAATTTCCAGGCGTCTTTGCTTCTTCTTCCCGTGGATCCTAGCTAGCGAGTATGCTTCTTCCTCTGACTTTCTCCCCATTTACTAGCAATCAACACTTCGATTTAGCTTAGCCAATGCAGACAGTGGGTGGTACAGATCACTAGCTAGCCGAGTCTGCCCCTTTTCTCCTCATTCACTAGCGAGATGTACTGTGATTCTAAAAAAATGTATTGACGAGATGAAGCTTTTGATTTCTTAATAAGTGAACAATACGTGCTAGATTTTACTCCAATTTATTGTGCAAAGGACCACTGAAAAATACAGCATGCTATAATGCCGCTAATAGCACGCGCTAGCATGTAGAGAATTGTCCGTACAATGTCTCGCTAATAGTAGTATGTTTGAGCGCACTATAGCACACTAATATCATATTTTTAGGGGCGTCGCTATTTTGTATAGTGTGCTATTTTTTTCCTTACAAAGGACCTATGCCAACTTTATACTTGGCTGGTAACGTGACAGCAACAGTAATCCTCCGGTGTGGCCGAGCTCGAACGGCTCTACCCCATAGTATTATTTTTTATTTGCCTACCACCAAGTTTTGAATGAAGTATTTGGGGGCATTTTTCATTAATTGGATTGCATGAATTGTATTCTGTAGTTGTTGCCCGCATTGTCGATTTCGTCCGAAGTAGCACTTTTTCTCCCCTGCGTGAAGATTATCTGGTTCTGCTCTATCAAGATCAGACTGTTTCTAACCTACTGATTAAATTTGTACATTACACCAGGTCATTTGAGGAGAGGGAGGTACGGGTATTTCTCCTACTGTCAAAATAATGTATATTTCTCTTAACATAATAATGAAACTGAAACCTTTTACCCTTTCTAAATGTAAACCAAGTCGTTGATGCTGCATTGATCTTTCGGTCTGATTTTCTCACAAACTAATAACATCATAGGAGATGATTCATGTAGACAGACGAATGCAAATTATAAAGCATCTTAGCACCGCTTTGGTATTTAATATGTCATTTCAAGTTTATGCTTTCGCACAATTGTTGACTCACAACAGCCTATGACAGCCTCTCATAGTAATGGGTTCCGTACGCCGTCTCAGGACCAATCTTGCCTGCATCATGCTTGGAAATACTAAAGTTGTTACCTGCATGACAAAGGGCAGATCTAAAAGAATTAAAGAGACAAGGGGAGAGGTATCTACATAAGAGAGATGTGATATTAAGGAGGCGTAAAACCTGAAATCATAAGTAAGTTGCATCTGCATGTCACAATGGTAAGGAAGCTCTGTCTAACACACCAGTAGCCATGTCATGAGGTACGCCCATTTTTTATGCCGAGACCGCTCATACGTATGGTGCATTCTTTTTGAAGGCTTGATATTGATTTTGTGATGTTAATACATACTCCCTCCGTTTCTAAATATAAGACCTTATAGAAATTCCACTATAGACTACATTCGGAGCAAAATGAACGAATCTACACTCTAAAGTATGTCTATATACATCCGTATGTAGTTTATAGTGAAATCTCTAAAAGGTCTTATATTTAGGAACGGAGGCAGTGCTTGCTGATTACCTCCAGCGAAGATACTACATCCTTTACATCATACTTTGAATATATGTGTTGCTCATGATTTTGAATAGATGAAGATCATACTTTTTCTCTAATATGTTGATAGAAATCCAAAAGAAAGAATACTGATCTTATACTCTTCAGTTTAATTTTTCAATGACATTTTTTCTTATGGTTTGCAGTTTATGCTGATGGAAACATATGCATAGATATCCTATAGAATCGGTATAGTCCAACATATAATGTACACTACTGGAATCCAGGAATTTGCCGTCTGCCAGTTCTTTGCCGTCTGCTGGCGGACGGCAAAGAACGTCTTTGATGTCCGCTGACAAGAAACTGACGGCAAAAAACGGACTGACGGCAAAGATATTGTTTGCCGTCCGCCAGGTCTTTGCCGTCGGCCAGCGGACGGCAAAGGGACCAAAGGCAGACGGCAAAGAGCCCAGCTGGGCCCCACTGGGGCGTGAAGCTGGTTAGGTCAAATGGACGAGCTCTTTGCCGTCCGCCGTATCTTTGCCGTCTGCCTTTGGTCCCTTTGCCGTCCGTTAGCAGACGGCAAAGAAGACGCCTGGCTAACGGTCGTTAGCCCCCGGCCCCACCCCCTCTTTGCCGTCTGCTAGCGGACGGCAAAGGGGCGAACGGCGGACGGCAAAGACCCTCACCCGGCCTAACAAACCCCCCCGGCCGGCCCCGACCCCCCTCTCTCTTTGTGCATCTCTCTCTCACCCCACACGACCACCGGCCGCCCCTCACCCGCCGCCACCCCTCACCCGCCGCCCCTGCCCCGCCGCCCCTCACCGGCCGCCACCCTCACCCGCCGCCCCTACCCGCCGCCACCCTCACCCGCCGCCCCTCACCCCGCCGCCACCGTCACCGGCCGCCCCGCCCCGCTCCCCAGCCCCTACGTCGGCCCCTTCCCCGACGAGCTCCCCCGCCGCCCCTCCCCGACGACCTGCCCCGCCGCCCCGCTCTCCGGCCCCTGCGCCCGCCCCTCCCCCGACGACCTCGGAGCGGCCGCTGCTCTGCCCCACCGCCCCACCACCGCCCCACCACCGGAGCAGGCCGCGGCTCTGCCCCCCTCTCCGCGGCCTTCCTCCCCCTGCGCCGGCCCTCCTCCACCACCGCGTCGACCCTCCTCCACCACCGCGCCGGCCCTCCTCCACCGGCCCTCAAGGTAATTTTTTTCCTTTTTTCTGTTGTTTTACTATTTAGGTTTAGGTTAATTAGTGTTTGGTTTAGGTTAGGGCTAGGTTTAGTTTAGGTTTAGATAATTAGAAGAAGAAGAAAGATGAAAAAAAAACTAAGAAGAAAAGAAAAATAAGGAGAAGAAGAGGAAAAAGGAAAAGGGAAGAAGAGGAAAAAGGAAAAGAAGGAAGAAGAAGAAGAGGAGGAGGAGGAGGAGGATAGGAAAGAGAGGGCCAGGGTGGCCTGTCGGCGGAGGGCGTACCTCGGTGTCGATGGAACCCTAAATTTCAACTTGGCGGTGGCATCGTATTTTAAATATTTAGTTAGGTTGACGGAAAAAACAATAATGCTATGTTACTCATCTTTGGATTTCAATGTGCAGTTGTTTCGTCGCTGCGAGGGTCTGCTGTTCGACGACCTCCCTGTGTGTTTGACGAGCTCCCCTGCGTTCGTGGGTGAGCACACATCTCCTCCCCCCCTTAATTTGCTCTGTTCCGGTCTTCGCGCCGATGAAACTTGCTAGCTATAGGTGTCTTCAATCATCAGTATGTGTGACCAGTATGCGTCTCCCGTTCGAAAGGGTAGCATCTATAAATATGCATGTCTTTGCATATTTATAACCGCCATCCTTTCGAATTGTCCAACGTTATCCATGGACAGCCCGAGTATGTGTAGATTGGGTTCGTTTTCCCATATGCTCTGCTCCGGATCCGATGCGGAATTTCGTCAGTGCCTCCCTGTTGTTCTCCGGGTACACATCCTCTCTGCTTATTGCCGAGACATGTATCAGGAGAACATCGGGGAGGTGCTGCCGAAATTCTGCGTCGGATCCGGAGCAGAGCATGGGAAAACGAACCCAATCTACACATACTGGGGTGGGATTAGGACCTATCTTTACCTATTAGCGTGTAGGTTGCATGGACGTAATAAAACTGACAAACATGATTAACTGATGAATATATATGCTGAATTATATATATATATATTTCTTGTGTGTCCAGTAGCTAGGCAAGATGACTGATCGTGCGTGGATGTACACCGGTCACACCAGTCAGAACGACATGACCAAAGAATGGTTTACAAATACCAAGGGGTTTGTGAGAGCCGCATTTGCAAATGGCCAGGAAAAAACATGGTGTCCCTGTCCCCGGTGCGAGAACTTTAAAAGGCAGACAGAGGGTGAAATGGTTAAACACCTGCAGAAGTGGGGTTTCAGGCCTAATTATACGGTGTGGACTTTTCATGGTGAGTCTGCCCAACGTGCCAGAGCTGAGGTGGTTCGTCATCGCACCGACGAGCATGGTACCGGGATCGAAGACATGGTGCAAGACTTTGATGATGCTCGGGATTCGGACGATGAGATGGAGGAATCTGCAAAGGCATTCTATGAAATGTTGGAGTCTTCAAAACGTCCTCTCCACGAGCACACTGAGCTTTGTCAGCTGGATGCCATCGCGCAAGTAATGGCTCTGAAGGCTCAATTCAACCTGGGCAGAGAATGCTACGACGCGATGATGACAATATTTGGACGCTTTCTACCCAAAGGCCATGTACTGCCTCTAAACTTGTACGAGTCGGACAAAATTCTCCGTGTACTTAAGATGCCCTATGAGAAGATAGATGCATGTGAGAGTGGATGTGCCTTATTTAGGCTTGAGTATGCGGACTTGAACTATTGTCCCATTTGCAAGTCTTCCAGGTATGTTGTCGTAGACAATGGTATGGGTGAGAAGATGCAGACAAAAATTCCTGTTAACGTTCTTCGCTATATGCCAATCATACCAAGACTTCAACGTCTTTTCATGGTCGAAGAGACGGCCAGACAGATGACATGGCATAAATTGGGCAAAAGAACCGAACTAGATGCAGATGGGAAACAGATGTTGGTACACACTTCAGACGCTTTTGCGTGGAAGCACTTCGATGCATTACATAACGATAAAGCGGCAGATCCAAGGCATCCTCGAGTCGCCATCAGCACGGATGGATTCAATGTGTTTGGTATGACGGCAACCCAATACAGTTGTTGGCCTGTATTTGTCATTCCACTCAATCCCCCCCCCCCGGAGAGATTATGAAAAGAAAGAACATTTTCCTGACGTTGATAATTCCAGGGCCCAACTATCCGGGGAAGAATATGAATGTGTACATGCAACCGCTTAAGGATGAATTGCAACAAGCTTGGGATAATGGGATCAAGACATACGACGCCGCTACCAAAAAAACCTTCAAAATGCATGTGTGGTACATGTACTCGACGCATGACTTGCCGGCGTATGCCCTATTCGTTGGCTGGTGTGTGCATGGAAGGTTCCCGTGCCCCACATGCAAGGCAGCTCTTGAGTTCCGTTGGCTGCAGGCGGGTCGCAAGTATTCTTGCTTCGACATGCATAGACAGTTCCTGGATCCTCGCCATAAGTTCAGAAAAGACAAGAAGAATTTCATCAAAGGTAGAGTTGTCAAAAACTCTGCATCACCCGCGTTGACAGGCCAACAGATGTTGGATCAGTTAAACGCTCTCGAGCCGGATCCAAATCGTCCTGGGTATTTCAAAGGGTATAATACGGAACACGCATGGACTCACAAGTCATGCTTATGGGATCTGCCTTACTTCAAAGACCTCCTTTGCCCACACAACATCGACGTGATGCACACTGAAAAGAATATCGCCGAGGCCATTTTTGGTACATTGTTCGACATAGAGGGGAAGTCAAAGGATAATCCTAAGGCTAGAATCGATCAGGAGGCTCTATGTGACAGACCGTTACAAAACATGCGACAAGCGAAAGGAAAGAAGAACTGGACAAAGCCAAAGGCATGGTTCAATCTTGGAAGGCCGGCTATGAGAGAAATGATCTTGTGGGTGAAAATGCAGTTGATGTTCCCCGATGGTTATGCAGCGAATCTAAAGAGGGGAGCGAGTCTTGACAAACTGAAGATATTTGGTCTCAAGAGTCATGATTGGCACATATGGCTTGAGCGGGTAATGCCGGTGATGCTGCGTGGCTTTATCCCTGAGGATGAATGGCTAGTATTGGCAGAGCTGAGCTATTTCTTCCGTTCTCTTTGTGCGAAAGAACTATCGCCTGGCGTGCTAGATGAAATGGAAGAGTTGGCGTCGGAGTTGATTTGCAAGTTAGAGAAGATCTTTCCACCGGGCTTCTTTAATCCAATGCAGCATTTGATTTTGCATCTCGCGACCGAGGCAAGATTGGGGGGGCCCGTGCAAAGGTAGGGTGGCTGCTACGCCTTCCTCGCCGCCACCCCCAGCTGATTCACCCGAGCACATGACTGCTAGGGTGGACCTGTCTGAGGACGAGGCTACGCGGACTCCGGTCCACGAGCCTCGGGTCGACGAGCCTTCGACCTACACGACTCCTATCCCAGAGGCTTCGTCCCACGAGACTCCGGAGCAGAGTAGGGATGAGGGCACGTCCCGGCAGACCCCATGGGATACCTGGCCGGAGGAGCCTAGTGGCCATGCTGATGGTGGCGGGGATCGTTTTTCTGATAGCGACGTGGAGCTGCCTGAGGGCGCCACCGTCTACCAGCGTGGTATGACACGGCTCCCGCCCGTGCCGGCGACCCGCGAGCTGAGGTGGTTGATTAGGCCTGATGGGGAGAGGTAAGTGCATGTACTCTTTTTTAATCTTTTGCCTTCACGTTTTTTCAAATATCTAATGTGTTGGCTTTGTCATACTGCAGGGGTTGGCATCATCCCAAGGATGCCCGCAGGCCCAACAACATCCTTGGTGTCCTTGTCAGGCAAAACTTCCCGGGGTTTGTCACGTTGCCCGGTGAGGGTCAGGTTCGAGAGTTAGGACTGACCTGGGAGCACTACTTGGCTGCACCGGCCCCGCCTGAGGAGAGGATCGACGGTGTTTTGTGCCACACGAGGGCGGAGATGGTGATCAGGCATTTTTGGGTAATTTCTACTTTACACAATTAAAAATCAACAATAGCTAGTTATTGTACTAATAAGTGTTGTGTCGTTTGATTGCAGACCTTCTACAGGTGTCAGGAGGGATACGAGGAGGCTGCGGCAAAAGTTATCGATCAGCAATGCAGGCGCCTACTGCAAAACTTTCGGCACGAGGCTCGGGTGCAGGCTGTTCGAGACTACTACGCCTCGCGACGTATTAGGAAGGAGAAGTCGACGTGCCGCGGAAAGAAGATGGAGAAGGAGCATTACATGAAGGTAATTACGTATTCTTAAGGCCTTGTACTTAGTTTCCTTCATTTGATTCCTACGCGTAGCGCTCAAATATCTCTTTATTAACTTAGGTGCCCCCAAGATGGTGTGCGGATATGATGGATTGTTGGGAGGCTTTGGTGGATGAGTGGTGCTCAGAACAATGGCTATCCGTCCACAACAATGCCAAGGACCGGCGTAACAAAATGGTTGGTGTGCCACACCATCAAGGGAGCGCCAACTTAAATCAGTTTGGTCTGAACTGGGTATGTGGTTAGCTTCATGATTCATGCAATTCATTCTTGATTCTAGCTTGAGCCCTTTACTAATACTTTGTTCCTCTCTCTCTTTTTTAGGCGCATCACAATAAAACGGAGGTGCCACAGATGTACGACCTCTATGTGATGGCCCATACTGCCTCGTACAAGAAGGTCAAGGCATTCTCTGAGTCTGACCTCGATGATCCCTTGAAGTTCAGCAACATCTCCTCCCACAACAAGCTCGTGAGGTACAGAGATGAGGGGAAGGCGAGGAAAGGGGAGGACTTTAACCCGAGCCAGGAGCCTATTGATCCAGAGCTGGTGATGATAGCTGGCGGCGGGAGGCCCCATGGCTCGATTGCCATTGGAGATGGCCTTATACGTTGTCCTAGCAACCTCCGGGAGATCAAGGCGCGCCAAACGAGCTCCTATCCTGAGATAAGGCCTCGTCCACGGCCAGTCGAGCTCGCCATCAAGGTTAGTTATACGGACTCAGATATCTTTCCTCATTACGTTGTGTGTGTGAACAAAGATGATTACAATGCTAACGAGGAGTTGTGTTGCAGGCTGCTATTCTGAAAGAGAGAGAGGCAACACATGCGCTTATGGCGGCGAAGGAGAAGGAGATGGAGGAGAGGACGGCAAGGTTGTTGGAGGAGGAGAGGGCACGGTCCGATGCGTCTTACCGGGCCATCTACGAGCTCTTCGTGGTAATATTCTTCTTCATATTTGTCAAATCTTGCATATAATGTTCCTTTCATTAATAATGAATATCGTTGACTTGTGAAAACCAAATGTGCAGACTATGTGCGAGAAGACCGGCCAGGCCGCTCCGTCGATGCCAGTCATTACCACGGCTGCAACGGTGAGTTTCATTTCAATGCAATGATCTTTTCAGTGTCATCATGCTAACGAGACATTGCAAATCATCTTTGGTGCAGCTTAACTCCGGAGTCGCATCGCACGACCCTTCTCCAGGGCAGCCTTCTCCAGGTGAAACCGGTCCAAGCAACCGCGGTGCCTCTCCTCCATGATGACGAGGACGGTAAGCCCCAAACTTAGCTCGTTTTTCATCTTCTTAGCACTTAGACAAACTTAGCACTTAGACAAACTTAGCACTTAGACAAACTTAGCACTTAGACAAACTTAGCTCCTTTTGAAATATTAGTGTTCTTCATCTTCTTCTTCTTATTCTAGTCTTCTTCATCTAATTTTCGCCCGAATGACACAAATAAGCAATAAGAAGAAGAAAACAAGAGGAGAAAGATAGAGAGAAGAAAACCGCTTCTTCATCTTCTTCTTCTTATTCTAGTCTTCTTCATCTAACTTTCGTATTTCCCATTTTGCAGATTAGAGTCACTTCACGGAAGCTTGCATTGATGGAGTGCTTGTGATTTTGTATCGATGAACAATGTTAAACCTGCTACATATGTGAAACTTGTTACTATTGTAATATGGTGAACAATGTGACATTTGTTTTGGTATGTTTGTTGGATACTTGTGCTTGTGCTTGTTGTTGGATGATCATCACTAGGGTTATTGTGAAATATATACATATATAGCATATCTTGCCTGTGAAAATTGGATATTAGAAAAAACAGAAAAAACTGGGGCAATATTGCCACTATGCCGACGGCCACCGTCGGCATAGTTTCTTTGCCGTCCGGCACCGACGGCAAAGGCGACACGTGGCACCCACCTGTGCATCCTGGGAGTGCGCCTGATGCCATTTGGTACATTTGCCGTCCGGGGGTGGACGGCAAAGAAGCTATGCCGACGGCCACCGTCGGCATAGCAGTGGCACTGTAGCAAAGGATTGTGGCGGGGGGCGTACGGCAAAGAAGATATGCCGACGGCCACCGTCGGCATAGCAGTGACCATTGGCAAAGGAGGCTGGCGGGGGGGGGGGGGGGGGGGCGGACGGCAAAGAAGCTATGCCGACGGTGGCCGTCGGCAATGGAGGGGAGGCAGACGGCATAGGGTGCGGACGGCAAAGGGGGAGTGGCAGACGGCAAAGGCTCCATTAGCCACTAACGGGGCTAACTCAAGTTTAGGCCGTCCAGACACTTTGCCGTCTGCTGCCTAATGGCAAAAACACTTTGCCGTCCGTTGTATAAAGGCAGACGGCAAAGCACTCCTTTACCGGGGTTCTCAGTGCCGGAAATTTTGCCGTCTGCTGCCCGACGGCAAAGGCTTTGCCGTCGGTGGTCCTGTCCTTTGCCGTCCGCTATGGCAGACGGCAAATAACTGAATTCCAGTAGTGGTAGCTGCTATCCTTACATTCGGCCAGGTACAAGAAATAAGCAGCTCAAATTGTTTACACACAAATGTTTTGCTTGTTACATATACAGGATTATATATCTTAAAATTCAAGACATGCTTCCAAATTTGGAATCTCTGAAAATGTTTAACTTGGGATATATTTAGGTAGCCTTTAAGCGCATATCATTGTTGAAGTCTTGACTTAGGATTTTGTTTTTGTTTTTTTACATGTAGTGACCCCTCTTCTTATGTTGAAGTGCAACACTTTTTCTACTTCTTGGTCTAATATGTTCTAAATTAACCTTACACCTACACATTTAAGATGTTTTTTTACAGCTACACATTTAGGATGTTCATCTTATCTTATGTCCTATTTGTGATATATTGCATTTGCTCACAGAACTTACTACTGGAACTATTGCTTTGCACAATGTGCAGGAAGCATAAAATCAAGTTCTACATCATCCAGCAATCCGTCGCCATGCTCCCCTGTTACCATGACCGATTCATCTCTGCTTTTCTATTCTCTGACC
Source organism: Elymus sibiricus (assembly GCA_039707655.1). Classification (NCBI taxonomy): domain Eukaryota; kingdom Viridiplantae; phylum Streptophyta; class Magnoliopsida; order Poales; family Poaceae; genus Elymus; species Elymus sibiricus. The sequence continues at coordinate 493,202,304 of CM077667.1, forward strand.
CTACCATGGTTTCCAAGTTTTTCATATGCATTGCTAACCAGGCTTAACTTTGGTGTGGACATACTATGTTTGGTAGTTCATGACATAATATCGTGTACATGTTGTTGACGGTGTTATGCTGCTTCTAAGTCGTGTAATGGCAATAATATACAAGTATTAGTGTGTTCTGTGTTGGAATATTACTTGTGCATTTGCTCCATCAGAAGTGAATGATCTCAAAGGAGGATAATTACCTCTACCAAGAATGAGCACATGCATATGTCGTACAATGTGGTTCCAGATATCCATTGTTTTTAAGCCCTATTAACTGCTTGACAATCTGATGAATGAACACGTGCGTTGCACGTGCACTGCTACTAGTAGCATCAAACGAGCGTGGGTGGAGTGGTTTGCATGGTGTGCGCCCTCGCTCGTGACCCGGGTTCGATCCCTCCTTCTCACTTTTCGCTTCAGCGAAAACTGCTATGTTCATCGCTTAAGGGCGTGTTTGGTAGGCATAGTTGATGGGACTGTCCCGTTGAGCCTGGGTAAACAAGGCATGTGAGGTAAAATAGACAGAAAACTAACATTTGCACTTAGTTTGGTTGCCCGCTTATGTATGCGCAAACACACAACCTGCTGTTTGGTGGCATGCATCGCCTGTTGTCTGGTAACCTCTCCAGCGCGATGGTGAGGTTACCAGCACACAACGGCCTAAGGAAGAACACACATAAAACTGAACATAATAGTAATATTGTGCCAGAATTAAAACACACCAGTTTAAACGCAAAGCAGTTCAAGATTAGACTAAAACCAGCCGGAGCATGTCGGGGCTGTCCTAGGGGTTCACGACGAAGGCTTCGTGGTGCTTCCCGCACCTGGTCACCACTTCAATGCCATCGTCATTGAACACGGTGACCTTGAGCGTGTCGGGACTCAGCAGCTTGAAGGTCATCATGAAGCCTATCTTGATCTGATGGACGGCGGCGAAGGCGGCCCAACCCTGGTCGAGGGTGACCCTGCCGTTCAACAGCCGGACAGTCACCCTCTAGGAGCAGCCGATGTTCGTCTTCAGCTTGAACTTCTAAGCCACGGACGAAAAGTGCTTCGCGAAGTCCAGCGGCATAGGTATGGCCTCCAGCTGCGGGGCCATGATCACCTTGCAGAAGTTGGTTGGCCCTCCCACCTCATGGTAGTGGTTGTAGTTCCGGCGCTTGCCGCTGGGGAGCTTCTCCGGCTGGTCGTCGTCTCTGCCAGGGGTCTGGATGGGCGTCACCTAGACGGACGTCACCTCCGAGGGCGGCAACACATCCTTGCCCTTCTCTTGCTCCGAGGGTGGCACCACCTCCTTCCCATTGCTCTCCGTGTCGATCTGCATTATGAAGAGGTTCAAGCGGTCAGGATCTGCAATATGAACATTGCAACATCGTCATTAAACCCTATCGCTCAGAACCCCTTTATTTACCAAGCCTGACGGTCACCATTCCACCAATCTGTCTCTCACTCTTCCTTCGACCCAACGCCATGAACTCCGGCAACAAGTCGAACCCCAACCGGACGGCCACCATACTATGTTTGGTAGTTCATGACATAATATCGTGTACATGTTGTTGACAGTGTTATGCTGCTTCTAAGTCGTGTAATGGCAATAATATACAAGTATTAGTGTGTTCTGAGTTGGAATATTACTTGTGCATTTGCTCCATCAGAAGTGAATGATCTCAAAGGAGGATAATTACCTCTACCAAGAATGAGCACATGCATATGTCGTACAATGTGGTTCCAGATATCCATTGTTTTTAAGCCCTATTAACTTCTTGACAACCTGCTGATGAATGAACACGTGAGTTGCACGTACACTGCTACTAGTAGCATCAAACGAGCGTGGGTGGAGTGGTTTGCATGGTGTGCGCCCTCGCTCGTGACCCGGGTTCGATCCCTCCTTCTCACTTTTTGCTTCAGCGAAAACTGCTATGTTCATCGCTTAAGGGCGTGTTTGGTAGGCATAGTTGATGGGACTGTCCCGTTGAGCCTGGATAAACAAGGCATGTGAGGTAAAATAGACAGAAAACTAACATTTGCACTTAGTTTGGTTGCCCGCTTATGTATGCGCAAACACACAACCTGCTGTTTGGTGGCATGCATCGCCTGTTGTCTGGTAACCTCTCCAGCGCGATGGTGAGGTTACCAGCACACAACGGCCTAAGGAAGAACACACATAAAACTGAACATAATAGTAATATTGTGCCAGAATTAAAACACACCAGTTTAAACGCAAAGTAGTTCAAGATTAGACTAAAACCAGCCGGAGCATGTCGGGGCTGTCCTAGGGGTTCACGACGAAGGCTTCGTGGTGCTTCTCGCACCTGGTCACCACTTCAATGCCATCGTCATTGAACACGGTGACCTTGAGCGTGTCGGGACTCAGCAGCTTGAAGGTCATCATGAAGCCTATCTTGATCTGATGGACGGCGGCGAAGGCGGCCCAACCCTGGTCGAGGGTGACCCTGCCGTTCAACAGCCGGACAGTCACCCTCTAGGAGCAGCCGATGTTCGTCTTCAGCTTGAACTTCTAAGCCACGGACGAGAAGTGCTTCGCGAAGTCCAGCGACATAGGTATGGCCTCCAGCTGCGGGGCCATGATCACCTTGCAGAAGTTGGTTGGCCCTCCCACCTCATGGTAGTGGTCGTAGTTCCGGCGCTTGCCGCTGGGGAGCTTCTCCGGCTGGTCGTCGTCCCTGCCAGGGGTCTGGACGGGCGTCACCTGGACGGACGTCACCTCCGAGGGCGGCAACACGTCCTTGCCCTTCTCTTGCTCCGAGGGTGGCACCACCTCCTTCCCCTTGCTCTCCGTGTCGATCTGCATTATGAAGAGGTTCAAGCGGTCAGGATCTGCAATATGAACATTGCAACATCGTCATTAAACCCTATCGCTCAGAACCCCTTTATTTACCAAGCCTGACGGTCACCATTCCACCAATCTGTCTCTCACTCTTCCTTCGACCCAACGCCATGAACTCCGGCAACAAGTCGAACCCCAACCCCAACCTCATCTCGAACCCCATCCCCAACCCCTTCCCTTGGGGCATTGGATGGAGGGCATTCTTCCAAGGGTGCTTGCTCGGTGACCGCACCAAGTTTGAGAACACCATGGGAGTGTGCTCAAACTTCAGCAGCATGGAAGAGCTGCACAAAGGAAGGCTCTTTTTTTTTCTTCACTCATTTATCGTTTTCACCCATCAATCAAGGAAATGAATGCATTGGGAAGCAAAAATAGGAGGAAAAGATTGACTGCATTCATATTCGTAGCATGGTTGTGATCTTGGAGCAGCCAAATTGTAAAGACAAGTGGTGTTTTTTTATTTTTTGGAATCATAAATATTAGGGGAGAATATCATACGGAAACCAACATTCAATGAAAACTTCGTGGAAACCATATTTTAAAGTTTCAAAAAAATCTGAAAAAAATATGGGATGTTAAGAGGGTGATGTTTTATTGCCACGCAAAATTTCAAATTGAAACACATTACGTGATGTGAGCTATGAAAAAGACAAATTTCAGCCCTGAATAGTGACATTACTGTTCGGCACTATTCAATGCTGATTTTGTCTTTTTCATAGCTCACATCTCGTAATGTGTTTCAACTTGAAATTTGGCGTGGCAATAAAACATCATCCTCTTAACATCCCGTATTTTTTTCAGATTTTTTTGAAGTTTTTCAAAATCTTTTTTTCGTGGTTTTCACCGGTTTCCACCGAATATTGGTTTCCGTATGATATTCTCCCTAAATATTAGGGCTAGTAATTCTCAAGTAAATATTTTTCCCTAACTCCTCCTATAATTTCTATACCTATATGCTCCTTCCGTAAACTAATATAAGATAGGAATCTTATATTAGTTTACGGAGTGAATACTATATCTCTACTAGCAAAACGCACGTGTCACTATGGACTAGAGTCCATATAATTGAATCTAAGAAACAATTAAGACCACCATACCTAATTAGTTGAATGTGAACTTTTGAATAAATAGCCTGACCCATATTTTTGCTCATCTAACAGTGTCTTCTGCACTCATTTGCAATCTCTTCTCCTAGAACAAATATTGTTGTAAACTGGCTTAATTTATCATATGAAGTATGCACTCATACTCAAGCCTAACATGAATTGTTCATCCCCATTTCTCATCTAAGAAGTACATATTGCTCAAATTGGAGGCCTGATTTGTTCCTCACTTAGTAACCTTGGCCAGGACTACTAATTGTTTGTGATAGACGGAATATTTGTTTGACGGACATGAAGATGGCAACAACGAAAAGATGATCATAAAAACAGGTACTGTTTATTTATTTTTTAAATCATAAAGATTAGTGTGAATTCTTAAGTAAAAAAATTCTCTACTATTTTTGCGGTTGATATATTTTTCGTAGTACTTCTTGTAATAATGTTTATATACACTCTTCCTCTTACTTTACATCCGCACCCTCCACCTCCGTCGTTACTGTTGTACCTCTTCGGCCGCCAACTACTAGAGACTAATTTTGTTGTTGGAAAACAAGGGGCCAATGAGTGCTGCATAACATCATCATCATGAACCTGTGTATCCGGAGCATCATCAACATCATCATTAACCTGTGCATCTGAAGCAACATCATCATTATCAACAACTACATTTTCCTCCTCATCAAGGTGCTCCATCTGCATAGTAACTTATTGTGGCACTTCATCAAAAGTAGTTGACGAAACATATGTGGACAAGCTGACATGATACATAACAAATTCACTGAAAATAATACTCTTGCTCACGAAAACCTTTTTAGTTTCATTCTGTTGAGGAGTGTATGAGACAACGTGGTGCGTGATGATGCCCAAGTTTCTGTAATAATTGTTAAAAGCTTTTGCACTCAATTCCATACATTGTCGGTACGAAGTATTTTTACCTTCCTCAAAGTTTACCTTTCAACCATAACTTTTCATTCCTTAAATGCATCAAAGGCATCCTATTTGTTTTTTAGAAAATAAGGGCAAACTTTTATGGAGTAGTCATCAATAATTGTAATCATATAACGAGCACCAGCTAGAGAGGGTTTACGGAAAGGTCCCCACAAACCAGCATGTTGATAATCTAATATACCTTATATGGTATGAACAACAACATTGAATTTTACCCTCTTGTGCCCTGATCGTGGATGTTGTGTAACAACCCTTTGGTAGTTGCCACCTCAACATTTTTTTGCAGCGAATCAATGTCGATGATGTAGAGTAATGGGGAAAGTGGGTCCCCTCAGCGAAGCCCACGACCATCGGGTTGCCAGGCACACCGTTGAAAAGGATCCACGAGGATGAAGTGCATAGAAGGGCGGAGATCCAATCACAGAAGATGTTCGGGAAGCCCCTACTTTGATGAAGGGCAATAATGTATTCCCATTACCCTGTTTAACAACTTAAAGGAATAATGTGATTCACTAGGCTTGGAGGTTAGGTCATCTCCAACACGGATCACCAAATGTACATCACTAAATGTCCGCAGACTTGGCCAAATGTGTCAGTGAACATCCGGTCCGATGACGTCCATCCAACATGATCATCAAAAGACCGTGTACACCGCTTATTTCATCGATTTTTTGATTACTTTTACAAAACAAAACACCTAACAAAACTAAAACAACTAAAGAACCTAATGTACTCATCAAACACTACCCAGTTCACATCAGCGATGCCATGGTCCGCCTCAACAATGGTCGCAACGGCGGCGGTGGACGTGCGCTCCGCATCCAACTAAGCCTCCGCCAAGCGACGCTCCTCTAGGAGCATTAGGTTGTACGGCTACTCCGCCTGCACTGACATGGCATTGACGATCATCGCTTCTTGCTCCGTTGTGGTCACCTCCTCCATTGCTAGCACATGCACTGACTCCTTCGTGGCATCTATCATGGCCATGGGATTACCCTCCTCATTCTCCTCTGAATTCGGGTACAAAGAGCTCAGAGGCTGTCCTACCCATAGTTTTAAATAGCCCGCTATAGCCTTGCTATAGCCTTTTCAGCAGGGTGTCGCTAAATGGTCTCATGTACAAAATGCACGCTATAGCCCGCTATAGCTCCGCTATAGCTTTTTTGGAGGTCCGTCGCTATTTGCCATAACCCGTTATTTAAAACATTGGTCCTACCTCAATGCAGGTGTGGCACCAAGCATCAATAGAGTGGACCTCCTCCACGATTTTGGTGTGGCGCCCTCGACAATATTTTCTTGAACCACGAAGGTGTGGAGCCAGCAATTGCAACGTCAGATAACGAACGCGGATGCGAACTAGGGACGACGGAGGATGACTCAGATGGTGGGAGAAGGGCTAGAGGTAGGGTATTGGGGTGTGGTTGACCGATTTTAAATAGTTGACGCATGCATGAAAGCGGGCAGTCGGAGTAGGCTTCTTGGACGGTGTGCTAGCGTGAATGCTCACACACACACAATCAGCCACATCTAGTGTGGACACGCGGAGGTTCTAGGATGTGTTTGGCTAGGGTGGTTATGGGTATCCCCAACCACCTGGCTAGGGATAACCCTTTTTCTGTTTTGTTGGGTGAGTGAGGTTAGTCCTTTTGTTTGGTTGGAAGGATGAAACCTGGCCTGGGTGCGGTGACTTTTTTGACTAAGTTGATGAGACTACTCCATAATTTGCACTTTGTTCCATGAAAAAAATACCCATCGGCATAGATCAGCGATACATGAGTGAACACACACAAGCACCCATCCACATCATGCACGCACGCACGCACACTACACATCGAGCACACCTCAATACCCACGAACACAACCGTGCATACAGCAACACACACGTTCTGTTTCATCGGTGACACGAGATACAACACTACGGCGGCCGGAAATACATTACAGCAGCACGACATACATCACGCACGCTTGCATAGAACAGCAGAAATACAGCAGCAGGAAGATCCAGCTCCATGCACGCAGCCGCCGCACCACCTTCAATCACCGGCGGCGTGCGACTCCGCAAGCACCCAGCCGATGCCCTCGTCGACATCGAGCCGCGCTGCAGCCATCCTCGAGATTCAGCCTCGTCGCCGCCACGCACGGAAGAGAGAGGAGAGTAACGGAGGGAAGTTCTGCGAGCCGAGCGCGAGTCATAGGGAGGAAACGATTCGCAGGCGAGTGCCGCGATGCGTGCGCGGGGTGGTTGCCACCACCCGCCACTTTTTCGCCCATTTTTTGCCAAATATTCCTGGCATCTGGCTGCCTCTGTCCCTCCTCACTCCAGATAAAATGGATGGCAACACAACAAAAGGGGTTATCCCTGTCTCTCGAAAGAGAGTAAATCGGATATTTGCCACTTTAAACATGTGGTTTCCCAAAAATGCCACCTTCAAGATGGGCTTCGGAAAAATACCATCCAGTTCATGGACATCTTGATTACCATGCCATTTCCCCTCTTCTATTGATTTTCCTAATGTTTTTTCATTTACGTGCACCTGAATGGACCACGCTGCCCCCGGATGTGTACACGTACCCTGATCTAATCGTACAGTCGGTTGAATTGCTGTGTTGCGACACAGACGCACGCGTCGCTAGCCAACTGTACAACAAAGAACAATGTGCAGTCGTTGATTGCCTACATACCGCCGCCAACACCGATCGCCGGGACATCGCTGACGATGATCTCCTGTATGTGGTCTCCGTCGAACACCTGAACTCTGCCGCGCTGCCGATTCATTGAGCGTCGTCGCCGTCGACCGCTGGCCGCCGCCGATTTCCTAGACATCGCCGCTGCTTGCGTGGACACGGCGCAATTAGCCAAATTAAACATGACTAATATTCTTGATGTAATTAGCAAATATGCAATCTGTGTAGCGAGCAGCTTACAATAACAGATTGCAATCTACCTTCAGTACGTGCACATACATTGTTCTCCTTCCTCCAAGAACCTACAACAGGATCCAGCTATTACTGCCTGTCGCATCACTGCTTCTTATGTTTGTGGCGCCTGCTGCCCCCGCCACTTCTTCAGCACGTCACGCGACGAGCTGCAGCAATGAGCGGAAGCGTGGGCGAGCGGAGCAGAGGAGGTGAGCTGCGACGGCGAGCTGCGACGCTGAGTGGCGACAGCGAGCAGGTGAGGGCGAGTGTAGATGTGCTGGCAACAAGGAGCTTCGGCGGCACGCGAAGACAAGGATGAGCTACGACGAGAGCAACGCGATATTTCCGACGACACCAAGCAACCGACAGAACAGATAAAGGGTATGCACATTAGGGGCAGTCTAGTCCTTTCAGGTGCGCATAAATGGAAAAGCAAAAGGAAAATGAAGAAAATAGGAGAAATGGCATCGTAATCAAGGTGTCCATAAGCTGGGTGGCATTTTTGCGAAGCCCATCTTGAGAGTGGCATTTTTGCGAAGCCGCTTATTAAAAGTGGCAAATATCCAATTTTCTCCTCGAAAGATATCCCTGCAACCAAACACATTCCTAAAGTCGACGAACGAATAGGGTATTTGGATGGGTTTAAGGCGTCCAAGTCCGACGTTGGTGGACATCTTGACTTCCACAAACCTTTCCGATCTGCGGCCATTTTACATCAAACATTCTGACCGGTCTAGATGGATTTGATTTGATGACCCGTGTTAGAACTTTGTAGACAACTAGCTTGGCAGAAACGCGGCGCAGTGCGCCGCGCCCGTGCCAATTCCATTTGTATTTTTTCGAAATAAACCAGAAAACAACATGTATTACGCGAGAAAATAAAACAAAAAGAAGAATACAAATTCTATTTTTACCCCATGATCTATGTAGGCACGTAAAAAACATTAAATGATTTAACAAATTAAGCAAACCGGCTGGCCTATTAATATATCTTCTTCTTCCGTAAGTAAAACAGAAGTGATGGGCACCATATATAGACGATGGCAAGAACATGGCTATTCTTCTTGCATAGGTAAACGCACCGAGGGAGAAGAAGTCTCACTTTTGGTTGGGATTTTTTGGTATTTTTTCTTGATTACTGTTTACATGCTGATTTACTGTTTTTATTGTTCCAGTTTATTTGGGTACATTGTTCTCGGTTGTAATTCAGTTGATATTTCGGTTTATGGTTCAGGTGAGTTAATGTTTTCTGTTTATTCGTGTGTTGTTCCATTTCACTGGTTTTAATGTTCAGGGTTATTCGGGTTTGCTGTTTCGGTTTATTTAGGTTATTATTTCGGTTTACTATTCTGGGTATTGTTTAGGTAATTGTTGGTGCACTATTCACTGATGTCTTGGTATAAAAAATAGTAATTGGTCAATAACTTAAACTTATTTTCCCTACGGGTTACTGTTCATGCAAATATACTGTTTCGGTCTATTGTTTTGTGCCTTGGCAGCACCAATGCACCATCACCGGAAAGGTTCGGGAGACGATAGACGCAACTCTGCATTGATACACCGATGGAGAAATGATGTGTAACAAAATTCTAAAGCTTCACTCTCCATATATGGACGTGAGGGTGGAGGGGGGGAGAGAAATGATGTGCAGAAAAATCATATTTTTTTGAACGTGTATTTTTTTGGATCATTGTTGTCGAAAAGTACTGTTCACTGGTGGGTACTGTTCATACATGTCTACTATTTACTGATACTATTCACTACTGGCCACCTAAATGAATAGTAGAAGTGAAAAAAAGTCAAAAATGAGAAAAAGGGAATGCTTCCCATGTTGATTTATTATTTTGTTATTCCGGTTTATTCGGGTGTATTATTCTTGTTTATAATTTAGGTACTGTTTTGTCTTATAGTTCAAGTGGAAAATGATGTGTAGAAAAATTATAAAGCTTAACTCTCCACATATGGACGTAAGGGTGGAAGAGGGGGAGAGAAATGATGCGTAAAAATATCCTAATTTTTTTCTAAACATGTATTTTTTTCGTTCACTGGTGGATACTGTTCATATATGTCTATTGTTTATTGATAGTGTTCACTACTGACCGCTTAAATGAACAGTAAAAGTGTAAAAAAACAAAAAAAAAACAGAAAACGGGAATGTTTCCTGCTTTAGTATATCGGAAAAGCTCTCCTCCTACCGGCCGATCCGCGTGATCGTTCCGTCGGCCGCTCGTCCGTTGATCTTGCCTCGATCTAACGAATGAGCTTGCGCCCGCGCCCGTTGGAGCAGCCACCCACTGCGACCGTTTCCTGAAATGTCCCCGTTGTTTCAGGAAACCGGTCCTGAAACAGTCAGTTACCTTAGCTACGTGCGAGGTGTTTCAGAGGGTGACGGCGACCGGATCTGGAGGGCGGCGCCGCGGACGCGGCTAACCCAACGCCGTGACGACGTCGACGTCTTCGGGAGCTGCTGCGGCCGTTGCCAACCCAAGCAGGTACGCCTCCTCCCCCCCATATCTGTTCTGCGGGTGTTTTTGTTTCTCCGGGCGTGGTGCGCTCTGTCCATTCCGGTGGCTTCGCCGGCGGCTCTGCGGCGAGCGGCTATGCGACGCTTAGAATTGTGGTGGCTACAGCTGTCACCCTCCAGATCCGCCGCGAGGGCTCGAGGGATTTGTAGCAGGATTGTGGTGGCTGCAGCGCAGGTGCAGGTGCTCCATGGCTGTGGTGGGTGGGGGAATTGGGGGTAGGAGGAGATTATGTAGCATGATTTTGTGGTGGCTGCAGCTGCAGGTGCAGGTGCTCCATGGCTGTGGGGGTGGGGGACTTTGTGGTAGGAGGAGATTATGTAGCATGATTTTTGTTGTGGCTGCAGCTGCAGGTGCTCCATGGCTGTGGGGGTGGGGGAGGGTAGGAGTAGTTCATGTAGCAGGATTTGTGGTGGATGCAGCTGCAGGTGCAGGTGCTCCATGGCTGTGGGGGTGGGGAATTGGGGGAAGGAGGAGCTTTTGTTTTTTTGTAGCAGGAATTGGGGGAAAGGAGGTGCTCCATGGTTGTGGTTGCATGATTTGTAGCACATACAAGAGTCATTAGAACTGCAAAGAAATTTAGCAGCTGCAGGTGCTCTAGGGGGCTGTTGTTGTATAATTTTTTGTAGTACCTGCATGAATCACTAGAGGTGCAGCAGCAGTAGTAGCTGGAGGAATCTCCAGAGGTGTAGAAATAGCAGTAGCTGCAGAAATATTAGTAGCTGCAGAATTATTGGTGTTAATTTTTGTACACTGAATCAACTGCAAATTATGACTACTACTCAATTTCAGTGTATGCTACTGAATTTATAAGTTAGTTTTTCTTCTGCATTTTGTTGCAACTTTTGCAAGCTTATGCTTTCTAAATTTTATGTATGTGTTTGAACTAAGTTTCATGTGTTATTATTGCATTTTTCCTGAAGCTTTTGAGGACATGGCAATTAGGCAATGTTTTTTGTCTGAAATTCAGATTTGCCTGCTTGAAGTAGCTAATGTTTCCATTTTTGTTTGTTTTCGCAGCATGGGTATCTACCAAACCCGATGGTTGGCAAAGCGGCTACGCGAGATAGCCAACACCATCAAAGGGAAAAAGAGGGATGTCATAAGCAAGTCCTCTTTCGGGGATTTGCTTTATATATCTCCATTGCCTCCTCCTCCGGAAGCGCTTGTTGATTTCTTAGTGATGAGGATTGACACCAAGAAGCGGCTGCTCACGTATGTTTGCTGTTTTTTCTTGCTTTTTTTTTCTGTGTTGCAAAAACCCTTTTTCGATTTATATTTTTCGAAACTTGTACTGATTTTCACATGTCTCGCAGGTTAAGTGACCGCAAGAAGATCCGCCTGACGAGGGATATGGTTAAGAAGATATTTAATGTACCATCTGGTAGGAAGCCGCTAGAATTCGGGAAAAGGGGAAAAGCAGATTTCCGTGAAGTTTATTTGGATGGTGAAAGGGCTCCAATCCCCACCACAGTTGCTGTTTTATCAAATGCTGATGATGCCGATGAGGAGACCATTGATAGGTCATGGATTTTACTTTGCCTTTCATTGGTCCTAGCTCCCGAGACAGGAAACATGGTGCCTCTGGATTATCTATACAGCTTACAAGACATGACTGCTGTCCATGAGTTTGAGTGGGATGAGCATATTCTGTTTGATGTGATGAGGGAAGTTAAGAAATACCAGGACAAGAGGAATGACGGTAAATTGAAATTCCTGATTGGCGGTTGTCTGCAAATGCTTCCGGTACTTCCCTTCATTCCCGTAACAACCTTCTTTTCTTGTTTTCCGGAGCATCCTGCTTTTACAGTGGCTTATGTGGCTTCTTTTTTTGCAGGTAATTTACATGGACCACATTGACATTCCAAGAGGATGCATAGTTGATCATACCATCGACTATTCTCTGCCACGGGCTTGTTTTGTCCAGGATCTTGATTTCACCGCTGTTGTCGCAGTCGACACCCTAGAAGATGGTTTCGGGAAGCGCCCTGTAAGTACCCTTTTTTCAAGCAGGGAAAAGTACCTTCTGGTCTCTTTTGTTGCAATTGCAACTCTGGATTCTTGTCACATTTTTCATGTGTTCTCCCTCTGTTTTGTTTTCTGGAATGGAGTTCAGCTCCACTACACCGTACGCAACAACCAAGTTTCTTCCATACGTAGACCAGCTTGCCCAGTCATCCAAGCAAGCTAGTGTGACAGAGGAGCCGCCAGAGATAAATGGCCAAGGTGGAGCTGGTGCGTCCGCAACACAGATTCCGAATGTGGATGGTTCTGATGGCACAACGGGGAATGTGCATGAGCCACCTCCGGATAACACTAAGGGTGGTGATGATGTGTGTGGCTCTTTGGAGGAGTGGCTGCATCCGCTACCTACATTTGAGGAGTTAGAGGTGAGATATATAGCATTTTGTTTTTGAAACTCTCTTTTTTCCCGCATAGTATCGTTTTGATTGACAGAAAATATCAAAATATGTAGCTAATGTCATTTTTCCCGTTCTCTGTTTTTTGTTTCTATGCATTGCAGCTGCCCCCACATATGCGTGCCATATACAACGAGCATAAAGATATCCATGCTACAGAGCTTAAGGGTGCATTGAGCTCATTTGGGAGGTTGTTGGAGGGCATCTACTGCAAACGAATGGGCCTGATGTTGTCTGAGGCATCCAAAGCTGGATCCAGGAGTGATGAAGCCAAATATGAAGGTCCAGATGTCACTTTCGATGTACCAACAGCTCCTGTTGATGGCATGTGTGATGCAAGTGCTAGTGGCTCGTCTCTGCAGCAACAGAAGCAACCGGATTGTGCTACAACAACTAACCCTGGAGCTGTCACTGTTTCATCTCCGCAGTAGCCCAAGCAACCGAACGGCATGAAACAAGCGACTACAGCAACCACTGAAGCCACGGTCACTGTATCGTCTCTGCAGCTAGCTAACCAACCGGATGGCACAAAGGGTGTTGATCCAGTAGTGGTAGTTGGTCAAACAAATGGTGCCCAACCACCCAACAAGAGTGATAGTGAGCACAACAGTCCCATTGATAACAGCAATGCAAAGGGAGAAGATTTATGCAGCAAGGTAAAAAGCTCTGAACAGATGTCCCCTCGTAGCACATTCTACCCATGCGCGAATTTGATTAGGAGTCCAGGAACACTTGAAGATGGGCCTTCGTTTGGATTGTTTGAACCTGGTAGCCCCGAGGCTTTGTTGTTTCAGGATCCGGTACAAGTTGAATCACCTCCACGATCGCCTGCTTTTGATGTGGATTCTTTCTTGGAGATTCGAGCGAGGAGCCCTTTGTTTGATGATAATTCTAATTCTCCTGCCGCTTCAGCTCTTCCTGTTTATGATGTGACTCCACTCGCAACTTGTCCCCCAAAATCAACAGTCCCTGCAGGTTTGTATAAGTCATTCCCGCAACTTTTTGTTATGCAACACACCCTGCTCTCCTTTTGAAACTTAGTACATGGATGCTTCAAAACTATTACTCACTAGTTCTTTCTGCTTTTTCCTTTTTCCTTTTTTTTGGCAGAAGCAGGTGTTGATGAAACAAGAGAGGAGGTGGTGGTGGAAGTCAGCAGCGGGCTAAGCCCTGATAAGAAGAAGCCTCCACTTAAGAGAGCTTCACCAACCGCACAAATTGCAGAAAAATTGCCAAAAATGAAGAAGATAAAAATTGATGCAACGGACGATGCGATATACCAGAGGTACTGCTGTACCAATTACAGGATAAAGGACCCACCCCGAGGCGAGCCTCTGTAAGTATTTTTTTTGTACTTTCTTTTGTGTGCTTAGAGAGAAAACCCATACATTAGTTTCACAACTTCTAACCAAGTTTATGTTATCTCTTGCAACAAATAGCCCTTCGTTCATAAGGATAGGTGGTTTCGATATTTCATTCAAACATTTCAGCAGCGGGCTCAAAAAGCGGGCTCATGTGAACAATGAGGTGATGTCACTCTACATTGAAAGTTTCAACATTGAGCACATGTACAGCTCAAGCAAGCCAAGGAAATTTGCATTCTCACCACATGTTGCTGTGAGTTAACTATCATCTTTTTTCCTTTTGTTGTCACTTGAGTTATCGCAACGCAACTTAGTAGGTTTTAGATGACAGCCACATAACTTTTCACCTTATTTTGTTCCGATGTTTGCTTCTATATACAGTCAAAACTCTGTGTGGACCCAAGTTCATTCAGGACAAATTCTTGCATGAAAGATTTCAGTAGGGTTTGTGAGAAGAACGACATTGCCAAATTTGATCAAGTAAGGCTGTTTGCTCACCTATCTTTGTATACAGTGCATCAAATTTTTTACCTTGCTGCGCAACTATGCCCTTATAGCATTTTCTTCTTTAATTCTTTGCAGTTGTTTTTCACCAGTGTGCAACAAGACCATTGGGCAGTTGTCGTTGTAAACTTGATGAATAAACAGTTCAATGTTTTCGACTCCAACAGTCAAGACGCTGATTATGTGAGCAACCTCGAGAAGCCTTGCTGCAATTTGGTATGGCTAGCAATCGTTTTCTGCTTCTTTCACCATGTTTATCAAATCAACATTTCGGTACCAATCAGTCTTACATTCCAGATAGAGAACTTCAAAAGTCTGGTCAGAGAAAGAAACCCATGGAAGCATGATCTTAACACATTTGAGCGCTTCAGTCCACCAGGCTACCCACAGCAGTCAACAACGTAGTATTTTTTGCAACTATACATTTTTTTGGAACCTCATCTCATTTTTGTGAACTCATTTTTCTACATTTTTTTCTGGCAGATTTGATTGTGGCATATTTGCTATTCTATACATGGAGAATTTAACTGCAAAGGGGTTGAAGCCATTCAATACAGTATGACTTCTACTCATCTTGTTCTTTTTTTTTGCAACCCATGAAACATCAGTACTACAGGAACACTCTGCAACACTAATAGAGTAAAGAAACACTGTGCAACACTAGTCAATTATTTTGTGAAATCATCCTTTTCCTATTAGATTGCTTTTCCCCCTTGCCAGTAGTTTCTAAAAATGTGTGTTTTTCTTGCTGTGTATGATCAGGACACAAACTCCTTGCTCAACTTCCGGAAGTACCTTGCAGTGAAGCTTTTCAAACACCCGCAAAACACCCTCAACTCAGAGCATGAGCTCCAAAAGCTGCTGAAGAACTCGTAGAATGAAGGCAGCCATCGACCGCAACAAGACCTAGCTAGTAGTTTAGGCCTCTTTTTTTTTTCGGTGCATGTGTGTGCGACATGTTTCTGTAACCGAGCTCTCTAGTAGATGTGGGACATCATGTAACTAGATCTTTTTGGAGAAGGATGTGTCATGCTGGGGCATGCCCCCTTTCCCCTCTTCTATTTTGTATGCTGGAGCTTCATCGATGCAACCATTTGTCGTTAATGTTCCGGTGTTTTGCGCATCTATATACAGTGTACACATGACAAATAAAATGGCAGTTACCTGATTCTGATGTGTGTTTCAAAGCTATTTTTCCTGTTTTTGATGCGGGGTCCTGATGTGTGTTACGGTGTCTCCGGTTTATCATTTTGGTGTATGGGAGCAATTTGTTGCATGATCAATCTTTTCAATGGCAACAAAAAATATCCATTTTGTGTCTCTGAATACATGTTCCTGTAAATTTGTTCATCATGTCATAGCAAAAACAGCACATGTTTACATGATCCTAATGTTCTAGCAAAATCAACAATGTGAAATACTTGTTGCTGTAAACATCCCCAAGAGATTTTTTATTTTCTGTAACATTAATACAATAGTTATCTTTTCATGGATGCATCTCTGGAACATACATGTCCCTGCAAAAATGAAACTGAACATGAACAAGCATTTTTTTGTGTGCTACATAAACATGAACATGGAACAAGCTATTCCAAATAAAAAATTGAATGTACTGGAAACAAAACCAAGATCAGAATGCAGTGTCACAACATCTTTATTCCTGTTTCAAACAAATCTTGAAGTTTGCAAAATAGTAGTTCCTGTTTTCTTTTTGAAACACAGGGAGCAAGTACAAAATTTATTTTACGAGATGAAAAGAAAACAAAAAAGCTGTCTGCTGGAGATCTCCTCCCTATTTCTGCCTTTTCTGTTCTACGGGTTCAGTTGCGTCACTTGGGCAATTCTTGGATCATTTCTCATCACAGCTCTCAAGTATTCACATTCTGGGACTGTATGTCCAACCCCAGAGCAGAATTGGCATTTGGTGGGTGCTGCCGCCGCCTCCATGTCAGCCTTCGACACAAGGAGTTGTATTTCAGTGTGTTCGTCGAGGGGTGCCCAAAGTCTAGCAACCGGCCAGTCCTGCCCATGCTTGTTGTGGCTGCTTCAGACCACCTCTCCAATAAGTATTGCCGCGGAATCACTTGGACATTTAGATGAACCATTGCCCTTATTATGTGTGCACAAATCAGCCCATTCATCTCAAAGTAGTGGCAGCTACATTCAAACATCCCTTCATCCATCATAACATGCACAGAATATGGCTTTGGGTTCTCATATGATGTTGCTTTCAGCTCAAACACAAGGCCTTGCCCTTGGTAGTCAGTGTCTTGGTTGATAATGAAGCCAGTAGATGCTGTCACCTGTTTCTGAAACTTACCAAAGACGCTGCGGGTGTAGTAAGCAGCAGCTTGGCGCTCAATGTTGTACCTGCAACAACATCACAAGAAATAGGTCAGAAACCAAATCATACAGTAACTAGGCCCAACAACAACTTTTTTGGTTTGTTTTTGATTTTTTGGTAAAGCTCAAAAGTATGTGTACCGAGAGTATAGTGGCGGAGCTGTTGTTTCATCAGTGAATCCAGCATTGTCCTCACAATCAAGCATAGTTTCTTGACACATTTCATATTGCTGCACAAACCTCCAAACGGAATCAGTTGGTCGAATCAGGGTCTTGAAATATGAGTTGAGCCCCTCAGACCTGCCTGTTGTGCTCGTGAAGGGGAAGAATTTCTTCTTGAAATATGCTGGAGCCCACGTGTGCCTTGTTCGCCACATATGCTTGAGATGTTTGTTCTCAGCAACTTCAAAACAATGCAACATGTGCTGCCATGTTTCCTCAAATTCCTCAACAGTTTCGGATTGGTTGATACAAGTGCAAAACACATCTGCAAAAGCCTCGTCTACGCTCAACAGCCTTCCCAACTTGGACCGCGCATTGCTTAGAACATGAAACTTGCAACACCTATGGCAAGTGTTTGGGAGCACCTGATCAATTGTTGTTGCCATAGCTTGGTCCTGGTCAGTCATGATGTTTGTAGGATGCTCATTATCCACCGCAATCATCCACTGCTGAAACACCCACTTAAATGTTTCAATAGTCTCGTCCGGCAACAGGGCACATCCAAGTGCAATTGTCTGGAGGTGGTTGTTTACACCAACTATAGGCGCAAACGGCATGTTGTATCTGTTGGTGCAGAAGGTTGTATCGAAGAATACACAATCTTTGTATTTCGGGCACAACGCCCTTGTTCTCCCATCAACCCAAAATAAGGCAGTCACTGAGTTTGTTGCAGGATCTGTTTGCTTCGGAAAGAAAAACTCTGGATTCTCAGCCTTCCTTCTCTCAAAGTACTTCACTGTCATATCCATGTCTTGGAATGTTAACCCTCTCCGGAGCTTTGAACGTTCATTTGTAACATCTCTCTTCACATACGGAAGTATCCTAGTGTCACCTCCATGTATCCTACCAAGGACACCCATGCATTCTGAATTTGAGAGATTCACATCGTGCAGCGTCAACAAGAGTTGGTAATCCTCAGCTGGTATGCTGCGGTGTGAGTGGTAGTACCTAACATGCTCCGGCTGTTGCATCAATGGATGTGTATGCTCCGCAACAAAACAAGTCACTGTCCATCGCTCCTCCCTTAGCCCAACAATCATATGCGCCTTACAATCATGACAGAGCATCCTGTTTTTTTGACGTTTTCTTGTAACATCCATCCCTTCACTAGGCTGCCTTCTAGAGTTGCTCTCTCCCGTTGCAATGCTCTCTGATGTGCTGCTCGTTTCCGTTTTAACGGGCTTTCTAGTGTGCACACACTCAAAAACCCTCTTTATCAGCATTGCATCCTCTTTCTTCTGACCTCTCTTCTGTGTGAATTTTGAAGTAGATATATGTGTGCCGAAACCCAAATTGAAGGCATAGTCGTTGTAGAATTTCCGAGCATCATCAATTGTGTCAAACACCATCCCAACATAGGGCGGGAGTGGCTGCGACGAAACATCTCCATCATCCGAATCACCTTGTTCTGCATCTTCAGGAAACAACAGACCTTCTGAATCTTCATCATCAAGAACACAAAAATTGCCTTGGACATAGCTTCCTTCAGTTTGAGTTCCATGTTCCTGAAACACAGATGTTGTGCAACAATCACTTTATATTTTCCAATGGAATCAGGAAAAAAAAAATTCAACAGAATTTCTACAACAGATACAGGACATGTGTAAGGCAATCAAATCAAATTCAGGGCATCCAACATGACATGTTTAGAAACAGGACATGTCCAGGGCATACAACACTCTGAAACAGGGCATCATATTTAGGGCATACAACACTCTGAAACAGGGCATCAAATTTAGGGCATACAACACTCTGAAACAGGACATGTCTAAGGCATGCAACAGAAACAAGACATGCTCAGGACATGTTCACCATTAGCAATCAAATTCTACAACAGGAACACCCACAATCAAATCACACAATGGGAGCAGGGCATTTGACAGAAACATGCAATGTATTTTTTTTTCTGAAAACAACATACACAGGCATTATCCAATGGAACCAGAGGCATTAACCAATGCAACTAAATTTTTCTGAAACTTATGTCTCATTTTTCACAGATACAAACAAGTAGAACATGTTGAAACAGAGCTAATGTTTTCAGGAAATAATCTGTCACCTTTGAATCTCATGCTCTGTTTTTCATACAGGTGCTCTTGTTTCAGTGCGGAACACATTCAATGTTTCAGAAACAGGAAGGAAAACTCACCGAAGTTTCTTGATGGGATCTGCTCGACGGTGCTTCAGGAAACACCACCGATGGATTTGTGAACCAAGCGGAAGATCCTGCTCACGGCGGAAGCTCCCCGGTGGCGCTTGGAGCTGAGAAAGATGGCCGGGCCCGTTCTCCAAGCAGGGGTCCTCGGTCAGCTAGATTGGCGTCCGATCCCACCATCTGACGCGCGATGTGGTGCGCCATGGTGGTCTCCGACGCCGGCGGCGGCTGTTTTTCGGTGGTTGCGGGCGGCGCCGCGCTTGGCGCAGGTGTGTCGAGGCCGGGACATCGAATTTGTTTCTGCAACTAAAACGTTGTTTCAAGATGTATGTGGTCGGGGGGAGGCGATCTAGCTGGTGGATCGGACGGCTGCGCGCGCTAGATCGGACGGCTAGCCGGGTGGTGGATAAACTCTATGGATCCGTCGGCGGACGCGTAGCAGCTCCCTTAGTATATAGTATATATGTGAGCCGTGATGGCTATAAAATTGTTTGTACTGTTCAGTTGAAATTTTGCGGTGGTTTTGATGATCTGCATAGGAGATGCACTTAAGTCATTTCTAACCGATCCCTTATAACTGATTAGTGAAGTAAAAATTTGTTTTTACTTCACTAACCGGCACCTAGCCGATCAATTACCGTAAGGGAGTATAATTTTTACTCCGGCCTCAAACTTCTTCCTAATTATACTCCACCGCTCGGCGTACGAATAAAAGTCGCGCTGCTCCTTCACTCCTTTCCCGTTCACTCCAGCGTCGCATCTGTGCCGGCTCCGCCCCTTCCGACCCCCACCGGCCCCGCCCGTCGTCGCGGACGCTCCCTAGGCTTCGCCGACACTTGGATTTGTGCCTCCCCGTCCTATCCCCGACACAGAACCGGTGGATCTGCGACTGCAACTGCCGCCACCGGATTTGGCGATTTCAGCCACCGGCGATTGTGCCTTGCTATGGATTCACCGGAAACCGGACAACACAGCCTCGACAACACCTCCGCGTCGCATGCAGGTACCAGTTCCTCCTCTAGCCACTCGAATCTCTCCCGTCAGTGATTAGCCGACAAAGGCACATCTGGCCGTTGCTGGCCCAACGGCTCATTGGCTCGCCGTTGCCGATCATAAAGTGTGACCACTGCGTGTTGCAGGTGGTGCGTCGAGTTTCGACCACAATGAAACATCCCGGATGGGTGTTCTTCAAGTGCTGAAAAGATGGGGTATGTGTTTGTGTTGATTCAATTGTTCACCTGATTCGGCGCAATTTCGGTAGCTCATTATGTCTTCAATTTTGTGTGTAGGAAGAATGCAAGTTTTGGTATTGAGAAAAATAATACATTGATTTATTGATAGCAAGAAATTTGATAGATGTTCGTACACTTGTTGGTAGAATTAAGGCTAGAGATGAGACTAAAGGGGAAGCAATGTCTACTTCTTTAGAATCGAAGAAGAAAGAAGTGTGCAAGCTCGAGAATCCGCAGATCAACAATGAAGACATCAAGAAGATATTAATCCAACCACTGTTCAAAAAATCGTCCGATTCAGCAATTTATCATCCGATTTATCATACTCGTGGGGTGACCGATAAGATTACACCTTATCTTCACCGTTTATCGTTTGAGCCGATTTATCGCTCTGACAAGCGATTTATCAGGAATCTACCGATAAATCGGCCCTATTCATAACACTATGTTCGCAAAAAGCTCTGTTTATTTGTGTTTTGTGGACCTTGTTACACAGTAAATACTGTTGTCCTATTTTGTTTGTCACTATACCGGGATTCAAAGGTTAAAAATCAAGGTAACACTTCTATCCAATATTATTTTGGTGTTGAATATAGCGTATTTTAGTGTTGCGAACCTGGGATTTACAGAAAATGGCCGGTTAACAGTCGACTGATAAAATCATTTAATCGGCCGATTCCGATTAATCTCTAATCCCCAGTTGACCGAGACGCTAACAATAAGCGATATCCTTAACATTGAATCCAACTAATAGGAACAGTTACGAAAGTTGGATATGTTTTAAAATGTGTAATTGTGAATTTTGTTTTTTTGGTCTTGCTCTCGTAGCGAAGAATTGGTGAGTTTAGTACTCCAATGTATTAAAATGTCGTTGAATGAAATAAAGTGGAAGAAGAAATGTGTTTCAGTGGCCGAAAATGAAATGCAAATGATATTGTTATTTTTACTCCGTTAAGTATAAGAAATCGGTTAGAAACGGCCAAAACTTGGTGGTGTAAATATACTCCATTAATCTTTTACTCCACCGGATACTCCATTATTTTTAAAGATCGGTTAGAAAAGGCCTTATTGGGTCGGGCCATGTATGTTGCTTGCTCGGCGTGCAGTTGATGGGCTAAAGGAAGAGGAAACAGGGCCCACTAGCTCCCAGGTCTTGGTGCCAAACAACGGAAGTAGCAGCAACACACGGGAAATCCTATTCGCCGCATTTTGTGTCAAAGTGTGGAGGCGCCGCACCCCCCCCCCCCCCCCCCCCCCCGCCCGACTCGATTTGGGCCGGCCCAGTTTCGCTTAGCCACCGGTTTTGGGAACCTTCTAGGAGGTTCCCTGAACCATTTTCATCTGTTTTTTCTTTTTTCGTTTTTCTGTTTCTGCTTCTTTTTCTTCTTTCTTTTTTATTTTTGTCTTTTGTTTCTTCCTTTTTCCTTTTTTTCAAGGTTATTTTATCTTTTTTAAACTAAGTTCATGTTCGAAATTTGTTCTTAAAATTCGAAAACAATTCTTGCTTTTAAAAATGTTCTAAATTTCAAATAATTGCTGTTTTTCAAAACTATTCATAACTTCAAAAAATATTCGGGATTTTCAAAAAAATGTTCGGGTTTCCAAAAAATGTTATTGTTTTCGTTTATTTTTCATTATTTTTGTTTTCCTTTTTCCTTTTTCCTATTCCTTTCGTTTGACCTTTTCAATTTTTTGTTCTGAATTTCAAAAAATGTTCTTGTGTTCAAAAGTCTGTTCGCATTTTGTAATTAAATGTTTGTGCGTCCAAAAATAATCAGGAATTGCAAAAATTGTTCTTGCTTTCAAAATGTGTTCATATTTTCAAAAATGTTCGTGTTTCAAAAATTCTTCTCATATTCAAAAAACTGGATGATTTTGCAAAAAATACCATGTTTTGAATAAAAATCATGGATTTAAAAAAATGTTATTGCTTTCAACAAAAAAATCATGATTTCATAAAAAATATCTGTGTTTCAAAAATTGTTCTCCTTTTCAAAATTTGTTTAAGATTTTCATAAAATGTTCATGTTTAAAAAATTAGTCTCATTCTCAAAATTTGTTCACCATTTTCATAAAAATGTTTGTGTTTCAAAAAGTGTCCAGGAATTTAAAAACAAATCTATTTTTTAAAATTTATTCGCAATTTAGAATCATGAAAAGATTTTATTAAACTCACAAACAATTTGAAAAGGAGTACATATTTTGAAGCGAACATTTTTTGAAGTTATGAATACTTTCTGAAAGGTGAACATTATTTTTAAATATGCAAACTTTTTTTGAATTTGTGAATAGGAACATTTTTTGAGTTTCTGAACATTTTTGAAATGTTGAATTGTTTTTGAAATTTTGATGCAAAATAAAGAGAAGGAAAAGGAATTAAAAATAAATAGAAAATGAAATAAATAACAGAAAAACCGAAAAATAAAAAGAAAAAAAAGAATCTGAAAAAGTGCTACATACCCGCACGCCTGCTGGGCCGGCCCAGTCTGGGGGCGCCCTGTGCGAAGCCCCGACTGGTTGCCGCAGTAAGCGGCGTATAGGAGCTCCCGTAACACACATCGCTCCCCCTTCGATCCGATCCGACCCGATGGATCCCCGCTCCGGCATCTCGCCCCCTGTGGATCGCCGCCGCCGCCGCCGCCGTTGCCGCAAATGGGGCGGACCTTGGATCTCAGCGGCGTCACCCGGCGGAGTCTCTGTTTTGTGTGGCACTTCGTGCTGCTGGCTTCTTCCGCCCGCGCTTTCCTGCCATTGTGTGGAAGGGTGACTGTGGCGGATCCCGGCCGAGTTCGTGACGGTGTATCTGCTTCAGGTTCTGGTTGACCTCGCGCGCGTTGGGATGCAGAATACTACATTCAAGACTGTGTATGTGCCCTTTTGTTGCTCACATTTACACTGAATTTTTTTCCCATGACCTCGAAACATATGGCATGCTATTTTGCTTTCCCATTTCTCATCTTAAAGTTGAATGCCCTTAATCAGTTTCTTATTTTCTGTATACCATTGATTGAAATGCCAGAGGAGGCCTGATACCATCTTTATTTTAATTGATTCTGGCTTTTGCTCTCAAGAAAGGAGCCTATACTTGTTGAAATATCGGCATAAAGGGAGGCCGAAATTTTGCCCATTTAGGCTATCCAATGTGAGATTATTTCCACTTTCTAACTTTTGTATTTATTCCTGTATGTAATGTTTTTTTGCTTTCTTCAGGACGATTCTGTATAGCACGGGTTTCAGGGAAAGAGGAGAAGCATCTAGGATTGAGCCATGTCTCCAGGATAATCCCTAGCCAACGGACTGTAAGCTGACTTATCTAAAATTCATATTTCTAGAAAGTGATACTATCCGTGTTTGTGCACATCATGATAAAAGAAAATATGAACAGAAGAAAATTTAAAATTCTCTTGCCTTGCTATTTGTGTCTGCATGCCGTGCAACATTACTGACTGGACATTCATTTCTTTTCATCTTTCCAGAATCTAGGCAATATTTCAGAGGTATCCACGATCTGAGAAGGAATGCCAGTCATTTTCGCTAATTTCGCATGATAGGTAACTGGGCATTGTTAGCTCTTTACAGGCCTCTCGTTTCATGTTTATCTCTGTTTTCCAGGCAATTTTGGTTTTATCAATTTTCTCTTGCTTTTTATTTACATAAGTTTCATGCTTACATGTTATTAAATCTTGCTCAATGCTGTCAGATATGTGAAGACAAAGATGAGGCACAAGTGTGATTTGTTGGGATAAAAACACTGATGTCAAATAGTCATCTAAGAAAACGGAGAACCGAATCGAGAACGGATACCATTTCCTCTGCTGCAACTAGCTTTCTTGCACAAGCCGCTTGAGTGATCGTGGTGCGACCACGCTTCTGGCGGACCTCCAGCCCGAGGTCGTATCGGAGAAGCCGAGGTCCCTCATGCTGAAGAGACGCGTCATTTCCTCCTTGAAGCGGAGCACCTCGATATGATCAACACCAGTGATGACGAGGTCATCGATGTAGATGCCAACGATCAGCAGCGTGTCCTGGGTTCCACGCACGTACACGCCGTGCTCGGAGGCGCTACGGGTGAACCCGATTGAGGCCAATCTCACGTCCAGCTTAGCCTTCCATTCCCTCGGTACTTGCCAGAGGCTGTGCATGGCCTTGTGTAGCTTGTATACGCCCTGCTCGCATCCATCGCGATGAAGCCAAACGGCTGGGAGATGGAGTCCTCCTCCTCGAGGTCTCTATTGAGGAACGCCGACTTAACATCCATGTGGTGGATCTCCCAGCCCTGATGTCCCGCCAGGGCAAGGATCAGTCGTATGGACTTGAACCATCCCACGGGTGTGAAGACTTTCTCGAAGTCCCCCCCCCCCCCCCCCCCCCCCCCCCCTACGCGTTGCAGATGCCCTTTTGCGACAAGTTGGGCATTCTGCTTGACGGTGGCGCCGTGCTCGTCCTTGTTTACTTTGAACATCCACTTGAGCCCAATAGCTTGATACCCGCAGGCAACACGGTTAGTGTCCAAGTGGCATTGTCATGGATCGATGACAAGTCGTCTAGCATCGCGTGACACCAACAGTCCTCGTGCTCTACTTCAACGAACGTGGTCGGCTCCTTGCCGGCCATCAGTTGCAACACCTCATTGTTATCATGGCTCTCCACCAATTGTGACGGCTCGGAAATAAGGTCGTTGATGCATCGGTACCGGTGTTGGGTGTTGGGGCTATCGTCGGCATCGAACTGGTCTGACCGCGCTGTCGGTGGAGTTGCGACCTACACCACCAACACTTGTGCACACCGTGTAGTCCACGATGAGGTGCTTGTTAGCGCCTCTCTCGGCGCCTCCCCGCCCCAACGTGCCATCTTGTCAAAAACAACGTCCCAGGAGATGTGCACATGCTTCGAGATGAGGTCATACATCTTGTACGGCTTGGAGCCCATCTCATAGTCGAAGAATACCATCAGGGTTCTCTTGTCGTCGAGCTTCTTCAGTTGTGGACGTGTTGTCTTGACATGCACGACACAACCGAAGATGTGGAGGAAACACACGTCGGCCCGTACCACGCCTCATACGACATCATGTCATCGACGCTCCGCTTGAAGAAGCGGTTGAGGATGAAGACTACTGTGAGCACTGCTCCCCCCCCAAACGTGCTCGGCACCAGCTTGGCGTTGTGCATGCTACGTTATCCTGAGCACGGTCTGATTCCTTCTCTCGACGACATCATTCTGTTGCTGCAAGTATGGAGCGGTGAGGTGACGCTACACCCCTTACTCCATGCAGTGCTCGTAGAAGGTGGCCGAAGTGAACTTGCCACCTTGATCAATGTGAAGTATGTGTAGCTTGTGGCCGCACTCCAGCTCTGCCGCGACCGAAAATTGACGATAGCCCGTTCCGCCTCATCCTTTGAGGTGGGAGCACCGTCCACATGAACCTATTGCCGTCGTCCACGAGCAGCACGATGTAGCGTCGTCCGTCGGGCGTCGCGGGCGTGATCTGCCCACAGAGGTCGCCATGGAACAACTCTAGGGGCTTGTCTGCCCTGAACTTTTCCTTTTGCGGGAACGACAGGCGCCACTGCTTCTCAGCATGGCAGGCCTTGTAGAGCTCGTTTGGATGCTCGATGTGCGGTTGGCCGCGAACCAAACAGCCACATGCCATCCTTCGATGTCTTCTAGGTGTAGATGCCCAAGTCAAGCATGCCAATGGTAGGCGTCGGAGACATTCCCTACATCGTGGCGCACTGGCCGCACAGGACAAACGAAAACTTGTTCAGGCGAATCGGTGCCCGCGTTACCTTGATGAGAAGGTGGTTGCGCTGATCGAGTAGGGTGAGCACCCCACACCTGATGGTGATATTGTACCAGTTCTCATCGAGCTGGCCAACGCCGATGACACTGCTCTTGAGCGTCGTGATAGAAAAGACATATGTGAACGTGCGGTGGTCTCCCCCGTTGACAACAAAGATGATGGTCCCACGTCCGTGGATGTCCACCACCGAGCCGTCCCCGGACTGCACCTTTCCGGAGACCGAGCAGTCTAGATCGGCGAATGCCTCGACCAAACCGGTCATGTGGTTCGTCGCTCCGGTGTCGAGGAATCATACCCCGTCACGCTTGGCATTTTCGTGCCTGGGCGTGGTCAACACTCTCTCCTCGTTGAGGAAGAGGTGGCCGCCTGTGCAGTTTGTGGTCGGGGCATGGACGACCAACCGTGTTGTGCCTTCTTGCACGCACTGGATTAACCTTGAGCATGTCGTGGTCGAGCATAGAGTTTTGTGCCTCCTACACCGACTCGATGGTTGCCAATATCATGCTCGGGTCGTCCTCGACCGGTGAGTTCGGTTTCTCCCGCACACTCGATGGACCCCGGGCACGTCAGTGTCGCTGTGTGCCGACCATAGGCCATCGTGCCTTCTATACGGACTCAATGGTAGCCTATGTCGTGGTCGAGATCGTACCGCCCCATGACCATCTCTTCATCACCTCCCAGTCAATAGGCCTCGAGTACGTCGTCGTCGGGGAGTGTCCTACCATGGTTGAGGCGGAACCTGCACGAGAGCTCCGCGCCTCCTGCACAGACTTGATGGTTGCCATCGCCGTAGTTGCCGAAGGCGTTGTGCCATCCTGCATGGTTTTGATACACGCCATCATCATCGCTGGTCCACCGTCCTCATCGACCAGGATGATATTTGTCGCCACCATGGCCACCTCATCATATTGCTTCTTGCAGCACCCACGGGCCAGTGGCCCTTTATGCCGCAACACCGACATGTATCCTGGTCATTGTTGTTGCCAAAACCGTGTGCAGGTCCGCCCTTCTACTGCTTGCATTGGGCTGGTCTGGCTTGCGGCCGCAGTTACTGTCGCCGCTCTGGGCGCAACCTCCATCACTGCTCGAGGCAACGGTGCCCCATGGTAGCGTCTTCCGCACCTCCCACTCTTTCTCTATGAGAAGGAGTCGTCCGCTGCTGGAGCTCTCGTGGCCATCGTCCCGGCAGTTCTCGACCGCTCGTAACCGGCCCGTGAGCTCTTCGATGGAGTGTGTGTGCATGTCAAGCAGAGTCTCGATAGAGGTTGCTACCTGTGAAAACCGGGAGGGGGCAACACGCAGAAACTTCTGGATGATCCTTGTGTCATCGATGGTATCGCTGAGCGAGTGGAGGGGCGTCGCGACGCCGGTAATACTCATCGAAGTCGTCGACCTGCTCGTGGTCCTTGAAGCCGATGGTCTCGAACTCCGCCTACAACAGATGCGCGTTCGCCTCAACAGTCGCTGCAAGATGCTGGGTCTCGCTCGAAGCCCACGCCTCCTTGGCAGTCACCTTACCTGCGAGCATGTTGTACATCTCGGAGGAGGGGGTGGAGCGGATCAGCGCCACCACTGATTGCCTATCCTCCTTCCGTGAGACGACGTCGTTCTAGATGGCGTCCCACATGCACGTCGCCTACAGGTTCACTTCCATCACCAACGCCCAGTCGGTATAGTTCGAGCGGGTGAGCATCGAGAACGAGAGGTTGGTGCCACTACCGCTTCCAGCAGCCTTGCACAGAATCTCCCTTACAATAATGCCACCACTGATGCCACCGTGCCGCACCGTGGGGCGCCTGCGGCTCTGCAAACGACGTCACTGTTCCCTTGGAGGTGGCGACTTGGAGTCGTCCGCCGTTGTCCGCGGTGCTGCTCCGGCAGCGACTTGGAGCCGCCCGAAACGGACCGTTGCCGTTGCTCTCCTTTGCCGTCGGACATGGTTGCTGGAACCTAGCTCAGGTGCCAACTGTTAGCCCTGAACTAATGACTAGCTCTCTTGTACACTTAGTAGAGGAAGGCTAAATTGTAAGCAGCTGCACACAAGCTGCGGAAACACGCATACTTATGTAGTGAGGAGCTCACGGTCGTACTAGTTGAAGCTCAATTGCTTTGTATTGGCTTACTTACAACGATGGGGCTCAGCTCCTTAAATAGGAGAGTGAGCCGACTATGTGCCTAGTATGACCTCATAGCTGACGCATGTGCTACGGTGACTTCATGGCTCACATACTATTTGCTTAGCTACTAAGCCGCGGCAGCTCTTCCAAAAATATATTTTTTACCGCTGCCGACATGTTGTGGCCCGTAGACTGGGTTTGAGTCCACACAAAGCAGCAAAGGAAGTAATCAAATCACTCATGGCACAACATTGCTTATGCATCATTGTACGGGAATGCCCTTAGGATCAATTTCTCTATTATTGTTTAACATGTTAATGAGAATGTTTATGCAGACACAAGTTCACGGAATCAATTCTTTGTTGTTACTTACTCATTATATGGATGGGGAGATACCTTTAGGTGTGATAAATATCTAGCTCATATCATATATATGTCAGCATATGCTGAGCCAAAGTGATGTAACCGGAATTAATGGTTTTTGCTATAGTGGAAATATGATGGTTTCAGTAATTTATAATCAAGCCACAAGCCTACAATCTACCATTATCAAAGGTTCTACTGGTGATTTAGTCTGCATTTATATATTTTTTTGTTTAAAAAAAAGCTTCTCAGTCTTGCCACATGTCAGTATATTTATGCTCAGACAAGAATGAAACCTAACTGGAACTGATTTTCATATATTGTTTATAAATTCTGCTAGATGCTTAGAACTGTTTTTTTTTAATAAAACCTAAGAGTTCAATCTTGCCACATGTTTATGGCTGTTGCCTGAGGTTTGTCCCTTTCTCTTCATGATAGTTCAAAGGGATGGCAGAAGGGTTACCTGGAGCAGCAAACAAGAGCAGCAAAACCACTCCTCCATGGAATTCCTATACAAAGTGACATATCAGCTATGGTCACTGAAAAGTTTGGGCAGGCCAGGCAGTTCCGGACAACAAGAACAAATATCAAATGGTCCTGATGGATCTCTTGTTTCTAATGGACCAAGTTCTGTTAGGAGCGAGACAAGCCATCCCGAAATATCTAATGGACCATCAGATTCAGAATCTTACCATGAGGCTGAATGGGAAGAGTAGAATGAACCAGGTGTTCATATTATTCTCACTGGCTCACTGACTTCCTGGTGGTGCCAGAGATCTCAAGCGTTCGATTCAGGTAAATGTCTTCAAATCCTTTTAAAGGGAAACTCTTTAGTTAGTTCCGACCATCCAGTTCAAGTTTTCTTGCTCGACTGTGTTGAGTTCGTTCAACATTTAATTATTCGGTTTCATCGATGCAGCCCGAAGAGATTCAGTGAGACCCAAGCAGAACAATAGTGGCAGGGGAACAGGGCAAGGGTATACAAGCAGTACAAATGGTTGACAAGGACATTATTGTATAGTGACGGTAATGCCGGTTCGGTCCCAGAAGCAAATGTTTCCGCCCCACCACACACCTTTGTCTGGAACGGCATCGACCTTGCGCTGCCTATCATTGTATTGTTTGATCCAAGTGTGTTCAGTGTGGTGCTTGATTTGGGTGCTGCGGATTCACTGCCATTGGTGGGGGGTGGGGGGTCAAGAGAAGGGTAAGCGGGAGATCTTGGTGGACGAGCATGCATATGCCGTGCTTTTTGGTGAAGAACCCTGGTGGGGAGGAACGTCAATTGTTCCATTCGCCATCTTCCGGTGAGTTTTGTTTGTTGTTCACCGCATAAATTTGTGTTCATGTAATCGTGGTAGTACTCTCTTTGATGTTAAAGCAGTGATGTAGGTAGGATAGAGAAGTAGAAGAAGTATTATAATGCTTATTAATAAAAAGTCCGATCTCTGCTCGGTGACAGAGGAATACATTGCCCTCTCCGTCCAGCATTTCAAGGCAGGATAAAGAAGTACATAAACATTATACAATCTCTCTTATACAATAGTTACGATGCATGGTTCAATCATCGCTGGGTGACGGAGGAATACGTTGCCTTCTCCGTCCAACATTCGTTATTACAGTAGTAACATGTTCGCATATTCAGCCACATCTGACAATAGACTTACGGCAGTCCCTCACGCAGCGCGAATTATGGCGCCCTGGAGATTCGGCGCGTTACGGTACCTGATCCATAGGACGGCCTCATAGAAAGCAAAGAGCAGACCGATCCCGTTCGCGATCTGCAGTTACATCAGCATATTAGTGAATATATAGCTAGGGATGGAGATTGCATATACATATGTATGTAGGCCAGACAATCCAGCATGTAGGCAAGTAGTGCCTCAAAAGGATAATAAGAAACTAAGAGTTTTGACGCAAATAATCTTCCCTTTTTACCTTACCTACATAGCTAAATAACCAACAAAAAGAAAAGGAGCTCAAGGTACTATAGCCTCAACCAGAGCAACTCCATAGGTGTCCGATTCTTGTGTAAGAAAATAACTGGATAGAGATAATCATGTCATTTGATTTAAAAAGTAGCACCCATTAGAAACAAGCCAACACCCCCTACTGTAGGCTCAACTGAACTCCAACTAGCAGGGCAGAGATATGTTTCCTAGTTATCACACTTACTGCCAGGAGGGGTATAAGAAAAATGCATATTTTTCTATCATCTGCCTAGCAAATATGTACAGACTCAAACTCCCTGCTGGGTAGATAAACCTACTATTAAAGGTTGCATCGTAGACTGAGAAATTGCAGGCTATTTTCACATAGATAACACAAAAAAAAGATGTCATTTAGTTATGTAGGCCAGACAATCCAGTATACAATATATATAGCCAATGGATAGAAAGCACATACGAGCACGAAGAGATCGAAGTCCGGGATGCATGCGTATGCGGTCCACATCATGGCGTTGCCGAAGTATGGGAATGCCATTTCAATACCATCGACGTTGTGTGTTGTGTGGGCACGATACTGCATAGCATGTTTAGAAAATAAAAATCTACGTGACAATTAATTGAAGAGGCTGAGTCCAGTTTAGCGAAAACTCACGATTTCGTCTCCAGTGGAGGCGTACATCAAGAAGGCCGTCGCTGCACCCATGGTGCCAAACACACGATCCCTGACGTCGGGGTGCTGCCCATGGCTAAACACGACGAACTGCAGGCTAAGGAGCAGGCCCAGAAACGCTACCTCCACCACGAACATGGTGACAGCAAGGATGCGTCTCCAGCCGTGTGAGTAGCGCAGGTAAATAAGACAGTACACATTGTCGACGATGAACGCGAAGCCATTGGGGATAAGGACGCGCCAGTCCTTCCTGTTTCCACCATGGAAAACGAGAGCTGCGGCGTTCATGCATGTGAACGCATAGGGCAGGCAGTGCCTCACTCCAACATCCTGGGCCGCGACGATGTGGCGGAACACAAACAGGCTGCAGCACAATGTACAGCAGAACGAGTTAAAATAGCACAGGTTATACAGTAGCCTCAAGCAGACCAAATATTCTGCTAGAGTAGAGTAGAGAAACTTGATAGAAGAATACTCAGTCATGCCATTTGATTTCACAAGAAAAGAATGCTCAGTCATGTAAGGTGCAATGCTGTGTACAGTTGATAATTCTATAAATATTTCTAGCGGACACCGTGGATAGAAGCCAGACTTCACTTGAAGCTAGGAACTATGCAACAAGCCTGAAACTCCAAGTCTCCAACAAGAAGCAGAGTTGAATTCCTAGCCATCAGACTAGACTGAAACTCCCAGCATTTTCCTATCAATTTTCTCTATAGACTGAAAATTCCCAGCAGGGTAGATAGTAATATACTACTGTTTGAAATGTCATGATAGATGGCGAGAAGTTGAAACTTAGGTTCACATATACACATAAAAGAGATGTGCATTTAGTTATCTAGGGCAGACAATCCAATATGTAGGCAATTGATGATAACAGACCAAGAGTTGTGATGCGAATGATTTGTTCTTTATGCATTACCAATGCAGCTAAATAACCAAGAAAAAAAAGGACAAGGTACAGTAGCCTCTGTGAGACCAAGTGGCGAGAAAACAGTACAACTTCATAGGCGTCAGATTCTCATGTAAGAAAATAACTGGATATAGATAATCATGTCATTTGATTTAAAAAAAAGCGCCCATTAGCATTTAGCAACATGCATGCCAACACTCCTAGTGTAGGCTGAAGTGAAACTCCAACGAATTAGCAGAGTTGTGTTTCCTAGTTACAACACTAGACTGAAACTCCTGTCAAATTGATAATAGAGTAGCCTCAAGCAGACCAAGTTAAAATATCACAATTTAAGTAGCACAAGTTATAGAGTAGACTCAAGCAGACCTAGTATTCTGATAGAATATAGTACAGCAACAAGAAAACAAACCTCAGTCATGGCATTTGATTTCACAAGAAAAGGATGGTCAGTCATGTAAGGTGCAATGCTATGTATACTTGATAATTCTATAATAATTTCTAGCCCACTGTGGCTAGAAAGCCAGAGTGCACTTGAAGCTATGAACTACTCCAACAAGAAGCCTGAAACGCCAACAACAAGAAGCATAGTTGTGTTTCTAACCATCAGACTAGACTGAAACTCTTAGCATTTGGCTATCAAAATTGTATACAGCTAGACTTAAAATTCCCAGCAGGGTAGACAGACATATATTACAGTTCAGAATTGCATGATATATTGCGAAAAGTTGAAGCTTAGCTTCACATGGATAACATAAAAGAGAGTTATCTAGGCCAGACAATCCAATATGTAGGCAAACGATGATGAGCGACCACGAGTTGTGATGCGAATGATTTATTTTATTTACACCACCTATGCAGTTAAATAGCAAAAAGAAAAGCACAACAGCACAACAGCACAACAGCTTCATAAGTGTCAGATTCTTGTGTAATCAAATAACTGGATAGGGATGAGCATGACATTTGATTTGAAAAGTAGCCTATTAGCAACAAGCAAATACTCCTAGTGTAGTCTGAACTGAAACTCCAACTAGTAGCAGAGTTGGGTTTCCACATACTGTACAGACTCATACTGTCAAGGATCAAACTTGAATGAAACTCCCAGCAGGGTATGGCAAATATGTACACACTCATACTGTTATGGATTGCATCATAGATTGTGAGAAGTTGTAGGCTATTTTCACATAGATAACACAAAAAAGATGGCACTTAGTTTTGTAGGCCAGAGGAGTGCATCAAAAGGATCATAAGGAACTACGAGTTGTAACGCAAATGATCTTTTCTTTTTTCATTACATATGTAGCTAAATAACAAACAAAAAGAGCACAAGGTACAGTAGCCTCAACCAGAGCAAGTGGCTAGAAAACAGTACAACACTCCATTGGCATCAGATTCTAGTGCAAGAAAATAACTGAATAGAGATAATCATGTCATTTGATTTAGAAAAAGCAACCATTAGCAAAAAGCCAACACTCCCTAGCGTAGGCTGAAGTGAAACTCCAATAAACTAGCAGGGCAGAGTTGTGTTTCCTCTAGTTACCACACCAGACTAAAACTTCCTACCATTTGCCTAGCAAATTTGTACAGGTTGAAGCTCCCATCAGGGTTGATAAACAGAACTGCATCATATGTAGATTGTGAGCGACCGAAGGTTATTTTCACAAAGACAGACAATATAAAAGGCATGGCATTTATTAGGTATCTAGGCCAGGCAATCCAATCATGTAAATGATTAAGAAACTAGATGACCCGTTGCGCCGATGGCGCAAAAAGCATCGGCCAGCCAAGTATTCAAACCATGTGCATGTGACAGTTCAATAGATACACCTTTATCTCATTATATGGTATCATGATAGATCAAAAGGAAGTAATCACATTGCTTGATAATAGCATACATTGATTTCATAAAGCAAGTTGTAGTCGGATCAATTTATACACATAAAAATATTTCAACACTGATTAGAGCATAAGCAAACAGAAACAACATTATCATCAGCAATCCAATAGTCCATTGACTTTAATCTCAGGCCTTACTTTATAACATTTCTCCTATATAACATTTGATTGAGAACCTATATAGAACATAATTTTCATATACATAAGCAACACCATCATAAACATGGGAAAGACATGTGTGATACCAATTTTGTTACAGAGACATCAATGAAACATAGAACACAATAAGGTGGAGAGAAGAAAAGATTGTTTGGGAACAGAAGATGGTTGATAGCTTCTTCATTGGCTTCAAAAGGTTTGTTTGTGTGAGCTCGATGTGAAGCCCTTCTCATGACCTTAGTTTGTTACCTGCATTTTGAACGAGGACAAGCCAAATATCAAGTGAATCCAGCCAAAATCGGAACCCAGGCCCATGCGTCATGCACGTTGGAACAAAAACAGTAAGTCAAAGCTGTAAAAAAAGACGGACGGACGAGACGAAGCCAAATCAGCGAGCGGAAGCGCATCGAATGGCCGATGAGCACGCACACGGCAAGTGCCCTGGCTGGCCGGGTAGCCTAGCGTCGTTTATAGGAGAAATAAGGGGTTTGACGCAAAAGATTTATTTTTTACAACAGACCAAGTTAAAAAGCAGAAGTCATACAGTAGCCTCAAGCAGAGCAAGTGTACAGCAAGTTAGTAAAAGAATGCTCAGTCAAGGCATTTGATTTCACAAGAAAATAATGCTCAGTCATGTAAGGTGCAATGTTATGTACACTTTGTAATTCTATAATAATTTGCAGCGCACTCTGGCTAGAAGCCAGAGTACACCTGAAGCTATGAACAATGCAACAAGACTGAAACTCCAACAAGAAGAAGCAGAGTTGTGTTTCTAGCCATCAGACTAGACTGAAACTCTTAGCATTTGCCTATCAAATTTGTACCCTTGAAGCTCAGCCATTTATGGTGCAATGTTGTGTACACTCTGTAAGGTGCAATGTTGGAGTACAGTTTGTAATTCTATAATAATTTGCAGCGCACTGTTGGTAGAAGCCAGAGTACACTTGAAGCTGCGAACAATGCAACAAGACTGAAACTCCAACAACTGAAACAAAGCAAATCTCTGGATAGAGATGAACGTGGCATTTGATTTTAAAAGTAGCACCCATTAGAAACAATCCAACACCCCCTAGTGCAGGCTCAACTGAAGCTCCAACTAGCAGGGCAGAGATATGTTTCCTGGTGATCACAGTTGAATGAAACTGCCAGCAGGGTATAAAAAAAGGCACATGTTTATATCATCTGCCTAGCAACCATGTAGGACTCAAACTCCCAGCTGGGTAGATAAACATAGTGTTAAGGGTTGCATCATAGATTGTGAGAAAATGTAGGCTATTTTCGTATAGATAGCACAAAGGAGATGGCATTTAGTTATGTAGGCCATAGGAGTGCATCAAAAGGATAATAAGAAACTGCACAATATCTGGATAGAGATAATCATGTCATTTGATTTAGATAAGCGCCCATTAGCAACGTGCCAACACTCCCTAGTGAACATGGCATTTGATTTAAAAAGCAGTCCATTATTAACAACAATCAAAGACTCCTAGTGTAGGCTGAAGTGAAACTCCAACTAGCAGGGCAGACTTGTGTTTCCTAGTTACAGCACTAGACCGAAACTCCTGTCACGTTGAAAGTTATACCAAATTTGCCAACAAACATGCCAACACGCCTATCAAATTTGGAGAGAATGAAGCTCCCAGCAGGGTAGATAAACATAGAACTGCATCATATGTAGATTGTGAGAACCCAAAGGTTATATTCACATAGACAAATATAAAAGACATGTTATTTTATTACATCTAAGCCAGACACAACCCAATCCAATCGAATCCAATCATGTAAATGATGATGATAATAATAATAATAATAATAATAAAAGAGCTGTTACCCAAAAGATTGATTTTTACATTACATATGTCGTCCATGATATAGTCAAAATAAAAAAGACACCATTTTATTACGCAGCCAACATAGCAAAGTGATTACTGCTCGTCCAAACCCCCAGCTTTTTTTTTTTTGAGAAATTCCAAACCCCCAGCTAGGGACGAGCCCGTGCACTGTTCAACAGATCCAGAAGGATCCTACCATTTTCGGGCCGCGTAGCACGCAAATCAAGCCGGCCCAAATCCAAGAGGAGAAAAAAAAAACCAACTTTCTTTAATCGGCAGAACGGATGTCGTTCGCGTGCGTGCGGAGCGAATCGAAACGACAATAATCAACGGTGGGGTTCGAGTCCGCGCGCTACATGGAGCGCATGCCATCTACGTGCTAGCTACCGTTCGGGCCGTGTAGCGCGCAAAGTAAAGCCCAAATCCACCAAACAAAAACCCCAGCCTTTCCCTTGTTCAATCGGCAGAACGGATCGTTGGCGCCGGAGCATGAAACTTACGGCACGTAACGTGAGACAGAAGATGCAGAGTGAATCAGAGGTGGGAAGCAGTGCTTACATGGGCGCCAGCACGAGGAAGAAGACAGCGACGGCACCGATGATCCCCACGATGTTCTTGGCGTCCATCCCGTCGGTGGGCTTGCAGCTTCCAGGAGACGCTGGCGAGAGGGAGAAGAGGCCCTTGTTGGTGGATGGCGAGATGGAGAAGAGAATGGAGGCGCCGGTCCTCTCCTGCTGGATGGATGGAGGCGCAGACGGTGTTGCTGCTATTTTATTGGTGGATGGATGGATGGAGAGAGAGGAGGTCAAGGAGGGCTCTTCCCATCTTTACCACCACCTTTTGACGTCCCTCCCTCCCTATCTTCTGAGCACACTACTGTCTATTTGATTTTTGAATTCCCTTCTTTTCTTCAAACCATCTCACTCATTGCATTGGATCCGTTGCCTCGCCGCTCGGTGGTGGATGTGTACCATTTTCTTTTATTCATTTTGAGTTTCATTTTTACCTTTTTTTTTTCACACTCCGCACAGATGTCTGCCAGTGTCCACAACTGTAATTGCAGTCAAAGCAACCATTCAAATACCCAACTATACGTCCGGGCGAACGACTCGGTCACGAAAATGCCATCCCACTATAGGTCTATGTTGTCCGGCATCTCATACCCAACCTATATGTGAGGTGGATATGAGGACATTCGGACGCGTCTGACACGTCGATTCCGACCCATGCTACAACTGCATATCCTCCAATCCTCTACGACCGCAATTCCATGTCCAACATTTTTTCTATCTATTTTTTTTTTCATTTCTGCCTTTTTCCACGCCACACACAACTACACACCGGAGAAAAAAATAACATATGTTGCCATGTGTTCCATTATTTCGGTGATGGAGGTGTACCATTTCCTTCTTTGTTCACTTCATATTCTATTTTTGTTTTTTCGCACTCCCCACAAACGTTTGCTTGGTGCGCTCAACTATAACCGCGGTCATAGCGTCTACAACCAGACCCCTCTAACCCTCACCCCCTCCTATATGTTCGGGCAAACGGTCAGACCACTAAAATGCTACCCCACCGGACCCCTCAATCGGCCCTATATGTCTATGTTGTCCAACGCCCCCATACCTAGCCTATATGGGGATGCCCCGGTCACGTCTGCCAAACTCGGATCTGACCCACGCTGCAACTGCATATCCTCTAGTCATGTACGACCGCAATTCCAAGTCCAACATTTTTCTATTATTTTTTTTGTTTCATTTCTGCCTTTTTCCATGCCACATACAACTACACACCAGAGAAAAAAAACATATGTTGCCATGTGTTTCATTATTTCAGTGATGGATGTGTACCATTTTCTTCTTTGTTCACTTCATATTCTATTTTTGTTTCTTCGCACTCCCCACAAACGTCTACTTGGTGCGTTTGATACGTTCATTTTGCATCATGATTTTGTACTGTGAGTGAATCGCCTTTTGTAAGTGGAATCTAGTAAGGAAACACATTTGGTACGTGCTGAAATTTACTGTCACTTGTTACTATGGAGGATAATCCTTTGAGGGGCTTGTTCAGGCTATCTTCACCTCGTCGGGAAGTGGCACGAGACGCTCCCCAAGCTACTAAATCTACTGAAAATATTTACTATGAAATCCATTCGGGTATGTTAGAGAAACTGCTTGCTAATCCTTATGCAGGAGACGAAACAATACATCCTGATATGCACCTGATCTATATAGACGAAGTTTGTGGATTATTTAAGATTGCAGGTTTATCTGAAGATGGTGTTAAGAAGAAGGTTTTCCCTTTATCTTTGGAGGGAAAGACATTGATTTGGTATAGGCTATTGGATGATGCAGGTACATGGGATTGGAACCGATTGAAGCTGGAATTCCACCAGAAATTTTATCCTATGCATTTGGTTCATCGTGATCGGAATTATATAATTTTTGGCCTCGTGAAGGAGAAAGTATCGCTCAAGTTTGGGGGAGTCTTAAATCTATGATGCACACATGCCCCAACCATGATCTCTCAAGGAAAATAATTTTACAAAACTTTTATGAAAGACTTTCTCATACTAATCAATCGATACTTGATACCTCTTCTACTAGTTCCTTTATGAAGGGAACTATTGAGTTCAAATGGGATTTTCTGGAAAGAATTAAATGCAACTCTGAAAATTGGGAAATCAACAAAGGTAACGAGTCAGGTATAAATCGTGAGTTTGATTTTGTTAAATCTTTTATGGAAAGTGAAGTTTTTCATAAGTTCGGTATAAAGTATGGACTTGACTTCGAGATAGTTGCTACTTTCTGTGAATCATTTGCTACTCATGTTGATCTCCCTAAGGAGAATTGGCTTAAATTTCATCCCCTATTGAAGAAACTAGTAAGGAACCTGTTATAGCTGATGAAGAAACAATCATTTATAATGTTGATCCAGTTGTGCCTACTGCTTATTTTGAGAAACCTCCTTTTCCTGCTAAGATTAGAGAACATGCTAAAGTTGCTACTGTGATTAATAAAAGTAATATCAAAACACATAGACCCTTTGATCAAATAGAGGTAGAACCTAAAATTGCAATGATTAATGATTTATTGGTTGACAATGTTGATGGGCATGTTATATATTTCTGTGATGAAGCATCTCGTCTTGGTAAACAAGATCCTAAAGACAAACATAGACCTGTTGTTTGCATGCTAGTTGTTTCTGTTAAGATTGGAGACCATTGTTATCATGGCTTATGTGATATGGGTGCTAGTGTTAGCGCTATCCCTTTTACTCTTTATCAAGAAATTAGGCATGAGTTGCACCCGCTGAGTTAGAAGATATTGATGCCACTATGAAGCTTGCAAACAGAGAGACTATTTCACCACTTGGGATTGTTAGAGATGTTGAAGTCTTGTGTGGTAAGATCAAATACCCCACTGACTTTTTAGTTCTTTGTTCATTACAAGATGATTTTTGTCCGATTATTTTTGGTAGACCTTTCCTAAATATTGTTAATGCTAAGATTGATTGCAATAGCGAAACAGTGAGTGTTAACTTTGGTGATGTATCTCATGAATTCAATTTCCCCAAGTTTAGTAGACATATGCATGAGGAAAAATTACCTAATAAAGATGAACTAATTGGTCTTACTTCTATTGTTGTGCCTCCTACTAATCCACTAGAACAATATTTGCCAGACCTTGAAAATGATATTCACATGAAAGAAAGAAGAGAAATAGATGATGTTTTCTTTGATCAAGCACCTATCCTTAAACATAATTTACCTATTGAAACTTTGAGAGACCCTCTACCTCCTATGAGCGATCCTGTGTTTGAATTAAAGAAGTTACGTGATACATTAAAGTATGCTTATCTTGATGAAAAGAAGATATATCCTGTTATTGTTAGTGCTAACCTTTCAGAGCATGAAGAAAAGAGATTACATAAGGTTCTGAAAAAGCACCGTGCTACAATTGGATACACTCTAGATGATCTTAAGGGCATCAATCCCACTTTATGTTAGCGTAATATTAATATGGAACCAGATGCTAAACCGGTTGTTGATCATCAACGACGGTTGAACCCTAAAATGAAAGATGCAGCGAGAACTGAAATATTAAAGCTTTTCGAGGCATGTATAATCTATCCCATAGTTGATAGTAGATGGGTGAGTCATGTACATTGTGTTCCTAAGAAAGGAGGATAATTGCTGTTCCTAATGATAAAAATGAACTTATCCCACAAAGAGTTGCAACTTGCTATATAATGGTGATTGATTTCAAATTAAACAAAGCTACTAGGAAAGATCATTACGCATTGATCTCTGATTAAATAGATATGTGTGAACCTAAAAATGTTTTTTAAATAATGAGCAAACTATGAAGCAGCTCTAGTTCAAATTTGACCCGGTTCTTGCTAATTCGGCGGACATTTGTCTTTTTCACGAGAGGTAGATCAAAAGATTTTGACTCCCAACCATTTGATCAATTGTACATTTAATATGGCCTAATATTTTATAAAATTTATTTGGTCCAATTTTGCATCAAATATTTGGTAGGTTGTTGACAAAAAAACTCATTTTGCGCCACTCGAAAAACGGAAAAAAATGAAATATTCGTGCAAAGAAAATGAAAAATTACTTAGGCAACATTGTTTGCCATTCCAAGATGCACCCTTGTGCAAAATATGATATCATTTGAACAAACTATTCCATGAATGTTCCCATAAGAGTGACCATTTGCCTTGAAATCTATGGATCTTCATACATGATAGCTTGTTTTTTAGAACAGTTTTTAAAAACATTTGCCGTAGTCTAAGTTTGTTATTTTTCCTGGAAACTAGGTTACATATGATGACACAATACGAACGTATTCAATTTTTTTGTTTTTTTGAATTTCTTA
Organism: Elymus sibiricus; assembly: GCA_039707655.1. Classification (NCBI taxonomy): domain Eukaryota; kingdom Viridiplantae; phylum Streptophyta; class Magnoliopsida; order Poales; family Poaceae; genus Elymus; species Elymus sibiricus. The sequence continues at coordinate 493,243,499 of CM077667.1, forward strand.
TGCACGTTTCAAAATGCGGTCAAAACAGTGGGATGACCGTTCGTAGCTAGGGGTCGAATCTTGCAAAACTTTTGTTGTATCTCTGATTAAATAGATACATGTGTACCCAAAAATATTTTTTTGTCAAAAATAATGAGCAAACTACGAAGTAGCTGTAGTTCAAATTTGACATGCTTCCTACTAATTCGGCGGAAGTTTGTCTTTTCATGAGAGGTGGATAAACAGCTTTTGACACCCACATAGTTATTCAATTGTACATTAAATATGGCCTAATATTTTATAAAATTGATTTGGTCCAATTTGCAACAAATATTTGGTAGGTTCTTCACAAAGAAACTCATTTGGGCACTCAAAAAATGGAAAATGAATTTTTCGTGCAAAGAAAATGACAAATTCCTTAGGTAACATAGTTTGTCATTCCAGGATGCACCTTGTGCAAAATATGATAACATTTGAACAATCTATGCCTTGAATGTTGCCTTAAAAGTGGCCATTTGCCTTGAAATCTATGGATCTTCATACATGATAGCTTTTTTGAGAACACTTTTTTAAAACAATTGCCGTAGTTCAAGTTTGTTATTTTTCCTGGAAACTAGGTTACATATGATGACAAAATGCGATTTTTTGAATTTTTTTGTTTTTTTTTGAATTTCTTATTCAGGTTTCAAAATGCGGTCAAAACAACGGGCATGACCGTTCATAGCTAGGGGTTGAATCTTGCAAAACATTTGGTGTCTCTCTGATTAAATAGATACTTTTGTACCTAAAATGATTTTACAAAAAATATAGAGCAAACTATGAGGCAGCTGTAGTTCAAATTTGACCCGCTTCTTAGGGAATTAGCGGAAATTTTTCTTTTTCATGAGAGGTGGATCAAAAGCTTTTGACTCCCAACCATTTGGTCAATTGTACATTTAATATCGCCAAATATTTTATAAAATTCATTTGGTCCAATTTTTCAACAAATATTTGGTACGTTCGAGAAAACTCATTTTGGGCACTCGCAAAATGGAAAATGAAATTCTCATTCAAAGAAAATGAAAAATTCCTTAGACAACATTTTTTGCGATTCCAAGATGCACCGTTGGGCAAAATATGATATCATTTGAACAAACTATGCCATGAATGTTGCCATAAGAGTGGCCATTTGTCGTGAAATATGTCGATCTTCGTACATGATAGCTTGTTTTTTAGAACACTTTTTTAAAACATTTGTCATAGTCCAAGTTTTTTATTTTTCCTAGAAACTAGCTTACATATGATGACAGAATGCGAAGGTATTCATTTTTTTTGAATTTCTTATGCACGTTTCAAAATGCGGTCAAAACAGCGGGCCTGACCATTCATAGCTAGCGGTTGAATCTTGGAAAAAAATGTGTATCTCTAATTAAATAGATACGTGGGAACCTATAAATGTTTTTTTAAATAATGAGCAAACTATGAAGCAGCTGTAGTTCAAATTTGACCCGGTTCTATCTGATTCAGCAGACATTTGTCTTTTTCACGAGAGGTGGATCAAAAACTTTTGACACCCAGCCATTTGGTCAATTGTACATTAAATATGGATTAATATTTTATAAAATTGATTTGGTCCAATTTTGCAACAAATATTCGGTAGGTTGTTCACAAAAAAACTTATTTTGGGCACTCGAAAAACGAAAAAAAAATGAAATATTCGGTCAAAGAAAATGAAAAATTACTTAGGCAACATTGTTTGCCATTCCAAGATGCACCCTTGTGCCAAATATGATATCATTTGAACAAACGATGCCATGAATGTTCCCATAAGAGTGACCATTTGCCTTGAAATCTATGGATCTTCATACATGAGAGCTTGTTTTTGAGAACACTTTTTAAAAACATTTGCCATAGTCTAAGTTTGTTATTTTTCCTGGAAACTAGGTTACATATGATGACACAATACGAGTGTATTCAATTTTTTTGTTTTTTGGAATTTCTTATGCACGTTTCAAAATGCGATCAAAACAGCGGGCATGACCGTTCGTAGCTAGGGGTTGAATCTTGCAAAACTTTTGGTGTATCTCTGATTAAATAGATACATGTGTACCCAAAAATGTTTTTTGTCAAAAATAATGAGCAAACTACGAAGCTGCTGTAGTTCAAATTTGACATGCTTCCTACTAATCTGGCGGAAGTTTTCTTTTTCATGAGAGGTGGATCAAAAGCTTTTGACACCCACATAGTTGGTTAATTGTACATTAAATATGGCCTAATATTTTATAAAACTGATTCGGTCCAATTTTGCAACAAATATTTGGTAGGTTCTTCACAAAAAAACTCATTTTGGGCACTCAAAAAATGGAAAATGAAATTTTCGTGCAAAGAAAATGACAAATTCCTTAGGCAACATTGTTTGTCATTCCAGGATGCACCTTGTGCAAAATATGATAACATTTGAACAAATTATGCCATGAATGTTGCCATAAAAGTGGCCATTTGCGTTGAAATCTGTGGATCTTCATACATGATAGCTTGTTTGAGAACTCTTTTTTAAAACAATTGCCATAGTTCAAGTTTGTTATTTTTCCTGGAAACTAGGGTTCAGATGATGACAAAACAATTGCCGTAGTTCAAGTATTGTTTGTTGACCTCTCCCGGGAAAAGTGCATCTGAATCATGTACTTGAGGTGCTCTCCGGTGGGTGCGACAAGCAGCACGCCAGCACCGGCGCCTTGCAGCGAGAAAGCCCCATCAAAATACATAATCCATTCTTGATTTGTTTCCTTGCCGAGGAGGGTTGACTTTGGAATCTCTTCATCTGGCGTTGGGGTCCATTCTGCAATGAACTCCGCCAAGGCTCTGCTTTGGATGGTTGAATTACTTTCAAACTTGAGACCAAAGCTTGATAATTCCAAAGCCCACTCCACAATCCTGCCGGTAGCATCTGGATTCCGCAAAATCCGTTGCAATGGAAAGCGAGTGACAACGGTGATCTCATGTGCCTAAAAGTAATGGCGCAGCTTCCTCGAGGCCATAAGGAGGCCGAAGAGCAGCTTCTGCACACCAGAATATCTTGACCTAGCCCCCTGTAAAAGGGAGCTGACAAAATAAACTGGGCGCTGCACCATCTTCTTCTTCTTCTATGTTGCTTCACTTGACCGCGCAGATCCTACTTGGTCAGCACCAGACTCTGCCGAGGAAGATCCCAGCTCGTCGTTTGGCAGTCTTGCCGCTGTTGCTGCTTCTTCATCAACTTATCTCTCTGCCACTAACGCAGCACTCACCACTTGATTCGTTGCCGCTAGATATAGCAACAACGGCTCTTGTGGTTTTGGCGCGACTAGGACTGGCGGGGAGGAGAGGTACTTCTTCAAATCCTGCAGCGCTGCCTCCGCTTCCAGAGTCCATTTCATTGGACCCGCCTTTTTCAAAATTTTGAAAAACGGCAGGGCGCGCTCAGCAGATTTGGAGATGAATCTACTTAGAGCAGCAACGCAGCCGGCAAGACGACGCACATCCTTGACACGTCTTGGCGCTTCAATCTGCTCAATTGCCTTGATCTTGTCGGGATTTGCTTCGATTCCACGTTGAGATACAAAGAACCCGAGAAGCTTGCCGGATGGAACGCCAAACACGCACTTCTCAGGATTGAGCTTCAAATTGATCTTGCGCAGATTTGGAAATGTCTCTTCTAAATCTTGTATGAGCGTTGCTTTGTCCTTGGTCTTGACCACTATATCATCCATATAAGCTTCCATATTTCTATGTAGCTGAGGCTCAAAACCAATCTGGACCGCTCTTGCAAATATTGAACCAGCACTTTTCAACCCGAAAGGCATACGCAAAAAGCAATATGTACCACATGGGGTGATAAATGCGGTCTTCTCTTCATCCTCCTTGGCCATGAAAATCTGATGATACCCTGAATAGGCGTCAAGGAACGACAGCAAATCGCAGCCGGCAGTGGAGTCCACAATCTGGTCGATGCGCGGCAAGGGAAAAGGATCTTTTGGACAGGCTTTATTGAAGTCTGTATAATCAATACACAGCCTCCATTTTCCATTCGCCTTGCGCACTACAACTGGATTAGCTAACCATGTTGGGTGGAGCACTCCTGTAACCAAGCCTGCCGCTTCCAACTTCTTGATTTCCTCAGCAATAAACTGTTGCCGCTCCAAAGCTTGCTTCCTGACCTTCTGCTTGACGGGCCGTGCGTGTGGACAGACAGCAGGGTGGTGCTCAATCACTTCCCTAGGAACACCGGGGATATCAGATGGTTGCCATGCAAACACATCGATATTCGCCCGCAGGAAAGCAACGAGCACACTTTCCTATTTGTTGTCGAGGGTGGAACTTATGGTGAAAGTTCCTCCCGTACCATCTTCCTTGGTGGGCACCTTCTTGGTCTCTGGTGGAGCAGCTTTGGATTTCTTGCTCTTGCCTGTGGAGCTCTCAGGCACATCCTCAACGGGAGCGCAGCACTCCAAGGAGGCGCGCTTGCCGGAGTGAGTGCGAGAGGTCTTGCCGGTCTTGTTCCCCCCGGGAGCTTCGGCGGCAGGAGCAAGTGCCCTGGCGGCAGATGCTGCAACTACCTCCCGGTAAAGCTGGTCGGTGCAGATAAGCGCGTCCTTCTTGTCGGAGTTGACAGTGATGACACTTATCGGCCCGGGCATCTTTAATACATTGTAAGCATAGTGCGATGCCGCCATGAACTTGGCTAACGTTGGGCGGCCAAGGATCCCATTATATGGCAATGGAATCCTGGCGACGTCGAAAACAATCTTCTCCGTCCTGAAGTTCAGATCGCTACCAAATGTTACCGGCAGCGTAATCTTCCCCTTGGGCTGGCTCCTTCCTGGATTGACCCCCTGAAACGTGCCTGTTTCTTCGAGATCTCCGTCAGGAATTTGCAGCCTTTTGATCACCTCGGGCGAGATCAAGTTCAGACCGGCCCCACCGTCAACTAACATTTTTGTCACCTTGAGGTTGCGAATCGTTGGTGAAACCAACAATGGCAGACACCCGACCGCAGTTATGCGATCAGGGTGATCCTCAGTGTCAAAAATGATAGGCGTGTTGGACCATTTCAAAGGCTTCTGGGCACCGACAGATGGCTCAGTCGCATTAACCTCGCGCGCCCACTGTTTAAGTTGGCGGCGGGAAGAATGCAACGAGGCGCCCCCGTCAATGCACATCATGTCTGTAGCTTTCTGGAATTCTTGCTCGCTGTACTCGTCGTCCTCTTCGTTGTCATCATCACCCCCCTCTTGCTTATCGCGGCCTCGAGCGGGCCTCTCCTTCTGCTGCTTGGCCTTGCCGCGGCGACCTCCTCGACCACCGCGCTTCTTGCCGGACCCCTCCGCTCCATCCTGGCCCTTTTCCTTGTCTCGCCTTTCATATTCGGCTTTCTGCTTCTCGATAAGCTGCTCAACTTGTCGGCAGTCCTAGAGGTCATGGCCCTTGGTGCAATGGATCTTTCAATACTGCTTGCCGGAGCCGTCTGGCTTGTTGGCAGCCGCCAAGGCCTGACAGGAGGCGCACCCGGCAACATCCTTGCCGGGGTTATCAACCTTGGCCTTCTTCGCGGTGCCGGGGTTGCCGGATCCCTCGACGGCAAGCACGGCCTTGCCCTTGCGCTTCTTGTTGCACTGCCGACCCTTCTTTGCCAGGGCGGCAGCGTCCTCATCTTCAGAGTCGACTCCTGCGCCAGCATTTTCGCCGGGGAGCCTCCTCCCTTCTTCAGCTCGAGCACACTTGTCAGCCAGAGCATAAAGCTCGGCAACATCCTTGACCTTGTTCATCGCCAGCTCTTCCCGCATCCTGCGGTTGCGCACGTTCTGATGGAACGCGCTAATAACAGCGGCAGGATGAACGTCTGGAATGTTGTGATGTATGCGGCTGAATCTCTGTATGTATTTACGCAAAGTTTCGCCTTCCTTCTGGGGGATGAGATGTAAATCACTTTCCTGGCCAGGGGCTTGGTGGCCTCCGGTAAAGGCGCCAACAAACTCATGACACAGGTCTACCCAGGAAGAAATGGAATTCTCCGGAAGATGCATCAACCACGACCTGACGTTGGGCTTGAGCACCAACGGGAAGTAGTTGGCGAGTATCTTGTCGTCGCAAGCCCCGGCAGCCTGCACCGCAATGGTGTAGATGCTCAAGAACTCTGATGGGTGGGTCTTGCCGTCATATTTCTCCGGGACCTCCGGCTTGAACGTGCGGGAATTGGGCCACTGGACTCGCCGCAGCTCACGGGTAAACGCTGGACAACCTACCTCGTAGGGTAGATCGACAAGATACCCTGGCGCAGGCTTGTCTACAGTGGGCCCTGCGCGCTTATCTGACTGATAGCGTGCTTCCCGCCGCCGCTCGATAGTGGTTCGAGCGTCTTCCTTTCTCCGTTCCCGAAGAACTTGACGTTGATCGCAGCGAGTTCGTGGATCGGACGACGCCGTAGAATCGTCATCACGAGTGTCGACCTGCCGAAGTGACGATCGCTGTTGCTGTCGCGGAGGAGAGCGCACCGTGGTGGTACCGGCTCCGGTCTTCTCACTACCGGCGCGCGTCGGTTCGATGGACTGCCGCCGTGAAGGCTCCGCCTGCTGCGGCTTATCATCGTTAGCGAGGCCAACGAGACTCTGGATGGTGGCTCTCCACTCCTCGAGTTTGTCCGCAGCAGGAGGGAAGTTCAAGAGCAACTATGCTCGCGCTAGTGCTTCTGCTTTTGTTGGCGGTGGCGACAGGTGCGAAGAACGTGAGGTGCTCTGACTCCTAACCGTGTTAGAAGGAGCAACGTCACGATCCTGCGACCGTGCGCCACTTCCACCAGCACGTGGACGCGCATGTTGGTCTCGCACATCCTGAGGATGATGCTCAGGAGACTTTCCATAGGGACGCCCGGAACCACCAACGTCGCGGCGATGTTCATCGCGCGTGCCCTGAAAAGGTCACGGCGCGTGCGCCGGCGTGGGTGTCTTGGAAGGCGCCCTTCTGTCTCTGGTGTTTGCTGCACCGCCAGCTGGCAGCACGGCTCCGTCCTTAGATCTAGCGGTGCGGACGACGCCGCTCGCCTGTCTATGGTCACCAGAACGTCGTGGAAGCTCTGGATCTCTACTTCCTCCACCCGCGTCGAAAGCGTCGCCCGTGCGCGTAAACACAGGTGCGGCGGACGTGGACGGTCCAACCGTCGTGAACCCCTTCCTCTTGGGGGCCATGACGATGAAGATGATGAAGGAACTGACGCGCTGATCACTAGATCAGGTTCACACAACCCTCCCCCTACCTGGCGCGCCAAAGATGTCGGAGAAACGACACCTATGGGATCGAGAGGTCCCCTTTACGATTCGGCAGGGAGAAGGTTTGCACAAAGAGCAGATCTAACGATCAACACGCGGGATTTTTACCCAGGTTCGGGCCGCTGAGATGCGTAAAACCCTACTCCTGCTTTAGTATATCGGATTTGTTTAAGCCCTGGTTCTAGGGGCGCTTGTGATGAATAGTACACATCAGCTACACATGCAGAACGAGCCGAAGAAGAAGATCCCCCTGTAGCTACGCCTTGGGCCTCCTTTTATACGTTCGAAGGGGTCACCAACAGTGGCATACAATGCATACATGAGGTGTAAAGTGTCTACAGTGTTATCATACATAACACTGACGGTTTAGGACAAGAACATTAAATGCACCGTTGAGGTGTCCCTTAGCGTCTTGGGACGGGAAAAGAAGCCGTCCCATCAGCACCGCTTAACCCCGCACGCCGTCAGCGTCTGACACGCACCCAGGAAGACAACAGCTAAAAGACAAGTTGGTCGTTGCACTGGGGCGGTGCGCTAGAACAGTGGTGAGGTCTTGCCGGGGCTAAGCGACCAGCCCGGCAAGACCTTGCTGGGGCACCTAGCCTTCGGACTTCTATCTGCTGATCCGTGACTTGAATGCCTTCTCGATGTTGCTGGATTTGTGTCTAGCTGTTCCCCGGCAAGCCTTGCCGCTGGTATGGCTACAACTGTCCGTGCACAAGTATGGGGTACTAAAGTACCGAATCTTTAGTACACCGACACTAGGGGTTGAATCTTGCAAAACATTTGGTGTCTCTCTGATTAAATAGATACTTTTTTACCTAAAATGATTTTACAAAAAATATAGAGCAAACTATGAGGCAGCTGTAGTTCAAATTTGACCCGCTTATTAGTGAATTAGCGGAAATTTTTCTTTTTCATGAGAGGTGGATCAAAAGCTTTTGACTCCCAACCATTTGGTCAATTGTACATTTAATATGGCCAAATATTTTATAAAATTGATTTGGTCCAATTTTTCAACAAATATTTGGTAGGTTCGAGAAAACTCATTTTGGGCACTCGCAAAATGGAAAATGAAATTCTCATTCAAAGAAAATGAAAAATTCCTTAGGCAACAAATTTTGCGATTCCAAGTTGCACCGTTGGCCAAAATATGATATCATTTGAACAAATTATGCCATGAATGTTGCCATAAGAGTGGCCATTTGTCGTGAAATCTGTCGATCTTCATACATGATAGCTTGTTTTTTAGAACACTTTTTTAAAACATTTGTCGTAGTCCAAGTTTTTTATTTTTCCTAGAAACTAGCTTACATATGATGACACAATGCGAAGGTATTCATTTTATTTGAATTTCTTATGCACGTTTCAAAATGCGGTCAAAACAGCGGGCCTCGTTCATACCTAGGGGTTGAATATTGCAAAAAAATTGTGTATATCTAATTAAATAGATACGTGGGAACCTATAAATGTTTTTTTTAAATAATGAGCAAACTATGAAGCAGCTGTAGTTCAAATTTGACCCGGTTCTTTCTGATTCAGCACACGTTTATCTTTTTCACGAGAGGTTGATCAAATTTTTTTGATACCCAACCATTTGGTCAATTGTACATTAAATATGGCCTAATATTTTATCAAATTGATTTGGTCCAATTTTGCAACAAATATTAGGTAGGTTGTTCACAAAAAAACTTATTTTGGGCACTCGAAAAACGAAAAATATGAAACATTCGTTCAAAGAAAATGAAAAATTACTTAGGCAACATTGTTTGCCATTCCAAGATGCACCCTTGTGCAAAATATGATATCATTTGAACAAACTATGCCATGAATGTTCCCATAAGAGTGACCATTTGCCTTGAAATCTATGGATCTTCATACATGATAGCTTGTTTTTGAGAACACTTTTTAAAAACATTTGCCGTAGTCTAAGTTTGTTATTTTTCCTGGAAACTAGGTTACATATGATGACACAATACGAGCGTATTCAATTTTTTTTGTTTTTTTGAATTTCTTATGCACGTTTCAAAATGAGGTCAAAACAATGGGCATGACCGTTCGTAGCTAGGTGTTGAATCTTGCAAAACTTTTGGTGTATCTCTGATTAAATAGATACATGTGTACCCAAAAATGTTTTTTTTCAAAAATAATGAGCAAACTACGAAGGTGCTGTAGTTCAAATTTGACATGCTTACTACTAATCCGGCGGAAGTTTGCTTTTTCATGAGAGGTGGATCAAAAGCTTTTGACACCCACATAGTTGGTCAATTGTACATTAAAAATAGCTAAATATTTTATAAAACTGATTCGGTCCAATTTTTTAACAAATATTTGGTAGGTTCTTCACAAAAAAAACTCATTTTTTTGAAACTAGCTTACATATGATGACACAATGCGAAGGTATTCATTTTTTTGAATTTCTTATGCATGTTTCAAAATGCGGTCAAAACAGCGGGCCTGACCGTTCATTGCTAGTGGTTGAATCTTGCAAAAAAATAATTGTATCTCTAATTAAATAGATACATTGGAACCTATAAATGTTTTCTAAAATAATGAGCAAACTATGAAGCAGCTGTAGTTCAAATTTGACCCGGTTCTTTCTCATTCAGCAGACATTTGTCTTTTTCACGAGAGGTGGATCAAAAACTTTTGACACCCAACCATTTGGTCAATTGTACATTAAATATAGCCTAATATTTTAGAAAATTGATTCGGTCCAATTTTTTAACAAATATTTGATAGTTTATTCACAAAAAAACTCATTTTGGGCACTCGAAAAATGAAAAAAATAAATATTCATGCAAAGAAAAGGAAAAATTACTTAGGTAACATTGTTTTCCATTCCAAAATGCACCCTTGTGCAAAATATGGTATCATTTGAAAAAACTATGCCATGAATGTTCCCATATGAGTGACCATTTGCCTTGAAATCTATAGATCTTCATACATGATAGCTTGTTTTTGAGAACACTTTTTAAAAACATTTGCCGTAGTCTAAGTTTATTATTTTTCCTTCAAATTAAGTTACATATGATGACACAATGCGAACGTATTCAATTTTTTTGTTTTTTTGAATTTCTTATGCACGTTTCAAAATGTGGTCAAAACAGCGGGCATAACCGTTCGTAGCTCGGGGTTGAAACTTGCAAAACTTTTGGTGTATTTCTGATTAAATAGATACCTGTATACCCAAAAATATTTTTTTGTCAACAATAATGAGCAAACTATGAAACAACTATAGTTCAAATTTGACATGCTTCCTACTAATTCGGCCGAAATTTGTCTTTTTCATGAGAGGTGGATCAAAATATTTTATAACCAAATAGTTGGTCAATTGTACATTAAATATGGCCTAATATTTTATATAATTGATTGGTCCAATTTTGCAACAAATATTTGGTAGGTTGTTCACAAATAACTCATTTTGGCCACTCCAAAAATGGAAAATGAAATTTTCTTGCAAAGAAAATGATAAATTCCTTAGGCAATATTGTTTGCCATTCCAAGATGCACCTTGTGCAAAATATGATAACATTTGAACAAACAATGCCATGAATGTTGCCATAAAAGTGGCCATTTGCCTTGAAATCTGTGGATCTTCATACATGATAGCTTGTTTTTGAGAACACTTTTTTAAAACAATTGCCGTATTTCAAGTTTGTTATTTTTCCTGGAAACTAGGTTACATATGATGATAAAATGGGATTTTTTGATTTTTTTGAATTTCTTAATCACGTTCCAGAATGCGGTCAAAACAACGGGCATGACCGTTCGTAGCTAGGGGTTGAATCTTGCAAAACATTTGGTGTCTCTCTGATTAAATAGATACTTTTGTACCTAAAATGATTTTACAAAAAAATATAGAGCAAAGTATGAGGCAGCTGTAGGTCAAATTTGACCCGCTTCTTTAAGAATTAGCAGAAATTTTTCTTTTTCATGAGAGTTGGATCAAAAGCTTTTGACTCCCAACCATTTGGTCAATTGTACATTTAATATGGCCTAATATTTTATAAAATAGATTTGGTCCAATTTTTCAATAAATATTTGGTAGGTTCTAAAATAATCATTTTAGGCACTCGCAAAATGGAAAATGAAATTCTCATTCAAAGAAAATGAAAAATTCCTTAGGCAACATTTTTTGCGATTCCAAGATGCACCCTTGGGCAAAATATGATATCATTTGAACAAACTATGCAATGAATGTTGCCATGAGAGTGGCCATTTGTCCTGAAATCTGTGGATCTTCATACATGATAGCTTGTTTATTTAGAACACTTTTTTAAAACATTTGCCGTAGTCCAAGTTTTTTATTTTTCCTAGAAACTACTTTACATATGATGACACAATGCGAAGGTATTCATTTTTTTTGAATTTCTTATGCACGTTTCAAAATGCGGTCAAAATAGCGGGCCTGACCGTTCGTAGCTAGGGGTTGAATCTTACAAAACTTTTTGTGTATTTCTGATTAGATAGATACCTGTGTACCCAAACATGTTTTTTTGTCAAAAATAATGAGCAAACTATGAAGCAGCGGTAGTTCAAATTTGACATGTTTCCCACTAATTCGGCCGAAATTTGACTTTTTATGAGAGGTGGATCAAAATCTTTTGACAACCAAACAGTTGGTCAATTGTACATTAAATTTTGCCTAATATTTTATAAAAATGATCGGTACAATTTGGCAACAAATATTTGGTAGGTTCGTCACAAAAAACTCATTTTGGGCACTCCAAAAATGGAAAATGAAATTTTCGTGCAAAGAAAATGATAAATTCCTTAGGCAATATTGTTTGACAATCCGGGATGCACCTTGTGCAAAATATGATAAATTTTGAACAAACTATGCCATGAATGTTGCCATAAAAGTGGCCATTTGCCTTGAAATATGTGGATCTTCATACATGATAGCTTGCTTTTGAGAACACTTTTTTTAAACAATTGTCGTAGTCCAAGTTTGTTATTTTTCCTGGAAACTAGGTTACATATGATGACATAATGCTAAGGTTTTCATTTTTTTTGAATTTCTTATGCACGTTTCAAAATGCGATCAAAACAATGGGCATGACCGTTCGTAGCTAGGGATTGAATCTTGCAAAACATTTGGTGTCTCTCTGATTAAATAGATACTTTTGTACCTAAAATGATTTTACAAAAAAATATAGAGCAAACTATGAGGTAGTTGTAGTTCAAATTTGACCCGCTTCCTACTGAATTAACGGAAATTTTTCTTTTTCACGTGAGTTGGATCAAATGCTTTTGACTCCCAACCATTTTGGTCAATTGTACATTTGATATGGCTTAATATTTTATAAAATTGATTTGGTCCAATTTTTCAACAAATATTTGGTAGGTTCAAAAAAACTCATTTTGGGCACTCGAAAAATGGAAAATGAAATTCTCATTCAAAGAAAATGAAAAATTCCTTAGGCAACTTTTTTTGCAATTCCAAGATGCACCCTTAGGCAAAATATGATATCATTTGAACAAACTATGCAATGAATGTTGCCATAAGAGTGGCCATTTGTCGTGAAATCTGTCGATCTTCATACATGATAGCTTGTTTTTTAGAACACTTTTTTAAAACATTTGTCGTAGTCCAAGTTTTTTATTTTTCCTAGAAACTAGCTTACATATGATGACACAATGCGAAGGTATTCATTTTAATTATTTAAATTTCTTATGCACGTTTCAAAATGCGGTCAAAACAGCGGGCCTGATCGTTCATAGCTAGGGGTTGAATATTGCAAAAAAAATGTGTATATCTAATTAAATAGAGACGTGGGAACCTATAAATATTTTTTTTAAATAATGAGCAAACTATGAAGCACCTGTAGTTCAAATTTGACCCGGTTCTATCTGATTCAGCACACATTTATCTTTTTCACGAGAGGTTGATCAAAAACTTTTGACACCCAACCATTTGGTCAATTGTACATTAAATATGGCCTAATATTTTATCAAATTGATTTGGTCCAATTTTGCAACAAATATTTGGTAGGTTGTTCACAAAAAAATTATTTTGGGCACTCGAAAAACGAAAAATATGAAATATTCGTTCAAAGAAAATGAAAAATTACTTAGGCAACATTGTTTGCCATTCCAAGATGCACCCTTGTGCAAAATATGATATCATTTGAACAAACTATGCCATGAATGTTCCCATAAGAGTGACCATTTGCCTTGAAATCTATGGATCTTCATACATGATAGCTTGTTTTTGAGAACACATTTTAAAAACATTTGCCGTAGTCTAAGTTTGTTATTTTTCCTGGAAACTAGGTTACATATGACGACACAATATGAGCGTATTCAAGTTTTTTCTTTTTTTGAATTTCTTATGCACGTTTCAAAATGTGGTCAAAACAGCGGGCATGACTGTTCATAGGTAGGGGTTGAATCTTGCAAAACTTTTGGTGTATCTCTGATTAAATAGATACATTTGTACCCAAAAATGTTTTTTGTCAAAAATAATGAGCAAACTACGAAGCTGCTGTAGTTCAAATTTGACATGCTTCCTACTAATCCGGCGGAAGTTTGCTTTTTCATGAGAGGTGGATCAAAAGCTTTTGACACCCACATAGTTGGTCAATTGTACATTAAAATTGTCAAATATTTTATAAAACTGATTCGGTCCAATTTTGCAACAAATATTTGGTAGGTTCTTCACAAAAAAACTCATTTTGGGCACTCAAAAAATGGAAAATGAAATTTTCGTGTAAAGAAAATGACAAATTCCTTAGGCAACATTGTTTGTCATTCCAGGATGCACCTTGTGCAAAATATGATAACATTTGAATAAACTATGCCATGAATGTTGCCATAAAAGTGGCCATTTGCCTTGAAATCTGTGGATCTTCATACATGATAGCTTTTTTAAGAACTCTTTTTTAAAAGAATTGCCGTAGTTCAAGTTTGTTATTTTTCCTGGAAACTAGGTTACATATGATGACAAAATGCGATTTTTTTTTGATTTTTTTGAATTTCTTTTTCACGTTTCAAAATGCGGTCAAAACAACGGGCATGACCGTTCGTATCTAGGGGTTGAATCTTGCAAAACATTTGGTGTCTCTTTGATTAAATAGATACTTTTGTACCTAAAATGGTTTTACAAAAAATATAGAGCAAACTATGAGGCAGCTGTAGTTAAAATTTGACCCGCTTGTTAGTGAATTAGCGGAAATTTTTCTTTTTCATGAGAGGTGGATCAAAAGCTTTTGACTCCCAACCATTTGGTCAATTGTACATTTAATACGGCCTAATATTTTATAAAATTTATTTGGTCCAATTTTACAACAAATATTTCGTAGGTTTGAGAAAACTCATTTTGGGCACTCGCAAAATGGAAAATGAAATTCTCATTCAAAGAAATGAAAAATTCCTTAGGGAACATTTTTTGCGATTCCAAGATGCACCCTTGGGCAAAATATGATATCACTTGAACAAACTATGCCATGAATGTTGCCATAAGAGTGGCCATTTGTCGTTAAATCTGTGGATCTTCATACATGATAGCTTGTTTATTTAAAACACTTTTTAAAAACATTTGTCGTAGTCAAAGTTTTTTATCTTTCCTAGAAACTAGCTTACATGTGATGACACAATGCGAAGGTATTCATTTTATTTGAATTTCTTATGCACGTTTCAAAATGCGGTCAAAACAGCGGGCCTGATCGTTCATACCTAGGGGTTGAATATTGCAAAAAAATTGTGTATATCTAATTAAATAGATACGTGGGAACCTATAAATGTTTTTTTAAAATAATGAGCAAACTATGAAGCAGCTGTAGTTCAAATTTGACCCGGTTCTATCTGATTCAGCACACATTTATCTTATTCACGAGAGGTTGATCAAAAACTTTTGACACCCAACCATTTGGTCAATTGTACATTAAATATGGCCTAATATTTTGTCAAATTGATTTGGTCCAATTTTGCAACAAATATTAGGTACGTTGTTCACAAAAAAACTTATTTTGGGCACTCAAAAAACGAAAAATATGAAATATTCATTCAAAGAAAATGAAAAATTACTTAGGCAACATTGTTTGCCATTCCAAGATGCACCCTTGTGCAAAATATGATATCATTTGAACAAACTATGCCATGAATGTTCCCATAAGACTGACCATTTGCCTTGAAATCTATGGATCTTCATAAATGATAGCTTGTTTTTGAGAACACTTTTTAAAAACATTTGCCGTAGTCTAAGTTTGTTATTTTTCCTAGAAACTAGGTTACATATGATGACACAATACAAGCGTATTCAATTTTTTTTGTTTTTTTGAATTTCTTATGCACGTTTCAAAACACGGTCAAAATTGCGGGCATGACCGTTCGTAGCTAGGTGTTGAATCTTGCAAAACTTTTGGTGTATCTCTGATTAAATAGATACATGTGTACCCAAATTTTTTTTTGTCAAAAATAATGAGCAAACTACTAAGGTGCTGTAGTTCAAATTTGACATGCTTCCTACTAATCCGGCGGAAGTTTGCTTTTTCATGAGAGGTGGATCAAAAGCTTTTGACACCTACATAGTTGGTCAATTGTACATTAAAAATAGCCAAATATTTTATAAAACTGATTCGGTCCAATTTTGCAACAAATATTTGGTAGGTTCTTCACAAAAAAAACTCATTTTTTTGAATCTAGCTTACATATGATGACACAATGCGAAGGTATTCATGTTTTTGAATTTCTTATGCATGTTTCAAAATGCGGTCAAAATAGCGGGCCTGACCGTTCATAGCTCAGGGTTGAATCTTCCAAATAAATAATTGTATCTCTAATTAAATAGATACATTGGAACCTATAAATGTTTTCTAAAATAATGAGCAAACTATGAAGCAGCTGTAGTTCAAATTTGACCCGGTTCTTTCTGATTCAGCAGACATTTGTCTTTTTCACGAGAGGTGGATCAAAAACTTTTGACACCCAACCATTTGGTCAATTGTACATTAAATATAGCCTAATATTTTAGAAAATTGATTCGGTCCAATTTTTTAACAAATATTTGGTAGTTTATTCACAAAAAAACTCATTTTGGGCACTCGAAAAATGAAAAAAATAAATATTCATGCAAAGAAAAGGAAAGATTACTTAGGCAACATTGTTTGCCATTCCAAAATGCACCCTTGTGCAAAATATGGTATCATTTGAAAAAACTATGCCATGAATGTTGCCATATGAGTGACCATTTGCCTTGAAATCTATAGATCTTCATACATGATAGCTTGTTTTTGAGAACACTTGTTAAAAACATTTGCCGTAGTCTAAGTTTATTATTTTTCCTGGAAATTAAGTTACATATGATGACATAATGCGAACGTATTCAATTTTTTTGTTTTTTTGAATTTCTTATGCACATTTCAAAATGTGGTCAAAACAGCGGGCATAACCGTTCGTAGCTAGGGGTTGAAACTTGCAAAACTTTTGGTGTATTTGTGATTAAATAGATACCTGTATACCCAAAAATATTTTTTTGTCAACAATAATGAGCAAACTATGAAACAGCTATAGTTCAAATTTGACATGCTTCCTACTAATTCGGCCGAAATTTGTTTTTTTCATGAGAGGTGGATCAAAATATTTTTATAACCAAATAGTTGGTCAATTGTACATTAAATATGGCCTAATATTTTATATAATTGATTGGTCCAATTTTGCAACAAATATTTGGTAGGTTCTTCACAAATAACTCATTTTGGCCACTCCAAAAATGGAAAATGAAATTTTTGTGCAAAGAAAATGATAAATTCCTTAGGCAATATTGTTTGACAATCCAGGAGGCACCTTGTGCAAAATATGATAACATTTTAACAACCAATGCCATGAATGTTGCCATAAAAGTGGCCATTTGCCTTGAAATCTGTGGATCTTCATACATGATAGCTTGTTTTTGAGAACACTTTTTTAAAACAATTTCCGTATTTCAAGTTTGTTATTTTTCCTGGAAACTAGGTTACATATGATGACAAAATGGGAATTTTTGATTTTTTGAATTTCTTATTCACGTTCCAGAATGCGGTCAAAACAACGGGCATGACCGTTCGTAGCTAGGGGTTGAATCTTGCAAAACATTTGGTGTCTCTCTGATTAAATAGATACTTTTGTACCTAAAATGATTTTACAAAAAAATATAGAGCAAAGTATGAGGCAGCTGCAGGTCAAATTTGACCCGCTTCTTTGTGAATTAGCAGAAATTTTTCTTTTTCATGAGAGGTGGATCAAAAGCTTTTGACTCCCAACCATTTGGTCAATTGTACATTTAATATGGCCTAATATTTTATAAAATAGATTTGGTCCAATTTTTCAACAAATATTTGGTAGGTTCTAAAAAACTCATTTTAGGCACTCGCAAAATGGAAAATGAAATTCTCATTCAAAGAAAATGAAAAATTCCTTAGGCAACATTTTTTGCGATTCCAAGATGCACCCTTGGGCAAAATATGATATCATTTGAACAAACTATGCAATGAATGTTGCCATGAGAGTGGCCATTTGTCCTGAAATCTATGGATCTTCATACATGATAGCTTGTTTTTTTAGAACACTTTTTTTAAAACATTTGCCGTAGTCCAAGTTTTTTATTTTTCCTAGAAACTAGTTTACATATGATGACACAATGCGAAGGTATTCATTTTTTTTGAATTTCTTATGCACGTTTCAAAATGCAGTCAAAATAGCGGGCCTCACCGTTCATAGCTAGGGGTTGAATCTTGCAAATTTTTTTGAAGTAGTCTAAGTTAGTTATTTTTCCTCGAAACTAAGTTATATATGATGACACAATGTGAACGTATTCATTTTTTTTTTGAATATCTTATGCGCGTTTCAAAATGCGGCCAAAACAGCGGGCATGACCGTTTGTAGCTAGGGGTTGAATCTTGCAAAACTTTTTGTGTATTTCTGATTAAATAGATACCTGTGTACCCAAACATGTTTTTTTTGCCAAAAATAATGAGCAAACTATGAAGCAGCTGTAGTTCAAATTTGATATGTTTCCCACTAATTCGGCCAAAATTTGACTTTTCATGAGAGGTGGATCAAAATCTTTTGACAACCAAACAGTTGGTCAATTGTACATTAAATATGGCCTAATATTTTATAAAATTTATTGGTACAATTTGGCAACAAATATTTGGTAGGTTCTTCACAAAAAACTCATTTTGGGCACTCCAAAAATGGAAAACGAAATTTTCGTGCAAAGAAAATGATAAATTCCTTAGGCAATATTGTTTGACAATCCAGGATGCACCTTGTGCAAAATATGATAACTTTTGAACAAACTATGCCATGAATGTTGCCATAAAAGTGGCCATTTGCCTTGAAATCTGTGGATCTTCATACATGATAGGTTGCTTTTGAGAACACTTTTTTTAAACAATTGTCGTAGTCCAAGTTTGTTATTTTTCCTGGAAACTAGGTTACATATGATGACATAATGCTAAGGTTTTCATTTTTTTTGATTTTCTTATGCACGTTTCAAAATGCGATCAAAACAATGGGCATGACCGTTCGTAGCTAGGGGTTGAATCTTGCAAAACATTTGGTGTTTCTCTGATTAAATAGATACTTTTGTACCTAAAATGATTTTACAAAAAAATATAGAGCAAACTATGAGGCAGTTGTAGTTCAAATTTGACCCGCTTCCTACTGAATTAGCAGAAATTTTTCTTTTTCACGTGAGGTGGATCAAATGCTTTTGACTCCCAACCATTTTGGTCAATTGTACATTTGATATGGCTTAATATTTTATAAAATTGATTTGGTCCAATTTTTCAACAAATATTTGGTAGGTTCGAAAAAACTCATTTTGGGCACTCGAAAAATGGAAAATGAAATTCTCATTCAAAGAAAATGAAAAATTCCTTAGGCAACTTTTTTTGCAATTCCAAGATGCACCCTTAGGCAAAATATGATATCATTTGAACAAACTATGCCATGAATGTTGCTATAAGAGTGGTCATTTGTCTTGAAATCTGTGGATCTTCATACATGATAGCTTGTTGTTTTATAACACTTTTTTAAAACATTTGCCGTAGTCCAAGATTTTCATTTTTCCTAGAAACTAGTTTACATATGATAACCCAATGTGAAGGTATTCATTTTTTTGAATTTCTTATGCACGTTTCAAAATGGGGTCAAAACAGCGGGCCTGACCGTTCATAGAAAGGGGTTGAATCTTGCAAAACTTTTGGTGTATATCTGATTAAATAGATACATGGGAACCTAAAATGTTTTTTAAATGTTGAGCAAAGTATGAATGAGTTGTAGTTCAAATTTGACCCGGTTCTTGCTGATTCGGCGGACATTTGTATTTTTCACG
This sequence comes from Elymus sibiricus, assembly GCA_039707655.1. NCBI lineage: Eukaryota > Viridiplantae > Streptophyta > Magnoliopsida > Poales > Poaceae > Elymus > Elymus sibiricus. Next base: position 493,263,080 of record CM077667.1, read on the forward strand.
AGAGGTGGATCAAAAACTTTTGACACCCAACCATTTGGTTAATTGTACATTAAACATGGCCTAATATTTTATAAAATTGATTTGGTCCAGTTTTACAACAAATATTTGGTAGGTTCTTCACGAAAAAACTCTTTTTGGGCACTCGAAAAATGGAAAATGAAATTTACGTTTGAAGGAATTGAAAAATTCCTTAGGCAACATTGTTTGACATTCCAAGATAAACCTTGTGCAAAATATGATTTCATTTGAACAAACTATGCCATGAATGTTGCCATAAGAATGGTCATTTGCCTTGAAATCTGTGGAGCTTCATACATGATAGCTTGTTTTTGTGAACACTTTTTAAAAAAAAAATGCCGTAGTCCAAGTTAGTTATTCTTCGTGGAAACTAGGTTACATATGCTGACACAATGCGAAGGTTTTTATTTTTTTTGATTTTATCTGAATTTCTTGTGCATGTTTCAAAATGCGGTCAAAACAGCGAGCATGGCCGTTCGTAGCTAGGGGTTGAAACTTGCAAAAAAATTGGTGTATCTCTGACTAAATAAATACTTGTTTACCTAAAAATGATTTTACAAAAAATAAAGAGCAAACTATGAGGCAACTGTAGTTCAAATTTGACCCGCTTCCTATACTGAATTATCGGAAATTTGTTTTTTTTTTCATGAGAGGTGGATCAAATGCTATTGGCACCCAACCATTTGGTTAATTGTACATTAAATATGGCCTAATATTTTATAAAATTTATTTGGTCCAATTTTTCAACAAATATGTTTTATGTTCTTCACAAAAAAACTCATTTTGGGCACTCGAAAAATGGAAAATGAAATTTTCGTGCAAAGAAAATGAAAATTTTGTTTGGAAACATAGTTTTCGATCCATTCCAAGATGCACCCTTGTGCAAAATATGATATCATTTAAACAAACTATGTCATGAATGTTGCCATAAGAGTTGCCATTTATCTTGAAATATGTCGATCTTCATACATGATAGCTTGTTTTTTAGAACACTTTTTTAAAACATTTGCCGTAGTCTAAGTTTGTTATTTTTCCTGGAAACTAGGTTACATATGATGACACAATACGAGCGTATTCAATTTTTTTTGTTTTTTTGAATTTCTTATGCACGTTTCAAAATGAGGTCAAAACAATGGGCATGACCGTTCGTAGCTAGGGGTTGAATCTTGCAAAACTTTTGGTGTATCTCTGATTAAATAGATACATGTGTACCTTAAAATGTTTTTTGTAAAAAATAATGAGAAAACTATGAAGTAGATGTAGTTCAAATTTGACCCGGTTCCTATTGATTCGGCAGAAACTCGTTTCAATGGCCAAAAATAGCTAGAAAGATCAGAAATGATACAAGTTGGTTATCATCCATAAAATGTGTTATAACTCCGATTTGAAAATTTAGTGGTGCCATTTTGTAAAATATTTTTTGTAGCTGCTTCATAAATCCCCTTTGTTTTTAGCACTTAGAAATTATTTCAAGTTGCACATGCCTCGAACCAATCAGGATGCAGAGCCACTCTCCCATGGATCACCCCACAAAGGTGATCTGAGCCATCCACGTCCTACAGATCCAACATCTCCTCACCTCTCCTACCTAAACCTAGTGCACGACACACCCTCCTCCCTCAATCCCCTACCTTCCTGAGAACGCACGCGCCGTCGCCTCCCTCTCTCTCTCTCACTCTTCCAGATCCAGATCGAGGCCGACGCCTCTCGAGGAAGTGGGAGCATCATTGATCTGTCCATAGCGGAAGTGGGAGCATCTTTGATCTGTCCACAGCGTAAGTCGTCAGTCTGGCCCACTCTCTTTGTTTGCTATGTGATGGTGACCTCCTTGTGTTACCTGGACACATTGGTTAAACTACTATTTTTGTGATTTTCCAGTTCTATGTCTAACGAATGAATCTGTAGCATTTAATGACTTCAATGTATGACCGCGACGAGAATTATATGATATCTACTTGTTTTAATCCTTGATCAGTAACAACTTTGGTAGCTCTTAAGTGACACATACTTTTTCTTGCTCCAAGTTCCTAAGCATGGTATTATATTTTTGTTAGCTAGAACAGTAAATTTTTGAATTTGGTGAACATTAGTACCTAACTAAGTTGTGCCCTATTGATGTCCTACTACTGTTAATTTGTTAATGCCATGGTGCTGATACTGTTTAGAATATGGTTTGTGCCTTAATTCTAAGTTCTGGTCTCCCTTAAGGCACACTTCTAGCTTTTCTGACTCAGAGTTGTTAACTATTGTTTCATACTTTTGTTAGCTACAACATAAAATCTTTGAATTCGATACTACATGAGTTTGTACTACACTATTGCTAACACAGAGATTTTGTATGCACTGCTATCTGATGAGTGCTTTCTTGGTAGTATTTCACCTTGGCATGCATAAGCTTATTTGGTTTAATCTCTGCATGACATGAAATATTATGTTCAGTGTTTTTCTCAACTTGTTTTCACTATCACTCTATATATACTTGCTTGTACTTGAAGTTGTGGGTTAATGACGGTGGTTTTGTTCTACTTGGATGCATTGGTACCCATAATTGAGCAAAGGGATGCAACAACGACAAGAAGATCATGTCCGTGCGTATCATCAAGCATACCATGGAGATCATCCACCTCCTCACCAATGCTAACTCAATCCAGATCATCGTTGATGCTATCATCCACATGTATCTCTCTTGGTTCCCGTTATTCTCTCATGCCTTTGTGATGTTAGTATGCGTGCGTTGACTAGTATTGTTAGATCTTGCCGTTCAATGGATGGTCGTGGTAGTATAATGGTATTTTGTTTTAGGCGCAATATGCTGTAGTGTGTTTTTTTTGCATGACCTGCACTTGTGCCATGCATATTCATATCATGTCTCTATATCCTGTATAAATGAGTATCTCATTTCAACTAACTGGAGAACAAAAATCATTGTACTAGCTGAATTTTTGTTATCATTCTAAAGAATGTCCTTTTTTGAATGGCCTGTTCATAATATATTGGCTCCAGTTTTTTGATTCTTCTCTGCTAATTCATGTAATAGGGCAACCTTGGAGGACATGTTGACAGTTCATATTGTTGTTCTGTTAGCCGAGTGTAGTGAAGGTCACGGCCTAGTCGACTATGGTCGCATGAGTCCTGCATAGAGTTCCATATGAATGGAGCAGGAGCCCAGTTTGTGCCGATTGCCATTGTGATTGTCACTCTATATGTGTAATTGTGGTTGTATTTGTATCTGTGTTATTACACTAGTAGAGCTTGTAACTATGTCATATGACACGAGCAGGAGGGTAGTTATTACACTTCTAGAGCTTTGTAACTTGTGTTATATGATGTAACAGGTTGATTCTGGCTGCTGTTATTTGAAGTATTATGTTTTTTATCTGTCCGGATTTAAATATTGGTTATATATTTACTGTCAAATTAAAATCTCAAGAATATGATGCTGACAAAAGGGCCCCTCTTAATAGAACCTCACAATTGGGACCCACTTGACTAGTGGACCCTTCTTTTGGGAGAAAAGAAAAACTAAAATTATTGATTCAAAAAGGCCACGACCCAGAAACTAAAAAGGCAGAAATGTTAGGCTTGGCCCAAGTGGTTGACCAAAGTTCACATGAAAAATCTATAACTACACTAATTAGGAACTCCCAAGTAAAGTAAATCTTTTAATCCTGCTCTATTCTACATCTGTTGAATTCATCGAAAAAGCCCCATATATTAGTTTGATCTTTACTGGCTCATCAAGAACAGAATTCACGGAAAAAGCCCCAGTAGCTTGATTTGATATTTACTGGCTCACCAAGAACAAATCGGATTAGCAAAATAGAGACTGATACTCTTGCCCCCGTTATATGCACTCTAAAGAGTGGACGGGTGGTCTACGTCGCCTTCATTGGCAGAGCATAATTTAAACAATAGCTCTCCATTCACCATATTATCAAATCAAAGGGCGACCGTACAGTCAAGTTTATTATTTCTAGCAGGCATAACTGCAGATGCTTCTACATGACCAATGCAATCAGTTGTTATGTTCTATGCACATATATGACTTTTATTCTAAGTACACTTCAAATCAGCAATTATCTTAGTGTTGTGCATCTGATTATTCGTCCGTTCAGCATTTAGCCAAGGTTTGATCCCTAAACTTTTAATCCACGTACCAACTTCCCACACATTGAAGATCACGACTAATAGAGTATCCTATCAATTGTCCATGTTTTGTGTCTTCTTATAATTTGATTCTTAATCTTTTCCTGATCCGAACATTAATCAATCAAATAGTACATGAGGCCGAACTGAACCTTTCCAGGTTTGTAATCTTATCTTATATATTTTTACTAATTGGATGCACCATACGAGTCTCCACAATAATCCACATCATTAGAATTAATTATACCGTTGATCTATATAATTGATCAATCTTAACCCCACGATTTATGTTACTCTCATGGTGAAAAAAAAAAGACTCAACATACACGTGACAATGACCAAACCTGAACTAGCCTACACGTATTGTACCATCCCTACAACCCGTTGTGATAATGTAAAGATAGAACCGATTGATCAATCAAAAAAAAAAAAACTATTCCATCGTGTTAGAGTCCAGTGCCAAGGGAATAGCCACACGTATACCTCTCCCTAAACAAATCCAGGCATACGCCTCTATCACCGTATCCTCAAGATTGGCGTGGCCTATACGTCGCTCCTTGCCCTTGCCGTACAGCCGGCCAAAGTCTCCACGCCCTCCTCGCCGGCTATGTCATGTTATTCTCAAGATCCGTGTGGCCTCTACTTCGCGTGTCTTCTCCTTCGCGTCGCCCTTGCCGTGCAGCGGGCCATGGTCTCCGCCCTTCCTCCATGTTCTCTTCGCATCAGGCTCAACCGGCTAAGGTCTGCCCCAGCCCCCACTTCCTCCAGGCTTCCTCCAGGCTGTATCGCATCCAAGCTTGCCAACGGGTCGTCTCAGGCATTAGGTTTCTCCTTGATAACACGAATGATCAGGTATGAACATGTTCCCGGCCGGCGGCTGGACGAGGAGATAGAGCTTCTCTTGATAGGTCGTGGTAGATGCAAGATGATGGAAGCAGTTTTTCATAGATTTAAGCGCGCCAATGCTCCAGTGACCTTCCGATAAATATGTCTACAGTTTTATGCACTGTTGCTATCGTGTTACTTCTTATTTATTTGAAAAATATATCAATATTGATGTTATGGTTTAACAGATGGAGCGTTCCGCAAAAACAAATATGGAGTCTCCATCCACTAAAATAGTCCCATGGAGTGATCACATCACTGCTTCTTATTTTCCTTATGTTAGTGAAGAATTAAAAAATATATGAGTAGTAGACAAGGAGTTGATCTATTGGTGCCCTTCAATACTATGTCTTTCGAAAAGAATAGACAGATCAAGCTGAATGACGTCCAAGAGATCAATAGATCAAGTAGCATCCGCTTAATGGCTTATTTGTTGGAACAGAGCCTCTTCCGAGGGTAATTAGGATAAAGATTTGAATTGTAATAAGCATATTTTGATTCTGAAGTTTCTATTTTCATATCTTTTTTTAATGGACCATGTCAAAAATGCACACGTCCGCTTTGTGCCCTGACTATCCGACTTATTTCTTGATTAAGGTGTTGATCCTCTGTGATGATTAGTTACTCTGAAGATTGAGAGTCTTATTTCTTCATGCATCATTGAGGTAGGGAAATGTGCAGAATCTCCATAGACTGAAAATCATTCCTTGCACAATGAAATAATGTTTGGAGATTGCAAGATCTTATTTGTAATTATGTGTGTGGAGACAAGTATTTATTACTCCATCTAACCAGATAGAATTACTAGTTACCTATATACGTTCCCTTTATTAGACACGAATCAAAAGTAATGACCAAGAGTTGATCTATTGTTGCAAAAAGAAAAGAATAGAATGTACGACATTGATATATTTGCTGCATGTATCAAATAGCAGGGTACATATTTGTGGTTGTAGTTTTCTTAATGGTGGAAGACTGAAGCTATTTACTCCACAGCTTAGGAGCCATCACCACCCTACTTATGTAACTCCTTCTGTTCAATACGCACAGTCTTCTATCTGTTTCAGTAATATATATGACATGAATAGCTGAACCTTTAATGCAGTTCTTCATGTAATGCTTCAGAAAATTGCGTTCAAGCAAACAAGATGCCCATAGCGCTGTACTTTTGGGTATGTAATATCCATTCAATACTACTCAAAGTGTATTTCTTCGAGTGAATTTCGTTTTATCTCCCATGGATAGACTAATGGAACGCATATTAATTGGCAAAAAATGATCATTACAGATAGAGAAATAAAAGAGTGGACGACATATACTATTTAAGACATGCAGTGATGCTACCTTCAAAGCTTATGCTATTTGTTTACTTACTGGAGCATCAAAACTTTCAAAATAGCATACATACGGCTTCTAATCCCATACAATTGATCACGTTTATGCAAAACACGAAGCAACAATTGACATTCAGACAATCTACAATTACTAATAAATAAGGGATTATAAATTAATATGCGTCAAATATGAGGATTTGAACCATAGTTTTTTATCTCTTCTTTTCAGAAGAAAAAGAAGACTGAAAAATCTAACCACTAATGGGTAGGTTCAGCAAGGAGGAACTCATCAAAAGTGGAGCACAGAGTGACGGGAGGCTAGAATACGTAGCTTACTAATTTCCATCCCATTAGTTCCAGATTACAAGGGTGCCAATGTCCAGTATTAATCCACTACTAAAAAAATACACACCACCGTCGTGGTTACTAGGAAATCAGTGTATATCCGTTTCTTTTTGTTGGGATTGTACAGCAGATTAAATCTCCAATGGTACAATGAAGTTGTTGAAATAATGCACATATTTATTCGGTGTCTTTTACTGGCCTAAAAATGTAATATATCTTCCTGTACATATGGTATTTTTTCTTTGGATTGTATGACATGGATGGCCGAATTTTAACCAAAATTTGTTGGGAGTTTTTTGTGAGATTTTTTTGAAGCAAAAGAAGATGCCTATTTGTGCTAGAATTTTTGCCCTTGATGTGCTGCCAGAAGTATATCCAGAGCAGCTCGCCGGAGAAGTTGGTCACTCAATGCGTCAGGTGCTCTTAGTCGTCAATGAATTCAAACGGGTAGAAGACCGACAGGGCAAGGTCCGTTGTTGTCCCTCCACATTGGAATTGACAAATTTGAAAAGGCCGTGATGCTATCCAATCCAATCTGTTCCTCTATTCCCTTCTCTTCAACCTTTAAATCTCCTAAGCCTCTGTGATCCAATCTGGCTTCCCTTTTGAGGCCTATCAATTAAATACAAAGATTTTGTGGTGCAGATGTTGAAATTACATGAAAACTGAGTGATAGAAAGACATGTTGTCTCATTAGTTGTCATAGTAAGATATTTATGCTCCTGCAGGTCTCACTCGGCTTGCCGTTGGTATGTAAGAATAAATTGTTCTCAAAATTGTTAATAGTTTCTTTGACTTTCACTTTATATTTGCCAAAAAACAACTAAATAAATGATTTAACACAAATGAAGCTTCACATCAATTGTGATTTAGAATATACGGAAACTATATATGATATTTCAACAATAACACTTTCTTCAACCATGTCGAATATCATTAAAATAATTTGAATTAATCTATATTCTTGGACTGATTTGCTAACCTGAAAACTAACAATCAATAATAGGAGTATTCCAGGGTTACCTATTATTAGTAGAGGCGAGTTTTATGGTTTGCGACTTGCTTACGTTATTCCAATATATAAATTTAACCCAAGGTTACAACAAAGTAGGTCTCTTCATGAAAATAATCATGCTCAAACTATATTTGGTTTATTTCTTACAGCACCATGCAAAAAATATCCCAGTATGTTGCTGATTTAAAATTTATACTTCTCATTGCGCATAATACGTTCTCAGTTATTTCCATTTTTGTGTTGCTAAAGATTGCATCTTTCTTATAGTGAATTTATATTTGAGGAAATTACTAGAGTGGTGTTGTTTATTTTCCTCTATACATCACCAAGAACTACTTTCACATTTTCTAATACGCATGCATTATATGTCCTTTTATGCTAGCCCGTGCAGTTGCACAGGTTGACGACTAGTTTATCTAAACGCAATACTACTTTTGTGGCATATAACTTTGGAATTAGTTGGTTATTCAAGTAGTAGGTGAATACAGGTTATACTATCAAAGATTATTTAGATATTATGGTAAACTGTTCCGATAAGAAAAAACCGGGCGTTCCTGGCTCAATCATTATGATCACAGACGCATCAATCTTTATAATCCAGCATTCATGCCTCACGTGGCTATGCTTGGAGGCCGCCCCAAGAATCCATCCAGACCAATATCCACTTCCATGAAGACTAATGGTGTAGAATAAATGTACGAATCTGATGCTCCAGGACCAGCACGTGAGAAGCAAGTAATCAGGAAAAGCTATGTCTTGCATCATGTAATTTGACCTCCCCATAAGCTTAAGGCTAAAAAGCATCTTGATCATGATGTTTTTTTAACTTAATTGATATTCATTATTTTCTTCTTATTCTCTCCAGTTTTTCTCCAGTATAAAACAAATGTGACACCACAAAAGTTGTTCAGTGATTTTTGATGGTCGCCGCAACCATAGCCTCAGTTTGTCGGCTCCGATAAACAAGTCATCTGTTGTGTCGCATCCTAGGGTCCATATTCAAGACCCATAGGTACATCCATAAACAAGATGTACCGAGCAGTTTTCCGTGTCATAGGATGGATGCAAAGATAAGCAACTAAGAATATGCTGATGCATATGATTTCATAGGTGTCACCATAGTTGTTCAAGTCGTCGAAATTCCCTATTAGTGGCTCTTAATTATGACAACATCACTAGATGATATACTAATTTATCTCCATGGTCCTTTATTATTTTCTCTCCTCCATCCCCAATCAAGAAGAGGTCACCATGGTATGCAATGGCACACACAAGCTATGAACTACACTGGCAGCCAAGGACGAGCATGCGACTTCCGTCGGATGAACTACATGTTTGTATTTTGTTTTAAATATAGTGGGTGACCTACCCCTAAGTTGTTGTGTTCTCTTAGTTTGCAATTTCTTAAGTTGTGATACTATTTCATTCTACTTGATTGGTTGCGTCTTCACTTAATTCACTATTATTTACTCACTTGAGTAAGATTTATTCTTTAGCAACTCCTTTTTCTCTCAATTATATAATAGAATATTGAGTTTCAAGACAGATAATATACATTTTTCTTACTATTTTTGAAGAAAACAACAAAAGTTAGGATCAAGTAACAAAAATAGCAAAACATAATATATTTTAAATAATACTCCTGACATGTCACAAATAAGTAATGTTTTGTATATGCCTTGGGTGAAACTTCTCAAATTTTCAGTATGAACATTATTATAATTATTTTCGAAATTATATGTGTAATTTTGTATAAAAAATACTTCTAGAATCTTAGAAACTCTTTAATTTTATACACACATTACGATGGAAATGAGCTATGCATTCGACCACTCCATATACGTTTGAAATGTGACAAGCAAATGTAAGATTAAGGTGACAATTCATGCATGAAATGCTCTCTTCAGTTCATTATTTTTGTTCATAAACGAAAATAAAAAGAATATAAAGATATGATAGCACCCTATCACACTGGTGCCAATTTACTGTATGGTTAGTTCAACATACCCACAACTTATTGTTAAAAATACATTCCTTTAAGAATCACAGTGTTTCAAATCCTTTAGGTTTAAATGATATGAAACAACAGTACATCATATCCTTCAGGTTCAAATGATATGTCACAATAATATAGTTGTACACAACACATCGCTATCTTCTGTAATATGGTTCTAACATAATGTTATGAAATTAGCTCGTGCGAATGCATGGGTTCACGACTAGTAATATTAATGGGCTAAATGGTTGGGCTTGGCCCATGTAGTGCATAGAACTGGACCGGGCTGATTCTGATCTATAATATTAGTCAAAAAACAATTGGTCATATTTTTTTCACGTCATCTTGCCACGTTGGATCTGACGTGGTGTGGGAAGATTGCAAATGACTAAAATAAATGGTCATAGAATCTATGACCTTTTATTTTGGTCATGACCGTCTACGACCATTTCACATTGAAGGTCATTAAGTTTCATTAAAGACGGACAACTTTTGACCAACTGTTTTTGGTCACAAAAAGGTCACAAATGGGAAACAATGATCATTCAGTGACCAGTACTGATGGTCGCAAGTTGCCATACTTCTTGTAGTGAAAGAGAATCTCGATATCAGGTGGGAGGTTGACCAGCTTAAAGAGGAAATTCATACTCTAAGGGGTATCATCGCTAAGAACATGAAGCCTACCGCTTCATCACCACCATCACTCAAGAAGGAGACTTGAGTACACGGGTATGGGCACCACCCTTAGCTTGTTCCAAGCTTGGGGAGGTACCACGGTATTGTATCAACATCCCTTTTACCATCATTATCTATATTAGTTGAATCTTTAGTCGTTATATGATTTAGATTAATAAAGTTTTAGTATGATCTAGTTTCGAGTGTTTTCTTTATGATCTATCCATCTATGTAATCGAGTGTGAGTTATATAATAAAGAGTAGTTTGAGGCTGTTTCCTTTGCTTTCTTGCATCAATGCAATTCATGAAAAAGAAGTGATGAAAGAGAGGTATCACATATAAATATACTATCTTGGACATCTTGAATGATTGTGAGCCCCCATTAAATATTCTATGCATGAATATTTAGTGGATGTTGGACAAAGAAGACAACATAATGAGTTATGGCCTACAATCACACAGAAATTATATTGTTATGGATCCTCTAACATGTGATGCTTGCTCCTATCCTTTTGCTAGCCAAAACTTCGCACCAAGTAGAAATACTACTTGTGCATCCAAACTCCGTAAACCCAGTTTCTTGCCATAAAAGTCCACCATATCTACCTATGTATTGAATAAGATCCTTCACGTAAGTTGTCATCGGTGCAAAAGCAATACAGATTGCCCCTAAATATGCATGATCTTTGATTGGAAGGGAAAATAAACTTTGTACAAACTTGTGATGGCAAACAAATAAAAGCGACGGACTACATAATAAAGTTTGCTATCATAAAGGGGAAATATAAAGTGACGTTCCTTTCCATTAAGAACTTGCACATCCAAATAATAAGCGCATGTCAACCTTTGATTCCCTCTGTGAAGGGTCTATCTTTTACTTCTCGCTATTTACTTTTATGCAAGAGTCAATAATGTTAATTCCGATTCTGTTCTTGTTATTCTCTACTTGGCAAGCATCATTTGGTGGGGAAAGATCCATGCATATATATCGAGTTGGATGTAGGTGATCATGAGTTATCATTGTTGACATTATCCCTGAGATAAGTTTTTTAGTGGTGACAAATTATAAACCCCTATCTTCTTATGTGCCTGATTGAAACTTTTTGCTTCACAAATATCACGTGAGTGTCAGCAATCGTAGAAGACTAAATGATAGTTGAGTATGTGAACTCGCTAAACAACGCTCTGACATAGTTTCTTAGTTTTCAATAAAGTTTCTCATTCTGCTTGAGTGTGTGGATAGATTGTTACTTGTTCATGAGAAGTTTTATGATATTGTGGTGATGTTATAATAAAGATCATGATGATTTCATGTTCGTATTTTATTTTATTCACACCTCTCTCTCTAAGCATGTGGTCATGATTATCGAGTCCGGCTTCCGCTTGAGGACAAGCGACGTCTAAGCTTGGGGGAGTTGACACGTCCATTTTGGATCATGATTTCCGACTGTTATTTATATTGTTTTTGGTCATTATTCCACTCTATGGTACAATTCTAATGCTTTTTCTCTCTTAATTTGCAAGATTTATATGGAGAGGAAGATTACCGGCAGGTGGAATTCTGGACCTGAAAAGCCACAGTGGAGATACCTATTCTTCACAACTCTAAATGACCTGAAACTTCACGCGAATATTTTATGGAATATATAAGAATTGTTGGAGCAAAGATGCACCAGAGGGGGGCCACCACCAGACCACAAGGCAACAGGGCGCGACCACCCCCTGGGCGCGCCCTGATGCCTTGTGTGTCCCACAGGCGGCCTATGGTGCCCCTCTTCTACTATATGAAGGGTTTTGACCTAGAAAAAAAAAGGAGAGAACTTTCGGGACGAAGCTCCGCCGTCTCGAGGCGGAATCTGAACAGGAGCACTTTTGCTCCCTGGCGGAGAGATTCCGTCGGGGAAACTTTCCTCCGGGAGGGGGAAATCAAAGGCATCGTGATCACCAACACTTCCTCCATCGTGGGAGGATCAATTTTCATCAACATATTCAGCAGCACCATCTCATCTCAAACCCTAGTTTCTCTCTTGTGTTCAATCTTTGTCTCCAAACCTCATATTGTACCCGTGTGTTGCTAGTAGTGTTGATTACATGTTGTAGTTGATGCTAGTTGGTTTTCTTAGTGAAAGTTTATATATTCAGATCCTTAAGCATATTCAATACCCCTCTGATCTTGAACATGATTTGTGAGTAATTAATTTTGTTCTTGAGGACATGTGAGAAGTCTTGTTATAAGTAATTATGTGAAGTTGGTATTCGTTCGATATTTTGATGATATGTATATTGTTGCTTCTCTTAGTGGTATCATGTGAACGTCGACTGCAAGACACTTCACCATATTTGTGCCTAAGGGAAGGCATTGTGGAGTAACAAATAGGTTATGGTTTGCGAGAATTACATAAGCTCAAACCCTACTTTATGCGTTGTTCCGTAAGGGGCTGATTTGGATCCATATGTTTCATGCTATGGTTAGATTTATCTTAATTCTTTTGTCGTACTTGCAGATACTTGTGAGAGGGGGTAATCATAAGTGGGTTGCTTGTTCAAGTAAGAACAACATCCTAGCACCGTTCCACCCACATATCAAATTATCAAAGTAGCGAACGCGAATCAACTAAACATGATGAACATATATAGCTAGACGACAATTCCCATGTGTCCCCGAGAGCGCTCTCATTCATGCAGGAGAACTTTCAGGCTTGTCCTTTGTTACAAAAAGGATTGGGCTAGCTTGCCGCACACTTGCTACCATTGTTACTTGCTACTTCTTACTAACTATCTTGCTATAAAACTATCTACCATTATTTCTTACAGCACCTGCAGAGAATACTTTGCTGGAAACCACTCGTCATTTCCTTCTGCTCCTCGTTGGGTTCGACACTCTTACTTATCAAAAGGACTACGATTCATCCCCTATACTTGTGAGTTATCAGCGCTCAACTATAACCGCGGTCATAGCGTCTACAACCGACCCCCCCCCCCCCGCTCCCTCCTATATGTCCGGGAAGACGGTCCGGTCAGTAAAATGCTACCCCACCAGACCCCCCCCAATCGGCCCTATACGTCTATGTTGTCGAGCGCCCCTATACCTAGCCTATATGCGGATGCCTGGTCACGTCTGCCAAACTCAGATCCAATCCATGCTGCAACTGCATATCCATCGATCTTACACAACCGCAATTCCATGTCCATCATTTTTCTATCATTTTTTGTTTCATTTTTGCTTTTTTCCACGCACACACAATTACACACCAGAGAAAAAAAACATATGTTTCCATGTGTTCCATTATTTCGGTGATGGATGTGTACCAATTTCTTGTTTGTTCACTTCATATTCTATTTTTGTTTTTTCGCACTTCCCACAAACGTCTTCTTCATGCGCTCAACTATAACCGCGGTCATAGCGTCTACATTCGAACCCCTCTAACCCCCGCCCCCTCCTATATGTTCGGGAAGATGTTCCTATAAGTTTGACAAGGTTATTAGCGCTTTTGGTTTTAAAGAAAATGAAGTGGACAACTGCATATATGTTAAATTTAAAGGCAGTAGGTTCACAATTTTAGTCCTATATGTGGATGATATTCTTATTGGCTTGCAGCAATAAAGATATGTTGCATGATACCAAGAGATTTGTGACCTCAAATTTTGACATGAAGGATCTCGGTGAAGCCACGTATGTCCTTGGCATTGCGATTCATCGAGATAGGTCCAAAGGAACGATCTCAGAAGGCATACTTTGAGAGAGTACAAAAGAAATACAATATGCATAAGTGCTCTTCCTTCACCTGCCCCCATAGTCAAGAGTGATAAGTTTGGGACATTCCAATGTCCAAGGAACCAAAATGAAATTGATCAGATGAAGTTGGTTCCTTATGCTTCAGCTGTCGGAAGCATCATGTATGCTCAAGTCTGTACACGCCCTAACTAAGCTTTCGTAACCGGGATGCTTGGAAGATTTCAATCTAATCCGGCCAGGACCACCACTGCAAGGCCGCAAAGGATGACTTGCGTTATATTCAAGGTACTAAAATTTTCATGCTTACATATAGAAAGTCTGGTAACCTAGAAGTTGTTGGTTACTCACACTCTGATCTTGCCGGGTTTGTGGATAGTAAGAAATCCACGTCAGGTTATATATTCACACTCTGGTGGAGCCATGATACGTCCATTTTGCATCATGATTTCCTACTGTTATTTATAATGTTTTTATGCATAATAATGCTCTAGGGAGTGATTCTAATGTCTTTTCTCTCATAATATGCAAGGTTTACACAAAGAGGGAGAATACCGGTAGCTGGAATTCTGGACCTAAAAAAGCATATCAGAGATCCCTATTCTGCACATCTCCAAATAAGCTAAAACTTCACAGAGAATTATTTTACAATATATGAAAAATACTGGAGAAAATAAATACCGGAGGGGGGCCACCTGGTGAGCACAAGACACCAGGGTGCGCCAGGCCCCCCAGGTGCGCCCTGTGGGTTGTGCTCAGCACGGCCCACCTCCGGTGCCCATCTTCTGGTATTTAAGGTCTTTTGACCTAGGAAAAAAATAAGGAGAGGACTTTCGGGACGGAACGCCGCCCTCTCGAGGCAGAACTTGGGCAGGAGCACTTTTTCCCTCCGGCGTAGCGATTCCGCCGAGGGAACTTCCCTCCCGGAGGGGGAAATCGAAGCCATCGTCATCACCAACACCCCTCATCTTTGGGAGGCCAATCTTCCTCAACATCTTCAACAGGACCTTCTCCTCTCAAACCCTTGTTCATCTCTTGTCTTCAATCTTTGTACCGGAACCTCAGATTGGTACCTGTGGGTGACTAGTAGTGTTGATTACATCTTGTAGTTGATTACTATATATGGTTTATTTGGTGGAAGATTATATGTTCAGATCCATTATGCTATTTAATACCCCTCTGATCTTGAGCATGAATATTATTTTTGAGTAGTTACCTTTGTTCTTGAGGTCACGAGAGAATTCATGTTGCAAGTAATCATGTGAATTTGATATGTGTTCGATATTTTGATGATATGTATGTTGTGATTCCCTTAGTGGTGTCATGTGAACGTCGACTACATGACACTTCACCATATTTTGGCCTAAGGGAATGCACTGTGGAGTAGTTATTAGATGATGGGTTGCTAGAGTTAAAGAAGCTTAAACCCTAGTTTGTTCGCTACTTCGTAAGGGGCTGATTTGGATCCAAACATTTAATGTTATGGTTAGATTTTATCTTAATACTTTTCTCATAGTTGCGGATGCTTGCGAGGGGGTTAATCATAAGTGGGAGGTTTGTTCAAGTAAGAACAACACCCAAGCACCGGTCCACCCACATATCAAATTATCAAAGTAGCGAACGCTAATCAAACCAACATGATAAAAGTGACTAGATGAAATTCCCGTGTACCCTCACGAACACTTTGCCTATTATAAGAGACTGTTCTGGCCTGTCGTTTGCCACAAAAGGATTGGGCTACCTTGCTGCACTTTATTTACCGTTACCGTTACTTGCTCGTTACCAATTATCTTGCTATCAAACTATCTGTTACCTATAATTTCAGTGATTGCAGAAATTACCTTGCTGAAAACCGCTTGTCATTTCCATCTGCTCCTCGTTGGGTTCGACACTCTTACTTATCGAAAGGAGTACGATTGACCCCCAATACTTGTGGGTCGCCAAGACTCTTTTCTGGCGCCGTTGCCAGGGTGTGAAGCGCTCTTGGTAAGTGGAAATCGGTAAGGAAAAACTTATACTACGTGCTGAAATTTATTTTCACTTGCTACTATGGAAAACAATCGTTTGAGGGGTTTGTTCGGGGTATCTTTGATACGTCTCCAACGTATCTATAATTTTTTCTTGTTCCATGCTGTTATATTATCATTCTTGTATGTTTTACAATCACTTTGTAGCAACTTTATATCATTTTTTGGGACTAACCTATTGACATAGTGCCAAAGTGCCAGTTGCTGTTTTTGCTTGTTTTTTTTACTTCGCAGAATATCAGTACCAACCGGAGTCCAATCGCGATGAAACTTTTTGGAGATTTTTTCTGGACCAGAAGGCACCCAGTGGGCCAAAGAAGTGCCGGAGTGGTGGGTTGTGGAGGCCACAACCCACCAGGGCACGCCAGGGCCCCCCCGGCGCGCCCTGATGGGTTGTGCCCTCCACGGGAGCCCCCTCCACCACCTCTGATGCCTATAAATACCCAAATATTCAGAAAACCCTAGGGGAGTCGACAAAAAACACATCCAGCGGCCGCAAGTTCCAGGGCCTCAAGATCCAATCTAACACCATCACGGAGGGGTTCATCTTCTTCATAGGTGCCTCTCCGATGATGCGTGAGTAGTCCACCATAGACCTACGAGTCCGTAGGCAGTAGCTAGATGGCTTCCTCTCTCTGTTTTGATTCTTAATACAATGGTCTCTTGGAGATCTATTTGATGTAAACTTTTGCGGTGTGTTTGTTGGGATCCGATGAATTTTGAGTTCATGATCAGTTTCTATCCATGAATATTATTTGAGTCTTCTTTGATCTCTTATATGCATGATTGCTTATAGCCTCGTATTTCTTCTTCGAATCTTTGGTTTAGCTAGGCCGACTAGATTGATTTTTCTTGCCATGGGAAGAGGTGCTTTGTGATGGGTTCGATCTTGCGGTGTCCTTTCCCAGTGACAGAAGGAGCAGCAAGGCATGCATGTATCGTTGCCATTAAGGATAACAAGATGGGGTCTATTCCTACATGAATAGATCTTGTCTACATCATGTCATCGTTCTTATTGCATTACTCCGCTTTCCATGAACTTAATACACTAGATGCATGCTGGATAGCGGTCGATTTGTGGAGTAATTGTGGTAGATGCAGGCAGGAGTCGGTCTACTTATCTTGGACGTGATGCCTATATAATGATCATCGCCTTGGATATCGTCATAATTATTTGATCTTCTATCAATTGCCCAACAGTAATTTGTTCACCCACCATGCGCTATACTCATGAGAGAAGCCACTAGTGAATCCTACGGCCCCCGGGTCTACTTTTCCAACATATTGCTTTCCGATCTATCTTTTTGCCGCTTTGCCTTCAGATCTACTAAACCAAAAACCCAAAAATATATTGCTGCACTTTTTATTTGCCCTTTTTATTTTGTGTTCTTGAGAGATCTATCTCTCCTATCTATCATTACCTAATCTATGTTTTTACCGTAGAGAGATTGACAACCTCTCTTACGCATCGGGTTGCAAGTATTTGTTATTTGTGTGCAGGTGCTGCTTATTAGGTGGTGGTGATCCTCCTACTGGTTCGATACCTTGGTTTCATAACTGAGGAAAATACTTACCATCGCTGTGCTGCATCATCCGTTCCTCTTTATGGAAATACCGACACAGTCTCAAGCCATGTCAAAGGAATTTCTGGCGCCGTTGCCGGGGAGGAAGCGGTCTCTTCTACGTGCCAATCTCTGGCGTCGAGGAGACACCATCAACATCTACCAGGTTCCTAATCATAAATCTCATCTCCTTGCAATTACATTATTTGCCATTTGCCACTCGTTTTTCTCTCCCCACTTCACCAATTTGCCGTTTTATTCGCCCACTTTTTCGTTTGCCTTTTTCTCGTCAGATTTCTTGTTTGCTTGTCATCATGAGTGATTTTGGTATGGCAGAAACAAATGATGGCAGGACTCCTAAAATTGGACGTTCTGGTAATCTGGATGCTAAAACTTTTGTTTTGGGACAAGGGAACGTTATAGGAAAAGAAAATATCCAAGAATTTTTCAGTTGTGTTGGAAATTTGCCTCTTGATGACACCCCTATACTGAAAAGAACTAAAACTTATGCGGAAGCTATCTCAGCGCTAGTCTTGAAACTTGAAAATAGGATCATGCGTACCCATCCTACCTTGCAAAGATTGTTTTATGAGCTACCCATCATTAAGAATCCCAACGCTAAGACGTTAGCTACCCTTGTCCTCATGCATGAATTTGATCACATAGTACGGGAAGCTAGGGAGATTTTTGATTTCTATGGTATGAGCCGTGAAAAACCGGTAATAGGGGAGATCCTCTACAATAGGGATTACATGATGAGATATTTTCTTGGAAATAATCAAATTTTCGATGAGAATCTCAAAAAGGAAGTCCCCGTTTTAGACATGATCCAACAAGTTTTTAATGATGTAAGCCAAAAATATTCTTGGATTGTGGCCAGGAATCAAAGGGGATACGTAGAGGGACAACTTGATAATGCTAAGGTTACTATGGATGATGTGTTCCGAGTTTTATTTGCAAAACCTCTTGACAAAAACACCTCTACGAAAACCAAAGATGACAATACTTGAAACTATGCGTTATGCCTAGCTAGGGGCGTAAAACGATAGCGCTTGTTGGGAGGCAACCCAATGAATAAATTTATTTTTTCTTTTTTCCTTTCTATTTTTGAGTGTTGACACAATTATGCCTCTGTTATGATTGTGTTTTTTATGGTTTATTTAGTGTTTGTGCCAAGTAGAGCCTTTAGGATGATTCATAAGATGAGTGGAAGCGATGCTGAATCTGAAACAGAAACTTTGCGTCCAGTAATTGAATTTAATTTTTTACGGGAACGTGATCTTGAGCTGAAATTTTAACACATTGTGACTATACAAATTCTTTACGTTGTCCTAATATTTCAGAATTTTTATATTTACAGAAGTATGGTTAGAGTACAAATTACTACAGACTGTTCTGCTTAAGACAGATTCTGTTTTCGTTGCATTGTGTGCTTGTTTTGATGAATCTATGGGTTATATTGAAGGGTATGAGCCATGGTAAAGTTAAAATACAGTAGGTATAATGCAATAAAAAATATGAATGGGTTTGCAACAGCACCTAAAGTAGTGATTTGCTTTATTATACTAACGGATCTCACGAAGATTTTGTTGAGTTTTGTGTGATTGAAGTTTTCAAGTTTTGGGTGAGATCACGATGGATGGAGGAATAAGGAGTGAAAAGGGCCTAAGCTTGGGGATGCTACAGAACCCCCAAGATATATTCAAATAGAAACAAGCAACTAAGCTTGGGGATGCCCCCGAGTGGCATCCCCTCTTTCTTCTAACGACCATCGGTATTTTACTTGGAACTATATTTTTATTCGTCACATATCATGAGTTTTACCTGGAGCGTCTTGTATCTTTGCTTTCCTTGCTTGTTAGTTTGTCACTTGTATCCTTGCTGGACACACCTATTTGGGGGAGCCAAAACTATGCTATGATTTGTTAGAATTGCTCTCTATGCTTCACTTTTTGAGCTATAGAATTGCTGTAGTGCTTCACTTATATCTTTTTGAGCACGGTGTACCTGGAAATTTTTGTAGAAATACTCTCATGCTTCACTTAGATTAATTTGAGAGTTAGTAAATTTTGAAGAAATCCTCTCATGCTTCACTTATACCTTTTTGAGAGATGAAATTTCTATGCTCATGTGCTTCACTTAAATTTGTTTGAGCTTGCCAAAAGCAATGACAATATATGAAACTAGTCCCAAAGTGATAGATAACCAAGGACGATATAATAAAAAATTTCATGAAGATCATTGGACAAATTAAAACTTGATTCCTTGTAATAGTTTTGAGATATGATGATAGTAATATGTGAGTCATGTTCGTGAGTAATTATGCTTTAGTAGGAATATTGATGTTAAGGTTTGTGATTCCCTATGCAAGTATGAAAGTCAATAGTTATGCAATGATATTACATCCTACTTGTGGTGCATTATTCGGTGTTAGTTATGCTCAATGCTCGCTTATGTGAATTTTCGTTTCTTGGTTTGGTTGCTTCTCAATCTAATTGCTAGCCTCCATTTGTACTAAGTAGAAATACTACTTGTGCATCCAAAATCATTAAACCAAGTTTTGCCTTATGAGTCCACCATACCTACCTGTATGCGGTATTTCCATGCCGTTCCAAGCAAATTTGTATGTGCCATCTCTAATTTTCAAAATAAATTTCTCTTTTGTGTGCTCGTATCGCTCATGAAACGGTGGGGAGTGTCCAATATTTTTCCATGCTAGATGTGTTATTCTCAAGATGAGTGTTTATTCACTTGTCATTGCATGAGAGTGCGGCGGTAATAGGGATGCCCATTCCAGAAATGAAAAAGAAAAAAAATATTTACTTTATGTTGTCAAATAATAAATTCCTTGGAAAGTGTTGGTATGGAAGGCAACCGTGGATACGGCCCGCCATGGAATGTGAAAGAATGGTGGAAAAAGGAATAAACTTTATTTTGTATTTGGGAACCGCCTATGATATATCTAACATGGAAAGTATTGTGAGCTACTTTGTCGTTTTCGGTGACAGGAAAGGCATGCCACCCAAAATATTTTTTCTCTCTCAATTTAAAACTTTGAGCTCTCGCACCTCTACAAATCCCTACTTCCCTCTGCGAATGGCCTATCTATTTACTTTATGCAATTTTTATTTTTACTTTGAGTCTCCATCTTCTCTTATAAAGCACCAACTAAGGGGCACTATGATCGTACTTGAGCATTGTGTGTAGCTAATATTTGAGTGTGTTTCATGAATGGATCAATGATTGAGCATGATGGGCTAGGGATAACTTTCTTTAGTGTTGATATTTTGAAAGACATGGTTGCTTGTTGGCATGCTTGAGTATTGAAGTCATTATGTTAAAACTAGACTATTGCTTTGAACCATTTAAATGTCCAAATGTCGGTGTACTAAAGTTTGTGTCTTTTAGTACCCCATACTTGTGCACGGGCAGTTGTAGCCACACCAGCGGCAAGGTCTGCCGGGGGGCAGCTGGACGCAAATACAAAGCTATCAAGAAAGCAGTCGAGCCAAAAAACCAGAAGACTAAAGACCGAAGGCTGGGGCCCCGGCAAGATCTTGCCGGGATGGCTCGCGGCCCCGGCAAGACTCGCGCCAGGCAAGACTTTGCCACCTTGTCACCGCTCCAGTGCAACGACCAGCTTGTCTTTTAGCTGTTGTCCTCCTGGGTGTGTGTCAGGCGCTAACGGCGGATGGGCTTAAGCGGTGCTGATGGGACGGCTTCTTTTCTCGTCCCCAAGACGCTAAGGGACACCTCAACGGAGCATTTAATGTTTTTGTCCTAAGTCGTCAGTATTAGGTATGATAACACTGTAGCAACTTTACACCTCTTGTACTTCGCTACTGTTGGTGACCCCTTCGACGTATAAAAGGAGGCCCAAGGCATAGCTACAGGGGAGGAGGACCTTCTGGGCCATTCTGCATGTGTAGCTGCTGCTCGAACTTACTGTTCATCACAAGCGCTCCTGAAGCTTGGGCTTAAACACATCCAATACAACCAAAGCAGGAGTAGGGTTTTACGCTTCTCAGCGGCCCGAACCTGGGTAAAAATCCCTCGTGTTGATTGTTGGATCTGCTCTTTGTGCAAGCCTTTCTCCCTACCGAACCGTAAAGGGATCCACGCGATCCCATAGGTGTCGTACGCCGACATCTTTGGCGCGCCAGGTAGGGGGAGAGGTTGCGTGAACCTGATCTAACGATTAGCGCACCAGTTTCTTCATCATCATCATCGCCATGGCTCCCAAGAAGAAGGGTTTCACGGCGGTTGGTCCATCCGCGTTCGGTGCGCCTGTAACTACGTGCACGGGCCACGGTGTGGACGCAGGCGAAGGAGGCGGAGATCCTGAGCTTCCACGACGTTCTGGTGATCAAAGCCAGGCGAGCGGCATCGTTCGCGCTGCTAGATCTAAGGACGGAGCTGTGCTGCCAACAGGCGGTGTAGCGAACTCCAGGGATGGAAGGGCGCCTTCTAAGACACCCAAACCGGCGCATGCGCCGCGGCCTTCTCAGGTCGCGCGCGATGAACAGCGCCGCGACGTCGGAGGTTCCAAGCGTCCCCACGGAAAGTCTCCTGAGCATCACCCTCGAGATGCGCGGGACCAGCATGCACGCCAACATGTTGGTGGAAGCGGCGCGCGGTCGCGGGACCGTGATGGAGCTCCTTCTAACACGGTTAGGAGTCAGAGCACCTCATGTTCCTCGCACCTGTCGCCGCCGCCTACACCAGCAGAAGCACTGGCGCGAGCACAGCTGCTCCTGAATTTTCCTCCTGTTGCGGACAAGCTCGACGAGTGGAGAGCTGCTATCCAGAGCCTCGTCGGCCTCGCTAATGATGATAGGCCGCAGCAGGCGGAGCCGTCGCGGCGACAGTCCATCGAACCGACGCGCATCGGTGGCGAAAAGACTGGAGGCGGTACGACCACGGTGCACTCTCCTCCACGGCGGCAACATCAGTCGCTGACTCGACGGACCGACCCCTGTGATGACGATTCAACGGCGTTGTCTGATCCGCGAACTCGCCGCGATCAACATCAAGTTCTTCGGGAGCGACGCAAAGAAGACGCTCGGACTACCATCGAGCGGCGTCGGGAAGCACGCCATCAAATCTGATAAGCGCGCGGGACCCACTGTAGACAAGCCTGCGCCAGGGTATCCTGGCGAACTACCTTATGAGGTGGGTTGTCCAGCTTTTACCCGTGAGCTGCGGCGAGTCCAGTGGCCCAATTCCCGAACGTTCAAACCGGAGGTCCCGGAGAAATACGTGTTGGAAATATGCCCTAGAGGCAATAATAAATTGGTTATTATTATATTTCCTTGTTCATGATAATCGTTTATTATCCATGCTATAATTGTATTGATTGGAAACTTAAATACATGTGTGGGTACATAGACAACACTGTGTCCCTGGTAAGCCTCTAGTTGACTAGCTCGTTGATCAAAAGATGGTGAAGGTTTCCTAGCCATGGACATGAGATGTCATTTGATAACGGGATCACATCATTAGGAGAATGATGTGATGGACAAGACCCAAACTACGAACATAGCATATGATCGTGTCAGTTTATTGCTATTGTTTTCTGCATGTCAAAGTATCTGTTCCTATGACCATGAGATCATGCAACTCCCTGACATCGGAGGAGTACCTTGTGTGTATCAAACGTCGCAATGTAACTGGGTGACTATAAAGGTGCTCTACAGGTATCTCCGAGGGTGTCTGTTGGGTTGGCATGGACCAAGACTAGGATTTGTTACTCCGTGTGACGGAGAGGTATCTCAGGGCCCACTCGGTAATACAACATCACAATGAGCCTTGCAAGCAATGTGACTAAAGTGTTAGCCACGAGATCTTGTATTACGGAACGAGTAAAGAGACTTGCCAGTAACGAGATTGAACTAGGTATAGAGATGCCGACGATCGAATCTCGGGCAAGTAACATACCGAAGAACAAAGGGAACAGCATACGGGATTAACTGAATCCTTGACATAGAGGTTCGACCGATAAAGATCTTCGTAGAATATGTAGGAGCCAATATGGGCATCCAGGTCCCGCTATTGGTTATTGATCGTGGAGGTGTCTCGGTCATGTCTACATAGTTCTCGAACCCGCAGGGTCCACACACTTAACGTTTGGTGACGATTAGTATAGTTGAGTAATTTTGTTGGTGACCGAAGGTTGTTCGGAGTCCCGGATAAGATCCCGGACATGACGAGGATCTCCGGAAGAGTCCGGAGGTAAAGATTGATATATATGATAATAGTGTTTTGATCTCCGGAAGGGTTCCGGAATTCACCGGAAGGGGTTCCGAATGTTTACCGAAGTGTTCGGGTGCAGCAACACTTTATATGAGCCAAAGGGGTAAAGCCCACGAGGTATTGGAAAGTGCAAAAGGAAGTTTTGCTGCTGCCTTAAGCGGTACTACCGCTGGTAAGGCAGTACTACCGCGTAAGCGGTACTACCGCTTGTGTGAAGCGGTACTACCGCATAAGCGGTACTACCGCTTGTGTGAAGCGGTAGTACCGCTCAAGCGGTACTACCGCTCGTGAGCGGTACTACCGCTTGTGCGCGGTACTGCAGGGATCCGAGTTGGACTCTTTCCCTGCGGGCCAAACCGACCTTGTGCGGGCAAAACCGACCTGGAGGAGGCTTTTACTCCAAGTTTAGACCCCAAGGCTCAACATATAAATAGAGGGGCAGGGCTAGCACACGGGATACATTAAGATTTCCCAAGCTGTGTGTCGGCAACCCTAACCCTCTAGTTCTCCTGTCATAATCTCCGTAGTGCTTGGCGAAGCCCTGCAGAGATTGTTCCTCACCATCATCACCACGCCGTCGTGCTGCCGGAACTCATCTACTACTTCACCATCGCTCGCTGGATCGAGGAGGTGAAGGCGTCATCGAGCCGTACGTGTGTTGAACGCGGAGGTGCCGTCCGTTCGACTACATCAACCGCGTTTCTTAACGCTTCCTCTTAGCGATCTACAAGGGTATGTAGATTCACTCTCCCTCTCGTAGATGCTCATCACCATGGATAGATCTTGTGTGTGCGTAGGAAAATTTTGTTTCCCATGCAACGTTCCCCAACAGTGGCATCTGAGCTAGGTCTATGCGTAGATGAGATCTCGAGTAGAACACAAACGAGTTGTGGGCGTGGGTGTATACATATTGCTTGCCGTTACTAGTTGATACTTGATTCGGCGGTATTGTGAGATGAAGCGGCCCGGACCGACATTACTCGTACGCTTACGAGAGACCGGTTCCTTCAACTGACATGTAACTTCGTTGCATAAAGATGGCTAGCGGGTGTCTGTCTCTCTCACTTTAGTTGAATCGATTTCAATGAAGAGGGTTCTTTTAGAAGATCAAAAAGCAATCACTACACCAAGTTGTGGTTTTGCATAGGTAAGAACGGTTCTTGCAAACCCGTAGCAGCCACGTTAAACTTGCAACAACAATTAGAGGACGTCTAACTTGTTTTTGCAGGGTATGTTGTGATGTGATATGGCCAATTTCATGATGAGATATATGTGATGTATGAGATGATCATGTGTTGTATAGAATATCACGACTTGCATGTCGATGACTACGGCAATTGGCAGGAGCCATAGAGTTGTCTTTAATTATTTTCGCCGTTTTTGCTTTACTTTATCGCTATGAGTTAGCTATAGTCGTGGAAGCAACAGTCGGCGCAACAACCTCATGGCGACACGTTGATGGAGATCAAGATGATGGAGATCATGGTGTCATGCCGGTGACGATGGAGATCATGCCGGTGCTTTGGAGATGGAGATCAAAAGCACAAGTTCATGGCCATATCATGTCACTTATGATTTGCATGTGATGTTAATCCTTTTATGCATCTTATTTTGCTTAGGACGACGGTAGCATTATAAGGTGATCCCTCACTTAAATTTCAAGATAAATTGTGTTCTCCCCGAGTGTGCACCGTTGCGAAGGTTCGTCGTTTCGAGACACCACGTGATGATCGGGTGTGATAGACTCTACATTCACATACAACGGGTGCAAGCCAGTGTTGCACATGCGGAACACTCGGGTTAAACTTGACGAGCCTAGCATGTACAGACATGGCCTCGGAACACAAGAGACCGAAAGGTCGAACATGAGTCATATAGTAGATATGATCAACATAAAGATGTTCACCATTGAAACCACCTCAACTCACGTGATGATCGGACTTGAGTTGGTGGATTTGGATCATGTTACACTCGAATGATCGGAGGGATGTCAATTTGAGTGGGAGTTTTTAAGTAATATGATTAACTAAACTCATTATCTAGAACAATAGTCTAAGTTGTCTTTGCAATATTTATGTTGTAGATCATGGCTCGCGCAGTAGCACCCCTGAATTTTAATGCGTTCCTAGAGAAAGCTAAGTTGAAAGATGATGGAAGTAACTTTGTGGACTGGGCTCGTAATCTAAGGATTATCCTTACGGCTTCCCAGAAGGCTTATGTCCTTGATGCACCGCTTGGTGATCCACCCGCTCCAGTTGAGTCTCTAGACGTTGTGAACGCCTGGCAGGCTCGTTCTGAAGATTACTCAATAGTTCAAAGTGCAATATTGTATGGCTTAGAACCAGGACTTCAAAGACGTTTTGAACGTCATGGAGCATATGAGATGTTCCAGGAGTTGAAGTTTATCTTTCGGAAGAATGCCCGGATCGAGAGATATGAGATCTCCGATAAGTTCTATGCTTGCAAGATGGAGGAGAATGGGTCTATCAGTGATCACGTACTTAGAATGTCTGGGTACTCCACCCGTCTGGCTGAATTGGGGATGCCCCTTCCGCCAGAGGCTATCACTGACAGAGTTCTTCAATCATTGCCACCTAGCTACAAGAGCTTCGTGTTAAACTATAACATGCACGGGATGAACAAGTCAGTCGCCGAGCTGTTTGCGATGCTAAAAGCCGCTGAGTCTGAAATTCAGAAGGAGCATCAAGTGTTGATGGTCAATAAAACCACTAGTTTCAAGAAAAATGGCAAGGGTAAAAAGGGTAACTCCAAAAGGAGTGGCAAAGCAGTTGCTCCTCCCGTGAAGAAACCCAAGGCTGGACCCAAACCAGAAACTGAGTGCTTTCATTGCAAGGGAACTGGACACTGGAAGCGGAACTGCCCCACGTATTTGGCTGACAAGAAGGCGGCCAACAACAAACAAGGTATATATGATATACATGTTATTGATGTGTACCTTACCAACTCTCGTTGTAGTGCCTGGGTATTTGATACCGGTGTGGTTGCTCATATTTGCAACTCAAAACAGGAACTGCGGAATAGACGGAGGCTGGCAAAGGACGAAGTGACGATGCGCGTGGGAAATGGTTCCAAGGTTGATGTGATCGCCGTCGGCATGCTCGCTCTTCGATTACCATCGGGATTAGTGATGAACCTGAATAAATGTTATTTGGTGCCTGCGTTAAGCATGAACATTATATCTGGATCTTGTTTATTGCGAGACGGTTACTCATTTAAATCAGAGAATAATGGTTGTTCTATTTATATGAGTAATATCTTTTAGGTCATGCACCCAATGTGAGGGGTTTATTCTTATTGAATCTCGATAGTAATGATACACATGTTCATAACATTGATGCCAAAAGATGTAAAATTGATAATGATAATACCACTTTCTTGTGGCCCTGCCGTTTTGGTCATATTGGCGTAAAACGCATGAGGAAGCTCCATACTGATGGACTTTTGGAGTCACTTGATTTTGAATCACTTGACACATGCGAGCCATGCCTCATGGGCAAGATGACTAAAACGCCGTTCTCTGGAACAATGGAACGGGCAAGTGACTTATTGGAAATCATACATACTGATGTGTGTGGTCCGATGAGTATTGAGGCGCGCGGTGGTTATCGTTACTTTCTCACCTTCACTGATGACTTAAGTAGATATGGGTATATTTACTTAATGAAACACAAGTCTGAAACATTTGAAAAGTTCAAACAATTTCAGAGTGAAGTTGAGAATCATCGTAACAAGAAGATTAAATTCCTACGATCTGATCGAGGAGGAGAATATCTGAGTTATGAGTTTGGCAGCCACTTAAGACAGTGTGGAATTGTTTCACAATTGACACCGCCTGGAACACCACAGCGTAATGGTGTGTCCGAACGTCGTAATCGAACCTTATTGGATATGGTGCGATCTATGATGTCTCTTGCCGATTTGCCACTATCGTTTTGGGGTTTATGCATTAGAGACAGCTGCATTCACTTAAAATAGGGCACCATCGAAATCCGTTGAGACGATGCCATATGAACTTTGGTTTGGCAAGAAGCCAAAGACTGTCGTTTCTTAAAGTTTGGGGATGTGATGCTTATGTCAAAAAGCTTCAGCCTGAAAAGCTGGAACCCAAAGCGGAGAAATGTGTCTTCATACGATACCCAAAAGAGACAGTTGGGTATACCTTCTACCTCAGATCCGAAGGCAAAGTGTTTGTCGCTAAAAACGGAACATTTCTTGAGAAAGAGTTTCTCTCGAAAGAATTGAGTGGGAGGAAGATAGAACTTGATGAGGTTGTTTGACCTTTACTTCAACCTGAAAGTAGCGCAGCGCAGAAAGATGTTTCTGTAGAGCCTACATCAGCTGAAGAGGAAGTTAATGATGATGATCATGAAGCTTTGGATCAAGTTGCTATCGAACCTCGTAGGTCGACAAGGACGCGTACTGCTCCTGAGTGGTACGGCAACCCTGTCTTAGAGGTCATGTTGTTGGACAACGATGAACCTACGAGCTATGGAGAAGCGATGATGGGCCCGGATTCCGAGAAGTGGTTAGAGGCCATGAAATCCGAGATGGGGTCCATGTATGAAAACAAAGTATGGACTTTGGAAGTATTACCTGAAGGGCGTAAGGCCATTCAGAACCAATGGATCTTTAAGAGGAAGACGGACGCGGACGGTAATGTCACCATCTATAAAGCTCGACTTGTGGCAAAGGGTTTTTCACAAGTTCAAGGAGTTGACTACGATGAGACCTTCTCACCCGTAGCGATGCTTAAGTCCGTCAGAATCATGTTAGCAATAGCTTCCTTTTTCGATTATGAAATTTGACAGATGGATGTCAAAACAGCGTTCCTTAACGGTTTCCTTAAGGAAGAGTTGTATATGATGCAACCAGAAGGTTTTGTCGATCCAGAGAATGCTGACAAAGTTTGCAAACTCCAGCGATCCATTTATGGACTGGTGCAAGCATCTCGGAGTTGGAATCTTCGCTTTGATGAGGTGATCAAAGCGTTCGAGTTTATACAAGTTTACGGAGAAGCTTGTATTTACAAGAAAGTGAGTGGGAGCTCTATAGCGTTTCTAATATTATATGTGGATGACATATTACTGATTGGAAACAATATAGAAATGTTGGAAAGCGTGAAGGGATATTTGAACAAGAGTTTTTCAATGAAGGACCTAGGAGAAGCTGCTTTCATATTAGGCATCAAGATCTATAGAGATAGATCGAGACGCTTGATAGGACTTTCACAAACCACATACCTTGACAAAGTTTTGAAGAAGTTCAAAATGGATCAGTCCAAGAAGGGGTTCTTGCCTGTATTGCAAGGTGTGAAGTTGAGTAAGACTCAATGCCCAGTGACTGCAGAAGATAGAGAAAAGATGAGTGTCATCCCCTATGCTTTAGCCATAGGCTCTATCATGTATGCAATGCTGTGCACAAGACCCGATGTCAGCCTTGCCATAAGTATGGTCGGAAGGTTTCAAAGTGATCCAGGAATGGAACACTGGACGGCGGTCAAGAATATCCTGAAGTACCTGAAAAGGACTAAGGACATGTTTCTCGTTTTATGGAGGTGATCAAGAGCTCGTCGTAAAGGGTTACGTCGATGCAAGCTTTGACACTGATCCGGATGACTCTAAGTCGCAAACCGGATACGTATTTATTCTTAATGGGGGTGCGGTTAGCTGGTGCAGTTCCAAGCAAAGCGTGGTAGCTGATTCTACATGCGAAGCGGAGTACATCACTGCCTCGGAGGCGGCGAAGGAAGGTGTCTGGATGAAGGAGTTCATGACAGATCTTGGAGTAGTGCCTAGTGCGCTTAACCCAATGACTCTGTTTTGTGATAATACTGGTGCCATTGCTCTAGCAAAGGAACCAAGATTTCACAAGAGGACCAGACACATAAAGCGACGTTTCAATTCCATCCGTGATTACATCAAGGATGACGACATAAATATTTGCAAAGTACACACAGATCTGAATGTTGCAGATCCGATGACTAAACCTCTTCCAAGGGCTAAACATGAACAACACCAGAACAGCATGGGTGTTCGATTCATTACAATGTAAATCACATAGTGATGTGAACTAGATTATTGACTCTAGTGCAAGTGGGAGACTGTTGGAAATATGCCCTAGAGGCAATAATAAATTGGTTATTATTATATTTCCTTGTTCATGATAATCGTTTATTATCCATGCTATAATTGTATTGATTGGAAACTTAAATACATGTGTGGGTACATAGACAACACTGTGTCCCTAGTAAGCCTCTAGTTGACTAGCTCGTTGATCAAAAGATGGTGAAGGTTTCCTAGCCATGGACATGAGATGTCATTTGATAACGGGATCACATCATTAGGAGAATGATGTGATGGACAAGACCCAAACTACAAACGTAGCATATGATCGTGTCAGTTTATTGCTATTATTTTCTGCATGTCAAAGTATCTGTTCCTATGACCATGAGATCATGCAACTCCCTGACATCGGAGGAGTACCTTGTGTGTATCAAACGTCGCAACATAACTGGGTGACTATAAAGGTGCTGTACAGGTATCTCCGAGGGTGTCTGTTGGGTTGGCAAGGATCAAGACTGGGATTTGTTACTCCGTGTGACGGAGAGGTATCTCAGGGCCCACTCGGTAATACAACATCACAATGAGCCTTGCAAGCAATGTGACTAAAGTGTTAGCCACGAGATCTTGTATTACGGAACGAGTAAAGAGACTTGCCAGTAACGAGATTGAACTAGGTATAGAGATGCCGACGATCGAATCTCGGGCAAGTAACATACCGAAGAACAAAGGGAACAGCATACGGGATTAACTGAATCCTTGACATAGAGGTTCGACCGATAAAGATCTTCGTAGAATATGTAGGAGCCAATATGGGCATCCAGGTCCCGCTATTGGTTATTGATCGTGGAGGTGTCTCGGTCATGTCTACATAGTTCTCGAACCCGCAGGGTCTACACACTTAACGTTTGGTGACGATTAGTATAGTTGAGTTATTTTGTTGGTGACCGAAGGTTGTTCGGAGTCCCGGATAAGATCCTGGACATGACGAGGATCTCCGGAAGAGTCCAGAGGTAAAGATTGATATATATGATAATAGTGTTTTGATCTCCGGAAGGGTTCCGGAATTCACCGGAAGGGGTTCCGGATGTTTACCGAAGTGTTCGGGTGCAGCAACACTTTATATGAGCCAAAGGGGTAAAGCCCACGAGGTATTGGAAAGTGCAAAAGGAAGTTTTGCTGTTGCCTTAAGCGGTACTACCGCTGGTAAGGCAGTACTACCGCGTAAGCGATACTACCGCTTGTGTGAAGCGGTACTACCGCATAAGCGGTACTACCGCTTGTGTGAAGCGGTACTACCGCTCGTGAGCGGTACTACCGCTTGTGCGCGGTACTGCAGGGATCCGAGTTGGACTCTTTCCCTGCGGGCCAAACCGACCTTGTGCGGGCAAAACCGACCTGAAGGAGGCTTTTACTCCAAGTTTAGACCCCAAGGCTCAACATATAAATAGAGGGGCAGGGCTAGCACACGGGATACATTAAGATTTCCCAAGCCGTGTGTCGGCAACCCTAACCCTCTAGTTCTCCCATCATAATCTCCGTAGTGCTTGGCGAAGCCCTGCAGAGATTGGTCCTCACCATCATCACCACGCCGTCGTGCTGCCGGAACTCATCTACTACTTCACCATCGCTCGCTGGATCGAGGAGGTGAAGGCGTCATCAAGCCGTACGTGTGTTGAACGCGGAGGTGCCGTCCGTTCGGCACTAGTTCGTGATCGGATCGAGGGACGACTTGCGATTTGGATCGCGGAGACGTTCGACTACATCAACCGCGTTTCTTAATGCTTCCGTTTAGCGATCTACAAGGGTATGTAGATTCACTCTCCCTCTCGTAGATGCTCATCACCATGGATAGATCTTGTGTGTGCGTAGGAAAATTTTGTTTCCCTTGCAACGTTCCCCAACAGTGGCATCTGAGCTAGGTCTATGCGTAGATGAGATCTCGAGTAGAACACAAACGAGTTGTGGGCGTGGGTGTATACATATTGCTTGCCGTTACTAGTTGATACTTGATTCGGCGGTATTGTGAGATGAAGCGGCCCGGACCAACATTACTCGTACGCTTACGAGAGAACGGTTCCTTCAACTGACATGTAACTTCGTTGCGTAAAGATGGCTAGCGGGTGTCTGTCTCTCTCACTTTAGTTGAATCGATTTCAATGAAGAGGGTTCTTTTAGAAGATCAAAAAGCAATCACTACACCACGTTGTGGTTTTGCGTAGGTAAGAACGGTTCTTGCAAACCCGTAGCAGCCACGTAAAACTTGCAACAACAATTAGAAGACGTCTAACTTGTTTTTGCAGGGTATGTTGTGATGTGATATGGCCAATTACATGATGAGATATATGTGATGTATGAGATGATCATGTGTTGTATAGAATATCACGACTTGCATGTCGATGACTACGGCAACTGGCAGGAGCCATAGAGTTGTCTTTAATTATTTTCGCCATTTTTGCTTTACTTTATCGCTATGAGTTAGCTATAGTCGTGGAAGCAACAGTCGGCGCGACAACCTCATGGCGACACGTTGATGGAGATCAAGATGATGGAGATCATGGTGTCATGCCGGTGACGATGGAGATCATGCCGGTGCTTTGGAGATGGAGATCAAAAGCACAAGTTCATGGCCATATCATGTCACTTATGATTTGCATGTGATGTTAATCCTTTTATGCATCTTATTTTGCTTAGGACGACGGTAGCATTATAAGGTGATCCCTCACTTAAATTTCAAGATAAATTGTGTTCTCCCCGAGTGTGCACCGTTGCGAAGGTTCGTCGTTTCGAGACACCACGTGATGATCGGGTGTGATAGACTCTACATTCACATACAACGGGTGCAAGCCAGTGTTGCACATGCGGTACACTCGGGTTAAACTTGACGAGCCTAGCATGTACAGACATGGCCTCGGAACACAAGAGACCGAAAGGTCGAACATGAGTCATATAGTAGATATGATCAACATAAAGATGTTCACCATTGAAACCACCTCAACTCACGTGATGATCAGACTTGAGTTGGTGGATTTGGATCATGTTACACTCGAATGATCGGAGGGATGTCAATTTGAGTGGGAGTTTTTAAGTAATATGATTAACTAGACTCATTATCTAGAACAATAGTCTAAGTTGTCTTTGCAATATTTATGTTGTAGATCATGGCTCGCGCAGTAGCACCCCTGAATTTTAATGCGTTCCTAGAGAAAGCTAAGTTGAAAGATGATGGAAGTAACTTTGTGGACTGGGCCCGTAATCTAAGGATTATCCTTACGGCTTCCCAGAAGGCTTATGTCCTTGATGCACCGCTTGGTGATCCACCCGCTCCAGTTGAGTCTCTAGACGTTGTGAACGCCTGGCAGGCTCGTTCTGAAGATTACTCAATAGTTCAATGTGCAATATTGTATGGCTTAGAACCGGGACTTCAAAGACATTTTGAACGTCATGGAGCATATGAGATGTTCCAGGAGTTGAAGTTTATCTTTCAGAAGAATGCCCGGATCGAGAGATATGAGATCTCCGATAAGTTCTATGCTTAAAAGATGGAGGAGAATGGGTCTATCAGTGATCACGTACTTAGAATGTCTGGGTACTCCACCCGTCTGGCTGAATTGGGGATGCCCCTTCCGCCAGAGGCTATCACTGACAGAGTTCTTCAATCATTGCCACCTAGCTACAAGAGCTTCGTGTTGAACTATAACATGGACGGGATGAACAAGTCAGTCGCCGAGCTGTTTGCGATGCTTAAAGCCGCTGAGTCTGAAATTCAGAAGGAGCATCAAGTGTTGATGGTCAATAAAACCACTAGTTTCAAGAAAAATGGCAAGGGTAAAAAGGGTAACTCCAAAAGGAGTGGCAAAGCAGTTGCTCCTCCCGTGAAGAAACCCAAGGCTGGACCCAAACCAGAAACTGAGTGCTTTCATTGCAAGGGAACTGGACACTGGAAGCGGAACTGCCCCAAGTATTTGGCTGACAAGAAGGCGGCCAACAACAAACAAGGTATATATGATATACATGTTATTGATGTGTACCTTACCAACTCTCGTTGTAGTGCCTGGGTATTTGATACCAGTGCGGTTGCTCATATTTGCAACTCAAAACAGGAACTGCGGAATAGACGGAGGCTGGCAAAGGACGAAGTGACGATGCGCGTGGGAAATGGTTCCAAGGTTGATGTGATCGCCGTCGGCACGCTCGCTCTTCGATTACCATCGGGATTAGTGATGAACCTGAATAAATGTTATTTGGTGCCTACGTTAAGCATGAACATTATATCTGGATCTTGTTTATTGCGAGACGGTTACTCATTTAAATCATAGAATAATGGTTGTTCTATTTATATGAGTAATATCTTTTATGGTCATGCACCCAATGTGAGGGGTTTATTCTTATTGAATCTCGATAGTAATGATACACATGTTCATAACATTGATGCCAAAAGATGTAAAATTGATAATGATAATACCACTTTCTTGTGGCACTGCCGTTTAGGTCATATTGGCGTAAAACGCATGAGGAAGCTCCATACTGATGGACTTTTGGAGTCACTTGATTTTGAATCACTTGACACATGCGAGCCATGCCTCATTGGCAAGATGACTAAAACGCCGTTCTCTAGAACAATGGAACGGGCATGTGACTTATTGGAAATCATACATACTGATGTGTGCGGTCCGATGAGTATTGAGGCGCGCGGTGGTTATCGTTACTTTCTCACCGTCACTGATGACTTAAGTAGATATGGGTATATTTACTTAATGAAACACAAGTCTGAAACATTTGAAAAGTTCAAACAATTTCAGAGTGAAGTTGAGAATCATCGTAACAAGAAGATTAAATTCCTACGATCTGATCGAGGAGGAGAATATCTGAGTTATGAGTTTGGCAGCCACTTAAGACAGTGTGGAATTGTTTCACAATTGACACCGCCTGGAACACCACAGCGTAATGGTGTGTCCGAACGTCGTAATCGAACCTTATTGGATATGGTGCGATCTATGATGTCTCTTGCCGATTTGCCACTATCGTTTTGGGGTTTATGCATTAGAGACAGCTGCATTCACTTAAAATAGGGCACCATCGAAATCCGTTGAGACGATGCCATATGAACTTTGGTTTGGCAAGAAGCCAAAGACTGTCGTTTCTTAAAGTTTGGGGATGTGATGCTTATGTCAAAAAGCTTCAGCCTGAAAAGCTGGAACCCAAAGCGGAGAAATGTGTCTTCATACGATACCCAAAAGAGACAGTTGGGTATACCTTCTACCTCAGATCCGAAGGCAAAGTGTTTGTCGCTAAAAACGGAACATTTCTTGAGAAAGAGTTTCTCTCGAAAGAATTGAGTTGGAGGAAGATAGAACTTGATGAGGTTGTTTGACCTTTACTTCAACCTGAAAGTAGCACAGCGCAGAAAGATGTTTCTGTAGAGCCTACATCAGCTGAATAGGAAGTTAATGATGATGATCATGAAGCTTTGGATCAAGTTGCTATCGAACCTCGTAGGTCAACAAGGACGCGTACTGCTCCTGAGTGGTACGGCAACCCTGTCTTAGAGGTCATGTTGTTGGACAACGATGAACCTACGAGCTATGGAGAAGCGATGATGGGCCCGGATTCCGAGAAGTGGTTAGAGGCCATGAAATCCGAGATGGAATCCATGTATGAAAACAAAGTATGGACTTTGGAAGTATTACCTGAAGGGCGTAAGGCCATTCAGAACAAATGGATCTTTAAGAGGAAGACGGACGCGGATGGTAATGTCACCATCTATAAAGCTCGACTTGTGGCAAAGGGTTTGTCACAAGTTCAAGGAGTTGACCAGCTTGTCGAGAAGCAGAAAGCTGAGTATGAGAGGCGAGATAAGGAGAAGGCCCAGGATAGCGCGGAATGGTCCGGCAAGAAACGCGGTGGCCGAGGAGGTCGCCGCGGCAAGGCCAAGCAACAGAAGGAGAGGCCCGCTCGAGGCCGCGACAAGCAAGAGGGGGGTGACGATGACAACGAAGAGGACGACGAGTCCAGCGATCAAGAATTTTAAAAAGCTACAGACATGATGTGCATTGACGGGGGCGCCTCGTTGCATTCTTCCCGCCGCCAACTTAAACAGTGGGCGCGCGAGGTTAATGCGACTGAGCCATCTGTCAGTGCCCAGAAACCACTGAAGTGGTCCAACACGCCTATCATTTTTTACGCTGAGGATCACCTTGATCGCACAACTGCGGTCGGGTGTCTGCCATTGTTGGTTTCACCAACGATTTGCAACCTCAAAGTGACAAAAATGTTAGTTGACGGTGGGGCCGGTTTGAACTTGATTTCACCCGAGGTGATCAAAAGGTTGCAAATTCCTGATGAAGATCTCGAGGAAACGGGCACGTTTCAAGGGGTCAATCCAGGAAGGAGCCAGCCGAAGGGTAAGATCACACTACCGGTAACATTTGGTAGTGACCTGAACTTCAGGACAGAGAAGATTGTTTTCGAAGTCGCCAGGATTCCATTGCCATATAATGGGATCCTTGGCCGTCTAGCTTTGGCCAAGTTCATGGCGGCATTGCACTACGCCTATAATGTATTGAACATGCCCGGACCAATGAGCGTCATTACTGTCAACTCTGACAAGAAGGACGCGCTTATCTGCACCGACCAGCTTTACCGGGAGGCAGTTGCAGCATCTGCCGCCAAAGCACTTGCTCCTGCCGCTGAAGCTCCCGGGGGGAAGAAGACTGGCAAGACCTCTCGCACACACTCCGGTAAGCGCACCTCCTCGGAGTGCTGCGCTCCCGTTGAGGATGTGCCAGAGAGCTCCACCGGCAAGAGCAAGAAGTCCAAGGGAGCTCCACCAGAGACCAAGAAGGTGCCCGCCAAGGAGGATGGTACGGGAGGAACTTTCAACATAAGTTCCACCCTCGACAACAAATAGGAAAGCGCGCTCGTTGCTTTCCTACGGGCGAATATCGATGTGTTTGCATGGCAACCATCTGATATCCCCAGTGTTCCCAGGGAAGTAATTGAGCACCACCTTGCTATCTGTCCTCACTCGTGGCCCGTCAAGCAGAAGGTTAGGAAGCAGGCTTTGGAGCGGCAACAGTTTATTGCCGAGGAAATCAAGAAGTTGGAAGTGGCAGGTCTGGTAAGAGGAGTGCTTCATCCAACATGGTTAGCCAATCCAGTTGTAGTGCGCAAGGCGAATGGAAAATGGAGGCTGTGTATTGATTATACAGATATCAATAAAGCCTGTCCAAAAGATCCTTTTCCCTTGCCGCGCATCGACCAGATTGTGGACTCCACTGCCTGCTGCGATTTGCTTTCATTTCTTGACGCCTATTCAGGATAACATCAGATCTTCATGGCAAAGGAAGATGAAGAGAAGACCGCATTTATCACCCCATGTGGTACGTATTGCTTCTTACGTATGCCTTTCGGGTTGAAAAGTGCTGGTTCAACGTTTGCAAGAGCGGTCCAGATTGGTTTTGAGCCCCAGCTACATAGAAATATGGAAGCTTATATGGATGGCATAGTGGTCAAAACCAAGGACAAGGCGACGCTCATACAAGATTTAGAACAGACATTTGCAAATCTGCGCAAGATCAATTTGAAGCTCAATCCTGAGAAGTGTGTGTTTGGCGTTCTGTCCGGCAAGCTTCTCGGGTTCTTTGTATCTCAACGTGGAATCGAAGCAAATCCCGACAAGATCAAGGCAATTGAGCAGATTGAAGCACCAAGGCGTGTCAAAGATGTGCGTCGGCTTGCCGGCTGCGTTGCTGCTCTGAGCAGGTTCATCTCCAAGTCTGCTGAGTGCGCCCTGCCCTTTTTCAAAATCTTGAAAAAGGCAGGTCCAATGAAGTGGACTCCGGAAGCGGAGGCAGCGCTGCAGGATTTGAAGAGGTACCTCTCCTCTCCGCAAGTACTAGTCGCGCCAAAACCACAAGAGCCGTTGCTGCTATATCTAGCGGCGACGAATCAAGTGGTGAGTGATGCGCAGAGAGCGAAGTTGATGAAGAAGCAGCGGCAGCGGCAACACCACCAAGCGACGAGATGGGATCTTCCCCGGCAGAGTCTGGTGCTGATAATGTAGGATCTGCGCAGTCAAATGAAGCAGCACAGAAGAAGAAGATGGTGCAGCGCCCAGTTTATTTTGTCAGCTCCCTTTTGCAGGGGGCTAGGTCAAGATATTCTGGCGTGCAGAAGTTGCTCTTCGGCCTCCTTATGGCCTCGAGGAAGTTGCGCCATTATTTTCAAGCACATGAGATCACTGTCGTCACTCGCTTTCCGTTGCAGCGGATTTTGTGGAATCCAGATGCAACCGGCAGGATTGTGGAGTTGGCTTTGGAACTGTCAAGTTTTGGTCTCAAGTTTGAAAGTACTTCAACTATTCAGAGCAAAGCCTTGGCGGAGTTCATTGCGGAATGGACCCCAACGCCAGACGAAGAGATTCCGGATCTCCCCGGGAAGGAAACGAATCAAGAGTGGATTATGTATTTTGATGGGGCTTTCTCGCTACAAGGCGCTGGTGCTGGCGTGCTGCTTGTCGCAATCACCGGAGAGCACCTCAAGTACGTGATTCAGATGCATTTTCCCCGGAAGAGATCGACAAACAACACTGTAGAGTATGAAGGGCTGCTTGCCGGTCTCAGGATCGCGGCGGACTTTGGAATTAAGAAGCTCATCGTCAGAGGCGATTCACAGCTTGTTGTCAAGCAGGTGAATAAGGATTATCAGAGTCCATTGATTGAAGCTTATGTCGATGAGGTGAGTGTTGTGGGAATGATTCCGATAATAGAGAGGGGTAGTGTAAGGGAGCATGATCTATCGAGATGCAAATGGGTGACACAATGGTTTTAGCGAGTTCGGGCCTCTCACGATGGAGATAACAACCCTACGTCTCGTGTGCTCGGGAGCTTCTGTCGTGTGGAATGTATGAGTTACAGGGGGTGCGAACGCTTGTGCCAGAGGGGAGGGGTGGCTTATATAGAGTGCGCTGCCCCTCATGAATACCCGGCAACCAAGGGTTCGATCGTGATAATAAAGGTGAACGTTACTGATAACGTATGTAATAAATGCTACTTATGGCAACCAGTCGAATGCCTGCCCGTTGACCTCCCTGGAGTGGCTTCTGGTCTTCTGTGGTCGACTGACTTCTGGTTCTTCCGAGTGAAAGGCGGCTGTCAAATGGAGGGACAAACCTCCGAGTGGATTTTCTGTCAAGTGACTCATGCGTCATGGTGATTTCAGTCAGAGTCTTCCTTGCAATCTTTAAGTTCTCCAATGTGGTGTCCTTAGGTAGGGTATGTAGGTCAGGCTTAAGACCCTACCCTAGGTACATATCCCCATCATTAGCCCCTGAATGGATCGGGGTTCGAGTGAAAAAGGGATCGATGCAGGTTCTGATAAGACACAAAAATTCCGAATGCATTTTAGGGCTTCACAGAAGTCTGCGTCGATTGGAATCTTTGTCATTCACCCTGATCGATTCTGTCTTGATATGCGTTTTCTTTTGGTGCATACTTGCTTGTTTTCCCCTCGAGTAGAGCAGGTCTTAGTCGAGTGGTTTTTGGTCCAGTGGGGGCACGCTGAGTGCACCCACTGGGTGTAGTCCCCGAGACCGCTGTCGAATGGCGGTGACCTCGGCAGGGGTCTTAGATTTGTTTTGATAGTCGCTTGTCGCTTGACAGGCCAGACCTGGTCGAGTGATAGTAGGTCCAGTGGGGGCACGCTGAGTGCACCCACTGGGTGTAGTCCCCGAGACCGCCGTCGAGTGCTTGCATCGGCGGGGGTCTAATAGAGACAATGTTTGCATGTTTGCTTTCCAATCCTTTGCTTGGCTAAGTTTGTTTGGTTTCTGAGTGAGATGGATGCTCATTACTCGGAAGAATTTTGAACTTTAGGCAAAAAACTGGTTCGCAACTAAGTTTCCGAGTGAAAGTGTTGCCTGTGACTCGAAACAACCTTTAACTTAAGCGAGGTCTGACTCGCGGCTAAGTCCCCGAGTGAGAGGAGTGCTCGTCACTTGGGAGAGTTTTTAACTTAGACGAAGACTGGTTCGCAGCTAAGTTTCTGAGTGAATGGGGTGCTATTCACTCGACAGGGTTTTTAACTTAGGCGAAAACTTGTTCGCGGCTAAGCCCCCGAGTGAGAGAAGCGCTCGTCACTCGGAAGAGTTTTCAACTTAGGCGATACAGAATCGCAGCTAAGCCCCTGAGTATGGATGATGTCCTCACTCGGAATGGTTTTTAACTTAGGTGATACGGAATCACAGCTAAGCCCCCAAGTGTGGATGATATCCTCACTCGGAGTGGTTTTTAACTTAGGTGATACGGAATCATAGCTAAGCCCCCGAGTCTGGATGATGTCCTCACTCGGAGTGGTTTTTAACTTAGACGATACGGAATCGCAGCTAAGCCCTCGAGTGTGGATGATGTCCTCACTCGGAGTGGTTTTTAACTTAGGCGATACAGAATCGCAGCTAAGCCCCCGAGTGTGGATGATGTCCTCACTCGGAGTGGTTTTTTTAACTTAGGCAAAGTCAGGTTCGCAGCTAAGCCCCCGAGTGTGGAGGATGTCCGCACTCGGAGTAGTTTTTGACTTAGGCGAAGTCAGGTTCGCAGCTAAGCCCCTGAATGTGGTGGATGTCCGCACTCGGAGTAGTTTTTGACTTAGGCGATACGGAGTCGCAGCTAAGCTGAGCGATGGCGCGCGGGGCGGCCGAGTGATGAGGACGTGCCACACGGAGTGGCGATGCGCGGGGCATCCGAGTGAGGTAGACGAGTCCGGCTGAGTGGCGACGCGCGGGGCGGCCAAGTCATGTATGTCGAGGAGGCGTCCGACCCAGTGACGGCACGCGGGGCGGCCGTGTCCAGTACGTCATCGAGGGGGCATCCGAACACGTGACGACGCGTGGGGCGATCGAGTCGAGTATGTCGTCGCGGAGGCATCCGAAGAAGTGGAAACACACGAATGATCGTTGCGGCGACTGAGCCTCAGTAGCGACGAAGTTGGCGCACAGATGCGTCGAGTGATCGCATAACCTGATGGGGATATGTACCTAGGGTAGGGTCATAGGCCTGACCTACATACCCTACCTAAGGACACTGCCCTAGAAAGCTTAAGGACTACAAGGAAGTCTCCGACTGAAATCACCAAGACGTACGAGTCACTCGACAACATCCACTCGGAGATTTCTTCCTTCACTCGACGACGACCTTTCACTCGGAAGAATCAGAATACAGTCGACCGCAGAAGATCAGAAGCCACTCCAGGGAGGCCAACGGGCAGGCGTTCGACTAGACCGTAAGTAGCATTTATTACATACGTTACCAGTAACGTCCATCTTTATAGCCACGATCGGACCCTTAGATGCCGGACATTTATGAGGGGCAGCGCACTCTATATAAGCCGCCCCTCCCCTCTGGCACAAGGGTTCGCACCCTGTAACTCTCATATTCCACACGACAGAAAAGCTCCCGAGCACCTGACACGTAGGGCTGTTAC
Organism: Elymus sibiricus; assembly: GCA_039707655.1. Classification (NCBI taxonomy): domain Eukaryota; kingdom Viridiplantae; phylum Streptophyta; class Magnoliopsida; order Poales; family Poaceae; genus Elymus; species Elymus sibiricus. The sequence goes on from CM077667.1 coordinate 493,304,627, forward strand.
CTCCACGAGAGGGGCCTGAACTCATACATCCGTGTGTACATCCTCGCCGTAGCTAGGACTCTGCCCTCTCCTTTCGTACCCCTATCTTCTACTGTCAGGCTCGTTCCCACGACAGTTGGCGCCCACCGTGGGGCAGGCGTCTAAGCGACTTCCGGTGAGGTTGCATTTTTTCTCCTTCGTCATGTCTTCCGGTGGTGATTTGTTCCTGGGCCACGAGATCCGTCTCGGAGCGCTCACCTTCATCGCCGACGATTCGGCATGGCTCCAGGAAGCACCTCTGGATGTTGAGGCGCTCCCGATCCATGGGGCGATGCACTTCTGCGCAAGCTCCTGCGGCGTTCTTCTGCTTCAGCCGTCGACTCCGTACTTGTCGGCTTTCCCCGCCGTTCGTCGCCGCAAGCGATCCGGTCGTTCGCGGCTCCAGCGCTGGGTGAAGCATGCAGCGGCTCGCCAAACTTCTTTTCCGCAGATTGCGGCTATCGAGCCCGCCGAGTCAATGCACGGCGTGTTCGACTCGGCGTCGGATCCGTCTGACGTTCCCTCCGAGTGTGAGAGCTGCGATCCTGCGGCGGAGGTTCTCATGGCTGGCTCTCATCAGAGTCCGCTGCCTGGCTTCAACCGCGACAGGCGCGAAGCTGGAGGACCGTCGAATGAGCAGCACCGCCGGGATGAGGATATTCTTCATACTCCTATCATCGGTGCGACTGCTGAGGCTCAGGCCATGGAGGCCACTCACCTTCGTCTCAAGGAGATGCAGGAGGCACTCAACGAGCGTGCCCGCCAGAGTCCCCCCGTTTCTAGTCGACGTCAGCGGCAGCTGTTTCCGAGTGGATCTCATAACAATGTCAAGGTATTCCGTACTCCAGTTCTGTATGTTGCAGCAGCTGCAAAGATAGCAGATTCCATTCAGCCGTCCCGTTCGGAGGCTGGTAGAGGTTTGCAGCAGATCCGAGCGTTGCTTGATGCAGCGCAATAGCAGAATTCGGCTGTTTCTCAGTCGCGCAACAGATTGCATAGTAACTCCCCCAGAGCAGACACCGTTCAGTCGGCGCATAGCCCAGGGTCACCTCTGCGTCGCAGGGGTGGAGGTTACCGTGTAGATCAGTATCAAGATCAGGGGCGAGACAATTTTGCTCCACGTTATCACCGTGATGACCGCTGTCGAGTGCCTACTCCTCCTCGGAGTGGATCGCATGTGCCCCGGCACTATGACGATAGGCGCCCTTTCGGCGATGAGCGGAATCCTGGATTCGATGCAAGAAATGTCCTCGCACAAAGGCGCATCGATAGAGGCAGAACCCACAGAGATGGTAATGACAGAGACTATCCGAGTGGAAGTGGTACTGTTGTTTCTGGCCCCGAGTGTTTCAGCAGAGCCATTCGTTCTGCAGAGATTCCCCCCAACTTCAGGTTGGTGGCTGGAATAAGCAAGTTCTCTGGAGAGTCAAAGCCGGAAACATGGTTGGATGATTACCGAGTAGCTGTGCAGATTGGTGGAGGGAATGATAACGTAGCTATGAAGCACTTATCCTTGATGTTGGATGGTTCGGCCCGAGCTTGGCTGAATCGTTTGGCTCCTTCTAGCATCTACTGCTGGGAGGATCTTGCCCGAGTGTTCATCAGTACCTTCGAGGGCACTTGCAAGCGTCCTGCAGGTTTGATTGATTTACAACACTATGTCCAGAAGCCCAATGAGTCCTTGAGAGATTACATTCAGCGTTGGTCCACTCTGCATCACACAGTGGAGAATGTTTCTGAGCATCAAACTGTTTGTGCCTTCAAGGCCGGCGTGAAATACAGAGAGCTGTATCTGAAGTTTGGGCGGACCGGTGACATTTCCCTGAGCAAGATGATGGAGATTGCCACTCGGTATGCCAATGGAGAAGAGGAAGACCGCCTCCGTAGCGGCAAAGGAAAAGTAGTCGACAATGATGTCGGTGGCAATTCCAATCGGAAACAGAAGCGCAAAGTTGATGGTCCTGTTCAGGTAGTGGCGGCCGCTCTGGCGGCGCAAGGGAAAAATAAGGGGAAGTCCAAAGTACTGTTTACCCCCAAAAAAGGAAAGAATCAGTCCGGAACCGATGTCCTGGATTTACCGTGTGCAATCCACACAAAGACAGATGAAGAAGGCAATGTGATCTTGCCTAAACATACCACTCGGCAGTGCCGTCTGTTGATTCAGCAGTTCAAGGAAGGTCAGTCGAGTGAGAAAGCTCCTGAAAAGGAAGATGACGAAGACAAAGAAGAGTTTCCTGAGGTCAATGCCACTCTGTTGATTTTTGCGGATGTTGAAAGCAAGAGTCGACTGAAAGTTATCAACAGAGAGGTCAACATGGCTGTTCCTGCTACCCCCACATACCTCAAGTGGTCTCAGGCTGCTATCACATTCGACCACTCAGATCACCCAGCTCATATTGGTACCCCTGGTCGGCAGGCGCTGGTGGTGGACCCGGTTGTGGGAGGCACTCGACTCCGTAAAGTCTTGATGGATGGTGGGAGCGGTCTGAACATTTTGTATGCGGATACCCTAAAGGGAATGGGCATTCCGATGTCCCGACTCAGCGAAAGCAACATCCAGTTCCACGGAGTCATCCCTGGGAAGAAGGCCAAGTCACTCGGCCAGATAGCATTGGATGTGGTATTCGGCACAGACAAGAATTTTCGAAAAGAGAAATTGACGTTTGAAGTGGTGGACTTCCAGAGCGTGTACCATGCCATCCTTGGCCGTCCGGCTTATGCTCGTTTCATGGCCCGTCCATGCTACATGTATCTCAAGCTGAAGATGCCCGGGCCAAAGGGTGTGATCACAGTCACTGGCAATCGACAGAGGGCTGAGGAGTGCCTTCAGCAGGGCTCCAAAATTGCCGATCATCAGATGGCTATGGTCGAGCTGGAGGAATACAAGAATAGTGCTGACCCTGCCGACCTGCTGCGTGCCAAGAAGCCCACCTCTAAGTCAGCTTTCCAGTCGGCAGGCGAAGTGAAGCAAGTACACATTCACCCGACGGATCAAAATGCTGCCCCGACCAACATCTCAACGACACTCGACAGCAACTAGGAAGCCGAGCTCATCTAGTTCCTCTGTGAGAACTGGGACATCTTCGCATGGAAGCCTGCTGACATGCCGGGTGTACCCAGGGAACTGGCTGAGCACCGATTGAGAGTTGACCCGAAGGCCAAGCCTGTGAAGGAGCACTTGCGTCGGTCGGCAGCAGAGAAGCGGAAGGCAATCGGCGAGGAGGTGGCTCGTCTCTTGGCGGCTAAGTTCATACGTGAGATTTACCACTCCGAGTGGCTCTCGAACGTCGTTATGGTCCCCAAAAAAGATAAGTCACTCCGCATGTGTATTGACTTCAAACATATCAATAGGGTTTGCCCGAAAGATAATTTTCCGCTCCCCCGCATCGATCAGATTGTCGATTCGACTGCGGGGTGTGAGCATTTATCTTTTCTTGATGCATACTCCGGTTACCATCAAATCCATCTGTTTGGTCTGGATGAAATAAAGACAGCCTTCATCACCCCATTCGGGTGTTTCTGTTATATCACCATGCCTTTTAGTTTGAAAAATGCTGGCGCTACTTTTATGCGCATGATTCAAAAATGCTTGCTTAATCAGATCCCTCGGAATGTTGAAGCGTACATGGATGATATTGTCGTCAAGGCTCGCAAAGATTCCGACCTACTGTCTGACTTGGCTGAAACATTCGCCAATCTGAGGAGGTATGATATCAAGCTAAATCCGACTAAGTGCACTTTCGGCGTTCCTGGTGGCAAGTTGCTCGGTTTTCTCGTTTCCGAACGAGGAATCGACGTCAATCCTGAAAAGATCAGTGCTATTACCCGAATGAAAAGCCCCGAGCGTGTGCACGATGTCCAGAAGCTCACAGGTTGCCTGGCGGCGTTGAGTCGATTCATTTCTCGTTTCGGTGAGAAGGCATTGCCTTTATACCGACTGATGAAGAAGTCTGATACGTTCAAGTGGACTCCCGAAGCCGAGGCAGCGTTTGTCGAGCTCAAAGCCCTGCTTTCCACCCAGCCGGTGCTTGTTGCTCCGCACAGCAAAGAGCCTTTGCTCCTGTACATTGCGGCCACTAATCAGGTCGTCAGTACAGTTCTCACTGTCGACAGGGAAGAGGAAGGCAAAGCTTACAAGGTCTAGCATCCTATTTATTACATTTCTGAAGTGTTGACTCCTTCAAAGCAAAGACATCCACATTACCAGAAGCTCGTTTATGGTATATATTTGTCAGCGAAGAAGGTGGCACACTACTTTCAAGATCACTCAATTTCAGTCGTCAGTGATGCTCCGTTGTCTGAGATTCGCAACAATCGAGACACGACTGGTCGAGTGGCCAAATGGGCTATTGAGCTCCTTTATTTTGATATTAAGTTTGAAGCAAAAAAGGCAATCAAGACTCAAGCTCTTGCTGATTTCCTGGCCGAGTGGATTGAACAGCAGCAGCCAATCCAAATTCACTCGGCACACTGGACCATGTTCTTTGACGCCTCAAAGATGCTGAATGGGTCTGGTGCTGGTGTAGTATTGGTGTCCCCAAAAGGCGACAAACTCAGTTATGTCCTGCAGATTCACTTTGATTCCTCCAATAATGAAGCTGAATATGAAGGACTCCTGTATGGGTTGCGTATGGCCATTTCACTCGGCGTCCGGCGCCTGATGGTATACGGCGACTCTGATTTGGTGGTCAATCAGGTGATGTAAGAGTGGGATGTCAGGAACCCTGCTATGACTGGATACTGCAATGCAGTAAGAAAGCTTGAGAAGAAGTTTGAAGGATTGGAACTCCATCATGTTCCCCGAGTGAAAAATCAGGCATCTGATGAGCTAGCAAAGATTGGATCCACTCGGAAGCCTGTCCCCAACAATGTGTTTCTCGAGCACCTACATTCTCCTTCGGTGCAGGAAGATCCCTTCACTGAAGAGCCCCCGCAAGCAAAGAGCACCTCTGATCCGACTGAAGTCGATGTCCCAGCGGTCATAGATCTGGTCATGGAGATTCTGGTGATCACGCCCGACTGGACAATACCTTATATTGCATACATTCTGAGGCGAGAACTCCCAGATGACGAAGATGAAGCTCGACAGATAGTCCGCAGATCCAAGGCCTTTATTGTTATGGATGGACAACTCTACAGAGAAAGCGTAACTGGCGTGACTCAGCGGTGTATCTCTCCTGAAGAAGGTCAACTGATTTTGGAGGAGATTCACTCGGGAACTTGTGGTCATCATGCGTCCTCTAGGACGATTGTTGCCAAAGCATACCGAGCTGGTTTCTTCTGGCCGTGCGCCAACGAGATGGCTAAAGAGATTGTTGATCACTGTGAAGGATGCCAGTTCAATTCGAATCTGTCACACAAACCTGCGTCTGCCTTGAAGACTATTCCACTCGTCTCGCCGTTTGCAGTATGTAGTTTGGATATGGTTGGTCCCCTTCGAACAGGCCAGAGTGGATTCACTCACTTGCTTGTAGCAGTCGACAAGTTCACTAAGTGGATTGAAGCCAAACCCATCAAGAAGCTGAACGCCCGCACTGCTATCAAATTTATGAAAGAGATAACTTTCCGGTATGGAGTTCCCCACAGTATCATTATAGACAATGGCTCAAACTTTGACTCGGAAGAGTTCAGACACTTTTGCTCCTCTCAAGGCACTCGGGTGGATTACGCATCCGTTGCGCACCCTCAGTCTAACGGTCAAGCTGAGCGAGCGAATGGCCTTATCCTTCAAGGGCTAAAGCCTCGACTCATGCGAGATCTTGATCATGCAGCTGGAGCTTGGGTCACTGAATTGCCGTCTGTTCTGTGGGGCTTGAGGACGACTCCTAACCGGTCGACTGGACGCACCCCTTTCTTCTTGGTGTATGGAGCTGAAGCCATTTTGCCAAGCGACGTCCTTCACAATTCTTCCCGAGTAGACCTTTACTCCGAGGCTGAAGCTGAGCAAGCACGACAAGACGGGGTGGATCTCCTGGAAGAAGAACGCGAGATGGCTCTAATTCGGTCGACAGTATATCAGCAAGATTTGCGCCGCTTCCATGCGAGACACGTCAAGAGTCGGTCGTTCCACGAAGGTGATCTTGTGCTCCGAGTGGATCAGCAACGACCTCACAAGCTAGTCCCAACATGGGAAGGACCTTTCGTCGTCACCAAAGTACTGAACAATGGAGCCTACCACCTCTTCAACCTCAAGAAGAATATCGATGAGCCACGTGCCTGCAACGCGGATTTGCTTCTACGATTTTATACTTAACGACTGAGTTGTTTTGATGTAATAAGAGTTCTCCAGACAGTTTCGTTTGTTAAAGTTATGACTCCTGCAGTCTATTGTCGATTCCGATCGCACAATTTCGTCTAAGTTCAAAACTTCTCCGAGTGATGAGCGATCCTCACACTCGGGGGCTTAGCTGCGAACCAGTTTTCGCCTAAGTTAAAAACCCTTCCGAGTGGATAGTATTGCATTCACTCGGAAACTTAGCTGCGAACCAGTCTTCGTCTAAGTTCAAAACTTCTCCGAGTGATGAGCGATCCTCACACTCGGGGGCTTAGCTGCGAACCAGTTTTCGCCTAAGTTAAAAACCCTTCCGAGTGGATAGTATTCCATTCACTTGGAAACTTAGCTGCGAACCATTCTTCGTCTAAGTTCAAAACTTCTCCGAGTGATGAGCGATCCTCACACTCGGGGGCTTAGCTGCGAACCAGTTTTCGCCTAAGTTAAAAACCCTTCCGAGTGGATAGCATTCCATTCACTCAGAAACTTAGCTGCAAACCAGTCTTCGTCTAAGTTTAAAACTTCTCCGAGTGAAGAGCGATCCTCACACTCGGGGGTTTAGCTGCAAACCAGTTTTCGCCTAAGTTAAAAACCCTTCCGAGTGGATAGTATTCTATTCACTCGGAAACTTAGCTGCGAACCAGTCTTCGTCTAAGTTCAAAACTTTTCCGAGTGAAGAGCGATCCTCACACTCAGGGGCTTAGCTGCGAACCAGTTTTCACCTAAGTTAAAAACCCTTCCGAGTGGATAGTATTCCATCCACTCGGAGACTTAGTCGCAAACCAGTCTTCGTCTAAGTTCAAAACTTCTCCGAGTGAGGAGCGCTCCTCTCACTCGGAAGCTTAGCTGCGAACCAGCTTTCGCTTAAGTTAAAAACTTTTCCGAGTGTCGAGAAACCCTCTCACTCGGAGACTTAGCCGCGAACCAGTTTTCGCCTAAGTCCAAAATCTTGCCGAGTAACGAGCAAATTTAACCAAGCAAGAGATCAGAAAGCAAAATGCGGATAAATCCAGAATCTCTAGCGCGGTTAAAAGTTATTCGCGCAAAGGAAAGTACTCAGCCCATGGCCCGAATGAAGTTTTAATCGGTTACACCATCACTCGGCATACCGAGGCAAATAAAGTTTTAGCTGCAGGCAAAGTATTTTTAAAGCACCAGTAGGGCTCGAGGGCTCGACGAAGGTGTCCAAGTCAATTCCATCAGCGATCTGAGTGGCTGCTTCGATGAAGGTCTCCATGAAGTCTTCGAATTGAAGTTTCTTCGTGTTGATTACTCGTAGAGCCTTCAGTTTGTCCTCCCTCGCCTCCTTGCAATGGACCCGGACGAGTGAAAGCGCCACATCAGCTCCACAGTGAGCAGCAGACTTTTTCCATGCTTGCACTCGACCAGGGATCTCATTGAGGCGGGTCATCATTGACTCGAGGTCAGTCTGGAGGGAGTCTTCGGGCCACAGTTCCTTGTCGACCTTCTCCAATGCAGCCCTCTGTCGAGTGATATATCCTTGGACATTCCTGAGACGAGCTTCAAGTCGAAACATGTCCATGGCCACGGCGTCCCCGACAGGTGACTTGGTGGGATCCAGATTTGGCTCGATCTCTTCAGTTTCCTTCTCGAAATCTTGACAGAATTCTGCACGAAGAGAAAGCGAAAAGATGATCACATTGCCATTCTAAAGAAATCAAAGAAATTCACTTGACAGAATGAAGTTACCTTCAAGCATGCCGAACATCTTCTTCGCGAAGTCTCCTAGGTATTGCTCCAGAGTGCTCCTTCTCTTGGTCTGCAGTTCGAGCTTTTTGATCCAATCGACCCGTTCCTGCATGAGTTTGGTATTCTCTTCTTCCAATTTGCTGGCTGCGGCAAGTTTCTTCTCAGCAGCTTAAGTTTTCTCCCTCGCCACCTTCTGAGCGTCGGCGAGTGCCTTGTCCTTGTCTTCAAGCGCCTTCTTCATGGTATCTAAAGAAATAGCATTGTTGAGTCGCGCTTGGAGTCGGCGGTTCTCATCACATACGTCTGTTCGAGTGGATTCACTCAGTTCAAAGGATGGAAGATGAAAGTAATAATGCAATTGATCGACAAGGATTACCTCCCAAGGTCTTCAGTTCAGTCTGTGCACTGTCCAGGTTGTTATTCGTCGGCTCCAGATCCAGCAGAAGTCGATTCTTTTCCTTCTCCAGCTCGACATACTTGGTCCCGAGCCCACAGGCTTTCTGAAATCAGCAAAGAAGTAGTTCAGTCGACAATAATGTTTTTTCACTCCCGAGTGGAAAAGAACATGTCCAGTCGACTGGATGGCGGCCCGCCGCCCCACCCCACACCCCTGCAAAGCGTCATATCATGATTGATGGAAATGATGTCCATGAAACCTGCAGGACAGGTGACAAGTGTACTCCAAGTACGAAAAAGGACTCCGAATCCAAGTTCTTAAGACTACTGCCCATCGTAAACGATCGACAGTAGTCTCGGGGACTACACCCAGTGGGTGCACTCAGCGTGCCCCCACTGGATTTAAAATCACTCGACCAGGTTTGACCTGTCCGAGTATAAACAAAAGAAGCAAACATGCAACCATTGTCTCTATCAGACCCCCGCCAAGGCAAGCACTCGACGGCGGTCTCGGGGACTACACCCACTGGGTGCACTCAGCGTAACCCCACTGGACCTACTACCACTCGACCAGGTCTTTCCTGTCGAGTGAAAATCAACTATCAACATAAATTTAAGACCCCTGCCGACGTCTTCGCCATTCGACAGCGGTCTCGGGGACTACACCCAGTGGGTGCACTCAGCGTGCCCCCACTGGACAAAAAACCACTCGACTAAGACCCGATCTATTCGAGGAAAAAAACAAGCAAGTATGCATCTGAAGAAAACACCCAGTGGGTGTATAGTCAAGATGGACAGGAATTCAATCGGAAATGAACTTACAATCGAACTTACTCGGACATTGGCTTGAAGCGTTGAACTGGCATCATAGGCTAACTTGCTTTCCTCGTACGCCACCTTCGTTCGCAACATCATTTGCCCAGCCTGGATCATGGCCTCTTTAGCAGCTCCAGTCTAGTCTTCTGGGACGTGGTACAGAGGGTATGCAGGCGCCAGATGAGTTGGTGCTGCAGTTGAAGTCACGAGAGGTGCTTGAGGTTGCCCAATCGGTGCTGAAGTCACAAGAGTTGAAGTCGCTGGTGGGGCACTCGACAGCGGAACCACAGGATCAGTTCTGGCTCGGGAAGAATCACCAAGATCTCGAGAGGATGCAGTAGTCGACCCACCTGGTGCCTGTCCTGATGACGTTCTCCGAGTGCGTATGCGTGGAGTGTCCAAGGCCACAACTTCACCCTCCGTACCCTGCTGCGGCTCCTCGTCGTCTTCCAATTGGATGACGTCGTCAACTGTCAATCGGCAACATTAATCTCTTCGTTCGTCGAATTGCCTTCAAACAACAGTCTACAGTGAAGATTTATTATACCTCGTTGGGAGGTGGCCGCGTCAAGAGTGTCCACTTCCATGTGATCCCCCTCATCCCGCTGAGGTGATGTCACCGAGGTAGCAGCTCTGGGAAATAAATTTCACTCGGTCAGCTAAGACATGAAGTTTCATAACAGCAGAAAAGGAAAATAAACACTCACGTTGAGGCGACATGCACAGTGATCTTTATGCGGGGCAGAGCCTTCCGAGGCTTTGGTGCGTCCGGCCTGGGCTGTTTTGCAGCTTTTTCAGTCGACCCAGATGTCGCGGCACGGTCGCGCTTCAGGTTCCTGGTGCTTGATGCCAAAGTCTTGCTTGGGGCGGCCTCCGGGTCTTCACGCAGCTTGGTACGACGCTCGACGCGCGAAGGAGCTTGGGCCTCTACCTCGCCTTCCTCAATCTCTTCCAGGTCGTCGTCGCTGCCTTCACTATCGTCGGCGTAGTCAACGTCTGCACTGTCGCCTGCGCTCTCTTCTCCGTCCTCTGGCTGCTCCCCATTTGGCACGGGCGAATACATGTTCGTAAACTCCTGCAAGACGCAAACTGTGAAATCAGTCGACTGAAGACGCAGTCAGTTGACAAAATATGAAAGCACTCAACAAAGATATAACTCACCAGGTTCGTCGGTGGGTTCAAAGCAGAGAAGGGCAGTTGTAGAGGCTGGATTCGTCGACTGAGAAACATTTCTAAGAGATCCATACCAGTCACTCCGCCACGGACCAGATCTACTACTGCATTCACTAAAATCCCTACCTGGACCTTCTCTCCCTTTGCCACACTCAGTGTTCTGGGAGTTGTAGGTCGATCCAAGGTGAAAGGGGGAAGACCAGTCGACATATTGGGAGACGCAACATCCTTGCAGTAAAACCATGTCGACTGCCAGCCCCTAACAGATTCGGGGAAGTTCATCGACGGAAACGAACTCCTACCCCTCTTCTGAAGCCCCAGACCACCGCATAGCTGGATGACATGGGTCTTACTATCACTAGGATTGGCTTTTTTGACACATTGGGACCGAATTGTGAATATGTGCTTGAATAAGCCCCAGTGAGGAGGACAACCCAAGAAACACTCACACATAGTGATGAAAGTAGCAATGTATGAGATAGCATTTGGAGGAAAGTGGTGGAGTTGTGCTCCGAAAAAGTTCAAGAACCCGCGGACGAATGGATGAGGGGGCATAGAAAAACCTCGCTCAACGTGGGTGGTGAGGAGGACGCGCTCCCCTTCGCGCGGCTCCAGCTCGATCTCCCCCTCCGACAGCCTCCACGAGCCTTTGGCCACGAGCCCGTCGGCGACGAGGTTCTCGACATCCCCCGCTACGACCGTCGACGGGAGAAAATCTCCCTGGATCCACCCCGACTGCGCAGTGAATCGGGCGCCCGACGGCTTCTTCGCCTTGGCTCCCTTCTTGGTGAGCTCGGCCTTCTCCTTCTTCCCCTTCGTCATCGCGGCGGTGGTTGTCGAGGTGAAGCAGAGCAGCGCGCTTGGAGCAGGGGAGGCGGAGAGAAAGCGGAGATTTGGGGGAGAAGTACTGTACCGGCCCGGTGCTGTCGCGTCTTATATTCGCCCGAGTGAGTCGCTGACCTGCGGGCCCGCCAGATCTCCGGATATCCCGATTTCAGAGGAGGAGCGGTACATGGCGGTAATGGCGGCGCGAAAATCGAGGCGTCATGCCCCCACTTGCCCCAGTCGTTGCGTCATCGTCGCGCGGCGTGCGCTTACCCAATTTTCGAATCCCGTGAAATCCGGGCCTGATGAAGCGACCCGTCGCATCAGAAGACCCTATTGGCCACTCGGACCTGATTCCTCGCCGAAGTTCACTCGGATACATTTCAAGACAGAATCGATCAGGTGAATGACAAAGATTCCAATCGACGCAGACTTCTGTGAAGCCCTAAAATAAATCCGGAATTTTTGTGTCTTATCAGAACCCACGTCGATCCCTTTTTCACTCGAACCCCGATCCATTCGGGGGCTAATGATGGGGATATGTACCAAGGGTAGGGTCATAGGCCTGACCTACATACCCTACCTAAGGACACTGCCCTAGAAAGCTTAAGGACTACAAGGAAGTCTCCGACTGAAATCACCAAGACGTACGAGTCACTCGACAACATCCACTCGGAGATTTCTTCCTTCACTTTACGGCTACCTTTCACTCGGAAGAATCAGAATATAGTCGACCGCAGAAGGCCAGAAGCCACCCCAGGGAGGCCAACGGCCAGGCGTTCGACTAGACCATAAGTAGCATTTATTACATACGTTACCAGTAACGTCCATCTTTATAGCCACAATCGGACCCTTAGATGCCGGACATTTATGAGGGGCAGCACACTCTATATAAGCCGCCCCTCCCCTCTGACACAAGGGTTCTCAGCTAAGCCCCCGAGTGTGGAGGATGTCCACACTCGGAGTAGTTTTTGATTTAGGCGAAGTCAGGTTCGCAGCTAAGCCCCTGAATGTGGAGGATGTCCGCACTCAGAGTAGTTTTTGACTTAGGCGATACGGAGTCGCAGCTAAGCTGAGTGATGGCGCGCGGGGCGGCCGAGTGATGAAGACGTGCCACACGGAGTGGCGATGTGCGGGGCATCCGAGTGAGGTAGACGAGTCCTGCTGAGTGGCGACGCGCGGGGCGGCCAAGTCATGTATGTCGAGGAGGCGTCCGACCCAGTGACAGCACGCGGGGCGGCCGTGTCCAGTACGTCATCGAGGGGGCGTCCGAACATGTGACGACGCGCGGGGCGACCGAGTCGAGTATGTCGTCGCGGAGGCATCCGAACAAGTGGAAACACACGAATGATCGTTGCGGCGACTGAGCCTCAGTAGCGACGAAGATGGCGCACAGATGCGTCGAGTGATCGCGTAACCTGATGGGGATATGTACCTAGGGTAGGGTCATAGGCCTGACCTACATACCCTACCTAAGGACACTGCCCTAGAAAGCTTAAGGACTACAAGGAAGTCTCCGACTGAAATCACCAAGACGTACGAGTCACTCGACAACATCCACTCGGAGATTTCTTCCTTCACTCGACGGCTACCTTTCACTCGGAAGAATCAGAATACAGTCGACCGCAGAAGACCAGAAGCCACCCTAGGGAGGCCAACGGGCAGGCGTTCGACTAGACCATAAGTAGCATTTATTACATACGTTACCAGTAACGTCCATCTTTATAGCCACGATCGGACCCTGAGATGCCGGACATTTATGAGGGGCAGCGCACTCTATATAAGCCGCCCCTCCCCTCTGGCACAAGGGTTCGCACCCTGTAACTCTCATATTCCACACGACAGAAAAGCTCCCGAGCACCTGAGACGTAGGGCTGTTACCTCCACGAGAGGGGCCTGAACTCATACATCCGTGTGTACATCCTCGCCGTAGCTAGGACTCTGCCCTCTCCTTTCGTACCCCTATCTTCTACTGTCAGGCTCGTTCCCGTGACATAACCTGTGTATGAAAAATAGCACAAGCCAACATAAAAATTTATCAAAGTAATTTGATCTTTGCTGAAATAATTTGTGAAAATAATACCCATAGACACCCACTGGGTGTGCCAGGTGCTTGTTGGTTCGGAATCAGCAAGGGTCTAAACGAGTGAAGGATCTGACTGTACTTGTGGAAGTGAAGGATCCGACTGAACTCGTTTGAGTACTGGACACAAAAGAAGCGGAAGTGAAGTGTTCCGACATAAAAATAAACAACCGAGCGCAGAGGTACACTCGGTGGCGTGGCCTCCGAGTGAACGTCATGTACGACTTCCTCGACACTCGGTAATGCGTAAATAACTATTTAATTGAATGCAGCGTATGAAGAATGACTTAGCTGTCTGACGGCGCAGGAGCGGCCGAGTGACGAAGGAGCGTCCAGTGGAGTGACGGCGCGCGGAGCGGCCGAGTGACGAAGGAGCGTCCAACTGAGTGACGGCACGCGGAGCGGCCGAGTGTCGAAGGAGCATCCAGCTGAGTGACGCCACGCGGAGCGGCCGAGTGACGAAGGAGCGTCCAGTTGAGTGACGGCGCGAGGAGCGGCCGAGTGACGGAGGAGTGTCCAGCTGAGGGACGGCGCGCGCGGGGAGACCGAGTGACGAAGAAGCGTCCAGCGGAGTGACGGCGCGCGGAGCGGCCGAGTGAAGTAGACGCGTCTGGCTGAGTGGCAACGCGTGGGGCGGCCAAGTGATGTAGACGCGTCCAGCACAGTTGCGATGCGCGGGGCATCCGAGTGAGGTAGATACATCTCACTGAGTGGCGTCGCACAGGGCGGTCAAGTAACGGCGCGCGGGGCGGCCTAGTCGAGAATGTTGTCGCGGAGGCATCCGACCAAGTGACGGTGTGCGGGGCGTCCGAGTCCAGCGTGTCGTCGAGAATGGCGCATAGAGGCGTCCAGGTAACCTGTGTATCAAAAATAACACAAGCTAACATAAAAAATTCTCGAAGTAATTTGATGTTTGTTGAAATGATTCATGTAAATTTCACCCATAGACACCCGCTGGGTGTGCCAGGTGCTTGCTAGTCCGGAACCAGCAAGAGTCTAAAGAGTGAAGGATCCGAGTGAACTTGTGAAAGTGAAGGAAACGATGTGAAGATAAAGAACGGAGCGCAGGGGTACACTCGGTGGCATGGCCTCCGAGTGAACGTCATGTGCGACTTACTTGACACTCGGTAATGCATAAATAATTAATTAATTGAATGCAGTCTGTGAGGAATGACTTAGCTGTCTGACGACGCGCGGGGCGGTCGAGCGAAGTAGACACGTCCGGCTGAGTGGCGATGCACGGGGCGGCCAAGTGACGAAGACTTGTCTCGCCGAGTGGCGATGCGCGGAACTGCCGAGTGATGACGACGCGTCCAGTAGAGTGACGGCACGCGGGGCGGCCGAGTGACGATGGAGCGTCCGACGGAGTGGCGATGCGCGGGGCGGCCAAGTGACGAAGACGTGTCTCGCCGAGTGGCGATGAGCGGAGCTGCCGAGTGATGACGACGCGTCCAGTAGAGTGACGGCGCGCGGGGCGGCCGAGTGACGATGGAGCGTCTCGCCGAGTGGCGATGCGCGGAGCTGCCGAGTGATAACGACGCGTCCAGTAGAGTGACGGCGCGCGGGGCGGCCGAGTGACGATGGAGCGTCTCGCCGAGTGGCGATACGCGGAGCTGCCGAGTGATGACGATGCGTCCAATAGAGTGACGGCGCGCGGGGCGGCCGAGTGACGATGGAGCGTCTCGCCAAGTGGCAATGCACGGAGCTGCCGACTGATGACGACCCGTCCAGTAGAGTGACGGCGCGAGGGGCGGCCGAGTGACGATGGAGCGTCTCGCCGAGTGGCAATGCGCGGAGCTGCCGAGTGATGACGACGCGTCCAGTAGAGTGACGGCGCGCGGGGCGGCCGAGTGACGATGGAGCGTCTCGCGGAGTGGCGATGCGCGGAGCTGCCGAGTGATGACGACGTGTCCAGTAGAGTGACGGCACGCGGGGCGGCCGAGTGACGATGGAGCATCTCGCCGAGTGGCGATGCGCGGAGCTGCCGAGTAATGACGACGCGTCTAGTAGAGTGACGGCGCGCGGGGCGGCCGAGTGACGATGGAGCATCTCGCCGAGTGGCGATGCGCGGAGCTGCCGAGTGATGACGACGCGTCCAGTAGAGTGACGGCGCGCGGGGCGGCCGAGTGACGATGGAGCGTCTCGCCGAGTGGCGATGCGCGGAGCTGCCGAGTGATGACGACGCGTCCAGTAGAGTGACGGCGCGAGGGGCGGCCGAGTGATGTAGACGCGTCCGGGTGATGTGCATGTTGATCGTCTGAACGAAAATTTTATCTGCATGTCATCGTGTTAGTAGCTTGAACAGAATGTCCGTCCGAGTAAACTGCTGTCTGGAGACGACGATAGACGAGTGACCCTGCAAGTTAGTAGCAAGCATAGCTAGAAATATTTTCTGATGCAATGATTAAAGACCATTGACGGCCTAGTTATGCATGATGATGGACGACCATGATGACCATGATGACGGTCGGTTGTTGAGCAGCTGGATGGAGAAAAGAGCCGCAACCGCTGTGTGCTCGCGCTGCGTCGGCAAGTCAACCCCGATGGAAGGAGCAGCGCTGCCGGCTCCTACGCTTCGTTGCTGGAGAGAGAGACGGGTCACCGGCTAGTTACCAAGCCACGGCCCATCGCGCCGACAGCCCACGACCGAGTGCTGATGTCGGAGGGAAGAACACGGCGCGCCGTCGCTCGGCAGCCTCAATCAGGTCGGACCTGTGAGCCGCCGTGCGCGGACACCGCGTCAGGAGGAGCTGGACCGCCGGTCGGGGCCACCAAGCGTATGAAGAATACGTTACGACGCATTAATGGAGTTTCCTACGTCCAGAATTTGCATGCATGACCTGCATGCAAGAGGCATTATTGCTAATTAACAAGAGTTAAAATCCGGTTGTGCATGCCATGGACGTTTCCCTTTTCCCATGGGCCATTCACTGCACTCAGTTTATTGCTGCGTCGTTGGGCTTGAGCCTTCGTCACGGAAGTTGCAGCAGGGTAGCGGACGCCAGCGGGAGGAGTCGCCACCAAGGTTTTGGATCCCGAGTGGACCGTTTTTACCGAGGGGCACCGATATTCGCGGTTACGACGGTAACCACGAAATACCGATAAAATTTCGGACGAAATTTTAAATCAAATTTTGAATTCAAATAATTTGCGTCAACATAGATAACTGTTTAACTCACATAAATCACTAATCTGGCCTTACCTCAATGGCTTTCCCCTGCTGCTTCGTATTACCAGTACGTCGCGAGTTCGAGCCTGTGTAACGCTCCCTCCAATTTTTACCGTTTTTTTTAATTTGCAACCTTAAAAAAATAAAATGCACGATGTGAGAGTTGAACGCGCGAGCTGCTGCTGAGGAAAACATGCTTTGCCATCGGGCCATCACCGCAACCATTCTACTGAAAGAGATGCCATCTATTTAACTAGAAGCTGAGCGTTTGAATTCAAAAATTTCAAAATACTCGGGATTTTTTGCTCGGTATGACCCTTTTTCGAGGGGTAGCGGTAAACGCGGTAACCGTGCGATAACTCGATATTTCGAGCGGTAACCAAATCGCTGGTCGCCACGCATGGGGTGCGGCCAGCTCCGACAACTACGCCGCGTCGGGCCTGCACCACCACCACGGAGACAACGGCTAGACCACCGAGGCAGGACTCGTTGTGCGCAGGGAGCGTTGCTCCCCTGCGCCGCGTCGGGCCTGCGCCTCCGCCGCGGAGGTTGCCGTCGAGCGGCCGAGAACACGAGACCGGAATCAACGACGAGGCGAACGGCATCCAGAACGCCGATTCAGGTGGTCAGCTCACGCAGATGGGAGGCAAGCCAACCCGAAGGTCGATGATTATCTTTGTATGCGCTTGGATGGACGTCTGTTTCCCTTCTGTTCGCGATGCTTTGCTCGCCGTGAAGATGAACAGTACAAACAAATGAGTTAGAACATGAAGATGAAACCGAATAGAGGACACCAACGGAAATCAAACGGTCGCCGGTGATTGAAGAAATAACCATCTGCATCATGGCTCGATAGACGCCATGCCCCACGGTGGGCGCTAACTGTCGTGGGAATGATTCCGGCAATAGAGAGGGGTAGTGTAAGGGAGCATGATCTATCGAGATGCAAATGGGTGACACAGTGGTTTTCGCGAGTTCGGGCCTCTCACGGTGGAGATAACAACCCTACGTCTCGTGCGCTCGGGAGCTTCTGTCGTGTGGAATGTATGAGTTACAGGGGGTGCGAACCCTTGTGCCAGAGGGGAGGGGTGGCTTATATAGAGTGCGCTGCCCCTCATGAATACCCGGCAACCATTGGTTCGATCGTGATAATAAAGGTGAACGTTACTGATAACGTATGTAATAAATGCTACTTATGGCAACCAGTCGAATGCCTGCCCGTTGACCTCCTTGGAGTGGCTTCTGGTCTTCTGCGGTCGGCTGACTTCTGGTTCTTCCGAGTGAAAGGCGGCTGTCGAATGGAGGGAGAAACCTCCGAGTGGATTTTCTGTCGAGTGACTCATGCGTCATGGTGATTTCAGTCGGAGTCTTCCTTGTAATCTTTAAGTTCTCCAATGTGGTGTCCTTAGGTAGGGTATGTAGGTCAGCCTTAAGACCCTACCCTAGGTACATATCCTCATTAGTAAGGAAATTGGAAGAGCGTTTTGATGGTCTGCAAATGGGGCACGTTCCTCGTGCGGAAAACAGCATTGCTGATGACTTGTCAAAGCGCGCTGCCCTTAAGTTACCTGTGGAACCAGGAACTTTTGTGCTCCGATTGACTCAACCATCCGTAACACCGTCGATGGGAGAAGAAAAAAGAAGGAAGTTGAGTTCCGGCAAGTATTTTCCGGCATATCTCCCAGAGGCCACCGGCAAAGAAGTTGCCGGGAACGACGCCAAGCTTGCCGGTGAGCGACAGGCTCCGGTAGGGCCTCAGGCTCTTGCCGTAGAGACAAACGCTCCCGCCGAGCTTGCCGGGGAGCAACAGGCTCCGGCAGGGCCTCGAGCTTTTGCTGTAGAGACAAACGCACCCATGGCAGAAGACATGCCTTTAGTCCTTGTTGTCGAGCCTCACGCTCCAGCATGGGCACAGCACATCGTCCATTTCCTTCAAACAGGAGAACTCCCCGAAGAGCAGGAAGAAGCGGAGAAAGTAGCCCGTCGGTCTAACATGTACCAGTTTGTGGACAACATCCTGTACAGGAAGAGGCCGAACGGTGTGCAATTGAAGTGCATTCCTCGGGAGGATGGACTGGAGCTGTTGGTAGAGATACATGGCGGCATATGTGGTTCCCACATTGGATCAAGAGCTCTTGTTGGTAAGGCATTCCGGAAAGGTTTCTTTTGGCCCACTGCTCTCCAGGATGCAACTGCACTAGTAACCAAGTGTGAAGCGTGCCAGTTTCACTCGAAGAAATTGCATCAATCAGCTCAAGCTCTTCAGACAATCCCTCTTTCCTGGCCATTTTCGGTCTGGGGGCTCGACATAGTGGGCCCTTTTCCCCGTGCTACCGGGGGCTTTGAGTACTTGTACGTCGCAATCGACAAGTTCACAAAGTGGCCGGAAGTGGAAGCAATGAGAAAGGTGACAGCACAATCAGCGGTCAAGTTCTTCAAAGGACTAGTTTGGCGTTCTGGTGTGCCTAATAGGATCATCACCGACAACGGTACACAGTTCACGAGCCACACCTTCATGCAGTATGTCCAAGACCTTGGCGGCAAGATCTGTTTTGCTTCTGTTGCTCATCCAAGGAGCAACGGCCAGGCGGAAAGGGCTAATGCTGAAGTGTTGCGAGGCCTCAAGACAAGGAATTTTGACAAGCTACGCAAGTGCGGAAGACGCTGGATTGATGAGTTGCCGGCGGTTCTTTGGTCAATCAGAACGACACCAAACCGAGCCACTGGCCAGACACCCTTCTCCCTAGTAAACGGGGCGGAGGCAGTTCTCCCCACGGAACTCACATACGGGTCACCTCGAGTGCTCGCCTATGATGAGCTTGAGCAAGAGTAGTTGCGGCAAGATGACGTTACGCTCCTTGAGGAAGATCGTCTTCAGGCTGCTGTGCGAGCTGCACACTACCAGCAAGCCTTGCGCAGCTATCATAGCCGCAAGGTTCATGCCCGAAGTCTTGAGGAAGGCGACCTTGTTCTTCGGCGCGTTCAGTCGGCCAAGAATTCCAACAAGTTGACGCCGAAGTGGGAAGGCCCTTATCGGGTGGTTCGAGTCACCAGGCCTGGCGCAGTCCGCTTGGAGACCGAAGATGGTGTTCCAGTGAGCAACTCCTGGAATATCGAACATCTTCGTAAGTTCTATCCATAAGGCGCGGTTGTTGGGTCTCCCGGCAACCACCTTTTGTACGAGTCTTGCCACCAAGGCATGTAATCCTTTGTACAAAGCCAGGCGCAGACCCTGTGCATAGTTCAATAAGATTAAGTGTTTTACAATTCTTGTCGATTTTCATGTTTCCATTATATGCATGCTTATCTGAGACATTGTATTACACTTGCTTCCGGTAAGCATTAATGAACCGCCAAGGTTCCATATCTCTATTTTCTCTTCTTTCTTTTTCTCAAAGGACAGAAGGTTCCCTCGCATGCAAGTTTGCCGGGGGGCACTACTAGAAAAAAGGCTATTAGTGGCGCACCCATTTTTCCTATTAATGGCGCACTATAGGTGCGCCACTATTAACACGCCACTAGTAATTGTTAGTAATGGCGCACCTTTGGTGCGCCATTGGTAATCCAAATACCAGTGGCGCACCACATGGTGCGCCATTACTAACCCTTAGGTGCTCCACTGGTATTCCCTCCAGGTGCGCCACTAGTAATAAAGGAAGGTGCGCCACAAATAAGGGCTGAAATGCGCCACTACTAATGTATTTGGAAAACAAAAAAAAAATCCAAATTTACAGAAAACAACCTATAAGGAAAAATAATTTAAAAACAAAAAATGAAATAGAATCATAATTTTTATTATAATAAGAATATTACAATGTCTTTACAAGTATCCAATAAAAGGGAAATTGCAAGGAAATAAAAGAAAATCCTAAAACTAATCTTCTAGTAATCTTTTCTTCTTTTTCTTCACTTTATCCCTGCAAAATGTAACAAAATAAACAGAAAGACAAACAAACTATTTATAACATGTCAATATTGTCATTTTTTATGCAGAACTAGATATGAGCATATATTTCCAGAATTACATGGTGTGAATATTGTATGAGTAAGATTATAATGGAAATGAATTTTGATAGGAGCCCACTTTCGATGAGTATTTATCATTAATTGTTCCTGTCATGACAATGTAAAAGTAGTACTTGCATGTCAATGAAGGAAGACTTGCTAGTGTCAGATTCTATGAGGTTCAGGACATGTGTAATTGTGCCAAGTTCACTTGTAATGGTATGCTAGAGTGTAAGCTCTTCTATTTCTAAACTTAGAAATCTTGTATGTTTCCTGCACTCTTCCCATCTGCTCCATGAGCTGGTTGCAGCCTAAGATATGAATTCATCTATGAGCCTTCATGTGAGTGATTTTTGCCCATTACCACCCATATGCCCTTTGTGATGCCATTATTCATGATCTGAACTTTATCCTCCACAAAATAAAATAACAGTTGATCCATGCGAATGATACTTAATTTTGGAGCTACTGTTAATTTATAAACTGAATATAAAGTGAGTTTATAAATTCAGAAACAGAAAATTCAGTTAGGCTACTGTTAACTGAATTTTGGAGTGTATACTTAACAAAGGTTTCATTTGAATGTACAGTCAAATTAAAAAAAATGTGTTCATGGGGCAGCAGCACTAAGAACTGAAAGAAAAAGGTGCAGAAAAAAGCTACTGAAAAACAATATTAGAAGTAGTGCAGACGCTGTTGAAGTAGTGCAGACGCTGTCTTGAGAAATGTGTTCCATCTCAAGTTTAGTAACCCTTCTAAACCAAACTCAGTGTAGTATCTTATGTTCTATCTCAATTACCTGCAAAAGAATATCAGAAGACATATTGTGAGAACAAATCTACATGAGGAATGAATTATGGGAAAAACATGCTGTCAAACCTTTATTTAAAATGACAATAATTAGCTCACCAGCAATAAGATGACAAAAACAAGGAACAATACACAACAACATTGCATTTTTCAGTCAAAATGCACATTTTAGGAGCAAGAAGAAATATATTTGGATATCATGCAAAAAAGAACACATATGGACGTCTTAGAATCACACAGATAGAAATCAAATATGAATATTAACAATGAGTTGGTTGGTTGAATATCTATCGTGGTTGATTAGAGCATGAGTCACATGGTATATGTGACTATACCAGATCTTCAATAAGATAGTTGAAATAAATGTCCTATTGAAACAAAGAACAGTAAATTATGAAAAGTTTACATTCTAGTCAACAGTATGTAGGGATATGTATAATATTTCACTTCAACACAAGTAAAATGATAAAATATATATAGAGCAATAGAACCATCTTATCTGTGCGAATAACACACACACCTATCCTATTTCTCCTCTGTTCTCTACACTAATCTCTCTCACATCCTGGACTATATCTGAATCTCTCTCAGAGCAGCACAAAAACAAGCTCTCACAGCAAGACCTCTATCTCAATCTCTCTCACAAATAGCAACTAGCAAGCATCAGGAAATAAATCGACCAGCACAGCTCCATACATACATGCTAATCCGGACATCAATTTATCATGGGTAAACAATCTGACTCATTGCATAAAACAGACAACAAGATCAGGCAGAGAGCTTGCCTCATGATTGATTTTGCTGGCTCATGGTGGGCATGGAGGATGTGAAGGTCGAGTCAGGAGTGGTGTCCGTGATCGCAGTGCTTTGGGTGTCTGCAGGATGGCATGCAACAAAAAACTTACAGCATTTAGATGTTTTGCACACGCAAACTCAGTAGATATCCAAACAACCTATTGGCAATAACAATTCACTCATCTACAAGTAATGCATTTTGCTATCATTCCCAAAGCAATAATTCGCAGCTGCAAAATTTACATGGTTCAGACAATTCACTAGATTGAGTCGGGGACAAGTATGTTGTGCTAAGGGTCAATCATCAATGTCTCATGCACATCAGGAAACAGGCGACCGTGCTTCCATGCATTGGTACTTACGGCATCGATGGCGCGGAGCAGCAGTAGGCCGGCGCCGGCGGCCGTGGCGGAGGCCAGAGAAGATGCCGGGGAGGCGGCTGTGTCGCCCTCGTGAGGAGACAGAGCAGCTAGCAGGCCGGGGAGCGGTGGCTTTTCTACAACACATGAGCTTGCCTACAGAAAATTCAGAGTATGAGCTAGCAGGATTCCGAGCAGTTTATCTACAGAGATTTGGATTGCTTGCCTATCAAAAAAAAATCAGAGTACGTGGGCTAACAGATTCAGAGCAGTTTATCTACATAAATTTGTGTTTCTTGCCTAACATAAGAGGAGATGAACCTTTTGTTGATTATTACCCATGTCCGTTCAACCTTGGTATGTATACAACAGTGGCGGCAATGGAACAGATCAGGAACAACAACAGGTTAGGGAAGGCGGGGAGTGAAATCGAGAGGGAGGGGGCGTACGTGGGAGTTGGTCGCCCGCCGCCGGACGTTGGGCAGCGACAGCACCGCGTCGACGACCACCGCCTCCACTGCCTTCAGCAGCAGCGACAGCCTCTACAGATCGGACACAAAACAAACCAAGGAGGAATCAGAGGGAGGCAGAGAAGACAAGGGAGGGATTCATGCCCACCCACCCACCCAACCAAGAGAAGGGGGTCGGAGATCCGCGGTCGCCATGGCCGGAGATGGGCGTCGTGGAGTTCGTCGGCGTCAAGGGCCACCGCAGCAGGATGCTCAGGTGGGTGCGGGTGCGGATCCGCCCCTCCCCGTCCCCACCCATCCGTCAATCTGAAGAGGGAGGGAGGGAGGTCACCGGTGGTGATGGGGTTTCGCCGGTGGGGGTTGCCGACGGCGGGATTTGGAGAGGAATCGGGAGGGGGGTGGAGCTCGAGTGGATCTCCGGCCAGGAAGGGGAGGTGGCGCTGGCGTTCGAGCGTGAAGCGGACCGGGAGCGTGAGGCGTCGCCGGGGAAGGCTGGCGGTCGCCGGAGAGGTGGGGATGGGAAGCGGCGGCCGCCAGAGAGTGGGGCAGGTGGGGGGAGGGGGCGAGACGTGCGGCGGCGGCGAGAGGAGGGTTGCAGGGGCGAGAGGAGGCCGGCAGGGCGAGGTGGGGAGTAGGTATTAGGCAGGGGTGCTAGCAATGGCGCACTGGGAGAGGTGCGCCATACATACAGATAGCAATGGCGCACCTCTTCCTGGTGCGCCATACATATCCGTAGACACTGGTGGCGCACCTGGCAGTAGTGTGCCATTACTAGTTTTGAAAAAAAAAATTGAAAAAAAAAATTGTTAGTAATGGCGCACCGGGGTGTGGTGCGCCATTACTAGTTTTGAAAAAAAAAATTGAAAAAAAAATTTGTTAGTAGTGGCGCACCGGGGTGTGGTGCGCCATTACTAGTTAAAACTAGTAATGGCGCACCACACCCTGGTGCGCCACTGGTAAGTCTGGGGAGGGGGGTGTGCACAGGACAAACTTAGCAGTGGCGCACCACACACCAGGTGCGCCATTAGTAATATGGACATTAATGGCGCACCCATATCTGGTGCGCCACTGCTATATAGCAGTGGCGCACCACATACATGGTGTGCCATTAATGTCCATATTAGCTATAGCCGTTTTTCTAGTAGTGGGGAATGGTGGTATGGATACCGACAGGCGACGTTCAAGGTTGACATCTTGCCGGAAGGAGTACAGCAACGAAAAGCTAAGTTACAGAAACTTTGAACAAATTTTTGTTTGTAAGGTTATTCTCCTTGAACGATTTCGACTTTTTTATGGAAAACCTGCACGCGAAGGAACCTTGTCATGATTGGTCGCGCCCTTACTCTGTTTCGAGTCCTCTCAACAGTTTAGGTGGCTGCACTGAAAACGTCAAGGTTTCTTGCCGGTAGCGGCACCGCCAGCAGGCTGCTAAAGTCCCGCACCTAGCGCTCGCGGCAATGGTGCGCGCGCCGGCAAGTTCCCAGTAAGCGTAGGATTCATACCATACAGAAAGAAATCAGACAAGGGAAATAGCATACATTCGTCCATAGCATAGCGAGTTATATTACATCAGTAGTTGCCGCGATTCTAACTTAAGATAAAATTGTCTTTGGCATGGAATCGTGGCGGCGACAAGAAGTGAAGCGGCTAGTCCCTACACTGGCCTTCGACCCTCTTGACTTGGTTCACCTTGTCGACGATGGGCGCGACAAGCTCTTCAAGTGCCTTGAGGTCTGCATCCTTCGGCAAGCGATCAAGAACGTTGGCGAAGTTGATGCCGGGGTTCCTGTACGCCACCTTGAGGAGGACGGCCCGGCAGAGTTTGCGGGATTCGTTGGCCAGACTGGTTGCTCGGTCAGACTGAAGCAGCTTCAGGGCGTCAACCATGCCATCGAAGAACATGGTCAACTTGGCGCTCGTAGACACTCTATCATCGGAAGAATAGTCGAAGCCTAGCAGGCCCATGGAGGACAGTTGTGCAGCAAGCCTCTCCGCAACTTCGACAAGGCGGTCAGTCCAGATCTGCGCACCTGTCACATAGTCGTTTTGGGTGATGGCGGCGCTCTTGAGTAGATCCTTCTCATTCTGGAGATCTCTGATCAAGGCCTTCTCACGAGCCCTACTACCCTCAAGAGTCTCCTCTAGCGTGGTCAGCTTCACTTTCAGATCTTCGATGGATTCCTTGGCTGAAGTGAGCTGCTTGGTCTTGTCGGATATAGCAATTTGCATCTCCATCAAGCTGTGGAGAGTCTTCTCTCTTTCGGTTTTGAGCGTCGAGATCTCCTTGCCGCGATCCTCAAGATCCGCCTCTAGCCTCTTTACCTTGTCGACAAGCTCGTTCTTGGCGGCCTCTGCAGCTTTGGCAGCATTGACGGCTTCCTTCAGCTTGCCGGCGTGATCTGTGACCAGAGCTTCGAGTGCTTCTTTGTGCTTCTGCTCCAGTTCCTGGGTCCGCTGC
This sequence comes from Elymus sibiricus, assembly GCA_039707655.1. Taxonomy (NCBI): domain Eukaryota; kingdom Viridiplantae; phylum Streptophyta; class Magnoliopsida; order Poales; family Poaceae; genus Elymus; species Elymus sibiricus. The sequence goes on from CM077667.1 coordinate 493,329,985, forward strand.
GCGACAAGCTTTTCAATCTCTTCATCCTTGCCGCGAAGCTTGTCGGCAAGCGCCTTTTCGCGAGCATCGAGGTCATCTGCATAGGCATCAAGCGCGACACGGAGCTCTGTCAAGCGAGCTTCCTCTGCAGTGGCCTGTTGTTTGGCCTCCTCCTGTGTCTTCTCAACATCGGATTGCTTCATGAGGAGCTCGTTCCAGCTTTGGCTCAGCTGCTCTTGGCTCGTCCTCAGCTCCTGAAAGGCTTCAGCGTACCAGGTTTGGGTTTCCTCAATGCTCTTCTGGAAATCCACCTCCGCTGCTTCAACAACCGCTGCCCTAGAATCCAGCTTCTCTTTCCGAGCGCGATGAAGCGCTTGGAGCTTCTGGAAGTTGTCGCTCATGGCTTGGAGGAGCTGTTCCTCCTTGGATTTGCTACTGCTGGCGCTTGGTTCATCAACAATCTTGAGCCTGGCAGCGGCGATGACGTCCTCGTCAAAAATTTCCCCTTCAGCTGGCACCCCAATGCTTGCCATTCCTGGCATGCTGACGATCAGGTTATCGCCAACCTTGAGGTACTTGCTTGAAGAGGGAGCTTCGGATGTTGACGGTTGGCCTTCAACAGCCGCTTCACCGGCAACTGGGGGCTCCGTGGCCGGCGTAGCGCCTGGCACTCTTGCGGCAGGAATGCCGTCAGTATGGTCACCGGTCTCCTTGCCGGCCCCCTCAGCAGACTCCTTGCTGGCCTTTTCTTGTGCGGCCCTGTCGGCCTCGGCAGCAGCATCCCTGGCAGCCTCGGCGGCAGCATTATTGGCGGCCTTGTCACCGGCAACCCTGTCGGCCTCGGCGGCAGCATCCCTGGCGGTCTCCTCGATAACAGCATCAACATCCATGTGTTCCGTCGAGGGAAGATCTGAAGGCCAAGGAAACAAACAAGATACGGCTGAGGAGGAAGTTCAAGAAGACAAAAATAAAGATAAAATAGTAAGTACTCTGAGGCAGATGGTTTACCTGCGTCGAGCTGCTGAGAAGGGTTGCCGATGCTTGCCGGCTCCTCTTCGTCACGATAGAGCTCGCTAGAGGAAACCCTTGCCAAAGACCCATCTCTGGGCGGCGTGGTTGACGGAGGCGGCACGTTAGGGGTGGCTCCTGATGGTGCTCCTTGCTGCCGTTCTTCTCCTACAAGCCTGGTGATGTTAGCACTGAAGATACACACCCTGACACTTGCTAGCGGAAAGTGAGTAGTGAACTCACGCTGGGGGCTGTGTCGGGGGCTGCGTCGTGGGCTGGACTCCGGACTAATGTTAATCAGCTTTGGCGCACCTGAGGTGCCTGCCGGCGGCTCATCGCTCGTTGAAGTCTTCGCCTTCTTCGCCATCCTTTGCGCCAATGTTTCCGCATCTCTATGGAGACGGGCCAAGGCAAGACAAATTAGTAAGCAAAACCGGAAATTCAGAAGATAAAAGAGGTGACGGGATCCTTACTCTTCTTCTTCCGAGCTGAAGGCAGAGAGGTCGAAGTCGACTTCCGCCACAGTGCTGATGCGAGGAGGTGAGGGAGTGGTCCTGGGTCGCTTGGCTGCGACAGAAGAAGAAGGTTGCTGGGTTGAGGCACTAGAGGTGGCCTTCCGAAGAACGCGCTTCTTCTTCTTCTTGGGTGCTGGGAGCACCTCTTGTAGCTCCTCCTCGGCTGTATCTCCGGCAGAAGGACCCCCGACAGATGTGCCACTCTGCTCTCCGGCAACCTAACCTTGCTCGGCAAGTTTTTCCCCTGACAACACTTCTTCTTTGCTGGCTTCCCCTTCTATAAAGCCAGCGCTGCCGGCCTCCGCGGCAAGATCCGCCTCTTCTGCCCTGCTGGCGATGTACGCCACCTCTTCCTCAAGGGTGGGGCGGATGAGGACCGGCTCTTCCCGGATGGCCTTCTCTGACAAATTATCAAAAAATTCCTGTGCCTGCTCTGTGGATGGCTCTTCCCAAGTTCCGTCAAGGCCGTGAGCATTACACGCCGCCATCATGGCGATGATTGAGGCCAAAGCAGAGTTGTTGCACAAAGGGATTACGCCCGCCGGCAACTTGAACCTGGCGTCGGTCCTGAACAGCTTGTGGCAGAGGGTTGTGTGGTGCATGACTGTCAAGTTGTTGTTCAGCCCAGGACGCAGCCTCATGATATCTGCCGCGTTCCGGAACTCCCAGGCTCTCCTCCCTTTGTTCATCAGAGGGGAGATGCGCCGGCGAAGGAAATCAGCACCGATCATCTCTATTGTAAGCCCGGCAGCTTTGAGGCGGTGGATCCTGGTGACTACGATTGTGAGCTTCTCATCTTGAGGATCGAGGTCGCTCCAATCCTTACCACGGGCCATCTTTGTTTGTCGAGGCGCACAGAAGGGCTGGGGGTCATTCTCCTGAATCCAGCACCACTTGGCCGGCCCGCCATTCTTCCCACTTCTCGCGGTAGACCCCATCTGGATATACCTCCTTGTTCCATGACCTTGGAATCCAGGTGATGGAGCCAGAAAGGGCTTCTCCCGCTTGAATACGGGGAACGAAGAAGTGGCGGAAGAGAGCTGTGTTGGGGACTACCCCGGCAAAGTTTTCGCAAAGATGCGCAAAGCCTGACATGCATGTCACGGCATTTGGCGTAAAATCCAAGAGTTGGAAGCCGTATGTGTACATGATGTCGTTGAAGAAATCAGAGAAAGGGGGACAGAGCCCGCAGTAAAAGTAATCAACGAAGAAAGGGAATTTATCTGGGCCACCCTTGAAGGAACCTGGACTCACGCGAGTGGCGGGATGAGCCTTCGTCTCCCTCGCCCACATGCAGAGGTACCGGTCCTTCAGGGCACTCGCATCGAGCGCCGAAGCGAAGACGGCGTGCTTCTTCCGCATCTTCGCCAGTTCGCTCTCCGAGACGGCGGCTTTCACCCCCTTGCCCTTGCTCGCCTTGGGTGGCATGGCGGCAGTGGGAGCAAAGACCGTGGACGGTGAGGGCTTGGAGGCGGTGGATGAGTGGGAGAGGCTCTGTTTCGGGCTCGAGCAAGGAGACGACGGCGGTTCCCAGATTGGAAAAGACAGTAGGTAAATGAGCAGCGCCTCTGCGGTTTCCTTTTTATGGGGAAGGCGCGGGGCTGCCTCTTTACTAGTCAGTATGAAGACGCCTTTGCGAGCGCGCGGCTGTAACAGCCGCTCCGCGCACGTATCCCACGTCGCGCATTCATCGCGCGTAGTGGGGGGGGGCGCAGTAAGCGGAATGATTACAGTAGTTAACTCCTGCCACGTGTGCCCGTGCACTGTTTGGGCCTAGCCCAACAACGCCTCGCACTCGTGTATGGCCTAGGCCGGGGACTCCTGTTGGTGTACTAAATTTTGGGTCTTTTAGTACCCCATACTTGTGCACGGGCGGTTGTAGCCACACCAGCGGCAAGGTCTGCCGGGGGGCAACTGGACGCAAATACAAAGCTATCAAGAAAGCATTCGAGCCAAAAACCCAGAAGACTGAAGACCGAAGGCTGGGGCCTCGGCAAGATCTTGCCGGGATGGCTCGCGGCCCCGGCAAGACTCGCTCCCGGCAAGACTTCGCCACCCTGTCACCGCTCCAGTGCAACGACCAGCTTGTCTTTTAGCTGTTGTCCTCCTGGGTGCGTGTCAGGCGCTAACGGCGGATGGGCTTAAGCGGTGCTGATGGGACGGCTTCTTTTCCCATCCCCAAGACGCTAAGGGACACCTAAACGGAGCATTTAATGTTTTTGTCCTAAGTCGTCAGTATTAGGTATGATAACACTGTAGCAACTTTACACCTCTTGTACTTCGCTACTGTTGGTGACCCCTTCGACGTATAAAAGGAGGCCCAAGGCGTAGCTACAGGGGAGGAGGACCTTCTGGCCCATTCTGCATGCGTAGCTGCTGCACGAACTTACTGTTCATCACAAGCGCTCCTGGAGCTTGGGCTTAAACACATCCAATACAACCAAAGCAGGAGTAGGGTTCTCAGCAGCCCGAACCTTGGTAAAAATCCCTCGTGTTGATCGTTGGATCTGCTCTTTGTGCAAGCCTTTCACCCTGCCGAACCGTAAAGGCATCCACGTGATCCCATAGGTGTCGTACGCCGACACCAAATGTCTATGCTACAAAGAAAAAAAATATGAGATGAAGATGTTAGGTGATACGTCTCCATCGTATCTACTTTTCCAAACTCTTTTGCCCTTGTTTTGGACTCTAATTTGCATGATTTGAATGGAACTAACCCGGACTGACGTTGTTTTCAGCAGAATTGCCTTGGTGTTATTTTTGTGCAGAAATAAAAGTTCTCGGATTGACCTGAAAATTTACGGAGAATATTTTTGGAATTAATAAAAAATACTGGCGAAAGAATCAACCAGAGGGGGTCCACCCATTGGCCACAAGCCAGGGGGCGCCCCCCCCTAGGGCGCGCCCAGGTGGCTTGTGGGCCCCCTGCAGCTCCTCCGACCTCAACTCCAACTCCATATAAACCTATTCGGGGAGAAAAAAATCAGAGAGAAGAGTTCATCGCGTTTCACGATACGGAGCCTCCGCCACCTCCTGTTCTTCCTCGGGAGGGCAGATCTGGGGTCCGTTTTGGACTCCGGAGAGGGGAAATCGACGCCGTCGTCATCACCAACCATCCTTCATCACCAATTTCATGATGCTCTCCGCCGTTCGTGAGTAATTCCATCATAGGCTTGCTGGACGGTGATGGGTTGGATGAGATTTACCATGTAATCGAGTTAGTTTTGTTAGGGTTTGATCCCTAGTATCCACTATGTTCTGAGATGGATGTTGCTATGACTTTGCTATGCTTAATGCTTGTCACTAGGGCCCGAGTGCCATGATTTCAGATCTGAACCTATTATGTTTTCATGAATATATATATATGTGTTCTTGATCCTATCTTGCAAGTTGTAGACACCTATTACGAGTTATGATCCGCATCCCCCAGGGTGACAATAACTGGGATTCTTTCCGGTGATTACCGTAGTTTGAGGAGTTCATGTATTCACTAAGTGCTAATGCTTTGGTCCGGTTCTCTATTAAAAGGAGGCCTTAATATCCCTTAGTTTCCATTAGGACCCCGCTTCCACGGGAGGGTAGGACAAAAGATGTCATGCAAGTTCTTTTCCATAAGCAGGTATGACTATATATGGAATACATGCCTACATTACATTGATGAATTGGAGCTAGTTCTGTGTCACCCTATGTTATAACCGTTGCATGATGAATGCCATCTGACATAATTATCCATCAATGATCCATTGCCTACGAGCTTTTCACATATTGATCTTTGCTAAGTTACTTTTGCGTTGCCACTGTTACGATTGCTACAAAACCGCTACTGTTACTTTTGCCACCGTTACCGTTACTTCCATACTACTTTGCTACTAAATACTTTGCTGCAGATATTAAGTCTTTCAGGTGTGGTTGAATTGACAACTCATCCGCTAATACTCGAGAATATTCGTTGGCTCCCCTTGTGTCGAATCAATAAATTTGGGTTGAATACTCTACCCTCGAAAAATGTTGCGATCCCCTATACTTGTGGGTTATCATTAGGCCACATTCCACATCAAAAATTTTGTTTTTATCATTTACCTACTCGAGGACAAGTAGGAATTAAGCTTGGGGATGCTGATACGTCTCCAACGTATCTATATTTTTTTGCTTGTTCCATGCTGTTATATTATCATTCTTGGATGTTTTACAATCACTTTATAGCAACTTTATATCATTTTTTGGGACTAACCTATTGACATAGTGCCAAAGTGCCATTTTCTTTTTTTACTTGTTTTTTTTCTTTGCAGAATATCAGTACCAAATGGAGTCCAATCGCGGTGAAACTTTTTGGAGATATTTTCTAGACCAGAAGACACCCGGTGGGCTAAAGAAGTGCCGGAGAGGTGGGCTGTGGAGGCCACAACCCACCAGGGCACGCCAGGGGGCCCCCAGCGCGCCCTGATGGGTTGTGCCCTCCATGCGAGCCCCCTCCACTACCTCTAATGCCTATAAATACACAAATATTCAGAAAACCCTAGGGGAGTCGACGAAAAACACATCCAGCCGCCACAAGTTCCAGAGCCTCAAGATCCAATCTAACACCATCACGGAGGGGTTCATCTTCTTCATAGGTGCCTCTCCGATGATGCGTGAGTAGTCCACCATAGACCTACGGGTCCGTAGGTAGTAGCTAGATGGCTTCCTCTATCTGTTTTGATTCTCAATACAATGGTCTCTTGGAGATCTATTTGATGTAAACTTTTGCGGTGTGTTTGTTGGGATTTGATGAATTTTGAGTTCATGATCAGTTTCTATCCATGAATATTATTTGAGTCTTCTTTGATCTCTTATATGCATGATTGCTTATAGCCTCGTATTTCTTCTTCGAATCTTTGGTTTAGTTAGGCTGACTAGATCGATTTTTCTTGCCATGGCAAGAGGTGCTTTGTGATGGGTTCGATCTTGCGATGTCCTTTCCCAGTGGCAGAAGGGGCAGCAAGGCACACATGTATCGTTGCCATTAAGGATAACAAGATGGGGTCTATTCCTACATGAATAGATCTTGTATACATCATGTCATCGTTCTTATTGCATTACTCCGTTTTTCCATGAACTTAATACACTAGATGCATACTGGATAGCGGTCGATGTGTGGAGTAATATTGGTAGATGTAGGCAGGAGTCGGTCTACTTATATTGGACATGATGCCTATATAATGATCATCGCCTTGTGAGGGAGTCCTGGTTTAAGGGGTCCTCGGGAGGTCGACCTATTGCATATGGGCCGGACTATATGGGCCACTTGCCGAATATTGGAAGGATTGAAGATCTCGTCTCCTTGTGAGGGAGTCCTGGTTTGGAGTAGTGAATAGGCATGTTTATCCCTTCGACGTGTAACCGACCATGTGTAAACCCTAGGGACCCCTGGCGTCAATATAAGCCGGAGGGTTTTAGGTGGTAGAACAGGAGAACTCATCTAGGAGGGTTTAGCTATTTGATCTCGAGGTAGATCAACTCTGTAATCCGCTTACTATCAATATAATCAAGCAGGACGTAGGGTATTACCTCCATAGGAGGGCCCGAACCTGGGTAAAACCTTGTCCCCTTCGTCTCTTGTTACCATCAATCCTAGTCTCACAGCTCAGGACCCCCTACCCGAGATCCGCCGGTTTTGACACCGACATTGGTGCTTTCATTGAGAGTCCCGTTGTGATCACCAGAAGGAATCGATGGCTCGCCTAGTCATCAACGAAGAGGTCCGCAATCCGGGCAATTTTGTCCCCGGACAGATCTTCGCTTTCGGCAGCGTTGTGCTGCACGCCGACCCGACCGGCCATCTAGGCCGCGTCGGAAGTTTTGCCCCTGATCAAGAGGTCAGATTCGGGAACTTAGAGTTCTTCGTAGACTCTCGAGGTGATCTGTCACTAACCGGGCTTGCAGTCTTGCCTGCCATGCCCGAAGACTCTGAGGCTTTAACCCCAGATCCATCTTTCGGCTCTGCCCGCGGGATCTACCCCGGCGAGGCCCCGATTGTTAGTCCGGATCAGGTCATAGTGCCCGACATCCGGACATCAGTTCTTGCCGAGCACTCTCCCTGCACTGATGCATCGGAGGTTCACTCCAGAAGATCTGCGCAGACCGGTCCGATCGAACTCTCAATACTCGATGAGGCTCTAGATCGAATCTCGTCGATGAAGATCAACGACGACCCAAACCCGATCTGTTCTCAGATCGGGCGCCAGACTGGTCAGGACGGATTTTTCGTCCCACCCACCACCCACTTGATAGCCACTGTCGAGGATTTAACCGACATGCTAGATTATGCCTCCGAGGAGGCAGAGCACATGGATGAGGAGGATCACGCCCTCACCCCCGCTAGGACAGGGCAGTGGACTGCCACCTCCACATACGACGTCTACATGGTGGACACTCTGAAAAACAACGCCGATAAATCGGACGAAGCACCGTCAAGACGCCAAATGCCGCATAAACGTTCAAAAGGGAAAAAGGGGCGAAAGTCTACCGATGGCACCGGGGACGAAGATACCCCGGAAGACATCGGCGGCCCCGAAATCCCCGAACACCCATTAGACGGTCAGGAGAGGCCCGAAGTGTTGGAAATATGCCCTAGAGGCAATAATAAATTGGTTATTATTATATTTCCTTGTTAATGATAATCGTTTATTATCCATGCTATAATTGTATTGATTGGAAACTCAAATACATGTGTGGGTACATAGACAACACTGTGTCCCTAGTAAGCCTCTAGTTGACTAGCTTGTTGATCAAAGATGGTTAAGGTTTCCTAGCCATGGACATGAGATGTCATTTGATAACGGGATCACATCATTAGGAGAATGATGTGATGGACAAGACCCAAACTGTAAACGTAGCATTTGATCGTGTCAGTTTATTGCTATTGTTTTCTGCATGTCAAGTATCTGTTCCTTTGACCATGAGATCATGCAACTCACTGACACCGGAGGAATACCTTGTGTGTATCAAACGTCGCAACGTAACTGGGTGACTATAAAGGTGCTCTACAGGTATCTCCGAGGGTGTCTGTTGGGTTGGCATGGATCAAGACTGGGATTTGTTACTCCGTGTGACGGAGAGGTATCTCAGGGCCCACTCGGTAATACAACATCACATTGAGCCTTGCAAGCAAAGTGACTAAAGAGTTAGCCACAGGATCTTGTATTACGGAACGAGTAAAGAGACTTGCCGGTAACGAGATTGAACTAGGTATAGTGATACCGACGATCGAATCTCGGGCAAGTAACATACCGAAGAACAAAGGGAACAGCATACGGGATTAACTGAATCCTTGACATAGAGGTTCGACCGATAAAGATCTTCGTAGAATATGTAGGAGCCAATATGGGCATCCAGGTCCCGCTATTGGTTATTGGCCGTAGAGGTGTCTCGGTCATGTCTACATAGTTCTCGAACCCGCAGGGTCTACACACTTAACGTTTGGTGACGATTAGTATAATTGAGTTATTATGTTGGTGACCGAAAGTTGTTCGGAGTCCCGGATAAGATCCCGGACATGATGAGGATCTCCGGAATAGTCCGGAGGTAAAGATTGATATATGTGATAATAGTGTTTTGATCTCCGGAAGGGTTCCGGAGTTCACCGGAAGGGGTTCCGGATGTTTACCGAAGTGTTCGGGTGCAGCAACACTTTATATGGGCCAAAGGGATAAAGCCCACGAGGTATTGGAAAGTGCAAAAAGTAGTTTTGCTGCCGCGTAAGCGGTACTACCGCTTGTGTGAAGCGGTACTACCGCCCGAGCGGTACTACCGCTTGTGTGAAGCGGTACTACCGCCCAAGCGGTACTACCGCTTGTAAGCGGTACTACCGCTTGTGCGCGGCTGTGCACGGTTCGGCAGAGATCCGAGTTGGACTCTTTTCCTGCGGGCCAAACCGACCTTGTGCGGGCAAAACCGACCTGGAGGAGGCTTTTACTCCAAGTTTAGACCCCAAGGCTCAACATATAAATAGAGGGGCAGGGCTAGCACACGGGATACATCAAGATTTCCCCAAGCCGTGTGCGGCAACCCTAACCCTCTAGTTCCTCCGTCATAATCTCCGTAGCGCTTGGCGAAGCCCTGCAGAGATTGTTCCTCACCACCATCACCACGCCGTCGTGCTGCTGGAACTCAACCACTACTTCATCATCGCTCGCTGGATCGAGGAGGTGAAGGCGTCATCAAGCCGTACGTGTGTTGAACGCGGAGGTGCCGTCCGTTCGGCACTAGTTCGTGATCGGATCGAGGGACGACGTGCGATTTGGATCGCGGAGACGTTCGACTACATCAACCGCGTTTCTTAAACGCTTCCGCTTAGCGATCTACAAGGGTATGTAGATTCACTCTCCCTCTCGTAGATGCTCATCACCATGGATAGATCTTGTGTGTGCGTAGGAAAATTTTTGTTTCCCATGCAACGTTCCCCAACAGTGGCATCATGAGCCAGGTCTATGCGTAGATGAGATCTCGAGTAGAACACAAACGAGTTGTGGGCGTGGGTGTATACATATTGCTTGCCGTTACTAGTTGATATTTGATTCGGCGGTACTGTGAGATGAAGCGGCCCGGACCGACATTACGCGTACACTTACGCGAGACAGGTTCCTTCAAGTAACATGTAACTTCGTTGCATAAAGATGGCTAGCGGGTGTCTGTCTCTCTCACTTTAGTTGAATCGATTTCAATGAAGAGGGTTCTTTTAGAAGATCAAAAAGCAATCACTACACCACGTTGTGGTTTTGCGTAGGTAAGAACGGTTCTTGCAAACCCGTAGCAGCCACGTAAAATTTGCAACAACAATTAGAGGACGTCTAACTTGTTTTTGCAGGGTATGTTGTGATGTGATATGGCCAATTACATGATGAGATATATGTGATGTATGAGATGATCATGTGTTGTATAGAATATCACGACTTGCATGTCGATGAATACGGCAACTGGCAGGAGCCATAGAGTTGTCTTTAATTATTGTATGACCTGCGTGTCAATCATTAAGCGCTATGTAATGCTTTACTTTATCGCTAAACGTTAGCAATAGTCGTGGAAGCAACAGTCGGCGCGACAACCTTATGGCGACACGTTGATGGAGATCAAGATGATGGAGATCATGGTGTCATGCCGGTGACGATGGAGATCATGCCGGTGCTTTGGAGATGGAGATCAAAAGCACAAGTTCATGGCCATATCATGTCACTTATGATTTGCATGTGATGTTAATCCTTTTATGCATCTTATTTTGCTTAGGACGACGGTAGCATTATAAGGTGATCCCTCACTTAAATTTCAAGATAAATTGTGTTCTCCCCGAGTGTGCACCGTTGCGAAAGTTCGTCGTTTCCAGACACGCCGTGATGATCGGGTGTGATAGACTCTACGTTCGCATACAACGGGTGCAAGCCATGTTGCACGTGCGGAACACTCAGGTTAAACTTGACGAGCCTAGCATGTACAGACATGGCCTCAGAACACAAGAGACCGAAAGGTCGAACATGAGTCATATAGTAGATATGATCAACATGAAGATGTTCACCATTGAAACCACCTCAACTCACGTGATGATCGGACTTGAGTTGGTGGATTTGGATCATGTTACACTCGAATGATCGGAGGGATGTCAATTTGAGTGGGAGTTTTTAAGTAATATGATTAACTAAACTCATTATCTAGAACAATAGTCTAAGTTGTCTTTGCTATATTTATGTTGTAGATCATGGCTCGCGCAGTAGCACCCCTGAATTTTAATGCGTTCCTAGAGAAAGCTAAGTTGAAAGATGATGGAAGTAACTTTGTGGACTGGGCCCGTAATCTAAGGATTATCCTTACGGCTTCCCAGAAGGCTTATGTCCTTGATGCACCGCTTGGTGATCCACCCGCTCCAGTTGAGTCTCTAGACGTTGTGAACGCCTGGCAGGCTCGTTCTGATGATTACTCAATAGTTCAATGTGCAATGTTGTATGGCTTAGAACCGGGACTTCAAAGACGTTTTGAACGTCATGGAGCATATGAGATGTTCCAGGAGTTGAAGTTTATCTTTCAGAAGAATGCCCGGATCGAGAGATATGAGATCTCCGATAAGTTCTATGCTTGCAAGATGGAGGAGAACGGGTCTATCTGTGATCACGTGCTCAGAATGTCTGGGTACTCCACCCGTCTGGCTGAGTTAGGGATGCCCCTTCCGCCAGAGGCTATCACTGACAGAGTTCTTCAATCATTGCCACCTAGCTATAAGAGCTTCGTGTTGAACTATAACATGCACAGGATGAACAAGTCAGTCGCCGAGCTGTTTGCGATGCTGAAAGCCGCTGAGTCTGAAATTCAGAAGGAGCATCAAGTGTTGCTGGTCAATAAAACCACTAGTTTCAAGAAAAATGGCAAGGGTAAGAAGGGTAACTCCAAGCAGAGTGGCAAAGCAGTTGCTCCTCTCGTGAAGAAACCCAAGGCTGGACCCAAACCAGAAACTGTGTGTTTTCATTGCAAGGGAACTGGACACTGGAAGCGGAATTGCCCCAAGTATTTGGCTGACAAGAAGGCGGCCAACAACAAACAAGGTATATATGATATACATGTTATTGATGTGTACCTTACCAACTCTCGTTGTAGTGCCTGGGTATTTGATACCGGTGCGGTTGCTCATATTTGCAACTCAAAACAGGAACTGCGGAATAGACGGAGGCTGGCAAAGGACGAAGTGACGATGCGCGTGGGAAATGGTTCCAAGGTTGATGTGATCGCCGTCGGCACGCTCGCTCTTCGATTACCGTCGGGATTAGTGATGAACCTAAATAAGTGTTATTTGGTGCCTGCGTTAAGCATGAACATTATATCTGGATCTTGTTTATTGCGAGACGGTTACTCATTTAAATCAGAGAATAATGGTTGTTCTATTTATATGAGTAATATCTTTTATGGTCATGCACCCAATGTGAGGGGTTTTATTCTTATTGAATCTCGATAGTAATGATACACATGTTCATAACATTGATGACAAAAGATGTAGAATTGATAATGATAATACCACTTTCTTGTGGCACTGCCGTTTAGGTCATATTGGCGTAAAACGCATGAGGAAGCTCCATGCTGATGGACTTTTGGAGTCACTTGATTTTGAATCACTTGACACATGTGAGCCATGCCTCATGGGCAAGATGACTGAAACTCCGTTCTCTGGAACAATGGAACGGGCAAGTGACTTATTGGAAATCATACATACTGATGTGTGCGGTCCGATGAGCATTGAGGCGCGCGGTGGTTATCGTTACTTTCTCACCTTCACGGATGACTTAAGTAGATATGGGTATATTTACTTAATGAAACACAAGTCTGAAACATTTGAAAAGTTCAAACAATTTCAGAGTGAAGTTGAGAATCATCGTAACAAGAAGATTAAATTCCTACGATCTGATCGAGGAGGAGAATATCTGAGTTATGAGTTTGGCAGTCACTTAAGACAGTGTGGAATTGTTTCACAATTAACACCGCCTGGAACACCACAGCGTAATGGTGTGTCCGAATGTCGTAATCGAACCTTATTAGATATGGTGCGATCTATGATGTCTCTTGCCGATTTGCCACTATCGTTTTGGGGTTATGCATTAGAGACAGCTGCATTCACTTTAAATAGGGCACCATCGAAATCCGTTGAGACGACGCCATATGAACTTTGGTTTGGCAAGAAGCCAAAGCTGTCGTTTCTTAAAGTTTGGGGATGTGATGCTTATGTCAAAAAGCTTCAGCCTGAAAAGCTGGAACCCAAAGCGGAGAAATGCGTCTTCATAGGATACCCAAAAGAGACAGTTGGGTATACCTTCTACCTCAGATCCGAAGGCAAAGTGTTTGTCGCTAAAAACGGAACATTTCTTGAGAAAGAGTTTCTCTCGAAAGAATTGAGTGGGAGGAAGATAGAACTTGATGAGGTTGTTGAACCTTTACTTCAACCTGAGAGTAGCGCAGCGCAGAAAGTTGTTTCTGTGGAGCCTACATTAGCTGAAGAGGAAGTTAATGATGATGATCATGAAGCTTTGGATCAAGTTGCTATCGAACCTCGTAGGTCGACAAGGACGCGTACTACTCCTGAGTGGTACGGCAACCCTGTCTTAAAAATCATGTTGTTAGACAACGATGAACCTACGAGCTATGGAGAAGCGATGATGGGCCCGGATTCCGAGAAGTGGTTAGAGGCCATGAAATCCGAGGTGGGATCCATGTATGAAAACAAAGTATGGACTTTGGAAGTATTACCTGAAGGGCGTAAGGCCATTCAGAACAAATGGATCTTTAAGAGGAAGACGGACGCGGACGGTAATGTCACCGTCTATAAAGCTCAACTTGTGGCAAAGGGTTTTTCACAAGTTCAAGGAGTTGACTACGATGAGACCTTCTCACCCGTAGCGATGCTTAAGTCCGTCAGAATCATGTTAGCAATAGCTGCCTTTTTCGATTATGAAATTTGGCAGATGGATGTCAAAACAGCGTTCCTTAACGGTTACCTTAAGGAAGAGTTGTATATGATGCAACCAGAAGGTTTTGTCGATCCAGAGAATGCTGAAAAATTTGCAAACTCCAGCGATCCATTTATGGACTGGTGCAAGCATCTCGGAGTTGGAATCTTCGTTTTGATGAGGTGATCAAAGCGTTCGAGTTTATACAAGTTTACGGAGAAGCTTGTATTTACAAGAAAGTGAGTGGGAGCTCTATAGCGTTTCTAATATTATATGTGGATGACATATTACTGATTGGAAACAATATAGAAATGCTGGAAAGCGTAAAGGAATATTTGAACAAGAGTTTTTCAATGAAGGACCTAGGAGAAGCTGCTTTCATATTAGGCATCAAGATCTATAGAGATAGATCGAGACGCTTAATAGGACTTTCACAAAGCACATACCTTGACAAAGTTTTGAAGAAGTTCAAAATGGATCAGTCCAAGAAGGGGTTCTTGCCTGTTTTGCAAGGTGTGAAGTTGAGTAAGACTCAATGCCCAGTGACTGCAGAAGATAGAGAAAAGATGAGTGTCATCCCCTATGCTTCAGCCATAGGCTCTATTATGTATGCAATGCTGTGCACAAGACCCGATGTCAGCCTTGCCATAAGTATGGTCGGAAGGTTTCAAGGTGATCCAGGAATGGAACACTGGACGGCGGTCAAGAATATCCTGAAGTACCTGAAAAGGACTAAGGACATGTTTCTCGTTTATGGAGGTGATCAAGAGCTCGTCGTAAAGGGTTACGCCGATGCAAGCTTTGACACTGATCCGGATGACTCTAAGTCGCAAACCGGATACGTATTTATTCTTAATGGGGGTGCGGTTAGCTGGTGCAGTTCCAAGCAAAGCGTGGTAGCTGATTCTACATGCGAAGCGGAGTACATCGCTGCCTCGGAGGCGGCGAAGGAAGGTTTCTGGATGAAGGAGTTCATGACAGATCTTGGAGTAGTGCCTAGTGCGCTTAACCCAATGACTCTGTTTTGTGATAATACTGGTGCCATTGCTCTAGCCAAGGAACCAAGATTTCACAAGAGGACCAGACACATAAAGCGACGTTTCAATTCCATCCGCGATTACATCAAGGAGGATGACATAAATATATGCAAAGTACACACGGATCTGAATGTTGCAGATCCAATGACTAAACCTCTTCCAAAGGCTAAACATGAACAACACCAGAACTGCATGGGTGTTCGATTCATTACAATGTAAATCACATAGTGATGTGAACTATATTATTGACTCTAGTGCAAGTGGGAGACTGTTGGAAATATGCCCTAGAGGCAATAATAAATTGGTTATTATTATATTTCCTTGTTAATGATAATCGTTTATTATCCATGCTATAATTGTATTGATTGGAAACTCAAATACATGTGTGGGTACATAGACAACACTGTGTCCCTAGTAAGCCTCTAGTTGACTAGCTTGTTGATCAAAGATGGTTAAGGTTTCCTAGCCATGGACATGAGATGTCATTTGATAACGGGATCACATAATTAGGAGAATGATGTGATGGACAAGACCCAAACTGTAAACGTAGCATTTGATCGTGTCAGTTTATTGCTATTGTTTTCTGCATGTCAAGTATCTGTTCCTTTGACCATGAGATCATGCAACTCACTGACACCGGAGGAATACCTTGTGTGTATCAAACGTCGCAACGTAACTGGGTGACTATAAAGGTGCTCTACAGGTATCTCCGAGGGTGTCTGTTGGGTTGGCATGGATCAAGACTGGGATTTGTTACTCCGTGTGACGGAGAGGTATCTCAGGGCCCACTCGGTAATACAACATCACATTGAGCCTTGCAAGCAAAGTGACTAAAGAGTTAGCCACAGGATCTTGTATTACGGAACGAGTAAAGAGACTTGCCGGTAACGAGATTGAACTAGGTATAGTGATACCGACGATCGAATCTCGGGCAAGTAACATACCGAAGAACAAAGGGAATAGCATACGGGATTAACTGAATCCTTGACATAGAGGTTCGACCGATAAAGATCTTCGTAGAATATGTAGGAGCCAATATGGGCATCCAGGTCCCGCTATTGGTTATTGGCCGTAGAGGTGTCTCGGTCATGTCTACATAGTTCTCGAACCCGCAGGGTCTACACACTTAACGTTTGGTGACGATTAGTATAATTGAGTTATTATGTTGGTGACCGAAAGTTGTTCGGAGTCCCGGATAAGATCCCGGACATGATGAGGATCTCCGGAATAGTCCGGAGGTAAAGATTGATATATGTGATAATAGTGTTTTGATCTCCGGAAGGGTTCCGGAGTTCACCGGAAGGGGTTCCGGATGTTTACCGAAGTGTTCGGGTGCAGCAACACTTTATATGGGCCAAAGGGATAAAGCCCACGAGGTATTGGAAAGTGCAAAAAGTAGTTTTGCTGCCGCGTAAGCGGTACTACCGCTTGTGTGAAGCGGTACTACCGCCCGAGCGGTACTACCGCTTGTGTGAAGCGGTACTACCGCCCAAGCGGTACTACCGCTTGTAAGCGGTACTACCGCTTGTGCGCGGCTGTGCACGGTTCGGCAGAGATCCGAGTTGGACTCTTTTCCTGCGGGCCAAACCGACCTTGTGCGGGCAAAACCGACCTGGAGGAGGCTTTTACTCCAAGTTTAGACCCCAAGGCTCAACATATAAATAGAGGGGCAGGGCTAGCACACGGGATACATCAAGATTTCCCCAAGCCGTGTGCGGCAACCCTAACCCTCTAGTTCCTCCGTCATAATCTCCGTAGCGCTTGGCGAAGCCCTGCAGAGATTGTTCCTCACCACCATCACCACGCCGTCGTGCTGCTGGAACTCAACCACTACTTCATCATCGCTCGCTGGATCGAGGAGGTGAAGGCGTCATCAAGCCGTACGTGTGTTGAACGCGGAGGTGCCGTCCGTTCGGCACTAGTTCGTGATCGGATCGAGGGACGACGTGCGATTTGGATCGCGGAGACGTTCGACTACATCAACCGCGTTTCTTAAACGCTTCCGCTTAGCGATCTACAAGGGTATGTAGATTCACTCTCCCTCTCGTAGATGCTCATCACCATGGATAGATCTTGTGTGTGCGTAGGAAATTTTTTGTTTCCCATGCAACGTTCCCCAACACGAAGACCATCTCAACCCCGATGATCCTGATGACGACAACTACCTTCGCTCTATTGAGGGGGAGGACAATGCAGAAGCCGATGACTTCGCCATTCCCGATAATCCTGCAGATCAGGAACTATTCAGGCAACAGCTGTTATCTACGGCTCGCAGCCTGAGAGCAAAAGAACGACAGCTCAAAGCCGAACAAGATGACCTCAACGACCGATGGACGAGAGTCCTCTCCGCTGAGGAAGGATACGGCACCGGTCTATCGGACCGACCTAAGAGCTACCCACGCAGAAGGATGCTGCCACAATTTGACGACGAGCTCACCGATACGCCGTCTCCCAAGCATACCCTATATGACAGCCCAGACCGCCCTCCACGAGGACGAGACAGGACTGCTGACGATGCCGGCTATAGGCCGACGATACCCCGTAGACGGGGAAAGGAGCCACTAGAGCCCGATGACAGGTTCGACCTGCGACACGACCCGGATTACAGAGCAGGTCGTACGTGATCCATCTACGGATCCAGGGGATACTCACCCGATCGACGGGAAGGGTACCGTCCTCGTTTCGACCACGACAATGAAGGTCGGGAACAACACCGAGCTCGGCTAGACGCCGATCACCGGCGCAACATAGCTCGGGTTAGGGGCGCTGCACACCCACTGTGCTTCACAGACGAGGTAATGCGGCATCAGTTCCCGGAAGGGTTTAAACCCGTAAACATAGAGCAATACGATGGGACAACTGACCCAACCGTATGGATTGAGGATTTCCTCCTCCACATCCACATGGCACGAGGAGATGATCTCCACGCCATCAAATACTTACCCCTGAAGCTCAAGGGGCCAGCTCGGCACTGGTTAAATAGCCTCCCCGAAAACTCTATTGGATGCTGGGAAGACCTAGAAGAGGCATTCCGATCTAACTTCCAGGGCACTTATGTTCGGCCGCCGGACTCCTCAGATCTAAGCAACGTCGTTCAGAAGCCAGGAGAGTTCGCGCGGCTATTCTGGAATCGTTTCCTGACCAAGAAGAATCAGATCGTAGACTGCCCGGACGCCGAAGTGATAGCCTCCTTCAGGCATAATATTCGGGATGAGTGGCTGGCTCGATAGCTCGGCCAGGACAAACCAAGGACAATGTCCGCCCTCACATCACTCATGACCCGCTTTTGCGTGCGCAAGGCTAACTGGCTAGCTAGACGTAGCCATAACCCCGAAGACCCCGGAACCTCTGAAGTTCGGGATGGAAACGGGAAACCGAAGCGCAACAAGAACAAGCGCCGGCACAATAATAGTGATGCCGATGACACGGCTGTTAACGTCGGCTTCCGCAATTCCCGGCATGGGCAGCGGAAGAAGCCTCCTAAAGGAAAACACGACGGACCCACCCCGCTGGACAAGATCCTAGAGAGGCCTTGCCAGATCCACGGCACTCAGGAGAAGCCCGCCAATCACACCAACCGTAACTGTTGGGTCTTCAAACAGGCCGGCAAGCTCGCATCTGAGGACCAGGGCAAGAGCCCACGCAGCGAGGATGAGGACGAACCTTGTGGTCTGATCGGTGGCGGAGAAAAGAAATTCCCTCCAGAGGTTAAGACAGTAAACATGATCTACGCCACTCATATACCCAAAAAGGAGAGGAAGCGCGCCCTTCGAGATGTCTACGCCATAGAGCCTGTAGCCTCGAAGTATAACCCATGGTCGGCATATCCGATCACCTTAGATCGACGTCACCATCCGACCAGTATCCGTCACGGGGGTTCAGCCGCTCTCGTCCTAGACCCAATTATAGATGGGTACCACCTCACTAAAGTCCGCATGGATGGTGGAAGTAGCCTCAATCTGATCTACTCAGATACGGTGAAAAAGATGGGCATAGATCCGTCAAGGATCAAGCCCAGTAACACTACCTTCAAAGGAGTGATCCCGGGCGTTGAAGCCCGGTGCACAGGCTCTGTAAACCTAGAGGTTGTGTTCGGCTCGCCCGATAACTTTCGAAGCAAAGACTTGATCTTCGACATCGTACCCTTCCGCAGTGGCTATCACGCCCTGCTCGGCCGTACAGCGTTCGCTCGCTTTAACGCCGTTCCGCACTACGCATACCTCAAGCTCAAGATGCCTGGCCCTAAGGGCGTCATTACCGTCAATGGCAACACAGAGCGCTCCCTCCGAACTGAGGAACATGCGTTGGCCCTGGCGGCCGAATTCCATTACACCGATGATTGGCAAGCGCCGACATATGCCGCAAAGGCATCCAAGGCTGGGAAGCGAGCTCGGTCTCAACCCGAAGTACTAGAACCTTCTTCTCCCCATAAATAGGGACTCGCCCCCCATCGCACGGCCCTATTACCGGCAAAGTACGTGCCGAAAAGGCACAACTTCGCGCTCAAAATTCCATGGTCAGCGGTGGGGAAAAACTATTAGAGGGTAGGTGCTCGGCTGGACCGAACTATTACCGTCAACATGTCATCGGACTTACTACAGGTACCATAAAGTGCCTGCTAAAGGCGTCAAGCTCATCCATACCTCGACAACTTCTCAAGACCGTTTCTTCAAGGTCCGTTCGCCGAACTAACAAAGCCCATAAAGGCATACACCGCCTTAGGAGATGCAGGAGCAGATAAGCGACAGGGCACATCAAGGACGTCATGTCATCTATCGAAGGCCCTTGGTACAACCTCTCCTATAAAATTTATATTTCATTTATCAAATACCTGTAAACAGTTGCATCGGCAATTTGAATAATAAGAGTTGTTGAGTAAAATACAGATATATCATTTTCTCTTTGCTGTCCCTTTTCGGTACACTTTCTGTTTTCTCCCTCTCCTTGCGAACCTGTTTAGTATACTGTACGATGCAACCAGCTAATAGACCGGGGGCTCAGCCTTAAAAATCGCCCTAATCACAATTTCTTTAAGTGTTCGGCGTCTTGGAATTCCTCTTTATATGCATTGGTTCCAAACTATGTCTTGGGTCAATAGTTGGGTTGCCCGGCTCCTATGCTTGCCCCTTTATGTTCCGCTAGTTCGGCTAAAAGGGCAAAGGGAGCACCACTGCGATTGCGCTTCCGGCTAGTTTGGTTAGGCGCCTCAGCGGAGAAAGCCGAAAACTGACCATCATGGTATGCGAGAACCGGTCTGCGAATCCGAGCTTAACTAAATCTCGTCAGGGGTTATTCCGTGTCATACGATGGGTTTGGTGTTAGTACAAACCAGGTAATATAGGCTTTGGCCGCGGTCTATCTGAACATCACAAACACCTGGGGGCTAGTCATCAGCCCCCGCACTCCATTCTCGCGCCCCTATGGCAAAGTGAAAGCAATAAAGCATTATGGTCCGATTGCCTTGTCCGCCCCACACTACCGCCTTCGGGTACCAATAGTTCGGCTAAGGGTCACAGTGCGTTGGTAGAGACATCCCACGTAGTATCTACATGGGGGCTGAAGCCGACGACTCGCCGCTTTCAGTTTTAACGGCCACATAGGAGTTATAAAGGATGCAAAGCATATAAGACATGATAAACCATGCGTCTTAAATATAAACGCGTTAAAGAGTCTTCGGACACATTACAACGCCTTTACTCATACACATCCTCTCTCGAACACTGCGCCTCTATTGCCCGAGCACCGTCCATTACGCCGGAGAAGTATAGCTCGGGGCGCCTATGCTCTTTTCCGGTAGGCGGAGGAGCGGTGGCTATCTTCATTGGATCCAGCCCCGGCCAGTGCACCTTGGCCTTCGCAAAGGTCATCTGAGCTCCCTCGATGCAGGAAGATCGCCTTAGCGCGTCGATCCGGGACGAGGCGTCATTCAGCTTCCGCACCAGGCCGAAGTAGCTGCCCGGCAACGGCTCATTGGGCCATAGCCGGATGCAGAGATCCTTCATTGCCGGCTCCGCCATACGGTGTAGCTCCATCAGCTGCTTCAGCTGCTCAAGAAGAAGAGGAGAGCGCTCGGGGGCTTCAAACTACGCCCAGAACAGCCGAGCTTCATCTCCTTCTCCCCGCGAACCATAGAACTGGTTCGCGTCCGCCGCGCTCTTCTGAAGGTCCAAGCAGGCGCCTGAGGAACGCCATACTTGGGTGAGCAATTTGAACTTGCTATCCCCGTAAACACACTGCAATGAATACGGCTTACCGTCCATGATAGCTTTGGCTTGGCTGAGCTCCTCTTCAAATGACCGCCTATCCACCCGCTCCTTTTGGAGATTGGTTTTCAGGGTGGATAGTTCGGCGGCCTGCTCCCCGCCTTTCCGCTCCAGTTCCTCGCACTTCCGCCCAGCGTCTTTGAGCTCCTGCTGGATTTCCTCCACCCGAGCCTCGTGCTTGTCACTGGTGGCTCTCAGGGCGGATAGCGCAGTAGCTGCTTCTTTGGCAGCCGCCTTCTCCACCGCAGCCTCCTGCTTGGCCTTCTCAAGCTCGGCCTTGAGCTTCTCAATCTCCTTCACCGAGGCTGCGCAAGCATTAAGCATATCAAACAACACTGCATTGACAGTACGGTAACGAAGAGTTTTTTACTCTAATTCGACTTACCTTGCGCCTCGTCGAATCTCTTGTTTAGAGCGTCAAGCTCGTCTTCGGAGCTCTTGAGCTTCCGATTTAGCTCTTCTAGCTCGGCAGCGTTATTGGCCGCTGCCGTCGACGAAGCCTGTAACAAACAACATCATATAACGTTACAGGAGTTTACAACCTCCGAACTTTCACTAAAATGGTCCTGTGTACGGTCCTCTTAAGGGCTGACAGAACGTTCCAAACATATATTGTCCTATACATAGTTCGGTTAAGGATCTATGATTTGACCCCCAGGTAAGTTTTTTCTAAACTCACCTGGGGCTCGGGGGCTGCCATGTATATAATAATTACTCAAAGAAATCAATATTTCACAAAATAGAGCATTACATGGCTTACCTGAAAGCCCGTCAGGAGACCGTTGAAGGCCTCCTTCAGTACGATATCCACGGACTGAATGCTCTGCAGTACCGCACCCATAAGAGTGCGGTGCTCCCCGGAGATGGAGGCGCTTGATAGAGCCTCCCCCATAGCCGGCCACCCATTGGTCGATGGCGCCGGCGGGGATCGATTGGCCCGATCTCCAATCGGAGATTGAACCGGTGCCTCTGGAGGCATGGTGCGCTGCGGAGACCGCCTTGGAGGTGACTGGACATCTTCTCGTCCGGTCTCCTCAGTATCCGGGAGAGGCCTCTCTCCCGGGTCTTCGGCGGCCGAGGTTTTGGCCTCGGCCATGAAGTCATCACCCCCAGTGTCCGGCTCCAAGGGAGCTTGTTGGGAGGACACCTCCAAGGCATCTTTCGCTGCGCTCGGAGGAGAGGGGTGTGACGCGGTCCCACTCTCCGCTAGCTCGGCGGGCTGGGTCTCCCCGTCCGACACTTGATCGGTGGGGAGGACTTGTGGTGGGCTGTAGTTCAATAAGCGTTCACATGTTAATAGTATTCGAAACTTAGCGCTAATAGCTCGGAAAGGTTTTCGGATCTGTACCTTCGAGGTGGGGGCTTGACCCTGAGGTTCCTTTGCGGAACCCTCTCGAAGTCCTCGGACCCAGTATCCGAGTCCGAGCTGTCGTTGGACGAGATAACCTATGTCCGGCGCGCTTTCTTTGGGGCGGGGGGATCTAAGTCCTCCGGGGCGTCCGGTGACGCCGCCCTCTTTCCTGCGAGGGGGGAATCGCCTCCCTCCTCACCCTCATGCTCCTCCTCCTGGTTTGAGGAGGCGTGGATTTCTTCGGACACAGCCTCCGGCTGGTCGCTGTTGCGCAGGCCTGTTCGGCCTGGCTTCTTCTTCTCCTTCTTCTCTGGCGCCTTGTAAGGCGCCACGACGAGCATCTCCAATAGTAGCGGAGACTTGGGGTCTTCGGGCTGTGGAGCCGGACACTTGATGCCCGTGGCTTTGCTCAACCATTCCTGTGAAAGGTGATCGGAAATTGCTTAGACTATCTTTAGGAAGATAGAACCGGTGAAATGAAACTATGCTATACCTCGGGTGGGGGCTTGATGGCGCTCAAGCCCTTGTCCTCCTTCTTGCCCGGCCAGTTCTCCTGCGCCTTGAACAGCGCCTTCCATAGCTTCTCCCACGTGGTGCGGAAAAGTTGACGAACTGTAGGATCGTCGTCAGTCCGGTAATCCCACATAGGAGAACTCCGGCGCTGGCAGGGGAGGATGCGCCGCCGAAGCATAACCTGGACAACATTGGTCAGGCTGACTCCCTCCCTGATTAGGGAGGCGATGCCCCTCTGCAGGTCCTCCACCTCTGTGTCCGACCCCCAGTCAAGGCCCTTTCGGACCCATGTGGTCAATCTGGTCGGAGGGCCTGATCTGAATTCGGCAGGAACAGTTCCGCCCTCCTCCCTTGGCTCGGTGATGTAAAACCACTCTTTTTGCCAGGTCTTGATGGTGTCGATGAAGGTGCCGGATGGCCACACTGCGCGCGGAAGCTTGCCGATGACTGCCCCGCCGCAATCCGCATGTGCGCCGGCGACACACTTCGGCTTGATGTTAAAGATCTTGAGCCACAGTCCGAAGTGTGGCTCGACTCGCAGGAACGCCTCGCAGACGATGATGAAGGCCGATATATGCATAAAAGAGTTCGGCAGGAGGTCGTGGAAGTCGAGGCCATAGAAGAACATGAGGCCCCTCATGAAGGGGTGAAGTGGGAAGCTTAACCCTCTGATGAAGTGAGGGATGAAGACCACCCTCTCGCCTAGTTTGGGGGTGTGGATCACCTGACCTTCCTCTGCGGCGCGGTGGAAGACGTTGGTGGGGAGGTATCCGGCCTCCTTGAGGTCTCGGATGTCCTGGTCGGTGACTGAGGAAGCCTCCCACTTGCCGCTAGAACCTGAGCCGGCCATGGTTGTGCTCGGAGGAGGAGTGGATTGGGAAACCTAGATCTGGGCTCTGGAAGCTCGGGAGAAGGGGGAAGCGGGGATGCGAATGCGAGATGCGGATAAGCCTTGGGGTTTTCTTCCCCTTTTATTAAAGCTTGCTGCCGGTTAGCCTCCCTTCACGGCGCCGTGAATCTCTCCGCTTCCCAAGGCATGCGTGCCGTTATACGCGCGTGATCAAACATATCCCATGTAAAATGGGGCATGATCTATGCATTGATGGATCGTGCTAGTGGAAACGGCCTCGAACCACGAAACAGGTCTTTTCGACTGGTTCAATGGTCGTGGTGGGCCGTGACTTTTCGTCTGAAAAGCTGTCAGAGAACACTATTGGCTCTCTGATGTTTGGCCTTCAAAGGACGAGCTACTCATGGTATACGGACGATCTATGATCGGAAAGATTACACGTCGACGGAGGCCGAGCTATATCCCGACCGATTACTGTTTGGAGAAAGGAACTCACCTCGCAAGCCAAAGACTCTGATCACTCGAAGCAGCTGGAGCTTGGACCCTTGGCGTTGGAGGCTAGTTCGGGGGCTACTGAGGGAGTCCTGGTTTAAGGGGTCCTCGGGAGGTCGACCTATTACATATGGGCCGGACTATATGGGCCACTTGCCGAATATTGGAAGGATTGAAGATCTCGTCTCCAAGGAGGAAGCTTCGAAAATCGTGGCTTGCCTTCCACGTTTGGAGTAGTGAATAGGCATGTTTATCCCTTCGATGTGGAACCGACCATGTGTAAACCCTAGGGACCCCTGGCGTCTATATAAGCCGGAGGGTTTTAGGTGGTAGAACAGGAGAACTCATCTAGGGTTTAGCTACTTGATCTCGAGGTAGATCAACTCTGTAATCCCCTTACTATCAATATAATCAAGCAGGACGTAGGGTATTACCTCCATAGGAGGGCCCAAACCTGGGTAAAACCTTGTCCCCTTCGTCTCTTGTTACCATAGATCCTAGTCTCACAGCTCGGGACCCCCTACCCGAGATCCGCCGGTTTTGACACCAACACCTTGGATATCGTCATGATTATTTGATCTTCTATCAATTGCCCAACAATAATTTGTTCACGCACCGTGCACTATACTCAAGAGAGAAGCCACTAGTGAATCCTACGACCCCCGGGTCTACTTTTCCAACATATTGCTTTCCGATCTATCTTTTTGCCGCTTTGCCTTCAGATCTACTAAACCAAAAACCCAAAAATATATTGCTGCACTTTTTATTTGCCCTTTTTATTTTGTGTTCTTGAGAGATCTATCTCTCCTATCTATCATTACCTAATCTATCTTTTTACCGTAGAGATATTGAAAACCTCTCTTACCCGTCGGGTTGCAAGTATTTGTTATTTGCGTGCTGGTGCTTCTTACTAGGTGGTGGTGATCCTCCTAATAGTTTGATACCTTGGTTTCATAACTGAGGGAAATACTTACCATCGCTGTGCTGCATCATCCCTTCCTCTTTCGGGAAATACCGACGCAGTCTCAAGCCACGTCAAATCTTCACCTCGACCAGAAACACAATTAGTTGCCCCTTAACATGTTGCACCTTCTGAAAATATTGGTTATGAAATTCCTTCGGGTATGGTAGAACAACTGCCAGCTAATCCTTATGCAGGAGACGGAACAAAACACCCTGATATGCACCTAATACATGTGGATGAAATTTGTGGATTATTTAAGCTTGCAGGTTTATCCGGAGATGAAGTTAAGAAGAAGATTTTCCCTTTATCTTTGAAGGGAAAAGCAGTGACATGGTATAGGCTATGTGATGATATTGGATCATGTAACTGGAATTGATTGCAATTAGAATTCCACCAAAAGTTTTATCCTATGCATCTAGTTCATCATGATCGGAATTATATATATAATTTTCGGCCTCGTGAAGGAGAAAGCATCGCTCTAGCATGGGGGAGGCTTAAGTTAATGTTATATTCATGCCCCAATCATGAGCTCCCGAGAGAAATTATTATTCAGAATTTTTATGCTCGACTTTCTAATAATGACCGATCCATGCTCGATACTTCTTGTGTTGGTTCTTTTATGAAGAAGACTATTGAATTCGAGTGGGATCTTTTAGAAAGAATTAAACGCAACTCTAAAGATTGGGAACTTGACAAAGGTAATGAGTCAGGTATAAAGCTTAAGTTTGATTGTGTTAAATCTTTTATGAATACCGATGCCTTTCACAAGTTTAGCACTAAATATGGACTCCGGTCCTTGGGAAGATAACCTACGGAAATCACCATGAATAAAGTGTGAACCGCCGTCAGTCATTAAATATCTTGGGACTCCGGTCCTCGGGAAGATAACCTATTTAAGCATTTTAATGGAGGTGTGATGATCAGCACTACTAGTTGGAATAGCTTCTACCCACTTAGTGACATAATCAACAGCAACCAAAATATGAGTGTACCCGTTGGAGGAAGGGAAAGGTCCCATATAATCAAAACCCCATACGTCAAATGGTTCAACAACAAGGGAATAATTCATAGGTATTTCCTGACGCTTACCGACATTGCCAATTCTTTGACATTCATCACAAGACAAGACAAACTTACGGGCATCTTTGAAGAGAGTAGGCCAATAAAAACCAGATTGCAATACCTTGTGAGTAGTTCTATCTCCCACATGATGACCTCCGTAAGCTTCGGAATGACATTTCCGTAGGATTTGTTCCTGTTCATGCTCAGGTACACAATGTCTAATAATACCATCTACTCCTTCTTTATAAAGATGTGGGTCATCCCAAAAATAATGTCTTAAGTCATAGAAGAATTTTTTCTTTTGTTGGTATGTGAAGCTAGGTGGTATATATTTAGCGACAATGTAGTTAGCATAATCAGCATACCAGGGTATGTTTTGTGAAACACTTATTGCAGCTAACTGTTCATCGGGGAAACTATCATCAATAGGTAGTGGGTCATCAAGAATATTTTCTAACCTAGATAAGTTATCAGCTACGGGGTTCTCAGCTCCCTTCCTATCAACGATATGCAAGTCAAATTCTTGAAGCAAGAGAACCCACCTAATGAGTCAAGGTTTAGCATCTTTATTTTCCATAAGGTATTTTATAGCAGCATGATCGGTGTGAACAATTACTTTGGAGTCAACAATATAGGATCTAAATTTATCACGGGCAAACACAACTACTAAAAATTCTTTTTCAGTAGTGGCATAATTTCGTTGAGCACTGTCTAGAGTTTTACTAGCATAATAGATAACGTTCAATTTCTTATCTACTCTTTGTCCTAGAACAGCACCAACAACATAATCACTAGCGTCACACATAATTTCAAAAGGCAAGTTCCAATCAGGTGGTTGAACGATAGGTGCAGAGGTTAAGGCTTTCTTGAGTGTTTCAAAGGCTTCCACACAATCATCATCAAAAACAAAAGGAATGTCCTTTTGCAACAGATTAGTAAGAGGCCTAGAAATTTTAGAGAAGTCTTTAATGAACCTCCTATAAAAACCAGCATGACCAAGGAAACTGTTAATACCTTTAATATCTTTAGGACATGGCATTTTCTCAATTGCATCAACTTTAGCTTTATCCACCTCAATACCTCGTTTGGATATTTTGTGCCCCATGACAATGCCTTCATTAACCATAAAGTGGCACTTCTCCCAATTCAAGAGGAGATTAGTTTGTTCACATCTCTGCAAAACTCGATCAAGGTTGCTTAAGCAATCATCAAAAGAAGTTCCGTAAACGGAAAAATCATCCATAAAAACCTCCACAATCTTTTCACAAAAATCAAAGAATATAGCAGTCATACATCTTTGAAAGGTAGCAGGTGCATTGCATAAACCAAAAGGTATACGTCTATAAGCATAGGTTCCAAAAGGGCAAGTAAAGGTGGTTTTCTCTTGATCGGATTGTGACACAGGTATTTGAGAGAAACCAGAATATCCATCTAAGAAACAAAAGTGTGTGTGCTTAGATAATCTTTCTAGCATTTGATCAATGAAAGGCAAGGGGTAATGATCCTTCCTAGTGGCTTTATTTAATTTTCTAAAATCAATTACCATCCTATAGCCAGTGACAATTCTTTGTGGAATAAGTTCATTCTTATCATTAGGAACAATGGTAATGCCTCCTTTCTTAGGAACACAATGAACGGGACTTACCCATCTACTATCAGCGATGGGATAGATTATACCTACTTCCAGAAGTTTTAATATTTCAGTTCTTACCACTTCTTTCATCTTAGGGTTCAATCGCCGTTGGTGATCAACAACGGGTTTAGCATCGGGTTCTATATTAATCTTATACTGACATAGAGTGGGACTAATGCCCTTAAGATCATCAAGAGTATATCCAATAGCAACCCGGTGCTTCCTTAGAACTTATAATAATCTCTCTTCTTCATGGTCTGAAAGGTTAGCACTAATAATAACATGATATATCGTTTTCTCATCAAGATAAGCATACTTCAACGTGTCGGGCAATTGTTTCAATTCAAACACAGGATCACCTTTAGGTGGAGGAGGTCCTCCAAGGGTTTCAATAGGCAAATTGTGTTTCAGGAGAGGTTGTTGTTCAAAGAAGATTTTATCTATCTCATTTCTTTCACGAGAGTGCATATCATTTTCATGGTCAAGCAAATATTGTTCTAATGGATCAGTGGGAGGCATGGCAATAGAAGCAAGACCAATTAGTTCATCTTTACTAGGTAACGCTTTATCACGGGGTTGTCTACTAAACTTGGAAAAATTAAACTCATGAGACACATTAACAAAACTGACACCGACAGTTTGTTTTTCACAATCTATCTTAGCATTGACGGTGCTCAAGAAAGGTCTACCAAAGATAATGGGACAAAAGTCATCTTGTGGGGAACCGAGGACTAGAAAATCAGTAGGGTATTTCACCTTCCCACACAAGACTTCAACATCTCTAACAATCCCAAGTGGTATGATAGTGTCTCTATTAGCAACTTTAATAGTAACATGAATGTCTTCCATTTCAGGAGGTGCTATTTCATCCATAATTTCTTGGTATAGAGTAAAAGGGATAGCACTCACACTAGCACCCAAATCACATAAACCATGATAGCAATGATCTCCTATTTTGACTAAGACAACAGGCATGCCTTCTATGGGTCTATGTTTATCTTTTGCATCGGGTTTAGCAATTCTAGCAGCTTCATCACGGAAGTAGATAACATGCCCATCAATATTTTCTACCAAGAGATCTTTAACCATAGCAACACTAGGTTCTAGTTTGATTTGCTCAGGGGGCTTAGGTGCTCTTATATTACTTTTACGAACCACAGTTGATACCTTAGCATGTTCCTTTATCCTAACAGGGAAAGGTGGTTTTTCAATATAAGTGGTAGGCATAACTGGATCAACATTGTAAAAGATAGTTTCTTCTTTAGTTATGACCGGTTCTTTAATTTCTTATTTAATAGGGGGATGATATTTAAACCACTTCTCCTTAGGGAGATCAACGTGAGTAGCAAATGCTTCGCAAAAAGAGGCTACTATCTCAGAGTCAAGTCCATATTTAGTGCTAAACTTGTGAAAAGTATCGGTATTCATAAAAGATTTAACACTGTCAAATTCAAGCTTTATACCTGACTCATTACCTTCGTCGAGTTCCCAATCTTCATAGTTGCGTTTAATTCTTTCTAAGAGATCTCACTTGAATTCAATAGTCTTCTTCATATAGGAACCAACACAAGAAGTATCGAGCCTGGATTGATCATTATGAGAAAGCCGAGCATAAAAATTCTGAATGATAACTTCTCTCGGAATGTCATGATTGGGGCATGAATATAACATTGACTTAAGCCTCCCCCATGCTAGAGCGATACTTTCTCCTTCACGAGACCAAAAATTATATATATAATTCCGATCATGATGAACTAGATGCATGGGATAAAACTTTTGGTGGATTTCCAATTGCAAACGATTCCAGTTCCACGATCCAAGATCATCACATAGCCTATACCATGTCAATGTTTTCCCTCAAAAGATAAAGGGAAAACCTTCTTCTTAACTTCATCTCCGGGTAAACCTGCAAGCTTAAATAATCCACATATTTCGTTCACATATAAGAGGTGCATATCAGGATGTTCAGTTCCATCTCCCGCATAAGGTTTAGCAAGCAGTTGTTCTACCATACCCGAAGGAATTTCATAGGTAACATTTTCAGTAGGTGCTGTAGGTTGAGGAGAAACTAATAGTGGTTCCGGTCGAGGTGAAGATACCCCGAACAAACCCCTCAAAGGATTGTTTTCCATAGTAGCAAGTAGCAATAAATTTCAGCACGTAGATAAGTTTTTCCTTACCGATTTCCACTTACCAAGAGCGCTTCACTCCCCGGCAATGACGCCTGAAAAGAGTCTTGATGACCCACAAGTATAGGGGATAAATCGTAGTCCTTTCTATAAGTATGAGTGTCGAACCCAACGAGGAGCAGAAGGAAATGACAAGCGGTTTTCAGCAAGGTAATTTCTGCAAGCACTGAAATTGTAGGTAACAGATAGTTTGAGAGCAAGATAATTGGTAGCAAGCAAGTAACGGTAATGGTAAACAAGGTGCAGCAAGCTAGCCCAATCCTTTTGAGGCAAAGGACAGGCCAGAACAATCACTAGTAATAGGCAAAATATTCTTGAGGGTACACGGGAATTTCGTCTAGTCACTTTTATCATGTTGGTTTGATTCGTGTTCGCTACTTTGATAATTTGATATGTGGGTGGACCGGTGCTTGGGTGCTGTTCTTACTTGAACAACCTGCCACTTATGATTAACCCCCTCGCAAGCATCTGCAACTACGAGAAAAGTATTAATATAAAATCTAACCATAGCATTAAACGTTTGGATCCAAATCAGCCCCTTACGAAGTAGCGCATAAACTAGGGTTTAAGCTTCTGTCACTCTAGCAACCCATCATCTAATAACTACTCCACAATGTATCCCCTTAGGCCCATGAATGGTTGATACGTCTCCAACGTATCTATAATTTTTGATTGTTCCATACTATTATATTATCTGTTTTGGATGTTTTATATGCATTAATATGCTATTTTATATTATTTTTGGGACTAACCTATTAATCTAGAGCCTAGTGCCAGTTTTTGTTTTTTCCTTGTTTTTGAGTATTGCAGATAAGGAATATTAAACGGAGTCCAAACGGAATAAAATCTTCACGATGATTTTTCTTGGACCAGAAGAAACCTACCAGACTTGGAGAGGAGGTCAGGAGACCTGCCGGGAGGCGACAAGCCACCAGGGCGCGCCCCTAGGGGGGGGGCGCACCCCCCTGGCTTGTGGCCCCCCAGCAGGCCTCCTAACCCTATTCTTCGGCCTATAAATTCCCAAATATTCACCCAATATCAAAAAGAGCCACGCAAATACTTTTCCGCTGCCGGAAGCCTCTGTTCCCGTGAGATCCCATCTTGGAGCCTTTTCCGGTAATCTGCCGGAGGGGGATTCGATCACGGAGGGCATCTACATCAACTCCATTGCCCCTCCGATGATGCGTGAGTAGTTCACCACAGACCTTCGGGTCCATAGCTAGTAGCTAGATGGCTTCTTCTCTCTCTTTGTTCTTCAATACCATGTTCTTCATGATCTTCATGGAGATCTATCCGATTTAATACTCTTTTGCGGTGTGTTTGTCGAGATCCGATGAATTGTGGGTTTATGATCAGATTATATATGAATATTATTTGAATCTTCTCTGAATTCTTATATGCATGATTTCATATCTTTGCAAGTCTCTTCGAGTTATTGGTTTGTTTTGGCCAACTAGATTGGTAATTCTTGCAATGGGAGAAGTGCTTAGTTTTGGGTTCAATCTTGCGGTGTCCTCACCCAGTGACAAAGTAGGGGTAGCGAGGCACGTATTTGTATTGTTGCCATCGAGGATAAAAAGATGGGGTTTTCATCATATTGCTTGAGTTTATCCCTCTACATCATGTCATCTTACCTAATGCGTTACTCTGTTCTTCATGAACTTAATACTCTAGATGCAGGCAGGAGTCGGTCGATGTGTGGAGTAATAGTAGTAGATGCAGAATCGTTTCGGTCTACTTGACACGGACGTGATGCCTATATGCATAATCATTGCCTTGGATATCGTCATAACTATGCGATTTTCTATCAATTGCTCGACAGTAATTTGTTCACCCACCGTATTATTTTCCTTCATGATAGAAGCCTCTAGTGAAACCTATGGCCCCCGGGTCTATTTTCCATATTATATTTTCAGATGTATAAACCAAAAATACCAAAAATACTTTGCTGCAATCTTTTTACTTTTGTTTTAGTAATCTTTTATATCTATCTCTATCGGATCTCATCCTTGCAAGTAACCGTGAAGGGATTGACAACCCCTTTATAGCGTTGGGTGCAAGTGTTTGATTGTTTGTGTAGGTGCAAAGATTGGGGCCTTGCTTGTACCTCCTACTGGATTGATACCTTGGTTCTCAACAACTGAGGGAAATACTTATCTACTTTGTTGCATCACCCTTTCCTCTTCAAGGGAAAACCAACGCAAGCTCAAGAAGTAGCAAGAAGGATTTCTGGCGCCGTTGCCGGGGAGGATACATAGCAAGTCAAGACAAGAACTCTCCCGTCAACTTGCCAATTTATGGCGCCGTTGCCGGGGAGATCTACATCAAGCCTACCAAGTACCCATCACAAACTCATCTCTTGCATTTACATTATTTGCCATTTGCCTCTCGTTTTCCTCTCCCCCACTTCTAAAACGATTTTCAGAAAAAACCAAAAAGATTTGCCTTTTTATTCGCCCTTCTTCCGTTCGTCTTTTCGTTTGCTTTTTGTTTGCTTGTGTGCTAGATTGCTTGCTTTGTCACGATGACTCAAGAGAATACCAAGTTGTGTAACTTCTCCAATACTAATAATAATGATTTTATTAGTACTCCGATTGCTCCCGCCACTAGTGCAGAATCTTATGAAATTAATGCCGCTTTGCTTAATCTTGTTATGAAAGAACAATTTTCTGGCCTTCCTAGTGAAGATGCCGCATCCCATCTAAATACTTTTGTTGAGTTGTGTGATCTGCAAAAGAAGAAAGATGTGGATAATGATATTGTTAAATTGAAGCTATTTCCGTTCTCACTACGAGATCGTGCTAAAACTTGGTTTTCATCTTTGCCTAAAAATAGTATTGATTCATGGAATAAGTGTAAAGATGCTTTTATTTCCAAGTACTTTCTGCCCGCTAAGATCATCCCCCTTAGGAACGATATAATGAATTTTAAGCAACTTGATCATGAGCATGTTGCACAATCTTGGGAGAGGATGAAACTAATGATTAGAAATTGCCCCGCGCATGGTTTGACTTTATGGATGATTATACAAAAAAAATTATGCGGGATTGAATTTTGCTTCTAGAAATCTTTTAGATTCCGCCTCGGGTGGTACTTTTATGGAAATCACATTAGGAGAAGCCACTAAACTCCTAGATAATATTATGGCAAATTACTCTCAATGGCATACCGAGAGATCTCCTACTAGTAAAAAAGTGCATGCTATTGAAGAAATAAATACTTTGAGTGAAAAGATGGATGAATTAATGAAATTGTTTGCTAGTAAGAGTGCTCCTATTGATCCTAATGATATGCCTTTGTCTTCTTTGATTTGAAATAATAATGAATCTATGGATGTGAATTTTGTTGGTAGGAACAATTTTTGTAATAACGCGTATAGAGGTAATTTCAATCCTAGGCCGTTTCCTAGTAATTCCTATAATAATTATGGTAATTCCTACAACAATTCTTATGGAAATTATAATAATATGCCCTCTGATCTTGAGAATAATATTAAAGAATTTATTAGTTCGCAAAAGGGTTTCAATGCTATGATTGAAGAAAAATTGCTCAAGATTGATGATTTGGCTAGGAACGTTGATAGAATTTCGCTTGAGATTGATTCTTTGAAAATTAGATCTACTCCACCCAAGCATGATATTAATGAGTCTTTAAAACCTATGAGAATTTCTATTGATGAGTGTAAGGAAAGAACCGCTAGAATGCGTGCTAAGCGTGAATGGCTTGAAAAAGTGTGTTCTCGTGATAATATTGATGAAGATCTTAAAGTGATTGATGTGACTCCTATTGAATCTTTGTTTTCTAATATAAATCTTTATAAAGATGGGACTGGAGATAAGTTAACTTTAGTTAAAAGGCGTCCCAATAATTCGGAGTTTATAGATCTTAATGCTAAGATTGATAAAAGTGGGATTGAAGAGGTCAAAACTTTACTTAGCAATGAACCCACTCTTTTGGATTTCAAGGACATTAATTATGATAGTTGTTCTTTGATTGATTGTATTTCCTTTTTGCAATCCATGTTGAATTCTCCACATGCTTATAATCAAAATAAAGCTTTTACTAAACATATCGTGGATGCTATGATGAAATCTTTTGAAGAAAAACTTGAGTTGGAAGTTTCTATACCTAGGAAGCTTTATGATGAGTGGGAACCTACTATTAAGATTAAAATTAAAGATTTTGAGTGCCATGCTTTGTGTGATTTGGGTGCTAGCGTTTCCACGATTCCGAAAACTTTATGCGATGTGCTAGGTTTCCATGAATTTGATGATTGCTCTTTAAATTTGCATCTAGCGGATTCCACCATTAAGAAACCTATGGGAAGGATTAATGATGTTCTTATTGTTGCAAATAGGAATTATGTGCCTATAGATTTCATTGTTCTTGATATAGATTGCAATCCTACATGTCCTATTATTCTTGGTAGACCTTTCCTTAGAACGACCGGTGCAATTATTCATATGAAAGAAGGAAACATTAGATTCCAATTTCCATTAAGGAAAGGCATGGAACACTTTCCTAGAAAGAAAATAAAATTACCTTATGAATCTATTATGAGAGCTACTTATGGATTGCATACCAAAGATGACAACACCTAGATCTATTGCGTTATGCCTAGCTAGGGGCGTTAAACAATAGCGCTTGTTGGGAGGCAACCCAATTTTATTTTTATGCTTTTGTTTTTGCTTCTGTTTTTGAGTAATTTACACATTATTACCTCTGTAGTAATTGTGTTTTCTTTTTTTAATTAGTGTTTGAGCCAAGTAAGACCTTTGGGATGGTCTTCGGTGATTGTGATTTGATTTTGCTGAAAAACAGAAACTTTTGCGCTCAGTCCAGGAATTTTATAAATTCACCAGAGCGTCGAATGAGTCTGAAATTTTTACAAAATATTGATATACAAATTGCCCTGATTGTCCTAATTATTCAGAATTTTTGGAGTTACAGACGTATTCGAAGTCTATAGATTACTACAGACTCTTCTGTTTTAGAGAGATTCTTTTTTCTTTGTGTTGTTAGCTTATTTTGATGTATCTATGGGTTGTATCGGGTGGTATGATCCATGGAGAAGTTGGAATATAGTATATATTACACCAATATAAATAATGAATGAGTTCACAACAGTACCTAAAGTGGTGATTTATTTTTCTTATACTAACGGATCTCACGAGTTTTCTCTTGAGTTTTGTGTTGTGAAGTTTTCAAGTTTTGGGTAAAGATTTGATGGACTATGGAATAAGGAGTGGCAAGAGCCTAAGCTTGGGGATGCCCAAGGCACCCCAAGACATATTCAAGGATACCAAAGAGCCTAAGCTTGGGGATGCCCCGGAAGGCATCCCCTCTTTCATCTTCAATCCATCGGTAAATTTACTTGAGGCTATATTTTTATTCACCACATGATATGTGTTTTGCTTTTTAGTTTTCCACAATCATCCTTGTTGTACACATCTTTTGAGGGGGACACGCATTAATCGTGAATTTATTAGAATACTCTATGTGCTTCACTTATATCTTTTGAGCTAGGCAATGTTGCTCTAGTGCTTCACTTATATCTTTTTAGAGCACGGTGGTGTTTTATTTTATAGAAATAATTGAACTCTCGTACCTCACTTATATTATTTTGAGAGTCTTTAAACAGAATGGTAATTGGTTTAGGTTATTAATTTAGTCCTAATATAATTGGCATCCAAGAGGGATATAATAAAAACTTTCATATAAAGTGCATTGAATACTATGAGAAGTTTGATTCCTTTATGACTAATGTTGAGTCCATGGATTATACGCACTCTCACCCTTCCACCTTTGCTAGCCTCTCTAGTACCGCGCAACTTTCACCGGTGCATTAAACCCACCATATACCCTTCCTCAAAACAGCCACCATGCCTACCTATTATGGCATTTCCATAGCCATTCCGAGATATATTGCCATGCAACTCCCACCGTTCCGTTTTTCATGACACGCACCATCATTTTCATATTGCTTTGCATGATCGTAAGATAGCTAGCATGATGTTTTCATGGCTTGTCCATTTTTTGATGTCATTTGCTAGGCTAGATCATTGCACATCCCGGTACACCACCGGAAGCATTCATATAGAGTCATATTTTGTTCTAGGTATCGAGTTCTAATTCTTGAGTTGTAAGAAAATAAAAGTGTGATGATCTTCATTATTAGAGCATTGTCCCGTGAGAGAAAAGGATGATGGAAGCTATGATTCCCTCACAAGTTGGGATGAGTCTCCGGACTTTACAAATAATAAAAGAGGCCAATGAAGCCCAAAAAAAAGAGGCCAAAGATGCCCACCAAAAAAAATGAGAGAAAGAGAGAAGGGACGGTGCTACTATCTTTTTCCACACTTGTGCTTCAAAGTAGCACCATGATCTTCATGATAGAGAGTCTCCTATTTTGTCACTTTCATATAACTAGTGGAATTTTTCATCATTATGCACAACCACTTAGTTTCTTTTTGAACTTTCATACACTTATAGCTCTAGTGCATCCGTTGCATGGCAATCCCTACTCACTCACATTGATATATATTGATGGGCATCTCCATAGCCCGTTGATACGCCTAGTTGATGTGAGACTATCTTCTCCTTTTCCTCACAACCTCCACCATATTCTATTCCACCTATAGTGCTATATCCATGGCTCACGCTCATGTATTGCGTAAGAGTTGAAAAGGTTTGAGAACATAAAAGGTGGGAAACAATTGCTTGACTTGTCATCGGGGTTGTGCATGATTTAAATACTATGTGTGGGGAAGATGGAGCATAGCCAGACCATATGATTTTGTAGGGATAGCTTTCGCAGGCCATGTTATTTCGAAAGGACACAATTGCCTTGTTAGTATGCTTAAAGTATTATTGTTTTTATGTCAATATTAAACTTTTGTTTTGAATCTTGCGGATCTGAATATTCATGCCACAATAAATAATATTACATGGATAAATATGTTAGGTAGCATTCCACATAAAAAATTCTGTTTTTATCATTTACCTACTTGAGGACGAGCAGGAATTAAGCTTGGGGATGCTTGATACGTCTCCAACGTATCTATAATTTTTGATTGTTCCATGCTATTATATTATCTGTTTTGGATGTTTTATATGCATTAATATGCTATTTTATATTATTTTTGGGACTAACCTATTAATCTAGAGCCTAGTGTCAGTTTATGTTTTTTCCTTGTTTTTGAGTATTGCACATAAGGAATATTAAACGGAGTCCAAACGGAATAAAATCTTCGCGATGATTTTTCTTGGACCAGAAGAAACCTACCAGACTTGGAAAGGAGGTCAGGAGACCTGTCGGGAGGCGACAAGCCACCACTAGGGGCGCGCCCCTAGCTTGTGGCCCCCCAGTAGGCCTCCTAACCCTATTCTTCGGCCTATAAATTCCCAAATATTCCCCCAATACCAAAAAGAGTCACGCAAATACTTTTCCGCCGCCGGAAGCCTCTGTTCCCGTGAGATCCCATCTTGGAGCCTTTTCCGGTAATCTGCCAGAGGGGGATTCGATCACGGAGGGCATCTACATCAACTCCATTGCCCCTCCGATGATGCGTGAGTAGTTCACCATAGACCTTCGGGTCCATAGCTAGTAGCTAGATGACTTCTTCTCTATCTTTGTTCTTCAATACCATGTTCTTCATGATTTTCATGGAGATCTATCCGATGTAATACTCTTTTGCGGTGTGTTTATCGAGATCCGATGAATTGTGGGTTTATGATCAGATTATCTATGAATATTATTTGAATCTTCTCTGAATTCTTATATGCATGATTTCATATCTTTGCAAGTCTCTTCGAGTTATTGGTTTGGTTTGGCCAACTAGATTGGTAATTCTTGCAATGGGAGAAGTGCTTAGTTTTGGGTTCAATCTTGCGGTGTCCTCACCTAGTGACAAAGTAGGGGTAGCGAGGCACGTATTTGTATTGTTGCCATCGAGGATAAAAAGATGGGGTTTTCATCATATTGCTTGAGTTTATCCCTCTACATCATGTCATCTTACCTAATGTGTTACTCTGTTCTTCATGAACTTAATACTCTAGATGCAGCCAGGAGTCGGTCGATGTGTGGAGTAATAGTAGTAGATGCAGAATCGTTTTGGTCTACTTGACACGGACGTGATGCCTATATGCATAATCATTGCCTTGGATATCGTCATAACTATGCGCTTTTCTATCAATTGCTCGACAGTAATTTGGTCACCCACCGTATTATTTTCCTTCATGAGCGAAGCCTCTAGTGAAACCTATGGCCCCCGGGTCTATTTTCCATATTATATTTTCAGATCTATAAACAAAAAATACCAAAAATACTTTGCTTTAATCTTTTTACTTTTGTTTTACTTTTCGTTTTAGTAATCTTTTATATCTATCTCTATCGGATCTCATCCTTGCAAGTAACCGTGAAGGGATTGACAACCCCTTTATAGCGTTGGGTGCAAGTGTTTGATTGTTTGTGTAGGTGCAAAGATTGGGGCCTTGCTTGTACCTCCTACTGGATTGATACCTTGGTTCTCAACAACTGAGGGAAATACTTATCTACTTTGCTGCATCACCCTTTCCTCTTCAAGGGAAAACCAACGCAAGCTCAAGAAGTAGCAATGGTGAATTTTCATGTAGTCGACGTTCACATGACAACACTAAGGGAATCACAACATACATATCATCAAAATATCGAACACATATCAAATTCACATGATTACTCGCAACATGACTTCTCCCGTGACCTCAAGAACGAAGGTAACTACTCACAAATAATAATCATGCTCAAGATCAGAGGGGTATTGAATAGCATAATGGATCTGAACATATAATCTTCCACCAAATAAACCATATAGTAATCAACTACTCAAGATAATCAACACTACTAGTCACCCACAGGTACCAATATGAGGTTCTGGTACAAAGATTGAACACAAGAGATGAACTAGGGTTTGAGAGGAGATGCTGCTGTTGAAGATGTTGATGAAGATTGGCCTCCCGTAGATGAGAGGGGTGTTGGTGATGACGATAGCTTCGATTTCCCCCTCCGGGAGATGAAGTTCCCTCGGCGAAATCGCTCCGCCGGAGGGCAAAAGTGCTCCTGCCCAAGTTCCGCCTCGAGGCGGCAGTGCTTCGTCCCGAAAGTCCTCCTCTGATTTTTTCTAGCTCGAGAGTGACCATATACCAGAAGATGGGCACCGGAGGTGGGCCGAGGTGGCCACAACCCATCAGGGCGCGCCCAGGGGGGCCTGCCGCGCCCTAGTGGGTTGTGCCCACCTGGCAGGCCCCCTCCGGTAGTTTTCTGCTCCAGTATTTTTTATTAAAAATGCAAAAATAATCTCCGCAAAATTTTAGCTTCATTGGAGTTGTGCAGAATAGGTATCTCTGACGTGCTTTTCTTGGGTCCAGAATTCCAGCTGCCGGTATTCTCCCTCTTTGTGTAAACCTTGCATATTATGAGAGAAAAGGCAGTAGAATCACTCCCCAAAGCATTATTATTCAACAAAATAAAGTAAATAACAGTAAGAAATCATGATGAAAAATGGACGTATCAGTATTATTAGACGTTGTGTACCTAAGCATGAACAGGAACAAATCCTACGGGAATGTCATTCCGAAGCTTATGGAGGGCATCATGTGGGAGATAGAACTGCTCACAAGGTATTGCAATTTGGTTTTTATTGGCCTACTGTCTTCAAGGATACCCGTAAGTTTGTCTTGTCTTGTGATGAATGTCAAAGAATTGGTAATATCGGTAAGCGTCAGGAAATTCCTATGTATTATTCACTTGTTGTCGAACCATTTGATGTTTGGTGTTTTGATTATATGGGACCTTTTCCTTCCTCTAATGGGTATACTCATATTTTGGTTGTTGTTGGTTACGTCACTAAGTGGGTAGAAGCTATTCCAACTAGTAGTGTTGATCATAACACCTCCATTAAAATGCTTAAAGAAGTTATCTTCCTGAGGTTTGGAGTCCCTAGATATTTGATGACTGATGGTGGTTCACACTTTAGTCATGGTGCTTTCCGTAAGATGCTTGCTAAATATGATGTTAACCATAGAATTGCATCACCCTATCATCCTAAATCTAGTGGTCAAGTTGAACTTAGCAATAGAGAAATAAAATTAATAATACAAAAAACTGTAAATAGGTCTCGAAAGAATTGGTCTAAGAAACTAGATGATGCACTTTGCGCCTATCGAACAGCTTATAAAAATCCTATGGGTATGTCTCCATACAAAATGGTATATGGAAATGCTTGCCATTTGCCTCTAGAGTTAGAACATAAAGCATTTTGGGCAATTAAAGAACTCAATTATGATTTCAAACTTGCCGGTGAGAAGAGGTTATTTGATATTAGCTCACTAGATGAATGGAGAACCCAAGCTTATGAAAATGCCAAACTATTCAAAGAAAAAGTAAAAAGATGGCATGAGAAAAGAATCCAAAAGTGGGATTTCAAAGTTGGAGAATATGTTCTTTTGTACAACTCTCGTTAAAGATTTTTTGTAGGCAAGCTTCTTTACAAATGGGAAGGACCATATGTTATCGAAGATGTTTATCATTCTGGAGCTATCAAGATTAATAATGCCGAAGGTACTAACCCGAAGATGGTCAATGGAGAAAGGATTAAACACTATATCTCAGGTACGCCTATTAATGTTGAAAGCAATGTTATCCAAACCACGACACCGGAGGAACACATAAAAGAAACCTTTCGGAACCCTCCAGAATTCTGAAAAAGAGGAGGTACGTGATACGGTAAGTAAACGGACTTCGAAAAATCCGCAAAAATATTTTCTGTCAGTTTTGGAATATTACAGAAATTAGGAAAATAAGAAATAAATGGGAAAGCAACCGAGGTGAGCAAGATACACCAGGGCGCGCCAGACCTGCCAGGCGCGCCCTGGTGGGTTGTGCCACCTCAGACACCTTCCCGACTCCGTTTTCCTTCCATATTCTTGCTTTCCAAGATAAAAAATTCTTTATATATACCCCCAATTGTTTTGACCACCGCATCGGAGAAAAATCCCCTGTTCTTGTTTCGTGCTGTTTTCCTGGAAGATCTGAAAATATTTCGTCTCAAGATTTAGAGGGGGAGAGCTATATATGTTGCTGACTATATTGCAAACCCTAAGGTCTATGGAGAGGTGGATCATTATGGATGGACCACGGATGAGGAGGAAGATGCCCACATGAGGGAAATGAAGGATGATAGCTCTGAGGGAGACGATGACCCATTACCTCAGCCCGGAGACATGCATGTGGAATTCAAGAAGTCAAGCCTCCCTAAAGGATACAAACCTGAGGTTCAATTTATTCCATCTCGTTTTCTGCAGGAGATCAAGGCGGCATTATGCAAAAAGATATTAAAGCTCGAGTTAGAGAATGATGATCTAAGGGAGGAAAATTTTATGCTCAAATATAAGTTGAAGAAGAAGACCACTTCATCACCACCACCTTCATCATCTTCACCACCAAAGGAGACTTCAGTACACGGGTATGGACATGTTGAGGAACGTTGCATGGGAAACAAAAAATTTCCTACGCACACGCAAGATCTATCCATGGTGATGAGCATCTACGAGAGGGAGAGTGAATCTACATACCCTTGTAGATCGCTAAGCGGAAGCGTTAAGAAACGCGGTTGATGTAGTCGAACGTCTCCGCGATCCAAATCGCAAGTCATCCCTCGAACCGATCACGAACTAGTGCCGAACGGACGGCACCTCCGCGTTCAACACACGTACGGCTTGATGACGCCTTCACCTCCTCGATCCAGCGAGCGATGGTGAAGTAGTAGATGAGTTTCGGCAGCACGACGGCGTGGTGATGGTGGTGAGGAACAATCTCTGCAGGGCTTCGCCAAGCGCTACGGAGATTATGACAGAGGAACTAGAGGGTTAGGGTTGCCGCACATGGCTTGGGGAAATCTTGATGTTTTCCGGGTGCTAGCCCTGCCCCTCTATTTATATGTTGAGCCCTGGGGTCGAAACTTGGAGAAAGAGCCTCCTCAAAGTCGGTTTGGCCCGCAAGGCAAGAGTCCTGCTCGGACTCCAGGACCAGACGCCAGGGTCCTCGGCGTCTGGCCCCAGACACTAGGGTCCCTGGCGTCTGGCCCCTGGCCTCCGCAAAACTTCCTTTTGCACCTTCCTAAAGCCTCGTGGGCTTTACCCCTTGGCCCAAATAAAGTGTTCTCGTACCCGAACATTTCGGGAAACATCCGAAACTCCTTCCGGTGAATTCCGGAACCCTTCCGGAGACCAAACACTATTATCCCATATATCAATCTTTACCTCCGGACTATTCCAGAGCTCCTCGTCATGTCCGGGATCTCATCCGGGACTCCGAACAACTTTCGGTCACCAACATAACAACTCAACTATACTTATATCGTCACCAAACGTTAAGTGTGTAGACCCTGCGGGTTCGAGAGCTATGTAGACATGACCGAGACACCTCTACGGTCAATAACCAATAGCGGGACCTGGATGCCCATATTGGCTCCTACATATTCTACGAAGATCTTTATCGGTTGAACCTCTATGTCAAGGATTCAGTTAATCCCGTATGATGTTCCCTTTGTTTATCGGTATGTTACTTGCCCGAGATTTGATCGTCGGTATCTCTATACCTAGTTCAATCTCGTTACCGGCAAGTCTCTTTACTCGTTCCGTAATACAAGATCCCATGGCTAACACTTTAGTCACATTGCTTGCAAGGCTTATAGTGATGTTGTATTACCGAGTGGGCCCTGAGATACCTCTCCGTCACACGGAGTAACAAAATCCCAGTCTTGATCCATGCCAATTCAACAGACACCCTCGGAGATGCCTGTAGAGCATCTTTATAGTCACCCAGTTACGTTGCGACGTTTGATACACACAAGGTATTCCTCCGGTGTCAGTGAGTTGCATGATCTCATGGTCAAAGGAACAGATACTTGACATGCAGAAAACAATAGCAATAAACTGACATGATCATATGCTACGTTTACAGTTTGGGTCTTGTCCATCACATCATTCTCCTAATGATGTGATCCCGTTATCAAATGACATCTCATGTCCATGGCTAGGAAACCTTCACCATCTTTTGATCAACGAGCTAGTCAACTAGAGGCTTACTAGGGACATAGTGTTGTCTATGTACCCACACATGTATTTGAGTTTCCAATCAATACAATTATAGCATGGATAATAAACGATTATCATGAACAAGGAAATATAATAATAACCAATTTATTATTGCCTCTAGGGCACATTTCCAACAGTCTCCCACTTGCACTAGAGTCAATAATCTAGTTCACATCACTATGTGATTTACATTGTAATGAATCGAACACCCATACAGTTCTGGTGTTGTTCATGTTTAGCCTTTGGAAGAGGTTTAGTCATCGGATCTGCAACATTCAGATCCGTGTGTACTTTGCAAATATTTATGTCGTCCTCCTTGATGTAATCGTGAATGGAATTGAAGCGTCGCTTTATGTGTCTGGTCCTCTTGTGAAATCTTGGTTCCTTGGCTAGAGCAATGGCACCAGTGTTATCACAAAACAGAGTCATTGGGTTAAGCGCACTAGGCACTACTCCAAGATCTGTCATGAACTCCTTCATCCAGACACCTTCCTTCTCCGCCTCCGAGGTAGCGATGTACTCCGCTTCGCATGTAGAATCAGCTACCACGCTCTGCTTGGAACTGCACCAGCTAACCGCACCCCCATTAAGAATAAATAC
Organism: Elymus sibiricus; assembly: GCA_039707655.1. Lineage (NCBI taxonomy): Eukaryota > Viridiplantae > Streptophyta > Magnoliopsida > Poales > Poaceae > Elymus > Elymus sibiricus. The sequence goes on from CM077667.1 coordinate 493,374,030, forward strand.
GTATCCGGTTTGTGACTTAGAGTCATCCGGATCAGTGTCAAAGCTTGCATCGACGTAACCCTTTACGACAAGCTCTTGATCACCTCCATAAACGAGAAACATGTCCTTAGTCCTTTTCAGGTACTTCAGGATATTCTTGACCGCCGTCCAGTGTTCCATTCCTGGATCACTTTGAAACCTTCCGACCATACTTATGGCAAGGCTGACATCGGGTCTTGTGCACAGCATTGCATACATGATAGAGCCTATGGCTGAAGCATAGGGGATGACACTCATCTTTTCTCTATGTTCTGCAGTCACTGGGCATTGAGTCTTACTCAACTTCACACCTTGCAATACAGGCAAGAACCCCTTCTTGGACTGATCCATTTTGAACTTCTTCAAAACTTTGTCAAGGTATGTGCTTTGTGAAAGTCCTATCAAGCGTCGTGATCTATCTCTATAGATCTTGATGCCTAATATGAAAGCAGCTTCTCCTAGGTCCTTCATTGAAAAACTCTCATTCAAATATTCCTTCACGCTTTCCAACATTTCTATATTGTTTCTAATCAGTAATATGTCATCCACATATAATATAGGAACGCTATAGAGCTCACACTCACTTTCTTGTAAATACAAGCTTCTCCGTAAACTTGTATAAACTCGAACGCTTTGATCACCTTATCAAAGCGAAGATTCCAACTCCGAGATGCTTGCACCAGTCCATAAATGGATCGCTGGAGTTTGCAAACTTTGTCAGCATTCTCTGGATCGACAAAACCTTCTGGTTGCATCATATACAACTCTTCCTTAAGGAAACCATTAAGGAACGCTGTTTTGACATCCATCTGCCAAATTTCATAATCGAAAAAGGCAGCTATTGCTAACATGATTCTGACGGATTTAAGCATCGCTACGGGTGAGAAGATCTCATCGTAGTCAACTCCTTGAACTTGTGAAAAACCCTTTGCCACAAGTCGAGCTTTATAGACGGTGACATTACCGTCCGCGTCCGTCTTCCTCTTAAAGATCCATTTGTTCTGAATGGCCTTACGCCCTTCAGGTAATACTTCCAAAGTCCACACTTTGTTTTCATACATGGATCCCATCTCGGATTTCATGGCCTCTAACCACTTCTCGGAATCCGGGCCCATCATCGCTTCTCCATAGCTCGTAGGTCCATCGTTGTCCAACAACATGACTTCTAAGACAGGGTTGCCGTACCACTCAGGAGCAGTACGCGTCCTTGTCGACCTACGAGGTTCGATAGCAACTTGATCCAAAGCTTCATGATCATCATCATTAACTTCCTCTTCAGCTGATGTAGGCTCTACAGAAACATCTTTCTGTGCTGCGCTACTTTCAGGTTGAAGTAAAGGTTCAACAACCTCATCAAGTTCTATCTTCCTCCCACTCAATTCTTTCGAGAGAAACTCTTTCTCAAGAAACGTTCCGTTTTTAGCGACAAACACTTTGCCTTCGGATCTAAGGTAGAAGGTATACCCAACTGTCTCTTTTGGGTATCCTATGAAGACGCATTTCTCCGCTTTGGGTTCCAGCTTTTCAGGCTGAAGCTTTTTGACATAAGCATCACATCCCCAAACTTTAAGAAACGACAGCTTTGGCTTCTTGCCAAACCAAAGTTCATATGGCGTCGTCTCAACGGATATCGATGGTGCCCTATTTAAAGTGAATGCAGCTGTCTCTAATGCATAACCCCAAAACGATAGTGGCAAATCGGCAAGAGACATCATAGATCGCACCATATCCAATAAGGTTCGATTACGACGTTCGGACACACCATTACGCTGTGGTGTTCCAGGCGGTGTTAGTTGTGAAACAATTCCACATTGTCTTAAGTGACTGCCAAACTCATAACTCAGATATTCTCCTCCTCGGTCAGATCGTAGGAATTTAATCTTCTTGCTACGATGATTCTCAACTTCACTCTGAAATTGTTTGAACTTTGCAAACGTTTCAGACTTGTGTTTCATTAAGTAACTATACCCATATCTACTTAAGTCATCAGTGAAGGTGAGAAAGTAACGATAACCACCGCGCGCCTCAATACTCATCGGACCGCACACATCAGTATGTATGATTTCCAATAAGTCACTTGCCCGTTCCATTGTTCCAGAGAACGGCGTTTTAGTCATCTTGCCCATGAGGCATGGCTCACATGTGTCAAGTGATTCAAAATCAAGTGACTCCAAAAGTCCATCAGCATGGAGCTTCCTCATGCGTTTTACGCCAATATGACCTAAACGGCAGTGCCACAAGAAAGTGGTATTATCATTATCAATTCTACATCTTTTGGCATCAATGTTATGAACATGTGTATCATTACTATCGAGATTCAATAAGAATAAACCCCTCACATTGGGTGCATGACCAGAAAAGATATTACTCATATAAATAGAACAACCATTATTCTCTGATTTAAATGAGTAACCGTCTCGCAATAAACAAGATCCAGATATAATGTTCATGCTTAACGCAGGCACTAAATAACAATTATTCAGGTTCATCACTAATCCCGACGGCGATCACATCAACCTTGGAACCATTTCCCACGCGCATCGTCACTTCATCCTTTGCCAGCCTCCGTCTATTCCGCAGTTCCTATTTTGAGTTGCAAATATGAGCAACCGCACCGGTATCAAATACCCAGGCACTACAACGAGAGTTGGTAAGGTACACATCAATAACATGTATATCATATATACCTTGTTTGTTGTTGGCTGCCTTCTTGTCAGCCAAATACTTGGGGCAGTTCCGCTTCCAGTGTCCAGTTCCCTTCCAATGAAAACACACAGTTTCTGGTTTGGGTCCAGCCTTGGGTTTCTTCACGAGAGGAGCAACTGCTTTGCCACTCTTCTTGGAGTTACCCTTCTTACCCTTGCCATTTTTCTTGAAACTAGTGGTTTTATTGACCATCAACACTTGATGCTCCTTCTGAATTTCAGACTCAGCGGCTTTCAGCATCGCAAACAGCTCGGCGACTGACTTGTTCATCCCGTGCATGTTACAGTTCAACACGAAGCTCTTGTAGCTAGGTGGCAATGATTGAAGAACTCTGTCAGTGATAGCCTCTGGCGGAAGGGGCATCCCCAATTCAGCCAGACGGGTGGAGTACCCAGACATTCTGAGTACATGATCACTGATAGACCCGTTCTCCTCCATCTTGCAAGCATAGAACTTATCGGAGATCTCATATCTCTCGATCCGGGCATTCTTCTGAAAGATAAACTTCAACTCCTGGAACATCTCATATGCTCCATGACGTTCAAAACGTTTTTGAAGTCCCGGTTCTAAGCCATACAATATTGCACATTGAACTATTGAGTAATCTTCAGAACGAGCCTGCCAGGCGTTCACAACGTCTAGAGACTCAACTGGAGCGGGTGGATCACCAAGCGGTGCATCAAGGACATAAGCCTTCTGGGAAGCCGTAAGGATAATCCTTAGATTACGGGCCCAGTCCACAAAGTTACTTCCATCATCTTTCAAATCTATTTCTCTAGGAACATATAAAAATTTCAAGGGAGCTACAGCGCGAGCTAGTAATCTACAACATAATTTGCAAAGACATTTTGACTATGTTCATGATAATGAGTTTAGTTAATCATATTACTTAAAAACTCCCATTCAAATTGACATCCCTCCGGTCATTCAAGCGTAACATGATCCAAATCCACCAACTCAAGTCCGATCATCACGTGAGTTGAGGTGGTTTCAATGGTGAACATCTTCATGTTGATCATATCTACTATATGACTCATGTTCGACCTTTCAGTCTCTTGTGTTCCGAGGCCATGTCTGTACATGCTAGGCTCGTCAAGTTTAACCCGAGTGTTCCGCACGTGCAACATGGCTTACACCCGTTGTATGTGAACGTAGAGTCTATCACACCCGATCATCACGGCGTGTCTCGAAACGACGAACTTTCGCAACGGTGCACACTCGGGGAGAACACAATTTATCTTGAAATTTAAGTGAGGGATCACCTTATAATGCTACCGTCGTCCTAAGCAAAATAAGATGCATAAAAGGATTAACATCACATGCAAATCATAAGTGACATGATATGGCCATGAACTCGTGCTTTTGATCTCCATCTCCAAAGCACCGGCATGATCTCCATCGTCACCGGCATGACACCATGATCTCCATCATCTTGATCTCCATCAACGTGTCGCCATGAAGTTGTCGCGCCGATTGTTGCTTCCACGACTATTGCTAACGTTTAGCGATAAAGTAAAGCATTACATAGCGCTTAATGATTGACACGCGGGTCATGCAATAATTAAAGACAACTCTATGGCTCCTGCCAGTTGCCGTACTCATCGACATGCAAGTCATGATATTCTATACAACACATGATCATCTCATACATCACATATATCTCATCATGTAATTGGCCATATCACATCACAACATACCCTGCAAAAACAAGTTAGATGTCCTCTAATTGTTGTTGCAAATTTTACGTGGCTGCTACGGGTTTGCAAGAACCGTTCTTACCTACGCAAAACCACAACGTGGTGTAGTGATTGCTTTTTGATCTTCTAAAAGAACCCTCTTCATTGAAATTGATTCAACTAAAGTGAGAGAGACAGACACCCGCTAGCCATCTTTATGCAACGAAGTTACATGTCAGTTGAAGGAACCTGTCTCGCGTAAGCGTACGCATAATGTCGGTCCGGGCCGCTTCATCTCACAATACCGCCGAATCAAGTATCAACTAGTAACGGCAAGCAATATGTATACACCCACGCCCACAACTCGTTTGTGTTCTACTCGAGATCTCATCTACGCATAGACCTAGCTCTGATACCACTGTTGGGGAACGTTGCATGGGAAACAAAAAAAATTCCTACGCACACGCAAGATCTATCCATGGTGATGAGCATCTACGAGAGGGAGAGTGAATCTACATACCCTTGTAGATCGCTAAGCGGAAGCATTAAGAAAAGCGGTTGATGTAGTCGAACGTCTCCGCGATCCAAATCGCAAGTCATCCCTCGAACCGATCACGAACTAGTGCCGAACGGACGACACCTCCGCGTTCAACACACGTACGGCTTGATGACGCCTTCACCTCCTCGATCCAGCGAGCGATGGTGAAGTAGTAGATGAGTTCCGGCAGCACGACGGCGTGGTGATGGTGGTGAGGAACAATCTCTGCAGGGCTTCGCCAAGCGCTACAGAGATTATGACGGAGGAACTAGAGGGTTAGGGTTGCCGCACACGGCTTGGGGAAATCTTGATGTTTTCCGGGTGCTAGCCCTGCCCCTCTATTTATATGTTGAGCCTTGGGGTCGAAACTTGGAGAAAGAGCCTCCTCAAAGTCGGTTTGGCCCGCAAGGCAAGAGTCCTGCTCGGACTCCAGGACCAGACGCCAGGGTCCTCGGCGTCTGGCCCCAGACACTAGGGTCCCTGGCGTCTGGCCCCTGGCCTCCGCAAAACTTCCTTTTGCACCTTCCTAAAGCCTCGTGGGCTTTACCCCTTGGCCCAAATAAAGTGTTCTCGTACCCGAACATTTCGGGAAACATCCGAAACTCCTTCCGGTGAATTCCGGAACCCTTCCGGAGACCAAACACTATTATCCCATATATCAATCTTTACCTCCGGACTATTCCAGAGCTCCTCGTCATGTCCGGGATCTCATCCGGGACTCCGAACAATTTCGGTCACCAACATAACAACTCAACTATACTTATATCGTCACCAAACATTAAGTGTGTAGACCCTGCGGGTTCGAGAACTATGTAGACATGACCGAGACACCACTACGGTCAATAACCAATAGCGGGACCTGGATGCCCATATTGGCTCCTACATATCCTACGAAGATCTTTATCGGTTGAACCTCTATGTCAAGGATTCAGTTAATCCCGTATGATGTTCCCTTTGTTTATCGGTATGTTACTTGCCCGAGATTCGATCGTCGGTATCTCTATACCTAGTTCAATCTCGTTACCGGCAAGTCTCTTTACTCGTTCCGTAATACAAGATCCCGTGGCTAACACTTTAGTCACATTGCTTGCAAGGCTTATAGTGATGTTGTATTACCGAGTGGGCCCTGAGATACCTCTCCGTCACACGGAGTAACAAAATCCCAGTCTTGATCCATGCCAATTCAACAGACACCCTCGGAGATACCTGTAGAGCATCTTTATAGTCACCCAGTTACGTTGCGACGTTTGATACACACAAGGTATTCCTCCGGTGTCAGTGAGTTGCATGATCTCATGGTCAAAGGAACAGATACTTGACATGCAGAAACCAATAGCAATAAACTGACACGATCATATGCTACGTTTACAGTTTGGGTCTTGTCCATCACATCATTCTCCTAATGATGTGATCCCGTTATCAAATGACATCTCATATCCATGGCTAGGAAACCTTCACCATCTTTTGATCAACGAGCTAGTCAACTAGAGGCTTACTAGGGACATAGTGTTGTCTATGTACCCACACATGTATTTGAGTTTCCAATCAATACAATTATAGCATGGATAATAAACGATTATCATTAACAAGGAAATATAATAATAACCAATTTATTATTGCCTCTAGGGCATATTTCCAACAGGACACTCCCCTTGGCTTGAGCCAAGCTGGAGGGAGGTGTCCCGGTATCGTATAACTATCACTTTCATTCACCTTTACCTATTTTAGTTCCATCCTTAGCTCTTTCGTGATTTAGTTAAATAAAAGTTTAGTATGATCTATTTTCGAGTGTTAGTTTCATGATCTATCTATCTATGTAATCGAGTGAGAGTTATATAATAAAGTTTAGTTTGAGCTTTTGCTTCTTTACTTTCTTGTTCCAATCAAAATAGAAAGGAAATAAATGAAAAGAATCATATGCTAATCTTCTGGTAAGTAATGACATCACATAAGGAAAATTATAAGTGGTCAAATTTATTGGAGAGTGACAAACATAGCATTGGTCAATGATGCAATTCATGAAAGAATTAATAAGGGAAGAGAAGATTCACATGCAAATACACTATCCTGGACATATTTTATGATTGTGAGCCCCCATTAAATATTATATGCCAAAATTGTTGACGTTGGACAAGGAAGACAACGTAATGATTTATGTTTGTTCATATTCACATAGAAGTTATATTTTCGTAGATCCTTTAACATGTGGTGCTAGCTCAATATCTTTGCTAGCCAAAAATTCCACACTAAGTCGAGATACTACTTGTGCATCCAAAAACCCTAAACCGAAACTCATGTTTTGAGAGTCCACCATACCTACCTACGGATCGAGTAAGATCCTTCAAGTAAGGTGTCATCGGTACTCTAAGGCAATAAAAATGTCTTCTAAATGTGTTTGATCAATTAGTGTAAGAGAAAATTGAGCGTTGTACGAACTTATGATGGCAAAGTAATAAAAGCGACAGACTGCATAATAAAGGTTGCTATCATAGGGGGCAATATAGCGTGATGTTCTTTTACATTAAGGGATTTGGCATACAAACCAAAAAGCGCATGACAACCTCTGCTTCCCTCTGCGAAGGGCCTATCTTTTACTTTGATGTATTTACTTTTATGCAAGAGTCAAAGTATTCTTCCCTATTCCTTTTTACTTTTTCTTTTTGCAAGCATCATGTGGTGAGGAAAGATCTAGGCACATATATCTAGCTGGATATGAGTGAGCATGAGTTATTATTGTTGACATCACCCTTGAGGTGAATACGTTGGGAGGCAAAACTATAAGCCGCTATCTTTCTATGTGTCTGGTTGAAACTTTTTGCTCATGGGTATGCTGTGAGTGTTAGCAATCATAGAAGACTAAATGATGGTTGAGTATGCGGACTTGCCAAAAGGCTCCGACACGAGACCCTTCTTGAAAATATGATGAATTGTAGTTGCAAAGTGGACTAAGAACATAGTTTGTTGGTTTTCAATAAGGTTTATGCTTTATACTTCTATGTTGTGATGAATTGTTACTTGTTCATGACAAGTTATATGATGAAGTTATATAATAAAATTTATATGAATAAGTTCTATGATAAAGTTTGTTGCTGCTATGATAATAAGCATGATGCTACTATGTCCGTATTTTGTTTTTATCGACACCTCTCTCTCTAACCATGTGAACATGTTTTTCGTTATCGGTTTTCGCTTGAGGACAAGAGAGGTCTAAGCTTGGGGGAGTTGATACGTCCATTTTGCATCATGATTTCCTACTGTTATTTATAATGTTTTTATGCATAATAATGCTTTAGGTTGTGATTCTAATACCTTTTCTCTCATAATATGCAAGGTTTACACAAAGAGGGAGAATACCGGCAGCTGGAATTCTGGACCTGAAAAAGCATATCAGAGATACCTATTCTGCACATCTCCAAATAAGCTGAAACTTCATGGAGAATTATTTTAGAATATATGGAAAATACTGGAGCAAATAATTACCGGAGGGGGGCCACCTGGTGAGCACAAGACACCAGGGCGCGCCAGGCCCCCCAGGCGCGCCCTGGTGGGTTGTGCTCAGCACGGCCCACCTCCGGTGCCCATCATCTGGTATTTAAGGTCTTTTGACGTAGAAAAAAATAAGGAGAGGACTTTTGGGACGGAATGTCGCCGTCTCGAGGCGGAACTTGGGCAGAAGCACTTTTGCCCTCTGGCGGAGCGATTCCACTGGGGAAACTTCCCTCCCGGAGGGGGAAATCGAAGCCATCGTCATCACCAACACCCCTCTCATCTTTGGGAGGCCAATCTTCATCAACATCTTCAACAGCACCATCTCCTCTCAAACCCTAGTTCATGTCTTGTGTTCAATCTTTGTACCGGAACCTCAGATTGGTACGTGTGGGTGACTAGTAGTGTTGATTACATCTTGTAGTTGATTACTATATGGTTTATTATGTGGAAGATTATATGTTCAGATCCATTATGCTATTTAACACCCCTCTGATCTTGAGCATGAATATTATTTGTGAGTAGTTACCTTTGTTTTTGAGGTCACGGGAGAAGTCATGTTGCAAGTAATCATGTGAATTTGATATGTGTTCGATATTTTGATGATATGTATATTGTGATTCTCTTAGTGGTATCATGTGAACGTCGACTACAAGACACTTCACCATATTTGGGCCTAAGGGAATGCATTGTGGAGTAGTTATTAGATGATGGGTTGCTAGAGTGACAGAAGCTTAAACCCTAGTTTATGCCCTACTTCGTAAGGGGCTGATTTGGATCCAAACGTTTAATGCTATGGTTAGATTTTATCTTAATACTTTTCTCGTAGTTGCGGATGCTTGGGAGGGGGTTAATCATAAGTGGGAGGTTTGTTCAAGTAAGAACAGCACCCAAGCACCGGTCCACCCACATATCAAATTATCAAAGTAGCGAACGCAAATCAAACCAACATGATAAAAGTAACTAGATGAAATTGCCGTGTACCCCCAAAAACACTTTGCCTATTATAAGAGACTGTTCTGGCCTGTCCTTTGTCACAAAAGGATTGGGCTACCTTGCTTCACTTTATTAACCGTTACCGTTACTTGCCCGTTACCAATTATCTTCTTATCAAACTATCTGTTACCTACAATTTCAGTGCTTGCAGAAATTACCTTGCTGAAAACTGCTTGTCATTTCCTTCTGCTCCTCGTTGGGTTTGACACTCTTACTAATCGAAAGGACTACGATGGACCCCCTAGTTGTGGGTCATCAAGCCATATCGTGGAAAAGCTCCAAGCAAATGATAGTTGCTTCATCTACGATGCAGGCAGAGTACATAGCATGTTTTGAGCCCACTGGGCAGATTATATGGCTAAATAATTTCCTTCCCGGACTTAAAGTGGTTGACAACATCTCCAAACCAATGACATTATAATGAGATAATGAACCCACATTTTTCTATACGAATAACAACAAGTCAAGTGCTGCTCCCAAGCACATTGACCTAAAGTATCTTGTTGTTCAACATAGAATCCATGATCAAACTATTAATGTGAAGCATATTAGTACGACACGTATGCTTGCGGATCCGCTTACTAAAGGCTTGCCACCCAATATTTGTCGTGGACATGTAGCCGGCATGGGTTTAATATAAACCACTCCCAACAAGTAATTTTTTTTCATTTCGAAATAGGACGTGTGCTATGAGTACTGAGGTTCAATGACTTTTCATCGGCTATTGTAATACCTTACTCTGGTATATCATTCCTATGAAGAATGGACAAAAGTTATTGAGCCTAACGATCAACGGGGAGAATGTTGGTATTGATCTAAGGCCCAATGGGCCAAAAGTATAAATCAGCATTAAGTAACATTAAGGGGAGGGGGTCACGTACGAACGTACGTACCCTCTCGTTCCCAACTAACGCGCCCTGATCGGGGGCGATCCAAACCAATGTAGTTTAGGTCCCCTGATCGCCAGCGCCACATATAAAGAGGAGGGCAGACGGTCACGCACGGATAACATGTTCACATGCGTCTACTCTGTTCTCCTAAATCCCTAAATCCCAATCCGATCTGGGCGAGCGCTATGCGACGGGAAGACCTTCTCCTACCTCTGCTCCGGTACTAGAACAGTTCCGCTGGTGCCCGAAGGGACGTCGCTACCTACTGCGAGCATCTACACCGACCCTGCATCACGCTTGCCTCGAGCAGGCACGGAACTTCGCATCGACTACACCAATGGCTGCTTCCATTGGTGGTAATCCAACTCATCTTTATGTTCATCAATGCAACTGGGTGATCTAAAGCTAGGCTGCCGTTCCTGTCAAGTGTGTCCCACGGGAATAATATCTAACAGGTGGCTGATGGAGTGCCGTGTGCATGATGGCGCGCCTCTGGCGCACTGCGGGTGGAGCTCCACCGTGAAGAGCTTCGTGTTCGGGCCCCGCTGTGATGCTCCTGTTCGTCCTGGACGAGGCCCTCATCGCGCGGACAATGGCGGAGAAGGGGGCCAACGTGGAGGTGGCTAGGGACAAGGGTGATGCGTGGCTCGTCCATGTGCGTGAGTGGCTGTGGTGCACCTACCATTAGGGGATGTTGCTGTCGTATGAGAGAAAGAGAGAAGGTGAGAGAAAACCGATGACACGTCAGTGTTTTTCCCCATATTTCTGGTTTTGGAGGAATTGTATCTAGTTCTAAGAGCATCTCCAGCCGTTCGCCCTCCCAGGGGCCCAAAATAGCGCCGCCTGGGGGCCAACCGGCGGTATATTCGGCTTGGGGGGGGCTTGGGTTCCCAGCCGCCGCCCCAAGGTCGTCCCCAAGCCAGCGATTTCGACCCAGTATCGACGCAGATTAGGCCCAAATTCAGCCCAAATTCGGCGCTCTTTCGGCATAAATTCAACAAATTCGGCGCTCTTTCGGCATAGATTCAACAAAAACTAAATTTTTATGCCAAAGTTCATTACAAAAAATAATACAGATAAAATAGTTCAACGAAGCAAGCTCATAATTCCAACATAAATTAAAACAAATCGAACTAGGCGTTGCCCTTGAGCCTCCATAGGTGCTCCACTAGATCATCCTGCAGTTGTTGATGCACATGTGGGTCTCGGATCTCCTGGCGCATATTGAGGAAGGCAGCCCATGTTGCTGGTACCTGGTGATCAACAACTGCAAGAGGTCCCTGCCTGACATATGGTTTAGTGTCAAACACTGGCTCTTCCCGCTCACTCTCAATGATCATGTTGTGCAAGATGACACAACAATTCATGACCTCCCACATCTGCGATTTTAACCAGGTCAGAGCGGGGTACCGGACAACAGCAAATCGAGATTGGAGCACACCAAATGCTCGCTCGACATCTTTCCTGCAAGCCTCTTGATACTTAGCAAAGTGTGCCTTTTTTGGCGACACAGGTTTTGAGATAGTCTTCACAAATGTGGACCATCTTGGATAGATACCATCTGCTAGATAGTATCCCTTGTTGTAGTGGCGCCCATTGACCTCAAAGTTCACCGGAGGAGCATGACCTTCAACAAGCTTGGCGAAGACATTCGAGCACTGCAATACGTTGATGTCATTGTGAGTTCCTGGCATACCAAAGAAGGAGTGCCAAATCCATAGGTCATGTGTGGCTACTGCCTCAAGTACCACACTGCAACCTCCTTTGGCGCCTTTGCACATCCCCTGCCAAGCAAATGGGCAGTTTTTCCATGCCCAATGCATGCAGTCGATGCTTCCAAGCATCCCAGGAAATCCTCTTGCTGCATTCTGTGCTAGGATCCGAGCGGTGTCTTCAGCATTGGGTGATCGCAAATACTGTGGGTCCAAACAATGCCACCACTGCCCTGCATAACTTGTACAAACACCCAATGGTGGTGGACTCGGCCATGCGTCCATAGTCTTCCTGTATATCACCGGGAGCTCCATATGCAAGCATCCTCATAGCTGTGGTGCACTTCTGGAGTGAGGACAATCCAACTGTGCCGGTGCAATCCTTCTTGCAAATGAAATAGTTGTCGAACTCCCGGATGGCATTCACAATCCTGAGGAAGAGCTTCCGGCCCATCCGATAACGGCGCCGAAATACTTTCTCACCGTGCAATGATGCGTCGGCGAAGTAGTCGGCATAGAGCATGCAATAGCCCTCCATTCGATGCCTCTGTTTGCTCTTGCGGCGGCCCGGCGCCGAGCCACCTCGCCGAGGCTTCACATTGTTCGCGAACAGGCTGGCTAGCGCGGCGAGGATCATGAGGTGTTCCTCGTTGGCGGTGTCGGCCTCGGCTTCCTCCTCCAACAGAACCGCGAACGACTCCTCGTCGTCCGAGTCCATGGCCGAACAGGAAAAACGACGAACACCTTGTGGGCGTGGTGGGCGGACAGCCGCCGATGTCCTGCCGGCGTGGTGGCCGTCGGAGAGAGGGGATGGGCGGGGGAATGGAAGCGAAATCCGATGGGGAAATGGAGAGGCGCGAGGAAAAGGCCTTTTCTAGCGGCGGCGTAGCGGCCGTGGACAGGCGGGAGGCGCCGGAATCGTCATGGTGAAGAGGCGCGAGGGGCGAGCCGGGCAAGGATTAGGGCGAGATTCGCCTGACAGTAGTGCCCCACCCGCCTTTTTGCCTCCGCCTGAGCCCCCAAGCGCGCTGGGTTCGGCCTGGGTTCGCCGGCCCAAAAAAAGGGCCCAACCGATGAAAAACGGCGTCCTGGGGGCGCGACTGGGGCGTTTTTTCCACGCCGGCGGTTAAAAAGTGGCCTGGAGGGGCCCGTTGGGGACGCGGCTGGAGATGCTCTAAGACATGAGGGGATAAATGTTGCTTAAAAAAAGATGAAGGACTACATGCCAACTTTTTGTAAACTTAAGGGACCACAAACATATTTTAATCCAAATATGTCGTGCAAGATACTGGACGACACGACACGACACTACCGTTTTTACAAACTCTGTTGTACTTATCCATGATTTTATTAGATAACCCAAACATGTTTTTAGGTGGTTACAAGCAATATCACGTTTATACAGATCTTTTTTTTTTTGACGTCACGTTTATACAGATCTGATTCTCTATAATCGCTATATCCAAACAACCCCTAGATTTCCTACGATTGTACGTTAGAATATCAAGTATTGGTTAATTATTAGACGGACGTACGTGAGGAGATGGAGTCAAACCACCCTACCTAGAACCGTCGACGCAAATAAAAACGTCCCACGCGGGCCGGCCTCTCCGTATACATATATGTACGTGTTCGCTTCAACTACTCTTTATCGACCGATCTATCAACCGCATCGACCGATCGAGCCCTACGCATCGATCTATCAATGGCGGACATCGAGAATCCCAACTCTAAGGGTGTCGTCAACGCGGCGAACCTCGAGAACCCCAAATCTAATGGTGGAGTCGTCGTGGTGGACATCGAGAACCCCAATCCTTATGGTGGCGTCGTCGTGGCGCCGAAGCCCAGCCGGCATGCTTACTGGGCATGGAAAGAAAGGTTGAACACTGTCGTTAGTGGTAACCCTAACGCCCCCGGCGCCGGCGCCGGCGCGGAGGACGTCGCGGTAGCGGAGCCCGTGCAGCGTAGCAGATGGTCGATCTTATGCTCCTGTGCGGTGATCGGCTTCTTCATTGGAATTGCCGGTATAGTTCTGATCGGGATCCAAGAGTATTGGCCGATGGGCCCTGCGCGTGTCGCCATGATTGTTGTGGGGACTTTAGCTCTGTATGTTGGGGGTGGTAGCACTGTTTATTGCGGGTTATTTGGTCAAAGTTATGGCGAATCTCGGCACAGCATTGCTTCACGAGAGTCATAGGTCGTCTAGTCCATTGAATTCGTTCCGCTTCCATCGATGTATCTTGCATAATCGCATCTCAGCAAACAATGTGTGCAATCATCTATTGGGATAGTCGTTCCCAAATTTATTTATTTGCGCTTCAAGCATCACTCGAACATTTTTTTTTCAAAGGAAACGCTAGTCTTATTCCCATGTACTTGATTAATTACAATCAGCTAGCACAATATGTGTGTGGTACACGGAGGCGCATATTGGAGACAACGCGAAGTAAATTACTAGCCTACATGGCAATATAACTGAAGCTAATTAAAATCCCCTTTTCTGAGATCACTTTTGCATGGTGTGTAGTGAGAAATCAAACATTCATGATAAATATGAACATATCCCAAATAATAAGTGTCATACGTGTGACACGAAGCACTTCAGCCTTGACGTTTTTTACAACTAAAGTTGTCACTAAAAAAGAAAAAAGAAACCAAAAAAAAAACTGAAACTTGTCACCTAAAAGGGAAGTTGCCATGCTTGACAACAAAAGTTGTCATCCTCGCGTCACTAAAATTCTCATGAAAAAAATTCAGAGTTTTTATGTGTTCGTGACACACGTGTGACACTTATCAGGCTCCATGTATACTGAGCAATCAAACATTCATGACAATCATAGCATATGTTGATCATATATGTTATATAGGCAATACATCCATAATTCAATTAGATTGACACATGTTTCATATAATAGCTAATACTCTAGCTAAGATGCTCAGGGCATCTCCAACGTCATCCCCTAAAACAGACACACTATTTATCTGCGGACTGGTCCAGACCAGTCCGAGGACACTAATACAAGAGCCGGTCATCCAACACTATCCTCTACTAGTGGAGTCATTGCGCGGACATCCAGAACACCAACCCTAATGGTAGTATCGTCGCGGCGCCGGAGCCCAGCCAACCTGCGACATGGAACGAAAGGTTGAAAGCAATAATTAACGGAAAACCTAACAGCCCCTGCACCGACGCGGAGGACGTCGCAGTAGCGGAGGCCATGGAGCAAATAAGCATATGGTGGCTCTTACGTTCTGGTGAGGTGATCGACTTCTTCACTACAATTGCTGCTATAGTTCTGCTTGGGATCCAAGACCTTTGGGCAATTGGCCCTGGTGTCGCCATGATTTTTGTGAGGGCTATAGCTTTGTTTATGGGGTGGTAGCTCCGTTTATTGGGGGTTGTTTGTTAAAAGTTATGGCGAATCTCGTCGAGAACATCATTGCTTCTCTAGTCATTGCACGCCTGCATGACATTTTTTCTTTTGCGTTCGCTATTTATCAGACATTTGAATTTTTCGTGTGCATATTTTTTGTGTCTCAAGCCCTGATGACAGTGGCGCCACGACATTATTTATATGTAGAATATTTATCTTATTTAAAATTGTTCAACATTAGTATTAAAAATGTTGATGTAATGAAAAGTTGTTCAAGAAAATATGTAAACGTATATGTAGCTTTTCAAAACTAGTAAGCTTGCACGTGTAACGCGCGTCTAAATTAACACGCACTATATCAAATATTATCTCAAAATATATGTAGTTCTAAAGAAACAATCTATATCCATGGGATTATCGGAGACAATAAGTACATCCATTTGCAAAATATCCATGGGATGACAATTTAATTATTTGAAGTGCATTGTTTGATCATTTACACAAAAATGAAGGGTTTGACCAGTGGGCAAAAAGGAATCTTCAGACATCAAACAAGATTTCTTAGTCGACCGAAACAAAAAATTAGAAAAATAAGATAACATCATCCATTAGCTGTCATAAACATCTCATCACTTCTTCTTTTTCTCGGAGTCGGCAGCCTTCTTCATATGGGCTCCCAGCTGGTGCTGGTTCATGATATCGACACGGAGCTTGTCTTATGCATGTGCTTCACGCCGCCGCGAGGGATGGGCATGTAGTCGCCCTAGACACATGGATGGCCGTAGCTCCTCTCTTAAGATAAATTTGACCAGCCTTAGAGCAGGAGGGGTGTAAACACGGAGAAAAAAACAGATCCCATACTTGCAATCACACCTTAGAAAGATAAAGCTTGCCAACTTGGCCTTGTATCTTGAGCCTCTGGAAAATAGGCTGCATAACCTCCAGTGACGTGTTCTTGTGGCGATGGTCCATGAAAACGCCAATGGTCGTAACAAGCTTCTTTGGGTACATGCCATGTGTGTGTAGTTATGCCTTGGAACTTAAATCATGAGCTGAAGTATGATGGAAAGATATGAGAAAGGACTCCCGTTGGCATATGGGTCTGTAGTTTCTTTCATGGTTATTAACTTATAACCCTTGTAACTACCTTTGTCAGGTGCTGGCATATATGGGTCTGTAGTTAGCATATGAGGCTACTATGATTTCTAATATGATTTTACCTCCACAGTTTTCAAAATTTGACTTATGTGGTTTTTGTGCATGGATGCAAATACCCTTTTCAAAGTTTCAAGGGGGCGTGTACCGAAGCACCCCTCAGAAATATATTATACGGAACCGTCACATGCATATCTCTAACTTGAGCAAAAAGTATATTCTCATGTGTGTACCAAGCAGAGCATTTAGTTTACAAGCAGAGAGGCTGCAGGGTGCCTTATATGCACAACTTTCCATATTTGTATGCAAAACTTGTAGCGTGTAGCATTCAGGCACTACTGTCCGTTGGCAAGTATCGCTCTCTTTTAAATAGAAAATCTGCTCAAATTGATTAGTACAGTTCTGCACAAAGCACCGTACATCATATATTCAGGTTGTACTTGTGTGTGATGACTCAGTTACCTACAGGGCTGGTATGGGTTACTAACAGGGTGACATGGTTATTTGCAGACCATGTTTTACTGTAGTATAAGTCCATCTGACCAGTACAGCTTGCAAAAATCTATAGTGTTTCACCCAACAGAAAGAGGTTAAGACATTAATGAATTTTATGAAGTTAAAATACAGTAGACCTATTGGAAATCTTCAGATTTGACACGCATTGTGCTTAATTTCATTGTGCAGAATTATTGTAGATGTCATTATTTGGTCCAATTGATTAACGTTTCTCAGCTCCAACTATATAATTTCATTGTATCATCTACAAATTGCCATTACACAAAGCTGCAGATGTTCAAACAAGCATGCACTAAATTTTGCAGACGAAGAGAAAAGAGAAAGTATGCTACCTCGCGGGGAAAGGATTTCGGTGAGCGCCTCAACGTGCGGCTTCCTAGGCGGCGGATGGCATCGACAGTGAACACCTCAACAACCCAACGACAAAGAGGAGGAGCGGTGCAGCCAGAGATGAGCTCCAAAGCAATGGGTGGGATGAACTTATTGACAACACCCTGCAATCAGGAATATAAATGTTGATATCATCATCTTAAAATTAAGGACCAGTTGGTGACTACAAACAAACCTGACGTAAAGAAGTCCATTGTAGAAAAAGTACAAATGAAGTTCAGAACTACCGGTTGATGACAATAAACTTCAGAATTTAAAACGACGATCCAGGACATACTATACAACAAAAACAAAAACAACAGAATCCACACCACAAACAGACATGCTCATGTTCAGCCTACAGCAATTAAATTTTGGAATTATGAAATGTGACATTTTAGGGAAAAAATACAATGTTGGAGCAATATATAAACTTTGAACTTATCATAATGCAGAAAATGTGGAACATAGCATTACACGAAGTATTTTCATGGAAAAAATGGGTACACGTGTGATAATTCTAACCGACAATACTTTGAAATTTCTGTCATATACTTCTTCACATGAGCCAGGGTACTCGGAAGTATTAAAAGCTGGGAAAATTGGTTAGGAAGAATAGAAAAAAGTTTATATGCTGAAACCAAAAGCATAGCTTCTGGTTTTTATGACACTAAACTTTGTTTCTACTAACCCTGACAAAGTTGCATCCTTTCTAGCTACGATCAAGAAAAAAATTGCTTCCTTTCTGAGTACAAAAAAGGCACAAAATTCTTCCAATTTCATGAGCCAGGGCAGCACCACTCTTCCAATTTGTCTCCACAAAACTATTCCAAGTGGAGCGGACCACCATATCAAAAATGGATTTAGGAGAGTTATAACAACGACAATACATACAAAGCAGAGCAGAACAACACACAAATCAAGATTTGATGGAGTGGGGAAGGGACCGTACCACGAAAACCAGAGCGAGGTGGAGATCCTGCGGCTTGTCGAGGCGGAGGTCCAGCAGCTCGTCGAGGCAGAGGTGGAAGTCCTGCGGCTCGGTCGCGTAAGTGAGCACCACCGCGTCAGCTGCCTGACAGTCGGCGTTCCGCTTAGGCTTTTGCTTCAGGCTGCAAGCCTGCAACACACAGACATCCAAACCATGACGACGGGGTCAACACCGGTGCAAACACCAAATCAATCTGCGAAGAAATCAGGGGCGGAGTTGAAGTGCAGCCTTCTTATCCCTTCTCATCTATGGAATTGGAAGCTTGTAATGTAGAGCAACAAGAAAAGCTTAGACACAACTTATAGCAATCAATCACCAGGAGAAAAATGGCTAAAGTTTCAGAGAAGAACATAAACAGATCTACAATAATCCCGAAGCTATCAGAAAACTTGAGATCCCAACTTTGCAGTAAGTAATGTTGAATTAGAAACCTCATAAAATGGTTCATTGTGACTAAAGTTCCGGGAAAAGAATTCTCTTCACTAAGTATTCTCTTCACTAAGATAATTTGATGCATGAAAATACTCTGTCAGTACTACGACCTTTTGTGCATGGCTTTAATTGAGCAGGAGAAGGTGTTAATGAAAATTTGGCAACCCACGGAACATATAATCACATGAGCTCGAGATTAGAACAACACTTTTGCTCTGTGTGCACATACACCTTGAATGCCAAAAAATATCGATTATTTTACCTGAAAATCAAGAACGCAATGAGAAAGCAAATAAGAAGGTAAAGAAACAATGAATGATATGAAGATGAATAAATATAAAAATAGCTTTTTAGCTAATGTTGTATCCATATTCACTAGTGCAGAAAAGCCTAGCTATGACGTGGCAAAAAGGGCCTTGCTGGCGTAGGCACCCTACTCCAGCAATATGGCGCCACAGTTAAAAATCAGTGGTGGCGTTGGAGCCCACGCCAGCACTATTTAGAATACCTATGGCGTCGGGTTATGTTGTACGCCGGTATTATTGCCTGCATCTATGGCGTGCACATTATTCCGACGTCACAAATAACTGAAAAACACTGCGGGCGTTGTACCTTCTAAGCACGCCATTACTTAATTTGTAAGCATCTGAAAATCGCTACCACGACTGCGGGAAAGGGCACCGTTTGCATGGCAGAATAAGGTAACAAATAAAGGCAATTGAAAGACATTTTAGATTCGTAGATAGTGTTTAAATAATTAGTTAAGATAGCTAGCGATCAAGTTTTGAAGTACTATAACACAAAACCACATGAACATGTAGTTCATCGAGCTAGAAGTATTGTAGAACCAACAGCATAGGTACCTGACACTATCCTATTACATATTCGGCATAAGGATCATTAACGTATTTCTTCGCCGGATCTGCGATAGACATAGGACCGTCAGCATCAAGCCCCTGCTTCCGAAGGCGAGCTTTTATCTCCTCCGGGCCGGAAGGTGCGCCGCCGTTGAAAACCCCGCAATGGTCGATGATATCCTTGTTGAGGATGGTAGCAAACTTCACCTGGATGCGTCTGAATTCATCTCTGTTATTTCCCGGGCTAATTTCCTCCATTTTCTTCCCCCATGCGATGACGTATGAGTTCTTTTTAAGGCGTTCTCCCTCCCGGATGTACTCCTCCATGTGGTGGGCAACGTAGTAGCCGTCTATATCACTGTTTTCCGGCTGCTGCATGCAACAAAAGTCAGTTTTGTGGCCGAAACGTACCGCTTTAAACTTGTCAACTTGCGACATCCGTCTCTGATCACTCCTTCCCGTCTGGTATACTCGAAAAGTGCTTCATCCAGGACCTTCTTGATGCCTCTGTAGTCTTTTTTCAGTTTCCTCGTCGAATCCAAGAAATAAGTTTCGGCGAACTTCGGGGTAATAACGATGCGGACACAATGTTCTCTGCATACAAAGTCGATCGAGTTAATTAATGGCGTTACGTGGAAGCATGCATAACGAGATTGTACGAAATAGTAATCTAGCTAGACAGAATGACTTAATTACTTCGGATAGTAGGGCACGAGAAGGCAGTCTTTGTCCATGTTGGCAATCATGAAGTCTGTCAAATACTTCCGCATAGCTTGTCGGCGCTCAGGGTGATTGGTGTTGGTCTCATGCATGAGGTAAGGGTCCGCTACCGCGACATCCTTGTTGAGCTCACATTTGGCAGTGTAGGCAACATTGATTGCCCATAGGCATACTAAGGAAGAACTAAGGTTCATTAGACGGAACATGTTGAAGATGTCTTCGAACGGCACATAGAATATTTCCGCCGGGAAATCGTCGCACAAACCAAGATTTGGTGGCACCATCACTGAAAAAACAGGGAGAAACCCACCTCCAGCAGAGAATGCATACCTCTCCCTAGTTAGAACTGTGTCATGCAGAATCCTCAATTCTGTTTGCAGAAGATCGCTGAGCTCCTTCGGAAGGATGGGATCACCTGGGGAATGGTAATCCCACCATTGAACGACATGCCGAACTTGTTTACTCTTCTGAACCGGTTGGCTGGCAGCATGTGCCTTCGTCTTATTACCAGCTGGTCTCTTTCTCTTTTTCTTGCGTGTCGGGTTAGGCTGGCTGGCTATATTGTCTGGCAATGCATTTGTGACCGTCGCATTGAGTGTGTTTGGACTCAGAAATATTCTCCTCTATGGTGGCACCTGTGTGTCTGGTGGTGTGAAGTCCTCATTGAAAAGACTCCTCGCAAGGAACAACATGTTCCTGTTGAGCAAGTGGAGGCATTGATGAGAATAATAGAGCAGGACCAGCAGACATAGGTCCATCAAGATTGCATATGTGTGATGACTCAGTTACCTACAGGGCTGGTATGGGTTACTAACTGGGTGACATGGTTATTTGCAGACCATGTTTTACTGTAGTATAAGTCCATCTGACCAGTACAGCTTGCAAAAATCTATAGTGTTTCACCCAACAGAAAGAGGTTAAGACATTAATGAATTTTATGAAGTTAAAATACAGTAGACCTATTGGAAATCTTCAGAATTGACACGCATTGTGCTTAATTTCATTGTGCAGAATTATTGTAGATGTCATTATTTGGTCCAATTGATTAACGTTTCTCAGCTCCAACTATATAATTTCATTGTATCATCTACAAATTGCCATTACACAAAGCTGCAGATGTTCAAACAAGCATGCACTAAATTTTGCAGACGAAGAGAAAAGAGAAAGTATGCTACCTCGCGGGGAAAGGATTTCGGTGAGCGCCTCAACGTGCGGCTTCCTAGGCTGCGGATGGCATCGACATTGAACACCTCAACAACCCAACGACAAAGAGGAGGAGCGGTGCAGCCAGAGATGAGCTCCAAAGCAATGGGTGGGATGAACTTATTGACAACACCCTGCAATCAGGAATATAAATGTTGATATCATCATCTTAAAATTAAGGACCAGTTGGTGACTACAAACAAACCTGACGTAAAGAAGTCCATTGTAGAAAAAGTACAAATGAAGTTCAGAACTACCGGTTGATGACAATAAACTTCAGAATTTAAAACGACGATCCAGGACATACTATACAACAAAAACAAAAACAACAGAATCCACACCACAAACAGACATGCTCATGTTCAGCCTACAGCAATTAAATTTTGGAATTATGAAATGTGACATTTTAGGGAAAAAATACAATGTTGGAGCAATATATAAACTTTGAACTTATCGTAATGCAGAAAATGTGGAACATAGCATTACACGAAGTATTTTCATGGAAAAAATGGGTACACGTGTGATAATTCTAACCGACAATACTTTGAAATTTCTGTCATATACTTCTTCACATGAGCCAGGGTACTCGGAAGTATTAAAAGCTGGGAAAATTGGTTAGGAAGAATAGAAAAAAGTTTATATGCTGAAACCAAAAGCATAGCTTTTGGTTTTTATGACACTAAACTTTGTTTCTACTAACCCTGACAAAGTTGCATCCTTTCTAGCTACGATCAAGAAAAAAATTGCTTCCTTTCTGAGTACAAAAAAGGCACAAAATTCTTCCAATTTCATGAGCCAGGGCAGCACCACTCTTCCAATTTGTCTCCACAAAACTATTCCAAGTGGAGCGGACCACCATATCAAAAATGGATTTAGGAGAGTTATAACAACGACAATACATACAGAGCAGAGCAGAACAACACACAAATCAAGATTTGATGGAGTGGGGAAGGGACCGTACCACGAAAACCAGAGCGAGGTGGAGATCCTGCGGCTTGTCGAGGCGGAGGTCCAGCAGCTCGTCGAGGCAGAGGTGGAAGTCCTGCGGCTCGGTCGCGTAAGTGAGCACCACCGCGTCAGCTGCCTGACAGTCGGCGTTCCGCTTAGGCTTTTGCTTCAGGCTGCAAGCCTGCAACACACAGACATCCAAACCATGACGACGGGGTCAACACCGGTGCAAACACCAAATCAATCTGCGAAGAAATCAGGGGCGGAGTTGAAGTGCAGCCTTCTTATCCCTTCTCATCTATGGAATTGGAAGCTTGTAATGTAGAGCAACAAGAAAAGCTTAGACACAACTTATAGCAATCAATCACCAGGAGAAAAATGGCTAAAGTTTCAGAGAAGAACATAAACAGATCTACAATAATCCCGAAGCTATCAGAAAACTTGAGATCCCAACTTTGCAGTAAGTAATGTTGAATTAGAAACCTCATAAAATGGTTCATTGTGACTAAAGTTCCGGGAAAAGAATTCTCTTCACTAAGTATTCTCTTCACTAAGATAATTTGATGCATGAAAATACTCTGTCAGTACTACGACCTTTTGTGCATGGCTTTAATTGAGCAGGAGAAGGTGTTAATGAAAATTTGGCAACCCACGGAACATATAATCACATGAGCTCGAGATTAGAACAACACTTTTGCTCTGTGTGCACATACACCTTGAATGCTAAAAAATATCGATTATTTTACCTGAAAATCAAGAACGCAATGAGAAAGCAAATAAGAAGGTAAAGAAACAATGAATGATATGAAGATGAATAAATATAAAAATAGCTTTTTAGCTAATGTTGTATCCATATTCACTAGTGCAGAAAAGCCTAGCTATGACGTGGCAAAAAGGGCCTTGCTGGCGTAGGCACCCTACTCCAGCAATATGGCGCCACAGTTAAAAATCAGTGGTGGCGTTGGAGCCCACGCCAGCACTATTTAGAATACCTATGGCGTCGGGTTATGTTGTACGCCGGTATTATTGCCTGCATCTATGGCGTACACATTATTCCGACGTCACAAATAACTGAAAAACACTGCGGGCGTTGTACCTTCTAAGCACGTCATTACTTAATTTGTAAGCATCTGAAAATCGCTACCACGACTGCGGGAAAGGGCACCGTTTGCATGGCAGAATAAGGTAACAAATAGAGGCAATTGAAAGACATTTTAGATTCGTAGATAGTGCTTAAATAATTAGTTAAGATAGCTAGCGATCAAGTTTTGAAGTACTATAACACAAAACCACACGAACATGTAGTTCATCGAGCTAGAAGTATTGTAGAACCAACAGCATAGGTACCTGACACTATCCTATTACATATTCGGCATAAGGATCATTAACGTATTTCTTCGCCGGATCTGTGATAGACACAGGACCGTCAGCATCAAGCCCCTGCTTCCGAAAGCGATCTTTTATCTCCTCCGGGCCGGAATGTGCGCCGCCGTTGAAAACCCCGCAATGGTCGATGACATCCTTGTTGAGGATGGTAGCAAACTTCACCTGGATGCGTCTGAATTCATCTCTGTTATTTCCCGGGCTAATTTTCTCCATTTTCTTCCCCCATGCGATGACGTATGAGTTCTTTTTAAGGCGTTCTCCCTCCCGGATGTACTCCTCCATGTGGTGGGCAACGTACTAGCCGTCTATATCACTGTTTTCCGGCTGCTGCATGCAACAAAAGTCAGTTTTGTGGCCGAAACGTACCGCTTTAAACTTGTCAACTTGCGACATCCGTCTCTGATCACTCCTTCCCGTCTGGTATACTCGAAAAGTGCTTCATCTAGGACCTTCTTGATGCCTCTGTAGTCTTTTTTCAGTTTCCTCGTCGAATCCAAGAAATAAGTTTCGGCGAACTTCGGGGTAATAACGATGCGGACACAATGTTCTCTGCATACAAAGTCGATCGAGTTAATTAATGGCGTTACGTGGAAGCATGCATAACGAGATTGTACGAAATAGTAATCTAGCTAGACAGAATGACTTAATTACTTCGGATAGTAGGGCACGAGAAGGCAGTCTTTGTCCATGTTGGCAATCATGAAGTCTGTCAAATACTTGCGCATAGCTTGTCGGCGCTCAGGGTGATTGGTGTTGGTCTCATGCATGAGGTAAGGGTCCGCTACCGCGACATCCTTGTTGAGCTCACATTTGGCAGTGTAGGCAACATTGATTGCCCATAGGCGTACTAAGGAAGAACTAAGGTTCATTATACGGAACATGTTGAAGGTGTCTTCGAACGGCACATAGAATATTTCCGCCGGGAAATCGTCGCACAAACCAAGATTTGGTGGCACCATCACTGAAAAAACAGGGAGAAACCCACCTCCAGCAGAGAATGCATACCTCTCCCTAGTTAGAACTGTGTCATGCAGAATCCTCAATTCTGTTTGCAGAAGATCGCTGAGCTCCTTCGGAAGGATGGGATCACCTGGGGAATGGTAATCCCGCCATTGAACGACATGCCGAACTTGTTTACTCTTCTGAACCGGTTGGCTGGCAGCATGTGCCTTTGTCTTATTACCAGCTGGTCTCTTTCTCTTTTTCTTGCGTGTCGGGTTAGGCTGGCTGGCTATATTGTCTGGCAATGCATTTGTGACCGTCGCATTGAGTGTGTTTGGACTCAGAAATGTTCTCCTCTGCGATGGCACCTGTGTGTCTGGTGGTGTGAAGTCCTCATTGAAAAGACTCTTCTGGCAAGGAACAACACGTTCCTGTTGAGCAATTGGAGGCATTGATGAGAATCCTAGAGCAGGACCAGCAGACATAGGTCCATCAAGATTGCATATGTTGGGAGCTTATTTCGGATATTCGTCAATAAGGAAGTATCGATTGATAAGTAGATTGTCCTCACCGCCGTAATCACCAGCATTAACATGGCCCTCACCGCCCAAATCCCCACCATTGACATGGTCTGCACCGCCCAAATCACCACCACTGACATGGTCGACAATTACTGCATTGTCGTGGTCCTCACCGACATGCACATTGTCGTTGTTACGAACTTCATGTTGAATCTGACCCAAAGGAGATGGTCCTCGCCCACGTGTGCTGTCATTGTTCATCTGCTGCGAGGTTGGGGAGATTTGGACGTTTCCTAGCTGAATTTGATTCTTCGGCCACTGCATTGGCCAACCCAAACATTGTGAGAGGGTCAACTGGCTATCCGCACCCGGAGGTTGTATCAGAGGAGAAATATCTTCGAAACCCCTTACGACAACAGACACCTCAACTTTGAAGACCCCCTCAGGCATGGCCACTCCATGCATCATGGTATCTTAGGGGCGAATGATCGACCCAATTGCAACTTTAACAAGTTCATCACACACATAAGCTAAGAGACTGCATGGAGTGTCTTCAGTAAGAGCGTTGAGAGCATCCAAGAAAGTGACAGAATCGGAGTGATCGGGCTCCGTGACTCGGGAGTGATGCCATAATTTGCACCACCACCAACGGATGATCCACCGGTTCCCTGCATGTTTGAAAAGAGATGTTAAAGAGATATATGATTGTGTTGAATACACTATAAGTAGTGGTTGAATAGTTTGGGGATGTACAAACCGGAGTCGGACAATGTTGTGCCACAAATTCTTCAAACGTAGCCAGCACTGGTTGTTCTCCAGCAGGTGGTGGTGGTGATTCCATTACAGGAACCGTGCCGGTCACCCAGGAGTCAAAAACGAGTTGCATGTTAGTTGACCAAGCAAACACGAAGGTCAGAAGAAATGAAAGTGCAAATGTGAAATCAAATGAAAGGGGCTAAACTAACCTTCATCATGCAACTGGCGTGGTCCGAGACTGCTGCAACACTGGCGTTCCACGCCATGGTCTCCTGACGTGTGTACTCCATGTAGGCCTACAATATGACATGATGAAACTCATAAAAACTGGCGTGCGTACTCCTTCCCGTCTGGTATACTCGAAAAGTGCTTCATCCAGGACCTTCTTGATGCCTCTGTAGTCGTTTTTCACTTTCCTCATCGAATCCAAGAAATAAGTTTCGGCGAACTTCGGGGTAATAATGATGAGGACACATTGTTCTCTACATACAAAGTCGATCGAGTTAATTAATGGCTTTACATGGAAGCATGCATAACGAGATTGTACGAAATAGTAATCTAGCTAGACAGAATGACTTAATTACTTCGGATAGTAGGGCACGAGAAGGCAGTCTTTGTCCATGTTGGCAATCATGAAGTCTGTCAAATACTTCCGCATAGCTTGTCGGTGCTCAGGGTGATTGGTGTTGGTCTCGTGCATGAGGTAAGGGTCCGCTACCGCGACATCCTTGTTGAGCTCCCAGTTGGCAGTGTAGGCAACATTGATTGCCCATAGGCGTACTAAGGAAGAACTAAGGTTCATTAGACGGAACATGTTGAAGATGTCTTCGAACGGCACATAGAATATTTCCGCGGGGAAATCGTCGCACAAACCAAGATTTGGTGGCACCATCACTGAAAAAACAGGGAGAAACCCACCTCCAGCAGAGAATGCATACCTCTCCCTAGTTAGAACTGTGTCATGCAGAATCCTCAATTCTGTTTGCAGAAGATCGCTGAGCTCCTTCGGAAGGATGGGATCACCTGGGGAATGGTAATCCCGCCATTGAACGACATGCCGAACTTGTTTACTCTTCTGAACCGGTTGGCTGGCAGCATGTGCCTTCGTCTTATTACCAGCTGGTCTCTTTCTCTTTTTCTTGCGTGTCGGGTTAGGCTGGCTGGCTATATTGTCTGGATATGCATTTGTGACCGTCGCATTGAGTGTGTTTGGACTCAGAAATATTCTCCTCTATGGTGGCACCTGTGTGTCTGGTGGTGTGAAGTCCTCCTTGAAAAGACTCTTCTTGCAAGGAACAACATGTTCCTGTTGAGCAAGTGGAGGCATTGATGAGAATAATAGAGCAGGACCAGCAGACATAGGTCCATCAAGATTGCATATGTGTGATGACTCAGTTACCTACAGGGCTGGTATGGGTTACTAACAGGGTGACATGGTTATTTGCAGACCATGTTTTACTGTAGTATAAGTCCATCTGACTAGTACAGCTTGCAAAAATCTATAGTGTTTCACCCAACAGAAAGAGGTTAAGACATTAATGAATTTTATGATGTTAAAATACAGTAGACCTATTGGAAATCTTCAGAATTGACACGCATTGTGCTTAATTTCATTGTGCAGAATTATTGTAGATGTCATTATTTGGTCCAATTGATTAACGTTTCTCAGCTCCAACTATATAATTTCATTGTATCATCTACAAATTGCCATTACACAAAGCTGCAGATGTTCAAAGAAGCATGCATTGAGTGTGTTTGAACTCAGAAATGTTCTCCTCTGCGGTGGCACCTGTGTGTCTGGTGGTGTGAAGTCCTCATTGAAAAGACTCTTCTGGCAAGGAACAACACGTTCCTGTTGAGCAATTGGAGGCATTGATGAGAATAATAGAGCAGGACCAGCAGACATAGGTCCATCAAGATTGCATATGTTGGGAGCTGATTTCTGATATTCGTCAATAAGGAAGTATCGATTGATAAGTAGATTGTCTCACCGCTGTAATCACCAGCATTAACATGGCCCTAACCGCCCAAATCCCCACCATTGACATGGTCCGCACCGCCCAAATCACCACCATTGACATGGTTCACAATTACTGCATTGTCGTGGTCCTCACCGACATGCACATTGTCGTTGTTATGAACTTCATGTTGAATCTGACCCAAAGGAGATGGTCCTCGCCCACGTGTGATGTCACTGTTCATCTGCTGTGAGGTTGGGGAGATTTGGATGTTTCCTAGCTGAATTTGATTCTTCGGCCACTGCATTGGCCAACCCAAACATTGTGAGAGGGTCAACTGGCTATCCGCACCCGGAGGTTGTATCAGAGGAGAAATATCTTCGAAACCCCTTACGACAACAGACACCTCAACTTTGAAGACCCCCTCAGGCATGGCCACTCCATGCATCATGGTATCTTTGGGGCGAATGATCGACCCAATTGCAACTTTAACAAGTTCATCACGCACATAAGCTAAGAGACTGCATGGAATGTCTTCAGTAAGAGCGTTGAGAGCATCCAAGAAAGTGACAGAATGCTGGCTGCTATCCTTGGCCGAATTAGTTTGGATCACAACGTTTCCTAGTTTGCCGTTCTTGATCCAATTCTTCACGCTCTCGATTATTGAACGCAGCATGGCTTGGGCTTGGGCTTGGCTTTGAATTTTGATGCGTTCTTCGATGTTGGCTGTGGTTGCGGCTGTGGTTGCGGCGGTGGCTGCGGCCGTGGCTTCCATTATTTGTTGTTCAATGCTCCGCTTGTTGGCTCTCCTTCTCTGCCGTTGCAGCTCCCGGTCTTCGGGATAATGATAGTCCCATTTGGCACTGCATCCAGCACCGTTCACATGGCCACCCACCGGCGGTGCTAACGGCTGCTTGCCAAGGGTAATGTTGATCGACCGGTTAAGAGGAGTGTTCCACCTGGCCGACGACCCCTTGCGAGCTATGAGGTTATGCATGCTGCCTTGCCAGTTCTTCTTCTAGTTTCCTTGTTTGGTGATCCGTGATAAATTCCCCTGTCTTTTGATCATAATGGTACCGCCCCCTGACATAGTTATATTCAAGGGGGTCCTTGAATTGCGTGAAGTGGTTTGGGATGCCCTTTGTTGCAAGTGCAGCATCCTGCTTGTCCCATACGGGCTTCTTCCCAACAAAATTACGGCTGCCGAGGGTGTGGTTACTTAATGTCTTCGATCGCATTTCCTTCCCCCATGACGACTGGGTCATCACCAAGTTCTCCTGATTTTGCATCTTGAAAATGTTTCAATCATCTACACTAACAGGCTCACCAGTCTCGTTAAATCGTGTGAAGACGAGCCTGTCGGTGCCTATAGCATTTCGGCTCCTAGGTTTCCGCTGCTTCTTGGATATCGAAACATGCTCGTCGACCTCCACATCCTCCTCTTCCGCGGGAGAATACTCCTATGTGTCCTCTCAATCAGTGTCCATATCAGGATTACTTTCCGCACCAGTAGGAACACTGTAGCCTCTGCCTTTCATGTAGTAGTCATCTGGATTAAGCTCATCATCATAATCTTCCTGTCCCTGCGCGTCCGTAAATGCATCACCCTCGTGTGCCGAATGTGTCGAAGAAGAGTCCTGCGCGTCATTCGTTTGATTGGACATCTACAAAAACAAAACATTGGCAACCTTATTCATTCATATATAAAATACAAAATTTCGGCATGACCTTTGCTAAAAATAGGACATATTGGTTGCCAGAAATTTGACGAAACGGAAATTAATCAACGTTTCGCCAAAACATTGGCAACCCTATGCATTCCCTGCAAACAATACACAAGCAACCACATTTCCATCGAAACAAAATTTGAACCACGACATTTCCTCGAACACATTTCGAGCACTTTTCGAGCACTTACCGCAGGAATCGAGGAGGCGGCAGGGGAGATTGAGGTCGACGGCAGGGGAGGTTGAGGTCGTTCGGGCCGACGGCGGGAGGGGATAAAGGCGGCTCGAGGTCGACGCGGTTGGGGGCGGACTGAGAGGTCGAGGCGATTGGGGTCGACAGCGAGTCGAGGAGCGGCGATCGGAGGGGAAGGTGGGCGACAGCGGCGAGAAAGGGGGGTGGCGGCGACGACAAGGAAGGTGGCGGCGGCGGCGGCGCCGGGGGAGGGGGGTGGCGGCGACGACGACGAAGGTGGCGGTGGCGACGGCGGACGGAGCAGAGGGTGTACGAGCGCGCGAAACGATAGTTTGGGGTGAACATTTCCCCCCAAACGGGCAAAGACAATGGGGAAAAATAGCTATGGCGTTGGTGACGTACGCAACGCCATAGATATATTAGTTATGTCGTTGGTGGCGTCACAACCGCCATAGCTATTTTTCTTCCAAAATTACATCAACCTAATTATTTCAACTTCCGATGGTCAATACAAAGGGGTTCGATAAGGTCACTCCGGAAGAAGATTTATTGCACGTACATACACATCAATATTAAAATTATATCGAACTGCCGAATTAACAATAAATAAAAGATAGATAAAAATCAACTACGACGTTGTTTCTCAGTTTCTCTTGTTTGTGTGCGGGGGCTCTGAACCGATATTTTCCTCTTGTTTGTGCGGAGGCTCTCAACGGAAGCTTTTCTCTTATGTCTGCGGGGGCTCTCAATGGAAGTTTCTGCATCCGCCGTGCTTCTACGTCTTTTCTTACACTTCTCCTTCCGAATAACGTCATCTTCTTCTTGATAGATGCCAGATTGGTCATAGTCATCTAGATCTTCCTTTGACAATTCTTTACCGTTGCATTTTTTCTGCTCGTCGAGATGATTTTCATGTTCTGCAACATTCTTCACACCTCCTTCTAGCTCATCATCATGTACCTTCCCTTCGACTTCGACATCCTCCTCTTCCTCACCATGACTTGTCCACCGTGTGTAACCAGGCATGAAATCATATTTCAACAGGTGCATCTTCACACGTCGAGTAGAAGGGTCAATCAAAACTATGTTTTCACACTTCTTACATGGACATAATATTCTTGTTTCCCCTTTCCGATTCATATCTTCCAACGCGACCTTGAAGAACCCATTTATAGTTCGGTCCATATATATATTCCAGCATAAATCATTCACTTCCACAGTGCCTACAAAAAAAGGTCGAAAACAATTTCAGCATATTATGTACTATATATTAACACACATATGCGGGCATTACATACCTAAATTAATGATATACACACACAAAAAAAGTCGCCTAGTTCTCTCAATGGATCGAAGGCAGAGTCTGCCGGTCGTGTATCTCTATACACACATATATATAGATGCCTATGATAAACCAGGCTGGCCGGGTCAGCTATATGTAGATGCACCTACTAATTAATGGTGTTATACATTTACGAACGGCGCCACAATGTTTGTGGCCTCCACAAAATATACCTATGATGTGTCGTACCATTTGAACGACACAAGTACTGTGCATAGTCCTGGCGTGGAAACATTAACCACGCCAACAATAATATGTGAAAGGGGGGAGCGTTGGGGTCCACATACAAGTGGCGTCCGGTCGAATTTGCACGCCACCACTAAGTCTGTACCAATAACGTACAAATTTAGGCAACGCCAGCACTATTTGCAAATATTAGTGCTGGCGTCGGCTGAAAATGGCGCGCCACCAACAAGAGTTGTGGCTAGCCATTTCTCTACTAGTGATTGTTTTAGTAGCATTAAACAACAACAATGCTTTTGCTATCTGGTTCATATCATCCCATATAACAAATCTTCATGCTATCTAGTGCAAGACTACTACAAACAATGTGTCCATCTGTTTACAATATAAAAATCTGGTGAGTAAACTGTAAATAAGGTAGAACATTGAAATTGTTCTTGGGGTCATTATACACGACAAACGACATGAGAGTAGTTGTACCTTTCTGATTCTATCTCTGTTTGAACTTCGTATGATGCAGAATACGTCAGTTATTTAAGTATTGATTTACCTGAGAACAAGCAGATTAGTAGTATTGATTTACCTTGCTGTTGTAACCACAATTAGAAGCGCCCCCAACCATTGTAATATTCTTGAATTGCAGTTTCCTGCTACTCAGAGGCACACCAATTCCCCTGAAATTAAAATTTTGCCTCCCAAATGTGTAACAAGAGATCCCAAATACACACACAACAGCGTGGAATCACCAGCAAGCACATGCATGGATTCAATCCAGGGGATGAGGAATGAGGTGGAGGAGGACCTCGAGCCGGGATGCCACTGGGCCGCCGGTGGTGGGACGTCCGCTCCACGGTGGTGACGGGGCGGGAGAGGAGGCCCGACGTTGGTGGGGCGCCTCCGGTGGCGGGGCGTCCGCTCCCCGGCGGTGACGGAGCGGGAGAGGAGGCCCGGCGTTGGTGGGGGGCGGCCGGTGGCAGGGCGTCCGCTCCCCGGCGGTGACGGGGCGGGAGAGGAGGCCCGTCGTTGGTGGGGGGCGGCCGGTGGCAGGGCGTTGTCTGTGGCGGGGCGGGGCGGCGATGCCGGGGCGTCCACTCCCCGGCGGTGACGGGGCGGGAGAGGAGGCCCGGCGTTGGTGGGGGGCGGCTGGTGGCAAGGCGTGGTCTATGTCGTGGCGGCGATGGCGGGGCGCGGGGGCGAGGCGGCGGTGGCGGGGTGCGGGGGCGAGGCGGCGGGGCGAGGGGCCGGGAGAGGAAGGTCGCGGTGGCTGGCGCGGCGTGAGAACGGGCAGGGAGGCAGCGGTGTGTGGGGGCACTGTGTGTTGGTAACGTGCGAAACGTGGAGGATGGGAGGTTTCGTTTTTTAGGGACGGGAGGTTTCGTTAGCGATCGTTTGATCTGCGACTGTAATAACGTGGCTTGCTGTGTTAAACATTGGATGATTAGTGGCCCTCAGATATAGTTAATGGACGTCCGTGATTGTTTGGATCAGTCTACTCTCTTCCTTTTATAGGGGTACGTAGTAGATATGTTGACACATTCTTACTAAAGTGGTTGTGTATTTTCAAAAGTGTTTGCACATTTCTAAAAATCTTTGCACAACGAAAAATAGGTATTGAAAAATATGAGATATAAAAATGATCAAACCACAAAAAAGAATCAGAAAAAAATAGGAAGTAGAAAAAATAAAAGAAAGACAAAAGGCCAAAAAAAGAGCAAAAAAATGGGGACACAAATCAGAAAAAGAAAAAGAAACAAAACATGTTAAGGTACTGGGAAAAATAAAAAAAATTAAGAAACTCAAGAGAAAACAATGAAAATAAGGAAATAAGGAAAACAAGAAAGCAAGGATAGAATTCTTTTTACAACACGGTTTTCTCCGCTCCGGTGAGGGAGGAGCGATGACGGCGACGCCCCTTCGTCTCCCTCGAGTGCTTGTAGTCATCGCAAGGTGATACACAGACCTTTTTGTAATTTTTGTTACCTCTGATGTTTTTTATACTATCATGAATTTTTTTACGGGGTACCGTCATGATTGATTATGAATAAGTTGAAAGTTTCTCTCAGCAAAAAAATATTGAAAAGATAAGGGGCGTCCTGCTGGGCCTGCACAGGTAAGGGGTGTTGTAGGCGAATGCGGAGTAAAAATATTGAAAACATAAATCATTTGGTGAAGAGCGACCCGTTGGAGCAGAGCGTTTCGGGCCGCACAACCTGGTCACCCATGATGATACGCAAAAATTCTTCACAGACTTATTCAAAGATGAGCTAAAATAGTTTGTTTGGTGAAGTGCATTTTCACTCACAGCACAGCAGAGATATGGTTGTGCCTGGTGCTCATCGTCCCCTTAGTTCACACTAGTTGAATTTATTTTATTTTGCGAAGAACAGGTTGAATGTTTATGGTATCATCCGGATCGCGGCTGCCAATTTGACACCCTACTATAAATCCGTCTCAAGTTCAATACAAGTGGCAACCTACATGCGTAGTGTCAAAGCAGCTCAAGTGGTGCGTGTGGGTTAAGATCAGATGTCTCAAGTATATTACGCACTACCGGAATTTAGGGATGATGGCCGTCGGCGTAGGTCTATATGGCATCGGCGTAGGGCTATGCCGACGGCCACCGTCGGCATAGGTCCGTCGGGATCGCGAGCGTCGGCGTACCCGACCATTTTCTTCGGCATAGGTAAACCGTCGGCATAGGGTCCTACGCCGACGCCCTCCGTACGGTCGTCGGCATAAGTAGGCCGACGGTGCAGCCTACCTGTTGCCACATGACGGCGGCTGACGGCGCCGTCGGCGGGCGTCATCCAACCGGAGGCGCCCACGTGTCGCCTCTATGCCGACGGCAACACCGTCGGCGTAGCTCTGGATGTATGCCGACGGTGCAGCCGTCGGCGTAGGCCCGCAACGTGGCAGTTCCTGGCGCGTCTTGGGGCAGGGCTACGCCGACGGTTATGCCGTCGGCATACATCCAGAGCTACGCCGACGGTGTTGCCGTCGGCAAATCCCAGCCACGTGTCAGCTACTGGTGCGTCCTGGGTAAGGCTACGCCGACGGCATAACCGTCGGCATAGCTCCTATTTTTTTTTCCTGCGCATGTTCAATTCAAATAGACAGCACAAATATATCACAGATAATATACACAACATATATATATCACAGATCCACATCATTATCACCACAAGATAACTGTTATCATCACAACATAAGTGGAATCAACAAAACATACGTCGAAACAACACAATATAAGTCGAACATCACAACATAAGTCGGAACAACACGACATAAGTCCATAATATAGATGCATGAAAGATACAAGTCACCACCACCACCACCCAGAGGCTTAAGCGCCAGGACGTCCACCACCAAGATCGTCGCCGCCAAGACCGCCAAAGCCAAGGTCGTCACTGCTACCGGCACCGCTACCATCAAGACCGCCACCGCCACCTCCTCGATGGATCGGAGTGATCGGGCTCCGTGACTCGGGAGTGATGCCATAATTTGCACCACCACCAACGGATGATCCACCGGTTCCCTGCATGTTTGAAAAGAGATGTTAAAGAGATATATGATTGTGTTGAATACACTATAAGTAGTGGTTGAATAGTTTGGGGATGTACAAACCGGAGTCGGACAGTGTTGTGCCACAAATTCTTCAAACGTAGCCAGCACTGGTTGTTCTCCAGCAGGTGGTGGTGGTGATTCCATTACAGGAACCGTGTCGGTTGCCCAGGAGTAAAAAACGAGCTGCATGTTAGTTGACCAAGCAAACACGAAGGTCACAAGAAATGAAAGTGCAAATGTGAAAGTCAAATGAAAGGGGCTAAACTAACCTTCATCATGCAACTGGCGTGGTCCGAGACTGCTGCAACTCTGGCGTTCCACGCCATGGTCTCCTGACGTGTGTACTCCATGTAGGCCTACAATATGACATGATGAAACTCATAAAAACATCTCGATGTGGAAAATAAAGTGAGAAAAAAGGAAGATAAGAGGGAAAATTCTTACAGAGTGTTGCTGGGCTAGGAGGGACTGTGAGTGTGCACTGGTCGTACTCGGGTGCGGGCTCAGGCTCGGGTTGGTAACTCGGAGCTGTGTGTATTAGATAGAAGGAGTGACCACAGCATCCAGAACCGAGTGCCGACCATGACTCTTCGGCCCTATGCTGACCACCGCCCTGTCGTCCGTAGCCTCTTTTATGGGGTCTGGTGTGTCAGGATTGAACCCCAGATACACCTCCTTGTAGGTCTGAAGGTGCTGGCCGGACTTGCCGTAGTACTTGCCCTTGCCAGCCTTGGGCTTAGTCCGCACATGGTCTAGCTCCCACGCCTCCATGTCTGAGAGCGGCCGCTTCAATTTCTCCTCCTGCACCACCAGACACCACCAAACAGAGGTTAGTCATACAAAGAAGAAGAGGAAGAATGTTTCATGTACATAGATATACCTGAACTTTTTTGTGCCTCCAGTGGTTCCGGTTTCCGTGAGCATGTGTTCTGTCACTCCCTCGATTAGCCCGGTTTTGGATGCTTTTAGCAGCCCACTTTTCATCATTACCGAGCCACTTATCAACCAATGCCGCCGATGATTCCTTTTTTCCATAACATCATCCAGGACACGCCTACATAATGAAAGCATAATGGCATGTCGACACTAAAAAATGAAATTTACCACAAACATCGGAATGAAAAGTCTGTTATACTTACCAACAGGTATTGCTCCCTAGTCAAGGTAAGACGTTCCTTCCGCGCGTATTCCTTGGGCATCTTCATGTCACGATAGTCGTAATAATATTGCGGGATGGCCACCCAGCGCACCTCGTACTAGATCTGGCGGGTCTGCTTCCTCGCAACATTCAGAAACAACTTGTCGGCAATGGGCTTTTTATCCTCAAGAACTCGATAGTATTTCTACAGTTATTCATAAAACCAGAATGGAAGAATGGAAAAAGCCGTCGGCATATCTCTATTTTTATTCAACCACTTTAATTTATTTTTTAAATGACCCTAGCAATTTTTTAAATGACCCTAGCATGCCACATCACTTTCACAAATGCTCTGTGTCGCTGGCATTGCTACACCCGAAAGCCCCACCAACCGGACTAACCCTAGCCCGACGCGCATGATTCCCCCCTCCAAGTGACGGCGGCAGTGCCGTCCGTGGAGGGGGCCACACCCCGGAGCCCCAACACGGGCGTCTACGCATGTCACAACACTTTCACACACGCATCAGGACTCGTGCGATGTTTCGATGGCATAGCTATACCCCGAAGGCCACCTCGAATCCCCGTTGACGACGAGATCTAGCCCTTTGACTATCGCCGGATGTGCTTTGACCAGTTGACTATTCCACCTGGTTGCGATAGGTCAGCCCATAGGAACAACCCCGAACACGGTCTGGACCCAGCCAACCACTAGATTCCCTTCGGTTCTACCCGACGCGCACGATTCCCCCCTCCAAGTGACGGCGGCACTCCCGTCCGTGTAGGGGGGCCACAACCTGGAGCCCCAAAACGAGCGTTTCCACCCTCCGTGTCGGGGCCCAGCCCACCGCAAGATTCCCTCCGTGTCTCACCGACGTGGCCTTACCCCCCCCCCCCCCCCCACCAAGTACCCCGTCCCGTCTAACCCTGGCACTGTTGACCGGAGGGATCTACCCCTTTGACTTTCACCGGACGGGGTTTGACCGAGGGACATTTTCACTTGGTTGTGATAGGCCATCCCATAGCAACATCTTAGAACAAGGTCCGGGCCCAGCCCACCGCAAGATTCCCTCCGTGTCGACGCGACGCCACCGTTTCCCCCCTCTAGGTGCCGGCGGCAGCGCCGTCCGTGAAGAGGGTCACACTACGGAGACGCGTGCCGGGTGTTTGCACCTGCCACCACACTTCCATACATGTAATAGGGCCTAGCGCAAGACCTGGAGGCATTGCCACCCCCCAAGTACTCCGTCCCGTCTACCCTGGCACTGTTGACCAGACGGATCTACCCCTGTGACTTTCACCGGACGGGGTTTGACCGAGGGACATTTTCACCTGGCTGTGATAGGCCATCCCATAGCAACATCTTAGAAGAAGGTCCGGGCCCAGTCCACCGCAAGATTCCCTCCGTGTCGACCCGACGCCACCGTTTCCCCCCTCCAGGTGCTGGCGGGAGCGCCGTCCGTGAAGAGGTCACACTCCGGAGACGCGTACCGGGTGTTTGCATCTGCCATCACACTTCCAGACGTGTAAGAGGGCCCAGCGCAAGACCTGGCGGCATTGCCACCCTCCCAAGTACCCCGTCCCGTCTAACCCTGGCACTGTTGACCGGACGGATCTACCCCTTTGACTTTCACCGGACGGGGTTTGAGCGAGGGACATTTTCACCTGGCTGTGATAGGCCATCCCATAGCAACATCTTAGAACAAGGTCCGGGCCCAAACCACCGCAAGATTCCCTCCGTGTCGACCCGACGCCACCGTTTCCCCCCTCCAGGTGCCGGCGGCAGCGCCGTCCGTGAAGAGGGTCACACAAGGGATCCGCGTGCCGGGTGCTTGCACCTGCCATCACACTTCCAGACGTGTAAAA
This sequence comes from Elymus sibiricus, assembly GCA_039707655.1. Classification (NCBI taxonomy): domain Eukaryota; kingdom Viridiplantae; phylum Streptophyta; class Magnoliopsida; order Poales; family Poaceae; genus Elymus; species Elymus sibiricus. Next base: position 493,412,190 of record CM077667.1, read on the forward strand.
GGACCCAGCGCAAGACCTGGCGGCATTGCCACCCCCCAAGTACCCCGTCCCGTCTAACCCTGGCACTGTTGACCGGACGGATCTACCGCTTTGACTTTCACCGGACGGGGTTTGACCGAGGGACATTTTCACCTGGCTGTGATAGGCCAGCCCATATCAACATCTTAGAACAAGGTCCGGGCCCAACCCACCGCAAGATTCCCTCCGTGTCGACCCGACGCTACCGTTTCCTCCCTCCAGGTGCCGGCGGCAGCGCCGTTCGTGAAAAGGGTCACACTCCGGAGACGCGTGCCGGGTGTTTGCACCCGCCACCACATTTCCAGACGCGTAAGAGGGCCCAACGCAAGACCTGGCGGCATAGCTACCCCCCGGATTGGTCTAACCACCCCTTGATTTTAGCCCCTATACACACAGCTAAATAAACGATGCATTGTAAAAACTGTGTGTAGACTATATATAACATGGACATGGGCTATAGACTTCCTAAGTAAATCAAATTTTAATATAGGAAAAAAAAAACATAGCTAAAGCTATGCCCCGGATCGGCACCTGCCGCGGATCGATGACGGGGACCAAAGCAGCTATGCCGACGGTGTCCGTCAGGGCTGTCGGCATATCTTTGACGGCGTCAAACGGCCGTAAACAACCGTGTGGCCGGACCCGCAAATATGCCGACGGGGTGGCTATGCCGGCGGCCACCGTAGGCATAGATCCATCTATGCCGACGGCCTTTGTACGCCGACGTTGGCCGTCGGCATATATGGATCTATGCCGACAGTTTTGTGTACGCCAACGGTTAGGCGCAGGTCGTCGGCATAGGGTAATGTATGCCGACGGGGGCCGTCGGCATAGTTTAAGCCGTCGGCAACGAGCCTGATTCCGGTAGTGACGGTGCATGAGCTCCGGTGATGGCCGTGGAGGCCTTGGACCGCGCAGCTGGCTAGCTGGCTCCAACGACATCGTCACTCGTCAGCACTATGCCGACGACGCTAGACTCCATCGACTTGCATGTTCGTTCGCTCCCGTGGCAGTCGATGGGATATCCATGGCCGTTCTAGCGTCTATCACAAGTGAAATGTTTATTTTGCGGAGAATCACAAGTGAAAGGTTGGGTCAGCACTGCACCCACCAAAACTCACACGCTAACTACTCTCTAACTGATCTAATCCCACCTGCCTGGCTGTCCTCCAAAGATTAAACTCAGCCAGGATATTTGACAACATACTGTGCTTACAAAAAGGCTCAACAGCAATCTTCCCAAACATGTCGTTGATATTTTTGGTCAGTGACGTTGTCTTGCGCCAGAATCGATCCACACTTTGCTCTAAAACATCGGGTGAGGATGACGCAATCACTAGGACGACGATTCCACGGAAGAAACACAGCCAGTGTCAGACTCGGCATCAGATGCTTCCCGTGCGACGACCATGCCTCCGCCACCGGCCACCGCGCGGCCGCCCCGTCTCTTCCAGGCCCCCAACCAGCGCCACCGCCGCCGAGCCTCCACCTCGACGGCACGCTGTTTCCGGCCCCGCTGCTGCAGGACCTTGCCGCACGAGTCGCAGGAGACGAACTCGCCCTCCATCCTTGTTGGGACAAACCCATATGCCCTAGCTAGCTCTCCCTCTCTGCGCTCGAACGGAGGTGGAAGACGATGGACACAGGACACAATTTTTCGAGGCCGGCGCACGAACGCCGCCGTGGGCGCACGCACGCCCTAATCTTGCTCGTATTCACAATGGCTACATCACGGCAACTCCCTGACTCTACTACACAGCAGCACCGCGGTCACTTTAATACGTAGACGCACGCACAGCCCAGCCGCCCAGATCGGCCACTAACCCATGCACTAACTACCTAGCTAATTCATAGCTACATGCACGCTACTAACAACCTGGACGTAGCCGGCTTTGTAGCCTGCAGGAGACGCAGCGCCCACGCATGCAGGAACTGCCGCACGGAGACTCCACTCGTCACGGCCACGGACGCGGCCACGCACCGGCGTCCTCGCTGGACCAACACGCGCACTGACGCGCCACACACGCCATAGACTCGACCGTGCACTCACACCGGTCGCCACCATCACGGGCATGGCTTGCTGCTAACAATCCTGACGCGGCGGAGGCCGCCGCAGTGGCCCCACGCCATGAGGGCGCCCGTGGCCGCCATTTACCGCCCGGACGTCGTCATCTCTGCTCCGCGTCGGGAGCGCCGCTGATTGAGGGGTCGATCGGCCGGGCTCGTCAGCGCATGTTTGTGCTCGATTGCTCGGCTCCCGTTTCGTGCATTATGTTAGCGTATATGTAAGGCGAGGCCAAGAACCGAGTCGGATTGGGAATCCTACGCGTTTTAACTGCAGGTATCTTGGCAGCCAAGTTCGTTCTTTTCTTAGACGAAGTATTCTAGAGTGGAAGGAAGGATCGAGATATCGCAAGAGTAGGGCACACGTAATCTATGCAGCATAGGAAGACATTCCATGCACGCAGCCACTTCCGCCTCCAGCGGACTCGAGCAGGTTGTGAGGAACCTGCATGAGGAGAAGATCATTGCACCACTTTGGTCTCGGAGGATCATCCCGGCATCGCCTGTGCCGTCCTCCTCTCGCCATGCGCTGTCGACATTGAGCTTGTTCCAGCCAGCTGGCGGCTTCGTCCACTGCTCCGGCGGTCTAGTACATGAGGCCCGCGTGACATGCGCCTGAGTGTTACGTATAAACACCCGAGAGACCACCATTTTCCCCTTCATGATATCTCCGTGAGGGTGTTGCTGAATACATCGTAGACTATCAATGTAGCTGCACAAAAATCTGGGTGAAGCTTCGACAGTTGGAGCTGGTTTATGATGAAGAATTTCATTGCGAACATGCCAGTTGCGCCAACAGGTCATGATCACAGGGAGTCGCTGCTCCTCCGGGAGATCATTCAGTAGATGTAAGAGCCATTCATCGCCGGTGTTCGAGATGTCCATGGGGTGTGGCATGCTGGTGGAGTTCGCCATCTCTTCCCACAACATACGAGCGAGCGTACATCTGCACATTGCATGGAAAGTATCCTCCGGTTCCATGCCACATAAAACACAAGTATTAGTGACTTCTAATTTTCTCTTTACCATATTCACCTTAGTTGGGAGTTTGTAATTAGACGCCATGCGAAGACGCGTACCTTGGGAGGGGGGGGGGGGGGGGGGGGGGGCGGCAGGGCACCCCCACACTGCCTTCCAGATGACACGAGTGCCGTCCGGTGCCCTGCTAGCGGCGGGCCCTAGCGGCGCACATATTAGTGCCAGATGTGATGTCAAGTGTGAGACGGTACATGCTTCTTACAGAGAAAATGCCGTGAGGGTCGGGAGCCCACGCCAGGACGTCCTGCTGAAGCCGTGGCGAGGCCTTGATCTTGAGGATGCAAGGGGCATCAATGGCGTGGAACTACTGGTGGACGAGCTCCGGTATCCACCGCCCGTTAGCGTCCAGCAGGTCACACACACGGTGGAGGCGACAGGTGCCACGACTCGTGATGGGCCTATAAGACGTCGGCCTGGGTAGCCATGGGTCACGCCAAATACGAACCCGCTCCCCATTGCCAATGCGCCATAGCAGTCCCTTCTTGAGAAGTTCCAAGCCATGCTGGACAGCGTGCCACGTGGGTGAAGCGTTACCTGCAAAAATAGTGTCTACTAGGGACCCATTAGGATAGTATCTCGCCTTCAACACCATGGCGCAAAGTGAGTCCGGATTTGTGAGTAGGCTTGATTGAAGATACGAAAGTCACGAAACCCAAGGCCTCCTCTCCCTTTTGGTTCGATGATTTTTTTCCATGCCCTCCAATGGGTCTTCCTTTTCCCATTTTTTGAGCCCCACCAAAAATTCCGCACTAGCCTTGTGAGGTCATCACACATTGAGGCTGGTAATTAAAAAAACCCCATGATATAAGTTGGGATGGCCACCCATCTCTTCGTTATTATCAAACCTAGTGCCCGACTCATCCACTAGGAACTTGACTCTATTCCTCCTTGCTCTCCACACTGCCCGCTGATGAAAGAATTTTGTGTTACGGTCTCCATCACGCAGCCAATCGATCCGCGACCGTTGCAGCCACATAAGTTCTTCCCTGTACATAATTTCATTCATATGATCTTGTATTGTCCTTATTTCGTTGCGGTCAGCGTTCATGCTCATCAATTCTTCAGTCTTGATCTCGACTTCTCAAGCTCACGTACCGCACTACCAAACCGGGCTTTGCTCCACAATTGCAGATCTGCCATTAACTCACGCAGGCCACACCGAATGTCTCCCAAGTTCACTTTCGCTCCCGCCTTCGCCCAGGCCAGCCGTACTCCCTCTGGAACGGTGTTGTCTGTTTTCCAAAAAAAAATCATAACGCTTTTGACAGGCTTTGGCCTGCTGCTTGACTTCTTTTATGCACTGTAGCACCACGGGACAGTGGTCAGAACAAGGGCTGATGTGGTGAACTATTTTCGCCTCTGGGAAAATGTCTCTCCATGAGTTATCCGCCACCGCCCGGTCCAGGCGGACTTTGACGTTGCGGCGACCAACTTGCTTATTGTCATAGGTAAAAGGCACATCAGAGAATCCCAAGTCTGCCAGCTCGCATATCTCCAATGTATCTCTGAAGGCCAACATCTGTCGTTCTCCACATGGAGTTGCAGAGAAATGCTCAAACGACCACATGGCTTCGTTAAAGTCACCAATGACACACCATGGTAATTGGAACCCTGTCTTGAGCCTTTGAAATCTTTCCCACATCAAATGGCAGTTTTCCACCCGTGGCTCACCATAAACACATGTCAAATGCCAAAGCGGATCACTATCAGACACACGGACATACGCTTCGATGTATCTTTCATTTATTTCTTGAACATCAACAAAAATTTGATCACTCCAAAAGAGGGCTAAACCCCCACTAAGACCATTACTATCACAACCTGCAAATCCTCTCAGTCCCAATCTACCTCTTAAGCGACGAACTTTTTCAGCTTTTATTCTAGTTTCACACAAGAAAACCGAGTTTGCTTTGGCAGTCCTCGCAAGACCCACCAACTCATGAACTGTCGGTTTGTTGCCGCACCCCGACAGTTCCAGCTTAAGAAATTCATTGCTGCTGACGGGGCACCTCATTTGGCCCCGTCAGTGTACCGGCGGCCCTTGGGCCGGTTGCCTCCAAATCCGCCATACGCTCCATACTACTGGCCTCCGCCCCCCCCCCCCCCCCCCCCCCAACAATATTTTGTGTTACGGTCTCCATCACGCAGCCAATCGATCCACGACCGTTGCAGCCACATAAGTTCTTTCCTGCACATAATTTCATTCATATGATCTTGTACTGTCCTTATTTCGTTGTGGTCAGCGTTCATGCTCATCAATTCTTCAAGTCTTGATCTCGACTTCTCAAGCTCACGTACCGCCCTACCAAACCGGGCTTTGCTCCACAATTGCAGCTCTGCCATTAACTCACGCAGGCCACGCCGAATGTCTCCCAAGTTCACTTTCGCTCCCGCCTTCGCCCAGGCCACCCGTACTCTCTCTGGAAGGGTGTTGTCTGTTTTCCAAAAAAAATCATAACGCTTTTGACAGGCTTTGGCCTGCTGCTTGACTTTTTTATGCACTGTAGCACCACGGGACTGTGGTCAGAACAAGGGCTGACGTGGTGAACTATTTCGCCTCCGGGAAAATGTCTCTCCATGAGTTATCCGCCACCGCCCGGTCCAGTCGGACTTTGACGTTGCGGCGACCAGCTTGCTTATTGTCATAGGTAAAAGGTACACTAGAGAATCCCAAGTCTGCCAGCTCGCATATCTCCAATGTATCTCTGAAGGCCAACATCTGCCGTTCTCCACGTGGAGTTGTAGAGAAATGCTCAAACGACCACATGGCTTCGTTAAAGTCACGAATGATACACCATGGTAATTGGGACCCTGTCTTGAGCCTTTGAAATCTTTCCCACATCAAATGGCGGTTTTCCACCCGTGGCTCACCATAAAAACATGTCAAATGCCAAAGCGGATCACTATCAGACACACGGACATACGTTTCGATGTATCTTTCATTTATTTCTTGAACATCAACAAAAATTTGATCACTCCAAAAGACGGCTAAACCCCCACTAAGACCATTACTATCACAACCTGCAAATCCTCTCAGGCCCAATCTACCTCTTAAGCGACAAACTTTTTCAGCTTTTATTCTAGTTTCACACAAGAAAACCAAGTTTGCTTTGGCAGTCCTCGCAAGACCCACCAACTCATGAATTGTCGGTTTGTTGCCGCACCCCGACAGTTCCAACTTAAGAAATTCATTGCTGCTGACTGGGCGCCTCATTTGGCCCCGTCAGTGTACCGGCGGCCCTTGGGCCGGTTGCCTCCAAATCCGCCATACGCTCCATACTGTCGGCCTCCTCCCCCCCCCCCCCCCCCCCTCCCCCCCTCCCTGCATTACCTGATCATGTATGTCTATCCCTGTCTTTTTCCTATGGCTGAAACAGTATAATCAATTGCTTTGAATGTGCCGCTCAAGGAGAATCCCGAGTGCAGGCCACAGTCTTTGGCATACGTGCCTTCTTTTATATATGAGGTGTTGGGTTTTTTATCAAAATAATTAAAGATAGAAATTCGGGCCATGTATAGCTACCACCATGGGTAGCAAATTATTTCCGTGACGCGATGTTTGGGAAGGACGCCTTGAATAGCTGTTGCTAGAGAAAGGGGCACGTGCGGGAAACTGCACGTTGGTTACAAGCGTAGATTATCCCTAATTACATGGTTTAGATAAATCTCAACACTTTAATGCTTGTCTGGCCGCCGGGATCCCGTTCCCGTCTAAGATTGGGCAGGACGCTGTGGTGATTCAAACCTGTATTGGATCTCTGACCGTGGTCGTGTAAGTTCAGCGATCCCATCGTCGTGTCGTGTGATCTAGCCGTCGGTCGCCGCCATGGTGATCGGGATGTAGAGTGCATGCATGAGTCTCGTATGTATGTGCAGTAACATACGACCAACTCCTAGTACGTACTACTAGTTGTTCCTCTAAAAAACACTTGTTTTCTACGACCAAATCCAATTAATACTACTCCCTCTGTTCTTATATACTTTCTTTGTACCGAAATATATGTCGCTGAAGAAACTGTATATGAGCTACTCCAGCGACATAAATTTCAGTATGGAGGGAGTATATATATGATGTTTTGGTAGTTCAAATGCTATATATAACTGTTCCTCTGTTTATATGCGATCTCATGACTCCTGGTCACATATGCCATCTCTTTTTTTCACTATTTGATCGATCTCGTATGCTTTGCTTTGTTGCAGCTGACTGGTGTTTCGCCACATCAAGAAGGCCCAGGATGTTGGCCAGCGGACCGTCCTGCCCTACATTTCCACCTGGATGTCTCGCCACATCAAGAACTCTGCCTAGTTTGCTTTCTATGGGTACAATAGGACTGACTGGCCAGTCACCAGTGTCCACGGCATTGCGTTTCTGATCGAGGCTGGCTACGGAACGTTTTACAGGTGCTATGCCCTTGGCTGGAGACGTGATGTGGGGGTGGGCATGGTTGTCGTCCAAGGTGCAGTGCTGGCGCTGTAGGTGTCCCTTCAGCTCACTGTCATCAGTCATGGGCGTAACGCCGAAAGGACGGATCAAGTCTTCGGCTTCGCGACGGCCGCCTTCATGTATACCTCTCTATCGTGGACCAGACAGTAAGCTAAGCGCCGCTCCCGCCCTCCATGAGATCTCTAACATGTGTCTGACTTGCGTTCACGTAAGCACAACTTGCTTAAGCTTGAGCCATTGTCATATTTGTTATCTAAGTATGTTCCGTTGTGCAGGTCCGAGCATACAATACTCATGACCTCGCCGGCTTGGAGATATCATTTCCATATCTTTTCAACGCAGTGATCTGCTAGTCTGCACCGCCCTCCCGACGTTTGACGCATTGGTTCAATTGAGTGGTTTTGGTGTGAACTTATGTTTGTTGATGCTTATGTGCTTCTGTTCCTAGTAGTTACTGACCCATGTCTTTGGGTCAGGCACCAGAACACACCAATTATCTAGGTTAACGTTGGGATTGCCATGGCTGGCGGAGTAGTGAATCCTGCTGTCATTCCCCCAGCGATGGGCTCTTCTCGAGGCCAACGCTGAGATTGCTATGGCCGACAGAGCTGTGAATCACCCTGTCGTCGACCCTCTTCTCTATTCTACCTTGAATGTATATCAACAACACATTCATTTCCTTGTCAACCATAATATACAAATTCAAACATAGGATGTGGGGATCTTGGAGGTTGTACAACAAAGACTACATAAACATTTGATCACACAACACTTCTGTCAGGGATAGTACAAAAAAAATGGAGCCTGGGACGAAATAAAATTGATAGTTTTATACCAAACTTTTATATTTGTTTATTTTTATCTTAATACAATATTATGTAGTATAATTTTAATGTTAGTTTCTATACTTAATCACATAATTTAGTTGATATAGTTAACCAGTGTTCTTCGTTGTGAGTAGTAATGTATATGACCAGTCACTTTGTTTATTCTGAATTTAAATTAAGTGAGTTGTCATAAGTTATCTTTAGATTACTTTTGTGACAATTGAAAAACTTGCATAAGGCACACCTACATATTTGTATGAATGTGTCTGTGTTCATGTATAGTTTATTTTCATTAAATATCATGTGAGGTTTCTAAATAATAATGTCCAATTAGTGATTTCTATTGTGTTATTAAGTGTGCATATTTCTAGAACCTATAAATTTTACCATTTGCAATTGTGCTACAAGTTAGACACCGGAATAAATTCAACATATGAATGGTTGAAAATAGTCATTGACGAACGTAATTATCGTCGATGCAGCTATGCTTACGTACAATTGGTATGCTCATCTAGACATCATCTGGTGTATACAAAGAGCTCATGTCAGTTCCTAAAATAAAAAGTTTTACACATAGTAAACTTAGAACCTATCGAAACTCATTGTCACCTATCAGATTCACTATAGCCTATCAGATTGGTTTAGTTTGATGTGATGTTTATTTGCTCATAAATTAGAATTTTATTTTTCATGTTTGCAATGATAATATTGTAGTGCTTAGTATCATATTTAATATTTGGGGCCCTCCTCCTCTTGGGGCCCGGGGCGGTTTCCCTATTTGCCCGCCTATGGTCCGGCCCTGACTTCTCTCATAGGGCACACCATTTCAAAAATCTCCCGACTCGTCTAAGCTTATGTTGCACCGCCACCTATGCCTAAGTACTGGAATTATGGAAGAGCCATCACAACACTACCACAATGATAATGTTGACCATGAGTATTTCCACATGTGGGGTTCATCTGAGAGCCATCACCATTAGCTAGCTATCATTGCCTGCTTTGTGAAAGGGACTTGGGCCTACGAGAGCTGAGAGCAACAAAACAAAACAAAACTGGGGAATATCAATGTACATCTTCATATGCTACAAACTGTAGCTTCCTCAATAGAGCAACTGCAAATGCAACCGAAACACCAGATTTTCATTTCCACTTGCATGCAGAGCAAGCATCCAGGCTAGCTGCAAATAAATTCCACACAAGGTATCACAGGATAATGTATCATTTGAGTATCTAGCTTGTCTAAATCCAAAATGTCAGCGCCGGCAAGATCCCTTCGTCTCCTCGCATGGCAGTCTTGGGGCGGGCCGGTCCTCCAGGTGCCGACATGCAACGGGCTAGCGGCAGGCATTTTTGGTAGGTGACCGCATGTGATGGTTCTGTGACATGTGGAATGGATGTTGTGCCTGCCTGGTGCAGTATGCGGCGGCGTTCGGCTAGAACTAGCCCGACGGGCGGTACGGCACCAACCCTCCCCCCACCCCTGACCCCTCACGAACGCGCTGCTCAGTGCTGCATCATGCCTTCATCGGTGCTGCCTTGGCTGCGACCACAGCTTGTTGCGAGCGCGGAGACCACACCAATTGCTGCCATGGACGTCACCTTGGAGCTGCCATGGCCGTCCCCACAGATGGCCGCTCAGTATTGCAACCAGCGATGGTTTTTGCTGGAACTGCCTACACCAATTGCTGCCATGACCGTCACCTTGGAGCTGACATGGTCGTCACCTTGGAGCTGCCATGGCCGTCACCACATATGGTGTTGCAACCAGCGATGATTTTTGCTGGAAGCGCCTACACCGTTTGCTGGAACCGGCATCGTCGATTGCTGGAAACATGAGGTTGAAAGCTGTTAAAGTTGCATCCAGCATTTTTTTTTGCTACATACGACATCACTTTTTGCTGGAAGCACCACGGACATCGGCTATGGCCGTCGGCACGGCGGAGCTGCAACCAGGCGAAAAAATGCTACAACCAGTGCATCAATTTGCCACTACCAACATTTTGTTTTGCTTGAACCAGTCGAGTGTCGATGTAGTAGAGTTGCATCCAACGACATAATTTGGTACATCCGGGCAACGTTTTTGCTGGAACCAACACGACCTCGCCATCGTCGCACGGGGCTGCTCGGAACATTGTGCTACAACCGTGTGTCGCAGGAGCTATAATGAGTTCACGGAGATGCTACAACCATGTACACCGGAGCTGCAAACCGGTGTGGCGTCATCGACTAATGCTACAATCGTTTTCACGATGATGATGTGGACCCGACGCTGGTGACGATGTGGTTTTGCTACAACCGGCGTTTGTGCAAGCTACAACCCGCGTGGGTGGAAGCTACAAGCGGCCATGTCGAGCTGCGGCCGACAGTCGCAGTTGCTACAACCGGCTACCATGGAGCAACAACGATGATGCTACGACCTGCGAGTTAATTTGCTGAAACCAGCAGCACGTTTTGTTGCATAGGAGGACAGAACCACACGGGGCACCAGCAGGGCAACCGCCGAGCCGACGAGCTGCGCCGGCAAGCAGCGACGAGCTGCTCCAGCGAGCGGCGATGGCGATGGGGAGTCAGCGCGTGGAGCTGCAAGCAGGAGGCCAGGGGAGGAAGGGGTGATGAGAGGATATTTGCGTCGGGAGGAAGAAGGAACGCATGCGCCGTGCGGGAGGCTGGATCGGACGGCTACAACAGGAAAGATCGGAAGGCTGGGGGCCGACCGGCCCAAATTTTGGCCGGCGCGCCGGCGCCCAGTACTCCCCTTATTAATTTCCACCAGGCCGGACTCTACGTACAGTCGTATAAATATAGGTACGTATTCTATCACGTACTCTACCAAACTAGTTTCCCTGTTGACCGATCGAGCTCTGCACATCCATGGCTGACGTCGAGAACCCCAGCTCCAATGGTGGCCTCGTCGTGGCGGCAGAGCCCAGCCGAAACGCGATCTCGGCATGGAGAGATAGGCTGATCGAATTCATCATCGCAATCCCCAACTGCGCCGCCGACGCGAGATCGCAGTAGCGGAGCCCGCCCAGCGAGGCAGATGGGGAATCTTATGCTTCTGGGCCGTGATCGCCCTCTCCTTCGGAACCGGCGGCGTGATTCTTCTGTTGATCCAACACGAATGGCCGATGGGCCGAGCGCGGCGACACGCGGCGATTATTGTGGGTTGGATAGCTCTGGTTATTGGAGGATGTTTGGCAAGCTTTGTCGTGAATCTCGCCTTAGCCTTCCTTGCGGGGCTTGAAGAGGCACGAATAGTCTTAGATCTACTCCTCTAAATTGGATCCTCTCCGGCTCTCCCATGAATGTATCGTGCATCGTAGTATTGTATAGCAAGCAAACAAGGGAAATACCCAATGGTTCCTGGGGACATCTGTCCCCGGAATCTCACCAGTCATCCACGCCGGCCTATTAGTATAGTTTCTAGGCTCGTTTTGTATTACAGCTTTCTCTGCACCAGGAGTTCATGTATTAGATTCCTTTCGACCTGTTCCACCTGCTGTCCCACACGCATTTACCCAGCTACTTCTCCTCAACTGTCCCTGACTTTCATCACTGTGCAAAGCGCGTCTGTCCACTAAATTGGCTACACACTGTTCATGTTGCTTTTGGATGATTATACTTACGGCGATGGCCGTCACCCAAGTTTTGGCTTTATTTGTCTGTCCTTACAAATATACTGTTCGTCCTGTGGATTTGGGGCGATATGATTATGTAGTACTGATTACTGTTCATGTCCAATGGAGAGAGAGAAATATTTTAGCTCGCTACGCTTACCTACCCACCAGAACAAAACACACTTCCAGAGAGGGAGAGAGCGCGCGACACACTGCTCCGGTAAGAACCCTAGATCCATCTTCCTCTACTCACCCTCGATACCTCTCTCTCCGCTGTTCCAAATCTCGCCTTCTTGAGCCATCCTCATCCAGAGTTCCACAGGAGATCTTTCATCAGCTGGAGCACTTCTGCAATACTCCCTCGTCACGTCAGGTGAGCATTCCAAATCCAATGAACCCAGCTCCCTGCCTTCTTCAATCTCTGCTCCTCTCGCACCGCAAACTACTAAATTACTGAATCTATGTTATCCTCACAGGAGCCGTGATGGACCAAGACGATGATATGGAGCACCCCGGCATCGACCTTGCCGGCACGGACCCCGCTTGCCCGACCCCAACATCCAGGACCCCCCCTTCAAAAAGTTTGTGGTGTTATCTCTACATTCAACGAATTCAAACGCAGATTTGTCATAGAAATTGGTTTTGGTGGCATCTTGCGACTCCAGGCGATTTCTAGGCTTAATTTGAAATTTAGTACATGGGTCATGAGCATGGTCAATGGACCAAACAGATGCATCAAACTATCTCATGATAGATCTATTAGGTTCTGGCCAGAGGATATCCACAAAGTTTTTGGTATACCCTGTGGCAAGCTAGACATTCAAAGCCATGAGTATCAACGAACCGAAAATGCAGTTCAGTTCTTTAGATCTGTTCTGGGTATGTCTGACAAAGGAACTCATTTCAGTTTTTCAGCTCACTTGATGGGATGCCATCTCTCTTTTTTTCCAGGTATACATTTGTATGAATCCATTACACTACATTTAAGTGTCATGTTTGATTCCTCCAATCATTCATAATGTAAAATGCAATGAAACTGCATATTTTTTATCTCGACAACCTAGACCTTGGCATGCTAAACCTCCCTCACAATGCATACCCACGCATTTCATGCTTCGATGAAACAAGGATCAGGCGCATGATTCTGTTGGAAATATGCCCTAGAGGCAATAATAAAATGGTTATTATCATATTTCTTTGTTCATGATAATCGTTTATTATCCATGCTAGAATTGTATTAATCGGAAACTCAGATACATGTGTGGATACATAGACAACACTGTGTCCCTAGTAAGCCTCTACTAGACTAGCACGTTGATCAGAAATGGTCAAGGTTTCCTGACCATAGACAATGAGTTGTCATCTGATAACGGAATCACATCATTAAGAGAATGATGTGATGGACAAGACCCAACCGTCAGCATAGCAGTTGATCGTGTCAGTTTGTTGCTACTGCTTTATCCATGTCAAGTATATGTTCCTACGACCATGAGATCATGCAACTCCAGGACACCGGAGGAATGCCTTGTGTGTATCAAACGTCACAATGTAACTGGGTGACTATAAAGGTGCTCTACAGGTATCTCCGAGGGTGTCTGTTGAGTTGGCATGGATCGAGACTGGGATTTGTCACTTCGTATGACGGAGAGGTATCTTTGGGCCCACTCGATAACACAGCATCACAAGAAGCTTGCAGGCAATGTGACTAAGGAATTAGTCACGGGATCTTGTGTTACGGAACGAGTAAAGAGACTTGCCGGTAATGAGATTGAACTAGGTATGGAGATACCGACGATCGAATCTCGGGCACGTAACATACCGATGGACAAAGGGAACTGCATACGGGGTTGTCTGAATCCTTGACATCGTGGTTTGACCAATAAAGATCTTCGTAGAATATGTAGGAACCAATATGGGCATCCAGGTCCCGCTATTGGTTATTGACCGTAGAGTTGTCTCGGTCATGTCTACATAGTTCTCGAACCCGCAAGGTCTGCACACTTAACGTTCGGTAACGATTTTGTATTGTTGAGTTATGTATGTTGGTGACCGAAGGTTGTTCGGAGTCCCGGATCAGATCCCGGACGTCACGAGGAGTTCCGGAATGGTCCGGAGGTAAAGATTTATATATGGGAAGTCATATCTTGGCTACAGGAAAAGTTTCGGGTTTTTCCGGTATTGTACCGGGAAGCTTCTAGAAGGTTCCGAAAACTTCCGGAGGAGTCCGAAAGTCCATCAAGGGTTCCACCACGTCCCAAGGGTTTGCATGGGCTGAGGGGAGGCGCCCTGGCCTTATTGGAGAGGCGCACAAGTCCCTCAAGGCCCATGTGGCTTGGGAGAGGTGGAAAGTCCACCTGTTTATGGAAAGGGAGGGAATTGGACTAGGAGTCCAACCCCTCCCCCTTGGCAACGCCCTAGGGCTTGGAGGGGCTGATCTCCACGCCCCTCCACCTATATATAGAGGGGAGGGGGCGCCCCAAGAGCACAGACGAAGCCCTTGGCGCCCCTCTCTCTCCCTAGATCGTTTTCTCCTCCGTTCGCGGTTTCGGTAGCGCTAGGCATAGCCCTGCCGGGATAGCACCACAACCACCGCCACCACGCCGTCGTTTTGCTGGAGAACTCGTCTACTACTCCGACCTCGCTCGCTGGATCGAGGAGGCGGAGACGTCATCGAGATGTACGTGTGCTGAACGCGGAGGTGTCGTCCGTTCGGCGCTAGATCAGGACAGATGGTGATTGGATCGCGAGACGGATTGCGATTTGGATGGTGAAGACGTTCGACTTCATCAACCGCGTTTCTTAACGCTTCCCTCTTAGCGATCTATAAGGGTATGTAGATCCACTCTCTCTCTCGTAGCTGTTGATCTCCATAGATAGATCTTGGGTGTTCGTAGGAAATTTTTTGTTTTCCCATGCAACGTTCCCCAACAGATTCTCTAGTGCACTAAAATTGGGCCCGGCCCCCCTGATTTCTCTGTAGCCCAGGTATTTCTTGCTGCTTGATACCAATCCATGCAATGAAAGCAGATGAAATATTAATGCAATAGTGTCCTCATTGTTTACAGATCCGTCACCATACCCAGATATGCTACATGTGCTCCGTTTGGGACAGAAAGCCCGACGCCAACACATCGTCATCAAAGAAACCAACGCTTCTGTCTAAAAAACCTACGGTTACGGAGAGTCCTCAACAACATTCTGCTGGAACTTCTTCATATGTGTCACACATCCCTTTGGAGGTATTGACTTCCTTGACAATGGTTGTGCGGCCAATGGTAGTGATATTTGTCCATTCATATGTGACCAACTTGGCCGCCAATTTGTCTTCGGAACGTACCTCGATTTGTAACAAGCGTGTTCATAATAGCAGAAAAATTAAAAAAAAATCAAACCAGTGGTGTCCCAACCAGGCAAACATCATATTGGATCTTTGCAAAAATTATTGATAAGATTAGTTTACTAATATAATTCCGGTTAAAACACTTTAGTTTAACTTTTGTTCTATGATTGTATAATCATAAATTATCGGAATAAAAATTGTTGTTACATTTTTTGTCAAATGTTTTTGGAACAAGCAAAACCTTACATTCTACTTTTAAATTAAATTCTACAATAAGGCAAAAAATCATCCTAGTATTTGTGAAGAAAAAATTGTCAACGAAGACTTCTGATATCAAAATTTCCTGATTTCATTCCCCGAAAGTCAACAATTTCTTCCCCGTCCAAAAAAGTATGCTTTTAGTCAAGCTTATTATTTCCTTCGTTTTGGGTCTTTTTTTTCTTCAGTCCAGGTGAATATACACCTCAGTTGATAGTTTCCTCAGTTATTGTGTCCCAAGAAAAGTCAACCTTATTATTACAAAACTACATAATTTGTCTATTATTAGTTCATATACTAATATTTCCTCAGTTGATGTGCGTATATCCCGAGGAACCAAAGTGTATTTCCCGTCATAACAAAGTAGACTAGATATATAATCATATCACTAATTCATTATCGAATCTCATATAATAAAACTCTTAACAGAATACATCCCCAGGGCAACCACAAAATCCTTGTTCGAACTACGTTTTCATCTCTAAAACTTATTCAATGAATCGCGGTGAACCAAACCATTTGTTAAATGTCAGTTTTGGTACGCCAAATGTATTGCCTAATACAGTAGCTATTCTTTACAATACCAAAATGGTCACAAACTTAACAATCTTTTAGTTGTTACATTAATCAAGTCGAGCACGGCATCATAACTATTTACCTAATGCCATTTCATTCCAAAAGATCTCAACATAATTATCTCGAGAGATGGCATATAATTTTTTTATCTTCTTAAGTTTCCTATGAAAAAATAAGTTCTATATGTACAAATTCATTCACAAGTTCAATAATTTATCAAATACTTTGCTCATCATTACCTCGAGAAATATAGACAAGGAACTAGCTTTTAGGAAAATTTGAAGGAAATATAATGACTGACAGATAATGCAGATGCATTTAACTAATTAGTACTTATAACATCCATCATCCATGATATATATTACAAATTTTGTTGAACCCCTTTGATAGCTACTACATCATTCTCTCTGGATTGGATTCACTACGCATTTCGGCGGCACACCAGTATTTCCATCCATTGTCAGCACCATGTGGACGATGTATTCCCGTATCTTCTTCAACCCATCCTGTATTTGTTTCAAATGTGAGTATGTTTTATTATTTCAAAATGAATCCACAATTATGAATCTATGTCATACCTCACTACGTCCATGTGCCAGACCAGATCCCATGTAATTCATAATGCAGTGCGGAATGTAGAAGGAACTGTCGAAACTGGCGGAATAGGTTGTCAGAGTAATCAACACATAAATTTGCTCACTTTTTCGAATGCAAAATCAGGTAGTACCTGTTGCTGTCCTTCTCAAGGAAGCTGTGATAAATGAATTTAAATGATTCCGCATTTATATGCCATCCATCAAAGAACCTATAAACACATCTAGACAGAGCCTCAATCAAGTTGTAGCACATCTAGACAGAACGGTCATCGGGCATGAAATTCAGCATTAACCAAGCTGAATGGTTAAGGTCTGTGTGCACCAGCTTGTTAATCCAGTCTACTCCAAGTCCTATCTTTCTTATTAAAACCTGTTGCTCTACAGAAAGTGCATGATACAGTTTGTGCAGATCCAATGGTCCGAATCTGAACTGTTCTTTACCTCTGTCACCACTACCACAGCACGCTGCTTTACTGCTTCAAGACTCTTCTAATGGGCAAGAATCCATAACAAGATCTATCGGGTTACTACTACTCAAGCCATCACCAGTGATCAAACCTCTCTTAACTGTTTCCTGTCCAGATCTAGCAGGCTCTACCACAGCTACCACATCCTGACAGTTTTTTTCAACAACTTACTGATGAAAGCGAACTACGTTTCTAGCCCTATATAATCGCGAACTCATCAAGATAGAGATTTCTTGCCTTAGATGCAGACAGTTCCGCCATTCCATCCACCCCCTTGATATTTCTTCCTCTCCCTGAGACACAGAGCGTCTGTTTCCTTGACTTGGGACTTGGGAGGAGGACTCTGTTCAGAAGAATGGATGGACTGAATGCGTGCTGTAGGTTAACCCCAACAATGCCACCGACGCTCCAATTAAAGGATGACCAAGCAACCACCAGAATTTACTCTCCTTCCATTTTGTTACTGCTACCGAACTAACCACTGGGCGATTATCTTATACTAATGCTTGTGTGATTACATTACATGCGAACAGTACGGTGAGGCGCCGTGAATCCCTTGGGCGAGCGCCGGCCGGTGGCGCTACGCCACCTTAATCCCGAGTTTCCGACCACCTTTTCAGCAACCAGGGGCCATGAGCGTGGCAACCTCGGCAACCTCAGTTGGCTAATACGGAGTAGAAACAAGTAATCTGCAAACTAGATACAACTAATTTTGACTACTAGGAAGAAGAAATCTGGAAACTAGATGCAACTAAATCTGACAACCGCGAACAAGTTATCTGCCGTAGTTATGTATGCCCCGGTTGTCCCCCAATTACCGTTGCTAAATGTATCACTAGTAGAAAACAGGGCATCAGTCCCGATTCCAGAGGGCCTTTAGTTCCGGTTCTGCAACCGGGACAAAACGATCGGGACTAATGCCCATCACTTTTAGTCCCGATTGGCTTACGAACCGGGACTAAAGGAGCTCCACATGGCCGCCGTGGGCCGTCTGGCCGGAGGACCTTTAGTCCCGGTTGGTAACACCGACCAGGACTAAAAGGCAGCCACGCCTCAGGAGCTGCCAGGCTCTGTTTTTTTTTTTTTTTGAAAGGAGGGGTTTAGGGGTTTTCATATTGTGTTTCCCCCTTTTATTTTTGTGTTTACCAGTTTTATTTTATGCTTTTCATTCAACTCGACGCTAGCTACTACATATAGCAATGAAAGAACCATTACACAACATCGTCATGATCAATATATAGAAAGAACCATCAGTATCACTTGAAAGTTGTTCAACTTAAAAAACAAACATCAATGTATCACATTCATCTTAACATACTAATTAATTAACTAACAGTTATCCAGCTGATATATTCATGACTTAGTTCTAAACATGGTCAACAACAACCATCATCTGATAGTCCTTGCGGTTGCTCTTCCTTATAGTGATTACCACAAGGGTGTCCACCCTTAGTTCTCTCTTTCCCTTGATGAACTCCTACCAGCCGGCCTTGTGGAATGATATGCGCCCGTCATCCTCTGTCTTGTATTGGACGTTCGTGACAGGCCCTCTTGGTCCATGGATTACTCCAGCAGTGCCGACGGCGGGGATGTCCACTCCGGAAAACATCTTCAAAGGTAACTTCTGAAGACCCCATCATTAAGAGAAAATAGAGAGCACAGAATGTTAGACATCTCACCATACTTGGTTATGACCAAAAAGAGATGAAAGAATATAAAACATCTCACCATAACTTTTTTGACCATGTTTGTTTTTGTTAGACGGTGCACAAAGGGCTTCCCCAAGAATGCCGAAGAGGATGGTAACATTTCTTTCACACTAGCTTTATCATCCCGAGTAAGCTTCTTCATCCTTTGAGAAAAAATTGCAGAAAGGATAGGACCATCATCTTCATCTTCGATGGCCTCCTTTTCATCTTGGTTGTCCTCATCTTCATCTTGGATGTCCTCATCTTCATCTTGGCTATCGATGTCATCTTGGCTGACGATGTCATCTTGGTCATCGTCATCATCATCGCTTTGGACATATAATGTCCTTAACCTATTCACATCTCTTATTAAGGAAAAAGCTACGAGTTCTCCTCCTTTAAAATTGTTCACTGCAATGTACTGCTCCCATCCATCACCATATATGATGGTTTTATTCTTTCCTTTGCGCAGATCCAATTCGAATTCGCGCTCCTCATCATCCTCAAAGTACAACACGTTACCATATGAATTGTTGAAGTCCTCCCTTATGTTGCATGGAACACACTATGCAGCAGTTAATAATCAACAATAAAGTCAGTAAAATAGCTAAACAAATGATTAGAATTCAATACAAATTCAAGTTAAAGACCGTTACCACTGATTTTTGAAATCCCTTTCTCAAAAATACCCCGAACTGCATTGCAGTTCCAAGACTATCCATACATGAATTTTGGCAGACCTTGCAGATCTTACGCCTCATGGTCCCTAATAAGCCCAAGCAGTTGTCAAACGTAAGAAAATGCAATTAACACGATAGATCACCATTAACATATGAAAATTCGGTGAACATAAAAAATATAATGCATATGATATCACCAGCGATCGTCGGGGACTCTTCATATAATATTATCATATAATATCACTAATACATCTCGAATAATCCAGTTAATGAAGCATCGAATATTATCACTAATACAGTTCGAATATTATCAAATAATCCAGTTCGCTCGCGGTTCCTGAAGCGTGGGCGGTGGACACCCAAAGAAAAGGAACCATCACAGGATCATAGCTCGGGTGAGATCCCTGAAGGAACTGCCAGGTATTGGAGAACCTGGCATCCAACGCAACCATGTAGCGACGGACGTGCTCGTCCTCCTCCCTGACATGGCGACGTACCACCTCCTCGGTTGCCGGCTGCCTCCGCACCGATAGTGGCCCACGCAACCGCCACCAAAGAAGCTCCGGGTCAACGACGATACCCGGATTCCTCACCAAGCTCCGGGTCAGACTGCTCCGGGTGTTTGTAGCGTAGAATATTCTTGTGTTCATTGATATACGGGGCCACCAAGGTATAATTCTGTAGAACTGTGTAGTGTGCTTGCGCCCAGGAATGCCCGTCCCTACATCTTATTGAATCCGCTCCTAGCGTACCTTTTCCACTCAGTCTCCCCTCATACCGCGATTTAGGGACACCAATCGGCTTAAGGTCAGGAAAAAAGTCAACACAAAACCCAATGACCTCCTCTGTTTGATGGCCCGTGGAGATGCTTCCTTCTGTCCTAGCATGATTACGAACATATTTCTTCAAGACTCTCATGAACCTCTCAAAGGGGAACATATTGTGTAGAAATACAGGACCCAGAATGGCAATCTCGTCGACTAGGTGAACTAGGACGTGCGTCAAAATATTGAAGAAGGATGGTGGGAACACCAACTCGAAGATGACAAGACATTGGACCAAATCATTCTGTAACCTTGGTAGGATTTCTGGATCGATTACCTTCTGAGAAATTGCATTGAGGAATGTACATAGCTTCACAATGGCTAATCGAACATTTTCTGGTAGAAGCCCCCTCAATTCAACCGGAAGCAGTTGTGTCATAATCACGTGGCAGTCATGAGACTTTAGGTTCTGGAATTTTTTTCTCTGCCATGTTTATTATTCCCTTTATATTCGACGAGAAGCCAGATGGGACCTTGATACTGAGCAGGCATTCAAAGAAGATTTCCTTCTCCGCTTTGGTTAGAGCGTAGCTGGCAGGACCTTGATACTGCTTTGGATGCATGCCGTCTTTTTCGTTCACACGTTGCCGGTCCTCCCGTGCCTCCGGTGTATCTTTTGTCTTCCCATACATGCCCAAGAAGCCTAGCACGTTCACGCAAACATTCTTCGTTACGTGCATCACGTCGATTGCAGAGCGGACCTCTAGGTCTTTCCAATAGGGTAGGTCCCAAAATATAGATTTGTTCTTCCACATGGGTGCGTGTCCCTCAGCATCATTCGGAACAGATTGTCCGCCAGGACCCTTTCCAAAGATTACTTGTAAATCCTTGACCATATCAAGTATATCATCACCAGTACGGAGGACGGGCTTCTTCTGGTGATCTGCCTCACCTTTGAAATGTTTGCCTTTCTTTCTTAAGGCATGCTTGGTCGGAAGAAATCGACGATGTCTCAGGTACACATTCTTCTTGCATTTGTCCAAATATATACTTTTGGTATTATCTAAACAGTGCGTGCATGCGTTGTATCCCTTGTTTGTGTGTCCTAAAAAGGTTACTAAGAGCAGGCCAATCATTGATTGTTACAAACAGCAACGCTCGTAGGTCAAATTCCTCTTGTTTATGCTCATCCCACACACGTGTTGACACACGAACACGTCACCGTGTACCCTCGACGCCGGGGGTGATGCACCGCAGCTCACGTCGAAGGAGGACCGTCCGGCAGTGCGATACGCAAGACAGCCGGCGGACGCTTTTGCAGACCCGAAACCACACACGCCCGGGAGGGACCCCGTCAGGGAGTGCGGCGGCTATGGGCTGCTCTAGGTCGATTCGCTCGCCCCTAGAGCCTCGGGATTCGCAGCTCTCAAACTCGAGGAACAGGGAAGAACGAGAGACAAAAACGATGGAGAGATAAAACGTAGATGAAAAAGTGGTATAGATTGATTTATTCGATTGTGTGTTGTTTCAATCGGCCGTCACCTCCACTATATATGAGAGGCGGCTGGACTTCCCGTACAAGCAAAGGATTCATCTAGGCTTTCCTTACAAGAAAAATACATCAATTCACGTCCTAGAGTCCTAGCTCTAGTCTAACTCGGATTCAGCCCGAATCTGGCACAAACTTCCGTCTTGCTTCCCGCGCGGGCCGCAGAATCTGCATATGACCTCCGATTGAGACGATATTTATATCAAAATCAATCGTTTTGATGAGACGAACACTTCTTCTGTTGATCACTTTTCCAAATAAAGCCATCTTGAATACTCCACGAGGCCATCTTTAACTTCCAGTCGGATTCAGTCCTGCAGCTGACTAGGTTGTCCGAGTTTTGTAAAAATTCTGCAGGCCATAGATTACCTCAAATGATGATGACTCCAGAAGAAAAATTGACCATCTCGACGAGGCAAAACTTTTTCGTGTTGTAAGTTTTTCCATTCGAGGCCTTCTTGAGGGCCGAATAGCTTACGCAATCCATCAGACATCATCCGGGCGAGTGTCTGATCCCTCGCGTCAGTTTACAGGCTATGTCGACGGCCTTACCATCGGCGTAGAAAAAGCCATCGGCGTTAACAGTTATTCCGGTAGCGAATGGCTCTAACTTTTGCATATGAACTCGGATTGAGATGATTTTGATATCAAAATCGATCGTTTCGACGAGACGAAGACAATCCGTGTAGAAACTTTTCTCATATGAGGCCATCTTGGGGACGTAATCAGCCGAATAGTGTTCTGCATACAAAATCTCAGTACTTCGAACACAACTTCGGCCTTAGAGACGAGATCGTATGGCTATGGCCCAAATATCAAAGTTTCTCCTTTCGACGATACGGAACTTTGTCACTTTGAGCACTTTTCCATTTGAGGCCTTCTTAATTATGTTTTTAACCATGCCAAAATCTGGTGTCAACAGCACGTACACCTTTTCCATTCCACAGCTGTAAAAGCTCTTCAACTAATGGCCTTAGGTACACATAAATGTCGTTGCCGGGTTGCTTAGGGCCTTGGATGAGCACTGGCATCATAATGAACTTCCGCTTCATGCACAACCAAGGAGGAAGGTTATAGACACATAGAGTCATGGGCCATGTGCTATGCTTGCTGCTCTGCTCCCCAAAGGGATTAATGCCATCTGCACTTAAACCAAACCATACGTTCCTTACGTCACCTGCAAAGTCCCCTCACTTTCTCTTGATTTTTCTCCACTGCGACCTGTCAGCGGGTGCTCTCAACTTCCCGTCTTTCTTACGGTCTTGTTTATGCCATCGCAACAACTTGGCATGCTCTTTGTTTCTGAACAGACGTTTCAACCGTGGTATTATAGGAGCATACCACATCACCTTGGCAGGAACCCTCTTCCTGGGACGCTCTCCCTCAACATCACCAGGGTCATCTCGTCTGATCTTATACCGCAATGCACCGCATACCGGGCATGCGTTCAATTCCTCGTACTCACCGCGGTAGAGGATGCAGTCATTAGGGCATGCATGTATCTTCTGCACCTCCAATCCTAGAGGGCAGAGAACCTTCTTTGCTTCGTACGTACTGTCGGGCAATTCGTTATCCTTTGGAAGCTTGTTCTTCATTATTTTCAGTAGCGAACCAAATCCCTTTTCAGATACACCATTGTCTGCCTTACATTGCAGCAATTCCAGTGTGGTACCGAGCTTTGTGTTGTCATCTTCGCAGTTTGGGTACAACCTTTTTTTGTGATCCTCTAACATGCGATCGAACTTAAACTTCTCCCTTTCACTTTCGCATTCTCTCTGTGCATCAACAATGACCCGGCCAAGATCATCATCGGGCACATCGTCTGGTGCCTCTTGATCTTCAGCTTTCCCCGTTGCAGTATCACCGTATTCAGGGAACATAGGATAGCTGTCATCATCCTCTTCTTCTTCGTTGTCTTCCATCATAACCCCTCTTTCTCCGTGCTTGGTCCAAACATTATAGTGTGGCATGAAACCCTTCTCAATCAGGTGGGAGTGAAGGGTTTTCGAGTTAGAGTAATCCTTCGTATTCTCACAGACAGTACATGGACAATACATAAAACTATTCTGCTTGTTTGCCTTGGCCACTTCGAGAAATTTATGCAGGCCCTCAATGTACACGGAGGTGCGTCGATCACCGTACATCCATTGCCGGTTCATCCACCGCAAGATTCCCTCCGTGTCGACCCGACGCCACCGTTTCCCCCCTCCAGGTGCCGGCGGCAGCGCCGTCCGTGAAGAGGGTCACACTAGGGATCCGCGTGCCGGGTGCTTGCACCTGCCATCACACTTCCAGACGTGTAAGAGGGCCCAGCGCAAGACCTGGCGGCATTGCCACCCCCCAAGTACCCCGTCCCGTCTAACCCTGGCACTGTTGACCGGACGGATCTACCCCTTTGACTTTCACCGGACGGGGTTTGACCGAGGGACATTTTCACCTGGCTGTGATAGGCCAGCCCATATCAACATCTTAGAACAAGGTCCGGGCCCAACCCACCGCAAGATTCCCTCCGTGTCGACCCGACGCTACCGTTTCCTCCCTCCAGGTGCCGGCGGCAGCGCCGTTCGTGAAGAGGGTCACACTCCGGAGATGCGTGCCGGGTGTTTGCACCCGCCACCACATTTCCAGACGCGTAAGAGGGCCCAACGCAAGACCTGGCAGCATAGCTACCCCCCGGATTGGTCTAACCCCCCCTTGATTTTAGCCCCTATACACACAGCTAAATAAACGATGCATTGTAAAAACTGTGTGTAGACTATATATAACATGGACATGGACTATAGACTTCCTAAGTAAATCAAATTTTAATACATAGCTAAAGCTATGCCCCGGATCGGCAGCTCCCTCGGATCGATGACGTGGCACCTGCCGCGGATCGATGACGGGGACCAAAGCAGCTATGCCGACGGTGTCCGTCAGGGCTGTCGGCATATCTTTGACGGCGTCAAACGGCCGTAAACCACCGTGTGGCCGGACCCGCAGATATGCCGACGGGGTGGCTATGCCGGCGGCCACCGTAGGCATAGATCCATCTATGCCGACGGCCTTTGTACGCCGACGTTGGCCGTCGGCATATATGGATCTATGCCGACAGTTTTGTGTACGCCAACGGTTAGGCGCAGGTCGTCGGCATAGGGTAATGTATGCCGACGGGGGCCGTCGGCATAGTTTAAGCCGTCGGCAACGAGCCTGATTCCGGTAGTGACGGTGCATGAGCTCCGGTGATGGCCGTGGAGGCCTTGGACCGCGCAGCTGGCTAGCTGGCTCCAACGACATCGTCACTCGTCAGCACTATGCCGACGACGCTAGACTCCATCGACTTGCATGTTCGTTCGCTCCCGTGGCAGTCGATGGGATATCCATGGCCGTTCTAGCGTCTATCACAAGTGAAATGTTTATTTTGGAGAGAATCACAAGTGAAAGGTTGGGTCAGCACTGCACCCACCAAAACTCACACGCTAACTACTCTCTAACTGATCTAATCCCACCTGCCTGGCTGTCCTCCAAAGATTAAACTCAGCCAGGATATTTGACAACATACTGTGCTTACAAAAAGGCTCAACAGCAATCTTCCCAAACATATCGTTGATATTTTTGGTCAGTGACGTTGTCTTGCGCCAGAATCGATCCACACTTTGCTCTAAAACATCGGGTGAGGATGACGCAATCACTAGGACGACGATTCCACGGAAGAAACACAGCCAGTGTCAGACTCGGCATCAGATGCTTCCCGTGCGACGACCATGCCTCCGCCACCGGCCACCGCGCGGCCGCCCCGTCTCTTCCAGGCCCCCAACCAGCGCCACCGCCGCCGAGCCTCCACCTCGACGGCACGCTGTTTCCGGCCCCGCTGCTGCAGGACCTTGCCGCACGAGTCGCAGGAGACGAACTCGCCCTCCATCCTTGTTGGGACAAACCCATATGCCCTAGCTAGCTCTCCCTCTCTGCACTCGAACGGAGGTGGAAGACGATGGACACAGGACACAATTTTTCGAGGCCGGCGCACGAACGCCGCCGTGGGCGCACGCACGCCCTAATCTTGCTCGTATTCACAATGGCTACATCACGGCAACTCCCTGACTCTACTACACAGCAGCACCGCGGTCACTTTAATACGTAGACGCACGCACAGCCCAGCCGCCCAGATCGGCCACTAACCCATGCACTAACTACCTAGCTAATTCATAGCTACATGCACGCTACTAACAACCTGGACGTGGCCGGCTTTGTAGCCTGCAGGAGACGCAGCGCCCACGCATGCAGGAACTGCCGCACGGAGACTCCACTCGCCACGGCCACGGACGCGGCCACGCACCGGCGTCCTCGCTGGACCAACACGCGCACTGACGCGCCACACACGCCATGGACTCGACCGTGCACTCACACCGGTCGCCACCATCACGGGCATGGCTTGCTGCTAACAATCCTGACGCGGCGGAGGCCGCCGCAGTGGCCGCACGCCATGAGGGCGCCCGTGGCCGCCATGTACCGCCCGGACGTCGTCATCTCTGCTCCGCGTCGGGAGCGCCGCTGATTGAGGGGTCGATCGGCCGGGCTCGTCAGCGCATGTTTGTGCTCGATTGCTCGGCTCCCGTTTCGTGCATTATGTTAGCGTATATGTAAGGCGAGGCCAAGAACCGAGTCGGATTGGGAATCCTACGCGTTTTAACTGCAGGTATCTTGGCAGCCAAGTTCGTTCTTTTCTTAGACGAAGTATTCTTGAGTGGAAAAGGATCGAGATATCGCAAGAGTAGGGCACACGTAATCTATGCAGCATAGGAAGACATTCCATGCACGCAGCCACTTCCGCCTCCAGCGGACTCGAGCAGGTTGTGAGGAACCTGCATGAGGAGAAGATCATTGCACCACTTTGGTCTCGGAGGATCATCCCGGCATCGCCTGTGCCGTCCTCCTCTCGCCATGCGCTGTCGACATTGAGCTTGTTCCAGCCAGCTGGCGGCTTCGTCCACTGCTCCGGCGGTCTAGTACATGAGGCCCGCGTGACATGCGCCTGAGTGTTACGTATAAACACCCGAGAGACCACCATTTTCCCCTTCATGATATCTCCGTGAGGGTGTTGCTGAATACATCGTAGACTATCAATGTAGCTGCACAAAAATCTGGGTGAAGCTTTGACAGTTGGAGCTGGTTTATGATGAAGAATTTCATTGCGAACATGCCAGTTGCGCCAACAGGTCATGATCACAGGGAGTCGCTGCTCCTCCGGGAGATCATTCAGTAGATGTAAGAGCCATTCATCGCCGGTGTTCGAGATGTCCATGGGGTGTGGCATGCTGGTGGAGTTCGCCATCTCTTCCCACAACATACGAGCGAGCGTACATCTGCACATTGCATGGAAAGTATCCTCCGGTTCCATGCCACATAAAACACAAGTATTAGTGACTTCTAATTTTCTCTTTACCATATTCACCTTAGTTGGGAGTTTGTAATTAGACGCCATGCGAAGACGCGTACCTTGGGGGGGGGGGGGGGGGGGCGGCAGGGCACCCCCACACTGCCTTCCAGATGACACGAGTGCCGTCCGGTGCCCTGCTAGCGGCGGGCCCTAGCGGCGCACATATTAGTGCCAGATGTGATGTCAAGTGTGAGACGGTACATGCTTCTTACAGAGAAAATGCCGTGAGGGTCGGGAGCCCACGCCAGGACGTCCTGCTGAAGCCGTGGCGAGGCCTTGATCTTGAGGATGCAAGGGGCATCAATGGCGTGGAACTACTGGTGGACGAGCTCCGGTATCCACCGCCCGTTAGCGTCCAGCAGGTCACACACACGGTGGAGGCGACAGGTGCCACGACTCGTGATGGGCCTATAAGACGTCGGCCTGGGTAGCCATGGGTCACGCCAAATACGAACCCGCTCCCCATTGCCAATGCGCCATAGCAGTCCCTTCTTGAGAAGTTCCAAGCCATGCTGGACAGCGTGCCACGTGGGTGAAGCGTTACCTGCAAAAATAGTGTCTACTAGGGACCCATTAGGATAGTATCTCGCCTTCAACACCATGGCGCAAAGTGAGTCCGGATTTGTGAGTAGGCTTGATTGAAGATACGAAAGTCACGAAACCCAAGGCCTCCTCTCCCTTTTGGTTCGATGATTTTTTTCCCATGCCCTCCAATGGGTCTTCCTTTTCCCATTTTTTGAGCCCCACCAAAAATTCCGCACTAGCCTTGTGAGGTCATCACACATTGAGGCTGGTAATTAAAAAAACCCCATGATATAAGTTGGGATGGCCACCCTGTTGGAGAACGTTGCATGGGAAACAAAATTTTCCTACGCACACATAAGATCTATCCATGGTGATGAGCATCTACGAGAGGGAGAGTGAATCTACATACCCTTGTAGATCGCTAAGCGGAAGCGTTAATAAACGCGGTTGATGTAGTCGAACGTCTTCGCGATCCAAATCGCCGAGCGTCCCGCGATCCAATCACGATCCTTCCGATCTAGTGCCGAACGGACGGCACCTCCGCGTTCAACACACGTACGGCTTGATGACGCCTTCACCTCCTCGATCCAGCGAGCGATGGTGAAGTAGTGGTTGAGTTCCAGCAGCACGACGGCGTGGTGATGATGGTGAGGAACAATCTCTGCAGGGCTTCGCCAAGCGCTACGGAGATTATGACGGAGGAACTAGAGGGCTAGGGTTGCCGGCACACGGCTTGGGAAATCCTGATGTATCCCGTGTGCTAGCCCTGCCCCTCTATTTATATGTTGAGCCTTGGGGTCTAAACTTGGAGTAAAAGCCTCCTCCGGGTCGGTTTTGCCCGCACAAGGTCGGTTTGGCCCGCAGGGAAAGAGTCCAACTCGGATCCCTGCCGAACCGTGCACAGCCGCGCACAAGCGGTAGTACCGCTTCACACAAGCGGTAGTACCGCTTGGGCGGTAGTACCGCTTCACACAAGCGGTAGTACCGCTCCGGCGGTAGTACCGCTTCACCAAGCGGTAGTACCGCTTACGAGGCAGCAAAACTACTTTTGCACTTTCCAATACCTTGTGGGCTTTATCCCTTTGGCTCATATAAAGTGTTGCTGCACCCGAACACTTCGGTAAACATCCGGAACCCATTCCGGCGAACTTCGGAACTCTTCCGGAGATCAAAACACTATTATCACATATATCAATCTTTACCTCCGGACTATTCCGGAGATCCTCGTCATGTCCGGGATCTTATCCGGGACTCCGAACAACTTTCGGTCACCAACATAATAACTCAATTATACTAATCGTCACCAAACGTTAAGTGTGTAGACCCTGCGGGTTCGAGAACTATGTAGACATGACCGAGACACCTCTACGGCCAATAACCAATAGCGGGACCTGGATGCCCATATTGGCTCCTACATATTCTACGAAGATCTTTATCGGTCGAACCTCTATGTCAAGGATTCAGTTAATCCCGTATGCTGTTCCCTTTGTTCTTCGGTATGTTACTTGCCCGAGATTCGATCGTCGGTATCACTATACCTAGTTCAATCTCGTTACCGGCAAGTCTCTTTACTCGTTCCGTAATACAAGATCCTGTGGCTAACTCTTTAGTCACTTTGCTTGCAAGGCTCAATGTGATGTTGTATTACCGAGTGGGCCCTGAGATACCTCTCCGTCACACGGAGTAACAAATCCCAGTCTTGATCCATGCCAACCCAACAGACACCCTCGGAGATACCTGTAGAGCACCTTTATAGTCACCCAGTTACGTTGCGACGTTTGATACACACAAGGTATTCCTCCGGTGTCAGTGAGTTGCATGATCTCATGGTCAAAGGAACAGATACTTGACATGCAGAAAACAATAGCAATAAACTGACACGATCAAATGCTACGTTTACAGTTTGGGTCTTGTCCATCACATCATTCTCCTAATGATGTGATCCCGTTATCAAATGACATCTCATGTCAATGGCTAGGAAACCTTAACCATCTTTGATCAACGAGCTAGTCAACTAGAGGCTTACTAGGGACACAGTGTTGTCTATGTACCCACACATGTATTTGAGTTTCCAATCAATACAATTATAGCATGGATAATAAACGATTATCATTAACAAGGAAATATAATAATAACCAATTTATTATTGCCTCTAGGGCATATTTCCAACAGTCTCCCACTTGCACTAGAGTCAATAATCTAGTTCACATCACTATGTGATTTACATTGTAATGAATCGAACACCCATGCAGTTCTGGTGTTGTTCATGTTTAGCCCTTGGAAGAGGTTTAGTCATCGGATCTGTAACATTTAGATCCGTGTGTACTTTGCAAATATTTATGTCGTCCTCCTTGATGTAATCGCGGATGGAATTGAAACGTCGTTTTATGTGTCTGGTCCTCTTGTGAAATCTTGGTTCCTTGGCTAGAGCAATGGCACCAGTGTTATCACAAAACAGAGTCATTGGGTTAAGCGCACTAGGCACTACTCCAAGATCTGTCATGAACTCCTTCATCCAGACACCTTCCTTCGCCGCCTCCGAGGCAGCGATGTACTCCGCTTCGCATGTAGAATCTGCTACCACGCTTTGCTTGGAACTGCACCAGCTAACCGCACCCCCATTAAGAATAAATACGTATCCGGTTTGCGACTTAGAGTCATCCGGATCAGTGTCAAAGCTTGCATCGACGTAACCCTTTACGACGAGCTCTTGATCACCTCCATAAATGAGAAACATGTCCTTAGTCCTTTTCAGGTACTTCAGGATATTCTTGACCGCCGTCCAGTGTTCCATTCCTGGATCACCTTGAAACCTTCCGACCATACTTATGGCAAGGCTGACATCGGGTCTTGTGCACAGCATTGCATACATGATAGAGCCTATGGCTGAAGCATAGGGGATGACACTCATCTTTTCTCTATCTTCTGCAGTCACTGGGCATTGAGTCTTACTCAACTTCACACCTTGCAAAACAGGCAAGAACCCCTTCTTGGACTGATCCATTTTGAACTTCTTCAAAATCTTATCAAGGTATGTGCTTTGTGAAAGTCCTATTAAGCGTCTTGATCTATCTCTATAGATCTTGATGCCTAATATGAAAGCAGCTTCTCCTAGGTCCTTCATTGAAAAACTCTTGTTCAAATATTCCTTTACGCTTTCCAGCATTTCTATATTGTTTCCAATCAGCAATATGTCATCCACATATAAGATTAGAAACGCTATAGAGCTCCCACTCACTTTCTTGTAAATACAAGCTTCTCCGTAAACTTGTATAAACTCGAACGCTTTGATCACCTCATCAAAACGAAGATTCCAACTCCGAGATGCTTGCACCAGTCCATAAATGGATCGCTGGAGTTTGCAAACTTTGTCAGCATTCTCTGGATCGACAAAACCTTCTGGTTGTATCATATACAACTCTTCCTTAAGGTAACCGTTAAGGAACGCTGTTTTGACATCCATCTGCCAAATTTCATAATCAAAAAAGGCAGCTATTGCTAACATGATTCTGACGGACTTAAGCATCGCTACGGGTGAGAAGGTCTCATCGTAGTCAACTCCTTGAACTTGTGAAAAACCCTTTGCCACAAGTCGAGCTTTATAGACGGTGACATTACCGTCCGCGTCCGTCTTCCTCTTAAAGATCCATTTGTTCTGAATGGCCTTACGCCCTTCAGGTAATACTTCCAAAGTCCATACTTTGTTTTCATACATGGATCCCATCTCGGATTTCATGGCCTCTAACCACTTCTCGGAATCCGGGCCCATCATCGCTTCTCCATAGCTCGTAGGTTCATCGTTGTTTAACAACATGACCTCTAAGACAGGGTTGCCGTACCACTCAGGAGCAGTACGCGTCCTTGTCGACCTACGAGGTTCGATAGCAACTTGATCCAAAGCTTCATGATCATCATCATTAACTTCCTCTTCAGCTAATGTAGGCTCCACAGAAACAATTTTCTGCGCTGCGCTACTCTCAGGTTGAAGTAAAGGTTCAACAACCTCATCAAGTTCTATCTTCCTTCCACTCAATTCTTTCGAGAGAAACTCTTTCTCAAGAAATGTTCCGTTTTTAGCGACAAACACTTTGCCCTCGGATCTGAGGTAGAAGGTATACCCAATTGTCTCTTTTGGGTATCCTATGAAGACGCATTTCTCCGCTTTGGGTTCCAGCTTTTCAGGCTGAAGCTTTTTGACATAAGCATCACATCCCCAAACTTTAAGAAACGACAGCTTTGGCTTCTTGCCAAACCAAAGTTCATATGGCGTCGTCTCAACGGATTTCGATGGTGCCCTATTTAAAGTGAATGCAGCTGTCTCTAATGCATAACCCTAAAACGATAGTGGCAAATCGGCAAGAGACATCATAGATCGCACCATATCTAATAAGGTTCGATTACGACGTTCGGACACACCATTACGCTGTGGTGTTCCAGGCGGTGTCAATTGTGAAACAATTCCACACTGTCTTAAGTGACTGCCAAACTCATAACTCAGATATTCTCCTCCTCGATCAGATCGTAGGAATTTAATCTTCTTGTTACGATGATTCTCAGCTTCACTCTGAAATTGTTTGAACTTTTCAAATGTTTCAGACTTGTGTTTCATTAAGTAAATATACCCATATCTACTTAAGTCATCAGTGAAGGTGAGAAAGTAACGATAACCACCGCGCGCCTCAATACTCATTGGACCGCACACATCAGTATGTATGATTTCCAATAAGTCACTTGCCCGTTCCATTATTCCAGAGAACGGCGTTTTAGTCATCTTGCCCATGAGGCATGGTTCACATGTGTCAAGTGATTCAAAATCAAGTGACTCCAAAAGTCCATCAGCATGGAGCTTCCTCATGCGTTTTACGCCAATATGACCTAAACGGCAGTGCCACAAGAAAGTGGTATTATCATTATCAATTCTACATCTTTTGGCATCAATGTTATGAACATGTGTATCATTACTATCGAGATTCAATAAGAATAAACCCCTCACATCGGGTGCATGACCATAAAAGATATTACTCATATAAATAGAACAACTATTATTCTCTGATTTAAATGAGTAACCGTCTCGCAATAAACAAGATCCAGATATAATGTTCATGCTTAACGCAGGCACCAAATAACACTTATTTAGGTTCATCACTAATCCCGACGGTAATCGAAGAGCGAGCGTGCCGACGGCGATCACATCAACCTTGGAACCATTTCCCACGCGCATCGTCACTTCGTCCTTTGCCAGCCTCCGTCTATTCCGCAGTTCCTGTTTTGAGTTGCAAATATGAGCAACCGCACCGGTATCAAATACCCAGGCACTACAACGAGAGTTGGTAAGGTACACATCAATAACATGTATATCATATATACCTTGTTTGTTGTTGGCCGCCTTCTTGTCAGCCAAATACTTGGGGCAATTCCGCTTCCAGTGTCCAGTTCCCTTGCAATGAAAACACACAGTTTCTGGTTTGGGTCCAGCCTTGGGTTTCTTCACGAGAGGAGCAACTGCTTTGCCACTCTTCTTGGAGTTACCCTTCTTACCCTTGCCATTTTTCTTGAAACTAGTGGTTTTATTGACCATCAACACTTGATGCTCCTTCTGAATTTCAGACTCAGCGGCTTTCAGCATCGCAAACAGCTCGGCGACTGACTTGTTCATCCCGTGCATGTTATAGTTCAACACGAAGCTCTTGTAGCTAGGTGGCAATGATTGAAGAACTCTGTCAGTGATAGCCTCTGGCGGAAGGGGCATCCCTAACTCAGCCAGACGGGTGGAGTACCCAGACATTCTGAGCACGTGATCACTGATAGACCCGTTCTCCTCCATCTTGCAAGCATAGAACTTATCGGAGATCTCATATCTCTCGATCCGGGCATTCTTCTGAAAGATAAACTTCAACTCCTGGAACATCTCATATGCTCCATGACGTTCAAAACGTCTTTGAAGTCCCGGTTCTAAGCCATACAACATTGCACATTGAACTATTGAGTAATTATCAGAACGAGCCTGCCAGGCGTTCACAACGTCTAGAGACTCAACTGGAGCGGGTGGATCACCAAGCGGTGCATCAAGGACATAAGCCTTCTGGGAAGCCGTAAGGATAATCCTTAGATTACGGGCCCAGTCCACAAAGTTACTTCCATCATCTTTCAACTTAGCTTTCTCTAGGAACGCATTAAAATTCAGGGGTGCTACTGCGCGAGCCATGATCTACAACATAAATATAGCAAAGACAACTTAGACTATTGTTCTTAGATAATGAGTTTAGTTAATCATATTTAAAAAAACTCCCACTCAAATTGACATCCCTCCGATCATTCGAGTGTAACATGATCCAAATCCACCAACTCAAGTCCGATCATCACGTGAGTTGAGGTGGTTTCAATGGTGAACATCTTCATGTTGATCATATCTACTATATGACTCATGTTCGACCTTTCGGTCTCTTGTGTTCCGAGGCCATGTCTGTACATGCTAGGCTCGTCAAGTTTAACCCGAGTGTTCCGCACGTGTAACATGGCTTACACCCGTTGTATGCGAACGTAGAGTCTATCACACCCGATCATCACGGCGTGTCTCGAAACGACGAACTTTCGCAACGGTGCACACTTGGGGAGAACACAATTTATCTTGAAATTTAAGTGAGGGATCACCTTATAATGCTACCGTCGTCCTAAGCAAAATAAGATGCATAAAAGGATTAACATCACATGCAAATCATAAGTGACATGATATGGCCATGAACTTGTGCTTTTGATCTCCATCTCCAAAGCACCGGCATGATCTCCATCGTCACCGGCATGACACCATGATCTCCATCATCTTGATCTCCATCAACGTGTCGCCATAAGGTTGTCGCGCTGACTGTTGCTTCCACGACTATAGCTAACGTTTAGCGATAAAGTAAAGCATTACATAGCGCTTAATGATTGACACGCAGGTCATACAATAATTAAAGACAACTCTATGGCTCCTGCCAGTTGCCGTACTCATCGACATGCAAGTCGTGATATTCTATACATCACATGATCATCTCATACATCACATATATCTCATCATGTAATTGGCCATATCACATCACAACATACCCTGCAAAAACAAGTTAGACGTCCTCTAATTGTTGTTGCAAATTTTACGTGGCTGCTACGGGTTTGCAAGAACCGTTCTTACCTACGCAAAACCACAACGTGGTGTAGTGATTGCTTTTTGATCTTCTAAAAGAACCCTCTTCATTGAACCGATTCAACTAAAGTGAGAGAGACAGACACCCGCCAGTCACCTTTATGCAACAAGTGCACGCAGCGGTAAAACCAGTCTCGTGTAAGCGTACGCGTAATGTCGGTCCGGGCCGCTTCATCTCACAATACCGCTGAATCAAGTATCAACTAGTAACGGCAAGCAATATGTATACACCCACGCCCACAACTCGTTTGTGTTCTACTCGAGATCTCATCTACGCATAGACCTGGCTCATGATGCCACTGTTGGAGAACGTTGCATGGGAAACAAAATTTTCCTACGCACACATAAGATCTATCCATGGTGATGAGCATCTACGAGAGGGAGAGTGAATCTACATACCCTTGTAGATCGCTAAGCGGAAGCGTTAATAAACGCGGTTGATGTAGTCGAACGTCTTCGCGATCCAAATCGCCGAGCGTCCCGCGATCCAATCACGATCCTTCCGATCTAGTGCCGAACGGACGGCACCTCCGCGTTCAACACACGTACGGCTTGATGACGCCTTCACCTCCTCGATCCAGCGAGCGATGGTGAAGTAGTGGTTGAGTTCCAGCAGCACGACGGCGTGGTGATGATGGTGAGGAACAATCTCTGCAGGGCTTCGCCAAGCGCTACGGAGATTATGACGGAGGAACTAGAGGGCTAGGGTTGCCGGCACACGGCTTGGGAAATCCTGATGTATCCCGTGTGCTAGCCCTGCCCCTCTATTTATATGTTGAGCCTTGGGGTCTAAACTTGGAGTAAAAGCCTCCTCCGGGTCGGTTTTGCCCGCACAAGGTCGGTTTGGCCCGCAGGGAAAGAGTCCAACTCGGATCCCTGCCGAACCGTGCACAGCCGCGCACAAGCGGTAGTACCGCTTCACACAAGCGGTAGTACCGCTTGGGCGGTAGTACCGCTTCACACAAGCGGTAGTACCGCTCCGGCGGTAGTACCGCTTCACCAAGCGGTAGTACCACTTACGCGGCAGCAAAACTACTTTTGCACTTTCCAATACCTTGTGGGCTTTATCCCTTTGGCTCATATAAAGTGTTGCTGCACCCGAACACTTCGGTAAACATCCGGAACCCATTCCGGCGAACTTCGGAACTCTTCCGGAGATCAAAACACTATTATCACATATATCAATCTTTACCTCCGGACTATTCCGGAGATCCCCGTCATGTCCGGGATCTTATCCGGGACTCCGAACAACTTTCGGTCACCAACATAATAACTCAATTATACTAATCGTCACCAAACGTTAAGTGTGTAGACCCTGCGGGTTCGAGAACTATGTAGACATGACCGAGACACCTCTACGGCCAATAACCAATAGCGGGACCTGGATGCCCATATTGGCTCCTACATATTCTACGAAGATCTTTATCGGTCGAACCTCTATGTCAAGGATTCAGTTAATCCCGTATGCTGTTCCCTTTGTTCTTCGGTATGTTACTTGCCCGAGATTCGATCGTCGGTATCACTATACCTAGTTCAATCTCATTACCGGCAAGTCTCTTTACTCGTTCCGTAATACAAGATCCTGTGGCTAACTCTTTAGTCACTTTGCTTGCAAGGCTCAATGTGATGTTGTATTACCGAGTGGGCCCTGAGATACCTCTCCGTCACACGGAGTAACAAATCCCAGTCTTGATCCATGCCAACCCAACAGACACCCTCGGAGATACCTGTAGAGCACCTTTATAGTCACCCAGTTACGTTGCGACGTTTGATACACACAAGGTATTCCTCCGGTGTCAGTGAGTTGCATGATCTCATGGTCAAAGGAACAGATACTTGACATGCAGAAAACAATAGCAATAAACTGACACGATCAAATGCTACGTTTACAGTTTGGGTCTTGTCCATCACATCATTCTCCTAATGATGTGATCCCGTTATCAAATGACATCTCATGTCAATGGCTAGGAAACCTTAACCATCTTTGATCAACGAGCTAGTCAACTAGAGGCTTACTAGG
This sequence comes from Elymus sibiricus, assembly GCA_039707655.1. Taxonomy (NCBI): domain Eukaryota; kingdom Viridiplantae; phylum Streptophyta; class Magnoliopsida; order Poales; family Poaceae; genus Elymus; species Elymus sibiricus. Next base: position 493,449,257 of record CM077667.1, read on the forward strand.
GACACAGTGTTGTCTATGTACCCACACATGTATTTGAGTTTCCAATCAATACAATTATAGCATGGATAATAAACGATTATCATTAACAAGGAAATATAATAATAACCAATTTATTATTGCCTCTAGGGCATATTTCCAACACACCCATCTCTTCGTTATTATCAAACCTAGTGCCCGACTCATCCACTAGGAACTTGACTCTATTCCTCCTTGCTCTCCACACTGCCCGCTGATGAAAGAATTTTGTGTTACGGTCTCCATCACGCAGCCAATCGATCCGCGACCGTTGCAGCCACATAAGTTCTTCCCTGTACATAATTTCATTCATATGATCTTGTATTGTCCTTATTTCGTTGCGGTCAGCGTTCATGCTCATCAATTCTTCAGTCTTGATCTCGACTTCTCAAGCTCACGTACCGCACTACCAAACCGGGCTTTGCTCCACAATTGCAGATCTGCCATTAACTCACGCAGGCCACACCGAATGTCTCCCAAGTTCACTTTCGCTCCCGCCTTCGCCCAGGCCAGCCGTACTCCCTCTGGAACGGTGTTGTCTGTTTTCCAAAAAAAAATCATAACGCTTTTGACAGGCTTTGGCCTGCTGCTTGACTTCTTTTATGCACTGTAGCACCACGGGACAGTGGTCAGAACAAGGGCTGATGTGGTGAACTATTTTCGCCTCTGGGAAAATGTCTCTCCATGAGTTATCCGCCACCGCCCGGTCCAGGCGGACTTTGACGTTGCGGCGACCAACTTGCTTATTGTCATAGGTAAAAGGCACATCAGAGAATCCCAAGTCTGCCAGCTCGCATATCTCCAATGTATCTCTGAAGGCCAACATCTGTCGTTCTCCACATGGAGTTGCAGAGAAATGCTCAAACGACCACATGGCTTCGTTAAAGTCACCAATGACACACCATGGTAATTGGAACCCTGTCTTGAGCCTTTGAAATCTTTCCCACATCAAATGGCAGTTTTCCACCCGTGGCTCACCATAAACACATGTCAAATGCCAAAGCGGATCACTATCAGACACACGGACATACGCTTCGATGTATCTTTCATTTATTTCTTGAACATCAACAAAAATTTGATCACTCCAAAAGAGGGCTAAACCCCCACTAAGACCATTACTATCACAACCTGCAAATCCTCTCAGTCCCAATCTACCTCTTAAGCGACGAACTTTTTCAGCTTTTATTCTAGTTTCACACAAGAAAACCGAGTTTGCTTTGGCAGTCCTCGCAAGACCCACCAACTCATGAACTGTCGGTTTGTTGCCGCACCCCGACAGTTCCAGCTTAAGAAATTCATTGCTGCTGACGGGGCGCCTCATTTGGCCCCGTCAGTGTACCGGCGGCCCTTGGGCCGGTTGCCTCCAAATCCGCCATACGCTCCATACTGCTGGCCTCCGCCCCCCCCCCCCCCCCCCCCCCCCACAATATTTTGTGTTACGGTCTCCATCACGCAGCCAATCGATCCACGACCGTTGCAGCCACATAAGTTCTTTCCTGCACATAATTTCATTCATATGATCTTGTACTGTCCTTATTTCGTTGTGGTCAGCGTTCATGCTCATCAATTCTTCAAGTCTTGATCTCGACTTCTCAAGCTCACGTACCGCACTACCAAACCGGGCTTTGCTCCACAATTGCAGCTCTGCCATTAACTCACGCAGGCCACGCCGAATGTCTCCCGAGTTCACTTTCGCTCCCGCCTTCGCCCAGGCCACCCGTACTCTCTCTGGAAGGGTGTTGTCTGTTTTCCAAAAAAAATCATAACGCTTTTGACAGGCTTTGGCCTGCTGCTTGACTTCTTTTATGCACTGTAGCACCATGGGACTGTGGTCAGAACAAGGGCTGACGTGGTGAACTATTTCGCCTCCGGGAAAATGTCTCTCCATGAGTTATCCGCCACCGCCCGGTCCAATCGGACTTTGACGTTGCGGCGACCAGCTTGCTTATTGTCATAGGTAAAAGGCACACTAGAAAATCCCAAGTCTGCCAGCTCGCATATCTCCAATGTTTCTCTGAAGGCCAACATCTGTCGTTCTCCACGTGGAGTTGTAGAGAAATGCTCAAACGACCACATGGCTTCGTTAAAGTCACGAATGACACACCATGGTAATTGGGACCCTGTCTTGAGCCTTTGAAATCTTTCCCACATCAAATGGCGGTTTTCCACCCGTGGCTCACCATAAACACATGTCAAATGCCAAAGCGGATCACTATCAGACACACGGACATACGTTTCGATGTATCTTTCATTTATTTCTTGAACATCAACAAAAATTTGATCACTCCAAAAGACGGCTAAACCCCCACTAAGACCATTACTATCACAACCTGCAAATCCTCTCAGGCCCAATCTACCTCTTAAGCGACAAACTTTTTCAGCTTTTATTCTAGTTTCACACAAGAAAACCAAGTTTGCTTTGGCAGTCCTCGCAAGACCCACCAACTCATGAATTGTCGGTTTGTTGCCGCACCCCGACAGTTCCAACTTAAGAAATTCATTGCTGCTGACGGGGCGCCTCATTTGGCCCCGTCAGTGTACCGGCGGCCCTTGGGCCGGTTGCCTCCAAATCCGCCATACGCTCCATACTGCCGGACTCCTCCCCCCCCCCCCTCCCCCCCCCCCCCCCCTCCCCCCCTCCCTGCATTACCTGATCATGTATGTCTATCCCTGTCTTTTTCCTATGGCTGAAACAGTATAATCAATTGCTTTGAATGTGCCGCTCAAGGAGAATCCCGAGTGCAGGCCACAGTCTTTGGCATACGTGCCTTCTTTTATATATGAGGTGTTGGGTTTTTTATCAAAATAATTAAAGATAGAAATTCGGGCCATGTATAGCTACCACCATGGGTAGCAAATTATTTCCGTGACGCGATGTTTGGGAAGGACGCCTTGAATAGCTGTTGCTAGAGAAAGGGGCACGTGCGGGAAACTGCACGTTGGTTACAAGCGTAGATTATCCCTAATTACATGGTTTAGATAAATCTCAACACTTTAATGCTTGTCTGGCCGCCGGGATCCCGTTCCCGTCTAAGATTGGGCAGGACGCTGTGGTGATTCAAACCTGTATTGGATCTCTGACCGTGGTCGTGTAAGTTCAGCGATCCCATCGTCGTGTCGTGTGATCTAGCCGTCGGTCGCCGCCATGGTGATCGGGATGTAGAGTGCATGCATGAGTCTCGTATGTATGTGCAGTAACATACGACCAACTCCTAGTACGTACTACTAGTTGTTCCTCTAAAAAACACTTGTTTTCTACGACCAAATCCAATTAATACTACTCCCTCTGTTCTTATATACTTTCTTTGTACCGAAATATATGTCGCTGAAGAAACTGTATATGAGCTACTCCAGCGACATAAATTTCAGTATGGAGGGAGTATATATATGATGTTTTGGTAGTTCAAATGCTATATATAACTGTTCCTCTGTTTATATGCGATCTCATGACTCCTGGTCACATATGCCATCTCTTTTTTTCACTATTTGATCGATCTCGTATGCTTTGCTTTGTTGCAGCTGACTGGTGTTTCGCCACATCAAGAAGGCCCAGGATGTTGGCCAGCGGACCGTCCTGCCCTACATTTCCACCTGGATGTCTCGCCACATCAAGAACTCTGCCTAGTTTGCTTTCTATGGGTACAATAGGACTGACTGGCCAGTCACCAGTGTCCACGGCATTGCGTTTCTGATCGAGGCTGGCTACGGAACGTTTTACAGGTGCTATGCCCTTGGCTGGAGACGTGATGTGGGGGTGGGCATGGTTGTCGTCCAAGGTGCAGTGCTGGCGCTGTAGGTGTCCCTTCAGCTCACTGTCATCAGTCATGGGCGTAACGCCGAAAGGACGGATCAAGTCTTCGGCTTCGCGACGGCCGCCTTCATGTATACCTCTCTATCGTGGACCAGACAGTAAGCTAAGCGCCGCTCCCGCCCTCCATGAGATCTCTAACATGTGTCTGACTTGCGTTCACGTAAGCACAACTTGCTTAAGCTTGAGCCATTGTCATATTTGTTATCTAAGTATGTTCCGTTGTGCAGGTCCGAGCATACAATACTCATGACCTCGCCGGCTTGGAGATATCATTTCCATATCTTTTCAACGCAGTGATCTGCTAGTCTGCACCGCCCTCCCGACGTTTGACGCATTGGTTCAATTGAGTGGTTTTGGTGTGAACTTATGTTTGTTGATGCTTATGTGCTTCTGTTCCTAGTAGTTACTGACCCATGTCTTTGGGTCAGGCACCAGAACACACCAATTATCTAGGTTAACGTTGGGATTGCCATGGCTGGCGGAGTAGTGAATCCTGCTGTCATTCCCCTAGCGATGGGCTCTTCTCGAGGCCAACGCTGAGATTGCTATGGCCGACAGAGCTGTGAATCACCCTGTCGTCGACCCTCTTCTCTATTCTACCTTGAATGTATATCAACAACACATTCATTTCCTTGTCAACCATAATATACAAATTCAAACATAGGATGTGGGGATCTTGGAGGTTGTACAACAAAGACTACATAAACATTTGATCACACAACACTTCTGTCAGGGATAGTACAAAAAAAATGGAGCCTGGGACGAAATAAAATTGATAGTTTTATACCAAACTTTTATATTTGTTTATTTTTATCTTAATACAATATTATGTAGTATAATTTTAATGTTAGTTTCTATACTTAATCACATAATTTAGTTGATATAGTTAACCAGTGTTCTTCGTTGTGAGTAGTAATGTATATGACCAGTCACTTTGTTTATTCTGAATTTAAATTAAGTGAGTTGACATAAGTTATCTTTAGATTACTTTTGTGACAATTGAAAAACTTGCATAAGGCACACCTACATATTTGTATGAATGTGTCTGTGTTCATGTATAGTTTATTTTCATTAAATATCATGTGAGGTTTCTAAATAATAATGTCCAATTAGTGATTTCTATTGTGTTATTAAGTGTGCATATTTCTAGAACCTATAAATTTTACCATTTGCAATTGTGCTACAAGTTAGACACCGGAATAAATTCAACATATGAATGGTTGAAAATAGTCATTGACGAACGTAATTATCGTCGATGCAGCTATGCTTACGTACAATTGGTATGCTCATCTAGACATCATCTGGTGTATACAAAGAGCTCATGTCAGTTCCTAAAATAAAAAGTTTTACACATAGTAAACTTAGAACCTATCGAAACTCATTGTCACCTATCAGATTCACTATAGCCTATCAGATTGGTTTAGTTTGATGTGATGTTTATTTGCTCATAAATTAGAATTTTATTTTTCATGTTTGCAATGATAATATTGTAGTGCTTAGTATCATATTTAATATTTGGGGCCCTCCTCCTCTTGGGGCCCGGGGCGGTTTCCCTATTTGCCCGCCTATGGTCCCGCCCTGACTTCTCTCATAGGGCACACCATTTCAAAAATCTCCCGACTCGTCTAAGCTTATGTTGCACCGCCACCTATGCCTAAGTACTGGAATTATGGAAGAGCCATCACAACACTACCACAATGACAATGTTGACCATGAGTATTTCCACATGTGGGGTTCATCTGAGAGCCATCACCATTAGCTAGCTATCATTGCCTGCTTTGTGAAAGGGACTTGGGCCTACGAGAGCTGAGAGCAACAAAACAAAACAAAACTGGGGAATATCAATGTACATCTTCATATGCTACAAACTGTAGCTTCCTCAATAGAGCAACTGCAAATGCAACCGAAACACCAGATTTTCATTTCCACTTGCATGCAGAGCAAGCATCCAGGCTAGCTGCAAATAAATTCCACACAAGGTATCACAGGATAATGTATCATTTGAGTATCTAGCTTGTCTAAATCCAAAATGTCAGCGCCGGCAAGATCCCTTCGTCTCCTCGCATGGCAGTCTTGGGGCGGGCCGGTCCTCCAGGTGCCGACATGCAACGGGCTAGCGGCAGGCATTTTTGGTAGGTGACCGCATGTGATGGCTCTGTGACATGTGGAATGGATGTTGTGCCTACCTGGTGCAGTATGCGGCGGCGTTCGGCTAGAACTAGCCCGACGGGCGGTACGGCACCAACCCTCCCCCCACCCCTGACCCCTCACGAACGCGCTGCTCAGTGCTGCATCATGCCTTCATCGGTGCTTCCTTGGCTGCGACCACAGCTTGTTGCGAGCACGGAGACCACACCAATTGCTGCCATGGACGTCACCTTGGAGCTGCCATGGCCGTCCCCACAGATGGCCGCTCAGTATTGCAACCAGCGATGGTTTTTGCTGGAACTGCCTACACCAATTGCTGCCATGACCGACACCTTGGAGCTGACATGGTCGTCACCTTGGAGCTGCCATGGCCGTCACCACATATGGTGTTGCAACCAGCGATGATTTTTGCTGGAAGCGCCTACACCGTTTGCTGGAACCGGCATCGTCGATTGCTGGAAACATGAGGTTGAAAGCTGTTAAAGTTGCATCCAGCATTTTTTTTTTGCTACATACGACATCACTTTTTGCTGGAAGCACCACGGACATCGGCTATGGCCGTCGGCACGGCGGAGCTGCAACCAGGCGAAAAAATGCTACAACCAGTGCATCAATTTGCCACTACCAACATTTTGTTTTGCTTGAACCAGTCGAGTGTCGATGTAGTAGAGTTGCATCCAACGACATAATTTGGTACATCCGGGCAACGTTTTTGCTGGAACCAACACGACCTCGCCATCGTCGCACGGGGCTGCTCGGAACATTGTGCTACAACCGTGTGTCGCAGGAGCTATAATGAGTTCACGGAGATGCTACAACCATGTACACCGGAGCTGCAAACCGGTGTGGCGTCATCGACTAATGCTACAATCGTTTTCACGATGATGATGTGGACCCGACGCTGGTGACGATGTGTTTTTGCTACAACCGGCATTTGTGCAAGCTACAACCCGCGTGGGTGGAAGCTACAAGCGGCCATGTCGAGCTGCGGCCGACAGTCGCAGTTGCTACAACCGGCTACCATGGAGCAACAACGATGATGCTACGACCTGCGAGTTAATTTGCTGAAACCAGCAGCACGTTTTGTTGCATAGGAGGACAGAACCACACGGGGCACCAGCAGGGCAACCGCCGAGCCGACGAGCTGCGCCGGCAAGCAGCGACGAGCTGCTCCAGCGAGCGGCGATGGCGATGGGGAGTCAGCGCGTGGAGCTGCAAGCAGGAGGCCAGGGGAGGAAGGAGTGATGAGAGGATATTTGCGTCGGGAGGAAGAAGGAACGCGTGCGCCGTGCGGGAGGCTGGATCGGACGGCTACAACAGGAAAGATCGGAAGGCTGGGGGCCGACCGGCCCAAATTTTGGGCCGGCGCGCCGGCGCCCAGTACTCCCCTTATTAATTTCCACCAGGCCGGACTCTACGTACAGTCGTATACATATAGGTACGTATTCTATCACGTACTCTACCAAACTAGTTTCCCTGTTGACCGATCGAGCTCTGCACATCCATGGCTGACGTCGAGAACCCCAGCTCCAATGGTGGCCTCGTCATGGCGGCAGAGCCCAGCCGAAACGCGATCTCGGCATGGAGAGATAGGCTGATCGAATTCATCATCGCAATCCCCAACTGCGCCGCCGACGCGAGATCGCAGTAGCGGAGCCCGCCCAGCGAGGCAGATGGGGAATCTTATGCTTCTGGGCCGTGATCGCCCTCTCCTTCGGAACCGGCGGCGTGATTCTTCTGTTGATCCAACACGAATGGCCGATGGGCCGAGCGCGGCGACACGCGGCGATTATTGTGGGTTGGATAGCTCTGGTTATTGGAGGATGTTTGGCAAGCTTTGTCGTGAATCTCGCCTTAGCCTTCCTTGCGGGGCTTGAAGAGGCACGAATAGTCTTAGATCTACTCCTCTAAATTGGATCCTCTCCGGCTCTCCCATGAATGTATCGTGCATCGTAGTATTGTATAGCAAGCAAACAAGGGAAATACCCAATGGTTCCTGGGGACATCTGTCCCCGGAATCTCACCAGTCATCCACGCCGGCCTATTAGTATAGTTTCTGGGCTCGTTTTGTATTACAGCTTTCTCTGCACCAGGAGTTCATGTATTAGATTCCTTTCGACCTGTTCCACCTGCTGTCCCACACGCATTTACCCAGCTACTTCTCCTCAACTGTCCCTGACTTTCATCACTGTGCAAAGCGCGTCTGTCCACTAAATTGGCTACACACTGTTCATGTTGCTTTTGGATGATTATACTTACGGCGATGGCCGTCACCCAAGTTTTGGCTTTATTTGTCTGTCCTTACAAATATACTGTTCGTCCTGTGGATTTGGGGCGATATGATTATGTAGTACTGATTACTGTTCATGTCCAATGGAGAGAGAGAAATATTTTAGCTCGCTACGCTTACCTACCCACCAGAACAAAACACACTTCCAGAGAGGGAGAGAGCGCGCGACACACTGCTCCGGTAAGAACCCTAGATCCATCTTCCTCTACTCACCCTCGATACCTCTCTCTCCGCTGTTCCAAATCTCGCCTTCTTGAGCCATCCTCATCCAGAGTTCCACAGGAGATCTTTCATCAGCTGGAGCACTTCTGCAATACTCCCTCGTCACGTCAGGTGAGCATTCCAAATCCAATGAACCCAGCTCCCTGCCTTCTTCAATCTCTGCTCCTCTCGCACCGCAAACTACTAAATTACTGAATCTATGTTATCCTCACAGGAGCCGTGATGGACCAAGACGATGATATGGAGCACCCCGGCATCGACCTTGCCGGCACGGACCCCGCTTGCCCGACCCCAACATCCAGGACCCCCCCTTCAAAAAGTTTGCGGTGTTATCTCTACATTCAACGAATTCAAACGCAGATTTGTCATAGAAATTGGTTTTGGTGGCATCTTGCGACTCCAGGCGATTTCTAGGCTTAATTTGAAATTTAGTACATGGGTCATGAGCATGGTCGATGGACCAAACAGATGCATCAAACTATCTCATGATAGATCTATTAGGTTCTGGCCAGAGGATATCCACAAAGTTTTTGGTATACCCTGTGGCAAGCTAGACATTCAAAGCCATGAGTATCAACGAACCGAAAATGCAGTTCAGTTCTTTAGATCTGTTCTGGGTATGTCTGACAAAGGAACTCATTTCAGTTCTTCAGCTCACTTGATGGGATGCCATCTCTCTTTTTTTCCAGGTATACATTTGTATGAATCCATTACACTACATTTAAGTGTCATGTTTGATTCCTCCAATCATTCATAATGTAAAATGCAATGAAACTGCATATTTTTTATCTCGACAACCTAGACCTTGGCATGCTAAACCTCCCTCACAATGCATACCCATGCATTTCATGCTTCGATGAAACAAGGATCAGGCGCATGATTCTGTTGGAAATATGCCCTAGAGGCAATAATAAAATGGTTATTATCATATTTCTTTGTTCATGATAATCGTTTATTATCCATGCTAGAATTGTATTAATCGGAAACTCAGATACATGTGTGGATACATAGACAACACTGTGTCCCTAGTAAGCCTCTACTAGACTAGCACGTTGATCAGAGATGGTCAAGGTTTCCTGACCATAGACAATGAGTTGTCATCTGATAACGGAATCACATCATTAAGAGAATGATGTGATGGACAAGACCCAACCGTCAGCATAGCAGTTGATCGTGTCAGTTTGTTGCTACTGCTTTATCCATGTCAAGTATATGTTCCTACGACCATGAGATCATGCAACTCCAGGACACCGGAGGAATGCCTTGTGTGTATCAAACGTCACAATGTAACTGGGTGACTATAAAGGTGCTCTACAGGTATCTCCGAGGGTGTCTGTTGAGTTGGCATGGATCGAGACTGGGATTTGTCACTTCGTATGACGGAGAGGTATCTTTGGGCCCACTCGATAACACAGCATCACAAGAAGCTTGCAGGCAATGTGACTAAGGAATTAGTCACGGGATCTTGTGTTACGGAACGAGTAAAGAGACTTGCCGGTAATGAGATTGAACTAGGTATGGAGATACCGACGATCGAATCTCGGGCACGTAACATACCGATGGACAAAGGGAACTGCATACGGGGTTGTCTGAATCCTTGACATCGTGGTTTGACCAATAAAGATCTTCGTAGAATATGTAGGAACCAATATGGGCATCCAGGTCCCGCTATTGGTTATTGACCGTAGAGTTGTCTCGGTCATGTCTACATAGTTCTCGAACCCGCAAGGTCTGCACACTTAACGTTCGGTAACGATTTTGTATTGTTGAGTTATGTATGTTGGTGACCGAAGGTTGTTCGGAGTCCCGGATCAGATCCCGGACGTCACGAGGAGTTCCGGAATGGTCCGGAGGTAAAGATTTATATATGGGAAGTCATATTTTGGCTACAGGAAAAGTTTCGGGTTTTTCCGGTATTGTACCGGGAAGCTTCTAGAAGGTTCCGAAAACTTCCGGAGGAGTCCGAAAGTCCATCAAGGGTTCCACCACGTCCCAAGGGTTTGCATGGGCTGAGGGGAGGCGCCCTGGCCTTATTGGAGAGGCGCACAAGTCCCTCAAGGCCCATGTGGCTTGGGAGAGGTGGAAAGTCCACCTGTTTATGGAAAGGGAGGGAATTGGACTAGGAGTCCAACCCCTCCCCCTTGGCAACGCCCTAGGGCTTGGAGGGGCTGATCTCCACGCCCCTCCACCTATATATAGAGGGGAGGGGGCGCCCCAAGAGCACAGACGAAGCCCTTGGCGCCCCTCTCTCTCCCTAGATCGTTTTCTCCTCCGTTCGCGGTTTCGGTAGCGCTAGGCGTAGCCCTGCCGGGATAGCACCACCACCACCGCCACCACGCCGTCGTGTTGCTGGAGAACTCGTCTACTACTCCGACCTCGCTCGCTGGATCGAGGAGGCGGAGACGTCATCGAGATGTACGTGTGCTGAACGCGGAGGTGTCGTCCGTTCGGCGCTAGATCAGGACAGATGGTGATTGGATCGCGAGACGGATTGCGATTTGGATGGTGAAGACGTTCGACTTCATCAACCGCGTTTCTTAACGCTTCCCTCTTAGCGATCTATAAGGGTATGTAGATCCACTCTCTCTCTCGTAGCTGTTGATCTCCATAGATAGATCTTGGGTGTTCGTAGGAAATTTTTTGTTTTCCCATGCAACGTTCCCCAACAGATTCTCTAGTGCACTAAAATTGGGCCCGGCCCCCCTGATTTCTCTGTAGCCCAGGTATTTCTTGCTGCTTGATACCAATCCATGCAATGAAAGCAGATGAAATATTAATGCAATAGTGTCCTCATTGTTTACAGATCCGTCACCATACCCAGATATGCTACATGTGCTCCGTTTGGGACAGAAAGCCCGACGCCAACACATCGTCATCAAAGAAACCAACGCTTCTATCTAAAAAACCTACGGTTACGGAGAGTCCTCAACAACATTCTGCTGGAACTTCTTCATATGTGTCACACATCCCTTTGGAGGTATTGACTTCCTTGACAATGGTTGTGCGGCCAATGGTAGTGATATTTGTCCATTCATATGTGACCAACTTGGCCGCCAATTTGTCTTCGGAACGTACCTCGATTTGTAACAAGCGTGTTCATAATAGCAGAAAAATTAAAAAAAAATCAAACCAGTGGTGTCCCAACCAGGCAAACATCATATTGGATCTTTGCAAAAATTATTGATAAGATTAGTTTACTAATATAATTCCGGTTAAACACTTTAGTTTAACTTTTGTTCTATGATTGTATAATCATAAATTATCGGAATAAAAATTGTTGTTACATATTTTGTCAAATGTTTTTGGAACAAACAAAACCTTACATTCTACTTTTAAATTAAATTCTACAATAAGGCAAAAAATCATCCTAGTATTTGTGAAGAAAAAATTGTCAACGAAGACTTCTGATATCAAAATTTCCTGATTTCATTCCCCGAAAGTCAACAATTTCTTCCCCGTCCAAAAAAGTATGCTTTTAGTCAAGCTTATTATTTCCTTCGTTTTGGGTCTTTTTTTTCTTCAGTCCAGGTGAATATACACCTCAGTTGATAGTTTCCTCAGTTATTGTGTCCCAAGAAAAGTCAACCTTATTATTACAAAACTACATAATTTGTCTATTATTAGTTCATATACTAATATTTCCTCAGTTGATGTGCGTATATCCCGAGGAACCAAAGTGTATTTCCCGTCATAACAAAGTAGACTAGATATATAATCATATCACTAATTCATTATCGAATCTCATATAATAAAACTCTTAACAGAATACATCCCCAGGGCAACCACAAAATCCTTGTTCGAACTATGTTTTCATCTCTAAAACTTATTCAATGAATCGCGGTGAACCAAACCATTTGTTAAATGCCAGTTTTGGTACGCCAAATGTATTGCCTAATACAGTAGCTATTCTTTACAATACCAAAATGGTCACAAACTTAACAATCTTTTAGTTGTTACATTAATCAAGTCGAGCACGGCATCATAACTATTTACCTAATGCCATTTCATTCCAAAAGATCTCAACATAATTATCTCGAGAGATGGCATATAATTTTTTTATCTTCTTAAGTTTCCTATGAAAAAATAAGTTCTATATGTACAAATTCATTCACAAGTTCAATAATTTATCAAATACTTTGCTCATCATTACCTCGAGAAATATAGACAAGGAACTAGCTTTTAGGAAAATTTGAAGGAAATATAATGACTGACAGATAATGCAGATGCATTTAACTAATTAGTACTTATAACATCCATCATCCATGATATATATTACAAATTTTGTTGAACCCCTTTGATAGCTACTACATCATTCTCTCTGGATTGGATTCACTACGCATTTCGGCGGCACACCAGTATTTCCATCCATTGTCAGCACCATGTGGACGATGTATTCCCGTATCTTCTTCAACCCATCCTGTATTTGTTTCAAATGTGAGTATGTTTTATTATTTCAAAATGAATCCACAATTATGAATCTATGTCATACCTCACTACGTCCATGTGCCAGACCAGATCCCATGTAATTCATAATGCAGTGCGGCATGTAGAAGGAACTGTCGAAACTGGCGGAATAGGTTGTCAGAGTAATCAACACATAAATTTGCTCACTTTTTCGAATGCAAAATCAGGTAGTACCTGTTGCTGTCCTTCTCAAGGAAGCTGTGATAAATGAATTTAAATGATTCCGCATTTATATGCCATCCATCAAAGAACCTATAAACACATCTAGACAGAGCCTCAATCAAGTTGTAGCACATCTAGACAGAACGGTCATCGGGCATGAAATTCAGCATTAACCAAGCTGAATGGTTAAGGTCTGTGTGCACCAGCTTGTTAATCCAGTCTACTCCAAGTCCTATCTTTCTTATTAAAACCTGTTGCTCTACAGAAAGTGCATGATACAGTTTGTGCAGATCCAATGGTCCGAATCTGAACTGTTCTTTACCTCTGTCACCACTACCACAGCACGCTGCTTTACTGCTTCAAGACTCTTCTAATGGGCAAGAATCCATAACAAGATCTATCGGGTTACTACTACTCAAGCCATCACCAGTGATCAAACCTCTCTTAACTGTTTCCTGTCCAGATCTAGCAGGCTCTACCACAGCTACCACATCCTGACAGTTTTTTTCAACAACTTACTGATGAAAGCGAACTACGTTTCTAGCCCTATATAATCGCGAACTCATCAAGATAGAGATTTCTTGCCTTAGATGCAGACAGTTCCGCCATTCCATCCACCCCCTTGATATTTCTTCCTCTCCCTGAGACACAGAGCGTCTGTTTCCTTGACTTGGGACTTGGGAGGAGGACTCTGTTCAGAAGAATGGATGGACTGAATGCGTGCTGTAGGTTAACCCCAACAATGCCACCGACGCTCCAATTAAAGGATGACCAAGCAACCACCAGAATTTACTCTCCTTCCATTTTGTTACTGCTACCGAACTAACCACTGGGCGATTATCTTATACTAATGCTTGTGTGATTACATTACATGCGAACAGTACGTGTACAAAAAGATTATGTTGTAATTATACTGAATGTCTCAGAAATATTATGGATTTTAATGTTTGTTTTTTAACATTTAATTCAATCGTTTAGCAAACAATAATAAATACATTTAATCTTTTTTTTGGTGCAACATTTAATCTTTTATGTTAACACAATATAAGAATGTCTCCTTACAATGAGACCGTAAAAAGTGATTAATTATTTGTTTCCTCATGTAATTACATTCGATTTAAGTTATATGTACCATCTTTTTAATAGTTTCTGTTTCCCTAATATAAGTATACATGACCAACGATTTACCTAATCTGAAACGCTCCGTCAGGGCTACCGTCGGTCATGGTGGTCGCGTTATCATGTATTCGAGTGTCGGGAACTGTTTTCTGGTCGCCGGCAAGCTGAACAATAAAAGGTGGTTGGGTTTGGGGTCCCCGGTGAGGCGCCGTGAATCCCTCGGGCGAGCGCCGGCCGGTGGCGCTACGCCACCTTAATCCCGAGTTTCCGACCACCTTTTCAGCAACCAGGGGCCATGAGCGTGGCAAGCTCGGCAACCTCAGTTGGCTAATACGGAGTAGAAACAAGTAATCTGCAAACTAGATACAACTAATTTTGACTACTAGGAAGAAGAAATCTGGAAACTAGATGCAACTAAATCTGACAACCGCGAACAAGTTATCTGCCGTAGTTATGTATGCCCCGGTTGTCCCCCAATTACCGTTGCTAAATGTATCACTAGTAGAAAACAGGGCATCAGTCCCGATTCCAGAGGGCCTTTAGTTCCGGTTCTGCAACCGGGACAAAACGATCGGGACTAATGCCCATCACTTTTAGTCCCGATTGGCTTACGAACCGGGACTAAAGGAGCTCCACATGGCCGCCGTGGGCCGTCTGGCCGGAGGACCTTTAGTCCCGGTTGGTAACACCGACCGGGACTAAAAGGCAGCCACGCCTCAGGAGCTGCCAGGCTCTGTTTTTTTATTTTTTTGAAAGGAGGGGTTTAGGGGTTTTCATATTGTGTTTCCCCCTTTTATTTTTGTGTTTACCAGTTTTATTTTATGCTTTTCATTCAACTCGACGCTAGCTACTACATATAGCAATGAAAGAACCATTACACAACATCGTCATGATCAATATATAGAAAGAACCATCAGTATCATTTGAAAGTTGTTCAACTTAAAAAACAAACATCAATGTATCACATTCATCTTAACATACTAATTAATTAACTAACAGTTATCCAGCTGATATATTCATGACTTAGTTCTAAACATGGTCAACAACAACCATCATCTGATAGTCCTTGCGGTTGCTCTTCCTTATAGTGATTACCACAAGGGTGTCCACCCTTAGTTCTCTCTTTCCCTTGATGAACTCCTACCAGCCGGCCTTGTGGAATGATATGCGCCCGTCATCCTCTGTCTTGTATTGGACGTTCCTGACAGGCCCTCTTGGTCCATGGATTACTCCAGCAGTGCCGACGGCGGGGATGTCCACTCCGGAAAACATCTTCAAAGGTAACTTCTGAAGACCCCATCATTAAGAGAAAATAGAGAGCACAGAATGTTAGACATCTCACCATACTTGGTTATGACCAAAAAGAGATGAAAGAATATAAAACATCTCACCATAACTTTTTTGACCATGTTTGTTTTTGTTAGACGGTGCACAAAGGGCTTCCCCAAGAATGCCGAAGAGGATGGTAACATTTCTTTCACACTAGCTTTATCATCCCGAGTAAGCTTCTTCATCCTTTGAGAAAAAATTGCAGAAAGGATAGGACCATCATCTTCATCTTCGATGGCCTCCTCTTCATCTTGGTTGTCCTCATCTTCATCTTGGATGTCCTCATCTTCATCTTGGCTATCGATGTCATCTTGGCTGACGATGTCATCTTGGTCATCGTCATCATCATCGCTTTGGACATATAATGTCCTTAACCTATTCACATCTCTTATTAAGGAAAAAGCTACGAGTTCTCCTCCTTTAAAATTGTTCACTGCAATGTACTGCTCCCATCCATCACCATATATGATGGTTTTATTCTTTCCTTTGCGCAGATCCAATTCGAATTCGCGCTCCTCATCATCCTCAAAGTACAACACGTTACCATATGAATTGTTGAAGTCCTCCCTTATGTTGCATGGAACACACCATGCAGCAGTTAATAATCAACAATAAAGTCAGTAAAATAGCTAAACAAATGATTAGAATTCAATACAAATTCAAGTTAAAGACCGTTACCACTGATTTTTGAAATCCCTTTCTCAAAAATACCCCGAACTGCATTGCAGTTCCAAGACTATCCATACATGAATTTTGGCAGACCTTGCAGATCTTACGCCTCATGGTCCCTAATAAGCCCAAGCAGTTGTCAAACGTAAGAAAATGCAATTAACACGATAGATCACCATTAACATATGAAAATTCGGTGAACATAAAAAATATAATGCATATGATATCACCAGCGATCGTCGGGGACTCTTCATATAATATTATCATATAATATCACTAATACATCTCGAATAATCCAGTTAATGAAGCATCGAATATTATCACTAATACAGTTCGAATATTATCGAATAATCCAGTTCGCTCGCGGTTCCTGAAGCGTGGGCGGTGGACACCCAAAGAAAAGGAATCATCACAGGATCATAGCTCGGGTGAGATCCCTGAAGGAACTGCCAGGTATTGGAGAACCTGGCATCCAACGCAACCATGTAGCGACGGACGTGCTCGTCCTCCTCCCTGACATGGCGACGTACCACCTCCTCGGTTGCCGGCTGCCTCCGCACCGATAGTGGCCCACGCAACCGCCATCAAAGAAGCTCCGGGTCGACGACGATACCCGGATTCCTCACCAAGCTCCGAGTCAGACTGCTCCGGGTGTTTGTAGCGTAGAATATTCTTGTGTTCATTGATATACGGGGCCACCAAGGTATAATTCTGTAGAACTGTGTAGTGTGCTTGCGCCCAGGAATGCCCGTCCCTACATATTATTGAATCCGCTCCTAGCGTACCTTTTTCACTCAGTCTCCCCTCATACCGCGATTTAGGGACACCAATCGGCTTAAGGTCAGGAAAAAAGTCAACACAAAACCCAATGACCTCCTCTGTTTGATGGCCCGTGGAGATGCTTCCTTCTGTCCTAGCATGATTACGAACATATTTCTTCAAGACTCCCATGAACCTCTCAAAGGGGAACATATTGTGTAGAAATACAGGACCCAGAATGGCAATCTCGTCGACTAGGTGAACTAGGACGTGCGTCAAAATATTGAAGAAGGATGGTGGGAACACCAACTCGAAGATGACAAGACATTGGACCAAATCATTCTGTAACCTTGGTAGGATTTCTGGATCGATTACCTTCTGAGAAATTGCATTGAGGAATGTACATAGCTTCACAATGGCTAATCGAACATTTTCTGGTAGAAGCCCCCTCAATTCAACCGGAAGCAGTTGCGTCATAATCACGTGGCAGTCATGAGACTTTAGGTTCTGGAATTTTTTTCTCTGCCATGTTTATTATTCCCTTTATATTCGACGAGAAGCCAGATGGGACCTTGATACTGAGCAGGCATTCAAAGAAGATTTCCTTCTCCGCTTTGGTTAGAGCGTAGCTGGCAGGACCTTGATACTGCTTTGGATGCATGCCGTCTTTTTCGTTCACACGTTGCTGGTCCTCCCATGCCTCCGGTGTATCTTTTGTCTTCCCATACATGCCCAAGAAGCCTAGCACGTTCACGCAAACATTCTTCGTTACGTGCATCACGTCGATTGCAGAGCGGACCTCTAGGTCTTTCCAATAGGGTAGGTCCCAAAATATAGATTTGTTCTTCCACATGGGTGCGTGTCCCTCAGCATCATTCGGAACAGATTGTCCGCCAGGACCCTTTCCAAAGATTACTTGTAAATCCTTGACCATATCAAGTATATCATCACCAGTACGGAGGACGGGCTTCTTCTGGTGATCTGCCTCACCTTTGAAATGTTTGCCTTTCTTTCTTAAGGCATGCTTGGTCGGAAGAAATCGACGATGTCCCAGGTACACATTCTTCTTGCATTTGTCCAAATATATACTTTTGGTATTATCTAAACAGTGCGTGCATGCGTTGTATCCCTTGTTTGTGTGTCCTAAAAGGTTACTAAGAGCAGGCCAATCATTGATTGTTACAAACAGCAACGCTCGTAGGTCAAATTCCTCTTGTTTATGCTCATCCCACACACGTGTTGACACACGAACACGTCACCGTGTACCCTCGACGCCGGGGGTGATGCACCGCAGCTCACGTCGAAGGAGGACCGTCCGGCAGTGCGATACGCAAGACAGCCGGCGGACGCTTTTGCAGACCCGAAACCACACACGCCCGGGAGGGACCCCGTCAGGGAGTGCGGCGGCTATGGGCTGCTCTAGGTCGATTCGCTCGCCCCTAGAGCCTCGGGATTCATAGCTCTCAAACTCGAGGAACAGGGAAGAACGAGAGACAAAAACGATGGAGAGATAAAACGTAGATGAAAAAGTGGTATAGATTGATTTATTCGATTGTGTGTTGTTTCAATCGGCCGTCACCTCCACTATATATGAGAGGCGGCTGGACTTCCCGTACAAGCAAAGGATTCATCTAGGCTTTCCTTACAAGAAAAATACATCAATTCACGTCCTAGAGTCCTAGCTCTAGTCTAACTCGGATTCAGCCCGAATCTGGCACAAACTTCCGTCTTGCTTCCCGCGCGGGCCGCAGAATCTGCATATGACCTCCGATTGAGACGATATTTATATCAAAATCAATCGTTTTGATGAGACGAACACTTCTTCTGTTGATCACTTTTCCAAATAAAGCCATCTTGAATACTCCACGAGGCCATCTTTAACTTCCAGTCGGATTCAGTCCTGCAGCTGACTAGGTTGTCCGAGTTTTGTAAAAATTCTGCAGGCCATAGATTACCTCAAATGATGATGACTCCAGAAGAAAAATTGACCATCTCGACGAGGCAAAACTTTTTCGTGTTGTAAGTTTTTCCATTCGAGGCCTTCTTGAGGGCCGAATAGCTTACGCAATCCATCAGACATCATCCGGGCGAGTGTCTGATCCCTCGCGTCAGTTTACAGGCTATGTCGACGGCCTTACCATCGGCGTAGAAAAAGCCATCGGCGTTAACAGTTATTCCGGTAGCGAATGGCTCTAACTTTTGCATATGAACTCGGATTGAGATGATTTTGATATCAAAATCGATCGTTTCGACGAGACGAAGACAATCCGTGTAGAAACTTTTCTCATATGAGGCCATCTTGGGGACGTAATCAGCCGAATAGTGTTCTGCATACAAAATCTCAGTATTTCGAACACAACTTCGGCCTTAGAGACGAGATCGTATGGCTATGGCCCAAATATCAAAGTTTCTCCTTTCGACGATACGGAACTTTGTCACTTTGAGCACTTTTCCATTTGAGGCCTTCTTAATTATGTTTTTAACCATGCCAAAATCTGGTGTCAACAGCACGTACACCTTTTCCATTCCACAGCTGTAAAAGCTCTTCAACTAATGGCCTTAGGTACACATCAATGTCGTTGCCGGGTTGCTTAGGGCCTTGGATGAGCACTGGCATCATAATGAACTTCCGCTTCATGCACAACCAAGGAGGAAGGTTATAGACACATAGAGTCATGGGCCATGTGCTATGCTTGCTGCTCTGCTCCCCAAAGGGATTAATGACATCTGCACTTAAACCAAACCATACGTTCCTTACGTCACCTGCAAAGTCCCCCCACTTTCTCTTGATTTTTCTCCACTGCGACCCGTCAGCGGGTGCTCTCAACTTCCCGTCTTTCTTACGGTCTTGTTTATGCCATCGCAACAACTTGGCATGCTCTTTGTTTCTGAACAGATGTTTCAACCGTGGTATTATAGGAGCATACCACATCACCTTGGCAGGAACCCTCTTCCTGGGACGCTCTCCCTCAACATCACCAGGGTCATCTCGTCTGATCTTATACCGCAATGCACCGCATACCGGGCATGCGTTCAATTCCTCGTACTCACCGCGGTAGAGGATGCAGTCATTAGGGCATGCATGTATCTTCTGCACCTCCAATCCTAGAGGGCAGAGAACCTTCTTTGCTTCGTACGTACTGTCGGGCAATTCGTTATCCTTTGGAAGCTTGTTCTTCATTATTTTCAGTAGCGAACCAAATCCCTTTTCAGATACACCATTGTCTGCCTTACATTGCAGCAATTCCAGTGTGGTACCGAGCTTTGTGTTGTCATCTTCGCAGTTTGGGTACAACCTTTTTTTGTGATCCTCTAACATGCGATCGAACTTAAACTTCTCCCTTTCACTTTCGCATTCTCTCTGTGCATCAACAATGACCCGGCCAAGATCATCATCGGGCACATCGTCTGGTGCCTCTTGATCTTCAGCTTTCCCCGTTGCAGTATCACCGTATTCAGGGAACATAGGATAGCTGTCATCATCCTCTTCTTCTTCGTTGTCTTCCATCATAACCCCTCTTTCTCCGTGCTTGGTCCAAACATTATAGTGTGGCATGAAACCCTTCTCAATCAGGTGGGAGTGAAGGGTTTTCGAGTTAGAGTAATCCTTCGTATTCTCACAGACAGTACATGGACAATACATAAAACTATTCTGCTTGTTTGCCTTGGCCACTTCGAGAAATTTATGCAGGCCCTCAATGTACTCGGAGGTGCGTCGATCACCGTACATCCATTGCCGGTTCATCCACCGCAAGATTCCCTCCGTGTCGACCCGACGCCACCGTTTCCCCCCTCCAGGTGCCGGCGGCAGCGCCGTCCGTGAAGAGGGTCACACTAGGGATCCGCGTGCCGGGTGCTTGCACCTCCCATCACACTTCCAGACGTGTAAGAGGGCCCAGCGCAAGACCTGGCGGCATTGCCACCCCCCAAGTACCCCGTCCCGTCTAACCCTGGCACTGTTGAACGGACGGATCTACCCCTTTGACTTTCACCGGACGGGGTTTGACCGAGGGACATTTTCACCTGGCTGTGATAGGCCAGCCCATATCAACATCTTAGAACAAGGTCCGGGCCCAACCCACCGCAAGATTCCCTCCGTGTCGACCCGACGCTACCGTTTCCTCCCTCCAGGTGCCGGCGGCAGCGCCGTTCGTGAAGAGGGTCACACTCCGGAGATGCGTGCCGGGTGTTTGCACCCGCCACCACATTTCCAGACGCGTAAGAGGGCCCAACGCAAGACCTGGCGGCATAGCTACCCCCCGGATTGGTCTAACCACCCCTTGATTTTAGCCCCTATACACACAGCTAAATAAACGATGCATTGTAAAAACTGTGTGTAGACTATATATAACATGGACATGGACTATAGACTTCCTAAGTAAATCAAATTTTAATATAGGAAAAAAAATACATAGCTAAAGCTATGCCCCGGATCGGCAGCTCCCTCGGATCGATGACGTGGCACCTGCCGCGGATCGATGACGGGTACCAAAGCAGCTATGCCGACGGTGTCCGTCAGGGCTGTCGGCATATCTTTGACGGCGTCAAACGGCCGTAAACCACCGTGTGGCCGGACCCGCAGATATGCCGACGGGTCGGCTATGCCGGCGGCCACCGTAGGCATAGATCCATCTATGCCGACGGCCTTTGTACGCCGACGTTGGCCGTCGGCATATATGGATCTATGCCGACAGTTTTGTGTACGCCAACGGTTAGGCGCAGGTCGTCGGCATAGGGTAATGTATGCCGACGGGGGCCGTCGGCATAGTTTAAGCCGTCGGCAACGAGCCTGATTCCGGTAGTGACGGTGCATGAGCTCCGGTGATGGCCGTGGAGGCCTTGGACCGCGCAGCTGGCTAGCTGGCTCCAACGACATCGTCACTCGTCAGCACTATGCCGACGACGCTAGACTCCATCGACTTGCATGTTCGTTCGCTCCCGTGGCAGTCGATGGGATATCCATGGCCGTTCTAGCGTCTATCACAAGTGAAATGTTTATTTTGGAGAGAATCACAAGTGAAAGGTTGGGTCAGCACTGCACCCACCAAAACTCACACGCTAACTACTCTCTAACTGATCTAATCCCACCTGCCTGGCTGTCCTCCAAAGATTAAACTCAGCCAGGATATTTGACAACATACTGTGCTTACAAAAAGGCTCAACAGCAATCTTCCCAAACATATCGTTGATATTTTTGGTCAGTGACGTTGTCTTGCGCCAGAATCGATCCACACTTTGCTCTAAAACATCGGGTGAGGATGACGCAATCACTAGGACGACGATTCCACGGAAGAAACACAGCCAATGTCAGACTCGGCATCAGATGCTTCCCGCGCGACGACCATGCCTCCGCCACCGGCCACCGCGCGGCCGCCCCGTCTCTTCCAGGCCCCCAACCAGCGCCACCGCCGCCGAGCCTCCACCTCGACGGCACGCTGTTTCCGGCCCCGCTGCTGCAGGACCTTGCCGCACGAGTCGCAGGAGACGAACTCGCCCTCCATCCTTGTTGGGACAAACCCATATGCCCTAGCTAGCTCTCCCTCTCTGCACTCGAACGGAGGTGGAAGACGATGGACACAGGACACAATTTTTCGAGGCCGGCGCACGAACGCCGCCGTGGGCGCACGCACGCCCTAATCTTGCTCGTATTCACAATGGCTACATCACGGCAACTCCCTGACTCTACTACACAGCAGCACCGCGGTCACTTTAATACGTAGACGCACGCACAGCCCAGCCGCCCAGATCGGCCACTAACCCATGCACTAACTACCTAGCTAATTCATAGCTACATGCACGCTACTAACAACCTGGACGTGGCCGGCTTTGTAGCCTGCAGGAGACGCAGCGCCCACGCATGCAGGAACTGCCGCACGGAGACTCCACTCGCCACGGCCACGGACGCGGCCACGCACCGGCGTCCTCGCTGGACCAACACGCGCACTGACGCGCCACACACGCCATGGACTCGACCGTGCACTCACACCGGTCGCCACCATCACGGGCATGGCTTGCTGCTAACAATCCTGACGCGGCGGAGGCCGCCGCAGTGGCCGCACGCCATGAGGGCGCCCGTGGCCGCCATGTACCGCCCGGACGTCGTCATCTCTGCTCCGCGTCGGGAGCGCCGCTGATTGAGGGGTCGATCGGCCGGGCTCGTCAGCGCATGTTTGTGCTCGATTGCTCGGCTCCCGTTTCGTGCATTATGTTAGCGTATATGTAAGGCGAGGCCAAGAACCGAGTCGGATTGGGAATCCTACGCGTTTTAACTGCAGGTATCTTGGCAGCCAAGTTCGTTCTTTTCTTAGACGAAGTATTCTTGAGTGGAAAAGGATCGAGATATCGCAAGAGTAGGGCACACGTAATCTATGCAGCATAGGAAGACATTCCATGCACGCAGCCACTTCCGCCTCCAGCGGACTCGAGCAGGTTGTGAGGAACCTGCATGAGGAGAAGATCATTGCACCACTTTGGTCTCGGAGGATCATCCCGGCATCGCCTGTGCCGTCCTCCTCTCGCCATGCGCTGTCGACATTGAGCTTGTTCCAGCCAGCTGGCGGCTTCGTCCACTGCTCCGGCGGTCTAGTACATGAGGCCCGCGTGACATGCGCCTGAGTGTTACGTATAAACACCCGAGAGACCACCATTTTCCCCTTCATGATATCTCCGTGAGGGTGTTGCTGAATACATCGTAGACTATCAATGTAGCTGCACAAAAATCTGGGTGAAGCTTCGACAGTTGGAGCTGGTTTATGATGAAGAATTTCATTGCGAACATGCCAGTTGCGCCAACAGGTCATGATCACAGGGAGTCGCTGCTCCTCCGGGAGATCATTCAGTAGATGTAAGAGCCATTCATCGCCGGTGTTCGAGATGTCCATGGGGTGTGGCATGCTGGTGGAGTTCGCCATCTCTTCCCACAACATACGAGCGAGCGTACATCTGCACATTGCATGGAAAGTATCCTCCGGTTCCATGCCACATAAAACACAAGTATTAGTGACTTCTAATTTTCTCTTTACCATATTCACCTTAGTTGGGAGTTTGTAATTAGACGCCATGCGAAGACGCGTACCTTGGGGGGGGGGGGGGGGGGGGGGGGGGCGGCAGGGCACCCCCACACTGCCTTCCAGATGACACGAGTGCCGTCCGGTGCCCTG
Source organism: Elymus sibiricus (assembly GCA_039707655.1). NCBI lineage: Eukaryota > Viridiplantae > Streptophyta > Magnoliopsida > Poales > Poaceae > Elymus > Elymus sibiricus. The sequence goes on from CM077667.1 coordinate 493,473,405, forward strand.
CTAGCGGCGGGCCCTAGCGGCGCACATATTAGTGCCAGATGTGATGTCAAGTGTGAGACGGTACATGCTTCTTACAGAGAAAATGCCGTGAGGGTCGGGAGCCCACGCCAGGACGTCCTGCTGAAGCCGTGGCGAGGCCTTGATCTTGAGGATGCAAGGGGCATCAATGGCGTGGAACTACTGGTGGACGAGCTCCGGTATCCACCGCCCGTTAGCGTCCAGCAGGTCACACACACGGTGGAGGCGACAGGTGCCACGACTCGTGATGGGCCTATAAGACGTCGGCCTGGGTAGCCATGGGTCACGCCAAATACGAACCCGCTCCCCATTGCCAATGCGCCATAGCAGTCCCTTCTTGAGAAGTTCCAAGCCATGCTGGACAGCGTGCCACGTGGGTGAAGCGTTACCTGCAAAAATAGTGTCTACTAGGGACCCATTAGGATAGTATCTCGCCTTCAACACCATGGCGCAAAGTGAGTCCGGATTTGTGAGTAGGCTTGATTGAAGATACGAAAGTCACGAAACCCAAGGCCTCCTCTCCCTTTTGGTTCGATGATTTTTTTCCCATGCCCTCCAATGGGTCTTCCTTTTCCCATTTTTTGAGCCCCACCAAAAATTCCGCACTAGCCTTGTGAGGTCATCACACATTGAGGCTGGTAATTAAAAAAAACCCATGATATAAGTTGGGATGGCCACCCATCTCTTCGTTATTATCAAACCTAGTGCCCGACTCATCCACTAGGAACTTGACTCTATTCCTCCTTGCTCTCCACACTGCCCGCTGATGAAAGAATTTTGTGTTACGGTCTCCATCACGCAGCCAATCGATCCGCGACCGTTGCAGCCACATAAGTTCTTCCCTGTACATAATTTCATTCATATGATCTTGTATTGTCCTTATTTCGTTGCGGTCAGCGTTCATGCTCATCAATTCTTCAGTCTTGATCTCGACTTCTCAAGCTCACGTACCGCACTACCAAACCGGGCTTTGCTCCACAATTGCAGATCTGCCATTAACTCACGCAGGCCACACCGAATGTCTCCCAAGTTCACTTTCGCTCCCGCCTTCGCCCAGGCCAGCCGTACTCCCTCTGGAACGGTGTTGTCTGTTTTCCAAAAAAAAATCATAACGCTTTTGACAGGCTTTGGCCTGTTGCTTGACTTCTTTTATGCACTGTAGCACCACGGGACAGTGGTCAGAACAAGGGCTGATGTGGTGAACTATTTTCGCCTCTGGGAAAATGTCTCTCCATGAGTTATCCGCCACCGCCCGGTCCAGGCGGACTTTGACGTTGCGGCGACCAACTTGCTTATTGTCATAGGTAAAAGGCACATCAGAGAATCCCAAGTCTGCCAGCTCGCATATCTCCAATGTATCTCTGAAGGCCAACATCTGTCGTTCTCCACATGGAGTTGCAGAGAAATGCTCAAACGACCACATGGCTTCGTTAAAGTCACCAATGACACACCATGGTAATTGGAACCCTGTCTTGAGCCTTTGAAATCTTTCCCACATCAAATGGCAGTTTTCCACCCGTGGCTCACCATAAACACATGTCAAATGCCAAAGCGGATCACTATCAGACACACGGACATACGCTTCGATGTATCTTTCATTTATTTCTTGAACATCAACAAAAATTTGATCACTCCAAAAGAGGGCTAAACCCCCACTAAGACCATTACTATCACAACCTGCAAATCCTCTCAGTCCCAATCTACCTCTTAAGCGACGAACTTTTTCAGCTTTTATTCTAGTTTCACACAAGAAAACCGAGTTTGCTTTGGCAGTCCTCGCAAGACCCACCAACTCATGAACTGTCGGTTTGTTGCCGCACCCCGACAGTTCCAGCTTAAGAAATTCATTGCTGCTGACGGGGCGCCTCATTTGGCCCCGTCAGTGTACCGGCGGCCCTTGGGCCGGTTGCCTCCAAATCCGCCATACGCTCCATACTGCTGGCCTCCGCCCCCCCCCCCCCCCCCCCACAATATTTTGTGTTACGGTCTCCATCACGCAGCCAATCGATCCACGACCGTTGCAGCCACATAAGTTCTTTCCTGCACATAATTTCATTCATATGATCTTGTACTGTCCTTATTTCGTTGTGGTCAGCGTTCATGCTCATCAATTCTTCAAGTCTTGATCTCGACTTCTCAAGCTCACGTACCGCACTACCAAACCGGGCTTTGCTCCACAATTGCAGCTCTGCCATTAACTCACGCAGGCCACGCCGAATGTCTCCCAAGTTCACTTTCGCTCCCGCCTTCGCCCAGGCCACCCGTACTCTCTCTGGAAGGGTGTTGTCTGTTTTCCAAAAAAAATCATAACGCTTTTGACAGGCTTTGGCCTGCTGCTTGACTTCTTTTATGCACTGTAGCACCACGGGACTGTGGTCAGAACAAGGGCTGACGTGGTGAACTATTTCGCCTCCGGGAAAATGTCTCTCCATGAGTTATCCGCCACCGCCCGGTCCAATCGGACTTTGACGTTGCGGCGACCAGCTTGCTTATTGTCATAGGTAAAAGGCACACTAGAAAATCCCAAGTCTGCCAGCTCGCATATCTCCAATGTTTCTCTGAAGGCCAACATCTGTCGTTCTCCACGTGGAGTTGTAGAGAAATGCTCAAACGACCACATGGCTTCGTTAAAGTCACGAATGACACACCATGGTAATTGGGACCCTGTCTTGAGCCTTTGAAATCTTTCCCACATCAAATGGCGGTTTTCCACCCGTGGCTCACCATAAACACATGTCAAATGCCAAAGCGGATCACTATCAGACACACAGACATACGTTTCGATGTATCTTTCATTTATTTCTTGAACATCAACAAAAATTTGATCACTCCAAAAGACGGCTAAACCCCCACTAAGACCATTACTATCACAACCTGCAAATCCTCTCAGGCCCAATCTACCTCTTAAGCGACAAACTTTTTCAGCTTTTATTCTAGTTTCACACAAGAAAACCAAGTTTGCTTTGGCAGTCCTCGCAAGACCCACCAACTCATGAATTGTCGGTTTGTTGCCGCACCCCGACAGTTCCAACTTAAGAAATTCATTGCTGCTGACGGGGCGCCTCATTTGGCCCCGTCAGTGTACCGGCGGCCCTTGGGCCGGTTGCCTCCAAATCCGCCATACGCTCCATACTGCCGGACTCCTCCCCCCCCCCCCTCCCCTCCCCCCCTCCCTGCATTACCTGATCATGTATGTCTATCCCTGTCTTTTTCCTATGGCTGAAACAGTATAATCAATTGCTTTGAATGTGCCGCTCAAGGAGAATCCCGAGTGCAGGCCACAGTCTTTGGCATACGTGCCTTCTTTTATATATGAGGTGTTGGGTTTTTTATCAAAATAATTAAAGATAGAAATTCGGGCCATGTATAGCTACCACCATGGGTAGCAAATTATTTCCGTGACGCGATGTTTGGGAAGGACGCCTTGAATAGCTGTTGCTAGAGAAAGGGGCACGTGCGGGAAACTGCACGTTGGTTACAAGCGTAGATTATCCCTAATTACATGGTTTAGATAAATCTCAACACTTTAATGCTTGTCTGGCCGCCGGGATCCCGTTCCCGTCTAAGATTGGGCAGGACGCTGTGGTGATTCAAACCTGTATTGGATCTCTGACCGTGGTCGTGTAAGTTCAGCGATCCCATCGTCGTGTCGTGTGATCTAGCCGTCGGTCGCCGCCATGGTGATCGGGATGTAGAGTGCATGCATGAGTCTCGTATGTATGTGCAGTAACATACGACCAACTCCTAGTACGTACAACTAGTTGTTCCTCTAAAAAACACTTGTTTTCTACGACCAAATCCAATTAATACTACTCCCTCTGTTCTTATATACTTTCTTTGTACCGAAATATATGTCGCTGAAGAAACTGTATATGAGCTACTCCAGCGACATAAATTTCAGTATGGAGGGAGTATATATATGATGTTTTGGTAGTTCAAATGCTATATATAACTGTTCCTCTGTTTATATGCGATCTCATGACTCCTGGTCACATATGCCATCTCTTTTTTTCACTATTTGATCGATCTCGTATGCTTTGCTTTGTTGCAGCTGACTGGTGTTTCGCCACATCAAGAAGGCCCAGGATGTTGGCCAGCGGACCGTCCTGCCCTACATTTCCACCTGGATGTCTCGCCACATCAAGAACTCTGCCTAGTTTGCTTTCTATGGGTACAATAGGACTGACTGGCCAGTCACCAGTGTCCACGGCATTGCGTTTCTGATCGAGGCTGGCTACGGAACGTTTTACAGGTGCTATGCCCTTGGCTGGAGACGTGATGTGGGGGTGGGCATGGTTGTCGTCCAAGGTGCAGTGCTGGCGCTGTAGGTGTCCCTTCAGCTCACTGTCATCAGTCATGGGCGTAACGCCGAAAGGACGGATCAAGTCTTCGGCTTCGCGACGGCCGCCTTCATGTATACCTCTCTATCGTGGACCAGACAGTAAGCTAAGCGCCGCTCCCGCCCTCCATGAGATCTCTAACATGTGTCTGACTTGCGTTCACGTAAGCACAACTTGCTTAAGCTTGAGCCATTGTCATATTTGTTATCTAAGTATGTTCCGTTGTGCAGGTCCGAGCATACAATACTCATGACCTCGCCGGCTTGGAGATATCATTTCCATATCTTTTCAACGCAGTGATCTGCTAGTCTGCACCGCCCTCCCGACGTTTGACGCATTGGTTCAATTGAGTGGTTTTGGTGTGAACTTATGTTTGTTGATGCTTATGTGCTTCTGTTCCTAGTAGTTACTGACCCATGTCTTTGGGTCAGGCACCAGAACACACCAATTATCTAGGTTAACGTTGGGATTGCCATGGCTGGCGGAGTAGTGAATCCTGCTGTCATTCCCCTAGCGATGGGCTCTTCTCGAGGCCAACGCTGAGATTGCTATGGCCGACAGAGCTGTGAATCACCCTGTCGTCGACCCTCTTCTCTATTCTACCTTGAATGTATATCAACAACACATTCATTTCCTTGTCAACCATAATATACAAATTCAAACATAGGATGTGGGGATCTTGGAGGTTGTACAACAAAGACTACATAAACATTTGATCACACAACACTTCTGTCAGGGATAGTACAAAAAAAATGGAGCCTGGGACGAAATAAAATTGATAGTTTTATACCAAACTTTTATATTTGTTTATTTTTATCTTAATACAATATTATGTAGTATAATTTTAATGTTAGTTTCTATACTTAATCACATAATTTAGTTGATATAGTTAACCAGTGTTCTTCGTTGTGAGTAGTAATGTATATGACCAGTCACTTTGTTTATTCTGAATTTAAATTAAGTGAGTTGACATAAGTTATCTTTAGATTACTTTTGTGACAATTGAAAAACTTGCATAAGGCACACCTACATATTTGTATGAATGTGTCTGTGTTCATGTATAGTTTATTTTCATTAAATATCATGTGAGGTTTCTAAATAATAATGTCCAATTAGTGATTTCTATTGTGTTATTAAGTGTGCATATTTCTAGAACCTATAAATTTTACCATTTGCAATTGTGCTACAAGTTAGACACCGGAATAAATTCAACATATGAATGGTTGAAAATAGTCATTGACGAACGTAATTATCGTCGATGCAGCTATGCTTACGTACAATTGGTATGCTCATCTAGACATCATCTGGTGTATACAAAGAGCTCATGTCAGTTCCTAAAATAAAAAGTTTTACACATAGTAAACTTAGAACCTATCGAAACTCATTGTCACCTATCAGATTCACTATAGCCTATCAGATTGGTTTAGTTTGATGTGATGTTTATTTGCTCATAAATTAGAATTTTATTTTTCATGTTTGCAATGATAATATTGTAGTGCTTAGTATCATATTTAATATTTGGGGCCCTCCTCCTCTTGGGGCCCGGGGCGGTTTCCCTATTTGCCCGCCTATGGTCCCGCCCTGACTTCTCTCATAGGGCACACCATTTCAAAAATCTCCCGACTCGTCTAAGCTTATGTTGCACCGCCACCTATGCCTAAGTACTGGAATTATGGAAGAGCCATCACAACACTACCACAATGACAATGTTGACCATGAGTATTTCCACATGTGGGGTTCATCTGAGAGCCATCACCATTAGCTAGCTATCATTGCCTGCTTTGTGAAAGGGACTTGGGCCTACGAGAGCTGAGAGCAACAAAACAAAACAAAACTGGGGAATATCAATGTACATCTTCATATGCTACAAACTGTAGCTTCCTCAATAGAGCAACTGCAAATGCAACCGAAACACCAGATTTTCATTTCCACTTGCATGCAGAGCAAGCATCCAGGCTAGCTGCAAATAAATTCCACACAAGGTATCACAGGATAATGTATCATTTGAGTATCTAGCTTGTCTAAATCCAAAATGTCAGCGCCGGCAAGATCCCTTCGTCTCCTCGCATGGCAGTCTTGGGGTGGGCCGGTCCTCCAGGTGCCGACATGCAACGGGCTAGCGGCAGGCATTTTTGGTAGGTGACCGCATGTGATGGCTCTGTGACATGTGGAATGGATGTTGTGCCTACCTGGTGCAGTATGCGGCGGCGTTCGGCTAGAACTAGCCCGACGGGCGGTACGGCACCAACCCTCCCCCCACCCCTGACCCCTCACGAACGCGCTGCTCAGTGCTGCATCATGCCTTCATCGGTGCTTCCTTGGCTGCGACCACAGCTTGTTGCGAGCACGGAGACCACACCAATTGCTGCCATGGACGTCACCTTGGAGCTGCCATGGCCGTCCCCACAGATGGCCGCTCAGTATTGCAACCAGCGATGGTTTTTGCTGGAACTGCCTACACCAATTGCTGCCATGACCGACACCTTGGAGCTGACATGGTCGTCACCTTGGAGCTGCCATGGCCGTCACCACATATGGTGTTGCAACCAGCGATGATTTTTGCTGGAAGCGCCTACACCGTTTGCTGGAACCGGCATCGTCGATTGCTGGAAACATGAGGTTGAAAGCTGTTAAAGTTGCATCCAGCATTTTTTTTTTGCTACATACGACATCACTTTTTGCTGGAAGCACCACGGACATCGGCTATGGCCGTCGGCACGGCGGAGCTGCAACCAGGCGAAAAAATGCTACAACCAGTGCATCAATTTGCCACTACCAACATTTTGTTTTGCTTGAACCAGTCGAGTGTCGATGTAGTAGAGTTGCATCCAACGACATAATTTGGTACATCCGGGCAACGTTTTTGCTGGAACCAACACGACCTCGCCATCGTCGCACGGGGCTGCTCGGAACATTGTGCTACAACCGTGTGTCGCAGGAGCTATAATGAGTTCACGGAGATGCTACAACCATGTACACCGGAGCTGCAAACCGGTGTGGCGTCATCGACTAATGCTACAATCGTTTTCACGATGATGATGTGGACCCGACGCTGGTGACGATGTGTTTTTGCTACAACCGGCATTTGTGCAAGCTACAACCCGCGTGGGTGGAAGCTACAAGCGGCCATGTCGAGCTGCGGCCGACAGTCGCAGTTGCTACAACCGGCTACCATGGAGCAACAACGATGATGCTACGACCTGCGAGTTAATTTGCTGAAACCAGCAGCACGTTTTGTTGCATAGGAGGACAGAACCACACGGGGCACCAGCAGGGCAACCGCCGAGCCGACGAGCTGCGCCGGCAAGCAGCGACGAGCTGCTCCAGCGAGCGGCGATGGCGATGGGGAGTCAGCGCGTGGAGCTGCAAGCAGGAGGCCAGGGGAGGAAGGAGTGATGAGAGGATATTTGCGTCGGGAGGAAGAAGGAACGCGTGCGCCGTGCGGGAGGCTGGATCGGACGGCTACAACAGGAAAGATCGGAAGGCTGGGGGCCGACCGGCCCAAATTTTGGGCCGGCGCGCCGGCGCCCAGTACTCCCCTTATTAATTTCCACCAGGCCGGACTCTACGTACAGTCGTATACATATAGGTACGTATTCTATCACGTACTCTACCAAACTAGTTTCCCTGTTGACCGATCGAGCTCTGCACATCCATGGCTGACGTCGAGAACCCCAGCTCCAATGGTGGCCTCGTCATGGCGGCAGAGCCCAGCCGAAACGCGATCTCGGCATGGAGAGATAGGCTGATCGAATTCATCATCGCAATCCCCAACTGCGCCGCCGACGCGAGATCGCAGTAGCGGAGCCCGCCCAGCGAGGCAGATGGGGAATCTTATGCTTCTGGGCCGTGATCGCCCTCTCCTTCGGAACCGGCGGCGTGATTCTTCTGTTGATCCAACACGAATGGCCGATGGGCCGAGCGCGGCGACACGCGGCGATTATTGTGGGTTGGATAGCTCTGGTTATTGGAGGATGTTTGGCAAGCTTTGTCGTGAATCTCGCCTTAGCCTTCCTTGCGGGGCTTGAAGAGGCACGAATAGTCTTAGATCTACTCCTCTAAATTGGATCCTCTCCGGCTCTCCCATGAATGTATCGTGCATCGTAGTATTGTATAGCAAGCAAACAAGGGAAATACCCAATGGTTCCTGGGGACATCTGTCCCCGGAATCTCACCAGTCATCCACGCCGGCCTATTAGTATAGTTTCTGGGCTCGTTTTGTATTACAGCTTTCTCTGCACCAGGAGTTCATGTATTAGATTCCTTTCGACCTGTTCCACCTGCTGTCCCACACGCATTTACCCAGCTACTTCTCCTCAACTGTCCCTGACTTTCATCACTGTGCAAAGCGCGTCTGTCCACTAAATTGGCTACACACTGTTCATGTTGCTTTTGGATGATTATACTTACGGCGATGGCCGTCACCCAAGTTTTGGCTTTATTTGTCTGTCCTTACAAATATACTGTTCGTCCTGTGGATTTGGGGCGATATGATTATGTAGTACTGATTACTGTTCATGTCCAATGGAGAGAGAGAAATATTTTAGCTCGCTACGCTTACCTACCCACCAGAACAAAACACACTTCCAGAGAGGGAGAGAGCGCGCGACACACTGCTCCGGTAAGAACCCTAGATCCATCTTCCTCTACTCACCCTCGATACCTCTCTCTCCGCTGTTCCAAATCTCGCCTTCTTGAGCCATCCTCATCCAGAGTTCCACAGGAGATCTTTCATCAGCTGGAGCACTTCTGCAATACTCCCTCGTCACGTCAGGTGAGCATTCCAAATCCAATGAACCCAGCTCCCTGCCTTCTTCAATCTCTGCTCCTCTCGCACCGCAAACTACTAAATTACTGAATCTATGTTATCCTCACAGGAGCCGTGATGGACCAAGACGATGATATGGAGCACCCCGGCATCGACCTTGCCGGCACGGACCCCGCTTGCCCGACCCCAACATCCAGGACCCCCCCTTCAAAAAGTTTGCGGTGTTATCTCTACATTCAACGAATTCAAACGCAGATTTGTCATAGAAATTGGTTTTGGTGGCATCTTGCGACTCCAGGCGATTTCTAGGCTTAATTTGAAATTTAGTACATGGGTCATGAGCATGGTCGATGGACCAAACAGATGCATCAAACTATCTCATGATAGATCTATTAGGTTCTGGCCAGAGGATATCCACAAAGTTTTTGGTATACCCTGTGGCAAGCTAGACATTCAAAGCCATGAGTATCAACGAACCGAAAATGCAGTTCAGTTCTTTAGATCTGTTCTGGGTATGTCTGACAAAGGAACTCATTTCAGTTCTTCAGCTCACTTGATGGGATGCCATCTCTCTTTTTTTCCAGGTATACATTTGTATGAATCCATTACACTACATTTAAGTGTCATGTTTGATTCCTCCAATCATTCATAATGTAAAATGCAATGAAACTGCATATTTTTTATCTCGACAACCTAGACCTTGGCATGCTAAACCTCCCTCACAATGCATACCCATGCATTTCATGCTTCGATGAAACAAGGATCAGGCGCATGATTCTGTTGGAAATATGCCCTAGAGGCAATAATAAAATGGTTATTATCATATTTCTTTGTTCATGATAATCGTTTATTATCCATGCTAGAATTGTATTAATCGGAAACTCAGATACATGTGTGGATACATAGACAACACTGTGTCCCTAGTAAGCCTCTACTAGACTAGCACGTTGATCAGAGATGGTCAAGGTTTCCTGACCATAGACAATGAGTTGTCATCTGATAACGGAATCACATCATTAAGAGAATGATGTGATGGACAAGACCCAACCGTCAGCATAGCAGTTGATCGTGTCAGTTTGTTGCTACTGCTTTATCCATGTCAAGTATATGTTCCTACGACCATGAGATCATGCAACTCCAGGACACCGGAGGAATGCCTTGTGTGTATCAAACGTCACAATGTAACTGGGTGACTATAAAGGTGCTCTACAGGTATCTCCGAGGGTGTCTGTTGAGTTGGCATGGATCGAGACTGGGATTTGTCACTTCGTATGACGGAGAGGTATCTTTGGGCCCACTCGATAACACAGCATCACAAGAAGCTTGCAGGCAATGTGACTAAGGAATTAGTCACGGGATCTTGTGTTACGGAACGAGTAAAGAGACTTGCCGGTAATGAGATTGAACTAGGTATGGAGATACCGACGATCGAATCTCGGGCACGTAACATACCGATGGACAAAGGGAACTGCATACGGGGTTGTCTGAATCCTTGACATCGTGGTTTGACCAATAAAGATCTTCGTAGAATATGTAGGAACCAATATGGGCATCCAGGTCCCGCTATTGGTTATTGACCGTAGAGTTGTCTCGGTCATGTCTACATAGTTCTCGAACCCGCAAGGTCTGCACACTTAACGTTCGGTAACGATTTTGTATTGTTGAGTTATGTATGTTGGTGACCGAAGGTTGTTCGGAGTCCCGGATCAGATCCCGGACGTCACGAGGAGTTCCGGAATGGTCCGGAGGTAAAGATTTATATATGGGAAGTCATATTTTGGCTACAGGAAAAGTTTCGGGTTTTTCCGGTATTGTACCGGGAAGCTTCTAGAAGGTTCCGAAAACTTCCGGAGGAGTCCGAAAGTCCATCAAGGGTTCCACCACGTCCCAAGGGTTTGCATGGGCTGAGGGGAGGCGCCCTGGCCTTATTGGAGAGGCGCACAAGTCCCTCAAGGCCCATGTGGCTTGGGAGAGGTGGAAAGTCCACCTGTTTATGGAAAGGGAGGGAATTGGACTAGGAGTCCAACCCCTCCCCCTTGGCAACGCCCTAGGGCTTGGAGGGGCTGATCTCCACGCCCCTCCACCTATATATAGAGGGGAGGGGGCGCCCCAAGAGCACAGACGAAGCCCTTGGCGCCCCTCTCTCTCCCTAGATCGTTTTCTCCTCCGTTCGCGGTTTCGGTAGCGCTAGGCGTAGCCCTGCCGGGATAGCACCACCACCACCGCCACCACGCCGTCGTGTTGCTGGAGAACTCGTCTACTACTCCGACCTCGCTCGCTGGATCGAGGAGGCGGAGACGTCATCGAGATGTACGTGTGCTGAACGCGGAGGTGTCGTCCGTTCGGCGCTAGATCAGGACAGATGGTGATTGGATCGCGAGACGGATTGCGATTTGGATGGTGAAGACGTTCGACTTCATCAACCGCGTTTCTTAACGCTTCCCTCTTAGCGATCTATAAGGGTATGTAGATCCACTCTCTCTCTCGTAGCTGTTGATCTCCATAGATAGATCTTGGGTGTTCGTAGGAAATTTTTTGTTTTCCCATGCAACGTTCCCCAACAGATTCTCTAGTGCACTAAAATTGGGCCCGGCCCCCCTGATTTCTCTGTAGCCCAGGTATTTCTTGCTGCTTGATACCAATCCATGCAATGAAAGCAGATGAAATATTAATGCAATAGTGTCCTCATTGTTTACAGATCCGTCACCATACCCAGATATGCTACATGTGCTCCGTTTGGGACAGAAAGCCCGACGCCAACACATCGTCATCAAAGAAACCAACGCTTCTATCTAAAAAACCTACGGTTACGGAGAGTCCTCAACAACATTCTGCTGGAACTTCTTCATATGTGTCACACATCCCTTTGGAGGTATTGACTTCCTTGACAATGGTTGTGCGGCCAATGGTAGTGATATTTGTCCATTCATATGTGACCAACTTGGCCGCCAATTTGTCTTCGGAACGTACCTCGATTTGTAACAAGCGTGTTCATAATAGCAGAAAAATTAAAAAAAAATCAAACCAGTGGTGTCCCAACCAGGCAAACATCATATTGGATCTTTGCAAAAATTATTGATAAGATTAGTTTACTAATATAATTCCGGTTAAACACTTTAGTTTAACTTTTGTTCTATGATTGTATAATCATAAATTATCGGAATAAAAATTGTTGTTACATATTTTGTCAAATGTTTTTGGAACAAACAAAACCTTACATTCTACTTTTAAATTAAATTCTACAATAAGGCAAAAAATCATCCTAGTATTTGTGAAGAAAAAATTGTCAACGAAGACTTCTGATATCAAAATTTCCTGATTTCATTCCCCGAAAGTCAACAATTTCTTCCCCGTCCAAAAAAGTATGCTTTTAGTCAAGCTTATTATTTCCTTCGTTTTGGGTCTTTTTTTTCTTCAGTCCAGGTGAATATACACCTCAGTTGATAGTTTCCTCAGTTATTGTGTCCCAAGAAAAGTCAACCTTATTATTACAAAACTACATAATTTGTCTATTATTAGTTCATATACTAATATTTCCTCAGTTGATGTGCGTATATCCCGAGGAACCAAAGTGTATTTCCCGTCATAACAAAGTAGACTAGATATATAATCATATCACTAATTCATTATCGAATCTCATATAATAAAACTCTTAACAGAATACATCCCCAGGGCAACCACAAAATCCTTGTTCGAACTATGTTTTCATCTCTAAAACTTATTCAATGAATCGCGGTGAACCAAACCATTTGTTAAATGCCAGTTTTGGTACGCCAAATGTATTGCCTAATACAGTAGCTATTCTTTACAATACCAAAATGGTCACAAACTTAACAATCTTTTAGTTGTTACATTAATCAAGTCGAGCACGGCATCATAACTATTTACCTAATGCCATTTCATTCCAAAAGATCTCAACATAATTATCTCGAGAGATGGCATATAATTTTTTTATCTTCTTAAGTTTCCTATGAAAAAATAAGTTCTATATGTACAAATTCATTCACAAGTTCAATAATTTATCAAATACTTTGCTCATCATTACCTCGAGAAATATAGACAAGGAACTAGCTTTTAGGAAAATTTGAAGGAAATATAATGACTGACAGATAATGCAGATGCATTTAACTAATTAGTACTTATAACATCCATCATCCATGATATATATTACAAATTTTGTTGAACCCCTTTGATAGCTACTACATCATTCTCTCTGGATTGGATTCACTACGCATTTCGGCGGCACACCAGTATTTCCATCCATTGTCAGCACCATGTGGACGATGTATTCCCGTATCTTCTTCAACCCATCCTGTATTTGTTTCAAATGTGAGTATGTTTTATTATTTCAAAATGAATCCACAATTATGAATCTATGTCATACCTCACTACGTCCATGTGCCAGACCAGATCCCATGTAATTCATAATGCAGTGCGGCATGTAGAAGGAACTGTCGAAACTGGCGGAATAGGTTGTCAGAGTAATCAACACATAAATTTGCTCACTTTTTCGAATGCAAAATCAGGTAGTACCTGTTGCTGTCCTTCTCAAGGAAGCTGTGATAAATGAATTTAAATGATTCCGCATTTATATGCCATCCATCAAAGAACCTATAAACACATCTAGACAGAGCCTCAATCAAGTTGTAGCACATCTAGACAGAACGGTCATCGGGCATGAAATTCAGCATTAACCAAGCTGAATGGTTAAGGTCTGTGTGCACCAGCTTGTTAATCCAGTCTACTCCAAGTCCTATCTTTCTTATTAAAACCTGTTGCTCTACAGAAAGTGCATGATACAGTTTGTGCAGATCCAATGGTCCGAATCTGAACTGTTCTTTACCTCTGTCACCACTACCACAGCACGCTGCTTTACTGCTTCAAGACTCTTCTAATGGGCAAGAATCCATAACAAGATCTATCGGGTTACTACTACTCAAGCCATCACCAGTGATCAAACCTCTCTTAACTGTTTCCTGTCCAGATCTAGCAGGCTCTACCACAGCTACCACATCCTGACAGTTTTTTTCAACAACTTACTGATGAAAGCGAACTACGTTTCTAGCCCTATATAATCGCGAACTCATCAAGATAGAGATTTCTTGCCTTAGATGCAGACAGTTCCGCCATTCCATCCACCCCCTTGATATTTCTTCCTCTCCCTGAGACACAGAGCGTCTGTTTCCTTGACTTGGGACTTGGGAGGAGGACTCTGTTCAGAAGAATGGATGGACTGAATGCGTGCTGTAGGTTAACCCCAACAATGCCACCGACGCTCCAATTAAAGGATGACCAAGCAACCACCAGAATTTACTCTCCTTCCATTTTGTTACTGCTACCGAACTAACCACTGGGCGATTATCTTATACTAATGCTTGTGTGATTACATTACATGCGAACAGTACGTGTACAAAAAGATTATGTTGTAATTATACTGAATGTCTCAGAAATATTATGGATTTTAATGTTTGTTTTTTAACATTTAATTCAATCGTTTAGCAAACAATAATAAATACATTTAATCTTTTTTTTGGTGCAACATTTAATCTTTTATGTTAACACAATATAAGAATGTCTCCTTACAATGAGACCGTAAAAAGTGATTAATTATTTGTTTCCTCATGTAATTACATTCGATTTAAGTTATATGTACCATCTTTTTAATAGTTTCTGTTTCCCTAATATAAGTATACATGACCAACGATTTACCTAATCTGAAACGCTCCGTCAGGGCTACCGTCGGTCATGGTGGTCGCGTTATCATGTATTCGAGTGTCGGGAACTGTTTTCTGGTCGCCGGCAAGCTGAACAATAAAAGGTGGTTGGGTTTGGGGTCCCCGGTGAGGCGCCGTGAATCCCTTGGGCGAGCGCCGGCCGGTGGCGCTACGCCACCTTAATCCCGAGTTTCCGACCACCTTTTCAGCAACCAGGGGCCATGAGCGTGGCAAGCTCGGCAACCTCAGTTGGCTAATACGGAGTAGAAACAAGTAATCTGCAAACTAGATACAACTAATTTTGACTACTAGGAAGAAGAAATCTGGAAACTAGATGCAACTAAATCTGACAACCGCGAACAAGTTATCTGCCGTAGTTATGTATGCCCCGGTTGTCCCCCAATTACCGTTGCTAAATGTATCACTAGTAGAAAACAGGGCATCAGTCCCGATTCCAGAGGGCCTTTAGTTCCGGTTCTGCAACCGGGACAAAACGATCGGGACTAATGCCCATCACTTTTAGTCCCGATTGGCTTACGAACCGGGACTAAAGGAGCTCCACATGGCCGCCGTGGGCCGTCTGGCCGGAGGACCTTTAGTCCCGGTTGGTAACACCGACCGGGACTAAAAGGCAGCCACGCCTCAGGAGCTGCCAGGCTCTGTTTTTTTATTTTTTTGAAAGGAGGGGTTTAGGGGTTTTCATATTGTGTTTCCCCCTTTTATTTTTGTGTTTACCAGTTTTATTTTATGCTTTTCATTCAACTCGACGCTAGCTACTACATATAGCAATGAAAGAACCATTACACAACATCGTCATGATCAATATATAGAAAGAACCATCAGTATCACTTGAAAGTTGTTCAACTTAAAAAACAAACATCAATGTATCACATTCATCTTAACATACTAATTAATTAACTAACAGTTATCCAGCTGATATATTCATGACTTAGTTCTAAACATGGTCAACAACAACCATCATCTGATAGTCCTTGCGGTTGCTCTTCCTTATAGTGATTACCACAAGGGTGTCCACCCTTAGTTCTCTCTTTCCCTTGATGAACTCCTACCAGCCGGCCTTGTGGAATGATATGCGCCCGTCATCCTCTGTCTTGTATTGGACGTTCGTGACAGGCCCTCTTGGTCCATGGATTACTCCAGCAGTGCCGACGGCGGGGATGTCCACTCCGGAAAACATCTTCAAAGGTAACTTCTGAAGACCCCATCATTAAGAGAAAATAGAGAGCACAGAATGTTAGACATCTCACCATACTTGGTTATGACCAAAAAGAGATGAAAGAATATAAAACATCTCACCATAACTTTTTTGACCATGTTTGTTTTTGTTAGACGGTGCACAAAGGGCTTCCCCAAGAATGCCGAAGAGGATGGTAACATTTCTTTCACACTAGCTTTATCATCCCGAGTAAGCTTCTTCATCCTTTGAGAAAAAATTGCAGAAAGGATAGGACCATCATCTTCATCTTCGATGGCCTCCTCTTCATCTTGGTTGTCCTCATCTTCATCTTGGATGTCCTCATCTTCATCTTGGCTATCGATGTCATCTTGGCTGACGATGTCATCTTGGTCATCGTCATCATCATCGCTTTGGACATATAATGTCCTTAACCTATTCACATCTCTTATTAAGGAAAATGCTACGAGTTCTCCTCCTTTAAAATTGTTCACTGCAATGTACTGCTCCCATCCATCACCATATATGATGGTTTTATTCTTTCCTTTGCGCAGATCCAATTCGAATTCGCGCTCCTCATCATCCTCAAAGTACAACACGTTACCATATGAATTGTTGAAGTCCTCCCTTATGTTGCATGGAACACACTATGCAGCAGTTAATAATCAACAATAAAGTCAGTAAAATAGCTAAACAAATGATTAGAATTCAATACAAATTCAAGTTAAAGACCGTTACCACTGATTTTTGAAATCCCTTTCTCAAAAATACCCCGAACTGCATTGCAGTTCCAAGACTATCCATACATGAATTTTGGCAGACCTTGCAGATCTTACGCCTCATGGTCCCTAATAAGCCCAAGCAGTTGTCAAACGTAAGAAAATGCAATTAACACGATAGATCACCATTAACATATGAAAATTCGGTGAACATAAAAAATATAATGCATATGATATCACCAGCGATCGTCGGGGACTCTTCATATAATATTATCATATAATATCACTAATACATCTCGAATAATCCAGTTAATGAAGCATCGAATATTATCACTAATACAGTTCGAATATTATCGAATAATCCAGTTCGCTCGCGGTTCCTGAAGCGTGGGCGGTGGACACCCAAAGAAAAGGAATCATCACAGGATCATAGCTCGGGTGAGATCCCTGAAGGAACTGCCAGGTATTGGAGAACCTGGCATCCAACGCAACCATGTAGCGACGGACGTGCTCGTCCTCCTCCCTGACATGGCGACGTACCACCTCCTCGGTTGCCGGCTGCCTCCGCACCGATAGTGGCCCACGCAACCGCCATCAAAGAAGCTCCGGGTCGACGACGATACCCGGATTCCTCACCAAGCTCCGGGTCAGACTGCTCCGGGTGTTTGTAGCGTAGAATATTCTTGTGTTCATTGATATACGGGGCCACCAAGGTATAATTCTGTAGAACTGTGTAGTGTGCTTGCGCCCAGGAATGCCCGTCCCTACATATTATTGAATCCGCTCCTAGCGTACCTTTTCCACTCAGTCTCCCCTCATACCGCGATTTAGGGACACCAATCGGCTTAAGGTCAGGAAAAAAGTCAACACAAAACCCAATGACCTCCTCTGTTTGATGGACCGTGGAGATGCTTCCTTCTGTCCTAGCATGATTACGAACATATTTCTTCAAGACTCCCATGAACCTCTCAAAGGGGAACATATTGTGTAGAAATACAGGACCCAGAATGGCAATCTCGTCGACTAGGTGAACTAGGACGTGCGTCAAAATATTGAAGAAGGATGGTGGGAACACCAACTCGAAGATGACAAGACATTGGACCAAATCATTCTGTAACCTTGGTAGGATTTCTGGATCGATTACCTTCTGAGAAATTGCATTGAGGAATGTACATAGCTTCACAATGGCTAATCGAACATTTTCTGGTAGAAGCCCCCTCAATTCAACCGGAAGCAGTTGCGTCATAATCACGTGGCAGTCATGAGACTTTAGGTTCTGGAATTTTTTTCTCTGCCATGTTTATTATTCCCTTTATATTCGACGAGAAGCCAGATGGGACCTTGATACTGAGCAGGCATTCAAAGAAGATTTCCTTCTCCGCTTTGGTTAGAGCGTAGCTGGCAGGACCTTGATACTGCTTTGGATGCATGCCGTCTTTTTCGTTCACACGTTGCTGGTCCTCCCGTGCCTCCGGTGTATCTTTTGTCTTCCCATACATGCCCAAGAAGCCTAGCACGTTCACGCAAACATTCTTCGTTACGTGCATCACGTCGATTGCAGAGCGGACCTCTAGGTCTTTCCAATAGGGTAGGTCCCAAAATATAGATTTGTTCTTCCACATGGGTGCGTGTCCCTCAGCATCATTCGGAACAGATTGTCCGCCAGGACCCTTTCCAAAGATTACTTGTAAATCCTTGACCATATCAAGTATATCATCACCAGTACGGAGGACGGGCTTCTTCTGGTGATCTGCCTCACCTTTGAAATGTTTGCCTTTCTTTCTTAAGGCATGCTTGGTCGGAAGAAATCGACGATGTCCCAGGTACACATTCTTCTTGCATTTGTCCAAATATATACTTTTGGTATTATCTAAACAGTGCGTGCATGCGTTGTATCCCTTGTTTGTGTGTCCTAAAAGGTTACTAAGAGCAGGCCAATCATTGATTGTTACAAACAGCAACGCTCGTAGGTCAAATTCCTCTTGTTTATGCTCATCCCACACACGTGTTGACACACGAACACGTCACCGTGTACCCTCGACGCCGGGGGTGATGCACCGCAGCTCACGTCGAAGGAGGACCGTCCGGCAGTGCGATACGCAAGACAGCCGGCGGACGCTTTTGCAGACCCGAAACCACACACGCCCGGGAGGGACCCCGTCAGGGAGTGCGGCGGCTATGGGCTGCTCTAGGTCGATTCGCTCGCCCCTAGAGCCTCGGGATTCACAGCTCTCAAACTCGAGGAACAGGGAAGAACGAGAGACAAAAACGATGGAGAGATAAAACGTAGATGAAAAAGTGGTATAGATTGATTTATTCGATTGTGTGTTGTTTCAATCGGCCGTCACCTCCACTATATATGAGAGGCGGCTGGACTTCCCGTACAAGCAAAGGATTCATCTAGGCTTTCCTTACAAGAAAAATACATCAATTCACGTCCTAGAGTCCTAGCTCTAGTCTAACTCGGATTCAGCCCGAATCTGGCACAAACTTCCGTCTTGCTTCCCGCGCGGGCCGCAGAATCTGCATATGACCTCCGATTGAGACGATATTTATATCAAAATCAATCGTTTTGATGAGACGAACACTTCTTCTGTTGATCACTTTTCCAAATAAAGCCATCTTGAATACTCCACGAGGCCATCTTTAACTTCCAGTCGGATTCAGTCCTGCAGCTGACTAGGTTGTCCGAGTTTTGTAAAAATTCTGCAGGCCATAGATTACCTCAAATGATGATGACTCCAGAAGAAAAATTGACCATCTCGACGAGGCAAAACTTTTTCGTGTTGTAAGTTTTTCCATTCGAGGCCTTCTTGAGGGCCGAATAGCTTACGCAATCCATCAGACATCATCCGGGCGAGTGTCTGATCCCTCGCGTCAGTTTACAGGCTATGTCGACGGCCTTACCATCGGCGTAGAAAAAGCCATCGGCGTTAACAGTTATTCCGGTAGCGAATGGCTCTAACTTTTGCATATGAACTCGGATTGAGATGATTTTGATATCAAAATCGATCGTTTCGACGAGACGAAGACAATCCGTGTAGAAACTTTTCTCATATGAGGCCATCTTGGGGACGTAATCAGCCGAATAGTGTTCTGCATACAAAATCTCAGTACTTCGAACACAACTTCGGCCTTAGAGACGAGATCGTATGGCTATGGCCCAAATATCAAAGTTTCTCCTTTCGACGATACGGAACTTTGTCACTTTGAGCACTTTTCCATTTGAGGCCTTCTTAATTATGTTTTTAACCATGCCAAAATCTGGTGTCAACAGCACGTACACCTTTTCCATTCCACAGCTGTAAAAGCTCTTCAACTAATGGCCTTAGGTACACATCAATGTCGTTGCCGGGTTGCTTAGGGCCTTGGATGAGCACTGGCATCATAATGAACTTCCGCTTCATGCACAACCAAGGAGGAAGGTTATAGACACATAGAGTCATGGGCCATGTGCTATGCTTGCTGCTCTGCTCCCCAAAGGGATTAATGACATCTGCACTTAAACCAAACCATACGTTCCTTACGTCACCTGCAAAGTCCCCCCACTTTCTCTTGATTTTTCTCCACTGCGACCCGTCAGCGGGTGCTCTCAACTTCCCGTCTTTTTTACGGTCTTGTTTATGCCATCGCAACAACTTGGCATGCTCTTTGTTTCTGAACAGATGTTTCAACCGTGGTATTATAGGAGCATACCACATCACCTTGGCAGGAACCCTCTTCCTGGGACGCTCTCCCTCAACATCACCAGGGTCATCTCGTGTGATCTTATACCGCAATGCACCGCATACCGGGCATGCGTTCAATTCCTCGTACTCACCGCGGTAGAGGATGCAGTCATTAGGGCATGCATGTATCTTCTGCACCTCCAATCCTAGAGGGCAGAGAACCTTCTTTGCTTCGTACGTACTGTCGGGCAATTCGTTATCCTTTGGAAGCTTGTTCTTCATTATTTTCAGTAGCGAACCAAATCCCTTTTCAGATACACCATTGTCTGCCTTACATTGCAGCAATTCCAGTGTGGTACCGAGCTTTGTGTTGTCATCTTCGCAGTTTGGGTACAACCTTTTTTTGTGATCCTCTAACATGCGATCGAACTTAAACTTCTCCCTTTCACTTTCGCATTCTCTCTGTGCATCAACAATGACCCGGCCAAGATCATCATCGGGCACATCGTCTGGTGCCTCTTGATCTTCAGCTTTCCCCGTTGCAGTATCACCGTATTCAGGGAACATAGGATAGCTGTCATCATCCTCTTCTTCTTCGTTGTCTTCCATCATAACCCCTCTTTCTCCGTGCTTGGTCCAAACATTATAGTGTGGCATGAAACCCTTCTCAATCAGGTGGGAGTGAAGGGTTTTCGAGTTAGAGTAATCCTTCGTATTCTCACAGACAGTACATGGACAATACATAAAACTATTCTGCTTGTTTGCCTTGGCCACTTCGAGAAATTTATGCAGGCCCTCAATGTACTCGGAGGTGCGTCGATCACCGTACATCCATTGCCGGTTCATCTGCGTGCATTATATAATTAAGTGTATCAAAAACCATTACAGAACATCATGAATAGAGATGTGACCAAATTAATACAAGTTCATCATCACATTAAAACCAAAGTACAGTAGTGATCAAATTAATACAAGTTCATCATCACATTAAAACCAAATCATACAAGTAAGAATTTTTTTTTTTTTAAAAAGAAGATAAGAACAAGAGGCTCACCACGGTGGTGTCGGCGACGAGATCGGCGCGGGCGATCGACGACGGTGAGGACGGGGACGGGACGTGACGGATCGCCAAACCTAGACAAATCTTGGGGAAAATGGAGCTTGGAGGTCGAGCTTGGAGAGGAGAAAGCTTAAGCGTGGCTCGGGCATTTCATCGAACACCTCGTGTGCATAGGAGGTGAAAGCAGAGCAGCACACACCTCCCACACGCCGGCCGGCCAAAAAACAGAGGAGTGAGCGGGCAGGGGCAGCATATATATAGGCATATCTTTAGTCCCGGTTCGTGGCTAGCACCGGGACTAATGGTGTCTCTTTAGTCCCGGTTGGTGTCTCTTTAGTCCCGGTTGGTGGCTAGCACCGGGACTAAAGGGCACCGGGACAAGAGCACCGGTTCGTGTCTGGAACCGGGACTAAAAGGGTCAGACGAACCAGGACTGGTTCCTGCCGAGGCCCGGCCGGCGCCCTGGCCGCTCGAACCGGGACTGATGCACCCATTGGTCCCGGTTCGTAACAGAACCGGGACTAATGCTCTGATCTGGCCCGAATCAAAGCCCTGTTTTCTACTAGTGTATCAAGTTTTCCATGATTAAATGTACTCTTGTTTCCAAGTTAGTGTATCAAGTTGTCAAAATTAACGAGGACGCGGGAGGGAGGATGGTGGTGCTCCCATAGAGCACGGAGACCACGGCTAGCACACATACGTGCGGGAAGACAGACGACCACAGAGGGGACTGCACCCCCAAGGGGATGCGATGACGGTGGCCTAGGTTTTTGATGGTCCTTCTATATGCATTTTTTCTGAGCTTCAGCTGATGTTCTCGACTGTAGTTTACGAGCTGCTACTGTCCCTCTTGTTTCTAGTTTCAGGCTGCTGCTACTGTCTATACATATGCAAGTTTGTTGGGCTTGCTGCTTTTTTCTATGCAAATTCGTATCTAGGCTGCTGCTGCTGTACATCATGTCTGATTTTGCTGTTGATTTTCTTGCAGCCGATTATTGGTTCAAAAAATGTCCTAGTTTTCAAATATGTGCCCACGGTAGGACACTTTTTATGCAGGTAGGCACAATTATACTGGCAGCTAGGGGATTTTTATCTCGGCAAACAAGTACAAGTTTTTATGGTAACTAAGGCATTTTTTATTTGGCAAACTAGTATAATGCAAACCTTTTTTCCTTGAATCCGGAACATCGTGGGAAGTAAACACATATTTTTCTGGTGACTAGGTTAGTCTTTATCTGGCAAACTAGTACGTAGTAGAATACAAAACTTTATTAAAATCTGAAACATTATGGCAAGTAGGCACACATTTTTCTGGTAAATTGGGAAGTCTTTATCCGGCAAACTAGTCGAATGTAAAACTTCTTAAAGTCTGAAACATTATGGCAAGTAGGCAAACATTTTTCTGGTAACTAGGGAAGTCCTTATCCGGCAAACTAGTACAGAATTTAGAACTTCTTAAAGTCTGAAACATTATGGCAAGTAGGCACACATTTTTCTGGCAACTAGGGCAGTTTCTATCCGGCAAACCAGTAAAATGCATACCTTTTCCTTAATTCTAGAACATCATGGAAGCACATATTTTTCTGGTGACTAGGGCAGTTTTTTATCTCGCAAACTAGTAGAATGCAATACTTTTTTTTCTTAAATGTTGAACATCATGGCAAGTAGGCACACATTTTTCTGGTGACTAGGGCCATTTTTTATCTCGCAAACTAGTAGAATGCAAAACTTTTTCTTAAGTCTTGAACATCAGGTAAGTAAGCACATATTTTTATGGTAAATAAGATTGTCTAATTAAATGAAGAGCTAAAGGTAGAACTAATATTCTCTCAACTTCTATCGACCACCGATACAACTCTACGCAAAATAAAAGCTTGCTTTACCTAGAACAAGAAATAAAAGTACTTTGCGAGAATAAAAAAAATAGCTTTGTAAGATAATAAAGAGTTGGTTGTTGTTTTAATAAACGAACAAATAAAGTAAAGGGTTTTGAAGAACAATGAGAAAAGGATTGTCCCTAGGCATTTGAATATGACATGATATTGATAATCACCATACTTATGAGGAAGAGGCTTAAGCTAACTTACTTTTTGTACTTGCATCACATGTTCTTATGATTGAAACTCTAGCAAGCATCCGCAACTACAAAAGATTCATTAATATAAAACCCAAACATAGCATTAAGTTAAAAGTCCCCTTTAATCCCATATGCAACAACTCACGAACTCGGGTTTAAGTTTCTAGTCACTCCCGCAACCCACTATACGCAAATCATTAACATACTACCACTAGTAGAAAACAGGCCATTAGTCCCGGTTGGGAAGGGCCTTTAGTCCCGGTTCCCCAACCGGGACTAAAGTATCACTAGTAGAAAACAGGCCTTCCGTTTAACACTTTAGTCCCGGTTTGGCTTTGGCCCGGGACTAATGTGACCATTAGTCCCGGTTCCAACGGCTAGGAGCGGTCGTGGGGCACGGGCACCATTAGTCCCGGTTCATTTGGAACCTATAGTCCCGGTTTGTGATACAAACCGGGACTAAAGGGGTGGTGGCAGGCTGGTGTCAGCCTAGGGCCCCCACGAGCCCTTTTAGTCCCGGTTTGTGATACAAACCGGGACTATAGGTGGACCTTTAGTCCCGGTTTGTATAACCAACCGGGACTAAAGCTTTCCCTATATAAACCCTTCGTCCAGCCCGACTCCATTTCTCTGTTTTCTCCATTCGAATTTCCCTCTCTATTCTTCCCCTAGCTCGAGCTCCTCCCTCAATTTCTGCCAAGATTTGTCAAGATTTGAGGCACCCCAATCCATCCAGGTGTCCACAAAGGTTAGCAACTTTGTCCTTTCATCTCTTATTGCTAGATCAGCTCGTGCAATGCTTTATAAGTATAGTGATTTGTGGGTTTTAGTTTGGGTGTAATTATGTGGTAGTTTTTTTGATTTATATGCAATTTGAGCTCAAATTAACTCCTTAGTTTGCATATGTGTAGGTGTGGTTTACTTAGTGTGCCTTCCCATCCCCGTCCTAACCACCGTCGATCGCCCGCACCGTCCCGTCGCCGGCACCACCTTGGTGAGCCTCTTCTTGTGCTCTTATCCTTTTTATTAAAAAATCGTATTTGTATGATTTAGATAGTTACTTGCATAATTTTCTTGCTTGTATGATTGTTGTTATATATAGTGCCATGGTTATGATATCCGTGCCCGTCGGCCCTCGTCCGGTTTACGATTCGGATGTGGTATATTCTCTTTTATAACTATTTGTTGCATTTCGTGTTAATGACAATTATGCCCATCAAGTTGACATAGATATTTTTATCTAGGAGGTAGTTGAACCAGAAATGCCAACCGACCCTATTGTCGAGAATGCCTGCTCAGTATGAAGGTCCCGTCTGGCTTCTCGTCGAATATAAAGGGAATAATAAATATGGCAGAGAAAAAATTCCAGAACCTAAAGTCTCATGACTGCCACGTGATCATGACGCAATTGCTTCCGGTTGCGTTGAGGGGGCTTCTACCAGAAAATGTTCGATTAGCCATTGTGAAGCTATGTTCATTCCTCAATGCAATTTCTCAGAAGGTAATCGATCCGGAAATCCTACCAAGCTTACAGAATGATTTGGTCCAATGTCTTGTCAGTTTCGAGTTGGTGTTCCCACAATCCTTCTTCAATATTATGACGCACGTCCTAGTTCACCTAGTCGAAGAGATTGCCATTCTGGGTCCTGTATTTCTACACAATATGTTCCCCTTTGAGAGGTTCATGGGAGTCTTAAAGAAATATGTTCGTAACCGTGCTAGGCCAGAAGGAAGCATCTCCTAGGGCCATGAAACAGAGGAGGTTATTGAGTTGTGTGTTGACTTTATTCCTGACATTAAGCCGATTGGTGTTCCTCAATCGCGGCATGAGGGCAGACTACGTGGAAAAGGCACGCTTGGACCAAAATCAATAATATGTAGGGACGGGCATTCTTGGGCGCAAGCACACTACACAGTTCTATAGAATTCTACCTTGGTGACCCCGTATATCGAGAAACACATGGATATTATACGCTCGAAGAACCCGGAGAAGTCTGATCCCTGGATTCAACGTTAACACATTGAGGCTTTCGGCGGTTGGTTGCGAACACATCTCATGAATGACGACAATGTTG
This sequence comes from Elymus sibiricus, assembly GCA_039707655.1. NCBI lineage: Eukaryota > Viridiplantae > Streptophyta > Magnoliopsida > Poales > Poaceae > Elymus > Elymus sibiricus. The sequence goes on from CM077667.1 coordinate 493,499,039, forward strand.
AAGATGACTTGTACTTGTTGGCCAAGAGACCATCTTCGACTATATTGACTTTCCAAGGGTACGAGATAAATGGGAATACATTTTACACGATCGCCCAAGATAAAAAGAGCACCAACCAAAATAGTGGTGTCCGCTTTGACGATGCGGCAAACAGCAAGGAGAAGGACACATATTATGGTTACATAGAGGAGATATGGGAACTTGACTATGGAGGTGATTTGAAGGTCCCTTTGTTCCGATGCAAATGGGCCAATCTGACTGGAGGAGGGGTAATGGTAGACCCATAGTACGGAATGACAACAGTGGATCTCAACAATCTTGGGCACACAGACGAACCATTCGTTCTAGCCAATGATGTGGCGCAAGTTTTCTATGTGAAGGACATGTCTACAAACCGAGAAAAACAAAAGATAAGAAAGCGGATACATCATACGATGAGCCAAAGCGCCACATAGTGCTTTCTGGGAAAAGAAACATCATGAGAGTGGAGGATAAGACAGACATGTCACAAGATTATGAAAAGTTTGATGAAATTCCTCCCTTCACAGTGAAGACTGACCCAAGCATCCTGTTAAATGTTGTAGATTGTCCATGGTTACGGCGCAATAATCAAGGGACACACGCGAAGAAAAAAATTTATACCCCAAGATCCCACTCTGGGATGTGATTGGCTGCACCGTCATCACTTTTCTTCTCTATTGAGTAGCCGAGATGGTCCAGTTTTGTACACGAAGTGCATCCAGTTTTTGCCGTAACCCTCTCAACTTTTTAGCACATGCTCTGTGGGTGAAATGATGATACCATGCCAAGTTTCAACCTTTTCAGAGTTCATTTGTAGTGATTTTTAATTTCAGGGTCGTTTAGCTCAAAAAAATCATTAAATGCATGAAAAATAGCAAATGAAGTTAGAAAGGGTTGAAATTTGAATATATGGCTTAGAATGGTGCATATTGAATGCACAAAAAGTCTGGAGTTGAAGCAAGTTTTAAAAAAATGAAATGCCTTTGTAACAGATGAGTTTTCGTCTGAAACCCTCATACTTCGAAGGAGATGGTCTAGTTTGTACACGAAGTGCATCCAGTTTTTGCCGTAACCCTCTCAACTTTTTAGCACATGCTATTTGGGTGAAATGATGATACCATGCCAAGTTTCAACCTTTTCAGAGTTCATTTGTGGTGATTTTTAATTTCAGGGTCGTTTAGCTCAAAAAAATCATTAAATGCATGAAAAATAGCAAATGAAGTTAGAAAGGGTTGAAATTTGAATATGTGGCTTAGAATGGTCCATATTGAATGCACAAAAAGTCTGGAGTTGAAGCAAGTTTAAAAAAATGAAATGCCTTTGTAACAGATGAGTTTTCGTTCGAAACCCTCATACTTCGAAGGAGATGGTCTAGTTTGTACACAAAGTGCATCCAGTTTTTGCCGTAACCCTCTCAACTTTTTAGCACATGCTATGTGGGTGAAATGATGATACCATGCCAAGTTTCAACCTTTTTAGAGTTCATTTGTGGTGATTTTTAATTTCAGGGTCGTTTAGCTCAAAACAATCATTAAATGCATAAAAAATAGCAAATGAAGTTAGAAAGGGTTGAAATTTGAATCTGTGGCTTAGAATGGTGCATATTGAATGCACAAAAAGTCTGGAGTTGAAGCAAGTTTAAAAAAAATGAAATGCCTTTGTAACAGATGAGTTTTCGTCCGAAACCCTCATACTTCGAAGGAGATGGTCTAGTTTGTACATGAAGTGCATCCAGTTTTTGCCGTAACCCTCTCAACTTTTTAGCACATGCTATGTGGCTGAAATGATGATACCATGCCAAGCTTCAACCTTTTCAGAATTCATTTGTAGTGATTTTGATTAAAACAAATGAAGGTTATAAAACTAAAAAGAGTTAAACAGAATCTGGTTTTGATTAAAACACCTATTTAAAATATCCTAAAAATTCCAAAATTCAACATAATGATAAAACATACTAATATTAAACAACAGCAAAAACAATCACTCAAAAATCTATTTTTAAACTAAAGTTATTCACAAACTAGTGATTCACAAAAATTTCAAAAGAATTCAAATTTAAACTATTTAAATTTGAAAACTAGTGGCACTAACAGAAAGTTTGTAATTGTTTTGACCTAAAGCAAAAAAGATTCATTAAAAAACTATAAATATTCTAACAGTTATTGCAAATATAAAAACAGTTATTCCAAATATAAAAACAAAAAAACAAAAAAAGAGAAAATAGACCTTTAGTACCGGTTGGTATAACCAACCGGGACTAAAGGTCCCTTCCCACGAGAATTTTGGCGGCCGAAAAGGCCTCTTTAGGCCCGGTTGGTATCACCAACCGGGACTAAGGGGTCTTTAGTCCCGGTTGGAGATACCAACCGGGACTAAAGGTCCTTCATATATTAGCAACGGCTTCTTCCTCCCCCAAATCACGTCGTCTTCACTCGCTTCGATGACGCCGCCAGGCTGCCCCGCCCGCGCCCTCGATCGACGTCGCCGTCCGGCTGCTCTGCCCACGCGCCGCCGCCGCCCTCCTCCTCCACGCGCCGCCGCCGCTCTCCTCCTCCACGCGCCGCCGCCGCTCCTCCACACGCCGCCGCGGCCGCCCGAGCCCACGCCGGCGCGGCTCCTCCCATCCGGCATCCTCCTCCGTCTGCACCAGGCTACCGCGCGTCGTCGTCGTCTTCCTCCCGCGCCGCCATCCAACCGCACCAAGCCACCTCGCGCGTCGTCGCTGTCCTCCTCCCGCGCCCCTGCTACTGCCCACCGACGAAGAGCCCCTGCTGCCCGCTGCCGACGAGCCCCTGGTGCTTTCTCCCTCCTCCCACGGTGAGCCTCCACCTCTCTGATTCCTTCCTCCCGTGCTCATGAAGAAGATAGGCAGGGCAGCGAAGACGGATTTAATTATTGAACATTGACTAAAATTAGATGTTTGAAGTTTGATGTTTAGATATAATTTTTGATGTTTAGATGTTTGAAAGATGTTGCTGATTTGTTTAGATGTGTTTAGATGTTGCTGATTTGCTAGCATTGACTAAAATTTTCTAGCATTGACTAAAATTAGATGTTTGATGTTTGATGTTTAGATATAATTTTTTATGTTTAGATGTTTGATAGATGTTGTTGATTTGTTTAGATGTGTTTAGATGTTGCTGATTTGCTAATCCCACGTTTGTTTGGATGTTTGATGTTTAGATGTGTTTAAATGTTTGATGTTTAGATGTGATAGATGAGTAGGAATTTATTTATAAATATGAGTAGCATAATAAAATGATAATCATTTTTATGCAAATCCCACGTTTATAAGGTCTCGAGTCGACGATGCCTGGCCAGCATCCTCGTCGTCGACTCGGTGGCAACACCCTGCTTAAGAGGCGCCATGTCCGGGACTGGGCTCCGCCGGGCTGGCACTGGGAGGTGCTGCCTTCCGGGGCGCGGAGGTTGGTGAGGAATCAGGGTCCCGTCGTCGACCCGGAGGTTATTTGGTGGCGGTCGCGTGGACCACTGTCGGTGCAGAGGGAGCCGGCCCCCGCGGAGGTGGTACGTCGCCGTGTCAGGGAGGAGGACGAGCACGTCCGACGCTACATGGCTGCGTTAGACGCCAGGTTCTCCAATACCTGGCAGGTTCTTCAGGGATCACACCCGAGCTATGATCCTGTCATAGTTCCTTATCTTTGGGTGTCCACCTCCTGCGCCGCGAGACGTCAACTATGCTGATGATGTATTAGTGATATTATATTCGATGATATATTAGTGATACTATTCGATGATGTATTAGTGATATTATATGATCGCATTTGTTGTTGCATTGCCTTGTATTGATTTGCATATCTCCGGTTCTGCTTATTGAATGCATTATAATTGTTTTATATTTGTTCTGGATTAGTTAAGCTATGGACGGTAGAGACAGAGACCATGATCAAGAGAATGCCATGTACGACCTGATACGCTCCGGAAACGAAGAGAATGAAGTAGATGATGGCTCACAATACCTTAACCCATCCGGTGAGGGAATTGAGGAAGAACAACCAAGAGACGAAGGCGAACAAGCTGACAATGACGATGGCGAAGAAATTTTTGTCCATTTAACAGAGTCCGGCGAGGTATTAATTTGCCCTCTGGTGATCATCAGATGTATTGATTGATGTGTATATATTAACGAATCTTTCTTCCTTTTAGCCCTCCGGATCGAGCAAATCTTCTACAAGGGTTAAATGTGGCCCGACAAAAAAGTTGAAACAAGGCGTAAAGTTTAACATCGATCAAATCAGAGCAGATGGCGAACCGATTGCTCGTAAAGAGAATGCGGACAAATTTATACTTCAATGCGGAGTTATCGTTAGGGACCAAATCCCGATCACCGTTCAAGAATGGAATCAGCCAAAAGATACCCAAGCAGTTTCTTTTGTCAGCCAAAGAGCAAAAGATCTGCTTTGGGAGGAGCTCATGAAACATTTCACCCTACCAGAGGCTCTCACAGATATCCAACGGGAGAAAGTCAAGAAGTGTGCTCTTAAGAAGATGGCCACACAATTCCAGTCTTGGAAGAAAAGATTATGGAAAAGTTACGTGGAAAACGAAAGGAAGACTCCAGAATTCAAAGGAGAATATGTGAAGTTAGCAGATGACTGGGACGAATTTGTGAAGTTCAAGGAATCAGAAGAAGCTAAGAACCGGTCGAGAATAAACAAGATAAATGCCAACAAAAAAAAGTGACACCATCGTCTGGGGCCAGGCGGCTACAAGTATGGGTTGCCTAAGTGGGATGAATCGGAGAGAAACATGAAGGCTGCAGGGGTCACTCCAGTAACAGAGACTTGGCCCGAGAGGTGCAGGACTTGGTTTTATGCACATGGGGGAAAGTTGACCCAAAGACAGGGGAGGTTCTTGAACTAGCAAGTCTTAAAGAAGCCACAGACGAGTTACTTAAAGCAATAGCAGAAGCTCGAGCGGGTGTGTACGAGCCCGAGAGAGAGACGAGTTTTCGCGCGCCCTCAAGAATCCTGAACACCCGGGACGAACACGAGGCAAAGGCATGGTTCCGTGGTTTCTGGGGTTTGCGGATTGGAACGACAGCTACAGAAGTCGTGACAGAAAGAAGAAGCATGAAGTAGATCGGATTCAGGACTTGGAACGCAAATATAACATGCAGCAGGAGCAAATCAACAAACTTAGCCAGCAAGGCGCGTCTCAGCAGCAGCAGCAGCAACCAGATCCAGCATTGTATGGTACCATTCCATCATCTATGCCGAAAAGCAGCGTGGGTTCCCCGGAGGTCCCGGCCGATGATGCACTGCTGGCTCGCTACCCCGTGGATGATATCTTAGAGTCGACACCTTGTGAGCTATACGTGAAACTGAAGAACATATCCATGAAGGCGGCGGACGGCTTTGCTTTACCGAGTGGACATGAAGCAACTTTCCACGGCAATCCGATTCCACCTGGCTATGCTCGTGTCGGGGTGGATCAAGTTGTGTCGGCATATGAAACACTAGATCTTGACTACCCTGGAGGTGAAGGAGAGCGGACACTGGGAGAAGCCAGGCGTTGTGTCATTTTATGGAAAAAGGAATGCATAGTGTTTCCAAACTCGGTGCCAAGGCCACCGACTCCTCGTCCAAGTCCGCTGCGTCAGTAGACTCCAACCCTCCCCGAGACGGAGAGCAGGGTGAGTCCTTCGAATCCATCTCCGCCACGCCAGCCGAATCCATCCCACCCCGAGACGGAGCGTATGGCGAGTCCGCGATATCAATCTCCGCCACGTCAACAGAGTCCATCCCACCCCGAGACGGAGCCTAGCGCGAGACGTCCGCGATATCAAAAAACTGCGTCTCCAAAGCGGAAGAGAACACAGAAGAAACCGGCCGAGCCTCCTGCCAAAAAGAAGTTATCTTACGAGAAGACTGACGAGGAACTCGATGAATCAGTGAATCTCGCTTTGCGGGCCCATTTTGGACCGAAAGCGCCCCCGCCGCCAAAGGAGAAAATACCCGACGAGGTCGTACAAGACTTTATTGATGCAGCTAAACCGGCGGAGAAAAGACCGGTATCAGACTATGAACGCTGTATTACCAAGTCCTATGCATCCCAGAAAAGACAGAAGTCTAGCGGTGGCAGTAAATGCGGGAAACTGTTCCCCAGCTCGGAGAACAGGCAGTCCAATCGATCAGCCCGCTCAAGGTGAGTGCCAATAACATGGTAATAACCGACGCTGATAGAGAGAATGCTAGAATGCTCGGTATCACCATTGAACAATTCCTAGAGATCGAGGAATTTCCACCGTTAGATCCGAAGGAAATAGAACGGCAATATGTCCCCGGGCAACCTCTGGTCAGTCCTGACGATGAGAAGCTTCTAACAACGCAAATGTACAAATTGCATGACTGGTACATGAGAGAAATAAAGGACGGGATGGAGAGCCTCATGGTGAAAGTCGAGAAAGAGCATTACGTCCATGCAAAAGATTTGTGGATTGAAAATGAAGAATTTTTTCAGTTATTCAATCAAAAAGCACTCGACAAATCTATCGTCGGTTGCTATTGTCTGTAAGTGATTTCTTTCTGTAATTTAAGTCTCTAGCTCAGCTCGTTCATTGCCTGTTATTATACTCACTATATTTTTTTGTGTGGTATTATGCAGAATGAAGATTTTTGAATTGAAAAGAGCTGGAGTCTATGGCATTGGGTTCATTGACCCAAATACCGTCAATGAAGAAGTGTTGAGAAGGCACCCTAAAGACACGGAGAAATTGCTTCTAAGGTTTTTGAAGGTCCTAAAGTACAAAGCGGAAATAATTTTACCTTGGAACTTCCAGTGAGTGTTACTTTCTTGTACTACAAATTATATTTTTGCTTATATATATATATACTCGATTTAAGTGTAGTTGATGAGTTATGCATGCCCGCTTATACAAATCGTGTGCACAGCTACCACTGGATCCTTCTAATCATTAGAGTTGACGATGGAACTGTTGAAGTACTGGACTCGCTAAGTAAATACACTGAAGATTACAAAAGCTAGCATTTGTTGCTCGAAAAGTAATTTCAATCATTGACGCACTATGTCGGCTTCTTTATTAGTTCATTTCCTGATATCAAGTAATTAATAACTCCATTATTCATTTTGTTTGCCGGGCAGGGTTTGGGAAAAGTTCACCAAAGATGTTAGAGGTGAATGGAAAGAGGAGCTGAGATGGCGAAAGCCCAATGTAATTAAGTAGTACTAGCTACGTCCGCGCATCTCTTTAATTCTAGTTTCACTACCATTGTCATGCTTCATTATTATCTGATTGAATTCTATTCTCGTAAAGTGCATGAGGCAGGCACAGGGGACTGAAATATGTGCATATTACGTTTGCGAGAACATTCGCTTTATGACCGAAAGCAACAAGAGTGCAAGAGATCTTTGGGTACGTAAACACCATTCATATTTTTTTATCATGATCTAATACATATACGCACAACTAACATGTTCATATTGATCTCCTTCTTTAAAGATGCACGAGATGCGGGATAAGCTCCTACCAACGGACCGCATACGAGCAATTCAAGAGGAAATTGCGGGATTTTTGCTTCAGCAGGTCATATCTCCCGACGAAGAATACCATTACCGGATCCGCAAATGATCTGCAAATTGTACAATAAATTGTATATGCCAAATTGTATATATATATATATATATGTGTGTATGCATGTGGTCGTATGAGAAATTCTATGATATATATATATATATATATATATGATTGCTTCTACGAGAAATTTTATGATATATTATCGGTTCTACGAGAAATTCTATTATATATGCATAACGTGTGCAGTATGTAGTAGCGTAAAATATGTTTGAAATGAAAAATAATTAAATGGAAAACACAAAATGAAAAGGAAAAATAAACAATAAACACTAATTAAACCCCTAAACACTTAAACCCCTAAACCCCTAAACCTTTAGTCCCGGTTGGTGTTACCAACCGGGACCAAAGGTCTCCATGCCCTGGTGCGCGCTGCCGACCACGTGGCCAGGGTTTAGTCCTGGTTCGTAGCCAACCGGGACTAAAGGCTTGGACCCTTTAGTCTCTATACTTTAGTCCCGGTTGGGAAACCGGGACTAATGGACTGTTTTCTACTAGTGTATAGAGACTAAAGGATCCAAGCCTTTAGTCTCGGTTGGCTACGAACCGGGACTAAACCCCTGCCACGTGGTCGGCAGCGGGCGCCAGGGCATGGGGGCCTTTGGTCCCGGTTGGTAACACCAACCGGGACTAAAGGTTTAGCGGTTAAGGCTTCATAGTTTACTTTTCCTTTTCATTTTGTGTTTTCCATTTAATTTTTTCCTCTAATTCAACATGATCACTTGCATCCATCCACTTTAATCAAATATATTTCATATAACTCATCATCATCTTACTCATCTAACAACTCATCATCATCTTAATCATACCAAGTTAAAATCTCATAAAACAAAAAAACATCATAATAATAATCATCCTAATCGATCATGCAAGTTAATATAAACCAGAAAAACTTCTCTCTCATAGGACCTAGTCCTCCCTCCTAGGTAAAATGACATAAAACAGAATAACACCTATGTCTCCATGATGAAGCAAAGAGATCCAACGGTCTCCAACTTGTGGCTTGCGATCCTTCTTTATTTGTCCCCATGCTTCAATTTGGAGCCGTCTTGGTGGTTTGCGCTCAGTCGAGTATGCAAAAGAGAACTCGGGCTGGAAGGGGCTTTTAATTGTCATATTACCTTCGGCTTGCATCAACGGAGGCACAACTTCATTTGGCAGTTTCTGTTAAAGAACATAATAGTAGCCTAGTTAGCAATGTAATCAATACCATTTACGCAATAGTAGTGTACTTAATTAGCAACTCTTAACAAGATATTTCGGCGAATGTCATCTGCCCTCAACCTAGGCACTAGTGTCCTGTACAATGTATAATTTGGGCCAGTTCCCAACTTATACGGGAAGATCTCCCTACCAACTAGGACACCAATAACAAAGTTGATAAGATCATCCTTCTCCTCCCAAGTTAGATGTGATCCATAAGTGTAGTGTGTCATGTCAATTATGTTCTGTGTTTCACTCGAAGAAACGAAATAAGCTGTAAATTATAAATTAACAAATTTAGTATGGACGAACACCAACTATTTTTAAATATAGAATGCAAATTACTTGACAAATATGCATGGTTGATAAACTCACATGGAGGTAAAACAGGAAGCATATCGACATCCACCCAAATGTCGATGTTACCTTCAATATGATCTTCGGGACGAAGATCGAACGTTATTTCCATATCCTCCTGAAATCCATATGCCTTGCAAAGAGCTTCCCAATTTGAGCACCCTAATTCTATGTTATTAACTGCATTCATTATTTTGACCAGAAATGTGTGACCATGTTTAGTCCTCAGGTTGGCTCTCCTCGTCTCGAAACTCTCGTGCTCTTCGAAACCGAGCCTCTCCAAGAAATACCGTCTTGCATGACAGGGGATGAACTAGTCGAATTGTATAAAATAGAAATTACACGTTGAAGCAAAGAAACAGAAGTCATGCTTAATTACGAAAAAACAGTTGTCATCATTGCGTACCGTAGAAATATCGAAGTCCTCGTAAAGCTTCATGGTGAAGAACATGCCGTCTCGCAGCCCAGGCTGGTCGCAAAGACCCTTATCTTCGCCGCAGAGTTCACACGCTTGGATCCTATCGTCGTCATCAGACGACGACATTTCCTGTGTTCATGATTCAAAAATTATGGCATGACCATTGCTAATGTAAGACATATTGAGCGCCTAAAATTTGCCGGAACAGAAATAAATCAACATTCCGGCAAAACATAGGCACAAGGAGGTGTTCCCTGCAATAACATACGCACATGACCAAATAGACCTAATTGGAATAACATACGCACATGACATATAAATTGATTATTAGTTTTGGTATGTCGAGGCTTTCCTTAAATAACTCTCATATCTCATGGTGTGTTGGTGCTCACTCTCTCACCGGCGATCATCGGGGACTCCTCACCGATGATCGTCGGGGACTCTCCCTCACCGACGATCGTCGGGGACTCCCCGATATCGCGTCACCGACGACCGACGATACTACATTATTTCCAACTAAAACAACTAAAACATTAAAAAAACTAAACAACTAAAACAACTAAATTAACTAAAACATAAAAAAACTAAACAACTAAAACATAAAACAACTAAATTAACTAAAACAATATGAACACTTAATTAACTAAAACAACTAAAACTAAAACATGAAAAGCATCATAATTTAACAAAATCATCTAACAATATCAATCTACTTATCCATCTACTACAATTTTCTTAACACATTGTTTAATGAAAAAATGTTGCATACCAACCACAAAAAATTTCATAACACTAAAAAGATGTTCTAACAATTAGAAAATATTTGCACGTTTTTAAACACAATGTGTGTGTGTGTATGTGTGTGTGTGTGTGTGTGTTTGCGGCACCGGTGGGGCTCCTATGTCGGAGATGGACGGGGCGGCGGGGCTCCTACACCGGAGATGGATGGGGCGGCGGCTCTCGGGCATCTCCGGTGGTGGCTAGGTGGGGGATGGGCTCGGGGAGGGGCGGCCATGGCGGCAATGGCGGACGGGGAGGGGGGCTTCAGGAGGAGAGGGAGGAGAGTGGCTCACAGCGGGCTCGGCGGTGAGGTCGAGGCGACAGCGGGCTCGACGGCGAGGTCGAGGCGACGGCGAGGTCGAGGGAGAAGAGGGGCCATAGCGAGCGGGTCGGGGACGGCGATCTCCGGCGGGAGGTTGAAGACGGGCAGCCTGGCAGCGCGACGGCGAGGTCGAGGGAGAAGAGGCGCGCGGGGAGCTCCGGCAGCCTGGCGGCGTCGGGGCAGGGGCATTAGCGTCGGGGGGCAGAATGGGAGAGGTTGGAGAAACGGCAAAGTCCTGCATATATAGAGGGACTCTTTAGTCCCGGTTGTCCATCTTTTCGGCGGACCAAATTCCGCGTGGGAAGGGACCTTTAGTCCCGGTTGGTAGGACCAACCGGGACTAAAGGTGTATTTTCCCTTTTTTGTTTTGTTTTGTTTTTCTAATTTCTGTTTTTAGATTTGGAATAACAGTTAGAATATTATAGATTTTTAATAAATCTTTTTTCTTTAGGTCAAAACAATTACAAAATTTCTGTTAGTGCCAGTAGTTTTCAAATTTAAATAGTTTAAATTTGAATTCATTTGAAATTTGTGTGAAACAGTAATTTGTGAATAACTTTAGTTTAAAAATTGATTTTTGAGTGAATGTTTTTCCTGTTGTTTAATATTAGTATGTTTTATCATTATGTGAAAGTTGGGAATTTTTAGGATAATTTAAATAGGTGTTTTAATCAAAACCAGATTCTGTTTAACTCTTTTAGTTTTATACCTTCATTTGTTTTAATCAAAATCACCCAAATGAACTCCAGACTTTTTGTGCATTCAATATGCACCATTCTAAGCCACATATTCAAATTTCAACCCTATCTAACTTCATTTGCTATTTTTCATGCATTTAATGATTTTTTTGAGCTAAACGACCCTAAAATTTAAAAGCACCACAAATGAAATCTGAAAAGGTTGAAACTTGGCATGGTATCATCATTGCACCCACATAGCATGTGCTAAAAAGAGTAGAGGGTTACGGCAAAAACTGGATGCACTTCGTTTACAATCTAGACCATCTCCTTCGAAGTACGAGGGTTTCGGACGAAAACTCATCTGTTACAAAGACATTTCATTTTTTTTAACTTTTTTCAACTCCAGACTTTTTGTGCATTCAATATGCACCATTCAAAGCCCCATATTCAAATTTCAACTCTTTCTAACTTCATTTGCTATTTTTCATGCATTTAATGATTTTTTTTAGCTAAACGACCCTGAAATTAAAAAGCACCACAAATAAAATCTAAAAAGGTAGAAACTTGGCATGGTATCATCATTTCACCCACATAGCATGTGCTAAAAAGTTGAGAGGGTTACGGCAAAAACTGGATGCACTTCGTGTACAAACCAGACCATCTCCTTCGAAGTATGAGGGTTTCGGACAAAAACTCATTTGTTACAAAGGCATTTCATTTTTTAACTTGTTTCAACTCCAGACTTTTTGTGCATTCAATATGCACAATTCAAAGCCACATATTCAAATTTCAACCCTTTCTAACTTTATTTGCTATTTTTCATGCATTTAATGATTTTTTTGAGCTAAACGACCCTGAAATTAAAAAGCACCACAAATGAACTCTGAAAAGGTTGAAACTTGGCATAGTATCATCACTTCACCCACATAGAATGTGCTAAAAAGTTTAGAGGGTTACAACAAAAAATTGGATGCACTTCGTGTACAAACTGTAGCATCTCCTTCGAAGTATGAGGGTTTCGGACGAAAACTCATCTGTTACAAAGACATTTAAATTTTTTTAACTTATTTCAAGTACAGACTTTTTGTGCATTCAATATGCACCATTCAAAGACACATATTCAAATTTCAACCTTTTCTAACTTCATTTGCTATTTTTCATGCATTTAATGATTTTTTTTGAGCTAAACGACCCTGAAATTAAAAAGCAACACAAATGAACTCTGAAAAGGTTGAAACTTGGCATGGTATCATCATTTCACCCACATAGCATGTGCTAAAAAGTTGAGAGGGTTACAACAAAAACTGGATGCACTTCGTGTACAAACTGGAGCATCTCCTTCGAAGTATGAGGGTTTCGGACGAAAACTCATCTGTTACAAAGGCATTTAATTTTTTTAACTTATTTCAAGTACAGACTTTTTGTGCATTCAATATGCACCATTCAAAGCCACATATTCAAATTTCAACCCTTTCTAACTTCATTTGCTATTTTTCATGCATTTAATAATTTTTTTGCGCCGAATGACCCTGAAATTGAAAAGCAGTACAAATGAAAAATGATAAGAACAATTAACTATCTACATAAGATTTTTTTTACAAATTAAAAAGGATAAGAACAAGAGGATTTGAGCTCCCTGCAATAAAAAGGATTTGAGCTCAAATTGCATGCATATAAATCAAATGTTATTAACTTGTAATTAAGGTGGTGTTCCTTGCAATAACATTAACACATGTCCAAATAGACCTAATTCTGGCTTCACTTTCGGTCTGTCAAGGTTTTCCTTAGAAAAACTCTCATGTCTCATGGTGTGTATGGTGCGCACTCTCTCACACTTATATGGTGGTGTATGTTGGTGGACACTACCTCACACTAATATTTCGACCATCGGTGCTGGTCGTTTTCCCTTCTTCTCTCGCGCAATATACCAATGTATATATCGCGAGAAAGAAGAAGAGAGAAATGACCCGCGCGACAACAGTCGGGATTCCTCCATCAAAAAGAGACATGAAAGTCAGACAAGGAGCTCCGATAAACCGAAAGTACGTAAATTTTTTTTTACTAAAAATTTCTAGTCCTATTTTTTATTAAAAAATTATAATGCATGATGTATTTATAATCAAACTTCTTATCTTAAAACTCCTGAAATTTCTATCTCAATTTATAATGAAACTTCTAAAATTCTATCTCAATTTATAATAAAACTTCTTCAAACTTCTTATCTTAAACGAAGTGCGTCGGAAGTCCCTCGGTCACCGTACATCCTGCATTATATAATTAAGTATATCAAAAACAATTACAAAACATCATGAATAGAGAAATGATCGAATTAATAGTGATCAAAATGTTATTACTGCAAAAATAAATACATATAGAGTTCATACATAGTTCTGATAAAACAACATATAGTTATGTCATATCTGCCGAACATTTAGACTGATATTTTTGTCTAGATGGAGAACTTTGTTTAGACGAGAACTTTGTCTAGACTGAGAACTTTGTCCAGACTGGGGATTTCGTCCAGACTGAGAACTTTGTCCAGACTGAGGATTTCGTCCAGACATAATACGTCGCCTACACATGCAAACTAAGAAAAGGATTTGAGCTCAAATTGCATGCATATAAATCAAATGTTATTAACTTGTAATTAAGGTGGTGTTCCCTGCAATAACATTGACACGTGTCCAAATAGACCTAATTCAACATGGCTTGACTTTCGGTCTGCCAAGGTTTTCCTTAGAAAAACTCTCATGCCTCATGGTGTGTATGGTGCGTACTCTCTCACACTTATATGGTGGTGTATGTTGGTGGACACTACCTCACACTAATATTTCGACCGTCGGTGCTGGTCGTTTCCCCTTCTTCTCTCGCGCAATATACCAAGGTATATATCACGAGAAGAAGAAGAGGGAAACGACCCCCGCGATAACAGTCGGGATTCCTCCATCAAGAAGAGACATGAAAGTCACACAAGGAGCTCCGCAAGACCGAAAGTACGTAATTTTTTTTACTCTCTATTTCTAGTCCTATTTTTTTATTAAAAAATTATAATGCATGATGTATTTATAATGAAACTTCTTATCACAAACCGGGACTAAAGGGGCTCGTGGGGGCCCCAGGCTGACACCAGCCTGCCACCACCCTCCCGGTTTGTGATACAAACCGGGACTATAGGTTCCAAATGAACCGGGACTAATGGTGCCCGTGCCCCCCGACCACTCCTAGCCGTTGGAACCGGGACTAATGGTCACATTAGTCCCGGGCCAAAGCCAAACCGGGACTAAAGGGTTAAACGGAAGGCCTGTTTTCTACTAGTGTGCAACACCCTACAATGGTGATCCCACACGCTTGTGTGACACGGAAGGCACCGTAGGACAACACCATAATAACATACAAATCATATCAACCATATCTTACCATAATTAGTCTACAGGACATATCATAGAGGTGGAACAAATTATTGGATAACAATATATAGCATAAAACACCAAGTAGGAGATTACAGCGGGTTGTGGAAGAGTGGACCACAGATTATAGAGGGAGGAAGGTGATGGAGGTGTTGATGAATACGGTGTTGTTGTTGGAGATGATTGTCGTCACGATGGTTCCCCCGGTGCCACTCTGGCACCACCAGGAGAGAAGGGGAGAGAGATCCCCCTCATTCTTCTCCTTGCTTGGCCTTCCCTGTAGATGGGAGAAGAGTCCCCCCTCTGGTCCTTGGCCTCCATGGCCTCCGAGGAGCGGGTGCCCCTCTGAGATTGGATCTCTCCTCTTCTTTCCCCCTAGGGTTTATTCTATGTTTCGGTTCTATTTTTGGCCGAACATTGTTTCTTTTATATTTGGAGTTCCACAACTCCGACTGGGCTGAAATTTTCACACGAGTTTTTTCCCCATAAATTAGATTTCTTGCACACGAAGGAGAGGTCCAACCGACTTACGATTTGCCCACAAGCCAGGCCCCCATGAATTGGTGGTTGTCCGTGCCCTAGTGGCTTGTGGAGCCCACGGGCCTCGTCCTGCGTTGATTCTTGCACCCAAAAAGCATATATATTCCACAAAAACTCGCCATAAATTTTCATCGTGCTTGGACCTGACGAGATATTGATTTTCTACGAAACAAAAACATGCAAAAAAGAGGAATTGGCACTGGGCACTAGATTAATAGGTTAGTCCATCAAAATAATATAAATTGATGCCAAAAATAGGTAAAAATGGTGTGATAATAGCATGAAACAATAACAAATTATAGATACGCCGGAGATGTATAAGATACCGCCTTAGTCGAATTCCACTTCCATAATTCCCTATAAATATAGAAATCAGCTGTCGTACTCCCAAAGAATTTATCACTGCCGCAAGCCTCTGTTCTGAAGAGATGCCATCTAGAGCCGTGTTTCGGAATTCTAAGGGAAGCCATTGTCAGGAGGCTCTCCATCAACCTTGCTACCTCCATGGCCATGTGTGAGTAGTTCCTTCAAGACTTACCGGTCCATAGTTGTAGCTAGATGATTTTGTCTCTCTTTTGGATCTTCAATACCATGTTCCTCTTCTTCCTTCTTTGATAGGGATCAATCTGATGTAATTTTGCGATGTATTTGTTGGGACATGATGAATTGTGGGTTTATGATAAGATTGTTCATTGAATCTATTTTAATCTCTTGAGATTGATTAGTTTTAGATGAGTTCTAGGCACTCTCAAATTTTATTCCCTTTATGACGCTTTCATCCATTTTCCCGTCTAACACTGTTAAATTGCTTGTAAAAAACACTTTTGCCCACATGTAATATGAACCAACCGTCTAGCCCGGCCATTTCCAAAAGTGCAATTTATACGAGTATTCGGGTATGTACATCAAGATGGCAATGGGGCCCCGAAATCCGCGTCCCCACAGGTTTTTACCCCATTAGGGGACGGGGATGGGTGTCTTTTTAACCCTGCGGGGCTGCGGTTGGGTAAAGTATAAAACCCGACACGTTTCGCGGGTTCAAACCCGTTTCAGCAACACTCGAACCCGAAACCCGTCATCCCCGTCAAAATGCTATTGTTTGTTGCTGAAATATGCTTATCTTTCTTCCTCAAATAGGGTATTGTATTGTGCTGAAATATGCTCCTTGTAGATGTTGTTACTGCTCTTTTTTGCTCAAGTTGTACTGCTGAAATATGCTTCTTGTAGTTGTTGCTTCATGTACTATTGTATTATGCTGAAATTTGCTCAAGTTATGCTGCTGAAGTTTGCTCTTTTTGCTATTGAAATGCTATTCTTTGTTGCTACTATGTTTATTTAATATGTCGATTTTCACGTGGGTTCTCCGTGGGTTTAGAAAACCCTATGGTTTAGGGGACGGGCAAAAAGCTAGCCCCACACACGATGACAGAAACGGGTTTGCGATTTTCTCGTGAGGATGGATTTAGGCATGCAAAATTCAATGGGTTTCATCCCCGTTGCCATCTTGATATGTCACTACCAGAAACTGAAATATTTGTGTGTGTAAAAGTTTTTCCTGTCGGGCCCATGCTAGCGCACAGGAAAATGACATATATATTCCTGTGAGCCAACCCAAAACCCACAGCAATAATAATATCGGTGTCGGTCCATGATCGGCCCACAGAGCTAGCTTATATCCCTGTCGTGCGTGACTCACAGCAAAAAAAGAGGCCCATCTCTGGCGCCATCTATTCAGCTACGCGCGCCAAAGGAAAAAGCCCGTCCCGCCACTTCGCCAAATTTTGGCCCGCCACTCATAGGTTGCCCCAGTTAGAAAAGAATCCCAAAGCACTCCCCACCCGAGCTATCCTCCTAGTCCCAGCTTCTCCCCAAATCCCTAGCCGCCGCGGGCCGGCTGCGCCCCAGATCCGTCGCCGCCGGTTGGTCCCCAGATCCGTCGCCGCCGGTTGGGCCCCAGATCCTTCGCCGCCGTTTGCGCCTTCTCCAGCCTCTCTGCGCCCCTCCGCCATATTCGATGGGTTGTCGACCAGGAACGGCCGACTCCGGAATGTCGCCGTCAACCTCTCTGCTGCGAGCATCGCCGTCAACGTACGCGCCACTGCCGTCACTCGACTGACGCTGCATCTTTCTCCGAGGGCCACGGCCACCGATTTCCATCCAGGTACCGGCCCTTCCTGATCCAGGTGCTGTTTTTTGTATTCTCTTTATGATCTATTTCCTTTTCCTGAAAACTTTCATATATGCATCCGATTGGATTCACCAGAAACTAACGAGCATTTTCTCCTCCCTCATTTGCTGGGTACTGCTGGAAGCAAATGGCTGTACAGAAACATTGGTTTTGAATAGGCCAGGGTAGTGATGCCTCTCCTCTGCAGCCGTATGTCTTCAAGGGATTGTACTAGTACTAGAGGCACAACTCCTTTTATAAAGGTTGTGTGAGATAATTTGATTTTATCTTCCAGGTTACAGGACTCCTAAAGAAAATCACTTCTTAAGAGGAAGAAAACAGAGTTGAACTGTTAATTGTCAAGGTAATGGATAGTACTGCATGCTTGTTATCATTTAATAATTTAATATTTCATTGATTTCTCAAATATAGCTTATGTCACTCATTATGAAGATTTTTTTTGAATTGTCACCGGGGAGATCCTCTCCCCTGAATTTTATTGCCTCATCACCAAGGGAAAGAGGGAGCCCCTCAGATACAGCAGTTTTTACAGATTACAGAGAGAGAGCACGCAGCCAAACATCAGCATGCGAGCGATCATCATAACGAAGGCGCCCACACCAGAGGACGGCGTTCTCGCGACAGCTGCTCAGGACGTCAGCAATGGAGGGCGTCTGCGCACGAAGATGACCCCATTCCGATGTTGGTCAGCACCTATTTGAGGTCTGATTTTTCTAGTTTGCAGTTCATCTTGATTAGGAGAAAAATGCGAGATTCAGGATCTGCAAGAGATGCTAGAGCCTTTGCTCTAACAAAGGCATTTTTACTTTTGTTTTCACTCACCTCTCCAAAGTTTTATCATGAATAATTGTCAGTCAAGTTGTCTTGTGTATATTAAAACATACCTATGTGCCCAAGGTCATGAGATCAGCATTATTGAGCCAGTAGTTGCCGTGTTGGTTTAGTCTGAACACAACCACTTTCTATTTCTTTGGGGTCTTTTATTGTCTCACTATGCAGTACGCCAGTACTGTAAAAATGTGTTCTTGAGTTTAGTTTGTCCATGCCATTCGATTTCATGCTTTATTTTGTATGACTTAGATGTATTGAGCAGCTGCATGGCAAGTACAAGGAAGATTACCAGTACAACAAGGAGGCTGCAACAACAAGTTGAGCTTATCAATCAAGGCAAGAAATTCTACATATTCTTCTGAATGAACATGTACCGTTCCCTGCTATTACATTATTGAATAATTGCGTACTGCTTTGGTTTTATTCTATTATGGAGATGATGATGACTTTGCCCATTTTTCTTGAAAAAACTGAATTGAGTAACTTTGTTGTGACAAAAACAAGTACGGTATATATGCCAATGTTATTGGGAGAAACTGAGATACCAAATAGATTATGCTTATCATATCTTATAGATACTGTTCCTATTTCTTGTTACCTTTTTGGAGAAAACTGTTGACACTTGCATATTTTTTCAAGTTCAGTTTTGTCCACTGCAGGGTAACCTTGAAGAGAAGCTTGCAACAAAATATTATAGAAAATGAGGTCTCACATTGTGAATATTTAGTTGATGCACTTGTGTGTTGTTAGATGTTGCATCTTTGTTTTTGTTGATGATTCATGTATGTAAATTCTATCGAATTATGTCCGAAGATTCGTGAATCTGTAACTCTGATTGGTGTAAGATATTGATATTACTGTTTCTATGTTTAAATATTCTCAATATTGGAACAGCTATGTGTAAATCTATTAAAAAAAATGTCCATTGGTTTCTATTTTTCCTGGCGGTTACATTTGACAGGGATATACAATTTCCCTGGTTTGCCAAAGCTGACACGTACATCATCCTGTCGGGCCAAAACCGTCAGAGAAATGAGTAAAAACCGACATGAATAAAGTCCCTGTCGGCCAGCCGATAGGCATATTTTATTTTCCCTGTCAAGCTATGCCTGACGATTAAACCTGACGGTTGGCCGACAGAAAATACTATTCCTGTCGGTATAACTTATATTCCTGTCGGTTTATGGCTCACAGAAATATTCCTGTTTTTGGTAGTGTGTACATTTGCTTGCCGGCCTCATGAGTGTGTTCCCGTGCGGCGTCTGCTAATCACACCTGGCAAATCACGTTTTAGCGTGTCCGCGATAGAAAACAGTCGCCCCTGGTCCGTAGTCACAAGCAGTGGCAGCAGCGGCCTGTGGCGTGCGATATAAAATAGTTGCTCCTGATCCCTATACGCATCCCGTGTGGGAGAGGCGTGTGCCGCACGTATTCGAATTTTCATAGTAAAAATCTCTTTGACTGGCAGCATATGCTTGGATGCAACGCCTCACAAAAAAACATAGTGGGAGCCCTAGCAGTAGAAAAAGGCAGCCGTTATTCACAACATGCCGCACTAGTTAAATGCAGGGTTGGGAAATTTACAAATGCTTAGTTGTAGAATACACATGATTAGTTGCCAAATTACAGAAACACATGTTCGTGAGTCCTAGCAAGTTAAATGAAGATTTATCGGGATTATCAAAGTAGTATTTAATGTATTTCACATAACCAGCATCAAGGATTTTAGGAGGTTCTCCATCTCCATGAGTAGCCAGTACAACTATTTTTTTGGGTGTTTTGTGTTCCATATTTATAACTAAAGATATAAAACAACTTAAAAAATAAAATAAAATTACTTAGTAATAAAGCAAACAAGCATACATGAGAATATTCATCCTATGCTATTGCTCCCCGGCAACTGCGACAGAAAAGGTCTTGATAACCAAAAAGTGTAGGGGATTGTTTGTAGCATTTTTGATAAATAAGAATGTCAAACCCAACGAGGAGCTAAAGATAGAATTATTATTCTCCAAGCTTTATCGGCGACCGATACAAGTCTACTTGCAATAATGTTCACTTTACCTAGTACAAGAAATAAAACTAGTTTGTAGGTGTAATTGGATAGGTTTGCAAGATAATAAAGAACGTGAAAATAAAATTTAGGTCCTATTTTAATATAAAAAAATAGGTAGTTTAGCGAGTGTGAAAAAGTAGTGGTAGGATTTGCGAGATTTTCCTAGACAATTGATAACTAGATCGGTCGTCGTCGTTTTAATTTTATATGAAGGAGAGGCATGAGCTAACATACTCTATGTACTTGGATCATATGCAGTTATGATTGGAACTGTATCAAGCATCTGCAACTAATGTAGATCATTAAGGTAAAACCCAACCATAGCATTAAGTATAAAGTCCCCTTTATCCCATATGCAACAATTCTCTTACACGGGTTTAAGTTGTCGTCACCCTCGCACTATAAGCGAATCATGAACAATTGCAACACCCTATAGCGGCAATCCCCCAACTATAAGCATATGCAACACGTGGGGGATTGCCGCTATAGGGGACTTTATACTTAATGCTACAGTGGACTTTATATTAAGGTAAAACCCAACCATATGCAACAATTGCAACACCCTATAGCGGCAATCCCCCACGTGTGTACGGCATGGAAAGCACTATAGGACAGCACCATAATAAAATATGCAACTCGAACCAATAACGATTATCAATCAACCCATAGGACAAAATGAATGTACTTAAACATCATAGTATGGTAATACATCATTGGATAATAATATGAATCATAAAACACCATGTTCAAGTAGGGGGTACATTGGGTTATGGGAGAGTGGAACGCTAATAATAAATGAGGGAAGGTGATGGTGGTGTTGAGGAAGACGGCAGAGTTGTTGGTGTAGATCACCGCCATGATGGTTCCCCCGGCGGCACTCCGGCGCCACCGAGAGAGAGGGGAAGAGAGCACCCCTTCTTCTTCTTCTTCTTCTTCCTTGGCCTCCCACCTAGATGGGAGGAGGATTTCCCCTCTGGTCCTTGGCCGCTATAGGTCCCGAAGGCAGGAGCCCCTCCGAGATTGGATATCTCTCTCTGTTTTTCTTCTCTTTTCGCGACTCTGTTTCTGGCCGAAAACCGTTTCTTTTACAACCAGAGATCTATAACTTCAATTGGGCTGAAATTTTTACACGATTTGTTTCTTGAAGTAAGCTTCCTTGCGCCCAAAGGAAAGCTCCAACTGACTGACGAGGTGACCACAATACATCACCCAACCCCTTGGGATGGGGCATGCCTTGTTGTCTTGTGGAGGTTGTGGGCCTTCGTTTGCGTTGATTCTTCCTCCCAAAAATCACATATTTTCAAAATGAACTCTGTAAAATTTTATCATGTTTGGACTTCGTTTGTTATGGATTTTCCGCGAATTTTTTTTTTTTTTGCAAAAAACAGGAACTAACACTGGGCACTCGGTCAATATATTAGTCCCAAAAATAATATAAATTGTTGCCTATAGTATATGAAACTTGTAGAATATTGACATGAAACAATCAAAAATTATAGATATGATGGAGAAATATCAGTGCACGCCTCGTCTCTCTTGGGCACAGGTGAGGTTTCGGTTCGGTGAGGGTTGTCGGAGTCCGATGTGATGGACTCCCTACTCCACTGCCTCAGTTTGTGCCGGACTGGAAGACTTGGGCATTCGCTTGTGTCTGTCCCAAATTAGGGCTTTGCCTTTCCGATTCCCTAATGCTCCCCTAAACCTTGTTAACAAATCTCTAAGGTGTTTTGTAACTAATTAACATTTTCATATGATCAATGTGTGCATCTCAAATTCTAATCAACTAAACAAAGTGTACCTTGCCAAACTGGCGCACCTGCCGCTGAGCTGCCCAAACTTTGAATTCGTGAGGGGGAGAAAGTAGAATTATAATGGTCAAAATAGTCCCTGATGTCAAAAGCTGACATAGATAAGGGATCGCGCCACCACATATTAGACATGTATTTTTCAATAAAGAAATGTTAAAGTTTTATTTAAAACAAACAGCTACCGCAAAGCCGCACCGTCCCAAATACACTCACTTCATTTCCCCTCTCGGTCCGGAGCAGAGCCGGTCGAAAAAAAAAATTGGGCCCGGTGCGATATAAAATAATTATTTTTTATACTAAATTTTTATACTTGCCTAAAACGAAGTGCACCATATTATAATTTTAATTAATATATTCTATTACTCAGTCACATAATAATGTTTTCAAATAATATATTCATTATTACACAATTGTAATGTATATCATTGAAAGTTTTGTTTCTACAAAATTTAAATTGTATGATTACCAACTCCTTTTCTTGTTAAAAAAAATCGTTCAAATTAATTTCTAATATTGTATAAACTATATAGTGTATACATATATATTTATATATCTATGTGTATTTTCATATATATTTTAATATTATTGAATAAAATGGTATATATTTCTAAAGCATACATACAAATAAATATTTTAATAGTGGTTCTAGTATATATTAGGCAACCATATTCATAGAAACTTCTAGGGTATAACAAATGTGACTTGCAAGTTGGGTTCAGCAATACAATCGTCGAAAACCAAACATGTGGATTGTACTTTTACGCATGATTTGATTATCTCACATGCTCATCAAGATTCACTTGTCTTGATTTGATGCAAATGAGATTTCCTACCCATTTCTCTAATGAAGAATTGTGCATTGGTTTAAACATTCAAATCTTGTTATTATAAATTTCATTATAATACTAAGTCATTCATCATAAAGAGGGACTAGCGTATTTAAACTCAACTTCGCCAGTCACATTGGTTTGCCTCTGAATGGTATAAACTATTAGTATGTGTTGTGTATTTGTGCTTCTTCAAATTAAGGCTCTATTTTATGCATTTAATAATCTTTCAGATGTAATGTATAATTGTATAGTGTTTACTAGTTTAATTTGTAGTGGGACCCTCCACTCTTGGGGCCGGGGGCGGTCGGCTCTTTTGCCCGACCAATGGACCAGCCCTGGTTCGGAGTGTGAGAGCTCGGCAGCAAGGCCAGGCCATCGGACGGACGCGACATGGCATGGGGGTTTGGTGATGGCTTTGCTCTACTTCTCGCTCTTGCGCCCGTGTGAGTATCCCTTCCTAAGACGCATCTCTCTACTACTCTTAAGCTCGTCAAACACCCACACGTACGCTAGGGAAGAACACTCGCACGTCACGGTTCTGCTGGTCAGAGACACGGGATGGAGGGAGTGGGAGGCACCCGCATTTACTGTAGGGGCGCCCAGGTGTTGAAAGTCATGTCTTACAATCTATCTTTACTGGTCATGTCATATATGCTTCCTTCTTTTTTCGAATGTTGTTGACAAATTTTTTTAATATTGTATTTGCTTGCTTTTACACCACGGTATTGAGATATACTCTTAATCAGCTATAAAAGAGCAAAAACTCATTTCATCTGGAATACCATTGCAGAAAATTATATGTAGTGGTCATGCCATATCTGCTTCCTTCTACGCTAAACTACTGAGATACATACTTAATCAGGTGTAGAAGAGTTAGAAAACTCTCGAGCTAATTTGTGAAATGTAGCATGAACCATGGTATAGATCATATTCGTTGTTATTCTCAAACCATGGTATAAGTAGCTTGTATGGAAGAAGAATAGCTTTTTATTATATATAGTAAGCAAATTCCAGCCAAATATCAGCATTAACATCAAGAAAGAACCCAAGCTTAAAAGCAGGAATATAATTTCACATGTTATGTATATAATCCACTGGGCATAGAAACCTTCCGAATATATAATGCTGTATTTCAAATCAGTGAATTGTTTTAGAATATTTTTTAACCATTTCATGTCCAGAATCAGGCAAGCATGGCTCATACTTAACCGGTTGATTCTTTAAACATGGCAGTGTTGATCCATCCGGCGAAATGCAAGCCCCTATACTGATATGACTATAAACATATATAGGCTAGACAGAATGATTTTTCTTGTGTGAAGCTGGGCTCCTGTTTTCCCGTCTGTAGGTTCCGCGTGCTAATTGATTCGGTCGTAGATACAAACTTCTCGTCAAAGTAGAATGAATATGTAGATGCATGCTGAACTATATATTTCCTGCCAATATGGTCTGTCAAGTACTTGCTTGATTTCATTGATTTCTTGGTACTTCTGTCAGTTCTGTGTATCGTTGCTTGGACGCTTACTGTTTAGAATCTCAGTTCAAATATGGTCTGTCGTTTCCTTGGTTAAATGTATGAGGCGATATGTGTTCACGAACGGTCAGCTATATATAGGATACCCATTACAAGTGCACCACCATTACAAGAATTCGTTTGTGTGATTCAAATATGTTAGCATGAACCTGAGACAGTTCCATTTAATTTTTATCTGGCCTTTGACGTGTGATACTTCATGTATTTCACAATATCTGTCATGCGCACCGACAGTGCAGGCAGGCGAAAATGTAACCAATATAGTTGGACATTAATTTGAAGTATTAGTAATGTATCGTGTGAGAAAAAGTATGGCCCAGTTCCATCAACTCTATTATGATTACTGTTTTTAGGCTGTTATCATAACTTCTTTCACAGCAGCTATAACTATTGTTCTTTTGGTATAATTTTGACTGCCAATGCTGTACCAGGCTAACCTTCATCACCATCAAGAGGAATGGATCCGTTGGCGAGCGAACGGTCTACAACTATGTCGTGACGTTCTGCAATGCCGCAGCTATGGTTGCCTATGCCGCGCCCGTGAGTAACTGGCTAGGCCACCTACACTGGGATATTCTACTTCTATGCTGTGGGGAGGACCCTCCGGATCATTGGCTGGTTGATTGTGACCGAGATTGCATGGGTGATCGCGCTTGCAATCATTTACTTTGGTTTCTTCTATGTAGGCCGCCACAAGGATGTATGTGTGATGGTGTTCGACATCTTGGGAGCCATCACCGCGCTCCTCATGTAAGGTCTTCTGCTGGCACTAGTAGGGAAAAGTCTAGCAGTAGCGTGGGTTAAACGCGCTACTGGTACGACGCTACTGCTAAGTTGGTCCACCTGCGCTACCGCTATCCATATGTAACAGTATTGCCTTTTGTATAGCCCGCGCTACTATAATTATTTTCTGATTTTTTTCTACAACATATTTCCTTTGTATTTGTAGAGGTTTTATTCAATAGTCTATATCATATCATACACACAATAACTCATCATGATCATAACAAGTCATCATCATCATAATAATAACAACTCATCATAATAGTTATATAGGAACTAGCTCATCATTCTAGCACAATGTAGCACATAACTCATCATCATCATAGTCATATAAGAACTAGCTCATCATTCTAGCACAATGTTTAGCACATAACTACCTAAGACCTGCTACTCTATCGAAGGTAAAATAGCATAAAATAGGTAAACTCCTGAATCTCCATTATGGAGAATACAGATGAACATGTCTCCCATTTGTGGGCTGCGCTTGATGTTGCCCCCAAATAGTTCCCTGCGATCATTCAGAGTTTTTCTCCAGTCTTTGATTGTCAGGACGTCATCTCTTTGACGAATCGTGTATGCACTGCGGTGACACGTAGGCCAACTTGGCCGTAAGCTAATAATGTTCATGTCCCCTTTCATTTCCATAACACGAGGCACACAATCCGTCGGGAGGTTCCGTTGAACAAAATCATAATAACATACTTAGCAAAATGTAGTTAGCTTCAAAAGATGCACTGGTGACATAATAGGAAAAATCTTACCATGATATCTCGATGGATGTTAACGTAGTTCAACACGTGGACTAGTGGCACGTATTGATCATAACTTGGAGGAATATGATGACTCGTCTTAAAAGTCTCAACATCTTTAATCCATCAAACAAAATGATTTATCTCCTTGCATGTTAGCTCAGATCCATAAGTGTAGTAGGTTTTGTCTACTACTTTCCGTACATTTCTTGAAGAATGGAAATAAGTTGTCAACTATTTTTAAATAAACAATATAAATTACTTAATAAATTTGTTTGAGAAACTCACATAGAGGTAGAAGTGGAAGCGTATCAACATCGACCCAAATGCCGATATTATCTTCGATGTCATCTTCAGGACCAAGATCGAAGGTGACATGCATACCCTCCTAAAAACCATACGCCTTGCATAGTGCGCCCCAATTCGAGCAACCAAAATGGGAGTAGGTCACCGCATTGTATAGCTTTACGGCAAAAGCGTAACCATGTTGGGTCCGGAGGTGAACTTCCTTTTTCTCCATATTCTCATGATCTTCGAAATCCAGCTTCTCCAAGACATAACGTCTCGCATGGCAGGGGATGCACTAGTCGAATTGTAAAAAACGAAAATTACACGTTGAAGAAGCAGAAATCATGCTTAATTATGAAAAAAGAATTGTAGTCGTTGCGTACCGTACAAACATCGAAGGTCTCGTCGAGCTTAATACTGAAGCATCGACCGTCTTCCAGGTGAGGCCTGTAGCACAGACCCCGGTCGTCTCCGCAGTAGTAGCACTCAGGGATCCAATCGTTGTCAAACATTTCCTATGTTCATAATTCAAAGATTAAAAATCGATCGACGGTAATTACCAGGAAACGCAACACACAGATCACTATTCAGCACCGGTTGACTTTTGGTCCATCGAGTCTTCCTTGTTGCACTCTATCTCACATGGTGTATATGGTGGGCACTCCCTCTCTGGTATTGCGACCGGCGGTGATGGTCGCTCCTCCCTTCGTTCCCGAGTGCATTACACCAACATGTCTAGCACACCGGAACGAAGGAGAAGCACATTCGGGATTTTTCTCTCTCATATATGGAGCAACGAGCCCCAACAGACTGAAAGTCAACCCGTTACATATATGGAGCAATGACATAAAAAATGGAAGCACCACATGAGGAGTCACACATGAGCATGTAAACACTATTGATATTTTCATTTCTTCACATATTCATTTCAAAAATACTAGCTTCATTTTTTTCACATTTTCATTTTCATTTCTTCACATGTTCAAACAGAGTCAAGTTCCTTACATTTTCATTTCCAAAAAAAATCATATCTTCACATTTTCATTTAAAAAAAATACAGGCCTCACATTTTCATTTCATAAAAAAAATACATGCGTCACATTTTTCAATTCAACATTTTTGGATTTTATTTCTCCCAATAATTCCCCTAAAATGTTCATATATTTTTTATGCACTTGATAATCAATTTATAATGAAACTTCTGAAATTCAATATATGTACTACAAAAACTAAAGAGTTTTTTACATCTGTGCCCCTAGTTCCTTAGCTGTGCTCATTCATTCCCACGTCCTTAAATTTTGCTCACTTTTCCCCAGTCCCTAGCCCGAAACCCTCACCAAAGGTCACAATGGAGGATGCCGTCGGGTCAATGGTTTGACCGTTAACTCTGACGAGTGGGGCCGCGCTGGACTGCGTCGCCCGTTGGACCTGACGAGTGAGTCTGTCCCGCCCCATTTCCGGCCACACGGACACCGAACGGACGTGCACGCGCTTTCTCCTCGTCCGCCTCGGGGACGTGTGGCGGCCTTCCAACTACCCCCACAGCCAAAAGTAAATGTGCACGTGCGGCGGGCCCCGGTCGTCAGCCACCCATGTTCGGGTCGTCGTCCTTCTTTAAATGGAAACCGGCCAGTCCACAGTACCTTCCATCCTTCCAGAGCCGCGCCTGCCCCCTCCACCCCCGGCAGGATACAAACCCTAGTCCGCCGGCGACAAAACCAAACCCTAGCGAATAGCCACCATGGGCATCTTCTCAGGGGCCGGCTTGAGCTCCGGCAAGAAGAAGGGCAAGGCCCCCGCCGTCCTCTTCCCGTCCGCCTTGGCGCAC
This sequence comes from Elymus sibiricus, assembly GCA_039707655.1. Classification (NCBI taxonomy): domain Eukaryota; kingdom Viridiplantae; phylum Streptophyta; class Magnoliopsida; order Poales; family Poaceae; genus Elymus; species Elymus sibiricus. Next base: position 493,527,277 of record CM077667.1, read on the forward strand.
GCTACCCCCGCCGTCCTCTTCCCGTCCGCCTCGGCAGCGGATTAGTGTCCCAGTGCACCAGGTGAGGTGGCACTGGGAGCACACCATCCCTCTCCCCTACCCCGATGTGATCCTGCCACACTACTGGCACTTGGATCCGGAGAGGATCCCAGTGCCGGCGGTTCCACGGTCGGCGCGGGCGCATGCGGAGGAGGTGAGGCGCCGGCGGCAGCAGCTCACGCCCGAGCAGCGGCTCGATCCGGCCTATGCTGCAGACTCTCCCAATTGGGAGGTCTGGTTTGCGTTTGAGCACGAGGAGCAGCGCCGGCATGGCGTCCGCGACGTGCGGGCTAGCACCCCGCCGCCCCTCATCGTACGCGATGAGGACCAGGAGGCGGAGGCCGCATACCAGGAGGCGCTGGCACTGGCAGCTGTCCTCCGTGAAAGCGAGGAGGAAGAGCGGCGCAAGGACTAGGAGGAGGAGGCGGCTTACCAGGCGCGGATGGCGGAGGCCATTGCGCTCTCCGCTGCTGGCGACTGCGTCGTGCCGCCGCTGGCCCCGCCGTCCCCTGCCAGGCTCGAGCAAGCGCCGCCCGCCCTCACGCCCCACGAGTACGTCTGGGAGGGGGTGGTGCGGGATTGGGTGAGCGCGCCACCCATATGGATGCTGGCGACGCCGAAGCAGGAGCGGGACTACCTGGAGTTCTGGCGACAGCAGCACCTGCGGGCGGAGCGTCGCGAGGGTCAGCGGCTCGAGGAGTTGGAGAAGGACGCCGAGGAAGAGGAGGAGGAGCGCCGTGCCGAAGCGCAGGCAGCGGCGGTGCAGCCACCAGCGGACGACGTCGCCACCGCCTGGGAGACGTCGTTCCCCTGGGCTGGCCCGGCGCCGACCCTTGTCGGTTTTAATGTTTTTAGTTAATGCCTGGCAGACTTGTGAACTCTCGTCGGCCTTTATGGCCGGCATTAATGTATAATTAAAGTTAACGCAGGTTGATGTGATTTGATATGATGTTTTGACTGTGATGTGATGTTTGAATTTGAATTTTGACTGACATTTGAATTATAAGCAACATTTGAAATCCATTGCTCCGTGATGTTGCAATGATCATGTTAGCCTAGGTTGCAATGATCTAACAACAAATAAAATAAAAATACAAACAAATGATCATGTTAGCCTATGTTGGTGAGCTCCGAAAAGTTAGGGTAAACATGCCATTTCCAATATAAATCATGATAAAAACAGTTTAAATTTTCAATAATAAAAATATAAGTTCAGATCCTTCTTATTCACACTAAAATGAATCTATGGTGATTTTTTTAAATTTTCATAAACCCAAACCCACTATCACTCTCTTCTTGGACTCTATACAATCTCGTACGTGATAGCTCATTTGTGTGAAGGAGTTTTCATGGAAATGTCCATAAACCAAGATTATTATTTTTTGTCATAACCATGTCACATACAACGGCATTGTGCGCAGGTCTTCCATTTTTTGATTATTTTTGAATTTGTTCTTCTCATTTGAACTTGGAGATGGTAGCTTACCTCAAAAGAATATTTTCCATAAAAATATCCCTAAACCAAGTTTATATTTTTTATGGTAACTATGTCTTATGAAACGACGAACCGCGAAGGTTTGCTATTTTTTGATTTTTTTGAATTAGTTAACATCATTTGAAAGTTGGTCAAACCTAAGATAATCCCGCTGACCGGCTCAAAACCCCGCAGCATCTCTCCAAACCCTAGCGTCGAACTGCAGCCGTCCGATCATACCCTAGCGCCAAGCGACAGCCCTCAGATCTGGTCTTCTAGAAGGAATTCATAGGGCGGGCCGCGTGCAGGCTGCGCGCTGTTGGATCACATGGACGGCTCCGCACCGTTGGATCGTTGGGCGATCCGCGAGAGGTTGGTTCTGCTCGCCCACTCGCCTGTCCCAAAATGCAAACAAGTCCTTGTTGGGCTTCGCAAGGCGTTGACCTGTCGAAGGCCCACAAGGATAAAAGAGGCCTATAAAATGGTGCACGCGCTGGTTCTGTTTTTTTATTGATTTGATTGCATCGTCACCCTTTTCTTTATGGGCCCTTTCTTTATTGATTTGATTGCACCATTTGTTTCTTTTTTTATTTGATTGCACCAAATTAGTTTCATCCTGCAAAAAATAGTTTATTTTCCTTCTTCTTTTTCAACATCACCATGGTTCATATTAGATTGAAAACATCATTACACAACCGGATATCTCATATTTAGAAAGGAAAAAAAATCATAAAAAAGCATGCAGGATGTAAAAACTACATACTACTACATAATAAAACCTATCTACTCTTCGTCGGAGATGTCGATGACCTCCGTGCCCTCCGGTGGATAAATGGCCGCCTGCTGCGGCTCCGCCCCCTCCGGCACCTGCGGCTGCTCCGCTACCGCCTCCTCTGCCTTTATCTCCGCCTCCAGCTCGTCGAACAGGGCGTCAGCCTCTGCCTGCCTCTGCCGGATGAGCCGGCGGTTGGCCTCCACCTCGGCCTCATCCCGGATGGAATCCAGGATGGCCTACTGCTCCGCCATCTCCTCCGGCTGGTTGATGGCGACCTCCGCCTCCGCCTCCGGGTCGTCCTCCTCCATGGGCGCTGGCTGATGCTCCTCCTCCTCCTCATCCTCCTCCTCCTCCTCCTCCTCCTCCTCCTCCTCCTCCGTCTCCGGCGAATCCGGAGGGAGACCCGCAGCAATGCGGGCGGCACGGCGAGCCTGCATTTCCGCCTCGATTTACAGGCGCCGCTCCGGAGTGAGCTGGGCGTACGTGGTGATGAGGTGCCGGACCATCCTGACGGCGACGGAAGTGCGAGAGGAGGCGTATGGGCTCGGGCGGCGGTGGGGTGGAGGGAGGAGGAGGATGTGCAAGGGCTGGGGGACGACGGCCGGCTTAAATAGCCGGCTAATGGCCTCGGGCGGCGATTCGAAGCGGCACCATGCGGCGTTCACACCGCGCCGACGGTCGAGACGCCCGTCGGACCGTCGGGTTTCCCGACGAGTCTGCGTGGGCCATGCCGTTAGCCCAACGTGGCGGGCGCCTGTGAAAAGACGCCTGCAAAACGGGATGGAGGGAGTGGCATGCTTCGGCCCAACAGTCCACCGAAACCAGGGCCCCACTCGTCAGTAGTTAACGGTCAAACCATTGACCTGACGGCATCCCCCGTGTGACCATTTATGAGGGTTTCGGACTAAGGAGTGGGGAAAAGTGAGCAAATGTTAAGAGCGTGGGGATGAATGAGTAGAGCTAAGGAACGAGGGGCACAGGAATAGAAAGCCCAAAACTAAATTAGTAAAACACCCTAGTTGTAACCCTAACATCTATCCATCCATACATCTATCTATCTATCTATATATCCATCCATCTGTCTATTTATGCAATGTATCAAAAATACCCTAGTTCTAACCCTAACCTAGTTCTAATCCATCCATTTATGCAATGCAGGAGGGAGGGAGGGGTGGAGGGAGTGGTTTGGAGGGAGAGGGAGGGAGGGGTGGAGGGAGAGGGTCGGAGGGAGGGAGGGATGGAGGGACAGCGTGGGAGGGAGACATACCGGGAGGGTGACGGCGGCAGCGGACGACGGCATCGGGGGTAGATGAAGAGGATGGTGAGAGTGGAGAGGGAGAGTGAGGCCGTGCATGCGGGCCGGAGAGGATAAGGTGGGATTAGTAGTAGCGCGGGTCACCGGCCCACGCTGCTGCTAGCCAACCTAGTTGTAGCGCGGAGCAGTAACACACGCTGCTGCTAAGTTGGGCGAGTGAGCTGGGCCCGATCTGGCCGCAATAGCAGTGCACGTGGGGCGGGCCGCGCTACTGCTACTTACCTACCTGTAGCATTGGTAAGCGCCACACGCTACTACTAATTAGCAGTAGCGTTGCGCCCCAACCTAGCGCTACTGCTAAGGTTCTATCTATAATAGTAACACAGTTTGAAATGTGTTCCGTTAGACCGTGTTACTAAGTGGTGTCAACTGTCACACATAGTAATTGTTACCATATATTAAAAAATGTGTTACATTTACATTATAGTAACATGTTTATTATGTGTTACCAAACACAGTGGTGACACTTTTTTGTAATTATAGTAACACCCATAGTAACATGTTTTCATGGGCATAGAACATTAATGGTAACATGTTTTTGTAACTGTAGTAACACAATTGGTAACACACTTTTTTATCGTCGAAACACAACTAGTAACATAATATCCAAATATCGTAACACTATAATTTTTAGTTGTCAACTACTCTAGTAACAAATTTTGTAACTGTAGTAACACCATCGGTAGCACTACTGTATCAATATGGTAACATAATTAATGTATTTTTTATCATTAACCATAAATTCAATACCCATTTTATGGAATATAATTATATTTAATAAAATAAATGCATTATTCTTGGCATCATTAAAATGATATAGAAATTGAAGCACAACACATATATAAATATAAAACATGAAGATATTTATTACGGAGATACAAGAGTGTATGATACATATGTATTACAATAAAGATATCATTCATATAATTTTGAGCATACAAAACACAACTATGGAGAATATTACAGCATAACACTTGCATCAATTCGACAAAAGAAAAAGATCTTGTGGATGATATGACATTTTTCAATCTATCAATGTAAAACTACGACTATTGGTAGCTAAAATATTCAAATTTTATTTGCTTCTGGACCCAAGAATTCAGAAGCAACTCAATTATCCTTCTCTTGAATCTGTAAGAGAGAATTGCACCTTAGATATATGTGATTAAATGTACACGAATATGTATTCAAAATATGGAACAGAAGATTTTAACTTACAAAAGCTGAATCGAAGGCCAGACAATTAAATATCCTGAAGAGAAAGCCTCACCAATTGTCTTGCAATCAGACACTTCCCTTACCAACACATACTATCAAGAATAGGTTGATCTATGCGCACAAGGGCAAATTCAGCACATAACTCGATACCACCAGCCTTAGTTCTTAGATCAGTACTCTGAATAGTACCATACGCAGCATTCCGCTTGTTGGGGGATATGTTGAAGTCTTGAAAACTACTATTATCTGAATTTCCAGCAAAGGTTCACAGTAATAAGAGAAGAGAGATTCAGAGATTAGTTCTAGTCAATTTCCAAGTTGTAGATGTGGCAGGTGTAGGTGATGGAGAAGAAACCGTGGAGAGCTTGGAGAAGAATAGTAGCAGAGGAGCCTTGGGGACGCACTACAATAGAGATGCTAGAAGAAAGAGAAGGCACGACTGCATTGTTTGGTGGAGGGCGCCACAAGACGGAGACTCACGCGGAGAACCAGACACCGTGGCTCCCTGTCTGGTGAGGCGTGTGACTTCACCTTCCTCCTGTTATGGCCGTCAGGAGAAGGCAACCTTCTCTCGATCTGGTGATTTCCTCTGGTTCGATCCCGCCTGACACCAGGAGAAGGAGAGCGAGTAGTGGCGAATGCAGAAATAATTTTCAGGTGTGGCGGAGATTATAAAGGAGAAAAGCATGTAAAATACAAATGTCCAAAAACTCTCTAGAATATTAGATTTATAACACTTTGGGTTCTGCAAATACAACTAAAATCCAAATTTAAGTAACATATCGATTTATCCTGCATGTACTCGTTTTTTGTTCGGTGCAGTTTTACATCATCATCACCACCAGCTACGTACTTGTAGTACCAGGTCGATGTCCAGCACATAGGTGTACTAGCACATTTGGCTCCAATGTTAGGTGTGGAGCTGCCAAGCCTTGCCAGATAGCTGGCTCTGCCACTGAGAGCGAAGCCTCACACAGCCCGCTAGACGCCGTTGCTGAGGTGTCTAGTGGGTCGCGCGACCATCGGCGAATTCGACAAGACGCGCGACAACATCAAACGCGGCCACATCGACATTGGCGAGGAGCATGACTTCATGCCTGGTCGTGTCGTGCGGGTGTTGTGCATCGTGTCCGTTCTTTTCGGAACGATCAATCTACCCGGTGGCTATGTAGTTGTGCGTGTGTATTTGGCCCACTGCCTTCACTAGGTGCACGGGCCAACTTCCAATGAAAATCGATGTGATTCTGCTAGCCCTGTGTACGTGCGCGTACAAGCGTTCTGGCCGGAAGGAATCGCCATCGTCCGTCGTATCGGGCATTGTTGTAAGCCTGGACCGCCTCAACCTTATCCCTTGCGCCAGCAGCCTTGTCTCGCGATGCACTATCCACTCCTTCTCGTAGCTCTCTCCCACCCCTCCTCTCTCTTAGGCCTCTCGAGCTCGTGCTCTATAAAAGGTCGCCGACGTCGCCGTTTGTTGTCCTTGTGGCAAGAGACCACCCCGAGCACTGTAGATCCGTCTCGTCACCCTGTTCGGCCCTCTAGAAGGAATCACGTCAAGCCACTACAAATCAACGACATGGTCTTTGTCTTCTTCGCCTCCGATTGGCTGCCACCATCGCTCGATCTCCACCTCCGGCGAAATCCCGGTGCCTCTTCTGGCCTCCTTGACTCCTGAGGCACGTCGCCTCCAGCACAAGCCTTCCCGAGGCCTACCTCAATGAGGTTGTCCTCTCACAGTCGCCGTTGGCACATCTCTACGGCGATTTGCCTCGGCCGCCGCTCGACAATTTTTCTAGTTCCCCCTATAATAGAGCCTGTAACACTATGTATCAACCATGATTATGTGTTACTACGTTGAACTACGTAACGCATTTCACTAACACATATTTATATGTTTGTCAAAATCTATGTAACACATTCGACCAACACATATTTATATGTTACTATTACGATATCCCTGTAACACATTTTGAGGCCTTACACAGTAGGTGTTACTGCTTGTCGTTGGACACAAAATGATGTGGTATAGTAATTTCCCTTGTCACACATTTTTCAATCTGTTACATGATTGTGTTACTTAAAGTCTGTTTTCTTGTAGTGGACCCTCTACATCATGGGCAAGGTGGAGGACAGGATGGCTGCGCAGGCGCGAGAGGCGAGGAAGCAAGCGTAGATGCGTCGCACCATCGAGCTGCCGCCGGTAGTGTAGAACCGCTTCGGCCAAAGGGCTGTGTGCGCTATTCTATGAATAGAGTAACAAAGATGAAACGCTTATCATGTTCTAATGCAGGGACGGCTTGAAACGGGGAGGGAAACAGATTCCCCTGTGCCAAAATGTTTAAGACCTAGAGAATTTTGTTTTGCCGACGAAGGGTAACTATGATCAAACCCCTATCTTATAACTACTCAAATGCTTTCTCAAATCTCAATGCCTCAGCATGAGAAGTTAAAAAGTTGCTGGACCTAACTGAACCTCTATATTTAGCTCCTTGAATTAATTTTGGACCAATTCTTCCATCCTTTGTGACATGCGTTTTTTAAAAGTTCCCAGTATGTCATCAATCATTTGAATGGTTCAAATGCACCATATACAACAATTCAACTACTCCCTACAATCTGATCCAAATAATTGTTGCACATCTAGTAGATCGGAGGAAGTACAAACATACTATACTTCATCTAATCAAACAATTCAAAATAAAACATGCATATATATATATACTTTATCCAAAAGCCATCACATAGCATGTCTTATGTCGTGGACCAATCTCATGTTACATGAACTCGAGCATTTCCATGCTCGCCATCACCACGGTTGCCACCATGGCCGAACACCGATTGGGCAAAAATCACACCACAAGTTACCAATATTGCCTTGTGCTGTAATCCATCGAGCTCGGACTATGAACATGATAGCATGCTCTTTGGTCTTCTTCTCTTTTGCAAGCCTCTACTCCTCGAGTGCAATCCACGGTTGCCACCATGGCTGAACACCGATTGGGCAAAAATTACACCACGAGTAAGTTCCCAATATTGCCTCGTCGTGTAATCCATCGAGCTCGGATCTATGAACATGATAGCATCCTCTTTGGTCTTCTTCTCTTTTGCAAGCCTCTCCTCCTCGAGTGCAATACTACCCTCCTTCACTTCCACCTTTCTTGATTGCGCCGCCACCTTTGCTCTCCACTTCTCATCCTCCATGAACTTGAGCATGTTCCCCCTTGCCGCCTTATCTTCTTTCCATTCGGCCGAGAATGCTTTCTTGGTCTCGATTGTAGCATAAAGCTATTCTTTTTCACCACTGGGAAAGGACTTATAAGTGAACAACAATTAGTGACGGGCGCGATGTGTTACCCGCCACAGCTATTTTGAAAAAGTAGCAGTGGCGGATAACCAAATGGGCCCGTCACTGGAGCTAGCCAGCAGTGACGGGCGGAAATAACCACCTACCACAGGTGTGCTCTCCCATATTTGCACGTGTGCTGAAAGTGAGCAGTGGCGGGTGATATGGAGTATCCGCTGCAGTTGCCTTAACTAACAGTGACCGGCAAATATTATGCCCGCCACAGCTAAGTTATGTTGGCCGCACAAAATATACATTTTATACATCCAGAAATTAGCACTAGCGGCTACCCGGTATCACCCGCCACAAGTATTATAGCTCGAAAAAATTCCAAAAAAAGTGTACGTACTAAACCTGCTAGTCGGCATTTCCCAGTGCCCGCGGCTGCTAGTTGGCATGGCGGGCATCCAAGATGCAACCGGATGCAACACCAACATGGACAGAAAGACGCACACCGGACGAAGCCACCAACCCAAACGAAGCAAATGGCCCTAAACCTCATTGGCCAAGCCAAGGACCGCCGGCGATCCCCACCCAACCACGCAGTGGCGGACTTAGCGCAATGGGCCAAGCTGGGCCAATAGTGCAATTGTGCATGTAGTTTTAGTTTTTCTATTCTTTTTTAGACTTTTTGCTATAGTGTAAATGTTTTTTTTTCGAGAGTACGCCAAAGGCGTACCAAATTTTTATAGAAGGAGAGACATAATTACAAGAGGTGTTCCACTAGTGTGAACACACGGGAACACGGCCATTACAACTCCAACACCAACACCTAAGCTACCTAAGCTAACTCCTCACAAAACGTTGTAAGCAACCCACACCAAAACCCGCGTGCCGTCAGTCGGCTACATCGTTCAACACTTGCGTTACCAGCTCCGTTGGTGTCCTTTGTTGCTCCCCTATGTTGAGCACCTTCGCGTTCCTTTGCTTCCACAGACCAAGTCACTGCAATAACCAAGGTGTCGAAACCTCTCCTTTGTTCTCTTTGGAAGTTCTTCCTCGTGCGTAGCCACCATTCGAGCGTTGTGTCCCAGTCTGTCGGCCCTTGTAGGTTGATGTTTAGTTGCACCCAGATATGATGACACGTTTCGCAGGCATAGATACACCTGCCAAGAATGTGCTCCACATTGTCCTCATCCTGCAGGCACGTGTAGCAGACAGAAGGCTCAGCCTGCAATCCGTGTCTCGCTCTGCGGTCCGAGGTCCAAACGTGATACTACATGGCCAGCCATGCGAAGATCTTGCATTTAGGCAGGGCCCAGCATCTCCATATACACGCAGCCATGGGAGAGCGCAGCAGCCCGACACACAACCTGCCATACGTGGACTTGGTCGAGTACTCTCATGAAGGGTCACAGGGCCAAGTGAACACATCCGGCCCTGACTGGTCCCTCTCCACCGCCGCGATTGCCTGGTACAGGTTCATCATTTGCAACAGGGCCAAAAAAGAGACCTCAGGCTGGCAATCCTCCATCCATTTGTTATCGATCAATGTCTGCTCCACAGTCCGGGCGTTGACAGTCCTTGTGGCCACCGTGTCGAACAGCAAAGGTGCAATGTGTTTTACCGCAAATCCGTCAATCCACCTATCTCTCCAGAACACGACCCGATCTCCTCTCCCAACTTGGATTGCCACCAAGCTGTCAAAAACTGCTTTGGCCTCAGGATCCACTACCATCAGTAACCCCTGCCAAGGCCTCATTGGCTTCGTGCGCCGTAGCCACTCCCATCGGACTCTCAAGGCCAACCCCTGGCGCTTTAGATTCTTCATGCCCAAACTACCAAAGCACTTCGGTCTGCAGATTGTATCCCACGCCACAAGGCACTGCCCTCCGTTCACCTTATCTTTGCCTGCCCAGAAGAAAGACCTCATACACTTGTCCATGTCCTCAAAAACCCAATCTGGAGCATCCGAGATCATAAGGTGGTGCACTGGCTTTGCGGAGATGACAGACTGCACTAGAACGAGACTGCCCGGTCTCTGGATGAGCCCTCGTTGCTAGGCCGGCACAAATCTTTTCACCTGATCCAGCATGGGTTGCCAATCCGCCCTAGTCAAGCTCTTGATGGCAAGTTGCAAGCCTAAATATTTGCAATGGAACTCCGCAATCTCGCACTGCAGCATTTCAGCCACTCTCTCGTTGTCCTCCGCATCCCCTCGGATCATAATAGCTGAAGATTTTCGATAGTTCACTCGAAGACCCGAGGCTTCACCAAAGGCTTGCAACATCTCAGTAACCAGCCCCAAATCTTGGGTTGTAGGGTTGGCAAACATTGCCACATCATCCGCGTAAATCGATATGCACTGTGAAGACGATACTCCTGGGTATGTGCTCAAAAACCCTAGCTCCATGGCTTTGTTAACCATCACCGATAGAACATCCATGGCAATCACGAACAGCATTGGTGAAACATGATCTCCGTGTCGCAGACCTTTTGCATGGTGAAATCTCTTGCTCGGCACCCCATTTACAATTATCTTGGTGCTTGCAGAGTGTAGGAGCAAAGCCACCCACTTCATCCACTTACGCCCAAACCCTCTTGCCTCCATGACTTCGAACAAAAATGGCCAGGACAAGGAATCAAATGCACGGGATATGTCAAGCTCCAAAAACACTCCCGGCACCTTGCGCTCATGAATCTTCCTGGCCACTTGCCTCACAAGAAGAAAGTTGTCATGCAGGTTTCGCCCTTTGATAAATGCCGATTGGTTAGATCCAACCAGATCAGGCATCCTCTTCCTGAGCCTGTTAGCGAGAACCTTGGCAAAGAGCTTGGGAGCGCTATGGGTAAGGTTGATAGGCCGGTAGTCCCCAATCACCTCCGCGTCCGGCTTCTTGCGAATCAACACGATATCGGCCTTGTTTAGCTTTGCAAACCCTCAACCATCCCACACGTACAGCTTCATCATAACTGCCAGCACATCCTGCTTGATAATGGGCCACGCTTTTTGATAGAAAGCAGCGATACACCCGTCCGGTCCGGGTACCCTATCCGGGGGGAGCTCCCTAATGGCATCCCACACCTCCTTCTCCGTAATCATTTCGTCTAGGTCATGTAAGTCTAGCTGCTCCAATCCTAGGTATTGCAAGTCCAAGGCGTGCCCACGGACCTGCTCCGTGCCAAGCAACTCCTCATAAGCCTGGAAAAAAGCCTCCTCCTTTCATGCTTGATCTGTGATGACTTCATCACCGCACTTAATGTGTGCGATGAAGTTTTTGGACATCCGACCGTTGGAAACCGCTTGAAATAGCTTTGTATTGGCGTCGCCCTCCTTAAGCCACCTCATGCGCGAGCACTATCTATCAATGGTGTGCTCCAAGGCAGCCATGCCAAGTAGCGATTGTTTCAAAGTCCTGCGCAGCCACACCTCCCTGTCCTCGAGACCTCTCCTCAGCTCTCCGGTGCAATGTCGAGCCGGTGGATAACCCAGTTGGCCACTCTCATGAGTAACTTGACATTGCCAACCTTGCGTTGCCCCCAAGCCTGTAGTGAGCTCATCGCATTTCTCATAAGCGTGTCCAGCCTTTTATACGGGTCAACTATATCCCTATCACAAACCCAGGCTTCACGGACAACATCTTCGAACCCCTCAAGCTTTGTCCAAATTAGCTCAAATTAAACCGGAACCTCCGTTTAGGACAAAACCCCACACTCGTGGTCAGGAGCAGCAGGGCATGATCAGACACACTCGTAGACAGCGCTTGTAGGAGGTATTCCGTATTATCTAGCTCCCAATCCACCGAAATGAGGACTCTATCGATCTTCGTCATCGTGGGTGATTCGCTCTTGTTGGACCACGTGAACCTTCGTCCATGCATATACATTTCCTTGAGCTCATCGTCCACAAACCCCTTGAACTTATTCATCATAGTCCGGTTGAAATTTGAATTACTCTTCTCCGATGCCCGCAAAATCATGTTAAAGTCTCCCAACACCATCCATGGCACTTCGCAGCTCATGAGCCGCACCCTGAGGTCCTCTAAGAACTACACCTTGAGCTCATCACTTTGTGGACCATAGACCACAGATATCCACCATGGCTGCCTGATGTCTACTACGCAACTTTATTCTTGTAGACTTTGTTGGGCCTCCAAGCGCAGAGTTTTGTAGGACAGTAGCAATTTTCCCTCAAGTGGATGACCTAAGGTTTATCAATCCGTGGGAGGTGTAGGATGAAGATGGTCTCTCTCAAACAACCCTGCAATCAAATACTAAAAAGTCTCTTGTGTCCCCAACACACCCAATACAATAGAAAATTGTATAGGTGCACTAGTTCGGCGAAGAGATGGTGATACAAGTGCAATATGGATGGTAGATATAGGTTTTTGTAATCTGAAAATATAAAAACAACAAGGTAGCAAGTAACAAAAGTGAGCACAAACGGTATTGCACTGCTTGAAAACAAGGCCTAGGGTCCGTACTTTCGCTAGTGCAGTCTCTCAACAATGCTAATATAATTGGATCATATAACCATCCCTCAACGTGCAACGAAGAATCACTCCAAAGTTCTTATCTAGCGGAGAACATAAGAAGAAATTGTTTGTAGGGTACGAAACCACCTTAAAGTTATTCTTTCCGATCGATCTATTCAAGAGTTCGAACTAAGATAACATCAAGTTATCCTTTCCGTTCGATCTATCTAAGAGTTCATACTAGAATAACACCGTATGATACGCATCAACCAACTCTAATGTCACCTAGATACTCCAATGTCACCACAAGTATCCATGAGTTAATTATACGATACGCATCAAACAATTTCAGATTCATAATACTCAATCCACACAAAGAACCTCAAAGAGTGCCCCAAGATTTCTATCGGAGAAAGTAGGACAAGAACATGTATCAACCCCTATGCATAGATTACCCCAATGTCACCGCGGGAATCCGCAAGTTGAGTACCAAAACATATATCAAGTGAATCAATAGAACACCATTGTCACCACGGGTATCCACATGCAAGACATATATCAAGTGTTCTCAAATCCAATATTCAATCCAACATAACGATATCTCAAAGGGAAAGATTCAATTCATCACAACAAGATAGTAAGGGAATAACATCATTTGATCCGACTATATTAACAAAGCCCGTGATACATCAAGATCGTGACATCTCAAGAACACGAGAGAGAGATTGAACACATAGCTACTGGTACATACCCTCAGCCCCGAGGGTGGACTACTCCCCCCTCATCATGGCCTCCGCCGGGATGATGAAGATGGCCACCTGAGATTGATTCCCCTCTCCGGCAAGGTGCTGGAACGCCTCCAGATTGGTTTTTCGTCGATACAGAGAGTTGCGGCGGCGGAGCGGAGAGTCTAGGGTTATTTTGGGGGGTTTCCAAATATTTGGGAATTTATAGGCATCGGAGGCGGTGGAGGGGGTGCCCGAGGTGCCCAGCACCTATCAGGCCGCGCCAGGGGGCCTCTGGCGCGCCCTGGTGGGTGCTGGCCCCTCATTTCTGGTGTTCTTTGGCCCATCTGGTTTCTTTTGGTCCGTAAAAAATCCACAAAAATCCCCGCAGCGTTTCATCTCTGTTTGTTACTGATTTTCTGCGAAGTAAAAAACAAGCAAAAAACAGAAACTAGAACTTTGGCACTATGTCAATAGGTTAGTCCCAAAAAATGATATAAAGTTGTAATAAAATGATTGTAAAACATCCAAGAATGATAATATAACAGCATGGAACAAGCAAAAATTATAGATACGTTGAAGACCTATCAGCATCCCCAAGCTTAATTCCTACTCGTCCTCGAGTAGGTAAATGATAAAAAACAGAATTTTTGATGTGGAATGCTGCCTAACATGTTCATCATATTATTTTCTTCTTTGTATAGCATGGACATTTGGACTTGTAAATGATTCAAAGCAATAGTCTAGTTTTAACATAATGACTTCAATACTCAAGCATGTCAACAAGCAACCATGTCTTTCAAAATATCAACACTAAAAAAAGTTATCCCTAGCCCATCATGCTCAATCATTGATCCATTCATGAAACACACTCAAATATTAGCTATGCCCAATGCTCAAGTACGATCATAGTGCCCCCTAGTTGGTGCTTATAAGAGAAGATGGAGACTCAAAGCAAAAATAAAAATTGCATAAAGTAAATAGATAGGCCCTTCGCAGAGGGAAGTAGGGATTTGTAGAGGTGCCAGAGCTCAAAGTTTTAAACTGAGAGAGAGAAAATATTTTGGGTGGCACGCTTTTCCTGTCAACGAAAACGAGAAAGTACCTCACAATACTTTCCATGCTAGATATATCATAGGCGGTCCCCAAACAGAAAATAAAGTTTATTCCTTTTTCCACCAAACTTTCACTTTCCATGGCGGGCCGTATCCACGGTTGCCTTCCATACCAACACTTTCCAAGGAATTTATTATTTGACAACATAATGTAAATATTTTTTATTTTTCATTTCGGGAATGGGCATCCCTATTACCGCCGCACTCTCGTGCAATGACAAGTGAATAAACACTCATCTTCAGAATAACACATTTAGCATGGAAAAATATTGGACACTCCCCACCGTTTCATGAGCAGTACGGGCACACAAAAGAGAAAATTTATTTTGAAAATTTAGAGATGGCACATACAAACTTGCTTGGAACGGCATGGAAATACCGCATATAGGTAGGTATGGTGGACTCATAAGGAAAAACTTGGTTTAAGGATTTTTGATGCACAAGTAGTATTTCTACTTAGTACAAATGAAGGTTAGCAAATAGATTGGGAAGCAACCAAACCAAAAAAAGAAAAATCACATAAGTGAGCATTGAACATAACTAACACCGAATAATGCACCACAAGTAGGATGTAAGTTCATTGCATAACTATTGACTTTCGTGCATGCATAGTGAATCACAAACCTTAACACCAATATTCCTACTAAGCATAATTACTCATCAACATGACTCACATATTACTATCATCATGTTTCGAAACTATTACAAGGAATCAAGTTTAATTTGTCCAATGATCTTCATGAAAGTTTTTATTATATCCTCCTTGGATATCTATCACTTTGGGACTAGTTTCATATATTGCCATTGCTTTTTGGCAAGCTCAAACAAATTTAAGTGAAGCACATGAGCATAAAGATTTCATCCCTCAAAAAGGTATAAGTGAAGCATGAGAGGAAATGACAAGCTACTCTCAAAAGATATAGGTGAAGATCAATGAGTAGTCAAACAATTAAGTAGCTATGTGAGGACTCTCTCTCTCAATAAAGATTTTCAGATCTGAGTATTTTATTCAAAAAGCAAACTAAATAAAAATAGCACTCCAAGGATACCACATGTCGTGCGAACGAATAAAAATTTAGGCTCAACATAGGCTAACCGATAGTTGACGAAGAGAAGTGGGATGCGTAGCATCCCCAAGCTTAGATGCTTGAGACTTCTTGAAATATTTACTTGGGGTGCCTTGGGCATCCCCAAGCTTGAGCTTTTGTATCTTGTTCAATCTTCTCATATCATGGTTTCACCTATTCTCAAAAACTTCATCCAGGCAAAACTTGAAAAGAACTCGTGAGATAGGTTAGTACACATAAGAACAAATCAACACTTCATGTACTGCCAAGACAAGTTGCATAATAATTTCAAACATCATCTACTGTTTACTATCGTTTCCACAATTTATATCTACCAATCTAAGCTATCGAAACTATAGGATAAGTAGATAACAAAACTATGACAGCAATCTGTCCAAACAGAACAGTCTGTAGCAATCTATTAAACCAGTGTACTTCTGTAACTCCAAAAATTATGAAAATTTAGTACATGCTAAATAATTTATATGTCAATACTGTGTAAAAATTTCAGAAACTTTCCACGTTCCACTAAAATATGAAAATTCAAACACTACAGCAAAAGTTTCTGTTTTTACACAGCACACATCAAACATGCAATGCAAGCATCCCTAGGCAATTCTTGGAACTTTTTATTCAAAAACAAGATTATAAATAGCACCTAACAGAGAACAACAAAATAAAATGACGATCCAAGCAAAGCACATATTATGTGATGAATAAAAATATAGCTCCAAGTAAGATATACCGATAGTGTTGAAGACGAAAGAGGGGATGCCTTCCGGGGCATCCCCAAGCTTAGGAGCTTGAGTCTTCCATGGATATTACCTTGGGGGTTCCTTGGGCATCCCCAAGCTTAGGTTCTTGTCACTCCTTATTCTCCTCATATCGGTGTCCCACCCAAAACTTGAAAACTTCAATCACACAAAACTTAACGGAACTTCGTGAGATGGGTTAGTATAATAAATAAAGATCATTCACTTAGGTACTGTCAAGACAAGATTCATAATTGTTCTCAAATAATAACTACTGTATTATATCATTCCCATAATTTATACCACTGAATATAAGCTATGGGAACACTAAAACAAGTAAACTATGCATGCAAAACAGAATCTGTCAAAAACAGAACAGTCTGTGAAGATCTGCAGTGTACCAATACTTCCCTGTCTCTAAAAATTATAAAAAATTAGGAAACCCTGAAGAATTTGTATATGAAGACTGTGTAAAAATTTCAGATCATTATCACGCTCCAGTAAAAAATTACAATTCCTGTACTGGAGTCAAAAGTTTCTGTTTTGGTTCAGCATCAATTCTACTCATCTTGTGAGTCATCCCAAAGGCTTTACTTGGCACTTTATTGAAATAAAAGACACAAAACATGATTAATACAGTAGATTAATCATGTTAACACACAAAAACAGAAAGGAAAAGTGTTGGGTTGTCTCCCAACAAGCGCTTTTCTTTAATGCCTTTTAGCTAGGCATGATGATTTCAATGATGCTCACATAGGAATAATAATTGAAACATGCAAAAGAGCATCATGAATCTAATGACAAGCACATTTAAGTCTAACCCACTTCCTATGCATAGGGATTTTGTGAGCAAACAATTTATGGGAGCAAGAATCAACTAGCATAGGAAGGCAAAACAAGCATAACTTCAAAACTTTGAACACATAGAGAGGAAACTTGATATTATTGCAATTCCTACAAGCATATGTTCCTCCCTCATAATAATTTTCAGTAGCATCATGAAGGAATTTCACAACATAACTATCACATAAAGCATTCTTTTCATGATGCACAAGCATGGAATTTTCATTACTCTCCACATAAGCAAATTTCTTCTCATTCATAAAAGTGGAAGCATCAAATGAAACTCGAATACTATAAATTGTTTCCACATTAAAAGAGTAATGTTCAGTAAAAGGATATTCAAAATTATGACAATAGTTATCACTACTTTTTATAACATCAGTATCATCACAATAATCATCATAAGTAGCAACTTTGTTCTCATCATAGTCAAGTGAAACCTCTTCCGAAATAGTGGAATCATTACTAAATAAAGTCATGACCTCTCCAAATCCACTTTTATCATTATGATAAAATTCATCACCCTCCAAAATAGTGGGATAATAATTATCTAAAGTTGACACTCTCCCAAACCCACTTTCATAAATATCACAATCATCATAAATAGGAGGCATGCAATCATCATAACAAATTTGATCATTCAAAGTAGGGGAACTAAAATGATCATCTTTATTAAGCATAACATCCCCAAGCTTGGGACAAACATTAATTGCAGCAAATAAATTCTCAAACATGTCATTCTCATCAAACATAGCATCCCCAAGCTTGTGGCTTGGCATATCATAAGCATAATCATTGTCATCATTAATAGTATGAATAGCACCAATCGTATAACAATTATTATCATCATAATTCACCCAGTTGGTGCCAAAAAGATTTTCAAGATTATAAGAAGTATCATTTTCTTCCCAATCATAGTCATCACAACAAGCAATAGGCATAACAAAATCATCATCAAATGTATCATCTTCCACAATTATTTTTGAGTCATCCTCGTGAGGCACAACAATAATAGGAGCAACATCATTTGGAAGAGATACCTTTTTACCTCTACTCTTTCTTCTTTTCTTCTTCTTCACCACATCATGTGTGGGTTTAATTAATTTTTCCGAGCTTCTTATTGATGAGATTGGTTGAATAGGGAGCTCCTCATCATCACCTATTACATCATGAGAGACAATAGGAGGGAAAGTGGAATTCTTTACCCTTTCATTAGTACTCCTTTTATATTCTATTGGTTTTCCCATCTTTCTATAGTTGGCAATATAAGCATTCTCATTGCAATTTACCATGCAAAACATATAGATATTTTTTAGATTAGTTTCAATGTCGTCTGTGAGAATGAATACTTCAAACCAACTATTTTTATGTGTCAATTCTTCACTCCCCAAAAATAGATAAAGCTCATCATAAAGTTCAAGGGTGATCAAGTCATTACAATATTTGGCCATGATTTGATCATGAAAAAGTTTGCATTGGAAATTAAGATGACCAACTTCATTGCAAAGTTCACAAGTAATACGACAAAGAGAACATAATTTTGTAGCAAATTCATCTATCACTTTGAGCAAAGAATTGGTTCTATCATGTTTATGCTTCTTACAAAATATATCATCCCTATAAGGCACGTCTTCACAAACTTTATGCACTCCACAAAAATTGACATGCTTATAAGAAACATTTTTATCATGACTAGTGTAATCATCATTAGTATTTTGGATATTCATAGAATTTCTACTAACAACATTGCAATCATGCTCATCATTCAAGGAATTCTCATTGCGTATTTTCATAATTTCTTCCTCTACCAATTAAGCACAATTTTCGGAATCCTTATTTTCACGAAAGACATTATAAAGACGAAACAAATGACGCAACCTAAACTCCATTTTTTGTAGTTTTTTTTATAAAACCAAACTAGTGAAAAACAAGAAACTAAAAGATTTAATTGCAAGATCTAAAGATATACCTTCAAGCACTCACCTCCCCGGCAACGGCGCCAGAAAAGAGCTTGATGTCTACTACGCAACTTTATTCTTGGAGACTTTGTTGGGCCTCCAAGCGCAGAGTTTTGTAGGACAGTAGCAATTTTCCCTCAAGTGGATGACCTAAGGTTTATCAATCCGTGGGAGGTGTAGGATGAAGATGGTCTCTCTCAAACAACCCTGCAATCAAATACTAAAAAGTCTCTTGTGTCCCCAACACACCCAATACAATGGCAAATTGTATAGGTGCACTAGTTCGGCGAAGAGATGGTGATACAAGTGCAATATGGATGGTAGATATAGGTTTTTGTAATCTGAAAATATAAAAACAGCAAGGTAGCAAGTAACAAAAGTGAGCACAAACGGTATTGCAATGCTTGAAAACAAGGCCTAGGATCCATACTTTCGCTAGTGCAATCTCTCAACAATGCTAATATAATTGGATCACATAACCATCCCTCAACGTGCAACGAAGAAT
Organism: Elymus sibiricus; assembly: GCA_039707655.1. NCBI lineage: Eukaryota > Viridiplantae > Streptophyta > Magnoliopsida > Poales > Poaceae > Elymus > Elymus sibiricus. The sequence goes on from CM077667.1 coordinate 493,546,821, forward strand.
CACTCCAAAGTTCTTATCTAGCGGAGAACATAAGAAGAAATTGTTTGTAGGGTACGAAACCACCTTAAAGTTATTCTTTCCGATTGATCTATTCAAGAGTTCGTACTAAGATAACATCAAGTTATCCTTTCCGTTCGATATGTCTAAGAGTTCGTACTAGAATAACATTGTATGATACGCATAAACCAACTCTAATGTCACCTAGATACTCCAATGTCACCACAAGTATCCATGAGTTAATTATACGATACGCATCAAACAATTTCAAATTCATAATACTCAATCCACACAAAGAACCTCAAAGAGTGCCCCAAGATTTCTATCGGAGAAAGTAGGACAAGAACATGTATCAACCCCTATGCATAGATTACCCCAATGTCACCGCGGGAATCCGCATGTTGAGTACCAAAACATATATCAAGTGAATCAATAGAACACCCCATTGTCACCACGGGTATCCACATGCAAGACATATATCAAGTGTTCTCAAATCCAATATTCAATCCAACATAACGATATCTCAAAGGGAAAGATTCAATTCATCACAACAAGATAGTAAGGGAATAACATCATGTGATCCGACTATATTAACAAAGCCCGTGATACATCAAGATCGTGACATCTCAAGAACACGAGAGAGAGATTGAACACATAGCTACTGGTACATACCCTCAGCCCCAAGGGTGGACTACTCCCTCCTTGTCATGGCCTCCGCCGGGATGATGAAGATGGCCACCGGAGATGGATTCCCCTCTCCGGCAAGGTACTGGAACGCCTCCAGATTGGTTTTTCGTCGATACAGAGAGTTGCGGCGGCGGAGCGGAGAGTCTAGGGTTATTTTTGGGGGTTTCCGAATATTTGGGAATTTATAGGCATCGGAGGCGGTGGAGGGGGTGCCCGAGATGCCCAGCACCCATCAAGCCGCGCCAGGGGGCCTCTAGCGCGCCCTGGTGGGTGCTGGTCACCTTGGGCCCCCACTTCTGGTGTTCTTTGGCCCATCTGGTTTCTTCTGGTCCATAAAAAATCCACAAAAATCCCCGCAGCGTTTCATCTCTGTTTGGTACTGATTTTCTGCGAAGTAAAAAACAAGCAAAAACAGCAACTGGCACTTTGGCACTATGTCAATAGGTTAGTCCCAAAAAATGATATAAAGTTGTAATAAAATGATTGTAAAATATCCAAGAATGATAATATAACAGTATGGAACAAGCAAAAATTATAGATACGTTGGAGACGTATCACTGCCCCACCCTGGTGTGCACCAAACCGGTGAGAAAATTCATGTTGAGGTGGAAGTTATCCACCGTCAAAGCCGAGCTACCCCATGCTAAAAGCACCCATCCTCTAGTCTCCTCAGCCGGCAAGTACGAGAACCCATCAAACGATGGGCCCAAACATTGCATAACTAAAAACTGATCCATTACATTCATCTTAGTTTCCTGGAAACACACCAGGTTCACCTTCACCGTACTAATGAACTCCCTAGCGACCTTCCTTTTAGCTGGATTGTTAAGGCCTCTAACATTCCAGCAGATCACCTGTGGGTGTAGATCCATAGGATGGATCCTTGCCACCGACACCTCAACGTCACCGTCTAGCTTGCGCATGCCACCGCGTTGACATTCGCTAGCTCCTCCACGGGCGGAACCATCTTCCCAAACAGAGCCGCAATGATCCGAACGTGCTGCTCGCAGAGAGGGGAGTCGAAGAGCTCCTTTAGCTCGTACACCATCCCATCATCCACCGTGAGGTCATCAGACACCATGCCAAGCGCGTGTAGTAGCACATTTTCCACCGGAGCCTCCTTCGAGCGACTCGCCGCAGCACTCTTTTTGGTTGCTCGAATGGTGCACTTAGGCATGAACGGTTCTGCCTCTAGCCGCAACTTGGACGCTTGCACTTCACGTAGCAGGGGTGGAGCCAACTTCTTGATAATGTTCGCCCATAAATTCTTCAGCTTGCCATAAGAGATTGCTTCCTGGGGTGTCATTCCATCCGTATGGCCCTCACCTCCTGCTAGCCCTAGTTGGCTTCCATTGTTACCATGCAACACGAGCGTGTGATCAGCGAGAGCGCTGCATGCATGGTTCCCATCCGTCCTTGGTATATCAGCCAGCTCCAGCGGTGGGGCGAGGGAGTTTTCCACCACGGGCTCAGGCATCTCCTCATGCAGCAGTGGGGCAGCAGGGGAGATAGCCTTGAGATCCCATCGTTCGGCCCAACCTTCCTTTTCCTGATCCGACGGCCGGTCCTGCCCACTCCCCAGCTCCGCATGGGCCATCCCCACACACTCAGCTTCCAGTGGCCCCACCTGCTCCATAGGGCCCTTAGCCCTGGCCTCCGTATGGTCTCCCTCCGCGGAGACCACCATCGCATCATCCTTGGGGCAGCCATTGGTGGCCCCCACCTCCTCATGCCCGGAGTTGGCCCTCTGCCCAGCCTCCATTCGTTGTGATCTCGGGGCAGCAGAACCGCGTGTGCCAGAATCCTTCTCGGCTCCCATGCCCAATTCCGCCTCCTCAGGTGGCGCGACCACAATGGATACGAGCAGTGTCCTTGGTTGGGGCGTACTCACATGTGGCCCCATGACTTCAGGCGCGGCCCTGTCCTGACCTGCAGGCGGGACCAGAGGCGCCACTTTCACCACTCCAGAAGGTTCCCCCTCCCTGCCACCGCCAAGTCTGTCCAAAGCCACCTGCTCATTCCCGCCCTCCAAATTCGAATTCTTGTCCAGCCTACGCATTGCGTCCAGCGAAGGGCCCGCCACAGTGGTCAGCCGGTCAAAAGCCGAAGGCCTGACAGATAGCATGTGGTGGATGGGTATGGCGGGTCCCTCCAGCTGCACCACCTGTCGAGCCTTCATAGGTGGTAACCTCCAGGCTGTGCTCCCTGCTTGCCGCCTTGCCGGCGAGCCAGAGCCTTCAAGACCATCAGCGACAACTGGACCAGCGCCCGACAAGCCCCAACGGTCCCGCACTCTGAACTGCCAGGGTGGCCGGCGAGAGGGAACGCCGCCACCGTGCCAACGAAGAGAGTCACCCCCGAGCTTGGCATGACACTCTGGGCGCTCCCTGACGACACCCCCAGGAACATGGGTTCTTCCCATTCACTGAAATCGCGCACCTCGTCGAGATGGATGAGCACCTTGTACTACAGTAGTGTTGGCTCGATCATAGGGTCAACCAGCCCAGGCTCAGGGATTGCCAGCCACCGGAGTGAGGGTATTGCCTCCGGGTTCGCCGTCCATGTTATGAGGTTGAACGACGACAGGTCGCGACGCGCGTAAGTCTCTGGCGCCACCGTATCCACAAGACATGCCGGACCAAGAAAATCTTCAGCCACTTCTCTCTCCCAAGCGTGAGGGGGGATTCCCTCCAGCACCAGCAAGACCTTGTGTCAGAAAACCGAGTGCACCGCCTGCGCTTGCCGATTCCACTGACGGAAGAAGAGTCGTACGCCCCGGTGCTCGATGAATGGCCATTCTGCCACTCTTCTCCGATGCTCCTGGTAGGCGAACAAGACAAGGAAGTCCTGAGGTCTGAACTCATGCACCGAAAACCACTCCGGATCAGTTCCAGCCACCGCCCCCAGCGCGTCCACCACGAACGCTGGCGAAATGTCCCTCCTAGCACCTCCCACGTAGGCCACCATGGCATGTTGCACGCGGCGCTTGAGGTGGCTTGAGACTGCGTCGGTATTTCCCCAAAGAGGAAGGGATGATGCAGCACAGCGATGGTAAGTATTTCCCTCAGTTATGAAACCAAGGTTATCGAACCAGTAAGAGGATCACCACCACCCAATAAGCAGCACCTGCACATAAACAACAAATACTTGCAACCCGACGCGAAAGAGTGGTTGTCAATCTCTATACGGTAAAAAGATAGATTGGGTAGTGATAGATAGGAGAGATAGATCTCTCAAGAACACAAAATAAAAAGAGCAAATAAAATATGCAGCAATATGTCTTTGGGTTTTTGGTTTTGTAGATCTGAAAACAAAGATGCAAAAAGATAGATCTGAAAGCAATATATTGGAAAAGTAGACCCGGGGGCCATAGGGTTCACTAGTGGCTTCTCTCATGAGTATAGCGCACGGTGGGTGAACAAATTACTGTTGGGAAATTGATAGAAAATCGAATAGTCATGACGATATCCAAGGCGATGATCATTATATAGGCATCACGTCCAAGATAGGTAGACCGACTCCTGCCTGCATCTACCTCTATTACTCCACACATCGACCGCTATCCAGCATGCATCTAGTGTAATAAGTTCATGGAAAAAACGGAGTAATGCAATAAGAACGATGACATGATGTAGACAAGATCTATTCATGTAGGAATAGACCCCATCTTGTTATCCTTAATAGCAACAATACATGTGTGTCTTGCTGCCCTTCTGTCACTGGGAAAGAACACCGCAAGATCGAACCCATCACAAAGCACCTCTTCCCATGGCAAGAAAAATCGATCTAGTCGGCCTAACTAAACCAAAGATTCGGAGAAGAAATACGAGGCTATAAGCAATCATGCATATAAGAGATCAAAGAAGACTCAAATAATATTCATGGATAAAAACTGATCATGAACTCAAAATTCATCGGATCCCAACAAATACACCGCAAAAGTTTACATCAAATATATCTCCAAGAGACCATTGTACTGAGAATCATAAGAGAGAGAGAGAGAGAGAGAGAGAGAGAGAGAGAGAGAGAGAGAGAGGAAGCCATCTAGCTACTGCCTACAGACCCGTAGGTCTATGGTGGACTACGCACGCATCATCAGAGAGGCACCTATGAGGAAGATGAACCCCTATGTGATGGTGTTTAGATTGGATCTCGAGGTTCTGGAACTTGCGGCGGCTGGAATTGTGTTTCGTCGACTCCCCTAGGGTTTTTGGAATATTTGGGAATTTATAGGCATCAGAGGCGGTGGAGAGGGACCCCAAGGAGGGCACAACCCATCAGGGCGCTCCGGGGCCCCCCTGGCGCGCCCTGGTGGGTTGTGGTCTCCTCGGCCCACTCCCCCGGCACTTCTTTGGCCCACTTGGTGTCTTCTGGTCCAGAAAAAATCTCCAAAACGTTTCGTCGTGATTGAACTCCGTTTGGTATTGATTTTCTGCGAAGTAAAAAACAAGCAAAAACAGCAACTCGCACTTTGGCACTATGTCAATAGGTTAGTCCCAAAAAATGATATAAAGTTGCTATAAAATGATTGTAAAACATCCAAGAATGGTAATATAACAGTATGGAACAAGCAAAAATTATAGATACGTTGGAGACCTATCAGCATCCCAAGCTTAACTCCTACTCGTCCTCGAGTAGGTAAATGATAAAAACAGAATTTTTGATGTGGAATGTTGCATTCTTTTCTTTTGTATAGCATAGACATTTGGACTTGTAAATGATTCAAAGCAATAGTCTAGTTTTAACATAATGACTTCAATACTCAAGCATGTCAATAAGCAACCATGTCTTTCAAAATATCAACACTAAAGAAAGTTATCCCTAGCCCATCATGCTCAATCATTGATCCATTCATGAAACACACTCAAATATTAACTATGCCCAATGCTCAAGTACGATCATAGTGCCCCCTAGTTGGTGCTCATAAGAGAAGATGGAGACTCAAAGCAAAAATAAAAATTGCATAAAGTAAATAGATAGGCCCTTCACAGAGGGAAGTAGGGATTTGTAGAGGTGCCAGAGCTCAAGGTTTAAATTGAGAAGAAAAAATATTTTGGGTGGCATGTTTTTCCTGTCAACGAAAACGACAAAGTAGCTCACAATACTTTCCATGCTAGATATATCATAGGCGGTTCCCAAACAGAAAATAAAGTTTATTCCTTTTTCCACCAAACTTTCACTTTCCATGGCGGGCCGTATCCACGGTTGCCTTCCATACCAACACTTTTCAAGGAATTTATTATTTGACAACATAAAGTAAATATATATTTTTTCATTTCGGGAATGGGCATCCCTATTACCGCCGCACTCTCGTGCAATGACAAGTGAATAAACACTCATCTTGAGAATAACACATCTAGCATGGAAAAATATTGGACACTCCCCACCGTTTCATGAGCGGTACGAGCACACAAAAGAGAAAATTTACTTTGAAAATTTAGAGATGGCACATACAAATTTGCTTGGAACGGCATGGAAATACCGCATATAGGTAGGTATAGTGGACTCATAAGGCAAAACTTGGTTTAAGGATTTTGGATGCACAAGTAGTATTTCTACTTAGTACAAATGGAGGCTAGCAAATAGATTGAGAAGCAACCAAACCAAGAAACGAAAATTCACATAAGTGAGCATTGAGCATAACTAACAATGAATAATGCACCACAAGTAGGATGTAACTTCATTGCATAACTATTGACTTTCGTGCATGCATAGGGAATCACAAACCTTAACACCAATATTCCTACTAAGCATAATTACTCACTAGCATGACTCACATATTACTATCATCATGTTTCAAAACTATTATAAGGAATCAAGTTTAATTTGTCCAATGATCTTCATGAAAGTTTTTATTATATCCTCCTTGGATATCTATCACTTTGGGACTAATTTCATATATTGTCATTGCTTTTTGGCAAGCTCAAACAAATTTAAGTGAAGCACATGAGCATAAAGATTTCATCTCTCAAAATAGTATAAGTGAAGCATGAGAGGATTTCTTCAAAATTTACCTACTCTCAAATTAATCTAAGTGAAGCATTAGAGTATTTCTACAAAAATTTCCAAGCACACCGTGCTCAAAAATATATAAATGAAGAGCTAGAGCAATTTTATAGCTCAAAAAATTTAAGTGAAGCACATAGAGCAATTCTAACAAATCATAGCATAATTTTGGCTCTCTCAAATAGGTGTGTACAGCAAGGATACAAAGGGAAAACAAACAAGCAAAGCAAGCAAAGATACAAGATGCTCCAAGCAAAACTCATGATATGTGACGAATAAAAATATAGCTCCAAGTAAAATGACGATGGTCGTTAGAAGAAAGAGGGGATGCCACTCGGGGGCATCCCCAAGCTTAGTTGCTTGTTACTCTTTGGATATATCTTGGGGGTGCGGTAGCATCCCCAAGCTTAGGCTTTTATCACTCCTTATTCCTTCATCCATCATGATCTCACCCAAAACTTGAAAATTTCAATCACACAAAACTCAACAAAATCTTCGTGAGATCCGTTAGTATAATAAAGCAAATCACTACTTTAGGTACTGTTGCAAACCCATTCATATTTTATTATTGAATTATACCTACTGTATTTTAACTTTACCATGGCTCATACCCTTCAATATAACCCATAGATTCATCAAAACTTGGGGGATTAAAAATATCATCTTCATCAAACATAGCATCCCCAAGCTTGTGGCTTTGCATATCATTAGCATCATGGATATTTAGAGAATTCATAGTAGCAACATTGCAATCATGCTCATCATTCAAGGAAATATCATGAATCTCCTTATAAATTTCTTCTTTCAACACTTCATCAAAATTTTCAGATTCATGAATTTCAAACAAAACTTCATAGAGATAATCAAGTGCACTCAACTCACTAGCAATTGGTTCATCATAATTTGGCCTTTTGAAAAGATTAGCAAGTGGATGAGAATCCATATCAATAGATTTTTAGCAAGCGGAGATGCAAGCAAATAGAAGGCACATGGCAACACAAGCAAACATAGCAAACAATCAAAAAGGCAAACGGAAAAGAGGGCGAATAAAACGGCGAATTTGGTGAAGTGGGGAAGAGGAAAACGAGAGGCAAATGACAAATGATGTAATTGCAAGGAGATGAGATTTGTGATTAGGAACCTGGTAGATGATGATGGAGTCCCCTCGGCGCCTACGATAGGCACGTAGAAGAGACCCCTACCTCCCCGCCAACGGCGCCAGAAATTCCTTTGACGTGGCTTGAGACTGCGTCGGTATTTCCCCAAAGAGGAAGGGATGATGCAGCACAGCGACGGTAAGTATTTCCCTTAGTTATGAAACCAAGGTTATCGAACCAGTAGGAGGATCACCACCACCCAATAAGTAGCACCTGCACACAAACAACAAATACTTGCAACCCGACGCGAAAGAGAGGTTGTCAATCTCTCTACGATAAAAAGATAGATTAGGTAGTGATAGATAGGAGAGATAGATCTCTCAAGAACACAAAATAAAAAGAGCAAATAAAATAAGCAGCAATATGTTTTTGGGTTTTTGGTTTTGTAGATCTGAAAACAAAGATGCAAAAAGATAGATCTGAAAACAATATGTTGGAAAAATAGACCCGGGGGCCATAGGGTTCACTAATGGCTTCTCTCATGAGTATAGCGCACGGTGGGTGAACAAATTACTGTTGGGCAATTGATAGAAAATCGAATAGTCATGACGATATCCAAGGCGATGATCATTATATAGGCATCACGTCCAAGATAGGTAGACCGACTCCTGCCTGCATTTACCTCTATTACTCCACACATCGACCGCTATCCAGCATGCATCTAGTGTATTAAGTTCATGTAAAAACGGAGTAATGCAATAAGAACGATGACATGATGTAGACAAGATCTATTCATGTAGGAATAGACCCCATCTTGTTATCCTTAATAGCAACGATACATGTGTTTCTTGCTGCCCCTTCTGTCACTGGGAAAGAACACCGCAAGATCGAACCAATCACAAAGCACCTCTTCCCATGGCAAGAAAAATCGATCTAGTCGGCCTAACTAAACCAAATATTCGGAGAAGAAATACGAGGCTATAAGAAATCATGCATATAAGAGATCAAAGAAGACTCAAATAATATTCATGGATAGAAACTGATCATGAACTCAAAATTCATCGGATCCCAATAAACACACCGCAAAAGTTTACATGAAATAGATCTCCAAGAGACCATTGTATTGAGAATCATAAGAGAGAGAGAGAGAGAGAGAGAGAGAGAGAGAGAGAGAGCCATCTAGCTACTGCCTACGGACCCGTAGGTCTATGGTGGACTGCTCACGCATCATCGGAGAGGCACCTATGAGGAAGATGAACCCCTCCGTGATGTTGTTTAGATTGGATCTCGAGGTTCTAGAACTTGCGGCGGCTGGAATTGTGTTTCGTCGAATCCCCTAGGGTTTTTGGAATATTTGGGAATTTATAGGCATCAGAGGCGGTGGAGAGGGACCCCAAGGAGGGCACAACCATCAGGGCGCGCCGGGGCCCCCCTGGCGAGCCCTGGTGGGTTATGGTCTCCTCGGCCCACTTCCCGACACTTCTTTTGCCCACTGGGTGTCTTCTGGTCCAGAAAAAATCTCCAAAATGTTTCGTCGCGATTGGACTCCGTTTAGTATTGATTTTCTGCGAAATAAAAAACAAGCAAAAACAGTAACTGGCACTTTGGCACTATGTCAATAGGTTAGTCCCAAAAAATGATATAAAATTGGTATAAAATAATTGTAAAATATCAAAGAATGATAATATAACAGCATGAAACAAGGAAAAATTATAGATACGTTGGAGACGTATAAGCGCTCCAGCTGACGCATCGACCGGGAACACCGCACCAGGCAGAGCTCCGACGGCTGCAGCACCTCAAGGGCAGAGGCCTCCAGCCTGGGGAAGACGAGCCGCGGCCAAGCCTCAGCCGAAGACGACGTCCCTGCCAGCATGGGCGGTGCCCGGGGGGAGGGGGGGGGGGAATGAGTCTGCCCGCCCTAGCGCAGAGCCGACTCCCGGCACGCCACCTTCGCTGCCGCGGCCCGCCGCAGGTCCTCCTCCGAGGGCGCTTGCAGTCACGAGCCCCATGCCCCAGCAAGCCACAGCGGAAGCAGACGATCTCGTTCGTACACTCCTCCTTGAAGTGGCCTTCCCGGAGACACTTGAAGCAGAGGCCCTCTGTTTCCGAGGAGACCGCCCGGCCGGACTGGAAGGGTGGGTCGGGGACCGGGTCTTGCGCTTCAGGGGAGTGGCGCCTCTCGCTTTGAAGGCCGCGGCTGCACCCAGGGAACCGCCGGCCGCTCCGCCGGCACGGCCTGGGCACCCGACAGCGAGTCCTGCGTGACGGATTCCCCAGAGCCCTCGGAGAGGCCTGGGCCGGAAACCACCGGCCGCTCCGCGCTCCGCCGGAAGGACGAGTTCACAGCTCTCGGGCTGGCCGCCATGGGGAAAGAAGGGGGATCACCCGTGCCGCAAGGGAAGAGGTGGCCGCCGGCGGTCGGAGTGTGGATCTAAGTGGACGCCGGCGCCGGAGTAGCGCACGGCGGAAGGCGCGGGCAGGGCGCTCACGCTCTCGCTCCACCAAAGAAAACTTCTGTTGGCTTATTCAATTGATGTTATTAGGGCTGACCAGTGAAGAGCATCATGCCACTATATGATCATACCGGACAGACATCGATTCGATAGTGTAAATGTGATTTCCTAATCTCAGGTCCACCCTCTACCTCGGCCACTGCAACCACGTCGGGGTCGAGGCAACTGACCGCACCAACGGCGGAGCCCCCCATGCATGGGCGAGCAACGACCATAGCCCGCCTGGCACCACCGCCTTCCAGCCAGGGAGCAGTCGAGCTCCCTGAGTCGTCAATGCGATGGCCGCCGGCCCACCTGCCCGTGAGCACATCTCCACAAGACGACACCTCACCTTGAGCCGCGTCGATGGCACACCTAGGGTTAGAGAAGGGGGCTCCATGGCAGCTAGCCGCCGATCGATAGATCCGAAGCAGGAGGCACCGTGCACGACCGGAATTTGCAGAGCTTCTGCTCCGTTACTTCCAAGGCGTGTGGAGAAAAAAAAAGAACCGGATCCAATCTCGATGTATTGTCAAATTAAACCACATTCTGAAACTCTTACAGACTTCAAATCAGCAAATGCTATTATAATTCGCAAAAAAAATGCTACTACCTCTGTTCATAAATATAAGACGTGTTGGCAGTATAGATTGAACTGCCAAAACGTCTTATATTTACGAACGGAGGGAGTATTACAAGACTCACCGGAGACATGCTCACGAGCTCTCCATGTTAAATATAGTAGGTATGTACAATAACTTTCTACAGGAAAATTAGTAAATGGCATTATAAAACTGATGTGTTTGCATAAGCATTTACAAGGCAGTAACATCTACCAGACATTTACATTACTTCTGCATGACCAATCTACTTTCCACACAAGGAAAAAGGAAAAAAAAATAGTAGAGAAAATAATTGTGTAAAACTAAAAACTTGTCTTGTCTCTCCTAACAGCAAGAATCTCTTGTCATGGGCCGACTTAGATGGTAGCCACGTTAGCGGAAAACCTTGACTGACAAGAGAGCCTTTACGCACTGTATGTGGCCTCAACTCCACTTGCAATCAAGTCTTTTTTTTATTTTTTCTGTCCAAGTCAAGTCAATGAGTCGCAATCTCGCGATCCATGGCCGCAATCGATTTGTCAACCATTTGAACATTGTACTGCTGGTACACCCTTGCCCTGTTCCCCTGCCACCATTGTTCTGCCTGTGTCTCACTGAACCTCTTACGGCTGCATCCACAAAGGCGAATAATGAAAAGACAAACCACCTCAGCACGAATGGGCAACAAGATGAAAAAGCATAGGAGTCGATATAAAAGTTTCCTTTTGGATAGGATTTGAATGCATTTGCGGATTTACCTGAACCGGACTCGCTTGAGATCTCTGGCCCCTCCGGGCAAGGCAGTGAGAGTGATATAAACACCTGGTTCATCTTGCTCTACCCATTCGGCCTCGTGTTGGGATTCTGCATCGGGTGGTATACTTCCATTACTGGTCATTTCTGGATGGCCTGCCTTGTTCCTAACAGAACTTGATCCATTAGGAACAAGCAATCCGTTAGGACCATCTGAAATGTGTTCTTGTTCCCCGGAACTTCCTGGGCTGCCCAAACTTTCAGTAACTATGGCTGATATGTCACTTGGTATAGAAATTCCAGGAAGGGGTGGTAGCTTGCTGTTCTTGGCTACTCCTCCAGGTAACCTCTCGGCCATCCCCTTCAACTATCATGGAAGAGAAACTGGCAACACTTAGACAGTAGCCATAAACATGTGGCAGGAGTGACAAGGTCTCTCTCTTTCTAGCAAACAATAATTTTACCAATTCCAGCTAATAGATACTTGGATCATGTGAGATTGCAGCTTTTAATTGATTCTAATTGTTGAAAGGTTAGATTTTGCGCTATACCAAAAACCATTCAATTCAGGTTTCATGTCTTGGCAGAGCATATACACAACATAAAACATGAGTTAGACATGGATCACAGTAGCAGATATTTCCTTCGACCATAACATCCATAATAATAGAGAAATTGATTCTACAGACTTGTGCATGATAAAGTTTCTCATTTGATAAGATAATAATAACTATAAATTAATTATATGGCCTTGTACATATATGAAAATGTTGCATATATACAAACAGAATAAGCAATCTTACTTGTACAGTAAGTGACTTGATTACTTCCTTTGCTGCCTTGCACTTTGCAGTTTCCTCCCCGGCAATGCCAATAGCTTCCTTCAATTGCTTGGTAGTTCTCTCCAATTCAACTTCGAGATGTTGAGACTTCCTAGTGAGATTGTCCACCTGGCAGTGAAAAGCTTTACTATAACAGCAAACAGATCCTCACTTCTAAGAGAACTTTGCTTGATTTTTTGCATGATCGAACTTGAAGAGATAACAGATAGTACACCTAAGCAGTGTTTAGAACTGCTTTCATATTAAATAGATTGATAGCTAATTAATATAGAATTATCTAGTACAGTTGAACGAGTAATATCTATCATGTTAATGTTAACAAGAGGGTATAACTAAGTACACCATAGAGGCATAGACTCACAGGGATAAACTGGAACACACTTAATAATGCTGCCTGCTAGCACTAGAAATCGACATATCTCTGCAACAAGTAAGCTGCAATTCTAGGACACTAATAACAGAGAAAACACAGCATGGTGCGAACCTGGGACTTTAAACTTAGAACTTCTTCAGTTCGACTATCATTTGTCGGCTTGGTGCCATTGATGACACCTGCAGGAGAAGTTAGACTTCTCAAAGTAGGTGTTGGTGTTGTAGAACGTGGAGGACTCGACTTTCTTGAAACAGGTGATGTGGCCCTAGAAATAATTCTGGATCCAGGGACAGATGCTGATAAAAACTTCTTTGAAGATCCAAACACAGGATTGAAGGATCTTGAAACGCCACCATTTGGAACAGGGGACACACGAGTGCTGTTAAATTCGAACTTCTTGTTTTTCTTTGAATATCTACTATCCATGTGCTTAAACGATTCCATTGAAGAGATTCTTGACAGTTTACCATTTGACCTTGTTTCCAGCTCCTCATCAACCATGTCACTCAATCCCTGTACAACAGCTCCCTGCTTAGTTGAAGAGTACACGTCTGTTCCAGGTCCCTTAGTCAGCTTGCTGTAGCAGCTATCACAAACACGATAGGGTTTACTTTGATTTGGTGCCAATGAAGCCTTCAGAGATTTTTTACTACTGCAGGAATGACAAAATACCAGAGCACAATTATAGCAGTTATGGCGTTTTCTCCTCAAGTTAAAAGGCTGACGGCATCCTGAGCACATTGACTGATCAACTCCAGATACCCATTTATGAATGCATATTGCTGCAGTGAAATTAGTTCCACAAACAACACTTCTGACTTGCTTATCTTTTAGTGCTTCAACCAACGTAGGAGTATTCTTATCATCAGTATTGCCATGACCTAATCGACCATTTGCACCTTTACCCCATGTGTAGACCTCGGTCCTAGAGGTCAAAACAGCTACATGGTAAGCACCACAAGAGATCTCCTCGACAAAGTTTTTGTGTAGCTTTCCTTCAACACATACAGGAAGCATACCGTCTGCTTGTGGATTTCCAAGTTGACCATAGACAGAACTCCCCATTGTATACACATTCCCTGATGTCGTAAGAGCCACTGTCAAGGAATGACCACAAGCAACCTGACAAAAATTGGGCTCCACCAAAGCAGCCACACATGTCGGGACAAGTTTCGATTCCTTATCACCATGTCCTAAACGGCCTTTATCGCCATCGCCCCATGTAAATATCTTGCCAGATGAACAATTGCTAGAGCTTGAAATCCCAACCATGACTTCTACTACTGCAGCAGTGTGCCAAACACCACAAGCAGCCCGCACTGTCCGAAGCCCTTTGAGAGATTCCACTTCCTTGGGGACCGAGAGACTCTCACGGTCTCCATGGCCTAGAACCCCAAAAGAGCCATCTCCAAATGTGAACAGCTGCCCAGCAGAAGTTACTATGGCTGTATGCCAAGGGCCACATGAAATTGATGAAACATGTATACCCTCCAGTGGCCCATGCAGCTTTTTTGGTACCCATTGACTGACATCATTACCATGGCCCAAAAGCCCAAATTTGAAGGCGCCGTCCCCCCATGTATACAGATCTCCAGATAGTGTCACAGCACAGGTGTGGTATTCACCGCATGCTACCAGCTCAATGTTCATATGAGTAAGAGCATCAATGAGTTTTGGATGCGCCACATCACAATCTACACCATGACCAAGCCGCCCACCCGATTCCTCACCCCAGGAGTACATCTCGCCTTGTTTACTGACGAGTGCAGCATGCCTTCCTCCACAAGATATATTCTGCACATCAAGCCGCACAGCAAACTCTAATGGTTTAGGTACAAGACAATCAATTTTTGCACCTGATGAACTTCCAATTCTTGAGTTACCACCACCAAGAATTCCTTCCCCAGTTCCTTCTCCCCATATTAAAACATCACCTAAAGCGTCACCGTCATCATAACCAGAACCATGACTTGACGAGCTAACAGCACTTGAATAACTGATCCGGAAAGCATCCATTGGGATACCTCCGGAATTCCCATTTGTGTTGTCTGATTGTCCAGAAGACATAGAGTGGACTGATGCTGCATTAGAATCTGATGGGAAGAAGCCCCTGGGGGGAGCTGCATATAACGCAACATCAGAAAAGGCCTTCTCCAAGCCATTCTTTGGTGGACTCCCATATGGACTACGGAACCGGTAGTTGTCATTGAAATCCTGGTGTACAGCATCTATCAGAACTCATCTTCATGAAGTAATGGTATTATCAACATGATGAAAAAGACGTATCATCTCATAGAATTTTGGAAAAAGAATATAATTCAAATTCAGATATTCAGACAGGGATAGTAATTGCTACCTTGTGGAGACTGTCACTGCTGCTGAAAGGAGAACTCAACGGAGAACTCTGTCGCGTGTAAGTCCTTGGACTAGTTGCAGCAGACGAAATGGTATCACTTCTTGAGCCAGTTCTCCATTTTCTTTGATGACTTCGTGAAATCAACGTTTTCAGTCCAGCAAACCACACTTCTGCCTCATCTTTGTCTTTACATATCTGACATCATTGAGTCAATTATATTACCATGTAAGCATGACACTTGTATAAGCACAAAAGGAAGAGAACGGGCAGAAATAAACATGGAATGTGGATGGCAAACTTACGATGTCCAGTGACCTGTCATGCGAAATTAGAGAAAAGGACTGGCATTCCTTCTCAGGTCGTGGGTACCTCTGAAATATTGCCTAGATTCCAGATATGAAAGAATGAAGGTCCAGTTAGTAAGATTGCACAGAAACTTCAATACAAGGGGGATACTTAATGACCAAGATCAAGTATCCCACCACAAAGATTAAACAATCGTACCATGACAAGGGAATTCACGCAGATGCTAAGTAACTTCCCCGGCAGAATGATCAACTTATGATAGTTTCAAGTTCATGCCAAAAAATCTATATTACGCCAAATTATGCAAATGCAGCATTAATTGGACTTATTCAAATGCAAAACTGAGTACTGCCGGCCTCAAAAGTTTGATAAAGCAGAAATCCAACTCATCCAAGCTGAAACCTAACTCGTCTAGCTGTAGAATATCAGAAGAAGCAATTCAACTGTGCAAATCAGTTTACCACAGAGCAAGTGTTTGTCCCCACTCCCCAGTAATGACGGCATTCATCATCCAAAAGTTTCTCTACAAGGTTTATTAATTCTGATTTAGAGTAAAAGGTCCATACATATGCATCAAAGAGAGTTGGCAAGCAAACACCAACAGCAAGTCAGGTAAAAAAGTTCATGATATTTACAAACACTGATAGGATCCCCTTGTAGAAATTCCATTTTTAGGATATAATTAACTTACAGTCCGTTGGCCAGGCATTATCCGAGACACATGGCTCAACCTTAGATGCTTCTCCTCTTTCCCTGAAAACCATATCAATACAGACTCGTCCTGTAGAAATAAAGAACAGTCCTTAGAAGTGAGACAATCAGGAAGAACTTCAGAAATACAAAGTTACGGAGTGGAAATAATCTCACATTGGATAACCGAAATGGACAAAATTTTGGCTTCCCTCTGCGCCCATATTTCAATAAGTAGGCTCCTTTCTTGAGAGCAGTGATAGCCTACCAAAAGCCAGAATCGACCAAAAGAAAGGTGGTATCAGGCCTCGTCTGGCATTTCAATATATATTATACAAAAATAAAATTGATCAGGAACATCCAACTTTCGGATGCCAAATGGGAAAGTAAAATAGCATGCCATAACCATCAACTGTTTCAAGTCATGGAAGTGTTTCTAAAAATAAATTTAAAGGCATTCCCAATTTAAATCTCATCAATCACAGAAGCAACAAAAGGGTACATATGCCCTCTAACCCTGAGAAGCTGGTATCAAAAGTACACGGCATTGAGGGCAGAACTTGATCTACTCAGGGAGCATGAGGCATAACACAACAAACTACCGAGCATATAGAACGGCATGCAGCATTCCAACAACTGGTGCTTGAGATAACAGATATAACTGGTTGCCGGTTCTTCAGATTGACATTTTCACTAAGCAACAGCTGCCCTCTTGCCTTGATTTCACCTTCTATTCGAATGTTGTATGGTCTGTCATCTGTCTACAAATCCAGAGGAGTTGAATTTACAGAAGCATAACAATATACACACATCCCCCCAAGAAAAACTACACCGACTGCTCGTCATCCCAATCTACTCTGCATCCCAGCGCAAGCAAAGGCAAAGCATCCCCCAGAGCTTTCTGTTCCTATATGGAGAAACGTGCGCTCTGGATGATGCAGTTTTCGTGTTTTTCTTCCCCTGTTTTGTTTTACTTTTGGAACCTGAGCTAGCTGCCGTTGGCTACTGCAATCGGATCCTGTAAGACGGTTACTAGGTTTAATTCTAAATGGAACGGGGTGGGCTTCATCTAACTGAAGAAAAGCACCCCCGCTGAAACTGAATCCCCTCGAGGGGCTTACGATTCGACCTCAGAAGACGACGGCAACAACAGACGAGTGTCCCCCCGATGAGGCAGCAGGCGCAGTGAGTGGCGCTGAACCGGAATGGACACCCCGAGCTCCGTTCTGGCACGGGGAAGAGCTGGAGCAGAACAGAAACGCCCGAGAATAGCATCCAGCCCCGCGGATTCCGCCACCATTGAGCGCAACAAACAAACACGAGCGGAAGGCAGCAAGCACGAGACACCACACATCGCAGAAACCCAAACAAAAACATACTAGTATTAACTACCCACCCGCCCAGCAATGAAGCAAGCAGAGACGGAAACAGGTGCGGAATTGACCCATTCGAGGGAGCCTCGGGCGCACCTGCTCGAGGTCGCGCTCGACGGGCAGCGGCCCCGCCCGGGCGCCGCCGAGATCCGACGAGGCGTCCGACATCGCCGCGTCAGCCCCGCCCCATCGCGCGCGGCCCGCCCGGCGACCAGGCCTCGCGTCCCTCGCCTCCGCCGAGCAAAGCGCTGCCGGTGCCCCGGGCCGCGAGGCGCGCGCCAATGGCGGCGCGGGGAGGGAGAGAGGCGGGGGGGCTCCCGGGCGTCGCCGGCGACGCGCGCCCGGGGCGGATCGAGGGGAGGCGCGGGGTGGGTTCGGGGGCAGAGATCGCGACGAGGAGAATGGGGGTGAGACTTGAGAGAGAAAAGAAATTAAGCTTTTCTGTTCTGTTGTGTGTTGGAGGAGTAGTCAGTAGAGTATTGTCGATCTGATTCCTTTTTGTTTTCGTTTGGGACTGGCGTCTGGCTTTTGAGCCGGGACGAGACGACTGACTGACTGACTGGCTGGCTGGCTGCTGGTGATTTGGTTCGGCGTTGGGGCGTCGGCGATCTGCTCACTCCGACCGTGCGGTGCGGCGCAAGTGGTTGCGCCATGGAGCTATCCTGTCGCTGGACTGGCACGTGCCTGCTGCTGCTGCTGCGGTGAAAATATGCCCACGAACGCGACTTTTTGTGTTCTGAGAAAAATATACGAATCCGTTATAAAAGTTCTCAGAAATACTACCAAGCATCTCAAGAATAATAAAAACTGAAAATGTCCTTATGACATCTTCAACGCCGACAGGGAGTACCGGTCCATGGACACGGATGCGGGAGTCGGCCATCCAACGTTGTCCGCATACATTTTAACAACAATATGAACTAATCGGACGAAATCCGTGCAAAAACGGCGGATTTCATACCAACCGGGACGAGATTCATGCAAATACGACGGATTATTTGTATAGACATGACAAATTCATTACATTTCGGTCAAACTTCAACTAAAACCGGAACTCCTCCGGCTCACGAGGTCTCCATTAGACTGCCATGAGCCCCGAGAACTGAAACTCCGGCACTTATCTTCGCCTTCTCTAGCTCATTCTCAACAGCCCCCACCACCGCAACTTAAGCAGCTAATCGGCCGGCGATTATCAGCACGCCAAGCTTGGCTTCAGGCGGAGAGGAAGAAGCGGTGGCCTTCTTGGGACCCGAGTGGCGGTGATCTACCATGCACTACTATTTCTCGTTGTCTACCGTGCCCGCAGGCGTGTCGGCTTCGGGGCCGTGGCGGCTGGGAGCGACCTTGGCGGAGCCGGCGATGTCCTCCTTGTCGTCGCTCTTGACCCACACCTCGTCTGCCGCCTCGTCGAACTTCGTGTGGGCAGCCTCCAGTTTCGCCTGACGTTGGCGGTACCGCCAGCAGTCGAGGCGGAGCGATAGGACTCGAGCAGTGTCGCTTGCTCCGCCACGTCCACATCCAGCAAGATTGCCCCACCGTCGTTGAGTTGCTGCTCCGTGTGCCGATGCTCCTTGAGAAGCTCGAGGTTGTAGCCCACATCGGCATGCGCCTCCCGGAACCGCTCCTCCCGCTCATCCCGCACCATGTCCATGAAATGGGCACGGGCCTCGCTGATGGTCATGGGGCAGTGCACCGTGCGAGGAGGGTGACGCCGGCTCATCATCGGTCGCATCCTCCATTGGGACGTCATCGGCCTCTGGCTGCCTGTCGGCTTATCAACCGGCAGCAATGGCAGCCCTCTCCTTCTTCTGCTCCGGGGTGAGCCTGTCCCGGAGAGCTTTTGAGCGCGAGGAGGCCATGGTGAGAAGGGTGCGAAGAGGAAAAAGAGACCGGAGGAGGATTAGTGTCGGCTATGGTCGGGACTGGAGTATATGTAGCGGGGCGAATGGCAATGGTGGGCGGCATGCGGACGAAAGGGTGGCACCAGAGTAGGTTTCTGGGCAACTGGTGCCTGTTTGAACGCGGGGCAAACGCATGCACCGGGAAGCGACGTGGGCGGCGCTCTCGCGGCATGGAACTTCAGTGCCGGCGCCAGTGAGAGATGGCGTCCTCTCCTGAACGCGGCCACTGGCGCTTTGGAGCGGCACTGACTGTTTCGGGTAGGAAGCGCGCGCGGGCGAGGGAGGGGTTTTTGATGGGTCATGGCGGTTAGAAGCGAGCGCGACGACGGGCCGGATGCCCCCCTACCCACCACCCACACGTTTTTATCCGCTTTGCGGGGAAAAACACGTCTGGACCGCTCGATGGATCGATACAGTCCCGCATTGAATGGCTTCCGCGGTCCAAACATATGCTGACAGTTTGAGGCTCGGCGTTGGAGATGCCCTTACCAGCTGTGAGGCTGCCGGTGAGGCCATTGATGGGAGAAGGGAGGCGGCGGCGGTGAAACATGCCGACAATGCAGCTTTTTATTTTAAGAAAAATATTTACTCAGTACTCAGTACTGCTGGTCCGGACCATTGCGGAAGGTTTACAGATCTGCCTTGAAGATGCCCTGACTACTGGTTGGGCCCGTCCTGGAGCTGCTGCTCTACGCAAAGAACTCTTCTACGTTGGTTGTGTTGTACGTTAATTTGGCAGACATATTTGTCGACGGCTAGATGTCTTTAAGTTGCACCAGTGTTTGTGAGAGTTTAGACAGGGGTTTGCTAACCTACAGTGTCACACTCTCGCACAATGGACCTCTGCTACTGGTGTACGCACGTTCGATTTAATGGCGATCATAGCTGCGCCTTCGTGGAAGGCACCACCGGTGCAGTGCGTTGACTAATCTACTACGTGGTCCCAGTCTCCAGCGACTGTAGGATCGCGTTCGTGTACTGTGCTGCATTTTCCTTCGTTTGAGATCTATCTTGTCGTGAAGCATTTTCGTACTCTGCATTTGGACCAGCAGTTCGCTCGGTGGTTTCAGCTGAGATCGGAACCGGAAAATGAGCACATGCCCGTACATCGAGTGGCTGAAACGACCAAAATGTACAAGTACTAGTAAGTAGTATGCGTCCACCTTCGTATACGACAGCTTTCACTGACACGCCTATTTATATCACTTAACCGAAAAAAGGCTAGCGCGTCGGTCAAAATTTTGGGCCGTTGGAGCACCATCCAACGACAAGGATGGGGCGTTGAATAAAATGGCAATGATTTCCTCAAAAAAAAAAAAAAAACGACAACGATCGTGGCGCACTGTTCAACTTAAACCTCTCTTTCTTCTTACTCCCGCCAATCTACAACAATGCCGATGCCCCTTGTACCCCAACCTGCGAACCTGCTTCCTTGCTCAGCCTCTCCAAGATTGATGCTTGCCGCTGTCGACTGACACTAGACATTTAGCAAAACAGCGTGACAAACATATCCCCGTCTCGAAAACGATTTGTCTCTATCGTATTTACACAAATCTAAGACAAGTAATTTGAAACGAAAAGAGTATACTTCCTCCATTCCCTTATACAAGCCCAATTCGTTTTTCGTGTCAAACTTTGACTTATAATTTTGATCAATAAAATATGAATTATATGTCATAAAAAATGTATCAAGTCAAAGTTATTTGAAATGTGCATCCAATGACATACATTTCGTGACATATAACTCATACTTCGTTGGTTAAATTAAGGGTTAAAGTTAGACATAAAAATATGAAGTGACCTTGTATAAGGGAATGGAGGGATTATATAATATGGCTACACGTCCCTGCTGTCTTATGTAAGGTGTCTTCCTTTTTGAAATGGTCTTACGTAAGGTGTTGCTTATACTATTGAGAAACACGTCAAGCTCGTTAGCTCAACCGACACCCACCCAATCAATTCTCTTGTGTGCATTACCGGCCTTCGCTTTCGAGCTCTCACTGCGATATGAACGTGCGTATGCCTGCTCCTCGATCGATCGCCTAATTTCCGGCCGGGTGCCAAGCTATCCACGTGACGCCACCAACGTACGCGTTCATGTCGCCGTCGCAATTATTTTGAACAGGTCCTTTTAGTTCCGGGGTGCTCGTTGCAGTTGGGCTGATTTTGCGGTCACATCTCTGCCGAAAGAGACATGTGCATGCATGATCCCCATGGATAGTGTCTTCGACATGTACGTACGTGCATTGATGGCCTAGCTAGCGGGATCGGCAGATCGATAGGATTATGAGTTCTCAATCAAAAAAAAAAAAAATACTCCCTTCCATCCATACACGTCCATGTCTTGCCAAATCTAAGACAAATAATATGGATCGGAAATCGGAATGAGTAATCCAGCAAAAGTTGAAGTACATATGAATTCCTCTCTCCAGCTTCACACCTCGAAACGCGTTGTTATTACACAGAGACGGCGGGTGGTTGGTAGGTAGAAGCACTAGTGCCTAAGAGCATCTACAACCGGACCCCTTAAACCCGTCTCAAACGCCCGGGCAGCCCGCCCGGTCATTGACCGGTCATAAAAATTCAACCCAGACGGGCTTCTTAAACGGGCCTCAAACGCCCGGGCTGACATGCACCCCTCATATCCAGCCCAAATATGAGGCGGATATGGGGCCCGCCACGTTGGACCCGACAACCCGTCCCTACCTCAAATTACACCAAATCCTCCAAACCCTTCCTCCTCCTCCCGCCGCCTCTAACATTTCCCGCTCACGAACCCTCGTCGTCCGCCACTCTTGCTCCCCATCATCACCACCGGTCCCGATTCGACGCCGTGCTGTCTTCCAGCCCGTCCCCGACCGCCGCGATGGAGACGCGGTCTGCCTCGTCCGTCGACGTTTCTTTCTATAACTCTTGCAAGGCAAGGGAGAACAAGAAAGAGGAGAGGTACAAGCTCATGTTGGATGCGCAAAAGGATAGGATGGAGTGGGACCGGTCGAGGGCGGAGAGGACGCTGGAAATTGAGAGGGAGAAGATCGAGTTGGAGAAGCAAGAGGCGGCGATCAAATGGGAACTCGAGAAGGCCAAGACATTTGGAGAGATCGAGAGGAGAGGTTGCAACTCGCACGGGACGCGGAGGATGCGAAGATCATGTTGGCGGACGAAACCCTCTTGGATGCGCATGCGAAGAAGTGGCTTGCGGAGAAGAAGGAGATCAAAGACCATAGGGAGGCGGCGAGGGAGGTTGCGGCAGCGGAGCACGCGGCCAGGATGCAGGCGGAGCATGCAGCCCGTATGCAGGCGGAGCAGGACAAGCTGGACGAGCAGGACGCATGGATGGCCGCGTCCGGCCAGTGATCCGACAAGCATCCCTTCTAGCTCGGACATTGATTTCATTTTGGCATGTCCGGTTTGTTGAACTGTTCTTTGATTTGCTTTGTTTCGAACTGTTGAATTCGGACAACTTGTATCGGATGATCGACGTGCATGGATTGCATGGATTTGAGGGTTTCATTTGAGGTATGTGGATGTACGTCGTAACATATGAGGGGCTGGCGAGCGTTGTCCATGGGCGTGACCGGATGCCCAGAGGCGTATAAGGGGTCTGATTTGCCAAGTCTGACTATAGATGCTCTAACGGTTGTGACATCTCACATCACTTTTCTAAGAAAAAGTTGGAAAGGGTATTCTCGTCCAGCCATCTAAATTAATCATCTAATCTATTCGACAATTAATTAGGACCTAATTGATCATTCATTCTCCGGGGAGAACAGCACCCTTTCGTTCGGTCCCAACTGCTTGCTCCGCGTTGTGCCTGCTTGCCACCGCCAGCGGGCTTGCCCCCTTCGCCCATCCCTGCCGGCTCGCCGCCCTTCGCCACCATCTTGCCCGATCTCCACCACAATTGCCTTTCTGTAGGGTTACGCAGCAGAAAACAAAAATTTTCCGACCTACGCACCAGCCCAGGACCACTATGGAGACTGCATACAAGGTTTGATCATTTTCGTTACCGACTTGTAGCGCAGCGGAAGTAGAGTCGATGACGAACGGCGGTGCAGATCCCCGCAGCTAGGATTTTACAACCTCCCAACCGCGAGGATGTATACCCTCATCTGCCCCGCGGACAGCCCTCCGGGAGGCGGTCGCACAGTCCCCCGGACGGTGTCGCGGACAGCCCTTCGGGAGGACCTCCGAAACTCGGACTGTCACTCGGACAGCCCTTCGGGAGGACCTCCAAAACTCGGACGGTCACACGGACAGCCCTTCGGGAGGCACTCTCGAACTAAGACCGAAACTACGATCTCTCTACAGAGTTGCACACATACGGTATCATCTATCCAGCAGGGCTTCGCCGTCCAGAACTAGTTCCTGCCGGAACCCAGACAGCCTTTCGGCTCTACGAAACTATTTCGCTGGGAGGGAGAGAAGAATGCCAGATCATGCATGGCTTTGTGTATGAGAGCAAGAGTGTGTCTTATGGCAGCCCACACACCTCCTATTTATAGGAAACCCAAGGGGTAGGGTGGTTTTACAAGAAAACCCAAAACCCACATGGAAAGGAGTCCTTCCCAAGGACCTAAAAGGTGAAACCAAGGAACAAGGGGGACTCCATGAAGGAGTCCACCATGTGGCCGGCCACACCCTCATGTGGGGCCCCAAAATTGGCCCCTATCCATCCATGTCATCCCCAAGATCTTTTGGAGCAAAGCCCCAAAAGGTGGCTTTCCAAAAATATCCCAAAAAGCACTTTCACTATTCACGACGACATTTTTCAGCGTCTGATCGAACTGAAAA
Source organism: Elymus sibiricus (assembly GCA_039707655.1). Taxonomy (NCBI): domain Eukaryota; kingdom Viridiplantae; phylum Streptophyta; class Magnoliopsida; order Poales; family Poaceae; genus Elymus; species Elymus sibiricus. Next base: position 493,571,093 of record CM077667.1, read on the forward strand.
TATTCATGTGGGCTTAGAACAATTCTAGTACCCACCAAAATAATTTTCAACGCGAGCCGGAACAATTCCGGTTTAGTGATTTCATCTGCGAAAAGCATCTGAAGCGGTTTCGGCAGCTCCGGAACATTTCCGGTTTTCATCCCGGAAAATTCCAGAAAGTTTCCAGAATGATTCTGGCACCCTCCAAGAATTATCTGGCATGTGCCAAAACCAATTTGACTTTATGGTATCCTCTGAAACAACTTTTCAGTTTCACCGGAACTCATCCGGTGACCTCTCTGCGGAACTTTTCCGCTGTCCGAAACTTTTCCGGCGTCCGAAACTTTTTCGGTGATTTTCTCTCAGACTCCCTGTCTAGTATTCAGCAGATAGATGACCCTTAAGCGTGTGACCCTATAGGTTCGGTGAAGCATAGACATGACCCGGAACCCCTTCCGATCAATGATCAACATCGGAGCCGTGGACACCCATATTGATCCCTATACCCACACGAATGAATATTCGAGTGAACCTCGAGTTGCCGTGTGCTATTCCTGTTGCTTCGCGATATGTTACAAATACCCGAGGTGAGACATGTTGGCATCCCCGTGGATCAACACCTTGTCCACTATGCCAGTTACCTCGTTGCCGGTATTGTTCTCTTTTCTCGTTCCCGTGTTCCGGCATCCCTGTGATCAAATCACCCTGTGTCTGGCCAGACGATGATGGATACCGTAACACCGAGAGGGCCCAGAGATATCTCTCCATCGTCGGAGGAGCAAATCCCAATCTTGAGCTATCAAGTTACTTGACATACTTTTCCATGAACCCGTAAGCCGCCGTAATAGCCACCCATTTACGGATGACGTTTAACAAACCCCAAAGTTCATGAAGCAAGCATGAAGAAACTCGATACTCTCATGGTCTAAGGAATTATGCAAACATTAACTTCCTGTGTTATTAACCATTAACTTATGACGAATGTATCTCATAGCATAACATCAATTTGGGTCGATTCAACACAAGTGTTCTACCAACAATTGTGCCCTCAAAATTGCCGGCATAGTCATGCCCATGATAAGGAAAACAGGATCATCATGCAATACTTGAGCCAGTCATAGAGGCTTGACTAGGAATACATTTTACCGTTTATTATCCCACACGTGCACATGAGTTTCCCTCCAAGCCTCGTTTTATTTGTAGACTCGAGAATCATTGCAGTTATAGCATGGAACATAAACATAATTATGAACAGGGAGATAATCAATAACATTTATTATTGCCTCTAGGGCATATCTCCTACAGACTCCCACTTGCACTAGAGTCAATAATCTAGTCAATGCTAATGCACTTTACACCTATGGCATACTGGTGTAAAATATGCTTCGCATGTGGTATAGCATGATGTCCAACGGATCTGACAACTTCAGCTCCGTGTGTAACTTTGCATACCCTCGCGTTTTCACGCTTTCACAAAATTCATATTTTGTGTGGACTTGGCTTTGCATATGTGTGAATCATTGGTCGAAACCTGATTCCTCAGACTGAGCTATGGAGCAACTATCTGCTATAGTGTCCCATAGACCAAAGCCTTCTTGGAACCATAGTAAGTTCATGAATGAACTATATGATTCAACAACTTCTTTGTCGCTTCTCAAGCGTCAACATACTTAGCCTTTGTTATAGAATTCTCCACAGTATCTTGTTTGGAACAATTTCCAACTACCGTGCCACCATATTGTGTATCACACAAAACCCTCAATTTAAATCGAAAATCGCATGGAGCATTGATGAAGACTGTATCGATGTAACCTTTTACAACGAACTCTTCATGATCTCCGTTTGCGAGAAAACATGTCATCAGTACTGCTCTAGTACTCAATGACATCTTTCACTGTTGTCCCATGATCAGTACTTTGATCACTATGGTATCTATACTCGCAACAACTTTGGAGTATTGGACATATCTGGTTGGTTTTACATACCATGGAATACATGATTAATCCAAACACAAGAGTGTGTGGAATCTCCATCATGTATTTTACTCATCAGTGTTTTGGGACACCGAGTCTTGCAAAAACTCTTTCCATGTGACTTCGGCAAGAATCACTCCTTGGCGTTTTAAATGCTAAAAAGTTTTAGCATCTTGTCAATATGTATTCATTGCTTAGCCCCATTTAGGTAAATCTATCTCCATAGATCATCATGCCTAATATTGAGGCCATTTTAGCCTAAGCACTTCATCGAAAAACTATTTTCAAATGAAGTCCTAATTCGTGTCAAGAAATTTATTTCCAATTAACAATGTGTCAAGTACACACGGTTTTAAGAAATATTATTATGCTCCCACTTACTTTCTTGAATCACAAGCATCTTCGATACCCATTTGATGAAGTCAAACTCTTTTGACCATTTCATCAAAAACGAAGATTCCAACTCCACTTTGCTCTCTTCTGTCCATCGCTGGAACTCTGAAGTTTGCATACTTACTAGCATCCTCTGGATCGACAAATTACTTTGGACTGTATCACATATAAGTCCTAGGTTTCATTTCCATCAGATGGAAGTCCCTTTGTCATCCATGTTTCATATCTCATGATTGAAATATGTATTAATTGCTAGTTCAACCCGAACCGACTTCAAGCATCGCTACGGTGGAACAACCTCATCGTAGTCAACTCCTTGAACTTGTTATTTCAACAAGTCGAGCTTTATGGATAAAACATTTTTATCCGTATCAGTTTTTAGTTCCATAAATATTCGTTTAGACTCTAAGTCTTCCGAAAGGTGTATCAAGGTTTTAATCTTGAAACATTTATATGGAAACTATCTCGGATTGTATTGGCATTTAGCCAATTCCGGAGTCAGGGCCCATCAACGCTTCCTTGTGTATCGTAGGTATACTGTTGTCCAACAACAATATCTCGTTTGCGCACCTGAGAGGTTTGCACGAGCCTTGCCTACGGGGTTCAGCTGCAAGTTCGACTGAAGTCCATACATTTTATTGTAGAGACTTCCGTATCAGTCGTAGTAGGAAACTACGGAATCACTTCCAAGGTTTCTTTCCTTTGATCTGATGACGAAGATACTGGTTATCTCGTCGAGTTGCACTGTCCTCCCACTCACCTTTTGAAAGAACTATTATCTTAAAAAAGCATACCGTTCTTTGTGGCAAACCTATTTGCCTCGGTATAGTGGTGGGGGAATACCCAATGACTTGGGATAACCTACAAAGTAGCACTTGTCTGATTTGGAATAGGTTTGTAACCTTTTACACAAGCCCCATATTCCAAATGTTAAGAAAAGATATAACATGGTTGGGCGTACCATACCATGACGTCATTTCAACAGACCCGATGGAGCTCTTTTCAGTGTAAAAGCCGCAGTCTCTAAAGCATCACTTTAAAAGGGATAATGGCAAATTTATTTATGTCATCTTTGATCTTACCATGTCATAAATGGTTCGATTACATCTACACGGACTTTCCACTTGTAGTGGTGTTCCGGGAGGTGCAAGTTATGAAACCCCTTTCACAACTCATCAGACATTCGCTAAACTTGTAACTCAAATATTCCTTTCTGCAATCGAATTGTAGAAACATAATTTTCTTGTTACAATATTTTCTTCTTCGTATCGAAAACCTTTCGAATGATTTCAAAAAATCCAGACTTACGTCTCATCAAGTAAATATCCATATATCTACTTGAGTCATTTCTGAAGATAGATAAATCCACTACTTGCAACAACATTTATTGGACTACACACATCATAATGTATGATCACCAATATGTTCTTTGCTCGTTCCTTATGGCCTGTGAACGGTATTTCAGTCACTTCACTTTTCAGAGGAAAGTTGCAAGTGTCAGATGATTCAAAATCAAACGACTTCAAAATCCATCATAATGGAATTTTCCATGCGGGTTTCTCCAATGTGACCAAATGCAGTGCCACACTTGTGTGGTATTCTTTTAGTATTGCGACATTTAGCGTCAGTGTTATGGATGTATCATATTACCATCAATATTCATAGCATACATCCCATCCTGTATGGAAGCATGGCCCTTCATGTTATTCATAACACCGAACATCAAAAGTTCTCTTATGAATAACCTTCTTGCAAAATACCTTATGCAAAGGGCTAGAGTGTATGAAACTCTAAATGAATTATGAAAGTAAATACAGAGGTAATGTATTAATATCAATATTCATAACATACATCTCATTCATAATGAAAGTATGGCCCTTATGTTATTCATAACATCGAACATCAAAAGTTCTCTTATGAATAACCTTCTTGCAAGATACTTTATGCAATGGGCAAGAGTGTAAAACTCTAAAATGAATTATGAAAGTAAATACATAGGGAATACACTAATGGAAGGTATAGTAACATTTACTATGTTCCCTGTGTGTATCTAAACCTCATTCCTGGCTAGTCTTTCAGGCCATAGTAGTTCTTACATCGAGTTGCAACAGAATGCAATCGAGCGGGTATCTTTGTGATTAACTCACAATACCCAAGAATTAGTGATTAACATGTTTAACCATAATTTTCAAGAACTATATCTTTGACCAGCCTTTTATACATCAAAAATTTGTATGACATTCATACATGAGCTGGATATTCCAGTCTTCTTTCCTTTTGCCTTTATATTTCTAACAGTTTAACTTTCAGTATTTCTCCTACTCTCAGAAGAAGCACCCAACTTAAGAGTGGCGTTAGCCCCGGACTTCCTAGGCGTGAAAGTCTTACTAACACCCTTCAGACACTTCCTTTCTCTTTAAGTTGTTGTTTTATTCACCTTTCATCATATGACAGGCGTTCTCCTGGATCCCTCTCTTATCAGTCTTATGCATAGTAAACTACTTTACTAATAGTTTGCAAACAAACATTGCTTTGGATATCTCATATCTTTTAGCCTTTGTCTATCTCTGAAAATAATTTTCAGATTCCATGAATATCACATAACTATCCAAACTTTCGAAGTTCGGGTCTCATGGAAGCAAACATATTGTATTTGACTGAAAAGGAATTCTAGCTTTTGGATCAAAGGACGAGAGTCACATGATCCATAGCATTAGCGGGAGAATACCAAAAGCATGCGATAGGACAAAGTCCTTCTCGGCACTCTTGAGGACAATCCTCACATTACGTTACCAACCGTAAAGTTTTAACCAGATATTTAACAGCTATTCAATTTTAACAGGGAAGGTGGAAACGCGAGCCATTATTCTACAACTATTATGCAAACCACACTTAGACAGTGTTCAAAATTAATTGCACTGAGAATTAAACAAGTTAATTCTATAGTGCGCTCCCACTCAAATCAATATCTCTCATAATTGATTGTGAGTGATTCAAGACCCGCATATCCATTCAACGTCACGGTTCGAGATGAACACCCATGGCGTGAACTTCAATCGGTAGGCAAACTTGCCGATCACATCTCTATGCGATTCTTGTTCATCTTTCGATGCGTGTGTTCCGAGCTCATGACTTTCATGCTTGAACGTCAAGACAACCAAGTGATCTCGCTGTGAGGTCTCAACTCACCCGCCTCACACATCCCTAATCGTTCGCACCCATGGAGATCATGCAATGCCCCGAAAAGTTAGGTGCCGTGACGGTGCTACACTTGGGAGAACACTAACTACTTGATATTTCAGTGAGAGATCACCCTAATAAAAAGCGACTACTGCGCAATCAAGAAGGGTGCATCATAAGGGATAAATATCTCAGGCAATTCATAATAGCATGATATGGTATAGCCCTTTCTGACGGAGAAGTCTTTCATTTCTTCGTCTCCGGCATTCGCGTCGGTGTTCACCTTCGCGAAGATTGCCAACACCTTGTCGATGCACAAGATAATATTGCTATCTCTATAGCTAATAAAATAAGTGCATTACATAAGGTTGACACGCGGGTCGTTAAAGTGCAATCATATGGCTCCAGCCATCATGCCGAATCATGACACGCAGGTCATGTTAATCAATTTACATCATATAGTCATCTCATACATAATCAAATTATTATGAACACTGCTATACCACATCACATGCACATGCAAACCATCCTGCAAAACCAAGTTAGACGCCTCTAATCGGTTCATGCGAAATTTTATTTTACGTGGCTTCTAAGGTTTCGAAACAAACCGAAGCTACCAACGTCCATCATCAAGCATGATAATCCAAGTCACTAGATTAACATTCCAGGGTGTATGAAACATGAGATAATAAAATCTCGAGCCCCATACTAAACTTCGTCATACGCGTGACCCCCGTGCAGATCACATCTTCATTGCCCTTTTGTCTGCAAAATTTCATCTTTCTTTTTAACTACGGTGGAATTCAATGAACTGTTAGCACTTCGTTGATCAATCAGGATCGCGGATTGCCAGAACATTGAAACTCCACCATACTGTTATCAAGATCAGAAATATGCAAATTCGAGGGAAGCAACAAGAACATCGGGTAACAGACTTCATCTGCTACCCGCACAAATAATTTTCAGCAATAGATCTCATCTACTACCTAATTATATTGTGCAACACCCATACATCTCTATGTATTCTAGATCGCAACCTGCATCTACGCATAGCACGGCTCTTGATGCCACTGTAGGATTACGCAGCAGAAAACAAAAAATTTCCGACCTACGCACCAGCCCAGGACCACTATGGAGACTGCATACAAGGTTTGATCATTTTCGTTACCGACTCGTAGCGCAGCGGAAGTAGAGTCGATGACGAACGGCGGTGCAGATCCCCGCAGCTAGGATTTTACAACCTCCCAACCGCGAGGATGTATACCCTCATCTGCCCCGCGGACAGCCCTCCGGGAGGCGGTCGCACAGTCCCCCGGACGGTGTCGCGGACAGCCCTTCGGGAGGACCTCCGAAACTCGGACTGTCACTCGGACAGCCCTTCGGGAGGACCTCCAAAACTCGGACGGTCACACGGACAGCCCTTCGGGAGGCACTCTCGAACTAAGACCGAAACTACGATCTCTCTACAGAGTTGCACACATACGGTATCATCTATCCAGCAGGGCTTCGCCGTCCAGAACTAGTTCCTGCCGGAACCCAGACAGCCTTTCGGCTCTACGAAACTATTTCGCTGGGAGGGAGAGAAGAATGCCAGATCATGCATGGCTTTGTGTATGAGAGCAAGAGTGTGTCTTATGGCAGCCCACACACCTCCTATTTATAGGAAACCCAAGCGGTAGGGTGGTTTTACAAGAAAACCCAAAACCCACATGGAAAGGAGTCCTTCCCAAGGACCTAAAAGGTGAAACCAAGGAACAAGGGGGACTCCATGAAGGAGTCCACCATGTGGCCGGCCACACCCTCATGTGGGGCCCCAAAATTGGCCCCTATCCATCCATGTCATCCCCAAGATCTTTTGGAGCAAAGCCCCAAAAGGTGGCTTTCCAAAAATATCCCAAAAAGCACTTTCACTATTCACGACGACATTTTTCAGCGTCTGATCGAACTGAAAATATTCATGTGGTCTTAGAACAATTCTAGTACCCACCAAAATAATTTTCAACGCGAGCCGGAACAATTCCGGTTTAGTGATTTCATCTGCGAAAAGCATCTGAAGCGGTTTCGGCAGCTCCGGAACATTTCCGGTTTTCATCCCGGAAAACTCCAGAAAGTTTCCAGAATGATTCTGGCACCCTCCAAAAATTATCAGGCATGTGCCAAAACCAATTTGACTTTATGGTATCCTCTGAAACAACTTTTCAGTTTCACCGGAACTCATCCGGTGACCTCTCTGCGGAACTTTTCCGCTGTCCGAAACTTTTCCGGCGTCCGAAACTTTTTCGGTGATTTTCTCTCAGACTCCCTGTCTAGTATTCAGCAGATAGATGACCCTTAAGCATGTGACCCTGTGATCAAATCATCCCGTGTCTGGCCAGACGATGATGGATACCGTAACACCGAGAGGGCCCAGAGATATCTCTCCATCGTCGGAGGAGCAAATCCCAATCTTGAGCTATCAAGTTACTTGACATACTTTTCCATGAACCCGTAAGCCGCCGTAATAGCCACCCATTTACGGATGACGTTTAACAAACCCCAAAGTTCATGAAGCAAGCATGAAGAAACTCGATACTCTCATGGTCTAAGGAATTATGCAAACATTAACTTCCTGTGTTATTAACCATTAACTTATGATGAATGTATCTCATAGCATAACATCAATTTGGGTCGATTCAACACAAGTGTTCTACCAACAATTGTGCCCTCAAAATTGCCGGCATAGTCATGCCCATGATCAGGAAAACAGGATCATCATGCAATACTTGAGCCAGTCATAGAGGCTTGACTAGGAATACATTTTACCGTTTATTATCCCACACGTGCACATGAGTTTCCCTCCAATCCTCGTTTTATTTGTAGACTCGAGAATCATTGCAGTTATAGCATGGAACATAAACATAATTATGAACAGGGAGATAATCAATAACATTTATTATTGCCTCTAGGGCATATCTCCTACACTTTCTTCCTCTCCATGTTGACATGCTCCTGCGCGCTGCTAAGCAGCATGTTGAGCCCCCGTCCGTCCATCTCCATCTCCATCTACTTATACGAGGTCGAATCGATCTATGACGGTGATGACCTTGAGTGACTCGATGGGGATGGCTTCCGGCTTCTTCTCCTCTTCCTCTTGATCTTCGAAGGGTTCTTCCTCTGGCTCCTCCTCTGAGGAGGTCCAGTCGAGAACACGACAATGTAGGAGATATGCCCTAGAGGCAATAATAAATGTTATTGATTATCTCTCTGTTCATAATTAGGTTTATGTTCCATGCTATAACTGCTATGGTTCTCGAGTCTACAATAACCACGAGGCTCGGAGGAAGACTCATATGCACGTGTGGGATAATAAACGGTAAAATGTATTCCTAGTCAAGCCTCTATGACTGGCTCAAGTATTGCATGATGATCCTGTTTTCCTGATCATGGGCATGGCTATGCCGGCAATTTTGAGGGCACAATTGTTGGTAGAACACTTGTGTTGAATCGACCCGATTGATGTTATGCTATGAGATACATTCGTCATAAGTTTATGGTTAATAACACAGAGAAGTTAATGTTTGCATAATTCCTTAGACCATGAGAGTGTCGAGTTTCTTCATGCTTGCTTCATGAACTTTGGGGTTTGTTAAACGTCATCCGTAAATGGGTGGCTATTACGGCGGCTTACGGGTTCATGGAAAAGTATGTCAAGGGACTTGATAGCTCAAGATTGGGATTTGCTCCTCCGATGATGGAGAGATATCTCTGGGCCCTCTCGGTGTTACGGTATCCATCATCGTCTGGCCAGACACAGGGTGATTTGATCACAGGGATGCCGGAACACGGGAACGAGAAAAGAGAACAATACCGGCAACGAGGTAACTGGCATTGTGGACAAGTGTTGATCCACGAGGATGCCGATGTTTCTCACCTCGGGTAATTGTAACATATCGCGAAGCAACAGGAATAGCTCACGGCAACTGGAGGTTCACTTGAATATTTATTCGTGTGGGTATAGGGATCGATATGGGTGTCCACGGCTCCGATGTTGATCATTGATCGGAAGGGGTTCCGGGTCATGTCTATGCTTCACCGAACCTATAGGGTCACACGCTTAAGGGTCATCTATCTGCTGAATACTAGACAGGGAGTCTGAGAGAAAATCACCGAAAAAGTTTCGGACGCCGGAAAAGTTTCGGACAGCGGAAAAGTTCCGCAGAGAGGTCATCGGATGAGTTCCGGTGAAACTGAAAAGTTGTTTCAGAGGATACCATAAAGTCAAATTGGTTTTGGCACATGCCTGATAATTCTTGGAGGGTGCCAGAATCATTCTGGAAACTTTCTGGAATTTTCCGGGATGAAAACCGGAAATGTTCCGGAGCTGTCGAAACCGCTTCAGATGCTTTTCGCAGATGAAATCACTAAACCGGAATTGTTCCGGCTTGCGTTGAAAATTATTTTGGTGGGTACTAGAATTGTTCTAAGCCCACATGAATATTTTCAGTTCGATCAGACGCTGAAAAATGTCGTCGTGAATAGTGAAAGTGCTTTTTGGGATATTTTTGGAAAGCCACCTTTTGGGGCTTTGCTCCAAAAGATCTTGGGGATGACATGGATGGATAGGGGCCAATTTGGGGCCCCACATGAGGGTCTGGCCGGCCACATGGTGGACTCCTTCATGGAGTCCCCCTTGTTCCTTGGTTTCACCTTTTAGGTCCTTGGGAAGGACTCCTTTCCATGTGGGTTTTGGGTTTTCTTGTAAAACCACCCTACCCCTTGGGTTTCCTATAAATAGGAGGTGTGTGGGCTGCCATAAGACACATCCTTGCTCTCATACACAAGCCATGCATGATCTGGCCTTCTCTCTCCCTCCCAGCGAAATAGTTTCGTAGAGCCGAAAGGTTGTCTGGGTTCCGGCAGGAACTAGTTCTGGACGGCGAAGCCCTGCCGGATAGATGACACCGTATGTGTGCAACTCTGTAGAGAGATCGTAGTTTCGGTCTTAGTTCGAGAGTGCCTCCCGAAGGGCTGTCCGTGTGACCGTCCGAGTTTTGGAGGTCCTCCCGAAGGGCTGTCCGAGTGACAGTCCGAGTTTCGGAGGTCCTCCCGAAGGGCTGTCCGCGGGGCAGATGAGGGTATACATCCTCGCGGTTGGGAGGTTGTAAAATCCTAGCTGCAGGGATCTGCACCGCCGTTCGTCATCGACTCTACTTCCGCTGCGCTACGAGTCGGTAACGAAAATGATCAAACCTTGTATGCAGTCTCCATAGTGGTCCTGGGCTGGTGCGTAGGTCGGAAATTTTTTGTTTTCTGCTGCGTTACCCTACAGTGGCATCAAGAGCCGTGCTATGCGTAGATGCAGGTTGCGATCTAGAATACATAGAGATGTATGGGTGTTGCACAATATAATTAGGTAGTAGATGAGATCTATTGCTAAAAATTATTTGTGCGGGTAGCAGATGAAGTCTGTTACCCGATGTTCATGTTGCTTCCCTCGAATTTGCATATTTCTGATCTTGATAACAGTATGGTGGAGTTTCAATGTTCTGGCAATCCGCGATCCTGATTGATCAACGAAGTGCTAACAGTTCATTGAATTCCACCGTAGTTAAAAAGAAAGATGAAATTTCGCAGACGAAAGGGCAATGCAGATGTGATCTGCACGGGGGTCACGCGTATGACGAAGTTTAGTATGGGGCTCGAGATTTTATTATCTCATGTTTCATACACCCTGGAATGTTAATCTAGCAACTTGGATTATCATGCTTGATGATGGACGTTGGTAGCTTCGGTTTGTTTCGAAACCTTAGAAGCCACGTAAAATAAAATTTTGCATGGACCGATTAGAGGCGTCTAACTTGGTTTTGCAGGATGGTTTGCATGTGCATGTGATGTGGTATAGCAGTGTTCATAATAATTTGATTATGTATGAGATGACTATATGATGTAAATTGATTCACATGACCTGCGTGTCATGATTCGGCATGATGGCTGGAGCCATATGATTGCACTTTAATGACCTGCGTGTCAACCTTATGTAATGCACTTATTTTTATTAAGCTATAGAGATAGCAATATTATCTGGTGCACCGACAAGGTGGTGGCAATCTTCGCGAAGGTGAAAACAACGCGAATGCCGAAGACGAAGAAATGAAAGACTTCTCCGTCAGAAAGGGCTATACCATATCATGCTATTATGAATTGCCTGAGATGTTTATCCCTTATGATGCACCCTTCTTGATTGCGCGGTAGTCGCTTTTATTAGGGTGATCTCTCACAAAAATATCAAGTAGATAGTGTTCTCCCAAGTGTAGCACCGTCACGGCACCTAACTTTTCGGGGTACGCCATGGATGCATGGGTGCGAACGATTAGGGATGTGTGAGGCGGGTGAGTTGAGACCTCGCAGCGAGATCACTTCGTTGTCTTGACGTTCAGGCATGAGTGTCATGAGCTCGGAACACACGCATCGAAAGATGAACAAGAGTCACATGGAGATGTGATCGGCAAGTTGGCCTACCGATTAAAATTCCCGTCATGAGATGATGATTCTATGGCGATGAATTGAAGTCTGGATCTTGTATCACTCAAAATCAATTATGAGAGATATTGATTTGAGTGGGAGCGCACTGTAGAATTAACTTGTTTAATTCTCAGTGCAATTAATTATGAACCCTGTCTAAGTGTGATTTGCATAATAGTTGTAGAATAATGGCTCGCGTTTCCACCTTCCCTGTTAAAATTGAATAGCTGTTAAATATCTGGTTAAAACTTTACGGTTGGTAACGTAATATGAGGATTGTCCTCAAGAGTGCCGAGAAGGACTTTGTCCTATCGCATGCTTTCGGTATTCTCCCGCTAATGCTATGGATCATGTGACTCTCGTCCTTCGATCCAAAAGCTAGAATTTCTTTTCAGTCAAAGTGCAATATGTTTGCTTCCATGAGACCCGAACTTCGAAAGTTTGGATAGTTATGTGATATTCATGGAATCTGAAAATCATTTTCAGAGACAGACAAAAGCTAAAAGATATGAGATATCCAAAGCAATATTTGTTTGCAAACTGTTAGTAAAGGAGTTTACTATGCATTAGACTGATAAGAGAGGGATCCAGAAGAACGTCAGTCATATGATGATGGTGAATAAAACAACAACTTAAAGAGAAAGGAAGTGTCCGAAGGGTGTTAGTGATGCTTTCACGCCTAGGAAGTCCGGGGCTAACGCCACTCTTAAGTTGGGTGCTTCTTCTAAGAGTAGGAGAAATACTGAAAGTTAAACTGTTACAAGTATAATGGCAAAAGGAAAGTAGACTGGAATATCCAGCTCATGTATGAATGTCATACAAGTTTTTGATGTATAGAAGGCTGGTCAAAGATATAGTTCTTAGGAATTATGGTTAAACAAGTTAATCACTAATTCTTGGGTATTGTGAGTTAATCAAAAAGATACCCGCTCGATTGCATTCTGTTGCAACTCGATGTATGAAATACTATGGCCTGAAAGACTAGCCAGGAATGAGGTTCAGATACACGCAGGGAACATAGTAAATGTTACTATGCCTTCCATCGGTGTATTCCCTATGTATTTACTTTCATAATTCATTTAGAGTTTCACACTCTAGCCCATTGCATAAAGTATCTTGCAAGAAGGTTATTCATAAGCGAACTTCTAATGTTCGGTGTTATGAATAACATAAGGGCCATACTTTCGTTATGAATGAGATGTATGTTATGAATATTGATATTAATACATTACCTCTGTATTTACTTTCATAATTCATTTTAGAGTTTCACACTCTAGCCCTTTGCATAAGGTATCTTGCAAGAAGGTTGTTCATAAGAGAACTTTTGACATTCGGTGTTATGAATAACATAAGGGCCATACTTTCATTATGAATGAGACGTATGTTATGAATATTGATGGTAATATGATACATCCATAACACTGACGCTAAATGTCGCAAGACTAAAAGAATACCACACAAGTGTGGCACTGCATTTGGTCACATTGGAGAAACCCGTATGGAAAATTCCATTATGATGGATTTTAAAGTCATTTGATTTTGAATCATCTGACACTTGCAACTTTCCTCCGAAAAGTGAAGTGACTGAAATACCGTTCACAGGCCATAAGGAACGAGCAACAAACTTATTGGTGATCATACATTTTGATGTGTGTAGTTCAATAAATGTTGTTGCAAGTAGTGGATTCATCTATCTTCAGAAATGACTCAAGTAGATATATTGATATTTACTTGATGAGACGTAAGCCTGGATCTTTTGAATTCATTCATAAGGTTTTTTTAAAATGAAGTAGAAGTTGTTGTAACAAGAAAATTATGTTTCTACAATTCGATTGCAGAAAGGAATATTTGAGTTACAAGTTTAGCGAATGTCTGATGAGTTGTGAAAGGGGTTTCATAACTTGCACCTCCCGGAGCACCACTGCAAGTGGAGAGTCCGTGTAGATGTAATCGAACCATTAATGACATGGTAAGATCAAAGATGACATAAATAAATTTGCCATTATCCCTTTTAAAGTGATGCTTTAGAGACTGCGGCTTTTACACCAAAAAGAGCTCCATCGGGTCTGTTGAAATGACGTCATGGTATGGTACGGCCAACCATGTTATATCTTTTCTTAACATTTGGAATATGGGGCTTGTGTAAAAGGTTACAAACCTATTCCAAATCAGACAAGTGCTACTTTGTAAGGTTATCCCAAGTCATTGGGTATTCCCCCACCACTATACCGAGGCAAAGGTTTTTTGCCGCAAAACGGTATGCTTTTAAAGAGAATAGTTCTTACAAAAGGTGAGTGGGAGGACAGTGCAACTCGACGAGATAACCAGTATCTTCGTCATCAGGTCAAAGGAAAGGAACCTTGGAAGTGATTCCGGAGTTTCCTACTGCGACTGATACGGAAGCCTCTACATGAGATGTATGGACTTCGGTCGAACTTGCAGCTGAACCACGTAGGCAAAGCTCGTACAAACCTATCAGGTGCGCAAACGAGATATTGTTGTTAGACAACAGTATACCTACAATACACAAGGAAGCGTTGATGGGCCCTGACTCCGGAATTGGCTAAATGCCAATACAATCCGAGATAGTTTCCATATAAGTGATTCGAGATTAAAATCTTGATACACCTTTCGGAAGACTTAGAGTCTAACGAATATTTATGGAACTAAAAAACTGATACGGATAAAATGTTTTATCCATAAAGCTCGACTTGTTGCAATGACAAGTTCAAGGAGTTGACTACGATGAGATTGTCTCACCGTAGCGATGCTTGAAGTCGGTTCGGGTTGAACTAGCAATTAATACATATTTCAATCATGAGATATGAAACATGGATGACAAAAAGATTTCCATCTGATGGAAATGAAACCTAGGACTTGTATGTGATACAGTCCAAAGTAATTTGTCGATCCAGAGGATGCTAGTAAGTATGCAAACTTCAGAGTTCCAGCGATGGACAGAAGAGAGCAAAGTGGAGTTGGAATCTTCGTTTTTGATGGAATGGTCAAAGGGGTTTGACTTCATCAAATGGGCATCGAAGATGCTTGTAATTCAAGAAAGTAAGTGGGAGCATAATAATATTTCTAAAAACCTTGTGTACTTGACACATTATTATTGGAAATAAATTTCTTGACATGAATTAGGACTTCATTTGAAAAGGGTTTTTCGATGAAGTGCTTGGGCTAAATAGCCTTAATATTAGGCATGATGATCTATGGAGATAGATTTACCTAATGGGGCTGAGCAAAGATACATATTGACAAGATGCTAAAACTTTTTAGCATTTAAAACGCCAAGGAGTGATTCTTGCCGAAGTCACATGGAAAGAGTTTTTGCAAGACTCGGTGTCCCAAAACACTGATGAGCAAAATACATGATGGTGATTCCACACACTCTTGTGTTTGGATTAATCATGTATTCCATGGTATGTAAAACAACCAGATATGTCCAATACTCCAAAGTTGTTGCGAGTATAGATACCAAAGTAATCAAAAGTACTGATCATGGGACAACAGTGAAAAAGGGTCATTGAGTGCTGGAGTAGCACTGATGACATGTTTTCTCACAAGCGGAAATCATGAAGAGTTCGTTGTAATATGTTACATCGATACAGTCTTCACCATTTCTCCATGCGATTTTCGATTTAATTTGAGGGTTTTTGTGTAATGCACAATATGGTGGCACGGTAGTTGGAAATTGTTCCAAACAAGATACTGAGGCGAATTCTATAACAAAGGCTAAGTATGTTGACGCTTAAGAAGCAACAAAGAAGTTGTTGAATCATATAGTTCATTCATGAACTTAGTATGGTTCCAAGATGACTTTGGTCTATGGGACACTATTGCAGATAGTTGCTCCATAGCTCAGTCTGAGGAATCAGGTTTCGACCATTGATTCACACATATGCAAAGCCAAGTCCAGACAAAATATGAATTTTGTGAAAGCGTGAAAACGCGAGGATATGCATAGTTACACACGGAGCTGAAGTCGTCAGATCCGTTGGACATCGGGCTATACCACATGCGAAGCATATTTTACACCAGTATGCCATAGGTGTAAAGTGCATTAGCATTGACTAGATTATTGACTCTAGTTCAAGTGGGAGTCTGTAGGAGATATGCCCTAGAGGCAATAATAAATGTTATTGATTATCTCCCTGTTCATAATTAGGTTTATGTTCCATGCTATAACTGCTATGGTTCTCGAGTCTACAATAACTCGGAGGAAGACTCATATGCACGTGTGGGATAATAAACGGTAAAATGTATTCCTAGTCAAGCCTCTATGACTGGCTCAAGTATTGCATGATGATCCTGTTTTCCTGATCATGGGCATGGCTATGCCGGCAATTTTGAGGGCACAATTGTTGGTAGAACACTTGTGTTGAATCGACCCGATTGATGTTATGCTATGAGATACATTCGTCATAAGTTTATGGTTAATAACACAGAGAAGTTAATGTTTGCATAATTCCTTAGACCATGAGAGTGTCGAGTTTCTTCATGCTTGCTTCATGAACTTTGGGGTTTGTTAAACGTCATCCGTAAATGGGTGGCTATTACGGCGGCTTACGGGTTCATGGAAAAGTATGTCAAGGGACTTGATAGCTCAAGATTGGGATTTGCTCCTCCGATGATGGAGAGATATCTCTGGGCCCTCTCGGTGTTACGGTATCCATCATCGTCTGGCCAGACACAGGGTGATTTGATCACAGGGATGCCGGAACACGGGAACGAGAAAAGAGAACAATACCGGCAACGAGGTAACTGGCATTGTGGACAAGTGTTGATCCACGAGGATGCCGATGTTTCTCACCTCGGGTAATTGTAACATATCGCGAAGCAACAGGAATAGCTCACGGCAACTGGAGGTTCACTTGAATATTTATTCGTGTGGGTATAGGGATCGATATGGGTGTCCACGGCTCCGATGTTGATCACTGATCGGAAGGGGTTCCGGGTCATGTCTATGCTTCACCGAACCTATAGGGTCACACGCTTAAGGGTCATCTATCTGCTGAATACTAGACAGGGAGTCTGAGAGAAAATCACCGAAAAAGTTTCGGACGCCGGAAAAGTTTCGGACAGCGGAAAAGTTCCGCAGAGAGGTCACCGGATGAGTTCCGGTGAAACTGAAAAGTTGTTTCAGAGGATACCATAAAGTCAAATTGGTTTTGGCACATGCCTGATAATTCTTGGAGGGTGCCAGAATCATTCTGGAAACTTTCTGGAATTTTACGGGATGAAAACCGGAAATGTTCCGGAGCTGTCGAAACCGCTTCAGATGCTTTTCGCAGATGAAATCACTAAACCGGAATTGTTCCGGCTTGCGTTGAAAATTATTTTGGTGGGTACTAGAATTGTTCTAAGCCCACATGAATATTTTCAGTTCGATCAGACGCTGAAAAATGTCGTCGTGAATAGTGAAAGTGCTTTTTGGGATATTTTTGGAAAGCCACCTTTTGGGGCTTTGCTCCAAAAGATCTTGGGGATGACATGGATGGATAGGGGCCAATTTGGGGCCCCACATGAGGGTGTGGCCGGCCACATGGTGGACTCCTTCATGGAGTCCCCCTTGTTCCTTGGTTTCACCTTTTAGGTCCTTGGGAAGGACTCCTTTCCATGTGGGTTTTGGGTTTTCTTGTAAAACCACCCTACCCCTTGGGTTTCCTATAAATAGGAGGTGTGTGGGCTGCCATAAGACACATCCTTGCTCTCATACACAAGCCATGCATGATCTGGCCTTCTCTCTCCCTCCCAGCGAAATAGTTTCGTAGAGCCGAAAGGTTGTCTGGGTTCCGGCAGGAACTAGTTCTGGACGGCGAAGCCCTGCCGGATAGATGACACCGTATGTGTGCAACTCTGTAGAGAGATCGTAGTTTCGGTCTTAGTTCGAGAGTGCCTCCCGAAGGGCTGTCCGTGTGACCGTCCGAGTTTTGGAGGTCCTCCCGAAGGGCTGTCCGAGTGACAGTCCGAGTTTCGGAGGTCCTCCCGAAGGGCTGTCCGCGACACCGTCCGGGGGACTGTGTGACCGCCTCCCGGAGGGCTGTCCGCGGGGCAGATGAGGGTATACATCCTCGCGGTTGGGAGGTTGTAAAATCCTAGCTGCGGGGATCTGCACCGCCGTTCGTCATCGACTCTACTTCCGCTGCGCTACGAGTCGGTAACGAAAATGATCAAACCTTGTATGCAGTCTCCATAGTGGTCCTGGGCTGGTGCGTAGGTCGGAATTTCTTTGTTTTCTGCTGCGTTACCCTACAGACAAGTCATCTCCATCTTTCTTCCCGGAGAGAGTCTTCGAGCTCCAGATCCTCCTCTTCTTGAGAAGAGGTCACCCTCTCCCCAAGATCGAGCCATTCCTTAGTGCACTTCAAAAGTAGGAAAGACTTGGACTAGATTGGTTTGTTAGCTTTCAAGAAGAAGAAGGCAAGGGCTATGTATATAAGAGGTTAGGGTCGCAGGTAATCAGGAGATAAGGAAGTTAAAAAAAATCAGAAACAAACCAAACAAAATCAGGAAATTCTGATATGGAAAAGAAATCACGATCGACGATGTTCCATAGGAGCGTAGGTGCTCGCATGAGCGCTCGTATGGCTTCCTTTGATCGAGCCTTCCATATACAGAGCATACGCCGGCGTAGCCTACGACCACGCCGGCTCACACAAATGCTCGCATGACTCCCTGCACCTGCGAAAGAAAAAAAACATATTTTAAAATAGTGTTAGTTCTTTGATGACAGACTGAACGAGGGCTTTTCGGGCGGGCATCAGTGCTTGCACGGATGGTCGTCAGGGTTATCGCCCATGCCATCGAGAGTTACGGATCCAACGACAGCGTAGCATACGGTTGTATGCCCGCTCACATGGAAAGAAAAAATAGAATCTTAACAGAAAAATGAAACGGAGCTGAAAAAGAAAATACTTGATAATTTCAAGCCAACCTGCATAAATCGCCAACAATTTAATGACCTTCGCCCATCCCAGTTTTTTCTTCCTTCTAGATGGAAGTGATGAAGTCGTACTTTGAAGCTTGTTGGGATATAATTAGTACGCTCGAATAAATCAAAATATCTCTCTCCTCTTACACTGAGTTTAAAGAATGGTTCTTCCAAACCGATAGACCGGGTAGAGTGCCCCCTATGTAAGTGTGATTCCTTTATCCAAAGCCACCGTTGTGCCATAGTGGATGGATATCCCTTTCTTTTGATAATCTTGTTCCTCTTTCAAGTGCGAGACATTAACTGATGTCTCATTTATCTCCTTGCAATCTAATATCTCGTTGTCAAATTCCTGTAAAAGAAGAGACCATTTAACCAATCGGGGTTTTGATTCCTTATTGTCAAGGACCTCTTTTATTGGTTGACGATCTATGTAGAATATGACCTCGGTGTCGGTGATGTAAGGCTTGAACTTTTCACAAGCAAAAATTACCGCATACAACTCTATAATTCTCAGCGTCCTTTCTTTGAGCTCCAGTAAGAGTATGGCTAGCATAATAAATAATGTTGAACCTATTACCTTCTTGTTATCCTAACACGACACTTATCATATTGTCGTCAGTCTCGCATAGCACTTCAAAAGGTTGGTCCCAGTTTGGAGGTACAATAACAGGTGCGGTAAGCAAGCCTCGTTTTATATTCTCGATGGTAGCTTTGCAGTCATCGTCAAACACAAATGGAACGTATTTCTGTAAAAGGTTAGTCAAAGGTTTCAAGATACTTTAGTGATCTAAACGCCCTTATATTTCTTTACAGAGGGAGTATATAGAAAAAGTTCCTGATATATATAAAATAAACAATGTGCATGCAAAAAAATAGAAATTAAAAAATATGCTTAAATTAATTTTGATCATGTATTTAAAAAATATTAAACATGTACTGTATTAAAATATTCTTGAAGTATACGAAAATTTACAATGTGTACGATTTTTTTTAGAAATTAAAACATATATTTTTAAAAAATGTTAATCATGTATGTGAAAATTCTTACAACTGCATAAAAATGGTTCAAACATATACGAAAAACGTATAATTTGTATGAAAGCAATAGACATCAAAACATATATTTGAAAAAATGTTAATTATGTACTTGAAAAAATGTTAAGCATGTACTAAAAATGTTTTTGCCGTGTATGCCAAATGTACATTGTGTATGAACAATGTAGACATGTGTTGAAAAAAAAAAGAAATAAATAAATAACCAAAGAAAGAAACAAAGAAACCATAGAGAAAAAACAAGAAAATCAAAGAAAAACCAGTGTACAAAATAAAAATAAAAATAATAGAATACGATAAACCAGGAAAGAAACAAAGAAAATGAAAAACAAGACAGAAAAACCGATACAGAAACAAGGAAAACCAAAAAAACATAGAAAACCGAATGAAACCTTAAATACTGTTGCAAAAATGTGGAAATCCATGCACAGGCTCCTGAGGCTGCAGGGGAGGGTAACACATCCATTGTCGATAGGTTTGGAATGGCTTATCATGTTTGCCGCGCATCTTGCTACAAGCGTTGGACATATGTTGGACGCCGTGGTGTCAAATACTCCAGCTGACGCCTCCAATTGAGTCCAAAAATTCATCAGCCCAGTTCGGGGAGTTTACTTGGGTGGTTCTTTTTATTAGTCCCTGTGAACATTATGACGGTGCAATAAAAAGGTTCGGAGTTTGTCTCAAAAAAACTTGGGTGGTTTTTTCCTCTCTTCCTTTGTTTCGAAATACTAGTTGTTGGTTGTTTTTCTCTTAAATTTACTTGTTGTGTGTTTAAAAAGGCTTAAGAGTATATTAAAATAACGTTTGGTGTATATTAAAAAATAGTTGACGTACAAAAAAAATCTTTAGTTTGAATTAGAAACTGTAAACCGTGTATTAAAAACGTACATCATGCATTAATGAAGGGTCACTATATATAAAAAGTTTAGAAACCTAAAAATGGAAGAGCGCTTAAAGTCAAACCAAAAACCGAAAATGTTCAATGAGTACTCAAAAAAATGTTCACCAAAAACCAAAAAAAAATGTTTATAGTTTAGAAACCTAAAATTGGAAGAGCGCTTAAAGTCAAATAAAAAGGGAAAAGGATGAAAACTTAAATACTGCAAAGAAAAGACAAAAATTAAAAATGAACATAAACGAGCAAAAAAAAAAATTCTTGCATCCCATGAACGAACGAAGCGCAATCGGGCCAGTCCCTAGTTTTTTTGCATGGTAATACATGTCTCATTCATATCATCAAGATCAAAGTACATGTCACGTAACGACCGACATGACAAAACTAAAAAGATAGCATAACATCTCTGAGCTTGACATTGTTGAAATATATTGCCCACCTTCCTCCATCAATCCGAATTTTGGATGAGTTGGCTGGAGCATGAATTCAATATGGTATCCGAGCTAAGAGGTCTTGAGTTCAAGACCCTACCAACGCAGTATTGAAATAAAAAGATTATGCGGCCTACATCGATCCCATGTCAAAGGACTAAAATAGCCTAGACGTGAGTGTTGAAATATATTGTCCATCTTCCTCCATCAGTTCGGACTTTTGGATTAGTTGGCTGGAGCATGGATTCAATAGACACCAACGCTCGTCACCTGCCTCCGGCATCACCACAACAGCCAACGAAGAAAAAAAATAACGGATCACCTCCTCACTCGAGCTCGACGCGGCTCTATTGCTGATATGCAGCTTTGCGGACCTCCAAGGTGGCTCACTAAACGTGAAGCCCTTGCCGTTGAATGAATCAGACCGGGGCAACACCCAGGACATGCCATCGAACTCCAGATCTGGCACCCCACCACGACTAAGACGCCGAAGGAGGAAATCATACCTGCCATCCATAAACCACGAATCCAGCACACGTTTCCGTTTTCCAGATGTCATCGATGCAGACCACAATATGCATCTGCTCCTGGACTACCTCCCGAGCTCCGTGCCGCCGCTGGAGCAAACGCCGTCGCAACGGTGGAGCCCGAGGACACATGTCCACCACGAGGATGCCGCCTCCGTCACGCTATCCTTGCTTGAACAGAGTGGTTTCCAAATCCATCCCCAACCATAGGACCGATGGCCTCATCAGGAAAGGATCCGAAGAATCTTTATTCATCGTTGCCATCGTCGCCGCCGAAGCCAAGACAATAAACAACCTAAAAACCTATACTACGAGAGACTAAACACGATCCACACGCGTGGAACCGGTGACTTCCCCCACTACCGACGACTGAGGTCGCCAGCGGAGGAGAGCCGCTGGAGGACGACACTAGAAGATTGGCCTCACCTGGCGACGGCTAGGGTTCCAACCGCCAGGGACGAGAGGAAAACGATCGGGATTGGCCAGCCTCCTAGTTGACTCCTTTCATTTGCCAATGTTGCCGTTCATGGCTGTCGGGCGTGGCTTTATCTCTCTTATAGCGAGACCAACTATTGACTTGGACCGTATTCACAATTTATTTACATAGTTGAACAAATCAAAATTGAAAGGGTACGAATTCTGCACTTATAGCTTCGATAGGATTTCTTATAATTTGGATTTGTTGTTTCGATATCAATCTATTAGGAATAGGTTCACATAGTTATGGCTCGTTTACATTACCACCTAAATGATTACATACAATAAAACCTTCTTGGAATGAACGTTTTTTACTTTTATATTTTATTTGAGAACCCTTTAACGCCTTCTCAAAGGGTTCTCAAAAATTCAAGATAGATCTAATTATACATTTTTACTTATTTCTGCATTATTTAGGATAATAATTGGATAAGAGAGCCTCTACCCTGTCAACGGATAGGGAGAGCACAAAATCTGGAGAGCACATTGTTTTCTTTCTCTTTTACTTTATTACTTTTATATATTTTTGAAATCAGAATCAATATTTTCCGTAAATTTTAAAAATGTTTATGCACATTATAAAAATATTAATGCGGTTTAACATTCTTGTTCGTGCAACTTTTAGAAAATACTGATACCACTCAAGAAACTGTTTGTGAAACTTAAAAGTCATGACGTGTTTCCACAAACTGTTTGTGGCATATACAGAATTTTTTTTATACAACAAAGCAAATTTTTGTCATAATAAAGAAAATCTTTTTTATCAATGACAAAAATGTATGTAACATCTAAAAAATGTTCGCCCATTCCAAAAATATTTTTATGACATTTAAGTAAACTTTATGCAATGTAATTTGTTGCGTAATTTTAAAAGATATATTTTCACATTCCAAAGATATATTATAAAATAGAAATGAAATTAGGAAAAAATGTTCACACATTTCAAATAATATTTTTGCGACATTTAGAAAAGCGTTAATATATTGTAAACAAGATTTTTTTTGTATTAATAACTATATGTCATACAATTCGAAAAAAATGTTCAACATATATTTGAAAATATTTCACATTTTATTCAAACACATTGTTTAAACATGCATTTGGAAAACATGTTGATTTATCTGAAAAGTGTTCAACATGTATCATAAAAAGTGAAGCGTGCATATGAAATATGTACTATATATTGGAAAAAATCGACATATATTTGGAAAAAACCAAAGAAACCTGAAGATATAAAAAATAGACGAAAGTAAATTGGTAAAAAACACATAGAAAGAAAACACACTGAAGCTTCTAAAAACAGACTTAACCGGTGCATAGAAGCTCCCCAAAACCAGACCTGCCAGCTACAATACTGGACTGACTCACTAACCACGAGCTAGAGGCAATACCGGAGGATCTCTCAATGTGGGCAAGATGAACTCCTTGGCAATGTGTGTCGGCTATTGATCTGAGCGCACCGCAGGCCGGTATGGATAGAGAAGATTCGGTTAACGTTTTCTGGCTGAGCAAACATACAATGCAGTCACGAATCACTAATGCAGTCGTAGCCTCACTGTTCGGCCACATATGCTGCTGGGTATTTCTCCAAATGAACACAACCTAGAGAAAATTAAAGCATGCCGAAAAAAAGAGAAGTGGCCAACAGGCGCGCCTATGCCTTGCTTTTAGCGAGACGTAGGGTGCCCTCTTGTTACGTGCCTCCCTAAATAGGCTGGCCTAGCATTGCCTCCCTAAATAGGCTGGCCTAGCATTGGCGAGGTCACTGCCTTGTTTATTTTCCTGTTTTTAAATTTATTTTTGTTACTTTTTTACCTTTTAATATATTCTAAATATACATTACAAAAAACATTTACCGAAAACATTTAAAAATGTTAACCAAACATATGAAGTATGATAAATGTGTATAAAGAAATGATTCTCATGTATACCGAAAATGTATGAAAAAGTTTGATCATGTATTTTAAAAATGTTAATAAAGTGTTTGAAGAATGTTAACCAAGCACTTGAATTTTTTTAAATGTGTATATAAAACACTTGTCGCGCATACAAAAAAATTGTAAAAATAGGGTGTGTATTAAAATTGTTGATCATGTATGGAAAAATGTTAACATGTTCAAAAAGCGGTTCTAGTTGTAGAAGAAAATTGTACAACGTACATTAAATGAAAGTGGTCAGGAAAAAACATAAATTTAAATAAATTTTATATGTATTTAGAAAATTGAGAAAATGTGTATAAACGTGTTCCTGATATATATGAAACAATTATGTGAAAATATTTTTATTGCCATAAAAACTACTCATGGTGTATTAAGAAATGTTCACCATATATTCTAAAAATATTAATCTCGAGTTTTAAAAAGATTCAATGTGTATTAAAAATGTATTAGTCATATAAAAATGTACAATGTGCAAGGGAAATACAAAAAATATAGGTTTTCGAAAAAAATTAATTATGTATTTCAAATTCTAGAGATGTATATCATGATATTTGTGATGTATACGAAAAATATTGAATGTGTACTGAATTTTTTTGACATGTGTTTAACTAAAATGAAACTGATGAAAATCAAGAAATAAACAAAGAAATTTTAAGGAACCCAATAAAAAATAGGAAAAAAAAGAAAATGCAAAAAAACGATGAGAACCAAGTTAAAAGATTGGAATTAGAGAAAACCAAAAAATAAACAAAAACATTGAAACCGATGGAACCAAAAAATAAACAAAGGAAAAAGAAGCAAGAAAAGAAAATAAAAATAGTGACAACCAGGAAAGAAACAAAGGAAATGAAGAAAAAGAATAAAGAAAAATTAAAGAAAAGAAGAACCTATGAAAACCGTGAAGAAACAAAGAAAATAAAAGAAAAACTAAAAAACGAAGCAAATGAGCGAAGCAACCCAGGCAACTACCCCGAGCGATCGAACGGCACACGAAAATGGGCCAGTCCGGTACTGTAGCGCTCAGGAGAAACTTTGGGCGAGACAATAGGTTGTCTCGCATAAACTTTAATAGGTCAATCGAAAATATTATGACTGTTTTTTGTTTGTTCATGTAGTTCAAAAACTTGTGTTAGTGTGTATTAAATAAATTTGACGGTACTAAATTGAATCACATGAGCTCTCGGTGGTTGCTTATAGAAAAAAAGAGGTGGTGATATGGAAAAAACTGTATATGTCAATGTTGTATTTGAAGAAAATGTTCATATGATAAATAAAAGTGTTCGGGAACATATAAAA
This sequence comes from Elymus sibiricus, assembly GCA_039707655.1. Classification (NCBI taxonomy): domain Eukaryota; kingdom Viridiplantae; phylum Streptophyta; class Magnoliopsida; order Poales; family Poaceae; genus Elymus; species Elymus sibiricus. The sequence goes on from CM077667.1 coordinate 493,596,678, forward strand.
AGTACATGCATTTTTAGAAAAATAAATGGGAATACGCTTTTGGCGATGCTCCTTTCAGCTGGGAAAGCATGTGATAAATCTTATTAAAATTAAGGAAAACATGTGATAAGATGAATGGTAAGTACTTTGCATGTACGGCACCATGTTTTGAGCTTTTTCATCAGCGTCAAACAAGGTCTTTTCCCCATCACCGATAGGTTAAAGAATCTTGTTTGGGCTTTTGTTGTGCAAACTAGATTTAGTTTATCTTTAGCTTTTGTATTCTTAGAGGCCAAGAATAATGGAATACAAATCTTTTGACTATATATCCCCATCTTGTACTTGATATCAGTTGGACCGACATGGCGAAGCTGGGGAGTATGTGGTGTTTTAATCCTGGGTATCCACAACCCCTGATCTAGGTTATTGTCGCTCAGAGATTTGGCTTGAGCTATATGTAGTATCGAAAATGGTGGTGTCAACTCGTTTTGGTCAGCAGGTCTCTTATTTCGTGCTTTTCAGCTATTGGCCCTCCACCTATATAGTACACGACGATTCAACAGTTAGATGGTCTACCTTGCACGGAGTCTCTCTTAGGCTAGAGTGTGTCGACAATCTCACTTGCCACCTATTGGGGCGGCAGGTTCATCAGGCTCTTCAATACTCATAAGGTTATTGTATATATCTTGTACACGATGATGAAAACATCACATTGAGGTAAAGTAGAAAATTTGGGAGGGCCTGATGAAGGCATGTTGCTTTAAGTTTTACAAGGGATCATTGTTTGTTCTTGTGTTTTCACATTTTTAATACAACATAATATGTTCAGTTAAGCAATAAAGTCAGATCCTATACAGATTGTAGAAAAAAGAGGTCCAAAATAGTAACTACAAAGTTGAAAAGATGGGACGGTCACATTAATGGTTATTATGCGACAAACGCAAAAAGGTCTCTTCAGAAACCATCTGCTATCATCGTCGACGTCGGTCGGGCTTTGCCGATGCACCTTTATCCCACTTGGAAATTTAGCAAGCACTCATGTCTACAACAGACACGGCTGAAAATTTAGACCGAGCTGGTGGCTAGATCTCTAACCTCCAGATGTCATCGTACGATCTTTGTTGTCAAAAGAAGTTTACCTCGTTGTCAAATTAATATATAGCGTCCTTTCAGTTTTGCTTTGCTTAATTTGGATGCAAACGATTTCCCATTGATGCATGCTGACGTGCAAGAAATACTAAGCACAGATCTTCACATTGATTCACACCAAACAAATTAAATACGAAGGTCGATCTGAAATCCACGTCGGGATAATCATACATCCGTAGGTATAGTCGTGCGTTTCCATTAGTAACATGGCTCTCTCTTGCACACACAAGTAGCGTATGAGAGCGTAGTGATTAAATATCATTTATATAGTGATGACTCTATGTTTGTTGTTGTTCAGAAAGATACGTATATCATGCACACTACTGACATGTTTTTGACGACCCCCCCCCCCCCCCCCCCCACACACACACACACGATTTTTTTACCCAGTTTTTGGAAAGCTAAATTTACCCAATTTAAACTCAGGGTGTATGTGCTTACAAATACTGTGTTGCTTTTGCATTGATGGTAGGCAAATACATGTGTTGAAATTGTGGGAATATTTGTATAAGGTAGGTTGCAGTTGAATTTGGATTGTGTGCGGATAGGGTACAAAGACATGTTCCAGTACGACACTTGTATCCCGGATCCTTTATATAATGCATGGGCAGACGAGAACGGACGTTTGGAGGCCGAGCTCCATGGAGCTCGAAATTTTTGAAAAATTCAAATTTCAAACTTTTCGGTTTCAAAAAAATCTAAAAAAAATTATGCAAGTAAAGAAGGATGTTATGTGTATGTGTGTAAATTTTTAGGATGAAATACCTTGAAATACGATCTGCACAAAAAAGACAAATTCATGGCCTGGGATAATGAATAGTGTCATGTGTTAAAAAGTCCCAGATTTGTCTTTTTTGTACAGGCCTCATTTCAATGTATTTTTTTCTGAAAATTTGCACACATGTGTGTTACACCCTCACTTATCTCTGTATTTTTTTTCAGAATTTTTTGAAATGTAAAAATATGAATATTCATGAATTTTGGATTTTGCATTTGGAGGCCTCCATGGAGCTCGGCCTCCAAAAGCAATTTCCGATGGGCAAACACACAATGTACACCGGGGATGTAGCCATATTTGTAAACTTTGTTAACAAATTCTGTGTCGTGCTTTGTGTGATTGCTTAGGGCATCTCCAGTGCCGACCCGTAAACGGACACGGTATTAGTCCGCAAATCTGTCCGGACATTGATACGGCAGCCGCCCGTTCAACTGTACCCGCATAAAAATTTGAACAAAAAATTTATCGCTCGGACTAGTGTGAGCACTTGAAAAAAAGAAAACATAATATATCACTTGAAATAAAAACACTATTTAGTGCCTTCGGCCATTGGCTAATGGCCTTCCGCCATTGTGACTCAGAAATTTGGTTCCTTCAGCCATTGTGACCAGCTTCCACCATTGTGAGCACTTAAAAAAAAGAGTGCAACACTAAAGAAAAAAAAAGATGAAACAATATTGCTTCCGCCAAATGCTAACAACCTTTCGCCAAAGAGCAAAAACATTAGCAGCGGCTTTCCGCCATCCGGACAGAAAGAGGTTATATGGTGGCTTTGGATTGGCCAGACGAATGTCCGGACTTTTGAAAAGCCCCCATTTGTTTATCTCCGGTTTGCGAAAAAAAACAAACTACCGGACGCGTCGATGGTTTGATGCGTTTGGATGACAAACCACATCCGCACCACGCGATCCGAACGGATACAGTCGATTTAAGGGTTCACTTTGGTGATGCGTCCTAGGTAAATCGGCTACATCAAATAATGGAGGGTTCAAATATTTGAAAGACCGGTTATGGAACAAAGTCCAAGGATGGATTGAGAAAACCTTGTCCATGGTAGGTAAGGAAGTTTTGGTTAAGGCAGTGATGCAAGCAGTTCCGGTCTATTCAATGTCATGTTGCAAACTCCCAAGGGGCCTATGTAAGCACTTGAACATGTTGATTCGAAAATTTTGGTGGGGAAGCAAGAATGGCTAGCGCAAGCCCAACTGGGTGTTCTGGAAGGCAATGACACAACCCAAAAACATGGGGGGCTTGGGTTTCAAGGATTTTGAGCTCTTTAACATGGCCGTGCTAGCAAGGCAAGCGTGGAGGATATTGCAAAACCCTGATTCTCTCAATGCTAGTATTCTGAAAAGCATCTACTTCCCAACATCCTCTTTTCTGGATGCTTCCTTGGGAAATCAGCGGAGCCAAATTTGGAGGGCTATGATAGAAGGGAAAGATGTCTTGAAGCAGGGATTGATCAAACGGATTGGCAACGGAGAATCCACAAATATTTGGAACGAGAATTGGTTGCCTCGCACGGAAATGATGCGCCCTTACGGGTGTAGGGCTGCAAACCCGTCTGTCCAAGTTTTAGAACTGACTGATGCCACTTCCGCCACTTGGGACAGGGAGAGGGCAGCACAAGTTTTTCTGCCAATGGATGTACCGATTATATTGAGCATACCTTTGTGTACAAGGAACGTCGCTGATTTCTGGTCCTGGCACTATGAAAAGACCGGAATATTCACGGTCCGGTCTGCATTTGCTATGTTGGTTTCAACTAGAAGGAGAAGGGAGGCGTGGCTCGAGGGAACAACTGGCTCTTCGAGCATGGATTCAGAGGGCAGCACGTGGAAGTCATTATGAAAGATTAAAGTGCTGGGTAAAGTACATATGTTTTTGTGGAGACTCGCGAGGCAATCTCTGGCCACCGAGGATGTCAGATCACATAGAAGCATGTCAACGACAAGTTCGTGCGGTTTGTGTGGTGCGTCGAACTCTTGGCGGCACTCACTGTTGGAATGCACTACTGCTAGATGCGTTTGGGCCCTTGCCGACGATGAACTAACCGAGCAACTGAGTGTTTCAACGGAGCCGAGCTCCAAACACTCGCCCTTCACGTTGATGGAAGTGTTATCGCATGCAGCTTTTGTAAGACTATCAGTGATACTATGGGTATTATGGTGGGCACGACGGCAAGCACTTCATGAAGGTATCTTCCAAAGTCCACATGCCACTCACGGCTTTGTTGAGAGATTCCTAGGGGAGCTGGAGATTGTGAGAGACATGAAGCCAAAGGGGTAACACGGGAGGATGAGCCGCAAACATAAACGTTGTACCCATTGCTCGGCCTAGGGCGCCACTAGCAGGTTTCGCCAAGATTCACGTTGATGCTGGAGTGGCACCACACAACAGGGGAGGATCCGCGACGGCAATATGCAGGGATGATAATGGAAACTACCTGGGCAGCTCAGCCTTGGTAATCCCGGGAGTTTATGATGTGGCGACGCTGGAAGCAATTGCGTGCCGGAAGGCACTATCGTGGGCTGAAGATTTGCATGTTCATGGTTTCATGATAGCTTCAGACTCAAAATAGGTGATCAATTACATCAACAACGACCACAGAGGAAAATATTGTTCGATTATTTCTGAGATCAACCAACGAGCTTTTGTTTTCAATTGTAAATTTACTTTCGAGGGTCGTTCGTCGAGCAATGATGCTCATAATATAGCAAGATATTTGCTTTCTTTACAGCAGGGGCGCTATTTTTGACTTGTTCATCCCCATGCAAATTGTGTTCGACCAACTGTGGCCTATGATCAATAAAGTGTGGTCTTACCCCTCAAGAAAAAAAAGTAAATCGGCTACGCGCCTAAGATCAACTCTAACAGCATGCACGTCTCGATCCAATCTCGATATCTCATGCACGTATGTACGTCGTACGTCCATCCTGTTGATGCAATGCATGTATACGATAGCTTCTCCACAGGAGTACGCGCAAACGGTTGTCTACGCAAGTGACAGCTGGAAGATGGTGCATCTTGTGCTGGGTTTGTGGTTGGTGGATGACAGTTCTGGTTTCCTCCTCTGATGTTGTCGTCATGCGGGGGTGTCGGATCTGGAGTTCGATGACGTGTCCGGGGACATGTTGCCCCGGTCTGATTCTTCCAACGGCAATGGTTTTGCTTCTGACAAACTACTTTGAAGGTCCGTAAAGCTGCAGATCAGCGATGGAGCCGCGTCAAGCTCGGGGAGGAGGTGATCTGACTTCTTTCCTTTTGGTGGCCACTTTGATGGTGTCGAAGGAGAAGAACAGGCGATGATATTTTGCATAGTATTATTCTATCTTTTCAGTCTTGTAAGGTCGGTGTTTAAATGCCTTGTAACTTGATCTTATTCTATAAATGAGACACGTATTATTATGGAAAAAAAAACCCAAGGCGCTTGCATGCACATCTACGTACGCTAACTAACTCTAATCAATAACAGCACGAGCGAATCGTACTCCTACACATAGTACACACTGGCCGGCGCACGGAACGGTTTATTTAATCGTGGCCGTAAATGGTGGCCGGAAATCGTGGCCGGAAATGGTGGCCATATTCAGCTATGTCACCATCCAAGCTAAGGATTGATCAAAGTACAGCCATGCATTTTACCTTTAATTAATTCTGGTTGGTGACGTCTGACATACTATATGCATGCACACATGTGACCACACAAAAAGAGCAACGGATATGATTATGTTTAAATAAAGACTTTTGCAGGGACTGTCTTAACACAGCTGTCGGTGTTTTGATCGCCACGGATTGGCTGTACAGATTAATTAACTGGGTCCGGAGAAGAAGTAAAACGTACGCATTGCCGAATTTCTTTTCTTTGCTCACATTGTTCACACTTCACAGCAGCAGGACACGGTAAACAGTGGCGGACCCAGGAATTGAAGTTAGCTGGGGTGGACATTTAATGTCTAATTTTTTTTCGATACAAATGCAACTCTATTCAACCAAAATTCATAGCATTCAACAACAAAAGAATTAAAAAGTTCTTAAAAACTAGTAAACTGCTAACATGGACTCTTGCCGCTTGAAATGCTCACTTATGCCAAAATATGATTCCATAATTCCAATTTCCAAACGAGACCTACAAAATTACGAATGCATTAGCACAAGTGTGATGAGAGTTGTATATTTTGATATGGTCATATGATGGTAACTGGGTGGTAGTATACCTTTAAGATGTCAATGCAAGTCTGATGAGCCGATAAACCAAAGGAAATACCAGATGTTGTCTACTTTGAACCAACTTGAGAGCAAGAGAACTCAAACTATCGCAAGCCAAGAATTCAGTACTTCTTTTCATCACATCAATATATATGTTGAATCAGTCAACAGTTAGCGCTCTTGTGAAGAGAAATCAATAGAGTAAATATTTGCAAAAAGAGGATACCTGCTGGTCATCGGAGTCATGTGGTTGCTTCCGTTTGGTTGATCTGGCAGCTGAAGCTACTGCCTCTTCGACAGCAGCAGCCTCGGCCTCGGCTTCTTCGAGTTTGACAACAGCAGCTATGCCTATGGCCACCCAATCCACCTCCTCACCCAAATCCATCACCGGCAGTCCGACACTCAATCAGTGGGCGTAGCCGCGCAGCACCACCAGTCCACCACCACCCAGTCTGCCCCCCACTTCCCCCCGCCGCTGGCCTCCCCCACTCCCCAGGCCCCAACAGTACTGGCCGGCTGGCCGCCCCCTGCCGCCGGCTGCCCCCAGCCCCCCATTGTTTGCCGCGGTGCCGCCCCCCGCCACCGGCCGCCCCCACTCCCCAGGCCCCAACAGTGCTGGCCGGCTGGCCGCCCCCTGCCGCTGGCTGCCCCCAGCCCCCCACTGTCTGCCGCGGTGCCCCCCCACCCCCCCGCCGCCGGCCGCCCCCAGCCCGACCTGGGCCCAGTGGATGCAAAATCGCCCCCCTGCGCCCGGGAACTGCTGGCGGCGGCGCTGGATCGATGGAGGATTCGAGGGGGAGTGGCCGAGTGGGGGAATTGCTCGATGCCTGGCTTGGCTGCGGTTGCTCTGGGTCGATCGATTTGTTTCGGCCCGTAGAAAAAGCCCATTCCATTGGCGGACCGGCCCAAACCACATACCACTTCGTCCTTCGTCTTCGCTGACTCCTAGCGCCGCATCGCACGAGCAGAACTGCAGAAGCGCTGCCGCCGCCGCTAGATTTCAAAAGACAGGTAGGTGGGGGTCCGTTGTTCGCCGCCGGCGACCCGGGGCGGCCGCCCCAGCTCGCCCCAATGGTGGGTCCGCCACTGACGGTAAACTTATATAAGCATCCGTATTAGCCAATCCCCGGCTAGCTAACCATGCAAACAACTCAAGGATATACAACCATACGACCAACCTGTACATACTATATGTGAATTAAACGTAGCTCAGATGGTTAGACTTCTTGTGCTGGAACCAATCCATCATGATTCAAGTCCTGGACTTGGCATTGGTGCTCGCATGTTTCAATGAAAGCTTTATCAATTTCAAAATGTTATGTCGCCTCAATATTTTGAAGATGCTCATGGATGTACTACCAGGTAGTATGATGCAGCGCACATACGTACGTATTTACTCCTCACACGCTAGACGATCGACCTATATTACTTGCGCACCGGTCACTGCAGTAGCTGGCAAATCGGTACGTGCTGCACGCAGTCCCTACACCTTGTACGGTTGATATGGATGCAATGCAAGAGATCAAGCAAGCGGAGTACTGCTGCACGCACCGACGCACGGCTGTTTCATTAGTCAATGCGCGCATCTACTTTTAACCAGCTAGTTTCAGATCTCGGGCCCCAATTCTTTTTCTCCTTACACGTATCCGTTCAATTTAATATAATCTGACGTGCAAGCAAGCTGCCAGTCGCCGGAAAATGAACCATATGCAGTTGGAAGAAAGGAAAGTAACAGCGCATTTATCTCTACGGCTTATAGAGGACAAACAGGGGAATGCGTGTTGATTTAGCGTGCATGTTCACATAAAATAGTTGATACCTTACACATATCCGTTTGTTGCGGCAATGTTTTGCAATATATTTCAGTGACATTTGATTGTATCGAATATATTAGAGTAATGATATAACAACTAAACCAGAAATATATATATATATATATATATATATATATATATATATATATATGATTTATTGTATTTAATTGTTGTATAGTTGTAAAATGTTTCTTAAGTATAAATAACAATTAAGAATGGAAATTCTCATGCACATGTTGTATTTGATTATTGTGTAGTTTTCAAATATTTTTTAAATATAAATAGCATATAAGAATGGAAATTCTCATGCATGTTCGGTGTGCCTTTTTTCATGCATGTTGCGTGCTGAAATGACATACTTTCTTGTTGAGAGAAAAATAGATTAGTGGACACTACCTATTTAGATATACAAAATACAGGATATGCCGAAGGCAAAATTTTAATGCTAATTAAGTAAACAGCTTGTTAATTATTGCTGGAGTATAATATTGGCACTAACTTTCCCTTAGTTCGGACAGGGTAATCTAGTTGGTGCATGCAGTTCAATAATTATTGTAGAAACGGGAAAGACTTCCCAAATTACAAATAAATCATGTCTCTCTCTATTGCAGACATTACAAAGTGTTGTAGGCATTAGGGTCGTTGTTAAAAAAATGGCAAATTTTAGCATGGTCCCTCTTACCGGCCTCCCCCTTTCACATGAGAGGAAAGAGTACATAATATATTTGAGCTATTGATTTGATTAAGTAAGTGATCTGATTATCTCTCATCTTCGTACCTTCCATGTGAAAGGAGGGGGTAAGAGGGAGCATGTTAAAATTACTCTAAAAAACTACTTTTTGTTAAATTAGAGTACGTACTTAATTGAATTGAAAGCATGCTTCAAATGAATTGTAACAAATTTTATGATGTACCGGTAATTAATTTCATTGAGCAACAATTTATTTAATCTTGAATATCACACCACATTCAAATTTGTTTGGAATATAAAATTTGGAATTCTTTTGCGAGCCTAATATATGTCCACTTTGGAAATTTAACGATGTATGTTTTTATTTCAGTATATCAGTTAAATCTTACTGACTTAGCCTTATGAGATACAATGGTAAATTTCCCTATTACTAATCACTCTGTGTGATACAACCCAGACTTACTGATTACTACTCCCTCTGTCTCATAATATAATACGTTTGTGTCCACTTTGCAATGGTAAATAGCTTGCAAAAATATCTTACATTATTAGACGGTTGGTGTAAAAGAAAAGACCAAAACAAACTATTTTTCTTTGTTGAACGCATCACAGTTTAGTAACTGCAAGACCTGCTTTCCTCCTCCAGCTAAGATCCCTCTCTGAAAAAATGAGCACATGACACAAATGGTATGGTTGTTCACAATTTGACATCGCTATCCAACCCTATCTTCAAGCTAAAGTGTTAGAGCATAGATGCATCGTCCGCATAAAACCGTTTGCAATTAACTCCGTGTCTATGGATCAACTACCGATCGATCATCCCCCTTACGCTACATTGCACTATAAATACATGCGCTGCATGCTTTGCCTTCTCATCCAGTCATCCTCAGCTACTTCACCACAGTGCCAACTACCTAGCGCTCCACCAACCAACAAGTAGTCAATTAAGCAGCACTTGACCATGGCGCTCAAGCAGCTCCCCGCCATCCTCCTCGCCGCCTGCGCCACCATCCTGGCCCTTGCTGCGCCATTGCTCGCCGGCGACCCCGACATGCTCCAGGACTTCTGCGTCACCGATTACAAATCCCTCGACGGCCGTAAGTTGTGCTAGGTCTTACATCCATAGTTCAAGCACACATGTATACATCATGTGCTTGAGCAAAGAGTAATGCATCCCTCTATGTATGTGTCCAGCACTGCGGCTGAACGGGTTCCCGTGCAAGAGGCCGGAGAACGTGACGGCGGACGACTTCTTCTCCTCGGCGCTGGCACTCCCGGGTAACACCGGCAACCCGGTCGGCTCCGTCGTGACAGCGGCGAACGTGGAGAAGCTCCCGGGGCTCAACACGCTGGGCGTCTCCATGTCGCGCGTGGACTACGCGCCGTGGGGTGTCAACCCGCCGCACACCCACCCGCGCGCCACGGAGATCATCTACGTGCTTGAGGGCTCCCTTGACGTCGGCTTCGTCACCACTGCCGGCAAACTCTTCGCCCGCACCGTATGCAAGGGCGAGCTCTTCGTCTTCCCCCGTGGCCTCGTCCACTACCAGAAGAACAACGGCGGCGCGCCGGCCGCCGCCATCTCGGCCTTCAACAGCCAGCTGCCGGGCACGCAGTCCCTCGCCGTGGCGATGCTCGGTGCCTCCCCACCGGTGCCCACCGACGTGCTCGCCAGAGCGCTCCAGATCGACGGCAGCCTGGTGGAGGCCATCAAGTCCAAGTTCCCGCCAAAGTAACAAGCCATGCATGGATGCATGCGGTTGGTTGGGTCGGCTCTACGTGCGTACGGGCTGCTAATAATAACGAGGACCACGTAAAAGTGCAGTTTTAATTCATTTGCTTGATAATATCTTTTGTACTATATTCTGATTCTTTTGTGTCGGTGCATGTTTAGTGAATGGCCTCATTGGTTTTGCTGTTAACTATTGCTTTTTCTTCATGAACACTGGTGATTGGTTTGTATGTGTTATTATTGGTGAATGAATCTACCTGATTGCTTGAAATTGTCATGATATTGTTAGCAGTGAACAAGATATAGTCTATCTCCCTCTCTTTGCAGATCCATACCCAAGACTTTAGGTTGGCTTATGTTAGCAGAAAATTATAAAGTTTGGATTATGGAAATACTTTTCATGACTTTTATAGTATTTTTATGGGTGTGTCAAGGGCACATCTAGATGTGACATAGTTATTGCACATCTAAATGACTAAATCAAGTATAAAAAGAAAAAGAAAAAGGAGAAGAAAATATCCACACGAATCTCCACGTAAAATCAATGATATAGGACTTAGATGTGCAATACTTATCTCACATCTAGATGTGTTTTAGCATAACCGTATTTTTATTATTTTGCGAGGGTTGTAGTATTTTGAGCTTACTAGTCTAAATCATTTTATACTCGCTTCGCTCATTTTTATTAGTTGTATTAGTTTTTTCAAAAGTCAAACTTGTCTATGTTTGAAAACATTTATAGGAAAAAGTATCAAAAACTGCAATACTTAATAAATAAAATATATAAATATATTTCATGATAAAAGTAATGATACTAAGTTGGTATTGTAGATGTTTTCCTAAAACACCACCTCATATATTATTTGAATACAATATTATTAGAATCCTTCATTATAAACTTCACCGTGCAGGGCGGAACACTATTAACAAAGGTATTGTAGATTATGTTGGTTTTTCTATATACTTCGTCAAAGATAAAGAAAAAGTTTAAAATTTTAAAATATTTATACAGATTATAAGAAGAAACGTATAGAGGGTATCCATAATAGAAAGGTTTGAGTGCACACGACTTTCTAAAAAGTTATCTATGTACGTATGAGTGTAATTGTAAAGATTGGTCCATGGTTCACGGGGCATGTAACAATGACATGCTACACTGACAAACCACACAAGCCATTTAAGGTGTGGAGTCAAAATTACATGGCAATGGCAATTAAACAATTGAAGTTAAACAAAAAATCATGATCTGGACCCGAAGCTCTTTAATTGAGAACAATAAAACCACAGCAAGGTTGGTTGAAAACTCATTGATCGGCTGGCTTTGCGTCCATCTCAGGTACTCGCATTCACACGAAATAGCTGTACAAAAATGTATGTGCAAGTGCACACAATACAATGTAGAAATCACCGGATAATGAAAGGAAAATGCATGCAGTTGAACAAATAAAATATGTGTAATTCTTTCACACTTATATATAAACCGCATGCGTGCTACAGTAGTTTGCACGGATAACCTGATCATGATTTGGACCGACAATTAACATATCAAGCAACACTGTTTGTCCCGAAAAAGAAGTAAACCACTGCTCATTATCGTACCTCTCACGTACATCCCATGAGTAGCTGGCTCTACCAACATCTCACGTACACCAAGCTAAGAGCCTTCCTCTTCCCACCCCTAATTCCTTAACTAACTTGGTCAAATGATCGCCATCAATCACGTCATCATCTACTCTCTCCGTTCAAAATAAATGTCGTGCTTTTAGTTCAAATTTGTCCAAACAGTTGAAGTCATAACTCACAGCAGTACGAAAACAATAGGCAATACCGACAAATTGATGATAGCAGTACACACAGGGTCCAAAATGATAGCATTACACAAAGAGTACCAATATAGATTATAGTCTTGCTACGATACTACTGCGGGTTTGTGTTATACTCTATTTATATGAGGTGATCCTAATTAGTCTAATTGGGTATTTGGGCATTGTCGATTGGGCTAAATTTATCGGATAAATCATATTTGATAACCTCAGATAATCCGTCAAAAGTACCGAATAATCCACATCCGTCGGATATTATCGATACCATATCCGCCAGATATCCAGTTTACCATAATTTGTATTCACACTCATATCTTTATCAAAGTGCATACAATATCCTTCAATTCAGATGCAGATATGGAGTCAGAACAAAAATTATTCGTACCATTTACATCCCTCGTAGTACGGACATCCCCATGGCATCAGGGATCAGGCCCGGCAAGCCAGCCGCTCCCGCCCGCCATAGACACGCCAGGCCACATGGGTACACCCAATCTGATCCGCTAAACTGCGTAGATATTTTATTTTACCCACACTAGTAGAAAAGGGCCCATTTGTCCCGGTTCCAGAGGCCCATTAGCCCCGGTTCTGGAACCGGGACTAAAGGGTCGGGACAAAAGCCCAAAACCTTTAGTCCCGGTTCGCTTACCAACCGGGACAGAAGGGGCTCCACGTGGCCGCTACGGGGAGCCCAGGCAGGAGGACCTTTAGTCTCGGTTGGTAACACCAACCGGGACCAAAAGGCATCCACGTGGCCGCTGCGGGGAGCCCAGGCAGGAGGACCTTTGGTCCCGGTTGGTCACACCAACCGGGACCAAAGGGCATCCACGCGTCAGCATCTGGCAGGAGCTGGGGTTTTTGTTTTTTTTGAAGGGGGGGGTGGGGTTGGGGGGTTTTGGTGGGTTAATTTAGGGGTTTCATATTGTGTTAGCTAGCTAATAGAGAGAAGTGTCCTCTTTTTCTCCGTGCTTGGTCGACGCTAGCTACTATACATATATAGAGAGAACTCGACGCTAGCTAATAAGAAAATGAAGGAAACCATTAATTACACAAGATCGTCATGCTGAACATATATAGAGAGAAGTGACATCTCTTTCTCCGTGCTTGGTCGAACAACAAGTTTTCGTATATCTATCCGACGGTACTACATATATACAATATACCATCTTTTACAATCCCTAACATCATCTACCTAAGATCCAATCACAAATCCGCATGGTATTCTCCGTCTTTAGGTATGACGTGGTCAAGAAAGAATCCCGCCAATTCCTCTTGAATTGCTCGCATGCGATCATGTGATAGGAGTTCATCCCGCATCTGCCAGATCTAATTTAAAGAAGGGGGTCAATACATGCATATATATGAATAAAACTCAACACAATTGATGGTAATATATAAAATAAAATTGTGAATATTATTTATGTACTTCAAATTGTTTGTCAGAGAAGCCCCGCTCAGAGGTCGAGTGGCGAATGAACTCGCATACGTAGTATGCACATAAAACAGTCCCTTCTTTCTGGTACAAGCACTTTACGAGAATAGAGTTCAATCAAACTGATAAGCAAGCATGGTAATGATATATTGATAAAAATTTGAATTAATTAGAGATGCGCGGAACTAGCTAGTACTACTTACTTTGGGGTGCGTAAATCGCAACTCTTTGTTTAGACCGGGAACCTTTCGGGTGAACTTCTTCCAAACCCTGCCAGGCAAAGAAAATGATTACTTGATATCAGGAAATTAACGAAAGTTGCATGCCGATATGGTCCCGGTATTGACTGAACTTACTTCTTGAGCATTGCAGTCATGTCCGCATAATTCTCGGGATCTTTACGTCTCGAGTCTAAGACAGTTACTAATGCCCCGTCAAGCTTAATGGATAGCAGAATAAAGTGGAAACTGCGCACGCATATATAACTCATCAATTACATTACTTAACCTCGAGTAAGCGAAACCGAGTATACAGAGAAGACAACAACGCTCACTTGAAGTTGTAAGGAAAGAGTATTTCCCTTTTGTTTTGATGTATAAGGAACGACTTTAGCAAGTTCTCCTCGGTCTCTTTGATTGAGTTTTGTACCATCCATTCATTTACGGCATCTGGGCTAATGAACCCAACGTCGAAGATGCCTACTTTTTTGCATTCGACGATCTTCAATCTGCATAATATAGTGAGGATAATTATATATACATGCAATGAACGAGCTGAGCTAGAGACTTAACTATAGAAGGCATACTTACAGACAGTAGGAAGTCATGAGTTGTTTGTCGAGGGCCAGTTGATTGTATATCTGAAATAACTCCACAAATTCAATAGGCATCACGGGAAGTCCAATGAATTCGTGCTCTGGTTTCACTGCCACATACATAGTGTCTCTCCCAGACTCCCTGCAGGTTTTCATGTACCACTCATGCAATTTGTACATCATCGTTGTTAGAGGAGGATGATCAGGTTTGACGAGAGGCTTCTCGTGCACGTATTTATATTCTTCTTTTGTTACCTCAGCCGTTTGAAAAATTACATCATCCCCCAAGTAATCACCAGGATTGGTACCGGGCACCATCCCCGGATGATTAGCGACGATATCGCTAGACACCTTGAGCGGGGGGCACGATTGCTTCTCCTGTTCGCCGAGCTGGGGAATTGTTTTCCCACTTCTTCGTTCTGCAAACCTTGCATCACTGGAAGTACTTCCCGACCGCCGCGCTTCTTCATATGTCTTTTTAAGAATGCGGACATAGTTGGAATCCGGCGGAGGCGGTGGTGGTCACTTCAGGGCATCGATAGTGCGCTTCACTTTCACCGGATCTAGCTTCTCCTTCGGAGGTGGAGTTTTCTTTGCAAAATGGTCCCTCACTTGGGCACGACATATGTCCTCGTTTTCCTGCTCGGTCCTCTCATATGGTAACTTTTCCAAAGGCTTGAGAGATGGACCGTATCTGAATTGCCTCCCGCCTCTGCTTGTACTGCTAGCCGCCGGAGCGGCGGCGTCTCTCTTCCGTCGTTGCTGATGAGGCGGAGAAGGAGGCGGAGTGCTCCGACGCGCCGGAGGAGCCAGAGCGGCGGCGTCTGCCTTCCGCCGTTGCCGACGAGGCGGAGGAGGAGGCGGACTGCTCCGACGCGCCGGAGTAGACGAAGGAGGAGGCGGAGTGCCCTCACGCGTCGGAGGAGCCGGAGAAGGAGGCGGAGTGCCCTGATCACTCGTCTTCGTCGTCGTCGTCGGAGGAGGCGGAGTGCCCCGACTCGCCGGAGGAGGAGGAGGAGGAGGCGGAGGCGTCCAGTTTGGAAGCTTGATGTACTCCTTCTGCCATAGACATGTACTCCTCAGAGCACGAACCAGCTGATTCTTCCCTTCACCTGTAGAGTGGTCAAGCTCGAGCTCCTCAAATCCCTCCATTACTTCATCCAACATCACAACAGCATAGCCATGTGGAATCGGAAGGCAGTGAAAAGTTCCGTTGGGTTGAGGAGGTGCAACAGAGCCGACAGCCGCCTTGAAAGTGAGGTTCCGGCATTTCGTCATAAGCTCGCAATGTTGAGCCTCCGTTATAGTATCCACGGGGTAGCTAGCAGCCGTGAAGTCAGGCTGAACGGGCTTCGTGGAAGCCACGCTGCTTCTCCGCTGAGATGGCGGGGTAGCTTCTGGGGTAGCTTCGTGCCGCTGAGATGGTTGGCCGGCAGCTCGCTGGCTCTCAAGTTCCTCTAGCTTTTGTAGTCTTGCATTGATCTTCTGCATGTCGCTCAGCTCCGCTTTCCTCTTTCTCTCCCGACTTCTGTAACCGTCTGCGTCGGGAAACCCAACCTTCCACGGAACGGAGCCTGGTGTGCCTCGTGTTCGTCCAGGGTGCTCAGCATTCCCTAGGGCCTCAGTCAGCTCGTCCTTCTCTCTGTCGGGAATGAACGTCCCTTCCTGCGCTGCGGTGATATACTTCTGAAGCTTCGTGTCGGGTATTGCAAGTTGCTCGTCCGTCCAACGGCACTTCCCTGTTTCAGGGTCCAAAGTTCCCCCAACCCCGAAGAACCAAGTCCTTGAACGGTCTGGCCAGTTCAATGTCTGTGGTACGACCCCTTTAGCAATCAGGTCATTCTCAGCTTTGTCCCACAACGGCCGGGCTTTGAGGTAGCCACCTGACCCCGTGTGATGGTGATACTGCTTCTTTGCAGCATTGTTCTTGTTTGTCTCTGACATTTTCTTACTCTTGTCCGATGTCTTGTAGGCCACAAATGCGGGCCAGTGATCTCTTATCTTCTCAAATCGGCCGGTGAATTCTGGAGTCTTCCCTTTGTCGACAAACTTTGATTTCAACTCATTCTTCCACCTCCTGAATAGATCTGCCATCTTCTTAAGAGCACACGCCTTGACCAGTGGCTCTATAACTGGCTTATTCGGATCCTCCTCTGGCGGTAGGGTGAAATTTGCCTTCAGTGCGGTCCAAAGATCATCTTTCTGTCTATCGGTGACATAATCACCTTCAGGGGCGTCATCCTTAGGCTTATTCCATTGCTTGATGCTGATCGGGATGTTGTCCCTAACAATAGCTCCGCACTGAGCAGAAAATGCGTCCTTGGTCCGCTTGGGTTCAATCGGATGGCCATCGTCCGCGAGTGCTGTGATCGTGAACCTTTCATCCTTGCGCAACCTCTTCTTCGGGCCTCGTCTCGTTACCGAACTTTGGCTCGATCCGGAGGGCTATAAAAGAAGAAAGAAGAGTTAATATATGTACATACCAAAACAATTAATGCATCAATTAGCTAGTCAGCACAGGCTTAATTAATATATATACCTCGCCGGACTTTGCAACAGCTCCCTCCTCCGTTCGGTCACCGGAGCCGTCATCATGGTCTCCTTCTTCCTCCGGCATTCGGTCACTGGAGCCATCATGATCATGTCCTTCCTCCTCCATTGTTCGATCACCGGAGCCGTCATCCTCTCCTTCCAGACCATCGGTGTCGTTGAGATACGACAAGACATCACGTCCGGCGAGGATTATCTCCCCCAACAACTGTTCTTGTTCCAAGTCTCTTTGATCCATAGTTTCTGCAAATATTACAACATGGCAATTAATATACAAACATGAATGTCCGACGTCCGGACCGCCTCTCTCATGAATGTCAAACAAGGGATTCTCTTAACCTTTAAGGGATTTAATTAACAAAATGGCGCCATTCTGGATGTGCAGAAAATGGTCCATATTTTTCCTGATCTCATCTACCCTTCTATATGTCACGTTGTCTAGTGTCAAAGGATTCAAGAAAACCATGGCTTCATCATTAGCCGGAAGTAACAGGCGCATAATGGTACGAAGCTCTCCAAAATTGTTTTGGAACGGAGTCCCGGATAGGATAATTAATTAGCTTTTTGGTACGAAGTTCAGCAAGAGCCTTCCGAATATTTGGAAGGCCTTTGCTGAAATTCGTACCAAAAAGCGAATTATTCTATCCGGAACTCCGTTCCAAAACAACTTTGAAGAGCTTCGTAGCATCATACGCCTGTTACTTCCGGCTAATGATGAAGCCATGGATTTCTTCAATACTTTGACAGACAACGTGACATATAGAAGAATATATATATAGATGAGATCAGAAAAAAATTGGATCAACTTGTGCACATCCATAATGGGGGCATTCTTGATAAATCTATGTTACCGGAGTTTTCTATATGAACAAAAAAAATTCCACATGACATGTCCGACGTCCCCCCTCATGTCGAAGTTATCGGGGAGGGGGTAGACGACAACGACGCTCACCCCTCATGTCATGTCTGACGTCCCCCCTCATGTCGAAGTTATCGGGGAGGGGGTAGACGACAATGACGCTCACCCCTCATGTCCGACGTCCCCCCTCATGTCATGTCCGACGTCCCCCCTCATGTCGAAGTTATCGGGGAGGTGGCCTCGACAACGCTCTTTTAACTTGGTAAATTTGGGTGGCCTCGACAACTCTTCTAGGGTTTGGGGTGGCCTCAATATATCTAGACTTGTTCCGGTTTGGGGTGGCCTCGAGAGTTGGCCGGGCGAGAGGGGGTTGATCGACGTCCCCCCTCATGTCGAAGTTACCGGAGTTTTCTTCTAGGGGTTTGGGTGGCCTCGAGAGTTTGTCGGGTAGGGGCGGGAGGGGGTAGGAGATCGACAACGCTTTTTTTCTAGGGTTTGGGTGGCCTCGAGAGTTGGTCGCCCGATATGTCCGACGTCCCCCCTCATGTCGAAGTTACCGGAGTTTTCCTCTAGGGGTTTGGGTGGCCTCGAGAGTTTGTCGGGTAGGGGCGGGAGGGGGTAGGAGATCGACAACGCTTTTTTTCTAGTGTTTGGGTGGCCTCGAGAGTTGGTCGCCCGATATGTCCGACGTCCCCCCTCATGTCGAAGTTACCAGAGTTTTCTTCTAGGGGTTTGGGTGGCCTCGAGAGTTTGTCGGGTAGGGGCGGGAGGGGGTAGGAAATCGACAAAATATTCTATCAACAAAAAAAATGCTATCCATCCATACATACATAGCCACATACATACATGGAAAAAAATACATATATGAACAAAAAAATGCTATGAACAAAAAAATACATATAGCCACATATATGAAAAAAAATACATATATGAACAAAAAAATGCTATGAACAAAAAAACATCATATATACATCCATCCATACATACATATAGCCACATACATATATACATTATATATGAACAAAAACATTCATCATATAAAAAAAAAATCAACACATATATATATATATAAATTGCACAGAGCTGGGGCGGCGGCGGCTCACAGCGGGGGCGGCTGGCGAGGGCGAGGGCGAGGGCGACGGCGGGGGCGGCGAGGACGCCGACGACGGCGACGGCGGGGGTGGGCTGGGGCAGGGGCGCGGCCGGCCGCGCTCGGGGGCGGGGCAGGGGCGTGGGCTCGGGGGCGGGACAGGGCCGCGGGCTCGGGGACGACGACGGCGACGGCGTGGGCGGCGGACGGCGTCGGGGCAGCCTGGCGGCGTCGAGGAGCTCGACGTCGTCGGGCGAAGTGGCGATGAAAACTGTGAAATTTCACAAGTGCTGCTTATATACACTCAGCATTGGTCCCGGTTCGTGGCACCAACCGGGACCAATGCCCCCCTTTAGTCCCGGTTGGTGCCACCAACCGGGACCAAAGGTCTCTTTTCAGCAGTCCAAAGGGCGGGAAACAGGGACCTTTGGTCCCGGTTGGTGGCACCAACCGGGACTAAAGGGGGGCATTGGTCCCGGTTGGTGCCACGAACCGGGACCAAAGGGTGGTGCTGCCCGGGGCCAAATTTTTAGTCCCACCTCGCTAGCTGAGAGAGCTCGAGAGTGGTTTATAAGCGCTGCTGCGCACACCCTCTCAAGCTCCTCTCAACTGCAGGCTTCCGGGCCTAATCTGTCACTGCCTGTGGGCCTATTGGGCCTTCTGCGGGCCTGAATCCTGGCCCAACAAGCTGGTTGGGTTTCTAGTCGTATTCAGGCCGTGGTTGCCCAGTAGGTGGCATTTTTTTTAAAAAATTCCAGTTTTTTGTTTTGTTTTTTTGCTTTATTTATTTTATTTTGTTCCTACTTACTGTTTTTCAGTCATTCTTTTTGCTTTTAGGTCACAAAAATTATAAACTTTCTGTTAGTGCCATTAGTTTTCATATTTGAATAGTTTAAATTTGATTTTTTTGAAATTTGTGTGAATCACTAGTTTGTGAATAACTTTACTAAAAAATAGATTTTTGATTGATTCTTTTTCCTGCTATTTAATATTACTATGTTTTATCATTATATTCAATTTGGTAAGTTTAAGGTTATTTTAAATTTCTGTTTTAATCAAAAACAGATTTGGTTATTTTAGTTTGCTATTAAAGTTTCTAACAAAAAAATTCTTTATGAAAATTCTTTTTGCTATTAATGTTTTGAACAAAAAATACTTTGATAATTTTAGTTGCATAAATTTTATATAATTTTAGTTTCAAAAATACTAGAGGTTTATAAATGCTTTTTAGTTGATTCCTTTTGCTATTAGAGTTTTATAAAAGCTTTTTAGTTGATTCTTTTTGCTATTGAAGAATATTATAGTTTTGTTTTAGTTGATCATAACAGAATGTTTTAATTGATTATTTTTAGTTCATTCTTTTTGCTATTAGAGTTTCATAAAAGTTTTCTAGTTCATTCTTTTGCTATTAGTTCATTCTTTGAGCTAAATGACCCTGAAATTGAAAAGCACTACAAATGAACTCTGAAAAGGTTGAAAGTTGGCATGGTATCATCATTTCACCCACATAGCATGTGCTAAAAAGTTGAGAGGGTTACGGCAAAAACTGGATGCACTTCGTGTACAAAATGGACAATCTCTTTCGAAGTATCAGGGTTTCGGACGAAAACTCATCTGTTACAAAGGGATTTCATTTTTTTGAACTTATTTGAACTCCAGACTTTTTGTGTGTTCAAAATGCACCATTCAAAGCCACATCATCAATTTTCAACCCTTTCCGACTTCATTTGGTATTTTTCATGCATTTACTGATTTTTTTGAGCTAAATGACCCTGAAATTGAAAAGCACTACAAATGAACTCTGAAAAGGTTGAAAGTTGGCATGGTATCATCATTTCACCCACATAGCATGTGCTAAAAAGTTAAGAGGGTTACGGCAAAAACTGGATGCACTTCGTGTACAAAATGGACAATCTCTTTCGAAGTATCATGGTTTCGGACGAAAACTCATCTGTTACAAAGGGATTTCATTTTTTTGAACTTATTTGAACTCCAGACTTTTTGTGTGTTCAAAATGCACCATTCAAAGCCACATCATCAATTTTCAACCCTTTCTGACTTCATTTGGTATTTTTCATGCATTTACTGATTTTTTTGAGCTAAATGACCCTGAAATTGAAAAACACTACAAATGAACTCTGAAAAGGTTGAAAGTTGGCATGGTATCATCATTTCACCCACATAGCATGTTATTAAAAGTTGAGAGGGTTATGGCAAAAACTGGATGCACTTCGTGTACAAAACGGACAATCTCTTTCGAAGTATCAGGGTTTCATACGAAAACTCATCTGTTACAAAAGGCATTTCATTTCTTCACATGTAACTGCAATAATATAGTTGTGGAGAAAGTCTTCACTTTTTCTTCGCTTGTGTCCTTTGCTTATTGCGCCGTAACCATGGATAATCTTCATCGTTTAACAGGGTGCTTGGGTCAGCCTTGACTTTGAAGGGAGGAATTTCATGAAACTTTTCATAATCTTCAGACATGTCTGTCTTGCCCTCCAATCCCACGATGTCTCTTTTTCCTAAAAGAACTATGTGGCGCTTTGGCTCATCGTATGATGTATTCGCTTCCTTATCTTTTCTTTTTCTCGGTTTGGTAGACATGTCCTTCACATAGAAAACCTGCGCCACATCATTGGCTAGGATAAATGGTTCGTCTGTGTACCCAAGATTGTTCAGATCCACTGTTGTCATTCCGTACTGTGGGTCTACCTGTACCCCGCCTCCTGACAGATTGACCCATTTGCACTGAAACAAAGGGACCTTGAAATCATGTCCATAGTCAAGTTCCCATATGTCCACTATGTAACCATAATATGTGTCCTTTCCCCTATTGGTTGCTGCATCAAAGCAGACACCACTGTTTTGGTTGGTGCTCTTTTGATCTTGGGCGATCGTGTAAAATGTATTCCCATTTATCTCGTACCCTTTGTAAGTCAATACAGTCGAAGATGGTCCCCTGGCCAACGAGTACAACTCATCAGAAACAGTGTTGTCACCCATGAGACGTGTTTGCAACCAACTGCCGAAAGTCCTGATGTGTTCATATGTAATCCAGTCGTCATACTGCTCCGGGTGTTTGGAGCGCAGAATATTCTTGTGTTCATCGACATATGGGGTCACCAAGGTAGAATTCTGTAGAACTGTGTAGTGTGCTTGAGACCAAGAATGCCTGTCCCTACATATTATTGAGTCCGCTCCTAGCGTGCCTTTTCTAGTCAGTCTCCCCTCATACCGCGATTGAGGGAGACCAATCTTCTTAAGGTCAGGAATGAAGTCAACACAAAACCCAATGACATCCTCTGTTTGATGGCCCATGGAGATGCTTCCTTTTGGCCTAGCACGGTTACGAACATATTTCTTTAAGACTCCCATGAACCTCTCAAAGGGGAACATATTGTGTAGAAATACAGGGCCCAGAACGACAATCTCGTCGACTAGATGAACTAGGACGTGCGTCATGATATTGAAGAAGGATGGTGGGAACACCAGCTCAAAACTAACAAGACATTGCACCAAATCACTCCTTAACCTTGGCAGGATTTCTGGATCGATCACCTTCTGAGAGATTGCATTGAGGAATGCACATAGCTTCACAATGGCTAATCGAACGTTTTCCGGTAGAAGCCCCTCAATGAAACCGGAAGCAGTTGCGTCATAATCACGTGGCAGTCATGAGACTTTAGGTTCTGGAACTTTTTCTCTGCCATATTTATTATTCCCTTTATATTCGACGAGAAGCCAGACGGGACCTTCATACTGAGCAGGCATTCAAAGAAGATTTCCTTCTCTTCTTTGGTAAGAGCGTAGCTGGCAGGACCTTCATACTGCTTTGGATGCATGCCGTCTTTTTCATGCACACGTTGCTGTTCCTCCCCTGCCTCCGGTGTATCTTTTGTCTTCCCATACACTCCCAAGAAGCCTAGCAGGTTCACGCAAAGATTCTTCGTCACGTGCATCACGTCGATTGCAGAGCGGACCTCTAGGTCTTTCCAATAGGGTAGGTCCCAAAATATAGATTTCTTCTTCCACATGGGTGCGCGTCCCGCATCGTCAGTCGGAACAGATAGTCCGCCAGGGCCCTTTCCAAAGATTACTTGTAAATCATTGACCATATCAAGTATGTGATCACCAGTACGGAGGGCGGGCTTCTTCCGGTGATCTGCCTCACCTTTGAAATGCTTTCCTTTCTTTCGACATTGATGGTTGGTCGGAAGAAATCGACGATGCCCCAGGTACACATTCTTCCTGCATTTGTCCAAATATATACTGTCGGTGTCATCTAAACAGTGTGTGCATGCGTGGTATCCCTTGTTTGTCTGTCCTGAAAGGTTACTAAGAGCAGGCCAATCGTTGATGGTTACAAACAACAACGCATGTAGGTCAAATTCCTCCTGTTCGTTCTCATCCCACACACGTACACCTCTTCCATTCCATAGGTGTAAAAGTTCATCAACTAATGGCCTTAGGTACACATCAATGTCATTGCCGGGTTGCTTAGGGCCTTGGATGAGCACTGGCATCATAATGAACTTCCGCTTCATGCACAACCAAGGAGGAAGGTTATACATACATAGAGTCACAGGACATGTGCTATGCTTGCTGCTCTGCTCCCCAAAGGGATTAACGCCATCTGCACTTAAACCAAACCATACGTTCCTTGGGTCACCTGTAAAGTCGCTCCACTTTCTCTCGATCTTTCTCCACTGCGACCCGTCAGCGGGTGCTCTCAACTTCCCGTCTTTCTTACAGTCTTTTATGTGCCATTGCATCAACTCGGCATGCTTTTTTGTTTCTGAACAGACGTTTCAACCGTGGTATTATAGGAGCATACCACATCACCTTGGCAGGAACCCTCTTCCCGGTGCGCTGGCCCTCAACATCACCAGGGTCATCTCTTTTGATCTTATACCGCAACGCACCGCATACCGGGCATGCGTTCAAATCCTCGTACGCACCGCGGTAGAGGATGCAGTCATTAGGGCATGCATGTATCTTCTGCACCTCCAATCCTAGAGGGCATAGAACCTTCTTTGCTTCGTACGTACTGCCGGGCAATTCGTTATCCTTTGGAAGCTTCTTCTTCATTATTTTTAGTAGCGAACTCAATTCCTTGTCAGATACACCATTGTCTGCCTTCCATTGCAGCAATTCCAGTGTGGTACCGAGCTTTCTGTTGTCATCTTCGCAATTTGGGTACAACCCTTTTTTGTGATCCTCTAACATGCGATCGAACTTCAACTTCTCCCTTTCACTTTCGCATTCTCTCTGTGCATCAACAATGACCCGGCGAAGATCATCATCGGGCACATCGTCTGGTTCCTCTTGATCTTCAGCTTCCCCCATTGCAGCATCACCGTATTCAGGGGGCGGGTAGTTGTCATCATCCTCTTCTTCTTCGTTGTCTTCCATCATAACCCCTCTTTCTCCGTGCTTGGTCCAAACATTATAGTGTGGCATAAAACCCTTCTCAAGCAGGTGGAAGTGAAGGGTTTTAGAGTTGGAGAAAGCCTTCGTATTCTCACAGACAGTACATGGACAATGCATTAAACCATTCTGCTTGTTTGCCTCAGCCGCTTCGAGAAAATTATGCAGGCCCTTAATATACTCGGAGGTGCGTCGGTCACCGTACATCCATTGCCGGTTCATCTGCGTGCGTTATATAATAAAGTGTATTAAAAACCATTACAGCATATCATGAATAGAGAAGTGACCAAATTAATAAAAATTCATCATCACATTAAAGCCAAAGTACAATAGTGACCAAAATAAATACATAACGTTCATACATAGTTCTCATTATTGAACAACATATAGCTCTCTAGAGCATGTAATTAAAACATACATTGAAACTATAAAATTTAAATGCAACAACAAATGCGATCATAACCGCAACTAAGGTACCAATTGATCCAACGGCATAATGATACCAAGCCTCGGTATGAATGGCATATTTTCTAATCTTTCTAATCTTCAAGCGCATTGCATCCATCTTGATCTTGTGATCGTCGACGACATCGGCAACATTCAACTCCAATTTCATCTTCTCCTCTTCAACTCTTTGTAATTTTTCTTTCAAGTAATTGTTTTCTTTTTCAACCAAATTTAACTTCTCGACAAGAATTTCTATGTCGGTTGGAATTTCCGGTTCACATACCTCCTAGATTAAAAAATCTATGTCACGTTGGTCGGCATAATTGTCATAAACACTAAATAAAACAAATAGTTATAAAAGATAATATATACCACATCCGAATCATAGACAGGACGAGGGCCGACGGAGGCGGATACCAAAACCATCGCACTATATAATAACAAACAATAATAAAAGTAAGAAAATTACACAAGTATCTATCTAAATCATACAAGTAAGAACTTTTTTCTTTTAGAAAGAAGATAAGAAGAAGAGGCTAACCACGGTGGTGCCGGCGCCGAGATGGGCGCGGGCGATCGACGGCGGTGAGGACGGGGACGGGAGAGGACGGACCGCCAAACCTAGACAAATCTTGAGGAAAATGGAGCTTGGACAAGGAGCTTCGAGAGGAGAAAGCTTAAGTGTGGCTCGGGCATTTCATCGAACACCTCATGTGCATAGGAGGTGAGCTAGAGCACCACAAAGCTCTCCCACGGCCGGCCAAAAAAACAGAGCAGTGCACTGCTCTGCTCGCGGGCAGGGGGTATATATAGGGCAACCATTGGTCCCAGTTTGTGGCTGGAACCGGGACTAAAGGACACCATTTGGTCCCGGTTCCAGCCACAAACCGGGACCAATGGTTGTGGGCCAGGAGCGAGGCCCATTGGTCCCGGTTCGTGTCTGGAACCGGGACCAAAGGGGTCAGACGAACCGGGACCAATGGCCCACGAGGCCCGGCCGGCGCCCTGGCCTCACGAACCGGGACCGATGCCCCCATGGGTCCCGGTTCGTGAGTGAACCGGGATTAATGGGATTTCAGGCCTGGACCAAAGCCCTGTTTTCTACTAGTGCCACCCCATCCCCACCCCGTACGTGTGGGTCACCTGGTTATTACGCCGCCCTCCCCCCTCCCCTGGTCTCCTGTCGTCGTTCCCTCTTCCACCTCCACCTCCCCGCCTCGCCTCCGCCCAAGATTCCAAACCGGATTACCCAATACGAGAACACTAGGGCCCTAATTAACCATAGCATCGAGTTCAAGAAAATCAGATCTCAAAAACATTCGTAGACGTCAGTGAAGTTACAATGAACTGGCTGTTACTATTGTCCGGAATATACTGATGCTGATTGGAATGACCCTTCCCATGTTGAATCACTTCTGAATCCCATGTAGTGCAAATTTCGTCCGTTTGTCTTGCTGTCTTGCCGATGTCTTGTTGTGTCCGGTTAGCACTGATGTCTAGAATGGACAAAGGAAACTTAGATGTAGCTGTGTCGCTGATATCTAACGTCCAGATATTATCATACGATTATTGTTGTGAAAAGTAGTCCATTTTATTATCAAACAAATTAATATGACGTCCTTTCAATTTTGCTTTGCTTAATTTGGATGCAAACGATTCTCCATTGATGCATGCTGACGTGCAAGAAAGACTAAACACATATCTCCACATTGATTCACACCAAACAAATTAATTACGAAGGTCGATGGGTGATCTGAAATCCACGTCTGAAGAATCATACATGCGCACGTAGAGTTATGTGCATCCATTAAAATGGCTCTATCTTGCACACACAAGTAGCGTATGAGAGCGTAGTGATTAAAAGTCATTTATGTAGTGATGGCTAGATGGCTAGCTACATTTGAGAGGAAGCTATGCGCACGTAGAGTTATGTGCATCCATTAAAAGGAGTATGTTTTTGCGCAACCCCGCGACTAGATTTACCCCCTAAATTTTGCCCAGTTCTCATTTGGAAAGCTAACTTTACCCGGTTTAAACTCATCCTATGTGCTTACGGCTAGTAATATATACGTTTCTTTTGCATACGCAAGCAGTGAAGGTAGCTTAGGCAACGCACGCACGTCTCGATCAGATCTCATATCTCATGCACGTAGGTACGTCCATCTTTGTTAATGGAGCGTGCTTGCTAATTAATACGCATCACGAGCTAATCGTACCATATTAGGCGCCGGAAATGGTGGCTGGCACTAGCCATATTCATCTTGCCACCGTCCAGCTAGGATTAACCATATGCAATAGAACCTTGCACGGTACTACCTTCAATTAATGTTGTTTGGTGGCATCTGACATATATGTGCGTGATCACATGCAAAAAGAGCAACGAATTTGATCGTGTTTTAAAGACTTTTTGCAGCGTGTCTTCACACTGTTGTCGATGTTTTTAACACTGCTGTCACTATGGATTAGTTATTGTCAGTTGCCACAACATTGTCACTATGGATTAATTAACTGCATCACGAGGAAAAGTAAAACATACACGTATTGGAGCATCTTTAACCGGACCCAACTCCTACTTTGTCTTCATCTGTTCGGGCAGACAACCCGAACAAGAGAGAGAGAGCTTACCCAACTGGACCCTCAAATGAAACCCATTAAGCGTCGGGAGAAGGGTAGCATCATCTATGCCATGTGGCGCAAACTGGTTGGCCGTGATGAGAAATCTTTTAAAATACAGTTTTTATATGGAGTTGAGGATTTTTTTAATTTATTTTTCTTTAAAGATGGTGGTGAGGACCCTACGTACTTTTAAAAATGGAGGGCTATGCAAATCGGCGCTGGCTGGTAGGCTGCGGTGGTAATTTTTTTTCTTTTTATAGATGAAGGTGAATAATTTTTTTTGAAATAACTTTTTAGATGGAGGCCAGGACCCCATGTTTTTTTAAACACGCATAGCTTCCTCTCAAATGGCGTCACAGGGTGTCGGCCAACCAATAGTCGTCTTCATACGACTGGTTGTCCGCAAGATCTCAAACGAAGCCCATATTTAGGAGGAAATGAGGGTGTCCGACCGTGTATTTATAGTTTGCCACGTCTGATGCAGCCCACCTGAACCACTTCCTTCTCTTTCTTTTTCTTTCTCTTTTCATCCTCCAATCATATGCATGTATCGAGACAATATGGAACGACCACTGTGTGCCCGGACACACGTGGGTTCAACGCGGACACGCCTAGACACTGTCTGGGCGTGTCCATGGGCAAATGAGGATCAAAATTTTCCTAGTTTATCTGTAGCTACTCCAGATATACAACAATCAATCAACAAAAGGATATACAAAAAGAAGGCTCTAGCTGACAATGCAAAGTATTCAAGGATATAGAAAATGCATACAACAAAAGGATATGTGAATGTGAGTATCATCATCAACACCATCGAGACATGTGAACTGCATGCACCCTTGCATACTTACAGCACATCGACTAGGTGCATTAGTTATTCTTTTTTAGAAGAAAACTTGTAAAAATTCATTAGAAGTACAAAGCACCTAAACGTAATAAAAATTAAATCAAAAACCTTAAATTACCGAACAACCACTATTTGCGTTAGTTTAATTCTTGTAGGCCTTGACCAGTACACACTCTCGGTATTATGCAATGTAAGTACTCAGTTCCAACAAGGCAAATCAGAGCTTTATTGTGGAAATTGGTTGCAATATGTTTAAATAAAATTGTTTATATCTTCAACGATGTTTAAATAAAATTGGTAGCAATAGGATATATACATTGAATTGATTAACTTGGGGGATATATAGTACACACGTACGTCCCCTGCTGCCGCCCGATCGTGATTACAAAATTAATCATTAATATGCACGACTGTGGATCCTACAAGTTAGCTAGCCGTTCTACTTGCCTACTGCAGTTGTTTTTCTTTTTTGAAAAGGAGGGTAAAAGCCTCTGGGCTCTGCATCACTCGATGCATATGATTGTCTTATTAATTATTCAATATAGGTCTAACAAAAACATACGTCAAGCCATCCAAAGCCACTACTCACACTTACAAACTCGATAATGTGGAGTGCTTTCACTCTCCATATCTAAAACCGATGTCGTTGTCGATCCTTTCGCATATAGTATCAGAACCTATAGTCGGTGCAGCAAACCTAAAGCGTACATCGCATGCACATGTTTTAGAGGCAACCATCATCATTGAACTGCTGACCCATCTTCAAGAAAGAGATTCGCATCATCCTTTCCAGTCTGACCATCACTCGACGCCACCACGACGCCCAACGGCACCACCGCCCTGCACTCGTCCATCCAGATGCATATGTCACCGAGACTCAGCTGCACCATGCTGCCAAGACCCGCCGTCGTCGACATGGTAGATACAACACCGCCCCTCCTGCCAACCTCCACATCGTCGCCGCTGCTGAGCTGGCAGCGGAGCCAACCACCCAAACCAACTCTCCCACAAACACCCAAACCTCCCAAGACGGCGCCTCCATGGAGGGTACGACACGCTAGGCGCCGCTGCCGCCCAATCCAAGATGGATTTTGGACTTTCGTCCGGGAGGTGGTCGGGGGTGGATAGGAGGGACCTCGGCTTCGCCTCCAAGGAGGGTAATGACGTCGAAGTTGTTGCCTAACAAAGATTTCTCCGATATCCATCCTATACCACCAACCTCTGTCTGCTCCGGATCCGGCAGCGAACGGAGAAACGAAACCTACAGAGAAGAAAGTACCATCCATGGGGCTTAAACAACCAAAAGGAAGATCGAGGAAAGCCTCCGGCGCAGATCCATCCAGGCGCCGGATGTAGGAAGATCCGACCTGGCCAACGACGAGCACCACCATCCCGCGCTGGCCAACGGCGTCAGAGCGCTAGATCCAGAAGGATCTGACCCGAACCCGACGACGCACGCGACCACCAGGTCTTGTCCCTCCCGTAGCCGCCATAACGCGCCGCGAGCACGAACCCCAACCGTCGACGTGCCGTACACACCGCCGCCAGAATCCTCATGCAGCGCCGCCACAACCCACGCTAGCGCGCACCTCCTCACAAACAGGCCGTCCCACGCCAGCCGTGTCGCGTGAAGGGGAGAGAAGCCCCGCCGCCGCCCCTGTCGGCCATGCTTCGCCCGGCAGCGCTGCGGCGGCGAGGATGAAGGAGAGGCGAGGGAGGTACGCCCAGCGGCGGCTAGGAATTCCCCCGGTCGCCCACGGGGGTGACATGAGGGGGAGGGGAGGAGTCGCTGCACCTTGTAGCTGGCACATCCTAAAGACGTGCCGCACGTAGTCGCTGCACCTTGTACGATTGTTATAGACATGGTACCAGAATTCGAGCTAGGCAATTAGAGTACTGCACGTAAAGTTGTTAATGTCCACGTCAAAGTGCAACTAGTTCCAGGTCTCGTGGTCGAATGGCCCGAATAACCCAATTCCTCCTTAATTACATGCATCCGTTTGATCCAATCTGACGTGCAAGATAGCTGCTAGTCGCCGGTAAATTACAGGGAAAGTACCAACGTCTTATAATCGTTTAAAAGGGGGAATATGTCTTGGTTTGGCCGATCCTCGATGCATGCATGTTCGTTTAAAAGGCCGCCTGGAACTCAAGGATTTTATCCAAAGTAGTAATCAGTTTAAGTTTAAGTTTTGCCTAAGTCAAACCCCTTTCAGTTTGGACAAGTATATACATGAAAAAATATTTACGGCTAGAACAATATTTCAGTTTCCTTAGATTCTATATAGAGTATACTTCCATACTATATATATTTGATCATGTAGACCTTATAATTTTTAATATAAATTTGATCAAACTTAAGTAAGTTTGAGTTAGAAAAACCTACAGCTTCGACTAATTTACAACAGTTAGTAATTCAATAATTATTGGACAAATCAATAAAAACTACCCGCAGTTTGAATAAATCACGTCTCTCTCCCTATTCACATACATTAGCGACAGTGGCAGCTCAAGGCGGTGGCGGCGATGCGGTGGAAATTAATAATAGCTCCGTGAGGTGGGGTTGATAGGGCTGGTAATGTTGCATCTCCCCATCTATATAGGCTGACAAGCGGTGTTTTTTGGTGATCGCCATTTTTTTGGGGGGGGGGGGGGGGGGGGGGGGGGGGGGTCTGTCGCAACACGTTTTATGCCCCTACTCATTCTGTACCAGAACTTTTCGGGGGAGTGAGAATCTACCGGAGAAGCCCATAGATCCCTCTCTGGCCGCATGGGTACGTCACATAAATGGTATAGTGACTGACAATTAGAGATCGCCGTTCAACCCTAATTTGAAGCTAAAATGGTAGAGCATGCATGCATGATGCACCGGACGGGAACATTTCACTAGTAGAAAACAGGGCTTTGATCCGGGCTAGATCAGAGCATTAGTCCTGGTTCTGTTACGAACCGGGACCAATGGGTGCATCAGTCCCGGTTCGAGCGGCCAGGGCGCCGGCCGGGCCTCGGCAGGAACCAGTCTCGGTTCGTCTGACCCCTTTAGTCCCGGTTCCAGACACGAACCGGGACTAAAGGGCCTCGCTCCTGGCCCAGGCCCTTTAGTCCCGGTGCTAGTCACCAACCGAAACTAAAGAGACACCATTAGTCCCGGTGCTAGCCACCAACCGGGACTTAAGAGATGCCTATATATATGCTCGCCCCTGCCCGCTCACTCCTCTGTTTTTTGGCCGGCCGGCGTGTGGGAGGTGTGCTGCTCTCTGTTCTCACCTCCTATGCACATGAGGTGTTCGATGAAATACCGCAGCCACACTTAAGCTTTCTCCTCTCCAAGCTCGACCTCCAAGCTACATTTTCCCCAAGATTTGTTTAGGTTTGGCGGTGCACCAACTACACAAGTGTTCTAAAAGGTTAACGACTTCATCGTTTCATCTCTCACTGCTAGTTTAGCTCATTTCAAATGCTCTAGAAGTAGAGTGTGGTTTGTGGGTTTTAGTGGAGGAGTGTATGTGGGAGTTCTTTTGATTTAGACGCACAATTAGAGCTGAAATTAACTTCTTAGAGTCTGCACATGTGTAGGGTGCCGTTCCCATCCCCGTCCTCACCGTCGTCGATCGCCCGCGCCGATCTCGTCGCCGGCACCACCGTGGTGAGCCTCTTGTTCTTGTCTTCTTTTTAAAAGAAAAAATTCTTACTTGTATGATTTACATAGATACTTGTATAAATTTCTTACTTTTATTATTGTTTGTTATTATATAGTGCCATGGTTATGGTATCCGCCCACGTCGGCACTCGTTCGGTCTATGATTCGGATGTGATATATTATCTTTTATAATTATTTGTTTCATTTAGTGTTTATGACAATTATGCCTACCAACGTGACATAGATGTGTTTATCTAGGAGGTATGTGAACCGGAAATTCCAACCGACCCTCTTGTCGAGAGGTTAAATTTAGTTGAAAAAGAAAACGAGTATTTGAAAGAAAAATTGAAAAGAATTGAGGAGGAGAAGATGAAATTGGAGTTGCATGTTGCCGATGTCATCGATGACCACAAGATCAAGATGGATGCAATGCGCTTGAAGATTAGAAAGATAAGAAAATATGCCATTCATAATGAGGCTTGGTATCATTATGTTGTTGGATCAATTGTTACCTTAGTTGCGATTATGATCGCATTTGTTGTTGCATTTAAATGTTTTACATAGTTGTATGTTAGTTTCAATTTATGTTTTAATTAGATGCTCTAGAGAGCTGTATGTTGTTCTATGAGAACTATGTATGAACTTTATGTATTTATTTTTTCAGTAATAACATTTGATCACTACTGTACTTTGGTTTTAATGTGATGATGAACTTGTATTAATTTGGTCACTTCTCTATTCATGATGTTCTGTAATGGTTTTTGATACACGTAATTATATAATGCACGCAGATGAACTGGCAATGGATGTACGGTGACCGACGCACCTCCGAGTACATTGAGGGCCTGCATAAATTTCTCGAAGTGGCTAAGGCAAATAAGTAGAATGGTTTTATGTATTGTCCATGTACTGTCTGTGAGAATACGAAGGATTACTCTAACTCGAAAACCCTTCACTCCCACCTGCTTGAGAAGGGTTTCATGCCACACTATAATGTTTGGACCAAGCACGGAGAAAGAGGAGTTATGATGGAAGACAACGAAGAAGAAGAGGATGATGATAGCTATCCTATGTTCCCTGAATACGGTGATACTGCAACGGGGGAAGCTGAAGATCAAGAGGCACCAGACGATGTGCCCGATGATGATCTTCGCCGGGTCATTGTTGATGCATAGAGAGAATGCGAAAGTGAAAGGGAGAAGTTGAAGTTCGATCGCATGTTAGAGGATCACAAAAAGGGTTGTACCCAAACTGCGAAGATGAAAACACAAAGCTCGGTACCACACTGGAATTGCTGCAATGGAAGGCACACAATGGTGTATCTGACAAGGGATTTGGTTCGCTATTGAAAATAATGAAGAACAAGCTTCCAAAGGATAATGAATTGCCCGACAGTACGTACGAAGCAAAGAAGGTTCTCTGCCCTCTAGGATTGGAGGTGCAGAAGATACATGCATGCCCTAATGACTGCATCCTCTACCGCGGTGAGTACGAGGAATTGAAAGCATGCCCGATATGCGGTGCATTGTGGTATAAGATCAGACGAGATGACCCTGGTGATGTTGAGGGCGAGCGTCCCAGGAAGAGGGTTCCTGCCAAGGTGATGTGGTATGCTCCTATAATACCACGGTTGAAACGTCTGTTCAGAAACAAAGAGCATGCCAAGTTGTTGTGATGGCACAAAGAAGACCGTAAGAAATACGGGAAGTTGAGAGCACCCGCTGACGGGTCGCAGTGGAGAAAAATCGAGAGAAAGTGGGGGGACTTTGCAGGTGACACAAGGAACATATGGTTTGGTTTAAGTGCAGATGGCATTAATCCTTTTGGGAAGCAGAGCAGCAAGCATAACACATGGCCCGTGACTCTATGTATCTATAACCTTCCTCCTTGGTTGTGCATGAAGCGGAAGTTCATTATGATGCCAGTGCTCATCCAAGGCCCTAGGCAACCCGGCAACGACATTGATGTGTACCTAAGGCCATTAGTTGAAGAGCTTTTATAGATGTGGAATGGAAAAGGTGTACGTGTGTGGGATGAACATGAACAAGAGGAATTTGACCTACGAGCGTTGCTGTTTGTAACCATCAATGATTGGCCTGCTCTTAGTAACCTTTCAGGATAGACAAACAATGGATACAACGCATGCACGCACTGTTTAGATGATACCCAAAGTATATATTTGGACAAATGCAAAAAGAATGTGTACCTGGGACATTGTCGATTTCTTCCGACCAAGCATGCCTTAAGAAAGAAATGCAAGCATTTCAAAGGTGAGACAGATCACCAGAAGAAGCCCATCCTCCGTACTGGTGATGATATACTTGATATGGTCAAGGATTTACAAGTATCTTTGGAAAGGGTCCTGGCGGACAATCTGTTCCGAATGACGCTGAGGGACACGCACCCATGTGGAAGAAGAAATATATATTTTGGGACCTACCCTATTGGAAAGACCTACAGGTCCGCTCTGCAATCGACGTGATGCACGTGACAAAGAATGTTTGCGTGAACGTGCTAGGCTTCTTGGGCGTGTATGGGAAGACAAAAGGTACACCGGAGGCATGGGAGGACTAGCAACGTGTGAACGAAAAAGACGGCATGCATCCAAAGCAGTATCAAGGTCCTGCCAGCTACGCTCTAACCAAAGCGGAGAAGGAAATCTTCTTTGAATGCCTGCTCAGTATCAAGGTCCCGTCTGGCTTCTCGTCGAATATAAAGGGAATAATAAACATGGCAGAGAAAAAATTCCAGAACCTAAAGTCTCATGACTGCCACGTGATTATGACGCAACTGCTTCTGGTTGCATTGAGGGGGCTTCTACCAGAAAATGTTCAATTAGCCATTGTGAAGCTATGTGCATTCCTCAATGCAATTTCTCAGAAGGTAATCGATCCAGAAATCCTACCAAGGTTACAGAATGATTTGGTCCAATGTCTTGTCAGCTTCGAGTTGGTGTTCCCACCATCCTTCTTCAATATTATGACGCACGCCCTAGTTCACCTAGTCGACGAGATTGCCATTCTGGGTCCTGTATTTCTACACAATATGTTCCCTTTTGAGAGGTTCATGGGAGTCTTGAAGAAATATGTTCGTAATCGTGCTAGGCCAGAAGGAAGCATCTCCACGGGCCATCAAACAGAGGAGGTCATTGGCTTTTGTGTTGACTTTTTTCCTGACCTTAAGCCGATTGGTGTCCCTAAATCGCGGTATGAGGGGATACTGAGTGGAAAAGGCATGCTAGGAGCGGATTCAATAATATGTAGGGACGGGCATTCCTGGGCGCAAGCACACTACACAGTTCTACATAATTCTACCTTGGTGGCCCCGTATATCAATGAACACAAGAATATTCTACGCTACAAACACCCGGAGTAGTCTGACGACTGGATTACACGTGAACACATCGGGACTTTCGGTGGTTGGTTGCAAATGCATCTCATGCGTAACAACACTGTTGGAGATGACCTGTACTTGTTGGCCAGGACACCATCTTTGACTGTATTGACTTACTAAGGGTACAAGATAAATGGTAATACATTTTACACGATCGCCCAAGATAAAAAGAGCACCAACCAAAACAGTGGTGTCGGCTTTGATGCAGCAATCACCAATAGGGCAAATGACACATATTATGGTTACATAGAGGAGATATGTGAACTTGACTATGGACATGAATTTAAGGTCCCTTTGTTTCGGCGCAAATGGGTCAATCTGTCAGGAGGCTGGGTACAGTTAGACCCGCAGTACGGAATGACAACAGTGGATCTCAACAATCTTGGGTACACGGACGAACCATTCGTCCTAGCCAATGATGTGGCGCAGGTTTTCTATGTGAAGGACATGTCTACCAAATCGAGAAAAAAAAAGATAAGGAAGCGAATACATCAAACGATGAGCCAAAGCGCCACATAGTTCTTTCAGGGAAAAGAAACATCGTGGGAGTGGAGGACAAGACAGACATGTCTGAAGATTATGAAAAGTTTCATGAAATTCCTCCCTTAAAATTGAAGGCTGACCCAAGCATCCTGTTAAACGATGAAGATTATCCATGGTTACGGCGAAATAAGCAAGGGACACACGCGAAGAAAAAGTGAAGACTTTCTCTCCACAACTATTCTGATGATGGCTTTGATCTAGAATATCACTGCAGTTACATGTCAAGAAATGAAATCCCTTTTGTAATAGATGAGTTTTCGTCCGAAACCCTGTTACTTTGAAAGAGATTGTCCAGTTTGTACACAAAGTACATCCAGTTTTTCCCGTAACCCTCTCAACTTTTTAGTACATGCGATGTGGGTGAAATTATGATACCTTGCCAAGTTTCAACCTTTTCAGAGTTCATTTGCAGTGCTTTTCAAATTCAGGATCATTTAGCTCCAAGAATGAACTAATAGCAAAAAGAATGAACTAAAAAGCTTTTATAAAACTCTAATAGGAAAAAAGAATGAACTAAAAAGATTTTATAAAACTCTAATAGCAAAAGGAATCAACTAAAACATATGCAAAAAATAACATTAAAATTTAAAAAACATAATATATGCAAAAAATAAAAAAAAGGCCCGCCTACTAGCCACGGCCTACATACGACTAGAAACCCTAGAAATAGGCCAGGATGCAGGCCCGCAGTGCTAGCAGGCCCAACAGGGCGTGATATAGACATGTACTGCCTGGAATAGAGAGGAGCTCGAGAGGGCAGCGACAGTAGCGCTTATAAACCACTCCGAGCCCCTCACGACTAGCGAGGTGGGACTAAACTTTTGTCTGCGGGAAGCACAGCCCTTTAGTCCCGGTTGGTGGCTCCAACCGGGACTAAAGGGGGGCCTTTAGTCCCGGTTGGTGATACCAACCGGGACTAAAGGGTTGTGCTTCCCGCCCTTTGGGCTACCGAAATTTTCCTTTAGTCCCGGTTGGTGGCTCCAACCGGGACGAAAGGGGGGCCTTTATTCCCGGTTGGTGATACCAACCGGGACTAAGGGGGGGTGGGGCTATATAAGCGGGACTTGGAAAAATTTCCAAATCCACCTGCAGTTTCTTCTTCTCCTCTCCCCCGACGGCGCCGACGACCACCTCGACGCCGCCAGGCTGCCGGATTTTGCCGTCGCCCTCGCCGACGCCCTGCCGTCCCCGAGTCCGCTGACCGTCGCCGGTGCCGGACCTCCTCGCGCGCCCTCCTCCCCGTCGCCGCGTGCCCCCGAGCCGGCCCGTTCCTCGTCGCCGGCCTCCAACTCCATCGCCGCGCCCCCAATGAGCTCCCCCCTTTCCCAAGGCCTCTGCCGCCCCTGCCCCGCACTGCCGCCGCCGTCGCAGCCCCTGCCCTGCGCTGCCGCCGCCGCCGCCGCCGCCCCTGCCCTGCTGCTTAGCCGCCGCCCCTGCCCTGCATTTTTTTATGTTCATGTATATGTATGTATGTTCATGCAGTGGCGATTCTACTGGGCATGCTTGAACAGGCCCAAGCCTGCCCTCTGAAATTGAAAAATAAAAATTTACTACTAGTTCCTAGCCCATTTTAGCCCACTGTTGAATGTCTAGCCTGTTGTTTATCCATTCCAACCCTTGTATTGAGAGGTTCCTAGCCCATTTTAGCCCACTGTTGAATGTCTAGCATGCTTGAATAGTTCATGTATGTATGTATGTTCATGTATGTATGTATATGTTCATGTATGTATGGCATTATATTTTTTATGTTCACCGAATTTTCATATGTTGATGGTGATCTATCGTGTGCACTTGGGAAAAGCTCATCAACAAACATGATCATTTCTTACATACAAAAACAGATAAAAGATTCAAATGAATAGTGCTCAAGTTAAATAACATACACATTATATAAAATTGTGTTTCTTATGTTGCAATAAGGCATGTATGTATGTATAGATTGATGTATATAGGGATGGGGTTGCATTCGGGTCATCAAATTGATAGAGAAATTCATAGACCTTGGTATGATAAGCTAATTTATAAAGTGTTAATTGCATTTTCTTACGTTTGACAACTGCTTGGGCTTATTAGGAACCATGAGGCATAAGATCTGCAAGGTCTGCCAAAATTCATGTATGGACAGTCTTGGAACTGCAGTGCAGTTCGGGGTACTTTTGAGAAAGGGATTTCAAAAATCAGTGGTAACGGTCTTTAACTTGAATTTGTATTGAATTATTATCATTTGTTTAGCTATTTTACTGACTTTATTGTTGATTATTAACTGCTGCATAGTGTGTTCCATGCAACATAAGGGAGGACTTCAACAATTCATATGGTAACGTGTTGTACTTTGAGGATGATGAGGAGCGCGAATTCAAATTGGATCTGCGCAAAGGAAAGAATAAAACCATCATATATGGTGATGGATGGGAGCAGTACATTGCAGTGAACAATTTTAAAGGAGGAGAACTCGTAGCTTTTTCCTTACTAGGAGAGGTGAATAGGTTAAGGACATTATATGTCCAAAACGATGATGATGACGATGACCAAGATGACATCGTCAGCCAAGATGACCAAGATGACATCGACAGCCAAGATGAAGATGAGGACATCCAAGATGAAGATGAGGACAACCAAGATGAAGAGGAGGACATCGAACATGAAGATGATGGTCCTATCCTTTCTGCAATTTTTTCTCAAAGGATGAAGAAGCTTACTCGGGATGATAAAGCTAGTGTGAAAGAAATGTTACCATCCTCTTCGGCGTTCTTGGGGAAGCCCTTTGTGCACCGTCTAACAAAAACAAACATGGTCAAAAAAGTTATGGTGAGATGTTTTATATTCTTTCATCTCTTTTTGTTCATAACCAAGTATGGTGAGATGTCTAACATTCTGTGCTCTCTATTTTCTCTTAATGATGGGGTCTTCAGAAGTTACCTTTGAAGATTTTTTCCGGAGTGGACATCCCCGCCGTCGGCACTGCTGGAGTAATCCATGGACCAAGAGGGCCTGTCACGAACGTCCAATACAAGACAGAGGATGACGGGCGCATATCATTCCACAAGGCCGGCTGGCAGGAGTTCATCCAGGGAAAGAGAGAACTAAGGGTGGACACCCTTGTGGTAATCACTATAAGGAAGAGCAACCGCAAGGACTATCAGATGATGGTTGTTGTTGATTAGAACTAAGTCATGAATATATCAGCTGGAGAACTGTTAGTTAATTAATTAATATGTTAAGATGAATGTGATACATTGATGTTTGTTTCTTAAGTTGAACAACTTTCAAGTGATACTGATGGTTCTTTCTATATATTGATCATGACGATGTTGTGTAATGGTTCTTTCATTGCTATATGTAGTAGCTAGCGTCGAGTTGAATGAAAAGCATAAAATAAAAATGGTTAACCCAAAAATAAAAGGGGGAAACACAATATAAAAACCCCTAAACCCCTCCTTAAAAAAAAACCCAGAGCCTGGCAGCTGCTGACGCGTGGCTGCCTTTTAGTCCCGGTCGGTGTTACCAACCGGGACTAAAGGTCCTTCTGCCAGGCGCCCCACGGCGGCCACGTGGAGCTCGTTTAGTCCCGGTTCGTAAGCCAACCGGGACTAAAAGTGATCGGCATTAGTCCCGATCGTTTTGTCCCGGTTGCAGCACCGGGACTAAAGGCCCTCTAGAACCGGGACTGATGCCCTGTTTTCTACTAGTGTTTGGTTCCTACGTGTAGATACACCCTACATGGAAAAAATAATTAGCAATTCTATAAAAAGTCAAAAAAAATAGAAAAATATATTTTAAATAAACTTGACCTTACACTGTACTTGTGAAAAAAATTCATAAAAAGATAATCACCCTTTGACTTCTTTTCAATAAAGACAGTTTTTTGGCGAAAATAGTGTGAATACTGACCTATAATAGCAAATATTTTTTTGTCTTTTTTGCCCTAAAGTCAATGTTGTTTCCTTCTGTGAAAATTTAGACACCAGTGCGATAGATATTCAAATTTAATTAGAAAATATTTCTGAACTATTTAAACTTTTTCTTTAATTTCTTTAAAAAAATCTACAGATAGGGTGTATCTACAACCAGCAGGAAATAAAGTGTATTTCCCATGGTGCACCCTCATAATATACTCCCTCCGGTCCTTTTTACTTCGCGTATTAGATTTGTGTCAAGTCAAACTTTACAAAGTTTGACCAAACTTATATTAAAAATTATCAACATCTAAAATACCAAATATATATACAATGAAACTATGTTTCGTAATGAATCTAACAATATTAATATGACATTGTAAATGTTGATACTTTTTTTTCTATAAGTTTGGTCAAAGTAGAGATACTTTGATTTCAGACAAAACTTATATGCAAACTAAAAAGGAACGGAGTGAGTACGTTCAATTAATTAACTTGGGGATATATGGAACCCACGTACGTCCCCTGCTGCCGATTTTAAACACAAAATTAATACTGTGGATCCTACAAGTTAGCTAGCCGCCCCACTTGCTCACTGCAGTAGCTGGCACATCGTAATTACGTGCTGCACGCAATCACTGCACCTTGTACGATCGATATAAATATAGTACAAGAGTTCGAGCTAGGCAATTCGAGTACTGCACGTACGGTTGTTAATGTCCGCTCAAAGTGTAACTAGTTCTAGATCTTGTGGTGGAAAGATTGACGGATGGCCCAATTCCTCCTTAATTACACGCATCCGTTGGATTCAATCTGACGTGCAAGCAAGCTTCTAGTCCCTGGAAAATGAACCCTGTGTAGTTGGTAAAATTAGAGGGAAAGTACCAACGCCTCAATCGATCGCTTATTATAGAGGCCGTCTTGAACGCAAGAATTATACGCAAACTAAACAGTTCATTAGTTATGGAATACTATGTTTGACCTTTCCCTCAGTTCAGGCTTTAATTTTGGTATAAACTAGTGCATGTACCAAATTAGCCAAAGTTTAAGTTTTTCCTAAGTCAAATCTCTTTATGTCTGGCTAAGTATATAGATGAAAATATATCAGCATCTAGAAACATAGTTTAGTTTCCTTAGATTCTGTATAAGTAAACTTCCAATACCGTGTATATTTAATGTTGTAGATCTTACCATGTTTTCTTACCAATTCTATCAAACTAAATAAGTTTGAGTTAAGACAAACCTACAACTACAATTAATTTGAAAAAGGGTTAATAACTCAATATTTATTGAACAAATCAAGAAAAACTACCTGAAGTATGAATAAATCACGTCTCTCTCCCGATTTACATACATTATCAACAACGGCAGCCCAAGCTGGCGGCCGGGGCGGTGAGGGTGGACAGTAGGCGCTCGCCGGACGGCGTCATGGCAGACGATGACGGCGGCGGCTGGAATATAATGATGGCTCGGTGTCATGGGGTTTATAGGGTGGGTAATACTGTATCTCCTCGCCTATATTGGGTGAGTTTGGGTGCTTTCTTTATCACCATATTGTTTGGGGGAAATGTATCTGCTGGAGGATGTTTTTTGTCCCAATTCATTCTACACCAGAATTTTTTGGGGGAACGAGAATCTGCTGGAGATTATCTTAGGGCACTTCTAATCGATCCCTTAAAAATAGCGGAGTATCCGGCGGAGTAAAAACTTTTCGGCCATCGAAACACATTTCTTTCCTACTTTATTTCATTCAAGGACATTTTGATACATTGGAGTACATAATTCGCCAATTCTTCGCTACGAGAGCAAGACCAAAGAAAACATGAATCATAATTAGACATTTTAACAGATATGCTACTTTCATAACTGATCTCACTAGTTGAATTAATATCATCTCTATGTCTTCATTGTTGATCTACGGATTCTTGAGCTTGCACACTTCTTTCTTCTTCGATTTGACAGAAATAGACGTTGCTTCTTCTCTAGTCTCATCTCTAGCTTCAATTCTAGCAACGAGTGCACGAACATCTATGAAATTTCGTGCTATCAATAGATCGATGGATTATTCTTTCCAATACCAAAAGTTGCATCCTTCCATTTGAGCAAACAATGAGCTACTGAAATTGCGCCGAATCCGGTGAACAACCGATTAAAAACAAGCACATACCAGATGTTTTTTGCACTTCAAGAACACCCATCCGGGATGTTCCGGTGTGGTAGAAACTCGACGCACCACATGCAATGGGCAGTCGTCGCACTTTATGACTGGCAACGATGAGCCGACGAGCCGCTCGGCCAGCGCCGAGCCCGGGTGTACCTTTGCCGGTGAACTGCCAACGTGAGAGATTCGAATGGCTAGGGGAGGAACCGATACCTGCATGCGGCGCGGAGGTATTGTTGGGGCTGTGCGGTCCGGTTCCCGGCCGATCCATGGCAAGGTGCAGCCACAGGCAACTGGAATCGCCAAATCTGACGGCGGCAGCGGTAGCCGCAGATCCACCAGTTATGCGCCGGTAACGGGACGAGGAGGCACCAATAAAAGTGGTCTGGGACCACGGCGGAGCCTCCGCGGCGACGGGTGGGTGCCGGCGGGGGGTGGGAGGGGCGGTGCTGACGCAGATGCGGTGTGGGAGTGGAAGATAGGCAGTGGAGAAGAGGCGCGACGTTTACTCAATCGCAAAATGGTGGAATAAATATAAGGAGAAGTTTGAGGTCGGGGTAAGTTTTATACTCCCTTACGGCGGATAAGGGATCGGCTAGGTGCCTGTTAGAGGAGTAAAAACATTTTTTTTATTCCTCTAACATATTATAAGGTATCGGTTAGAAATGGCCTTAATACCTCTCTAGCTGCACGAGTATGTGACACAAATGGTATGGCGCTTGATAATTTGAGATCGCCGTCCAACCATAATCTGAAGCTAAAATAGTAGTACAGCATGCAGGATGCACCCTCCTAATAAAACGTGGAATTAACGTCGTCACATGTCCATCGATCAACCACAGATGGATCACGTCTCCCTTACGCTACACTGCACTATAAATACATGTAGCATTACTCATGCTTTGCGCCTTCCCATCCAGTCATCCTCAGCTACTTCACCACATAGATAACTACCTAGCGCTGCACTAACCAACCAGTAATCAATTAATTAAGAAGGACTTGACCATGGCGCCCAAGCACCTCTCCGCCGTCCTGCTCGCCGCCTGCGCCACCCTCCTGGCCCTGGCCGCGCCGTTGCTCGCCGGCGACCCCAACATGCTCCAGGATTTCTGCGTCGCCGACTACAAATCCCTCGACGGCCGTAAGTTATTCTAGCTCATGTATAAATCATCAATAGTCTCGTGCCCACATGTATAGATCATGCCTGAACAGAGAGTAATGCATCCCCCTGTATGTATCTGTGCAGCACTGCGGCTGAACGGGTTCCCGTGCAAGAGGCCGAAGAACGTGACGGCCGACGACTTCTTCTCCTCCGCGCTTGCACTCCCGGGCAACACGGGCAACCCTGTCGGCTCCGCCGTGACGGCGGCTAACGTGGAGAAGCTCCCGGGACTCAACACGCTGGGCGTCTCCATGTCGCGCGTGGATTACGCGCCGTGGGGCGTGAACCCGCCGCACACCCACCCGCGCGCCACCGAGATCATCTACGTGCTTGAGGGCTCCCTCGACGTCGGCTTCGTAACCACCGCCGGCAGGCTCTTTGCCCGC
Organism: Elymus sibiricus; assembly: GCA_039707655.1. Taxonomy (NCBI): domain Eukaryota; kingdom Viridiplantae; phylum Streptophyta; class Magnoliopsida; order Poales; family Poaceae; genus Elymus; species Elymus sibiricus. The sequence goes on from CM077667.1 coordinate 493,640,119, forward strand.
ACCGTCTGCAAGGGTGAGCTATTCGTCTTCCCCCGCGGGCTCGTCCACTACCAGAAGAACAACGGCGGCGTGCCGGCCGTGGCAGTCTCAGTGTTCAATAGCCAGCTGCCGGGCACGCAGTCCCTGGCCGTGGCGATGTTCGGTGCCTCCCCACCGGTGCCCACCGACGTGCTCGCCAGAGCGCTCCAGATCGACGGCGGCCTGGTGGAGGCCATCAAGTCCAAGTTCCTGCCAAAGTAATTAGCCATCCATGCATGACGTTGGTTGGGTCGGCTCTACGTGCGTATGTGCTGCTAATAATGACGAGGACCACGTAAAAGTGCAGTTTTAAGTCATTTTCTTGACAGTATCTTCTGTACTATACTCTGATTCTTTTTTGTCCGTGCATGCTTATTGAAGGGTCTCGTCGGGTTTAGTGTTGATCGTTGCTTTTTTCCTCATAAACCCACTGGTGATTAATTTGTATGTGTCCATTATTGTTTTTTTTCCAACAACTTTGGATTGGTTAATTACCACGAGTACCACGTTGTGTATGTCTCCATTATTGTTGAATGAATGTGCCTGATTGCTTGAATTGTCATGATATTTGTTAGACAGTGAACAGGATACAGTCTGTATCTCCCTCTCTTTGCAGATTAATTCTCAAGATCTTTCCAGAAAAAAAAATGCATTCTCTTTCGATATGTATGCAGTATATTTATCGAGTAGAGCTGATGGTTTCAAAACATATTTTTACATGTCTACCCAAAATCTACAAAAATGTTATGTACTATGTAAAACTATGCATATAAATTACAGTATGCTAGTTGATATATTGATGTAAGATTGTATGCAGTTATGACCATATGTGTCATCCGCAATAAAAACAACTTGGTGCATCCCTACCGGTTAGCTGGGAGGTTTAGAAGTTGTTGGTTGTAGCTAGCAGATATTAAGCTTTCCATAGCAAGCTATGCCTTTGTCCCTTTCTCTAGAGTATATGCAAGTACTGATTCGTCTCTTTTTGTACATGAGATATTTTGTTTCTAAGATTGCCAAGCAAAAATAGAGTACATTAACGATCGAGTGCACATCAACGTGAAGCCTAAAATACCTTCATATGCTTATTTCCAGCTTCACATGATAGAAACAACATTCTAGTGAGCTATTACATACTCGAGAAATCTGTTTAATAACATTTTGTATTTCTCAGTTGTCAAAGATGTTCCTAAGGCTTCGAATAAGGTCTGTTTAGCACTAATATTTGTCTTGGGATTCATGTTTTATTTCTCTCGCGAGGCTATGGTAATTCATGTTTTGACCATATGAAAGAATCAGTTGGTATTTTTCTTAAATTTCAATTGACTAGGGAAGAGACAACGCCTATAAACCTAATTACACTGAGAAAAGTAAGTACAATTATGATTTCATCTGTTGGTAAATAGATGATGTATTGGACATATACAATGTGTACAATGTGCACCATGATCACTAATATTTGTAGGCGCGTGTTACTGGAAATTATAAATCTTGGATTATGAAAATATTTTTTATGGAAAATATTCTGTAATACCTTGATCTTGCCAATGTAAATAATTTTATACACTCATGCCCCTTCTTATATGGTGTATTAGTTTTACCAGAATTTAAACTTGTTTATCTTTGTCCAAGTTAATGGCAAAAACCATCAACATCTGGAATATCTAATAGATAAATATGAAAATATATTTAATGATGAATCTGATGCTACTAACTTGGTATTGTAGATGTTGGTAGTTTTGCTTTTTTGTTTCGCAAAGATAAAAAAATAACTTCTGAAATATATTTTTAGTGCCTCCCAGGCAAGAATAGAAGATGTATTTGACGTTTCTATTTTATGTAGATGTTGGTGGGCGTCTATGATTGTACTATGTTTCTGGAAAAAGGTTTTATCGCACAAGATTCCTAGAAAGTTATTTATTTACTAGCATGGGCTAATAGATAGGCTACCACGCCTTGCCTCCCTAGCGCTGCTCCGTGCCTGGTCCTTCCTCCCGCGTGCCGGTATGTCTCATCACTTGACGCGAGAAGTTTTTTTTCTAAAATTAAACACACTCGCTTTATTAACCAATAAACCGAGTGTGTTTTAGAAAAATCATGCGTCAAGCAAGACATAGGGTTGCACATGAATGGGTTGGCCCAGGCGCATGCGAGCCCGCATCCTCCTCTTTTCCATTTTTCATGTTTTTGTTTTCGTTTTTTTTTGCTATGTTTTTACTTCTGTTTATACTTTCTAATATATATATATATATATATATATATATATATATATATATATATATATATATATATATATATATATATATATAGTTATCCTTCACCCCTCTCTATTTTAACATCAATTCACCGTAATTTTACGTTTCATAAATTTTGTCTTATTTTATACGTAAAAAGAGAACGTAAGAAAATATATAATCGCCGTAAAATATATTTTAAGTTCGTAAAATTATGAACATAAAATCATAGTATAAAATATACATAAAATGCCATCTTTCTAGTCTTATGACCTATATTTTTGTTTTCTTATGCCAAATTTTACGTAGTGAATCAATATGAATATAACTATTTGTATTCCAAATATAATTTATTTATAAAACGATCGTAAGATTACACCGGGTGAAGAATAAATTATTCTGCACACTGGATGATGAATAGTATTACTATATATATATATAGATGTTTGCTACGACCGAGTGTAGTTACTCCCATTTTTGTGTTGTATGTTCTAGGTAATCAACCACAATAAGGTGTGGGCAAAGGGTGTTGTCGGTGTCAAAACCGGCGGATCTCGGGTAGGGGGTCCCTAGCTATGGATCTAGGATCGATGTGGTTAACAGAGGACGAAGGAGACGGTGTTTACCCAGGTTCGGGCCTTTGTGAGGAGGTAAAACCCTACGTCCTGCTTGATTGTATTGAATAATATGATGGTTACAGAGTTGATCTACCTCGAGATCAAATGAGCTAAACCCTAGACGAGTTGACTTGTGATAATGATGATATGTCTAATGTCTAGCCTGGCCTCGGCTTATATAACACACCGGAGGCCTAGGATAACAAGAGTCCTAGTCGGCTACATCGGTGGAGAGGAGTCCTTATCTTGATCACCAAGTCTTGTGGAATCTTCCTTGCATATGTCATCGGCTGCCGAAGTGGCCAATGAGTCCGGCCCGTAGAGATAGGTCGGCGGCCCGAGGACCCCTTAGTCCCGGACTCCCTCAGTAGCCCCCTGAACCGGTCTTCAAGTTAGGGACGCTCCTCGGTTCTTCTGAACAGTTCTTCGTCTTCGGCCGTCGGTCTTGAAAACTGGTTCAATAAATCTTCCCATCACTGATCTTGAGGATCGCCGAGGTGAATCCGAAGAGTTCACAAGTCGGGCATCCGAGGAGCCCCTTTAAGTTATCGGCATTTATTAATGCATCATTATTTTTACGCCACAACTCGGGTTTGAAGTGTTTCCCGTGTGGCGGTGTCCTCTTGCATCCGAGCTCCAACGTCGGACTGCATGCGAGGTATCTTTTTGCATCCGAGCTCGAGTGATGATCGGCGTCCGAGGTGTCATAGATTACCTCGGTCTTTTTTAAAAATTTGAAGGAATTCAGCCGAGCTTAATGCCGGAAATGTCCTCTATGGAGACATCCACTTGCGCCCGAGCTTTATGCCGGACTGATTCCGAGGTGGTGCACCACCCCAACCGTGGGCTGATTTTTTGTGGATATTTTTGATTGGTGCAATTTATTCTCTGCCGAGATATATAGCCAGTGGCCCTCAAGGTGTGTCGGTCTAAAACCCGGGATGCACCTGAAGGATAAAATAAAACCACTAATCCCAGTAGCCCCTGAGACTCAGGTCGATCTGCGAAATCGGCCTGAGGATCAATTCCTTGCTCGGCAGCATACTTTAGGAATTAAAATACGTTGTGCAATAGCCCCCGAGACTCAGGTTGGGTGCGGCCGATCAACCTGAGGATCATAATCTCCTCGGAAACTGTATTGCACTTTGAAATTTACTGCATTGAATCAATCAATGCAATAGCCCCCGAGACTTGGGTTGGGCAACATGGACGGCCCTAGGATCGTATCTCCTCGGGAAATAGTTCATCCATTGAGTTTGTTTTGACAACGCCGAGGTGTAGCTCCGCAGGGAAGATGCCGCACTGTGGGTCGGAAAAGATTTTCCGAGGAGAACCATCACGCAGAACACCTCGAACAAGAGGATGTCCTGCCTCCATGAAAGCGACTTAGCTGGTTAATGTGCTCGGTGTTGATGACCCGAGCCGAGCTTGTAGTGGGCCGAGCTCCCAGCCCCCAAGCCAGTCCCGAGGTGACCGAGCGAAGAGCTCTGCTTGATGAAGTAGCGATGCAGCATGGTCGATGTGGCGAGGCGAAGCCCCCAGTCCAGCTGACAAAAACGAAGTTAGTCGGCTGGTGACGTCGAAGTACCCAGAGCAGGTTGATGAGGAGATGGCGAAGCCCCCGGTCTAGCCACGGTGACGGAGCAGGTCGGTAAGGTGACGCTAGAGCCCCCATGCCAGCCGACGTGTTGAAGCATGTTTGCGTGGTGGACGTCGGCTTGAAAAAGCGACGGCGCGGCGATGCCGATGCATGTCAGAATTTGTGACGCGGTCAATGCTGGCTTGATGAAGCAACGGAGCACCCGACTCGTACAACCCGCGGATGATGAGGTTCTCTTGATGATTATTCGGCCCTCGCGATGCCGAACTCTTGGTCGGCTGCCCGAGATGATGAGAAAATTTCCTTCAAAAAGGACGTCCGACAACCCGTTCATGAAAAAGATGAACTCGGGTCGGATCCGTTTTCGCGCAGAAAATAGATCCAAAATTCATTGAAGTCATCGGACATTTCCCGGAGTTTGGACGGTCGGATCGAGCTGAAATTTGGAGGGTGATCGGTATAGGAATTCCGCACCCGATGAACGGTGGGATTGTTCAACGGAATTCCGAGCTAGATATTGGACACCTCACCCGAAACTCATCCAGATTCCCGTCCAGATTCGACAGGGCTCCGGTATATTGGAGATTGTTGGAGATTCCTCCATCGGAACGCGACGAAATTTTGCAGGGTTGTTGTAGATACAATTCCGCAAAATTCCACGAAAACAATCGTCCAAGCGACGCTCGAGGAAACGGGAACGACGAACACAAATTCGCTGTCCAGAAAAAGCTGCAATCTGCAGATGAGCCATCGATCCTTTGGCGATCCCACAGCGAAACTCTCAATGAAACCACCAATGTCGGTGTCAAATCCGGTGGATCTCGGGTAGGGGGTCCCGCGCTATGGATCTAGGATCGATGTAGTAAACAGGGGACGAAGGAGACGGTGTTTACCCAGGTTCGGGCCCTCGCGAGGAGGTAAAACCCTACGTCCTGCTTGATTGTATTGATGAATATGATGGTTAATGAGTTGATCTACCTCGAGATCAAATGAGCTAAACCCTAGATGAGTTGACTTGTGATGACGATGATATGTCTAATGTCTATCCTGGCCTCGGCTTATATAACACACCGGAGGCCTAGGATAACAAGAGTCCTAGTCGGCTACATCGGTGGAGAGGAATCCATGTCTCGATCACCAAGTCTTGTGGAATCTTCTTTGCATATGTCATCGGCTGCCCGAAGTGGCCCATGAGTCCGGCCTGTAGAGATAGGTCGGCGGCCCGAGGATCCCTTAGTCCCGGACTCCCTCAGGCGCTCCCTTGTTGTGTCCACGTCTATTTTTACTGTGGGGATAGAAAGAGAAAAAAAAAGGTACTACTCGTTAACGTCCCTCGGTTAAGAACCCACACACGCGACCTCTCTCGCTCGTTTCATCTCCTCCACCGTCCACCCCACGCCCCTCGTCCCCTCCCCTATTTCTCCGCCGCCGCCAAATCCACCGCGCGAGGGCTAGCCTGCCCGCCCCTGCGACACGCCTCCGCCTCGCCTCACATCTCCATAGTCACCGCCGCCGCCGCCGAGGCGACCCCGTATCCGTCTGTTCCTCCTCCTCGTCCTCCCAAGGAAAAAGTTCATTTTAAACCTTGAACTCATAGTGGTTGGGCGGTTTAAACCCTGACCTCGAAATCTCTGTCGTTTGCACCCTGAACTTGTGAATCCCGGTCTAAATCAAACCCTACAGATGTTAGGTGCACCGGGAATGCGACGATCCCGGCGGGGATTGCAGGCTTCTCTCACCGCCATGTGGACTCTACGTGTCGGACCCTTCTTCCTCGATGGCAGATGCAAACAGGCGCGTTGCGCGGAGCGGGAGATCACGCTGGTGTCCGACATGGCGGCGGCAGAGAGCAGCGGCTGTTAGCACAGGCCCGGATCACACGTAGTATGTCGCTCCGATGAACAGTACTTTCCATCAAGGAACACGTGTACGGTGGGTCGTGTCGTGCACGTACAACGACCACAATTGATCGTTGCTGCTTGGAGATGCTCACGTACAAGGAAGCAGGCAGCCTGCTAGGTGGATTGATTCTCACCTACGTGAAGCTAGCACATGCACGTACAAAGTCGTCGGGTTGATCGATGGTAGAACTCAACGGAAACACGCACACAAACGGACACCGCGAGGCACGATTTGATGGTCGACCCGCTGTTGCCCCTCCCACAGAAGGGTGACGTGCTCTCCTTGACACTGTCGCTCTGCCTGCTCGCCGGCCTGTAGCTCCAGGCGCAGGGGCGACCCGTCAGCAGTGCGATGGTGGACATGTAGCGGCCGTGACGTGGGCGGCGAAGCAACAACATGTGATGATGGGGCTCGTCTCGGTGGCGGATGAAACAGCACGGCGTACCCATGCCAAGATTTCAAAGAAGAAATCGAGCAAGCGGTCATGATGGGCACCTCCGACCACGGGCCGCTGAAACAAGTAGCGCGAGGAAGGGGGCGCCGGGAACTGGGCTCTGTTCTGGTGGTTGAATCCGGATCGAAGAGGACAGCTGCAGGGGCGATGGCGGACGAAATTTCCGACGGCCCGAGACTGGACAGAGAGAGGTGAGGTAGAAGATATATGACATGGGCCATATTAGTCTGTGAGAGTAGCAAATTATTTAGTTTGAGTTTTTTTAATATTACAGTGGAAAACCGGTTCAGGGTTCAGAATAGACCGGGATTCATAAATTCAGTATACAAACGACAGGAATTTTGAGTTCAGGGTTCAAATCGTCTAACCTCTACAGTTCAAGGTTTAAAATAGACTTTCTCCTCCTCCCAATGTCGCTGCTCCCTAACCGTTTTCGTGAGCAGGCGAGCCTCGCCCCTATCGGCCCATCCCATCTCCTCCAGCGTCGGTCCTTGGAGAAGGCGCCCTCCTGAGTTCAGCTTCTCCCGCAAACTTTCTGATCTTCGCGTTCCGCCCGGAGGTCATGGTGGTTGCAGAGGAGGGTGGTCAAGGGGATTGCATCGAGGTGCCGACGGAGGCTCGACACCTTCGTGCTATGCATGACTTGGTCCGGATGTGGCGCTGGCGTTGGCGACTTCCCACCAATGTTTTAAATAGCGGGCTATGTCATTTAGCGGCAGCTCGACCAGAAGCTATGAAAGGCTATAGCGGAGCTAAGTCTCATTTAGCATTTCTCTTAAATCATGAAAAAGTGAAACAATAAGTATATAATCAGGCATCATATATGGTATATTGCATATACTTTACATATACACATGTTCACACATCAAATTGCGAGTACCAAGAGGCATCCTAATTCAATAACCAAGTTTCACATCAACGCATCAAATATATCATAAACAAGAACAAAAGATAATGCAAAAGTATGGTTTTGTATAGCGGTTTAGCGGGCTAAATGACTCCAAATTTAGCGCTATAGCGGGAAATAGCGGGCTATTAGCCTCATTTCCAATTTAGCACTAAAAGTGCATTGCTTTAGCGGGAGAGCTTTCAAAGGCTATAGCTCCACTATAGCGGAGCTATAGCCGGATATTTAAAACATTGCTTCCCACCAGCCTCCTCCGGCGAATGAGGTGGCTCACGGCCCAGCATTTCGGCGGCCAGCAGATTTTACACCACCCACGGTAGCGGCAGCTTTGGTTTGTGCTGTGAATGGCAGCTACAGGCACTACTGGAATCGCGTTTTGTCCCGAGTTCCAATTCTTCGCCGAGTGCATTTCATCGGGCACTCAGCGAAATTCTGTCTGCCGAGTTTGATCTGTTACTGAACTCGGCGGTAATTCGTAACTCGGCAGAGCGGTGTTGTTTACCGGGTTCTGACGAAAACAGACTCGGCGAACAAAAAAAACCCGGCGACGAAAATAGTTCGTCGAGTTCCTGAGGGAAACAACTCGGTGAATACTGACATGTGGCCCATGCCTGGCAGCAATGGACGGAGCCGTGACGACGGCCTTCGTTTGCCGGGTTTTGACTAACGGCAACTCGACAATCATTTTCCTGTTTACATTTTCTTAATTGGAATGCCAGGTGTAATATGTTTGCCGAGTTTCTTCCGAGCAACACTCGGTAAACATTTTTGGGGTTTCAATTTTTTTTTAAAATTGGAATACCAGGCGTCACATATTTACCGAGTGTCCGGTTGTGCCGAGTTTAAAAACTCGGCAAACCTCTGTTTTCGTCTTAAATGAGAAACGAGTGAGCGAGGATTTGCTCCAAGAAAACCCTCGGTCTGCTCACTCTCACTCTCTCGCCGTCGCCGGCCATCTAGCTAGCTCCCTCTCTCCGCCGTCGATGGATCGCCGCCGCGCCGCATCGTCCACTTCTCCCAGCCGCGCCGCCGCCTCTCCATCTCGAAGCCGTCGTCGCATCGACTCTACGTCGTCTTCCGCACCGCGGACGGCCGCCGCGTCCGCCTCAGCCGGCGGAGCCGTGGCGGCCCCGGGTTCCGCCGCCGTCAAATCAGCGGACGATGTCGCATCCGCGGCCACGGTCGCCGCCGCGACCATTGGCGGTCCCACGGCAATGCTCGCCGCCGCGGTCACGGGTGCCTCTGCGGCAATGGACGCCAGCCGCCTCCTTCCTCGTCGCATCGGCACCGGCGTCCGCAAACACAGGGAGGAGCGCGCGAGGTGAGCTTCTTCACCTTTTTTCTCCTTTTGGCAAAATGTGCATGTGCATGTATATCTCTGTTCACACGTAGCAAGAAAATGCTAGTTAATTTGGGCAAGTAGTGAAAATGTTATAGTTAAATTTTAGACGTAAATTATGTATCTGTTAGAAGTATATTTTGTGTGTATCCATAGATCCAATTAAATTGTTTATTTGTTCTCTTTTGGGCCGGGTTTTGCTACTTTAATTCTTAATTAATCATTAGAAAGTCAGCTATATATAATATATATAGAGATATGTATATTTACAACTCATTATTTTGTTATTAAACAAATGCAGCAAAGACTTGTACTGGGATGGGCCATGGTATGTCCCCTCCTCCAGCGAGGAGGAGGTCACCCCTCCCGATTCTAGCGAGGATGAGGGTGTCCGCCGCACGTCGTTCGAGTTGCCCGATCTAGACAAAGAGTTGGGTGGCGACGACATTGATAGCATGGATGGGGAGGGGGAGGAGGAGCACACCGACTCCGACTTGGAGTATCCCGAGACGGAGGAGGAGCACGACAACGACGAGGACGAGTCCACCGACGACGCCGTGGCTTAGTTTGAGGGTCCGAGTTATGGAACCCTAGCTAGTTTGGATTATCAGTATTTTGGTTGTAACTAGCCGACCCCCAATCCCGCTTGTGACGACCACCGTACCGACATCATCGGGCCGGGTCGGGATCGAGGATGGAGAAGCCTGAGGAACCGCTGACGACTAGGACTTTTGTAGTAACCTGAGTTTGAGGAGAGGGAGGAAGCAGGGCGACGTCGACGATGAAATCTGGCCTGACTTATTTTGAGGGTCCGACTTGTGGAACCCTAGCTAGCTATATCTATGTGCATGGTTGTATGTATATGCATGGCTATGCTTTATATATATGCATATGTGTGTGTTTGTTTTATGTTTGTTTGCGTGTATGACATGGTTATTATTTCTGTTTATATGCATGCAAGCACAAGTTTTATGCCATTTTTGTACGTATATAATCGGATATAAGTGAATTAAAAGGAAAAGGAACAAAATAAGATATATTCCTTTCCCTAGTCCTGCTGGTTGGTTAAGACAATGTATTTCCGTTATGAATATAACGGAAAGGGGGGCCCGGTTCGCAAAAAAACAAAATAAGATATATGCCGAGATCTTTTACCGAGTTTCGCCACTCAGCATAGAGTTCAACATGCCTAGCTCTGCATCATGCTTTGGAACATCCCTGCAAATAAAATCATATATATATATATATATATATATATATATATATATATATATATATATATATATATATATAGGCTGGGTCAAAGCTATATATGACCAAAAGCTAACAAACATATGTCATATAACCCGAAGTGTAGGCAAATCATACAAGTCAGAACTTTAAGTTCCCCAAGCATCGTAGATACAACCAAAAGTTCATTAAACATCAAACAACCGAAATTCAGTAAACAATGTACAAGTCATACTACAAATTTCATAAGCAGCACGACGCTAGGCATGAGTGCACAAGATGAGCTACGTAAACACGTCCACTACTGTTGTGAAACATGAGGTGGAGGTGGAGGTTGATTCTTATTAAGAACTTCCACAAGTGCAGTAAGCTCATGTAGTCGTTTCTCTATTTGCTGCCACCTCTGTTGTTGTTCCTGGTCACGTGCATGCTGGAATTTGATCTAAACATGTGCTAGCCCAATAGCATTTTTCAGAATTCTTAATAAATCCTAGAGGCTGATACGTTTCCAATGTCTCTATAATTTTTGCTTGTTACATGTTGTTATATTATCATTCTTGGATGTTTTACAATCATTTTATAACAACTTTATGTCATTTTTTGGGACTAACCTATTGACATAGTGCCAAAGTGCCAGTTGCTGTTTTTGCTTGTTTTTTAGTTCGCAGAAAATCAATACCAAATGGAGTCCAATCGCGACGAAAGTTTTTGGAGATTTTTTCTGGACCAGAAGACACCCAGTGGGCCAAACAACTGCCGGAGAGGTGGGCTGTGGAGAGCACAACCCACCAGGGCACGCCAGGGGGGCCCCGGCGCGCCCTGATGGGTTGTGCCCTCCTCGGCCCCCTTCCGCACCGCCTCTGATGCCTATAAATTCCCAAATATTCCAAAAACCCTAGGGGAGTCGACGAAACACAATTCCTGTCGCCGCAAGTTCCAGAACCGCGAGATCCAATCTAAACACCATCACGGAGGGGTTCATCTTCCTCATAGGTGCCTCTCCGATGATGCGTGAGTAGTCCACCATAGACCTACGGGTCCGTAGGCGGTAGCTAGATGGCTTCTTCTATCTCTTTTATGATTCTCAATACAATGGTCTCTTGGAGATCTATTTGATGTAAACTTTTGCGGTGTGTTTGTTGGGATCCGATGAATTTTGAGTTCATGATCAGTTTCTATCCATGAATATTATTTGAGTCTTCTTTGATCTCTTATATGCATGATTGCTTATAGCATCGTATTTCTTCTTCGAATCTTTGGTTTAGTTAGGCCGACTAGATCGATTTTTCTTGCCATGGGAAGAGGTGCTTTGTGATGGGTTCGATCTTGCGGTGTTCTTTCCCAGTGACAGAAGGGGCAGCAAGACACGCATGTATCGTTGCTATTAAGGATAACAAGATGGGGTCTATTCCTACATGAATAGATCTTGTCTACATCATGTCACTGTTCTTATTGCATTACTCCGTATTTCCATGAACTTAATACACTAGATGCATGCTGGATAGTGGTCGATGTGTGGAGTAATAGAGGTAGATGTAGGCAGGAGTCGGTCTACCTATCTTGGACGTGATGCCTATATAATGATCATCGCCTTGGATATCGTCATGACTATTCGATTTTCTATCAATTGCCCAACAGTAATTTGTTCACCCACCGTGCGCTATACTCATGAGAGAAGCCACTAGTGAACCCTACGGCCCCCGGGTCTACTTTTCCATCATATTGCTTTCCGATCTACGTTTTTTGCAATCTTTGTTTTCAGATCTACAAAACCAAAAACCCAAAAATATATTGCTGCATATTTACTCTCTTTTTTGTGTTCTTGAGAGATCTATCTGTCCTATCTATCACTACCTAATCTATCTTATTACCGTAGAGAGATTGACAACCTCTCTTTCGCGTCGGGTTGCAAGTATTTGTTGTTTGTGTGCAGGTGCTGCTTATTGGGTGTTGGTGATCCTCCTACTGGTTCGATAACCTTGGTTTCATAACTGAGGGAAATACTTACCGTCGCTGTGTTGCATCATCCCTTCCTCTTTGGGGAAATACCGACGCAGTCCAAGCCACGTCAAAGGAATTTCTGGCGCCGTTGCCGGGGAGGAAGCGGTCTCTTCTACATGCCTATCGTAGGCGCCGAGGGGACTCCACCATCATCTACCAGGTTCCTAACCACAAATCTCATCTCCTTCCAATTACATTATTTGCCATTTGCCTCTCGTTTTCCTCTCCCCCACTTCACCAATTTGCCGTTTTATTTTTCGTTTGCCCTTTTTCTTGCCGGATCTCTTCCTTGCTTGCAATCTTGTTTGCGTAGTCACGATGACTCAAGATAACACCAAGTTGTGTGATTTTTCCAATACTAATAACAATTATTTTATTAGTATGCCTATTGCTCCTCCCGCCACTAGTGCGGAGTCTTGTGATATTAATGCCGCTTTGTTGAATCTTGTCATGAAAGATCAATTTGCCGGTACTATAATGAGGATGCCGCGTCCCATCTAAACACGTTCGTAGAATTGTGTGATATGCAAAAGAAAAAAGATGTGGACAATGATATTGTCAAGTTGAAACTATTTCCTTTTTCCTTGCGGGATCGTGCAAAAATTTGGTTTCACTACACCATGACACCACACTCGCGACATGCATCTGTTGGCGTAAGTCCACAACGCCGACACTTTTTTTGTCTCAAACTATGCCGACACACCGACTGTCAACGTGATGCAGGCTTTTGACACATTATCTGTCGGCAATGGCTTGATGTCCACCGACGTAAAATGTGTCGGCATATACCACCTTTACCCATACATTATGTGTCGGCATTTCGGCTGGACAAAAAAAGTGTCGGCGTTTCTTGGACCTGGCCGACCAATTTCTATACCCGAGCCTACACCAAAAATATCAAGCGTCAAGAGCCCACGCGGACGAGGCCCAAAATCCAAATATTCTAAGTCCCTCCCCGTAACCAAACCTTCCGTCCACTCACGCCACACACAAAAACCTAACCAAAATCCCCACCTAGACCTAGCCGCCGCCACCCCCACGACAAGGCACCACCACCGTCCTCTAGGCCGATTCGGTCGCGCCGCTGCCCCTCCCACCTACGGTGGCGCCTCCTGAAGCTCCCGTCCAGCTGCGCCACCCCACGGTCTGCAGCCCGTGGTGCTGCCCGGCTGTCCACTCACCTACCGACGGCTGGCGCCCGCTGGTTCCCGGCGCCGCCGCGTCCTCCGACCCTGATCTGCCTCGCGTCGCCACAAATATAGCAGCACATTAGGTCAGTCCCCCCTCTATCTATTCCCGTCCTCCCGCTCCCGGAGGAGCCACCGGCGCCGCCTCCTCTCCCCGAGCATCCCCTGTCGGCTGTGTCCTCTTCCAAGCAGCAACACCTGACCGTCCCCAAGCTGGATCTGGCTCAGCCCCATCCGTGAGCAGCAGCAGGCACTAACCCCTCTGCCCCCTCCACAAGCAAAGGCATCGGCACCATCCCCTTCACGACCAGCAGCCACCGGAGCCATCCTCTCTTTGAAGCTAATCCTCGAGCTTCTATTGTCCATGGCGTCTCCAGGCAGCAAGGTAGTATCTCTGTCCATACTCCATAATATTTACTTACATGCAATATTGCTTAGATGATTAGATTTATGTTGTTCTGCTCCTGATGTACTACCTAGGTGATTAGATCTATGTTGTTCTTGCTCCTGATGTGCTGCTATTACCAGTATATTATCTGTAGTTCAGTTGTTCTGTGTTGTACTGTTGGTGATGTGCTGCTACTGCTTTGCTCCTCCTCTGCTACTGCCTACTTCTATGTTATTTCTTGCTATTGTTGCTGCTGCTCCTCTAGTTTTTCTTGTTGTTGTTGATGTTGCTGCTCTGCTGATGTGTTGCACACTTGCACTTGTGTTGTTTTTCCTAATTTGATTTGCTGCTTGCTACTATGCTATGAACTTGTGATGTGGGGACTGAGAAATATGAACTATCTATTTCAGTATTTCTATTTGACTATCAGATTATATCTTATGCGGTTATCAGGTTACGCCTTTGTGGCTTTTTTTACATGCACATTGATAATTTGTTTTGATATGATCATATGATACATGTAACTTGTCCCCGATTCAGCACACATTGATGAATCTTTTTGCATGTGCAGGTTTATCGCCTTCCAGATCAGCGGCAACATCATCAGAACGTCAAGTTAACACCTTATGTTGTTGCTATGTAGGAACTAGGAAGGTGGCCCTCGCAAATGCGAGGGCTAGCACTATTATCCTAAATATTTGGCGTTGTTTGTATTGTTAGATATATTTGGTATTTATTTTCTCAGTAGGAGTAATTATATTTATTCAATATTTGGGGTTTATTTGCTTTAATCTGTAGGTTTGGCTTATGTGATTGCATGGTAGTGTTGTTTTTGTGGTGCTGGATTGTTAGGAAATGGTAATTCCATATGTTGTAGTCCAAATATTAGTGTTTTGTACATGTTAGTTTTTTTTCGTGACCATATACAATATATAAATACTTCTAGTTCATGGTTTTCTTTATTTCAGAAATCCTGCTAGTTCATGTTCACTAGTAGAAAACATGCCATTAGTCCCGGTTGGGAAGGGCCTTTAGTCCCGGTTCCCCAACCGGGACTAAAGTATAGAGACTAAAGGGTCCAAGCCTTTAGTCCCGGTTGGCTACGAACCGGGACTAAACCCTGGCCACGTGGTCGGCAGCGCGCGCCAGGGCATTGGGACCTTTGGTCCCGGTTGGTAACACCAACCGGGACTAAAGGTTTAGGGGTTTAGGGGTTTAGGGGTTTAGGTGTTTAATTAATTAGTGTTTATTGTTTATTTTTCCTTTTCATTTTGTGTTTTCCATTTAATTCTTTTTCATTTCAAACTTATTTTACGCTACTACATACTGTACACGTTATGCATATATAATAGAATTTCTCGTAGAACCGATCATATATCATAAAATTTCTCGTACAAGCAATCATATATCATAGAATTTCTCGTACGACCACATGCATACACACACACACACACACACACACACATATATATATATATATATATACAATTTGGTATATACAATTTATCGTACAATTTGCAGATCATTTGCGGATCGGGTAATGGTATTCTTCGTTGGGAGATATGACCTGCTGAAGCAAAAATCCCGCAATTTCCTCTTGAATTGCTCGTATGCGGTCCGTTGGTAGGAGCTTATCCCGCATCTCGTGCATCTTTAAAGAAGGAGATCAATATGAACATGTTAGTTGTGCGTATATGTATTAGATCATGATTAAAAAATATGAATGGTGTTTACGTACCCAAAGATCTCTTGCACCCTTGTTGCTTTCGGTCATAAAGTGAATGTTCTCACAAACGTAATATGCACATATTTCAGTCCCCGCTGCCTGCCTCATGCACTTTACGAGAATAGAATTCAATCAGATAATAATGAAGCATGACAATGGTATTGAAACTAGAATTAAAGAGATGCGCGGACGTAGCTAGTACTAGTTAATTACCCTGGGCTTTCGCCATCTCAACTCTGGTTTCCATTCACCGGTGACCTCTTTGATGAAACGTTTCCAAACCCTGCCCGGCAAACAAAATGAATAAAGGAGTTATTAATTACTTGATATCAGGAAATGAACTAATAAAGAAGCCGACATAGTGTGTCAATGATTGAAATTACCTTTCGAGCAACGAATGCAAGCTTATGTAATCTTCAGGGTCTTTACTTAGCGAGTCCAGTACTTCAACAGTTCCATCGTCAACTCTAATGATTAGAAGGATCCAGTGGTAGCTGCGCACACGATTTGTATAAGCGGGCATGCATAACTCATCAACTACACTTAACATCGAGTATATATATATAAGCAAAAATAGAATTTGTAGTACAAGACAGTAACACTCACTGGAAGTTCCAAGGTAAAATTATTTCTGGTTTGTACTTTAGGGCCTTCAAAAACCTTAGAAGCAATTTCTCCGTGTCTTTAGGGTGCCTTCTCAACACTTCTTCATTGATGGTATTTGGGTCAATGAACCCAATGCCATAGACTCCAGCTCTTTTCAATTCAAAAATCTTCATTCTGCGTAATACCACACAAAAGAATATAGTGAGTATAATAACAGGCAATGAACGAGCTGAGCTAGAGACTTAAATTACAGAAAGAAATCACTTACAGACAATAGCAACTGATGATAGATTTGTCGAGTGCTTTTTGATTGAATAACTGAAAAAATTCTTCATTTTCAATCCACAAATCTTTTCCATGGACGTAATGCTCTTTGTCGATTTTCACCATGAGGCTCTCTCGCCCGTCCTTTACTTCTCTCATGTACCAGTCATGCAATTTGTACATTTGCGTTGTTAGAAGCTTCTCGTCGTCAGGAGTGACCAGAGGTTTCCCGGGGACATATTGCCATGCTATTTCATTCGGATCTAACGGTGGAAATTCCTCGATCTCTAGGAATTGTTCAACGGTGATACCGAGCATTCTAGCATTCTCTCTATCAGCGTTGGTTATTACCACTTTATTGGCACTCACCTTGAGCGGGCTGATCGATTGGACTGCCTGTTCTCCGAGCTGGGGATCAGTTTTCCCGCATTTACTGCTACCGCTCGACTTCTGTCTTTTCTAGGATTCATAGGACTTGGTAATACAGCGTTCATAGTCTGATACCGGTCTTTTCTCCGCCGGTTTAGCTGCATCAATAAAGTGTTGTACGACCTCGTCGGGTATTTTCTCCTTTGGCGACGGGGGCGTTTTCGGTCCAAAATGGACCTGCAAAGCAAGATTCACTGATTCATCGAGTTCCTCGTCAGTCTTATCGTAAGATAACTTCTTTTTGGCAGGAGGCTCGGGTTTCTTCTTTTGTGTTCTCTTTCGCTTTGGAGACGTTACTTTTCGATATCGCGGACGTCTCGCGCTAGGCTCCGTCTCGGGGTGGGATGGACTCTGCTGACGTGGCGGAGCTTGATATCGCGGACTCGCCATGCGACCATCTCGGGGTGGGATGGATTCGGCTGGCGCGGCGGAGATAGATATGGCGGACTCACCCTGCGCTCCGTCTCGGGGAGGGTTAGAGTTTGCTGACGCGGCGGACTTCGAGGAGGAGTCGGTGGCCTTGGCACCGAGTTTGGAAACACGATGCATTCCTTTTTCCATAAAATGACACAACGCCTGGCTTCTCCCAGTGTCCGCTCCCCTTCACCTCCAGGGTAGTCAAGATCTAGTGATTCATATGCCGACACAACTTGATCCACCCCGACACGAGCATAGCCAGGTGGAATCGGATTGCCGTGGAAAGTTGCTTCAGGTCCACTCGGTAAAGCAAAGCCGTCCGCCGCCTTCATGGATATGTTCTTCAGTTTCACGTGTAGCTCACAAGGTGTCGACTCTAGGATATCATCCACGGGGTAGCGAGACAGCAGTGCATCATCGGCCGGGATCCCCGTGGAACCCACGCTGCTTTTCGGCATAGATGATGGATTGGTACCATCCAATGCTAGATCTGGTTGCTGCTGCTGCTGAGACGTGCCTTGCTGGCTAAGTTTGTTGATTTGCTCCTGCTGCATGTTATATTTGCGTTCCAAGTCCTGAATCCGATCTACTTCATGCTTCTTCTTTCTAGCACGACTTCTGTCGCTATCGTTCCAATCCACAAACCCCAGAAGCCACGGAACCATGCCTTTGCCTCGTGTTCGTCCCGGGTGTTCAGGATTCTTGAGAGCGCGTGAAAGCTCGTCCTTCTCTCTCTCGGGCTCGTACACACCCGCTCGAGCTTCTGCTATTGCTTTAAGTAACTCGTCCGTGGCTTCTTTAAGACTTGCCTGTTCAAGAACCTCCCCTGTCTTTGGGTCCAACTTTCCCCCATGTGCATAAAACCAAGTCCTGCACCTCTCGGGCCATGTCTCTGTTACTGGAGTGACCCCTGCAACCTTCATGTTTCTCTCAGATTCATCCCACTTAGGCAACCCAGACTTGTAGCCGCCTGGCCCCAAACGATGGTGCCACATTTTTTTGTTGGCATTTATCTTGTTTATTCTCGACCGTTTCTTAGCTTCTTCCGATTCCTTGAACTTCAAAAATTCGTCCCAGTCATCTGCTAACTTCACATATTCTCCTTTGAATTCTGGAGTCTTATTTTTGTTTTCCATGTAACTTTTCCATAATCTTTTCTTCCAAGACTGGAATTGTGTGGCCATCTTCTTAAGAGCACACTTCTTGACTTTCTCCCATTGGACATCCGTGAGATCATCTGGTAGGGTGAAATGTTTCATGAGCTCCTCCCAGAGCAGATCTTTTGCTCTTTGGCTGACAAAAGAAACTGCTTGGGTATCTTTAGGCTGATTCCATTCTTGAACGGTGATCGGGATTTGGTCCCTAACAATAACTCCGCATTGACGTATAAATTTGTCCGCATTTTCTTTAGGAGCAATCGGTTCGCCAGCTGCTCTGATTTGATCAATGTTAAACTTTACGCCTTGTTTCAACTTTTTTGTCGGGCCACGTTTAACCCTTGTAGAATATTTGCTCAATCCGGAGGGCTAAAAGGAAGAAAGATTCGTTAATATATACATATCAATCAATACATCTGATGATCACCAGAGGGCAAATTAATACCTCGCCGGACTCTGTTAAATGGACAAAAATTTCTTCGCCATCGTCATTGTCAGCTGGTTCGCCTTCGTCTCTTGGTTGTTCTTCCTCAATTCCCTCACCGGATGGGTTAAGCTATTGTGAGCCATCATCTACTTCATTCTCTTCGTTTCCGGAGCGTATTAGGTCGTACATGGCATTCTCTTGATCATGGTCTCTGTCTCTACCGTCCATAGCTTAACTAATCCAGAACAAATATAAAACAATTAGAATGCATTCAATAAGCAGAACCGGAGATATGCAAATCAATACAAGGCAATGCAACAACAAGTGCGATCATATAATATCACTAATACATCATCGAATAGTATCACTAATACATCATCGAATATAATATCACTAATACATCATCAGAATAGTTGACGTCTCGCGGCGCAGGCGGTGGATACCCAAAGATAAGGAACTATGACAGGATCATAGCTCGGGTGTGATCCCTGAAGAACCTGTTAGCTATTGGAGAACCTGGCGTCCAATGCAGCCATGTAGCGTCGGACATGCTTGTCCTCCTCCCTGACACGGCGACGTACCACCTCCGCGGGGGCCGGCTCCCTCTGCACCGACCGTGGTCCACGCGACCGCCACCAAATAACCTCCGGGTCGACGACGGGACCCTCATTCCTCACCAAGCTCCGTGCCCCGGAAGGCAGCACCTCCCAGTGCCAGCCCGACGAAGCCCAGTCCCGGACATGGCACCTCTCAAGCAGGTGGTTGCCGCCGAGTCGACGACGAGGATGCCGGATGGGCATCGTCGACTCGAGAACTTATAAACGTGGGATTTGCCTAACAACGATTATCATTTTATTATCCTACTCATATTTATAAACAAATTCAGCAACATCTAAACACATCTAAACATCAAACATCTAAACATCTATCTAAACATCAAACATCTATCTAAACATCAAACATCTATCTGAACATCAAACATCAAACATCTAAACATCTATCAAACATCTATCTGAACATCAAACATCAAACATCTAAACATCTATCAAACATCTAAACATCTAAACATCTGAATGGATTTGGGGATCAAGGGACTCACCTTGACGAACGGGCCGGCCGGACGGGAAGAGCTGGAGGCAGGGGGTCAATGGAGGCGGCGGCACCGGGGTAAGACTAGCAACCTTTAAAGAGGCATAAATAAACAAATGTTACTTTTACTAAATGTGAGACCTATCTCAAATAAACAAATACGCCGCTATCCTAATGCATGTGAGAATAACATTCTTGTAACAAATTATATATATAAGTATGCCTTCAGTTCAAAATGTGAGAATCACATTCTTGTAACAAATTATACATGTCATAGCAGAAGAGGGCAAACACATTACAATTCAAAATGTATTGACTAATTTTTTGTTGACCTATTTTTGTTGTGGGTGGCATTGACTAATTTCTTCTCTGAACACAGCTATCCTAATTCAAAATGTATCACGCTAAAAAGTAATGATATTGGCATCCCCACCACCCCCGTGGGGCTCGTCGGCGCCATGGCGCTCACCACCGTCGTCTACTGCGTGCTCGCCGTCACGCTCTGCCAGTCTGCCTCATGCTCGCCGTCACGCCCTTCTCCGTCGCCTTCAGCGCCATCGGCATGGACTGGGCAAGTACATCGTGGCCTTCGGCGCGCTCAAGGGGATGGCCATGGCGCCGCCACGCTCGGGCAGGCCGGCGGCCATGGCGCCGCCACGCGCGCTCGGGCATGGGGAGGGGAGGTCAGGGTGGCGGAACAGAGAGGGGGGAAGGAGGCGGAGGCTCACAATGGGAGGAGTGGGCGCAGCAGGGGCTCGTCGGCGGGCAGCAGGGGGCGGGCCGACGTCGAGGTCTGGCAGCGAGGAGCGGCGACGAAGACGAGCAGCCTGGCGGCGTGGTGTGGTTTCGGCATCGGGGGGGGGGGGGGGGCGGAGAAACTGAGGAGGGAGCGCACGCTTTAAATACCCCGGGACTCTTTAGTCCCGGTTGGTATCTCCA
The DNA here is from genome assembly GCA_039707655.1 of Elymus sibiricus. Classification (NCBI taxonomy): domain Eukaryota; kingdom Viridiplantae; phylum Streptophyta; class Magnoliopsida; order Poales; family Poaceae; genus Elymus; species Elymus sibiricus. Next base: position 493,661,050 of record CM077667.1, read on the forward strand.
ACCGGGACTAAAGACCCTTTAGTCCCGGTTGGTATCACCAACCGGGACTAAAGGTTCTCCCTTTAGTCCCGGTTGGATCCACCAACCGGGACTAAAGGCCCATATTTTCGGCGGCCCAAATTCCGCGCGGGAAGGGACCTTTAGTCCCGGTTGGTAGGACCAACCGGGACTAAAGGTGTATTTTCTCTTTTTTGTTTTGTTTTGTTTTTCTAATTTCTGTTTTTAGATTTGGAATAACTGTTAGAATATTTATAGTTTTTTAATGAATCTTTTTGCTTTAGGTCAAAACAATTACAAAATTTCTGTTAGTGCCAGTAGTTTTCAAATTTAAATAGTTTAAATTTGAATTCATTTGAAATTTGTGTGAAACAGTAATTTGTCAATAACTTTAGTTTAAAAATAGATTTTTGAGTGATTGTTTTTCCTGTTGTTTAATATTAGTATGTTTTATCATTATGTTAAAGTTGGGAATTTTTAGGATAATTTAAATAGGTCTTTTAATCAAAACCAAATTCTGTTGAACTCTTTTAGTTTTATACCTTCATTTGTTTTAATCAAAATCACCCAAATGAACTCCAGACTTTTTGTGCATTCAATATGCACCATTCTAAGCCACATCTTCAAATTTCAACCCTATCTAACTTCATATGCTATTTTACATTCATTTAATGATTTTTTTTGAGCTAAATGACCCTGAAATTAAAAAAGCACTACAAATGAAATCTAAAAAGGTAGAAACTTGGCATGGTATCATCATTTCACCCACATAGCATGTGCTAAAAAGTTGAGAGGGTTACGGCAAAAACTGGATGCACTTCGTGTACAAACTAGACCATCTCCTTCGAAGTATGAGGGTTTCGGACGAAAACTCATCTGTTACAAAGGCATTTCATTTTTTTAAACTTGTTTCAACTCCAGACTTTTTGTGCATTCAATATGCACCATTCTAAGACACATATTCAAATTTCAATCCTTTCTAACTTCATTTGCTATTTTTCATGCATTTAATGATTTTTTTGAGCTAAACGACCCTGAAATTAAAAAGCACTACAAATGTACTCTGAAAAGGTTGAAACTTGGTATGGTATCATCATTTCACCCACATAGCATGTGCTAAAAAGTTGAGAGGGTTACGGCAAAAACTGGATGCATTTCGTGTACAAACTAGACCATCTCCTTCGAAGTATGAGGGTTTCGGACGAAAACTCATCTGTTACTAAGGCATTTCATTTTTTTAAACTTGTTTCAACTACAGACTTTTTGTGCATTCAATATGCACCATTCTAAGCCACATATTCAAATTTCACCCCTTTCTAACTTCATTTGCTATGTTTCATGCATTTAATGATTTTTTTGAGCTAAACGACCCTGAAATTAAAAAGCACTACAAATGAACTCTGAAAAGGTTGAAACTTGGCATGGTATCATCATTTCACCCACATAGCATGTGCTAAAAAGTTGAGAGGGTTACGGCAAAAACTGGATGCACTTCGTGTACAAACTAGGCCATCTCCTTCGAAGTATGAGGGTTTCAGATGAAAACTCATCTGTTACAAAGGCATTTCATTTTTTTTAAACTTGTTTCAACTCCAGACTTTATGTGCATTCAATATGCACCATTATAAGCCACATATTCAAATTTCAACCCTTTCTAACTTCATTTGCTATTTTTCATGTATTTAATGATTTTTTTTGAGCTAAACGACCCTGAAATTAAAAAGCACCACAAATGAACTCTGAAAAGGTTGAAACTTGGCATGGTATCATCATTTCACCCACATAGCATGTGCTAATAAGTTGAGAGGGTTACAACAAAAACTGGATGCACTTCGTGTACAAAACTAGACCATCCCGGCTACTCACTAGAGAAGAAAAGTGATGACGGTGGAGCCAATCACATCCCAGAGTGGGATCTTGGGGTATAATTTTTTTTCTTTGCGTGTGTCCCTTGGTTATTGCGCCGTAACCATGGACAATCTTCATCATTTAACAGGATGCTTGGGTCAGTCTTCACTGCGAAGGGAGGAATTTCATCAAACTTTTCATAATCTTCTGACATGTCTGTCTTGTCCTACACTCCCACGATGTTTCTTTTCCCAGAAAGCACTATGTGGCGCTTTGGCTCATCGTATGATGTATCCGCTTTCTTATCTTTCCTTTTTCTCGGTTTGGTAGACATGTGCTTCACATAGAAAACTTGCGCCACATCATTGGCTAGAACGAATGGTTCGTCTGTGTGCCCAAGATTGTTGAGATTCACTGTTGTCATTCCGTACTGCGGGTCTACCATTACCCCTCCTCTAGTCAGATTGGCCCATTTGCACCGGAACAAAGGGACCTTCAAATCACCTCCATAGTCAAGTTCCCATATCTCCTCTATGTAACCATAATATGTGTCCTTTTCCTTGCTGTTTGCCGCATCGTCAAAGCGGACACCACTGTTTTGGTTGGTGCTCTTTTTATCTTGGGCGATCGTGTAAAATGTATTCCCATTTATCTCGCACCCTTGGAAAGTCAATATAGTCGAAGATGGTATCTTGGCCAACAAGTACAAGTCATCTTCAACATTGTCGTCATTTATGAGATGTGTTCGCAACCAACCGCCGAAAGCCTCAATGTGTGTACGTTGAATCCAGGGGTCAGACTTCTCCGATTTCTTCGAGCGTATAATATCCATGTGTTTCTCGATATACGGGGTCACCAAGGTAGAATTCTGTAGAACTGTGTAGTGTGCTTGCGCCCAAGAATGCCCGTTCCTACATATTATTGAATTTGGGTCCAAGCGTGCCTTTTCCACGCAGTCTCCCCTCATGCCGCGATTGAGGAACACCAATCGGCTTAATGTCAGGAATAAAGTCAACACAAAATTTCAATAACCTCCTCTGTTTCATCGCCCTTGGAGATGCTTCCTTCTAGCCTAGCACGGTTACGAACATATTTCTTTAAGACTCCCATGAACCTCTCAAAGGGGAACATATTGTGTAGAAATACAGGACGCAGAATGGCAATCTCTTCGACTAGGTGAACAAGGACGTGCGTCATAATATTGAAGAAGGATGGTGGGAACACCAACTCGAAACTGACAAGACATTGGACCAAATCATTCTGTAAGCTTCGTAGGATTTCCGGATCGATTACCTTCTGAGAAATTGCATTGAGGAATGAACATAGCTTCACAATGGCTAATCGAACATTTTCTGGTAGAAGCCCCCTCAACGCAACCGGAAGCAATTGCATCATGATCACATGGCAGTCATGAGACTTTAGGTTCTGGAATTTTTTCTCTGCCATATTTATTATTCCCTTTATATTCGACGAGAAGCCAGACGGGACCTTCATACTGAGCAGGCATTCAAAGAAGATTTCTTTCTCTGCTTTGGTAAGAGCGTAGCTGGCAGGACCTTGATACTGCTTTGGATGCATGTCGTCGTTTTCGTGCACACGTTGCTGGTCCTCCCGTGCCTCCGGTGTATATTTTGTCTTCTCATACACGCCCAGGAAGCCTAGCAGGTTCACGCAAAGATTCTTCGTCACGTGCATCACGTCGATTGCAGAGCGGACCTCTAGGACTTTCCAATATTCTAGCTCCCAAAATATAGATTTCTTCTTCCACATGGGTGCGCGTCCCTCGGCGTCAGTCGGAACAGATTGTCCGCCAGGAACCTTTCCAAATATTACTTGTAAATCCTTGACCATATCAAGTATGTCATCACCAGTACGGAGGACGGGCTTCTTCCGGTGTTCTGCCTCACCTTTGAAATGCTTGCCTTTCTTTCTTAAGGCATGCTTGGTCGGAAGAAATCGACGATGTACCAGGTACACATTCTTCTTGCATTTTTCCAAATATATACTTTCAGTGTCATCTAAACAGTGCGTGCATGCATGGTATCCCTTGTTTGTCTGTCCTGAAAGGTTACTAAGAGCAGGCCAATCATTGATGGTTACAAATAGCAACGCTCGCATGTCAAATTCCTGTTGTTTGTGCTCATCCCACGCACGTACACCTTTTTTATTCCACAGCTGTAAAAGTTCATCAACTAATGGCCTTAGGTACACATCAATGTCGTTGCCGGGTTGCTTAGGGCCTTGGATGAGCACTGACATCATAATGAACTTCCGCTTCATGCACAACCAAGGAGGAAGGTTATAGATACATAGAGTCACAGGCCATGTGCTATGCTTGCTGCTCTGCTCCCCAAATGGATTAATGCCATCTGCACTTAAACCAAACCATAAGTTCCTTGGGTCATCTGCAAAGTCCGGCCACTCTCTCTCAATTTTTCTCCACTACGACCCATCAGCGGGTACTCTCAACTTCCCGTCTTTCTTACGGTCTTCTTTGTGCCATCGCAACGACTTGGCATGCTCTTTGTTTCGGAACAAACGTTTCAACCGTGGTATTATAGGAGCATACCACATCACCTTGGCAGGAATCCTTTTCCTGGGGCGCTCGCCCTGAACATCATCACCAGGGTCATCGCGACCGATCTTATATCGCAATGCATTGCATACCGGGCATGCATTCAAATTCTCGTACTCACCGCGGTAGAGGATGCAGTCATTAGGGCATGCATGTATCTTCTGCACCTCCAATCCTAGAGGGCAGACAACCTTCTTTGCTTCGTGTGTACTGTCGGGCAATTCGTTTTCCTTTGGAAGCTTATTCTTCATTATTTTTAGCACCTTTTCAAATGCCTTGTCAGATACACCATTCTCTGCCTTCCATTGCAGCAATTCCAGTGTGGTACCAAGCTTTGTGTTGTCATCTTCGCAATTTGGGTACAACCTTTTTTTGTGATCCTCTAGCATGCGCTGCAACTTCAACTTCTCCTTTTCACTTTCGCAGTTTCTCTTTGCATGAGCAATGGCCCGACCAAGATCATCAGCGGGCTCATACGATGCCTCAGCTTCTTCTTCTTCATTCTCTTCCCCCATTGTAGTACCAGCATCTTCAGGACACCCAGGATAGTTGTCGTCATCCTCTTCTTCTTCATTCTCTTCCATTAGAACCCCTCTTTCTCCGTGCTTGGTCTAACAATTATAGCCGCACATGAAACCGGACGTAAACAGGTGGACGTGAATCTGTTTTGAGCTAGAGTAAGTCTTATCATTCTTACACACACCACATGGACAACACATAAAACCATCCCGCTTGTTTGCCTCAGCCGCACGCAAAAAACTCTGCACGCCATTAATGAACTGGGGAGAGCGTCGGTCATCGTACATCCATTGCCGGTTCATCTTCATTACACAACACCGAAAAGACCAAATTAATACAAGTTCATACGTAAAGTTCATACACACTTATTTTCTCATAAAACAACATACAACTATCTAGATAAAACATTTAAATGCAACAACAAATGCGATCAAAATCGCAACTAAGGTAGCAATTGATCCAACAACATAATGATACCAAGCCTCTTTATTAATGGCATATTTTCTAATCTTTCTAATCTTCAAGCGCATTGCATCCATCTTGATCTTGTGATCATCGACGACATCGGCAACGAACAACTCCAATTTCATCTTCTCTTCTTCAACTCTTTTCAATTTTCCTTTCAAATCCTCGTTTTCTTTTTCAACTAAATTTAACTTCTCGACAATAGGGTCAGTTGGCATTTCCGGTTCAACTACCTCCTAGATAAAAATATCTATGTCAACTTGATGGGCATAATTGTCATTAACACGAAATGCAACAAATAGTTATAAAAGAGAATATACCACATCCGAATCGTAAACCGGACGAGGGCCGATGGGCACGGATATCATAACCATGGCACTATATATAACAACAATCATATAAGTAAGAAAATTATGCAAGTAACTATCTAAATCATACAAATACGATTTTTTAATAAAAAGGATAAGAACACAAGAAGAGACTCACCAAGGTGGTGCCGGCGACGGGACGGTGCGGGCGATCGACGGTGGTTAGGACGGGGACGGGAAGGCACACTAAGTAAACCACACTTACACATATACAAACTAAGGAGTTAATTTGAGCTCAAATTGCATATAAATCAAAAAAACTACCACATAATTACACCCAAACTAAAACCCACAAATCACTATACTTATAAAGCATTGCACGAGCTAATCTAGCAATAAGAGATGAAAGGACAAAGTTGCTAACCTTTGTGGACACTTGGATGGATTGGGGTGCCTCAAATCTTGACAAATCTTGGCAAAAATGGAGGGAGGAGCTCGAGCTAGGGGAAGAACAGAGAGGGGAATTCGAATGGAGAAAACAGAGAAATGGAGTCGGGCTGGACGAAGGGTTTATATAGGGAAATCTTTAGTCCCGGTTGATTATACAAACCGGGACTATAGGTTCCAAATGAACCGGGACTAATGGTGCCCGTGCCCCCCGACCGCTCCTAGCCGTTGGAACCGGGACTAATGGTCACATTAGTCCCGGGCCAAAGCCAAACCGGGACTAAAGGGTTCAACGGAAGGCCTGTTTTCTACTAGTGGTTGGAGATGTTGTTCACGTGATGTACGTATTCCTTCAGATATGCAGGTGGGTCTTGGTGTCTTGCTTGTTCACGTTTCTTTCAGAAATCATGCTTGTTCACATGGCTGTACAAAAATGGTATGTACTTGATTTGTTAAGGTCCATCAAGCAGCTATTTTGTACGTAATCTCCAGGGTCCACATGATAGACATAGTGTTGATTGACGTGGGTTAACCGCACAAACGAACCAATAAATTTTGGTTAATAAGGTTCAGTGGCAATTTTATTATGATTATTTTGATTGTTATTTTATAGAAACCAAAATTCTAGAGTCCCGAAAAAGCCAAACATAATTAACTATATAAACTGAACGCCCACCTTGTTGTAGTGAATGGGGAAAAAATTGTGCCAAAACCACCATGTGATTATTTGAAGTTTGGCAAAGAGAGATATAAAAAAAGACACTATTCTCACCCGTATAGGAAAGATGCTAATATAATAATTTGTTAATTCTTGTATGAGAAGGTCTCTTTCCTGTACTTGTTTTTTCTTTGATGGAAATCAGTAGGAATTGTTTCCTACACGTTCATGTGTTGGACTTTATTTTTTCAGGATCTTGGCGTATTGTGCTGATCGAGAAGGATTGCATGATACGTGATGTAGTCATATGCAAATAAATTCACCTGTCATACGGGTCCACCTGGCTGATGAGGTATTTTTACATAAATCTGACGGCTGTGCTTTCTTAGTTTAATGAGGTTCACTGTATTAAGGGCATGGTTTTTCTTATTATTGTGGGAATTTCGCCTATATCTCTATTTTTGTCCTGTATTTCACTTTTATAATATATAATAGATACTTTGGCCTTGTCCTGTGCGTACGCCATTCTAGTTTTTCTGGCATCCTATACTGTGAGTCTGTTGGCGATCTCAATCGCTGAGAATCTATTGTTTTGCCTATACTGATGGATGTGAATATTTATACTGGGTCTGTGAATATTTATGCTAGGTCTGTGAATAGTTTAGTGGCCAGTAGATAGATGAACTGAGAGCATTTAGTACTTACACTAGTAGAAAAAGGCCCATTTGTCCCGGTTCCAGAGGCCCATTTGTCCCGGTTCTGGAACCGGGACTAAAGGGTCGGGACTAAAGCCCAAAACCTTTAGTCCCGGTTCGCTTACGAACCGGGACCAAAGGGGCTCCATGTGGCCACTGCGGTGAGCCCAGGCAGGAGGACCTTTCGTCCCGGTTGGTCACACCAACCGGGACCAAAACGCATCCACGCGTCAGCATCTGGCAGGAGCTGGGGTTTTTGTTTTTTTTTGAAAGGGGGGGTTTAGGGGTTTTTGGAGGGTTAATTTAGGGGTTTCATATTGTGTTAGCTAGCTAATAGAGAGAAGTGTCCTCTCTTTCTCCGTGCTTGGTCGACGGTAGCTACTATAGAGAGAACTCGACACGCTAGCTAGTAAGCAAATGAAGGAACCATTAAGTACACAAGATCGTCATGAACATATACAGAGAGAAGTGATCGACCTCTCTTTCTCTGAGAGATTGGTCGAACAACAAGTTTTCGTATATCTATCCGACGCTACTAGCTACATATATACAATATAAGATCTCTTACAATCCCTAACATCTAATGTCAAATTCCAGATGGTATTCTCCGGCTTTATTTATGACGTGGTCAAGAAAGAATCCCGCCAATTCCTCTTGAATTGCTCGTATGCGATCATGTGGTAGGAGTTCATCCCATATCTGCCACATCTAATTTGAAGAAGGGGGTCAATACATATATATGAATGAAACTCAACACAAATCGTGGTAATAAAATAAAATTGTGAATATTATTGCTTACGCACTTGAAATTGTTTTTCAGAGTAGCCCCGCTTAGGGGTCGTCGCGTTGTAGATGAACTCGCAAACGTAGTATCCACAAAAATCATTCCCGGTTTCAAACTGATAATCAAGCATGATAAATGGTATTGATGAAACTAGAATCAATGGGAGATGCGCGGAACTAGCTAGTAGTACGTACTTTCGGGTGTGTAAATCGCAGCTCCCTCGGCAGTGCCGGAACAATTCCGGTGAACTCTTTCCAAACCCTGCCAGACAAATAAAATAATTACTTGATATCAGGAAATGAACAAAGTTGCCGATATGATGCCATAATGATCGATTGAACTTACTTCTGGAGCATTTCAGTCATGTCCGCATATTCCTGGGGATCTTTTCGTTTCGAGTCTAAGACGATTACTACTCCCCGCTCAAGCTTAATCTCTAGCAGAATAAAGTGGAACCTGCGCACGCATGCATAACTCATCAATTACATTACTATAACCTCAAGTAATAAGGGAAACCGAATATGCACAAGACAGTAACACTCACTTGAAGTTGTAAGGAAAGAGTATTGTCTCTTTGTTTTGATTTTTAAGCAACGATTGTAGCAAGTTGTCCTCGGTTTGTGTGACATTATTTTTAACCGTAAACTCATGTATGATATTTGGGTTAATGAACCCAATGTCATAGATTTGTGCTTTTCTGCATTCGACGATCTTCAATCTGCATAATATAGTGAGGATAATTATATATACATGCAATGAAAGAGCTGAGCTATATATAGAGACTTAATTACAGAAGTAGTACTTACAGACAGTAGTAAGTCAAGATTGTTTTGTCGAGGGCCTTTTGATTGTATAACTGGAATAACTCGTCAAATTCAACAGACAACTGATCCATTCCAACGAGGTCGTGCTCCTCTTTAATTCTCAGCGTCAAAGTATCCCTCCTAGACTCGCTGCAGGTTTTCATGTACCATTCATGGAATTTTCGCATCATCGTTGTTAGAGGAGGATGATCAGGTTTGACGAGAGGTTGCCCGTACTGGTAACTGAATTCGTCCACCTCCAACGGCTCAAACTGTACATCATCGCTCAGGCAATCACCAGGATTGGTACCGGGCACCATCCCCGGATGATTAGCAAGGATATGGCTAGACACCTTGAGCGGGGGGCACGATTGGTTCGCCTGTTCGCCGAGCTGGGGAATTTTTTCCCACTTCTTTATTTTGCTAACCTTGCATCACTGGAAGTACTTCCCGACTGTTGCGCATCTTGATATGTCTTTTTAATACAGCGGACAAAGTTGGAATCCGGCGGAGGCGGTGGTGGTCGCTTCAGGGCATCGATAGTGCGCTTCACTTTCACCGGATCTAGCTTCTCCTTCGGAGGTGGAGTTTTCTTTGCAAAATGGTCCCTCACTTGGGCACGACATATCTCCTCGTTTTCAGACTCGGTCCTCTCATATGGTAACTTTTCCATAGGCTTGAGAGATGGACCGTATCTGAATTGCCTCCCGCCTCTGCTTGTACTGCTAGTCGCTGGACCGGCGGCGTCTCTCTTCCGTCGTTGCTTACGAGGCGGAGAAGGAGACGGAGTGCTCCGACGCGCCGGAGGAGCCGGAGCGGCGGCGTCTGTTTTCCGCCGTTGCCGACGAGGCGGAGGAGGAGGCGGACTGCTCCGACGCGCCGAAGTAGGCGAAGGAGGAGGCAGAGTGCCCTCACGCGTCGGAGGAGCCAAAGAAGGAGGCGGGGTGCCCTGATCACTCGCCGGAGGAGGAGGAGGAGGAGGAGGAGGCGGAGTGCCCTGACTCGCCGGAGGAGGAGGAGGAGGCGGAGGCGTCCAGTTTGGAAGCTTGATGTACTCCTTCTGCCATAGACATGTACTCCTCAGAGCACGAACCAGCTGATTCTCCCCTTCACCTGTAGAGTGGTCAAGCTCGAGCTCCTCAAATCCCTCCATTACTTCATCCACCATCACAACAGCATAGCCATGTGGAATCGGAAGGCAGTGAAAAGTTCCGTTGGGTTGAGGAGGTGCAACAGAGTCGACAGCCGCCTTGAAAGTGAAGTTCCGGCATTTCGTCATAAGCTCGCAATGTTGAGCCTCCGTGATAGTATCCATGGGGTAGATAGGATCCATGAAGTCAGGCTGAACGGGCTCCGTGGAAGCCACACTGCTTCTCCGCTGAGATGGTGGGGTAGCTTCTGGGGTAGCTTCGTGCCGCTGAGATGGTTGGCCGGCAGCTCACTGGCTCTCAAGTTCCTCTAGCTTTTGTAGTCTTGCACTGATCTTCTGCATGTCGCTCAGCTCCGCTTTCCTCTTTCTCTCCCGGCTTCTGTAACCGCCTGCGTCGGGAAACCCAACCTTTCACTGAACGGAGCCTGGTGTGCCTCGTGTTCGTCCAAGGTGCTCAGCATTCCCTAGGGCCTCAGTCAGCTCGTCCTTCTCTCTGTCGGGAATGAACGTCCCTTCCTGCGTTGCGGTGATATACTTCTGAAGCTTCGTGACGGGTATTGCAAGTTGCTCGTCCGTCCAACGGCACTTCCCTGTTTCAGGGTCCAAAGTTCCCCCAACCCCGAAGAACCAAGTCCTTGAACGGTCTGGCCAGTTCAATGTCTATGGTACGACCCCTTTAGCAATCAGGTCATTCTCAGCTTTGTCCCACAACGACCGGGCTTTGAGGTAGCCACCTGACCCCGTGTGATGGTGATACTGCTTCTTTGCAGCATTGTTCTTGTTTGCCTCTGACATTTTCTTACTCTTGTCCGATGTCTTGTAGGCCACAAATGCGGGCCAGTGATCTCTTATCTTCTCAAATCGGCCGGTGAATTCTGGAGTCTCCCCTTTGTCGACAAGCTTTGATTTCAACTCATTCTTCCACCTCCTGAATAGATCTGCCATCTTCTTAAGAGCACACGCCTTGACCAGTGGCTCTATAACTGGCTTATTCGGATCCTCCTCTGGCGGTAGGGTGAAATTTGCCTTCAGCGCGGTCAAAAGATCATCTTTCTGTCTATCGGTGACATAATCACCTTCAGGGGCGTCGTCCTTAGGCTTATTCCATTGCTTGATGCTGATCGGGATGTTGTCCCTAACAATAGCTCCGCACTGAGCAGAAAATGCGTCCTTGGTCTGGTCTGCTTGGGTTCAATCGGTAAGCCATCGTCCGCGAGTGCTGTGATCGTGAACCTTTCATCCTTGCGCAACCTCTTCTTTGGGCCTCGTCTCGTTACCGAAGTTTGGCTCGATCCGGAGGGCTATAAAAAAGAAAGAAGAGTTAATATATGTACATACCAAAACAATTAATGCATCAATTAGCTAGTCAGCACAGGCTTAATTAATATATATACCTCGCCAGACTTTGCAACAGCTCCCTCCTCCGTTCGGTCACCGGAGCCGTCATCATGGTCTCCTTCTTCCTCCAGCATTCGGTCACCGGAGCCATCATGATCATGTCCTTCCTCCTCCATTGTTCGATCACCGGAGCCGTCATCCTCTCCTTCCAGACCATCGGTGTCGTTGAGAAACGACAAGACATCACGTCCGGCGAGGATTATGTCCCCCAACACCTGTTCTTGTTCCAAGTCTCTTTGATCCATAGTTTCTGCAAATATTACAACATGGCAATTAATATACAAACATGAATGTCCGACGTCCGGACCGCCTCTCTCATGAATGTCTGACGTCCGGACCGCCTCTCTCATGAATGTCAAACAAGGGATTCTCTTAACCTTTAAGGGATTTAACAAAATGGCGCCATTCTGAATGTGCAGAAAATGGTCCATATTTTTCCTGATCTCATCTACCCTTCTATATGTCACGTTGTCTAGTGTCAAAGGATTCAAGAAAACCAAGGCTTCATCATTAGCCGGAAGTAACAGGCGCATAATGGTACGAAGCTCTCCAAAATTGTTTTGGAACGGAGTCCCGGATAGGATAATTAATTAGCTTTTTGGTACGAAGTTCAGCAAGAGCCTTCCGAATATCGCTATTTGGAAGGCCTTTGCTGAAATTCGTACCAAAAAGCGAATTATTCTATCCGGAACTCCGTTCCAAAACAACTTTGAAGAGCTTCGTAGCATCATACGCATGTTACTTCCGGCTAATGATGAAGCCATGGATTTCTTCAATACTTTGACAGACAACGTGCCATATAGAAGAATATATATATATATGAGATCAGAAAAAAATTGGATCAACTTGTGCACATCCATAATGGGGGCATTCTTGATAAATCTATGTTACCGGAGTTTTCTATATGAACAAAAAAAATCCACATGACATGTCCGACGTCCCCCCTCATGTCGAAGTTATCGGGGAGGGGGTAGATCGACAACGACGCTCTTTCTTCTAGGGTTTGGGTGGCCTCGATAGTTGGTCGGGCGAGCGGACCGCCTCTCTCTCATGCATGTCTGACGTCCCCCCTCATGTCGAAGTTATCGGGGAGGGGGTAGATCGACAACGACGCTCTTTCTTCTATGGTTTGGGTGGCCTCGATAGTTGGTCGGGCGAGCGGACCGCCTCTCTCACTCATGCATGTCCGACATCCCCCCTCATGTCGAAGTTATCGGGGAGGGGGTAGATCGACAACGACGCTCTTTCTTCTAGGGTTTGGGTGGCCTTGATAGTTGGTCGGGCGAGCGGACCGCCTCTCTCTCTCATGCATGTCCGACGTCCCCCCTCATGTCGAAATTATCGGGGAGGGCCGGGGTAGATCGACAACGACGCTCTTTCTTCTACGGTTTGGGTGGCCTCGATAGTTGGTCGGGCGAGCGGACCGCGTCTCTCACTCATACATGTCCGACGTCCCCCCTCATGTCGAAGTTATCGGGGAGGGGGTAGATCGACAACGACGCTCTTTCTTCTACGGTTTGGGTGGCCTCGATAGTTGGTCGGGCGAGCGGACCGCGTCTCTCACTCATACATGTCCGACGTCCCCCCTCATGTCGAAGTTATCGGGGAGGGGGTAGATCGACAACGACGCTCTTTCTTCTAGGGTTTGGGTGGCCTCGATAGTTGGTCGGGCGAGCAGACCACCTCTCTCTCTCATGCATGTCCGACGTCCCCCCTCATGTCGAAATTATCGGGAGGGCCGGGGTAGATCGACAATGACGCTCTTTCTTCTACGGTTTGGGTGGCCTCGATAGTTGGTCGGGCAAGCGTACCGCCTCTCTCACTCATGCATGTCCGACGTCCCCCCTCATGGCAGTATATTAACAGTAAATGCATCCATCCAGTAAATGCATCCATCCATACACACATACATATATACATCCATCGGAGTATATTAACAGTAAATGCATCCATCCATACACACATACATATATACATCCATCGGAGTATATTAACAGTAAATGCATACATATATACAAAAAATGCTATGAACAAAAAAAAATTCTATGAACAAAAAAAAATGGCAGCGGCGGCAGAACAAGGGCGGTGGCGGCGGCAGTGGCGGCGGCAGCGGCAGCGCAGGGGAAGGGGAGCTCACTAGGAGTTGGTGCGTCGGGGCAGGGAGCGGCGGAGCAGCTGGCGGCGTCGGGAGCGGCGGACGGCGACGGGGAGCTCGGGCAGCCTGGCGGCGTCGATGTGCTCGGCGTCGTCGGGGGCAACTGGTAGATGAAAACTGAAAAAGTTCCAAGTGTTTGCTTATATACACAGAGCATTGGTCCCGGCTCGTGGCACCAACCGGGACCAATGCCCACCTTTCGTCCCGGTTGGTGCCACCAACCGGGACTAAAGGTCTATTTTCAGCAGCCCAAAGGGCGGGAAGCCCAGACCTTTGGTCCCGGTTGGTGGCACGAACCGGGACGAAAGGGTGGCATTGGTCCCGGTTGGTGGCACCAACCGGGACCAATAGCCTGGCACAGCGGTGTGGTGGAAGTTTAGTCCCACCTCGCTAGTTGAGAGGCGCCGAGAGTGATTTATAAGCGCTGCTGCGCCAACCCTCTCGAGCTCCTCTCTTTAGCAGGCCTACGGGCCTAAACGCACTCTCTGCCTGTGGGCCTACTGAGCCTTATGCGGGCCTGCATCCTGGCCCAACTAGCCATATGCAGGCCGTGTTGGCCCAGTAGGCGTCAGTTTTTTTAAAAAAATTCCAGTATTTTTGTTTTGTTTTTTGCTTTATTTATTTTATTTTTAGTTCATTCTTTTTACTATTAAAGTTTTTAACAAATAAATACTTTGATAATTTTAGTTAATATTATTTTGATTCTTTTTGCTATTGAAAAATATTATATTTAATTGATTCTTTTTAGTTCATTCTTTTTACTATTAAAGTTTTTAACAAATAAATACTTTGATAATTTTAGTTAATATTATTTTGATTCTTTTTGCTATTGAAAAATATTATATTTAATTGATTCTTTTTAGTTCATTCTTTTTACTATTAAAGTTTTTAACAAATAAATACTTTGATAATTTTAGTTAATATTATTTTGATTCTTTTTAGTTATTTCTTTTTGCTATTGAAAAATATTATATTTAATTGATTCTTGTTAGTTCATTCTTTTTGCTATTAGAGTTTTATGAAACCTTTTTAGTTCATTCTTTTTGCTATTAGAGTTTTATAAAAACTTTTTAATTCATTCTTTTTGCATGGTTGAAAGTTGGCATGGTATCATCATTTCACCCACATAGCATGTGCTAAAAATTTGAGAGGGTTACGGCAAAAACTGGATGCACTTCGTGTACAAAATGGACAATCTCTTTCGAAGTATCAGGGTTTCGGACGAAAACTCATATGTTACAAAGGCATTCCATTTTTTTAACTTATTTCAACTCCAGACTTTTTGTGTGTTCAACATGCACCATTCAAAGCCACATCATCAATTTTCAGCCCTTTCTAACTTCATCTGTTATTTTTCATGCATTTACTGATTTTTTTGAGCTAAATGACCCTGAAAATGAAAAGCATTACAAATGAACTCTGAAAAGGTTGAAAGTTGGCATGGTATCATCATTTCACCCACATAGCATGTGCTAAAAAGTTGAGAGGGTTACGACAAAAAATGGATGCACTTCGTGTACAAAACGGACAATCTCTTTCGAAGTATCAGGGTTTCGGACGAAAACTCATCTGTTACAAAGGTATTTCATTTTTTTGAACTTATTTGAACTCCAAACTTTTTGTGTGTTCAAAATGAACCATTCAAAGCCACATCATCAATTTTCAACCCTTTCTGACTTCATCTGGTATTTTTCATGCATTTACTGATTTTTTTAAGCTAAATGACCCTGAAATTGAAAAGCATTACAAATGAACTCTGAAAAGGTTGAAAGTTGGCATGGTATCATAATTTCACCCACGTAGCATGTGCTAAAAAGTTGATAGGGTTACGGCAAAAACTGGATGCACTTCGTGTACAAAATGGACAATCTCTTTCGAAGTATCAGGGTTTCGGACGAAAACTCATATGTTACAAAGGCATTCCATTTTTTTAACTTATTTCAACTCCAGACTTTTTGTGTGTTCAACATGTACCATTCAAAGCCACATCATCAATTTTCAGCCCTTTCTGACTTCATCTGGTATTTTTCATGCATTTACTGATTTTTTTGAGCTAAATGACCCTGAAAATGAAAAGCATTACAAATGAACTCTGAAAAGGTTGAAAGTTGGCATGGTATCATCATTTCACCCACATAGCATGTGCTAAAAAGTTGAGAGGGTTACGACAAAAACTAGATGCACTTCGTGTACAAAACGGACAATCTCTTTCGAAGTATCAGGGTTTCGGACGAAAACTCATATGTTACAAAGGTATTTCATTTTTTTGAACTTATTTGAACTCCAGACTTTTTGTGTGTTCACAATGAACCATTCAAAGCCACATCATCAATTTTCAACCCTTTCTGACTTCATCTGGTATTTTTCATGCATTTACTGATTTTTTTAAGCTAAATGACCTTGAAATTGAAAAGCATTACAAATGAACTATGAAAAGCTTGAAAGTTGGCATGGTATCATAATTTCACCCACATAGCATGTGCTAAAAAGTTGAGAGGGTTACGGCAAAAACTGGATGCACTTCGTGTACAAAATGGATAATCTCTTTCGAAGTATCAGGGTTTCGGACGAAAACTCATGTGTTACAAAGGCATTCCATTTTTTTTAACTTATTTCAACTCCAGACTTTTTGTGTGTTCAACATGCACCATTGAAAGCCACATCATCAGTTTTCAGCCCTTTCTGACTTCATCTGGTATTTTTCATGCATTTACTGATTTTTTTGAGCTAAATGACCCTGAAAATGAAAAGCATTACAAATGAACTCTGAAAAGGTTGAAAGTTGGCATGGTATCATCATTTCACCCACATAGCATGTGCTAAAAAATTGAGAGGGTTACGACAAAAACTGGATGCACTTCGTGTACAAAACGGACAATCTCTTTCGAAGTATCAGGGTTTCGGACGAAAACTCATCTGTTACAAAAGGCAATTCATTTCTTCACATGTAACTGCAGTGATATTCTAGATCAAAGGCATCATCATACTAGTTGTGGAGAGAAAGTCTTCACTTTTTCTTCGCTTGTGTCCTTTGCTTATTGCGCCGTAACCATGGATAATCTTCATCGTTTAACAGGGTGCTTGGGTCAGCCTTGACTTTGAAGGGAGGAATTTCATGAAACTTTTCATAATCTTCAGACATGTCTGTCTTGCCCTCCAATCCCACGATGTCTCTTTTTCCTGAAAGAACTATGTGGCGCTTTGGCTCATTGTATGATGTATTCGCTTCCTTATCTTTTCTTTTTCTCGGTTTGGTAGACATGTCCTTCACATAGAAAACCTGCGCCACATCATTGTCTAGGACGTATGGTTCATCTGTGTTCCCAAGATTGTTCAGATCCACTATTGTCATTCCGTACTTCGGGTCTTCCGGTACCCCGCCTCCTGACAGATTGACCCATTTCCACTGAAACAAAGGGACCTTCAAATCATGTCCATAGTCAAGTTCCCATATGTCCACTATGTAACCATAATATGTGTCCTTTCCCCTCTTGGTTGCTGCATCAAAGCGGACACCGCTGTTTTGGTTGGTGCTCTTTTGATCTTGGGCGATCGTGTAAAATGTATTCCCATTTATCTCGTACCGTTTGTAAGTCAATACAGTCGAAGATGGTCCCCTGGCCAACGAGTACAGCTCATCAGAAACAGTGTTGTCACCCATGAGACGTGTTTGCAACCAACTGCCGAAAGTCCTGATGTGTTCATATGTAATCCAGTCGTCACACTGCTCCGGGTGTTTGGAGCGCAGAATATTCTTGTGTTCATCGACATACGGGGTCACCAAGATAGAATTCTGTAGAACTGTGTAGTGTGCTTGAGACCAAGAATGCCCGTCCCTACATATTATTGAGTCCGCTCCTAGCGTGCCTTTTCCAGTCATTCTCCCCTCATACCGCGATTGAGGGAGACCAATCTTCTTAAGGTCAGGAATGAAGTCAACACAAAACCCAATGACATCCTCTGTTTGATGGCCCATGGAGATGCTTGCTTCTGGCCTAGCGCGGTTACGAAACTTTTTCTTTAAGACTCCCATGAACCTCTCAAAGGGGAACATATTGTGTAGAAATACAGGGCCCAGAACGACAATCTCGTCGACTAGATGAACTAGGACGTGCATCATGATATTGAAGAAGGATGGTGGGAACACCAGCTCGAAACTAACAAGACATTGCACCAAATCACTCCTTAACCTTGGCAGGATTTCTGGATCGATCACCTTCTGAGAGATTGCATTGAGGAATGCACATAGCTTCACAATGGCTAATCGAACGTTTTCCGGTAGAAGCCCCCTCAATGCAACCGGAAGCAGTTACGTCATAATCACGTGGCAGTCATGAGACTTTAGGTTCTGGAACTTTTTCTCTGCCATATTTATTATTCCCTTTATATTCGACGAGAAGCCAGACGGGACCTTCATACTGAGCAGGCATTCAAAGAAGATTTCCTTCTCTTCTTTGGTAAGAGCGTAGCTGGCAGGACCTTCATACTACTTTGGATGCATGCCGTCTTTTTCATGCACACGTTGTTGTTCCTCCCGTGCCTCCGGTGTATCTTTTGTCTTCCCATACACTCCCAAGAAGCCTAGCAGGTTCACGCAAAGATTCTTCGTCACGTGCATCACGTCGATTGCAGAGCGGACCTCTAGGTCTTTCCAATAGGGTAGGTCCCAAAATATATATTTCTTCTTCCACATGGGTGCGCGTCCCGCATCGTCAGTTGGAACAGATAGTCCGCCAGGACCCTTTCCAAAGATTACATGTAAATCATTGACCATATCAAGTATGTGATCACCAGTACGGAGGGCGGGCTTCTTCCGGTGATCTGCCTCACCTTTGAAATGCTTTCCTTTTTTTTTTCGACATTGATGGTTGGTCGGAAGAAATCGACGATGCCCCAGGTACACATTATTCCTGCATTTGTTCAAATATATACTGTCGGTGTCATCTAAACAGTGTGTGCATGCGTGGTATACCTTGTTTGTCTGTCCTGAAAGGTTACTGAGAGCAGGTCAATCGTTGATGGTTACAAACAGCAACACATGTAGGTCAAATTCCTCCTGTTCGTTCTCATCCCACACACGTACACCTCTTCCATTCCATAGTTGTAAAAGTTCATCTACTATTGGCCTTAGGTACACATCAATCTCATTGCCGGGTTGCTTAGGGCCTTGGATGAGCACTGGCATCATAATGAACTTCCGCTTCATGCACAACCAAGGAGGAAGGTTATACATACATAGAGTCACAGGCCATGTGCTATGCTTGCTGCTCTGCTCCCCAAAAGGATTAACGCTATCTGCACTTAAACCAAACCATACGTTCCTCGGGTCACCTGTAAAGTCGCTCCAGTTTCTCTCGGTCTTTCTCCACTACGTCCCGTCAGCGGGTGCTCTAAACTTCCCGTCTTTCTTACGGTCTTTAATGTGCCATTGCATCAACTTGGCATGCTTTTTGTTTCTGAACATACGTTTCAACCGTGGTATTATAGGAGCATACCACATCACCTTGGCAGGAACCCTCTTCCCGGTGCGCTGGCCCTCAACATCACCAGGGTCATCTCTTCTGATCTTATACCGCAATGCACCGCATACCGGGCATGCGTTCAAATCCTCGTACACACCGCGGTAGAGGATGCAGTCATTAGGGCATGCATGTATCTTCTGCACCTCCAATCCTAGAGGGCATAGAACCTTCTTTGCTTCGTACGTACTGCCGGGCAATTCGTTATCCTTTGGAAGCTTCTTCTTCATTATTTTCAGTAGCGAACTAAATCCCTTGTCAGATACACCATTGTATGCCTTCCATTGCAGCAATTCCTGTGTGGTACCAAGCTTTCTGTTGTCATCTTCGCAATTTGGGTACAACCCTTTTTTGTGATCCTCTAACATGCGATCGAACTTCAACTTCTCCCTTTCACTTTCGCATTCTCTCTGTGCATCAACAATGACCCGGCGAAGATCATCATCGGGCACATCGTCTGGTTCCTCTTGATCTTCAGCTTCCCCCATTGCAGCATCACCGTATTCAGGGGGCGGGTAGTTGTCATCATCCTCTTCTTCTTCGTTGTCTTCCATCATAACCCCTCTTTCTCCGTGCTTGGTCCAAACATTATAGTGTGGCATAAAACCCTTCTCAAGCAGGTGGAAGTGAAGGGTTTTAGAGTTGGAGAAAGCCTTCGTATTCTCACAGACAGTACATGGACAATGCATAAAACCATTCTGCTTGTTTGCCTCAGCCGCTTCGAGAAAATTATGCAGGCCCTTAATATACTCGGAGGTGCGTCGGTCACCGTACATCCATTGCCGGTTCATCTGCGTGCATATCATGGATAGAGAAGTGACCAAATTAATAGAAATTCGTCATCACATTAAAGCCAAAGTACAGTAGTGACCAAAATAAATACATAACGTTCATACATAGTTCTCATTATTGAACAACATATAGCTCTCTAGAGCATCTAATTAAAACATACATTGAAACTATAAAATTTAAATGCAACAACAAATGCGATCATAACCGCAACTAAGGTACCAATTGATCCAACGGCATAATGATACCAAGCCTCAGTATGAATGGCATATTTTCTAATCTTTCTAATCTTCAAGCGCATTGCATCCATCTTGATCTTGTGATCGTCGACGACATCGGCAACATGCAACTCCAACTTCATCTTCTCCTCTTCAACTCTTTGAAATTTTTCTTTCAAGTAATTGTTTTCTTTTTCAACCAAATTTAACTTTTCGACAAGAATTTCTATGTCGGTTGGAATTTCCGGTTCACATACCTCCTAGATTAAAAAATCTATGTCACGTTGGTCAGCATAATTGTCATAAACACTAAATAAAACAAATATTTATAAAAGATAATATATACCACATCCGAATCATAGACAGGACGAGGGCCGACGGAGGCGGATACCAAAACCATCGCACTATATAATAACAAACAATAATAAAAGTAAGAAAATTACACAAGTATCTATCTAAATCATACAAGTAAGAACTTTTTTCTTTTAGAAAGAAGATAAGAAGAAGAGGCTAACCACGGTGGTGCCGGCGCCGAGATGGGCGCGGGCGATCGACGGCGGTGAGGACGGGGACGGGACAGGACGGACCGCCAAACCTAGACAAATCTTGAGGAAATGGAGCTTGGACAAGGAGCTTCGAGAGGAGAAAGCTTAAGTGTGGCTCGGGCATTTCATCGAACACCTCATGTGCATAGGAGGTGAGCTAGAGCACCACAAAGCTCTCCCAACGGTCGGCCAAAAAAACAGAGCAGTGCACTGCTCTGCTCGCGGGCAGGGGGTATATATAGGCCGACCATTGGTCCCGGTTTGTGGCTGGAACCAGAACTAAAGGACACCATTTGGTCCCGGTTCCAGCCACAAACCGGGACCAATGGTTGTGGTCCAGGAGCCAGGCCCATTGGTCCCGGTTCGTGTCTGGAACCGGGACCAAAGGGGTCAGACGAACCGGGACCAATGGCCCACGAGGCCCGGCCGGCGCCATGGCCTCACGAACCGGGACCGATACCCCCATGGGTCCCGGTTCGTGAGTGAACCGGGATTAATGGGCTTTTCAGGGCTGGACCAAAGCCCTATTTTCTACTAGTGTTAAATGGACTATAGATGAATCGAGAGCACATAGTAAATGTAGGGATGCTTTTTTTTCTAGAGTTATGTGCAGATAATCCTAGGAACTACTATGATTCTCATTACTATGATTCTCAAACATATGAGTTATTTTCCAGGGACAAATGGCAGAAAGTAAGCCCACAAGATGATCTATGATGTTCTGGTGATCAGTTTTGTTCATAACATGATCGGCACATTTTGGTCATATGGAAGTTGACGTTGACTTGGTGATCAAAGACTTGGTCCCTTCCATAATACAGTATCTTGTAGTAGTCAAGTGAATGAACAATTGGTTTCTTAGAACCTGGCCATCGTATTTTGTAAGAGGCCACATCCTATATCTATATGGCAGACTTGTGTATTTTGTAACTGGCCACATCCTATATGTCAGACTTGTGTATTTCCTGAATGGTTGTAGATAACTTAAGTGAACAAAATCAATGGATCTTCTATATATGTTGAATGAATGCATTGACCAATGGTATCTTGTGATGAGTTGAATATTATGTATCCTGTACTTCACATGAATTGAATATTGTGAAGTTATCTTTGTATTAATACGTGGTACATTTGCATGTGTGTAGCAATCTAGAACCCTCGCAACAAGTGTGTCGGCAGAAGTATTAAGTGTCACATAGTCTGTTGGCATAGCTCAGTGTTAGATGAACTGTCGGCATAGCTATGGACGTTGCAATATCTGTCGGCATACCAGAATGTCAGATGAACTGTCGGGATAACATAGTCTGTCGCTGTAGAAATGTCTGTCGGCGTAGACCTCACCTATTGTGTCATGCTATCTGTCGGCATAGATTCATCTGTCGGCAAAGATCTTTCCTGGCAGGATTATAGGCGACAACTCCTTTCTGTCGGCAAAGGTCTTTGCCAACACTAAATGTGTCGCCTTAGGTGACCTATGCCGACAGATTTTTTGACGCTGATTTGAGTGTCGTGGTGTAGTGTTTTCTTCTTTACCTCGCAATAGTATCGATTCTTGGAATAAGTGCAAGGATGCTTTTATCACTAAGTATTTTACGCAACTTGAGCATGAACATGTTGCACAATCTTGGGAAAGAATGAAGTTGATGCTAAGAAATTGTCCTACTCATGGTTTAAATATTTGGACGATCATACAAAAATTTTATGCGGGATTGAATTTTGTCTTTAGAAATCTTTTAGATTCCGCCGCGGGTGGTACTTTTATGGAGATTACTTTGGGTGAAGCCACTAAATTGCTAGATAATATCATGGCTAATTATTCTCAATGGCATACCGAAAGAGCACCTACTAGTAAAAAAGTTAATTCGGTAGAGGAAATTAGTACTTTGAGTGATAAAGTTGATGCTTTGATGAAATTGGTTGCTAGTAAAAATGCTCCTATTGATCTTAATGATGTGCCTTTGTCTACCTTGATTGAGCAAAATAGTGATTCCGTAGATGTGAACTTTGTCTCGCGAAACAATTTCAATAACAATGCTTATAGAGGTAATTTTAATCCTAG
This sequence comes from Elymus sibiricus, assembly GCA_039707655.1. NCBI lineage: Eukaryota > Viridiplantae > Streptophyta > Magnoliopsida > Poales > Poaceae > Elymus > Elymus sibiricus. The sequence goes on from CM077667.1 coordinate 493,683,982, forward strand.
GCCTTTTCCTGGAAATTCTTCTAATAATTATGGTAATTCCTATGGTAATTCTTCTTACAATAATAATAGGAACACCTCTAATCTTGAGAGTAATATTAAATAATTTATCAATGCGCAAAAGGCTTTCAATACTACGATAGAGGAAAAGTTGAATAAGATTGATGATATGTCTAGAAGCATTGATAGAATTTCTCATGATGTTGAAAATCTCAATTTGAAAGCTTTTGTGCCAAATATTGATGAATCTATTAAAGCTTTATATGTCTCTATGGATGAAAGTAAGAAAAGAACCGCTATGCTTAGAGCTAAAAGAGAAATCTTAGAAAAATCGTTTTCTAGTGATTGCGTTCATAAAAAAGATTTAGATCTTAAAGTGATTGGTGTTTCTTCTATTGATTCCTTGTTTAGTAATATTAAAATTGATAATGAAGGGACTGAAGTAGAGTCAACTTTAGCTAGAAGGCATCCCAATAATTTGGAGGGTGAAAATCTTGATGAAAATTTTGTTAAAAGTGGGTTTGTAGAGGTCAAAACTCTAACTAGTGATGTACCCACTATGTTGGATTGCAAAGACTTTAATTATGATAGTTGCTCTTTGATTGAATGTATTTCTTTGTTGCAATCCGTGTTGAATTCACCCCATGCTTATGAGCAAAATAAAGCTTTTACTAAACATATCGTTGATGCCATGATGAAATCTTTTGAAGAAAAGTTGGAATTGGAGATTTCTATTCCTAGAAAATTACATGATGAGTGGCAACCTACCATTAAGGTCAAGATTAAAAATTATGAATGCTTTGCTTTGTGTGATTTGGGTGCTAGTGTTTCCACGTTTCCGAAATCTCCATGTGATGTGCTTGGTCTTACCAATATTGAAGAATGTTCCCTAAATTTGCACTTGGCGGATTCTACTATTAAAAAACATTTGGGAAGAATTAATGATGTTATTATTCTTGAAAATAGGAACTATGTGCCTATTTATTTTATTGTGCTTGATATTGATTGCAATCCGTCTTGTCCCATTACACTTGGTAGACCGTTTTTACGCACTATAGGTGCCGTGATTGATATGAAAGAAGGCAATATTCATTTTTAATTTCCCTTGAGAAAGGGTATGGAACACTTCCCTAGAACAAGAATTAAGCCACCATATGAATCAATCATGAGGGCATCCTATGGATCCAAAACCAAAGATGACAATACTTGAATCTATGCGTTATGCCTAGCTAGGGGCGTAAAACGATAGCGCTTGTTGGGAGGCAACCCAATGAGTAAATAATTTTTTGCTTTTTCCTTTCTGTTTTTGTGTGTTCACACAATTATTCCTCTATTATGATTGTGTTTTTATGGTTTATTTAGTGTTTGTGCCAAGTAAAGCCTTTAGGATGATTCATAGGATGAGTAGAAGTGATGCTGAATCTGAAATAGAAACTTTGCGTCCAGTATATGAATTTTCATTTTTTTTTGGAACATGCTCTTAAGCTGAAATTTTAACACAGTGTTTCTTTACAAATTCCTTAAGTTGTCCTAATTGTTCCGAATGTTTAGAGTTACAGAAGTATGTCTAGAGTACAGATTACTACAGACTGTTCTGTTTAAGACAGATTCTGTTTTCGTTGCATTGTGTGATTGTTTTGATGAATCTATGGGTTATATTGAAGGGTATGAGCCATGGTATAGTTAAAATACAGTAGGTATAATGCAATAATAAAATATGAATGGGTTTGCAACAGTACCTAAAGTGGTGATTTGCTTTATTATAGTAACGGATCTCACGAAGATTTTGTTGAGTTTTGTGTGATTGAAGTTTTCAAGTTTTGGGTGAGATCACGATGGATGAAGGAATAAGGAGTGATAAAAGCCTAAGCTTGGGGATGCTACCGCACCCCCAAGATATATCCAAAGAGAAACAAGCAACTAAGCTTGGGGATGCCCCTGAGTGGCATCCCCTGTTTCTTCTAACGACCATCGGTATTTTACTTGGAGCTATATTTTTATTTGTCACATATCATGAGTTTTGCTTGGAGCGTCTTGTATCTTTGCTTGCTTTGTTTGTTAGTTTTTCCTTTGTATCCTTTCTGGACACACCTATTTGAGAAAGCCAAAATCATGCTATGATTTGTTAGAATTGCTCTATGTGCTTCACTTATACTTTTTGAGCTATAGAATTGCTCTAGTGCTTCACTTATATCTTTTTGAGCACGGTGTGCTTGGATTTTTTTTTAGAAACACTCTCATGCTTCACTTAGATTAATTTGAGAGTAGGTAAATTTTGAAGAAATCCTCTCATGCTTCACTTATACCTTTTTGAGAGATGAAATCTTTATGCTCATGTGATTCACTTAAATTTGTTTGAGCTTGCCAAAAAGCAATGGCAATATATGAAACTAGTCCCAAAGTGATAGATATCCAAGGAGGATATAATAAAAACTTTCATGAAGATCATTGGACAAATTAAACTTGATTCCTTGTAATAGTTTGTTTTGAAACATGATGATAGTAATATGTGAGTCATGTTAGTGAGTAATTATGCTTAGTAAGAATATTGGTGTTAAGGTTTGTGATTCCCTATGCATGCACGAAAGTCAATAGTTATGCAATGAAGTTACATCCTACTTGTGGTGCATTATTCGGTGTTATTTATGTTCAATGCTCACTTATGTGAATTTTCGTTTCTTGGTTTGGTTGCTTCTCAATCTTTTTGCTAGCCTCCATTTGTACTAAGTAGAAATACTACTTGTGCATCCAAAATCCTTAAACCAAGTTTTGCCTTATGAGTACACCATACCTACCTATATGTGGTATTTCCATGCCGTTCCAAGCAAATTTGTATGTGCCATCTCTAAATTTTCAAAATAAATTTTCTCTTTTGTGTGCTCGTACCACTCATGAAACGGTGGGGAGTGTCCAATATTTTTCCATGCTAGATGTGTTATTCTCAAGATGAGTGTTTATTCACTTGTCATTGCACGAGAGTGCTGCGGTAGTAGGGATGCCCATTCCCGAAATGAAAAAGAAAAAATATTTACTTTATGTTGTCAAATAATAAATTCCTTGGAAAGTTTTGGTATGGAAGGCAACCGTGGATACGGCCCGCCATGGAAAGTGAAAGTCTGGTGGAAAAAGGAATAAACTTTATTTTATGTTCGGGAACCGCCTATGATATATCTAGCATGGAAAGTATTGTGAGCTACTTTGTCGTTTTCGTTGACACGAAAAGCATGCCACCCAAAATATTTTTCTCTCTCAATATAAAACTTTGTGCTCTGGCACCTCTACAAATCCCTACTTCCCTCTGCGAAGGGCCTATCTATTTACTTTATGCAATTTTTATTTTTGCTTTGAGTCTCCATCTTCTCTTATAAGCACCAACTAGGGGGCACTATGATCGTACTTGAGCATTGGGCATAGCTAATATTTGAGTGTGTTTCATGAATGGATCAATGATTGAGCATGATGGGCTAGGGATAACTTTCTTTAGTGTTGATATTTTGAAAGACATGGTTGCTTGTTGACATGCTTGACTATTGAAGTCATTATGTTAAAACTAGACTATTGCTTTGAATCATTTACAAGTCCAAATGTCTATGATATACACAAGAAAAGAATATGATGAATATGTTAGGCAGCATTCCACATCAAAAATTCTGTTTTTATCATTTACCTACTCGAGGACGAGTAGGAATTAAGCTTATGGGTGCTGATACGTCTCCAACGTATCTATATTTTTTGCTTGTTCCATGCTGTTATATTATCATTCTTGGATGTTTTACAATCATTTTATAACAACTTTATATCATTTTTTGGGACTAACCTATTGACATAGTGCCAAAGTGCCAGTTGTTGTTTTTGCTTGTTTTTACTTCGCAGAAAATCAATACCAAACGGAGTCCAATCGCGACAAAACTTTTTGGAGATTTTTTCTGGGCCAGAAGACACCCCGTGGGCCAAACAACTGCCGGAGAGGTGGGCTGTGGAGAGCACAACCCACCAGCGCGCGCCCTGATGTGTTGTGCCCTCCTCGGCCCCCTTTCGCACCGCCTCTGATGCCTATAAATTCTCAAATATTCCAAAAACCCTAGGGGAGTCGACGAAACACAATTCCAGCCGCCGCAAGTTCCAGAACCGCGAGATCCAATCTAAACACCATCACGGAGGGGTTCATTTTCCTCATAGGTGCCTCTCCGATGATGCGTGAGTAGTCCACCATAGACCTACGGGTCCGTAGGCAGTAGCTAGATGGCTTCTTCTCTCTCTCTCTCTCTCTCTCTCTCTCTCTCTTATGATTCTCAATACAATGGTCTCTTGGAGATCTATTTGATGTAATCTTTTGCGGTGTGTTTGTTGGGATCCGATGAATTTTGAGTTCATGATCAGTTTCTATCCATGAATATTATTTGAGTCTTATTTGATCTCTTATATGCATGATTGCTTATAGCATCATATTTCTTCTTCGAATCTTTGGTTTAGTTACGCCGACTAGATCGATTTTTCTTGCCATGGGAAGAGGTGCTTTGTGATTGGTTCGATCTTGTTGTGTTCTTTCCCAGTGACAAAAGGGGTAGCAAGACACGCATGTATCGTTGCTATTAAGGATAACAAGATGGGGTCTATTCCTACATGAATAGATCTTGTCTACATCATGTCACCGTTCTTATTGCATTACTCCGTTTTTCCATGAACTTAATACACTAGATGCATGCTGGATAGCGGTCGATGTGTGGAGTAATAGAGGTAGATGCATGTAGGAGGCGGTCTACCAATCTTGGACGTGATGCCTATATAATGATCATCGCCTTGGATATCGTCATGACTATTCGATTTTCTATCAATTGCCCAACAGTAATTTGTTCACCCACCGTGCGCTATACTCATGAGAGAAGCCACTAGTGAACCCTACGCCCCCCGGGCCTACTTTGCCATCATATTGCTTTCCGATCTACGTTTTTTGCAATCTTTGTTTTCAGATCTACAAAACCAAAAACCCAAAAATATATTGCTGCATATTTACTCTTTTTATTTGTGTTCTTGAGAGATCTATCTCTCCTATCTATCACTACCTAATCTATCTTATTACCGTAGAGAGATTGACAACCTCTCTTCCGCGTCGGGTTGCAAGTATTTGTTGTTTGTGTGCAGGTGCTGCTTATTGGGTGTTGGTGATCCTCCTACTGGTTCGATAACCTTGGTTTCATAACTGAGGGAAATACTTACCGTCGCTGTGCTGCATCATCCCTTCCTCTTTGGGGAAATACCGACGCAGTCCAAGCCACGTCAGAGGCCCACTAAGCCCATTCGTGCAAGGCAAGAGGTGGGACAAAAGTTTAGTCCCACATTGCTAGTTAATAGGAGTTGGACCTCCTTATAAGGGAGGATGTTTCCCCACATGTATGAGCATGAGAACAAGAGAGACATACACGCGCGCTCCTCCTCCGCCGCCCGCCTCACCACGCCACGCCTCGTCACGACACGCCGCGCCGCGGGTTGCGGGAATGAGCCGAGCTCCCTCTTTTGCTTCGCCTCTCGTCGCTGCCTGTTCGCCTCCTTCTCCTGTGCCTATAAAAGGAAGGTCGCTCCTCTCTAGAGAGACACACTAGAACCTCCTTCTCCTCACGCCATCGAGTTCCAATCCCTTAGCTGCTGCAAGGTTCTTCCCCATCCCGGCTTGCGGTGTGCACCGCAGGTCGGGACAGTAGGCCTACGAAACCCCACCACTTTGAGTCCTGTACGGGAGAAGGGTGATAAGGTTTTGGGGAGCGCTCTGCGCGTCTACTGGCTTCTTCATCACGGACGCCGACGATCACTTCCCAGACGACGACTTCTTCCCCGACGTCAAGAACCTCGTCGACGACATGGCTGGTCACGACGTCAACGCCAATCTTGCTGCTTTCATCGCTCAATACATGTTCATGTCTTTCCTGTTTGAGATTCTGCTAGAGATTCTTGGTCTAGTTTCTGTTCTACATATGTTTCGGTATAGTTCACATGTTCACATGATATTCACCTACTATCCTTTAATTTCCCTGATAAGTTTTGTTCCTCTTATTGTGGCATACTCTCCTCTACGTTGCATGACTAGTGTTGCCTCTATTACCATGATCTTGTTTTATCTACAGTTTATTTCGTTTAAATCATTCGGTAAATTGCTCATATATCCAACGGTGCACTCCGTTCTTTTTCTTGTTGATCCTTTCTGGCTTCAGCTTCCTGCCTTAGCCTCCTTTCTTCCTCTAATTGGGCCTGCCATATGTCATCATAATCTCGAATTAAGTTTGCCATGCAAGAATGTAAATACATGGGAGGATGAATGAAATGTACAAACCTGGAGCTTTGCAACTGCACTCTGCGACGGGTGACTCCGTATGGAAACACTAGAAGCCGTGCTCTGTGCCCGGAGCTCGAAAAGCGTGGGATGAGATGATGTGGAGATTGCGCCATTGAAAATGAAGTGGTGGCCACTCTTCTTGCCGGGCCCTGCCTTCATGACCATCACCGGATCAATTTGGGCCACCATAGGATCGGCTGTGGCCCCGTGGGTCTTCTGGTACAAGTCCTTGTAAACATTCATCTTATCCTTGGCGCTGTCGCTGCACCATTCCTAGCCCTGCTTCTTCCCCCTATGGTCGTATTTCCATGCCTCCGCCTTGGTGATAACGCGGGCAGGCTCTCTGTAGCTCTGCGAAAGGAAGCAAGATGATTAGTAAACATAGCAGAACCTAGAGACCAATTTGACGATGGTGGCTGGGCGTAAAGATACCATTTTTCGACGGACACCTTCTAGGTTGAGGCTGCCCTGGACATGTGCCGGGCCCTTCATCATGAATCGCTCACTCCTTTTCTGTGCGTGAACCGCCTTGAACTGAGGAGAGGTCCAGTAATTGGCAAGCCACTCCCAGCAGTCCTCTGGTATCTAGCTCACCCTCACCTACGCAGGCAAAATACATCAGATGACGAAGAAGAGAAACAAGTGTCGGTAATCTACGAAGTAGTGTTGTGGTGGTTACCATCATGTAATCCTCCTTGATCAGTTTTGTGTCATCACAAGCATCTGCCTTCTTCACCTTCGGCTTTCCGTCGTGCCCAGGGCCGTAAAACCGTTGCACGGCCTGATAGCGCAAATTGTTCTTCAAGTCAGGGAGACGGTTCTTGGAAACTTTCACAATGTTCAGGTGTGCCTCAGGAAGGAACTCTTCCGGGCAGGCATAGTATTTATACAACAATGCAGATATAGGTTAGATAATTGGTCTAGCTTCTGATATGATATTGACCAATAATGTAGATTATGCCTAGTACTCACCCACACTTCTTGCAGAACCCGCTCGGCTTTGTTGCCATGTTTCTTGTCGGGGGCGGCTAGATAGTGTTTCCATGTGAATCCGGGTGATGCTGGCGGCTGGCCTATTGGGACCTTGAGAGACCAAGCCTGGGAAGTGCTTCCTCAGAAGAGTGCTGATGACAGAGTTGACCTGGCGTGAGTGTGAACCCGACTGAATGTCTTTCCAGGTACTGCACACTAGCAAAGTCACATGTCATTGTTCATAATATTATACGCTAATGACTTGTAGGACTGTCATTTACCTATCTCCTTTTGGTGCAATGACGGGCCGCTGATCTGGTTGCATGTCCTTTGGCACCCTTGTCATGCCACGGAAAGATCGCCCTTTGTCCGCCTCCTCCCCTCCTCCCCCTCCCCCTTCCCCTCCCCCTCCTCCTCCTCCCCCTCCCCCTCCTCCTCCTCCCCTCCTCCTCCTCCTCCCCCTCCACCTCATCCCCCTCCCCCTCCTCCTCCTCCCCCTCCTCCCCCCCTCCTCCGTCTCCTCATTCTCCATGTCTTACCTTAGAATTGTTAGGGTGGTCAGCGAGGTATTGATCTAGCGCGTCATGAGATAAAGTAGAAGCACCATCATGGTTGTGGGCCGGTGCTATGCTGCCACTACTGGAATAGGTATTAGAAGAGCTACCAGCAGTGTCGGTCAACCTAGGTGATTTGCGGCGTCCCTCCATGCTTCAAGCCCCTGGTATAAAAGAGACATAGCCAAAAGAACGGACATTAATATCATCATGACAAAAACATGGAAAAATGCATGAAAATCTTCCCAGCTCAGATACCTTAGAAACAAACAATTCAAATCAGAATCATGGAAAACAAGAAGCCTTGGCACGTATCACATAGAAAAGCACATATCACATGCAAAGGCACTAAAAATTTGAAGTACTTCGTTGAATAAGTACATATATAACAGTGCCACGTTAACATCATACATAGCATTATTAAACAGTGCATACCTACTACACTCCGTTACGTACTACATTAACACTACATGGACAGGAAACTATGTAGCCTACTGCTAGAATGAAGCTCTACTCCGAGAAGCCAGACAACGAGGAGTCGGAATCGGAGGATAGGGGTATCACCCCTACACCAGCGGGGCCCGCCTCATGGTCGTTGGCGGTGGCACGACCCCATGGCAACGGGTCATCGCTCTCCTCTGGCTCATGGAGGAGCTCATCGATGTATGCGAAGGTGTCCTTGAGGTCGGCACGGTGGCGAGCGATCTCCTTGCGGTTAGCCTCAACCTCCCTCTCGTCCTTGACTGACTCATAGAAAGCATGGTTCACGACGACGAGCTGTGGATCCGCCTGCACAAGCTCACGTACTCCTCACTGGCGCGCTCGTCTGCAGGCTTCACCAGGGACATGTTGTCTTGCTCCTCATGGGTCGAGGAGTCGACCTTAAAGGGCTTCCACTCGCCAGGGAAGTTGAGCTTCGCCTTGCTGCCTGCCAGGGTGACCGCTTCGAAGTCGTACGCGCGTGTTGCCTCCTCCGCGATGTCGAACGTGCCAAGCCATGTCTTCTTCTTCTCCCCCGGGACACAAATCCCTGCCGACCAACGGTTGGATGAACGATGCCTAACGCCGCGGAAGCTTCGTGGGGGCGCCATCACCTCCAGGTCGGTGCTTGTTAACACATAACAATCTATTAACATTCTTTGCTTATTGCATTGCACACCTACACCGGTTAGATGTAATACATTTCCTAAAAAAATATTCCCAATTACCTAAATATTACCTTCCACTACACCATCACACATAACATTATTCACAACACACATTCACTACGCTAACAGTACCAATTTTGCGGATCTACAGAGAGAGGGGAGAGGAGGAGGACGAGCTCACTGAGGGATCGAGAAGGTGGCCGGAAGAGGTGCATCGTGGCAGGCGGCTGATTCGGCGTTGAGCAGCTGGCCGGGGTAACAGGCGTCGGTGCGGAGGTGGTCGGCAGATTGGGTCCGTCCAGAGGTGGCCAGCGGAGGCGGCTATGACGACTGTGTTAAAGGAGGGGGGGATTGGAGGTGGAGATAGGTGTCGACGAGGTAGAGGTGGTGCGGAGGTCGTCGTCGAAGACGGGCGGAGGCTAAGGGGAGCAGTGGGGCGGGGGCGTGGGTGGCGGCGGCGGCGGTGGCCAAGGGAGAGGGTGGGGAGAGAGTGAGAGGAGGAAATGAGAAAGAAGGGTTCGATCCGGGGCGAATAGTTAGATCTACGTCACAGTTTTTTTAGGGCAGATCTAGGTCATAGTTGTTTAACGAGTACCCGAACACGGGAGCTCGGCGTAGCTAGTATTTGTGTTTTTTTGGATAAAATTAGAATTGGTAATCCTATTAGTTACTATAAGTAGTTGTTATATAATATAAAAACACGGGACCTTCTCCGAGGAAAGATCTAGAATATGAAGGGGGATGCGTCCTGTTTGTGAAGTCGGTGCGTTGCCCGCTCCTCCGTTGAACTTGAAACTTTTTGTGGGCTCAACAGAGTCCACTCAAATATGCGTGCTAGGTCCTCGCCTTTTCCGGGTGCCGCCATCCATATTCCGTGCATTTAGTGCATTTCTGGGGTTTAATGCCAGGAATTCAAGATACGCGCGGCCGCCACATAAAGATCATGGACGGATAGCGCTCGATGGCCCCGCGTGTGGTCCTCGGTCCATGCCCAGGCCCCGCGGGCCAAGCCAAGAGGGAGGGCCATGCACCAGGGGAATGGCAGGCCACCGACGTGAGGATTGGTGCCGTTTAATTCCTCAGGAATTCCCCGGGGGGTAGTAAATTCAAGGGTCCTGGCATGGCGTCTTCAAACTGCACCTGGAGGGTGTGGTAAAAATTTGAGGCCGTTCCGTAGAAGCCTTCACAGAGGTTGTGTGGAAGCTGGACCTTCTCCGAGGAAAGATCTCGACTACGAGGGGGGCGCGTCCTGTTTGTGAAGTGGGTGTGTTTCCCGCCCCTCCGTTAGACTTGAATTTTTTTTGTGGGCTCAACAGAGTCCACTCAAAGACGCGTGCCAGGTCCTCGCCTTTTCCGGGGGCTGCCAGCCATATTCCGTGCATTTAGTGCATTTCTACAGTTTAATGCCAGGAATTCAAGATCCGCGCGGCCGCCACATAAAATCATGGACGGATAGTGCTCGATGGCCCCGCATGTGGTCCTCGGTCCATGCCCAGGCCCCTTGTGCCAAGCCGAGAGGGAGGGCGATGCACCGGGGGCACGGTGAGGCCGCCACTACTAGGAAAAACCTTATAGGCAGGACACTATTAGTAGCGCTGGATAATAACAATCGCTGCTGCTAATAAGCAGTAGCGCTGTCTTATGGAAGCGCTACAAGTAAATACTTAGCAGTAGCGCTGGAAACATAAAGAGCGCTACTGATAAGAGGGACCCGACGAGCCCACCGCCACTATTTGTAGTAGCAGCGCTCCCCGCAAAAAAGCGCTACTGCTAAAATCTTATCGGTAGCGTGCTTTTACTAAAAGCGGTACAACTAATGTACCCTATCCTCTTCCCCTCGCCCGCATTGCTCACTCTCCCCTGCACACACACTCTCTCTCTCTCGCTCGCCACGCCGTCACCCCCGTTGCCGCGCCGCCGTCTCCTCCATTGTGGTAAGCCTCCTCCTCGCCCCCACCCTCGTCTCGCCCTCCTCCCCCGGCCCTCACCCTCCTCCCCCGGCCCTCACCCTCCTTCCTTCGGCCACCGCCGCTTCTCCTCCTCCGGCCACCGCCCCTTCTCCTCCTCCGGCCACTTCCCTCCCTCCCTCCTCCCTCCATCCATCCCTCCCTCCCTCCCTCCCACCCTCTTCCTCTGACCCTCTCCCTCCATCCCTCCCTCCCTCCCCTACTGCATTGAATTTAGTTTTAGTAACTAGCTAGGGTTACAACTAGGATGGATGGATAGATGTTAGTGTTAGGATAGTTTTAGTATTTTTTTGAAATGAAAATGTGAAATAGGATTTTTTTGAAATGAAAATGTGAATTGAAAATGAAAATCTGAATTGGAAATGAAAATGAAAATGTGCAAATGAAAATGAAAATGAAAATGAAAATGTGAATTGAAAATGAAAATGAAAGTGTGACAATGAAAATGTGAAAAGGAAAATGAAATTGTGAATTGATTCTAGGGTTAGGTTGTGAATTGATGCAAATGATCCGAGTGGCCTATGTTTCGCCGGAATGTTGATTCATTTCCGTTCCGGTGAATTTCAGGCGCTCGATATGTCCACTTTTTAGCAAAGGTCATGTCGAAATTTTGGCATGACTTGTGCTAGAAAGCAGGCATATCGAGATGTATTGGTTAATATTTGATGATGCATTATTAACTGGATTAGTGATATGTCGTTTAGCAGTAGCGCTTTATCCCAAAGAGTGCTACTGCTAAAGCCTATCTTCTCCAACTTCTCCAACCGGCCGCCCCTCAACCTCCCACCTATCTCCTCCTCCGGCCAAGCCCTCCGCCGGCAGCTCTCCTCCCACCGCCCTCCTCCTCTCTCCTCCCTCCTCCCACCCCCTCCTCATTCCTCCTCCTCCCTTCTCCCACCGCCCTCCTCCCCCTCCTCCTCTCTCCTCCCTCCTCCTCCTCCCTCCTCCCATCCCCTCCTCCCTCCATCTCTCCTAAACCCTAAACTGTTTTTTACTGTTCTTGTATAATGTAGTTTTTACTGTTTTTTTAGTAATAAGTGTTTAATAGAAATAGTTTATTTATAGTAAGTGCTTAATATAGAACTTGTATAATGGTCGCTTCTCCTTCTTCTCCTTGTGCTAGATCATCATCGACGGTCGAAAAATCGGTGAGGGAGTGTCCACCATATATGAGAGAAGAAGAATGCCGACTGTTGTCGTGGGGGTCGTTTCTCCTTCTTCTCCTTGTGCTAGATATTTGTTATGCACTAGGGGAAGGAGGAGTAGCGACCATCATCGACGGTCGAAAAATCGGTGAGGGAGTGTCCACCATATACGTGAGATAAGAGTTTAGGAAGGAAGACTCGACAGACCTAAAGTCAACCCGTTGCATATTGAGTAATAGTGATCTGTGTGTTGAGTTTCCTGGTAGTTGCCTTCGATCGATTTTAAATGTTTCAACTATGAACATAGGAAATGTCTGACGACGAAAGGAAATTCGTTATGTGCGAATGCTGCGAAGACGAGCGCGGCCTGTGCGACAAGCCTCACCTAGTTGATGGTAGGCGCTTCAGCATCGTGCTGGATGAGACCTTCGAAGTGGATACAGTAAGTCACAACGACAAGTCTTTTTTCGTAATTAAGCATGACTTCTGCTTCTTTTGCTTCAAATTATAATTTTAATTTTTTACTATTCTACTAGCGTATCCCCTGCCATGCAAGAATTTATGTCTTGGATAAGATTGGTTTTAGTACTAAAAAAAGTATGGAGGTAAAGAGAGTTCACTTGAGGACCGAGCATGGTTATACTTTTGCCGTAAAATTGTACAATGCAGACACCTACTCCTATTTTGAATGCAAAAGTTGGAGAGCACTATGCAAGGCTTATGCATTTGAGCCTAATATGCGCATCACCTTTGATATTCGTCCGGAAGATGAAATTGAAGGTAATATCGACATCTGGGTCGATGTGCAGACGCCTCCAGTTCTACCATTATGTGAGTTTCTCAACCATATTTATTAAGTAATTTATATTGTTTATTTAAAAATAGTTGACAACTAATTTCTATTGACAGCTTATTTCCATTCAAGCAAACATGTCCAGCGCTTGGTAGATAGCACCTACTACTGTCCCGGGGCTGAACTAAACTGCGAGGAGATAGGTCATTATGTTTCATGGCTTGAGGATCTTGATGCTGTCAAGACAGGTTATTTTTCTGGACTTCGAGATATTAGTACTCAAAACGTGCGACCACTAGTGTGCATATTAAACTACGGTCACATCTATTTAGGAAAGATGGTAAGATTTTTACTATTTGTCCTTAGTGCATCTTTTGCATACATTATTTTTTAAGCTAAACTTCATTGCTAAGTATGTTACTACGATGTTCTTCAACAGGGACTCCCGATGAGTGTTGTGCCTCGTTGGATCGAGTCTAAAGGTCGCATGACAATGGTTAGCTTACGGCCAAGATATCCTGTATTGCACATGAGTGCATTCATCATTTCTCGAAGCGAGCAAGTCTTAATAGTCAAAGACTGGAGCAAAATTGTGAAGGATCGCAGCAGAGAAGTACTAGGGGGCAGCAATCAGAAGCGCAGCCCACAATTAGGAGACAGGTTCATCTGCATTCTCCAATATGATGAAGCAGGAGTGCTACACATGTTTTATGCTATTTTACCTGAGAGAGAGCAGCAGGAGTAGGTCCTAGGTATTAAGAACAATTAGTTAGTGCTGATTATATATGACTAGTGACCTAGTGACCAAGTTGATGATGATGATGAGGAGTTGTTATATGATGATGATGATGAGTTGTTGTTATTATAACTAGTGACCAAGTTGTTATATGATGTCTCATGGACGAAAATGATGATGATGAGGAGTTCTTATATGACAATGATGTATTATGATGATCTGATGAAACTACTGTATAGAGCATGTATAAATACATCACAAATACGTAGAGGGGGTATGAATCTGTGAAAGCAGGAATACTAGCAGCAGCGCTGGAAGCCATCTAGGAGCAGCGCTGGATTAGCAGCAGCGCTTGCCTTTCTGCAGCGCTATAGATAGTTAGCAGTAGCGCTGGTCAGTGCAGCGCTACTGCTAACCAGACTTAGCAGTAGCGCTGTACCAACCAGCGCTACTGCTATAACTTAGCTGTAGCGCCTTAGCAGTAGTGCTGGACCCAGCACTACTACTATAGGTTTTTCAAGCGCTACTAGTAGGGTTTCTCCTAGTAGTGCGCCGACGTGCGGTTTGATGATGTTTAATTTCCCGGGAATTACCCAGGGGGTAGTAAATTCAAGGGACCTAGCATGGCGTCTTCAAACTGCACCTGGAGGGTGTGGTCAAAATTTGAGGCCGTTCCGGAGAAGCCTTCACGGAGGTTGTGTGGAAGCTGGACCTTCTCGGAGGAAAGATTTAGACTATGAGGGGGTACGCGTCTTGTTTGTGAAGTGGGTGCGTTGCCCGGCCCTCCGTTGGACGTGAAACTTTTTGTGGGCTCAGCAGAGTCCACTCAAAGATGCATGCCAGGTCCTCGCCTCTTCTGGGGTCCGCCAGCCATATTCCGTGCATTTAGTGCATTTGTAGGGTTTAATGCCAGGAATTCAAGATATGCGCGGCCGCCAAATAAAGATCATGGACGGATAGCGCTCGATGGCTCCGCGTGTGGTCCTCGGTCCATGCCCAGGCCCCGCGGGCCAAGCCGAGAGGTAGGGCCATGCACCAAGGGCACGGAGAGGCCGCCGACATGCGGATTGTGCCGTTTAATTCTCCGGGAATTCCCCGAGGGGTAGTATATTCAAGGGTCCTGGCACGGCGTCTTTAAACTGCACCTAGAAGCCGTTCCGTAGAAGCCTTCACGGAGGTTGTGTGGTAGCTGGACCTTCTCTGAGGAAAGATCTAGACTACGAGGGGGGCGCGTCCTGTTTGTCAAGTGGTTGACTTGCCCGCCCCTCCGTTGAAATTGAAACTTTTTGCGGGCTCAATAGAGTCCACTCAAAGACGCGTGCCAGGTGCTCGCCTTTTCCGGAGGCCGCCAGCCATATTCCGTGAATTTAGTGCATTTCTAGGGTTTAATGCGAGGAATTCAAGATCCGCGCGACCGCCACATAAAATCATGGATGGATAGCGCTCGATGGCCCCGCGTGTGGTCCTCGGTCCATGCCCAGGCCCCGCGTGCCAAGCTGAGAGGGAGGGCCATGCACCGGGGGACACGGAGAGGTCGCTAACGTGTAGTTTGGTGTCGTTTAATTCCCCGGGAATTCCCCGGGGGGGTAGTAAATTCAAGGGTCCTGGCACGACGTCTTCGAACTGCACCTGGAGGGTGTGGTAAAAATTTGAGGCCGTTCCAAAGAAGCCTTCACAGAGGTTGTGTGGAAGCTGGACCTTCTCCGAGGAATTAAAGATCTAGACTACGAGGGGGGACGCATCCTGTTTGTGAAGTGGGTGCGTTTCCCGCCCCTCCGTTGGACTTGAAACTTTTTGTGGGCTCAGCAGAGTCCACAAAAAGACGCGTGCCAGGTCTTCGCCTTTTCCGGGGGCCGCCAGTCATATTCCGTGCATTTACTGTATTTCTAGGGTTTAATGCTACGAATTCAAGATCCGCTCGGCCGGCACATAAAATCATGGACGGATAGCGCTCGATGGCACCGCGTGTGGTCCTCGGTCCATGCCCAGGCCCCGCGTGCCAAGCCGAGAGGGAGGGCCATGTACCGGGGGGCACGGAGAGGCCGCCAACGTGCGGTTTGGTGCCGTTTAATTCCCCGGGAATTCCCAGGGGGTAGTAAATTCAAGGGACCTAGCACGACGTCTTCAAACTGCACCTAGAGGGTGTGGTAAAAAATTGAGGCCGTTCTAGAGAAGCCATCACGGAGGTTGTGTGGAGGCTGGACCTTCTCCGAGGAGAAAGATCTAGACTACGAGGGGGGATGCATCCTGTTTGTGAAGTGGGTGTGTTGCCCGCCCCTCCGTTGGACTTGAAACTTTTTGTGGGCTCAGCAGAGTCCACTCAAAGAGTTAAACAGAATCTGTTATTGATTAAGACACCTGTTTAAAATATCCTATAAATTCCCAAATTGAACATACTTATAAAACATATATACTAATATTAAACAGCAGGAAAAAGAATCACTCAAAAATTCTAAAACTACTGGCACTAACAGAAAGTTTATAATTTTTTGACCTAAAGCAAAAAGATTCATTCAAAAACTCTAAATTTCTAACAGTTATTCAAAATCAAAAAACTGAAACTGTTCTGTTTAGAAAAAGAAAACAGAAAAGGTGGGCGTTTAGTCCCAGTTGGAAGAACCAACCGAGACGAAAGGTGTCGCACCACCCTGTAGTCCCGGCTGGTGGCTGGAGCCGGGACAAAAGGATCACTTCAAGAGGCCCGACCCCGACCTCGCCGTCGACACTCATATATTTGCCGAGTGGCCGAACTCGGTAAACATTTGGAAAATATGACGTGTCCAAAATTTCTCCCGCGAGCGCTTCTCATTCTCCAATTTACCCCCCCCCCCCACACACCTCGCGCGTGTCTCCCCTGTCCAATTCATTTCACCCGCTCGCGCGGTACTTGTCTGCCGCCGCCGTCGCCGCACCCCGTCGTCGGCCACTCCACTTAGTCCTTCCCATTGTCGAGTGCCAGATCCGCCCCGCCGCCGAGCCCCTCCCGCCGTCTAGCCCCTCCCATCGCCGAGGGCCCTATTGACCCACAAGTATAGGGGATCAATCATAGTCCTTTCGATAAGTAAGAGTGGCGAACTCAACGAGGAGCAGAAGGAAATGACGAGCGGTTTTCAGCAAGGTAATTTCTGCAAGCACTGAAATTGTAGGTAACAGATAGTTTGATAGCAAGATAATTGGTAACGAGCAAGTAACGGTAACGGTAAACAAAGTGCAGCAAGGTAGCCCAATCCTTTTGAGGCAAAGGACAGGCCAGAACAATCACTAGTAATAGGCAAAGTGTTCTTGAGGGGACACGGGAATTTCGTCTAGGCAAAGGACAGGCCAGAACAATCACTAGTAATAGGCAAAGTATTAACACAAAGTCTAACCATATCATTAAACATGTGGATCCAAATCAGCCCCTTACGAAGTAGCGCATAAACTAGGGTTTAAGCTTCTGTCACTCTAGCAACCCATCATCTAATAACTACTCCACAATGCATTCCCTTAGGCCCATGAATGGTGAAGTGTCATGTAGTCGACGTTCACATGACACCACCAAGGGAATCACAACATACATATCATCAAAATATCGAACGCATATCAAATTCACATGATTACTTGCAACATGACTTCTCCCGTGACCTCAAGAACAAAGGTAACTACTCACAAATAATAAACATGCTCAAGATCAGAGGAGTATTGAATAGCATAATGGATCTGAACATATAATCTTCCACCAAATAAACCATATAGTAATCAACTACGCAAGGTAATCAACACTACTAGTCACCCATAGGTACCAATCTGAGGTTCCGGTACAAAGATTGAACACAAGTGATGAACTAGGGTCTGAGAGGAGATGGTGCTGTTGAAGATGTTGACGAAGATTGGCCTCCCAAAGATGAGAGGGGTGTTGGTGATGACGATAGCTTCGATTTCCCCCTCCGGGAGGGAAGTTCCCCCGGCGGAATCGCTCCGCCGGAGGGCAAAAGTGCTCCTGCCCAAGTTCCGCCTTGAGGCGGCGGTGCTTCGTCCCGAAAGTCCTCCTCTGATTTTTTCTAGGTCAAGAGAGACCTTATACCAGAAGATGGGCACCGGAGGTGGGCCAGGCTGGGCACAACCCATCAGGGCGCGCCCTGGTGGGTTGTGCCCACCTGGGGGGCCTCCTCTGGTAGTTTCCAGCTCCAGTATTTTTTATTAAATGTAAAAATAATCTCCGTAAAGTTTCAGCTTCATTGGAGTAGTGCATAATAGGTATCTCTGGCGTGCTTTTCTTGGGTCCAGAATTCCAGCTGCCGGTATTCTCCCTCCATGTGTAAACCTTGCATATTATGAGAGAAAAGGCATTAGAATCACTCCCCAAAGCATTATTATTCAACAAAACAAAGTAAATAACAGTAGGAAATCATGATGCAAAATGGACGTATCAAGTCCCCCAAGCTTAGACCGCGCTTGTCCTCAAGCGAAAGCCGATATTGAAAAGCATGTCCACATGGTTTGAGAGATAGGTGTCGATAAAAACAAAATACGGACATAGAAGCATCATGCTTATTATCATAACAGCAATACTCTAACAAAGGAACTTATTTCAATACATTGTTATCATATAGATTCTCATGAACAAGTAACAATTCATCACAACATAGAAGTATGAAACATAAACCTTATTGGAAACCAACAAACTATGTTCTCAGTCAACTTTGCCACTACAATTCATCATGTTTTCAGGAAGGGTCTCATGTCGGAGCCTTTTGGCAAGTCCACATACTCAACCATCATTTAGTCTTCTATGATTGCTAACGTTCACGGCATACCCATGAACAAAAAGTTTCAACCGGACACATAGGAAGATAGGGGCTTATAGTTTTGCCTCCCAACTTACTCACCTCAAGGGTGATCTCAACAATAATAACTCATGCCCACCCATATCCAACTGGATATATGTGCCTAGATCTTTCCTCACCACATGATGCTTGCAATAGAAAAAGTAAAAAGGAATAGGGAAGAATACTTTGACTCTTGCATAAAGGTAAGTGCATAAAAGTAAAGGATAAGCCCTTCGCAGAGGGAAGCAGAGGTTGTCATGCGCTTATTGGTTTGTATGCCCAATCCTTTAATGTAAAAGAACGTCACACTATATTGCCCCCTATGATAGCAACCTTTATTATGCAGTCCATCGCTTTTATTACTTTGCCATCATAAGTTCATATAACGCTCAATTTTCTCTTACACTAATTGATCATAACACTTTTAGAAGCAATTTTTATTGCCTTATTGCACCGATGACAACTTACTTGAAGGATCTTTCTCCATCCATAGGTAGGTATGGTGGACACTCAAGGAAAGAGTTTGGTTTGGGTTTTTGGATGCACAAGTAGTATCTCTACTTAGTGCGGAATTTTTGGCTAGCAAAGATGTTGGGCAAGCACCACATGTTAAAGGATCTATGACAATATAACTTCTATGTGGATATGAAGAAACATAAATCATTACATTGTCTTCCTCGTCCAACGTCAACAATTTTGACACATAATATTTGATGGGGGCTCACAATCATAAAAGATGTCCAAGATAGTGTATTTGCATGTGAATCTTCTCTTCCCTTATTAATTCTATCATGAATTGCATCATTGACCAATGCTATGTTTGTCAATCTCCAATAAATTTTACTACTCATACTTTTCTTTATGTAATGTCATTAGTCACCATAAGATTAACATATGATTTTTTTCTTTCTTTCATTTTTTTCTTTTCCTTTATTTTGGTTACAACCAAGAAAGTAGAAAAGCAAAGACTCAAACTAAACTTTATTGTATAACTTTCACACGATTACATAGATAGATAGAGCACGGAACTAACACATGAAAATAGATCATGCTAAAATTTTATTCAACTAAAGCAAAGGGAAACTAAAGATCAAACTAAAATAGGTAAAGGTGAATAAAAGTGGTGGTGATACGATACCGGGGCACCTCCCCCAAGCTTGGCTTAAGCCAAGGGGAGTGCCCATACCCGTGAGGTCAAGTCTCCTTTGGTGGTGGTGATGAAGAAGCCTTCTTCTTCAACTTATATTTAAGCATAAAGTTTTCCTCCCTTAGATTATCATTCTCCAACTCGAGCTTTAATATCCTTTTGCATAAGGCTTCCTTGCTCTCCTGCAGAAAACGAGATGGGATAAACTGGACCTTAGGTTTGTATCTTCTCGGGAGGCTTGACTTCTTAAACTTCACATGCATGTCTCCGGGTTGAGGCAATGGATCATCCTCCTCCTCAGAGCTATCATCTTGTGTTTCTTGCATGGTGGCATCTTCTTCCTCCTCCGAGGTCCATAGATATGGATAAAATTCCCTAAAGATCTCCGGGTCTGGAACATAGCGATCAACATGGCTCTCCCCCTCTGAATCCTGAGACGACATATTTCTAGATCTGATGGGGAACAACACGAAACAAGAACAGAGGATTTTTTTGTGATGCGGTCATCAAAACAGTCGGGGGTATATATAGAGAATTTTTATTCCTGGGAGACAAGTATTTGGAAGGAAAATGGAGTCGGGAAGGCATCCGAGGTGGGCACAACCCACCAGGGCGCGCCCAGGGGTGCCTGGCGCGCCCTGGTGTATCGTGCTCACCTCGATTACCTTCCGGTTTATTTTTTTATTTCCAAAATTCTAAAATATTCCAGAACTGACAAAAAATATTTTTACGGATTTTTCGGAGTCCGTTTACTTACCGTATCACGTACCTCCTATGTTTAAATAATCTGGAGTATTCCGGAAGGTTTCTTTAATGTGTTCCTCCGGTGTCATGGTTTGGATAACATTGCTTTCAACGTTAATAGGCGTACCTGAGATATAATGCTTAATTCTCTGCCCATTGACTACCTTCGGGTTAGTACCTTCGGCGTTATTAATCTTGATAGCTCCGGAATGATAAACCTCTTCGATAATATATGGTCCTTCCCATTTTGAGAGAAGCTTTCCTGCAAAAAATCTTAAATGAGAGTTGAACAAAAGAACATAATCTCCTATTTTGAATTCCCGCTTTTTGATTCTTTTGTCATGCCACCTTTTTACTTTTTCTTTGAATAGCTTGGCATTTTCATAGGCTTGGTTTCTCCATTCATCCAGTGAGCTTATATCAAATAACCTCTTTTCACCGGCAAATTTGAAATCATAGTTGAGTTCTTTAATTGCCCAAAATGCTTTGTGTTCTAGTTCTAGAGGCAAATGACAAGCTTTCCCATATATCATTTTGTATGGAGACATACCCATAGGATTTTTATAAGCTGTTCTACAGGCCCAAAGTGCATCGTCTAATTTCTTAGACCAATTCTTACGAGACCTATTGACATTTTTTTATAATATTAATTTTATTTCTCTATTGCTAAGTTCAACTTGACCACTAGATTGAGGATGATAAGGTGATGCAATTATATGGTTAACATCATATTTAGCAAGCATCTTACGGAAGGCACCATGGATAAAACGTGAACCACCATCGGTCATTAAATATCTAGGGACTACAAACCTAGGGAAGATAACTTCTTTAAGCATTTTAATGGAGGTGTGTTGATCAGCACTACTAGTTGGAATAGCTTCTACCCACTTAGTGACATAATCAACCGCAACCAAAATATGAGTGTACCCATTAGAGGAAGGAAAAGGCCCCATATAATTAAAACCCCAAACGACAAATGGTTCAACAACAAGTGAATAATTCATAGGCATTTCTTGACGCTTACCAATATTACCAATTCTTTGGCATTCATCACAAGACAAGACAAACTTACGGGCATCCTTGAAGAGAGCAGGCCAACAAATACCAAATTGCAATACCTTGTGAGCAGTTCTATCTCCCGCATGATGTCCTCCATAAGCTTCGGAATGACATTTCCATAGGATTTGTTCCTGTTCATGCTTAGGTACACAACGTCTAATAATACCATCTACTCCTTCTTTATAAAGATGTGGGTCATCCCAAAAGTAATGTCTCAAGTCATATAAATTCTTTTTTGTTGATAAGTAAAGCTAGGTGGAATGTATTTAGCGACAATGTAGTTAGCATAATCAGCATACCAAGGTGTGCGTTGTGAGACACTTATTGCAGCTAGCTGTTCGTCAGGGAAACTATCATCAATATGTAGTAGGTCATCAAGAATATTTTCTAACCTAGACAAGTTATCAGCTACGGGGTTCTCAGCTCCTTTCCTATCAATGATGTGCAAGTCAAATTCTTGGAGCAAGAGAACCCACCTAATGAGTCTAGGTTTAGCATCTTTCTTTTCCATAAGGTATTTTATAGCAGCATGATCGGAGTGAACAATGACTTTTGAATCAACAATATAGGATCTAAATTTATCACAAGCAAACACAACTTCTAGAAATTCTTTTTCAGTAGTGGCATAGTTTCGTTGCGCACTGTCTAGAGTTTTACTAGCATAATGGATAACATTCAATTTCTTATCAACACTTTGTCCTAGAACAGCACGAACAACATAATCACTAGCATCACACATAATTTCAAAAGGCATGTTCCAATTAGGTGGTTGAACGATAGGTACAGAGGTTAAGGCTTTCTTGAGTGTTTCAAAGGCTTCCAGACAATCATCATCAAAAACAAAAGGAATATCCTTTTGCAAAAGATTAGTAAGAGGCCTAGAAATTTTAGAGAAGTCCTTAATAAACCTCCTATAAAAACTAGCATGACCAAGGAAATTTCGAATACCTTTAATATCTTTAGGGCATGGCATTTTCTCAATTGCATCAACTTTAGCTTTATCCACCTCAACACCTCGTTCATATATTTTATGCCCCAAGACAATGCCTTCATTAACCATAAAGTGGCACTTCTCCCAATTCAAGACAAGGTTAGCTTGTTCACATCTCTGCAAAACTCGATCAAGGTTGCTTAAGCAATCATCAAAAGAAGTTTCGTAAACGGAAAAATCATCCATGAAAACCTCCACAATCTTTTCACAAAAATCAAAGAATATAGCAGTAATACATCTTTGAAAGGTAGCAGGTGCACTGCATAAACCAAAAGGCATACATCTATAAGCATAGGTTCCGAAAGAGCAAGTAAAGGTAGTTTTCTCTTGATCAGATTGTGACACAGGTATTTGCGAGAAACCAGAGTATCCATCTAAGAAACAAAAGTGTGTGTGCTTAGATAGTCTCTCTAACTTTTGAGCAATGAACGGTAAAGGGTAATGATATTTTCTAGTAGCTTTATTTAATTTTCTAAAATCAATTATCATTCTATAGCCAGTAACAATTCTTTGTGGAATGAGTTCATTTTTATCATTAGGAACAACGGTAATACCTCCTTTCTTAGGGACACAATGAACGGGACTTACCCATCTACTATCAGCAATAGGATAGATTATACCTGCTTCCATAAGTTTTAATATTTCAGTTCTTAGCACCTCCTTCATCTTAGGATTCAATCGCCGTTGGTGATCAACAACGGGTTTAGCATCAGGTTCCATATTGATCTTGTGCTGACATAGAGTGGGACTAATGCCCTTAAGGTCATCAAGAGTGTATCCAATAGCAGCCCTGTGCTTCCTCAGAACTTCCAATAATCTTTCTTCTTCATGTTCTGAAAGGTTAGCACTAATAATAACATGATATATATTTTTCTCGCCAAGATAAGCATACTTCAAAGTGTCAGGCAATTGTTTCAATTCAAACACAAGATCACCTTTAGGTGGAGCAGGACCTCCAAGAGTTTCAATAGGCAAATTGTGTTTCAAGAGAGGTTGTTGTTCAAAGAAAATTTTATCTATTTCGTTTCTTTCACACAAGTGCATATCATTTTCATGGTCGAGCAAATATCGTTCTAATGGGTCAGTAGGAGGCACGGCAATAGAAGCAAGACCGATTATTTCATCCTTACTAGATAACTCTTTATCACGAGGTTGTCTACTAAACTTAGAAAAATTAAACTCATGAGACACATTACCAAAACTGACACCGACAGTTTGTTTTTCACAATTTATCTTAGCATTGACGGTGCTCAAAAAAGGTCTACCAAAGATAATGGGACAAAAGTCATCTTGTGGGGAACCAAGGACTAGAAAATCAGTAGGGTATTTTACTTTAACACACAAGACTTCAACATCTCTAACAATCCCAAGTGGTGTGATAGTGTCTCTATTAGGAAGTTTAATAGTAACATCAATGTCTTCCATTTCAGCAGGTGCTATTTCATCCATAATTTCTTGGTATAAGGTAAACGGGATAGCACTCACACTAGCACCTAAATCACATAAACCATGGTAGCAATGATCTCCTATTTTAACTGAGACAACAGGCAAGCCTTCTACGGGTCTATGTTTATCTTTTTCATCAGGTTTAGCAATTCTAACAGCTTCATCACAAAAGTAGATAACATGCCCATCAATATTTTCTACCAAGAGATCTTTAACCATAGCAACACTAGGTTCTACTTTAATTTTCTCAAGGGGTTTAGGTGCTCTTATATTACTCTTACGAACCACAGTTGATACCTTAGCATGTTCCTTTATCCTCACAGGGAAAGGTGGCTTTTCAATATAAGCAGTAGGCACAACTGGATCAACATTGTAAAAGATGGTTTCTTCTTTAGCTATCACCGGTTCTTTAATTTCTTCTTTAATAGGAGGATGATATTTAAACCACTTCTCCTTAGGGAGATCAACGTGAGTAGCAAATGCTTCACAGAAAGAGGCTACTATCTCAGAGTCAAGTCCATATTTAGTGCTAAACTTGTGAAAAGTATCGGTATTCATAAAAGATTTAACACAATCAAATTCAAGCTTTATACCTGACTCATTACCTTCGTCGAGTTCCCAATCTTCAGAGTTGCATTTAATTCTTTCTAAGAGATCCCACTTGAATTCAATAGTCTTCTTCATATAAGAACCAGCACAAGAAGTATCGAGCATGGATTGATCATTATGAGAAGCCGATCATAAAAATTCTGAATGATAACTTCCCTCGGAATGTCATGATTGGGGCATGAATATAACATTGACTTAAGCCTCCCCCAAGCTAGAGCGATACTTTCTCCTTCACGAGGCCAAAAATTATATATATATAATTCCGATCACGATGAACTAGATGCATGGGATAAAACTTTTGGTGAAATTCCAATTGTAAACGATTCCAGTTCCACGATCCAAGATCATCACATAGCCTATACCATGTCAATGATTTTCCCTCCAAAGATAAAGGGAAAACCTTCTTCTTAACTTCATCTCCGGGTAAACCTGCAAGCTTAAATAATCCACATATTTCGTTCACATATAAAAGATGCATATCAGGATGTTGAGTTCCATCTCCTGCATAAGGTTTAGCAAGCAGTTGTTCTAGCATACCCGAAGGAATTTCATAAGTAACATTTTCAGTAGGTGTTGTAGGTTGAGGGGTAACTAATTGTGGTTCCGGTCGAGGTGAAGATACCCCGAACAAACCCCTCAAAGGATTGTTCTCCATACACTACTGGAATACAGTTATTTGCCGTCTGCCATAGCGGACGGCAAAGGGCAGGACCACCGACGGCAAAGCCTTTGCCGTCGGGCAGCAGACGGCAAAATTTCCGGCACTGAGAACCCCGGTAAAGGAGTGCTTTGCCGTCTGCCTTTGTACATCGGACGGCAAAGTGTTTTTGCCGTCAGGCAGCAGACGGCAAAGCGAATGGACGGCCTAAACTTGAGTTAGCCCCGTTAGTGGCTAACGGAGCCTTTGCCGTCTGCCACTCCCCCTTTGCCGTCCGCACCCTATGTCGTCTGCCTCCCCTCCTTTGCCGACGGCCACTCCTTTGCCAACGGCCACCGTCGGCATAGCTTCTTTGCCGTCCGCCCCCCCCCCCCACCACCCTCCTTTGCCGACGGTCACTGCTATGCCGACGGTGGCCGTCGGCATATCTTCTTTGCCGTACGCCCCCCCGCCACACTCCTTTGCTACAGTGCCACTACTATTCCGACGGTGCGCATAGCTTCTTTGCCGTCCGCCCCCGGACGGCAAATGTACCAAATGGCATCAGGCGCACTCCCAGGATGCACAGGTGGGTGCCACGTGTCGCCTTTGCCTTCGGTGCCGGACGGCAAAGAAACTATGCCGACGGTGGCCATCGGCAAAGTGGCAATATTGCCCCAGTTTTTTCTGTTTTTTCTAATATCCAATTTTCACAATATGCTATATATGTATATATTTCACAAGAACCCTAGTGATGATCATCCAACAACAAGCACAAGCACAAGTATCCAACAAACATACCAAAACAAATGTCACATTGTTCACCATATTACAATAGTAACAAGTTTCACATATGTAGCAAGTTTAACATTGTTCATCGATACAAAATCACAAGCACTCCATCAATGCAAGCTTCCATGAAGTGACTCTAATCTGCAAAATGGGAAATATGAAAGTTAGATGAAGAAGACTAGAATAAGAAGAAGAAGATGAAGAAGCGGTTTTCTTCTCTCTATCTTTCTCCTCTTGTTTTCTTCTTCTTATTGCTTATTTGTGTCATTCGGGCGAAAGTTAAATGAAGAAGACTAGAATAAGAAGAAGAAGAAGATGAAGAAGCGGTTTTCTTCTCTCTATCTTTCTCCTCTTGTTTTCTTCTTCTTATTGCTTATTTGTGTCATTCGGGCGAAAGTTAGATGAAGAAGACTAGAATAAGAAGAAGAAGATGAAGAACACTAATATTTCGGAAGGAGCTAAGTTTGTCTAAGTGCTAAGTTTGTCTAAGTGCTAAGTTTGTCTAAGTGCTAAGTTTGTGTAAGTGCTAAGTTTGTCTAAGTGCTAAGAAGATAAAAAACGAGCTAAGTTTGGGGCTTACCGTCCTTGTCATCATGGAGGAGAGGCACCGCGGTTGCTCGGACCGGTTTCACCTGGAGAAGGCTGCCCTGGAGAAGGGTCGTGCGATGCGACTCCGGAGTTAAGCTGCATCAAAGATGATTTGCAATGTCTCGTTAGCATGATGACACTAAAAAGATCATTGCATTGAAATGAAACTCACCGTTGCAGCCGTGGTAATGACTGGCATCGACGGAGCGGCCTGGCCGGTCTTCTCGCACATAGTCTGCACATTTGGTTTTCCCAAGTCAACGATATTCATTATTAATGAAAGGAACATTATATGCAAGATTTGACAAATATGAAGAAGAATATTACCACGAAGAGCTCGTAGATGGCCCAGTAAGACGCATCGGACCATGCCCTCTCCTCCTCCAACAACCTTGCCGTCCTCTCCTCCATCTCCTTCGCCGCCATAAGCGCCTGTGTTGCCTCTCTCTCTTTCAGAATAGCAGCATGCAACACAACTCCTCGTTAGCATTGTAATCATCTTTGTTCACACACACAACGTAATGAGGAAAGATATCTGAGTCCGTATAACTAACCTCGATGGCGAGCTCGACTGGCCGTGGACGAGGCCTTATCTCAGGACAGGAGCTCGTTTGGCGCGCCTTGATCTCCCGGAGGTTGCTAGGACAACGTATAAGGCCATCTCCAATGGCAATCGAGCCATGGGGCCTCCCGCCGCCAGCTATCATCACCAGCTCTAGATCAATAGGCTCCTGGCTCGGGTTAAAGTCCCCCCCTTTCCTCGCCTTCCCCTCATCTCTGTACCTCACGAGCTTGTTGTGGGAGGAAATGTTGCTGAACTTCAAGGGATCATCGAGGTCAGACTCAGAGAATGCCTTGACCTTCTTGTACGAGGCAGTATGGGCCATCGCATAGAGGTCGTACATCTGTGGCACCTCCGTTTTATTGTGATGCGCCTAAAAGAGAGAGAGAGGAACAAAGTATTAGTAAAGGGCTCAAGCTAGAATCAAGAATGAATTGCATGAATCATGAAGCTAACCACATACCCAGTTCAGACCAAACTGATTTAAGTTGGCGCTCCCTTGATGGTGTGGCACACCAACCATTTTGTTACGCCGGTCCTTGGCATTGTTGTGGACGGATAGCCATTGTTCTGAGCACCACTCATCCACCAACGCCTCCCAACAATCCATCATATCCGCACACCATCTTGGGGGCACCTAAGTTAATAAAGAGATATTTGAGCGCTACGCGTAGGAATCAAATGAAGGAAACTAAGTACAACGCCTTAAGAATACGTAATTACCTTCATGTAATGCTCCTTCTCCATCTTCTTTCCGCGGCACGTCGACTTCTCCTTCCTAATACGCCGCGAGGCGTAGTAGTCTCGAACAGCCTGCACCCGAGCCTCGTGCCGAAAGTTTTGCAGTAGGCGCCTGCATTTCTGATCGGTAACCTTTGCCGCGGCCTCCTCGTATCCCTCCTGACACTCGTAGAAGGTCTGCAATCAAACGACACAACACTTATTAGTACAATAACTAGCTATTGTTGATTTTTAATTGTGTAAAGTAGAAATTACCCAAAAATGCCTGATCACCATCTCCGCCCTCATGTGGCACAAAAAATCGTCGATCCTCTCCTCAGGCGGGGCCGGTGCAGCCAAGTAGGGCTCCCAGGTCACTCCTAACTCTCGAACCTGACCCTCACCGGGCAACGTGACAAACCCCGGGAAGTTTTGCCTGACAAGGACACCAAGGATGCTGTTGGGCCTGCGGGCATCCTTGGGATGATGCCAATCCCTGCAGTATGACAAAGCCAACACATTAGATATTTGAAAAAACGTGAAGGCAAAAGGTTAAAAAAGAGTACATGCACTTACCTCTTCCCATCAGGCCTAATCAACCACCTTAGCTCGCGGGTCGCCGGCACGGGCGGGAGCCGTGTCATACCACGCTGGTAGACGGTGGCGCCCTCAGGCAGCTCCACGTCGCTATCAGAAAAACGATCCCCGCCACCATCAGCATGGCCACTAGGATCCTCCGGCCAGGTATCCCATGGGGTCTACCGGGACGTGCCCTCATCCCTACTCTGCTCCGGAGTCTCATGGGACGAAGCCTCTGGGACAGGAGTCGTGTAGGTCGAAGGCTCGTCGACCCGAGGCTCGTGGACCGGAGTCCGCATAGCCTCGTCCTCAGACAGGTCCACCCTAGCAGTCCTGTGCTCGGGTGAATCAGCTGGGGGTGGCGGTGAGGAAGGCGTAGCAGCCACCCTACCTTTGTCG
The DNA here is from genome assembly GCA_039707655.1 of Elymus sibiricus. Classification (NCBI taxonomy): domain Eukaryota; kingdom Viridiplantae; phylum Streptophyta; class Magnoliopsida; order Poales; family Poaceae; genus Elymus; species Elymus sibiricus. The sequence goes on from CM077667.1 coordinate 493,712,703, forward strand.
CGGCCTCCTCTCCCTCCTCTCCCACCTCTACTACCTCTCTTCTTCCCCCGACCTCCTCTCACGGGGGTCGACGAAGAAGAGACCACCGGTGTATGCAGACTAGAGAGCAACGCTCTCCGGAGAGAGTCGGCAGGAATGGAAGTACCCATCCCACCACCCTCCGACGAAGGAGCCGCGGAGTGCAATCGACCCTTTCCCACCATCTTTCAACAACTGCCATGACAAATAGTAAACGAAATTAGTACAACATAAAATTGAATACCGACATGAATAATAAAATGTATATAATTTAAGTGTATCATCATATACCTAACATGAACTAAAAGTTGATTACCTGACATGAATTAATAATAATCTTCATCGTCTATATATTCTCCGGGATCAATAAATGCATCATCATCATCACTATCATCAATAAATGCATGATCATCATCACTATCAGGAACAACGTGTGGAAGGCCTCCTTCATGTAATCGGTTAAGCATTGACAGGTCATCCGCATCAGTAACCTCTTCTTGTTCCGGCTCTTCCTGTTCCGGCTCAGGGGTTAAGTCGGATTCATTATCACTGTCTACTTCAATGTTCCGGGGTGAAGTAGAGCGGTTCTTGAAATGTTTTTTGGAAATACGTGTTTCTTGGAAGAATTCTCCTTCATATGTGTCTTGGTTAACGTGAGGTTCATAATCCTCTTCATTGAGGGGAGGTGGTCTAAAATGTGGCGGCACTTCATAAACGACATCCCAACCTTTCAGATTTGGATCAGTTTGGCAGGCCCACGGTAGATAGAAAACTTGGGTCGCCTGTTCAGCCGTAATATAGACATCGGGCACATCTAAATGGGTGCTTTGTTTGATTTCGACTAGCCCTATATGTTCATGAGTCCTTCTAGTCTCCTTCGGCTGGAACCAATGACATTTGAAGACTACGACGTTCGGTGGGTTTTCACCATAGAATAGAAGTTCATAAATTGCTTCAACTCTTCCATAGTACTCTGTACCTCCTTCGCCGATAGCAGAGACACAACAATTTGTAGTCTTCAGGTCGGGCATAGATAGCTCTTTGCCAAAGGTACGAAAGCGATACCCGTTGATGTCGTATCTGTCAAATGAACAGACCTTATAGTCAAAACCATTAGCGACTTGTCTCAGCTCGGCGTCCATAGACTCTGAATTAGCCTACAAGTTTAATACGAAAGAATTGTTGCATTAGCCGCAAATAAGACGAAGAAATGAAATGGTCCATTAATGGTAATTAATTACCGTTTGTTTGAACCAAGAGATGAAACCAGGATAGCCGCCTCCATACTTCGCCAGGAGCTCATACTCTTCGACGGAATCCTTTTGGATGACCACTCCATCCGAGAATTTGGCAACGTATCGACTATATCAAATATCCAGGAATAAGAGCAGTTCTAAGGAATTACAAGTTGCGAAAAAATAATGTACCGACAACTTACTCGATGTACGGCCGCACTTCTGTTAGGTTGTTGAAGATATACAACGAAATGGTCCGCCATTCATCGACATCCAACGCTTTTGCTTCAGAAGCACCGGCTGGTGCGAGCTTCCCTTTGAATAGGCTGAGGTTGGATCGACTTTTTTTTGGGTCGCCATCATTGTACCGAGGCTTCGGATTATGCAAATGATGATTTTTGGCTTCGTAGTGTGCTGTCACGAAGTTTGCCGCCTCCTCAGTAATGAATGCCTCGGCCATCGATGCTTCAATTCTACGTTTATTTTTACATTTTGCTTGAAGCGTCTTCTGCATCCTCTCAGTTGCGAAGCACCAACGGTTTTGCACGGGCCCCCCCAATCTTGCCTCGGTCGCGAGATGCAAAATCAAATGCTGCATTGGATTAAAGAAGCCCGGTGGAAAGATCTTCTCTAACTTGCATATCAACTCCGACGCCAACTCTTCCATTTCATCTAGCATGCCAGGCGATAGTTCTTTCGCACAAAGAGAACGGAAGAAATAGCTCAGCTCTGCCAATACTAGCCATTCATCCTCAGGGATAAAGCCACGCAGCATCACCGGCATTACCCGCTCAAGCCATATGTGCCAATCATGACTCTTGAGACCAAATATCTTCAGTTTGTCAAGACTCGCTCCCCTCTTTAGATTCGCTGCATAACCATCGGGGAACATCAACTGCATTTTCACCCACAAGATCATTTCTCTCATAGCCGGCCTTCCAAGATTGAACCCTGCCTTTGGCTTTGTCCAGTTCTGCTTTCCTTTCGCTTGTCGCATGTTTTGTAACGGTCTGTCACATAGAGCCTCCTGATCGATTCTAGCCTTAGGATTATCCTTTGACTTCCCCTCTATGCCGAACAATGTACCAAAAATGGCCTCAGGGGTCGATGGCGTCGGGGATCAGTGGCGTCGGGGGTCAGTGGCGTCGGGGGTCGGGGGTCAGTGGGGTCGGTGGTCGGTGGGGTCGGGGGTCAGTGGCGTCGGGGGTCAGTTTTCTTCTTCTTCTTCTTCTTCTTCTTCTTCTTCTTCTTCTTCTTCTTCTTCTTATTCTTCTCCTCCTCCTCCTCTCTTCTTCTTCTTCTTCTTCTTCTTCTTCTTCTTCTTCTTCTTCTTCTTTTCCTTTTTCCTCTTCTTCTACTTATTCTTCTTTTCAAACACTAGCACTAATTAACCTAAACTAAACAAGCACTAGCACTAACCTAAACTAAACGATTAAAAACAGAAAAAAACAGTAAACTAAACTAAACTAGCACTAGTAACCTAAACTAAACAGTAAAAAACAGAAGAAAAAAGAAAATATCTCACCTCGCAGGGCCGGTGGAGGAGGGCCGGCGCGGGGGAGGAAGGCCGCGGAGAGGGGGGCGGCGCCGCGTCCTGCTCCGGCGGTGGGGCGTCACGGGGAGGCGCGGGTGCAGGAGGGTCGGCGCGGGGGAGTGGGGCGGAGAGGGGGGGGGACGGGGCTCGGCGCGGGTGGTGGGGGCTCGCCGCGGCGGTGGGGGCGGCGCGGGGGACGGGGCGGCGAGGGGGTGAGGGGGCTCACCGCGGGGAGGGGGCTCGCCGCGGGGAGCTGCGGTGGTGGGGGCGGCGCGGGGGAGGGGCGGCAAGGGGGGAGGGGGCTCGCAGCAGGGAGCTGCGGTGGTGGGGGCAGCGCGGGGGAGGGGCGGAGCTGCGGTGGTGGGGGCGGCTCGGGGGAGGGGGGCGGCGATGGGGGGAGGGGGCTGGCCGCGGGGAGCTGGCCGCGCGCGGTGTGTGTGTGGGTGGAGAGAGAGAGGGGGGCCGGGGCGGGAGGAGAGAGTGCGGGAATAATTGGGCCGAGGGGAAAACGTCCGTTAAGGGGCATCCCCTTTGCCGTCCGCTTGCGGACGGCAAAGCCGAGCACGGCAGACGGCAAAGGCCAGGAGGACGGCATACCTCTTTGCCAGTGGGACCTATCTAGCCTCTTTGCCGTCTGCCTTTAGGGTCTTTGTCGTCTGCTGGCAGACGGCAAAGGAATAGCAGATGGCAAACAGAACCGTTGCCGTCAGCCAGCTCTTTGCCGTCTGCTTTATGGCAGCAGACGGCAAAGACCTTCTTTGCCATCTGCCAGCAGACGGCAAAGACCTGGCAGACGGCAAATAACTGAATTCCAGTAGTGATAGTAGCAAGTAGCAATAAATTTTAGCATGTAGTATAAGTTTTTCCTTACCGATTTCCACTTACCAAGAGCGCTTCACTCCCCGGCACCGGCGCCAGAAAAGAGTCTTGATGACCCACAAGTATAGGGGATCAATCGTAGTCCTTTCGATAAGTAAGAGTGTCGAACCCAATGAGGAGCAGAAGGAAATGACAAGCGGTTTTCAGCAAGGTAATTTCTGCAAGCACTGAAATTGTAGGTAACAGATAGTTTGATAGCAAGATAATTGGTAACGAGCAAGTAACGGTAACGGTAAACAAAGTGCAGCAAGGTAGGACAATCCTTTTGAGGCAAAGGACAGGCCAGAACAATCACTAGTAATAGGCAAAGTGTTCTTGAGGGTACATGGGAATTTCGTCTAGTCACTTTTATCATGTTGGTTTGATTCGTGTTCGCTACTTTGATAATTTGATATGTGGGTGGACCGGTGCTAAGGTGTTGTTCTTACTTGAACTAACAACCTACTTATGATTAACCCCCTCGCAAGCATCCGCCACTACGAGAAAAGTATTAACACAAAGTCTAACCAAAGCATTAAACATGTGGATCCAAATCAGCCCCTTACGAAGTAGCGCATAAACTAGGGTTTAAGCTTCTGTCACTCTAGCAACCCATCATCTAATAACTACTCCACAATGCATTCCCTTAGGCCCATTGATGGTGAAGTGTCATGTAGTCGACGTTCACATGACACCACTAAGGGAATCACAACATACATATCATCAAAATATCGAACGCATATCAAATTCACATGATTACTTGCAACATGACATCTCCCATGACCTCAAGAACAAAGGTAACTACTCACAAATACTAAACATGCTCAAGATCAGAGGAGTATTGAATAGCATAATGGATCTGAACATATAATCTTCCACCAAATAAACCATATAGTAATCAACTACGCAAGGTAATCAACACTACTAGTCACCCACAGGTACCAATCTGAGGTTCCGGTACAAAGATTGAACACAAGAGATGAAGTAGGGTTTGAGAGGAGATGGTGCTGTTGAAGATGTTGATGAAGATTGGCCTCCCAAAGATGAGAGGGGTGTTGGTGATGACGATAGCTTCGATTTCCCCCTCCGGGAGGGAAGTTCCCCCGGCGGAATCGCTCCGCCGGAGGGCAAAAGTGCTCCTTCCCAAGTTCCGCCTCGAGGCGGCGGCGCTTCGTCCCGAAAGTCCTCCTCTGATTTTTTTCTAGGTCAAGAGAGACCTTATACCAGAAGATGGGCACCGGAGGTGGGCCAGGCTGGGCACAACCCATCAGGGCGCGCTTAGGGGCCTGGCGCGCCCTGGTGGGTTGTGCCCACCTGGGGGGCCTCCTTTGGTAGTTTCCAGCTCCAGTATTTTTTATTAAATGTAAAAATAATCTCCGTAAAGTTTCAGATTCATTGGAGTTGTGCAGAATAGGTATCTCTGACGTGCTTTTCTTGGGTCCAGAATTCTAGCTGCCGGTATTCTCCCTCCATGTGTAAACCTTGCATATTATGAGAGAAAAGGCATTAGAATCACTCCCCAAAGCATTATTTTTCAACAAAACAAAGTAAATAACAGTAGGAAATCATGATGCAAAATGGACGTATCAGGCCCCCTCCGCCGCCCCCTCTAAAACCGCCGACGACAAGGGGGCCGCCGTCGCCGCCCCTCGTCGTCGGCCCCATCGCCGAGCTTCTCCCACCGCCGAGCCCCACCGCCGGATCTGTCGAGCAGCACCACCGACGCCACCTCGTCCTGACCACCGAGCACCACCTCCGTCGAGCAATCCCACCGCAGAGCACCACCACAACCGAGCACCACCACCGATGCCACCCCCTCCTCACCACCTGCCAGATCTCCCCCTCGGTAAGCACCCCCCCCCCCTCGCAAATTAATTCTGTCTCATTTGCGTGTATGTTATCTGTGATGTGTGTGTGTGGGTTTGTTCGTTGTGTGTGTGTGTGTGTGTTTGCTTGATGTGGTAAAAATTAAAGATAAGTGCTATGCTTGACAACTGTACATTGCTTGGTGCAGGATTATCATTGAGCTCGACACCGGGGAAGTGACCGTCTTTGCGGGCCTTGGTGGACGAGAGGCATCATCTTCGTCCTTGACCATGCTTCAAGGGTAATCTCCCCTTTTGTGTAGGTTCATCTATTTCTAGACAACTAAGCTAGTCACGTAACCTAGGCGTCTCCCGTTTGGAAGAGTTATATTTATAAATATGCAACTCATTGCATATTTATAACCGCAACTCTTTCAAATTGTCCACGTTTTCCACGGACAGCCCGAGGATATGTAGATTGAGTTCGTTTCCATTCTCGACTCGAGTCCGAGACAAAGTTTCCGTAGCACCCCCTGATGTTCTTCGGATACACAATCTCTTGGCTTCTTGCTGAGACGTGTATATGGAGAACAGCGGGGAGGTACTGCCAAAATTTTGTCTCGGATTGGAGTCGAGCATGGAAATGAGCTAGTCTACACATCCTCGGGTGGGATTAGGACCTATCCTCACCTATTAGATAGTTCAGTGCATGCCGTAAAACTTGGTAGATGGAAATAGTTGGACATGTATTGCATTGAATTAATTGTTGAAGCTAAATTATGTCATAGGATGGATGACGATGATCGTGAGTGGATCTATATTGAATGGGCTCCTGACGGAAAAATGACTAATAATTGGTTGAAAAATGCCTATTGTTTCGTTGAGGACGTTGCATTTGCCAAAAAAACTGGAGCCAATGGAACTTGGTGCCCCTGTAGTGTTTGTGACAATCGCAAGAAACAACCACAATATGATATGTATTCACACCTATGTCAAAGCGGGTTCACGCCAAACTACAAACGGTGGTTCATGCATGGTGAGAGCAGATCTCGGGTGCGAAAGTGCACCGAGGATAACGATAGAGGGCTGGAACGCATGATGGATGATATACATGATTCACGTGGGTCACCGCCAGTTCAACAACAAGCAGATCCACCAAGAGAAGCGCAAGAGCTTGATCCAGGAGCAAAGTCTTATTATGATATGTTGGATGCATCACATAAACCTCTTCACCCGCATACAAGCATTTCTAAGCTTGATGCAATCTCCCGCCTTCTGGCTGTCAAGGCAGAATTCAACATGAGCACAACTTGCTTTGATGCATGATTGACTGTTTTTGATAGCCTTCTTCCAGAAGGACACGTTCTGCCAAAGAACATGTACCTTGCCGAAAAAGTCCTCCGTGAACTTAAGATGCGATATGAGAAGATACATTTTTGTCCAAATGGGTGCATGTTATTTAGGAAAGAAAATGCAGATACGAAGTACTATCTGAAGTGCAACGCCTCTAGGTATATAGAGGTAGATGATGGTGAGGGTAAAGTGACGCAACTCATGGTCCCAAAAAGTGTCCTGAGGTATCTTTCACCCATACCTAGAATCCAACGGCTTTTCATGACCGAGTGTACTACCAAGCAGACGACATGGCACAAAGACGGGAAGCGATACCATCCTGAGTGTTCTATACATCCTTCGGATGGTGAAGCATGCAAGGCGTTCGATGACATTCATTTTGAAAAGGCAAAAGATCCAAGGCATCCACGGGTTTGGTACGGCACCGATGGGTTCAATCCATTTGGTTGAATGTCTACCACATACAGTTGTTGGCCTCTGTATGTTATTCCCCTGAACCTCCCCCCGGCGTCATCATGCAACCACATACCATGTTCCTGTCGCTGATAATTCCGGGTCCAAAACATCCAGGCAAGAATATGAGTGTGTACATGGAGCCGCTGCAAGATGATATGATGAAGGCTTGGGAGGAAGGCGTCATGACATACGATGCGCATATGAAGCAGAACTTCAAAATGCATGTTTGGTACCAGTACTCCATTCATGACGCACCATCCGGTGCGATATTCTCTGGCTGGTCTACTCACGGGAGGATGCCATGCCCAGATTGCAAGTCGTCCATCCCATTCACTTGGCTGAATAATGGTAGGAAGTTTACTTCTTTTGGCTGTCATCGACGGTTCCTTGATAAAGACCACCCGTACAGAAAGAACAACAGGCACTTTACGTATGGAGAAGTTGTCTCACACGAGGCACCACCCCAATTGACCGGCCAGCAGATTCGTGCTCAGTTAGACAATCTCCAGCCAGACCCTGCAAAACCTGGTAAATTCATCGGATATGGTGTGGAACACATGTGGACTCACCGACCATGCTTGTGGGACTTCACATACTTTCAAGATATCCTTCTTCCACATAACATTGATGTAATTCACACTAAAAAGAATATGGTTGAGGCCATCTTTGGCACCCTCTTCGACACTGAGAAGTCGAAGGACAACGTTAAGGCTAGACTCGATGAGGAGATTCTATGCAGGAGAAAAAAGCTCAAACTGAAAAGTATCGAGCGGCAAAAACTCTTTTGACAAGCCACGGGGACGCGTCTTCCTTGCTAGGAAGGAAAGAATTGAGGGTCTTAACTTGTGTAAGTATAAACTGAAGTTCACTGATGGGTTCGCAGCCAGTTGGACTAGGGGAGCGAATCTGGAAACATTGAAAATGAATGAGCTCAAGAGTCATGACTATCATGTATGGTTGCAAGTGCTAATGCCTTCAATGATTCGAGGCTATGTCTCGGTGGAAGTTTGGACTGTGTTGACAGAGTTGAGCTATTTCTTCCGTCGGCTATGTGCGAGAGAACTCAAATCTACGGTCATAGAAGAGTTGGAAAATTTTGCACCCATTTTGCTCTGCAATTTAGAGAAGATATTTCAACCAGGTTTCTTTAATCTAATGGAACACAACATTTTGCACCTCCCTTATCAGGCACGTACGTGGGGCCCCGTGCAGAATCGTTGGATGTATCCGCTTGAGAGAGGAATGAAGAAATCCAAAGACAAATGTAAAAATAAAGCTCATGTTGAAGCATCCATAGCCGAGGCATTCATTCACGAGGAGGTGTCAAACTTCACGTCATTATACATCCATCAGGATATGCCCTCTTCCCGTAATCGACCCCTTCATTACAATGTTCGCGATGCAAAAAACAAATCGCAACTTAGTCTATTCCAAGGTGTCCTTGGGAGTGGAAGTGTTGGAGAATCCAAGTTGATAAATACTCAAACATGGCGGAATGTGATGTTGTATCTCCTAACCAACCTAATCGAAGTTAAACCGTACATCAAGTAAGTGATGTGTAATTTTTGCAGCAACACCTCCCAAAATTTTGTCTAACCTTGCTCCTCCTTGTCGATGTTAGTGAATTCAATAATCAATATTGGACTAAACCATGGGAAATGAGCACCATCGAATCAGATACCCTTTTTCGATGTGGTACTGGACCTGGCAAGCCCGATTTCATTTCTTGGTTCAAGACTAAGGTACTTCCTGACTTGGCCTGTAGCTACTTTTGCATTTCAACTTGCTCTATCATGCGACTGATACACCAAGGTTTCCTACTACTGGACTTGCAGGGAAGGGAAGACAAGTCGATGTGTGTCAAATTGAAACAAGTATCACAGTGTTGTAAATATTGGGTCTAGTCGTATAAGGTTTACGACATGAATGGGTATCGCTTCCATACAGAAAACCACGATAAGACTAGGCCCAATTCAAGGTCAGATAATAGCGGAGTGTATAATCAAGGTGATGATGGAGTCGGTTATTATGGGAAAATTGAAGAAATATGGGAACTTCACTTCGATGGGCGTACCCCTCTGAAGCCCGCTATATTCAAAGGACGTTGGTTCGATCCAGCTATTGTGAGAAAGACACCTAAACTTGGGCTAGTGGAAGTGCGACAAGACAAAATGATGAAAGGAGAAGATATCTTTGTTGTGGCTCAACATACCACACAAGTGTTGTACCTCCCGTACGCGTGCACTAGTGTAGAAGCGCTGCTCGGATGGTATACCGTCTATGATGTACCTCCACGTAGTAAACCAGCTATCGCAAACCAGGACGACTACAATGCCCCCCAATACATCCTCTCAAGAGTTCTACCAAGAAGATGGGCTCCAAGGGGATTTTGTGATCGACTTGACGATACCTGAAGTTGAAGTACAAAGCGATAGTGATGATGATGTCACCGAGGACACTGCCGAGAGGATTTCTAATGAGAAGGAATTGAAATTGGTGATAAAAATACAGTCAGGCAATAATGAATCTGAGGTTCCTCCGGATGAAGACTGGGAGTGTAGTGATGATGACAGTTTTGATGGCGAAATGAATCCTAAGAATGATGGGCTTTATAACACAACCGATCCCAATAATGAGCCATAGTTCTAACTCATGTATGTTATGTATGCTTATTTATTTGAATTCTATGTATTGTTGCATTTATATCTTTGCTAACTCATTTATTGTTTATCATTACAGGTGACTAGAGCATGAAGGCTGGCAGAGAGGAGCGCATGGCATTACGGCTTGTTCATGTGATATACCAACAAACAAAGAACACAAAAGATAATGAACCTTGTCAACCTCGTGAAGTACCCAAAAAACGGGGAAGGCCCCCAAAGGAAAAAACCGACACAACCAGCCAGTGGAAGGGGGCCAAAGGACGTGGCAGGAGTGCCCGTACCGATTTGTCGAGCATGGTTCCCCTCAAAATGGCAATTCTAAGGGGGGCATAGGACGTGGACGGGGTGGCCATGTGGTGGCGATCCAGACTCGGCAGCAGTCGGTGACTAAGGATCAACAGGCACTAGATCCGAGGGTTGCAGAGGATAAGAGTGGGTAGGAGGGGGACGAGATCAGAGGGTTGCAGAGGATAAGAGTGGGGAGGAGGGTCCTAGATCCGAGGGATGTGGAGGAATAAAGAAGGGAGGAGGAGGTGACGCCGTCATATGGGGAGAATCCCGAGTTGCAGGAACCGAGCTCTGCGGTCAAGGATAAGGCAAATGAGGAGCTCGAGTCGTCCGGGCATGAGTATGAGTCTGACGAGCATCCGGGGATGTATGCAGAGGAGGATGGGGAGTTGGCGGAGAGCGTTGTGTTGTCGGAATTGGAGCTGAGCTCCAGTGACGAAGAATCACAGTGTGATGCCAGCACTGAAGACAAATCGAAAGTTTGGAGGCATGGTGCTTCCAGACTACCCAAGTGGCCGGTCAAGGTAAAACCGGTAATCCAGCCAACAGGAATACGGTAAGTGCATCTCTATGCTGATATGAATTACAAACTTATGTACCTTGCATATTTCAACACATACAAATTACTGATATATTCATTTTTTAGACGCTGGAAAAAGAAGGACTCTGAGTTATGCGCGAGTACCCGTATGGTCAACGGCATACTTGGCCTTCTGCTTAGGGAACACTTCCCCGGCTTGGTGGAATACAAGGGGAAGGAGGAGCCAGCATGGACATGGGAACATTACATGGTAGCGGATGATACCGACGACACTGATCATAAATTCTACGGAACCGTAGCCGAACGAGTGAAGACCCAGTTCTGGGTAAGATCATCAACTTCATTACTCAACATTTATTGCTTCCAAGATATTTAACCCATGGCTTGATCTTATTTGTCGCGGCTACATGCAGGACTTCTTTATCTGCAAGCCGGGTTTCGAGACCCAGGCAAATATGCATATCGCTAGATCTGCCAAGCCGCTTATTAAGGGTATGTTCTATGAGGCACGCATCGAGGCCATTATCGCATACTATGCGGAGCACCGCAAAAAGCATCTAACGAAGAAAGAAGCACTCCTCAGCTTTCCACGCACTTACCAGTACTTGAAGGCAAGTAACACCATGCCAAATTATTCATTACATTACTAAGATTCCTTTGAACTCATGACTTGATGCATTTAATTGTTTAGGTGCCTCCTTATTGGTGTGCCTCAGAGCGTCCATGTTGGGAGATGATCGTCAATAAGTGGGTAAGTAGAGCGTGGAGTAAGGTTCACAGAGAACATCGGAGGTGCCGAAAATTGATGGGTGGCTCATCACATCGTCAAGGCTCGGCGAACCTTAAAGATTACCAAGAAATCGAGGTGTGTATTACCGTCGGCTTCTACCCATCAAGTATGTTCATGTCGAGGCTCACTCCATCTCGCCGCTCCTTTTTGCAGTCAGGGAATCTCGATATAAAGCTCAACACCATGCAAGCGTGGGCGATGTCCAAAAGGGGACGTGACGGCGAAGAGTGGATAAACACACACAATGGCCATAAGGTGGCTAGATACGAACAATGCGGAAAGAGGACGTACGGGGATGCTTTTTTTGCTATGGAAAGAGACATTGATCCAGAGTTGGTTGTGCCAGCGGGTCATGGCAAGCCGAGTGGACGTCATCTCATCGGCGACTCGATCCTCGATAGTGCCTCCACTCCCAGTCTCTCTGTGTACGAGGCGCGCATGAATAGCTCTAGTGCTCCGGTACTTCCTCGCTCAAACACACTGACCTCGTTGTCGGAAATCAAGGTTTTGTTCTTTCTCGTTCATTAATTCATTCCTTTCACATGTTTGCACTGCAACGTCGATGAAATTGCGATGACAACTTGTAGTGCCAGCTAGAACATGAAAAGAAGCAACGAGAGGAAGACGCGGTAAGGACAGAAGAGAGGCTCTTGTCGAAGCTTGCAGAGGAGAGGCAATCCATGGCGCTTGACATGGCGGACTTTGTGGCGCGAAAAATGGTGGAACGTGATGCTATGTGGCATGCATCGCTGATGGCGCAACACGAGGCTACGACGGTTAGGTTCCTGCCCATAATGTACTCATGGTAGTCTTAGTTTCATTACATAACATTTGCCTTGGGGTAGAATATATAACCTTTCCTCGTGGGCAAAATATGCAGCGTCTTTGTGTTGCACAGAACCAACCCCCGCCACCAATCCCAGACATTGTCACTCTACTGCCAACGACATACGGTCAAGTGAGTTCTCTTTAAAACCTTCACATGAAAACAGTATTGCCCTTTGTTGTCATTGTGTATCAAATGAACTAGTCTTAACCACCCAAAATATGTCGTTGCAGATAGTGCTTATGTCAGACATTCACAAGGTTCACAATGTGCTAGCCATTCCGACGTTGTTGTTAGTACGACCCCGGCGTCACCAAAAACTTGACTCGGGTTTGATAACAAGACTTAAAGCAAGAGAAAAACCATTTATGTTGCCATTGCATCGTTTATGATCGATATGGCTTATTTTTGCTGTCATGCATGGCCATAATATTCATAAATGATGCCATGACCAAAAATTTTTGGTGACTTTGTAACTCACTAGTCCTTATTCTTGTTTAATAGGTTTACATCGCGGATGGCTTTGATTGTCGATCTACAAGCTGTTGTAGCACACAGGTCATGCCTTTCCATAGGCCTGTTTTTCTTCCTATCAAACTCGTGAATCTCTACTGTGTTTTGTTGAAACGGATATCCACATTGTGTTTGATGTGTCTACATTTGTCGTGAGTACATTATGGACAAATTTGTATCATTATTGGTGTATGTTCTTCATTGATGTATGTGTGCTGATTAGATTGATGTGGCGATCAATATATATTGATAATCTGTGCAATGTCGATCCTGCAATAAATGTATTTTTCTGGGATGACCTGGTAGGACATTTGCCGAGTACCGAATCTCGGTGAAGGACTGAATAGGCTGGGCACTGAGCTTATTCACCGAGTGCGTAACTCGGCAAACAACTAGTCTTCCCCGAGTTTCAGGCCATCCAAACTCGGCGAACTGGTTGTAGATTAATGTGTAGATCTGCCGAGTTTCATACTCAGCAAACTGGTTGTAGATGTGCCGAGTTTCATACTCGGCAAATTATTTGCCCAGTTGGTCAGACTGTTGAACTCGGCGAAATTTGGCGAATAAGACACTGACACGCGTCTGTCCCTTAATGGATGGAGTTCTGCCGAGTTTGCAACTCGGCATACAGATTGCCCAGTTTCAGTGTTTACCAACCCGGCGATATCTAGCACTGGGCAATGGAGCATCGCCACGCGGCGTGCCCTTATTGGACAGTAAACTACCGAGTGTGGAACTCGGCGAATACATCGCCCAGTTCGGCCTAATGCCCAACTCGGTAGATATTTGGCACTGGGCAATGTTTGCAGGCACGTAGATTATTCCTATTGGGCAAAGTTTAGCGAGTTGGAAACTCGGCAAACAAAGATGCCACGTCGCACTTTCGTTAATGGCGCGTCGAGTCTGACGGCGTAATTCGCCGAGTTCGAAACCCGGTAAACATTGTTTACTTATTCACCGAGTTCGCGCTAGAATGCACTCGGGGGTGTTAATGATTGCCGAGGGTCGTCCAGCCGGGTGCCTTACACCGAGTTTGGAACTCGGCAAAAATTTCGCCGAGTTTTATATGTGCTCTGCCGAGTTTCCTTGGAACTCGGCATTAATGCAGATTCTAGTAGTGAGGTATGCTCATCCACCCCACCTCTCTCTCTCTCCACTTCTGTACTTTGTTTTGATTTTCGTGATTTCGTGATTTGGTTGTTACAGGTTCCAGCTAGAATGGATTTGTAATGAAAGAATGTTGCAGCTTGTACTATGGATGATTGCTATCTTTACATAAATTTGATGAACCTGCCGATTTAGATGGTTATTGGTTGCCCACATGTGTTTCCTGAAGATGTATAAAGCTTCCTTAAGAAATGCGATTCTATCTTAGTCAATAGCATGATGACTGGACACATACTCATATCCACTCATTGGTAAGTCCCCAATCTAGCCTAGGCTCTCTCTCTATCTCCAAAAATCCTGTCTATGGTTGTGTACCTAGAAGGTGTTCGATGAAAGGATTCATTCGTGTCTAGAAAATTCCCTAGCCCCCCCCCCCCCCCCCGGGCGACACGGGCGGCAGCGCAACATCCACCCCTCGAGCGGCTCCCTCTCCTTCCTCCGCCTCCGCCGGCGGCCGGTGCTGCCAGGGGCAAAGCCCCTCACGGTGGCTGGCGGCGGGGCAGCTTCTCCCCTCTCCTTGGCGTGGTTGGTGCGGGGCGGCCGGCCTGGGTCGGAGGCGTCGGGCTAGCGCGGGGCCCGATGGCGTGACGGCGGCGATTCCTGGAGGCGACGGGCGGGCGGTTGCCGCACGGCGACGATGGGGCGGCGGCTGCGTCCCGTGGTGGTGGCCTAGGTCTGGATCGTACCCTCCGGCGGCCGCGGGTGGTGGCGGGGCTCCTCGGTCTTCGTTCTCTACCTCTCTTCTTCTTTGTTTTAATTTCTAGGTTTCATATGATAGATCGTTTATAGGTAGGATGATAATGGCAGCAAAGGTGGCCACTTTCTAGGGTTCATATGGTTAGATGGATGGATGGATGCATTTAGATGGATATTAGTACTTCATCGTGGTAATATTGCTATGGAAAAAATTTGCGGCTGCGTAGCTCACTTTGTTAGTTCATTACTCGATATATGTAATGTTAAACGATGATGGTTCAGGTTGTCTTTCAGTTTGTTGGGGCTACTTGTGTGACTTTCAGTGAGGGAGAAGTCCGACTGTTGTCGTGGGGGTAGCTTGTCCTTCGTTCCCATGTACCAGGCATTTTTGTAATGCACTCGGGAACGAATGGATGAGCGACCATCACCGACGGTTGGAATATCAATGTGACGGTGTGTCCACTATGTGTCCACTATATATACGGTCAAATACCAGTGACGAAGAATGCCGACTGTTGTCGTGGGGGTCGTTCGTCCTCCTTTTCCTCGTGATAGACCTATTGACGGTGCACGAGGAGAAGGAGACGAGTGACCATCATCGATGGTCATAATATCAATGTGAGGGAATGCCCATCATATATACACCACCTGAGATGAGAGTTTTTCAAGGAAGACTCGACAGACTGAAAGACAACCCGTGCTGAACAGTGATCAATTTTTAATCTTTTAGTTATGAACAGGATGAAGCTCTACTATAATGCTAGTTATTTTTCAAAGGACACTCGGTAAAGTTTTTTTAATGAAAATGTGAAGCGAGTTTTTTTAATGAAAATGTGAAGCTAGTTATTTTCTGAAATGCAAATGTGATTTTGCAGAAACACCTCCGGGTGGCCTATGTTTTGCCGGAATGTTGATTCATTTCCGTTCCCGCAAACTTCAGGCGCTCGATATGTCCTCTTTTAGCAACAGTCATGCCGAATTTTTTTTGGATTTCAGCATGACTTTTATTATAAAGTAGGAAATATGAAGTGCCTGTGATTTGCCGTTGATTTTTAATCTTTGAATCATGAACACAGAAAATGTCTGACGACGAGGAGATCCCTGAGTGCTATATCTGCACCGACAATAGGGGTATATGCGACCATTATCATAACCTAGACAACGGTACGTCCTTCACCGTCAAGCAAAAGGAGGACTTTAAAATTATTACGGTATGTAAAGACGGCATATTTTTTTTGTAATGAAGTATGACGTGTGCTTTTTTGCTTTAATTAACCTGTAATTTTCTTTTGTACAATTCAACTAGTGTGTTCCCTGCCATGCAAGACTCCATGTCTTGGACAAGTTCCATTTCAAAGAGAAGAAGAGTACGGAGACTAAGATAGCTCACCTAAAGATGGACCATTACACTTTTGATGTTAAGGTAAAAATGGAGTAGATCACACATTTTTTAGTTGTTCTTCTTGGAGAACATTTTGCAAGGCGTATGGGTTTGAGGAGGACATGAATATTACCTTCGATCTTGGTCATGACGATGATCGTGATAATAATATCAAAATTTGGGTGCATGCGGATCACTTGATTTCAGTTCTACCTCCAGATAAGTTTGTCAACAAATTTGTTATGTAATTTATATTGATTATTGAAAAGTATTTGGTACTCATCCCGACTAAACTTATTAATTTTTAATTATCAGGTTATTTCTCTGCTCCAAAAACTCCACTGTAGATAGTAGATCGGACCTACTACAGTTATGACTCCGAGCTTACTTGGTTGGAGAAAAATCATCCGATCTCATTTATTCATGATGTTCAGCATTATAAGATCAATTACAGGATTGGGAACAGTTATCATGGATATGTGCCACTAGTGCACAAGTTGAACCATTATAACATCACTTCAACCTACTTTGTAAAAAAAATTACTATTGTGTCACTACTACATCTTTTTCATACATTCTTCTTAAGCAAAACTAGTTTGCTAACTATGTTATTATTACTTATGTTCTTCAATAGGTACTCCCGCCAGAGACCATGCCTAAAATGATGTTTATCAAAGGTGATTTGCATATGGTTAGCTTACGGCAAATCTCGATGAGTTACCATGGTAAATACACGATATGTCGAAGTGAAGAAACCCTGAAAATCAAAGGATGAAGAAACGCAATAAAAACATCCATGCTACCACTTGGAGACGAATACTTGTGCATCCCACAAGTTGGAGATAGGTCGGTCTGTATTCTTCAATGGGGAGATGCATGAGTTCACCTTTTTTATGCTATTTTACCTACGACAGAGCAGTAGTTAGTGTTGGTAACTTGTGATAACTTGGTCACTTGCTAGTTTGTTGCTAGAATGATGAAGAGTTGTTCAACTAGTATGATAACAACTAGAATGATGAGGAGTTGTTTTTCTGTTTTATGACATTTTAACTCGACGTGATTAAGATGATGATGAGTTGTTATATGACATATATTAGATTAAAGTAGATGGATGCAAGAGACCAAGTTGAATTAGAGGAAAATATGATGTTGCGATCGCAACATCATATTTTCCTCTAATTCAACTTGGTCTCTTGCATCCATCTAATTTAATATAAATGTTGTTTCTTCCATAATTTTTACTAATGTTGTATATTAATATGTATAATCGCGTGAAAATACAATATAAATATAAAAAAGAAATACGCGTGATTAGTAGTAGCGCTGGTTACAGACACGCGCTGCTAATAGTTAGCAGTAGCGCGTTTAGAGAAACACGCTACTGATAGTTTAGTTACCAGTAGCGCTGGTTGACCCACGCTACTGCTAACAGTTAGCTGTAGCCCCGTAGCAGTAGCGCGGGCAACCGCACTACTGCTAGGCATTATTCCCGCGCTACTGCTAGGGTTTTCCCTAGTAGTAGATGGAGAGATACTTTTAGGCCCCTCTCAGTGTGACGGTATCCATCATTTTCTGGACCGACACAACATGATTTGAGCACGGCGATGCCGGAACATGGAAAGGAGAATGGAGAGAAAAAACGGTAATGAGGAAACTGGCACATTGATCAAGTCATTGATTCACAAGAATCCCGATAAATCTCACCTCAGGTTTTGTAAAGTATCGCGAAGAAAAAGGATTAGCATCATGTTAACTACATGTTCACTTGATAATTATTCGTGCGGGTATAAGGGTTGGTACGGATGTTCATGGTTCCACTATTGATCATTGAACAAAGAAGTTCCCATCATGTCTATACTTTATCAAACCTGTGGGGTCACACGCTTAACTGTTATTGATCTGTTGGGTTATGAGCTTCAAAGAAAATCACCGAAGAAGTTTTGGAGATGTTGAAATTATTTTAGAGAGAGAGAGAACCGGAAGTGTGTCAGAGAAAACATGATATAATATAACCTGGAGACTGAAAGAGATCTCGGGTAGATAGAATGAACAACCTAAAGCACGGGAAGGTTCCAGAATTTTCGGAACCTCCCATAGGTGCTAGGGGCTCCATGGGCCAGCCACATAGAAGGCCTATATCAGGTCAATCGCATGTGCCTTAGAGGCCCATTAGGGGGCGCCCCCTAGCCTTGGCAACCAAGCTAGCTTTGTGTGGCTAGGGTTGGGGTGGGGCCTACTCCTTCGGTGCGCCACTCCTAGGGGAAGGGAGCAGTTCCTCAACTCTCCTTCCTCAGCATGCGCCTATATATAGTGGAGGGAGCAGCCCTTCTAATTGCATAATTTCCTGGAGCAAGGGTTGCCCCGCTCTCTCGTTCTCCACCGGAATAATTCCGTTATGCCGCAAGGCTGCCCCGCTCAAACGTTCTCCACCGAAATAGTTCCGTTCCGCTGCAAGGCTGCCCCGCTCCCTCGTTCTCCACCGGAATAGTCCTGTTATGCTGCAAGGCTGCCCCCCTCCCTCGTTCTCAAACGGAATAGTTCTGTTACACCGCAAGGCTGCTCCACCCCCTTCTAGTTCTCTGACAATGCTAGGTTCTGGACGGCGAAACGTTGTTGGCTCGCTGACATCGTATGTGTGGATACCAGCGAATAGATCGTTCTCTCGGTCTTTGTTCGAGAAAGATATTCTCGCGGTTGGGAGACTGTAAATCCTAGTTGTGAGAATCTGCACTAACGATTTTCACCAACTCGTCTTCCGTGCAACTCTAGTTGGTAAAGGTACAAGCTAACAACATCTCCATCTTCATAGTGTTCTGGGTTTGATTTGTAGGAGATGATTTTTTTTTTGTTTTCCACCATGTTTCTCAACGGCCAGGTCCCCAATGGTCCTTCACTTCTCAAAACCATCATTCCTACTTTTTCTGTTTTTTCTGAAACTTTTTTGGGTATTTTCCGGATAATGTAAAACAGCAAAAAAATACTAACACTAGACATTGAATTAATATGTTAGTCCAATAAAAATCATGCCCATAGTGTTTTAAAGTGGTAGCAATATAGCATACCGATATGTGGTCATCGAGTATGTGAGCTTGAGCTTACATGATCTAAGATGAATAGTAAATCCAAAAATATATCAAATAAACATAAAAATTGATTTTTTACAAGAAACATTGATGTTTTTTCTACATGCGTGCATAATTTCATGTTGGAATCATATTTGTAGAGGTGTGGGCAAAAACATCGATGCTCCAAAAAGAGTGTTTTTTGGAAGCATTCCGGAGCATCATTTTTTCCCACACCTCTACAATTGAGATCGGGATTCCATCACGAAAATTTGCATGCATGTAGAGAAAACTTCAATCTTTCTTGCCAAAACATTTTTTCTGAATTTATTGTTCATCCGAGATCATGTGAGACCGAGCTCACTATAGCAATTTCGATCGAACATGTGATACATATAACTTTCGACCACTGGCGGAGGCCTCCGGTGGACAAGGTGTGGCGCCTGCCATACCTTAATCGGTTTCAAAAAAAATATTATATATGTGCACATCACATTTTCCTGGTCACTCAGTCGCTTGCTAGGCTAAATGGCTAACTAGTGTTCCCGTTCAGATGGGCCACGAGCTGCTGGGCCACAGGACAGGAGGTGCATCGCTTCGCACAGGTCGTTCACGAGCCAGCTCGAAAACGAAACGCACACGGACAAACCTAGCACTCGGGCACTCGGCCAAACGTAGCACAGCGGCGGCGGCGGCTAGCCTGGAGGACGGGACGGTCGACTGCAGGGGCAGGTGTCGACCAAGCAGACGCCTGGGCGCTGCCGCATCGGGCGCACTGCCCAAGGAGCCACTTCTGCACGGAGCGGCGGCTGAGGGTGGGGATAGCGGGCGGCGTCAAGGAGCGACAGTGCAGACGCATAGGGGCACGGGGTAGCGCCAGTCCACTTGGGTTCTAGGCAGCGCTGCAGCGAGCTTCGCGTCCATCACGGCTGTCGGCCGGTACAGTGTCTGGTCACATTTGTCATCAGCAGAGAATGCAGACAAAGGAAAGAGGCTAGCAAAGACAATGGAAAAGGGGGGGGGGGGGGGGGGGGGGGGTATATTTTTCTGAAATTGAACAATTTGTATCATGCAATTGTAGTAATTTCAGTATTTCAGTGATAATTTGGTGCTGTGAATTGCAGATTTGACAAAATATTCCGACGTATTTGGTAGTGGCAGCAACTCGAGTCCAAGCACGCGCGAAAGTGTTAATGTTTCCGCACATGCCAACTCGAATCAAGATCAATTGAATTCCATGGAAGTTGAGCACGGAAATTTGACTGTGCATTGTTAGTGTGTATTGATTGTTCCGATTTGAATAAAAATATTCTATTTTAAGAGTTTGCCCCACCTTAAAAAAAATTGGCATCCGCCTCTGCTTTCGACCAAGAAATAATTCGTCAGAACATACCAATATGCGTTATAGTTTCTAAGGTCTCATCATGGTGGGTTTAATGTTGAAAACGGATTTTCCATTGCACCGATTGATTGAGATTTAAAACAATTAAAAAAAATTAAATGGGGAGAATCTTGGATGACTAACAACTTTTGTCCCCTAATACATCTTTACATGCATGCATGTGCATGTCGGACAAATTCAGAATGTTTACCATATATCACGGTCCTTGAACTTATGTTCCTGAATATTCTACAAATTTGCTTACCTGATAATACACTAGAAACCACTATTAAAATATTATTTAAACATTATGCTTTACAGGTAGCTATCATGATATTTAATGTTATTAAAATATACACGAACAAATGAACCTATGCACTATATAATTTATGCAATTATTATCAACAAGTATCTTAAAGATAACTTTTGTGGTACGCATTACAATCATATAAGAGAACACTACAGTTAGGGTTTAACAACATTGTTATGTGATTACACCTAAAAAATATATCATTATGTGCTTAACTATGTCAACTAAATAATAGAAATTATACTCGTTAAACTGTACTATGATAAAAATAAATTTAAATAAGTACAATTGTTTGGTATAAAAATAATTGTTCTAAGGGTCCCAAATTTATTTGGACGAACCTGTAGAAACACAACTCCCGTTGTCGCCATTGGCCAAGCCCATGTCGGTGACTCGCTACAGAAAATATTGTTTCTCTCGTAAACAAGGCATTACCTTTTGTTGCTCAACCGCAAAGATTCATCCAACACCTGTCGATGTGCATGCGGGACGCTCCAACGTGTCGTCGTAAAAGATTGACAGTGGTTTTCTCTCGTGTACTCTGTCGCAAGTTGCAACCAAGCTCGTGGCCGTTGTGATTGTGGATGCATATATGTAATGAGTGAATGCAATCAATCAAGGACGGAATGGTGAAGAGTATATCCAATGGTGCGATGACCATGCCGAGATCTCTAGGTTTTCCATTTGCGTTGGCGCTGGCCTCTCCACTTGTTGTATGTTGTGCGTGTGCCTGTGCATAGATGATATCGGTTGACGAGATAGGAAGTGAGTACACTTACGAGGGTGTGAGCACGATGCCGATGGCCGCCAGATTCCTAAGGAAGCCTACCAGGGCAACCTAGTCATTGAGACTGACTGTATTTCGATTGCGAAGGAACTGCAGGTTGGGGGACAGAATTGTTATGTCTGCTTTTCAGACGTCAGCGACATAAAATACACGGCGACGAGTTTCAACATGATGAGTGTCAATGTCGTTTACCGAAGCAAGAACAAACTGGCCCATGAGCTTGCGGCCAGAGGCAGGCGAGAGGGAAACCAGCTGATCATCGCGGATGTGCCGGAAGAACTTCGTCCGCTCATGCTATCTGAAAGATCCATGTAGATGGGATTTGTATTTGGGTAGTCATTCTAAAAAAAAAAGATTCCTAAGCAAGCCGACGATACTCGTGACAACTTTTGTGCTGACACCGCCATGCTTATTGCTTCCCATTCCGCTCGCACCTGGCCTCCCTCGTCTCACGCTGCCGAGAGGGAGAGAGAAGGTCGGAGCGATTTCTTTGACCTATGGGGATTGTTTCGTGTCATCTTTATGGCGTTGGTAGTCTCGACCTCTTTCCTCCTTTTCTTTTCCTCTCCACAGGTTTACAGTTGATTCTCCACATTGTTACATTCTCATATATATAATATGGTTCGAACATTATTTTTTCCACTGCGAAAGCATGAGCGTGGCTACACGCACTCGATCTTAGCTGTGTCGAGCATAGAGGTTTTAATTACATGAATTTATTTAAACTAAACGATGAATAGTTTTAAACAAGTGATTCCAAATTTAAGAAAAAAATGCGAAATAGGTTTCGGATCTATTGCGAAAGTTCATCAGAAGTACAAAAGACTTCCAACTATCAGAAAAAAGGACACCCAATATAATAAAAATTACATTGTGGTCCCTAGACAACCGAACAATGTCGCCACTCCCCTACTAAACAGGCCTGACCTTGTCGCCGCAATTATCGTGTGTTGAACCCTTGAATCAATCTCAAGCGTGACATCAAATGTCACCACTACGAGCGCGGGGCAAGAAAACCTAGCATTGCTGCTCGAAAAAGACGTCGTGAATCTTTGCTAGAGCTCCGCTTATCTGTCCTAACGGACGAACTCGAAGTCCGGAAGACAAGCTCGAATATGAGATGCCGCCATCCACCTGAACACCTTCGTGCACTACTCGGTATGTACATACAATTTTCAAATACACGGTGAACATTTCTTTGAAATACACGATGAACATTTCTTGGAACTGCTTGCCCCAGTCGGCACGCCGCCACCACCCTGACGGGGCACGCCGGGGGAAGGTCGACGTGGCCTTCCGTCCTCCGTCCCCGACAACCATCACGACGAGGACGAGCGCATCGAGCCAAGCAGCGCGTGCATGGCGAGCAAGGTGACCACGCAAGGCGGAGGTCTGCAAGCTCCAGCGCGAGCGCGCGCACGCGGATGTTGGTGACGAATACGCCACCAGCCGAACTCGGTGCGTACCTCGTGCACGAAGATCTCCGCCTCGGTCGGCCAAGAACCTCCTCACGCCGTGGCAGTCGAGGCGCTCTCTCATGGAGGCGGACGGCATGTAAATCTTTTTTTTTTTACAATGGCGTCATGTAGACTTTGAGCGAAATCGTGTAGACTTTGCATGCGCATATTTTCGGTACTTGCATCTTTTGATCCGTCCACTTCGATTTCCCTTTTTTCTAATTTAATTAGCTATTATTCATCTGTTATAAGAAAATAAGTGGAAATTATATACCATGCGCCCGCTCCGATCGGGCTACTGCAGTTTCTTTAAAAGAAAATGCCACATAGTTCCACCGAAATACCATCAGAGTTCTGTTTATTTTTCTACTGCAAAAGAATGACTTGGAAGGACCTCGTTATCTCAAAACAAAAGAAACAACAGAAAAACCTTCTGGTGACCATTCAATTTATACTAGCATGCATCCATGCATGCCGTGTTAGATCCCTTCACAAAGGTGAGCTTCGCCAGATAGCTGCTTTCGGCGAAATCGTGTAGGCTACGGTGAGGCCGAGCCCCTCCTTCATTCTCGGCGCCGCTTGCACCTTTATTAACCATATTTCTGCAAGTGCTAGAGTCCTGCACCCGAACAAAACATATATTTTATCAGCAAGTGTCGATGATACTGCTCACAATGAAATGCTATGAAACAATGTGATCCACACAAACCTGCAGAAGTTGGAGCATTTGCTCCTCGATGGTACCGCGCATGGCCAGGGTCTCAACATTTATTGGACGGGTTGCACCCATTCGATGCGCTCGACTAATAACTTGTTCCTCCATACTAATCAGAGAAAAAAGGGCTACCCGTCAACACCGGTCCGTCATACACAAACAAGTAGCGACAATTTGATAGCTAATAAGACATCCCCCCCCAAAGGGTTAACCGAAGTGCCAAATACCAGCAGGAATACAAATTACCCATGGTTGATAGATGTAAAGCAGGACAACATATAGTCCATCTAAAGCAGGACAACATAGTTACTGAATGCATAACATTTGGTAGTTAATTTTAAATTTTTACGTTTATGCGCATCCGATCAAAAGCATATGTACCTATTATATTTTGATGCACGCCCAAAAAAGAAAGCATGTTACTCCCTCCGTTTCTAAATACAAGTCTTTTTAGAGATTTTAGTATGGACTACATACAGATGTATATAGACATAGTTTATAGAGTGTAGATTCACTCATTTTGCTCCGTATGTAGTCCATACTAAAATCTCTAAAAAGACTTATATTTAGAAACAGAGGGAGTAGTAATTGAGCAATTAGATTACCTCCTATCCCATATTGGTTCCATCAGAAAAACATGATTCACAAAACTCAAATCAAGGCCCAGTGCTGCAGTGCCATCCATCAGTAAAGCCATGCATGTTGGATCCTCTTTATACTTCGTCAATGCACTTCTCTGAAAAAGAATTATGGCAATACCCAGATCAGTCACAAAATGTTTTGTGAGTTATGCCAAGGAGACTTTAACATAATTTCCCTAATTAGCCAGAAAATTTTGTTCAATTTTAAAAAAGCAGGACGTGCAGTGTAGTAGGAATTGGGAAGCAAGCAGGTACTGTAGAGAGGTAAACATCAGGCCATCAGAGTAGTGAGACAGAAGGGGAGACATTACACATCAAGGGACAGGGTTGGGAACAAGATTGAGAAACGCAATATCAATGATCAGCAGTAAGGTTCACCAAGCCAAAAAGGCCAAAAAAAAAATTGGCATATCTCAGTTAAATAGAAATGTTGCCCTTGGGGGAGAAGATAAGCACGCCATAGCAATTTCACCCAGTAACCTAGATATGTGCTACAGGTATAAAGAAGAAAGAAGAATAACACATACCTTAGTGCCTAAGGGCATGGGGCTGTACATTCCAGCATATGTTATTCCAGCAATAGTCAGCTGAACAGAAGGAGACCATTAACCAACTAATTCATACCAAGTAAAAGACAAGTATGGGATTTGCAATTTACCTGCTGCTCAATCACATGAATATGCTCCAGAAACTGAGAGAATATAATTACTTTGTCAGGCAATGCCTGTGGTAACCTGGTCTGCAGGTTATTATCATCTTGGTAAGACGATGTAGTAGCAAGACCAGCACCAGTGGTTACGTTAGTCGAGTGCACATGTTTTATGTTAGCTTCTCGCAAACTTCTCAACTTCTCGATCAAATAAGCAACTTTGCTGCTAGTGGTCGACTGCCAATCTGGATCCCAGTCATCCTGCATAAAATGGAGAAAATAAATACTCCGGGAACAAAGTGCCAGAAGAAATTGCATGGCATCACATAGCTCTGAGTACAGACCTGCTTATATGAAGGCTGCAATTCAATTAGATCCTTTGGGACTGGCCATTTTGGGTTTGGATTTTCTGGACGTGCACGAGTTTCAGGAGACTGCATCTCGTAGTTGTTATCACATTCTATGCATTTCTCACTATCCAAAGCTACACAATCATGGCACAGCAGATGCCGACAAGGTGTTATAACAGGTAAGCGGCACCAATCATGACACCTGAAGATAGCAATATGAATGTTTGAGCAAGTCAGATTATCTGATTGATAGACAGTATGCTTTAGTTATTATTTAACACTTCCATACCTGATACAATCGGTACCATTTAAAAGGGCAAATCTTATGGATTGATATTCCTCTGAAGAAGGATCAAGACCCCCCTGCATCAACTCATCCATAGTTTCTTGTATATCATGACCGGCCTCTGCTACTTTAATATGCCCAGCAACACAGCAAGACAACCGGACATTCTTTATAGTAGTAGTACGGAATTTCCACTGCTTGGGATTCAGAAGTGATTCAACATGGGAAGGGTCATTCCAATCAGCCATCAGTATATTCCGGCGAATAGTAACAACCAGTTCATTGTAACTTTTTGCATGCCCCTCGCTGAAGTCTACGAATGTTATTCTTTTTATGCAAGGAGGGATGTTTTTGAGATCTGCTTTTCTTGCACTAATCATGGACCTCCGAAGTAGCTCCACAAGACGAATGCGCCCCTCTTCCATTTGGGCCTCAAAGGGCCTATGAATTCCAGACTCCCATGAGTGGTAGTTTTCACCATAAGCTTCTTCATGAAGAAACTTGAGCATGGGGTGAAGATGAGCAACCTGACTAGTTGGTGTGTTCGGTGTAGGCGTACCAGTTAAAATCCACCTGTTTGAAGCAA
Source organism: Elymus sibiricus (assembly GCA_039707655.1). Classification (NCBI taxonomy): domain Eukaryota; kingdom Viridiplantae; phylum Streptophyta; class Magnoliopsida; order Poales; family Poaceae; genus Elymus; species Elymus sibiricus. The sequence goes on from CM077667.1 coordinate 493,739,051, forward strand.
CCAAAGAAACGGCCATCTGCAATTTGTTTGTCAGGGCGAGACTGGAACCTAAAGTGTGCCCTTCATCCAATATTACCCTAAACCAATGGATCTGCTTTAAAACACTTTTCTTATTTGGTCCCCATTCTGCGCTTAATCTGCTAAATGTGGTTATGACAATATCATAGTCCCAAGCAAGGATGTGAGCAGGCGGCCTTTTATGATCTCCCCATGCATAAACATTAAGTGTATCCGAAGAGACATGACGTTGTATTTGTGTTGTCCAGTGATCAATTAAATTAGCAGGCACAACTATCAAGGTCGCCCTAGATAAATATAACCTCACTAAATCCAGCGGTTTTTCAAGAGCAATTCCAAGCGCAGCCGAGTCGAAGGCCAAATCATCAAGCATAGATGGATAATACCACCGAGTTACACCTTTCTCAATCTTCCTCACAAGACCGAAAGCTTGAAATAACTTGAAATATGGGCGGGCACCCTTGCCTGTGGTTGCACGTGCATCTAGAACTGGACGTGTCAAACCAACTGATTCCATTTCGAGATGTTTCCTGAGAGGAAGTTGTGCCAACCACAATAAAGCCTTCTTGGTTTCAGAGTTGATCAAAGAAATATTCTCTTTCAATATGTTTGCGAAAAATGATACATTCTGCTCATTTCCCGGCAGCGCATCTTTCTTGTAAAATCCTGGCAAATAGGTTATCCTTCTCTTGACATCCCAGGATTCCTCTGAAGCAGTGCATGTCTTCCGTGCAGCATCGGTATTCATACTGCAAAACCATGCCGTGGTAGAATCAAGAACACTTCCATCTGATAACCTCCGCCACTTTCTGCAACCATCACACTGAACCCATGTCTCACTTAACTCAGACACGGTGCCTCTCTTCCTTTTACTGCCAACTGAATCTTTGCTGTAAGCATCCATGAGGTTTTTCCTGACACTTTTCAAGTTTTTCGTGACCTTTAGTACTTGAGTAGCTGGTGTTGGATGTGGATTGCATGATTCTGGTGACTTCTCACTTGAAACATGCATGTTGATCGTTGATAGGCCAGGGTCTACTAACCTGCCTCTCTTTCTTGCTGACCTTGTACTGGGAACAGAGTCACCATTATGTGATAGCTCACTTGAACATGGATCTTCTTTAACAACATCCTTCCCCATGAGTCTTTTTGATTCAGACAAACTGTTTGAACAGTTGCTGGTGTTGAATTCATAGTATCCATACTTTTTATCTGGTTTATGAGTGCACCACTTTATATCCACCCCTCTTGGAGGTTCTGCTAACGTTCCATGCGTTTTGAGAATAAGAGACAATGCAGTCACTGTCTTCCCTAATCCAGGTTCGTCACAGAACATACCTCCACAGAAATCGTTTATGGTTGGAGCAATCCCAGTGAATATTTCACCAGAGGTAACATTTATGAAGAAAGGAAAGCCATCCTCAGTGCAGAAATTCTTGCACAGAGGATGCGCTAAGGGCTCAGGGTTTTGCTCTCGCCTCAACATCCATTCGACAGCCGCCTCTTGGTGAGGAAAAAGCTTAAGCTTCATACAAGGCATAATAGAGGCAGCAAGAGTCCTTAGGTGATGACAAGTAGCTGCCACTCTTATCAAATCCCCAGGTTTAAGGCGAATCAGCACCTTATTCAATATATCATCAGGGATAGACCAGATACCTATCTCAACCGATATAACATCGGGTATTATTGTTGTTATCTGCATCCCCTTCTCCACCCTAACACTGGGGAGAACTTTGAAAATTTCATGCAGGTCAAATGACTTGTCGTTATTCGATACAGATGGTATCTGATGAAGCTCGCAGCCAAGGACATGACAGTCGGTGCAGTTCCAAATATACTGGTCATCAGAATGTGTAATGTCATGAGAATTCCAGTCAAAAGCAAGTAAAGCAGTCCTAGCATCCCAGTTGCAACTGCAAAAGAACATTGCCTTAGACTAGGAGTTAAGCGGCATCAACAGGAGAACTGCTGAAATAGTAAAACGAACCTACACGCAGAGATGCTGTACTGATCAACCATGTGCATAATACGATAGCTAAAATTAAATGCAGCAACCGTCTGGAATTAGGAAGCCACCTTCACTAATTTTTGAAATTCTGCGGAGATAAACCCACAAGCTTTTTATTAATTTGAGTCAAATCATGGTGATCTATCAACATCTGAATTGCAAAAACTCCGATCACAACTTGAGATGGAAGGCAAGTGGATTACTGACTAGGAAGTACCCTAGCAAATTTGACGCATAACTGACTAGGGAGTAGCAAATGCAGAGAACACAGGAGGACGAAATTTCTCAAGCTTCAGATCACAGTTGCAGTAACCCGAGTTACAATAGGCAGCGAGCTAATAGTAGTAACAGACTAACAGTGCTAAATTGATCGCACAATGCAGAGAGAACCGACAGTAGCAGTAATAAATTCCCCGCGTTAGAAGCCTGTAACCGCGACAAATCCCCACTAAAATGACAAAATCTTGCCTGCCCCACACCCCACCAGGCTCTACACATTGATCCGAAGTAGACGATCGATCGTGGCAATTGAAATTCCACCGGGCAGAGCCAGGGGAAACAGATGCAGGGGACGGGGGGACGACGGCACTGACCTGAGGTGCTTGAACACGGCGGCCGCGGAGGAGGAGCGCGAGCGCGGGAACTGCCAGCCGGACCAGGCGGCGACGGGGAGGTACACGTCGACGAGCACCACCGCCCGGGCCTCCTCCGTCCCCCTGGCCACGACCCGGAGGACCCTGCCCTCCACCTCGACGCAGCGCGCGGCGACGAGGGCCCGCAGCTGGCGCACGACGCTGGTGCCGCCGCCGACGGTGGCCCACCACTTGGCCGAGCCCCGAGGGGTGAGGCCCGGGCGGGCGCCCGCCGCGTCCTCGGGGAGCGGCGCGCAGGCGGAGAGCGGGCAGGGGGCGAGCGGGCGGAGGGATTCCGAGTCCGAGGCCGGCACGGAGACCACCACGCGCAGGTACCCGCCCAGCCTCCGTTGCGCGGGCGAGGCGCCCCCGCCGCCCGCGGCCACTACGACGGCCATGGCGGGCGAATTAGCCGGTTCAGGGCGGGGAGTGGATTCTAGGGTTAGGGGTCTAGTGATCTCGCATTGGGGGGAGTCCGGGGGTGCGACGGGTCGCCGCCGCGGCGGATCGCGAGGGAATTTCGGCCTGATTTCGGATTGGAGTCTGGGGCGGCGAGGTGGAGGTGGGAGAGGGAACGGCGGCAGAAGAGGAGAGGAGACGAGGGGATGGAGGCGTGGCGTAACGACCGGGAGACCCACGCGGGGCGGAGGTCCGGTGGAGTATAAAATAAAATAAATCTCTTCGCGGTTGAGCCTCGAGCGGATCGGGTGTGTGTTTATGACGGGTGGGGACGGCGGGTTTGCGGGGCCCGGTGGCATGGTACTTTTTTACTGGGCTGCGTAGAGGACGCCAGAAGGGCGATTCGAGGTGGGCTTGCGTTGGTTTGCGAGGGGGTCTGTGCCAACAATATGGGCCGGGTGCTGTTGGTGTCGGGTACGGACGAGGCCCGGCACTTCCCTCTCCGGGCCCGTTCTCTAACCCACAAGGCCGCCATCAACACGCAGAAAACAAACACAAGTCAGAAAGCACCCGAAGCCCCCGCACCATATGTGTGTGCACTCTGCACTTCATTTTTTCAGTACAAAAATAGAAAGACCATTACCGAAAAGGGAAATTTTCACTTTCGGTTCATCAAGTTTCGTCGAAGTGTAGGTTCGACACCTCGGCTTCTGAACCAGTCAATTTGGTTCCTCGAGTGTCTGCGTCGTTAGGTTTGTTTCGGTTTTTGTTGTATTCAAGGTGGCCGTAACGGTCGCCCGTTGTGGTTTTGCACGCGTGAAAGTAGAGCCAACAGTTTTCTAAGTATAAAAAAGAAAAAAAAACCCATAGTTTTATTGGTATTTTAGAGTTCCTTCCGGGCAAAACTAGAAAAATGCATGCATTCAAATTAAAAACAACCAAAAGCTAGGTAGCACTATTGTTTTATTTGAATTTTTCTAGATTTTATGCTATTTAGAATTCATAGGTTTTTTTAGGACTTCTCTACAATATTCACGAACTTATATATCTATGTATTTGGTTTTGATAGTATTTTAATCACGTAGTAATGTGTAAGAATCCCTATCATAGTGTCATTAATATATGAAGGTTCAAGAATGTTTATTTTTTCATGTTGAAAAACCAAACTTTGACTTTTTAAAGAACCTTGCAATAACTAGGTGATAACCCTTGCGTTGTTGTGCGAATTGGTTGATGGAATTTTTGGTTGATAACATGTGAACCAAACTTAAAAATATTTGATTATGTATAGACATAGCTATATTTATTGATATAAGTAGAACAATGAACTGCAAAATATTTTTCCATGCATGATTGAATGTTGTGGTGGGTCATTTCCCTGAATGATTGCATGTTGAGGTGTGCCTTATGGTGAGGTGGCATGCTTGCAAGTTGAGATAAAATCAGTTAGTGAGGATGACTCTCTTAAGTATATCATACAATTTGCACGTATTTTCTTACCATGTTAGGGATGGTCTTAACCGATCTGCAGTAGGACATGCACGTGTTGAAGTGAAGTCAACAAAATATGCAATAAAGTTAAACCCATCAATATTGTAGGTAATTCATTCAAAAATAAATAAAGGTATATATATTGCATAAAGTTGGCCATATTTCTAAAGTGGTACTAACATTTTGAGGTTCAAAAAGTAGAAACAACAAAAAGTTAGATCATGCCATGAGTTTATAAGAGGGTTTCTGATTTTTTTGCAATCAGAAATCCAAAGAAAGTTTTGATGGCTTCCCTTGCATATTCATGAACTTTCACCATTTATGTATTTGCTTTTACTGGTAATATGTTTTTTACTCACAAGACTATGATGTGTGAGAAGCATTGTCATGTTCTCATTAAAAAAAACTACCTTTATTGTGGCGAGGAACCAAAACTGGGCGATTTTGATACATGAAGGATCAAGAATGTCCGTTTTTCCGACCTTTTTTTTTTGTGCGGACCTTTTATCCTTATAAGAATACTAACCATACCATCATTTTCACATGGCTACCATGTGCGAGAAGCGATGCCATCATTCAAAACTACTTTTAGAGTGCAGGGGAATCAAAACTATATTGTTTTGATATATGACAGATAAAAATATGTATGTTTTTGAAGTTGAAATAGCAGGCCTTCACTTTTGGAACAGCTAAATTATAGTAAATGACATTTCTCCTTGTAAGAATACTAACCATATCACACAAACCTTTTTTTTTTTTTGCGAGAAAACACCCGATCTATTCTTTTTCAAATATGATAGTACAATGAACACCTGAAATAATAAAAATTACATCCATATTCATATAAGATAGATCACACAACTTTGTATGGATTGAGTCACCGAAAATCCATGGACGCATTTATTTATTACATTTAAACGCGTTGCAAATATTACAACAAACTTGGGACGTCTTACGGAAAAACATCGATACCTCAAAAAGAAATATCAATACCCGCATCAGCTCAATAACGAACAAATAATAAGACCCTTTTTTCACCTAAAAGGCAGACGAGATGAGAAGACAAATAGGACGTGTGGTCACAATATTACGTACGCACGCACGCACGCTTTTACCGTGCAATCAAAGCGCCGAAATGAACCACACGCTAATTTACGTACGCACGCTTTTTTTTTTCCATGCGCCTTTACGCTTGGCGCACGTACGTGCTCGTGAGTCGTGGCCTACTTTGGCTGGAACTTGGACCTGATGCTCTCCACCACGCCGCCGTTGATCTGCAGCGCCCGGGCCAGCACGTCCGTGGGCACCGCCGGCGCCGCCCCGAACAACGCCTCGCCGAACCTCTGCGTGCCCGGGAGCTGGCTGTCGAACGCCGAGATCGCCACGGCGGGCGCCTCGCCGACGCTGCGCTCGTAGTGCATCATGCCGCGCGGGAACACGAAGACCCCGTCCTTGGGCACGGCCCGCGTGATGTGCCTGCCGGCGGTGGTGACGAAGCCCACCTCCAGGGTCCCCTGGGTGACGAAGATGATCTCGCTGGCGCGCGGGTGCGAGTGTGGCGGGTTCGTGCCGCCCCACGGCGCGTAGTCGACGCGGGACATGGACACGCCGAGGGTGTTGAGCCCCGGGAGCCTCTCGACGTCCGCCGCGGTCACCACGGAGCCCATCGGGTTGCCGCCGCCGTAGACGTCGGCAGCGCTCGCCAGCCCGGCGTAGAAGAAGTCGTCCGCCGTCACGTTCTCCGCCCGCTTGCATGGGTACCCGTTCACCCTCAGCGCTGCACGCACACACACGCAACACGCATGCATTCAGGTCAGTAGTCGATCGTTCATGCATGCATTGCATGCACAACGAAATGAGAATTGGCCGTCAGTCACTTACGGCCCTCGAGGGACTTGTAGTCGGCGACGCAGAGGTCCTGGAGCATGCCGGGGTCGCCGGCGAGCGTCGACGGCGCGGCACCAAGCGCCAGGAGGGCGGCGCAGGCGGCGAGGAGGACAGCACAAAGCCTCGCCATGACCACTAGTTGGTCCCTCAGTCCTTGCACCTCGCTTGCTCGTGAGTTAGTGAGCTGTGGGTAGTTATAGATGAGGAACTTTCGGCTTGGTGAAGAGGGGGTGCTTGGGAGGTGGTATTTATAGATGTGATGGCAGTAGGTTAATTAAGTCCTAATGGAGACGCGTGAACGATGGGTCTATCTGTCATGTCTCAGGTGATCAGTACAGTTAATGACCAATCAAGTGTGAGCTAGTAGAAGAAGAGGAGGCTACATACGGATGTGAAACATAGGCTTTGGGAAACTGCACGACACCCTAACGGGTGTGGCTATCTTATATATATATATATGGGTACACATAGGTGTACAATATAGACTACAGAAGTATACACAGAGGCTACGTATTTATACAGTCTAACACGAGCTTGATCGATCGTTTGGGTCGGTGGAGTTTGTTAGGCGATGCACGTAGTACGTGGGAGGTGCGACGGTGAGCAGTGCTTAATACTTCCTTTTCAGGACAAACATTGTTGCTTGTCACGTTAACAGACGATCCAAACCATATCGTACGTACGAACTATCCATGCAAAACTGTCACGCATGCATGCATATACTCAACTCGCGTGCATGTCTCTTTCCTTTTTATTTGATGACGTGCAAGTGCACGTTCGCATGTGTTTTGTGTATGGGCCTATTGAACATATAAATGTGGCTGGATTGCTAGGCAGAACCAATGGCTTCACATCGCTCTATAAACACTATGAATAGTGCTCGTGTCGCCGCCTGTTAATTCGGTGCCCCGCAGGGGGTATTTTTGTCATTTCACGCATAGGCATATAAAGGCCAAGCAGCGTAGAGAAGTGAGCGAGCAGCGAAAGAAAAAGCGAACGAGGTGCCCGTGACCTAATCCGCGACCCCCGCAGACGCCTCCTCCTTTCCTGCCGCCGCCGCCTCCTCCTCTCCTTTCCTCGCCAGGGCCTCGCCCTCACCAGCCACCGGTGACCTCCCAGCCCTCCTTCTCCGCCTCGTCGCCCTGACCGCCCCGTGCTCTGCCTCGACCCGGCCTCGGCAGGAGGAGCTCGAGCCGAGGAGCGCGGCCTCGATCCGGCCTCGGCAGGAGGAGCTCGAGCCGAGGAGCGCGGCCTCGATCCAGACTCGGCAGGACAAGGGGAGCGTAACTTGATCCGGACTTGGCGGGAGGAGGGGAGCAGCAGCCGCGTGGCTCGGCGCATCTCTTCTGGTTGCACCTCCCCCCATGAGTTCCTCTTTCTAATCCCCTTCCTCTCCACGAGTAATCTTTTTGTTTTCTGAAATATGTTCTCTCATTGGGCTGTCACAACCAGGGATGCTAGAGATGGAGGAGCTCGAGCCGACGAGCGCGCCCTCGATCCGGACACAGCAGGAGGAGAAGAGCAGTAGCCGCGCCTCGTCGCAACGCGTGCAGCAAGCTGAAGACGCGGCGAGCGTGGCGGTCAAGATCACGGTCACGGCTTCGGGGGACCACGGTCGTCGCTTCAGGGGCTGCGCACATGTCGAGCTACAGCGAGCGCATCTGATGTTGCACACCGAGGTGAGCTTCACCAAATCTCTCTCTCTCTCTCCCTCTCTCTCTCTCTTACAAGCAATGGTCGCTTCATTCCGTCTCCTCCCCTTTTTTCTTCTTTTCAGGCAACGACGGATGACAAGATGCAATGGCCCATCTTCTGCAGCCTCCTCATTTTCAGCTTGTGCACATTAAGGTCTAAAATTCGTAAATAAGGTCATGTTTTTTTTTGCTTGGATTCATTTGAATCTCTGGAATGTGTGTTCCTTGTGTACGCACACTCTATGAGTTTTGAATCTCTACCAACAGTGTTGGGGATATAACCCCGTGGTAAGACCCGCCCAGGAGGGGCCGGGTCATACCTGGCGGCTCATAGTCAAGACTCATAAGGTGGGCCAGAAGATGAAGGCCAGGCCGCATGACGGCTTACTAGGCGGTCCAAGACAAAGGCCCATAGACAGAAGATGGTGTGAGACCCGGGCGGTTAAGCCGCCCAGAGACGACTTGCTCAAGGAGGCAAGGCGGCTTAGAAACATGATTGATTACGTTGTATGAGTCGGTTTAGGACTCGTGTAACCCAGGGCCTCGACCTCCTATATAAAGGTGAGACCCTGGGGCGGCTTGGACATAAACCAATCAATCGAGAACTAGGTCAAGCGAATCCGCTCCCTTATAATCGATACTCCAATCAATACAGCACAAGCAGGACGTAGGCTTTTACCTCTTCTTGAGGGGCCGAACCTGGGTAAACTCGTGTCCCTCGTCTCGACCAACCCCTTTGAGTCCACCGTCTTAGCGATGGCCTCGAACCTAAGTCTTCGGACATCTGCCGTGACAAAACCACGACAGTTGGTGCCCACCGTGGGGCTAGCGCTCGGTGGTGTTGAGTTCTCAAAGGGCTCTCTCCCAGGGATCGAGGGGTACGCTGTTGGCAGGATGACCAAGAGTCGCCGCGGCCGGTTCTACATCGACGACGCCGGCTGGGGCCCCGAGGCCGACTCAATTGAGTACAGGTTCCGGGTCCCCTTCGGCGGAATCCACGTCTTCACCGGCAAGATCGACGGATCTGAACCCGGGCCGGACATCTGCACCGACATCGTCGAGCCGGCCCGACGCGAGCAACCCGCCCGACGCGTGCGACCCGCCCGTGCTAACCCGGGCAGGAAGCATGTCTTCGTTGGCTTCACCCAGGGCATGGAGCTTGAAGGCTCTATGTCTCGGGAAGAAACTCTCATCGGCTCAGAGGATGGGTCCTCTAGCGGAGAGACGGAATCGATCTATCAGCTTCATAACGGTGGGCTCGGGGGCTACGCCGAGCCTTACCCCGAGTCCGAGTATCATGAGCCGGAGGATTATGAGCCGCCGAACCGCGCTGCCGTCCTCATGGCGGGTTCAGCGGCGGCTCCTAGCAGCACAGCCGCCGGTGCGACCGGATCTGGGGCTGGCAGGCCGCCGGCTCATGTTCTTTTGGATCTGATGAACGAGCTTACAACCCTGATGGAAACCGAGGTCACTGCTGAAAACCAAGCGGCCCGTAACGCGGAGATCACGAGGTTGAAGAACCAGATGACCGGAGTCCAACAGGAGATCAACGCGTTGAAGGCCCAGATGGATGCTGAGGCGGAGCGCCTTAGGGCGGATGCTTTCCGTTTTGAGTTAGAGCAGCAGTCTGCGGCGGTGGTTCATTGGATGAGGCATCAGTCCCGTCTGCCGGATCAGTATGAAGCCAGAAACCTCTTTAACACGCCAGGGACGGGACGGAATGTGCCTTTGACCGTAACCCGGACGGCAGAAGTACCTGGAAGCCGGGTGGCGGTTCAGCATCAGCGGCCAGACCCGCCCCGCCGGAACCAGACCCCACCACAGCCTTTTCCGACGCCGCCTGGTCATTATTCTAATCCGGCTGAGAACATGGTGGCAGCGGCAACTCGGCTTGGTACAATCCCCATCTCCGATGAGGCGCCTTTTGCAGAAGAGGTGCGAAACGCTATTGGATACCTGCAGACGGCGGTTGCCCAGCAGGAGAAGTATACTTACAGCCGAAGCCTCGTGCATTCAACTCCCATCCCCAGCCGCAGCTACAGCCGGCGTTATGAGTCGCCGGCGGTTTCTAGCAGTGAACGACATCGGAACCCGCCGCGAGTCGATCGGGCGGCTCTGGATGCTCAGGCACTGGTGGATCGGGCAAGAGCACAGCGAGAAGCGGCGGCTCTGGCGGCGGCGGTGGCTCATCAGGAACCCACAGTTGCACCTTCCATCTCAGTAGGGGCAGGAGTAACCTCCAGGGCTGTGGGAGTGCCGTGTTTAACGCCGGCTCTACGGAACGAGCGTCTGCCGAAGGATTTCAAAGGTCCTCGCAAGGTGCCCAATTATACTGCTGACCTACCTCCAGAGGCTTGGATCGAAAGCTATGAGCTGGCCATGGAGATGTTAGACGTCAGTGATGCAGTATGTGCCAAATATTTCATCATGATGTTGGAAGGGCCGGCTCGCACGTGGTTGAAGGGCTTGCCGCCCAACACCATTAATTCCTGGGCCGAATTAAAGGCAAAATTCATCAAAAATTTCCAAGGAACGTGCAAGCAGCCCATGACGATTGTGGATTTGGACCATTGTGTGCAGCGTGATGACGTGTCGGCTCATCACTGGGTCCGGCGGGTCTCTACCATCATCCACTCTTCTGAACAGATTACGGCGGCTCAAGCAGTTTTGATTCTGGAGAAGAATTGCCATTTTACACCACTGAAACAGAAGCTTGGCCGGCTCAAACGCTCATGCCAAGACATGGGGGAGCTCATGGCGGCTCTCACCAAGTATGCAGAATCTGACAACACGAAAGACCCAGGCTCTGATGATGAGAAATCAGGTCAGGGGAAGAAAGGTAACAATGGCAAGGGTCAACAGCAAAACGCGGCTGGAAACAGCAACCCGGGCAAGCGGAAGAACCCGAACGGCGGGTCAGAACTGGTGGCGAACACCAGCGCTGGGAACAATCGTACTAAGGGCAATGGGAACTTCAGGGCACCCTTTAACAAGGGAAAAGCTCCTTTCAACCTGGAAGAGATGCTCAATCAACCCTGTCCAGAGCACAGCCGGCCTGATAAGCCGGCAGGGCATACTTGGAGGGATTGCAGTATTATGCGGCAGTTTCGGGATTACAGCCTTCAACAGCATCGTAATAACGGTAATGGTCCGTCAGGCGGCTCAGGGCCGGGCAGATCAGGAGCCGGCTTTGGTACTGGCGGCTCAGGATCCGGTTACCAGGGTCAAGGCAATCAAGGAGGTCATCATCAACAGTCTGGCGGTGGAGGCCAGCAGCAGAATAACCAATCGGGATACCAGAGTAACCCGAAGCAGCTCAGCGGGGGACAGTATCATGTTTTTAGAACCTGCCTTGACAAGCGAGACCGGAAAGTGCGCAAGCGGGCGGTTAACGCAGTCATGCCGGCTCTCCCGCAGTATTTGAAGTGGTCTGAGTACGACATAACTTGGAGCAGGGAGGATCACCCGCCGCAGGTTGATAACCCGGGGCAGCTGGCTTTGGTAGTTGCCCCCCAAGTGGGAGGATACGTGTTCACAAAGGTACTTATGGATGGTGGCAGCAGCATCAACATCCTGTATTATGACACTTTCCGCCGGATGGGTTTGCTTGACAAGGATCTTAAGCCCTCTTCAACAGTTTTTCACGGTGTGGTGCCTGGAAAATCGTCTTATCCAGTGGGAAAGATCTCTTTGGAAGTAGCTTTTGGTGATGAATTCAACTACAGGGTAGAGTCTTTGTGGTTTGAAGTCGTCAAAATCAAAAGCCCATATCATGCTCTATTTGGACGGCCGGCTTACGCCAAATTCATGGCTAGGCCTTGCTATGTTTACTTACAACTCAAGATGCCCGGGTTGAATGGGACGATTACCGTGCATGGTGATCGGAAGACAGCTCTTGAGTGTGAGGAAGGTGATGCAGCTTACGCAGAGTCAAGTTGTGCCGAGGCAGAGCTCAAGTTTTATAAGGAAAATGTCGACCCGGAAGATATGACTCCGCTAAAGAAGCCTAACACGGAATCTGAGCCACCCCTCAAGTTTGTGGCAGAAGATACCAAGTTGGTGGACTTTACGCCGGGTGACTCATCACAGCAGTTCACTATTGGGGCCAATATGGATCCAAAATAGGAAAGCGCGCTCATCGAATTCATCCGTGAGAATCGGGACATCTTTGCATGGAAACCTTCTGACATGCCGGGTGTACCGAGAGAGTTCGCTGAGCACCACCTTAATGTGGATCCTAAGTTTAAGCCGGTCAAACAGTTCCTCCGGCGGTTTAATGAGGAGAGGCGCAAGGCTATTGGGGAAGAGGTGGCCCGGCTCTTGGCAGCAGGGTTCATCGTTGAAGTTTTTCACCCGGAGTGGTTAGCTAACCCGGTGCTAGTGCTTAAGAAGAACGGCACGTGGCGTATGTGTGTAGATTACACGGATCTTAACAAGGCCAGTCCAGTTGACCCGTTTGCTCTCCCCCGTATCGACCAGATTATTGATGCAACGGTGGGTTGTGAGAGTTTATGCTTCCTGGACGCTTATTCAGGTTACCATCAGATAAAGATGGCGGTTAAAGATCAAGAGAAGACGGCTTTCATCACACCTTTTGGTGCTTTCTGCTATGTGTCTATGCCTTTCGGGCTCAAGAGTGCCCAGGCGACTTACCAGCGTTGTGTGCAGAACTGTCTTCATGGTCAAATTGGGCGCAATGTTCATGCTTATGTGGATGATATTGTGGTCAAGTCAAGAAAGAAGGAGACTCTACTTGATGACCTGAAGGAAACTTTCGATAATTTACGAGTTTACAAGATGATGCTTAACCCGGCTAAGTGTGTCTTTGGAGTCCCCGCAGGAAAGCTCTTGGGATTCCTAGTCTCTGAGCGTGGCATTGAAGCTAATCCGGACAAGTTAAAGGCTATCACTTCCCTGTCTGAGCCGGCTTGCATCAACGACGTTCAGCGCCTGGCGGGTCGAATCGCTGCGTTAAGCCGGTTCATAAGCCGCCTAGGTGAGAAGGCTATTCCTCTGTATCAGATGATGAAGAAAACAGACAATTTTGTCTGGAGTAAGGCGGCGGGTGAAGCGTTTGAGGCGCTCAAGAAGCAGCTGGTTGAGCCGCCGGTCTTGGCCGCTCCGGCTGAGAAGGAACCTCTACTCCTCTATGTGGCGGCTAATAACAGGGCAGGCAACGCTGCGATTATTGTGGAGCGTAAGGAGGCAGGGAAGGAATACCCGGTTCAGAGGCCGGTTTACTACGTCAGTGAAGTCCTGATAGAATCCAAGCAAAGGTACCCACATTGGCAAAAACTAATATATGGGGTGTTCATGGCGAATCGCAAGTTGAAGCATTATTTCTTGGGACACCAGATCACCGTGGTTAGCTCTGCCCCGTTGGGTGACATAATTCAAAATAGAGAAGCTACTGGCAGGATTGCTAAGTGGGCATTGGAGCTTGGGCCTCTTAATCTGAAATATGTACCTCGCACGGCTGTCAAGTCTCAAGCCTTGGTAGACTTTATAAATGACTGGACAGAGTGTCAGTCGCCCGAGGAGAAGCCGGATAACACATACTGGATAATTCACTTTGATGGATCCAGACAATTGGAAGGGTCAGGGGCTGGAGTTGTCTTAACTTCCCCTAGAGGTGACAAGTTTTGTTATGTGTTAAGGTTGATGTTTCCCTGTACTAACAATGCAGCTGAGTATGAGGCTTTACTTCACGGCCTCCGTGTGGCTAAGGAGATGAACCTGAGCCCGGTTAGATGCCTCGGCGACTCAGACCTCGTGGCTCAGCAAGTTTCAGGCACGTGGGATTCCAAAGACCCACGGATGGCGGCTTATCGTCAGGCGGTGGACATCATTGCTGGGCACTTCAAGGGTTACCAGGTGGATCATATTGACCGTCGCAAGAACGAGGCGGCTGATGCATTGTCAAGGCTGGGCTCTCAGCGTAAGCCGGTGCCGCCTAATGTTTTCTTGGATGTGTTATATCATCCGTCTGTTAAGCTACCTTCAGAGGAGGATCTAGCCGTACCTGACCCGGAGGGGCAGCTGGTGGCGGCTCTGCATGCTATCCCTGACTGGACGCTGACTTACTTAGCGTACTTGACTCGCGGCGAGTTACCCGAGGACGAGATCTTGGCAAGACAAATCATCAGGCGATCTAAATCCATGACTATCATCAATGGCGAGTTACACAAGCGCAGTGTCACTGGTGTTTTCTAGCGTTGCGTTTCTCCTGAAGAGGGTAAGGAGATCTTAAATGAAATTCACGCCGGCAATTGTGGTCATCATGCTGGCTCAAAATCTTTGGTGGCTAAGGCTTTCCGGCATGGTTTCTTCTGGCTGACGGCTCATAAGGACGCAGAAAACTTGGTCATCAAGTGCGATGGATGTCAGAAGTTCGGGCGACGTGCTCACGTGCCGGCTCAGGAATTGTGGATGATTCCAATTACCTGGCCGTTTGCGGTCTGGGGGCTTGATATGGTCGGGCCCTTCAAGAGATCTAAAGACAAGAAGACCCACCTTTTAGTGGCGGTGGATAAGTTTACCAAGTGGGTTGAGGCTGAGCCGGTCAGCAAGTGTGACGCAGCTACGGCGGTTCAATTTCTCAAAAAATTGATCTACCGATTTGGTTACGCTCACAGTATCATCACGGACAATGGCACAAACCTATCCAAGGGGGCTATGCAGGCGTTCTGTGAAAGTGAGCACATCCGGCTGGACGTTTCTGCTGTTGCTCATCCACAATCCAATGGTCAGGCGGAGCGTGCTAACCAGGAGATCTTGAGAGGCATCAAGCCCTGTCTTATGGTTCCTCTACAGCGAACGCCGGGTTGTTGGGTAGAAGAGTTACCATCAGTTCTATGGAGCATCAGAACAACTCCCAACAGGTCAACAGGCTATACGCCTTTCTTCATGGTTTATGGCGCAGAAGCCGTGTTGCCAAGTGATATACGTCATGACTCGCCGAGGGTGGCGGCTTACATTGAGACAGATAATGAGACAGCGCATCAGGACGCATTAGATGCTTTGGATGAAGAGTGTGATCTGGCGGCGGCTCGATCGGCGATTTATCAACAAGACCTGCGTCGCTATCATAGCCGCAGAGTTAAGACTCGGACGTTTCAGGAAGGCGACTTGGTGTTGCGTCTGATTCAAGATGAGACGGATGCGCACAAGCTCTCTCCCCCATGGGAAGGACCCTTTGTGGTCAGCAGAAATCTCAACAATGGGTCATACTATCTCATTGACGTCCGAGACGAGTCACGCACTTCTGGGCAGGAGACCCACAGGCCATGGAATATCGCTCATCTGCGGTCTTACTATACTTGAGTCATCGACTCCCATCATTGTACATCATCATTGTATATATCACTTATATATATATATATAATAAAGTTGGCATCCCTGCAAGCCGGGGCCTCTGCCGTTTTATGTATCTCAGATTGTGCAAAGATGGATACGACCACAAGGTCATTTGGGGGCTTCTAACCCGCCAGGGTTTAGCTTACACACCCTCTTGATCGGCTCTTTAGCCACCATAAGGCCGGGTCATATACCCAAAAGTTGACTCCGTCAACAAGGTCATTTGGGGGCTTCCAACCCGCCGGGTTTAGCTTACACACCCTCTTGATCGGCTCTTCAGCCACCGCAAGTTTGAGTTAAACCTGCCTGTATGCTGCTGCTGCTCCGCTATGTGACCCGCCGAACCCTTACCAGTTAATCTCGACTAGAGACCCTGAACTGTTCAAAGGATTTTTGACAGTCACTCTCACTAGAGACCCTGTACTGGTCAAGGTTAAACCGGCGGCTCTTGTCACGTGAGGGCCGGCTTACGGAAAGCGAGGATAAACTCACCCATCCGCTGCGTACTCTCCGCTATGTGGCCCGTTCGTACTCTTAAACAGTTACTCTTTTAAAGACCCTGCACTGTTTAAGGTTCAAACGACGGATTTACATCACGTGAGAAGTAGTTTATGGGCCCTGGGGTACTCATGCCCTACTGCGCCTCTTTATGGTTTGTTGTTGCTCTTACCAGTTAATCTCGCCTAGAGACCCTGAGCCATTCAAAGGAGTTGACGGCCACTCTCACTAGAGACCCTGTGCTGTTAAGAGTTCAAACAACAAGTTCATACCATAAGAGCCGGCATATGAGTTTTCGAAAAAACAAGGTTATGGAAGGTTTAACATCTCCGGGTTGTGCTTTTTCAAGCCGCCCTTACAGCAATACAGGGCATATTCTGTCTTGTTTGTTTTTGCAGGGTTTATCTCTTAAGATGAGCCGCCGTGAAATATGAAAAGATGATTGTGAGCAGAACACAAGACAGATAAAAGTGCATCAAGTTGTGCAAAGATTTATACGAGCGTGATGGCACGGCTCAGGCAATCAAGTTTTTCTACCCCTATTACAAAACTCCCCAGGGAGCACAAAATACAACGGACTTAAGTTTTTGTACAACTTCCAGTTTCGGCGGCTCAGAAAGCCGGGTTATCAGTTTCAGGAGCAAGTGTTCAGCTCGATGGCGGGTCATCCTGCGGTGGGTCTTCGACCTCTTCGATCTGATGATTGTCCACATCCCAGTTGCAATTTGTTAACGCTTCAAACTGAGCCTCATCAAAGAGAAGAGATGGGTCAATTTCAGGAGCAAAGAGTGTCTTACGGCGGGCAGGAGTCAAGTCTCTAGCTTCAAACGTTGGGCAACGCACTCGTTTTGTTATCCTCGCCATAAGCCGCCTGGTAGGAGGTCAGATCAATTTCATCGGTGAGTGTTGATGCGAGTACTCGAGAAGCCTTCATACACTTGGCATAGTCAGCTTCCGTAAATTCTGAGCCGTCATCTTTTTTGGATGGAAAGTCATCCATCATCTCTTCTGCAGTCAGTTCAGGGGCAAAGGCCAGAGACTGGCTTAGTGAGGCCATTGCTCCCTTTTTGGCGGCTGATCGTTTGAGCTCCTCAATTTGCTTGGGCAGAGTTGACAAGAGCTCTATCACTCCCTTCATGAATTTGGGGATGCTTTTTTCATTCAGCATCGCTTTGATGGTGCAAAGGGTCCCGCAGTATAGCTGTTCTGTCAAGGTGTATACTGCTTTAAGCTTCAACAAGCTGTCAGAAGATAGCTGGCGGCTTCTTTGACCTGCAAGGAAAGATTAGGCGTTATAAGCCGCCCGCACAGTTTTTAAACAAGGCAAGGAAATTTGCTAGGTGTTCAGTGCTTACCAAAGATAGCACAAGTCATCCTATAAATATGGCGCTTGAGGGTTTGTAGCTCATCTGACACAAGCTTGAGCTGCTGGTCAGCATCGTCTGCACGCTTGGTCAGGGTGGCTTGTGTAGACCCAGCACTCTTTTTGAAGGCATCAAAGTCGGCTTGAACCTTCTCAAGCTCCTTAACGGCAACCCGCCATTTTTCTTCCGCCTCAGACCGGGCGGTTTGTTGCGAAGCAAGGCTTTCTTTTACGCCGGTCAGATTAGACTCGGCCGCGTCCAAGGCTTCCTGTATTGCACAAAAACAAAACAGTTCAGGAGGTTTAACTCGCCAGGATGAGATTTTTGTAGATGATTGATGAAGCTGTTATGCTACAAGTCTCAAGCAGATTGCAAGCAATATACTTGACACTTGGGGGCTAATGTCTGTGTTTTCTCTCCAAGTCTACAATGAAGTTCCGGCTCATCTTCGTAAAGTTAAGCCGGCACTTGGGGGCTACACACGGCGTTTTTCAAATCTACATTGAAGTTCCGGTTCATCTTCGTAAAGATAAGCCGGCACTTGGGGGCTACATACGGCGCTTTCCAAGTTTACAGTGAAGTTCCGGCTCATCATTTTTATAATGACCCGGACTTGGGGGCTACCACTGGATCAATTTTTCAACTCAGTACCGGCTTAATATCTATATTAACTCGATACTTGGGGGCTACAAGCTAAGCAATTTCAATTATGACATGGATTTGAAGACCCGGTCTACTATTTGCAATACTAAACCAGCTCTCGGGGGCTACATAAGGGTATAAGGAAAAAGTAAGAGAGGAGTACCTCATATTTCTTCTTCATCAGTCCAACAAGTTTCAACTCCATGTTACGGCTTGTGGAGAGGCGATTTAGATAACCAGCATGAAGTTCATCCGCAGTCATTTTCTCTAATACGGGGAATTCAAACTCAAGCTTCTCTGGTGAGCCTGTCTCATCCTGGCAGGTCTGTTTCGTTAATACATGGGGATCAGGGAATTGATAACCCGTCCCAGTGACAACAACGTCTGGATGAGTTGTATCTTCGGCGGCTGTTGAAGGGCTCGGTGGTTTAGTATCAGCCTTTGGTGGACTCTCAGGAGTGGCCATGTCATCATCAGCCGGCTCAGAGGGCTGAGAAATGTCGGCAGATGCATCTTTTCTAGCCTCAGTGGGCTCAACAGGAGGTGCAGGGGAATCCGGCTTAGCAGTTTCCGGCTCTTGGGCAGTAGGGGCAGCGGTAGACCCGCCAGTCTTCCTTCGTTTTGCTTGAGCCCTGGAAAACAAAAAGATTGTCACAAAAAGGACAAGGATGGTAAAAAGGTATGATGCAAATTCAAAGGTACTTACTCCGGGTTGATCTTCAGAGGAGGCAGCTTGGATGCAGTAGAGTCGCCAGATGAAGGAGGTGACTCCTAGAAAAAGTTAAGACGATGAAAAACAGAATGAGGTTACAATGCAAGACTGTCAAAAATTCGATTTAAATAAAAGAGTACCTCAGCAGGCCGTTTCCGAGGAGCCGGAGAGTTTGGCAAGCCGGTCAAAAGCTCTTCAGAGCCGGTGCTCCGGGTCTGACGTTTGGAGTTATGCTGTTGCTTTTTCAAAAGAAAATTGGGGTCTAAATAAGCAAGAGGATGAGAAAATGGGACTTTCCGGATGACCCGCCGTACTTTCTCCGGTGGAAAGTTTTCTGAGTCAGAGGAAATGTAAGTTACCTCAGGGGCAACTGCATGGCTTGTCTCCGTTTCCTCCTGTGAATAATTATCGTCAATAAGTTGCATAAAGAGACGGGCAAGAGAGTCAAGTTCTACCTCTGAGTCGTCAAGCTCAGGTGGTTCCTGAGCGATAGTTTTCTTCTTCTGGGCGCGGGTTTTACCCGCCTTAGGCTTCCTCACAGGAGGGTTATACTTCTTCTTCCAGAAAGAAGAGCCGGCCTGCGCATAAGCCGCCAACAAGGTTAAAAGAGCAAGGTAAAAGTTCAAGACAAGAATGACCAATTTTATGGGAAAAGATTTCTTACAGCTGGAGCCGGGTTCTTGACACAGAAAGGTTGCAAACCGCTTGTTTTTCGCCAAGAAGTGTTTTGACGGAGGAGTTCATGTCTTGTTCTGTCAGAGGGGTGGTGTTGAAGCAGAGAGTGTCATTGGGTTCACCCGTGAATTGGTGCATGAGTCAGCCACGCCGGTTCAGTGGCAAAATCTTCCAGCTAACCCAGCAGCGGGTTAAGTCGACGCTAGTCAAGCCGTTGGCCATTAAGGCCCTGATCTTCGCGAAAGCCGGAGCATATTTCGCTCGCTCTGCGGCGGACATCCGGTCTGGGAGTTCTCCAGTGTTGCAAAGCCGGGTAGGACGGTAACCCGGCAGCGGATTCTCTTCTTTGGGAGAAGTGTCCTTGCAGTAAAACCAGGTTTTGTTCCAATCCTTGGGGTGACTTGGTAAGATGGCTGCTGGATAGGGCAAATCTCTCCGTCTCTGGATAGAAACGCCGCCAAGCTCCAAACTTGGTCCAGCCGCCACTTCAGTTTGGCGGTTGACGTAATGGTAATCACGGAACAGGTCAACAGACGGCTCTTCTTGCAGGTAAACTTCACATAAGACTTGAAACTGACACATGTTGGTGACAGAGTTTGGGCCTATGTCTTGAGGGTGAAGCTTGAAGAAATGAAGAACGTCCCGGAAAAAGTTCGACCCGGGCGGGCTAAATCCGCGAAGGAGGTGATCAGTGAACACGACAACTTCTCCTTCCAAAGGAGTAGGTCTTGTTTCTGGCCCTGGAACCCGCCAATGTATAACATCCTGAGCCGGCAGGATGCCCGATTCTACGAAATCAAGTAAGAGTTGTTCGGTGACTCCGGAGCTGACCCAATCGCAAGACGAGGGTGCTCTCGACATAATGGCGGGTAAAACTGCGAAAAGGCGCATAGCGTGGCGGCTTAGAAAAACGTCAAATAATTAAGGTAGCTATGGTCAGCATAAGAGTGAGGTGTTAAGCCGCCGATATATTTATCAGAGAGCCGGCAATGCAATGGCGGGTTAATTGGACAAGGCGATGCTGGAAATAATGTTAAGTGTGGGCAAACAGATTTCACATATTACAACCGTGGCTGCAAGATCTACGGGCGAAGGTAAAATGAAATATATTCATGACCTAAAATGGCAGTGGAAGAACAGGTGGTCACCACGCGGAGAAGACTGGTATGCAGATCTAAAACAAGCGGGCATTGACATTAAAAGGATGACCGCACTGGATAGACAGCGCTATGAGATTCAGGGGGATATTTGATGGTCTGCATTATGAAGAACGGCGAAGAACACAAAGAACTCCGACGAACTCAGGGAGATCCTAATGGAGATAACCATAGGTTAGACAAGGGCCGAGAGCGGTACCTTGCGGATGCGGATGGGCTGGCGAAGCTCTGGACCGAATCGGGTTGATGCAGCGGCCGACGTTGGGGGCGACAGTGAGGTCCGGTCAAGCGCGGCGGAGTTCCAGAAGCGCGGGTCTGAAGGAGGAAGAAGACAGCGGCGGCGAAGAAAAGGAAGGGGGCCCCGTGTCCCTATTTATGAGATGGGATGGCAACAGTGCGCGTGAAAGACGAGGCTGTGCAGTGATAATTGACCGGAGGGGGCGCCTCGATTTTCGGGCCGACCGTTTAATGAGAAGATCAATTGCGGACGTCACGGAATCTTTTTAGCATATTCGGCATGACGTCACGGCGGGTTATAAGTTTTCTTTTTCAGATAACGAAAATGTGAGATTCGCCGCTAAGTGAGTTTGAAGATTGACATGGACAGGCTCAAATCAATCTGGGGCCTAATGTTGGGGATATAACCCCGTGGTAAGACTCGCCCAGGAGGGGCCGGGTCATACCTGGCGGCTCATAGTCAAGACCCATAAGGTGGGCCAGAAGATGAAGGCCAGGCCGCATGGCGGCTTACCAGGCGGTCCAAGACAAAGGCCCAGAGACAGAAGATGGTGTGAGACACGGGCGGTTAAGCCGCCCAGAGACGGCTTGCTCAAGGAGGCAAGGCGGCTTAGAAACAGGATTGACTATGTTGTATGAGTCGGTTTAGGACTCGTGTAACCCAGGGCCTCGACCTCCTATATAAAGGTGAGACCCTGGGGCGGCTTGGACAGAAACCAATCAATCGAGAACTAGGTCAAGCGAATCCGCTCCCTTGTAATCGATACTCCAATCAATACAGCAAGTAGGACGTAGGCTTTTACCTCTTCTTGAGGGGCCGAACCTGGGTAAACTCGTGTCCCTCGTCTCGACCAACCCCTTTGAGTCCACCGTCTTAGCGATGGCCTCGAACCTAAGTCTTCGGACATCTGCCGTGACAAAACCACGACAAACAGGACGTATGTTCTTTTGCTACAAATCAAGGTCAATTTTTATAACCCTACACTGATTTTGTTTTTCTTGCAATTTGCAGCCTCTCAAATAATATGTAGGTCTTAATGTGCTCTTATCTGGTTCATAGAAGTGTTTCAGTTGTTGCATTTGAATTCATGTTTTCTGTTATGGATTATTTACATGTTCAATAAGCTTAGTAATTTATAATAAATATATATATGGAAACATCACAGCTAACAACAGTTTTCAGTTTCATGCATGTCACAACACAAGTCAATGGACATTCAGGAAATATGTGATCAGTTTTCACCAGGTCCTGCACCGTCTAATATTGACCTCGACAACCTGCTCAGGTTAATTATCAATCTATAACCACCAAAACATGCAGTTCTTTACCTTCGCTGAATAGACAAAAGCAATGCCCACCGTTTTGAGTATTGTTCTTCTTAAAGAATTAATCCAGCAGCAAAAGAAACAATTGAAATGAAATGGCATATTTTTTTTTTGTAGTAGGAGCATTCTTTTTCTAGCTTCACAATAATTACTGCCCTTTGTGTACCTATGAACCCAAATCCATATTTAAATGGGTGCTAAATGTTTTTGCGGCATGGTGAACTTTCTAATCTGGTCATATGTAGTTAGTGTACAGTATGGTCCTTTTTTCTGTAGTGTGAGATGTACATATAATGTTCTGTTTGAGGTGTTATCTAAGAAAAAAATATATGTTACCTTACTTGATTATAAGCCCAATGGGTGCAGTTTTTATTCAGAGTTTACAAGGTTTTTATTCTATGGGTCATGGTTGATATATTTTTGGTGTTGTGGGTGTAATCTTTGTCTGTGCCTTTCCTTTTACCGTACTATGTTATAGAAAGAATCAAGATACTTCAACAATGGTAGCCCAATGGGGTAGTTCCTAAGTATATTCTGTTTCTCAAAAAAAAGTTCCTAGATATGTTCTAAATCTGAAAAATGCATTGTTGGGTGAGGTTGATCGGTGTACTGGTTTTTCCGCTTCTTGATCAGTTTTTTGGAGGCCATGGGCATGCCTTTTTTTTATATATTTGCATGGACTTTGTTCCTCTTTGCTATTTTCTCTCTTTACTGTTCGGCTGTATGATAATGGTGATAGTTAATCAATTGGGTATGTAGACCATGATGTTGGTAGGTAAGTCTTAACTCCTTTGCCATTGCGGTTTTTCTACCTGAATATTCAGATTACAAAGAAGTATCTTAGTTTTCTTGTTTATTTTCAACTGTACACCATCTTCTTGATATAGTTTTGGGAGAGTCTTTCTTCATATTTTCCACCCACGGTCGACCAGATTCATACATCTCCAGTACACTACCTTTTTATTTTGATTTAGGTTCTTTCAGATTTCCAGTTTGTTAGCTGCAAAAGGGGTCCAACAATCTGCATTCTCCAACAATCTGCATTCTGCATAAAGCGTAGGCTTTAATTGATTGTTATGTCGAGTGAAATCTCTTTGGCCATTTTTTGTTTCCTCTCTAATTAGGTTATACTCCAATCAGAAGAAAGATGCTTGTGATAAGTTTATTACCTTCCTCTGCAGGAGTTGCTTGTGATGCTTGTACCGCTTGGTGTTAGGGGCCTTTCATAAATCCATTTGTTCTGCAGGAGACTATATTATTTTGATGTGCAAAATAGTCTTACAGGCTGACAGGTACATCTCCAAGTTTCGTCGTTCTATATTGTTTCGAAGTCGAAGAAGACTAACCTAGGAAGTAAAGGACACACAATTGCACAAGAAACGTAGTTAGTTTCAGTCAGAAGTTACAAAAGGAGTCAAAACTCTAGCTCACACACTATGTCGCAAGATTGTTGCCTCAGAACTTTAACACAACTTTTGAGGCACAGGTATACACTCGTAAACAAAGAAGGAAAAAAGTTAACCTGAATCTTACCTATCAAAGGTCATAAAAAACAATAAGATGGACTCATAGCACTATTCTATGACCTCACAGGAGATTCCTACAGTAGACTCCTCATATACTAAATACACACAATAAATTAAATATACATGGACGCAACTACTAATGCAGAAACCCAAGAGGTGACTCGACTAACCGAGGACATGAAAAACATAGTTAGAAAGTAGAGCATGCACAATTCTGAACCAAGTAGCAAGATTTAACTATTCTCCAATTATGAACTAAATAGCATGGTTTAACATGATATATCTGGTACGAAAATTTATTAATTCAATGTTAGATCTCATAGAAATAGAATTTAGACATGCTCCTCACCTAATATTCAAAGGAAGAATAACTTCAACCTGTCAATAGAAGAGCAAAGTAGAGTTGAAATTCCAATACCTATAGCTAGAGAGAATATCCGAATACTGCAAGCGTCCTACTTTTCTTAGGGAAAAACATGTGAGACACACACACACACATAGAACGAGAAGGAGAGAGAGAGAGAGAGAGAGAGAGAGAGAGAGAGAGAGAGAGAGAGAGAGAGAGAGAGAGAGAGAGAGAGAGAGAGAGAACCAAACAATGTATTCATCATGAGCTACCACACAAATGAAAATTCAAATCCATTTTCCATTGTAAGAAAGATGCATAAAGTGTTGTCATGAATTTGATATATCTCTATACATGCTCCTGCTAGGTTGTTGTTGTTAGATATGTTTGCACCAATTTTGTATTGAACAACACTTATGTACATGCTTGTTGCTTCTACCAATTGTTGGTACGGATGCACTGACGTTGGAAAATGGTGCTTCATATATGACACTTCTATTTTGATTTTTTGGGTCTGATGTTTGTACATACCTACGATGCTTTGTGTATTTGCATTTGCCTACTGGTTAAAGCATTATACTACTTGGTTTAATCTCTCTTGATGCTAGATGCTTGATGATGCGCCTTTTTGAAATTACATCAAGAAATGATCTGCTACTAATTTGTCATGCTAGCATGTGTGTGTTCTTTCTTAGGATTCTTATTAATACTTAGGGGGTTTAGATATGTTGTTGATCAAATACGGGTGCTCCTATCTCGTTAAGCTGTTAAATAAGAATCAATAATTAATTTTAATGCACTCGTAGAAGTGATAGAAAGGTTCAGAGGGGATAGAAAGTGCTAAGGAAAGACAGTTAGGCTACAGGTCATGGCCTATTAAAATTGAATGCTCCTCTACTTGTTTACTGAAATATGTATGGGGTTCTTTATATTAGGTGGTTATAAGGAAAACAGCTTACTTAGTGCCAGTTTAATTTTAATCCACGCTTTTGTCAACTGAACTGAACAAATCTATTTTAGTTCGCCTATTTCTGAATTTATATTTCAGTAATTTTATGGCTTCAGTTTGTCTTGCACATGTATGGGTCTCACTGGTTGTTATTTTCAAAAGCCTGTCTACTGAATCTTTACTGTCGAGCTTTTTATTTGTATCTGATTATAGTATACACCTGACCTTCACATTCATCTTTTCATGCTTATGGAAAATGTAATGCTCGGCGGTTCCTATGTAGATGGTCGATCTTTCCCGCAGGTTCATGTTGAAGGCATTGTTTGAGAACCTCAACCTCCCTAAACCACTATTTTACGGATGAGCTTGAGAAAATATATCAGTAGTTGAGTTTTACACCACAAGAGAAGACCTGGACGCTGCATCTGGCTGGAAATCGCTGTCAAGTCCCATATGCAAAGATGGAGCAACCTCGATGAAGCGCAGCAACCCGAGCAATCAAGTTCATGGAAAATAGGCGGCAGAAGGTGCTTGTCGATTAAAACTATGAGCAGCTGAAGCAAGTGAAAAAGAAACAATGCAAGCCTTAGACTCGGTAGCCCAGAAAAAGAAAAAAAATAAAGAGAAAAAGGTGGGTCATAGCAGAGATAAGTAAGGAATGGTCAGACTATCTAGAAGCGGTTCGTGTTGCATCTAGCCAAATTCATCAACTTGCTGGGGCTGCTTTGGACCCAGCTACTGCAGTGAATGCCTCTCACCTTACATAATATACTTGAAGGTTACAGCACGCACAAAATGCTCTGCATACTAAACTAACTATGCCTCACTGCTACTATCAAGCTCTAAGTGTATATTTGGACGATGTACACTGAAAGATCCATGTGGTCGTAGTTTTGTTTTCCTGTAAATTCTTATGCAGATTTTGATTGGTGCATATATTTAATATGAATTATGATTGATTGTCTCTGGAAGTTCCTACTTTTGTCTACTTTTTTATGAGCTACAGGTGACCATCATCATGTTCTTTCTTTTTGTGTATAGACAATGTTTTCTTCCAAGATTAATGATGTTTTCACTCTTTTAACATTTTCTGCTGAACTTTGTTGCACCTACTCTTACATTCCTTTTTCTGCGCAGAGGAGCAGAGGATAAGGAGCGCGGCACTTTGTGCATCATGTTGCATGGTGCAGCAGCCAGAACAGGAGACCACAGTCGAGCGATAGCTAATGCCAAGGTGGTCCATTACTCTTTATCCTAAAATTTTTTTCACTCAGTAATCTCCATGGACGTTAGGTCGTCATGCTTGAGGCTGTTTACGCCCCACCCCTGGTCTATTACTTTTTCTGATCAGTGCTATGCTTGCTTGCGGTACTATGCTGCCGTTGGCTGGTTTGACAACTCTTAACTGATCGAGCGATAGTTATCTGATTATTGTTTAGTTTTAAATTCTTTTTCATGCCTCAAGATCTAATTTTATAGCAATTACTATGCATGTTTTTTGAATATTTTAGGACATTGTCATGTGTTGACATTGGATGCTTTGTTAATTTGAGTATGATCAGGTAACCTCGGATGTTCTCCAAGCTGCTTGCCGTCGGTACTTGAACGTGTCAGCGGAGTTCGCGATCAGACCTGGTTAATGAAGTAAAAAATATACGAGCGTAGTTCATTTCGGAGATACAAGTACTTTACTATGCTTTCTAGCTTGGTTACCGTAAGCTGAGTGATCAAAGCTATCTATATGCATCTCTGCCTATGTAGCTTTTCTTAGCATGAACTGATCTCATGACTTTCTTTTAGCCTATGAACCTACCATCAATGTAATATATAGCACTATGTATGACCTATTTCCTTATGTTTAAAGAATATCGGTCTCTAAATATTTAAACTTACATGGTTCGAAAACTTGGTCTGCTCTCGCCCTTTGCGCCATCGGCGCAACGGATGGAGTCGGGGAGGCATGACGGTGGACATGTGGATGTTATCGTGGCATTGACACATTTCGCTCCACAGCCACTGCATACTAGCGTGAGTGAATGCTATCTTGGCCTTAGATGGCCTGCCAAATTCTTGCTTGATTTTTTTGTTTTGTATATGTATGTTTCAGTTCCTACGGGCTTTTTCTCATGTGGAGTTCAAACCACATTTGGATGGTCCAGTAGCAAATAATCGTATGTTTCACTCTGAAATCATATTGCATATAGAGTGATGTTCAGTTCTTGCGCAAATTATTGCACACATATACTGTTGGCTTTTTGCCCTCAGGATCAATCACATCAAAATATCACGAACACACGCGATAAACACTTTTAGCCAAGGGTGCGTCTCGCACCCTCTAATTTCTCTCTTTATTTATTTTCTTCTTTTTTCTCTATTTTCCCGGTACAAAACTCACCTAGACGCCCATGTATATATACACGGACCGACACCTTAGCACCTGACTCAATCCGACTCGTACTAGAACATGGTAAAATCGAACCAAAGCTCAACCTTCCTATCTTACTTATACGTGGGCATACAAACCCAGACACTTTCCTAAGCTAATCAACCGGCAAGCTGATTGCACTACTAATCCTAACTGGACTCGACACACAACCTAGTACTACTAGCACGTAGGTATGTTTGGATTATCCAACATTCACCTCCTAATCCAAACATCCAATCATTTATTCGACGAGACGCGTAGACGACCATCTCTTCATCTTGTCACGCGGATTACCTTCGGTGACGCAAACTTACCGGACCAGAACTTCCCTCTTCTTACAATGAAGGCCATCACTTCATCACCATCTTTCTTTATGCCGACTTGTAGACTTGAACCAACGATTATTCGGACTACCAGCCACGCTGCCACATCTTAGCGTGCTACATGCAGACTAAACGCATAGCCTCATGCAGGAACTCAACTTAACTGGTCCGCGTCCATCTTCACGTTGAAGAGTTGCTTGCTCACGGGGAGACACATCTCTTCACCCGCCACATTTTCTTTTTCTCTTTGTCGTTGGTGACACAACTTACCGAACGACACCTCCTGTCCGGCGGTAACACAACTCGCCATATACGCGCAGCTCAACTTCACCGTATATGAACTCGCCGGAACCCCTTGATCACGAACGGAAACGCAAGGCACAAATTCCTTTTTCCATCCGCTCTCAATCTCCTCCGCCAGTGACGCATCTCAACTGCAGCAGAAGACTCACACCCTCGAGCTCTTGGACGCACCTTGCAAGAACTCATGTGCACACCTTGACAATGGCTCGCAACTTCGCCATCACTACCTTGCACCCTCCACCAATGATCTTGATGAACTACTCGGTGCCAGCTCAACACCTCCATAACCATTAACGATCACCAGTGCCTTGTCGACGACAGCCTGTCGCCCTCCTCCAAGTCGTTCCGCCGAACGACAATCACTCGTCGCCTAGCTTCCAACAGCACACGCACCGCCTGCTCTTCGTCGCTCCACCGATCGACTATCGCCGGCTCCTCCTCGTCGCCGCACCAGCGACTGTATCACCGGCTCCTCCTCGTCGTTGTACCCTCAACGACTATATGGACTGCTCCTCGTCGCTACACCGGCGACTGTATTGCCCGTCCCTCCTTGTCGCTGCACCACCCAGCGACTATATTGCCCGCCCCGAGGCGCTAGTCGGGTCGCCACCCCGGGGCAAGCGCAGCTTCAAAACCTTGCTCTAGATACCAATTGTTGGCTTTTTGCCCTAAGGATCAATCACATTAAAATATCACGAACACACGTGATAAACACTTTTAGCCAAGGGTGCGTCTCGCACCCTCTAATTCCTCTCTTTATTTATTTTCTTCTTTTTTCTCTATTTTCCCGGTACAAAACTCACCTAGACGCCCATGTATATATACACGGACCGGCACCTTAGCACCTGACTCAATCCGACTCATACTAGAACATGGTAAAATCGAACCAAAGCTCAACCTTCCTATCTTACTTATACGTGGGCATACAAACCCAGACACTTTCCTAAGCTAATCAACCGGCAAGCTGATTGCACTACTAATCCTAACTGGACTCGACACACAACCTAGTACTACTAGCACGTAGGTATGTTTGGATTATCCAACATATACATGAAAAAGTCTCACACTAAGGCTCCTGCATTCTACTTTTTCATTTTGACTTGCTGAAAGTGTAAGACTGAAGCTATAAACCTGTAGATGAATCTTGGCACAAAGTTCAAGCACTAACTTTATCCTCCTTTGTGGCAAGATGCTGTTAGAGATGTTTGTTGTTAGTCATTGGGTTGTGGTATAGAATGATGGCTTTTATAGTCTGTTTACAGTGTCATCTATTCAGAATCATGCAAATTTGGGCCTCTACAAAACAATCAGGCTGATGGCTTCTGTGTTTACTTTTTCCTTCTGCTTGGATTAGCAAGTTTCGTTGCGCATCTGTATATGCCATCGGGATACATTATTACAAAAATGACAGTCTGAAGCAAAAAAAAATACAAGACGAAAGAAAAGTAAATAACTTGAGTAGTAAGGGCTTGCATTATAAATATGTTTCCTTACCATTTCAGTTATTTTATGCACTCGGTGAAGATGCTGCAGACTATGAAGTTTTCAGAGCTCAAACATAAAACAATGCATATTTTTGCAAAAAAAAATTGCTTTCTTTTGCCCCAACCATCTTGATAGAACTTTGGGATCACCTAAAAGTTACAAAAGGCATGCTTCCTGATTTGTTCCAATTATACAAAATCATAAATTGTTTTTATCATTGTCGAATGTAGGCAGCTATACTGTTGCAACATTCAAGAGGGAAGTCTGCACTCATTTTCTGTTCTACAAGAAAAGGTGCACAAGAAGCAGCACAGTGCCTCTCAAAAACTGCAGAGTCTCTTGGCTATTGAACAAATCCATTCATGAAATCGATGCAACAGTATGAAGATCTATGAGAAGCTTCCGTAACCTATAGTTGCTGTTCATTGCTTCATACCACCTATATAATGTATCTCTTCCTATCTACTTTCCTTGCGTATCACATTGTAACTAAGCATCTATATACCAGCAGTAAAGACTTAGGTGTCTGAATATTCTCACAATACTGGCTCCCTCTCGCCCTTTGCGCCATTGGCGCAACGGGTCATCTAGTTCGCCTAAACGCAAAGCACACATGTCTCTTTCTTTTAGTTGCTGCCGATCTGCCTCGTTTTCGGTGGTCTTATGACCATGGTACGCAGTGGATCTCAGCATTTGACAGTGGGAGAGCTTCATTTTTAGATATTTCTTTGAGTTTTATTAGGATTTGTGTCCTGTTCTGAAAAACGAGACAACAACGCCTTCCTGAAAATGAAATAAGGTTCTCCCCATCTAGCCATGTCCCGGTGGTGCGTCTACCATCGTCGTGGGCGTGTGGAGGTGTGTCTCCGACAAATCTGTTTTGGGTGCACCTCATTACTTTGCCAGGAACAAGTAAAACCAAAGTTAAATGAAAATTGCCATGTTTTCTAGGATAACATGGGAAAAGGATATGCGATGACCACATGGATTGTCGTGGTTGAGAAAAGGAACTCCAAAACTTACAAGTTTGTTCTCTAAAAACACGAGTAATGGTACACATACATAGGTTTACCGGGGGGGGGGGGGGGGGGGGGGTTACATGCACATGCAGGTGGGTTTTGATTGGAGACTAGATCATCGAAGGCGCGCGTTGTCGCACCCATTCAATTCTACAATGGATTGATAGGAATTTCATAAATATATACCCAAAGTATGTAGGCAAATTTGTAAAAATGATCCATGTATTAAACAGTAATAGAAGAGTAAATTTTAACTGGTAGCAATGAAGAACAATCTGCCAAAAGATCACAACAGCGTACCACCACTTTTTGCACACAACCATACAATATCAATATTTAGCAAGTATTTTGATCAGGCAATAGCATTTGTCTTGATAAAATTAATACATATACTGAATTACTACAAAAATAACCTATGTAAGTCAAGATCCCAACATATACTGCGCTACTCGTATCTGTATGAAATCGCCACCATCTGATTGAAATGTATGCACATCAACCTTCTAATCTGCACGTATGGGTGAACTTTGTTGACTGTTTGTCACCCAATAGTTCAGACATGCCAATGGAATACCGCAAACATGGCATAACTGCTTTCATTACCTTGAACAAAAATAAATAGAAAACACTGTTTCTCAAACTGGAAACTTACATAACATCAGTATGGAAATGAAGCCCGGACACTTCAATGTTGTGATGGAAAGAAACATTGTATCAAGTGCTATAGTGTAAGATTTGTATACCTCTTCTAATTTCTGCAAATACATGAGAGCTCAAAGCAAAAAAATATGTGGTGATTGGAGAAAATGCCATATTCGGTACTGTTTGCAAGAGAAGGTTGTTGGCCATTTGCAGAAGTGCACCCTCTAATCGTGGAGTGAATGGCAAGGCTCCGACCATGATGGCATCCTGTTTTTTAATGGGAGAATAATCAAAAGTCCGTGTAAATACATGGAATAAAAACCAAGCATAACTGGAAGACAAACTATAGAGAAACATAAAATATAATGAAATACATTGTTTCACAGAAATTTACCTTTTCCTTTTCAAAAAGAGGTATGCCAATTAGTAGTAACGTAATAATCGAAAAGAAAATTACTAAGCTGATAGGTCTACTTAGTTTCTTACAATTGTATGTGTCCAACTCTAGCTCGATTCGATTTATACTTGCCACTGGACTATGAATATTCCAAAACTCATTTCAAAATTAAGCCTCGATCACGGAGCAAGAGCTAGCCTTCATTGAGTGGATGGATGGCAGTCACCTAAAACAGAAATTTGCACAAAATGCAAGCATTATAAGTTAAAGCGGAGAAACACGATTGTAAGGATTAACCCAACCAGGGCAAATAAATAGAAAGGTATGCTTTGCCATCGTACACTACTTCATGACAGGTGACAGAATTTCCAAATTTGAAATCCAAACATAGACAACATTATAAGAAGAATCATGTATGCATGTACCTCTGATCAATGATCATCATACTAAATTGCACACTAAGGTAATGGTTCTGCTAATTCTCAGAGGATTGAGATTTTCTTAAACCTCGCTCGATTTTTGAGAAGTACAACTATCTTTAATATGTATTTGTCCTCATGTGATGGAATGGTAAATTCAATTTCTCGAACCTCCGGTAAAATACATTATCATTACTCATGCACATAGAAATTTATTACCATCATATTGAATTCAGAACTTCTAGAAACTATCCAAGTTGCTAAAAAAGGCCCATAATCAGGCATACACTTGAAGCAGCAGATGTTCAATAATTCTCTCTTCTTTGCAGATCTGTACAAACAGTAGATGTAACATTTGATCAGATTGGAAATAAATTAAGAGTGTTTGGGAAGATTTCAAACAAAATGCTCACATTTTGCATATGCAAAATGGATCTACCATCCTATTCTACCTGGTGCATATGCAACAAGAATGATATCCAGCAGTAG
Source organism: Elymus sibiricus (assembly GCA_039707655.1). Classification (NCBI taxonomy): domain Eukaryota; kingdom Viridiplantae; phylum Streptophyta; class Magnoliopsida; order Poales; family Poaceae; genus Elymus; species Elymus sibiricus. The sequence goes on from CM077667.1 coordinate 493,771,470, forward strand.
CATGGCATGAGTCGTTATGAACCCAAAAATCATGGAAACTAAGAAATCATATGAAGGTAATACTTGGTTATTGGATAAGATACTACATTCCACTTTAACTAACCTGACCACCAGACAGTGGGGATCCACAGCTGAAGAATTCCGCAATAAAAAACTTAGAACCAGCCACGAGGAACTTGCTGAACCAATACACGAGAACCAGTTTCCTGCACCTGGTAGAAAGTACCTGCATCAAATTAAGAGCCGAAACAACATCAACAGGAGTACAAACATTGAAGCCGTGGAATCAGCTTGTCACGCTACGAACCGACTCTACCTGTACAAGCTTCTCGGTAAAATGGCATACGATCTACTCACCGGTAACAAACCCCAAGTTGGATACTTTCGGGTATTCGGCTCAAAGTGCTACATTCTTGATAAGCATAGTCGTTGATAACCCACAAGTATAGGGGATCGCAACAGTTTTCGAGGGTAGAGTATTCAACCCAAATTTATTGATTCGACACAAGGGGAGCCAAAGAATATTCTCGAGTATTAGCAGCTGAGTTGTCAATTCAACCACACCTGAAAGACTTAGTATCTGCAGCAAAGTATTCAGTAGCAAAGCAGTATGGAAGTAACAGTAACAATGGCAAAGCGACAGTAGCAGTTTTGTAGTGATTGTAACAGTAGCAACGGAAAAGTAACTTAGAAAAGATCAATATGTGAAAAGCTCGTAGGCAATGGATCAGTGATGGATAATTATGTCGGATGGCATTCATCATGCAACGGTTATAACATAGGGTGACACAGAACTAGCTCCAATTCATCAATGTAATGTAGGCATGTATTCCATATATAGTCATACGTGCTTATGGAAAAGAACTTGCATGACATCTTTTGTCCTACCCTCCCGTGGCAGCGGGGTCCTAATGGAAACTAAGGGATATTAAGGCCTCCTTTTAATAGAGAACCGGACCAAAGCATTAGCACTTAGTGAATACATGAACTCCTCATACTACGGTAATCACCAGAAAGAATCCCAGTTATTGTCACCCTGGGGGATGCGGATCATAACTCGTAATAGGTGTCTACAACTTGTAAGATAGGATCAAGAACACATATATATTCATGAAAACATAATAGGTTTAGATCTGAAATCATGGCACTCGGGCCCTAGTGACAAGCATTAAGCATAGCAAAGTCATAGCAACATCAATCTCAGAACATAATGGATACTAGGGATCAAACCCTAACAAAACTAACTCGATTACATGGTAAATCTCAACCAACCCATCACCGTCCAGCAAGCCTACGATGGGATTACTCACGAACGGCGGAGAGCATCATGAAATTGGTGATGAAGGATGGTTGGTGATGACGACGGCGTCGATTTCCCCTCTTCGGAGCCCAAAACGGACCCCAGATCTGCCCTCCCGAGGAAGAACAGGAGGTGGCGGCGGCTCCGTATCGTAAAACGCGATGAACTCTTCTCTTCTATTTTTTTCTCCGCGAATAGAAATATATAGAGTTGGAAACGAGGTCGGAGGAGCTCCAGGGGGCCCACAAGACAGGGGGCGCGCCCGGTTGATTCTTTCGCCAGTATTTTTTATTAATTCTAAAAATATTTTCCGTAAATTTTCAGGTCAATCCGAGAACTTTTATTTCTGCACAAAAATAACACCAAGGCAATTCTGCTGAAAACAGCGTCTGTTCGGGTTAGTTCCATGCAAATCATGCAAATTAGAGTCCAAAACAAGGGCAAAAGAGTTTGGAAAAGTAGATACGATGGAGACGTATCAACTCCCCCAAGCTTAACCCATTGCTTGTCCTCTAGCAATTCAGTTGACAAACTGAAAGTGATAAAGAAAAACTTTTACAAACTCTGTTTGATCTTGTTGTTGCAAATATGTCTAACTGATGTTCAGATTTTCAACAAAGATTATAGACTAACCACATTCACAATAACATTTAGGTCTCACATTTACTCATATCAATGGCATAACCAACTAGCGAGCAATAATAATAAGTCTCGGATGACAACAGTTTTATCAAAACAATCATGATACAATATGATATAATGGTATCTCGCTAGCCCTTTCTGAGACCGCAAAACATAAATGCAGAGCACCTCTGAAGAACAAGGACTGACTAGACATTGTAATTCATGGTAAAAGAGATCCAGTCACAATCATACTAAATATCAATTAATAACAAAGCATACAAATGACGGTGGTGCTCTCTAACTGGTGCTTTTTATAAGAGGAGGATGACTCAACAGTAAAGTAAAATAGATAGGCCCTTCGCAGAGGGAAGCATTGATTTACAGAGGTGCCAGAGCTCGAGCTTTTAAAACAGGGATGAATAATAATTTTGAGCGGTATGCTTTCATTGTCAACATAACAACCAAGAGATCTCGGTATCTTCCATGCTAGACACATTATAGGCGGTTCCCAAACAGAATAGTAAAGTTTTTACTCCCCCTCCACCAATCAATCACACTCCACGGCGAGCCGAATCCACGGGTACCGTCCATACAAACAACAATTCTGGGGGAGTTTTGTTTCATTAAATTTTGATTTGATTTTTGAGCATGGAACTGGGCATCCCGAATACTAGCCACTTTCTCGTGAATGATAGTGAATCAACACGTATCGTGAGAATAACCCACCTAGCATGGAAGATACTGACAGCCCCTAGTCACTACATGAGCGATTCAGGCATACAAAATAGAGTATTATTTGAAGGTTTAGAGTTTGGCACATGCAAATTTACTTGGAACGACAGGTAAATACCGTATATAGGTAGGTATGGTGGACTCATATGGAACAACTTTGGGTTTATGGAGATGGATGCACAAGCAGTATTCCCGCTTAGTACAAGTGAAGGCTAGCAAAAGACTGGGAAGCGACCAACTAGAGAGCGACAACAGTCATAAACATGCTTTGAGATTAACCAACATTGAATGCAAGCATGAGTAGGATATAAATCACCATGAACATAAACATCGTGGAGGCTATGTTGGTTTTGTTTCAACTACATGCGTGAACATGTGCCAAGTCAAGCCACTTGAATCATTCAGAGGAGGATACCATCCTATCATACTGCATCACAACCATTTTAAAATGCATGTTGGCACTCAAGACAAACCATTATACACTCTTAGCTAATTAAGCATGGCATGAGTAACTATAATATCTAATTGTCATTGCAAACATGTTTCATCCATAATGAGCTGAATCCAAAACGATGAGCTAATCATATTTACAAAAACAAAATAGGTCGAGTTCGTACCAGCTTTTCTCCATCTCAACCACTTCATCATATATCGTCATTATTGCCTTTCACTTGCACGACCGAACGGTGTGAATAATAATAAGAGTGCACGTGCATTGGACTAAGCTGGAATCTGCAAACAATAACTCAAAGGAGAAGGCAAGGCAATATGGGCTCTCTGATAGATAAACAATAATGCATATGAGAGCCACTCAACATTTCATCGTGGTCTTCTCCTTACGACCCAAAGAAGAAAGGAAAACTATTTACACGGGAAAGCTCCCAACAAGCAAAAGAAGAACGAGAAATATTTTTGGGCTTTCTTTTAACGATTCAACTAAACAAACTAGAATGTAAAGCTAGAACAATTTTTTTTAGATTTTTCTCAAGGTTAATTAAACACACAAGAAGAAAGCGAAAAGAAGAAATAAACTACCATGGATGGTACAATGAAAAAGTATAAGCACCGACTACTAAGATGAGTGTGTGAACATGAATATAATGTCGGTGAAAAATACGTACTCCCCCAAGCTTAGGCTTTTCGCCTAAGTTGGTCTAGGGCCATGGCTGGCCCGGATAATATCCAAAGTCATAGTTGGGGTTGTACTGGGCTGCGGCAGCTACTGCCTGAGCGGCTGCAGCGTGGAGGCGAGCGGCTTCCGCCTCTCTTTCGTACTCGTTTGCCTCCTCTCTGGTTATAAAGTGTCTTCGTTTTTCCTGAAAGTTAAAGAAGGCAGGAGCAGGAAGGGTAATATGGACAGCACGCTGTCTGTCAAAAATTACTCGGTACATGAGGGATTGTTCGTTTCTCTCAAGAATCTGGTAGCGCACCATAGCCTCATAATCAAGAAAAGCAGGTGGTAACTCAATATCATTCTCCCTTATGGGTACCTTAAGATAATTAGCTACCCGGGTGGCATAAATCCCACCAAAGAAATCTCCATCCTTAGCATTTTTATGTAGCCTCCTAGCAATAATAGCTCCCAAGTTATATCGTCTATCACCCATGACCTCACTCTTAAGAATACTAAGATCAGGTACGCAAAGGTGGCTATGATCATGTTTACCGTTAATACATCTGCCTATGAAGAGAGCAAAATAATGTATGGCAGGAAAGTGAATGCTCCCCAAGGTAGCCTGTGTAATGTTTCTAGTTTCTCCCACAGTGATGCTAGCAAGAAAATCATTATATTCAGTTTTGTGAGGATCACTATGGCTGCCCCATTGTGGAATTTTGCATGCACGGTTAAAATCCTCTAGGTCCATAGTATAAGATTCATCATAAAGATTGAATAGAACGGAATGCGTATTACGCCTGGATGAAAATTCAAACCTCCGCACGAAGGAATCAGTGAGTTGATAATGTTGCTTGCATTGGTCTGAGACGAAATCTTCAAGGCCAGCATTTCGTATGTACGCGTAAAATTCTTCCTTGAATCCGGCATGGACCATGAATTGATCCGACGACCATTCACAAGGCTGCACTTGAGCTTCCCTTGGTGGTTCAAAGTCGGGCTCACGTATCGTGAGTCTCGGGGTCTTCTTGCTCGAGGAACCACCTTGGTATATTTTCCTCAACATCTTTCTTTCTCTGAAAAATTTCTGAAATTTTTAGTGACTCACAATAAAAGTGAACAAAACTCAACAAAACTTATAGCAACTACTCCTACAAGTGCCTAGAGGCTATATCATGCATCAAAACTACTTGGGACCGTACAAATTTGACATGCAAGCTCAAAAAACAAGGTCACCACAGCAGCAAAAATTTGCAATATATAAACCACTAGAACAAAAACAAATTGGACTATTGGAGGAGTCACATACCGAAGAACAATCCCTCAAAACAGTTTTGCAAATGGAGCGTTGTGCAAGGAGATCGAAAATGGCAGCAAGATGAGCTAGAACACGGGTTTGAGCAATGGTGGGATTTTTTCTGGAGGAAGACGAAGTGGATGGGTGCTGGAATAAGTGAAGGGGCCCCACGTGGGACCCACAAGCCAGGGGGCACGCCAGGGGGGGTGGGCGCGCCCTGCAGGCTTAGGTACAGCCCCCTGATGTGTTCTCAGTGCCAAAAATTCTTAAATATTCCAAAAAAAATCATACTAAATTTTCAGGGAATTCAGAGAACTTTTATTTTCAGGTCATTTTTCTATTGCAAGGATAAATCAAAAAACAGAAAAATAATAGCATTTTTACTAAATTAAATCTAAAGAACAGAAAATAAAAGTTGGGTACAGAAGGTTGTGCTTTCTAAATTCATCCATCTCATGCTCATCAAAAAGAATCCATCAATAAGGTTGATCAAGTCTTATTGACAAACTTTTTCCGAATGACACGGAACCGGAGAATTTTCGAATAACACTAGGTTACCTCAATGGGGATATGCATGTCCCCAACAATAAGTATATCATATTTCTTTTTGACAGTAGGGAGAGGGAATTCAAAGTCTCCAATAATAATCGTTGAAATTTTGTCAAGGGAGTTGATACTATGAACTTGAGGTTGTTTCTTCGGAAAGTCTACCGTATGCTCATTACCATTAACATGAAAAGTGACATTGCCCTTGTTGCAATCAATAACAGCCCCTGCAGTATTCAAAAAGGGTCTACCAAGGATGATCAACATACTGTCGTCCTCGGGAATATCAAGAATAACAAAGTCCGTTAGGATAGTAACATTTGCAACTACGACGGGCACATCCTCACAAATACCGATGGGTAAAGCAGTTCATTTATCAGCCATTTGCAAAGAGATTTCAGTAGGTGTCAACTTATTCAAATCAAGTCTACGATACAAAGAGAAAGACATAACACTAACACCAGCTCCAAGGTCACATAAAGCAGTTTTAACATAGTTTCCTTTAATAGAGCATGGTATAGTAGGTACTCCGGGATCTCCTAGTTTCTTTGGTATTCCACCCTTAAAGGTATAATTAGCAAGCATGGTGGAAATCTCAGCTTCCGGCACCTTTCTTTTATTTGTCACAATATCTTTCATATACTTAGCATAAGGAGACATTTTCAGAATATCAGTCAGGCGCATACGCAAAAAGACAGGTCTAAGCATTTCAACAAAGCGCTCAAAATCCTCATCATCCTTTTTCTTGGATGGCTTAGGAGGAAAGGGCATGGGTTTCTGAACCCAAGGTTCTCTTTCTCTACCATGCTTCCTAGCAACGAAGTCTCTTTTATCATATCTTTTGTTCTTAGGTTGTGGGTTATCAAGATCAACAGCAGGTTCAATCTCCACATCATTATCATTACTAGGTTGAGCATCAACATGAACATCATTATTAATATTATCACTAGGCTCATGTTCATTACCAGATTGTGTCTCCGCATCTGAAATAGAAATATCATTTGGGTTTTCATGAGTATCTATAACAGGTTCACTAGCAGCATGCAAAGTCCTATCGTCATTCTTTTTTCCTTTTATTACTGGGACGACTAGGTGTATCAGTATTAATTCTCTGAGAATCTTGCTCAATTCTCTTAGGATGGCCCTCAGGATACAAAGGTTCCTGAGTCATTTTACCACCTCTAGTCACAACTCTAACAGAATGATCATTGTTTTTACCAATCATCTCATTAAGCAAATCATTTTGTGCCTTAAGTACTTTTTCTACTTGAGTAGTTACCATGGAAGCATGTTTACTAATAAGCTTAAGATCATTAACAGTTCTACTCATATAATCACCTAAGCGATCAAGCATGTAAGCATTATGTTTCAATTGTCTACTAACATAAGCATTGAAATTTTCTTGCTTAACAATAAATTTATCAAACTCATCCAAGCATTGGCTAGTAGACTTATTATAAGGAATATCACCTTCATCAAATCTACGGAGGGAATTTACCTCTACTACCTGTGTCGGGGTATCAAGACCATGTATTTCTTCAATAGGTGGTAGATTCTTAACATCTTCAGCTTTAATACCTTTTTCTTTCATAGATTTCTTTGCCTCTTGCATATCTTCAGGACTGAGAAATAGAATACCTCTTTTCTTCGGAGTTGGCTTTGGAGGTGGTTCGGGAATAGACCAATCATTATCATTGCTCAATATATTATTCAATAGTAGTTCAGCTTGTTCAACAGTTCGTTCCCTGAAAACACAACCAGCACAACTATCTAGGTGGTCCCTAGAAGCATCGGTTAGTCCATTATAAAAGATATCAAGTATTTCATTTTTCTTGAGAGGATGGTCAGGCAAAGCATTAAGTAATTGGAGAAGCATCCCCCAAGCTTGTGGGAGACTCTCTTCTTCAATTTGCACAAAGTTAAATATTTCCTGCAAGGCAGCTTGTTTCTTATGGGCAGGAAAATATTTTTCAGAGAAGTAATATATCATATCCTGGGGACTACGCATACAACCAGGAGCAAGAGAATTAAACCATATCTTAGCATCACCCTTTAATGAGAAAGGAAACAACTTAAGAATATAGTAATAACGAATTTTTTCCTCATGAGTAAATAGGGTGGCTATATCATTCAATTTAGTAAGATGTGCCACAACAGTTTCAGATTCATAACCATGGAAAGGATCAGATTCAACCAAAGTAATTAACTCAGGATCGAGAGAGAATTCATAATCCTTATCAGTAACAAAGATAGGTGAAGTAGCAAACTTAGGATCATATTGCATTCTAGCATTCAACGATTTTTCTTTCCACTTGCATAGTAATTTCTTAAGATCATCTCTATCTTTACAAGCAAGAAAGTCCCTAGCTACCTCTCCCTCCATAACATAACCCTTAGGTATATCAGGCAATTCATATCTAGGAGAGCTAGGTCTAGCAGGTGTCTCATAGTGTTCAGTTTCAATAATTTCATCAGTTTCAGAAATATAATCAGCTGCAGCATTGACTCTAGCAATTTGTTCATCAAGAAATTCACCCAGTGGCACAGTAGTATCAAGCAAAGTATCATCATAGGCATCATGCATAGCAGAAGTGGAATCATCAACTACTTGCGACATATCAGAATCAATAGCACGTGGTGGTGTCGCAAGTTTACTCATAACAGAAGGTGAATCAAGTGCAGAGCTAGATGGTAGTTCCTTACCTCTCCTCGTAGTAGAGGGGTAGATCTTGGTTTTAGCATCTTTCAAATTCTTCATAGTGATCAACAGATATAAATCCCAAGTGACTCAGAGAATAGAGCTATGCTCCCCGGCAACGGCGCCAGAAAAAAAGGTCTTGATAACCCACAAGTATAGGGGATCGCAACAGTTTTCGAGGGTCCCAGATCTGCCCTCCCGAGGAAAAACAGGAGGTGGCGGCGGCTCCGTATCGTAAAACGCGATGAACTCTTCTCTTCTATTTTTTTCTCCGCGAATAGGAATATATAGAGTTGGAAACGAGGTCGGAGGAGCTCCAGGGGCCCCACAAGACAGGGGGCGCGCCCTAGGGGGGGGGGCGCCCCCTGGCTTGTGGCCAGGTGGTGGACCCCCTCCGGTTGATTCTTTCGCCAGTATTTTTTATTAATTCCAAAAATATTCTCCGTAAATTTTCAGGTCAATCCGAGAACTTTTATTTCTGCACAAAAATAACACCAAGGCAATTCTGCTGAAAACAGCGTCAGTCCGGGTTAGTTCCATTCAAATCATGCAAATTAGAGTCCAAAACAAGGGCAAAAGAGTTTGCAAAAGTAGATATGATGGAGACGTATCAGTCGTTCTAAATTTTCTCCTAAATCTCATGAAGTTTTTCTACTTGGTTACGGATCAAACTCTCACACTTACCGTGTTTACAACAACTTCACTCGTAAAGTTGAAGAGACGGTAGATGTGAAGTTCGATGAATCTAATGGTTCGCAAGTCGAACAAGTGCCAATGATGTAGGAGATAAGGATCCTTCGAAAGCCATTCAAGACTTGTCCATTGGCAAGATTCATCCCAAGGAGGTGAAGGAACGTACTTCATCAACACAAGTGGAAGCTCCTACTTTGCGTCAAGGCAAACCACAAAACAACATGGAGGCATCCATAAGCGGTACACGACGAGATGAAGAGGAGGAACAAGTACATCATGAAGATCCACCTCAACCTCCTTCGCCACCTCCTCAAGGAGATGACACCTTCAAGAACAATGAAGAAGAAGATGATGATGAAGAAGCTCCACCATCCAACAAGCAAAAGCTACCACGAGTTCGAGCAAGAGTGAACAAGAATCATCCTCTGGATCAAATCTTCGGTGACATACAAACCGGGAGAATCACTCCCTCTAAAACTCGCTTAGCTAACTTTTGTGAGCATTGCTCATTTATCTCTAGTACTGAGCCTATGAAGGTAGAAGAAGCACTTGAAGACCTGGATTGGGTGAATGCTATGCATGAAGAGCTACATAACTTTGAAAGGAACAAAGTATGGACACTCGTGGAGAATCCCAAGGACGAGCAGGACATCATTGGAACAAAATGGGTGTTTCAGAACAAGCAAGATGAAGATGGTCAAGTTGTACGCAACAAGGCACGTCTCGTAGCTCAAGGTTACACTCAAGTCGAAGGTATGGACTACGGTGAGACCTAGGCCCCCGTTGGTAGACTTGAAGCCATACGTATACTTCTTGCTTATGCAAACCACCATGATATTATTCTTTACCAAATGGATATCAAAAGTGCCTTTCTAAATGGCGAAATTGAGGAGGAAGAACCTCCCGGCTTTGTGAACCCTATGAAACCTAATCATGCTTATAAACTTCGTAAAGCTTTATATGGTCTTAAACAAGCCCCTCCAGCTTGGTACAAATGCCTAACGAAGTTTCTTATTGAAAAGGGTTTTGAGATTGGTAAATCGATGCAACCTTGTTCACTAAAAGAGTTAATGGTGAATTATTTGTGTGCCAAATTTATGTGGATGATATTATCTTTGGATCGACTAACCCACATTTTAGTGAGAAATTTGGAAGGTTGTTGTCCGAGAATTATGAGATGTCTATGATGTGTGAGCTGATTTTTTTTCCTTGGTTTGCAAATCAAGAAAACGAGAGAAGGAACATTCACCTCCCAAACCAAGTATACCAAGGACTTGATCAAAAAGTTCAACATGCAAGAGTGTAAATGTATGAAAACTCCTATGCCCACTAGTGGACATGTTGACCTCACTAAGGAGGACAAACCGGTTGATCAAAAGGTTTATCGATCAATGATTGGTTCATTGCTATATCTATGTGCCTCCCGTCCCGACATCATGCTAAGTGTGTGATGTGTGCCCGATATCAAGCGGCACCCAAAGAGTGTCATCTTAAGGCCGTGAAAAGAATTATGAGATACTTGATACATACACCAACCTTTGGCATATGGTATCCCAAGGGATCTTATTTTAACCTTGTTGGCTATTCTGACTCGGACTATGCCGGAGATAAGGTTGATAGAAAATCCACCTAGGGTACGTGTCAATTTCTTGGAAGATCTCTTATGTCTTGGTCCTCCAAGAAACAAAACTTGGTATCTCCATGTACCGCCGAAGCGGAATACATTGCCGCCGGATCATGTTGTGCGCAATTGATATGGATGACACAAACTCTTAAGGATTATGGTATACATGTGAAACATGTTCCTTTGATTTGTGACAATGAAAGTGCTATTAAAATTGCTCATAATCCTGTGCAACACTCTCGAACTAAACATATTCAAGTTCAACATCATTTCATTCGTGATCATGTTGCCAAAGGGGGCATTAATCTCAAGCATGTTTGCACCAACAAACAATTGGCCGATATCTTCACTAAGCCACTTGATGAGAAAGTGTTGTGTCACTTGAGGAGTGAGTTGAACATCATTGATGCTTCTAACTTGAGCTACACTCACTCGGATGCATGCAAGGGCATGTGCTTACTTGACTATTCCATGATACACTTGATATGACTTTATCATATACCTTGGAAATCTATACTCCCTTGTATTGCATCTAACCCTTTTGTAGGTACTTGGAAGAACTACGCTCCACAAGATTGCCATCAACTCATACCACAAGCAATCTTGTCATGGCCAAGTATCCACAACCCTTCTTTGATGATGAAGGAAGAAGACAACACAAACTATATCCTTGACTAATATATGATGAAAAACCTCACTATTGTCATTTGGATATATATTGTTCTTCCTTGCATGACTAACGAATGCAGGTGAGAAAAAGACCAAAACAAGAAGGATTGCTCCCAACTCAAGATGAACTTCATCAACCTTGAGCATCCACAACAAGTTCACCTACATGCCACGTCATCAACATCATTCAAAGGTATGTCCTCATAGCCTTGAAATAGCTTTACTCCAAGTCATGGGATAAAGCAACTCAAAGATATGAAGACAGTAAATGCTTAAACGAAAAATGGTAACCCCATTTTGAGCTTAACGATGAGTATGAGCTATGATCCAGTATTCTTGCTTGGCTCCTTAAGTCAATATACTCTAATATAGGTGACCTAGTCACCGCCCAACATCTAGTTATAAGAATTGAATGTAAAATTTCTCTTTTGTTGCCTACTTTGACACTTCCATTCAACTCTAACCTAGATGAAAATTCATTGCAATTTTTTGGAAAATTCATTGCAAATCTTCTTGAAAATTCATTGCAAATCATCTTGAAACTATTGAGACTTTCCGAAAGAAAATAATTGACAATTGGCCAACAACACTTCTGCCAAGTTTCTATTTGCACTTCGTACCCTCCAAACCAAGTACATCGGCTTCACCGATATTGCAGATAAGATGCAAACCATGCCTCGGTTCCACACCGATCTACTTTGTCTCGGAGTCACCGACCTTGCTACCTTCTGTGTTCTTTGCCATAATCTTGAAAATATTCAGATGCTTATAGGGGGAGAAATTGCATTCAAGGATCCCTTTGTCTCAAGAGCTCTCAATGGCCCTTACTCTCAAGGATCCCTTTGTCTCAAGAGCTCTCAATGGCCCTTACTCTCAAGGATCCCTTACCCTCTGAGCCTTTTTGGAAATTAATGCCAAAGGAGGAGAGATATCAAAGGTTATGGCTTATGCTTATCAAAAGGGGGAGAAATAATTAAAGGGGAGAAATATGAAAGTTGTTGTCCCCAGAGGAAATATCTATCAAAGGGGGAGAAATATCAAGTTCACCCAAATGGGAGAAACACTTCATTAAGGGGGAGAGAGAAGACCAAATTCATTCCATCATTTAAGGAGAGAGAAAATGTTTTTTAGAATTTGCTTGCTTAAGTGTTAGACTTATCTCACCCTACCTACTCCCAATATCTACATGCTAAGATTCAGGGGGAGAGGAAAACTTACAAAATAATAATTAGGGGAGAAAGTTCTAAATGTTCTTGGACACATATAAATCTTAAGAAATACTATTTTCTATATGTTTTCCACATCTTGGTGCTCTTGGATTCTTTTGCATTTGGATGAGAAGGATACACTTGTGTTTTCTAACATTGTTTTTTCAAGTGTGTTCCTACCGTTAAAATGCTCAAGAACATCAAGGTAAGTATATGCATCACATCCTTGGTCAAGATGATCTCTTGTTTCTTGCACATATTGTTTGCAAGAGTGAGTCTTGAACATGGATGATAACCCACAAGTATAGGTGATCGCGACAGTCTTCACGGGTAGTATTTCACCCTAATTTATTGGTTCGACACAAGGGGAGACAAAGAATATTTAATGGCCTTGGCAGTTGAGTTGTCAATTCAACCGCACCTGGGATATCTCTCTGCAGCAAAGGTTTAGTAGCACGGCAAATAGTGGTAGCAAAAGTAACAGTAGTTGTAGCAGCAACAATTTTGTAGCAGTAGCAATAGTAACTTAGCAAGATTCAGTATATGTAAAGCGTAGGCACGTGGATCGGTGAGGGATAATGATTTAGATGACATTGATCATATAATAGTTACACACTAGGGTGACATAGAACTAGCTCCAATTCATCAATATAATGTAGGCATGTATTCCGTATATAGTCATGCGTGCTTGCGATAAGAACTTGCATGACATCTTTTGTCCTACCCTCCCGTGGCAGCGGGGTCCTATTGGAAACTAAGGGATATTAAGGCCTCCTTTTAATAGAGAACCGGAACAAAGCATTAACACATGGTGAATACATGAACTCCTCAAACTACGGCAATCACCGGAAAGAATCCCAATTATTGTCACCTTGGGGTATGTGGATCAAACACACAATAGGTGCATACAACCTGCAAGATAGGATCCAAATCATTCTTATATTCAAAGAAAATATAATATGTTCAGATCTGAAATCATGGCACTCGGGCCCTAGTGACAAGCATTAAGCATAGCAAAGTCATAGCAACATCAATCTCAGAACATAGTGGATACTAGGGATCAATCCCTATCAAACTTAACTAGATTACATGATCAATCTCATCCAATCCCACTGATGACCCACAAGTATAGGGGATCAATCGTAGTCCTTTCGATAAGTAAGAGTGTCGAACCCAACGAGGAACAGAAGGAAATGACAAGCGGTTTTCACCAAGGTAATTTCTGCAAGCACTAAAATTGTAGGTAACAGATAGTTTGATAGCAAGATAATTGGTAACAAGCAAGTAACGGTAACGGTAAACAAGGTGCAGCAAGGTAGCCCAATCCTTTTGAGGCAAAGGACAGGCCAGAACAATCACTAGTAATAGGCAAAGTGTTCTTGAGGGTACACGGGAATTTCCTCTAGTCACTTTTATCATGTTGGTTTGATTCGTGTTCGCTACTTTGATAATTTGATATGTGGGTGGACCGGTGCTAAGGTACTATTCTTACTTGAACTAACAACCTACTTATGATTAACCCCCTCGCAAGCATCCGCAACTAGGAGAAAAGTATTAAGACAAAGTCTAACCATAGCATTAAACATGTGGATCCAAATCAGCCCCTTACGAAGTAGCGCATAAACTAGGGTTTAAGCTTCTGTCACTCTAGCAACCCATCATCTAATAACTACTCCACAATGCATTCCCTTAGGCCCATGAATGGTGAAGTGTCATGTAGTCGACGTTCACATGACACCACTAAGGGAATCACAACATACATATCATCAAAATATCGAACACATATGAAATTCACATGATTACTCGCAACATGACTTCTCCCGTGACCTCAAGAACAAAAGTAACTACTCACAAATAATAATCATTCTCAAGATCAGAGGAGTATTGACTAGCATAATAGATCTGAACATATAATCTTCCACCAAATAAACCATATAGTAATCAACTACGCAAGGTAATCAACACTACTAGTCACCCACAGGTACCAATCTGAGGTTCCGAGACAAAGATTGAACACAAGAGATGAACTAGGGTTTGAGAGGAGATGTGCTGTTGAAGATGTTGATGAAGATTGGCCTCCCAAATATGAGAGGGATGTTGGTGATGACGATAGCTTTGATTTCCCCCTCAGGGTGGGAAGTTCCCCGGCAGAATCGCTCCGCCGGAGGGCAAAAGTTCTCCTGTCCAAGTTTTGCCTCGAGGCGGCGGCGCTTCATCCCGAAAGTCCTCCTCTGATTTTTTCTAGGTCAAGAGTGACCTTATACCAGAAGATGGGCACCGGAGGTGGGCCGAGGTGGCCACAACCCATTAGGGCGTGCCTAGGGGGGCTTGGCGCGCCCTGGTGGGTTGTGCCCACCTGGGAGGCCCCCTCCGGTGGTTTTCTGGTCCAGTATTTTTTATTAAATGCAAAACTAATCTCCGTAAAATTTCAGCTTCATTGGAGTTGTGCAGAATAGGTATCTCCAACGTGCTTTTCTTGGGTCCAGAATTCCAGCTGCCGGTATTCTCCCTCTTTGTGTAAACCTTGCATATTATGAGAGAAAAGGCATTAGAATCACTCCCCAAACAATTATTATTCAACAAAACAAAGTAAATAACAGTAGTAAATCATGATGCAAAATGGACGTATCAACCCCCCCAAGCTTAGACCTCGCTTGTCCTCAAGCGAAAGCCGATATTGAAAAGCATGTCCACATGGTTTGAGAGAGAGGTGTCGATAAAAAAAATACGGACATAGAAGCAGCATGCTTATTAACATAGCAGGAACAAACTCTAACATAAAATTTATTTCAATACATTTTTATCATATAGCTTCTCATGAACAAGTAACAATTCATCACAACATAGAAGTATGAAGCATAAACCTTATTGGGAACCAGCAAACTATGTTCTCAGTCAACTTTGCAACTACAATTCATCATATTTTCAGGAAGGGTCTCATGTCAGAGCCTTTTGGCAAGTCCACATACTCAACCATCATTTAGTCTTCTATGATTGCTAACACTCACGACATACCCATGAACAAAAAGTTTCAACCGAACACATAGGAAGATTGGGGCTTATAGTTTCGCCTCCCAACTTACTCACCTCAAGGGTGATGTCAACAATAATAACTCATGCCCACCCATATCCAACTGGATATATGTGCCTAGATCTTTCCTCACCACATGATGCTTGCAAAAGAAAAAGTAAAAAGGAATAGGGAAGAATACTTTGACTCTTGCAAAAAAGTAAGTGCATAAAAGTAAAAGATAGGCCCTTCGCAGAGGGAAGCAGAGGTTGTCATGCGCTTATTGGTGTGTATGCCCAATACCTTAATGTAAAAGAACGTCACGCTATGTTGCCCCCTATGATAGCAACCATTATTATGCAGTCCGTCGCTTTTATTACTTTGCCATCATAAGTTCGTATAGCGCTCAATTTTCTCTTACACTAATTGATCGAAACACTTTTAGAAGCAATTTTTATTGCCTTGTTGCACCGATGACAACTTACTTGAAGGATCTTTCTCGATCCATAGGTAGGTATAGTGGACACTCAAAGAAAGAATTTGGGTTTGGGTTTTTGGATGCACAAGTAGTATCTCTACTTAGTGCAGAATTTTTGGCTAGCAAAGATATTGAGCAAGCACCACATGTTAAAGGATCTATGACAATATAACTTCTATGTGGATATGAACAAACATAAATCATTACGTTGTGTTCCTTGTCCAATGTCAACAAATTTGACATATAATATTTGATGGGGGCTCACAATCATAAAAGATGTCGAAGATAGTGTATTTGCATGTGAATCTTCTCTTCCTTTATTAATTCTTTCATGAATTGCATCATTGACCAATGCTATGTTTGCCAATCTCCAATAAATTTTACTACTTATTCTTTCCCTTATGTGATGTCATTACTCACCATAAGATTAGCCTATGATTCTTTTCATTTGTTTTTATTTCCTTTATTTTGATTGCAACAAGAAAGTAGAGAGGCAAAAACTCAAACTAAACTTTATTATATAACTCTCACTCGATTACATAGATAGATAGATCACGGAACTAACACACGAAAATAGATCATGCTAAACTTTTATTCAACTAAAGCAAAGGGAAACTAAAGATCGAACTAAAATAGGTAAAGGTGAATAAAAGTGATGGTGATACGATACCGGGGCACCTCCCCCAAGTTTGGCTCAAGCCAAGGGGAGTGCCCATACCCGTGTGCTCAAGTCTCCTTTGGTGGTGGTGATGAAGAAGGTGGAGGTGTTGATGTAGGTGGTGGTGATGATATAGTAAGCTTGTCCTCCAGCTTCCAGGGTAAGGGCTCCCCATCTAAGGTTGACGCGAGAGTCCCCTGAGTCCTGCAACTGGCAGCTAAACTCATGCATTTAAATCTCGCTTCATATTCGAAGACTTGGTTTTGAAGATCATAAACTTGGCTCTGCAGAAAATTAATTTGCTCGTTGAGGGTGGAGATGATGTCCTTCATGGACCGGCCATCCACCGTCTGATCACGGGTGAATTCCTTGATCATGGAGTGATTGGCACTAAGTCCACGCTCCACCATCTTCTGGCACTTGAAGATTTCCTGTTCCACCGCCTCGAGCCTAGCCTCCACGCTTTCGGTCTTCTTGGGTCCCTGAACATCACGGATGTGGAGCACCCCCTCACGCATCTCAATGGCTTGAGGGTGCTTTATCACCTCCGATAGGTATGGGTTGATGACCTTCTCGAAGAACTTGCCCTTGGAGGAGCTCGGTGGAGCCATGGAGATCTAGATCTGAGGAGAAAACATCAAGAAACAAGAACAGAGGATTTTTCTGCGATGCAGTCGTCAAAACAGTCGGGGGTATTTATAGAGAATTTTTATTCTTGGGAAACAAGCATATAGAAGGAAAATGGAGTCGGGAAGGCATCTGAGGTGGGCACAACCCACCAGGGCATGCCCAGGGGTGCCTGGCGTGCCCTGGTGTATCGTGCTCACCTCGATCACCTTCCGGTTTATTTCTTTATTTCCAAAATTCTAAAATATTCCAAAACTGACAAAAAATATTTTTGCGGATTTTTCGGAGTCCGTTTACTTACCGTATCACGTACCTCCTATTTTTAGGAATTCTGGAGTGTTCCGGAAGGTTTCTTTTATGTGTTCCTCCGGCGTCATGGTTTGGATAACATTGCTTTCAACGTTAATAGGCGTACCTGAGATATAATGCTTAATTCTTTGTCCATTGACCACCTTCGAGTTAGTACCTTCGGTGTTATTAATCTTGATAGCTCCAGAACAATAAACCTCTTCGATAATATAAGGTCCTTCCCATTTGGAGAGAAGCTTCCCTGCAAAAAATCTTAAACGAGAGTTGAACAAAAGAACATAATCTCCTATTTTGAATTCCCGCTTTTGGATTCTTTTGTCATGCCATCTTTTTACTCTTTCTTTGAATAGTGCTACTTCTTGAGCTTGCGTTCGTTTTCCCTTGAAGAGGAAAGGGTGATGCAGCAAAGTAGATAAGTATTTCCCTCAGTTGTTGAGAACCAAGGTATCAATCCAGTAGGAGGTACAAGCAAGACCCCAATCTTTGCACCTACACAAACAATCAAACACTTGCACCCAACGCTATAAAGGGGTTGTCAATCCCTTCACGGTTACTTGCAAGGATGAGATCTGATAGAGATAGATATAAAAGATTACTAAAACGAAAAGTAAAATAAAAGTAAATAGATTGCAGCAAAGTATTTTTGATATTTTTGGTTTATAGATCTGAAAATATAATATGGAAAATAGACCCGGGGGCCATAGATTTCACTAGAGGCTTCTCTTTTGAAGGAAAATAATACGGTGGGTGAACAAATTACTTTCGAGCAATTGATAGAAAAGCGCATAGTTATGGCGATATCCAAGGCAATGATTATGCATATAGGCATCACGTCCGTGTCAAGTAGACCGAAACGATTCTGCATCTACTACTATTACTCCACACATCGACCGACTCCTGCTTGCATCTAGAGTATTAAGTTCATGAAGAACAAAGTAACGCATTAAGTAAGATGACATGATGTAGAGGGATAAACTCAAGCAATATGATGAAAACCCCATCTTTTTACCCTTGATGGCAACAATACAAATACGTGACTCGCTACCCCTACTTTGTCACTGGGTGAGGACACCGCAAGATTGAACCAAAAACCAAGCACTTCTCCCATTGCAAGAATTACCAATCTACTTGGCCAAACCAAACCAATAACTCGAAGAGACTTGCAAAGATATGAAATCATGCATATAAGAATTCAGAGAAGATTCAAATAATATTCATAGATAATCTGATCATAAACCCACAATTCATCGGATCTCGACAAACACACCGCAAAAGAGTATTACATCGGATAGATCTCCATGAAGATCATGGAGAACATGGTATTGAAGATCATAGAGAGAGAAGAAGCCATCTAGCTACTAGCTATGGACCCGAAGGTCTGAGTTGAACTACTCACGCATCATCGGAGGGGCAATGGTGTTGATGTAGATGCCCTCCGTGATCGAATCCCCCTCCGGTAGATTACCGGAAAAGGCCCCAAGATGGGATCTCACGGGAACAGAGGCTTGCGGCGGCAGAAAAGTATTATCGTGGCTCTTTTTGGTATTGGGGGAATATTCCTGAATTTATAGGCGGAGAGTTAGGGTTGGAGGAGCCACGGGGGGCCCACAAGACAGGGGGGCGCCCCCCCGGGGCGCGCCCAGGTGGCTTGGGGCCCACCCGTGGGTCTTCTGGCCTCTTCTCCAAGTCTCCTGGGTTCCTTCTGGTCCAAGAAAAATCATCGTAGAATTTTATTCCGTTTGGACTCCGTTTGATATTCCTTTTCTGCAATACTCAAAAACAAGGAAAAAACAGAAACTGGCACTGGGCACTAGGTTAATAGGTTAGTCCCAAAAATAATATAAAATAGCATATTAATGCATATAAAACATCCAAAATAGATAATATAATAGCATGGAACGATAAAAAATTATAGATACGTTGGAGACGTATCAGTATCCCCAAGCTTAATTCCTGCTCGTCCTCGAGTAGGTAAATGATAAAAACAGATTTTTTTATGTGGAATGCTACCTAACATATTTATCCATGTAATATTCTTTATTGTGGCATGAATGTTCAGATCCATAAGATTCAAAACAAAAGTTTAATATTGACATAAAAACAATAATACTTCAAGCATACTAACAAAGCAATTGTGTCCTTTCAAAATAACATGGCCAAAGAAAGTTATCCCTACAAAATCATATGGTCTGGCTATGCTCCATCTTCCCCACACAAAGTATTTAAATCATGCACAACCCCGATGACAAGTCAAGCAATTGTTTCACACCTTTTAGGTTCTCAAACCTTTTCAACTTTCACGCAATACATGAGCGTGGGCCATGGATATAGCACTATAGGTGGAATAGAATATGGTGGAGGTTGTGAGGAAAAGGAGAAGATAGTATCACATCAACTAGGCGTATCAACGGGCTATGGAGATGCCCATCAATAGATATCAACGTGAGTGAGTAGGGATTACCATGCAACGGATGCACTAGAGCTATAAGTGTATGAAAACTCAAAAAGAAACTAAGTGGGTGTGCATTATAATGAAAAATTACCACTAGTATATGAAAGTGACATAATAGGAGACTCTCTATCATGAAGATCATGGTGCTACTTTGAAGCACAAGTGTGGAAAAAAAGATAGTAGCATTGTCCCTTCTCTCTTTTCTCTCATTTTTTTAATTTTGGTGGGCATCTTTGACCTCTTTTTTTTTATTTGGGCTTCATTGGCCTCTTTTATTATTTGTAAAGTCCGAAGACTCATCCCAACTTGTGAGGGAATCATAGCTTCCATCATCCTTTCCTCTCATGGGACAATGTTCTAATAATGATGATCATCACACTTTTATTTACTTACAACTCAAGAATTACAACTCGATACCTAGAACAAAATATGACTCTATATGAATGCTTCCGGTGGTGTACCAGGATGTGCAACGATCTAGCGTAGCAAATGACATCAAAAAACGAACAAGCCATGAAAACATCATGCTAGCTATCTTACGATCATGCTAAGCAATATGAAAATGATGGTGCGTGTCATAATAAACGGAACGGTGGAAGTTGCATGGCAATATATCTCGGAATGGCTAGGGAAATGCCATAATAGGTAGGTATGGTGGCTGTTTTGAGGAAGGGTATATGGTGGGTTTAATGCACCGGCGAAAGTTGCGCGGTACTAGAGAGGCTAGCAATGGTGGAAGGGTGAAAGTGCGTATAATCCATGGACTCACATTAGTTCATAAAGAACTCACATACTTATTGCAAAAGTCTATTAGTTATCTAAGCAAAGTATTAGACGCTTGCTCCTAGGGGAGAGGTTGGTAGGAGTTAACCATCGCGCGCTCCCGACCCTCACACAAAGGATGACAATCAATAAACAAATCATGCTCCGACTTCGTTACATAACGGTTCACCATACGTGCATGCTACGGGAATCACAAACTTTTAACACAAGTATTTCTACCAATCCACAATTACTCACTAGCATGACTCTCATATCACCATCTTTATATCTCAAAACTATATGCAAGGAATCAAACTTCTCATAGTATTCAATGCACTTTATATGAAAGTTTTTATTATATCCCTCTTGGATGCCCATTATATTAGGACTAAATTCATAACCTAAACCAATTACCATGCTGTTTAAAGACTCTCAAAATAATATAAGTGAGGTACGAGAGTTCAATTATTTCTATAAAATAAAACACTACCGTGCTCTAAAAAGATATAAGTGAAGCACTAGAGCAAAATTGCCTAGCTCAAAAGATATAAGTGAAGCACATAGAGTATTCTAATAAATTCACGATTTATGCGTGTCCCTCTCAAAAGATGTGTGCAGCAAGGATGATTGTGGCAAACTAAAAAGCAAAGGCTCATATCATACAAGACGCTCCAAGCAAAACACATATCATGTGGTGAATAAAAATATAGCCTCAAGTAAATTTACCGATGGATTGAAGACGAAAGAGGGGATGCCTTCCGGGGCATCCCCAAGCTTAGGCTCTTTGGTATCCTTTAATATTCCTTGGGGTGCCTTGGGCATCCCCAATCTTAGGCTCTTGCCACTCCTTATTCCATAGTCCATCAAATCCTTACCCAAAACTTGAAAACTTCACAACACAAAACTCAACAGAAAACTCGTGAGATCCGTTAGTATAAGAAAAATAAATCACCACTTTAGGTACTGTTGTGAACTCATTCTTTATTTATATTGGTGTAATATCTACTGTATTCCAACTTCTCCATGGTTCATACCCCCCGATACAACCCATAGATACATCAAAATAAGCAAACAGCACAAAGAAAACAGAATCTGTCAAAAACAGAACAGTCTGTAGCAATCTGTAAACTTCGAATACTTCTGTAACTCCAAAAAATCTGAAACATTAGGAAAATCTGGGAAATTTGTATATCAATCTTTTGTAAAAAATTCAGACTCATTCGACCTTCTGGTGAATTTATAAAATTCCTGGACTGAGCGCAAAAGTTTCTGTTTTTCAGCAAAATCAAATCAACAATCACCGTAGACCTTCCCAAAGGTCTTACTTGGCTCAAACACTAATTAAAACACTAAAACACAATCACTACAGAGGTAATAATGTGTAAATCACTCAAAAACATAAACAAAAAGAAAAAACATAAAATAAAATTGGGTTGCCTCCCAACAAGCGCTATTGTTTAACGCCCCTAGCTAGGCATAACACAATAGATCTAGGTATTGTCATCTTTGGTATGCAATCCATAAGTAGCTCTTATAATAGATTCATATGGTAATTTAATTTTATTTCTAGGAAAGTGTTCCATGCCTTTCCTTAACGGAAATTGGAATCTAATGTTTCCTTCTTTCATATCAATAATTGCACCGATCGTTTTAAGGAAAGATCTACCAAGAATAATAGGACATGTAGGATTGCAATCTATATCAAGAACAATGAAATCTACGGGCACATAATTCCTATTTGCAACAATAAGAACATCATTAATCCTTCCCATAGGTTTCTTAATAGTGGAATCCGCTAGATACAAATTTAAAGAGCAATCATCAAGTTCATGGAAATCTAGCACATCACATAAAGTTTTCGGAATCGTGGAAACGCTAGCACCCAAATCACACAAAGCATGGCACTCATAATATTTAATTTTAATCTTAATAGTAGGTTCCCACTCATCATAAAGCTTTCTAGGTATAGAAACTTCCAACTCAAGTTTTTCTTCAAAAGATTTCATCATAGTATCAACGACATGTTTAGCAAAAGCTTTATTTTGATTATAAGCATGCGGAGAATTCAACATGGATTGCAACAAGGAAATACAATCAATCAAAGAACAACTATCATAATTAAATTCCTTGAAATCCAAAAGAGTGGGTTCATTGCTATTTAAAGTTTTGACCTCTTCAATCCCACTTTTATCAATCTTAGCATTAAGATCTATAAACTCCGAATCATTGGGACGACTTTTAACTAAAGTTGATTTATCTCAAGTCCCATATTTATCAAGATTTGTATTAGAAAACAAAGATTCAATAGGAGTCACATCAATCACTTTAAGATCTTCATCATTATTTTCACGAGAACACACTATTTCAAGCCATTCACGCTTAGCACGCATTCTAGCGGTTCTTTCCTTACACTCATCAATAGAAGTTCTCATAGCTTTTAAAGACTCATTAATATCACGCTGGGGTGGAGTAGATCTAATTTTCAAAGAATCAATCGCAAGCGAAATTCTATCAACGTTCCTAGCCAAATCATCAACCTTGAGCAATTTTTCTTCAATCGTAGCATTGAAAACCTTTTGCGAACTAATAAATTCTTTAATATTATTCTCAAGATCAGAGGGCATCTTATTATAATTTCCATAAGGATTGTTGTAGGAATTACCATAATTATTAGAGGAATTACTAGGAAACGGCCTAGGGTTGAAATTACCTCTATACGCGTTATTACCAAAATTGTTCCTACCACCAAAATTCACATCCATAGATTCATTATTATTTCCAATCAAAGAAGACAAAGGCATATCATTAGGTTCAATAGGAACACTCTTACTAGCAAACAATTTCATTAATTCATCCATCTTTTCACTCAAAGTGTTTATTTCTTCAATAGCATGCACTTTTTTACTAGTAGGAGATCTTTCGGTATGCCATTGAGAGTAATTTGCCATAATATTATCTAGGAGTTTAGTAGCTTCTCCTAATGTGATTTCCATAAAAGTACCACCCGCAGCGGAATCTAAAAGATTTCTAGATGCAAAATTCAATCCCGCATAAAAAAATTGTATAATCATCCATAAACTCAAACCATGTGCGGGGCAATTTCTAATCATTAGTTTCATCCTCTCCCAAGATTGTGCAACATGCTCATGATCAAGTTGCTTAAAATTCATTATATCGTTCCTAAGGGAGATGATCTTAGCGGGCGGAAAGTACTTGGAAATAAAAGCATCTTTACACTTATTCCATGAATCAATACTATTTTTAGGCAAAGATGAAAACCAAGTTTTAGCACGATCTCGTAGTGAGAACGGAAATAGCTTCAATTTAACAATATCCCACATCTTTCTTCTTTTGCATATCACACAACTCAACGGAAATAGCGGCATCTTCACTAGGAAGGCCGGAAAATTGTTCTTTCATAACAAGATTAAGCAAAGCGGCATTAATTTCATAAGATTCCGCACTAGTGGCGGGAGCAATCAGAGTACTAATAAAATTATTATTATTAGTATTGGAGAAGTCACACAACTTGGTATTCTCTTGAGTCATCGTGACAAAGCAAGCAATCTAGCACACAAGCAAACAAAAAGCAAACGGAAATACGAACGGAAAAAGGGCGAATAAAAAGGCAAATATTTTTGTTTTTGTTCTGAAAATCATTTTAGAAGTGGGGGAGAGGAAAACGAGAGGCAAATGGCAAATAATGTAAATGCAAGAGATGAGTTTGTGATGGGTACTTGGTAGGCTTGATGTATCCTCCCCGGCAACGGCACCAGAAATCCTTCTTGCTACTTCTTGAGCTTGCGTTGGTTTTCCCTTGAAGAGGAAAGGGTGATGCAGCAAAGTAGATAAGTATTTCCCTCAGTTGTTCAGAACCAAGGTATCAATCCAATAGGAGGTACAAGCAAGGCCCCAATCTTTGCACCTACACAAACAATCAAACACTTGCACCCAACGCTATAAAGGGGTTGTCAATCCCTTCACGGTTACTTGCAAGGATGAGATCTGATAGAGATAGATATAAAAGATGTTGGAAATATGCCCTAGAGGCAATAATAAAATGGTTATTATTATATTTCCTTGTTCATGATAATTGTCTATTGTTCATGCTATAATTGTATTAACCGGAAACCGTAATACATGTGTGAATACATAGACCACACCATGTCCCTAGTGAGCCTCTAGTTGACTAGCTCGTTGATCAATAGATGGTCATGGTTTCCTGACCATGGACATTGGATGTCGTTGATAACGGGATCACATCATTAGGAGAATGATGTGATGGACAAGATCCAATCCTAAGCATAGCAGAAGATCGTGTAGTTCGTCTGCTAGAGCTTTTCTAATGTCAAGTATCATTTCCTTAGACCATGAGATTATGCAACTCCCGGATACCGTAGGAATGCTTTGGGTGTATCAAACGTCACAACGTAACTAGGTGACTATAAAGGTGCACTACAGGTATCTCCGAAAGTGTCTGTTGGGTTGGCACGAATCGAGACTGGGATTTGTCACTCCGTGTGACAGAGAGGTATCTCTGGGCCCACTCCGTAATACATCATCATAATGAGCTCAATGTGACTAAGGAGTTAGTCACGGGATCATGTGTTACGGAACGAGTAAAGAGACTTGCCGGTAACGAGATTGAACAAGGTATAGGGATACCGATGATCGAATCTCGGGCAAGTAACATACCGATGGACAAAGGGAATTGTATACGGGATTAATTGAATCCCCGACATCGTGGTTCATCCGATGAGATCATCGTGGAACATGTGGGAGCCAATATGGGTATCCAGATCCCGCTATTGGTTTTTGGCCGGAGAGGTGTCTCGGTCATGTCTGCATGGTTCCCGAACCCGTAGGGTCTACACACTTAACGTTCGGTGACGCTAGAGTTGTAATGAGAACTGTATGTGGTTACCGAAAGTTGTTCGGAGTCCCGGATGAGATCCCGGACGTCACGAGGAGTTCCGGAATGGTCCGGAGGTAAAGATCTATATATGGGAAGTCCTATTTTGGCCACCGAAAAATGTTTGGGATTTTTCGGTATTGTACCGGGAAGGTTCTAGAAGGTTCCGGAGTGGGGCCCACCTGCATGGGGGGACCCACATGAACGTGGGTAGTGGGGGCAAGTCCCCACACACCTGGTCAAGGCGCACCAAGATCCCCCCTTAGAAGGAATAAGATCATATCCCGAAGGGATAAGATCAAGATCCCTAAAAAGGGGGGATAACAATCGGTGGGGAAGGGAAAGGATGGGATTTCTTTCCTCCCACCTTTGCCAACGCCCCAATGGACTTGGAGGGCAAGAAACCAGCCCCCTTCACCCCTATATATAGTGGGGAGGTGCATGGGAGCTGCACCCCTTGCCCCTGGCGCAGCCCTCCCTCCTCCTACACCTCCTCCTCCTACGTAGTGCTTAGCGAAGCTCTGCCGGAGAACCACGAGCTCCACCGCCACCACGCCGTCATGCTGCCGGAGCTCTCCCTCAACTTCTCCTCCCCCCTTGCTGGATCAAGAAGGAGGAGACGTCCCCGGGCTGTACGTGTGTTGAACGCGGAGGCGCCGTCCGTTCGGCGCTTGGATCGGATCTTCCGCGATTTGAATTGCCGCGAGTACGACTCCATCAACAGCGTTCTTTGCAACGCTTCCGCTTAGCGATCTTCAAGGGTATGAAGATGCACTCCCTCTCTCTCGTTGCTAGCATCTCCTGGATTGATCTTGGTGACACGTAGGAAAATTTTGAATTATTACTACGTTCCCCAACAGTGGCATCATGAGCTAGGTCTATGCGTAGATTCTTTGCACGAGTAGAACACAAGTAGTTGTGGGCGATGATTTGGTCAATTTGCTTGCCGTTACTAGTCCTATCTTGATTCGGCGGCATTGTGGGATGAAGCGGCCCGGACCGACTTTACACGTACGCTTACGTGAGACTGGTTCCACCGCCTGACATGCACTTGTTGCATAAGGTGGCTAGCGGGTGTCTGTCTTTCCCACTTTAGTCGGATCGGATTCGATGAAGAGGGTCCTTATGAAGGGTAAATAGCAATTGGCATATCACCGTTGTGGCTTTTGCGTAGGTAAGAAACGTTCTTGCTAGAAACCCATAGCAGCCACGTAAAACTTGCAACAACAATTAGAGGACGTCTAACTTGTTTTTGCAGGGTATGCTATGTGATGTGATATGGCCAAAAGGATGTGATGAAATATATGTGATGTATGAGATTGATCATGTTCTTGTAATAGGAATCACGACTTGCATGTCGATGAGTATGACAACCGGCAGGAGCCATAGGAGTTGTCTTAATTTATTGTATGACCTGCGTGACAATCAAAAACGCCATGTAATTACTTTACTTTATTGCTAACTGTTAGCCATAGTAGTAGAAGTAATAGTTGGCGAGACAACTTCATGAAGACACGATGATGGAGATCATGGTGTCGTGCCGGTGACGATGGTGATCATGCCGCGCCCCGAAGATGGAGATCAAAGGCGCAAGATGATATTGGCCATATCATGTCACTTTATGATTTGCATGTGATGTTTATCATGTTTTTACATCTTATTTGCTTAGAACGACGGTAGGATAAATAAGATGATCCCTCACTAAAATTTCAAGAAATGTGTTCCCCCTAAGTGTGCACCGTTGCGAAGGATCATTGTTTCGAAGCACCACGTGATGATCGGGGGTGATAGATTCTAACGTTCGCATACAACGGGTGTAAGCCAGATTTACACACGCGAAACACTTAGGTTGACTTGACGAGCCTAGCATGTACAGACATGGCCTCGGAACACGAGAGATCGAAAGGTCGAACATGAGTCGTATAGTAGATGCGATCAACATGGAGATGTTCACCATTGATGACTAGTCCGTCTCACGTGATGATCAGACACGGCCTAGTCGATATGGATCATGTATCACTTAGATGACTAGAGGGATGTCTATCTGAGTGGGAGTTCATTAAATAATTTGATTAGATGAACTTAATTATCATGAACTTAGTCTAAAATTGTCTTTACAATCTATCTTGTAGATCCAATGGCCCACGCTAATGTTGCCCTCAACTTCAACGCGTTCCTAGAGAAAACCAAGCTGAAAGACGATGGAAGCAACTATACGGACTGGGTCCATAACTTGAGGATCATCCTCATAGCTTCCAAGAAAGCATATGTCCTTGATGCACCGCTAGGTGACGCACCCATTTTCCCAGCAACTCAAGATGTTATGAACGCCTGGCAGTCGCGTAGTGATGATTACTCCCTGGTTCAGTGCGGCATGCTTTACAGCTTAGAACCGGGGCTCCAAAAGCGTTTTGAGCAACACGGAGCATATGAGATGTTCCAAGAGCTGAGAATGGTTTTCCAAGCTCATGCCCGGGTCGAGAGATATGAAGTCTCCGACAAGTTCTTCAGTTGTAAGATGGAGGAAAATAGTTCTGTCAGCGAGCACATACTCAAAATGTCTGGGTTGCACAACCGCTTGTCTCAGCTGGGAGTTAATCTTCCGGATGACTCGGTTATTGATAGAATCCTCCAGTCGCTTCCACCTAGCTACAAGAGCTTTGTGATGAACTTCAATATGCAAGGGATGGAGAAGTCCATTCTTGAGTTATATTCGATGCTGAAATCAGCGGAGGTGGAGATCAAAAAGGAACATCAAGTGTTGATGGTGAATAAGACCACCAGTTTCAAGAAAGGCAAGGGTAAGAAGAACTTCAAGAAGGACGGCAAAGCAGTTTCCGCGCCCGGTAAATCAGTTGCCGGGAAGAAGCCCAAGAATGGACCCAAGCCTGAGACTAAGTGCTTTTATTGCAAGGGAACCGGTCACTGGAAGCGGAACTGCCCCAAGTACTTAGAGGATAAGAAGGCCGGCAACGTCAAAGGTATATATGATATACATGTTATTGATGTGTACCTTACCAGCGCTCGTAGTAGCTCCTGGGTATTTGATACCGGTGCGGTTGCTCACATTTGTAACTCAAAACAGGAGCTGCGGAATAAGCGGAGACTGGCGAAGGACGAGGTGACGATGCGCATCGGGAATGGTTCCAAGGTCGATGTGATCGCCGTCGGCACGCTACCTCTGCATCTACCTTCGGGATTAGTTTTAAACCTCAATAATTGTTATTTAGTACCAGTTTTGAGCATGAACATTGTATCTGGATCTCGTTTGATGCGAGATGGCTACTCATTTAAATCCGAGAATAATGGTTGTTCTATTTATATGAGAGATATGTTTTGTGGTCATGCCCCGCTGGTCAATGGTTTATTTTTATTGAATCTCGAACGTGATGTTACACATATTCATAGTGTGAATACCAAACGATGTAAGGTTGATAATGATAGTCCCACATACTTGTGGCACTGCCGCCTTGGTCATATTGGTGTCAAACGCATGAAGAAACTCCATGCAGATGGACTTTTGGAGTCTCTTGATTATGAATTATTTGACACGTGCAAACCATGCCTCATGGGCAAGATGACTAAGACTCCGTTCTCCGGAACAATGCAGCGAGCAACCAACTTGTTGGAAATAATACATACCGATGTATGCGGTCCAATGAGCGTTGAGGCTCGCGGTGGCTATCGTTATGTTCTCACCCTCACTGATGACTTAAGCAGATATGGGTATGTCTACTTAATGAAACACATGTCTGAGACCTTTGAAAAATTCAAGGAATTTCAGAGTGAGGTAGAGAATCAACGTGACAAGAAAATAAAGTTCTTACGATCTGATCGTGGAGGAGAATACTTGAGTCACGAGTTTGGCACGCACTTAAGGAAATGTGGAATTGTTTCACAACTCACGCCGCCTGGCACACCTTAGCGTAATGGTGTGTACGAACGTCGTAATCGCACTCTATTGGATATGGTGCGATCTATGATGTCTCTTACTGATTTACCGCTATCATTTTGGGGATATGCATTAGAGACTGCCGCATTCACTTTAAATAGGGCACCGTCTAAATCCGTTGAGACGACACCGTATGAATTATGGTTTGGGAAGAAACCTAAGCTGTCGTTTCTGAAAGTTTGGGGATGCGATGCTTATGTCAAGAAACTTCAACCTGAAAATCTCGAACCCAAATCGGAAAAGTGCGTCTTCATAGGATACCCTTAGGAAACTATTGGGTATACCTTCTACCTCAGATCCGAAGGCAAGATCTTTGTTGCCAAGAATGGATCCTTTCTAGAGAAAGAGTTTCTCTCGAAAGAAGTAAGTGGGAGGAAAGTAGAACTTGATGTGGTAATTGTACCCCCTCTCGAACCGGAGAGTAGCGCAGCGCAGGAAAATGTTTCTGTGGTGCCTGCACCGACTAGAGAGGAAGTTAATGATGATGATCATGAAACTTCGCATCAAGTTACTACTGAACTTCGTAGGTCCACGAGGACACGTTCCGCACCAGAGTGGTACGGCAACCCTGTCCTGGAAATCATGTTGTTAGACAACGGTGAACCTTCGAACTATGAAGAAGCCATGGCGGGCCCGGATTGCAACAAATGGCTTGAAGCCATGAAATCCGAGATAGGATCCATGTATGAGAACAAAGTATGGACTTTGGTGGACTTGCCCGATGATCGGCAAGCCATAGAAAATAAATGGATCTTTAAGAAGAAGACTGACGCGGATGGTAATGTGACCGTCTATAAGGCTCGGCTTGTCGCTAAGGGTTATCGACAAGTTCAAGGAGTTGACTACGATGAGACTTTCTCACCCGTAGCGATGCTGAAGTCCGTCCGAATCAAGTTAGCAGTTGCCGCATTTTATGATTATGAGATCTGGCAAATGGACGTCAAAACGGCATTCCTTAACGATTTCCTTAAGGAAGAATTCTATATGATGTAGCCGGAAGGTTTTGTCGATCTTAAGAATGCTGACAAGGTATGCAAGCTCCAGCGCTCCATCTATGGGCTGGTGCAAGCATCTCGGAGTTGGAACATTCGCTTTGATGAGGTGATCAAAGTGTTTGGGTTTATACAGACTTATGGAGAAGCCTGTATTTACAAGAAAGTGAGTGGGAGCTCTGTAGCATTTCTCATTTTATATGTGGATGACATATTGTTGATGGGAAATGATATGGAACTTTTGGAAAGCATAAAGGCCTACTTGAATAAGTGTTTTTCAGTGAAGGACCTTGGAGAAGCTGCTTACATATTAGGCATCAAGATCTATAGAGAAAGATCGAGACGCCTCATTGGTCTTTCACAAAGCACATACCTTGACAAGATATTGAAGAAGTTCAATATGGATCAGTCCAAGAAGGGGTTCTTGCCTGTATTGCAAGGTGTGAGATTGAGCACAGCTCAATGCCCGACCTCGGCAGAAGATAGAGAAAAGATGAGTGTCATCCCCTATGCCTAAGCCATAGGCTCTATTATGTATGCCATGCTGTGTACCAGACCTGATGTGAACCTTGCCATAAGTTTGGTAGGGAGGTACCAAAGTGATCCCGGAATGGAACACTGGATAGCGGTCAAGAATATCCTTAAGTACCTGAAAAGGACTAAGGATATGTTTCTCGTTTATGGAGGTGCCGAAGAGCTCGTCGTAAAGGGTTACGTCGATGCTAGCTTCGACACAGATCCGGATGACTCCAAGTCACAAACCGGATACGTGTATATTTTGAATGGTGGGGCAGTCAGCTGGTGCAGTTGCAAGCAGAGCGTCGTGGCGGCATCTACATGTGAAGCGGAGTACATAGCTGCTTCGGAAGCAGCGCAGGAAAGAGTCTGGATGAAGGAATTCATCACCGACCTAGGAGTGATTCCCAATGCATCGGGCCTGATGACTCTCTTCTGTGACAACACTGGAGCTATTGCCATTAGCAAGGAGCCCAGGTTTCACAAGAAGACCAAGCACATCAAGCGCCGCTTCAACTCCATTCGTGGTTACATTCAGGATGGAGATATAGATATTTGTAAAGTACATACGGATCTGAATGTCGCAGATCCGTTGACTAAACCTCTTCCACGAGCGAAACATGATCAGCACCAGAACTCTATGGGTGTTCGATTCATCACAATGTAACTAGATTATTGACTCTAGGGCAAGTGGGAGACTGTTGGAAATTTTCCCTAGAGGCAATAATAAAATGGTTATTATTATATTTCCTTGTTCATGATAATTGTCTATTGTTCATGCTATAATTGTATTAACCGGAAACCGTAATACATGTGTGAATACATAGACCACACCATGTCCCTAGTGAGCCTCTAGTTGACTAGCTCGTTGATCAATAGATGGTCATGGTTTCGTGACCATGGACATTGGATGTCGTTGATAACGGGATCACATCATTAGGAGAATGATGTGATGGACAAGACCCAATCCTAAGCATAGCACAAGATCATGTAGTTCGTCTGCTAGTGCTTTTCTAATGTCAAGTATCATTTCCTTAGACCATGAGATTGTGCAACTCCCGGATACCGTAGGAATGCTTTGGGTGTATCAAACGTTACAACGTAACTGGGTGACTATAAAGGTGCACTACAGGTATCTCCAAAAGTGTCTGTTGGGTTGGTACGAATCGAGACTGGGATTTGTCACTCCATGTGACGGAGAGGTATCTCTAGGCCCACTCGGTAATACATCATCATAATGAGATCAATGTGACTAAGGAGTTAGTCACGGGATCATGTGTTACGGAACGAGTAAAGAGACATGCCGGTAACGAGATTGAACAAGGTATAGGGATACCGACAATCGAATCTCGGGCAAGTAACATACCGATGGACAAAGGGAATTGTATACGGGATTAATTGAATCCCCGACATCGTGGTTCATCTGATGAGATCATCGTGGAACATGTGGGATCCAATATGGGTATCCAGATCCCGCTATTGGTTATTGGCCGAAGAGGTGTCTCGGTCATGTCTGCATGGTTCCCGAACCCGTAGGGTCTACACACTTAAGGTTCGGTGACGCTAGAGTTGTAATGGGAATTGTATGTGGTTACCGAAAGTTGTTCGGAGTCCCGGATGAGATCCCGGACGTCACAAGGAGTTCCGGAATGGT
The DNA here is from genome assembly GCA_039707655.1 of Elymus sibiricus. Classification (NCBI taxonomy): domain Eukaryota; kingdom Viridiplantae; phylum Streptophyta; class Magnoliopsida; order Poales; family Poaceae; genus Elymus; species Elymus sibiricus. Next base: position 493,804,297 of record CM077667.1, read on the forward strand.
ACGGAGGTAAAGATCTATATATGGGAAGTCCTATTTTGGCCACCGGAAAATGTTTAGGATTTTTCGGTATTGTATCGGGAAGGTTCTAGAAGGTTCCGGAGTGGGGCCCACCTGCATGGGGGGACCCACATGAAAGTGGGTAGTGGGGGCAAGGCCCCACACCCCTGGTCAAGGCGCACCAAGATCCCCCCTTAGAAGGAATAAGATCATATCCCGAAGGGATAAGATCAAGATCCCTAAAAAGTGGGGATAACAATCGGTGGGGAAGGGAAAGGATGGGATTTCTTTCCTCCCGCCTTTGCCAACGCCCCAATTGACTTGGAGGGCAAGAAACCAGCCCCCTCCACCCCTATATATAGTGGGGAGGCGCATGGGAGCTGCACCCCTTGCCCCTGGCGCAGCCCTCCCTCCTCCTACACCTCCTCCTCCTCCGTAGTGCTTAGCGAAGCTCTGCCGGAGAACCACGAGCTCCACCGCCACCACGCCGTCGTGCTGCCGGAGCTCTCCCTCAACTTCTCCTCCCCCCTTGCTGGATCAAGAAGGAGGAGATGTCCCCGGGCTGTACGTGTGTTGAACGCGGAGGCGCCGTCCGTTCGGCGCTTGGATCGGATCTTCCGCGATTTGAATCGCCACGAGTACGACTCCATCAACCGCGTTCTTTGCAATGCTTCCGCTTAGCGATCTTCAAGGGTATGAAGATGCACTCCCTCTCTCTCGTTGCTAGCATCTCCTAGATTGATCTTGGTGACACGTAGGAAAATTTTGAATTATTACTACGTTCCCCAACAAAAGATTACAAAAACGAAAAGTAAAATAAAAGGAAATAGATTGCAGCAAAGTATTTTTGGTATTTTTGGTTTATAGATCTGAAAATATAATATGGAAAATAGACCCGGGGGCCATAGATTTCACTAGAGGCTTCTCTCTTCAAGAAAAATAATACGGTGGGTGAACAAATTACTGTCGAGCAATTGATAGAAAAGCGCATAGTTATGATGATATCCAAGGCAATGATTATGCATATAGGCATCACATCCGCGTCAAGTAGACCGAAACGATTCTGCATCTACTACTATTACTCCACACATCGACCGACTCCTACCTGCACCTAGAGTATTAAGTTCATGAAGAACAGAGTAACGCATTAAGTAAGATGACATGATGTAGAGGGATAAACTCAAGCAATATGATGAAAACCCCATCATTTTACCCTTGATGGCAACAATAAAAATACGTGCCTCGCTACCCCTACTTTGTCACTGGGTGAGGACACCGCAAGATTGAACACAAAACTAAGCACTTCTCCCATTGCAAGAATTACCAATCTAGTTGGCCAAACCAAACCAATAACTCGAAGAGAGTTGCAAAGATATGAAATCATGCATATAAGAATTCAGAGAAGATTCAAATAATATTCATAGATAATCTGATCATAAACCGACAATTCATCGGATCTCGACAAACACACCGCAAAAGAGTATTACATCGGATAGATCTCCATGAAGATCATGGAGAACATGGTATTGAAGATCATAGAGAGAGAAGAATCAATCTAGCTACTAGCTATGGACCCGAAGGTCTGAGGTGAACTACTCACGCATCATCGAAGGGGCAATGGTGTTGATGTAGATGCCCTCCGTGATCGAATCCCCCTCCGGCAGATTACCGGAAAAGGCCCCAAGATGGGATCTCACGGGAACAGTGGCTTGCGGCGGCGGAAAAGTATTATCGTGGCTCTTTTTGGTATTGGGGGAATATTCCTGAATTTATAGGCGGAGAATTAGGGTTGGAGGAGCCACGGGGGGCCCAGAAGCCAGGGGGGCTCCCCTCCCCCCCAGGGGCGTGCCCAGGTGGCTTGTGGCCCACACGTGGGTCTTCTGGCCTCTTCTCCAAGTCTCCTGGGTTCCTTCTGGTCCAAGAAAAATCATCGTAGAATTTTATTCCGTTTGGACTCCGTTTGATATTCCTTTTCTGCAATACTCAAAAACAAGGAAAAAACAGAAACTGGCACTGGGCACTAGGTTAATAGGTTAGTCCCAAAAATAATATAAAATAGCATTTTAATGCATATAAAACATCCAAAACAGATAATATAATAGCATGGAACAATCAAAAATTATAGATACGTTGGAGACTTATCAAATAGCTTGGCATTTTTATAGGCTTGGGTTTTCCATTCATCTAGTGAGCTAATATCAAATAGCCTCTTCTCACCGGCAAGTTTGAAATCATAGTTTAGTTCTTTAATTTCCTAAAATGCTTTGTGTTCTAATTCTAGAGGGAAATGACAGCTTTCCCATATACCATTTTATATGGAGACATACCCATAGGATTTTTATAAGCTGTTCTATAGGCCCAAGTGCATCATCTAATTTCTTAGACCAATTTTTACGAGACCTATTGACAGTTTTTTGTAATATTAATTTTATTTCTCTATTGCTAAATTCAACTTGACCACTAGATTGAGGATGATAGGGTGATGCAATTCTATGGTTAACATCATATTTAGCAAGCATCTTACAGAAAGCACCATGGATAAAGTGTGAACCACCATCGGTCATTAAATATCTAGGGACTCCAAACCTCGGGAAGATAACCTCTTTAAGCATTTTAATGGAGGTGTGGTGATCAGCACTAATAGTTGGAATAGCTTCTACCCACTTAGTGACTTAATCCTTCGCAACTAAAATATGAGTGTACCCATTGGAGGAAGGAAAAGGCCCCATATAATCAAAATCCCAAACGTCAAATGGTTCAACAACAAGTGAATAATTCATAGGCATTTCCTGACGCTTACCGATATTACCAATTCTTTGACATTCATCACAAGACCAGACAAACTTACGGGCATCCTTGAAGAGAGTAGGCCAATAAAAACCAGATTGTAATACCTTATGAGCAGTTCTATCTCCCGCATGATGTCCTCCATAAGCTTCAGAATGACATTTCCGTAGGATTTGTCCCTGTTGATGCTCAGGTACACAACGTCTAATAATACCATCTACTCCTTCTTTATAAAGGTGTGGGTCATCCCAAAAGTAATGTCTCAAGTCATAGAATTTTTTTCTCTTTTGTTGATAAGTGAAGCTAGGTGGTATATATTTAGCGACAATGTAATTAGCATAATCAGCATACCAAGGTGTGTTCTGAGAGACACTTATTGAAGCTAACTGTTCGTCAGGCAAACTATCATCAATAGGTCATGGGTCATCAAGAATATTTTCTAACCTAGACAAGTTTTCAGCTACGGGGTTCTCAACTCCCTTCCTATCAACGATGTGTAAGTTAAATTCTTGAAGCAAGAGAACCCACCTAATGAGTCTAGGTTTAGCATCTTTCTTTTCTATAAGGTATTTTATAGCAGCATGATCGGTGTGAACAATAACTTTGGAATCAACAATATAGGATCTAAATTTATCACAAGCAAACACAACTGCTAAAAATTCTTTTTCAGTAGTAGCATAGTTTCGTTGGGCACTGTCTAGAGTTTTACTAGCATAATGGATAACATTCAATTTCTTATCAACTCTTTGTCCCAGGACAGCACCAACAGCATAGTCACTAGCATCATACATAATTTCAAAAGGCAAGTTCCAATCAGGTGGTTGAACGATAGGTGTAGAGGTTAATGCTTTCTTGAGTGTTTCAAAGGCTTCCACACAATCATCATCAAAAACAAAAGGAATATCCTTTTGCAAAAGATTAGTAAGAGGCCTAGAAATTTTAGAGAAGTCTTTAATGAACCTCCTATAAAAACCAGCATGACCAAGAAAACTTCGAATACCTTTAATATCTTTAGGACATGGCATTTTCTCAATTGCATCAACTTTAGCTTTATCCACCCCAATACCTCGTTCAGATATTTTATGCCCCAAGACAATGCCTTCATTAACCATAAAGTGTCACTTCTCCCAATTCAAGACGAGATTAGTTTGTTTACATCTCTGCAAAACTCGATCAAGGTTGCTTAAGCAATCATCAAAAGAAGTCCCGTAAACGGAAAAACCATCCATGAAAACCTCCACAATCTTTTCACAAAAATCAGAGAATATAGCAGTCATACATCTTTGAAAGGTAGCAGGTGCATTGCATAATCCAAAAGGCATACGTCTATAAGCATAGGTTCCAAAAGGGCAAGTAAAGGTAGTTTTCTCTTGATCAGATTGTGACACATGTATCTGAGAGAAACCATAATATCCATCTAAGAAACAAAAGTGTGTATGCTTAGATAGTCTTTCTAGCATTTGATCAATGAACGGTAGAGGGTAATGATCTTTCCTAGTAGCTTTATTTAATTTTCTAAAATCAATTACCATTCTATAGCCAGTGACAATTCTTTGTGGAATGAGTTCATTCTTATCATTGGGAACAACGGTAATACATCCTTTCTTAGGGACACAATGAACGGGACTTACCCATCTACTATCAGCTATGGGATAGATTATACCTGCTTCCAGAAGCTTTAATATTTCAGTTCTTACCACTTCTTTCATCTTAGGATTCAATCGCCGTTGGTGATCAACAACGGGTTTAGCATCAGGTTCCATATTAATCTTGTGCTGACATAGAGTGGGACTAATGCCCTTAAGATCATCAAGAGTATATCCAATAGCAGCCCGGTGCTTCCTTAGAACTTTTAATAATCTTTCTTCTTCATGTTCTGAAAGGTTATCACTAATAATAACATGATATATCTTTTTCTCATCAAGATAAGCATACTTCAAAGTGTCAGGCAATTGTTTCAATTCAAATACAGGATCACCTTTAGGTGGAGGAGGACCTCCAAGAGTTTCAATAGGCAAATTGTGTTTCAATAGAGGTTGTTGTTCGAAGAAAATTTGATCTATTTCATTTCTTTCATGCAGGTGCATATCATTTTCATGGTCAAGTAAATATTGTTCTAATGGATCGGTAGGAGGTACAGCAATAGAAGCAAGACCAATTATTTCATCCTTACTAGATAACTCTTTATCACGAGGTTGTCTACTAAACTTGGAAAAATTAAACTCATGAGACACATTACCAAAACTGACACCACCGGTTTGTTTTTCACAATCTATCTTAGCATTGACGGTGCTCAAGAAAGATCTACCAAAGATAATGGGACAAAAGTCATCTTGTGGGGAACCAAGGACTAGAAAATCAGTAGGGTATTTTACTTTCCCGCACAAGATTTCAACATCTCTAACAATCCCAAGTGGTGTGATAGTGTCTCTATTAGCAAGTTTAATAGTAACATCAATGTCTTCCATTTCAGCAGGTGCTATTTCATCCATAATTTCTTGGTATAAGGTAAAAGGGATAGCACTCACACTAGCACCCAAATCACATAAACCATGATAGCGATGATCTCCTATTTTGACTGAGACAACAGGCATGCCTTCTATGGGTCTATGTTTATCTTTTTCATCGGGTTTAGCAATTCTAGCAGCTTCATCACAAAAGTAGATAACATGCCCATCAATAGTTTCTACCAAGAGATCTTTAACCATAGCAACACTAGGTTCTACTTTGATTTGCTCAGGGGGTTTAGGTGCTCTTATATTACTCTTACGAACCACAGTTGATACCTTAGCATGTTCCTTTATCCTAACAGGGAAAGGCTATTTTTCAATATAAGCAGTAGGCACAACTGGATCAACATTGTAAAAGATGGTTTCTTCTTTAGCTATGACCGTTTCTTTAATTTCTTCTTTAATAGGGGGATGATATTTAAACCACTTCTCCTTAGGGAGGTCAACGTGAGTAGCAAATGCTTCGCGGAAAGAGGCTACTATCTCAGAGTCAAGTCCATATTTAGTGCTAAACTTGTGAAAAGTATCGGTATTCATAATTTTTTTAACACAATCGAATTCAAGCTTTATACCTGACTCATTCACTACAGGAATACGGTTTTTTGCCATCTGCCATGGCAGATGGCAAAGGTCTTTGCCATCAGCCGGCAGACGGCAAAAGTTTCGGCAATGCTAGCGCCGGCAATGCGGCTCTTTGCCATCTGCCAAGACAGAGCGGATGGCAAAGAATCTTTGCCATCAGCTGGCAGACGGCAAAGGACGCTGACGGCAACGTATGGTTGTTAGCCCCGTTAGGTGGCTAACGGCATACTTTGCCGTCCGAAGCCCTTTGTCATCCGCCTGCCCAAGAGACTTTGCCATCTGCCTGCCCTAAGCCCTTTGCCATCAGCTTGGCCCCAGCCCTTTGCCATCTGCCTGGCCCCCAGCCCTTTGCCATCTGCCTGGCCCCAAGCCCTTTGCCATCTGCCTGCCCCAAACCTTTGCCATCTGCTAGCAGATGGCAAAGTGACCAAATGGGTCAGACCTAGCGCTCCCAGGTTGCATAGGCTGCTGCCACATGGCATCTTTGCCGTCTGCTGGCGGATGGCAAAGGGCTTTGCCATCTGCTGGCAGATGGCAAAGAGCCTGCATTGCCCCTTTTTTGTTTGTTTTCTTTTATTTCCCTGCATTTTCACACCACACACACACACACACACACACACACACACACACACATATATATATATATATATATATATATATATATATATATATATATAGTTTCAGACATCTTCAGCACATATATTTCACAACACATATATTTCCAAAATCATCGTGAAAATATTTAACAAGCTAGAGAACACATAGGCTAGCACAATACATAGTTTCGCATAGTTCATCCATATATACATACATAAGTTTCACATTGTTCGTCAATACAAATGAAAAAAATGAACACTAGCAGTCCATCAATCCTAGCTTCCATGAAGTGAATCAAATCTACAAAAATGGGAGTAATTAAGAAAGTTAGAAGAAGAAGAAGAAGACTAAAAGAATAAGAAGAAGTAGAAGAAGAAGAAGAAGACTAGAAGAAGAAGACTAGAAGAAGAAGAAGAAGAAGAAGAAGACTAGAAGAAGAAGAAGAAGAAGAAGAAGGAGTAGAAGATGAAGAAAAAGAAAGAAGAGAAAAAGAAGAATAAGAATATATTTCCTTCTTCTCTCTTCTATCTTTTTATCCTTTTCCTTCTCATTCTTCTTCTTTTATTCTTTCTTCTTCTATTCTTTCTTTTTCTCCTCGTCCTTGTTTTTCTTCTTCTTATTCCTTATTTGTGTCATTTTCGAGCTAACTTAGTTAATTATGCCATTTTTGAGCTAACTATGCCTATTATGTCAATTTGGAGGAAAACAAGCTAAGTATATGACATTTATGAGCTAACCAAGGTTATTATGCTATTTTTGACCTAACTAAGCTAATTATGTCATAAATGAAGTAAATAAGCTAATTATGTCATTTTGGAGGATAATTAGCTAAGTATGTCTTTCTTTGGGGAAATGAGCCATGTAAGTGCCATATTAGGGCTAACTAGCACGTACAAAGATAAGTATGCATTTGTGAAGCAAAAGACTAGAGAGAACTTACCGTCCTCGCCATCACGGAGGTGAAGCACCGGGGTTGCTCGGGCCGATTTCACCTTCAGAAGGATGCCCTGGAGAAGGGTTGTGCGATGCGGCTCGGGAGTTATGCTGCACCAAAAATCATTTGCAATGTCTCATTATCATGATGACACTCAAATGTTAAGACTAGTAACTAATGACCATTCAAATGAAAATCACCGTTCCCGCCACGGTAATGACTGGCATCGGCGGAGGGGTCTGACCGGTCTTCTCGCACATAGACTGCACATTTGGTTTTGACAAGTCAGTCATGTTAGTTAGTAATGAAATGAACATTACATGCATGATTTGGCTAATATGAAGAAGATACTTACCATGAAGAGCTCGTAAATGGCCGGTGAGACGTCTCATTCCGTTCCCTCTCTTCCTCCAACAACCGAGCCATCTTCTGCTCCGTGGCCAGTTGTTGCTCCGCCGCCAACCGGTCCCTCTCCTCCAGAAGCGCCTGGGTTTTCGCCCTCTCGCTCTGAATAGCAACCTTCAACAACACTCCTCATTAGCATTGTAGTCATCGATGGCCACACACACAATGTAATGGGGGAAACATAGTTGAGTCCGTATAACTAACCTCGATGGGGAGATCGACTGGCCGTGGAAGGGCCTTATCTCAGGACAGGAGCTCGTTTGACGCTCCTTGATCTCCCGGAGAGTGAGAGGACAACGTATCAATCCATCTCCAATGGCTAGCGAGCCATGGGACCTCCCGCCACCAGATATCATCACCAGCTCTGGATCGAAAGGTTGCTGGCTCGGGTTAAAGTCCTCTCCTTTCCTCGCCTTCCCCTCCTCGTTGTACCTCACGAGCTTGTGGTGGGAGGATATGTTGGTGAAATTTTCTGGATGATCGAGGTCAGACTCAGAGAATGCCTTGGCCTTCTTATACGAGGCAGTATGGGCCATGGCATAGAGGTCGTACACCTCTGGCACCTCCGTGTTGTTTTTCTTCGGCTAGAAAAGAGGAACAAAGTATTAGTAAAGGGCTCAATCTAGCATGAAGAATGAATTGCATGAAAAATGAAACAAAGCACACACCCAGTGACGCCCGAACTGAAATAAGTTGGCGCTGCCTTGATGATGTGGCACACGAACCATTTGGGCACGCCGGTCCTTCGCATTGTCGTGGACGGCTCGCCAATGGCATGTGCACCACTCATCCACCAAGGCCTCCCAACAATCCATCTTATCCGCACACCATCTCGGGGGCACCTAAGTTAGTAAAGAGAAATTTGAGCGCTACGTCTACGAATCAAATCAAGGAAACTAAGTACAAGGCCTTAAGAATAGGTAATTACCTTCATGTACTGGTGCTTCCTCAGATACTTATCACGGCACAAGCTCTTGTCCTTCTTAATACCACGCGTGGCGTAGTAGTCTCGAACAGCCTGCACCCGAACCTCGTGGCGTAAGTTCGATAATAGGCGCTTGCACTCGGCATCGATAACAGTTGCAGCGGCCTCCTCGTATCCCTCCTCACACCTGTAGAAGGTCTGCAATCAAAGGAGACAACACTTAGTAGTACAATAACTAGATATTTTTAATTTTAATTGCGTAAAGGAGAAATTACCCAAAAGCTATTGATCACCATGTCGGCCCTCGTGTGGCATAAGACATCGTTGATCACCTCCCCCGGCGGGGCCTGGGAAGCCTTGTAGTGGTCCCAGCTCAATCCTACCTCTGGAAGCTGTCCCTCACCGGGCAACTTGACAAACCCTAGGAAATTTTGCCGGCAAAGCACACCAAGGACGGTGTTGAGCCTGCGGACTCCATTGGCATGATGCCAACCCCTGCAGTATGACAAGGCCAACGCATTAGATATTTGAAGAAATGTGAAGATAAAAGGTACAAAAAGAGTAAATGCACTTACGTCTCCCCATCAGGCCTAATCATCGGCCTCTGATCGCGGGTCCCCGGCAGGGACGGGAGCCGTGTACCACCACGCTGGTACACTTTCACCCCCTCAACCACCTCACCCTCACTATCAGTAAACTCAGCCACGCCACCATCAGCATGGCCACCCAGCCCCTCAGACCGATCTGGCCAGGTATCCCATCCGGACATCTCCTGGGACGTAGCCCCTGTATCTGGAGTCTCGTGGGCCGAAGCCTCTGGGACCGGAGTCGCGTGGGACGTAACCCCTGGGACCGAAGTCGCCTGGGACGTAGCCCCTGGGACCGGAGTCTCATGGGCCGAACCCCAGTCAACCCGAGGCTCGTGGTCCGGAGTCCCCGTAGCCTCCACCTCAGACGGGTCCACCCTAGCAGTCCTGTGCTCTGGTGAATGAGCTGGGGGTGGCGGCGAGGAAGGCGTATCAGTCCGCCTACCTCTCTCGCGGCCACGTCATGTACCTCTCTTCTTCCCTCCCCGATCTCCTCTCCCGGTGGCCGACAACGTCGCCGACGAAGAAGAGCCCGCCGGTGTCCCAATACTGTCTATCAAAGCTCTTCGGAGAGACAGGGGTGGAATGGACGTACCCCTCGCGCGGGTCGTCGCCCCATCTGGACCTGCGCCCACCATCTTTCAACACCTGCCATGACAAAGAGTAAACGAAATTAGTACAACATTAAAAAAATGAATACCTGACATGAATAATAGTTGAGATGCATACGAACTAATAATAGTCTGGATCGTCATCATCAATAAATGCATCATCATCATCACTATCATGCGTGTCGTCATGAATCTCGTGCTCATCGGGTTCGGCGGCATCAACATGTGGAAGGCCTTTCTGCAATCGGTCAAGCATTGACAGGTCATCCGCAGCAGTAACCTCTTCTTCTTCTTCCGGCTCTTCTTGTTCCCGCTCAGAGTTGAAGTCGGATTCACTGTCGATGTCTACTTCCATGTTTTGGGGTAAAGTAGAGCGGTTCTTGAAACATTTTTTGGAAAGACGTGTTTCTTGGAAGAATTCTCCTTCATATGTGTCTGGGTTAATGTGAGGTTCATAATCCTCTTCATTGGGGGGAGTTGGTCTAGCATGTGGCGGCACTTCATACACGACATCCCAACCATTCAGATTTTTATCAGTTTGGCAGGCCCATGGTAGATAGAAAACTTGGGTCGCCTGTTGAGCCGTAATATAAACATTGATGGTGTATTTCTCAAATGAGCGGACCTTATAGTCAAAACCATTAGCGGCTTGTCCCAATTCGGCGTCTATCGGCTCTGAATTAGCCTACAAGTTTAATATGAAATGATAATTGTATTAGCCGCAAATTATACCAAGAAATGAAATGGTCTGTTAATGGTAATTACCGTTTGTTTGAACCAAGAGATGAAACCGGGATAGCCGCCTCCATGCTTTGCCAGAAGCTCATACTCTTCGATGGAATCCTTTTGGATCACCGCTCCATCCGAGAATTTGGCGACGTATCGACTGTATCAAATATCCGGGAATAAGAGCAGTTCAAAGGAATTAGAAGTTGCGAAACAATGTACCGAGAACTTACTCGATATACGGCCGCACTTCTGCTAGGTTGTTGAAGATATACAACGAAATGGTCCGCCATTCTTTGACATCCAACACTAATGGTTTCCAAGCACCGGCAGGTGTGAGCTTCCCTTTGAATAGGCTGAGGTTGGATCCACCTTTTCTAGGGTCTTCAGCATTGTACCGAGGCTTCGTATTATGCAAATGCCGATTTTTGGCTTCGTAGTGTGCTGTCACGAAGTTTGCCGCCTCCTCAGTAATGAATGCCTCGGCCATCGATGCTTCAATTCTACGTTTATTTTTACATTTTGCTCGAAGCGTCTTCTGCATCCTCTCGGTTCCATAGCACCAACGATTTTGCACGCCCCCCCCCCCCAATCTTGCCTCGGTCGGGAGATGTAAAATCAAATGCTGCATTGGATTAAAGAAGCCCGGTGGAAAGATCGTCTCTAACTTGCAGAGCAACTCCGGCGCCAACTTTTCCATGTCATCTAGCACGTCAGGCGATATTTCTTTCGCACAAAGAACACGGAAGAAATAACTCAGCTCTGCCAGCACTAGCCATTCAGCCTCAGGGATAAAGCCACCCAACATCACCGGCATTACCCGCTCAAGCCATATGTGCCAATCATGACTCTTGAGACCAAATATTTTCAATTTTTCAAGACTCGCTCCCCTCGTTAGATTCGCTGCATACCCATCGGGAAACATCAATTGAATTTTCACCCACAAGAGAATTTCCCTCATAGCTCCCCTTGAAAGATTGAACCAGGCCTTTGGCTTCGACCAGTTCTTCTTTCCTTTCGGTTGTCGCATGTTCTGTGACGGTCTATCACATAGAGTCTGCTGATCGAGTCTAGCCTTAGGATTATCCTTTGACTTCCCCTCTATGCCGAACAATGTACCAAAAATGGCCTCTCTGATATTATTTTCAGTGTGCATCACGTCGATGTTGTGTGGAAGAAGAAGGTCTTTGAAGTAAGGCAGATCCCAAAAGCATGTCTTGTGAGTCCAGGCGTGTACCGAATTATACCCCTTGAAATAACCTGGACGCTCTGGATCAGGCTCGAGAGCGTTTAACTGATCCAGGATCTGTTGGCCTGTCAATGTAGGTGGTGCAGAGTTTTTGACAACTGTACCTTTGATGAAGTTCTTCTTGTCTTTTCTGAACTCATGGCGAGGATCCAGGAATTGCCTATGCAAGTCGAAGCACCAATACTTCTGACCCGCCTACAGCCAATGAAACTGAAGAGCTGCCTTGCATGTGGGGCACGGGAACCTTCCATGCGTACTCCAGCCAGCGAATAGCGTATACGCCGGCAAGTCATGCATCGAGTACATGTACCAGACATGCATTTTGAAGTTTTCTTTTCTAGCGGCGTCGTATGTCTTGAACCCATTATCCCAAGCTTCTTGCAATTCATCCTTAAGCGGCTGCATGTACACATTCATATTCTTCCCCGGATAGTTGGGCCCTGGAATTATCAACGTCAGGAAAATGTTCTTTCTTCTCATAATCTGTCCGGGGGGGAGATTGAGTGGAATGAGAAATACAGGCCAACAACTGTATTGGGTTGCCGTCATACCAAACACATTGAACCCATCCGTGCTGATGGCGACTCGAGGATGCCTTGGATCTGCCGCTTTATCCTCATGTAATGCATCGAAGTGCTTCCACGCAAAAGCATCCGATGTGTGTACCAACATCTGATTCCCATCTGCATCTACTTCGGTTCTTTTGCCCAATTTGTGCCATGTCATCTGTCTGGCCGTCTCTTCGACCATGAAAAAACGTTGAAGTCTTGGTATGATTGGCATGTACCGAAGAACATTAACTGGGATTTTGGTCTGCCTCTTCTCACCCATACCGTTGTCTACCACAACATACCTAGAAGACTTGCAAATGGGACAATAGTTCAAGCACGCATACTCAAGCCTAAATAAGGCACATCCGTTCTCACAGGCATCTATCTTCTCATAGGGCATCTTAAGTGCAAGGAGGATTTTGTCCGACTGGTACAGGTTTGCAGGCATGACATGGCCTTTGGGTAGAAAGCGTCCAAATAGTGTCATCATCGCGTCGTAGCATTCTCTGCCCAAGTTGAACTGAGCCTTCAGAGCCATTACTTGCGCGATGGCATCCAACTGACAAAGCTCAGTGTGCTCGTGGAGAGGACGTTTTGAATACTCCAACATTTCATAGAAGGCCTTTGCAGATTCCTCCATCTCATTGTCTGAATCCCTAGCATCATCAAAGTCTTGTACCATGTCTTCGATCCCGGTACCATGCTCGTCGGTGCGACGACGAACCACCTCAGCTCTGGTACGTTGGGCAGACTCACCATGAAATGTCCACACCGTATAATCAGGCGTAAAACCCATCCTCCGCAGGTGTTTACCCATTTCATTCTCTATTTGCTGTTTAAAGTTGTCGCACCCAGGACAGGGGCACCAGTTTTTTCTCTGGCCATTTGCAAATGCGGCTTTCACAAACACCTTGGTTTTTGTTAACCATTCATTGGTCATGTCTTTCTGACTAGTGTGCCGGTGTACATCCACGCACGATCACTCATATTGCCTACCTACTAAACACACAAGAAATATATATATTCATCGGTTAATCAAGTTTTCAGTTTTATTACGTCCATGCAACCTACACGCTAATAGGTAAAGATAGGTCCTAATCCCACCCGAGTACGTGTAGATTGGGTTCGCTCCACGTGCTCTACTCCGGCCCGAGGCAAAATTTCGGTAGCACCTCCCCGCTGTTCTCCAGATACACGTCTCGGCAACAAGCAGAGAGAATGTGTACCCGGAGAATAACGGGGTGGTGTTGACGAAATTTTGTCTCGAACCAAAGTACAGCACGGGAAACGAAAACCAATCGACACGTACTCGGGCTATGCATGGATAACGTGGACAATTCGAAAGGATGACGGTTATAAATATGCAACGACATGCATATTTATAGATGCCGCCCTTTCGAACGGGAGAGGCCTAGGTTACGAGACTTGACATGAAAGTAAAATCTACTGGCATCGGCACGACGACCGGAACAAAGCAAATAGGGGAGGGGAGGAGATGATAGTCGAGCTCACCCCTAGACCGTAGAGGCGGTAGTCGAACGACGAGGGCAACAGCAACGGGACCGATGGTGCTCCTCGAGATGAAGAGAATATCCCTGCACATGAAAAGCACCGGCACAACCAACATAAGCACTCACATAACAATCTAATAAACAACATCAACAACATCATCTCGTAGTTCAACAACATCTAACCTATAGAAAATAAGCAAGAAAGAAAGAACCCAAAAAATAATATGTTTTGTGTTTGTGTGGCCTTTGTTTGCCATGCGCCTCCAAGTAATGGGAACTACTAGTAATAGGAGGTTCCTGTTTCTTGTGTGTTGAGTTGTTCTTTAGATGAAATCATTTTAGTCTCACTATTTGGGAAATAAATCGACTTTCTTTGTAGTTGTATAAACAGTTTGACAAAATAAAAACTCCCGCTGACTCATAATTAAAAAATTATGAAACCTTTTTTGGAAATAAATTTGACTTTCTTTCCTAGTTGTATAAATAGATTGGCGAAATAAGAACTCCCTTTGAATTTTGTGCAAAAAAATAAAATGATGATTCGGAAAGGAGTAAAAAATCTGAAACTATTTTTTGGGTATCAGATGCATATACACCCGAGAGTTAAAAGGTACTGTTGCATTTTGAGAAATGATTGGGTCAAAATATGTTGTTACAGCAACTAGAGTTGTCTGAATAATTATTATTTCAGAGTAAAACATGGAAAATTCTCCAGGAACCTTTTTATAAGAGTCTCCCATGGAAAACACTGTCAAAATATGCTGTCTCTCGATACAGAAGTACTATTTCTATTCTACCAACAAAGAAAGGCTCTTTGACGATGGACTCGCTTGCCTCAAAGAAGGTACCACTGCACGTACAAGTACGTACATGCCTCCCTTGGGCCATGCACCTTTGATCAGTAGTCAAACAAGCAATTCTTGTGTGATAATCAGTAGTCAAACAAATGGTCTCTCACGCCTTCCCAACCTAACACCACGGACAACCAGGCAAACTGCATACGGTGCTTCATCTCCTTCCGTGCACTGATCTGAATGACTGAATCCATGCTGATAAAATATACTGTATGTACCCCTACTTAGATAGTAGATTAACACATGCACCAAGGTAGGCAAGGTAGGAGTACGTATAGTCAAAAATCTTGACCGTTCTTCAGTTTCAGTTACACACTGTGGAAATTAAACCACTCTAGCTACAACATCGATCGTCTCCCAAACACATATCCCTGGGTAATCTTGCTGCATAATTTCGTCTTACATGGCCAAATGAAAAGTCTTTGGAAAATCATTAGTAAAACCACTTCCTAACTGAACATATTGTTCTATCTGAACCTTAACAACCTTTCATCCTAGCAACACAAAAAAGGAACAAAGAATGACAGATTTGTTCATAGCACAAAGTTGTCTTTTTATCTCTCTTTATCTACATTTGTAAACCACAAAGGCATTTACACAAACCTCGGCACCGGCCGGGCGGACGGGGGCGGGGCTCGGGGTAGAGGGGCGCGGGCGGCCTGGATCCGGAGCGGCGACTGACGGGGACGACCGACGGGGATGGGCGCGGGCGGCTGGCGGCGACCGACGGGGAGGCGACCGGCGGGGAGGCGCGAACCGTCGGTCTCCTCTCTCGCGGTGGGGCGGGAATGGAGCGGGGAGGGGGCGGCGCGGTGGTGGCCGGCGCAGGGAGGGGGGAGCCGCGGGGAGGGGCCGGCGGCGCGGTGGTGGTGGTGTGCGGGCGGCGTGGGGAGGGGAGAGATGGGGGAGATCATGGGGAGGGGGTGGCACGGTGGTGGCCGGCGGGGAGGGGGCGGCGCGGTGGTGGCCGACGCAGGGAGCAGATGGCAAAGAGGTGGAGGCAGATGGCAAAGAGGTTGAAGCAGATGGCAACGATGCAGCTGACGGCAACCATGCCGTCCACGGTGCAGTGGGGTCCGCCTGGTCTCTTTGCCATCTGCCTGGCGTATCTTTGCCATCTGCCAGCGGACGGCAAAGAACACACTGATGGCAAACAGAATCTTTGCCATCAGTGCGTTCTTTACCGTCTGTTTTTTGGCAGCTGACGGCAAAGAGTTTCTTTGCCATCAGCCAGCAGACGGCAACGATTAGGCGGATGGCAAATTCTCTGATTCCAGTAGTGATTACCTTCGTCGAGTTCCCAATTTTCAGAGTTGCGTTTAATTCTTTCTAAGAGATCCCACTTGAATTCAATAGTCTTCTTCACATAAGAACCAACACAAGAAGTATCGAGCATGGATTGATCATTATGAGAAAGCCGAGCATAAAAATTTTGAATGATAACTTCTCTCAGAATGTCATGATTGGGGCATGAATATAGCATTGACTTAAGCCTCCCCCAATCTAGAGCGATACTTTCTCCTTCACGAGGTAAAAAATTATATATATAATTCCGATCACGATGAACTAGATGCATGGGATAAAACTTTTGGTGAAATTCCAATTGCAAACGATTCCAGTTCCATGATCCAAGATCATCACATAGCCTATACCATGTCAATGCTTTTCCCTCCAAAGATAAAGGGAAAACCTTCTTCTTAACTTCATCTCCGGGTAAACCTGCAAGCTTAAATAATCCACAAATTTCGTTTATAATAGGTGCATATCAGGATGTTCAATTCCATCTCCTGCATAAGGTTTAGCCAGCAGTTGTTCTAACATACCCGAAGGAATTTCATAAGTAACATTTTCAGTAGGTGTTGTAGGTTGAGGGGTAACTAATTGTGGTTCCGGTCGAGGCGAATATACCCCGAACAAACCCCTGAAAGGATTGTTTTCCATAGTAGCAAGTAGCAATAAATTTCAGCACGTAGTATAAGTTTTTCCTTACCGATTTCCACTTACCAAGAGCGCTTCACTCCCCGGCAACGGCGCCAGAAAAGAGTCTTGATGACCCACAAGTATAGGGGATCAATCGTAGTCCTTTCGATAAGTAAGAGTGTCGAACCCAACGAGGAGCAGAAGGAAATGACAAGCGGTTTTCAGCAAGGTAATTTCTGCAAGCACTGAAATTGTAGGTAACATATAGTTTGATAGCAAGATAATTGGTAACAAGCAAGTAACAGTAACGGTAAACAAGGTGCAGCAAGCTAGCCCAATCCTTTTGAGGCAAAGGACAGGCCAGAACAATCACTAGTAATAGGCAAAGTGTTCTTGAGGGTACACGGGAATTTCGTCTAGTCACTTTTATCATGTTGGTTTGATTCATGTTTGCTACTTTGATAATTTGATATATGGGTGGACCGGTGCTAAGGTGTTGTTCTTACTTGAACTAACAACCTACTTATGATTAACCCCCTTGCAAGCATCCGCAACTATGAGAAAAGTATTAAGACAAAGTCTAACCATAGCATTAAACATGTGGATCCAAATCAGCCCCTTACGAAGTAGCGCATAAACTAGGGTTTAAGCTTCTGTAACTCTAGCAACCCATCATCTAAAAGCTACTCCACAATGCATTCCCTTAGGCCCATGAATGGTGAAGTGTCATGTAGTCGACGTTCACATGACACCACTAAGGGAATCACAACATACATATCATCAAAATATCGAACACATATCAAATTCACATGATTACTCGCAACATGACTTCTCCCGTGACCTCAAGAACAATAGTAACTACTCACAAATAATAGTCATGCTCAAGATCAGAGGAGTATTGACTAGCATAATAGATCTGAACATATAATCTTCCACCAAATAAACCATATAGTAATCAACTACGCAAGGTAATCAACACTACTCGTCACCCACAGGTACCAATCTGAGGTTCCGATACAAAGATTGAACACAAGAGATGAACTAGGGTTTGAGAGGAGATAGTGCTGTTGAAGATGTTGATGAAGATTGGCATCCCAAAGATGAGAGGGGTGTTGGTGATGACGATAGCTTGGATTTCCCCCTCCGGGAGGGAAGTTCCCCTGGCGGAATCGCTCCGCCGAAGGGCAAAAGTGCTCCTGCCCAAGTTCCGCCTCGAGGCGGCGACGCTTCGTCCCGAAAGTCCTCCTTTGATTTTTTTCTCGGTCAAGAGTGACCTTATACCAGAAGATGGGCACCGGAGGTGGGCCGAGGTGGCCACAACCCATGAGGGCACGCCTAGGGGGGCCTGGCACGCCCTGGTGGGTTGTGCCCACCTGGGAGGCTCCCTCCGGTAGTTTTTTGCTCCAGTATTTTTTATTAAATACAAAAATAATCTCCGTAAAATTTCAGCTTCATTGGAGTTGTGCATAATAGGTATCTCCAACGTGCTTTTCTTGGGTCCAGAATTCCAGTTGCCGGTATTCTCCCTCTTTGTGTAAACCTTGCATATTATGAGAGAAAAGGCATTAGAATCACTCCCCAAACCATTATTATTCAACAAAACAAAATAAATAACAGTAGGAAATTATGATGCAAAATGGACGTATCACCCACCACCGTCCAGCAAGCCTACAAAGGAATTACTCACTCCTGGTGGTGAGAATCATGGCAGTGTTGATGGATAAGGGTTGGTGATGACGACGGCGACGATTTCCCCTCTCTGGAGCCCCAAACGGACTCCAGATCAGCCCTCCCGAGGAAGAACAGGAGGTGACGGCGGCGGCTCCGTCTCGTGAAATGCGATGAAAACTTCTCTGTGATTTTTTTCTCCGAAGATGTGATTTTATAGGACTGGAATTAGGGTCGGAGGAGCCACGAGGGCCCCATAGCCATTAGGGCCCTGCCTAGGGGGGGCCGCGCCCTGATGTGTGGTGGCCCCCTGGCACACCCCCTCCGGCAGGTCTTCGCTCTATAATTCATTATAATTCTCAAAAATAATTCACAAAAAGTTTCGTCCGATTCCGAGAACTTTTATTTCTGCACAAAAATAACACCAAGGTAGTTCTGCTGAAAACAGCGTCAGTCCGGGTTAGTTTCATTCAAATCATGCAAATTAGAGGTCAAAACCAGAGAAAAAATGTTTGGAAAAGTAGATACGCTGGAGACGTATCAATGGGGACACCTCATTCACATATATTTGATGCATATACCCAAGATGCACATGACTCATAATGTCCCTTCTACTATGTGTGTGTGCATGCAGTCCAAAGCCACTATCCTTTAAAAGGATTGCACATATTTAGGGGGAGCTTGTATTAGTCATGTATCCTTCAAAGCTCACATATATTTCGGCATATCTTAAATTGAAGCTTTGATTGTATGTTGTCATCAATTACGAAAAAGGGGGAGATTGAAAGCACATATGCTTCCTTAGTGGTTTTGATAATTCATGACAACATACATTTTCTCTTGGACTAATAGTTTTATCTAGCTTATTTCAGATGCAGTCCACAAAGAGTGTTGGCAATGGATTGTGTGGAGAATCCCCACGCAAAGAAGATAAAGGAGAAGGAATAGGATTGGCCAAGCTTCAAGCTACAAGACTCTATATTTTGTTTTATGTGAGAAATCACAATTGAGCCCATAGGAAAGCCAATACTATTAAAAGGGGATGAGGTATCTATGATGATCTGGTTGCTCAAGTGCTTAGAGGTAGCCACCAAAAATCCTCATCCATTCCCCCACAAAATATTCTATCCAAACCCTAAAAGTCCAAAATTCGGTGCCACCAACTATATTCATTCGGTCCTACCGAGTTTTGCCTTAGACATATCCAAAGCCAAACCCTAGCATCTCGGTGACACCAAGTCCCATTTCGGTGACACCGAAATCAGTGACCCCGGCTCTAGTATCCAACTTCTTAAAATCGGAATTTAAGAGTTTTAAGAATCGGTCCCACCGAGTTTGGTAACTGACTAGGCCAACCAAAATCGGACCCACCGAGATTCATATATCGGTTTCACCGAAACGCCAAAATTTGCCACATTTTGCACTAGCGGTACGACCGAGTTTTTACTTCGGTTTCATCGAGTTGGGCAATAATGTTGTAACGGTTGGATTTTTGGAGATGCCTATATATACCCATCCACTAACCTCTCATTCGTAGAGGAAGCACTCAGAACAGACCAACACTTGCCCCCATCCATTTTCTGAGAGAGAGCCACCTACTCATGTGTTGAGATCAAGATCTTGCACTCCAACCATATGAATCTTGATTTCTAGCCTCCACAAGTTGCTTTCCACCCAATCAATCTCTTCTACCAAGCCAAATCTGTGAGAGAGTGATTGAGTGTTGAGGAGACTATCTTTTGAAGCACAAGAGAAAGGAGTTCATCATTGTTACCGCATCTATTACCTTTTGGAGGGTGGTGCCTTCTAGATTGGTTAGGTGTCGCTTGGGAGCCTCCGACTGTGTGTGGAGTTGAACCAAGAAGTTTGTAAGGGCAAGGAGATCGCCTACTTCGTGAAGATCTACCCCGAGTGAGGCTAGTCCTTCGTGGACGTAAGCCGTGATGGAATAGACAAGGTTGCTTCTTCGTGGACCCCTTGTGGATGGAGCCTCCGTGGACTCGCGCAGCCGTTACCCTCCGTGGGTTGAAGTCTCCATTAACGTGGACGTACGATAGCGCCACCTATCGGAACCACGGGAAAAATCTTCGTGTCCCTCATTGCGTTTGATCTTCCTATCTCAACTCCTTACTTACATGTGCATGTCTTTACTTTCCGCTACTGTACTTGTTGACTTGCATGTGTAGGGTGTGCTAGACTTGTTAGAATTGCTAAAATCTGCCAACCATTAAAATTGGGAAAAGGTTAGGTTTTTATTTTTGTCAAGTAGTCTATTCACCACCCTCTAGACATCCCTTCTAGTGATCCCACAAGGGATAAACATGTCGACTGCTAGACTTGTCCTTGAAGTATATGCCATGTCTTTGGTGGTTTCCATCTTACTCACGACAAGGTTCATAGCTTCGGTTGTCCTTCAAGCGGTAGCTCGTGGGCCCTTAGCTCGGCCCATGGATTACATGCCGTATGTGCTAGTACCCCTATCCGTGACACCCTCGGTAGCCCCTGAATTGGTCTCCAATGCCGAGGACTACCGCCTCCTCTTCGGTCAGGCTTCTCGCACTTGATGTCTTCGGATTGGCGGGCAAGTTCCTCCTTAGTTGATTTGTATTTAGATCCGAAGTCTTTTCGATGCTTTCTCGGGACAGTCCGAGCATCAATATACTTCGGACTGCCGGACTTCATAGGGGCCCACCGCTTGTGATCCCTGTTTATAATTTATGATTTCCCTGGGCTTTCGTGCCACTGGGGAGGCGTTTCTTGTTAACCTGCGGGGGTTATTTAACAGGCTAGAGACACATCAATTCGCACACCCTCGCATTTCCCCATCTTGCTTCGTCTTGAAACCTTTCACCCCAGGCCAATCTAAAACTCGTGCGATAATGAGCGCCCCGTGTTCATCATCGCGCCCTCACGGGCCTCTCAAAGGTGATTGGGCAAGTTCTTCCATTTCCCGTCTCCGATTGGGTCGACTAGTGGTTCAAGGGTATCTGCATGCGTCAGATCTTGCACCAACCTGTCCAAGTTTAACTTATGTCGATGGTCAAGCGCATGCAGAAAACAATCCAAATTCCGGCAGTAGGCGATGCGGCGAGTTCGAGCGCGCGACAACAAGCGTGGCGGCGGAGGACGCCCCGGCAGCAGGCTCGAGCGTGGCGCGGAGGCGGGTGCGAGAAGGCGGCGGCGTGCATGAGCAGGTGGTGGCGGACGCTCACCGGAGCATTCCCACCGGACCAATGGGACACGAATGTCCCGATTGCTTTTTTGTATTGAGGGCCAAGGACCCGATTGCTTTTTAGGGGTAATTTTTGCAAAACAAAATTGTATATGGATATAATTGGCTTATCTTCTTGTCATGTCACTTTGTTCAGCGGGACCCACCTGTCACAATCGCGCTCAAAACGGCCTAAGCCACTAACTAATGTTTTTTACAAAAAAATAACCTCAAAACTAGTGGTTTTGGAAGACAACAATATAATTGTAGTTTCTGTAACCCTAGCCTTCAATGCCAATATCTTTTGCAATTCACTCTTATATATACCTCCTTGACTGACAGTTGATTTGTGGATCGGAATTTTGAATTCATGTAAATAAAAACACCACGCTCGGCTCAGTACAGCTAAGCCAAGCGCTTTCGCAGTGTAGAACAAAATTTTGAATCGTGTTATACGAGAAGGAGCAACCGTAAACGTGTGGAGAGGTAACAAAGAAAGAAAGAAAGTGAAGAGAGGAAAGAGGTCGTAGCGACGACGGCATAAAGCTGACACGAGCAACCGCCTTGGACCAAAGCAAAGCAACCACTCCGGCTCCTCTCTTGTTCCGCGGCGTGAGACGAGAGAGAGAGAGAGACGACCAAGAGGCGAGCGGAGCGGCGGCAGCCATGGCGGCGTCGGCGGAGCGGGTCGTCAAGGGGGTGCTGGGTCTGCTCGGCAACTTGTCGGCGATTGGAGTGGTGCTCACCCCCGTGTACGTGCTCTCCTCTCCTGCTGCTTATGATTCCATTTCCATCCATAACGCATCCGCCCGATTTGATTTGACACGCTACGCCGTCGATCTTGTTCCTCACGCACACGGTAGGCTCACGCACCAGGCTCCCGGCGATCTTGAACGACGGCAGGTCGCGAGGTCGGAGCAGCCGCTGCACCGTGCACGCCGCCGGCCGGCCGGATTGAGAAAAGGTGACGGCTTTTTTCTACCAGAGAAACTGGCAGTGGGCCGCCGGCGTGGCCCACGGCGAGGGCGAGCCACCTCGTTTTGCCACCACCCGTGGGCCGAGCCACCTCGTTTTTGCCACCACGTTGGGTTGGGTTGGGTTGGGTTGGGTTTTTGCCCCTCATTTTCTTTTTCCTCCTTCTTCCCCTTCCGCTCCGTGACCATCGCCACGCGCCGCCGCGCCGTCGCGCCGTCCACCCCCTCCCCCTCCCCCTCCCCCTCCCCAGCCTTCTCGTCCATCGGCAGATCCTGCTCTTCTCGCTCATAGCCTCTAGGCTCTAGGTATTTTGAGTTGAGAGTAGACTACGGATTTTGAGTTGCTGGCTACTTGTCCATGGCCGCCACCCGTCGAGCTTCCCCTCCAAGCCCTTGAAGAAAGGGATGCTTAAGCCCATGAATCCGTCGTCTGTGTCCTGGCGCCTGTTCCTCTCCGGATCCCTTTCTGTCAGGGTTGTGAGTATTCGTATTGCATTTGGTGCCAGAAAAGTTCAGGTTTTTCTCCCTAGAAAGGATTGCAGCTTGTGAGTATTCGTATTGCATTTGGTGCCAGAAAAGTTCAGGATTGCAGCTTCAGTTTACAGCAAGTGGACACAGGTAAATAGAAACGTTTGGAGGTTCAGATTCGCCTTGTGTGGTGTTCCGTGCCTGATGGGGGCCTCCAACTTATCCTCCGAGGAGTAACCAGTCGTCTTCTTTTTTTGTGAGCTTGCCATTGACGAGTTAAGCGATCCTGCAACACGCATGCCAGCGGCCTTCCATGCTTCAATGTCGTCTTGATTTGACTTGAACAGCAGCATTGGGGTTTTGCCAGCCGCTCTCGAGGTGCCATTGTTGCGCTCGCACCAAATTGTCCACCAGATCGACATGACAAGAGCATTCCATCTTTCTCCGGGTCTCTTTGGTGTCAAATGATATTCTCCTTGTTCTCCACCTGTCATATAAGGAGGAGATGGCACTTCCGCAGTCTGAAAATGGATAAAGGCATGCCCAGGTAAGTGCAAGGAAAGCTCACTAACTTGGCAAGGCAGAAAAGTGAGGACTGTGTTGATGTCAATGTGCTCTCATCTGAGGTATGATCTTGCTTTTGGTGATATTTGTGTGCAACAAAATGGTGTTGCCGAACAGGTTCAGGAGTTCAGAGGTTATCCTGATATCCTCCTCGTTGAGGTGAATGAAGGTGGCAGCGTCATCAGTGAGTAAGGAAGATCTGTGTCTGAGAAGAGGACGACTTAGTGCCTGGAGAAGGCCCTCCAAACTCGCAAGACCAAATAATCTTCCAAGGTGATCCATAACGATAACAAAGAGCAGGAGCGAGAGAGCTTTCTCCTGTCCGAGTCCTCGTCCGTGCAAGATCATGTCAGAGAGCTCGCCGTTGACGCATATTCTTGTATTAGCAGAATAGAGGAGCATGTATATCCAGTCGGCCCATATCTGAATCTGACTGAATCTTCTGAATGACAGCTGTTGTATGATGAACTTCCAAGAGATACAATTAAAAGCTTTAGGAGTGGCTGAATCATACTGCCCGCATTAGGTTTCGAATCTGGTGGTTGAGAGGGTTGCCCAAGGGATTGGTTTTTTTATGTTGGCGATAGGGGAAATGTTCTGGTGGATTCTGGTCAGTTAGGTAGATCAATGGCTGCATTGGTCCTGAAATGGCTCCTCTTCTGGTGGAAAAAGGTGGGTAAATGAGCTCTCATTAGACTAGCCAGACAGTATGTTCATCTTGCTCTGCTCACTGTGCTCGCGCCAGGGGCATGAGCTCTTGTCTATGGTTTTGCTATCTCTTTCATAAAAATGTTTGGATATGCCATACAAGATTTTGTGTTGATGTCATAATTGTTGCAGCAAGTCTGGGCTGCTAGTTGCCATCTTTTGTCATCTTCAGTCAATACAAAGATATATACAAGGAGGATGTGCTCATACATTGGTGATTTGGTCCGCTGTCTTCAAGCACGGTGTAGCGAGCTGGGCAAGTGATCGATCTGTTGTTTTGCCCTAGAGAACAGCAGCAATAGTAGTACATGTTCCAGGTTGCTTGGTTGGGATGACGCACAGCTGATGGGCTGCAAAATCATAACCTGCCGATGGGTGTCACGATCAAAGCTCCATTTACGCAGAGCCTCGGCGGTGGAATGTATCTTTCAGTGGAGGTTGAGGAAGGCATTTCCGGTGTTGCTGACAGAATACCAAGCTTTGGTAACAGTTTCAGAGAAGGCATCTCATTTGTTACAGAATTTTTCAATCGAAAATGCCTCTTTGGTTTGAAATGCATAGCCCTGGTGAGGAGCATCGGGCAGTGGTCGGAGATGTCAGTTGACACAGCTTCGAGGAAACAATTGGGAAGCAGATTGTTCCAAGGTTCAGAAAACAGGACACGTGAAGCTTATTGAGATAGTAAACAGGTTAACATGGTCAAGCTTATTGAGATAGTGAAAAGGATATCAGACCTCTGCTAGCTCCCACCGAATGAGTGAAAAGGAAATTAATGAACTGTGCAACACAATGTTCCCTGATAGTGAACAGGTTAAAACTGGTGCTATCAATTGTTTGCTACAAGGTACTGCAGGAGAGCCATTCCGCAAAAAGATCAAAACCATGACACCGCCATTTGGCGCATGATCAAGGCACATACCCCAATGGTGAAGGGCTTCTCAAAATTCCACTTGGAAAGGGGTCTGCTGATCTCCTTTTGGTTTGATCAATGAACTGTCATGGGCAGATTTAAGACTAGTTACCAATCCTCTTCACTTTCGCAAAGGATCTGTACTTCTCAGTTGCCTATCTGTTAAAAAATGGAGCATGGGGCCTCGACCTACATCATAACATCTTGATAATGGCCATTTGGGAGCAGGATTCACTTCTTGGTCACATTGTCCATCACCTGCCTAATGACAGTGCTGACGATATCAGGTTGTCCTCCACAAGAAAATGTCAGCCATAGGCACATCTTACTTCTATTCGCTGATCACTTTCAGAGGTGTTGCTTGGCAGCAGGCTGCGTTCATTTGGCGCACGATCATCCCGCGCAAACACAGAGTTTTCCTATGCCTGGCTTTCAGGGGAAAGCTCAACCTTAGAAAACTGTACTGGTCTTGGAAACAAAGGAACAGAGGAAGCATGTCGTTGAAGCTCCCGGCTTTAGCTCAAAAGTGAAAAACAGAGGAAGCATATACTTTGCTTTAGCTCCCAGCTTTCTGAATGGCATTGTAAATTCCGAACTTATGTCGTCAAAGGAATAAATGCTTATGGTGATTGTTTAAAAAAATAAGAAAAGAGACTACTGGTCATGGAAACAAAAGAACAGAGGAAGCATGCACATCTGAGCCAACTATGCTGGCGTTACTTCCAAACTGCCAACATTTGAATCATAATGTCTTAGGTGACCTTGTGAAAGCATATGTAGAAGATTAGAGAGGGCCTGAGCCCTGTGCTCTCGGAGGTCTGAAATTTATGTGCGTTAGGAACATGTCTTGAGAACATTTTGTGAGGTTTTTGTGCATTTTGTGAAGCTTTTTAAATATTTCAGTGCATTTTTTAGCTTGTTAAGGAGGCTGGGAACTGTGTACCAGTTTTCTGTGCATTTTTGTGAAGTACTTTTTAGAATATTTCAGTGCGGTGTACATGACGAAGATTCTAATTGCTAAGAAATGTTAGAATGATGCATGCGTTTTTTCACAAAATAATGTATCAATGTTCTGAAACTAAGAAGCAGCAGCACGTTTGCGGGTTACCTAAAAATAAATTGCAGCGACTTGATGTCTGTTTGGCCTAACGTTTCACCTGTTGCTTGTTTCAGGTTCACCACCCTCCCCGAGATCATCGCCGCTGACAATGTTGGAGGGAGGACCTGCTTTCCGTATGCCTTTACCTGGTTGAACGCAGCGGCGCTGGTGGTGTACGCCTGGCAGAGACATGATTGGTGGGTTCTCGTGGTAAATGGGGTGGCAGTTGTGGTGGAAGGGGTGTACTGCTACCTGTACGTCGTGTATGCCCGCGGCTGGAACCGTGTCATCGCATACGTCATGGCTGCGGTGCAGTTGGCGTTTGTGGTGGCGTTGCTTGTGATTCAGTTCACCTTTTTCCACGATGGCCGCAACCCAGAGCGCAGGGAGGCGTTGTTTGGATGGATTGTGGCCACCACTGCGATTCTGATGTACCTTTCCCCGTTCAAGGAGACGGTAAATAGCGTCTCTTGGATCTTCACAGCTTGTTATATAACTATGCTTAATGATAGCAACTCCAATCTCGGTCTGTTTTTTTATGTGTGCACAGGTCGTGGCAGCCTGGACACGCAACGTGGAGAGCCTCACCCCGCTGCTGTCTCTGGCGTACCTTGTGAACGCAAGCATCTGGACTGGGTTTGCCTGCATCAAGCCGTTCGACAAGTACCTGCTGGTAAGTCGTTGCTACTCTGCTGCTAAGTGGACTGGATGATGCCTAAGCTGGACCTCCTAGCCTTTCCTAATCTTTGCCCGTGCATGGTGTTGTGTGCGTGCTGCAGATCGCCAACGGGACTGGGATCGCCAGCGCGTTTCTTCAGTGTTTGGTGTGGTTGATCTTCTGCTCCGGGCAGCTGCAGATCGCCAACGGGTCCGGGATCCTCAGCACGTTCGTTCAGTTCCTGGTGTGGTTGATTTTCCGCCCCGTGCAGCTGCAGATCGCCAACGGGTCCGGGATCCTCAGCACGTTCGTTCAGTTCCTGGTGTGGTTGATTTTCCGCCCCGTGCAGCTGCAGATCGCCAACGGGTCCGGGATCCTCAGCACTTTTGTTCAGTGCCTGGTGTGGTTGATTTTCCGTCCCGAGCATGAGCATTAGACATAGCGCAGCGCGGGCCATGATTGTGAAACCAAGACAATTCCAAGTACTAGCTATGTGTGAGGAATGGATAGAGAATGGCAACTTATTCTCTCTGTCCACCACTTGCTCAGGTTTCTGGGATCATGTAGTGATCAAGGCATCTAGAAGTCTATGGTGTGTGATGCCTGGACAGAGAATGGCACCATATTCTCTCTGTCCATGGCTTGCTCAGATTTCCGAGACGATCTAGTGATGGCCGTAGGAGTTTTGATTGGAACCATATCTCGTAGGAGGTCAAGTAGGATTTTTGCCAGCGAGACATCTCTGAACCCTGATGGATATCCATTTATTTATTTTTCCGACACTCCACTCTGATTTCTTGCTTGCTTGTGTGCACTAGGCATGTCTGCTTTCACCATCATTCTAGTCTAGAAACAAGACCAGTATTTTTTTCCCAAAACCAGCCTTGTGCTGGCATGGACCACCATCTTTCTAGTCTAGATGTGGGGGGACGTTTTTCGTACCAAACACAGATTATTGTGTGCCTTTTTTAGCTAGAGAAATTAGAAAATGGTTGCCGGGATGTTTGGTTTTGGTTTCCCTGTTTTCTTGAACCGGAGAGCGGTTCTTGATTTTGGTGGTGATAGATCTACTTCAGACATTGTGATTTTTGCTGGTGCGTGCATTGACCAATGATTGGGGGTCACCGCAAAAACATGTGTGAAACTGTAGGATGTAAAAAAAAAAAATTGTTCTGTTTTTTCAGATTAGTGGCTTGTATCCTGAGCAGCCAAGAAATTTTACTTGGATGTTGGTAAGTATAGTTAACACATTTGTGGTTTGCTGGTACGGACACTGATCAACGATGTTTGGCGTCGTTGCAAGCTTGTGAGAATAGTAGATGTGAGAATGTTTTTCCGTACCAGCCAGATGTTTTGTTTGCCTTTAGGGTGAGAAAGAAAAAATAGAAATGGCTGCCGGGATGTTTGGATTACTTTCTGGAAATAGTTTTCCCTGTTTCCCTTAACTGGAGAGTGGTTCTTACTTTTGGTGTTGATACGTCCAGTTCCGACATTTGCGGTTTGCTAGTGCCGACACATGTTGATGGTTGGTTTGTCATCGCAAAAGAATGCGTGAAAAATGGGGATTTCAAATATGGTTTCGTTACACTTGCAGTTGCAGGGCGGGAGTTGGTACAAATCCCGAAGAGCGGATGCCAGGATGAAGGCTTATCTAGAGACGTCCATTAGAGGACAGAGACTGAGGTGAGGTGATCAAGCTTGGAATTGGGCACCACACCTCATCTTACTTGCAGATGGAGGCATACGGCTTCTATAACCTGTTTTCTTGGGAGCATGTATTTGGTATCAGATATGGAAAGAGTCGGCTGAACCCGGACAAGAGGAAGACACTGCAAGAAATCCTGTGCGGTTACTCGACTTGTTACCGCCTGAGAGAACACAAACATTTTGCACACTCAATGATACAGGCGAAACTAATTCTCTGCCAGATATTCTGGGCTAGCTAGTGAGTGTGTGCGCAACAATTCATCGAGGAGTGTGCACAACCACCGGTGTCACCAATGCATAAATTTGTGACTCGGTACATGAGGCTACTATTTGACACACAAGCTGAGGAGAGCTACAAAGAGAAACCGACCAAAATTGTACTCCCTCTGTAAACTAATATAAGAGCGTTTAGATTACTAAAATAGTGATCTAAATGCTCTTATATTAGTTTACGGAGCGAGTAAGTGTTTTTTACATTCAGTGCAACTATCATTCATAGTCCTCTGACAACGGAACAAAATAGTTGTATCCGCACATGCATCCGGGGAGATCCGCATCATCGCCGGAACAAAATAGTTGTACCCGCACATGCATCCGGGGAGATCCGCATTATCGCCGGAACAAAATAGTTGTATCCGCACATGCATCCGGGGAGATCCGCGTCATCGCCGGAACAAAATAGTTGTATCCGCACATGCATCCGGAGAGATCCGCGTCATCACCGAAACAGCATCCGGGAGTCATCGACCTTTGCTGAAAAGGGCCAACAACGTTGACCCCAAAGGATCCACGTCGCGGAGAATAATACGACTTTGAGTCGATCATACATAGACGTCCGGCTGAGTAGGCGGACGAAAACACGTCCAACTCCGTTGTTTTTGCGGAGAGAAAGGCATACCTGTCCACCCAATCTTGCTGCTAGATCCGACGACACTTCCATAGCAGAATTCTTAGAACAGTAAAATTGAAATTAATAGTAAAAAAATTCAAAACATCCTGATTTTTTTTTGGTAAACTTTGACAAACGTTTTACATGTGTACCATAATTCAGCAGGAAATAACATTCGTGGAAGTCGCGGCGAAAAAACAAAACCAAGAGTCCAAAATGTATTTAAAACTAGCATTTTTGGAGCATCAATTTTGTTTTTTTTGCCACAACTTCCACAAATATTATTTCAAGCTGAAATTTTGCAAACACATAAAACATTTGTCAAAGTTTACGACAAAAAAATTCAGAATTTTTGATATTTTTTACTAATTTTTTCCATTTTACTGTTCATGAGGGAGCATATGAGCTCGGGAGCAAAAACTCCATGTCCGAGGAGTCATCATTGAATACTGCCGCCCCTATATCGGAGGTAAAATTTCGTGTTTTGACCCTTTTTGTATACTATAGCTGGATCTGACCCCGTTGCCAAAATTTTTGGGATCTGACCCTTTTACCTACCACCGGAAGGTCTGACGGTAGCCTCCCACACCCTACCGCTAGAGTCGCCGGCGGTAGGGTGACGGAGGTGGACGGAACGGCAGCCGATGGCCGTCAGCCCACGCTGACGTGGCAAAGGGCCTACCGCCGAGCACTATGGCGGTAGGTTGCAGGAGGCTACCGCCTGGGACCTTGGCGGTAGGGTCCTGGGGTGGATAAGATTGCCTTGTGGGGTGGGGTCTTTCCTCCCCTCCCCCACACCCACACATTCATCCCCTCACCTCTCCCCCGAGCTCAACTCCCCCCCCCCCTCTCTATTCCTCACACAAGGGCCTCTTAAATCTCTCTCATTTGCTTGAGATTTTTCCGTTGGATCCGGAGCACTTTCATCACCCAAGGTACCTCTCTCACTTCCCCTCATTTTGATTGGTTGAAATCATTTATTTTGAGTGCATTTTCTCATTTTATTGCAAACCCTAGTTCATCATTTTGTTGTGGTCAAAATCAATGAATATGATGCATTTCCTATGTATTATGTGCCTAGCATTGTTGTGGGTACCTAGATCTAGTGCTAGGGTTAGTGGTCATGTTATAGGTTAGTGTCAGGCTTAAGAAAAATAATTAAGGCTATGATTACCTTAATAGTCACTCCTCGAAATGTAGGATGAGACCGTTCGTTTACGTTGAGGTTTCTACTGAGGCGGCGACGAAGCGTGAATGTGAAGTTATTGAGGAAAAGATGAACCCGTGGGTCGAAGCTGTTGATGCGTTGAATGCGGCATGTAGAGCCTTTTCAAAGTACCATTTCTGTAAGGACTCTTCGGAAAATTTAATTAGAAAAAAGGAGAGGCAGATCACCAACTCAAGAAGGCGGAAAAAATTTGTAGGCGTGATCTTGCAAGGCAAATTGCATTGTGTACAAGAAGGGAAGAATATGATCAGTTTGTCATGGAAAACCATGGCCAGGTCATTGATTCGTTAGTGAGGCAACCATTTTCGCCGCTACCGAAGCATGCTTCTCGTTGGGAATGGATCAAAGAAACAGAGGATGTTCTTTGTTGCAACCCTGGACCGTACGCCAAATAGAATGGGTGTTCATTAGCATGAGGCTATGTAACCTTTGTCATTTGAACTATAATGGCATGTACCCCTTTGCTTTACCGTGTTGTCATTTGAACTGCTATGACTTGTACCCTTATCATTTGAACTCCTCAAGAACGTGGTGTTGTATGTCATATTAAGTAACTTGATGTTCTATATGTTTTGTGTTTTGTTGTATGTCATTTGAAGTAATCTTTGAAACCGTAATATTCATGTAGGATGGCCATTGAAGAAATGAGTCTTCAGGTAGCATATGAGAAGTGTGTAGAGGAGCGACGCCATTGTATGACGACGCAGCTTGAAGCATGGATAAAGGGTTGCGAGGAGGCAAATGCAGCTATGATGGATTTCAACAAGTATCACTTTTGCAAGAATAAGAAAGTTGTGAAATAAAGATACTTAATGAGCTGCAGGAGAAGGAAGATAGTTGGAGACACGCTTTGGCAATGGAGATAGGGTTGTTTTTCAGCAAACAAGAATTCCAGGAGCTGGGCTTGACAAGACCCGGACAGGTCAATGGATGGGCAATCAAACAAGGTGTGTTGGAGAATCCGAACCAACGTGCTCGATGGGACTGGTTCCGCTCCGTAAAAGATGTGATGATCCATTGGTCGGGATATGCTGAGTTTGTACTGGAGCCTAATCATGAGCGTGATGAATAAATTGAACGTATTAAACGTATTAGAGCTTGGTTGCCGGTGTAGAACAAGATTGTAAGGACTAGTACCCTTATCATTTGCACTCCTCAATGTAATGAACTATGTCGGAATTATTTGATTGCTTGCATGTCCATTCTCTGATTATTTAGTTTTATGTTTGATTGTTTCATTGCAAAAAAAGAATGAAAAGTAGAAAAAAAAACAAAGTGGAAAACCCTACCGCCAGGTCCTTTGGCGGTAGGGTGCCTAACCCTACCGTAGAAAATTTAACAACTCCCGTCATAACACGAAAAAACAGCCGGCCGAAAAGTCCCAGACCCTACCGCCAAGCACCCTGGCAGTAGGGTGCCTACCCTACCGTAAAAAAATTAGCAACTCCTGTCACATCACGAAAAACAGCCAGCCGAAAATTCCTAGACCCTACCGCCATGCCCTTTGGCGGCAGGGTATTAAACCTTACTGTAAAGAAATCCTACATTTAAGATGCAAGAGAATTTGTATTAAATCTGGTACCCTACCGCCGGGGTCTCTGGCGGTAGGCTTGGGCACCCTACCGTCGACGCCCTTGGCGGTAGGCTTCGAAAACAGAGGAATGCTCTGTTTTTTGTGTGTTCATAGCACAAATGTCATACATTGGTATTGAGAAACAACCATATTTCTGCATAACAGATATTGATAGCTAGTCTCAAATTCATTCAACATTGTTCGAATACATAGCACAAATTAGTTCAATACAAAGCACAAATTAGTTTGAATATAAATCACAAATTAGTTCGAGGACATGGTTCGAACCGACTGGACTACTGGTGTACTGCCTCCCGGCAAGACTTTATTCGTGGGTCCTTGGCATCGAAGTCACCATTAATCCACAAAATTGCAAGGTCGAGTCACCTCAGATGGCCATACGAAGTTCGGGCAGGAGATCTTCGTACTCTACAGTGTTATTGGAAACCATGTACATAATCTGCTACATGTAGCGCATTTTGTCCCATGTTTGAGAAATGAGGACCACGCCAGCCCCTTGTCCAGTCCTCATCTTAGACCCATCAACGTACATAGTCCAGTGCGTGTACTCAATGGCTTTTCTGGTTGTTCAGCTTCAGTCCACTCTTTGAGGATCTAGCACTACTAGAAAAATGGCTATAGCCAATATCCCTATTAGTGGCGCACCATGGTGGTGGTGCGCCACTGCTATATAGCAATGGCGCACCAGAAGCAGGTGCGCCATTGTTATTTTTTTAGTAGTGACGCACCACCTGAGCAGTGCGCCATTGCTATTTTTTTTGTCCATCCCCCCACCCCACCAGACATAGCAACATAGTAATGGCGCACCTTGGTGTGATGCGCCATTGCTATGTCTGGTGGGGCTATGTGCCTGCATGTGTGTGGGGTTAGTAATGGCGCACCCTCCCTGGTGCGCCATTGCTAACCTTAGCAATGGCGCACCAGGGAGGGTGCGCCATTACTAACGTCTCACACCCCCCCCCCCCCCCCCCCCCACACACACACACCCCGTGGATCGTCTTTTCAGTTTAAAAAAAATAAAAGAAAATGATAAAAGATTCAAAAAAATAGATGCCCATGTGTTATGTGTTCTAGTTGTTAGGAAAATTAACAAACACGAATTTTGAATTTTTTTGCAAAAGGCCGCCGTGTTTCGGTAAAATGGCCGTAACTTTTGCATACGACCTCCGATGAAAAAGTTTTTTATATGAAAAAGCATCTACGCCCGTTATCGATTTTTTAGAATCCTCAAAAACCTAACAGAAAAAAAGTTACAGCCATTTTAAGATCTGGAGGCAAAAAAATAAAAAAATAAAAAAAAGTTAGCAATGGCGCACCAGTGCATAGTGCGCCACTACTATTTTCCCGCCTTCCAAATTCAAAAAAATTTAAAAATAGTAATGGCGCACCACACCAAGGTGCGCCATTACTATGCTACATAGTAATGGCGCACCACACCTAGGTGCGCCATTACTATCTTCCCGCCTTCAAAATTCAAAATAAATAAAAAAAATAAAAAAAAGTTGAAAAAAGTTAGCAATGGCGCACCAGTGCATAGTGCGCCACTACTATTTTCCCGCCTTCAAAATTCAAAAAAATTTAAAAATAGTAATGGCGCACCACACCAAGGTGCGCCATTACTATGCTACATAGTAATGGCGCACCACACCTAGGTGCGCCATTACTATCTTCCCGCCTTCAAAATTCAAAATAAATCAAAAAAAAAAGTTAGTAATGGCGCACCTGCCCACGGTGCGCCATTACTATGCCGTATATATGGCTGGGCGGGGTCCTCTCCTCCTTACCTCTTCATTTTTCTCCTCCACTCCACCTCTCCTCCACTCCATCTCCTCCACTCCCTCTCCGGCGACCTCCTCCTCCTCCTCTCCGGTGACCTCCTCCCACTCCTCTCCGGCGACCTCCTCCTCCTCTCCGGCGACCTCCTCCTCCCTCCTCTCCTCCCCTCCCCTCACGGTTTCTCCTCCCTCCTCTCCGGTGAGCTCCTCCTCCCTCCTCTCCGGTGATCTCCTCCTCCCTCCTCTCCGGTGAGCTCCTCCTCCCTCCTCTCCTCCCCTCCCCTCACGGTTTCTCCTCCCTCCTCTCCGGTGAACTCCTCTCCGGCGACCTCCTCCTCCTCTCCGGCGATGTAGGCGAGCTCCTCTCCGGTGACCTCTTCCTCCTCCTCTCCGACGATGTAGGCGAGCTCCTCTCCGGTGACCTCCTCCTCCTCCCTCCTCTCTTCCTCACGGTCTCTTCTCGGCCCTCCTCTCCGGCGAACTCCTCTCCGGCAAAAGAACGTACAAGATCCAAAAATGAGAACAAAATTTGAAAAAATATCGTGCAAAAAAACGAGCAAAAAAAACGAGCAAAAAAAAGGGCAAAAAAATCGCGATCCAGATCCAGATTCAAAATTCAAAATAGTAATGGCGCACCGTGGGGGTTAGAATGTGCGCCATTACTATTTTCCCGCTTCCAAATTCAAAAAAAAAAATCGACAAAAAATAATAATAAAAGTTACCAGTGGCGCACCTGAAAAGGTAGTAATGGCGCACATGTGGTGCGCCATTACTACCTGAGATAGTAATGGCGCACTATGTGGTGCGCCACTATTATCTAGGATACTAATGGCGCACCAGAGGTGCGCCATTACTATTTGTTACTAGTGGCGTGTTAATAGTGGCGCACCTATAGTGCGCCATTAATAGCAAAAACTGGTGCGCCACTAACAGCCTTTTTTCTAGTAGTGTTGCAGGACCTGCAATTTTATGGTCCGACGGGGTTGGTATTGGATCTAAAACGAAAGCATCTCGATAGCCCACTGCACCATCCGACCTGTGGTGTACTTGTTGTTGATAATATCACCAAGGGGAACTTGACTTGCCACAGTAACAGAGCACTCCTAAAAATAGTGCCGGTGTTTCCGAGATGTCATGAACACCACGTAGGCAATCTTATGATAATGAGGGTACCAAGTCTTGCACAGAGATATCATCTCGGAAACATAGTAGACTAGACAATGCACCTTTATAGGCATGACCTTCCTCCTCGCACTCCACAGCCAGGACGACACTGCCCACGTGATTGGTGGCTAAGATTTCCAACACATCGATTAACCGGCCTCGGGTGCTACGAGAATTTGGTTGGTCGCCATCCATCTTTTAATTTCGTTCAAGGCTGCTACTGCCTCGGCTGTCCAGGCAAATTTACCGGCCTTATTCACTAGTCGATATACGGGAAGTGCTTTTTCTCCAAGCCAGGGAATAAATCTGCTTACGGAAGCAACATACTCGGCTAGCCTTTGAATCTCCTTCATCTTGGACGGAGGCTTGAACTTGTCAAGAGCCTTGACCTTGTCCGGATAGGCTTCAATGTTGCGTTGCCTGGTTCCGTATGTAGTCATTACTTTGGGCTATATGGAACAGCAGAAATGACATGATATTTAACGACAAACTCTTATTAATTCTTGCAGGTCATATATAGCTAGTGCTACTGCCTGGATCCCTATGTGGTTGTTACTCAGTCCCGCGGTAGCCAAGGAGCTTATGGCTATTGGGCGAAACCACTGGGAGACGGTAGCACGGGATACTTACAACTCACTTGGATGGTGGTACAATAATATGCTACATGTTTAGTCATCTTGACTTGTTTTTTGCCGGTCACATTTTTTCTTCAATTTACTTTCGTCCCCTTGTGAGCTCGTACCCAATCGCAAACCTTTTGCTTAATAATATGGCTTCATGCATCATTCAGATGCAGAGGCCCGGGTAACCCTCCTTTAAAAAAAAACCACGTGATGTGAATCATAAAAATATCGGAAACGTATATAAGAAATAACTTTGAAATGACGGTAGTTCGGCGAAATGGGAGTCAGTGGCGGATTCTTGGGCCCATGTAGGATGCCATGTCTTGTTCTATAATCTAATGATCTCACTATTGTACATGTGAACCTTTTTTTGAATAAACATAGCACAAACATAGGCGCTCACATACGCGCAGGTGCCCTCACACCCTATGAACCCACACACACATACTATCCCTATAGGGAATGTAACCGGTGCACCCATACTTGTGCTAGCGGTGCACCGGATGTCATTGAACATTTTAAAAAATCTGAAAAAAAAATCCAACACACTAACACAACATCAATATATGTTGTCCCAAAAATTCATGTCGAAATTTAAAATATTTTTTGAGATACAAAAAATGACAAATTTAACATCATTGTGATAATGGGTCAAATCAAAAACCCAACTTACGTTATGTACTATTTAATGTTAAATTTATCATTTTTGTTTTTCGTGTTACGTTTCTAATTTTCACTTGCAATTTTGTGACAACCTACATTGATATTGTATGAATGTGCTAAATTATTTTCAGAATATTTTAAAAAGTTTAAGTGTGCAGTGTGAGTTCAATTCATCGGTAGCACCACAAACACAGGTGCACCAGCCACCAGATATTCTCCCTGTCCCTACAGGCACCCCGGGAGAGTAAATCCGGCAACCACATGCGCCGAACCTTGTCTCTCACTGAACGATGATGGAATAAAACCAGAAACATGTGTTCAGCCACAAGGAGCCTACCTCACTTCGTGTACCTGTAAACTTGATTATTGATAGATAAACATTAACAATAGGACGGCTGAACACAAACAAACAAGAATGACCGTTCCATCCTCTCCTCCGTGTAAGGCAAAAGGACCCGTGACCAGTTTTGTCCTCCCCTCTTCCGGCGAGACCACGGGCTCTCTCCTCCTCCACGGCCCTAATGACAATTGGGGGAGGCTACCCCGGTTCCCCACCTCAGTTGTGTAGTTAGGGTAAGGATGTGTGCTTCACTCGTTGTCATTTGGATGGCAGCAACCTTGAGTCCCCGGACCCGGCTCCATCTTGTTAGCGCCATGCTGGCGAGGTTGAGAGATTAGTGGGAGATTGTCTTCTATTTGTTTCTTTGGTGCAGTAGATCTGGTGTCTCCTGGTGGGCCAGTGGTGGTTCCCTGAGTAGCACCGTCCATTTGTGTGGAAAGGTGACGGTCCAAGAACTGGGATGGTGGTCCGTGGATGACAGTTCCTATGATGTGCCTCCACGACGTCGACGGCAAGCAGCGGTTCCTGGATGCGAGGAATACGAGGCTGCCCCCCCTGTCAACGTGCCACAACAACTTCGACTCCACCAATCAAGCAATGGCACTTCCTCAACTCCCGCAGTGATGCGATAATGATAAAAAAGAATGGTGGCTTAAGCAGCTTTCCTGTTGAGAATAAAGAAGAACAGAGTAAGTCTGATGAGCAGGATTTTTTTTTTTTGAGATTGAGGGGGGGGGGGGGGGGGGGGTCAAAACCCCACCGTTTGTTATATTCCAAC
Source organism: Elymus sibiricus (assembly GCA_039707655.1). NCBI lineage: Eukaryota > Viridiplantae > Streptophyta > Magnoliopsida > Poales > Poaceae > Elymus > Elymus sibiricus. The sequence continues at coordinate 493,842,064 of CM077667.1, forward strand.
TCGGAGAGTGACTTGGCAGTCAGTATAAATACATGAGGTGCACGCAAAGTGCAAGGGAAAATTACAGAGGACAGGGCCCACGAGGAGAGCCAAACACTAGAAAAAGGAGTAAACGGAGGGGAAGGTTGACATAGAGACCAAACCGAAAACCCCTGGTAATCAACACCTCAGGAGCGAGCTCCGCCGAGCAGCTCGTTCCACCATCGATAAAGAACCACAAGACGGTCTAGGGAGAAAAAATGGCACCAAAAACAGCAGCTCGCAGGGGAACATCCTTGGCACGAACGAAGGGCGTCGGATAGACGAGTTCGTGTGGCGACACCGGTGTGCCGCTGTCAAAGCCGAAAGACAGTGCGCCACCGAGACCGAAGGGCACGGAACCGGTGTACCGCCGCCGAGGTCTAAGGGAAGCTTGTCGCCGAGGCCACGCCAAGACATCCACGCAAGCATCGTCTGGGCCACCATGAAGCATAGCCCTGTCCAAGAAGATAATCAAAGCAGGAGCATGCCGAGAAGCGTCAATGGCACGAACGAAGGGCATCGGATAGCCGAGTTGGTGCGGCGGCACCGGTTTGCCGCCGGCGAAGCCGAAAGACAACGCGCCACCGAGACCGAAGGGCGCAGTACCGATGTACCGCCACCGAGGTCGAAGGATAGCATGTCGTCGAGGCCACCACAGGACGTCCAGTTAAGCCCCAACCGAGTCTCTTAGGACAAAGGCCTAATAGGATCAAAATCGAGGTGGAGAAGGAGCGGCATTGGGCGGATCCGCCTGGAGCAGAACAATCCAAGACGATGCCCCCAACGAGGAAATGGCGTGAAGACGTCGACACCATCTGACTCGGGGAACCCGGGTCCGAGATTTCTCTCTGGATCAAAAATCAAGGGGAAGAGGACGGCAATGCCAACTTGACGCCTTCAGGAAGGAAACGGCGCCCGTTGGCGTCGCCGTCGATTGAGCTTTCACCCAGCAATTGCCTCCTCCACATCGCATCCCAAGCAGGTCGGCCACCCACCGTCGCAGCCCAAACACCTAAGCAACGGCCTGAGGGGGTGGCAAAGAAACAAGCCGGCAGGGGCAGCCGGGGACACTAGATCCAATGAAGGGGTGGCAGCCCGTAGCCGGGGAGAACAGCAGCAGCGAGCAGCCCGCCTCACCACGAGGAGGAAGCGACGACCCAAGCCACCAGGAAGCAGCAGCCACATGCTGCCGCAACTACCGGACGAGGGCTGCCATCGCACGCCAGCCACCACCGAACGAGCGAAGTGGAGCCTAGCCGCACGAGCTCCCGGATCTGAGACGAGCCGCCGTTGTCCCTGTCGCTCAGAGGAGGCCGGTGCAAGGAGGTGCCCCCGCTGGACCACGATGGAGGGGATCTGGGGAGCCACGGTCGTCGACAAGGGGAGGCACGATGCAGCGGGAAGGCTCTGGCAAGGATGGTCAGGGGGTCGTCGTTGAAGCAGGGGTGGATGCGGGAGAGGAGAGCCGAGGCGCACGCTAGGGAGCGAATCCCGCCGCCGCCGGACGTCGGCGGGCTTTGCCTGGCGATGTTTGCTAGGGGCGGCGAGGGGAGGTGGCGTTGGTGGGGGCGGTGGCAGCGGCGTCTAGGGTTCTGCGCGAGCCGCCCCCAAGGGTACGACGCGGGGCTGGAAGATGTTTTTACTGTCCATGCAAAGCAGCAAGAATCATGAGCAGGAAAATTTGGTCACGTAGATCTTCTATTTCACCGGAATTCATTGATTGCTTTGTACTCATTTACAATGGAAAAACTCGAGGCAACAAATTATCATTCGACCAATATCTAGCCAAGCTGATTAACCAAAACAATCATTTATACAGATATAGAAGTGAAAACCCGCCACAAAACAAATGACCTGAGAATAACTCCCACGCAACACAATGCTGCTTACCACGACGTACGATTCGGAAAATACGGGGAGTGGGATACATATACATCGGTGAGACCCGAATTCAAACGATTAGGTCCGCGAAGGCAAAGCAAAAAAATATCAAAGTTATTCCTAAACACACACCAATCCACCCGGCGACTAGCATCGCGTGACCGATCTGATGTTCATGCGTCGTGATGAAAACCCCGAGGACGATTGTAAAGACGTAGGCCATCGCGCTGCACAAGTATAACATGTAGTTTCGCCAGGTACGCCGGAAAGGCTTCGCTACCGTGGCGTCGGCATCGGCATCGGCGTCGGCGTCCCCACCACCACCAGAGCTACGACCGGGCTTCGCAACCATGATGTCGGCGTCGCCGCCGCCAACAACACCGTTTGGAGGCCTCCCCGCCATGACGTCGGCGTCGCTGACACGGGCACGGTTAGGGTTTATGAGGAACGACGCGACGAGCGCTTCCTTCAGTGCCCAGAACGTGCTCCGGCTGGGCACCGCCGCCACGACGTCACCATCAGAACTGGGGTTCTCAATGTCAGGTCGCATATTTTGGTTGATAGCCATCTGATGGTTTGATCGATCTGTAGGGAAGGGTCTTGTTGTTGGCAGAGATTGCGGTTGATATGGGCAGTAGTTGCAGCGGACGTAAATACGTGTACACTACAAATATGGAGGCCGGCCCGGAGATCTATCGCTAGCTCGGGTGGTTTAGTAATTGAGTCCACCTTTTGTTTCTCAAAATAAAAAATAAAAATTGAGTCCACCTTTTGTTTCTCAAAATCTTTATATATATATATATATATATATATATATATATATATATATATATATATATATATATATTATATTTTATATATCTTTACCTAATAATAAAGCAAATTGGATTTCTGGTCGTCCGTCATGACATTTTTCAGAAAAGTCCCTCTATTTCAGAGAATTCAACCCGCAGTCCTGTTTTAAGTAAAAACGAATCGTTTTTTCGTATTTTACACAAAAGCCCCTGTGTTTTCTTGAAATCAACCCGCAGTCCGGATTTAAGTCACACCCGAACCGTTATTTTACATTTTTCGAAAACCCTCCTGATCTTTTACGTAATTCATCCGCGGATCATATTTAAGTCAAACAAATGTTTTTCTAAATCATCCATATCTTTTAAACCGTAACTTCGATTTGAACATGTTATATATGAAATTTGATTAGAAAAATATGTAGAATATAAATATGAGATTATTTTTACCTGTTAAGTATTTTTAAATATTATTTTGAAAGATATTTAAGTCAAACAAATGATTTTCTAAATTATCCGTATCTTTTAAACCGTAACTCCGATTTTCACATGTTATATATGAAATTTGATTAGAAAAATGTGTGAAATCTGAATATGATGTTAATTTTACCTGTTAAATATATTTTTAATATTGTTTTGAAAGCAAACTTATAATTTATAGCGCACGATCCGTTTTTCTTTCGTACCGGCGGCGAGGGTGAGAAGGAGGATAAGCGGCAACACAAATATGATGCCTCGCTAAAATAAAGGAGATGGACCTGTTGTGGTCTTGAGTGATGGTTGTTAGGTTAAGAGCGTGTGTTATGTTTTCTCTCCCGTTGCAACGCACGGGCTCTTTTGCTAGTAATAATAAAAGGGCTATTGCTTCTTCCTCCTAATTTTTGGTCCGCTTTGTAATTTTTTCGTCCGTCCTTATCGTTACTCTTTCGTACGTACGTCGGCGTGGCCACGCTGGAGTCTTTCTATGTCACGATCAATTCTTGGCTTGGGCCACCATAGGTAGTTCGTTCAGGTTCATATTGGGCTGTTTCCTCCCTTCCTTGATGGGCCTTCTTTTGAACGTCTTAGGACCAGCAAAAGAAAACTGGTACACCGGCCCACCTAGCACGTTTAAGGTTTGTGGCTTCCTCGCTGTAAAAAAATACATGATGGTTAGTATAATCGAAGTGGAAACTTCCCATCCTGTACATAAAATCGTGGCCAATTGAGCTAGCTCATGTTGTGTGTACAATTGAAGGTTGATTCAGATATTAAATAGTCCCACCTTGCTCCCTTACATCCAATCTACCTATTTTATATACGTCTTTAAGTTTTCCGGGTATCACGAAGCCATCTCAAGGATTATGATGGAGACATGAGAAAGGAAAGAGAGGCTAAAAAGGAAAAGCAAGGCTAAAAAAGAAAAGAGAGGCTAATTAAATCAGCATATAGGATCCGGCTCAGAAATAAAGAATGAAAGAGAGGAATTTAAGGAGGACATGAAAGAGCAATAAGAAAGGAAAGAGAAGCTAATTAAACATATAACATATGCGGTGGGATAAGAGACATGCCATGCTTCATCATAATTTAAGAAGGACATCCACGTTGTTGCATGATGCATTCCCCTGATCAACGAATGAAAAACATAGCTGAGGGATATAAGAGCACCAGAATAATTCAAATTGAACTCCTTAAATTACTGCACGTTGGCCTTAAGAAAAAATAAAAGTGAAAGCATATAATCTAGACGGCTTGTGAAGTATACGGGAAGATTTACACAGGGAGTAAATCATAGTGTATGGTATGATCAAAATTGTCGTAGAAAAACTATACCAAAAGTATTTAATGTATATAGCATGGCTCTTAATGTGCGTCCGATATACACTTCACCAAGACCTCCGTGTGCTCCTCCTTGCTGCCGTCGGATCGCACATCGCACCGTCACCAGGTCCATTCGGATGTTTGTCCCGTCAAATCGATGATTTTGTTGCACACAGCAATTATCCGTCCCGTTGTAACGCACGGGCATTTGTACTAGTAAAAAATAAAAATTGAGTCCACCTTTTGCGCATTGGTCGTTCTCTCCAAGATTCCCTGTTATTTTTTCTTATAAAAACGAATATATTCGATTCCTTTCGAATAATTAAGGGTTTATCTAGAACACTGTCCACTTATACTGTTTTTTTTGCGGGGGCAATCCACTTATACTTAACCGTCTCAGTCAACTGACGTTAGCGCAGTTTGATGGTACGAACAGTATGACTGGATGCTGCAACCGGGTGCACGCCATATTTCAAATGGCAGCAACAAACGTGCAGAATGGGCAAATCTGACCCTTTTTTTTTGAACACAGTACAGACGCAAGCGCTCATATACACGCGCATACACTCACCCATATGAACGCACACCCGCACACCCTACCCTTATGAGCACCTCCGAGAGACTGAGCCGGCATATCATCTTGAAATTTACGAAGTCACCGTAGGCACCTCGTCGTCGACGGGAACGTCTCCTCCCACTGAATGCGCATCGCCGGAAATTCTGAAATAAATCCAGGAATAAATGCAAGCACCAAGATTTGAACCCTGGTGGGCTGGGGGATACCACAGTCCCTCTAACCATCCAACCACAGGTTTGTTTGCAATCTGACCCTTTTCTGAAATTTTAGCATGAACCGGATCCAGAAAAATTTCACAAATTTTTCCATTTTACATGACACACCGGCATGGCATCCTAGCCCAAGGAGCCATGCTACATAGCACGATGCCTTGGCCCCGGGCGCCATATAGCATGACGCGATAGCTACCTCTATCAAGGGCGACGTGCTATCTAGCATGACGCCTCAGCTCGGGCGTCATGCAAATGGGTCATTTTGTGAAAACATATTGGATTAGGTTCATTCTTGTGCTATATTTTCAAAAAAGGTCATATTTACTACAGGTAAAATTCACGTTGTCGTGTATCTGCATGTAAGCCGAGTGTAAAAACAAGGGTTCTCGACTCACAAGCGTGTAAGCCGAGTATGAAAAGAAATCCACACGGTAAAAAAGTCAGCTTAAATAGATGTAAGCTGAAAGACAACAGAATTACACAAAATGCTCAAAATATAATAAAAAATATCTCGGCTTACATTAATTTCTCGTCAATGTTTCTTGCCATGTGGCCGTCAACGGCTAGCATGACGGCGGTTAGTATATGTTCTCTTTCCTTTTTCTTTTAAACGGGAAGCCACTTTTATACTTATAACGCTTTGGTAGTCCAGAGTAAAGACACACTTGTGAGATACAATAATTATTAGGAAATAATCGAGTTAGAGCTGTATCTATGAGCGCTACGGACTGGTTGAGGAGAGGAATGGAAGTGATTGACATGGGAGCTCCTTTTAGTGTTCCGGTCAGTGGAGCTACTCTCGAATGAATTTTCAATGTTTTTGGAAGCCTGTTGACAATTTGGGTCATGTAGATAGTAGTGAATGTTCCATATTCAAGTCTTCACCTCCCTTATAAGCAAGAGTGTCCGTATGTTTACGCTCCTCTTATGTTTGAGATATGTATATTGCGGCCGCCCACGCCCGGCCCCTTCATCTTCGAATTCGCACCTGCGCTTGATGACTCTACCCTTTGTTCGCCATTGTGGCCGCCGCCCACCCCATGGAGCTTGCCACCATTGGCAACTCCTTCTTCATCTCCAACCGATGGCACTCCTTATCTCCCACACAGCCCGCCGCACCCCACCGGACCTCGAACCTTCTATATCTGTCGTCGCCGCCAACCAGACGCCAGCCGACCTACTTATCAATCTACCACCGAGGTGAGCAAGCACATGGATCGATCTCCCATCTGTTTTTTTCTCTATATATTTTTGATGAAAAATATGCATATGTGTGTGTGGGTACTATATATGGGTGATATATCCGAATAGCTAGATATCTAAATAATAATTACAGTTGGGTTAGGGTTGATGATTTATATAAATTATGATGACTTGTTAGAGGGATATGATAAATGCACGTGTGGATTCAATTGGATCATTGATCGATATAGTATATATTGAAATTTGATATGGATATTATGGTGGATTGTATGGATGATATGGATGCCTGAACTTAATTAGCAATATTGAAACAAAATGTTATGGATGATAAATGTTTTTTATTCATGTATGATAATTTCTTTTATAATTTGTATAGATATTATAAGTCAAGTGACGTTGATATCTGTTTTAAAGTTTAGCAATATTGATAACAAAATAAAAGAAAACATGAAAAGAATAAATTAAAAAGGAAAATAAGTTAGTAGTAAAAACTTATTATGTTAAAATATAAATATGCATGTGTTCAAATATTTGCAAATGCATATTTATATGGTTTGCAGTGTTAAATCTTTCATATGGTTTGCAGTGTTAATTTTTTTATGTATTTTTATGAATAATGACATCTTAATTCATTTCTATACTTTGAACGGCAGTTGAGGATGGAACAAGCTCATTGAGGCGTTAGTGTTTGGCGACATTGTTCTGTTGGCCAAGATGAAGGAGGTTGCTTTATGGCATGGCAGCTGCAAAGTGCTGAATTATAAGGTAGTTAGACCGTTAGTCATGATGTGCTCACGCCTCTGTATATAGTGTTCCAAGTGAATCAATACAAAATGTGTTGCATTCCATCTCATTCTTAATTTTCTACTGTTGGCAAGCTCAAAATAGTGATGGTGAGAGAGCAGTGATCTTGATAATTTTTTGTTTTGTGCATACACAAGGGAGACATGTTGTGATGATTGTGTGCGTGTGTTACAAAGGTAGTTTCATTTTGTGAGATATCACTAAAAAAAGGTTCATTTGTGAAGGTGCTTTTTTTTCAACGGGGGAGGAGGGGAGCCCTCCACCACATGAATTGTATTCATATTGCCTATAAAGCTTTGCAGCATGTTGCAAGATGGGTTAAGTGGACCAGAAGTACATGGGGCACACGAAAAGAAGAGATAAAGAAAAAACACCACACACATAACAGGGGAAAACGAAGAGGGAAAGCACAAACGACACAATAGAGAGCACCACCAGTGTAATCAAACGCATTGGTCAGCCGAGACCAAGCCATGCACTGCATCATGGACCTAATCGAAAGGCGTCGCGCATCAAAGAATACACAACGCCATGACACCACATGTGCCATGGGGTGCAATCAAAAGGCCGCGCAAGCCGAGGCGATGCCACGACGCCTGTGTGCCACCGACAAAGTCGAAGGGCATCACCTAGTAGACCAAACCAAGACACTATGCCATCGACACAATCGAAAGGCGTCACGCATCCAACACCGCACAACGCCGCGACACCACCTGTGCCGTGGGGCGCAATCAAAAGATCGTATGAGCCGAGACGACGCCACAGCACCTATGTGCCATCGGTGTAGTCGCATAGGCATCGCCTAGCAGAGAAACACGAATGAGCACCTGATCACGAACCAGATGAACATTAATGAAGACGAGGGAAGACGGTCACCCCCAAGCCACACGGCCGGCCCTCCCGGGTGAGAGGAAGCGGCATCCATGGTCGCCACAGCAAAGCCATGGAGCTCACCACCCCGACGGACAAGTGTCCACCGACGTCAACAACAGAACAAGAGGGCCCTTCCAACCCGCCCAAGGCTGCTCCCCTTGTGGGGAGCAGGCCGCATCCATGGCTGCCATCTGCAGGCCAAGGAGCTGCCGACCCATGCAAACCGCAGCCGGCCGATAGGCGGAGAAGAGGTGACCAAACGGTGTAGCCCGGCACCACGCCGGCTAGCACCACACCAGGGAGTTCCCCGCACCACATAGAGCGCCACCACGCCGAGCGTACACCTACGCCAAAGGGGGAAGCCCGATCTGCCGCTTTTTTTAGTACGATATTTTTGTTCAAGTTGATTCTCTTTTCGGTTGCACAAGTGCAATCCCATTCCCATGAATTCTCGCGTATGAATGGCGATCTTGTACATTCATATAGTTTTTTTTGTATGAGAAAGCTTGAAGAGTTTTCATCAATTTTCAATAAGTTTTTTTTTGAACACAAATTTTCAATAAGTTGTTTGAACTAATGGTAGATGAATTAGGAACGGGTTCAATTTAGCCTTTGAAGCTCTTGTTAAAATGTATGATTTGTCATTCGGAGGTAAGTGCGTTTGTCTATGGAGAAAGCTCGGCGTGGATCAATGTCTTCATAGAGAAGATTTATTCGGTGGGTTGGCATGTGCAGATGAGAGCGAACTAGCAATCAGCGAGTACTCGGAGCAATCAGAGGCGTGGAGCGCGTCAGGCGTTGGCCTGTAAGCAGGTAACTGGATCGATTCGGCAGATTGGATAGGAGTTCCCCACGAGATCGGATTGTGGTAGCAGTTGATGGCTCACTAGCGGTTGGGGCGCCACCTGTGGCGCCGCTTGAGAGGAAGTTGGGGCAATTGCAGGTGGAAGAGGCACCCTTTTCACTGTCCTATTTGTATCGAGGAATGTGCTTTGTGTATTATGTGATGTTATTTTGTGAAGAAACTGACATTTATAATAGAATAAACCAACAGAAATGCAACACATCTAGATAAGACGGTCACATTATACTGTCACCATCCTATTTGCACTATGCATTGTTATAAATCAAACCGGAAGCAGAAGAACATGTGTATGTGCAAGTTCCTGACAGGAACTATAAGAGAAAGCAGTACAAATGCAACACATTCAGACAACGGATCAGCTTGCATAACATAGGAAACAACCGTTGTCGAAGAAAATGACTGTCCTAATCGTCATGACTGTCCTAATCGATATCATCATCGGTGTCGAAGACGCATATTAATCCATTGACTGTCGCAGAAATGAGTTTACTCCGCTGATTTGGTGCAAATAAACCCTGTCCAACAAAGAGTGATAATCAACACAACAATGACCGGTAACCATCCGATCTAGAAAATGTAGTGGATAAATATCATGTCACTGCAAGCAATAATCTGGTGCCAAGAAAGATGTGCTTGCAGTTTAACATGCAAGCAGCTTTTAGTTCTCTACTAGTGAAATAAGTGGCAGACTAAACCACCAGTTCTCTAGCTTTCACTATTTAAGAAAAATAAACAATTCCCATATATTGTATACCACATAGCCAAACCCCAGTTTATAATACACAAACAGGGCAAAGCTTTTTCAGAATTCAATTAAAATGAGGCCATATGCATCATGATTAAAGGTTGCTCCCTGTATTGTATATATGGCTATGATTCAAACTGCTCCCTGTACTGTATATACGGCCAAGTATATGCAGCACAACCGCTGTATTTTATCTCATAAATTCCATGGTTCTGTGATGTTGTAGGAATGGGTGGTTACCTTATGTAACGGTTCTCTTAAATCGATATTTCTTGCCGTACCTAATTGGATCTCTCGATTTCCTGATGCAGCTGTAGCTCTCTGAGTAATCAATTATACAAGGTGTCAGCACTTAGTTTGTTTCAGGAAGAAGCATCAAGTACCAGAATTCTTGAGAAGCTATGATAAACAGAGGAGCAATTTAATACCTTCATCATCAATGATGTGTATTGGGTCGTCGATTTTTGCTCCTTTTCATGTTGCAGTTGTCATGAGTTTCACAAGTTTCCAAATTAGTCTGATGTGTTTAGCTATATATGAATTAATGTACAAAGCAGTGGACAGTGGATTCTCTTGTTGGTACATGACCTAATTCTATCTGAATACAATATTGTTATAATCATTTGGATAAACTACAGTTCAGTCAGAAGGAATGTCTCTATCCCAGCTATTGCCACTGGACCTTGTAGTTCCCCGTTTAATAAACAAACCAACTGACTTGTATCATGAGGACGGGTCGGTATATAAAACTGACTTGTTCATAGACATTTATCCAAAAGACAGTTACAAATTTCATTCTTAGCAAAGAGCAGATGTACATTATCATTTGTGGTGAGTATTTCTATTGCAGAAAAATTATAATCAGAGACATCACAATAAGCAGTCCACGTATACAAAAAATAGAGTATAGAAGTGAAATCCGAACTAAAAGTACAATGAACAATGGCATGAGGTGCTACACTGACCAGAACTTCCAATTTGAAGATTATTAGTGTGATGGGTACCTGCCGCACATCATTGAGATGTGTAACCTCATGTCCCCGACCAAACAAACCAGCAGCGGCCCTCTCAACAAAACTTGGACCCAAAATACAAAAAAGGTCAGCTAAACGTTGGATCAAATGGTTCGTCCAGATCCATCATATCATCACGAGTATAGAATTCTGATGGATTCTTGTGCTGAAAATCATACAGCTTGGTTACATTTTGTAAAGAGAATTTCATGGGTGTTAGGACAGTAAATGCAAAGGAGATTCAAAGAGTGTCAACTGCTAATGTATGAATCTGCACCTAATTAATGAAAAGAAGCAAAATAGTTGAGCAGGAGATGAGATGGGATGGGGGCATACAGTCTTTTGGGGCCGTGGAAGTGGACTAAGAAGTTTTGCATCCTGTCGAACGACTTAAACACGAGAGAAATCCCGTTCCCGCAGCACGTCGTCGACGACCTCGTCTCCCATCGATGGCGACAGCACGCTCCTGGTGACGCTCATCCGGGTGAAGCGGACGCGCAAGCGGCAGCCTCCACTCCTCAAGATGATGGCAATGCAGCGAGCTCGATGTGTCCTTCTCCCGGCGAAACACGACGCGGGAAAAGAACAGAGGGCCAGGGGGCCGCTGCCGCAGAGGCCCAGCTCGTCGGCCGGGATGACATGGTCGAGGGCTCGAGGCTGGTACAGGAAGGATTTGGCACCCCTGGTGCACGCTCTCCCCCGTCTTGCCGTCGTTCCAGACCGACTGGCCGCCGATGCAGCGCCTCCGACCACTTCATCGTACCTTCACCACTAGGCCTGGCCACTGCCGCCATTCCCCGGTCCTCCGTTAGATGGTCATGAAGACAGATCAGAAGTGGAGGGGAAGAAGGATAGAGATGCTGGTGGATTACTCACCGGCGTCGCCCCTGGGCTGCGGATCCGGCGAAGAAATCAGCTGGCCTCTCATCCTGCTCGCCCCCTTGACTACCATCCCGCTGCGGCCGCAAGGCTTCCGGAGGAAGGAAGCGGAGGAGAGAAACGAGGAGAGGAGAGATTGCGTGTGGGGGTGGAGAGTTTGGGCTGCGGGCGTACAGACGTACAGAGCAGCGGCGGAGCTAGCAGAAGATCTCAAGGGGGGCCAAACAAGAAATATGCATCTTTGGGGGACCAAATGACTAGACTCTCCTTAATTTAACCCTTTAATATTTTTTTCCTTCACTAATTGAGCTACAGCTGGGGGGGCAGTGGCACCTCCAGAACTGCACGTAGCTCCGCCGCTGGTACAGAGGCCTCTTTACTTTCCTTGTAAGCGTTGTCGTTCGAGACATCAATCCGTCGCTCCAATTGGCCATCGCAAACAGCAAACCTGTTGTCGACGTGTACACCCCCAGCGATCGCCCTTTGCGCGACGCTTATTGTGTTTGATGGGCGCAGCATGCGAGGCCTGAAGATATCGGGAGAGTTTTTTTTTCCAGGGGTAATCGCGAGAGCTATATCTTGCTTGACGCGAGATGGAAGCTGCTCTCGCTTCAGGTGCAGTGCAAAGCGGGCCGGCCCATATAACTTGGACTCACTCCCGTTAGGTTTGCTCATTATATGTTTTCTTCGTTTTTCTTATTTTATTTTGTTTTCGTTTGTTTTTCTTTGGTTCTTGTTGTTTTATTGCCGGTTTTCTTAGGGTTTGTTTTGTTATATTTTGTTTTTCACCGTTTTTTATTTGTTTCTTTCTCCGTTTTCACAGTTTTTTAGTTTTCTTTATTTTTCTTTTTCCCTCTGGTTTTCTATGTTTCTTTCTTGATTTTTTGGTTTCTTTGTTTATATGAAAGTATTTACTCCAGTGTAAGACACCTTTTGTATTCTGATTTTAGTCAAATCAATGTATTACTTTTTTAATAGTACGTAGGCATGCAACACCTCTCCTCTCTCTCTCCAACACATTCATGCATTTTATCTTTGTTTTAGATTGTAGATGCCCAATATCTTCAACAATAATTTCTATTTTTTTATATTCAAATTCTAACGGCAAAGAACAGTACTGACGGCAAATCTTCAGTTTCCTGTAGTGCAAGCTTGGCTCCGTGTATTTTCTGCAAGCAGGATTGACAACCTCCAACACCATATTGAGCCATACTTTGATGCCCAAATCAGGAGATGATAAGATGATCCGTGGATATTCTATTAACATGATGCATCATGTGGACAACCACACCAGGATCAGGGTGATGGATCTCATAGTTGAGACCATCAAGAGAACTGTTGCTGATCAGAAGAGATCACGTGGATATGCTCCACGCATGCAGATGCTCATCAATTCCAAGATTCAAAAGAGCCTCTATCTACTTGATCGACCACATTTGCCCCTCCAGCCAGAGTTCGAGGATAATGTCGTGGTGATGGATCCATCTCGTCCCACTTTATCTACTGCATAGGCAGAAGCAGCAAGAGCCGTTAGTGTTGCAGTTCTCAAGACGAAGAGTGATCAAATGGCCTATCTTGTCAGTACTATTCAAGGCATGAAGAAGAACATCACAAAGCTACTGCCGAACCAGAAGAGCCTTGAAAGGATAGTGGAGACAAAGTTTCATGATCTTGACAACAAGGTGACTAAATTGACCATCACTGTCAACACTTTGAAACAAGAGGTAGATGCAGTGCCTATGCCCAACTCAGAGGATGATGATGATAGCCCAACATTGCCTGTCCATACTCAGTTCAGGACTCAGGCTAGATCTGCTGATGTGGCTGCCCAAGAGTTGAGACCTTCAGTGTCTGCCCCTGCTGCAACTTCTACCGTGCCTCCTTCAGCACCTCTAGTGTCCACTCCACCAGCCTAGAGGACTTCTACAGAAGCACTTGTTGACGCTCTCATATCGACTCCTTCCATGACTACCAGAGTAGCTTCATCGCCCCATGGAGGAGAACATGCCCATAGTGATGTTTAGCTCTATACTTTCGAGCTTTTTGGTAACTTGATGCCAAAGGGGGAGAAATTGTATAGATCACAGGGCTGAGAGAGAGAGAGAGAGAGAGAGAGAGAGAGAGAGAGAGAGAGAGAGAGAGAGAGAGAGAGAGTTGCATTTTGGTTGCTTCTCTTGTCTTTGAAAACAATTGGCCTATCTTTTGTTCGTCTTAAACTTCGTTGTGTTTGATCATACGCTTTGTGATTGATGTTACTATTTTCTATCTTTATGATATTCATATGATGATGATTCACTCATGCTTGGTGTTATGTGCATTGTAATCCATTCATATCATTTATGCGCACCACCAAGATGTATGTGACATGGAAAAGTGTCCCATGATCCTAATCGATTGTGCATTTGCATTCAAACGCAAATTTAAAATAATGCACAAATTTAGGGGGAGCTCTTGCTATCACATACTTCTCAAAGCCGTGTTGCTATACATTGATTACATTTTATGTCGAAGCTTTGATCTAGATGTTGTTATCAATTACCAAAAAGGGGGAGATTGAAAGCACAACTTCTCCCTAGGTGGTTTTGGTAATTAATAACAACATATATTTCATTGGACTAATGAATCTATCAAGTATATTTCAGGAAAAGTTCAATGAATGGATTGGCCAGGATTGTGAGGAGATTCCCTAGATGCATGGAACATCAATAGGGCTTTAAGACTCTACATTTTACATTTATGTGAGAAATCACATTTGAGTCCATAGGAAAGCTAATACTATTAAAAGGGGATGAGGTATCTATGATGATCTGGTTGCTCAAGGTGCTTAGAGATTGGCCACCAAAAGCCTCAACATTTCTCTCACAAAATATTCTGTCTAAAACCCTAAAGTCAAATTTGGTGCCACCAACATTTCCCACTTTGGTCTTAACGAGTTTTTCTTAGACATATCCCATGCCAAACCCTAGCAAATCGGTGTAACCGAGTTCCACTTCGATACAACCGAAAAGTAGTGACCAACTATCTGGTATCTAATCGACAAAAATCGGAATTCCCGAGTTTTTCACTTCGGTGCCACCGAGTCACTGGAACTGCCTAGGCCAACTGAATTGGACTCACCGAGATGTTGTATATCGGTGTCACCGAAACGCCAAAAGTTAGGACATTTTGCACTATATATACCCCTCCACCGAGATGGCTATATATACCCCTCCACATCCCTCTCATTCGTAGAGAGAGCACTCAGAACAAGCAAACACTTCCACCATTCATTTTCTGAGAGAGAACCATCTACTCATGTGTTGTGATCAAGATCTTCCACTCCAACCATATGAAACTTGATTTCTAGCCTCCCCAAGTTGCTTTCCACCCAATCAATCTCTTCTACCAAGCCAAATTCTGTGAGAGAGTGATTGAGTGTTGCTGAGACTATTTTTTGAAGCACTAGAGCAAAGAGTTCACCATCCACATCACATCTATTACCTTTTGGAGAGTGGTGTCTCCTAGATTGGTTAGGTGTCGCTTTGGAGCCTCCAAATCGTGTGGAGTTGAATCAAGAAGTTTGTAAGGGCAAGGAGATCGCCTACTTCACGAAGATCTACCCTGAGTGAGACTCGTTCTTCGTGGACATAAGCCATGGTGGAATAGACAAAGTTGCTTCTCCGTGGACCCTTCGTGGGTGAAGTCCTTCGTGGACTCGCGCAACCGTTACCCTCAGTGGGTTGAAGTCTCCATCAACGTGGACATACGATAGCACCACATATCGGAACCACGCCAAAAATCTCCGTGTCTTCATTGCGTTTGATCTTCCCATCCCTATCCTCTACTTACACTTGATTGTCTTTATTTTCCGCTGCTATACTCGTAGATTTGCATGTGTAGGGTGTTCTAGACTTGTAAAATTGGTAAAACTTGCCAACCATTAAAATTGGAAAAATGTTAAGATTTTATTTGATCAAGTAGTCTAATCACCCCCCTCTAGACATACTTTGGATCCTACACACATGCAAATGACGGCGATGGTGAAAACAGGACACAAGCAGGTTGAAACCCGGACCCCTGCCTCGGTGAGCGTTCGAGCACACGATGTGGTTGTCGATCTTACAACAAAGGCAAATGAGCAGCTCCACGTCCCGCGAGCTACAACCAAAGTAGAGCGGTAGTAAAATTAAAAAAATACCACCATGAGCGTAGCGAGAGCATGGTTAGCACGAACTAGGCGAGGTTCCGCCGCGCTCCGACACACCTAACCGCAACTCTTCGGGCGTCAGAAGACTGACACATTGTAAACATCCTGGCTCGCGCTCCGACACACCTAACCTCAACTCTTCGGGCGTCAGAAGACTGTCACATTGTAAACATCCTGGCGTCGTCGTCGATCGCGGCGAGCCCATCCGTGTCACATGGTGGTTTGGCATTCGCTGCCGCCACGAACCTGGCACTATAAGCGCGATGCTAGGGTGAGGATGAGGTGCACGACGATGGGCGATAACGTCATAACCGTACAAGCATCGGTCCGATCATGGCAGATTAAGGGGAGGCGGCCCGGCGAGCGCGCTGTCAAAGAGGAGACGAGCGCCATGTGGCTTCTGCCAGAGATGCAGAGAATCACCGTCGAACAAGGAGAATGGCTGGGTCGGGTCAATCCATCTCGTCGGGCGAAGACTGTGATCTCCCCATAAGAGCAAGTACAATAGTAGGCTATAAGCCCGCTTACATGGCAATTTTGCCTATGTGGAGAAGAGAGACATGAAAAAGTAAGGGGAGTCGGCTCTCATGCAAGAGCCTAGCTATATGCGTGCTCCTAGGCAGATGCAATAAATGTGAAGAAAGAGATAGAGAGAAGATGAGAAAAAGTACCAATCTTATAGCCAACCCTATAGCTAACCTTGTTGTATGAGCGAATGTATGTGTTGACTATAGATGATATGGCAACATCTTATAGCCAGCAGTTGGTTGTATTATTAACCATGCCCTAATGCACATATACCGATGGACGAGAGACACGCAGTACTAGCGATACTGCTGATCTGGTTTCACAAGTAGTACAAATAGATACCTGCCCTTGGATCTTTGCCAATGGACGGCTTGTATTCAATACAGGGTACCATAAAAGAGCTCGACGGAAAGCAGCATAGTTGGACACGAATCTCGATGCACAAAATCAAACGGCACAAAATCCGAATGAAGACCAATTGTTTTCAGTCAGCTGAAAATTAGCAATTCTATAAAAAATAATCCTTGATTAACACATGGCTGCGCGTGTGCCGCTGCACGGCAGGTTAGCCGAGCCGACGAGCCAGCAGCAGTGAAGCTGAACTGGCGCCAATATATACCAGTAATTAACACAGCCGTCATGGGAATACAAACATCTCATCTCCATCCTCAATACCCAAGGCGCCACATTCAGATTCTCGAGGGGTTGAAAAGATGTTCACATTTATCCCCTATATGGGCTCGGGATCGCAAGCGTACGCAGCCCTTCTTTATAAGTCCAAGCTAGTGCTTGTTTCTACTCCATCTTCGAACATGCTTGACTCCAGTTTCACCGAGTTCAAACTTGACTACCCAGAGATAAAAAATCATGGCATCGGCAGCCCCCTCTCCAAATTCATCTCCGCGGGGCACTACAGCTGGAAGATCGAATGCTGCTACTGGGAAGACGACGAGGATCATGTCCTCGACCTCTACCTGACCCTGTGCTACAGCAAATTCAACAGGTTCAATGGCTTCTGCGAGGCGTTCCTAGTGCGAAGTGACGGCGCTCCGTCTTCATGCCGCTTAAAAAGGTCAGTACTGGAGATGGGCGAGTACAACCTATGTAACTGGTCGAGTCATCTTTGCGTGAGGCGAAATTGCCTGGAGTCGCGATATGTCAAAGATGGCGTGATCACGCTTATATGTGGTGTCATAGCTCTGCCTGGGGATTCCATAGCCGTGCCGGCCACGAACATGGGCGACCATTTCCGAAGCCTGCTCACTACCGGAATAAAGCTCGACGCCGACGGCCTCATCTATACCGACGGCGGCCGTAGGCATCGCCGGAGCTATCCCGACGGCCTGATTCAAACCGTAGGCATAGAAAGGCCGTCGGCGTCCCTAGCTCTATCCCGACGGTGGCCGTAGGCATCAAAAGGCCGTCAGCGTCCCTACCACTATCCCGACGGCGGCTGGCGGCATAAACGGGCCGTCGGCATAGAAATGCCCTAGACAGCCCGGGAACAAACGGCGAGCTGACGACGTTAGATCTACGCCGACGGCTTTGACGGCGGCCGTCGGCGTAGCTACGCCGACGGTTAAACCGTCGGCGTAGCCTTTGTCCACGTCATCGATCCGCGGCACGTGCCACGCCAACGATCCGAGGCGCGTCGGTTAGGCGTCGCTGGTTCATAGTTACGCCGACGGCCAAACCGTCGGCCTTTTATCTGTTTTCTGATTTTTTTCCTGTTTTTAAGTTTTTATTTTTTTCCAAAATTAATTTTTGATTAACTTAAATGTGCCTTATATAAACATAAACATACATAAATTATATATGGATTTGGTGTAGAATTTTCCATAGATTATGAATATGTGGTTTGTATTTGTTTTCGAGTATGTTAGTAATGTGACCTCATGTTCTTTTGCATATAGGTCCCTATACTTTATTGAAATCACAAAAAAATGATAATTACGTATATTTTGACAAGTTTTATATGTTTTTTACAAAAATCTTGAAAGTGCTAGATCCGCCGGTCAACTGTGCCAGGGTTTGACGGGACGGGGGACTTTGGGGGGTAGCTATGCCGCGAGGTCTTGCGCTGGGCTCTCTTACACGTCCCGAAATGTGGTGGCGGGTGTAAGCACTCGGCACGCGGCTCCGTAGCGTGACCCCCATCACGGACGTCGCTGCCGCCGTCACACGAAGGATGAAAACGACCACGTCGGGTAGACACAGAGGGAATCTTGCGGTGGGTTGGGGCCGGACCTTGCTCCAAAGTGTACCTATGGGCTCGCCTATCACAGCCAGGTGGAAATGTCCCTCGGTCAAACCCCGTCCGGTGAAAGTCAAAGGGGTAGATCCGCCGGTCAACTGTGCCATGGTTTGACGGGACAGGGGACTTTGGGGGGTAGCTATGCCGCGAGGTCTTGCGCTGGGCCCTCTTACACGTCCTGAAATGTGGTGGCGGGTGTAAGCACCCGGCACGCGGCTCCGTAGCGTGAACGCCATCACGGACGTCGCTGCCGCCGTCACCCGAAGGGTGGAGACGACCACGTCGGGTAGACACTGAGGGAATCTTGCGGTGGGTTGGGCCCGGACCTTGATCCAAAGTGTACCTATGGGCTCGCCTATCACAGCAAGGTGGGAATGTCCCTCGGTCAAACCCCGTCCGGTGAAAGTCAAAGGGGTAGATCCGTCCGGTCAACAGTGTCAGGGTTAGACGGCACGGGGGACCTGGAGGGGCGCTATGCCGCGAGGTCTTGCGCCAGGCCCTCTTACACGTGTGGAAGAGTGGTGACAGGTGTAAGCACCCGGCACACGGCTTCCTAGCGTGCCCCCCATCATGGACGTCGCTGTCGCCGTCACACGGAGGGTGGAAACGGCCACGTCGGGTAGACACAGAGGGAATCTTGTGGTGGGTTGGGCCCGGACCTTGATCCGAAGTGTACCTATGGGCTCGCCTATCAGAGCTAGGTGGAAATGTCCCTCGGTCAAACCCCGTCCGGTGAAAGTCAACGGGGTAGATCCGCCGGTCAACTGTGCCATGGTTTGACGGGACAGGGGACTTTGGGGGGTAGCTATGCCGCGAGGTCTTGCGCTGGGCCCTCTTACACGTCCCGAAATGTGGTGGCGGGTGTAAGCACCTGGCACGCGGCTCCGTAGCGTGAACGCCATCACGGACGTCGCTGCCGCCGTCACCCGAAGGGTGGAGACGACCACGTCGGGTAGACACTGAGGGAATCTTGCGGTGGGTTGGGCCCGGACCTTGATCCGAAGTGTACCTATGGGCTCGCCTATCACAGCAAGGTGGGAATGTCCCTCGGTCAAACCCCGTCCGGTGAAAGTCAAAGGGGTAGATCCGTCCGGTCAACAGTGTCAGTGTTAGACGGCACGGGGGACCTAGAGGGGCGCTATGCCGCGAGGTCTTGCGCCAGGCCCTCTTACACGTGTGGAAGAGTGGTGACAGGTGTAAGCACCCGGCACGCGGCTTCGTAGCGTGCCCCCCATCATGGACGTCGCTGTCGCCGTCACACGGAGGGTGGAAACGGCCACGTCGGGTAGACACGGAGGGAATCTTGCGGTGGGTTGGGCCCGGACCTTGATCCGAAGTGTACCTATGGGCTCGCCTATCACAGCTAGGTGGAAATGTCCCTCGGTCAAACCCCGTCCGGTGAAAGTCAAAGGGGTAGATCCGCCGGTCAACTGTGCCATGGTTTGACGGGACGGGGGACTTTGGGGGGTAGCTATGCCGCGAGGTCTTGCGCTGGGCCCTCTTACATGTCCCGAAATGTGGTGGCGGGTGTAAGCACCCGGCGCGCGGCTCCGTAGCGTGAACCCCATCACGGACGTCGCTGCCGCCGTCACACGAAGGGTGGAAACGACCACGTCGGGTAGACACGGAGGGAATCTGGCGGTGGGTTGGGCCCGGACCTTGATCCGAAGTGTACCTATGGGCTCGCCTTTCACAGCCAGGTGGAAATGTCCCTCGGTCAAACCCCATCCGGTGAAAGTCAAAGGGGTAGATCCGTCCGTTCAACAGTGTCAGGGTTAGACGGGACGGGGGACCTGGAAGGGGGCTATGCCGCGAGGTCTTGCGCCAGGCCCTCTTACACGTGTGGAACAGTGGTGACAGGTGTAAGCACCTGGCACGCGGCTCCGTAGCGTGCCCCCACTAGTAGAAAACAGGGTACTAGTCCCGGTTCTGGAACCGGGACAAACCAAACGGGACTAATACCCAAAACCTTTAGTCCCGGTTGGCTTACGAACCGGGACCAAAGGGGCTCCACGTGGCCGCTGCGGGGCGCCCAGGCAGGAGGACCGTTAGTCCCGGTTGGTAACACCGACCGGGACTAAAAGGCAACCACGCGTCAGCACCTGTGAGGCGCTGGGGTTTTTTTTTTGAAAGGAGAGGTTTACGGATTTTCCTATTGTGTTTCCCCCTTTTATTTTTGTGTTTACCATTTTTATTTTACGCTTTTCATTCAACTCGACGCTAGCTACTACATATAGCAATGAAGGAACCATTACACAACATCGTCATGATCAATATATAGAGAGAAGTGACCTCTCTTTCTCCGTGCTTGGTCGAACAATATGCAACAAGTTTTCGTAAATCTATTCGGCGCTATTACATATAGTACACGTTCATGCATATATACAATATAACATCTCTTACGATCCTAACTTCTATTACCAATCCTGATGGCATTCTCCGTCTTTAGGTATGACATGCTCAACAAAGAATCCCGCCAATTCCTCTTGAATTGCCCGTACGCGATCAGTTGGTATGAGTTCGTCCCGCTTCTGCCAGATCTAATTTAAAGAAGGGGTCAATAAAACTCAAAACAATTGATAGTAATAAAATAAAAATGTGAATATTGTTTACGTACTTCAAATTGTTCTAAAGATATGCCCCGTCCCCGCTCAGTGGTCGAGTGGCGAATGAACTCGCAAACGTAGTAAGCACATAAATTAGTCTCGGGTGCCTGCCACTTTACGAGAATAGAGTTCAATAAAAATGATAATCAAGCATGATAATGGTATTGAAACTAGAATCAATGAGAGATGCACGGTACTAGAGTAGTACTTACTTTGGGGTGTACAAATTTCAGCTCTTTTTTCCATTTGACACCCTTAACCTGTTTGGTGAACTTTTTCCAAACCCTGCCCGGCAAAGAAAATGATTACTTGATATCAGGAAATGAACGAAAGTTGCCGATATGGTGTGATAATGATTGAACTTACTTCTGAAGCATTTCCCTCATGCTCGTCTACTCCTTAGGGTCTTTACATCTCGAGTCCAAGACAGTTACTTTTCCCTCTTCAAGCGGAATGTCTAGCAGAATAAAGTGGAAACTGCGCACACATAACTCGTTAATTGCACTTAACCTCGAGTAAGCGAAACAAAATGTGCACAAGATAGTAGCACTCACTTGAAGTTGTAAGGAAATAGTATTTCCTTTCTGGTTTGTTGTCCAAGTAACACATCTAGCAAGTCTTTCTCTGTATCGGCGGGATAATCTTGTAACGTACGTTCATTTATAAAATTTGGGTCAATGAACCCAATGTCATAGATTTGTCGTTGTTTGCATTCGAGGATCTTCATTCTGCATAATATAGTGTGAGGATAATTAATACATGCAATGAACGAGCTGAGCTAGAGACTTAATTACAGAAAAAATACTTACAGACAATAGGAACTGACGATAGTTTTGTCGAGCTCCTTTTGGTTGTATAACTGAAAAATTTCTATGAATTCAATGAACAACATCTGCTTTCCATTGAAGAAGTGCTCATTTTTTATTCCCACCAAGATTTCGTTCTTCCCCTCCTTGCAGGCTTCCAAGTACCATTCATGCAAATGTCGCATCCTCGTTGGTAGACCCTTGAGCTCCTCACGTGTGACGAGAGGCTTCCTGTGCTCGTATTCGAAGGATGGTACTACTTCAGCCGTTTCGAACTGTACCGAATCGGGTAAGTAATCATCAGCAGTGATAGCAAGACCATCGGCCGCTTTCTCTGGATCATTAGCGATATCGGTAACCACCTTGAGCGGAGGGCACAATTGTAGTTCTTGTTCGCCGAGCTGGGGAATTGTTTTCCCACTTCTTGAGCCACTTCTACTTAAGCTTCCCGACCGCCTCGCTTGATCATGTTTCTTTTGAATACATCGGTCATAGTTTGATGGCAGCGGAGGCGGTGGTGGTCGCCTAAGGGCATCCAGAGTTCGCTTTGCTTTCACTGGATCTATTTTCTCCTCTTCAGGTGGGCGTTTCGGTGCGAGCTGACGTTTCACATCGGCATCCACGATCTCGTCGAGTTCCTCCTCAGACCTCTCGTAGGGTAACTTGGGAAGAGGCTTGAGGCTTGGGCCGTATCTGAATCTCCTCTGTTTCGTACTGCTGCTAGCCGCCGGAGCGGCGGCGCCTCTCTTCCGTTGTTGCTTAGGCGGCGGAGGAGGCGGAGTCCAATGACGCGGCGGAGACAGCTGAGGCGGAGGAGGATTCTGCTGAGGGGCCTCCTCCGTCGGAGTCTGCTGAGGCGACGTAGACGGCTGACGCGCCGGAGACGACTCACGCAGCGGAGACGGCTGACGCACCGGAGACGGTTGACGCACCGGAGATGGCTGACGCACCGGGGCCTCCTCCGCCTGAGGCGCCGTCCAGTATGGAAGCACGATGTGTTCCTTTCTCCATAGACAGGTAGTCTTTAAGGCATATCGAAGAAGAAGCTCCCCTTCACCTGTAGGGTACTCAAGTTCCAGCCCATCAAATCCGTCCATTATTTCATCCACCCCGACAATAGCAAAGCCAGCTTGAACCGGAGTGCAATGGAAAGTTGCATCAGGTCGAGGAGGTAAGACAGAGCCGACCGCCGCCTTAAAGGTCAGGTTATGGCATTTTGCCATTAGCACACAATGTTCATTATGCGTGATACCATCCATGGGGTAGCGAGGAGCCGTGCTATCAGGATGAACGAGCTCAATGGAAGCCACGCTGCTTCTCCGCTGAGATGGTGGGGTAGCATCGTGGGTAGTCTCCAATGAAGGATCTTCGTGCCGCTGAGATGGTTGGCCGGTAGCTCGCTGGCTCTCAAGTGCCTCTAGTTTCGCTAATCTTTCATTCAACTTATGCATTTCGCTTGCTTCCTCTTTCTTCTTTCTCTGTCGGCTTCTGTAACCAGCGTTGTCGGGAAACCCAACCTTCCACGGAACGGAGCCTGATGTGCCTCGTGTTCGTCCTTCTCTCTGTCGGGAACGAACGTCCCTTCCATCGATTTCTTGATTGTTTCGTCAAGCTTTTTGAATGGTATTGCAAGTTGAGCTTTCGTCTAGACACACTTCCCTTTTTCTGGGTCCAAAGTTCCCCCAACTCCGAAGAACCAAGTCCTTGCCCGATCTGGCCAGTGCAATGTCTCTGGTTGGACATCTTTAGCAAGCAGGTCTTGCTCAGCTTTGTCCCACATAGGCCGGGCTTTTCTGTAGCCACCTGACCCCGTAACATGGTGATACTCCTTCCTTGCGGCATTTTTCTTATTTGTAAGTGACATGTTCTTAGCCTTCTCCGATTTCTTGTAGGCCACAAATGCGGGCCAGTGATCTCTCATCTTCTCATATTGACCTCTGAATTCTGGAGTCTTGTCTTTCTCGACAAACTTCTTGTTCAATACTTTCTTCCAGTTCTTGAATAGTTCTGCCATCTTCTTAAGAGCAAACGCCCTGACCTTTCGCTGTATAACTGGGTTATTCGGATCCTCCTCTGGTGGTAGACTGAAATTTCTCATCAGATTGGTCCAAAGATCATCTTTCAGTCTATCGTTGACATAAGGAACTTGAGGGTCCTTCTTCTTATTCCATTCTTGGCAGCTGATCGGGACGATGTCCCTAACAACCACTCCGCACTGATGTATAAATTTGTTCTTGGTCTGGTAGGGAGCAATCGGTTGGCCTTCTGGAGAGACTTCTTCGATCGTGAACCTTTCTTGCGCGTCCAACCTTCTCATCGGGCCTTGTCTCCTTACCGAAGCGGAGCTCGATCCGGATGGCTAATTAAAAGAAGAAAGAAGCTTTAATATATGTACATACAAAAAAAATAATGCATCTAGTCAGCAGAGGATTAATTAATATATACCTCGCCGGACTTTGAAGCAGTTATGGCTCCCTTCTCCATTCGATCACCGGAGCCGTCATGATCTCCTTCGTCCCTAGTTCGATCACCGAAGTAGTCATGATCTCCTTCCTCCTCACAGGAGCCGCCATCCTCTCTTTCCTCACCATCGGTCTCGTTGAGAAACGACAAGCAGGTGAGATCGATATCACCTCCCTCTCGTATTATATCCCCCAACAACTGTTCTTTTTCTAAGTCTCTGTCCGCCATAGTTTCTACAAATATTACAACGTGGCAATATACAACCATGTGAGATGGATTAGTGGCAAACATAGACTTAATCACAACAAGGAATCATATGCATTTGAGCAATGGATTAGTGGGAAACATCATGCAAAGTTCACAAGTTTTATAACAGTCAGTTTCAGACGTTCGTCGAGGACTCCTCCCCCCTCATGTCTGATGAGTCGCCCTATCTTTCGAGAGAGGATACTTTGCGGACCAACTCTCTCTCATGGTCGTTTGTAGTGAAGGCTGAATGGCTCAATATGCTTAGCGTAGTATTTTGACGGGGATGGTGGGTTTCGGGTTCGGGTATTACTGAAACGGTTTTGAGCCCGAGACCGCCTCTCTCATGGTCCTCGAGGATACTTGCGGACCCCCACCCCCTCATGTCGAAGTTATCATTCTACGAACATATGAAAATTCTCAAGTGCATTATGTTCATATGGTGGGACTGGCAACCTACGAAGCACCGATACAGCGACATTGATACGGTGATACGGGTACGGCGATACGGGATACGACAATTTCTAAAAACAGCAATAAGGCGATACGGTAAACATATATAAGTAATAATAAAATGACATGGACTGTCTCATTTTAAAAATCTCACTGTGGGGGATACGGCATAGTAAACATATATAAGTAATAATAAAATGACATGGACTGGACATTGATATGGTAAACATATATGGTAAACATATATAAGCAATAAGGCGATACGGCGATACGGGATACGGCAATTAACAAGAACTCTCAAAAAGCAACAAGCCATCAGCATCAACATGCATGCAAGCCATGTTCAATGGGCTCACTGTGGGGGCAGGGGCCGGCGCGGCGACGTCGAGGCCGGCAGGGGCGCGGTGACGGCGACGGGGCAGGGGGAGGTGACAGCGGGGAAGGGCGAGGCGACGGCGACGGCGACGTAGGGGCAGGGCGCGATGATGGCGACGACGACGTAGGGGCAGGGGCGCGACGACGGTTGGGCAGGGCGAGGCGACGGCGACGGCGGGCGACGGCGACGGCGACAGCGGGGCAGGGCGAGGCGACAGTGACGTCGACGTAGGGGCAGGGCGCGGCGACGGCGACGATGACATAGGGGCAGGGGCGCGACGACGGCGGGACAGGGCAAGGTGACGGCGACGGCGGGGCAGGGCGCGGCGGCGGCGACGGGGGGGAGGGCGCGCGAGGAGATCCGGCGCCGGCGACGGTCAGCGGGCTCGGGGACGGCAGGGCGACGGCAAAATCCGGCAGCCTGGCGGCGTCGATGTCGTCGTCGGCGCCGAGGAGAGAAGAAACTGCAATTGATTGGAAAAACTGCTAAGTCCCGCTTATATAGCCCCCCCCCCTTTAGTCCCGGTTGGTGGCTCCAACCGGGACTAATGCCCCCCTTTAGTCCCGGTTGGTGCCACCAACCGGGACTAAAGGCCAATTTTCAGCAGCCCAAAGGGCGGGAAGCAGGGACCTTTAGTCCCGGTTGGTGGCACCAACCGGGACTAAAGGTGGGCATTAGTCCCGGTTGGTGGCACCAACCGGGACTAAAGGGGGGCATTAGTCCCGGTTGGTGGCACCAACCGGGACTAAAGGGTTGTGCTTCCCGTACCAAAAGTTTAGTCCCACCTCGCTAGTCGAGAGGGGCTCGGAGTGGTTTATAAGTGCTGCTGCCGGTGCCCTCTCGAGCTCCTCTCTAATGCAGGTAGTACATGCCTATTTGACGCCCTGTTGGGCCTGCTGGCACTACGGGCCTGCATCCTGGCCCATTTCTAGGGTTTGTAGTCGTATGCAGGCCGTTGTGCCTAGTAGGTGGGCCTTTTTTTGCATATATTATGATTTTTAATGTTATTTTTTGCATATGTTATTTTTAGTTATATAATTTTAGTTGCATAAATTTTATATAATTTTAGTTGCATAAGTTTTAGTTTTTATTGGTTCTTTTTAGTTGATTCATTTTGCTATTAGAGTTTTATAAAAGCTTTTTAGTTTCTATTAAAGCTTGTAACAAAATATACTTTATGAAAATTCATTTTACTATTAAAGTTTTGAACTCAAGACTTTTTATGCATTCAATATGCACCATTCAAAGCCACATCATCACTTTTCAAACCTTTTCTGACTTCATTTGCTATTTTTCATGCATTTCATGATTTATTTTGAGCTAAAATGACCCTGAGATTGAAAAGCACTGCAAATGAACTCTGAAATGGTTGAAAATTGGCATGGTATCATCATTTCACCCACGTAGCATGTGCAAAAAAGTTGAGACGGTTACGGCAAAAACTGGATGCACTTCGTGTACGAACTGGACAATCTCTTTCGAAGTGTCAGGGTTTTGGACAAAAACTCTTCTGTTACAAATGGATTTCAATTTTTTAAACATATTTGAACTCAAGACTTTTTCTGCATTCAATATGCACCATTCAAAGCCACATCATCACTTTTCATACCTTTTCTGACTTCATTTGCTACTTTTCAAACTGGACAATCTCTTTCGAAGTGTCAGGGTTTCGGACGAAAACTCTTCTGTTACAAAAGGATTTCAATTTTTTAGTTCATTCTTTTTAACAAATAAATACTTTGATAATTTTAGTTAATATTATTTTGATTCTTTTTAGTTCATTCTTTTTAGTTAATGTTTTAGTTGATTCTTTTTAGTTCATTCTTTTTAGTTAATATTTTAGTTGATTCTTTTTAGTTCATTCTTTTTAACAAATAAATACTTTGATAATTTTAGTTAATATTATATTTAACTGCAGTGATATTGTAGATCAAAGCCATCATCAGAATAGTTGTGGAGAGAAAGTCTTCACTTTTTCTTCGCGTGTGTCCCTTGCTTATTGCGCCGTAACCATGGACAATCTTCATCACATACATCACAATGCTTCAGAAAGCTTGCTCACATCATACTAAATATTCTTACACACAAACCATACTTAAACAGGGACATAATAGAAATAATAGTTCAGATATCCATTACAGAAAGTACTGCATAATTGAAGATACAAATCCTACTCTTCCGGATTGCAAACCTACTCGTCCGAATCAGGAGACCCCCAAGCACTACATAATAGAGATAAAAGTGTTCGCCATTGCAAACACTACTCGGCGTCCGGATCAGAATACCCCCAAGCAGGAGATACTAGCGGTACGAGGTGACGCTGCCCATAATTGAAGATTCCAATCCTGCGGTACAAGTCGTATGCAACGTACCCATCTATTGTTGCATACTCAATGTTGATAGGGTCAAGTGGGGTCTTCTCCCAATGTTGGTGCCCTAACTTGGGGAATTTTGTCTTCATATCAGCGTAGTCCTCGTCGATCAGGGCGGCTGCCATATCAGCCATTGAAGTCTTGTCATGCTCAAGCCTGAACCTGCCCTGAAGATCAATGTGGCATTCAGCTGGTATCTCAATACTCCAGGTGCGCCTCATCTTGATCTTGACATTCGTTATATCAACGCTAGCAAAGTATATGCCGCTGCGAAGGAACTCCATGAGTTTTGGACAGTGCTTGTCACTACTGCAACAAAATGGAACAAATGTGTTAAATACTGCTGCAACAAGTATATTTTAGAACAAGTATAATAAGAATCATAACAAGTATATTTTAGAACAAGTATAATAAGAATCATAACAAGTATATTTTGGCACAAGTATAATATGAGAATCATAACAAGTATAATAATAATCATATAATTAACAAGTATAATAAGAATCATAACAAGTATAATTCGGAACAAGTATGTTAAGAATCATAACAAGTATAATAAGAATCATAGCAAGTTTCCTATTCCTATGCATTTCCTATCCTATGAATCAAAAGAAGCCCCTAAACTATGACATGTTCTCCCACGATGGCCAATATGTAACTACAAGGAAAATTCTTATGCAATTTTCCTATCCTATTCCTATTCCTATGCAATTTTCCTAATCCTCCTATTCCTATGCAATTTTCTATTCCTATGCAATTTTCCTATGAATCAAAGAAAAGCCCCGATTTTCCTATGAATCAAAGAAAAGCCCCAATTTTCCTATGAATCAAAGAAAAGCCCCAATTTTCCTATGCATTTTTCCTATGAATCAAGGAAACTATGACATGTTCTTGACATTCCCAATCCTCCTATTCCTATGCAATTTTCCTATCCTATGAATCAAAGAAAAGCCCCAATTAAAACTATAACAAGTTTCGTATTACCTTGCCCACTGGAAGACCATGACATGTTGCTTCAAACAAAGTTGGACGACGGCAACATTGCGACCATCGACCGTGTACTCGAGATCGAGGCACATGAACTTGTGTTTCTCCTCTTGAAGCCATTCCTCGAACATGGAAAGAAAACCCTCGACTTTGGCGCTGTCGTTCGTGTAGACGACATGGAGATTGGTCGTGCCATGTGCGAGCACGTTCCCGTAGCGAGTTCGTGGATTCATGGTGGAGGATGGGGAAGAAGAGAGGAGAGGGAGACAAACAGAAATGGAGGCCGGTCGCGTTACTGTAGCGTTTCCGATGTATATGATCTTGCGCGGAACAACTTCCAAGGCGTGGGATTTGAACGGTTGCCACCACCCCTTTAGTCCCGGTTGGTGTCACCAACCGGGACGAAAGGTCCCGTTTGAACTGGGACTGATGCGTGACGAACCCCGGCCGGCGTCCTAGCCGCTCGAACCGGGACTAATGCTCACATTAGTCCCGGTTCGTAACACGACCGGGACTAAAGCCCTGTTTTCTACTAGTGCCCCCATCACGGACGTCGCTGCCGCCGTCACACGGAGGGTGGAAACGGCCACGTCGGGTAGACACATAGGGAATCTTGTGGTGGGTTGGGCCCGGACCTTGATCCGAGGTGTACCTATGGGCTGGCCTATCACAGCCAGGTGGAAATGTCCCTCGGTCAAACCCTGTCCGGTGAAAGTCAAAGGGGTAGATCCGCGGGTCAACTATGCCAGGGTTTGACGGGACGGGGGACTTTTGGGGGGTAGCTATGCCGCGAGGTCTTGCGTTGGGCCCTCTTACACGTCCCGAAATGTGGTGGCGGGTGCAACCACCCGGCACGCGGTTCCGTAGCGCGACTCCCTGCTACTTCTTGAGCTTGCGTTGGTTTTCCCTTGAAGAGGAAAGGGTGATGCAGCAAAGTAGATAAGTATTTCCCTCTGTTGTTGAGAACCAAGGTATCAATCCAGTAGGAGATACAAGCAAGTCCCCAATCTTCGCACCTACACAAACAATCAAACTCTTGCACCCAACGCTAAAAGGGGTTGTCAATCCCTTCACGGTTATTTGCAAGGATGAGATCTGATAGAGAGAGATATAAAAGATTGCTAGAACGTAAAGTAAAACAAAAGTAAAAATAATGCAGCGAGGTATTTTTGGTATTTTTGGTTTATAGATCTGAAAATATAATATGGAAAATAGACCCGGGGGCCATAGGTTTCACTAGAGGCTTCTCTCATGAAAGAAAATAATACGGTGGGTGAACAAATTACTGTCGAGCAATTGATAGAAAAGCGAATAATTATGAAGATATCCAAGGCAATGATTATGCATATAGGCATCACGTCCGTGTCAAGTAGACCGAAACGATTCTGCATCTACTACTATTACTCCACACATCGACCGACTCCTACCTGCATCTAGAGTATTAAGTTCATGAAGAACAGAGTAACGCATTAAGTAAGATGACATGATGTAGAGGGATAAACTCAAGCAATATGATGAAAACCCCATCTTTTTATCCTCGATGACAACAATACAAATACGTGCCTCGCTACCCCTACTTTGTCACTGGGTGAGGACACCGCAAGATTGAACCCAAAACTAAGCACTTCTCCCATTGCAAGAATTACCAATCTAGTTGGCCAAACCAAACCAATAACTCGAAGAGACTTGCAAAGATATGAAATCATGCATATAAGAATTCAGAGAAGATTCAAATAATATTCATAGATAAGCTGATCATAAACCCACAATTCATCGGATCTCGACAAACACACCGCAAAAGAGTATTACATCGGATAGATCTCCATGAAGATCATGAAGAACATGGTATTGAAGAACAAAGAGAGAGAAGAAGCCATCTAGGTACTAGCTATGGACCCAAAGGTCTGTGGTAAACTACTCCCGCATCATCGGAGGGGCAATGGAGTTGATGTAGATGCCCTCCGTGATCGAATCCCCCTCCGACAGATTACCGGAAAAGGCTCCAAGATTGGATCTCACGGGAACAGAGGCTTCCGGCGGCGGAAAAGTACTTTCATGGCTCTTTTTGGTATCCAGGGAATATTTGGGAATTTATAGGCCGAAGAGTAGGGTTAGGAGGGCTGCCGTGGGGCCACAAGCCAGGGGGGCGCGCCCCCCCTATGGCGCGCCCTGGTGGCTTGTGACTCCACGGCAGGTCTCCTGCCTTCGTCTCCAAGTCTGCTGGGTTTCTTCTGGTCCAAGAAAAATCATTCCGAAGATTTTATTCCGTTTGGACTCCATTTAATATTCCTTATCTGCAATACTCAAAAACAAGGAAAAAACAGAAACTGGCACTAGTCTCTGGATTAATAGGTTAGTCCCAAAAATAATATAAAATAGCATATTAATGCATATAAAACATCCAAAACTGATAATATAATAGCATGGATCAATAAAAAATTATAGATACGTTGGAGACGTATCAAGCATCCCCAAGCTTAATTCCTGCTCGTCCTCTAGTAGGTAAATGATAAAAACAGAATTTTTGATGTGGAATGCTACCTAACATATTTATCCATGTAATATTCTTTATTGTGGCCTGAATATTCAGATCCATAAGATTCAAAACAAAAGTCTAATATTGACATAAAACAGTAATACTTCAAGCATACTAACAAGGCAATTGCGTCCTTCCGAAATAACATGGCCTTAGAAAGTTATCCCTACAAAATCATATGGTCTGGCTATGCTCCATCTTCCCCACACAAAGTATCTAAATCATGACAACCCCGATGACAAGTCAAGCAATTGTTTCACACCTTTTATGTTCTCAAACCTTTTCAACTCTCACGCAATACATTAGTGTGAGCCATGGATATAGCACTATAGGTGGAATAGAATATGG
Organism: Elymus sibiricus; assembly: GCA_039707655.1. Lineage (NCBI taxonomy): Eukaryota > Viridiplantae > Streptophyta > Magnoliopsida > Poales > Poaceae > Elymus > Elymus sibiricus. The sequence continues at coordinate 493,873,889 of CM077667.1, forward strand.
TGGAGGTTGTGAGGAAAAAGGAGAAGATAGTCTCACATCAACTTGTTTCAATCCATGGTAAGGATACACCAGCCCCAATGACTGGCTGATAAGAGTGCTAAAGATATAGCTACATCGAGATGACATTCTTGAATTTAGTACTAAATTCATTTAGCCTTGTTGCTCAGGAAAGCGTCAGTTCCAGTGGCGGAGCCACAGGGGGGGCGAGCGGGGGCCAGCCCCCCCCCCCCCCCCCCCCCCCGGATCGGCCACCCCCAATAACCTACAGCAGGGGCTATGTTTTTTTTTCTCGTTGGATGTTGTGCTAATACGAGGCAGGTTACCTTAATTTGTTTACGGTCATTAGTACGCCTTACTATCGCATGGCCCAAGCCCAACAGGCACAAGAGTGGCCTATCTGCCACACTATCCAGATGGAAATACAGCCCTGCCCTAGACCTACACGATTCAATCCCAGTATCAGTAGTTCGCCATCGCCAGGCCGCCGACTACTTCTGGATGGCATGGTCGTCAGCCACCACGTGGAAGAGGCTGCCCCTCGTGCTTGTTGGGTCTCCTCCGCATCCAAATCTGGTCACTCGCCGGCGCTGCTGATCGCCGTTGCTAGCTTTGTGGGCGCAAGCGTGCTATCTTCAAGGGAACTCATCACCTGATCATCTCTCAAGGTATATAAATCCCATTAATCTACTCTCTGATGCGGTAGTGCCTGGTGTATTAGTTAGTTGGCGTACTAGTATGTCTGTATGTGCTTAATTAGATGGTAGGCATAGATCTAACTGTATTTTGTTTGTTTAGATATATACTTTTATTATATATAGAAAATAAATAGAAATACTATAAAACATGATGATATTGCTTTTTTCCAATCCAATTGCTTCAAATTTGAACGGTTTGTGCCAAAAATTCAGATCAACTTGTTAATTCTATGATCTTGTAGATAATCATAGAGCTAAATTTTAAAGCAGCTGTTGTAAAACATGCGACATGGCAAATTATAACGTCACTTTTTTGTTGTATAGGAAGGACTTTTTATCACTTCTCGTTGTCTTTTTTATTAACTTTTTCACACAAGTGCCTTTTCGTTGTGTAGCAAGGGCCTTTTCTCACTTCTCTCAATTTTTTCGCTTGCCTTTTTGACACAAGTGCCTTTTTTTGCTTCGTGGCCGGTCCAAAGTCACGATATTTCGTTATAGAGTTATTTTCGTATTCCAAAATAATTTACCTAAATATTAGAGATAAAAATCCGGGCCATGTATAGCTACCACCATGGGTAGCAAATTATTTCCGCTTTATATATATATGATCCCATATTTTTATGTGACCGTTGTCCCTTTCGCCCCCCTATGCTCAAATCCTGGCTCCGCCCCTGGTCAGTTCATAGAACTGAAGGCATACAATTGATTTGTCAGAGAAGATAAAACTGACATGAAAGCAAAGGCCAAAACTCATGTATTACCACCTGCAATATTTAAAATAAACACTCCCAAGAACTCTAAACTTGACCCAAAACCATCAAATACCCTTAATAGAGGAGTAGTTGTTGCACTTGAGAACTAAAGGCCAAACTCATGTATTGCTTCGATTGCATACCTGAACCAGAGTTCTTGAATCAATATCCAGGTACTGCTACTCAATAAACCAATCACCTATATACTGAATATGTAAGACAACAGAGACTTCAATGTGCAGCAGTAATAGATAGATGAACCGTGTTCATTTGTTATATGTCACTCTAAAGTTCAGGTAAATTTGAAGTACTATGAAAACCGAATGTAAACATGTTTCAGAGTTCAGGTAAGTAATGTGATGGGCTTACCTTCTCCAGCTCCTCCAGGTGCACTATCTTCTGCATCTTCCACTCTATCTCTTTGCTCGTTGCGGCCAGTTCCGCCGTGAGCCTCCGATTCTGCTCCTCCAGATCATCACAGTTAAACTCTGGAATGATCTTGCCAGCTTTAATTCTCAGCTCTAGTAGGTTATAATCCAACAAAATTTGCATCAGATCCTGATCGAGCTCACACGAGCAATCCGAGCTCGCCGTTCGCGCGATGGATTAACAGCGAGCACGTCGAGGAGGCAGCTTGTACGCCTCGAGAACCCTTACCGTCGCCTTGTACTCGGCGGTCCTCACCGCAGCAGCGATCGCCCTCAGGAACCTCTCCACAGCGTCCTCCGCGCGCAGGTCCCCGATACCAAGCCGCAGCCTACGCTGGCCTCCAGGCTCCAGGACGCCTGACCGCCGGGAAGGATTCCAGCAGGACCATCTCGGACGACGCAGGGAGATCAGGAGAAGAAGGGCGGCGGGCGTCGAGGAGCAGAAGGCCGCCGGATCTTGAGCCAGTGGAAGTAGGGGCTGACTAGGAGCGGCGGTGAATCGGCGGCTGCTGTTCGGCGAGAGAGAGAAAAACCTAGGATCGTGAGGGGATTTTCTCGGTCAGGATGAGGCGAGAAGAACGGAGAGAACCATATAGCTAGTAGTAGAAATTCATCATATATTTTTTCATAAAAAAATATCAGATTTATTATAAAGATTTACCGAAAGTACAAGGTAGAAATTCATCTTATATTAACATAATAATTATTATTATCATCCGTATATACTATTTAACAAACGTGGACAATAGTAATTTGATAACATAGTATTTTGATAACATAGATAAACACAGCAATCCAATGTCGTGGTAGCTCTTCAGGCATCGTCGACCGGAACCGGAGCTGGAGCGGGTGCAGCAGCGTTGAAGACGTCCTCCGACATAGGGTGGATCAACTGGTGCTTCCTAGCCACCGCCCTCCACTCCCTCAAGTGACAACGGAACACTGTGATGACCATCACAACCACCAACGCGATAACCGCTATGCGGACACCAGGTTGGACACGTTCTGACTGTCGGATGCGGTCCAGCCAGGCGGCGACGCCCGTGTCAGAGTGCAGCAACTCCTATTCTGGCATCACCATCTGAGGAAGCATTGAAATAGATCAACTTTCAAATAAAAAAGAAGGTGTTTTCAGAAGCAAACAAATAATTTCAGAATTTCACTAAAACAGGGTGATTTCAGAAAAGATTAAAGAGTTGTGAATTTAAATGAGCATAAATTGTTACACAAAACATGGTCGAATAAATCATTCTCTTCACTTAGTGGGAGAAGCATAGTATATTAGCTACTGTGAGAGAACATGTAATAAATTTACAATAGAACAGATAATAGTTGTAGACTTGTAGTCTTTGGTTGTTCCTCAAAGTTGACAGGTTAAATCTTGCACAATTGATAACTTTTTGTAAAAGTTGCAAAATTTAATACAACGGCAACATAAATGTCATCACCATAAACATATCTAGTCATTGCCATCTGAACATTACACATATAAATCTATTTCTTTTGCTCTTGAAGGCAGAAACATAACAGCCAAAGCCTCTGAATCCAAGCTAGTAACTTGGCGAGGGATACCGCATGGAACATGTGGTTAGCAAGAGGGCTTTTACGGTGCAATTTGAACCACCGGATCTACTGGCTGGACGGTTATTGTTCATCTGTCCCTACATTAGTGGTGGACGGTTCTATACAGTAGCTGGGGGGGGGGGGGGCACAAAATGTTAACATTTGAAAGGGCAAAATATTGATTTTCCACCCAGCTAAGCACTTATTTATTTTCCTTCACAGAATTGTACATGGCTTGGGGGGGGGGGGGGGGGGGGGGGGGGGGGGGGGGGGGGCACAGCCCTCCCAACACTACACTAAGCTCCGCCAGCGGTTCTATACGTTCTATACATCATACTGGTATCATGATATGCCGAGAATCCTACCTGACATTTTTTTGCGGGACCTGGCGATGAAATTTCTATACCATATGAGAAGCTTGGAGACCCTGCATTGTTGTGCCTTGGAGTCGGAGAGAAGATCCCGGCCTGGTGCAAAGAGAGAGAGAGAGAGGAGAGGGATGAATGAGGCGCGCTGCAGCAAAGCAGGGGGTTCTTCTTCTTATATCCGCATTATCGTACTACCAGAAGAATCATCACACGCGTTAGCTTGTTACACACATGATCGAGGTTCTCTCGTAGAACTGCCTGCTATGTCCAGAAAGGATATGGTTTCCTTCTCTGGAGCTGATAGAGAAATTGTGCCTCCCCTCGCAGCCTACTACCGTGTCATCAGGCTCAAAGGCGCCACAAATGCCTATACATTGCAAGTTTGCAACGGCCACACACCTGCTTTACGAAACATGGCGTGATGAGAACAACAAAGTAAACATGATGTGGTTACTTATAATTGTGCATGCATGGCTACAAATTGGATTTGACAAATGAGATTTAAATTTGACAAAGAATTTGACTCTAACTAGCAGTTCCATCAGTGTATTTGACAAATCTGTTGAGTTTAATTAACCCATGTGTTAATTATGGAGAATCTCCACTATCCCTAACCGCCATGCACAAGGGACGCGACTGTTCGCTCGTGTCTCTTCGGACCATCACGTCTGTTGGATGCATCCCTTCGGGATCTATATATATGTGTAATCCCATCATCAATAAAGACAACCATTCATTTTACATCTTGTCTCTCGCTCTATTCTAACACGTTATCAGCACTTGCCTACCAGAGAGAGCGAAAGGAGAGAACAGAGAAAGAGGGAAGGGAAGGAGCACTCGCCGCCGGTGAGATGTCGCCCCTCACTTCCTTCTTCCTCCGCCTCATCAGTGAGGACAACCGCAGGGACCGCCTCCTTGCCCGTCGCCGCCATGGTCGCGGCCTGGGCGTCGCTGGAAGCGGCTTGAACGCCGCTGGACGCGGTCGGAGCGCCACTGAACGTGGCCGGGGTGCCACTAGACGCGGCCAGCATGCTGCTGGTGGCGCCGCCCGGGGCGGTTACCGCGCCCCTGGACACGCGGGTGGCCAGCGCGCCACAGAGGACGCCGCCCAGGGTGCTCCCGTCGGCCTTGGCGTCTCCCGGGTCTCGACTGGCCACCGCCCGGCCGTTCGCCCGTGGCCGGAGAGCCCGAGAGACGGAGGCAGTTACGATTCACTCTGAATCAGTAACCGCACGGGAGAAGAAAGGGCAAACCTTATCTCTTTGACCATTTTTGCATTATGGTCCCTGTATTTGCAAGAATTTGCATAACAGGATGAAACAGTGGTCCAGGCTAATTTTGCGCAATACCCTTCTATTATTGGGAGTTTGCAAATTTGTCCTGCTAACAGTACTATTTACTAGTACTTGCATGTCTTAGACCCTGTTAATTACTATATTTTCTGTTGAGTTTTAAAATTCCAGAAATATGTGTATGTTGATACTTGACATGTTCAATGTGTTTACCACATATCAAATTCTCTAGAACATGTTTTTCGCGATTGAGATTAAGTTTTCTCGCACAACAATATAGATTTGCGATTGAGAATTATTATTTTCTCGTAAAACAATCTCTTTGCGATTGAGATCATTTTTTCTCTCGCAAAATATCAATTCACCTCGCTGAATTATCTTGCAACTTGATACAAGATCATCTCATTTTAATTTGAGGTCTATACAATTCAAGTTTTTCACTTGAACATCAAGTTTGCAACATCATTACTATTTATTACAATAGTAGTGTATTTCTGTTGAGTACGATGTATTCCGGAATGTATGTATCTCCATGTTTGCTACATGTCGAGATTAATACGTCTATTTGCAATTGATATTTTCAATTTCTTGCAAATATGAATGCAAAATTCAAAGTGATTTCTTTGAATTGATGTTTTGGGATCACAAGGTAGTGTGTAGATCTACTGCTTTGCAGATTATCGCCACTACTGTTAAAGCCTACATTTTGTCATTTTGACATTATAATTGCTTTACAAAGTGCTCTCCCACACATTTTACTAAGTCATGACATAAGGCATATGAGTGAGTATCTACTGATTTCATCAGATTATACTCCCTAGTGCTGCGAGATCTACTCCATTTTGGAGATTATCTTTAAGGTGTCATACTTAGCAATTTGAGATTCACACTAATGGTTTCAAGATAATTTCTTGAAATATCCATTAATTTTGCAAAATGCATTACAATGTTAACCATGATGATTTTTGAATTTACCGATGGTAAATTAATTATCTCTGGTTTGCCCCTATAAGTAATCGATGGCTAAATGATTTGAGGCTCTTGCCCTCAATGGCCACAACTTACTTAAGCGGGTCATGGACATCAAGATCAGTCTTGCATCCCATGGGATAACGAGTGCAATCCAAGCCACGCCACCGGGACGCAAAGGACCTCAAGGGTAAATGTTTGAAACTCACCTCAAACCTTCAACCTGACACCATCATGGAAGTCAGTTGTTTGCATGATGTTCTTCTAGAACCGAGCAATAAAATGACTATCCAGCTGTCATGGGACCCTATGAGCACGGAGAACATGAAGGTTGAATATGACCCAACTAACATGTTTGAAGACTTCGACTAGTCTCTCAATCTCCTGAGTGGTCAATATAATTTATGTCCATTTATGATGTTGTAACAACAGCATAAGTATTGTTGTCATCATATATTGTATATCACAATATATTGTATCAACACTTTGGTACAAATACATTTGTATGTATTCTATATATCTGACGGTGATTTTCTTGAGAATCTTCATGTCTATATATAGATTTCTACCGGGGTCAATCAGATGAAAGATAATTTGTGCCTTGTGGACATATGCACCACAAACTCTATACTCGGGGAAGTGAAATGGTTCCACTCTCGTTGAGAGAAAGGGTATATTTTAAAATCGCTAGACGCGATGAGGTATTTGTTGGCTCAACTCGAGTCATATTTACTATCCCTGTGGGTACTCGAGTAACGTCAGGATGTTTCACTGCCTCCAAGTTTAACTCGTACCCTACGAAAGTATAGAGGTATCCATCAAAATAGTTTCCATAGCGAAACTTATGATGACAACAAAGAGGACTAGCTTCTCATTACCATATGCAACGGATATGGCAAGCACATTCTCTATGTATCATCTGAATTGTACTACACATACTACAAAACCCGTAGCACATGTTGCGCCCAAGATAGTTTTCCAAAATGTCTTGTACATGACAAACTTGGCATACTCGCCTTGGTCATCGAGACATTGGGTTGAAACTGGAACTATGAGCAATTCCATTGGTTTATGATTATTATGATGCTAAATTCTAACAATATTTGGATTTTATGTGCACTACATGTGACACAGGGAAGCTAATTTTAAGGCTCGTGCAACTTAAAGTCTACGCTGAACCACTCAGACTCCTTGAATGCATCAAGTTGAGGTAAGTGGCTCTTCCCATCCATTGACTAGACTATTCAGGTGTTCCATGGTTCTAAAAGACACATCTATACGATGGTCTCAAGTGTGGTTTATCCACATGAAACCATTGGTTCATTATCCTGACATCGATTTCAAGCAAATCGAAAGGATAACATTGCAGAATTCTCCTTGAGTGCCTTCTATATTGGCCCTTGGATTGAAGTTTAGCAATTTGTCCTAATGTCTAGACTCAAAATGGTTTGGTAGAATCCTTTATCCAAAGAGTTAAGCTCATTGCATTATCTTTACTTTGGAATTGCAACTTACCAACTTTACGTTGGAGTCATGCAGTTTTACACGCTCATGACAAAACTGCATAATATTATTCCCCTCAATCTTTGATACATGGAAATCTACCAAGTATTTCCCATCTGCGGTAATTTGGTTGCATACCAATATCACCATCCCGCATACATCATTGGCCCCTCAACATATAGTTGGGATCTATGTGAGGAATAACTGTATTTCCGTCAATACCTCAAGCCCCTCGCATGCGGAGTTATTCAAGGCCAGTATGCCGATTCAATGAGGAACATTTCCAGGCATTAGGGGGAGACTTCAAGTACCATAATGAATGCCAGGAAATCAGTGGAATGTTCAACACATTTCTGCCTCAAATCCACGTACTCAAAGATCTGAACCATGCGTTCAGAAGATTTGCAACACATTGCATAACCTGCCAGATTCATTTACTAACTATAAAGGTGTCACGCAATCCTACAATCCTGCAAAAATACGTCGGAAAGAGTGGAGGTACCAACTAAAACCATTCAACTCCCCGTTCAAAGCAACAGGGGGAGAAGTACGACGATGGTATATCAGGATTTAGCTTCTCGCAAGCAAGGATATCAAGGCCTCTGAATCAGTAAATGCAAATCAACTTCACGTTGACAGACACCTAATGGGTAGTATACACCCAGTGGACGGGAAACCTCCACCAACCCAGGTCATAGTGCACACAATGACCGGGACATCGGAATACCCGACTCAACCGCATTGGGAAATCGTGAGCAGTCACCATGGGTAACGATATTTCCATCAACTATATATTGATATATAGATTTTGGAGAAACATATAACCGGAAGTCTACAATTGTCGACATACATTTCTCAACTAGATTGCAAAACCTTTCAAATGATTCAGATCCAAAGACCATGGCCATGGCAAAGTGTGAACAACACTTGGACTGAACTCAAGCAAAGGGTATAATCTAGGTAGAAATAATCTTGCTCAAAAAAAATGGGAAGGTATTCATAAGCAATACCTACACCGGTTTTCTTCTGGAAACAAAATTGAGAACAACAAGGTGGTGAAACATGGAGCAAGTATTGTAGCACAAGGGTTCACGCAGATATCCAACTAATCTCTAGAGGTGGAATCTCTTTCCGATAACTTATATCATTGGCAGTACAAAATCATCTATCTCTGTAGTTGATAGATGTAGTGATCACATATCCATGTGGATCACTAGATTCAGACACATATGATTGATTCCCGATGGAATCTCACTTCTGAATCGAAATGCAAAACGCAACATACATTGTGTAAAATCAGTAAGTCACCATACGACTTATTGTTGTCGGTACATATGGTACATAGGATTACTCCTACAATGATGATTATCCATGTTTGTGTGTCTGCAATGACGACACATGTAATCATCTAAATGACGGACTTCAAAATGAAGGATTTGGGTAAACCAAAATACCGCTCGTTACTATAACTTGAGCACCTTCATTCATACATTATGGTATACTATGTTGTCTATATCCAAAATATATTGGAGAAATTCATTGTGGACAAATCTTATCCATCCATAACTCTCATGGTAGTTCATTCTCTAGACGTAGAGAAAGATCTATTTAGACCAAGAGATGATGGAAATGAGATATTGGGACTCAACGTTCCATAATGCCATTGGATCCACCAAACACAATTGGTTGATACTCAAGAATATCTTTCGATATCTCCAAGGCATCAAACATCTTGTCCTGGTTTTTCAGTTCCACAAAAATGTGAACACCGATATCATTGGATACATTGATCAGATCCCCACTTTGTCAGATCGTAGACAAACTTAGTGTCCCTACTAGGTGTGGTAGCCCTCTCATGAAGAGTCTTCCAAACAGACCTAATGGCTACATCCACCAACAATTATCTCAACGATAATGTTTCTTGTGTTGCCTGGATGCAAACAGGTTACATAATAAGCAATATCACTATATTGCATATCTTGCAAGTCAAATCATGCGACTGATTTGTTCATCAGGTCTCTACCAATTTCTATGTTCCAGAAATGTGTTCATGAAATTGGTATATGACGACTTCGGAATATGCAAGAATCAGGGGGAGTATCTTCCTGAATTGTTCCTGTTAAATGCATCATATTATACTCTTTTTCCCTTCATGAGTTTACTATATAGGTTCTCATGAAGGTTTTTAATGAGGTAATATCAACATGAGATAATATGTCATACTTTCTGTTTTCCCCACCGGGGTTTTTAGGAAAGTATATACGACATGTTTATTGTTCTCCAAACTCTATGGTTCTCACATATTGAGTTTAATGAGACAATGACTATTGTATGTTGCGGCATTTTCTCCTTATTTTTTCCACTGGATTTTCAGGAGTTTTGGCAACATATCAAATATTATACTCCTCACATTTTTCCCACAGGGTTTTTAGAGGAGTTTTATTTAAGATGATGATGTCTACAAGGATAGCGTAGATTAGGGGGAGTGTTGAGTTTAATTAACCCATGTGTTAATTATGGAGAATCTCCACTATCCCTAACCGCCATGCACAAGGGACGCGACTGTTCGCTCGTGTCTCTTCGGATCATCGCGTGTGTTGGATGCATCCCTTCGGGATCTATATATATGTGTAATCCCATCATCAATAAAGACAACCATTCATTTTACATCTTGTCTCTCGCTCTATTCTAACAAAATCCACCTTATATAGGTGGGAGACTACGACAAGCGTGTATTTGCCTAATTTTTGTTGAGTGGTGGGATATTTGTGTTTTGTGTACGCTTCTCATTGTATTCGCTAGTCTTTCAAGTTCGTATGACCGACGGGCCTTCGTTGTACGTATGTATAGCATCGCTTTTCTTATCTTGTTGCAACACTGGGATGACATACTAAAGTGAGTAACTCTATGATCCGAAGGAACGAAGGATGATTCTGTCTCCCACAAAAAACTAAAGTGTGTCCACTTTTCTTTCTTGCCCACGAAGAAAGAAAAAAGTAATCTCGCCGGCAACCATCACGAGAGTTTACTTCCGTCGCTGTCCTCTAACGGTTCCGCTCCACTGATGACCTCGATCGTCGGTGGTGAGGGGGGTTATCAGATCCACGCGTGTGAATCGTGTGGCTTTAGTTTTTAGGCCCTAGCAGTTTAGGTTTTTGGGTCGTTCAACGTCTTGGCTTCGGCGACGATGATGGTGCCACTGAATAAAAAACCTTCATATCCTTGCCCACCGAGACGATCGGCCCTATGGTTGCGGATGGATTTGAAAACCAGTTTGTTCAAGAAAGGATGATGTGGCGACGGTGGCATCCTCGTGGTGGAGTTGTGTCATAGGGCCCCGTGGTGCTCCCTCCTCGCAGCGACAAAGGCGGTGGCTCAAGCCCATCCCACCCCCTTCCCAAACCCCTTCCCTCGCTGTCGTCATGACGATTTTTTTATGTGAAAACAATTTTTCAATAAGACTAATGGTTTGAGTTATAAAACATTTTGAATTTCTGATTTTATTTAGGATCTTTATTGACATCATTAATATTGGCTTGCATGCATACATACTTAAAACCACTCACCGCTTGCACTAGAAAAAATTCATGTTGCGCGAAAGGCCAAATACATACATAGGGTTGTTCGGTAATGATCTCAAATTCTGAACGATCGCCACCTAGCTCTTTTTTAAAATGTTCTATGGCATCCGGACACCGGTAGCATTACAAGTGTGGGTGCACCGGATACACTCTCTCACAAAAAGATACCCCCTGCAATGCTCAGACGGGCGATCTAAGCGCTAAAATTCATGATGTTTTTAAGCCATTCATGAACATTTTTTAAATGATCGGTAGGTATTTTAAAATTTTGCATGAAATTCTTCAAAATTCAATAGTATTTTAAAATTTTATATAACTTCTTTAAATTTGTGGACATTTTTTTAGTTCACGAGCATTAATGAAAATTCATGAACATTTTTTAATACCCATTGCAGATTTTTGAATACATGATAAACATTATCTATATAAAGAAACATACGCAATTTTCCATTCTCCACTATACAAATTTACTTTTTAAAGCCGATCACTCCGATCAACACATAACGTGTGCATTGCACGCATATACAACAACAGAAGGAACAAAACAAATACAAAAACAGAAGGAACAAAACAAAAGAGCCGAATCCACTAAATGGGTTTGTGACGTACAAGGCCAGGTTTGGGCATCAGGCTCGGTTTCTGTTTTCTTATTCGGGATACTTTTCATTGTTCTCATCTCTGCAACTCACAATTTTCGCAAGAGAACCAAATCCAAGTTGGTAAGATCATGATTTGGGCTGGCACAGTATTAGGATCATTTGATAGATTCCAAATATCACACACCATATAGGAGCACCTAAGAGTAAACAAAAACCTAAGAGTAAACAAAGATGAGACAGTATTATTCTTGTGAGTAGCAAAAAAAAAAAGTTGACATTCTGCTTAATTTTGGGTACAAATACAATAGCCATCACAAACTGAGCCAAACTAGTAACTCCGTCAGTTCAACAGACAACAGGCAAACTCAAGAACAAAGCGCACCGTAATGAACCAAGTCGCAAAAGTTGGGCGGCAGCAGGTATATATGATATGTAGTCATGTCACTGATTTGGATTATGTTGCAAGTTTTTTAGCATATAATGTTCCCTTTCCATCCATCTTCTACAACTGACCAAAACAAATAGTTAATGACCTTTCGAAACAAAAAGGGTTCTATCATGTGAATCGTTTTTCGATTCTCAAGATCATACAGCCTATTTGAAATCCTGCTTTGGTTTGCTTCTCCTCTCCCCTAATTAATTAAAAAAACCAGAGCGCAGCTAGAGCGAGCGCTAGTCCACCTTTTTGCTCTGACTGGAATCTTCATCTTCTTCCTCGGCGGCTCCCTCCTCTTCGGGTTGCGTCTCGGTGAACTCCAGTAGCTGCAATGTACAATAGTCAGAAACAAGGCTTGCATTTTGACAGCGAGCGATTTATATAGGTTTGATATAATATGAGATTGAAAAACAAAAGTAACATGGCGATGTCTTAAGCACAGCGAAGGAAGAAACAGGTAACTGGTATTGGTGTACGAAAATTCTTTAGAGTCTTGCAAAGTTGAAAAGGTACAGCTCTGCAGAATTATATCTTTTCTTAAGGTGAATTTATCCAAGAAGAGGTTGGAAACTGGTCAGAGGTCTTACCGGCTTTACTTCACCATTCCACAAAGAGTGAACAGCCACAAAACCAGTCACGCCAGGAACGATGTATAGCAGAGCAGGCTGCGTATCAAAAACGAAGAAGGGGGAAGAAACAGCTGTTAATATTTCAGAGATGGATAGACATCACGAGCAATGAGATGACCAGAAATGTAACAGAACTGACCTGTGCAGCTTGAAACCAGTTCATCACAACGATTGTTACTGTCATACCCGCAGTGTATCCCAGAAATGCACTATTGAAGTAACGGTTCTTAATCCCTCTTGAGACATCAAAACGAAGGGCAAGTGCAACAAATATACCTGGAATCATAATGATAAATATAGATTATATGTTAAGAGGAATGCTTGTGGAAACATGGGAGCTTTGCATGTTTTTCAATACTGAATTAAGCAGAGAACTACTTTGAAAATGGCTCTTCTATTTCAGTTATACTAAACAGCTAACACAGAAGACAGCAGAAATGCCTAATGCAGTAATGCATCATTACAACAAAATATTTTCACCAACCAAGCTCATCCATGGGAAATGAGGATGCATCATTTGTCAGGCATCAATGTAAAACTTTTGGTTCAATTTTCCTATGATCTATAGAAGCAAGCATTCATCATAGTTCCAAGCTAATTTTTTGTGTCTCCTTATGGACAGACAGAACTCAGATTGGGAAATAAATTTTGTGTGCAACTGGGAGTTCTCGAAATCATAACTACTTTCTTGAGCTACTGGATACCTACAATCCTGATATCTGGACTGGAGCATATATTTGTTTTATTAGTAATGGCCCAAGAGTCCATGCAATGAGATAGCACAAAAAAAAAACATAGAATCTCCCACCCAAATCTAGCAAGTCAACAATATCTGACTACATTAAATAAACAAGCAACTACAGGTTTCTTTCTGCAGCTAAGTCCCCTTATATCAACAGCAATCCAGTTGTAATGGCAGCTAGACTAGCAGCTCACCATAGATCATTAGTCAGATCAGAGTTGTGCTAGTACTATTAAATTAAAAATCAGAAAAGAAATCCAGTATCACTGGAAATATCACTAGAATATGAGAGAAAACTAGCCAAGGCTTTTATCACTAACCAGGTATAACAATATCACCAAGACCAAGCATAGAGAACGGGCGTGCGGCATCCGCGGTGGGAAATAGAAGCTACAAAAGGAGAGGAACAGATAGATAAATTGAAATACTCATCATGGAACAAAATGTCATTGACAATAATGTGAATTCACCCAAACAAAACACTAACCTTTATTGGAGCATCAAATGATTTAGCAACACTGACCATAACTGGAGTGAAGAAAACCCAGAAAATGTCATACACAAAAAGTCCAGCCTGAAATTACAAAAGGAATTGAGCAACCATTCACAAAACAATATTAAGAAATAATAAAAGGAAGGGCTCAGTGACAATATGTGAAACTATAGCAGAGACCAACTAGGACTAGCATTTTTATAAGCCATGCACCAACAAGAATTTCAAAAGCTGTAGAACTATCAGTAAAGTCCGTAGTAAACAAGTCGAACTTCCAAATTATCCACTTCACGAGATAATAGGATCACAGCTCAATCCTAATTGCCAGAGGATGAGCACAATACAGACTATGTGGTGAAAAGGGCAATCATAAACTTGCCAACACGATACCACCAATCAGAACCAGTTTGCGGAAGTACCGAGTAAAAACAGAGAATGATCATTTATAATACCATCACAGTAAAAGTAGTCCATGATTGATACTGGATTCTGTATTATTAGAAATAAATCATAAAAACAAGGAGAAAAGCATTATCTACCATGCATGTGGTGAGCTGCTAGAAACAATATTGATATATTAAGAGAAAAGGTATATGCAATACTATGATAAGTTCAATCACTAGAGATGCAAAATACAGATCATTAATACAGCCATAAAGCACTACATAACACTGGTTTCCCAGAAAAATGCAAACTACAGACATTAATACAGTGATAAAGGACGACACAACACTGCTCTTTTCATACCGAAAAGAAAGGGAAGCAAAAGTTCTAAGATATCAGACACTTCAAATTGCATTACAGTACCTACATGACATGCTACTTTCTTCAAATTGTATTTATGGTACATGCATGTCATGCTTCAAAGTGAGGATTATGAAAGCGGAGAGGTGAAAAAGAGAAAGACATGTGGGTGGCTGAAATAATGAAAGGTGGTTACAAGTACCACCAGAAAATAGGAATAGTAAGTTTCAGTTCGTTACAAACTTTGAGTGAGTCCATACCAAGAGAATACCACCGGTTTTGAATGATCCTAGTGATAGCATCTCAATTCCCTGCGAGATAAAACCTGACGTATTAAAGTTTTGAGCAAGTAATAAGCAGGGAGGAGAACTCAGAAGTAGTAGTAAGGGCAAACCTGAATGCAGAAAGCAATTCCCAAAACATTGTTTGCTAGCCAATGCTTCTTCATGGCATACCATACGCAAAAGAAAAATCCAGGGACTGAAGCGACAACTTGAGACTTGGTAAACTCCACCGACAGTGCTGAAATATGAAGTTAATGAGCTTAAATCACCATCAATACTCAAGCTTGTAAAGGGGGATAGCATGAAAACTTCTAAAATGATCAAGAAGTCGCAATCGTTTTGTGCTTGTTAACAAGGCTGAAGCTAATAACAAACTCAAGAAGAGTGAACAGCCGCAGCAAAAGCATTGCAAATCTAGCAAACAATGAAACCCATATCAAACAGAACATTTGTCAAAAAAATGTGTGTACATGCCATTTAATTGTTTACAGACAACAGGATCTTCTATAATTTCACTCTTTGATTTATCTTTATTCTTTGTGCAAAATTCAACACATGGTCCCATGGAGCAAATGAAAACTATCATGTTGCCAGAAAAGGAAAGCATCAGTGCTGAATTTTCTTCAAGTCTTATTTAGTTAGGATACTCGATAAGTAATATAAGGACTCTTGGGTAGCACATTTACTATTATAAAGTACATGGCAAGATGGAGTTACTAGCGATACAACAAAACAGTGGCTCAAGACAGTAGGCTAGTAATAGAAATTATGATGTGTTAATTTAACATAAGCTACAAGATGTAGAGCAAAGTGGGAATCATACAGTGGAAATATGGAGCACGCCAGACGATGGCATTATCATTCCATCCTTCTGGAAGAAAACGTTTGACGGTAGGGAGCAACGTTGCACTGCATCAGAAAATAGGGAACATATAATCTCAAGTTTGCATTCACACTTTTTAATATTTACATCTGTGGGAAAACTCGTCAAAGAACAGTTGAAATTACCAGAGAGCGGCAATGCCGAGAATGAAAAAGTAGGCAGTGAGAACAGTATTGACCAGGTCCTTGGAGAGAAACTTGAATAGAAGGAATAGCGACAGAAGCATAGCACTCCCCACCAATGGGAACCGCATAGCATGCTCTTTGGACATTGTCTCCTGCATAAGAAGCAATTAAGAGGTTGAGTTGGACAGAGCCATACACAATAATTTTGTGTTAACCTATCACCGTAGCGACCAACCAGGAGGTGCGTTTTAAGATTAGAGAGAGGAACATGTTGCACTCACAGCGGGTGGAGTCGACTTGACAGAGCGGTAACAGCCCACATAGACAGTAAGACATGCTGTCAGTATCACATTCAAATTTGGGTTCACATTGATCACAAGCGGTGCCAAGCTCAAACCTGCAGATGCCAATCACACATTAGGACTACGAGTCGGTACGCATCCTATCAGGTAAGGAAGAGGCAACAAGCACCCTCAAAGCATGAACTTTCAAGAAACGTACCAGCAAGAGCCAAGTTGGCAGCACGCTCATGAGTTTTCATCCTTCAGCTGGATGGTTTTTGTCCGACCTAAGTTAGCTCAGGAGCTTCAGAGTGCCGTGTTCCTGCTGGAGCAAAAATGTTAGACAACGCCGACGAGTCCAGGGACGGATCTAGATGGTGTGCCACACAAGCTGTGAAGGTCCCCAAGTGGGATTTAACTAAGAGAATCGGACACAAGAGTAAATTGCAGTTTCATGTACTGCCGTGCCACCTCCACCTTCACCCCTCGCTACCCCTCAGATCTGCTAAATCCTAGAAGACGAACTACTCGCCGGATCCGGAAAGATTTCAGCTTGGAATTCAACGTATCCTCCGCCGGCGGCAGAGGAGACGAGAACCCGCCCCACGCGCGTGCCCTCGATCTAGGCGGCACGCCGGCAAGTTGTGGGCAAGCCCCCTAGTGGGATACAGCAAACGGAATCGCCGGATTCATCATACCTAATCGCCGGCGGGGTGGAACGCGGTGCCCCGGCAAGGGAGGACGGGACGGGACGGCGGCGGCGGCGACGCGCGTGAGAGGCGGAGGCGGTCCCCCGAGGTTTGGGGATCCGGCTGGGTTCACGCGTGACGCGAGGAGGATTTTGCGTGGAAGGGAGGAGGGGAGTAGTAGTACTTGTACTGCAATAGTATCCCGAGTTGGGGATGATGATGACTCGGATGCGGAATCCTGACCGTCCGTCCTGAACGACCGACGGTCGGATTGCTCCGGCCACGTAGAAAACCCTTTTCTTTATCTTGTCCAAATATCCATCGGATTTGGAATGTTGATGTCTCAAATTGTTACCATGAATCATGTGCGGCTGTTCATAAAATTAGTTTACATGGAGAGGAATTCTGTAAGACGTTGTGAAGGTTGCCTGTTCAGCTGAAGATTCGGGATTTTGGTGGGCGATTCTTATGAATTTTGGTTAATTTTTTTTAATATTATCTTTTTTTTATTAATTTAGTCACGTATTATGCCGGTTGAAATTTTTCCAAATATGTGATCCTGTCGGCCTAGAGGAAGCCGACTGGGTCCAGTCGGCCTGGAGGAAACCAATTAGTCCCAATCCGGCCGATAGAGCTTCGGCGTAGCAGATTGGACCCATTCGGCTTAGCCGTGACCAATAAGTACTAATCGGTTTCGCCGTGACCAATTAGCTCCAATTGGTGTTGGCAAAGCCAATAGGTGCATGTAATCATATTTTGGTGCGTAACTAAGATTTTCTGATGACCAGAATGGCAAAATAGCCCCTCACGACTAGGCGGCAAGACTTTTTCCCGCCAATATCTCCCGCAATCGTTTCTTCCTTATCAGTTCCCGCCAATATCTCCCGCCATCGTTTCCCGCTTCTTAGTTTCCGCCAATATCTCCCGCCATAGTTTCCCTCTTCTTAGTTCCCGCCTATTCTTCTCTTCTGAACCTATAAAACCCCCTCCACACTAAGCTGGGTAAGTAGTTCAGTATAGTATCGTAGTTTCGTGAAGATGTCCCATTATCCTTTTGATCGTAGTTTCCACTCTGGTATGTCCCATCGTCTTCTACGTTTAGCCGCCAATTTCAAGATCAACGATAGAGTAGTTCCATGGGACGAACTCATCAATAGTGACACCATAATGAATGAGTTGGCTCACGCATTAGCTAGGAGTGGGTGGCCTCCTAGGACATTTGAGGAGATACGAAAAGAACTTCTCAGGTTGCATGGAAGATGGCAGAAGCAACTCCATAAGAGTGAATCGTACCTCAAGTTTGCAGCAGAAAATACAGATTTATAGACATCAGAGAGTGAGGACGAAGACGGCCTCTTCATGCCGAGTACCAAGGTCAAGACTACCGCATCGTCGAAGGGCAAGAGTTCTGCATCCACAAAGGGCAAGAGCTCTTCGTCGACAATGGGCAATAGCTCTGCATCGAAGAAGGGCAAGAGCTCTGCATCGACGGAGGAGGACGATGATGCCTTCATGTAGTTTTTTAGCTATATTTTGTAATTTCAGTTGTACTGTTTAATTTGTGTGTACTATCTTGTTTTGTTGGCGTTATGTTTTATCTAAGTGCGACGTTGGATAGTAATTTGTCTCATACATAGAATAGACATATGTATCATACATACGTAGATAGTCATTTGTCCCATACATAGAATAGACATATGTCTCATACATAATTAGATAGTCATGTCTCTACTGATCGATAGAAGCGTCAATGACGCCGCCTGCCCCGGCGCTCAGGCGGTGTGCCTGGCGTACTCCAGCCCCACCTGTGGGGTGGCCTAATGTTACGAAGAGGAACCTCGGACCCGTCCTGGTCATCCTGTGTATCCTGGGTGGGTCCTGGTGGAAGAGTCGAAAACATGTCCATCCACATGTATTGCTACGATAGTGGCTCACCCTCACTCCCCCACCCATATCCGGACGCTGTCGCCTGCTGATATGGATGTGGCCGAAACATGAAACCCGATGTCGGACTCTAACGGTCATATGGCAGGACCCGCCAAGGGTAGGCCCAGCAGCATTGAGACATCCTCTAGAGTAGGAGCCATCTCTCCCCAGCGGAAGTGGAATGTGTGGGTCTCGGGCCTCCATCGGTCCACTAAGCAGGTGAGCAGAGAGGAATCAATGGCGACGCGTCTGGAGGTATCAGTGGCCTCTACTAGACGCGTGAAAGGTAAAAGTCCAGCCCATTTCAACCTGCATATCAGAAAGCATAACAATTCATTTAGTGTGGCACATTAAATCCGGCTTGAAATAAATAAATAAAACACGTACCTGTCAACCCAATCCGGGTGTATCTTCCAGTCCACCTTAGCAGTGCGAGTGACAAGGGGGGCGAGCTTGCGCTCACATAACAGCGTGGCACGATGCTTACTATCAATCTCCGGATTTAGCAACGACGGTTCCTCCATTCTACTAAAGTGCATTTAAAGATAGTGCCACACTTAATACAAATTTAAAAGATAGTGCCACACTTAATACAGATTTAAAAGATAGTGCCACACTTAATACAGATTTAAAAGATAGTGCCACACTTAATACAGATTTAAAAGATAGTGCCACACTTAATACAAATTTAAAACATAGTGCCACACTTAATACAAATTTAAAACATAGGGCAGTCACTTAGTAGAAATTTAAAGATAGCCTAGCTTCTTCCTCTTGCTCTCCCTCTTCCTCCTCTTCATCCACGACTGCCTCGTCCACGCCTAGCGCCCCCCTGGTAGTGACGAAAGTGGGACATTCAGGGTCCCTATGTCCAAATTCATTGCAGAGAATGCATTGCACGGTGCGCCCTCCGGCATCAGATTCATCCATATCATTCCGGATGCGCTGACATTGTCGTCTACCTCTACTTGTACGCATAAACTCAGGGTGTGGAATGTATCTCCGTTCAGCAGGGTCAGCAGTGTTGAAGTTACCCATTGATCGAAAACCAAGAAACTCACATGTCCGTGTATTGAGGACGGACTCTTTCAGAAAGTATGGAGATACGAATGAGATTGCGTCCAGTCCTAACTGCCCGCAAGCAGCAAGTACATGCGAGCAAGGTAGGTGAAGCAACTTTGGTTTGTTGCATGTGCACTCGCACGTTGGCCGGACTTCGTTTCCAATTTTCACCTCGTGTGTCCTCGACACATTTGCACATCCGAATTTGTTGTTAGCTAACCGAACCTCATACCTTCGCTCTAGATTTCCGATGGCAACAACAGTGTGTGACCGGGCTTTTTCCATCTTTTCATTCATGTACTTCATAACCCTTTCATAGTAACGTGTGTTCGGGTTGTTAGTGATATACAGGGCGGCGCTTTGACGTCTATCTCTGAAATACTTCACCGTACCATAGAAAATTCCCTCAACGATAGCTGTAAGTGGCAAAGCCCTATTTCCTCTGAGGACAAAGTTATATGTTTCAGCGAGGTTGGTAGTCATGACACCGTACCTTGCTCCATGTGTGTCATGCAGCAAAGACCACCTCTCAAGAGGCTCATGCTCTATCCACTGATCAAAGGTTTTAATTGTCCTCCCAAGCCTTCTGGTGCATACTTGCTTGTTTTCCCCTCGAGTAGAGCAGGTCTTAGTCGAGTGGTTTCTGGTCCAGTGGGGGCACGCTGAGTGCACCCACTGGATGTAGTCCCCGAGACCGCTGTCGAATGGCGGTGACATCGGCAGGGGTCTTAGATTTGTTTTGATAGTCGCTTGTCACTCAACAGGCCGGACCTGGTCGAGTGATAGTAGGTCCAGTGGGGGCACGCTGAGTGCACCCACTGGGTGTAGTCCCCGAGATCGCCGTCGAGTGCTTGCATCGGCGGGGGTCTGATAGAGACAATGTTTGCATGTTTGCTTTCCAATCCTTTGCTTGGCTAAGTTTGTTTGGTTTCTGAGTGAGATGGATGCTCATTACTCGGAAGAATTTTGAACTTAGGCGAAAACTGGTTCGTAACTAAGTTTCCGAGTGAAAGTGTTGCCTGTCACTCGGAACGGCCTTTAACTTAAGCGAGGTCTGACTCGTGGCTAAGTCCCCGAGTGAGAGGAGTGCTCGTCACTTGGGGGAGTTTTTAACTTAGACGAAGATTGGTTCGCAGCTAAGTTTCCGAGTGAATGGGGTGCTATTCACTCGGCAGGGTTTTTAACTTAGGCGAAAACTTGTTCGCGGCTAAGCCCCCCAGTGAGAGAAGCGCTCGTCACTCGGAAGAGTTTTCAACTTAGGCGATACGGAATCGCAGCTAAGCCCTCGAGTGTGGATGATGTCCTCACTCGAAATGGTTTTTAACTTAGGTGATACGGAATCACAGCTAAGTCCCCGAGTGTGGATGATGTCCTCACTCGGAGTGGTTTTTAACTTAGGCGATACGGAATCGCAGCTAAGCCCCCGAGTGTGGATGATGTCCTCACTCGGAGTGGTTTTTTAACTTAGGCGATACAAAATCACAGCTAAGCCCCCGAGTGTGAAGGATGTCCGCACTCGGAGTAGTTTTTGACTTAGGCGAAGTCAGGTTCGCAGCTAAGCCCCTGAATGCGGAGGATGTCCGCACTCGGAGTAGTTTTTGACTTAGGCGATACGGAGTCGCAGCTAAGCTGAGCGATGGCGCGCGGGGCGGCCGAGTGATGAAGACGTGCCACACGGAGTGGCGATGCGCAGGGCATCCGAGTGAGGTAGACGAGTCCGGCTGAGTGGCGACGCGCGGGGCGGCCAAGCCATGTATGTCGAGGAGGCGTCCGACCCAGTGACGGCACGCAGGGCGGCTGTGTCCAGTACGTCATCGAGAGGGCGTCTGAACACGTGATGATGCGCGGGGCGACCGAGTCGAGCATGTCGTCGCGGAGGCATCCGAACAAGTGGAAACACACGAATGATCGTTGCGGCGACTGAGCCTGAGTAGCGACGAAGATGGCGCACAGATGCGTCGAGTGATCGCGTAACCTGTGTATGAAAAATAGCACAAGCCAACATAAAAATTTATCAAAGTAATTTGATCTTTGCTGAAATAATTTGTGAAAATAATACCCATAGACACCCACTGGGTGTGCTAGGTGCTTGTTGGTTCGGAACGAGCAAGGGTCTAAAAGAGTGAAGGATCCGACTGTACCTGCGCAAGTGAAGGATCCGACTGAACTCGTTTGAGTACTGGACCCAAAAGAAGCGGAAGTGAAGTGTTCCGACATAAAAATAAACAACCGAGCGCAGAGGTACACTCGATGGCGTGGCCTCCGAGTGAACGTCATGTACGACTTCCTCGACACTCGGTAATGCGGAAATAACTATTTAATTGAATGCAGCGTATGAAGAATGACTTAGCTGTCCGACGGCGCGCGGAGCGGCCGAGTGTCGAAGGAGCGTCCAGCTGAGTGATGGCGCGCAGAGCGGCCGGGTAATGAAGACGGGCCGCACGGAGTGGCGATACGCGGGGCATCCGAGTGAAGTAGATGCGTCTGGCTGAGTGGCGACGCGCGGGGCGGCCAAGTGATGTAGACGCGTCCAGCACAGTTGCGATGTGCGGGCATCCGAGTGAGGTAGATACATCTCATTGAGTGGCGATGCGCGGAGCTACCGAGTGACGAAGACGTGCCTTGCCGAGTGGCGATGCGCGGAGCTGCCGAGTGACGAAGACGTGCCTCGCCGAGTGGCGATGCGTGGAGCTGCCGAGTGACGAAGACGTGCCTCGCCGAGTGGCGATGCGCGGAGCTGCCGAGTGATGACGACGCGTCTCACCGAGTGGCGATGCGCGGAGCTGCCGAGTGACGATGACGTGTCTCGCCGAGTGGCGATGCGCGGAGCTGCCGAGTGATGACGACGCGTCCAGTAGAGTGAGGTAGATACATCTCATTGAGTGGCGACGCACAGGGCGGTCAAGTAACGGCGCGCGGGGCGGCCTAGTCGAGAATGTTGTCGCGGAGGCATCCGACCAAGTGATGGCGCGCGGGGCGTCCGAGTCCAGCGTGTCGTCGAGGAGGCGTCCGAACAAGTGACGGCGCGTGGGGCGGCCGAGTCGAGCATGTCGTCGAGAATGGCGCACAGAGGCGTCCAGGTAACCTGTGTATGAAAAATAACACAAGCTAACATAAAAAATTCTCGAAGTAATTTGATGTTTGTTGAAATGATTCGTGTAAATTCCACCCATAGACACCCGCTGGGTGTGCCAGGTGCTTGCTGGTCCGGAACCAGCAAGAGTCTAAAGAGTGAAGGATCCGAGTGAACTTGTGAAAGTGAAGGATCCGACATGAAGATAAAGAACCGAGCGCAGGGGTACACCCGGTGGCGTGGCCTCTGAGTGAACATCATGTGCGACTTACTTGACACTCGGTAATGCATAAATAATTAACTAATTGAATGCAGTCTATGAAGAATGACTTAGCTGTCTGACGACGCGCGGGGCGGTCGAGCGAAGTAGACACGTCCGGCTGAGTGGCGATGCACGGGGCGGCCAAGTGACAAAGACGCGTCTCGCCGAGTGGCGATGAACGGAGCTGCCGAGTGATGACGACGTGTCTCACCGAGTGGCGATGCGCGGAGCTGCCGAGTGACGACGGAGCGTGCAGCAAAGTGACGGTCGTGCGGGGCGGCCGAGTGACGATGGAGCGTCTCGCCGAGTGGCGATGCGCGGAGTTGCCGAGTGACGACGGAGCGTCCAGTAGAGTGACGGCGTGCGGGGCGGTCGAGTGACGATGGAGCGTCTCGCCGAGTGGCGATGCGCGGAGCTGCCGAGTGATGACGACGCATCCAGTAGAGTGACGGCGCGCGGGAGGTCGAGTGACGATGGAGCGTCTCACCGAGTGGCGATGCGCGGAGCTGCCGAGTGATGACGACACGTCCAGTAGAGTGACGGCGCGCGGGGCGGTTGAGTGACGATGGAGCGTCTCGCCGAGTGGCGATGCGCGGAGCTGCCGAGTGATGACGACGCGTCCAGTAGAGTGACGGCGCGCGGGGCGGTCGAGTGACGATGGAGCGTCTCGCCGAGTGGCGATGCGCGGAGCTGCCGAGTGATGACGACGCGTCCAGTAGAGTGACGGCGCGCGGGGCGGTCGAGTGACGATGGAGCGTCTCGCCGAGTGGCGATGCGCGGAGCTGCCGAGTGATGACGACGCGTCCAGTAGAGTGACGGCGCGCGGGGCGGTCGAGTGACGATGGAGCGTCTCCCCGAGTGGCGATGCGCGGAACTGCCGAGTAATGACGACGCGTCTCGCCGAGTGGCGATGCGCGGAACTGCCGAGTGACGAAGACGTGCCTTGCCGAGTGGCGATGCGCGGAGCTGCCGAGTGACGAAGACGTGCCTCGCCGAGTGGCGATGCGCGGAGCTGCCGAGTAATGATGACGCGTCTTGTCGAGTGGCAATGCGCGGAACTGCCGAGTGACGAAGACGTGCCTTGCCGAGTGGCGATGCGCGGAGCTGCCGAGTGACGAAGACGTGCCTCGCCGAGTGGCGATGCGCGGAGCTGCCGAGTGACGAAGACGTGCCTCGCCGAGT
Source organism: Elymus sibiricus (assembly GCA_039707655.1). Lineage (NCBI taxonomy): Eukaryota > Viridiplantae > Streptophyta > Magnoliopsida > Poales > Poaceae > Elymus > Elymus sibiricus. The sequence goes on from CM077667.1 coordinate 493,898,450, forward strand.
GGCGATGCGCGGAGCTGCCGAGTGATGACGACGCGTCTCACCGAGTAGCGATGCGCGGAGCTGCCGAGTGACGATGACGTGTCTCGCCGAGTGGTGATGCGCGGAGCTGCCGAGTGATGACGACGCGTCCAGTAGAGTGACGGCGCGCGGGGCGGCCGAGTGACGATGGAGCGTCCGGCTGAGTGGCGATGCGCGGAGCTGCTGAGTGACGAAGACATGTCTCGCCGAGTGGCGATGCGCGGGGCGGCCGAGAAGAGTGACGACGCGCGGGACGGTTGAGTGTCTGCACGTTAGTCATCTGGATAGAAATGCCATCTGAATGTTTTAGTTGTCATCGTGGACGTTTAGTTGTCCGTTTGAGTGATATATGCCGAAGGGGCGACACATGGTGTGCTAGTCGACACCGAAGGAAGGACCGGTCGTGTGACCGCGCCGCGTCGGCCGGTTGACACCGGAGGGGGGAGCAGTCGCGCGTCCATGTCGCGTCGGCTAGCAGACGCCGAAGGAAGGGACCACTGAGAGCCTGCGTCGCGCCCGACCTGTGTCTCCCATGCCGAGTGCCTGTATGTTAGTTGCCTGAGTGTAAAAATACATGTGAACGCACTTACTTGGTTCGCTTCTTGAGTGCAAAATTCTTCGGTAATCCGTCGCTAGAGGCGAGCGGCTGCTTGCCACGGGCCATCGGACAGAATCCAGAGCGCGTTTACTAACGCCTGGCGGGAGTTACCATGTCCCACGCGTAATTAATCAATGCATGGAAGGCGTTGCCCACGTCCTCGTATAATTAATCTGCATGCAAGAGGCGTTAGCGGTAATTGATCAAGCGTTAAAGCCTCTTACGCATGCAATGGAAGTTTCCTTTTTCTACGTGTCATTTATCTCCCTGCATGCGGTTTATTGCGACGCCTCGCGCTTGTTCAGTCGACGCCGGAAGGAGGTGCTCTGCTAGTAATGGAGCCGCCAGCGCCGGAGCGCGGCTGTCCACCGGAACCAGCGCCGGAGCGCGGACCCCCGCCGAAACCAGCGCCGGAGCGCGGCCGTCCGCCGGAATCAGCCCCGCGTCGAGCAAAGAGAGGAGCTGCCGCTCGGCCGTGGCAGGAATTGTCTCGGTAGCCGATATTGCGGTGTGTCTCCACTGCGGAGAGGATCGTCGAGCCGCTCATGTCGGAGGAGGTAGCCGCTCTGGGACGAAGCAGTAGTCGTGGTCGAGGGCGGTGCCGGCCCTGGTCGAACCTCAACCGTGGAGGTGACCATCGTGAAAGGCCCCAACGCTTGCGCCGCGTTGAGTTCGAGTTTCCGCAACGGAGATTGCTGTCGTGCAGCCGATTGCGGTGCCTCGTTGATCGAGAGTCGGATTGAAAAAATAACCATCCGCATCATGGTTCGATAGACGCCATGCCCCACGGTGGGCGCCAACTGTCGTGGGAACGATTCCGACAGTACGAAGGGGGTAGGGTAAAGGAGCATGATCTACCGAGATGCATATGGGTGACACGGTATTTTAGCGAGTTCGGGCCTCTCACGGTGGAGATAACAACCCTACGTCTCGTGCTCCGGAGAGGCTTTGTTTTATCTGAGTATATATCCGGAGATTACAATGCGTGTGGGAGAGAGCGGAGAACGGATCTCCATGCCTGAGCCATGTCTAAGCCAAATGATGAGAGAGATGAGAGAGAGGAGAAGAATGAGGGGCCTTTTCAGTCTAGTGATGGGGGTGGCTTATATAGAGTGCGCCACCCCTTCACCTCCTATGTTACAAAGTGGGGCATTGATGCCGCAACGTCAAATGGTGGTTCGACTGCCTTGTCGACTGTCGGTCTTCGCATATCCGAGTGAGCCACACGACCGAGTGGATTGTCTGTCGAGTGACTCATGCGTCATGGTGATTTCAGTCGGAGCCTTCCTTGTAATCTTGTAATCTTTAAGTTCTCCAATGTGGTGTCCTTAGGTAGGGTATGTAGGGCAGGCTTAAGACCATACCCTAGGTACATATCCCCAACACCCGGCAAGCCATTTTGTCAACTGACTAACAGACCATGTTTCAGGGGCAGTCACTGGCAATTCAACGTACTCAAATTCACTCAGATCAACTCCTATCTCAGTCATACGGACATTACCAGGGCCGTAGTAAAAAACTAACTTCACTAAATCAGACATATCTGTTGACCTAAAATAATATATCAACAAGGACAAATATTAAGCAAAAGTCAAACTGATAATTTTACCGAACCAACTAAAAATTACCCAAAGCTACCGGATCAACTAAATTTTTTCACACAACTAAATGTTTGACATCTACCCAAAGCTACCGGATTAACTAAAATAAACAAAATAATCGAACGAACTCTATTGGACAGTCCTAGATATATTATCCAAAGCTACCGGATTAACTACAGGAATAGACGTTGAATATATTGCCCTTGAAGCGTGTGAAGAAACGACGAACGGCGGCCTTCAAACACGCGAACGGACGACGAACGCCGGAATCTTCACCACCTCCACCTCCACCACCACCACCACCACCTCCACCTCCACCTCCACCTCCACAATGGTCACCACCACCACTACGAGCTACCCCATCACGAGATCGAGGTTTCCCTAGCCTCCCCTAACACTCTAGAATCAATCTACGGTGAAAAACTAGGGAGAAATCGGCTCAATAATCGCATACAAATGGAGGGTGCTTCGGTTGAGAGAGAGGAAAGGGAAAAGAGAAGGAAGAAGAGAGGAGGAAGAAAGGGGCGCGGCCGAATGGGTATGCTGGGTCCTGTCGGCTTCGGCGCAGCCGACTGGACCCAGTCGGCCTGGGCGTAGCCGACTAGAAGTCACCAGGCCGAGTGACGTGGTCCGGCCAATAGTCGGCCGCCACGTGGCCGAGTGGCCACTTATCGGCTGCCGCGTGGCCGACAAGGTCCTGTCGGCTTCGGCAAAGCCGACTGGATCCAGTTGGCTTCCTCTCGGCCGACTGAGTGACATATTTGGAAACTTTTCAACCGGCATAATATGTGACAAATTTAATAAAAAAGTAATATTTAAAAAAAATAGCTGAATTTTGTGCCAGCATGCGGCGAGATGCGGAGAAGACACATCGGAGATGACGCGGTGTGACGGCGACGAGGAATCGATATACCATGTTCTTGTCCAATGCAAGCATACGTTGTTATTTTGGCAGGCGATGCAAGATTTTTCCAATGTAAGCCGCCTTGTTTACACCATGTGACATGGTTGGGGAACATCGTTTCATGAAGAAAGAGCAAATTGTGATCATTATCTCCGTGATGTGGGTGATCTTGATGAACAACAGTAAATACATTTCCAAGGAGATCGTTGAAACGGTCTATAGAGCTCATTGAGAGTTTGGATATTCCTATGCATTCAGTGACCCGTCTAGAGGTCCAGGTCCGGTATAGCGACATGGTTGGGAGATGCCTGATCAAGATGGCTAAAGATGAATACTAATGGAGGTACGGACACAATGAAGGAGTGCGCAGTCATATTGAAAGGCAGTATCAGATGGGGCAATGTAGCAAATATCCAGTTGTGTATGATCCCTTAACCACTGAGCTTGCAGAATGTCGGTCTCACTAGCATGACATCAAGGGGTTGCTCGTTTAGTCGGAGGACACATCATTAGCTAGATGCACACCTATCTCCTGAAATTTTAGGGATTTGATATGCGAGGAGCTAATGGAGCAGCCCATAGATGTGCCATGAAAGCTTTATCTATAGAGATTGATGCTACCTTGTTTAGTGTAATCCATAATTATCCGATTGACATTTTGCAACCAGACATGTGATCCGCTTGAATGAATAATATGCCTTGAGGGTCGTTCTGGAAAAAAGTAAATTGAATGTTGATGCACCTATGTGTGACGTTTTATGCAGAAGTTGTATTCATCCTAACGGTTTTGTGGATATGTTCACCTTTACCTCTCGCATGTTATATAACGAACTCATCTCGTTTCAATCTTTGCACTGCTTTTAATATCTTATTGGTATTTGCGTAATATATATTTTTCACATTTAATGGACGATATTTCTTTCTCTCTCTACCTCATTCTAAAATTTAATGAGCATTTTATAGGTAATAATTAATACCATATTTTGTGTCATTGTGTGGCTTGAGCTTCACCCTAAATCAAAGTCATCTGCCACACACTAGGGCTCAACCCCCTCCACCTTAGCATCAATATGTTATTGTGAATAATTTGAAACCTCTAGTTTCATTTCTTTTTCCATGACAAAATCAAGGCCTCCACTCCTACTGGAGCTGTCAACAACGAAGTAGTGTGGTGAACAAATTATAGTTGGGAGCGATTAAATTGTATTTTTTTATATTTATGACTATGATCATTCATGATATAATCTCATATAAGCATTATGTCCGTGATAAGTAGACCGTTAATTCAACTGCATCTACTAGTAATGCTCCACTCAAATATTGCTATCATGCATGCATCCCGAAGTATTAAGTTTATAAGAAACAAATCATTGCAATAAGCATCATGACATAATGTAGACATCAAAAAATCAAGGAATATGACAAGACATCATCGTTTTATCCTTAGTGGCAACAATACAATGCGTGTTCGGGTCCTTATTGTCACTAGGTTGGAGTACGGCAAGATTGAACCCACTACAAAGCACCACTCCCTCAGTCCCTCTGAATAAAAACTCATCAAAGTTGGCCAAAGAAGATAGATACATAGATCAGAGAGGATGCAAATCTATTTAATTATAGAAGAAAACCTCAAAAGATACGATTGTATTCAATGAACAATCTGATCATAAAAGTGACAATTCATCATATCCCAACAAACACATCCATGGATTACATCAGATTGATCCCGACATGTGAGGCGGCTCACAGGAACTTGCTAGTAAAGATGAAACGGAGAGAGATCCATCTAGTTACTACTATGGACCCTAAGGTCCTAACGCAACTACTCACACATGGTTATGGAGGGAACAAGGTTGATGAAGAAGACTCCGGTAATTGATTCTCTCCCTCCGAGAGAGTACCGGAACAGGCCTCTGATACGTCTCCAACATATCTATAATTTTCTATTGTTCCATGCTATAATATTACCATTCTAGGATGCTTTTTGGGTGAATATTTAATAATTCATATTATTTTTTAGCACTAACCTATTAACCCAGTGCCCAGTACCAGTTGTTGTTTTCTGCATGTTTTTGACTTTTCAGGTTTACAGTACCAAACGCAATCCAAATGCCCCGAAACTTTTTATGATTTTTTCTGAACCAAAAGAAGACCTCGAAGCTTCGGGAGGAGGCCGGAGGCTCCACGAGTGAGCCACCACACAACAGGACACGCCCAGGGGGTGGCCGCGCCCTGTTATGTGGTGGCCCCCTCGAGCGTCTCCCGGCGCACCTCTTTGGCCTATAAATTCCAATAAATCACCAAAACACTATAGAGCCTCCCGAAACACTTTTTCCGTCGCCGCAAGTCTCTGTTCCGCCATGTGCCCATCTGGAGCTCTGTTCCGTTGCCCTGCCGGAGGGGGGATCGATCACGGAGGGCCTCTACATCAACCTTGTTGGTCCCATCGTGATGTGTGAGTAGTTCCCTACAGACCTACGGGTCTGTAGTTAGTACCTAGATCTCTCTCTCTCTCTCTCTCTCTCTCGATCTTCAATACAAAGTTCACCGCATCTTCGCGGTGATCTATTCGATGTAATCACTTTGTACGGTGCGTTTGTTGGGATCCGATGAATTGTGGGTTTATGCTCAGATTATTCATGAAAAAGATTTAAGTCTTCTCTGATTTCTATTATGATTTTTATTTGCATGATTATTATTGATTCGTAAATCTCTCCGATCTATTGAAATAGTTTGGCCAACTAGATTGATATTTCTTCAGTGAGAGGGGTGCGTTGTAGTGGGTTCAATCTTGCGGTGCACTATATCCCAGTGACAGAAGGGGACAAGACACGTATTTGTATTGTTGCCACTAAGGATAAAACGATGGGGTTAATTCATATTGATTGAGTTTTCTTTGTCTACATCATGTCATCGTTCTCCAAGCATTACTCTGTTTGTCAGGAACTTAATACTTAGAGAGGTAAGCATAGAAGCGCTCTCAACGTGGAGTAATAGTAATAGGTGCAGGCAGGAGTCGGCCTATTTGCTTATGGACATGATGCCTATATACACATGATCATTGCCGTGAATATCACATAACTATGCGCTTTTCTATCAATTGCCCAACAGTAATTTGTTTACCCACCGTATGCCTACTACATGAGAGATGCCACTAGAGAACACTACGTCCCCCGGGTCTATTCACTTACATATTTACAAAAGCTTTCAATACCTTGCTGCCATTTAGTTGTTTTTATTTTATTTTGCAATTTACTTTATTCAAAAATCATCTACACACTTCATTTGCTTGCAAATAACGAGTCCAAGGGGATTGACAACCCTCTTGCCCGCGATGGGTGCAAGTGTTTGCTTCTTTGTGTGCAGTCGCAGAAGACGGGGGTTGCGTGCTACTCCTATTGGTTCGATAAACCTTGGTTCTCATCGAGGTAAATACTTATCTATACTGTGTTGTATCACTCGTTCCTCTTCACGGAAAACCCAACACAGATCACAAGTATCAGGAAGGATTTCTGGCGCTGTTGCCGGGAAGTATCACCAACCTACTATCAAGTAACTTCACACAAATTATCATTCACTTGTTCGACTTTTTATTTGCTGTTATATTTTGCTTGTTTTCATAAAAATAAAAAATACAAAAACATTTATCTTTGCTAGTTACTAGTTTACTTCTTTGCTTGCTAGTTTACTTGTTTGATTGTTTTGTTTGCTTGAAGTTATTACCATGGCTGATTTTATCATTAAAAAGGATGATGCGAGTAAAATCCCCAAATAGGAAACTCCCCCACAGCGATATGTAAAGGTTTTTGTTGCGGGGAAGGGGAATATTATAGGGAAAAGCATTATCCAAGAATGCTTTAACTGTACGGGTACTTTAGCTTGTAAAGATACGCCAAACCTTAAAAGAACCAAAAGCTACACCGATGCTATTTCCGCTCTTGTACTTAAGCTTGAAAGAAGATTTATGCGTACTCACCCCACTTCGCAAAGGCTTTTCTATGAGTTACCTGTCATAAAATACCCTAGAGCCAAGAAGATGGCCACTCTCATCCTCATGCATGAATTTGACTATATAGTACAAGAGGCTCGGGATATCTTTGAACACTATAATATGAGTTTGTGAATATCCTGTGATAGATGAAATTTTATATAATGAGGACTATATGATGAGAAATGTGTTTCGTGATAACCATACTTTTGATGAAAATACAAGTAAAGAGGTTCCTCCTATTCATATTATCCAACAAGTCTTCAATGCTATCAATAAGCAATATTCTTGGATAGTAAGAGAAAATATGAAAGGCTCTAAGGAGAGTACCATTGAGAATGCCAAGATATTACTTGATGATGTGTTTCCTATTGTCTTTGAAAATCCTCCTCCCCAAGATAAGAATATTAAGGATGATGTCACTTGAAACTATGCAATATGCCTAGCTAGGGGCGTAAAACAATAACGCTAGTTGGGAGGCAACCCAATAGTTATCTTTAATTTTGCTTTTTTTACTTTCTGTTTGTTTTTGATAACATGATTATTGCCTCTGTAATAATTGTGTTTTTATGTTTAAATTAGTGTTTGTACCAAGTAAAGCCTTTGGGATGACTCACAAGATGAGTAGAATTGATACGGTGCAAAAACAGAAACTTTAGCGTTCAATGCAGAATTTCTCTGATTTTACTCGAATGTATTTTTGATCTGAAATTTTTACATAGTATTTATATACAAATTCTTCAGGTTTTCCTAAATGTTCAGAATGTTTGGAGTTACAAAAGTATAGGTTCTCTATAGATCTTTACATACTGTTCTGTTTTAGACAGATTCTGTTTTTGCTTGCATAGTTTGCTTGTTTTGATGATGCTATGGATTGTATCGGGGGGGTATAAGCCATGGAGAAGTTAGAATACAGTACCTTATGAAATAATAAAATAAGAATCAATTTATAACAGTACCTAAAGTATTTGATATGTTTTCTATACTAACGGATCTCACGAAGGTTTTGTTGAGTTTTGTGTGCTGAAGTTTTTCAAGTTTTGGGTGCTATCACGATGGATGAAGGAATAAAGAGCGGCAAGAGCCTAAGCTTGGGGATGCCGAAGGCACCCCAAGGTAATATTCAAGGAAGACTCAAACGTCTAAGCTTGGGGATGCCCCGGAAGGCATCCCCTCTTTCGTCTTAATCCATCGGTATGTCACTTGGAGCTATATTTTTATTCATCACATGATATGAGTTTTGCTTGGAGCGTTGTTTGCTTTAGTTTGCTGTTTGTTTTTTTATTTTCCACAATTATTGTTTGCTGGACACACCCACTTGAGAGAGACACAAGATCACCATGATTTATTAGACTACTCTTTGTGCTTCACTTATATCTTTTGAGCTAAGCAGTTGCTCTAGTACTTCACTTATATCTTTTAGAGCACGGTGGCGTATAGATTTTATATAAATAATTGCACTCTCGTTCTTCACTTATATTTGTTTGAGAGTTAATAAATAGTGACGGTAATTTGCATGGGTTATAAGACTAGTCCAAAAATAATAGGTATCCAATGAGTGCATAATCAAAACCACATGTAGCACATAAAAGAGAAATTGTGGGTTAATGATATTGATGTGGTAATATGAAAGGGCATGAGTGCATGATCATTGGTTAGTAAAAGTATCGTGAATTAGATGGTGTTAACTTGTTATTCATCTAAATATTTTTATAGCATGGTGATGATGTGTGAGCATACTTATTCCTCATTGAAATCCTAGTGCTGTTTAAGTCGGAGGCGCACGATGGTTAACTTCTCCCCACCTCCTCCCTAGGGGCATGCGAGTAGTACTTTGCTTCGAGAGAGCTAATAAAATCTTGCAATAAGTATGTGAGTTCTTCATGATTAATGTGAATCCATGGGTCTACGCACTCTCACCACCTCATATTTGCTAGCCTCTTCGGTACCGTGCATTGCCCATTCTCACCTCGAGGATCGGTGCAACTTTCGCCGGTGCATCCACACTCCGTGACATGATAGACTCTGTTGCACATAAGCATAATCATATCTTCCTCAAAACAGCCACCATACCTGCCTATTATGGCATTTTTATATCCATTCCGAGATATATTGCCATGTAACTTCCACCGTTACATCATATGACTACTACACTCATTGTTATATTGCTTTGCATGATCGTAAGATAGCTAGCATGATATTTCTATGGCTTGTCCATTTTTTGATATCCTTTGTTGCGCTAGATCATTACACATCCTGGTACACTGCCAGAGGCATTCATATAGAGTCATACTATATTTTTCATGTTGAGTTGTAAGTAAATAAAAGTGTGATGATCATCATTATTAGGGCACTGTCTCAGTGAGGAAAGGATGATGGAGACAATGATTCTCCCACAAGTCGGGATGAGACTCCGGATGAAAAATAAAAAAAAGAAGGAAAGAAAGAAAAAGAAAAAAAAGAAGAAAAAAAGAGGAAAGAAAGAAAGAAAAAGAAAAAAAGGAAAAAAAGAAAAGAAAAAGAAAAAATGAGAGAAAAGAGAGAAGGGACAGTGCTACTATTTCTTTTACCACACTTGTGCCTCAAAGTGGCACCATGTTCTTCATATAGAGAGTCTCTTGTTTTATCACTTTCATATGCTAGTGGGAATTTTTCATTATAGAACTTGGCTTGTATATTCCGATGACGGGCTTCCTCAAATGCCCGAGGTCTTCATGAGCAATCAAGTTGGAAGCACACCCACTTAGCTTCATTTGAGCTTTCATACACTTATACCTCTAGTGCATCCATTGCATGGCAATCCCTACTCCTCGCATTGATATCTATTGATGCATCTCCATAGCCAGTTGATACGCCTAGTTGATGCGAGACTTTCTTCTCATTTTTACCCCTTTGAAACCTACACTAGTAGAAAACAGACTTTTTGTCCAAAGCATTAGTCCCGATCTGGTTTTGAACCGGCACTAATGTGACCATTAGTCCCGGTTCGGGACGGGCATCATTAGTCCCGGTTCGTTCCGGACCTTTAGTCCCGGTTCGTAACACGAACCGGGACTAAAGGGGTGGTGGCAGGCTGGTGTCAGCCTGGGGCCCCACGATCACCTTTAGTCCTGGTTCGTGGCACAAACCGGGACTATAGGCTCACCTTTAGTCCCGGTTCGTGTCACGAACCGGGACTAAAGATCCCCTATATGAACCCTTCGGCTAGCCCGAGCACACTCCTCCCTGTTTTCCCCCTTCTTCCTCTCCTTTGTTCTTCCCCTTGCTCGAGCTCACCTCCATTTTTGCCAAAATTTGTCAAGATTTGGAGGCACCCCATCCATCCAAGTGTTCACAAAGGTTAGCAACTTTGTCCTTTCATCTCTCATTGCTAGATTAGCTCTTGCAATGCTCTATAAGTATAGTGATTTGTGGGTTTTAGTTTGGGAGTATTTATATGTGGTAGTTTATTTGATTTATATGCAATTTGAGCTCAAATTAACTTCTTACTTTGCATGTGTAGGTGTGGTTTACTTAGTGCCTTCCCGTCCCCGTCCTAACCACCGTCGATCGCCCGCACCGTCCCGTCGCTAGCACCACCTTGGTGAGCCTCTTGTTCTTATCCTTTTTATAAAAAAAATCATGTTTGTAAGATTTAGATAGTTACTTGTATAGTTTTCTTACCTATATGGTTGTTTGTTATACATAGTGGCATGGTTTTGATATCCGTCCCCGTCGGCCCTCATCCGGTTTATGATTCGGATGTGGTATATACTCTCTTTTATAACTATTTGTTGCATTTCGTGTTTATGACAATTATGCCCATCAAGTTGACATAGATATTTTTATCTAGGAGGTATGTGAACCGGAAATTGCAACCGACATAGATATTCTTGTCAAGAAGTTAAATTTAGTTGAAAAAGAAAACGAGCATTTGAAAGAAAAATTGAAAAGAGTTGAAGAAGAGAAGATGAAACCGGAGTTGTATGTTGCCGATGTCGTCGATGATCACAAGATCAAGATGGATGCAATGCGCTTGAAGATTAGAAAATTTAAAAAATATGCCATTGATAGTGAGGCTTGGTATCACTATGCTGTTGGATCAATTGTTACCTTAGTTGCGATCTTGATCGCATTTGTTGTTGCATTTAAATGCTTTAGCTAGAGAGTTTGTATGTTGTTTTATGAGAACAAGTGTGTATGAACTTTATGTATGAACTTGTATTAATTTGGTCTTTTCGGTGTTGTGTAATGAAAATGAGCCGGCAATGGATGTACGATGACCGATGCTCTCCCCAGTTCATTAATGGCGTCCATACTTTTCTGGTTGCGGCTGAGGCAAACAAGCGGGCGGATGGTTTTATGTATTGTCCATGTGCTGGCTGTAAGAATGATCGAAATTACTCTAACTCAAGAACCATTCACGTCCACCTATTTGAGTCCGGTTTCATGTCCGGCTATAACTGTTGTACCAAGCACGGAGAAAGAGGGGTCCTAATGGAAGAGAATGAAGAAGAAGAGGATGACGACAGCTATCCTGGCCATGGGTTCCATGAATACGATGGTACAATAATGGGGGAAGAAGCTGAGCCGACAATGCGGGAAGGAGCTGAAGAACAGGCATCAGATGAGCCCGCTGATGATCTTGGTCGGGCCATTGCCGATGCAAAGAGAAACTGCACAAGTGAAAAGGAGAAGCTGAAGTTGCAGCGCATGTTAGAGGATCACAAGAAATTGTTGTACCCAAATTGCGAAGATGACAAGAAAAAGCTAGGTACCACACTGGAATTGCTGCAATGGAAGGCAGAGAATGGTGTATCTGACAAGGCATTTGAAAAGTTGCTGTCTGCCCTCTAGGATTAGAGGTGCAGAAGATACATGCATGCCCTAATGACTGCATCCTCTACCGCGGTGAGTACGAGGATTTGAATGCATGCCCGGTATGCTGTGCATTGCGCTATAAGATCGGCCACGATGACCCTGGTGATGTTGAGGGCGAGAGCCCCAGGAAGAAGATTCCTGCCAAGGTGATGTGGTATGCTCCTATAATACCACGGTTGAAACGTTTGTTCCAAAACAAAGAGCATGCCAAGTTGATGCGATGGCACAACGAAGACCATAAGAAAGACGGGAAGTTGAGAGTACCCGCTGACGGATCGCAGTGGAGAAAAATCAAGAGAAAGTGGAAGGACTTTGCAAAGGACGCAAGGAACGTATGGTTTGGTTTAAGTGCAGATGGCATTAATCCGTTTGGGGAGCAGAACATCAATCATAGCACATGGCCTGTGACTCTATGTATCTATAACCTTCCTCCTTGGTTGTGCATGAAGCGGAAGTTCATTATGATGCCAGTGCTCATCCAAGGCCCCAAGCAACCCGGCAACGACATTGATGTGTACCTAAGGCCATTAGTTGAAGAACTTTTACAGCTGTGGAATGGAAAAGGTGTACGTGCGTGGGATGAGAAAGAACAAGAGGAATTTGACCTACATGCGTTGCTGTTTGTAACCATCAATGATTGGCCTGCACTCAGTAACCTTTCAGGACAGACAAACAAGGGATACCACGCATGCATGCACTATTTAGATGATACCGACAGTATATATTTGGATAAATGTAAGAAGAATGTGAACCTGGGGCATCGTCGATTTCTTCAGAGCAGGCATCCCGTAAGAAAGAAAGGCAAGCATTTCAAAGGTGAGGCAGATCACCGGAAGAAGCCTTGCCGCCGTACTGGTGATGATATACTTGATATGGTCAAGGATTTAAAAGTAATCTTTGGAAAGGGTCCTGGCGGACAATCTGTTCCGAATGACGCTGACGGACGCGCACCCATGTGGAAGAAGAAATCTATATTTTGGGACCTACCCTATTGGAAAGACCTAGTGGTCCGCTCTGCAATCGACGTGATGCACGTGACGAAGAATCTTTGCGCGAACCTGCTAGGCTTCTTGGGCGTGTATGGGAAGACAAAAGATACACCGGAGGCACGGGAGGACCAGCAACGTATGCACGGAGAAGACGGCATGGCTCCAAAGCAGTTTCAGGGTCATGCCAGCTACGCTCTTACCAAAGAAGAGAAGGAAATCTTCTTCGAATGCCTACTCAGTATGAAGGTCGCGTCTGGCTTCTCGTCGAATATAAAGGGAATAATAAATATGGCAGAGAAAAAGTTCCAGAACCTAAAGTCTCATGACTGCCACGTGATTATGACGCAACTGCTTCCGGTTGCATTGAGGGGGCTTCTACCGGAAAACGTTCGATTAGCCATTGTGAAGCTATGTGCATTCCTCAATGCAATCTCTTAGAAGGTAATCAATCCAGAAATCCTACCAAGGTTAGAGAATGATTTGGTGCAATGTCTTGTTAGTTTCGAGTTGGTGTTCCCACTATCCTTCTTCAATATCATGACGCACGTCCTAGTTCACCAAATTGAATATAATGATAAAACACGCTAATATTAAACAGCAGAAAAAAGAATCACTGCAAAATCTATTTTTAAAGTAAAGTTATTCACAAACTAGTGATTCACACAAATTTCAAATAATTCGAATTTAAACTATTCAAATTTGAAAACTACTGCCACTAACAGAAAGTTTATAATTTTTTTGACCTAACACAAAAAGATTCACTCATTAACTCTAAATAAAGCAAAAAAAACTCAGAAACAAAAGAAAATAAATAAAACAGAAATTAAAAAAACTGAAAAGTAAAAAAAATGTCTACAATGGATCATCTCTTAGCCTTATCTTCAATAACTAGTTATTTCTAAAAACATGGTGAGACATATTGTGTAAGAGATCATGTCTTGTCTTCTCTTAAATAAGAGAAGACAAACCTTTTCTAACGAGTTCTCTCTTCTCCAGGCCCAGTAGGCCCAACAGGGCTGCACAGGTTCAATAGGCCCACATAGGCCTGCTTAGAGAGGAGCTCGACGGAGCAGCCGCAGCGGGGCTTATAAACCAGTGCGGCTGCCCTTCGCTGGGCGAGGTGGGACTAAACTTTCTGCACCGCGGCTGTGGCAGCACGAGACCTTTAGTCGCGGTTGGTAGCTGCAACCGCGACTAAAGGTAACCTTTAGTCGCGGTTGGTGCCACCAACCGCGACTAAAGGTCTGCGCTTCCCGCCGCTTCGCCTGGCGAAAAATACCTTTAGTCGCGGTTGGTGGCTCCAACCGCGACTAAAGGCTACCTTTAGTCGCGGTTGGAGCCACCAACCGCGACTAAAGGTCGTTGTATATAAGCGGCAGTTTGCAAAATTTCAGATCGTTCTCCATTCTCTCGACGACGCCGAACGAGGACGCCGCCAGGCTGCTGCGCAACGCCGCCGCCTCCCCCGACGCCGAAGATCGTCGCCGCCGCCGCCGACGCCGGCCGCCCGCGCCTCCTCCCCGACGCCGCACGCGCCTCCTCCCCGACGCCGCCCGCGCCTCCTCGCCGATCCCCGCCCGCGCCCGCCTGCCCCGACACGCGCGCCGTTGCGCCGCCCCTCTCCTCGACCTCGTGCGCCGTCGCCGTCGCCGTCGCAGTCGCCGTCGCCGACGACTCGCCTCGCCTCGCCGGCCGTCGCCCCTCTGTGAGCCCCTGCCGCCATGGCCGCCCCTCCCGTCGAGCCCGCACACACACATGCATATGAACACACACACACACACCCACACACACACACACACATTCTTATTTTCTGTTTTTCTGTTTTCTAGTTTTTTTATACTTTTAGTTATAGAAATGTTAGATGAAATGTTAGATATATAAATGTTAGATGAATGTTTTTTAGTTTTTTTATACTTTTAGTTATAGCTAGATAAATGTTAGATATAAAAAAGTATCTTCGTCATCAGATCAAAGGAAAGGAACCTTGGAAGTGATTCCAGGGTTTCCTACTGCGACTGATACGGAAGCCTCTACATGAGATGTATGGACTTCGGTCGAACTTGCAGCTGAACTACGTAGGAAAAACTCGTGCAAACCTCTCCGGTGCGCATACGAGATATTGTTGTTAGACAACAGTATACCTACGATACACAAGGAAGCGTTGATGGGCCCTGACTCCGAAATTGGCTAAATGCCAATACAATCCGAGATAGTTTCCATATAAGTGATTCAAGATTAAAATCTTGATACACCTTTCGGAAGACTTAGAGTCTAACGAATATTTATGGAACTAAAAACTGATACGGATAAAAATGTTTTATCCATAAAGCTCGACTTGTTGCAATAACAAGTTCAAGGAGTTGACTACGATGAGGTTGTTTCACCGTAGCGATGCTTAAAGTCTGTTTGGGTTGAACTAGCAATTAATACATATTTCAAACATGAGATATGAAACAAGGATGACGAAAGGATTTCCATCTGATGGAAATGAAACCAAGGACTTGCATGTGTTACAATCCAAGGTATTTTTTCAGTCCAGAGGATGCTAGTAAGTATGCAAACTTTAGAGATCCAGCGATGGACAGAAGAGAGCAAAATGGAGTTGGAATCTTCGTGTTTTGATGAAATGGTCAAAAGTGTTTTGACTTCATCAATGGGTAATAAAGATGCTTGTGATTCAAGAAAGTAAGTGGGAGCATAATAATATTTCTAAAAACCTTGTGTGCTTGACACATTGTTAACTAGAAATAAATTTCTTGACACGAATTAGGACTTCATTTGAAAATAGTTTTTGATGAAGTGCTTGGGCTAAATAGCCTTGCTATTAGGCATAATGATCTATGAAGATAGATTTGCCTAATGGGGCTAAGCAAAAAAAAAATACATATTGACAAGATGCTAAAACAATTTAGCACTAAAACCGCCAAGGAGTGATTCTTGCCGAAGTCACATGGAAAGAGTTTTGTAAGATTCGGTGTCCCAAAACACTGATGAGCAAAATACATGATGGAGATTCCACACACTCTTGTGTTTGAATTAATCATGTATTCCATGGTATGTAAAACAACCAGATATGTACGATACTCCCAAACTGTTGCGAGTATAGATACCAAAGTGATCAAAGTACTGATCAAAGGACAACAGTGAAATATGTCATTGAGTACTAAAGTAGCACTGATGACATGTTTTCTCGCAAGCGGAGATCATGAAGAGTTCGTTGTAAAAGGTTACATCGATACAATCTTCATCTATGCTCCATGCAATTTTCGATTTAAATTAAGGGTTTTGTGTAATACACAATATGGTGGCATGGTAGTTGGAAATTGTTCCAAACAGGTTACTGTGGCGAATTCTATAACAAAGGGTAAGTATGTTGACGCTTTGGAAGCGACAAAGAAGTTGTTGAATCATATAGTTCATTCATGAACTTAGTATGGTTCCAAAAAGGCTTTGGTCAATGGGACACTATTGCAGATAGTTGCTCCATAGCTCAGTCTGAGGAATCAGGTTTCGACCTATGATTCACACATATACAAAGCCAAGTCCACACAAAATATGAATTTTGTGAAAGCGTGAAAACGCGAGGATATGCAAAGGTACACACGGAGCTGAAGTTGTCAGATCCGTTGGACATCGGGCTATACCACAAGCGAAGCATATTTTACACCAATATGCCATAGGTGTAAAGTGCATTAGCATTGACTAGATTATTGACTCTAGTGCAAGTGGGAGTCTGTAGGAGATATGCCCAAGAGGCAATAATAAATGTTATTATTTATCCCCATGTTCCTAATTAAGTTTATATTCCATGCTATAACTGCAATGATTCTCGAGTCTGCAATATCCACGAGGCCCGGAGGGAAACTCATTTGCACGTGTGGTATAATAAACGGTAAAATGTATTCCTAGTCTTGCCTCTAAGACTGGCTCAAGTATTGCATGATGATCCTGTTTTCCTGATCATGGGCATGGCTATGCCGGCAATTTTGAGGGCGCAATGTTGGTGGAACACTTGTGTTGAATCAACCCGGATTGATGTTATGCTATGAGATACATTCGTCACAAATTAATGGTTAGTAACACAGAGATAGTTAATGTTTGCATAAATCCTTAGACCATGAGAGTATCGAGTTCCTTCGTGCTTGCTTCGTGAACTTTGGGGTTTGTTAAACGTCATCCGTTACTGGGTGGCTATTACGGCGGCTTATGGGTTCACGGAAAAGTATGACAAGTAACAAGATAGCTCAAGATTGGGATTTGCTCCTCTGACGATGGAGAGATATCTCTGGGCCCTCTCAGTGTTACAGTATCCATCATCGTCTGGCCAGACACTTTGTGATTTGATCACGGGGATGCCGGAACACGGAACGAGAAAAGAGAACAATACCGGTAACGAGGTAACTGGCATAGTGGACAAGGTGTTGATCCACAGGGATGTCAACATGTCTCACCTTGGGTATTTGTAACATATCGCGAAGCAACAGGAATAGCACACGGCAACTGGAGGTTCACTCGAATATTCATTCGTGTGGGTATAGGGGTCAATATGGGTGTCCACGGCTCCGATGTTGATCATTGATCGGAAGGGGTTCCGGGTCATGTCTATACTTCACCGAACCTATAGGGTCACACGCTTAAGGGTCATCTATCTGCTGAATACTAGACATGGAGCCTGAGAGAAAATCACCGAAAAAGTTTCGGACACCGGAAAAGTTTCGGACAGCGGGAAAGTTCCGCAAAGAGAACACCGGAACAGTTTCGGTAAAACTGAAAAGTTGTTTCAGGGGATACCATTAAGTCAAATTGGTTTCGGCACATGCCTGATAATTCTTGGAGGGTGCCAGAATCATTCTGGAAACTTCTGGGAATTTTTCGGAAGAAAAACCGGAAATATTCCGGAGCTGCCGGAACCGCTTCGGATGCTTTTCGCAGATGAAAATCACTAATCCGGAATTGTTTCGGAACGCATTGAAATTTATTTTAATGGGTACTGGAAATGTTCTAAGCCCACATAAATATTTTCTGTTCGAACGGACGCTGAAAAATGTCGTCGTGAATAGTGAAAGTGTTTTTTGGATATTTTTGGAAAACCACCTTTTGGGATATTTCCCAAAAGGCTTCTAGAAGGCCTTGGGGGCCAAGGAAGCCCCTCATGGGGGGCCCCCAAGGGGGTGGCCGTCCAAGGTGAGTGGAGCTCCACATGGCATCCCTTTTCCCTCTTATGCCCTTTGTGTATGACATAAAGTGGGGGCATTTTTGGGTTTTTGGAATGGCAACTCTACCCCTTGGTTTTACTATAAATAGGAGGTGAGGGGGCTGCCCAAACCTGATCCCTTCTCACATACACATGCCATTTGACTTGTGTGGCTTCTCTCTCCCTCCCCGCGAAATAGTTTCGTAGAGCCGAAAGGTTGTCTGGGTTCCGGCTGGAACTAGTTCTGGACGGCGAAGCCCTGCCGGATAGATGACACCGTATGTGTGCAAATCTGTAGAGAGATCGTAGTTTCGGTCTTAGTTCAAGAGTGCCTCCCGAAGGGCTGTCCGTGTGACCATCCGAGTTTTGAAGGTCTTCCCGAAGGGCTGTCCGAGTGACCGTCTGAGTTTCGGAGGTCCTCCCAAAGGGCTGTCCGCGACACCGTCCGGGGGACTGTCCGACCGCCTCCTGGAGGGCTGTCCGATGGGCAGATGAGGGTATACATCCTCGCGGTTGGGCGGTTGTAAATCCTAGCTGCGGGGATCTGCACCGCCGATCGTCATCGACTCTACTTCCGCTGCGCTACGAGTCGGTAACGATAAAGATCAAACCTTGTATGCATTTCATTTTTTTAAACTAATTTCAACTCCAAACTTTTTGTGTGTTCAGTATGCACCATTCGAAGCCACGTCATCAATTTTCAACCCTTTCTGACTTCATTTGCTATTTTTCATGCATTTACTGATTTTTTTGAGCTAAATGACCCTGAAATTGAAAAGCACTACAAATGAACTCTGAAAAGGTTGAAATTTGGCATGGTATCATCATTTCACCCACATAGCATGTGCTAAAAAGTTGAGAGGTTTACGGCAAAAACTGGATGCACTTCGTGTACAAAATGGACAATCTCTTTCGAAGTATCAGGGTTTCAGACGAAAACTCGTCTGTTACTAAGGCATTTCATTTTTTTAAACTTATTTCAACTCCAGACTTTTTTTGTGTTCAGTATGCACCATTTGAAGCCACGTCATCAATTTTCAACCCTTTCTGACTTCATTTGCTATTTTTCATGCATTTACTGATTTTTTTTGAGCAAAATGACCCTGAAATTGAAAAGCACTACAAATGAACTCTGAAAAGGTTGAAAGTTGGCATGGTATCATCATTTCACCCACATAGCATGTGCTAAATAGTTGAGAGGGTTACGGCAAAAACTGGATGCACTTCGTGTACAAAGTGGACAATCTCGTTCGAAGTATCAGGGTTTCAGACGAAAACTCGTCTGTTACTAAGGCATTTCATTTTTTTAATCTTATTTCAACTCCAGACTTTTTGTGTGTTCAGTATGCACCATTCGAAGCCACGTCATCAATTTTCAACCCTTTCTGACTTCATTTGCTATTTTTCATGCATTTACTGATTTTTTTGAGCTAAATGACCCTGAAATTGAAAAGCACTACAAATGAACTCTGAAAAGGTTGAAAGTTGGCATGGTATCATCATTTCACCCACATAGCATGTGCTAAAAAGTTGAGAGGGTTACAGCAAAAACTGGATGCACTTCGTGTACAAAATGGACAATCTCTTTCGAAGTATCAGGGTTTTAGACGAAAACTCGTCTGTTACTAAGGCATTTCATTTTTTTAAACTTATTTCAACTCTAGCCTTTTTGTGTGTTCATTATGCACCATTCGAAGCCACGTCATCAATTTTCAACCCTTTCTGACTTCATTTGCTATTTTTCATGCATTTACTGATTTTTTTTGAGCTAAATGACCCTGAAATTGAAAAGCACTACAAATGAACTCTGAAAAGGTTGAAAGTTGGCATGGTATCATCATTTCACCCACATAGCATGTGCTAAAAAGTTGAGAGGGTTACGGCAAAAACTGGATGTACTTCGTGTACAAAATGGACAATCTCTTTCGAAGTATCATGGTTTCAGACGAAAACTCGTCTGTTACTAAGGCATTTCATTTTTTTAAACTTATTTCAACTCGAGACTTTTTTGTGTGTTCAGTATGCACCATTCGAAGTCACGTTATCAATTTTCAACCCTTTCTGACTTCATTTGCTATTTTTCATGCATTTACTGATTTTTTTGAGCTAAATGACCCTGAAATTGAAAAGCACTACAAATGAACTCTGAAAAGGTTGAAAGTTGGCATGGTATCATCATTTCACCCACATAGCATGTGCTAAAAAGTTGAGAGGGTTACGGCAAAAACTGGATGCACTTCGTGTACAAAATGGACAATCTCTTTCGAAGTACCAGGCTTTCGGACGGAAACTCATCTGTTACAAAGGCATTTCATTTTTTAAATAACCTAAGAATTACCAAATTGAATATAATGATAAAAGACGCTAATATTAAACAGTAGAAAAAAGAATCACTGATAAATCTATTTTTAAAGTAAAGTTATTCACAAACTAGTGATTCACACAAATTTCAAATAATTCGAATTTAAACTATTCAAATTTGAAAAGTACTGGCACTAATAGAAAGTTTATAATTTTTGTGACCTAAAGAAAAAAGATTCACTCAGAAACTCTAAATATTTGGCTGTAAGTAGAAACAAAAGAAAATAAATATAGCAAAAAAACTGGAAAAAAAATAAAAAAAATGCCCGCCTATTGGGCCGCCACGGCCTGCATACGACTAGAAACCCAACCTCTAGTTGGGCCAGGATGCAGGCCCGCACGGCCCAATAGGACCCACAGGGCAGCACAGCTGGTTCGGTAGGCCCACAAAGGCCTGCTTAGAGAGGAGCTCGACACGGTAGCCGCGGCGGGGCTTATAAACCGCTGCGAGCTCCTCTCAACTAGCGAGGTGGGACTAAACATTCGACATGGGAAGCCAGGCCTTTAGTCCCGGTTGGTGGCTCCAACCAGGACTAAAGGTGACCCTTTAGTCCCGGTCCGTGCCACCAACCGGGACTAAAGGCCTGGGCTTCCTGCCCTTTCACCTGGTGAAATTCACCTTTAGTCCCGGTTGGAGCCTCCAACCGGGACTAAAGGTCTCTGCATATATAAGCCGCGCTTAGCAAAACTTTCAAACTTATCTGCATTTCCACCGACGACGCCGCGAGACCACGACGCCGCCAGGCTGCTCGCCGTCCGTCCGAGCCCGCTTCGGCGCCCAGCCCCTCGTAGACGCCTTCGCCCTGCATTGCCGCCGCCGCGCCCCTGCCCCGACGCCGCCGCGCCCCTGCCCCGACGCGCGCCGCCACTCCCCGCGCCCCTGCCCTGCCCCGACGCCGCCGCGCCCCTGCATTGCCGCCGCCGCCGGCCTGCAGGTACTCCCTCCTCCCTCCATCCCTCTCCTGTCAAGTTCCTGAATGCAAAGAATTTCGATGAGATCGATTTGGTTATACGAACATAAAATAGAAAATGAGCATATATGTAAAATTACATATTATTAGGAGATATGTTCATTAGTTTGTTCGATGGTGCTTTAGTGATGTATTTGGTTTAGTGATGTATATATTTGCAAACATATATATATTAATGTTGTGTTCAACATTAATGCTGAATTTTTGCAAACATATATTGTAGAAAGTGATTGCTTTAGTGATGTATTTGCGAACATATATTAAGAAACTTCTTTAGTGATGCCACGCAAACATATATTAAGAATGCTGAATTTTTGCATAGAAAAAAGTTGCATAGAAAAAAGCTGACCATGTATTAAAAATATTTTGATGTTGTATCTTAAAATTTGTAACGGGTTGACTTTCAGTCTGCCGGCGCTCCTTGAGTGACTTTCGGTCTGTTCAAGAAGGAAGGATGCCGACTGTTGTCGTGTGGGTCGCTTCCTTTCCTTCTTCTCGCGATATGCCTTGGTAATGCACGATCGTGATATGCCTTGGTAATGCACGAGAGAAGGAGGGGAAGCGACCATCACCGACGGTCGAAATATCTGTGAGGGAGTTGTCCACCATATATCAGAGAGGGAGTGCGCACCACATATACACCACGTGAGATGAGAGTGTAGCAAGGAAGACTCCATGGACCGAAAGTCAACCAGTGCTTAATAGTGATCTATGTGTTTAGTTTCCTGGTAATTGTCGTCGATCAATTTTTAATATTTGAATTATGAACATTGGAAATGTCGTCGTCTGACGACGATAGTATCCCCGAGTGCGATTACTGCACCGACGACGGGGGTATGTGCGACAGACGACCGCACCTAGATACCGGTACATGCTTCTCCCTCACGCTTAAGGAGGGCTTCAAAGTTTTTACGGTATGTAATTTTAGTATAGCACATGTTTCTTCTTAATTGAGCATGGCTTAAGTTTTTTGCTTTAAAGTGTAATTTCCATTTTTTATAATTCTACTAGTGCATACCCTGCTATGCAAGACCATATGTCCTTGACAAGCTAGCTTTCGAAGAGATGTACAAGGTGGACACGAAGATAGCTCACCTGAAAACGAAACATGGTTTCGATTTCGAGGTTAAGATCTTAAATGAAGTAGGTCACACTCATTTTGGATGTTCAAATTGGGAAAGATTATGCAAGGCATATGGATTTGAGGAGGATATGAAGATAACATTCGATCTTGGCAATCCTGAAGATGAAAACATTTGGCTTGATCCGAACATGATTCCGATTCTGCCTCCGTGTGAGTTTGTTAAACAAATTTGTTAAATGATCTATATTTCTTATCTAAAAATACTTGTTATTCATACCTACTGAACTTTTTTTTAATAAATGACAGCTTATTTTCTCTCTTCCAAAGAAACACAAAAGATAATAGACGACACCTACTACAGTCATGGCTCATAGCTAACTTGGGAGGAGAAGAATTATCTTATCTCCTTTGTTAATGATGTTCTGAACTTTAAGGTCATCTTTGGAGCTGGCCAAAATTTTAGTAGATACGTGCCACTAGTCCACTTGTTGTGTGTTGCTAACATTCGTGCAAGTATCATGGTAAGATTTTTACTATTGTGTCACTAGTTAGTCCATCTTTTTCATACATTCTTCTGAAGTAAACTACATTGCTAACTATATATGTTACTATTATGTTCTTCAATAGAAGCTCCCGGATGTGGTTGTGCCTCCGTTTATGGTTGACACGGGTGAGATGACAGTTGTTTGCGCGCGACCATGGTCGAAGGGTGTCAAATATGCATACTCAACTTCTAAAACAGATGGAGGCCTCAAAATCAAGGCTTGGAGAAAAATAGTGGCTGACCGAAGGCCACAAAATGGAGATAGATGGATCTCTATGCTCCATAACGGAGAAGGAGGGGCTTTTCTGTTTTATGCTATGCTACCCGAGAGAGAGTAGGTGCTTGTCATGTAGGATGGATAAAATTTACATAGTAGTGGTTAACTTATTATGATGATCATAATGGTGATTGTTAAATCACTAGCACTTACCTAGTAGTAGTTAACTTATGATGATCATAATGGTGAGATTGTTATATCACTAGCACTTACCTAGTAGTGGTTAACTATGATGATCTATATAATTAATGGTGAGATTGTATATATATATATGTGTGTGTGTGTGTGCACGTGTGTATGCATGGTCATACGAGAAATTCTATGATATATGATTAGTTCTACGAGAAACTCTATTATATATATGCATAACGTGTATAGCATGTAGTAGTGTAAAATATGTTTGAAATGAAAAAGAATTAAATAGAAAACACAAAATGAAAAGGAAAAATAAACAATATATAAACCCTAAACCCCTAAATCCCTTTTAGTCCCGGTTGGTGTTACCAACCGGGACTAAAGGTCCCCCAGCCGCCGGCGCCGGCTCGTGCCACGTGGTACTTTTAGTCCCGGTTGGTGTTACCAACCGGGACTAAAGGTCCCCCAGCCCCCAGCGCCGGCTCGTGCCACGTGGTGGGCCTTTGGTCCCGGTCCGTGTTGAACCGGGACTAAAGGGGGGGGGGCTTTAGTCCCCACCCTTTAGTGCCGGTTGTTGAACCGGGACTAAAGGCCCTTACGAACCGGGACTAAAGGCTGATTCTGCACTAGTAGCATAAACCGATTAGAGGCGTCTAACTTGGTTTTGCAGGAGGGTTTGCATGAGCATGCTATGTGGTATAGAAATTCTCATATTAATTTGATTATGTATGAGATGACTATATGATGTAAATTAACATGACCTGCGTGTCATGATTCGGCATGATGGCTGGAGCCATATGATTGTCACTTTAATGACCTACGTGTCAACCTTGAGTAATGCACTTATTTCATTAGCTATAGAGATAACAATATTATCTGATGCATCAACAAGGTGGTGGCAATCTTCGCGAAGGTGAACACCGACGCGAATGCCGAAGACGAAGAAATGAAAGACTTCTCCGTCAGAAAGGGCTATACCATATCATGCTATTATAAATTGCCCGAGATGTTTATCCCTTATGATGCACCCTTCTTGATTGCGCGGTAGTCGCTTTTATTAGGGTGATCTCTCACTTAAAATATCAAGTAGTTAGTGTTCTCCCAAGTGTAGCTTGTAGCACCGTCACAGCATGTATCCTTTCGGGGTGCCACATGCTACCATGGGCACGAACGACTGGAAAGTGTAAGGCGGGTGAGGTCAGACCTCACTGCAAGATCATTTGGTTGTCTTGACGTTCAGGCAAGAAAGTCCTGAGCTTGGAACACATGCATCGAAAGATGAACAAGAATCACATAAAGATGTGATTGGCAAGATGGCCTACCGGTTGAGATTTTCGTCATCTGTGATGCTACCATCGTGGCGAACAATCAAAACTCGGGTCTTGAATCACTCACAATCAATTATGAGAGATATTGATTTGAGTGGGAGCGCACTTTAGAATTAATTCTTTTAATTCTTAGTGCAATTTATTTTGAACACTGTCTAAGTGTGATTTGCATAATAGTTGTAGAATAATGGCTCGCGTTTCCACCTTCCCAATTAAAATTGAATAGCTGTTATATATCTGGTTAGAACTTTACGGTTGATAACGTAATGTGAGGATTGTCCTCAAGAGTGCCGAGAAGGACTTTGTCCTATCGCATGCTTTCGGTATTCTCCCACTAATGCTATGGATCATGTGACTCTCGTCCTTCGATCCAAAAGCTAGAATTCCGTTTCAGTCAAGTGCAATACGTTTGCTTCCATGAGACCCGAACTTCGAAAGTTTTGGGATAGTTATGTGATATTCATGGAACTGAAAATTAATTTTCAGATACAAACAAAAGCTGAAAGATATGAAATATCCAAAGCAATTTTTGTTTGCAAACTATTAGTAAAGGTGTTTACTATGCATTAGACTGATAAGAGAGGGATCCAGGAGAACGCCTGTCATGTAAATGAAGGTGAATAAAACAACAACTTAAGAGAAAGGAAGTGTCCGAAGGGTGTTAGTGAAACTTTCACGCCTAGGAAGTCCGGGGCTAAACGCCACTCTTAAGTTGGGTGCTTCTTCTAAGAGTAGGAGATATACTAAAAGTTAAACTGTTAGAAGTATAAAGGCAGAAAGAAAGAAGACTGGAATATCCAGCTCATGTATGAATGTCATACAAGTTTTTGATGTATAGAAGGCTAGTCAAAGATATAGTTCTTAGGAATTATGGTTAAACATGTTAATCACTAATTCCATTATGATGGATTTTGAAGTGGTCTGATTTTGAATCATCTGACACTTGCAACTTTCCTCCGAAAAGTGAAGTGACTGAAATACCGTTCACAGGCCATAAGGAACGAGCAACAAACTTATTGGTGATCATACATTTTGATGTGTGTAGTTCAATAAATGTTGTTGCAAGTAGTGGATTTATCTCTCTTCAGAAATGACACAAGTAGATATATGGATATTTACTTGATGAGACGCAAGTCTGGATCTTTTGAAATCATTCAAAAGTTTTTCAAAAATGAAGTAGAAGTTATTGTAACAAGAAAATTATGTTTCTACAATTCGATTGTAGAAAGGAATATTTGAGTTACAAGTTTAGCAAATGTCTGATGAGTTATGAAAGGGGTTTCATAACTTGCACCTCCCGGAACACCACTGCAAGTGGAAAGTCCGTGAAGATGTAATCGAACCATTTATGACATGGTAAGATCAAAGATGACATAAATAAATTTGCCATTATCCCTTTTAAAGAGTGATGCTTTGGAGACTGCGGCTTTTACACTGAAAAGAGCTCCATCAGGTCTGTTGAAATGACGCCATGGTATGGTACGCCCAACCATGTTATATCTTTTCTTAACATTTGGAATATGGGGCTTGTGTAAAAGGTTACAAACCTATTCCAAATCAGACAAGTGCTATTTTGTAGGTTATCCCAAGTCATTGGGTATTTCCCCACCACTATACCAAGGCAAAGGATTTTGCCACAAAATGGTATGCTTTTAATGAGAATAGTTCTTGCAAAAGGTGAGTGGGAGGACAGTGCAACTCGACGAGATAACCAGTATCTTCGTCATCAGATCAAAGGAAAGGAACCTTGGAAGTGATTCCAGGGTTTCCTACTGCGACTGATACGAAGCCTCTACATGAGATGTATGGACTTCGGTCGAACTTGGAGCTGAACCACGTAGGAAAAACTCGTGCAAACCTCTCAGGTGCGCATACGAGATATTGTTGTTAGACAACAGTATACCTACGATACACAAGGAAGCGTTGATGGGCCCTGACTCCGGAATTGGCTAAATGCCAATACAATCCGAGATAGTTTCCCTATAAGTGATTCAAGATTAAAATCTTGATACACCTTTCGGAAGACTTAGAGTCTAACGAATATTTATGGAACTAAAAACTGATACGGATAAAAATGTTTTATCCATAAAGCTCGACTTGTTGCAATAACAAGTTGAAGGAGTTGACTACGATGAGGTTGTTTCACCGTAGCGATGCTTAAAGTCTGTTCGGGTTGAACTAGCAATTAATACATATTTCAAACATGAGATACGAAACAAGGATGACGAAAGGATTTCCATCTGATGGAAATGAAACCAAGGACTTGCATGTGTTACAGTCCAAGGTATTTTTTCAGTCCAGAGGATGCTAGTAAGTATGCAAACTTCAGAGATCCAGCGATGGACAAAAGAGAGCAAAATGGAGTTGGAATCTTCGTGTTTTGATGAAATGGTCAAAAGGGTTTTGACTTCATTAATGGGTAACGAAGATACTTGTGATTCAAGAAAGTAAGTGGGAGCATAATAATATTTCTAAAAACCTTGTGTGCTTGACACATTGTTAACTAGAAATAAATTTCTTGACACAAATTAGGACTTCATTTGAAAATAGTTTTTGATGAAGTACTTGGGCTAAATAGCCTTGCTATTAGGCATAATGATCTATGAAGATAGATTTGGCTAATGGGGCTAAGCAAAACAAATACATATTAACAAGATGCTAAAACAATTTAGCACTAAAACCGCCAAGGAGTGATTCTTGCCGAAGTCACATGGAAAGAGTTTTGTAAGACTCGGTGTCACAAAACACTGATGAGCAAAATACATGATGGAGATTCCACACACTCTTGTGTTTGGATTAATCATGTATTCCGTGGTACGTAAAACAACCAGATATGTCCGATACTCCCAAACTGTTGCGAGTATAGATACCAAAGTGATCAAAGTACTGATCAAAGGACAACAGTGAAATATGTCATTGAGTACTAAAGTAGCACTTATGACATGTTTTCTCGCAAGCGGAGATCATGAAGAGTTCATTGTAAAAGGTTACATCGATACAGTCTTCATCTATGCTCCATGCGATTTTCGATTTAAATTAAGGGTTTTGTGTAATACACAATCTGGGCCCTCTCGGTGTTACGGTATCCATCATCGTCTGGCCAGACACTTTGTGATTTGATCACGGGGATGCCGGAACACGGAACGAGAAAAGAGAACAATACCGGTAACGATGTTGATCATTGATCGGAAGGGGTTCCGGGTCATGTCTATACTTCACTGAACCTATAGGGTCACACGCTTAAGGGTCATCTATCTGCTGAATACTAGACAAGGAGCCTGAGAGAAAATCACCGAAAAAGTTTTGGACACCGGAAAAGTTTCGGACAGCGGGAAAGTTCCGCAAAGAGAACACCAGAACAGTTTCGGTAAAACTGAAAAGTTGTTTCAGGGGATACCATTAAGTTAAATTGGTTTCGGCACATGCCTGATAATTCTTGGAGGGTGCCAGAATCATTCTGGAAACTTCTGGGACTTTTCCGGAAGAAAAACCGGAAATGTTCCGGAGCTGCCGGAACCGCTTCGGATGCTTTTCGCAGATGAAAATCACTAATCCGGAATTGTTCCGGAACGCATTGAAATTTATTTTAGTGGGTACTGGAAATGTTCTAAGCCCACATAAATATTTTCAGTTCGAACGGACGCTGAAAAATGTCGTCGTGAATAGTGAAAGTGCTTTTTGGATATTTTTGGAAAACCACCTTTTGGGATATTTTCCAAAAGGCTTCTAGAAGGCCTTGGGGGCCAAGGAAGCCCCTCATGGGGGGCCCCCAAGGGGGTGGCCGGCCAAGGTGAGTGGAGCTCCATGGAGCTCCACATGGCATCCCTTTTCCCTCTTATGCCCTTTGTGTATAACATAAAGTGGGGGCATTTTTGGGTTTTTGGAATGGCAACTCTACCCCTTGGTTTTCCTATAAATAGGAGGTGAGGGGGCTTCCCAAACCTGATCCCTTCTCACATACACATGCCATTTGACTTGTCTGGCTTCTCTCTCCCTCCCCGCGAAATAGTTTCGTAGAGCCGAAAGGCTGTCTGGGTTCCGGCAGGAACTAGTTCTGGACGGCGAAGCCCTGCCGGATAGATGACACCGTATGTGTGCAACTCTATAGAGAGATCGTAGTTTCGGTCTTAGTTCGAGAGTGCCTCCCGAAGGGCTGTCTGTGTGACCGTCCGAGTTTTGAAGGTCCTCCCGAAGGGCTGTCCGAGTGACCGTCCGAGTTTCAGAGGTCCTCCCGAAGGGCTGTCCGCGACACCATCCGGGGGACTGTCCGACCGCCTCCCGGAGGGCTGTCCGAGGGGAACATGAGGGTATACATCCTCGCGGTTGTGAGGTTGTAAATCCTAGCTGCGGGGATCTGCACCGCCGATCGTCATCGACTCTACTTCCGCTGCGCTACGAGTCGGTAACGATAAAGATCAAACCTTGTATGCAGTCTCCATAGTGGTCCTGGGCTGGTGCGTAGGTCGGAAAATTTTGTTTTCTGCTGCGTTACCCAAACAGATATTTCTTTAGTGAGAGGGGTGTGTTGTAGTGGGTTCAATCTTGCGGTGCTCTATATCCTAGTGACAGAAGGGGACAAGACACATATTTGTATTGTTGTCACTAAGGATAAAACGATGGGGTTAATTCATATTGATTGAGTTTTCTTTGTCTACATTATGTCATCATTCTCCAAGCATTACTCTGTTTGTCACGAAGTTAATACTTAGAGAGGCAAGCATAGAAGCGCTCTCGACGTGGAGTAATAGTAATAGGTGCAGGCAGGAGTCAGCCTATTTGCTTATGGATGTGATGCCTATATACACATGATCATTGCCGTGAATATTACATAACTATGAGCTTTTCTATCAATTGCCCAATAGTAATTTGTTTACCCACCATATGCCTACTACATGAGAGATGCCACTAGAGAACACTACGTCCCCCGGGTCTATTCACTTAAATATTTACAAAAGTTTTCAATACCTTTCTGCCATTTATTTGTTTTTATTTTATTTTGCAATTTAGTTTATTCAACAATCATCTACACACTTCATTTGCTTGCAAATAACGAGTCCAAAGGGATTGACAACCCTCTTGCCCGCGTTGGGTGCAAGTGGTTGCTTCTTTGTGTGCATTCACTAAAGACGGGGGTTGTGTGCTAATCCTATTGGTTCGATAAACCTTGGTTCTCACCGACGAATATACTTATCTATACTGTGCTGCATCACCTGTTCCTCTTCACGGATAACTGATGTCTACTACGCAACTTTATTCTTGTAGACTTTGTTGGGCCTCCAAGCGCAGAGTTTTGTAGGACAGTAGCAATTTTCCCTCAAGTGGATGACCTAAGGTTTATCAATCCGTGGGAGGTGTAGGATGAAGATGGTCTCTCTCAAACAACCCTGCAATCAAATACAAGAAATCTCTTGTGTCCCCAACACACCCAATACAATGGAAAATTGTATAGGTGCACTAGTTCGGCGAAGAGATGGTGATACAAGTGCAATATGGATGGTAGATATAAGTTTTTGTAATCTGAAAATATAAAAACGGCAAGGTAGCAAGTAACAAAAGTGAGCAAAAACGGTATTGCAATGCTTGAAAACAAGGCCTAGGGTTCATACTTTCACTAGTGCTAGTTCTCTCAACAATACTGACATAGTTGAATCATATGTAAATCCCTCACGTGCGACAAAGAGTTCACTCCAAAGTTACAAATAGCGGAGGACAAACGAAGAAATTATTGTAGGGTACGAAACCACCTCAAAGTTATCTTTTCCGATCAATCGTATGAGCTATCCCTATAAGTGTCACGAACAGCCCTAGAGTTCGTACTAAAATAACACCTTAATATACACATCAACCAAAACCCTAATGTCACCTAGATACTCCAATGTCACCACGAGTACCCATGGGCTTGATTATACGATATGCATCACACAATTTCATATTCATCAGGTTCAATCCAACACAAAGAACTTCAAAGAGTGCCCCAAAGTTTCTACCGAAGAGTCAAGACGAAAACATGTGCCAACCCCTATGCATAGATTCCCAAGGTCACGGAACCCGCAAGTTGATCACCAAAACATACATCAAGTGGATCAATAGAACATCCCATTGTCACCACGGATATCCCATCGCAAGACATACATCAAGTGTTCTCAAATCCTTTAAAGACTCAATCGGATAAGAAAACTTCAAAGGGAAAACTCAATTCATCACAAGAAGATAGAGAGGGGAAAACACCATATGATTCATCTATATTAATAAAGCTCGCGGTACATCAAGATCGTGTCATCTCAAGAACACGAGAGAGAGAGATCAAACACATAGCTACTGGTACATACCCTCAGCCCCGAGGGTGAACTACTCCCTCCTCGTCATGGAGACCGCCGGGATGATGAAGATGGCCTCTGGTGATGGGTTTCCCCCTCCGGCAGGGTGCCAGAACGGGCTCCCGATTGGTTTTTCGTGGCTGCAGAGGCTTGCGGCGGCGGAACTCCCGATCTAGGGTTCTTTTCGGAGGTTTGGGTATTTATAAGAATTTTTGGCGTCGGTCTCACGTCAAGGGGGGCCACGAGGCGACGACAAGCCAGGGGGGCGCCCCCTAGGCTTGTGGCTGCCTCGTGGCTCTTCTGGCCCAACTCCGATGCCCTGTGGGCTTATTCTGGTCCATAAAAAATCATCGTAAGTTTTTATTCCGTTTGGACTCCGATTGATATTCCTTTTCTGTAAACTTAAAAACAAAGAAAAAACAGAAACTGGCACTGGGCTCTAGGTTAGTAGGTTAGTCCCCAAAAAAGTATAAAATAGCATATTAATGCATATAAAACATCCAAAACCGATAATATAATAGCATGGAACAATAAAAAGTTATAGATACGTTGGAGACGTATCAAGCATCCCCAAGCTTAATTCCTGCTCGTCCTCGAGTAGGTAAATGATAAAAACAGAATTTTTTATGTGGAATGCTACCTAACATATTCATCCATGTAATTTTCTTTATTGTGGCATGCATATTCAGATCCATAAGATTCAAAACAAGAGTTTAATATTGACATAAAAACAATAATACTTCAAGCATACTAATAAAGCAATCATGTCTTCTCAAAATAACATGGCC
The DNA here is from genome assembly GCA_039707655.1 of Elymus sibiricus. Classification (NCBI taxonomy): domain Eukaryota; kingdom Viridiplantae; phylum Streptophyta; class Magnoliopsida; order Poales; family Poaceae; genus Elymus; species Elymus sibiricus. The sequence goes on from CM077667.1 coordinate 493,930,407, forward strand.
AACGAAAGTTATCCCTACAAAATCATATAGTCTGGCTATGCTCCATCTTCATCACACAAAGTATTAAATCATGCACAACCCCGGTTTTAGCCAAGCAATTGTTTCATACTTTAGTGTTCTCAAACTTTTTCAACTCTCACGCAATACATGAGCGTGAGCCATGGACATAACACTATAGGTGGAATAGAATATGGTGGTTGTGGAGAAGACAAAAAGAAGGAGATAGTCTCACATCAACTAGGCATATCAACGGGCTATGGAGGTGTCCATCAATAGATATCAATGTGAGTGAGTAGGGATTGCCATGCAACGGATGCACTAGAGCTATAAGTGTATGAAAGCTCAAAAAGAAACTAAGTGGGTGTGCATCCAACTCGCTTGCTCACGAAGACCTAGGGCAATTTGAGGAAGCCCATCATTGGAATATACAAGCCAAGTTCTATAATGAAAATTCCCACTAGTATATGAAAGTGTCAATATAGGAGACTCTCTATCATGAAGATCATGGTGCTACTTTGAAGCACAACTGTGGAAAAAGGATAGTAGCATTGCCCCTTCTCTCTTTTCTCTCATTATATTTTTTTTTGGTGGGCATCTTTGGCCTCTTTTTTTATTTGGGCTTCTTTGGCCTCTTTTATTTTTCATAAAGTCCGGAGACTCATCCCGACTTGTGGGGGAATCATAGTTTCCATCATCCTTTCCTCACATGGGACAATGCTCTAATAATGATGATCATCACACTTTTATTTACTTACAACTCAAGAATTACAACTCGATACTTAGAACAAAATATGACTCTATATGAATGCCTCCGGCGGTGTACCGGGATGTGCAATGACTCAAGAGTAACATGTATAAAAAATATGAACGGTGGCTTTGCCACAAATACGATGTCAACTGCATGATCATGCAAAGCAATATGACAATGATGATGCATGTCATAAACGGAACGGTGGAAGTTGCATGGGAATATATCTCGGAATGGCTATGGAAATGCCATAATAGGTAGGTATGGTGGCTGTTTTGAAGAAGGTGGGTTTAATGCACCGGCGAAAGTTGCGCGGTACTAGAGAGGCTAGCAAAGGTGGAAGGGTGAGAGTGCGTATAATCCATGGACTCAACATTAGTCATAAAAAACTCACATACTTATTGCAAAAGTCTATTAGTTATCAAAACAAAGTACTACACGCATGCTCCTAGGGGAAAGGTTGGTAGGAGTTAACCATCGCGCGCTCCCGACCCTCACACAAGGGATGACAATCAATAAACAAATCATGCTCCGACTTCGTTACATAACGGTTCACCATACGTGCATGCTACGGGAATCACAAACTTTTAGCACAAGTATTTCTACCAATCCACAATTACTCACTAGCATGACTCTAATATCACCATCTTTATATCTCAAAACTATATGCAAGGAATCAAACTTCTCATAGTATTCAATGCACTTTATATGAAAGTTTTTATTATATCCCTCTTGGATGCCCATTATATTAGGACTAAATTCATAACCTAAACCAATTACCATGCTGTTTAAAAACTCTCAAAATAATATAAGTGAAGCATGAGAGTTCAACAATTTCTATAAAATAAAACCACCGCCGTGCTCTAAAAAGATATAAGTGAAGTACTAGAGCAGATTGACAAACTACTCCAAAAAGATATAAGTGAAGATCAATGAGTAGTCAAACAATTAAGTAGCTATATGAGGACTCTCTCTCAATAAAGATTTTCAGATCTGAGTATTTTATTCAAACAGCGAGCAAAAGAAAAATAGCACTGCAAGAATAGCACATATCATGTGGACAAATTAAAATTTATGCTCAACATAGGCTAACCGATAATTGTTGATGAAGAGAGGTGGGATGCGTAGCATCCCAAGCTTAGATGCTTGAGACTTCTTGAAATATTTACTTGGGGTGCCTTGGGAATCCCCAAGCTTGAGCTTTTATATCTCATATCATGGTTTCACCTATTCTCAAAACTTCATCCACACAAAACTCAACAAGAACTCGTGAGATAGGTTAGTATACATAAGAATAAATCAACACTTCATGTACTGCCAAGACAAGTTGCACAATAATTTTCAAACATTAGGTATTGTATACTATCATTTCCATAATTTATATCTACCAATATAGGCTATGGAAACTATAGGATAAGTAGATAACAAAACTATGACAACAATCTGTCTAATCAGAACAGTCTGTAGCAATTTATTAAACCAGTGTACTTCTGCAACTCAAAAAATTATGAAACTTTAGGAAATACTAAATAATTTATATGACAATACTTTGTAAAAATTTCAGAAACATTCCACGTTCCAGTAAAATATGAAAATTCAAACACTACAGCAAAACTTTCTGTTTTTACACAGCACACATCAAAACATGCAATGCAAGCATCCTAAGGCAATTCTTGGAACTTTTTATTGAAAAAAAAGATTATAAATAACACCTAACAGAGAACACCAAAATAAAATGACGCTCCAAGCAAAACTCATATTATGTGACGAATAAAAATATAGCTCCAAGTAAGATATACCGATAGTGTTGAAGACGAAAGAGGGGATGCCTTCCGGGGCATCCCCAAGCTTAGGCGCTTGAGTCTTCCTTGGATATTAGCTTGGGGGTGCATTTGGCATCCCCAAGCTTAGGTTATTGTCACTCCTTATTCTCCTCATATCGGTGTCTCACCCAAAACTTAAAAACTTCAATCACACAAAACTTAACGGAACTTCGTGAGATGGGTTAGTATAATAAAGATAGATCATTCACTTAGGTACTGTCAAGACAAGATTCAGAATTGTTCCCACATTATACCTACTGTATTCTACCATTACCATAATTTATACCGCTAAATATAAGCTATGGAAACACTAAAACAAGCAAACTATGCATGCAAAACAGAATCTATCAAAAAACAGAATAGTCTGTGAAGATATGTAGTGTAACCATACTTCCCTGTCTCTTAAAATTCTGAAAAATTAGGAAAACCTTAAGAATTTGTAGATCAAGACTGTGTAAAAATTTCAGATCATTATCACGCTCCAGTAAAAAATGAAAATTCCTGTACTGGAGTCAAAAGTTTGTGTTTTGGTTGAGCATCAGTTCTACTCATCTTGTGAGTCATCCCAAAGGCTTTACTTGGCACTTTATCTATTATTATCTACTAAAAGGAAAATACGAAAATAAAATGCTAGAAAATCCCACGTTAATTAGAAAATACCAACCTTTGATTTTGTGGACCTTTTAAAATTAAGAAACCATATCCGTTGGATCTACTTAACATACCTCCTCACATAAAAAAAATAGAATCCTGCCCTATACCTCCACGAGGTCAATTAGAAAATATCAAACTTTGATTTTGTGGACCTTTCAAAATTAAGAAACCATATCTGTTGTATTAACGTACCCCCTTCACATTAAAAAAATTCCTGCACACTACCTCCAAAACCGCCGCCGTCCTCTCTGTTTGCCAAATACTAACAAATAGCCTCCGTCCTCACGTCATCCTCCCTTTGCTGCACCTATACGCACCCGCACTAGCTACTTCTCATGTTGTTTCACCCTCGCATACACTAGCCAGCGTTTGAAACAAGAATTAGCCCTGGCTGGGATAAGTAGCTAGCCACATCGTAGGAAGTGGCCAAGGTTACCTCCATATGTGCAAGTATGCTTCTCGAACAGACTACGTTGCGGCCGGTGCGTCTGTACGTACGGCCCATGTGCCGACCTCCTGTCGCGTTCGCACCACACGTCGGTCCTATAAGAGTATTTTCCATGTACATACGTGCCGGTTTGAAACAAATTTCTATCCGGCGACAGGCAAATTCTTACTGGAGCTGCCTCAGGTACTCATAGTCATAGCATGGAGATCGATCTAGCCACCAGATGAATAGGTAGACACCTATGTACACAGCTTCTGCAGCGTCGCGTAAATACGTCTTGCTGCTGGCGTTTGAATTATGGTAGTTGCCGTTGTCATTGGGACGCTGAAGAGAAAGAAACTATAGCTAAGAGAGGCACCGTCAGCCAGGATCAGACACATATGTGATGGCAAATAATACGGAAGAACATGTTGTATAGTCCTGGATATTCCTCTGGCCTCTGCTCGATGCGCTGGAGCAGTCGCCGTTTGGTGGGATATGGTAACGAGCTGGATGCGCATGCGGCAACCAGCTGGGTGCATGCCTGCAACTTGCATGCATAGGCGCTGACCTAAACAAAAGAAACTCGAGGACAAGCAAAACAAAAGGTGCATATTAACCACAATCATAGTCAGTAAACATGTTACTCTTACAATGCTTGTATTAATTAATTAAACAGTTTTCACAATATACTAAAATAAGAAATTGGGCAATTCTAATTGCACCACACTTTCATGTAGATGATATATTAAGTGAAGTGTTTATCACCTCAGTCGTAAGTATTCCAGTTCTGCTAATCCATGGTTGTTGATACGCCCGGAAAAACACAACAATTTTATTTGATAATAGCCTTTCGCCATTAAACTTGCTTAAAATTACTGACCTATGTCATGATGTTCAGCACATTAGCAGTGATGGTAACACGATTTACCATTTTAGTAGGAGGGAGCCGGATAGTTCTTTTCCTCTATTGAATCCTTCAATGCTCTATTTGCATTGGTTTGGAAATTTGAGAAGCAAGATCTGTCTATACATTATCGCAAAAAAAAAAAGAGATCTGTTTATACATGAAACGTAGTTGATTAAATTTATAGACTGATTTGGTTGTTCATTGGACTGCTGCTAGCTTATTGGAGGTGCTCGCCTTCTATTTGATGTAATGTTTTAGCAAAACACCTATGCATGATCATTTTTTTTGGGTCTGTTTGTGGACACATACTACTGAAAGGGATATCCTGATACAAAATTGAACAACATGTCCTACAAGGTTAATCTAAAAAAACATATCCTATAATGTAATGGTAAAAGGCCTAAAAATTCAGTAAGGGTTGACATTTATGATTTATCCCGTTGAATTTCATATATATTTTTTCCTTTTTCATCGGGGGAAAATACCAATTCAGATATAATTGCACTCATGACATGTGTGGGCCGTCCATATGTGCATTTTCCGGGCAAGTTCATGGTTGATTGACAGGCCTAATCGTACTTTATGTGAGTGCATATAACACCCATTATCTAATATTTTAGTCATATGGGTCCACATAACAGAAAGGTACCGTGACGTATCATTTTAATTTTTCATTTCTATGGCAAGATCTATAAAACATCACCGTACAGTTCTCTAAAATCAAGAATATGAATAGGATGAAAATACAAGATAATGATAAAGAACATAAAATGGTTTAAATGTTAAAAGTAAGATTCTAATTGAAATATCATCTAGAAAGGAAACATCTTTGGTCGATTAGCCTATTTTATTGAATTAGCATCGATGAATCCAAAGTTCCAAACTCATATATGTATAGTTTATGATCATGTAGATGCATGCAGACATGTTAGATAAGTACCGAGGAGTGCTTGAAGGGATGGAAGAATGATTTGATTCTCCTCCATGATACGTGATGAAGAGCAACAACCAGTGTCGATATGTAATATATATTGTTTTTGGAGGCTCAACTTTTACACATGTCCTTTTTTAAAAGAAGTGTGTGTAACTGTTTATTGGCTTCTCATTGTGTGTGTTATGTTGTTGGTAGTACACAATATCATGATGACATAACATTCATTGTGAGGTCTAGATGGTCTCACCCTTAAGTAAATAGTGAATACATGTACAATTGATAGTTATTTAAGGCAAGTAAGAACCCTGGGTTGTGGTTTGTGAATTTAGTTGAAATTCTCATTTGTTTCAATGTACTCCCTCGACCCGTCCCAAAATAAGTGAAGATGAAGAGCAACAACCAGTGCTCACTTTGGTACGAGTCAGCAATACTATGTCTTCAACAGCTTATTTTCTTACATTTGGTATGTACTTTCCTTATATGGAGGGATTGATATACATTAAATGTCAGCCGATGACAAAATGTATCTAGCAAGCAAGAAACTAAAAGGGACTGCTAAGCATCAAAGCTTTGTGTCTACAAAACCAGAAACTATAAGAAGCAGTGGTAAGCATCACTCCAATGTTTGTGCTAAATGTATGCTTACGAATGAAGTGCTGATGCATTCTATTCTAATTGTTAAGTTAGTTTTCATTTCGTTTTTTCTCTCTACTCAATGGCTTTGATATTTTTACGTCTTTGTATGTGGAAGTTGTCCATATGGATGTTCCATAAATAACAAATTATATGCATTGGGTTTGACTGCATTTTGACGATTTAGGTTATACATCTTACGCATGTTCCTATCTATAAAAGAAAAACACAAAACGTAAAATATTAGTTAGAATGCAAGTCCATATAGTGTGTTACTAAATCTTTATTTCACTGGTAAACCTGTAGGAGATATGCCCTAGAGGCAGTAATATCAGTTACTTTTGTATCTCAGAGTTTGTAATGAATGTTTATGATCCATGCTATAACTGCAATGATTCTCGAGTCTGCAATAACCACGAGGCTTGGAGGGAAACTCATGTGCACGTGTGGTATAATAAACGGTAAATTGTATTCCTAGTCTTGCCTCTAAGACTGGCTCAAGTATTGCATGATGATCCTGTTTTCCTGATCATGGGCATGGCTATGCCGGCAATTTTGAGGGCACGATGTTGGTAGAACACTTGTGTTGAATCGACCCAAATTGATGTTATACTATGAGATATATTCGTCACAAGTTAATGGTTAAAATAACACAGAGATGGTTAACGTTTGCATTATTCCTTAGACCATGAGAGTATCGAGTTTCTTCATGCTTGCTTCATGAACTTTGGGGGTTTGTTAAACGTCATCCGTAAATGGGTGGCTATTACGGCGGCTTACGGGTTCATGGAAAAGTATGTCAAGTAACTTGATGGCTCAAGATTGGGATTTGCTCCTCCGACGATGGAGAGATATCTCTGGGCCCTCTCGGTGTTACGGTATCCATCATCGTCTGGCCAGACACTTTGTGATTTGATCACGGGGATGCCGGAACACGGGAACGAGAAAAGAGAACAATACCGGCAACGAGGTAACTGGCATTGTGGACAAGTTGTTGATCCACGAGGATGCCTACATGTCTCACCTCGGGTAATTGTAACATATCGCGAAGCAACAGGAATAGCACACGGCAACTGGAGGTTCACTCGAATATTTATTCGTGTGGGTATAGGGATCGATATGGGTGTCCACGGCTCCGATGTTGATCATTGATCGGAAGGGGTTCCGAGTCATGTCTATACTTCACCGAACCTATAGGGTCACACGCTTAAGGGTCATCTATCTGTTGAATACTAGACAGGGAGTCTGAGAGAAAAACACCGGAAAAGTTTCGGACAGCGGAAAAGTTCCGCAGAGAGAGGTCACCGGATGAGTTTCGGTGAAACTGGAAAATTTGTTTCAGGGGATACCATAAAGTCAAATTGGTCTTGGCACATGCCTGATAATTCTTGGAGGGTGCCAGAATCGTTCTGGAAACTTTTTGGAATTTTCTGGAATGAAAACCGGAAATGTTCCGGAGCTGCCGAAACCGCTTCAGATGCTTTTCGCAGATGAAATCACTAATCCGAAATTGTTCCGGCTCGCATTGAAAATTATTTTGGTGGGTACTAGAAATGTTCTAAGCCCACATGAATATTTTCAGTTCGATCAGACGCTGAAAAATGTCGTCGTGAATAGTGAAAGTGCGTTTTGGACTACTTTATGGAAAGCCACCTTTTGGGGCTTTGCTCCAAAAGATCTTGGGGATGACATGGATGGATTGGGGCCAATTTTGGGGCCCCACATGGGGGTGTGGCCGGCCACATGGTGGACTCCTTCATGGAGTCCCTCTTGTTCCTTGGTTTCACTTTTATGCCCTTGTGGAAGGACTTCATTCATGTGCATTTTGGGTTTTATTGTAAAACTACCCTACCCCTTGGTTTTACTATAAATAGGAGGTGAGTGGGCTGCCATCTCTCACATCCTTTGCTCTCATACACATGCTTTGCTTTGCAAGCTCTCTCTTCTCCCTCACACGAAAAGAGTTTTTCGTAGAGCCGAAAGGCTGTCTGGGTTCCGGCAGGAACTAGTTCTGGACGGCGAAGCCCTGCCGGATAGATGACACCGTATGTGTGCAACCCCGTAGAGAGGTCGTAGTTTCGATCTTTTGCCCGAGGGGCTGTTCGAGGGTCCTCCCGGAGGGCTGTCCGAGTTTCCGTTCGAGTTTCGAGGGTCCTCCCGAAGGGCTGTCCGTGACATCGTCCGAGGGACTGTCCGACCGCCTCCCGAAGGGCTGTCCGACGAGGGAGTACATTCTCGCGGTTGGGAGGTTGTAAAATCCTAGCTGCGGGAATCTGCACCAACGATCTCCACCGACTCTTCATCCGCTGCGCTACGAGTCGGTACGGATCAGATCAAACCTTGTATGCAATCTCCATAGTGATCCTGGGCGTGCTCGCTATACCGAAATTTTTTGTTTTCTGTCGCGTTCACCAACAAAACCTTCAAATGGCCAACATGCTGCCATGGAAGTGAGTTATTTCCACACGTGTGCTTTATGGTTGTTGATGCAACTACTTTGCTGGGCATGATCTTGCATGCATGTATAAGGTTTTTTTGGGTATAAGATACTATTTTGTATTTACTATATCGTCAATATGAGTTCTCTAATTAGGAGTACGAAAAAATCGTATCAACCTTGGTTAACAATATAATAACCAAATATATATATATTTATACGATTTAGCAACGTTCAAAAGTTGAAATTACTATCTTTGTGTTTTTCACCACCATCTTTAATTTTTATGCCATAAATACCTACATATTTTATGATTCATATACGTACCAGTATCTTTGGTTTATGCATTGCATGGAAATCCGAAATATCAATGAAATGGGCATTTTATTGCATACTTTCTTTTGCCTATGTATAAATTCACATAAAATTGTCATGATTGCCAGTATCACGTGCTATTCTACTGAACAATGTCGGCTTTATGGTCATGCCTGATACATGGTCTGAACGGCAAGTTGTTGTTACAAGGAACAATACTGCAAGAAGGCTCTCTTTCCATATATGATTGAAATAAAAGGCACAAAACATGATTACTACAGTAGCTTAATCATGTGAACACACAAAACAGAAAGTAAAAGTGTTGGGTTGTCTCCCAACAAACGCTTTTCTTTAATGCCTTTTTAGCTAGGCATGATGATTTCAATGATGCTCACATAAAAGATAAGAATTGAAACATAACAGGAGCATCATGAAGCATATGACTAGCACATTTAAGTCTAACTCACTTCCTATGCATAGGAATTTTGTGAGCAAACAATTTATGGGAACAAGAATCAACTAGCATAGGAAGGCAAAACAAGCATGACTTCAAAACTTTCAACACATAGAGAGGAAACTTGATATTATTGCAATTCCTACAAGCATATGTTCCTCCCTCATAATAATTTTCAGTAGCATCATGAAGGAATTTCACAACACAACTATCACATAAAGCATTATCTTCATGATCCACAAGCATAGAAAATTTGTCACTCTCCACATAAGCAATTTTCTTCTCATTCATAATAGTGGGAGCAAACTCAACAAAATAACTATCATGAGATACTTGATTGACATAACCACTTTCAATATTAAAATCATGATGACAAGTTTCATGGTTACTATCACTCTTTATAGCATACATGTCATCATCATAATCATCATAGATAGTAGGCATGTCATTATCATAACAAATTTGCTCATCAAAACTTGGGGGACTAAAAATATCATCTTCATCAAACATAGCATCCCCAAGCTTGTGGGTTTGCATATCATTAGCATCATGGATATTCAGAGAATTCATACTAGCAATATTGCAATCATGCACATCATTCAAGGAATTAAGTATTTTCATAAATTCTTCCTCTACTAATTGAGCACAATTTTCCAAACCATCATTTTCACGAAATATATTAAAAAGACGAACCAATTGATGCAACCTAAAGTCCATTTTTTTTGTAGTTTTCTTTCATAAAACCAAACTAGTGAAAAACAAGAAACTAAAAGATTTAATTGCAAGATCTAAAGATATACCTTCAAGCACTCACCTCCCCGGCAACAGCGCCAGAAAAGAGCTTGATGTCTACTACGCAACTTTATTCTTGTAGACTTTGTTGGGCCTCCAAGCGCAGAGTTTTGTAGGACAGTAGCAATTTTCCCTCAAGTGGATGACCTAAGGTTTATCAATCCGTGGGAGGTGTAGGATGACGATGGTCTCTCTCAAACAACCCTGCAATCAAATACAAGAAATCTCTTGTGTCCCCAACACACCCAATACAATGGCAAATTGTATAGGTGCACTAGTTCGGCGAAGAGATGGTGATACAAGTGCAATATGGATGGTAGATATAAGTTTTTGTAATCTGAAAATATAAAAACAGCAAGGTAGCAAGTAACAAAAGTGAGCAAAAACGGTATTGCAATGCTTGAAAACAAGGCCTAGGGTTCATACTTTCACTAGTGCTAGTTCTCTCAACAATACTGACATAGTTGAATCATATGTAAATCCCTCACGTGCGACAAAGAGTTCACTCCAAAGTCACAAATAGCGGAGAACAAACGAAGAAATTATTGTAGGGTACGAAACCACCTCAAAGTTATCTTTTCCGATCAATCGTATGAGCTATCCCTATAAGTGTCACGAACAGCCCTAGGGTTCGTACTAAAATAACACCTTAAGATACACATCAACCAAAACCCTAATGTCACCTAGATACTCCAATGTCACCACGAGTACCCATGGGCATGATTATACGATATGCATCACACAATTTCAGATTCATCAGGTTCAATCCAACACAAAGAACTTCAAAGAGTGCCCCAAAGTTTCTACCGGAGAGTCAAGACGAAAACATGTGCCAACCCCTATGCATAGATTCCCAAGGTCACGGAACCCGCAAGTTGATCACCAAAACATACATCAAGTGGATCAATAGAACATCCCATTGTCACCACGGATATCCCATCGCAAGACATACATCAAGTGTTCTCAAATCCTTTAAAGACTCAATCCGATAAGAAAACTTCAAAGGGAAAACTCAATTCATCACAAGAAGATAGAGAGGGGAAAACTCCATATGATTCATCTATATTAATAAAGCTCGCGGTACATCAAGATCGTGTCATCTCAAGAACACGAGAGAGAGAGAGAGATCAAACACATAGCTACTGGTACATACCCTCAGCCCCGAGGGTGAACTATTCCCTCCTCATCATGGAGACCGCCGGGATGATGAAGATGGCCTCCGGTATGGTTTCCCCCTCCGGCAGGGTGCCAAAACGGGCTCCCGATTGGTTTTTCGTGGCTACAGAGGCTTGTGGCGGCGGAACTCCCGATCTAGGGTTCATTTCGGAGGTTTGGGTATTTATAAGAATTTCTGGCGTCGGTATCACGTCAAGGGGGGCCACGAGGTGACGACATGCCAGGGGGGCGCGCCCTCGGGGGGGGGGGGCGCCCCCTAGGCTAGTGGCTGCCTCGTGGCTCTTCTGGCCCAACTCCGATGCCCTGTGGGCTTCTTCTGGTCCATAAAAAATCATCGTAAGTTTTTATTCCGTTTGGACTCCGTTTGATATTCCTTTTTTGTAAAACTTAAAAACAAGGAAAAAACAGAAACTGGCACAGGGCTCTAGGTTAGTAGGTTAGTCGCAAAAAATAGTATAAAATAGCATATTAATGCATATAAAACATCCAAAACCGATAATATAATAGCATGGAACAATCAAAAATTATAGATACGTTGGAGACGTATCAATAACCCAACGCAGATCAGAAGTATCAGCCTTCAGATTGGATCTCCCTCAAAACAGAAGCTTGCGGCGATGGAAAAATTCGGATATAAATATCTCATAAGGTTTATCTATTTATAGGAATTTAAGGCGCTGGTACGGACGAAAGGCGGTAAGTGTGGGGCCCACACAGCCTAGAGGCCTGCCCTAGGACCTAGTCGCGCCACCTGGTCGTGTGGGGCCCTCTTGGCTCCTCTCTTCCTCCCTTGATGCTTCCTGGAATCTTCGTGTCCCAAAAAAATCACTAGGATTTTTTGACCTTCCTAGATATGTATTTTCTGTAAAATCAAAAACATGCAGAAAACAACAAGTGACATTGGACACTTGATTAATAGGTTAGTCTAGAAAAATAATATAAAATGTTATAAAAAGTATACAAAAGATATATTCTAATAACATGAAACAATAAAAAAATATAAATACATATGGGTGCGCTGATCGAGCCCCATAAGAAGAACTACAAAATACAAGGACTACTGCGTTAGTTCAGATTCGAGATTATGTTCCGTGCCGAGGTGTGATGAAATTACAAGTGCCTTCACTCAAGAATATTTTCCGTACCCATGCATGATGAATTCCCAAGTGGATTCATTCGAGTAGAGCACGAAGAAATTATGAGTGGAATCACTCGAGCAGATGTTGCGTGTACCGACTCAAAGAAGTTTTGAGTGGATTCAGTCGAGTAGATGTTCTGTTCCCATCCATGACGAAATTCTGACTAGATTCACTCGAGTAGACATCATGTGCTCAGACAGGCAGAAAGTTTGAGTGGATTTACTTGAGAAGATGTTACGTGTCTAGGCATGCGAAATTTTCGAGTGGATTCACTCGCGCAAATGTTCCATGCCTAGCCATGATGAAAGTCCAAGTGGATTCATTCGAGTGGACATTTCGTGTCTAGACAAGATGAAATTCTGAGTGTATTCACTCAAGGAGACGTTCTGTGTCTAGACACGACAAAATTCCGAGCATTTACACTTGAGCAGACGTTCTGTGCCCATGCACGATAAATTTTTGAATGGATTCAGCCGAGAAGATGGTCTGTGTCCATGCATGATGAAATTCTGAGTGGATTCACTCCAGCAGACGTTTCATTCCTAGGCACGAAAAATTTCCTAGTGGCTTCACTCGAGCAGATATTCCATGCTCAGGCACGACAAAAATCTGAGTGGCTTCACTTGAGTAGATGTTTCGTGCCTAGGCACGAAGAAACTCTGAGTGACCAGTCACTCGGTGCAGACCTGCTCTACACTTTGGGTGCTGATAATCCATCTCAATGAGGTTGTCGGATTCCTGAGTGAAACCCTTAACAAGGAGAAAATTTGGAATCCTCTATGGCATGGGTTGGACTCCAAATCAAGAGACAAATACTAAATTTCGTAGGATTGAATCTGACTTTGATGATCGAATGACGTTACCCGGGGATAGTGACTAGCATCTCTCCATGAGAGTTAGATCAGGCATTAGCGTCTTCACTCGGATTTCATGATACACCCTCAGCCGGGACGCTTGCCAGCCTCTTCCAAGGGATGATCGAGTATGACTGATTTTTTCCCCATAACTTATTTAAACTAACCCTTTCACAGTTTTTGCTCTTTGGAGTCCTTGAGCGTCTCTTCACGAGCAAGTGTGCAACATCTCGAGTCTGAAGTCCGGACATAATCTACTTCCATTGAGGGTTCATACTATTTTCATTTCGAGACCCTCCCAGACTCGAGGGCTAGTGACGAGGGAATTCCCCACTAGACAGGCTCAAGACGGCATAAGGCCTAACTAAGAGGTCCATGGAGACCTAGGCTCATGAATGCAAAGCACCAGATAAACACCAGCAACACGTGGTAGCGGCCTAGTCGGAGTGGACACCAGTTGTGGGATCTATATGAGTCACTTTGCCCATTAGTTGGGATGTAACCAGTTGGATTAGCAGTCCAATGGACAAGAGTATTCAAAGAGGAGTTGCACACGGGGCTTCACTATGCAATAAATGCCAAGCATTACCACCAGCCGCTTCCCTAACTGCTTAAGGGGTTCGTTTTCACTCATGATAGGCACGAAACTGTCGGTATTCAATATGTCGTTTGGTAGCACTTATGACCACCCAATAGACCCAAGTGCATGGCGGGCTCTATATAAGCCTGCCCGGGGTTCTGAGTTGAGGGTTCGGAAATCTGTAATATGAACCTCGTATGCAAGAACAACTCCTAAAGAGACATTACTAGGGCTTTTTACCTCTACCGGCGAGGGGCCTGAGCCTGTATACAATCTTGTGTCACCCATTTGCGTCTTGGTAGATCAAGCTCAATTCATACACCCCTCTTACGGCCAGATTTAGCACCATGGCAATCACCCCAAAACCTTGGAAAATTCATGGTCCTTTGTGCACTACCTTTTTCCAATCTCCGAAGCAAAACATTGGAAGATAAATAGGTTCTCACCAGCTTCATGGAATTTCGGTGTTTGTGCCAAACCCCACACGAACTTCATTGTGTCAAAAAACACAGATGAACTAAGAGATCTTGCCGTGTTACCCTGGTCATTGCCATCCATCTAGCTTTTAAGTCAAACTTCTTCGCTTCCTCTTTCCTGATTACCACGTTATCCAGTTCATCGTCCAGAAGTTCCATGCTCATTAGCATCTCCTCTAGATCAACCTCTGTGTTCTTCCCTGTCGCCGATGAAGAGCTTGCTGCCGATATGGCTCGGGTTTATCGCCCCAGCCTTTAATGGACACGAGATAGGACTCCCTCGTTGTCCTAGGAAGGCGTTAATTCGATATTGATCACGAGCGCCCAAGAAACTCAAGTCGACGTTGAAGATTGCCGACCGAAAGATGGAACCCAAAATAAACTAGAGGGTAGTTCATAGGTGCACACTTTATCTTGGCGGTTTGTTTTTTCTTTGAGTCGTTATGGTCCGCGTATTGCATGATGTATATAGAAGTGTATTGTCTAGCATCCTATTCCGAGCGTGGATCAGGGGATAGCGATCAAACATGCACCCTTGCCCGCTGATACGTCTCCAACATATCGATAATTTATGAAGTATTCATGCCATATTCACCTATGTTTACAATACTTTTATATGGTTTTGATACACTTTATATGATTTATTTAGAACTAACCCGGACTGACGCTGTTTTCAGCAGAATTACCGTGGTGTTGTTTTTGTGTAGAAAATGAAAGTTCTCAGAATCGCCCGAAACTTTTTGTGATTTTTTCTGGACCAAATAAGCAATATTGGAGCGAAGAACCACCGGAGAAGAGCCACGAGGTGGGCACAACCCACCAGGGTGCGCTAGAGGGCCCAGGCGTGCCCTGGTGTATCGTGCCCTCCTCGTGGCCCATCTTGGCGTGAAACCGACGCCCAAAAATTCTATAAATATAGAAACCATCAGAAATAACCCTAGAATTTTCGCTCCGCCGCCGCAACTCTCTGTATCGACGAAAAACCAATCTGGAGACGTTCCAGTACCCTGCCGGAGAGGGGAATCCATCTCCGGTGGCCATCTTCATCATCCCGGTGGAGGCCATGACGAGGAGGGAGTAGTCCACCCTCGGGGCTGAGGGTATGTACCAGTAGCTATGTGTTCAATCTCTCTCTCTCTCTCGTGTTCTTGAGATGTTACGATCTTGATGTATCACGGGCTTTGTTAATATAGTCGGATCACATGATGTTATTCCCTTTCTATCTTATTGTGATGAATTGAATCTTTCCCTTTGAGATATCATTATGTTGGATTGAATATTGGATTAGAGAACACTTGATATATGTCTTGCATGTGGATACCCGTGGTGACAATGGGGTGTTCTATTGATTCAGTTGATATATGTTTTGGTACTCAACTTGCGGATTCCCACGGTGACATTGGGGTAATCTATGCATAGGGGTTGATACACGTTCTTGTCCTACTTTCTCCGATAGAAATCTTGGGGTACTCTTTGAGGTTCTTTGTGTTGGATTGAGTATTATGAATCTGAAATTGTTTGATGCGTATCGTATAATTAATTGTGGTGACATTGGAGTATCTAGGTGACATTAGAGTTGGTTGATGCGTATCATATGGTGTTATTCTAGTACGAACTCTTAGATAGATCGAACGGAAAGGATAACTTGATGTTATCTTAGTACGAACTCTTGAATAGATCGATCGGAAAGGATAACTTTAAGGTGGTTTCGTACCCTACAAAAAATTTCTTCTTATGTTCTCCGCTAGATAAGAACTTTGGAGTGATTCTTCGTTGCACATTGAGGGATGGTTATGTGATCCAATTATATTAGCATTGTTGAGAGATTGCACTAGCAAAAGGACGGACCCTAGGCCTTGTTTTCAAGCATTGCAATACCGTTTGTGCTCACTTTTGTTACTTGCTACCTTGCTGTTTTTATATTTTCAGATTACAAAAACCTATATCTACCATCCATATTGCACTTGTATCACCATCTCTTTGCCGAACTAGTGCACCTATATAATTTTCCATTGTATTGGGTGTGTTGGGGACACAATAGATTTCTTGTATTTGATTGCAGGGTTGTTTGAGAGAGACCATCTTCATCCTACACCTCCCACGGATTGATAAACCTTAGGTCATCCACTTGAGGGGAAAATTGCTAGTTACCTACAAAACTCTGCGCTTGGAGGCCCAACAAAGTCTACAAGAATAAAGTTGCGTAGTAGACATCACCCACGATAATAGGTTGGCCCGTTAGTATGAATGTGTGCCTTTTCTGTCGGTTTTCCTTTTTTTCCTGTTTCTTTCTTCTTCTTTTTTATGTTTTTTCTCTTTTTCAAATCTATGTCCTTATTTATATTTAATGAACTTTTTCAAAAAATCACGAGAAAGTTTCAAATCTGTAAAATTCATTGAAAAACAAGAAAAATAATTTCAAACTCATGTTTTTTCAAGTATTGAAACATTTTGAAATTCATGACTGACTTTCAAACTCGCAAGAATTTTGAAAATTCATGAAACTTTTATGAATTTGTGAACATTTTTTGAGTTTCCTTAAAATATAAAACTTCGACGTCATTTTTTGAAATTTGTCAACATTTTTCAAATACTTAAACATTATTTGAAATTCCTGAATGAGTTTTTTAATTTGGGAATATTTTCTAAAAAATTCGAACATTGTTGTAATTCTTAACATTTTATGATTTCATGAACAATTTTAACACTCATGAACATTTTTTGAATTTCATGAACATGCTTTGGAATTCGTGAGCATTTATTTAATCAATGAATATTTTCTGAATTCATGATTTTTTAATTCACATTTTTTTCTGAATTCACAAAAAGTTTTTGATTTCATGGAGATTTTTGGAAATTCAAAAAATTAAAGTAATTCCCAAACAGGTTTTGAATTCATGAACTTTATTGGAAATTCAAAAAATAAAATAAAATCCATAATCATTTTTTGAATTCATGAACATATCTGGAATTCACGAATGTTTTTTTAATATTTGCAAACATATTTTGAACTCATGAAAGTTTTTCAAAATTGTGAACAATTTTCAGATTTCATGAATATTTTATGTAATTCTGAAGTCCTTTTTGAATTGTCATAATTGTGTCGAATTTCCTTGTTTTCTTTTAATTTTTTGTGTAAGCCCAAGCAAAATTGAAAAGGAGGAAAAAAGAGAAAACAAAAACCTGTGATCAAACAGTGGCCAGATTAGGGAGCAACTAATGGAGGAGCACTCGTTTGGGAGCCCCCCCAAGGGTTATTTGGGGTTTGCTGAGATCGTGTAGCGTCCGCCACATGTCGCGCTCTCAGTGCTCCCTTTGGATTTTATTTTTATTTTTCTTTATGCGTTTTTGGCTTCTAGATGATTTTGTTTCCATTTTTTTGCCTTTTTTTTGCTTTCCTTTGGTTTTTTCTAAGATTTGGAATAAAAGCAAAATTGAAAATATAACTTTTTGCGTGGAAAAACACATTTTTTGTGAGAGGCGAGGATTTGCTTCTCGTGGAGGCACATATTTGCTTCCTCGAGTGACACGGTCGTGCCTCTCACAAAGCAAAAAAAACACTTTTTTTCCGCGAGAGGCATGAATTTGCTACTGCGAGAGGCACGGTCTTGCCTCTAAAAAGGAAAAAAACATGTTTTTTTACTTCCGCGATAATCATGGATTTGCTTCTCGTGGAGACACGGATTTGCTTGTGTGAGAGGCACGGTCCTGCATCTTGGAAAAGGAAAAAAGAACGTGTTTTTTTCCGCGAGAGGCATAGATTTGCTTCTCATGAAGGCACGGATTTGCTTCCGCGATAGGCACGGCCCTGCCTCTTGGAAAAGAAAAAAAAACACATTTTTTTGCGACAGGCAGAGATTTGCTTCTCGTGGAGGCACGCATTTGCTTCCGCGTGAGGCATGGTCGTGCCTCTCAGAAATTGAAAAAGCGTGTTTTTGGTTCGGTTTTCCGTGAAAAAAAGTTTGTCGAAAGCTATCAACTGGGATCTAGTTTTGAAGAAGTCGATGCGAGGAATCGAGAGATGAAAACGGTTTCGATATTTGGACGCACGGTTTGAGAGATAAAACATTTTGAATAAACAAATATACGAAAAAGAAAAACACCCAGATTTTGACAAGTGGCGCACACGCAGTGCGAGACTTTATTGCAACCTGGGATTGTGAGAGTGACTTTGAAAAAAATGCTCCATAACTAGTTATTTCGGCCAGACCAAAGCCGCGCGGCTGGTGTGCATTCACAGCTTGTGCGGGCAATCGCAGCGGGCCAACGATATGCCTTGCTTACAATGAGACCTAGCGTGCTCCCGTGTCAGGATCCTCCAAAAAGAGGTCAGCCCAGACGCACGGGAGGCCACGCCCTAGTTTCCTACACGTTTTTTCTTTTCCTTTTCTTAATTTCAATTGTAATTCCAAATATTTTTTAATAAATATACTAAAAACATTGTAATTTTTTGCAAAAAAGGTTTTCATGCATGACAAAATGTACAACATGTGTCATTTTTTATGATGTTACTAAAAAATTGTAATAAAAATTTCAAAGTAATGTTAAAAATTATTTATAAAATGTTAATCAATCACTTTTTAATGTGTATAGAACTTTTTGACCATGTATTCAAAATATGTCAAACTTGTATTTGAAAAATGTGAATAAAGTATTCCAAAATTTTAAAATATGAATGGATCAAAATTTTGACCATGTATTAAAAAATGTTAATGTTGTATTTGAATTTTTTATTCAAGTATTTAAAAAGGTTAAAAATGTGGATACAAAATTGTTGACCATGTATTAAAAAAAGGTTAACCTGACATTTGAAAAATATTAAATGTGTATAAAGAAAATGTTTCTCATGTATATGCAAAATGTATAGAAAAAAATATGTTCATGTATTTAGAAAATATTAATCAAGCATTTGAAAAAAATGTTAAACAATTATTTGAGAAATTTTAATCAAGTATTTAAAAAATGTTAATCCTATCTTTGAAAAATGTTAATCAAACATTTGAAAATGTTAAAATGTGTATAGAAATAATGTTGACCACATATTCAAGAAATGTTTATATAGTATTTGAAAATTTCTAATCAAGCATTTTTTGGCCAGGACTAAAAGAATTTGAAAATTCTAAAATGTGTGTAGAAAGAAGGTTGATTTGGTATTTATAAATGTTAATCTTGTATATCAAAAGTACTCCCTCCGTAAACAAATATAAGAGCGTTTAGATCACTATTTTAGTGATCTAAACGCTCTTATATTTGTTTACGGAGGGAGTAGTATACATGTATTAAATGTTAAACATGTATTATAAAAATGTTCTTGATATACACATAAAATGTATAATGAAAAGCAAAAGAAGCTCTCCGAAAAAGAAACAAAAACCAAAGAAAAAAGGAACCGAAAAAAGAAACCAGAGAAACACGTGATGACGACTGAGAGCTCCAGTCCACCAAAAGTGACCCTTGAAAGGCTCCCGCAGGGCCCCCTCTGTTAGTAGATCTCGTTTTACGTACGTGCATGTGGTCTTTTGGAAAACGTATGAATTAGTAGTGATTCATGTTTTAAACTCATTTATTGACCGATAAAGGACTGACGGCCAGCCTGCGGTCGCTTGCGGCGAAGATGTGTAGTTGTGACTGTACTGGAAGCACTCAACGTTTGTTGAAAGGACGTGGATATCGCCTAGAGGGGGGGGGGGTGAATAGGCGCTTTAAAATAATTACGGTTTAGGCTTGAACAAATGCGGAATAAAACTAACGTTTAATATGTCAAGCACAAAACCTAAAACAACTAGGCTCACCTATGTGCACCAACAACTTATGCTATGCAATATAAACAACTAAGTGATAGCAAGTTATATAACATGAAACAATATGGCTATCACAAAGTAAAGTGCATAAGTAAAGGGCTCGGGTAAGAGATAACCGAGGCACATGGAGATGACGATGTATCCCGAAGTTCACACCCTTGCGGATGCTAATCTCCGTTCGGAGCGGTGTGGAGGGACAATGCTCCCCAAGATGCCACTAAGGCCACCGTAATCTCCTCACCCTCGCACAATGCAAGATGCCGTGATTCCACTAAGGGACCCTTGAGGGCGGTCACCGAACCCGTACAAATGGAAACCCTTGGGGCCGGTCACCGGTACCCGTACACTTTGGCAACCCTTGGGGGCTGTCACCGGTACCCGTACAAATTGCTCGGGGCAATCTCCACAACCTAATTGGAGACCCCGACGCTTGCCCGGAGCTTTGCACCACAATGATTGAGCTCCGAGCCACCACCAACCATCTAGGGCGCCCAAGCACCCAAGAGGAACAAGCTCTAGGGTGCTCAAACACCCAAGAGTAATGAGCTTCCCAACTTCTCACTTCCACGTATCACCGTGGAGAACTCAAACCTATGCACCAAATGCAATGGCAAGGGCACACGGAGTGCCCAAGTCCTTCTCTCCCAAATGCCACCACAACAATAAATGTTATGGAGGAAATGAGAGGAAGAACGAAGAAGAACACGAAGAACTCCAAGATCTAGATCCAAGGGGTTCCCCTCACTTAGAGGAGAAAGTGATTGGTGGAAATGTGGATCTAGATCTCCTCTCTCTTTTCCCTCAAGAGTTAGCAAGAATCATTGGAGGGATTGAGAGTTAGCAAGCTCGAAGAAGGTCAACAATGGGGGGCAAACTCGAGCTAAAGAGATAAGAACCATTGGGGAAGAAGACCCCCTTAAATAGGTGGGGGAAAAATCCAACCGTTACCCCCACAGCCCGCACACAAGCGGTAGTACCGCCCCTGGGAGCGGTACTACCGCCCACACGCAGATTTCAGCAGTAGTAGGGGGCAGCGGTAGTACCGCTTATAACTACCGCCCTACTACCGCTCTGGTGGCACGGGACACCAGACACCAGACAAGGCAGTGTCTGGTGCCCCGCGTAAGGAGTCGGAACCCCCCAGCGGTACTACCGCTGTGGCCAGCGGTACTACCGCGTAAGAAGTCAGAACCCCCAGCGGTACTACCGCCCTCGAGAGAGTAACAAAGAATCCAAGCAACCAGATGGAAACAGTAAAACCAGAACTGCCATAACCTTCGCATATGAGCTCCGAATTGAGCAAACTCAAGCTTGTCGGATTCAGGACAACAAGAGCTATCCCCAGCGGTTATCTTAAGAAGAGGCAGTATGAAAATGCCAATGATATAGAGATGTGAAACCTCTATGAATGAAGAACCGGCAAAAACTCTAGCATCGAAAACATCATAGAAGATGCATATGGACTCCGTTTTCGATGAACTTGAGCTTGTCATGAAGTTGACCATAAGCTCAAGAACCCACATAGAGAAAAGCCAACCAAGAACCAAGAAAGATGATGATGTCAAGAATGCAATGGTTTGAGCTCTCAACGAACGATACGATCAAGCTACTCACTTGAGAGCCCCCCTTGATAGTACGGCTATCGCTCCTATAACCCGGTCTCCCAGCTACCACCATGAGACCGGTAAAATAGAAAACCCTATCAAGGTCAAACCTTTGCCTTGCGCATAGTCCACTCGAGCTAGATGAAGACGATCTTGTCCTTCTCAAGATGGACCACCTTTCTTGATTGCGCCGGCTCGATGAAGACTAGTAGATTGCTCCCCCATACTCCACTATGGGGGAGCCACTCTTCGGCACATCTTCACAAGTCCATTGTCACCACAATGGACGGCAAGCTTCAAGCATGATCTCTCCGTGATCCTTCACTTGAACTTGCACACCGCAACCTTGATGATGATCACCACTTGATGTCATCTTCCATGGGTTGTATGGGATCTTCCTCGTGATGCAATCCCATGGAAATATACCTAACCCTACAAAGAACACTCACGTAGACCATGGGTTAGTACACAAAGCGTAATGGACAATGCTTACCATACCATGAGATCACTTGATCCCTCTCGGTATATCTTGTACGCTTTGTGTGTTGATCAACTTGGTTCACTCTTTGACTTAGTCTTGATCAACCTTGTATCTTATCTTCTCTCTTCATAAAGATGATGTCTTGAAGGTAAACATGAGTGCTCACACAATCTTCTTCTTCAAGACATGCTTGCAATAAGCTCATCTCTCACATGACCAAACTTTGGATAAAACCTTGAATCCCACCTTGGTCACCATATAAACTCCTTGAAACCAACAGATGGACTTCAAGAAGTGCATATGGACAAATCCTTCGAATATAACTCAAGGCAACCATTAGTCCATAGGGATTGTCATCAATTACCAAAACCACACATGGATAAATGTGCTCTTATATTTGTCATGCAGTAACACTGACTCAGAAACGGATTCCCGTACTTGGAGGTCCGACGCCAAACTATTGCAGCGCTGATGTCCAGATGATGCCCCTGTTTTGGAGCGAAGATGACACACGACGGTGGGCGCATACAACACTAGCGCCCCCTCATGTTGCAATCCCCCTCAATGGCTTCCGCTAGCCGCACAATATCGCGGAAGGCCGTTGTGGCATCACACGTCGCCACTCGTCGCAGCCCCCCTCCCAGCAGCCTGCGGTCGCTTGCAACAACGGGGATGCTGCAGCCGGCCTTGCATTATCGCCGTTCGCCACACGTCTATGACAACCCATTACCGGTTGTAGCAACGAGGGATATTTGTGACTAGACTTAAAGCACTCGATGACTGGCATGCAACAACGCCGACAAGTCTTCAGCAGCGGATTCCTGCACTTTGAGGTCTGACGCCACACCACTGCAACACGGGTGTCCAGACGATGCCTCTATCTTGAAGCAACGATGGCACACGACTATGGGCACATACAACACCGACGCCCTCTCGCCTTGCATTGCAGCCCCCTCAACAACTTCCTTATAGCACCCAACATATCCTCCACGACCACCAAGCAGTAACGCCATGCGTGTATATGGAAGGAGTGACGCTTGGTCTGGAGGACGAGGGTGAAGGGGCAGGCCGGACCCATGATTTCGAGAAGCCTGGAGAACGAGTCCACATCCAAGAACAACAAGATGCAGACCAACTTAACAATTTTTTGCAGATGCGTCAGAAACTTCGAGCCATTAGGTGCGCGCGCAGCTACTCAGTGATTTTGTGAAAGTGAAACATATGTGGACCCACAATGAAACCAATGAATTGTGCACTTAAAATAAATATTGTGTTCGAACTTCGAACTATGTATTATCGCTACCAACAATTGTTATTTACGTGTGCTATTCACGTGTATGATGGACATGCATGAATTTGAGGGTTTCAATTTGACAAGTGTGGTTGCCCATCAGCCAATATTAGGAGTCGTTCTGGATTTGCATGTAGATGCTCATATTCTGCTGACGTTTCCTTTCCTCAAAAGACATGGCAAAACAAAAATATATTCTATGACAAATATTTTTTGTTGAGAGGATAGCAAATTTAGTTGTCACGGTGATGGAAAAACTAAAATTGCCATGCAAATCGTTTTTTTTTAAGGGAATGCAAATCATTTGCTGGTTATGAGGGTCCTTGATTTAAACCCTTTCCCTTAGCTTTTCTGTTCCTTTAATGCGTTGGTCCCACCTCCTTCCCCGCCCTCCCCCAGCCCAAGCCTATAACTCCCAAGTCCCAACCCCAAATCAGCGCCTGTCCCCCGATCCCAAACCCAATCCCCACCCCAAAACGGCGAACATCCAGGATGACGACGATGAGGACACGAGCGGTGGACTGGACTGCGGCAGCGAGATGAAGCGCAACCATTTGTCCGTCGAGAGTACCCTTGTGTGAGGCGATTCCGTCACCTGCTTCTCCTCAACTTCCTCTGGATCCAAGGTTACGCACCCGTCACCCTTCTTTTGCATTGCCACTGATATGATGATCTACCTTGCTCGCTGATCATCTTATCAATTTTTGCATCAAAAACTTCGAGTCATCGGGTGCACACGCATTTACTCAGTGTTGTGAAGCATATATGGACCCACAACGAAAACTAATGAATTGTGCACATAACATAAATATTGTGTTCAAACTTCGAACTATGTATTATTGATCCGCGAATCGGAGTACATCTTCATGCAACGCAGCTTTTCACGTGCGCGCCGCGGAGTAGACCCTCAGACGAGCCCGCGCATTCATGCATGCATCACACCTGGTCGCGCGTGTACACAGCCTGTGTCGCACACCTGAAATCCAGAGAAAACCCGAAGCAGAAACACCAATCTTACATCTTACATTCTTAAGAAGTTGGTCCCAATTCTCTCAACATGCAAAGTGTCCACTAAGCCATACAAAATCTGCCACATAAGTGCATTTAAGTTATAACTTACAATTTATCCACGTCATCGTTCTCCATTCAGCCGTGAGACATGCAGCCTTCCACCGTGTATTAGGCTCTTCAACTTTCCACCCCTCCGGGGTAGTTTAGTCGGGCGGGGGAAGACGATTCCTCTTTCTCCGGCCTCTTCAGTTTTTCCATCAATTCCTCGGATCATTAGTTCCTTTGCCTGTTGAATTTCTATCTCATATTCATCTTCTGCACCTTCACCAATAAATCCTATTCTCCAATAAAAACGAGCTTGAGCTTCCGAATCCACCCGCGCCAACAAGTAGCAGCGGCGATCGACAAGATCACAGGGCAGTCGCTCACTCGCTCGGTCGTCAATGGATCTCCAGTCGATACTGCCGTTAGATCGAGGGACGCCTACACAGTCCGACGCATCATGGTCGACGCTAAGGCGTCCAACCCACCGCGTCTCTCGCCACCATCCAACCGGGGAGGTCGTCGCATCTTGGCTGACGCCGAGGCTTCCGACCCGAGCGCCTAGCTTGCTACCATGTTGAATTGATGGACGCCGGGGAGTATCCGCTGTACGTCGAAGCGGTGGCCAACACACACGGGATTATCGGCATTCTTCTCCTGTGCTCACCACCCTCCACTCACGCCTCGATCCCGACGCTTTCTGCATCGCGGCAAAGAGACACAGTGCATCACATCATGGTCGACGATGAGGCGTCCGACGACACCGCGTCGCTCGCCACCGTCGGGCCCGGGAATGCCTTCCCATCCTTGCCGACGTCGAGGCTTCGGAATCCAGTGCATCGCTTGCTACCATGTTGATGGGCGTCGAGGATTCCGTGATGCATGCCACAACAGAGGCCGGTGCACGCGGGTCGTCCACCTTCTTCTCCTGCTCACCACCCTCCACTACCGACTCGACTCCAATACCGTGACCCGTGAGCTCCTCTTTTCAGCCCATTATTTCCGCTGGGTTCTTCGAACTTTAGATTCCGCTGTGTTGTCGAATCTATTTCAGCCCAGCTGCATTCTCCTCAGCAAAGTAGATTAGTTGAATACAGAATAACACTTGAGTTGTTTGGTCTTTGGACTCTGCAGTTTGACTGATTGGACTAGACGTATTCCAGGATATGTGAATTCACAAGAGGCGTGGTTGTACGAGTGTCCAGTGATAATGGTGGATCTTGCTACTAACCAAAAGGAAACCTAAAACCATGATCAATATGATGTGATTAAGACCCCTAATATTCTCTAGATACTAGTATAATGTCCGTGCGTTGCCACGGACTAATAAAATATGTGTACGAAGAAAAATTTCATGTGACATGAGAGTCATAGACTATTCACATGGGATGATATCTTATGGTCCTCAAGTGGTAGATAAATGCATCTCCTCATTATCGTCCTCTCACCTCCCACTTATCGCCCACCACAATGACAGTATTCCACTTCCTTCCACGATCCTTTCTCCTCCATGTTTTCTTTCCTAGCCTTGACCTTGCACGATAGCACCAAGTGTTTGTTGGGGAACGTTGCATGGGAAACAAAAAAAATTCTACGCACACGCAAGATCTATTCATGGTGATGAGCATCTAAGAGAGGGAGAGAGGATCTACATACCCTTGTAGATCGCTAAGCGGGAAGCGTTAAGAAACGCGGTTGATGTAGTTCAACGTCTTCGCAATCCAAATCGCAAGCCGTCCCGCGATCCAATCACGATCCGTCCCGCGATCCAATCACGATCCGTCCCGCGATCCAATCGCGGTCCTTCCGATCTAGCGCCGAACGGACGGCACCTCCGCGTTCAGCACACGTACAGCTCGATGACGATCTCCACCTCCTTGATCCAGCAAGCGAGGGTGGATAGGTAGATGAGTTCTCCACCAGCACAACCGCGTGGTGGCGATGGTGGTGGAGCTGTCCCGACAGGGCTTCGCCAAGCACGACCGAGACGATCTAGTGGAGAACAGATCTAGAGGGAGAGAGAGGCAGCCGTGGCTTTTCAGGTGGGGGCTGCCCTAAAAAAACCTCTAGTATATATAGGAGGGAGGGAGGAGGAGGCAGCCCCTAGGGTTTCCCCTAGGGGTTCGGCCGAACCACCAAGGAGGAGGAGTCCACCTCCCACAAGGGAGGTGGAATCCTAGTAGGACTCCTCCCCACTTGGCCTCTTTCCCACCCCTTGCGCAAGGGCCTCCTAGGGGCTGGCCGGCCAGCCCACCAGGGGCTGGTGCGCCACCTCCTAGGCTCATGTGACCCTTGGGGTGGGTGGGCCCCACTTGGTGGACCCCCGGAACCCATTCGTCACTCCCGTTACACTACCGGAAGTGTCCGAAACTTTTCCGGAGACCAAAACGGGACTTCCT
The DNA here is from genome assembly GCA_039707655.1 of Elymus sibiricus. NCBI lineage: Eukaryota > Viridiplantae > Streptophyta > Magnoliopsida > Poales > Poaceae > Elymus > Elymus sibiricus. The sequence continues at coordinate 493,957,388 of CM077667.1, forward strand.
ATATATCAATATTTACCTCCGGACCATTCCGGAGCTCCTCGTGACGTCCGGGATCTCATCCGGGACTCCGAACAACCTTCGGTCACCAACATACATAACTCAATAATACCGAAACGTCACCGAACGTTAAGTGTGCAGACCCTGCGGGTTCGAGAACTATGTAGACATGACCGAGACACCTCTACGGTCAATAACCAATAGCGGGACCTGGATGCCCATATTGGTTCCTACATATTCTATGAAGATCTTTATCGGTTGAACCTCTATGTCAAGGATTCAGTTAATCCCGTATGCTGTTCCCTTTGTTCTTCGGTATGTTACTTGCCCGAGATTCGATCGTAGGTATCTCTATACCTAATTCAATCTCGTTACTGGCAAGTCTCTTTACTCGTTCCGTAATACAAGATCCCGTGGCTAACTCTTTAGTCACTTTGCTTGCAAGGCTTATTGTGAAGTTGTATTACCGAGTGGGCCCTGAGATACCTCTCCGTCACACAGAGTAACAAATCCCAGTCTCGATCCATGCCAACTCAACAGACACCCTCGGAGATACCTGTAGAGCACCTTTATAGTCACCCAGTTACGTTGCGACGTTTGATACACACAAGGTACTCCTCTGGTGTCAGTGAGTTGCATGATCTCATGGTCATAGGAATAGATACTTGACATGCAGAAAACAATAGCAATAAACTGACACGATCATATGCTACGTTCATAGTTTGGGTCTTGTCCATCACATCATTCTCCTAATGATGTGATCCCGTTATCAAATGACATCTCATGTCTATGGCTACGAAACCTTGACCATCTTTGATCAACGAGCTAGTCTATTAGTGGCATACTAGGGACACAGTGTTGTCTATGTACCCACACATGTATTTGAGTTTCCAATCAATACAATTATAGCATGGATAATAAACGATTATCATGAATGAGGAAATATGATAATAACTAAATTATTATTGCCTCTAGGGCATATTTCCAACAGTCTCCCACTTGCACTAGAGTCAATAATCTAGCTCACATCACCATGTGATCAACATTGTAATGAATCTAACATCCAATGAGTTCTGGGGTTCGATCATGTTTTGCATGTGAGAGAGGTTTTAGTCAACGGTCTGCAACATTCAGATCCGTGTGTTCTTTGCAAATCTATATGTCATACTGCAGATGCTACCACGCTCCACTTGGAGCTATTCCAAATGACTGCTCCACTATACGTATCCGGACTACTACTCAGAGTCGTCCGGATTGGTGTCAAAGCTTGCATCGACGTAACCCTTTACGACGAACTCTTTATCACCTCCATAATCGAGAAACATTTCCTTAGTCCTCTAGTTACTAAGGATAATTTTGACTGCTGTCCAGTGATCCACTCCTGGACCACTCTTGTACCCCTTGACAGACTCATGGCAAGGCACACACCAGGTGCAGTACACAGCATGGTATACTATATAGAGCCTATGGATAAGGCATAGGGGACGACCTTCGTCCTCTCTCTTTCTTCTGCCGTGGTCGAGCTTTGAGTCTCACTCAACTCCACACCTTACAAATCAGGCAAGAACTCTTTCTTTGACTGATCCATTTTGAACTCTTTCAAAATCTTGTCAAGGTGTGTACTCACTGAAATTCTTATCAGGCGTCTTGATCTATCTCTATAGATCTTGATGCCCAATATTTAAGTAGCTTTATCCAGGTATTCCTTTGAAAAACTCCTTTCAAACAACCCTTTATGCTTTTCAGAAATTCTACATTACTTCCGATCAACAATATGTCAACCACATATACTTATCAGAAACTCTATAGTGCTCCCACTCACTTTATTGTAAATACAAGTTTCTCAAAAACCTTGTATAAACCCAAAAACTTTGATCACCTCATCAAAGCGTATATTCCAACTCCGAGATGCTCGCTCCAGCCCATAGAAGGATTGCTGGAGCTTGCACACCTTTTAGCATCCTTAGGACTGACAAAAACCTTCTGGTTGTATCACATACAACCTTTCCTCAAGGAAACCGTTAAGGAAAACGATATTTTGACATCCATCTGCCAGATTTCATAATCAAAAAATGCAGCAACTGCTAACATAATTCCAACAGACTTCAGCATCGCTACGGGTGAGAGAGTCTCATCGTAGTCAACCCCTTGAACTTGTCGGAAACTACGTTGCGACAAGTCGAGCTTTATAAATGGTGACATTTATCATCAGCGTCTATCTTCTTCTTAAAGATCCATTTGTACTTAACGGCCTGCCGTTCATCGGGCAAGTCTACCAAAGTCTATACTTGGTTTTCATACATGGATCCTATCTCGGATTTCATGGCTCCTAGCCATTTGTTGGAATCCGGGCCCACCATCGCTTCTTCATAGCTCGTAGGTTCACTGTTGTCTAACAACATGACCTCCAAGACAGGATTGACGTACCACTCAGGGGCGGTACGAGTTCTTGTCAACCTACGAGGTTCGGTAGTAACTTGATCCGAAGCTTCATGATCATCATCATTTGCTTCCTCTACTGCGTCGTGCTACTATCCAACTAAAGTGACAGTTCAACAACCTCATCAAGTTCTACTTTCCTCCCACTCAATTCTTTCGAGAGAAACTCTTTCTCGAGAAAGGACCCGTTTTTAGCAACAAACACTTTGCCCTTGGATCTGAGATAGAAGGTATACCCAACTGTTTCCTTAGGGTATCCTATGAAGATGCACTTTTCCGCTTTGGGATCGAGCTTATCAGACATAAGCGTCGCATTCCCAAACTCTGAGAAATGACAACTTAGGTTTCTGCCAAACCAAAATTCATACGGTGTCATCTCAACGGAGTTAGATGGTGCCGTATTTAAAGTGAATGTAGTTGTCTCTAATGCATAACCCCAAAACGATAGTGATAAAACGATAAGAGACATCATAGTACGCACCATATCCAATAGAGCACGATTACGATGTTCGGACACACCACACTAGTAGAAAACGGGCCTTTAGTCCCGGTTCGTAAGGGCCTTTAGTCCCGGTTTTCCAACCGGGACTAAGCAATCGGGACTAAAGGCCTCCACTTTTAGTCCCGGTTGGATTACGAATCAGGACTAAAGGGGCTCCGCGTGACAGCTTTCTGGAGCGGGTATTTTTTAAAAAAATAAATAATTTTTTTTATTTTTTTTCGACATTTTTTTATTTTTTTCCTGATTTTCAAATCTTTGAATTATTTCACAATTTAATCTCTAATCACCCTTCCTCACTGCTCCAGCGTGGAGCACTCATTCCAAATCGTCTAACTTCCCGACCGGTCACCCATCCTCTCACTGCTCCAACCCCAGCACGCTTAACTTTCGAGTTCTATCTTCCCTAGTTCCCAAGTCTGCACTTGTTGTTTTCTTGACAATAGTAAGCTATCAATCCTATTAACCCTTAGGTCTTGATGTCACATGATTTAATTTTTTGAATTCCAAACAATTATTAAAATAAACAACAATGATTAATTAAAAAACTCCAAAAAACTTCAAAAAAAGGCAAAAATTTCAAAAAACCTCAAATATTCTCAAAAACCAAAAAACCGAAAAAACCAAAATAATAAAAAGTTCAAAATAAAATAAGTAATAATAATATTGAATTTCAATGAAAATAAAATAAGTAATAATATTATTTTTTATTCATTTTTTTGCCATTTATTCATTTAATATGGCATAATTAATATCTTTAAATCTGTAAATCGAAATTCGACAAATAATATATCCATTAATATCAGAAAAATGTGAGGAATACCAATATGACATCATTTTTTTAAAAAAAATAATTTTTAAAAACTGAATTTTTATTCTTTTCGAATTTCAAAAATCTAAAAGAATTAAAAACATTTAAAAAAATAAACTACTTATTCTATTAATTTATGTTATATGTATCATATCAAATCCTATTAAGCCCTTGAGCATGATGTCACACGTTTCACCATTTGAGTTTGAAACTATTATTCTAAAAAACAATAATTATTTAGTAACACTAATATTTATTGAATAATTATTTAGTAACACTAATATTTATTCGGTGGCGGTTGCCATCGAAACTGGTTTCTCGTGCTGAACATTTTGATATATTAAACTTTTTTTTTCGACATCGTATGCAAAAGTTATAGCCGTTTTACTTTTTCATAACCCTTTTTTTAAACTTGTTTCAACTCCAGACTTTTTGTGCGTTCAACATGCACCATTGAAAGCCACATCATCAATTTTCAACCCTTTCCCACTTCATTCGCTATTTTTCATGCATTTATTGATTTTTTTGAGCTAAATGACCCTGAAATTGAAAAGCACTACAAATGAACTCTGAAAAGGTTGAAACTTGGCATGGTATCATCATTTCACCCACATAGCATGTGCTAAAAAGTTGAGAGGGTTACGACAAAAACTGGATGCACTTCGTGTACAAACTGGACAATCCCTTTCGAAGTATCAGGGTTTCGGACGAAAACTCATCTGTTACAAAGGCATTTCATTTTTTTAACCTTATTTCAACTCTAGACATTTTGTGCGTTTAACATGCACCATTCAAAGCCACATCATCAATTTTCAACCCTTTCCCACTTCATTCTCTATTTTTCTTGCATTTATTGATTTTTTTTGAGCTAAATGACCCTGAAATTGAAAAGCACTACAAATGAACTCTGAAAAGGTTGAAACTTGGCATGATATCATCATTTCACCCACATAGCATGTGCGAAAAAGTTGAGATGGTTACGGCAAAAACTGGATGTACTTTGTGTACAAACTCGACAATCTCTTTCGAAGTATCAGGGTTTCGGACGAAAACTCAACTGTTACAAATGCATTTCATTTTTTTAAACTTATTTCAACTCCAGACTTTTTGTGCGTTCAACATGCACCATTAAAAGCCACATGATCAATTTTCAACCCTTTCCCACTTCATTCGCTATTTTTCATGCATTTATTAATTTTTTTGAGCTATAAAACTAAAAGAGCTAAACATAATTTGTTTTGATTAAAACACCTATTTAACATAACCTAAAAATTACCAAATTGAATATAATGATAAGACACACTAATATTAAACAACAAGAAAAAGAATCACTCAAAAATCTATTTTCAAAGTAAAGTTATTCACAAACTAGTGATTCACACAAATTTCAAAGAATTCAAATTTAAACTATTCAAATTTGAAAACTACTGGCACTAACAAAAAGTTTATAATTTTTGTGACCAAAAGCAAAAAGATTCAGTCAAAAACTCTAAATATTTCGCTGTAAGTACAAACAAAAGAAAATAAATAAAGCAAAAAACAAAACAAAAACTGGAAAAAGGGGGTGAGACCCTTTAGTCCCGGTTGGTGTCTCCAACCGGGACTAAAGATAGACCTTTAGTCCCAGTTGGAGACACCAACCGGGACTAAAGGTGGTGATACCCTTTAGTCCCAGTTGGTGTCTCCAACCGGGACTAAAGGTCCCATTCGAACCGGGATTGATGCCTGTTGAGCCCCGTCCGACGTCCTAGCCGCTCGAACCGGGACTAATGCTTACATTAGTCCCGGTTCGTAACGCGACCGGGACTATTGCTCCGATCCGGCTAGGACGAAAGCCCTGTTTTCTACTAGTGCCATTACACTATGGTGTTCCAGATGGCGTGAGATGTGAAACAATTTCCACATTGTCTTAAGTTGTATACCAAACTCGTAACTCAGATATTTACCTCCACGATCATATTGCAGACATTTTATCTTCTTGTTACGATGATCTCAAACTTCACTCTGAATTTTGCTTGAACTTTTCAAACATTTCATACTTGTGTTTCATTAAGTAAATATACCCATACCTACTCAAATCATCAGTGAAGGTAAGAAAATAACGATATCCACCGCACGCATCAACACTCATTGGACCGCTGCATCAACATGCATCATTTCCAATAATTCACTTGCCCGCTCCATCATATCGGAAAACGGGGTCTTAGTCATCTTGCCCAAGAGGCATGGTCCGCATGTCTCAACCGATTCGAAATCGAGTGAGTCAAAAGATCCATCAGTATGGAGTTTCTTCATGCGCTTTACACCAATATGACCTTGGCGGCAGTGCCACAAGTATGTGGTACTATCATTATTAACTTTGCATCTTTTGACATCAATGAACATGTGTATTACTACGATCGAGATTCAATGAACCATTCACATTGGGTGCATGACCATTGAAGGTATTATTCATGTAAACAGAATAACCATTATTCTCTAACTTAAATGAATAACCGTATTGCAATAAACACGATCTAATCACGTTCATGCTCAACGCAAACACCAAATATCATTTATTTAGGTTCATCACTAATACCGAAGGTAGAGAGAGCGTGCGATGGTGATCACATCAACCTTGGAAACACTTCCAACACACATCGTCACCTTGCCCTTAGCTAGTCTCCGTTTATTCCGTAGCTTTTATTTCGAGTTACCAACATTTAGCAACTGAACCGGTATCTAATACATAGGTGCTACTAGGAGTACTAGTAAGGTACACATGAATAAAACGTATATCAAATATACTTCTGTTGACTTTGCCAGCCTTCTTATCTACCAAGTATCTAGGGCAGTTCCGCTTCAGTGACCGTTCTCCTCATAATAGAAGCACCCAGTCTCGGGTTTGGGTTCAACCTTGGGTTTCTTCACTGGAGCGGCAACTGGCTTGCCATTCTTGAAGTTTTCCCTTCTTGCCCTTGCCCTTCTTGAAACTAGTGGTTTTACTAACCATCAACACTTGATGCTCCTTCTTGATTTCTACCTTCGCGGTGTCAAACATCGCGAATAGCTCAGGGATCATTATTTCCATCCTTGACATTTTATAGTTCATCACGAAGCTCTAGTAGCTTTGTGGCATTGACTTGGAGAACTATATCAATCACTATCTTATCTGGAAGATCAACTCCCACTCGATTCAAGCGATTGTAGCACCCAGACAATCTGAGCACATGCTCACCGATTGAGCTATTCTCCTTCATCTTGCAGGCAAAGAATCTTGTTGGAGGTCTCATACCTCTCAACATGGGCACGAGCCTGAGATCCCAATTTCAGCTCTTAGAACATCTCATATGTTCCGTGACATTCAAAAACGTTTTGGAGCCTCAATTCTAAGCCGTAATGCATGACGCACTGAACTATCAAGTAGTCGTCAGAACGTGCCTGTCAGATGTTCACAACATCTACACACGACGCTTGAGGGGGTGGCGCACCGAGCGGTGCATTAAGGACATAAGCCTTCTGTGCAGCAACGAGGACAATCCTCGGTTTACGGACCCAGTCCGCATAATTGCTACTACCATCTTTCAACTTACTTTTTCTCTAGGAATGTATCAAAATTTAGGGGAGCTACAATGCGAGCTATTGATCTACAACATAATTTGCAAAGTTACTTTGACTATGTTCATGATAATGAGTTCAATTAATCATATTACTTATGAACTCCCACTCAAATCAACATCCCTCAGGTTGTCTAAGTGTGACATGATCCAAATCCACCAACCCAAGTCCGATCATCACATGAGATGAGGTGGTTTCAATGGTGAACATCTCCATGTTGATCATATCTACTATATGACTCATGTTTGACCTTTCGGTCTCTTGTGTTCCGAGGCCATGTTTGTACATGCTAGGCTCGTCAAGTTTAACCCGAGTGTTCCGCATGTGCAACACTGGCTTGCACCCGTTGTATGTGAACGTAGAGTGTATCGCACCCGATCATCACGTGGTGCCTCGAAACGACGAACTTTCGCAACGATGCACACTCGGGGAGAACACAATTTTATCTTGAAATTTTAGTGAGGGATCACCTTATAATGCTACCGTCATCCTAAGCAAAACAAGGTGCATAAAAGGATTAACATCACATGCAAATCATAAGTGACATGATATGGCCATGAACTTGTGCTTTTGATCTCCATCTCCAAAGCACCGGCATGATCTCCATCGTCACCGGCATGATCTCCATCAACGTGTCGCCATCGAGGTTGTCGCGGCAACCATGCTTCTACTACTATTGCTACCGCTTAGCGATAAAGTAAAGCATTACATAGCGCTTAATGAGTGACACGCATGCCACATAATAATTAAAGACAACCCTATGGCTCCTGCCGGTTGCCGTACTCATCGACATGCAAGTCGTGATAATCTATACAAAACATGATCATCTCATACATCACATATATCTCATCATGTTTCTGGCCATATCATATCACATCACACCCTGCAAAAACAAGTTAGACGTCCTCTAATTTGTTGTTGCATGTTTTTCGTGGCTGCTATGGGTATCTAGCAAGAACGATTTTTACCTACGCAAAACCAGAACAGTGATATACAAGTTGCTATTTCACCTTCTACAAGGACCGCCTCTGTCGAATCCGATTCAACTAAAGTGGGAGAGACAGACACCCGCCAGCCATCTTATGCAACAAAGTTACATGTCAGTCGATGGAACCAGTCTCTCGTACGTGGACGATTAAGGTTGGTCCGAGCCGCTTCATCCCACAATACCGCCGAATCAAGATAAGACTAAGGAGGGAAGCAATCTGAATATCAACGCCCACAAACTCCTTTGTGTTCTACTCGTGATCTCATCCACGCATAGACCTAGCTCATGATGCCACTGTTGGGGAACGTTGCATGGGAAACAAAATTTTTCCTACGCACACGCAAGATCAATCCATGGTGATGACCATCTACGAGAGGGAGAGAGGATCTACATACCCTTGTAGATCCCTAAGCGGGAAGCGTTAAGAAACTCGGTTGATGTAGTTGAACGTCTTCGCAATCCAAATCGCAAGCTGTCCCGCGATCCAATCACGATCCGTCCCGCGATCCAATCACGATCCGTCCTGCGATCCAATCGCGGTCCTTCCGATCTAGCGCCGAACGGACGGCACCTCCGCGTTCAGCACACGTACAACTCGATGACGATCTCCACCTCCTTGATCCAGCAAGCGAGGGTGGAGAGGTAGATGAGTTCTCCGCCAGCACAACGGCGTGGTGGCGGTGGTGGTGGAGCTGTCCCGGCAGGGCTTCGCCAAGCACGACCGAGACGATCTAGTGGAGAACAGATCTAGAGGGAGAGAGAGGCAGCCGTGGCTTTTCAGGTGGGGGCTGCCCTCAAAAACCCTCTAGTATATATAGGAGGGAGGGAGGAGGAGGCAGCCCCTAGGGTTTCCCCTAGGGGTTCGGCCGAACCACCAATGAGGAGGAGTCCACCTCCCACAAGGGAGGTGGAATCCTAGTAGGACTCCTCCCCACTTGGCCTCCTTCCCACCCCTTGCGCAAGGGCCTCCTAGGGGCTGGCTGGCCAGCCCACCAGGGGCTGGTGCACCACCTCCTAGGCTCATGTGACCCTTGGGGTGTGTGGGCCCCACTTGGTGGACCCCCGGAACCCATTCGTCACTCCCGGTACACTACCGGAAGTGCCTGAAACTTTTCTGGAGACCAAAACGGGACTTCCTATATATCAATATTTACCTCCGGACCATTCCGGAGCTCCTCGTGACGTCCAGGATCTCATCCGGGACTCCGAACAACTTTCGGTCACCAACATACATAACTCAATACTACCGAAACGTCACCGAACGTTAAGTCACTACTGGAATTCACTTATTTGCCGTGAGCCAGCTATTTGCCGTCAGCTGGCGGACGGCAAAGAAAGTGTATGCCGTCAGTGTAGGGTAACGCAGCAGAAAACAAAAAATTTCCGACCTACGCACCCGCCCAGGATCACTATGGAGACTGCATACAAGGTTTGATCTGTTTCGTTACCGACTCGTAGCGCAGCGGAAGTAGAGTCGATGACGATCGGCGGTGCAGATCCCCGCAGCTAGGATTTTACAACCTCCCAACCGCGAGGATGTATACCCTCATCTGCCCCGCGGACAGCCCTCCGGGAGGCGGTCACACAGTCCCCCGGACGGTGTCGCGGACAGCCCTTCGGGAGGACCTCCGAAACTTGGACTGTCACTCGGACAGCCCTTCGGGAGGACCTCCAAAACTCGGACGGTCACACGGACAGCCCTTCGGGAGGCACTCTCGAACTAAGACCGAAACTACGATCTCTCTACAGAGTTGCACACATACGGTGTCATCTATCCGTCAGGGCTTCGCCGTCCAGAACTAGTTCCTGCCGGAACCCAGACAGCCTTTCGGCTCTACGAAACTATTTCGCTGGGAGGGAGAGAAGAATGCCAGATCATGCATGGCTTTGTGTATGAGAGCAAGAGTGTGTCTTATGGCAGCCCACACACCTCCTATTTATAGGAAACCCAAGGGGTAGGGTGGTTTTACAAGAAGACCCAAAACCCACATGGAAAGGAGTCCTTCCCAAGGACCTAAAAGGTGAAACCAAGGAACAAGGGGGACTCCATGAAGGAGTCCACCATGTGGCCGGCCACACCCTCATGTGGGGCCCCAAAATTGGCCCCTATCCATCCATGTCATCCCCAAGATCTTTTGGAGCAAAGCCCCAAAAGGCGGCTTTCCAAAAATATCCCAAAAAGCACTTTCACTATTCACGACGACATTTTTCAGCGTCTGATCGAACTGAAAATATTCATGTGGGCTTAGAACAATTCTAGTACCCACCAAAATAATTTTCAACGCGAGCCGGAACAATTCCGGTTTAGTGATTTCATCTGCGAAAAGCATCTGAAGCGGTTTCGGCAGCTTCGGAACATTTCCGGTTTTCATTCCGGAAAATTCCAGAAAGTTTCCAGAATGATTCTGGCACCCTCCAAGAATTATCAGGCATGTGCCGAAACCAATTTGACTTAATGGTATCCCCTGAAACAACTTTTCAGTTTTACCGAAACTGCTCCGGTGTTCTCTCTGCGGAACTTTTCCGCTGTCCGAAACTTTTCCGGTGTCCGAAAACTTTTTCGGTGATTTTCTCTCAGACTCCCTGTCTAGTATTCAGCAGATAGATGACCCTTAAGCGTGTGAACCTATAGGTTCGGTGAAGCATAGACATGACCCGGAACCCCTTCCGATCAATGATCAACATCGGAGCCGTGGACACCCATATCGATCCCTATACCCACACGAATAAATATTCGAGTGAACCTCCAGTTGCCGTGAGCTATTCCTGTTGCTTCGTGATATGTTACAATTACCCGAGGTGAGAAACATCGGCATCCTCGTGGATCAACACTTGTCCACAATGCCAGTTACCTCGTTGCCGGTATTGTTCTCTTTTCTCGTTCCCGTGTTCCGGCATCCCTGTGATCAAATCACCCTGTGTCTGGCCAGACGATGATGGATACCGTAACACCGAGAGGGCCCAGAGATATCTCTCCATCGTCGGAGGAGCAAATCCCAATCTTGAGCTATCAAGTCCCTTGACATACTTTTCCATGAACCCGTAAGCCGCCGTAATAGCCACCCATTTACGGATGACGTTTAACAAACCCCAAAGTTCATGAAGCAAGCATGAAGAAACTCGACACTCTCATGGTCTAAGGAATTATGCAAACATTAACTTCTCTGTGTTATTAACCATAAACTTATGACGAATGTATCTCATAGCATAACATCAATCGGGTCGATTCAACACAAGTGTTCTACCAACAATTGTGCCCTCAAAATTGCCGGCATAGCCATGCTCATGATCAGGAAAACAGGATCATCATGCAATACTTGAGCCAGTCATAGAGGCTTGACTAGGAATACATTTTACCGTTTATTATCCCACACGTGCATATGAGTCTTCCTCCGAGCCTCGTGGTTATTGTAGACTCGAGAATCATAGCAGTTATAGCATGGAACATAAACCTAATTATGAACAGGGAGATAATCAATAACATTTATTATTGCCTCTAGGGCATATCTCCTACAGTCAGCTGGCCAAACCCGGATGGCAAAGAGCAGGCTGACGGCAAAGACACCGTTTTCCATCTGCCAGGGATTTGCCGTCAGCCAGCGGACGGCAAAGAGCCAGAAGGCAGACGGCAAAGAACCCACCTGGGCCCCACTGGCCCTGTGGGGGTGGCGGGCCGTATGCAGGCTCTTTACCGTCAGCCTGGGGCTCTTTGCCGTCCGCAGCAGACGGCAAAGGCGCCCTATACCTAACGGCGTCAACGGCCACCCCGCCCCTCTCTCTTTCATTCTCTCTCTCTCCCCCTCACCCCCCCCGCTGCGCCGCCCCGCCCCACCGCTGGCCCGCCGCCCGGCCGCCTCTGCCCCTCGCCGCCGGCCGCCACCGCCGCCCTGCCGACCCTGCGCCCCTGCCCACCACCGTCACCGCCGCCCTGCCGCCCCTGCGCCCCTGCCCCCCGCCGCCCCTGCCCCTCACCGCCCGGCCGCCACCGCCGCCCCTGCCCCCCCCCAGACACCCCCGGCGACCCTACCCTCAACGCCGCGACGCCCCCGGCGCCCCCCGCAGCCGCGACGCCGCCGACGCCCCCTGACGCCCCTGCCACCCGCCGCCAGGCCGCCACCGCCGCCGCGGCGCCGCCGGCCGCCACAGCCGTCCCCGGCGTCCCTGCGCCGCCCCCATCAACCGCCGCCCACGCCGCCCCCGCCGCCCCTTGCCGGTGAGTACCACCGCTGGCCGCCCCCTTTTTTTTTCATTTTTCTGTTTTTTATTTCGGTTAATTTAGTTAGTTTATAATTAGGTTAGTTTTATTAGTTTATTAGGTTAGTTTATTAGGTTAATTAGGTTAGTATTATTAGTTTATTAAGTTAGTTTATTAGGTCAATTAGGTTAGTTAGTTAGGTTAGAAGAAAAAAAAGAAGAAAAGAAGAAGGAAAAAAATGAAAAAGAAAAAAGGAAAAGAAGAATAGAATAAGAAGAAGAAGAAGGAAAAGAAGAAGGAAAAGAAGAAGGAGAAGAAGAAGAAGAAGAAGAATAAGAAGAGGAGGAGGAGGAGGAGGAGGAGAAAAAAGAAGAAGAAGAAGAAGAAGAAGAGGAAGAAGAAGAAGAATAAGAAGAACAAGAAGAATAAGAAAAAGAGGAGAGGAGGAGAAGAAGAAGAGGAAGAAGGGAAAGAAGAAGAAGAAGAAGAGAGGACCCCCGACCCCCGACCCCCGACGCCACTGACCCTCGACGCCACCGACCCCCGACGGCACTGACCCCACTGAACCCCGACGCCACTCATGAACCCCGACGCCACTGACCCCCGAACCCCGACCCCACCGACCCTCGACGCCACCGACCCCCGATGCCACCGACCCCACTGAACCCCGACGCCACTCATGAACCCCGACGCCACTGACCCCCGACCCCCGATCCCACCGAACCCCGACGCCACCGACCCCCGACGCCTACTGTTGACTAGAAGGACTCATGAACATATAGGGCTAGTCGAAATCAAACAAAGCACCCATTTAGATGTGCCCGATGTCTATATTACGGCTCAATAGGCGACCCAAGTTTTCTATCTACCGTGGGCCTGCCAAACTGATCCAAATCTGAAAGGTTGGGATGTCGTTTATGAAGTGCCGCCACATTTTAGACCACCTCCCCTCAATGAAGAGGATTATGAACCTCACATTAACCAAGACACATATGAAGGAGAATTCTTCCAAGAAACACGTATTTCCAAAAAATGTTTCAAGAACCGCTCTACTTCACCCCGGAACATTGAAGTAGACAGCGAGAATGAATCCGACTTAACCCCTGAGCCGGAACAGGAAGAGCCGGAACAAGAAGAGGTTACTGATGCGGATGACCTGTCAATGCTTAACCGATTACATGAAGGAGGCCTTCCACACGTTGTTCCTGATAGTGATGATGATCATGCATTTATTGATGATAGTGATGATGATGATGCATTTATTGATGCCAGAGAATATATAGACGATCAAGATTATTATTAATTCATGTCAGGTAATCAACTTTTAGTTCATGTTAGGTATATGATGATACACTTAAATTATATACATTTTATTATTCATGTCGGTATTCAATTTTATGTTGTACTAATTTCGTTTACTATTTGTCATGGCAGTTGTTGAAAGATGGTGGGAAAGGGTCGAGAGCACTCCGCGGCTCCTTCGTCGGAGGGTGGTGGGATGGGTACTTCCATTCCTGCAGAGTCTCTCCGGAGAGCGTTGCTCTCTAGTCTGCATACACCGGTGGCTGCTTCTTCGTCGACCCCTGTGAGAGGAGGTCGGGGGAAGAAGAGAGGTAGTAGAGGTCGGAGAGGAGGCCGCGGCAAAGGTAGGGTGGCTGCTACGCCTTCCTCGCTGCCACCCCCAGCTGATTCACCCGAGCACAGGACTGCTAGGGTGGACCCGTCTGAGGACGAGGCTACGCGGACTCCGGTCCACGACCCTCGGGTCGACGAGCCTTCGACCTACCAGACTCCTGTCCCAGAGGCTTCGTCCCACGAGACTCCGGAGCAGAGTAGGGATAAGGGCACGTCCCGGCAGACCCCATGGGATACCTGGCCGGAGGAGCCTAGTGGCCATGCTGATGGTGGCGGGGATCGTTTTTCTGATAGCGACGAGGAGGTGGCTGAGGGGGCCACCGTCTACCAGCGTGGTATGACACGGCTCCCGCCCGTGCCGGCGACCCGCGAGCTGAGGTGGTTGATTAGGCCTGATGGGGAGAGGTAAGTGCATGTACTCTTTTTTAACCTTTTGCCTTCACGTTTTTTCAAATATCTAATGTGTTGGCTTTGTCATACTGCAGGGGTTGGCATCAACCCAAGGATGCCCGCAGGCCCAACAGCATCCTTGGTGTCCTTGTCAGGCAAAACTTCCCGGGGTTTGTCACGTTGCCCGGTGAAGGTCAGGTTCGAGAGTTAGGACTGACCTGGGAGCACTACTTGGCTGCACCGGCCCCGCCTGAGGAGAGGATCGACGGTGTTTTGTGCCACACGAGGGCGGAGATGGTGATCAGACAGTTTTGGGTAATTTCTCCTTTACACAATTGAAAATCAACAATAGCTAGTTATTGTACTAATAAGTGTTCTCTCGTTTGATTGCAGACCTTCTACAGGTGTCAGGAGGGATACGAGGAGGCTGCGGCAAAGGTTATCGATCAGCAATGCAAGCGCCTACTGCAAAACTTTCGGCACGAGGCTCGGGTGCAGGCTGTTCGAGACTACTACGCCTCGCGGCGTATTAGGAAAGAGAAGTCGACGTGCCGCGGAAAGAAGATGGAGAAGGAGCATTACATGAAGGTAATTACGTATTCTAAAGGCCTTGTACTTAGTTTCCTTCATTTGATTCCTACGCGTAGGGCTCAAATATCTCTTTATTAACTTAGGTGCCCCCGATATGGTGTGCGGATAAGATGGATTGTTGGGAGGCGTTGGTGGATGGGTGGTGCTCAGAACAATGTCAAGCCGTCCACAACAATGCCAAGGACCGGCGTAACAAAATGGTTGGTGTGCCACACCATCAAGGGAGCGCCAACTTAAATCAGTTTGGTCAGAACTGGGTATGTGGTTAGCCTCATGATTCATGCAATTCATTCTTGATTCTAGCTTGAGCCCTTTACTAATACTTTGTTCCTCTCTCTCTCTTTTAGGCGCATCACAATAAAACGGAGGTGCCACAGATGTACGACCTCTATGCGATGGCCCATACTGCCTCGTACAAGAAGGTCAAGGGATTCTCTGAGTCTGACCTCGATGATCCCTTGAAGTTCAGCAACATCTCCTCCCACAACAAGCTCGTGAGGTACAGAGATGAGGGGAAGGCAAGGAAAGGGGAGGACTTTAACCTGAGCCAGGAGCCTATTGATCCAGAGCTGGTGATGATAGCTGGCGGCGGGAGGCCCCATGGCTCGATTGCCATTGGAGATGGCCTTATACGTTGTCCTAGCAACCTCCGGCAGATCAAGGCGCGCCAAACGAGCTCCTGTCCTGAAATAAGGCCTCGTCCACGGCCAGTCGAGCTCGCCATCGAGGTTAGTTATACGGACTCAGATATCTTTCCTCATTACGTTGTGTGTGTGAACAAAGATGATTACAATGCTAACGAAGAGTTGTGTTGCGGGCTGCTATTCAGAAAGAAAGAGAGGCAACACAGGCGCTTATGGCGGCGAAGGAGAAGGAGATGGAGGAGAGGACGGCTAGGTTGTTGGAGGAGGAGAGAGCACGGAACGATGCGTCTCACCGGGCCATCTACGAGCTCTTGGTGGTAAGTTTCTTCTTCATATTTGTCAAATCTTGCACTTAATGTTCGTTTCATTAATAACTAATATCATTGACTTGTGAAAACCAAATGTGCAGTCTATGTGCGAGAAGACCGGCCAGACCCCTCCGTCTATGCCAGTCATTACCACGGTTGGAACGGTGAGTTTTCATTTGAATGCAATGATCTTTTCAGTGTCATCATGCTAACGAGACATTGCAAATCATCTTTGGTGGAGAATATCTCCCGAAATGCATCGCACGACCCTTCTCCAGGGCAGCATTCTCCAGGTGAAACCGGCCCGAGCAACCGCGGTGCCTCTCCTCCGTGATGACGAGGACGGTAAGCCCCAATATGCCACTTACTTGGCTCATTTTCTCAAAGAAAGACAAACTTAGCACTTAGACAAACTTAGCTCCTTGTGAGAGTTTCATGTCTCTTCTTGATGGAGGAATTCCGACTGTTGTCGCGGGGGTTGTTTCTTCTTCTCCTTTTCTCGATATATACCTCGGTATATTGCGGGAAAGGAGAAGGGGGAAACGACCATCACCGACGGTCGAAATATTAGTGTTAGGTGGTGTCCACCAACATACACCACCATATAAGTGTGAGAGAGTGCGCACCATACACACCATGAGGCATGCGAGTTTTTCTAAGGAAAACCTCGAAAGACCGAAAGTCAAGCTCATAATGTCATATACTTAGCTTATTTTCCTCCAAAATGACATACTAGCTCCAAAATGACTTATTCAAAAACTCTTCTTCTTCTTTTTTCTTCTCTTTCTTCTTCTTCTTCTTCTTCTTCTTCTTCTTCTTCTTCTTCTTCCTCTTCTCTTTCCTACAAAATGGCATAATTACCTAAGTTAGATAAGAAATGAGCTATACTTACCTAAGTTGGCTAAAAAATGGCATAATCACCTAGGTTAGCACAAAAATGACCTATACTTACCTTATTCTTCTTCTTCTAGTTTTCTTCTTCTTCTTCTTCCTCTTCTTCTTCTTCTTCTTCTTCTTCTTCTAGTAGTAGTCTTCTTCTTATTCTTCTTCTTCTTCTTCTTCTTCTTCTTCTTCTTCTTCTTCTTTTTCTTCTTCTTCTAACTTTCTTACTCCCACTTTTGCAGGTTTGATTCACTTCATGGAAGCTGGCTATGGCAGAATGCTACTATTTAGTTTTTTGTTTTGATTTGTATATATGGATGAACATGGTGAAACTATGTATGTATTGGATCTTTTAATACCCTATGCATTGGTGTACTTCGATGGTGACGTGGATGTGTTGCATTGACGGACTGCTAGATGTTTGATACATGGCCTATGCATTGGTGTACTTCTATGGTGAAACTATATATATATCATATTTGTTTGTTGAAAATGCAGGGAAATAACAGAAAACAATAAAACATTGGCAGTGCAGGCACTTTGCCGTCTGCCAGCGGACGGCAAAGGGCTTTCCCGTCTGCTAGCAGACGGCAAAGGTGACACGTGGCAGCAACCTGTGCAACCTGGGAGCACTGGGGCTGACCCATTTGGTCACTTTGCCGTCTGCTGGCAGACGGCAAAGGAGAGTGGTACTTTGCCATCCGCGAGCAGACGGCAAAGGAGAGTGGTCTGCTGAACGGTCTGCTGACGTCAGGAAGCAGACGGCAAAGGGGAGGGCACGTTTGCCGTCTGCTGGCAGACGGCAAAGCCTCCCGTTAGATACCTAACGTGGCTAACGTCTATTTTTTGCCGTCCACTTTCTTTGCCGTCAGCTTGCCTAGGAAAGCTGACGGCAAAGGTCTTTGCCGTCCGCTATGGCAAGGCAGACGGCAAAGCACTCCTTTACCGGAATTCACAGTGCCGGAAATTTGGCCGTCTGCTGCCGGACGGCAAAGCCTTTGCCGTCAGTGGTCCTGCCCTTTGCCGTCCGCTATGGCTGACGGCAAAGTACCTGATTTCAGTAGTGAGTGTGCAGACCCTGCGGGTTCGAGAACTATGTAGACATGACCGAGACACCTCTACGGTCAATAACCAATAGCGGGACCTGGATGCCCATATTGGTTCCTACATATTCTACGAAGATCTTTATCGGTTGAACCTCTATGTCAAGGATTCAGTTAATCCCGTATGCTGTTCCCTTTGTTCTTCGGTATGTTACTTGCCCGAGATTCGATCGTCGGTATCTTTATACCTAGTTCAATCTCGTTACTGGCAAGTCTCTTTACTCGTTCCGTAATACAAGATCCCATGGGTAACTCTTTAGTCACTTTACTTGCAAGGCTTATTGTGATGTTGTATTACCGAGTGGGCCCTGAGATACCTCTCCGTCACACGGAGTAACAAATCCCAGTCTCGATCCATGCCAACTCAACAGACACCCTCGGAGATACCTGTAGAGCACCTTTATAGTCACCCAGTTACGTTGCGACGTTTGATACACACAAGGTACTCCTCCGGTTATCCATCCCTAATGAAGATAATGAAAAGGGCTACCAAATGTCTGGCGAGAGATGAAAATTTATGGCAATATCTCATACTATGCAATTAATTATTAAGAAAAACTCTTTGTGACTTCTATCAATATTGTCACATGGGTACATTCCACACACTAAAATGTGATGGTACTTCAATTATACAATATTCAAAATGCAGCTCTAGTCCATCCTGAGCGACTTCACCCATGCGATTGCACGTGCTTTCTCTGAAAATACATTTGTATTGAAACATAATTCTCTAAATTGTAGCTTCAAGAAATTGGAAATATATGTTGTATAAAAATGCTAGAAATACTGATATCATCTCAATAGGACATATTTTCCTTCATGAATTGCATTATCAATAAGGGAGCGAACTGGCATCCATATTCTGCACAACTTGCTGGCCCATCTCTATTTACACTATGGGGAAAACAATGAAGCATATTTGACAATGAAATATGTGATATGCTTGTCAGTCTGCTCAAATATAACATACCATAAAGTGTTGGCCACAACTTCATTTGTACTAAATTTTAATAGAAGAGACCCCTCAAACAAAGAATACTATTGTTTTTCTCGATGTGATCAACCCTTGCAAGGTACACAACATCTTGTAAGTTGCAGATACATATTGAAATCTTCAAAAACTCAACATTTGAAGGAGTTTCACTGTCTAAATTCTAATTCCTGGGAACTTCGAAAGATAAAAGTAATGCTGACATGCTAGTGGAGAGCATAGTGAACACAATACTACTGCAGACATCCTCCAACGATCTTCTCTAGAATATGGTTATAACATCATCTTGCATGTATACAACATGGCTATTTTTAGACACTGGACGAAATTCTACATGCACCGACGTGGTTTATTTGATGTTCTTAACTGATCCGTGTTAAAAAGGAATAAGTAAGAGTACTAACAGCCTAAACATAAGAATGTGACTGTAGAAGAAGTAGAAGAACATCTAGTGTAGTTATTGATAGAAACATAGACGTAACTATTATAAGAAAATGGCAAGAGCCATCAGGGATGCCAAGAAGAGGGAGATGTCTAGTATACACCAGTGCAAACAACTGGGTTGCCACTGCTTTTACTTTTCAAAAAATCTAGTGTGCTCGGGGGCATTCGCAAATCTCTCGGTGCCCATCCCTCCTTTTATGGAGGAGGCTTTTTGTTGATTCAAATTGATTGTAAATGCCTGAAAATTGTATGTTCAATAGAATTAATAGAAATCCTGAACAACTAAAGGAGAATTGGTTTCCTTAGTGCTGTTTGAATACTTCTCATACCGAGTAACACTACTACCATTCAACAACCAAGTATCACTATAACAAACTGTTATTTAACATACACCAAGTAAAAGCTCTGCAATAAATAATGTAATTAAGTGATGTGCAGTTTAGTGAAAAGATTAAGCAGCTGATCTAGTGGTAAAATTTGCAAAATTGTCACATAAGAGCTTTTTATAATTTTAGTGTAACAATTATGTTGATGTAATTAAGCAAGAAGGCATGTTGTGCAGGAGTACATATACACCATTAAAATGAAAAGGAAAATATCTATAACGCCTACTTAGTTCATGAAATTAGGGAAGCGGATTTGTAGCACTTGGTTGCTCCACACCCCTATACGAACATTAAACTCAAAAAAATACTGAGAAATTTGAAAAAAATCTGGGATTTGGGGATATCAAACATGGGTTCCCAATCTAATCCCGTATGAAATTACGTGAAAAATACCAGGAAAAGTATTTGTGGCAAACAACACAAAAAATTCCTACGTATAGAAAAAAACTGTTTGGATGGATTTTTTTTCGAACAGAAATTCCTTCGCCACGGATACGTTTCCTGGTATTTTGTCACGAAACTTGACACGGGAGTAGATTGAGAACTCTGGTTCGCTGTCCCCAAATTTAAGTTTTTTTTTAAAAAAATTGGGTATTTTTTAGGTTTAATATTCGTACAGGGGTGTGGAGCACCCAGGAGCTCCGTTGTATTTTCCATGAACCACTACATTATAAATTGGATACATTCATTAGAGGGATAACACAATGGGAAGTATGTCTCATTGTAATAAGATATACAATGAACACCCAAGAATGTAAGCATCTGACATATTGAGCGATAAAAGCCTCACTATGAGTACGAATTTTACTTTCAAATCATGCACGCAAATCAGCCAATTTTATGATCTAGCTATCGCCTTTGCTATACAAAAAATTATCTATAGGTACTAAGGTACCGGGTAATTATTTAAAACTAAGATGTCAAGAAAAAAAATACAATCCTGAGATCCATTTTTTCTCTCTAATATATGCAACCATCAGAATGTCGCGTATCCAGGTACAGTTTTCAAGTAGCATCATCGGATCTCTTATCCAAGCGGCGCAGAGCAAGAACATTTATCTTCAGTGGTATTAGATAGATATTGCAAGCCAAAAATCTACCACCGATACATCTCTCCTTTGCTGAAGAAATATCGCCATGCAAACCTGAAGAATTTTATTAAACATGTGCAGAAATAAATACTACGACTATCCAAAAAATAGTAACATTACACATGAAGAGTACAATAACTCATAATATAAGATGATTTCCTAGCTACTATGAGAATAATGAGTTGTTTGCAACACTGCATCTTCTCCTGAACATTGGTATATCTTTAATTCAGTAACGTATAAAAGTAAAAAGTATAAAACATAAATCTTGGTATACTGCACACAAATACTTATTAGGCACACAAACCGGTATTTTCTAAGGTCTTGGTTTCACAATACCGTAACTGAAATTAGCAAGATATTAGCCTCAAATCAACAAGGTCTTGGTTTCTCTTTGCCAATAAACCAAGACAAATAACTTAGATATACAATGCAACCAGAAAGCCCAATCCTCTACCATTGACCAACTCTAGTCAGATGATTAACATTGACTCAGAACAAAAAAAGAGAGGTGGATTTGCATTACCATATTGTGGTGGCGTGGAGTTATTGCCCCTACAACATCGGTCCAAGATGAGACATCCGTGCAAAGTCAGTCGTTGGCACGCCGGCGGCATCGTTCAGCACGGATGCCCGCGAGGGGTTGGGGTGTAGGCGTCGGTCGCCACCTCCAAACTGTCACGTCCATCCATGATGGTGCTGCGTTGGCCTAGCATTTATAAACACAACTTCCACATACTTGCAAAACTTTTTTTAATTGAAAAACTGCAGAAGCCTCACAATAACAAGATACTATAATGAAACTAATTATAATTATAATTATTTATAATAAGAGAATAATTGTCAATAGTAAGAACAAGTCCAACAAACATATTACCTCATCAAAGACATCCATGGAATCCACTTGCTGCAACATTTCCATATAAGCGGGAAGGTATCTCTGAAATTCCTCTTCAAATGGGTTGTAACATAAAACACGATGTTGTAGTGAAAATCAAGGGATGAAACTTCAAGATGCTCAAAATCTAGGAATAAAAAAAATACTTTGAATTTCAATGAGATTCCTCGGGAAGTTCCTTTGCAGTAGAACATGCCTTTACTCGAAGATTCCCCTTTTACGTTTCCAACCAGAATGTAAAATCGTTTTCAGCTTAGTAGTTGTCTTCATCTTCTCCATCAGAATCCCGCCACATATACATGAACGAACAAGTACCATAGTGAATTCTATAAATTACAAACCATTTGAAGCGCATAAATCTGTCTACACTTGGAATTAGACACGGGAGCAGATCATCTACTAGCCAAAGCCAATCCTCACATCATTTGTAGAAACTGCAAGCCAAACCAGACAACGGCGAAACTGAAGAGCACCATTTACCAAGGCATCCTTTCTCAAAAAAGCTGATCCAAGTTGAGGTAGCCCAAGAATCCACATGTGCTGGGGTGATGTGGAGGGGGGAGGGGGGGCGACCGTCGTGGGAATTACGGCGACGGCGACAGTGGCGATGCGTGAATTTTGCGATGCCTGGTGATGCGTACAGTTTATTTGCTCGGGTGTTGTGTTGGTTTTATATAGGCGCTCGGATGGTTCCGGCTGGCTATTTCTCTGTTCTTTTGGCTGGGGTACTTTGGGTGATGGCCTGACGGGAGGAGGGTTTTTTGTATGGGGCACATTCTTTTGTATGTAAAAAAAATCGGTGGACAAGGGGGGATCGAAGGAGGGCAGGAACGAATGAAAAACCAACGACAACCTATGACGTGAGTCTTTAGGAGTAGAAATATTTACTCTGTTTTTAGTCAATCAGATTTTTGATTAAACTATGTTATTTATTTCCAAAAAATAAATTGCATTGATGAGAGATCATTTGTATGTTAGGAAAGTGTTGGTTTACAAGGAAAGAGTGGAGATGATTTTGTTTGCTTAAAATATGTTATTTGTTTCCTAAAACAAATTGCATTGATGGGAGATCTTTTGTACGTTAGGAAAGTGTTGGTTTAGGAAACATGCGTGAAATTGATTTCATTATTGGATAATGTGCTATTGTTGTCTGCCCGTTTGTAACGTATCTCATTAGGGAAGTTTAAAAATGTTAGTAAAGTTTTTAATGGGATGGTGAAGAAACCAATGTGAGGAGATGATGGTGGGACGTGAGGCGAAAATAGACCAGTCGAAAATAAGCTGGGCGAAAATAAACCGTGGATGCAATTCTACCAACTGAGCATATTTAGGAGTAGAGATTACTAAATATATGATGATGGAAGGAGAGACGAAGAAAAACCGGACGAAAAAACCAAACGAGAGACGGAAAAAAACCTTGAACCTAAGCTACCAACGCCTCCTCCTAAGGTGGGAGGAGAGACGAAAAAAACCTTGAAACGGAATGTTAATTAATGTAATTCGGTGATGTATGGAAATATTAATTAATGTGATTGAGCCATTTATG
This sequence comes from Elymus sibiricus, assembly GCA_039707655.1. Classification (NCBI taxonomy): domain Eukaryota; kingdom Viridiplantae; phylum Streptophyta; class Magnoliopsida; order Poales; family Poaceae; genus Elymus; species Elymus sibiricus. The sequence goes on from CM077667.1 coordinate 493,980,823, forward strand.
GTAAGGTTAATTAATTCATTAGATTGATTGATTCATTAGATTTGGTCTTAAAATATTTATTAGATGATTGATTCTTTCACATAAATACATTAATAAATATATGATGATGGGAGAAGGGACGAAAAAAACGGACGAAAAAAACCAGACGAAGGTGGGAGGGGAGACGAAAAAAACCCAAGAAAGAAGCTACCAACTCCCCCTTTAGGAGTAGAGATTGATTCATTAGATTTGGTCTTAAAATATTTATTAGATGATTGATTCTTTCACATAAATACATTACTAAATATATGATGATGGGAGAAGGGACGAAAAAAAACCGGCCGAAAAAAACCCAGACGAAGGTGGGAGGGAAGACGAAAAAAAACCAAGAAAGAAGCTACCAACTCCCCCTTTAGGAGTAGAGATGTTTTGTATTTCGCACAACAATATACTACATTGATCAATGCTATGGGTTGCCTCTGTTCTGAATTATTATTTTTAAACAAAGTGTTAATATATGGAGTGATTTAGAACTTGCCACCTTATCCATTTTATATGATGTAGGAAGCCATGAGCCATTTCAGCTCTTGGGTTTTCCAATATCTTTTCTTTTCAATTGTTTAATTCATCGTGCCGGTGTTGCGTGTTATAAAACATATACAAATTTCATTGCATGCAAATGAAACACACTATCATAGAATCGATTTCAATTGTTATCACCTTGGAGACAACAAAATCCCGCAGCAACGCGGGGTGTCATCTAGTTCTAGATGTGCCACGGGAAAATCAATAAACAACTACTCCCTCTGTTCAGAAATATAAGATGTTTTAGAGACTTGTGACAAGTATCTAAAACGTCTTATATTTCTGTACAGAGGGAGTAGCTACCAGGATCGTGACCGGCGCAGAGGCAGTGTTAGTGTTACTATGAACAAACAAGACAAATTCGGAGAAAACATTGCGACGCGCGCATGTAGCCAATACAGCCAACGTCCTCGTCGCTCACGTGACAACGACGTTCCCGTCGATCCCACCCACCGCCAACGCCGGCCGCACGGCATGCATAATTCGCATCAGCGCCGCGTCACCGGCCGGCCCCGGCGACCGAAAAGCGGAAAAGCGTCCCTGCCGTCCATCCCTATTCCTATACCGTCCAAATTAACCGACGAGGGACGGAGGAATCCACGCGACGGAATGGAAACGGAAGGAGAGAAAAACGGAAACGACAGAGGAGAAAGAGGAAGACAGCCACAAGGACGCAAGCGCGAGGCGATGGAGCACGGCAGGAAGTCAGCGAGCGGCGCGATGCTGATGCTGACGCTCATCTTTCCCTTTCCCCGGTTGCGCCGCCCCCATTTTAGGTCGCCTTAAAGTAAGCAGCTCTGGCCTAAAGCTCCCTCAGTCCCACCCCCGTAGAAGAGAACGACCAGCCGATCCAATCGAACCCAAAACCTCTCTCGATTCGACTTCGAGGCCTCCTCCACACCACTGGGCGGCTGTTCGCGGGATTTGGCCAGGTAATTAAGGCAATAATCGCCCTGCTCATCTTGTACGCTTTCTCTCTGCTGCCTGCAATTCTCGCCGGAGTTTACTGATTCTGCGTCGTCGTTGCTTGCTTGGCTTGCCATGGTAGAGAGCTGGGGTGGTTCACGCGTGTTCTTAATTAGTACTAGTTCTGAGAGAGTGCTCCTCTGCTTGTGGTTGTGGGGATTTCGGTACCCTCCCTGTTTGTTTCTTCCCTCCCCAACGGCAACGGAGATCTTTGCCGCAGATCCGCCCGGCCCGGAACAACACTCACTACGTCAAACTCAGAGTTGAAACTCTTGATTGCTGACTGATCGGTGTTTTAGTTGGTTTATTGATTCATCGGCGGGCCGATCCATCTCACTTTCCCCAAATTTACTCTATAGTATATGGTAGAAAAGAAACTACTACAGATCGAGCAAGGGATTCTGATTCTGATACCATCGTGTAATTATTGTGTGCACAGTTATTGAGTACTAGTACTAGTAGCAGATTCATGTTTTAGCTCATTTACTGTCCTCTGTTGTTTTTTCGGCCCAATTGTTGGATCACTGCATTTCTTGTATGTCGATCTCTTCCATGTTTATCACACATAAATGCTAGTCATGGTAGTACTAATTTGTGAACCTTTTTAAGAAAACTTTCCCCAAGTTTGACAAGGGAACTTCACCCATTTCCTTGACCTTTGAACCACTCTTGTCCTCGCCATTCATGTCCCATAGTGGTCTTTTATGGCCAGCCCACTCATTTCACACTCAAGGCCGGTCGATCTCTAAGAAGAGGGAACCAATTCAAGTGTTTCAAAATCATCTTTGTCTGATGTCCGTGCTTTAATTAGGTAAGCAGCAATTAATCATCCGGGTGGAGAGAGCGGAGAAGGGAGATCGATATACTTGAAACTGATTTCAATTCCTGACTGAACTACAAAACTGTTTGCTGAATCACATATGTCGTTTCTTTTGTTTTGACATAGTGAAAATGGATGGGAACACCAGAGGAGGCGGACATTCTGAAGCATTAAAGAACTACAATCTGGGCAGAACATTAGGTCTTGGCTCATTTGGAAAAGTGAAGCTTGCAGAGCATAAGCTTACAGGACACAAAGTTGCTATAAAGATTCTGAACCGTCGCCAAATGGAAACTATGGAAATGGAAGAGAAAGGTATGCCCCCTTGTCTAGGATACACTCGGCTTGCTTGCTCAACATTTCGAGTTATCTGCTTAATTCCATTGCTGGTCAGACTTGTGGGTGTGTTCCTGATTCCCAGTTAATCAATTAGTCGAGATAAAGTGCATTAGTCTAGGATACATCCGGCTTTTGTTAAGAAGAAGAAAGTTCACCTTGTGTTGTTGCTGTGACTTGGTAAAATTTGCAGCTGGAATTCCTTTATAGGCTGAATGTCTAACGCTTTACTTCTGTTGTTTCCTCATATCTTGTTTGCAGCAAATAGAGAAATCAAGATATTGAGGTTGTTCATTGACTTCATTCACCCTCATATCATCCGGGTTTATGAGGTCATTGACACACCTAAGGATATATTTGTTGTCATGGAATATTGCAAGAATGGTGAGCTATTGGACTACATTGTTGAGAAAGAGCGGTTACAGGAAGATGAGGCTCGTCGAATCTTCCAGCAGGTGCCTTTTCTGCTCTTAGCACGTAGGAACACATTCTTTGGGAATACCAGTAGGTGTTCATTAAGGAACACATTCTTATTTTGATCGTGAAATGTATGGACATGCTGGCCAATTGTCCAGTGTACACATTCCTCACGTGCTTACTGTGCAAATCATGATCAATTTGCTTGGTTTGCATTCGTTGACTAAGTTTTAGCTAAGGATTTTTTTTTCTCGATGCCATTTTTTGGGGGAGTGTCCGGAAAAACCGTTTTCTGCGTAAAACATAATCGCAGAAATCTAAACATTTATCGATCCATCCATAGGTAGATTGGTGGTTACTCCTCCGATGCGGAAGTAATTGTGCATCATTCACAAAATCATGGACTTGATTCGACTCTTCATCATCGGCACCGTCGCTGATATTTTTTATGCACTAAAAAAAATGAAGTTCGCAAAAAAAAAGTGGAGTTGACTTTTGGCGACCTCCAGCAGAGAAGACCATCTTGATATTTTTATGGTAGCCCACACATACCCTCTTTGGGCACCATCTTGAGGTTTGTGTTGTCTAGAAAAGAAGACCATATCTTGACGTTTGAATTCCCATGATTTCTTTTTCGAACGGTATCGACTTTTCTCGGGGCTCACTGAAATTTCCGGTCATTGGTCATGTTACCGGAAAATTCGACCGAAAAAAGATCTGTACCACATATTGTTGCAAGCTTTCCAAGGTAATTGCTTTGTATTTTGGATTGAACTGATCAACCAGTTAATGTCTCCTTGGTGTGTCAATTTTTTAGTATCGCTCTTGTGTCTTCATCTTTTTATGCCTTGGTTATCCTAGTGTCGGTAATTAAATAAATTCTTGTTTAAATGGCATCCTATTCTTCCTGCCTTGATTGTCTTAGTGCTTAAATCAAATTATGCTTTTAAGCATACAAAGATGGTATTTCCTTCTGAAGGTGAATATGTAATTTGAAGGATTCTTTCTGATTCACTGAATGCATATCGAGGTTTTGTATCAATAGTTTTTTTTAATTATTTTTTTGTTGAACAGATTATATCTGGCGTTGAATACTGCCACAGAAACATGGTTGTTCATCGCGATCTAAAGCCAGAAAACCTGTTACTTGATTCCAAATACAATGTGAAACTTGTTGATTTTGGGTTAAGTAATGTCATGCATGATGGCCATTTTTTGAAGACAAGCTGCGGGAGTACAAACTATGCTGCACCAGAGGTATTCACCTATTTGTATTACTTGTGTCTTTATCCTCGTGCTTCTTCACACGCATCGTCTGCGTTAATAGCTTAGCGAGTGTTTCTGCGCAGGTTATCTCAGGTAAATTATATGCTGGACCTGAGGTTGATGTTTGGAGCTGTGGGGTGATACTTTATGCTCTTCTCTGTGGCTCTGTTCCATTTGATGATGAATATACTCCCAGCCTGTTCAAAAAGATAAAGGTGAGACAGAACATATGCATATTAAGTTGGATCTGACAAGAGTATACCTTTTCAGATTAGTTGGACTTTAGCATTCATTTTACGTCTGGAGATTTGACGCCCTCTTGCTCGGTGTTCCAGGGAGGTAACTATAAACTTCCAAGTCATTTATCTGATCTTGCAAAGGATTTGATCCAAAGAATGCTGCTTGTTGATCCCATGAAGAGAATCACAATTCGTGAAATTCGAGACCACCCATGGTTTCAAAAAAGACTTCCTCGCTACCGGGCAGTGCTTCCACCTGGCACACCTCAGCAAGCCAAAATGGTACCCATCTATTTCACATTTCAAGCGACAATCATATGTGCACAGTAAAACTTTTCAGCCTTTATCCACTAATATATACAGGATCTTTGATGGATCATAGGAAAAATAGCATTGATACTTTTGTCATGAATTGCTACCTTTTATGGCATCTTAATGTAATATTTGCAAACAAAATATTATAGAATTCAATTGTCAAAATTGTTCCCTGGGTTTCATAAAGGTGTAGCACATCAAGTCTCGTTGCAATGCCGAATTTATTTATCAAAATTACGTTTACTAGCAAGCTTTCAAATGCCGTTTCTATGGCAATGTATGTTGATTTGTATTTTCTATATGTTCATTTCTGAAGATTGATGAAGATACACTTCGGGACGTTGTCAACCTGGGATATGATAAAGATCAAGTGTATGAATCGCTGTGCAATAGGCTTGAAAATGAGGTATATTCAAACAAAAATCAGTGGTTCTTTCCATTCTGTTTTCGTAACTGAATTTAGTCAATTAATGTTCTTAGGCAACTGTTGCATATTACTTGATCTTGGACAATCGGTTCCGGGCTACTAGTGGCTATTTGGGGGCTGACTATCAACAACCAATGGTTAGTCCACATTTGCATCATCTGTGAGTTATTTAGTGCATTAAAGGTTTAAGCACTATTAACTTTATGAATGGATGGTTCTCTAGGATAGGAGTTTTAATCAGTTTACATTATCGGAATCAGCAAGCCCAAGTAGCAGGAATTACCTTCCAGGAAGCAATGATTCTCAAGGCAGTGGCTTGCGGCCATATTACCGCGTTGAAAGAAAATGGGCTCTTGGGCTCCAGGTCTTGCACACTGTCCACTTTACTTTGCTTTGTTTTGCATATTCAATTGTTGAGCTAATGCATCACTTATCCAACAGTCTCGAGCTGACCCTCGCGCGATAATGATTGAGGTTCTAAAGGCACTTAAGGAATTAAATATCCGTTGGAAGAAGAATGGAGACTACAACATGAAATGCAGGTGGTGCCCTGGGTTTCCACGGGTCTGTGACATGTTGTTAGATGCAAACCACAGCTTTGTTGATGACTCTACCATCATGGATAATGGCAATACTAATAGGAGGCTACCTGCTGTGATCAAGTTTGAAATTCAGGTATGCAACACCTTCTACTACTAACGTATTATTTTGCAATAACAAAAAAAAAAAGGATTTCCTACTCAATGTCGCCTTCACAGTGGCATCACAAGAAAAATAACGTTTTTGCTGGAGCCAATATATTTGATTCATAATTGTTACCTAATGACCATTATTATGACCTGCATGTGTCTGCTGTTGCCAACAAGTATTGTCTACTGACTCATGCATATTGATAGAACAAACTTCCCAAGTTTTAAAGTTGCACAGTGTTGGTTGGTTCTATGCTTCAGGTGTTATAAATTTACAATTCGCTGGCATGGTACTGTATATACTGTCTATTTGGCTCTAAATTTCTTGTATTTTTTCTCCAGCTTTACAAGACCAAGGATGACAAGTACCTGCTAGATATGCAGAGAGTTACTGGACCTCAAATCCTCTTCCTGGAATTTTGTGCGGCCTTCCTTACCAACCTTAGGGTTCTATAGTGCTTGTTCTGGTTGAGTGGAGAATAGCAAAACTTATGACTGTCCCGTATGTGTGGTGCGGTTCATCGCCGCAATAGTGAATAAGTGATGGTGTGTAAATATATAGGCGGCGGTGTATTTCATCTTCGTTCTACCCAGTCCCTGACAGCGAACCATGTTGTTTGAGTGACTAGTCCTGTGTCAAGCACCAAAAGGTTAAGTGGTTGTGAACTTATATGGTAAATAGGCTGTGGTGAACCTTTTCTGATTCTGCAGGCTGCACGACTGCTGGTGGTGATGCTGCACCACAAGCTTTTGGGGTATTTATTGCAAGCTGGCTTCTATTTGCCTTGTTGTTGAACATGCTTGTTGGAAATTTGCCCCCAGGATCGATCACATAAAACTGCACGAACACACGCGCACAAAAACATCTATCCGAGGGTAGGCCAACACGTACCCAAACTATCACACGTTGCTGTGACATGGCATGCAAGCCAATCACGCCACGTACACCTAAACCTAATAATCATATAACTAGCTCATGTTTGGATTATTCCAACAATGCTGACGCATCGTGTATCTGCAATTTTCGCAACCGCTAAGAGAAACTAGCAAGAGTACCTACTGTACTGTAGGAATGGAAAATCATTTGCTTTCATGAAGAAAGAGAACCATGGTTATCAAGCCATGAAGAGCCAAATGCGCTGAGCAATTTTGTGCACCAGTAGCCTAGGCTCGTTTTTCTTCGCTAGTTTTGTACATACTTCTTATCAATGGAACTATGAAAATAAACCGTGGGAAGAAATTCTACGGGCTTAGATCGAAATTATGAGCAGATACTACATGCATCTGTATGTCATCAATGTCTATCCGGGGCGAAGCGATGTCGTATGTTGCTCTGCTTCCCTATTTGCACGCGCAACTCCGTTAATATGTAGAATCTGAATATGATGTTATTTTACATGTTAATAATTTTTAAAATGTTATTTAGGATGCAACTTAATCAGTAGCGCATGATCTGTCTTGTTTTCATACCTGTGTCGATCCGGATTGAAAATGAAGACCTAAGCAAAAGATTGGATACAAAGAAAACCATCTATAATCACACACGCACGCCTCATCAAAACCTTGCAGAAGAAGTAAATTGCTCATATTATGGGGAGAGAGAGACGCCTTAAAATTGATCACATTCAATCGCGTTGTGATTATGTGAGCATTGTGGCTGCCGTTCGCGAGGGTGGGAGGGAGAATGAGCAAAAGCACATATGGGATGCCATGTGCTGAAGAAAGACGTATATGCTTAAGGAAGTTGGTCGAATATCACTGAAATACAATATAATATGTACTATTGGAAAGACTATCCGGGTATACTGATGATTGGAAGGAGCTAGATCATACATTTAGATTATATCCCTAATGTTGATTTACATAATTAATGAAATTTAAATTCTATTATGGCGTGCTGCTCACAAGCTCCAGGGACATTTCCGGTAGAATCCATTATCACCGTCCACCAAGTCGAGACATGAACAAAAACGGCCAATCTATTTCCATGGGAACAGCATCATCGGTAGTCAAACCATGAAATTCGTTTGTTATTTTCTCCACTGCCCCGGTGTCCAGATAAGCAACATACATGTCTTTAGAATTGATGAGCAAGGTGTCACTCTTTTCTCCGGGCCACAAGTATGTCACTCCGCTAATCCGTGGCCTCAGCTCGACCACCCTTGCAAGGTACCAGTCTGTAACGTTCCTTCGTGTCCAGATCTCTAGGCCGAGACCTTCTTCTTGTTTCGTGTACAGACAGAATAAGGAGAGCTTCCCGTCGAGGTCAGCCATATGAAAATATTCCGAGGTGGGTTTGATCGCCGGTGGCGGCAGAGATAGCTTCGCTACGGAGACGCCACCGTCTTCACTGCGCGCATCAATTGTGAAATAGGTTGACGAGTCGTCAGTGGATGACCAGTCGTCACAGAGCCAGTGTGCCATGCCACCGCTGCACACGGCGGCGTTGTTCTGGCCGTACGTGCAGACGCCATGTCCGCCCAGCTCGAAGAAGCGCTTTGTAGAGACGGCCCAGCTCGGCTCAGTGGACGAGAACTTGTGCAAGCTGATGTCCAGATGGCCGTGGTCGCGGGCCAGGCCGATGGCCAGCACCCTGAAGAACGTTGAGAAGTCCGGCGCCGCCTCCGGCGGCGGCGTCCGCTGTCCGTTCGTTTTTTTCCGAAATAGGGTTTCCCCCCGCTTTATATTATAAAGCAACGAACACCGATCACAGGGTAACTGCTGGGGCGAACAACACATCAAGCCCAAAGACAAAAAAAGAAGAAGAAAAAAATGCCAACAACGGCAGCTCGGCAAGCACGGAGGATCCGCCACCGCTGCGCCCACCAACTACGTCCCACCACACATGACACCGGATCGCCGCGTACCAAGCAACACCTCCAACAAGGAATGCGACGCCAACGACGCTGCTGCCCGGACAAGTCCTAGGCACTAGTCCCGGTTCCAGAGGGCCTTTAGTCCCGGTTCTGGAACCGGGACAAACCGATCGGGACAAATGCCCAAAACCTGTTGTCCCGGTTTGCTTACAAACCGGGACCAAAGGGGCTCCACGTGGCCGCTGCGGGGCGCCCAGGCAGGAGGACCTTTAGTCCCGGTTGGTAACACCGACCGGGACTAAAAGGCAGCCACGCGTCAGCACCTGACAGGCGCTGGGGTTTTTTTTTTTTTTGAAAGGAGGGGTTTAATGGTTTTCCTATTGTGTTTCCCTCTTTTATTTTTGTGTTTACCATTTTTATTTGACGCTTTTCATTCAACTCAATGCTAGGTACTACATATAGCAATGAAGGAACCATTACACAACTCGACGCTAGCTACTACATATAGAAGTGACCTCTCTTTCTCCGTGCTTGGTCGAACAATATGCAACAAGTTTTCGTAAATCTATTCGACGCTATTACATATATTACTCGTTCATGCATATATACAATATAACATCTCTTACGATCCTAACTTCTATTACCACTCCCGATGGCATTCTCCGTCTTTAGGTATAACATGCTCAACAAAGAATCCCGCCAATTCCTCTTGAATTGCTCGTACGCAATCAGTTGGTAGGAATTCGTCCCGCATCTGCCAGATCTAATTTAAAGAAGGGGGTCAATAAAACTCAATACAATTGATGGTAATAAAATAAAATTGTGAATATTGTTTACGTACTTCAAATTGTTCGTCAGATATGCCCCGGCCCCGCTCAGTGGTCAAGTGGCGAATGAACTCGCAAACGTAGTAAGCACATAAATTAGTCCCGGTTGCCTGCCACAAGCACTTTACAAGAATAGAGTTTAATCAAAATGATAATCAAGCATGATAATGGTATTGAAACTAGAATCAATGCATGAGAGATGCGCGGTACTAGAGTAATACTTACTTTGGGGTGTAAAAATTGCAGCTCTTTTTTCCATTTGACACCCTTAACCTGTTTGGTGAACTTTTTCCAAACCCTGCCCGGCAAAGAAAATGATTACTTGATATCAGGAAATGAACGAAAGTTGCCGATATGGTGCGATAATGATTGAACTTACTTCTGAAGCATTTGACGCATGCCCGTCCACTCCTTAGGGTCTTTACGTCTCGAGTCCAAGACAATTACTTTTCCCTCTTCAGGATGAATGTCTAGCAGAATAAAGTGGAAACTGCGCACGCATAACTCATTAATTGCACTTAACCTCGAGTAAGCGAAACAGAATGTGCACAAGATAGTAACACTCACTGGAAGTTGTAAGGAAATAGTATTTCCTTTCTGGTTTGTTGTCCAAGTAACGAATCTAGCAAATTTTTCTCTGTATCAGCGGGAAATTCTTTTAACGTAGGTTCATTTATGAAATTTGGGTCAATGAACCCAATGTCATGGATTTGTAGTTGTTTGCATTCGAGGATCTTCATTCTGCATAATATAGAGTGAGGATAATTAATACATGCAATGAACGAGCTGAGCTAGAGACTTAATTACAGAAAAAAAAATACTTACAGACAATAGGAACTGACGATAGTTTTGTCGAGCTCCTTTTGGTTGTATAACTGAAAAATTTCTTCAAATTCAACGATCAACATCTGCATTCCATTGAAGAAGTGCTCATTTTCTATTCCCACCAAGATTTCGTTGTTCCCCTCCTTGCAGGCATCCAAGTACCATTCATGCAAATGTCGCATCCTCGTTGGTAGATCCTTGAGCTCCTCACGTGTGACGAGAGGCTTCCTGTGCTCGTAGCTTAAGGATGGTACTACCTCAGCCGTTTCGAGCTGTACCGAATCGGGTAAGTAATCATCAGCAGTGATAGCAAGACCATCGGCTGCTTTCTCTGGATCATTAGCGACATCGGTAACCACCTTGAGCGGAGGGCACGATTGCAGTTCTTGTTCGCCGAGCTGGGGAATTGTTTTCCCACTTCTTGAGCCACTTCTACTTAAGCTTCCCGACCGCCTCGCTTGATCATGTTTCTTTTGAATACATCGGTCATAGTTTGATGGCAGCGGAGGCGGTGGTGGTCGCCTAAGGGCATCCAGAGTTCGCTTCGCTTTCACCGGATCTATTTTCTCCTCTTCAGGTGGGCGTTTCGGTGCGAGCTAACGTTTCACATCGGCATCGACGATCTCGTTGAGTTCCTCCTCAGACCTCTCGTAGGGTAACTTGGGAAGAGGCTTCAGGCTTGGGCCGTAACTACATCTCCTCTGTTTCGTACTGCTGCTAGCCGCCGGAGCGGCGGCGACTCTCTTCCGCTGTTGCTTACGGGGCGGAGGAGGCGGAGTCCGATGACGCGGCGGAGACAGCTGAGGCGGAGGAGGATTCTGCTGAGGGCCCTCCTCCGTCGGAGTTTGCTGAGGCGGCGGAGACGGCTGACGCACCGGAGACGGCTGACGCACCGGAGACGGCTCAGGCACCGGAGACGACTCAGGCACCGGGGCCTCCTCCGCCTGAGTCTGCTGAGGCGGCGTCCAGTATGGAAGCACGATGTGTTCCTTTCTCCATATACAAGTAGTCTTTAAGGCATATCGAAGAACAAGCTCCCCTTCACCTATAGCGTGCTCAAGCTCCAGCCCATCAAATCCGTCCATTATTTCATCCACCCCGACAATAGCAAAGCCAGCTGGAACCGGAGTGCAATGGAAAGTTGCATCAGGTCGAGGAGGTAAGACATGGCCGACCGCCGCCTTCAAGGTCAGGTTATGACATTTCGCCATTAGCACACAATGTTCATTTTGCGTGATAACATCCACGGGGTAGCGAGGAGCCGTGCTATCAGGATGAACGAGCTCAGTGGAAGCCACGCTGCTTCTCCGCTGAGATGGTGGGGTAGCATCGTGGGTAGTCTCCAATGAAGGATCTTCGTGCCGCTGAGATGGTTGGCCGGTAGCTCGCTGGCTCTCAAGTGCCTCTAGTTTCGCTAATCTTTCATTCAACTTCTGCATTTCGCTTGCTTCTTCTTCCTTCTTTCTCTGTCGGCTTCTGTAACCAGCGCTGCCGGGAAACCCAACCTTCCACGGAACGGAGCCTGATGTGCCTCGTGTTCGTCCAGGGTGTTCAGGATTCCCGAGGGCAAATGACAACTCGTCCTTCTCTCTGTCGGGAACGAACGTCCCTTCCAGCGATTTCTTGATTGTTTCCTCAAGCTTTTTGAATGGTATTGCAAGTTGAGCTTTCGTCCAGACACACTTCCCTGTTTCTGGGTCCAATGTTCCCCCAACCCCGAAGAACCAAGTCCTTGCCCGATCTGGCCAGTGCAATGTCTCTGGTTGGACATCTTTAGCAAGCAGGTTTTGCTCAGCTTTGTCTCACGTAGGACGGGCTTTTCTGTAGCCATCTGACCCCGTAACATGGTGATACTCCTTCCTTGCGGCATTTTTCTTATTTCTAAGTGACATGTTCTTAGCCTTCTCCGATTTCTTGTAGGCCACAAATGCGGGCCAGTGATCTCTCATCTTCTCATATTGACCTCTGAATTCTGGAGTCTTGTCTTTCTCGACAAACTTCCTGTTCAATACTTTCTTCCAATTCTTGAATAGTTCTGCCATCTTCTTAAGAGCAAACGCCCTGACCTTTCGCTGTATAACTAGGTTATTCGTATCCTCCTCTGGCGGTAGACTGAAATTTCTAATCAGATTGGTCCAAAGATCATCTTTCAGTCTATCGTTGACATAAGGAACTTGAGGGTCCTTCTTCTTATTCCATTCTTGGCAGTTGATCGGGACGAGGTCCCTAACAACCACTCCGCACTGATGTATAAATTTGTTCTTGGTCCGGTAGGGAGCAATCGGTTGGCCTTCTGGTGAGACTTCTTCGATCGTGAACCTTTCTTGCGCCTCCAACCTTCTCATCGGGCCTCGTCTCCTTACCGAAGTGGAGCTCGATCCGGATGGCTAATTAAAAGAAGAAAGAAGCGTTAATATATGTACATACAAGAAAATTAATGCATCTAGTCAGCAGAGGATTAATTAATATATACCTCGCCGGACTTTGAAGCAGTTATGGCTCCTTCGTCCCCAGTTCGATCACCGGAGCCGTCATGATCTCCTTCGTCCCCAGTTCGATCACCGGAGCAGTCATGATCTCCTTCCTCCTCACCGGAGCCGCCATCCTCTCTTTCCTCACCATCGGTCTCGTTGAGAAACGACAAGCAGGTGAGATCGATATCACCCTCTCGTATTATATCCCCCAACAACTGTTCTTTTTCTAAGTCTCTGTCCGCCATAGTTTCTGCAAATATTACAACGTGACAACATATAACCATGAGAGATGGATTAGTGGGAAACATCATGCAAAGTTCACAAGTTTTATAACAGTCAGTTTCAGACGATCGTCGATGACTCCTCCCCCCTTTTGTCCTTAATCTTGTTTTGACCACACAAATTGCATATGACCTCGGGTTCGGGTATTACTGAAACAGGTTTGAACCCGAGACCGCCTCTCTCATGGTCCTCGAGGATACTTGCGGACCCCCACCCCCCTCATGTCGAAGTTATCATTCTACGGACATATGAAAATTCTCAAGTGCATTATGTTCATATGGTGGGACTGGCAACCTACGAAGCACCGATACAGCGACATTGATACGGGTACAGCGATACGGGATACGGCAATTTCTAAAAACAGCAATAAGGCGATACGGTAAACATATATAAGTAATAATAAAATGACATGGACTGTCTCATTTTAAAATCTCACTGTGGGGGATACGGCATAGTAAACATATGTAAGTAATAATAAAATGACATGGACTGGACATTGATACGGTAAACATATGCGGCGATACGGGATACGGCAATTAATAAACAAGAACTCTCAAAAAGCACGAAGCCATCAGCTCACTAGGGGCCGGCGCGGCGACGTCGAGGCCGGCAGGGGCGCGGCGACGGCGACGGGGCAGGGGGAGGCGACGGCGGGGAAGGGAGAGGCGACGGCGATGGCGACAGCGACGGCGGGGTAGGGCGAGGCGACGGCGATGTATGGGCGGGGCGCGGTGACAACGACGACGACGTAGGGGCAGGGGCGCGACGACGGCGGGGCAGGGCGAGGCGACGGCGACGGCGGGCCAGGCGACGGCGACAGCGGGGCAGGGCGAGGCGACGGCGACGACGACGACGACGGCGGGGCAGGGCGCGGCGACGGCGACGACGACGATGACGGCGGGGCAGGGCGAGGAGACGGCGACGGCGGGGCAGGGCGCGGCGACGGTGACGGCGAGGAGGGCGCGCGAGGAGGTCCGGCGCCGGCGATGGTCAGCGGGCTCGGGGACGGCAGGGCGACGGCAAAATCCGGCAGCCTGGCGGCGTCGATGTCGTCGTCGGCGCCGAGGAGAGAAGAAACTGCAATGGATTAGAAAAATTGATAAGTCCGCCTTAAATAGCCCCCCCTTTAGTCCTGGTTGGTGGCTCCAACCAGGACTAATGCCCCCCTTTAGTCCCGGGTGGTGCCACCAACCGGGACTAAAGGTCAATTTTCAGGAGCCCAAAGGGCGGGAAGCAGGGACCTTTAGTCCCGGTTGGTGGAAACAACCGGGACTAAAGGGGGGGCATTAGTCCCGGTTGGTGCCACCAACCGGGACTAAAGGGCTGTGCTTCCCGTACCAAAAGTTTAGTCCCACCTCGCTAGTCGAGAGGGGCTTGGAGTAGTTTATAAGTGCTGCGGCCGGTCCTACCTCGAGCTTCTCTCTAATGCGGGTAGTACATGCCTATTTGAAGCCCTGTTGGGCCTGCTATCACCGCGGTCCTGCATCCTAGCCCATTTGTAGGGATTCTAGTCGTATGCAGGCCGTTCTGCCTAGCAGGCGGGCCTTTTTTTGCATATATATTATGATTTTATTGTTATTTTTTGCATATGTTATTTTTAGTTATATAATTTTAGTTGCATAAATTTTATATAATTTTAGTTGCATAAGTTTTAATTTTTATTGGTTCTTTTTAGTTGATTCCTTTTGCTATTAGAGTTTTATAAAAGCTTTTTAGTTTCTATTAAAGCTTGTAACAAAATATACATTATGAAAATTCATTTTACTATTAAAGTTTTTAACTAAATATTTTTTTCTGCATTCAATATGCATCATTCAAAGCCACATCATCACTTTTCAACCATTTTCTGACTTCATTTGCTATTTTTCATGCATTTCATTATTTATTTTGAGCTAAGATGACCATGAGATTGAAAAGCACTGCAAATAAACTCTGAAATGGTTGAAAGTTGGCATGGTATCATCATTTCACCCACATAGCATGTGCTAAAAAGTTGAGAGGGTTACGGCAAAAACTTGATGCACTTCGTGTACAAACTGGACAATCTCTTTCGAAGTGTCAGGGTTTCGGACGAAAACTCTTCTGTTACAAAAGGATTTCAAGTTTTTGAACATATTTGAACTCAAGACTTTTTCTGCATTCAATATGCACCATTCAAAGCCGCATCATCACTTTTCAGACCTTTTCTGACTTCATTTGCTATTTTTCATGCATTTCATGATTTATTTTGAGCTAAGATGACCCTGAGATTGAAAAGCACTGCAAATGAACTCTGAAATGGTTGAAAATTGGCATGGTATCATCATTTCACCCACATAGCATGTGCTAAAAAGTTGAGAGGGTTACGGCAAAAACTGGATGCACTTCGTGTATGAACTGGACAATCTCTTTCGAAGTGTCAGGGTTTTGGACGAAAACTCTTCTGTTACAAAAGGATTTCAATTTTTAAGTTCATTCTTTTTAACAAATAAATACATTGATAATTTTAGTTAATATTATTTTGATTCTTTTTAGTTCATTCTTTTTAGTTAATGTTTTAGTTGATTCTTTTTAGTTCATTCTTTTTAGTTAATATTTTAGTTGATTCTTTTTAGTTCATTCTTTTTAACAAATAAATACTTTGATTATTTTAGTTAATATTATTTTAATTCTTTTTAGTTAATGTTTTAGTTGATTCTTTTTAGTTAATATTTTAGTTGATTCTTTTTAGTTCATTCTTTTTAACAAATAAATACTTTGATTATTTAAGTTAATATTATTTTGATTCTTTTTAGTTCATTCTTTTTAGTTAATGTTTTAGTTGATTCTTTTTAGTTCATTCTTTTTAGTTGATTCTTTTTAGTTTATTCTTTTTAACAAATAAATACTTTGATAATTTTAGTTAATATTTTAGTTGATTCTTTTTAACAAATAAATACTTTGATAATTTTAGTTAATATTATTTTGATTCTTTTTAGTTCATTCTTTTTAGTTAATGTTTTAGTTGATTCTTTTTTGTTCATTCTTTTTAGTTAATATTTTAGTTGATTCTTTTTAGTTCATTCTTTTTAACAAATAAATACGTTGATAATTTTAGTTAATATTATATTTAACTGCAGTGATATTGTAGATCAAAGCCATCATCAGAATAGTTGTGGAGAGTCTTCACTTTTTCTTCTCGTGTGTCCCTTGCTTATTGCGCCGTAACCATGGACAATCTTCATCACATACATCACAATGCTTAAGAAAGCTTGCTAACATCATAATAAATATTCTTACACACAAACCGTACTTAAACAGGGACATAATAGAAATAATAGTTCAGATATCCATTACAGAAAGTACTGCATATATAATTGAAGATACCAATCCTACTCTTCCGGATTGCAAACCTACTCGTCCGAATCAGGAGACCCCCAAGCACTACATAATAGAGATAAAAGTGTTCGCCATTGCAAACACTACTCGTCGTCCAGATCAGAATACCCCCAAGCAGGAGATACTAGCGGTACGAGGTGACGCTGCCCATAATTGCAGATTCCAATCATGCGGTACAACTCGTATGCAACGTACCCATCTATTGCTGCATACTCAATGTTGATAGGGTCAAGTGAGGTCTTCTCCCAATGTTGGTGCCCTGACTTGGGGAATTTTGTCTTCATATCAGCGTAGTCCTCGTCGATCAGGGCGGCTGCCATATCAGCCATTGAAGTCTTCTCATGCTCAAGCCTGAACCTGCCCTGAAGATCAATGTGGCATTCAGCTGGTATCTCAATACCCCAGGTGCGCCTCATCTTGATCTTGTCATTCGTTATATCAACGCTAGCAAAATATATGCCGCTGCAAAGGAACTCCATGAGTTTTGGACAGTGCTTATCACTACTGCAACAACAAAATGGAACAAATGTGTTAAATACTCCTGCAACAAGTATATTTTAGAACAAGTATAATAAGAATCATAACAAGTATATTTTAGAACAAGTATAATAAGAATCATAACAAGTATAATAAGAATCATAGCAAGTTTCCTATTTCCTATGCATTTCCTATCCTATGAATCAAAAAGAAGCCCCTAAACTATGACATGTTCTCCCACGATGGCCAATATGCAACAACAAGGAAAATTCTTATGCAATTCCTATCCTCCTATTCCTATGCAATTTTCCTAATCCTCCTATTCCTATGCAATTTTCTATTCCTATGCAATCTTCCTATGAATCAAAGAAAAGCCCCAATTTTCCTATGAATCAAAGAAAAAGCCCCAATTTTCCTATGCATTTTTCCTATGAATCAATGAAACTATGACATGTTCTCGACATTCCCAATCCTCCTATTCCTATGCAATTTTCCTATCCTATGAATCAAAGAAAAGCCCCAATTAAAACTATGACAAGTTTCGTATTACCTTGCCCACTGAAAGACCATGACACATTGCTTGAAACAAAGTTGGACGACGGCAACATCGCGACCATCGGCCGTGTACTCGAGATCGAGGCCCATGAACTTGTGTTTCTCCTCTTGAAGCCATTCCTCGAACATGGAAAGAAAAACCTTCACTTTGGCGCTGTCGTTCGTGTAGACGATATGGAGATTGGTCGTGCCATGTGCGAGCACCTTCCCGTAGCGAGTGATTGGATTCATGGTGGAGGATGGGAGGATGGGGAAGAAGAGAGGAGAGGGAGATGAATAGAAATGGAGGCGCTGGTCGCGTTTACTGTAGCGTTTGATCTCGCGCGGGACAACTTCCAAGGCACGGGAATCGAACAGTTTGGACCTTTAGTCCCGGTTCGAGCCACGAGCCGGGACTAAATGGGCACGCGCCAGGCGAACGGTTGCCACCACCCCTTTAGTCCCGGTTCGTGGCTCAAACCGGGACTAAAGGTCCCATCTGAACCGGGACTGATGGCCCCCGATGCCCGGCCGGCGCCCTGGCCTCACGAACCGGCACTGATGCTCACATTAGTCCCGGTTCGTAAGTGAACCGGGATTAATGGCCTTATCCTGGCCTCAACCAATGCCCTGTTTTCTACTAGTGAGGGTTTCCCCCGGCACGCGGAGGGGAGCGGGGGATGGATAGCACCGACGCCCTTCAAGAAGGAAGGGCGGCACCCACAGGCGTTACCACGTCGGAGCCGGATAGACCGGCAAGGATTTCTCCCGCATCTCCAAGCACCGCCACCCACTCGAACCGGAGCCATCCCACCATCTTGCCTCCCACAAGCACGCGCCACCACGGTCTTGGATCCCACCACGCCGCCAAGCTGCGAGTACCACCACGAGGTCGAGAGGACAGGGGCAAAGAGCATCCAAAGGCAAGGGTGGAGACACCGGAGCCGAACGGGAGGGAACCGCCTCCACCGCAGCCGCGTAGGGGGGCCCGTGCCCCCAGCGCCGCCGCAGTCTGCCGTCCGGACGCAGCAGCCGAGGCATACCAGGCCACCCGGGCCCGGCCGGGCCCATCTCGGGCCCGCAAAGCTCCGGCCGCCGCGCTGCTACACGCCGGCAACCTCGCCGCGATACAATTTCTCCTACAATTTGCGGATCATTACATATGCATGCATTACTACTGGATCTTGTAATGGTATTCTCCTTTGGGATCTATGACCTGGTCGACCAGAAATCCAGCTATTTCCTCTTGAATTGCTCGTACGCGAGCCGTTGGTAGGAGCTGGCCCCGCATCTCCGTCAGCTATAATCAGGAGATCAAGATGAATATATTAGTTGTGTGTATATATATTAGCTAGATCATGATAAAAAAATTATGGATAGTGTTCTGGCAAACGTACCCAAAGATTTCTTTCGTTCCTGCTCCTTTCAGACATGATCATGCGAATGTTCTCGCAAACGTAGTATGCGCATAAACTATTCCCCTGCTCCTGCTTCATGCACTTTACGAGAATAAAATTCAATCAGGTAATAATTAATCAAGCATGATAATGGTATTGAAACTAGAATTAAAGAGATGCACGGACGTAGCTAGCTAGTACTACTTAATTACCTTGGGTCGCACCCATGTCAGCTTTTGTTCCCAGTCGCCTGGGACCTGTTTGACGAACTTGGCCCAAGCCCTGCCCGCCGGCAAAGAAAATGAATAAAGGAGTTATTAACTAGTTGATATTAGGAAATGAAGTAAAGAGGCCGACATAGTGCGATAATGATTGAAATTACCTGTCGACCATCCCCCTCACGGTTGCGTATTCGGATGGATTCTTATATAGTGAGTCCAGTACTTCAACTTTTCCCTTGTCAACTTCAATGATTAACAAGATCCAGTGGTAACTGCATGCGCACACGTTTTGTATAAATAAGCGGGCACGTGCATAACTCATCAACTACACTTATTAATATCTAGTAATTAAGCAAAAAATAGAATTTGTAGTACAAGATATAGTAACACTCACCCGAAGTTGTAAGGAAGTAGTATTTCTGGTTGGGTGTTTAGTTGCTTCAAAAACTCTAGCAGGAATCTCTCTGTGTCTTTTCTCGAATATTGATCTTCCCATATCGTCTGATTAACCGTATTTGGGTCAATGAACCCAATGCCATAGCGTCCAGCTTTTTTCATTTCATACATTTTCATTCTGCATAATACCACAGAAAAGAATATAGTGAGGATAATTACAGGTAATGAACGAGAGCACAGCTAGCTAGCTAGAGACTTAAATTACAGAAAGAAATCACTTACAGACAATAGCAACTGACGATAGATTTGTCGAGTGCGTCTTGATTGAATAACTGAAACAACTCTGAATAATGAATCCACACATCTTTTTTATGGAAGTAATGCTTTCTCTTGAATTTCACCATGAAGGACTCTTCATTGGTATTTGTTGTTTCTTGCATGTACCACGTATGCAAATCGTACATTCTCGTTGGTAGAAGCTTGACATCGTCAGGCTTGACCAGAGGTTTGCCGCGGACATATTGGTATTTTACTTCCTCCTCTGTAATCCCGGGGATTTCCTCAAGGCCTAGGAGTTGTTCAACAGTGACACCGGCCTCTTTAGCCTGCCTTTTATGATCTTCGGTTATTACCAGCCGATCGGCGGTACTCACAGGTGTTTGTACAATGAGCGGGGGGATCGATTGCACTGCCTGTTCTCCCAGCTGAGGAACAGTTTTCCTGCTTTTTTTGCCAACTGCTTGGCTCGAGCTCGAGCTCGACTCCTTTAGTTCTGCCAAATATGACTTCTTGATAGACCGCACATAGTCGGAGTCCTTCTGATTGTCAGCCGGTCGAGCCATATCAATAAAGTGTTGTGAGACATGCTCAGGTACTTTCTCCTTTGGCGGCGGGGGCGGTTTCGGTCCAAAATGAGCCTTCACTTTGGCATCCACTGCGATGTTGAGTTCCTCAGGAGTCAGGTGGTAAGGCAACTTCGGAAGAGGCTTGAGGTTTGGACCATATTTGAATTTCTTGCCTGTTGTACCGCTAGCCGTCGTAGCTTTGGCCTCTCTCTTCCGCTGTTGCTTAGGCTGACGCGGTGCCGGACTTGGAGGAGGAGGAGGAGGCTGACGCCGTGCCGGACTTGGAGGAGGAGTCGGCTGACGCGGTGCCGGCGGACTTGGAGGAGGAGGAGTTGGCTGACGCCGTGCCGGACTTGGAGGAGGAGTCGGCTGACGCGGTGCCAGACTTGGAGGAGGAGGAGTCGACTGACGCGGCGGAGGACTTGGAGGAGGAGGAGTCGGTGGCCTTGGAAAGACGATGCAATCCTTTTTCCATAGAATGATACGATGTATGGCCTCTCCTAGTGTTCTCTCCTCGTCACCTCCAAGAATGTCAAGTTGTAGCTCGTGATATCCTGACATCACTTCATCAACCCCGACACGAGCATAGCCAGCTGGAATGGGATTGCAATGGAAGGTTGCTTCAGGGGGATTTGCTAAAGCATAGCCGCCCGCCACCTTCATGGATAAGTTCTTCACTTTCATGTGTAGCTCACAGTTAGTCCTGTCTTTGATATCATCCACAGGGTAGCTAACTAGCAATGCATTATCGATATCGGCCGGGGCGGAACCCACGCTGCTTCTCGGCATAGATGGGACGGTGCTATCCAATGCTGGATCGATCTGCTCATGCTGCCGCTGAGACGCCCTTTCCTGGTTGCGTGAGTCGATCTGCTCCTGCTGCCGCCTGACAAATCGTTCCAACTCCAGGTGCTTTGATTCTAGGCCTTCAAGGCGGAGTGCTTCCTCCTTCTTCTTCTTCTCCTCCTGCATCTTCTTTCTCGCACGGCTTCTATAGTCGTCGTTCCAATCCGCAAACCCCTCAAACCACGGAACAACGCCTTTGCCTCGTGTTCTTCCCGGGTGTTCACGATTCTTCAGGGCGCGCGTAAGCTCGTCGTTCTCTCTGTTGGGCGTGAACACCCCTGTTCGAGCTTCTTCTATTGCAATAAGTATTTCGTCTATCGCTTCTTTAAGACTTGCCTTCACCATAACCAGCACTGTCTCTGGGTCCAACTTCCCCCCATGCGCATAAAACCATGTCCTGCACCTGGGGGGCCATGTCAATGTAACTGGATTTAACCCTGCACTAATCATCTTTTGCTCAGATTGATCCCACTTAGGCAGGGCCACCTGGTAGCCACCTGGCCCCAGAGTATGGTGCCACTTCTTTTTCGCAGCATTAATCTTGTTTTTTCTCGACCGTTCCTTAGCTTCTTCCGATTCCTTGAACTTCACGAAAGCGTCCCAGTGATCTTTTGCCTTCACCAGTGCTCCCGTGAATTCTGGAGTCTTCTTTTTTGATTTGACGTACTTAGTCCATCCATTTTTCTTGAATGCGATCGCCATCTTTTTAAGAGCATAGTTTCTGACTTTCTTCAGATCTGCATCTATCAAATTATCTGGTAGGGTGAAATGTTCCATGAGCGATGTCCAAAGCACATCTTTTGCTCTTTCGTCGACAAAAGTAACTCCTACTCGATCTCCCGTTGCTGGCTTTTTCCATTCTTGAACAGAGATCGGGATTTGGTCCCTGACAATAACTCCGCATTGATTCTTGAACTTGGTCGCATTTTTCCTAGGTACAAGCGGTTCGCCAGTTGATGTTTTGATGGAATCGATGTTGAACTTTACGCCAGGATCCAACTTTTTGGCCGGGCCTCGAACTACCCTGTCGCTTGTAGAAAATTTGCTCGATCCGGAGGCCTAAAAGAAGAAAGATCGATTCGTTAATATATACAAATCAATTAAGACATGTAATGATCACCGGATGGCTTATATAATAAATATACCTCGCCGGTCTTTGTTATTTGAAGAACATTTTCTTCGTCAACATCGTTGTCGTCGCCTTCATCTATTCGTTCGTCTGCATCAAATATCATACAACCCTCACCGGAATTGTTCAGATATTGCGAGCCATCATCATCTTCAGGTTCATGCTCTGGGCTCGGGGAGCGTATGATGTCGAACAGAGCCTCTTCTCCTTCTCTGCCGGTATTGTCCATAGCTTTTATTTAACTAATCCAGAAGAAAGATAAAACAATTTAGTATTCAAATTAGAATGCATGCAATCAATAAGGAAAAACTGAATCATAGTACATAATATGCATCTCGAATAATTCATATAATATGCATCATCGAATATAATCTCGAATAAATCGTCTCGAATATTATCGAATATAATCTCGAGTATTATCACTAATACATCTCGAATATTATCATATATATAATATCACTAGCTAATACAGATCGAATATTATCGAAGAATCTAGTTCACTCGCGGTTCCTGAGGCGCGGGCGGTGGACACCCAAAGAGAAGGAACCATCACAGGATCATAGCTCGGGTGAGATCCCTGAAGAACCTGCCAGGTATTGGAGAACCTGACGTCCAACGCATCCATGTAGCGACGGACGTGCTCGTCCTCCTCCCTGACACGGCGACGTACCACCTCCGGCGGGGCCGGCTGCATCCGCACCGAAAGTGGCCCACGCGAACGCCACCAAAGAAGCTGCGGGTCGACGACGGGACGCGGGGCCGGGTTCCTCACCAAGCTGCGCGCCCCTGAAGGTAGCACCTCCCAGTGCCAGCCCGGCGGAGCCCAGTCCCGAACGTTGCCCCTCTGAAGCAGGACGTCGTCGCGAACGAGTCGACGACGAGGATGCGGGCCGGGCATCGTTGATTCCGAGAAGAAATTCTATGCAAATTTAACATTTTTTAAATGCTTGATTGTGATTTCTTATATTTATATATCTAACATTCATCTAACATTTCTATAACTAAAAGTATAAAAAACTAAAAAACATTCATCTAACATTTATATATCTAACATTTCTATAACTAAAAGTATAAAAAACTAAAAAACATTTTTATAACTTTTTTATATCTAACATTTATCTAGCTATAACTAAAAGTATAAAAAACTAAAAAACATTCATCTAACATTTATATATCTAACATTTCATCTAACATTTATATATCTAACATTTCATCTAACATTTCTATAACTAAAAGTATAAAAAAACTAGAAAACAGAAAATAAGAAAATAAGAATGTGTGTGTGTGTGTGTGTGTTCATGCATGTGTGTGTGTGTGTGCGGGCTCGATGGGAGGGGCGGCAGGGGCTCACAGCGGGGAGACGGCCGGCGAGGCGAGGCGAGTCGTCGGCGACGGCGACTGCGACGGCGACGGCGACGGCGCACGAGGTCGAGGATCGGGCGGCGCGACGGCGGCGGGCGGGGATCGGCGAGGAGGCGCGGGCGGCGTCAGGGAGGAGGCGCGGGCGGCCGGCGTCGGGGGCGGCGGCGACGATCTCCGGCGTCGGGGGAGGCGACGGCGTTGCGCAGCAGCCTGGCGGCGTCCTCGTTCGGCGTCGTCGAGAGAATGGAGATGAATCGATCTGAAATTTTGCAAACTGCCGCTTATATACAACGACCTTTAGTCGCGGTTGGTGGCTCCAACCGCGACGATCAGTAAATGCATGAAAAATAGCAAATGAAATCAGAAAGGGTTGAAAATTGATGACGTGGCTTTGAATGGTGCGTACTGAACACACAAAAAGTCTGGAGTTGAAATAAGTTTAAAAACATGAAATGCCTATGTAACAGACGAGTTTTCGTGTGAAACCCTGATACTTCGAAAGAGATCCATTTTGTACACGAAGTGCATCCAGTTTTTGCCGTAACCCTCTCAACTTTTTAGCACATGCTATGTGGGTGAAATGATGATACCATGCCAACTTTCAACCTTTTCAGAGTTCATTTGTAGTGCTTTTCAATTTCAGGGCCATTTTGCTCAAAAAATCAGTAAATGCATGAAAAATAGCAAATGAAGTCAGAAAGGGTTGAAAATTGATGACGTGGCTTCGAATGGTGCATACTGAACACACAAAAAGTCTGGAGTTGAAATAAGTTTAAAAAATGAAATGCCTTAGTAACAGACGAGTTTTTGTCTGAAACCCTGATACTTCGAAAGAGATTGTCCATTTTGTACACGAAATGCATCCAGTTTTTGCCGTAACCCTCTCAACTTTTTAGCACATGCTATGTGGGTGAAATGATGATACCACGCCAACTTTAAACCTTTTCAGAGTTCATTTGTAGTGCTTTTCAATTTCAGGGTCATTTTGCTCAAAAAATCAGTAAATGCATGAAAAATAGCAAATGAAGTCAGAAAGGGTTGAAAATTGATGACGTGGCTTCGAATGGTGCATACTGAACACACAAAAAGTCTGGAGTTGAAATAAGTTTAAAAAAATGAAATGCCTTAGTAACAGACGAGTTTTCGTCTGAAACCCTGATTCTTCGAAAGAGATTGTCCATTTTGTACACGAAGTGCATCCAGTTTTTGCCGTAACCCTCTCAACTTTTTAGCACATGCTATGTGGGTGAAATGATGATACCATGCCAACTTTCAACCTTTTCAGAGTTCATTTGTAGTGCTTTTCAATTTCAGGGCCATTTTGCTCAAAAAAATCAGTAAATGCATGAAAAATAGCAAATGAAGTCAGAAAGGGTTGAAAATTGATGACGTGGCTTCGAATGGTGCATACTGAACACACAAAAAGTCTGGAGTTGAAATAAGTTTAAAAAAATGAAATGCCTTAGTAACAGACGAGTTTTCGTCTGAAACCCTGATACTTCGAAAGAGATTGTCCATTTTGTACACGAAGTGCATCCAGTTTTTGCCGTAACCCTCTCAACTTTTTAGCACATGCTATGTGGGTGAAATGATGATACCATGCCAACTTTAAACCTTTTCAGAGTTCATTTGTAGTGCTTTTCAATTTCAGGGCCATTTTGCTCAAAAAAATCAGTAAATGCATGAAAAATAGCAAATGAAGTCAGAAAGGGTTGAAAATTGATTACGTGGCTTCGAATGGTGCATACTGAACACATAAAAAGTCTGGAGTTGAAATAAGTTTAAAAAAATGAAATGCCTTAGTAACAGACGAGTTTTCGTCTGAAACCCTGATACTTCGAAAGAGATTGTCCATTTTGTACACGAAGTGCATCCAGTTTTTGCCGTAACCCTCTCAACTTTTTAGCACATGCTATGTGGGTGAAATGATGATACCATGCCAACTTTCAACCTTTTCAGAGTTCATTTGTAGTGCTTTTCAATTTCAGGGTCATTTTGCTCAAAAAAAATCAGTAAATGCATGAAAAATAGCAAATGAAGTCAGAAAGGGTTGAAAATTGATGACGTGGCTTCGAATGGTGCATACTGAACACACAAAAAGTCTGGAGTTGAAATAAGTTTAAAAAAATGAAATGCCTTTGTAAGAGACGAGTTTTCGTTTGAAACCCTCATACTTCGAAAGAGATTGTCCATTTTGTACACGAAGTGCATCCAGTTTTTGCCGTAACCCTCTCAAATGCCAAAACACATAAGTACACTACTATTACAAAAATTGCGTCCGGTTTGTCCGAAGTGGGACTTTCCAGATATATATGTCCGGAAACTAACTAGAGAAGCCGGTCACATCCCAGAGTGGGATCTTTGGGTATAAAACTTTTTCTTCGCGTGTGTCCCTTTGCGTCGTAACCATGGACAATCTTCATTGTTTAACTTGATGCTCGGGTCAACATTCACTCTGAAGGGAGCAATTTCATGAAACTTTTCATAATCTTCTGACATGTCTTTCTTGTCCTCCACTCCCACGATGTTTCTTTTCCCTGAAAGAACTATGTGGCGCTTTGGCTCATCGTATGATGTATTCGCTTCCTTATCTTTTCTTTTTCTCGGCTTGGTAGACATGTCCTTCACATAGAAAACCTGCGCCACATCATTGGCTAGGACGAATGGTTCGTCTGCGTACCCAAGATTGTTGAGATCCACTGTTGTCATTCCGTACTGCGGGTCTTCCTTTATCCCGCCTCCTGTCAGATTGACCCATTTGCACCGAAACAAAGGGACCTTCAAACCAAGTCCATAGTCAAGTTCCCATATCTCCTCTATGTAACCATAATATGTGTCCTTTGGCCTATTGGTGTTTGCTGCATCAAAGCGGACACCACTGTTTTGGTTGGCGCTCTTTTTTTCTTGGGCGATCGTGTAAAATGTATTCCCATTTATCTCGTACCCTTTGAAAGTCAATATAGTCGAAGATGGTAACTTGGACAGCAAGTACAGGTCATCTGCAACAGTGTCGTCATGCATGAGATGTGTCTGCAACCAACCGGCGAAAGTCACCGTTTGTTCATCTGTAATCCAGTCGTCAGACTGCTCCGGGTGTTTGGAGCGTAGAATATTCTTGTGTTGCTCGATATACGGAGCCACCAAGGCGGAACTTTGTAGAACTTTGTAGTGTGCTTGCGCCAAAGAATGCCCGTCCCGGCATATTACTGAATTCTTTGCTAGCGTGCCTTTTCCACCCAGTCTGCCCTCATGTCGCGATTCAGGAACACCAATCGGCTTAATGTCAGGAATAAAGTCAACACAAAACTCAATGACCTCCTCTGTTTCATGGCCCTTGGAGATGCTTCCTTCTGGCCTAGCACGATTATGAACATATTTCTTTAAGACTCCCATGAACCTCTCAAAGGGGAACATATTGTGTAGAAATACAGGACCCAGAATGGCAATCTCCTCGACTAGGTGAACTAGGACGTGCGTCATGATATTGAACAAGGATGGTGGGAACACCAACTCGAAACTGACAAGACATTGCACCAAATCATTCTCTAACCTTGGTAGGATTTCTGGATCGATTACCTTCTGAGAGATTGCATTGAGGAATGCACATAGCTTCACAATGGCTAATCGAACGTTTTCCGGTAGAAGCCCCCTCAATGCAACCGGAAGCAGTTGCGTCATAATCACGTGGCAGTCATGAGACTTTAGGTTCTCGAACTTTTTCTCTGCCATATTTATTATTCCCTTTATATTCGACGAGAAGCCAGACGGGACCTTCATACTGAGCAGGCATTCGAAGAAGATTTCCTTCTCTTCTTTCGTAAGAGCGTAGCTGGCATGACCCTGAAACAGCTTTGGATCCATGCCGTCTTCTCCGTGCATACGTTGCTGGTCCTCCCGTGCCTCCGGTGTATCTTTTGTCTTCCCATACACGCCCAAGAAGCCTAGCAGCTTCACGCAAAGATTCTTCATCACGTGCATCACGTCGACTGCAGAGCGGACCTCTAGGTCTTTCCAATAGGGTAGGTCCCAAAATATAGATTTCTTCTTCCACATGGGTGCGCGTCCGTCAGCGTCATTCGGAACAGATTGTCCGCGAGGACCCGTTCCAAAGATTACTTTTAAATCCTTGACCATATCAAGTATATCATCACCAGTACGGTGGCGAGGCTTCTTCCGGTGATCTGCCTCACCTTTGAAATGCTTGTCTTTCTTTCTTACGGGATGCCTGCTCTGAAGAAATCGACGATGCCCCAGGTACACATTCTTCTTACATTTATCCAAATATATACTCTCGGTATCATCTAAACAGTGCGTGCATGCGTGGTATCCCTTGTTTGTCTATCCTGAAAGGTTACTGAGAGCAGGCCAATCATTGATGGTTACAAACAGCAACGCATGTAGGTCAAATTCCTCCTGTTCTTTCTCATCCCACGCACGTACACCTTTTCCATTCCACAGCTGTAAAAGTTCTTCAACTAATAGCCTTAGGTACACATCAATGTCGTTGCCGGGTTGCTTGGGGCCTTGGATGAGCACTGGCATCATAATGAACTTCCGCTTCATGCACAACCAAGGAGGAAGGTTATAGATACATAGAGTCACAGGCCATGTGCTATGATTGCTGTTCTGCTCCCCAAAAGGATTAATGCCATCTGCACTTAAACCAAACCATACGTTCCTTGCGTCCTTTGCAAAGTCCTTCCACTTTCTCTCGATTTTTCTCCACTGCGATCTGTCAGCGGGTACTCTCAACTTCCCGTCTTTCTTACGGTCTTCGTTGTGCCATCGCATCAACTTGGCAAGCTCTTTGTTTTGGAACAAACGTTTCAACCGTGGTATTATAGGAGCATACCACATCACCTTGGCAGGAATCTTCTTCCTGGGGCGCTCGCCCTCAACATCACCAGGGTCATCGTGGTCGATCTTATAGCGCAATGCACAGCATCCCGGACATGCATTCAAATCCTCGTACTCACCGCGGTAGAGGATGCAGTCATTAGGGCATGCATGTATCTTCTGCACCTCTAATCCTAGAGGGCAGACCGCCTTCTTTGCTTCGTACGTACTGTCGGGCAATTCGTTGTCCTTTGGTAGCTTATTCTTTAACATTATCAGCAACTTTTCAAATGCCTTGTCAGATACACCATTCTCTGCCTTCCATTGCAGCAATTCTAGTGTGGTACCCAACTTTTTCTTGTCATCTTCGCAATTTGGGTACAACAATTTCTTGTGATCCTCTAACATGCGCTGCAACTTCAGCTTCTCCTTTTCACTTGCGCAGTTTCTCTTTGCATCGGCAATGGCCCGACCAAGATCATCAACGGGCTCATCTGATGCCTCTTCTTCAGCTCCTTCCCGCATTGCCGGCTCAGCTTCTTCCCCCATTGTTGTACCATCGTATTCATGGAACCCATGGCCAGGATAGCTGTCGTCATCCTCTTCTTTTTCATTCTCTTCCATTAGGACCCCTCTTTCTGCGTGCTTGGTCCAACAGTTATAGCCGGACATGAAACCGGACTCAAACAGGTGGACGTGAATGATTCTTGAGTTAGAGTAATTTCGATCATTCTTACAGCCAGCACATGGACAATACATAAAACCATCCGCCCGCTTGTTTGCCTCAGCCGCAACCCGAAAAGTATGGACGCCATTAATGAAGTGGGGAGAGCATCGGTCATCGTACATCCATTGCCGGCTCATCTTCATTACAAAACACCGAAAAGACCAAATTAATACAAGTTCATACATAAAGTTCATACAAACTTGTTCTCATAAAACAACATACAAACTCTCTAGCTTAAGCATTTAAATGCAACAACAAATGCGATCAAGATCGCAACTAAGGTAACAATTGATCCAACAGCATAGTGATACCAAGCCTCACTATCAATGGCATATTTTTTAAATTTTCTAATCTTCAAGCGCATTGCATCCATCTTGATCTTGTGATCATCGACGACATCGGCAACATACAACTCCAGTTTCATCTTCTCTTCTTCAACTCTTTTCAATTTTTCTTTCAAATGCTCGTTTTCTTTTTCAACTAAATTTAACTTCTTGACAAGAATATCTATGTCGGTTGCAATTTCCGGTTCACATACCTCCTAGATAAAAATATCTATGTCAACTTGATGGGCATAATTGTCATAAACACGAAATGCAACAAATAGTTATAAAAGAGAGTATATACCACATCCGAATCATAAACCGGACGAGGGCCGACGGGGACGGATATCAAAACCATGCCACTATGTATAACAAACAACCATATAGGTAAGAAAATTATACAGTAACTATCTAAATCTTACAAACATGATTTTTTTTATAAAAATGATAAGAACAAGAGGCTCACCAAGGTGGTGCCGGCGACGGGACGGTGCGGGCGATCGACGGTGGTTAGGACGGGGACGGGAAGGCACTAAGTAAACCACACCTACACATGCAAAGTAAGAAGTTAATTTGAGCTCAAATTGCATATAAATCAAATAAACTACCACATATAAATACTCCCAAACTAAAACCCACAAATCACTATACTTATAGAGCATTGCAAGAGCTAATCTAGCAATGAGAGATGAAAGGACAAAGTTGCTAACCTTTGTAAACACTTGGATGGATGGGGTGCCTCCAAATCTTGATAAATTTTGGCAAAAATGGAGGATGAGCTCGAGGAAGAGGGGAAGAACAGAGAGGAGAGGAAAGGGGAAGAAAAGAGAGCTCGGGCTAGGGTTTATATAGGGGCATCTTTAGTCCCGGTTCGTGACACAAACCGGGACTAAAGGTGAGCCTATAGTCCCGGTTCGTGCCACAAAACCGGGACTAAAGGTGATCGTGGGGGCCCAGGCTGACACCAGCCTGCCACCACCCCTTTAGTCCCGGTTCGTGTTACGAACCGGGACTAAAGGTCCGGAACAAACCGGGACTAATGATGCCCGACCCCTAGCCGTTGGAACCGGGATTAATGATCGCATTAGTGCCGGTTCAAAACCAGACCGGGACTAATGCCTTGGACAAAAGTTCTGTTTTCTACTAGTGCAGCGAACGGTTGGCAGACGGCCAGGTTGACAGGGCCGTGGTCGTCGTGTGGATCGAGGCGCACGAGGAGGAGGCTACCAGGCGCGGTGAGAAGCCCCGCTGGAGCGCGTGGGCCGAGAAAGGAGCGGCGGCCGGAGCCGAGCGCCGAGCCGCCGACCGTCCAACCGGGACGAATACCGGCGGCGAGTCGGGGTCTCCGACCTCGTCTACGCCGACAGGCTGATCCTCGTCCTCTTCTGTTCCATGTAGCCGTTGCTGGGTGAAGAAACCAGCGAAGAAGGAAGGGTGGGACGCGTTCTCGGGCCAGCGGCGGCGAAGGAAGGAGCTGTCGGCGATGAGCCTGCGCCACCGCTTGCATACCGCGGCGCAGCGGAACAGCGCGGCGACGTCCGCCACGCGCGCGAGGACCTCCAGGACGACGTCCTCCGGGAGCGCCGCGGTCGTCTCGATTCCAATGATCGAACGAGTCTACGTACGAACCTGTCTGGCACGGCAGCGCAGTCGATGTAGTACTAGGTACCGCGGACGTGTTTATTTGGCAATTTTTTTGCCTAAACGCTGCACCACGCGCGCGCGCGATTCAGCGTCTGCGAGCGGCCGCACACGGTCCGTCCATCTCAGGCGACAACTGCGATACGTGTCGGACAGGACCGACAGAAGAAAGAGCGGTGGGTTTTGTCGCTTCCAAAAATTAAGGAAACCAGCCCACCCAGCGCTCGCTCCATTCCCCTCAAATCCAACACGAACAGAGGTGAGAAATCCCTAGGTCGTCAGCGTCCCGCAGCCGGCACGAGCCCGACGACGGCGACGATCCAAGGGGCGGAGCGCGTACAGGCGACGAGCTCGACGGCATCCACTACCATGTGGAGGCGAAGCACCACCAGAATGAATCAAGAAGGCGCTCCTGCAAGCAGAGAAGCGGAAGGAGATGGGGCATGCGCCGGTGACCCAATGGACGACGAAGGAAGAGGCGGCGAGCTGCTACGTCTCCTTTGGGTTAGAGAAGGTAAGGCACGCGCGCCCTAACCCCCTCCATTTTTTCAGTCTCGAGCTCGTGAACGGGCCATGGGGATTTCGCGGACGCGGCGGCGTCATCTACGTCGACGAGCGGGGGAGCCAATAGGGGAGGGGGGTCAGATGTGTCGCTCGCGTGCAATTCCCCACCATCCACACCTTTTTTCATCTCGATTTTGGTTGGCAGTGCACCACGGAACAGAGGGGAATCCATGTCGATTTTTTGTGTAGCTCATGGCAATTCAGGGGGAGCCGTTTTTACTGTTTTTTAACAGCATCTTATTTAGCATCCAGAGGGGGTGGGGTGGTGGTGTGCAGGGTTGTATGCGTTTTTAGATGTAATTTTTTCGTCCAGAAGAGGATGGAGGCAATTTTTGGTCAACGCATAGGCACTTATGCAGTATTAGCTTCTCCAGTAACAAGCAAGTTTTTACAATACTTGTCAATCAGGGAGGATAGGCCTTTTCACAGCACTGGAGGGCGATTTTTTGATTTACAGCACTGTAATGTAGGCAATTTTTTGTTCAATTGTCAGGCACTTATGCAAAATAGGTTTCTCTAGTGAGTAGGCATTTTACATCGCTTTGTCCACCATGAGTAAGCAATATTTTGCATCACTGGAGTTCAGTTGTAGGGATTGGCATGTAGTAGCTATCGGAAATTCTTGATGCAGGATTCCCCTTGGAAAGCTTATTGCAGTATGATCTCATACCACAGAATGCTACCCCTGTAAATACTTACTTTTAGCTCTGCAAGTGTTGAAGGTGCCCGTTTTCAGGATGTAGATGCCTGATCCAGGTACTGGAGAACCTTGCAGCGTCTGCGAGCGGATGCGGTTCGGTGTAAATGTTGGCAGCCATGTTTTGGTAGTACCGCCCCATGTTCTATGCATGTTGCCCTCAGACTTTTCCTCATAAACATATACGGTCTGCTTGCTTGGCGTACTGAATTTCTATGCGTGGGTGGATGTATGCCTCTTCATAGTTCAATTGTTGCAGTCATTAGCAGGAAGCATTTTGCAATTATTTTCAGTCATTAGCAGGAAGCTTATTTACAACCTATTTAAAATACTGGACGTAGACATTTTTTTGTTCAGCGGGGGTAGGCACTCATGCAGCAATAGGCAAGTTTTATAGTGGTTTTGTATGCATTTGTTTAGACACAGGCAAGTTTTTTTATGTCAGCAGGCAAGGGGGTTCAGTGTTTCTGTAGGCAAGGGTTTTCAGTTATCTACATAGATTTTTCTCCTTTCTTTCGTCCCAATCCCGATCTTGATAGGCATTTTCATGTTTTTTCTTTCTTTTTGCATGCAACACTGAATAGTTAGAGCATCATTATTAGTCCACAGGCTATGCTTTCTTTGAGTGGGAAACGAATATGATTCTCTAACTATTTTTCACCAGGGAGCTTACCAGTCGTTGACTTTAATTTTTTTTTTCTTCTCCGCAGGCAACAGAAGTAGTGAAAACTAGAAAAGGACATCTTTTCCGGCATCCCCTGGCCCGACAGATTTTAAGATAGAGAACTTCCCAGATCAATACGACACATTTTGGTTTCTTTTGTTTTTTTCACAACATTTTTATATGTCTTAGGCAAAGAACCCGTCAAAAGCCTTGCAAACTATTTCTGTAGGAATTTTTTTCAGTTTTTTCTTTCAGAATCAGGCTACCTCACACACATTAGACTTTCCCTACCTAAACCCCCTTTATTTGTTTTTCTCGTGTGTGGGTATTCTTTTTTCTTTTTTTTTCTAATAGGGAGCGGTAAGAACAGACGTCATAGCTGGGAACAATGCGGGGGGTTTACAAGGTAGCAGACGCGTAAGAAAGGCAGGTTCAGAAAGGAAGGAATAGAGTATCTCCGGCAAGGCTGGTTAGCTAAACAAGAGCCTGGAGCAGCCACAAAGGGATCTAACCGAAAAGGATTTTTTCCTGGTGCTAGGTCGCTTAACCCATCGACCAAGTCGTCTAAAACACTACATCCCTCCAAATCGCCTAAGCCGCCCAACAAGACTCGTCCATTCTCCGTGTGCTACGTCGCCTAACTCACCGACCAAGTCGTCTAAAACAACACACCCTTCCAACCCGCCTAAGCTGTACAACCAACTCGCCCATCCCGACGAGCTAGGTCGTCTAAGCCATCGACCAAGTCGCATAAAACAACACACCGCTTCCAAATCGCCTAAGATGTCTGACCAAACTCGCCCATCCTGACGTGCTAGGTCGCCTAAAACACCACATCCTTCCAAATCGACTAGGCCGCCTAACCAAACTTGCCCATCCCATGTGTTCTACGTCGCCTAACTCATCGACCAAGTCGCCTAAAACGACACACCCTTCCAAATCGCCTAAGCCGTACAACCAACTCGCCCATCCCAGCGTGTTATGTCGCCTAACCCATCGACCAAGTCGCCTAACACAACACACCCCTTCCAAATCGCCTAAGTTGTCCAACCAAAGTCGCCCGTCCCGGTGTGCCATGTCGCCTAACCCATCGCCCAGGTCGCCTAAAATCCCACACCCTTCCAAATCTACTAAGCCGCCTAACCAAACTCGCCCATCCCATGTGTGCTACGTCGCCTAACTCATCGACCAAGTCGCCTAAAACGACACACCCTTCCAAATCGCCTAAGCCGTACAACCAACTCGCCCATCCCAGCGTGTTATGTCGCCTAACCCATCGACCAAGTCGCCTAACACAACACACCCCTTCCAAATCGCCTAAGTTGTCCAACCAAAGTCGCCCGTCCCGGTGTGCCATGTCGCCTAACCCATCGCCCAGGTCGCCTAAAATCCCACACCCTTCCAAATCTACTAAGCCGCCTAACCAAACTCGCCCATCCCATGTGTGCTACGTCGCCTAACTCATCGACCAAGTCGCCTAAAACGACACACCCTTCCAAATCGCCTAAGCATGCAACCAACTCGCCCAACCTGGCATGCTAGGTCGCCTAACCCATCGACCAAGACGCCTAAAAGAACACACCCCTTTCAAGTCGCCTAAGCTGTCCAACCAAACTCGCCCATCCTAGCGTGCTAGGTCGCCTAACCCATCGTCCAAATCGCCTAAAACACCACACTCTTCGAAATCGCCTAAGCCGCTCAACCAAACTCGCCCATCCCCTGCGTGCTAGATCACCTAACTCATCGACCAAGTCGCCTAAAACAGCACATCCCTTCCAAATCGCCTAAGCCGTACAACCAACTCACCCATCCCGGCGTGCTAGGTCGCCTAAACCATCCACCAAGTCGCCTAAAACAACACGCCCTTTCAAGTTTCCTAAGCTGTCGAACCAAACTCGCCCATCCCGGTGTGCTAGGCCGTCTAGCCCGTCATCCAAGTCGCCTAAAACACCACACTCTTCGAAATCGCCTAAGCCGCTCAACCAAAACTCGCCCATCCCATGCGTGCTAGGTCGCCTAACTCATCGACCAAGTCGCCTAAAACAACACATCCCTTCCAAATCACCTAAGCCGTACAACCAACTCACCCATCCCGACGTGCTAGGTCGCCTAAACCATCCACCAAATCGCCTAAAACAATACACCCCTTTCAAGTCACCTAAGCCGCCCAACCAAACTCGCCCATCCCCTACGTGCTAGGTCGCCTAACTCATCGACCAAGTCGCCTAAAACAACACATCCCTTCCAAATCGCCTAAGCCATACAACCAACTCGCCCATCCTGACGTGCTAGGTTGCCTAAACCATCCATCAACAGAAGCAACATAATGTAAATGAAACAGCATACACTTTTTTTCTTCTATCATGTAAGCAAACTCAATGAGCAGGGCGTTTTTTTTTTCAAATCACCAGTGTGTGTCCCAACACATCAAACTCAGTGTAATGGCAGGCTTTTATAGGATGCAAACATTTTTTTTCACTAGTAGGTTCAGACTTTTTCTGGCTTTTGTTTTTGTATAAGCAACTAGACTTTACTACTAGATTCATCTCTTTTTGTTTTTGTAAGCAACTAGACTTTACTTCTCCCCTACCGAATAAACTAGTTTTGTAAGCAACTACACTAGTTTGTTGTCATGACTTTTTATACAACCAAATAACTATACTTCTTTTTTGCTGTTGCAGAAGCCGGGGGCAAGGCAAGAGGCAAGATACAATTCAAGACCTAGCATCTTATCTAGCATCCAATTCTACAACTTTTGAAACAGGGGGCATATTTGGGACAAGAGTCAAATCAAGTTTTTGCAACACTTGGTACAGGGAGGCAATTTTTGAAAATAGTATATCACACAGGGGATGTACAAGGGGGAATTCCACTAGCTCTAGAACTAACAGAATCATGGCCAAAAAATTTGGAAGGGCCTTTTACCTTGCTGTTTTCACGGGGAGAAGTTTGCCCAGTTCTGGCAAATTGCCTGATCCGTAACAAAGAGTTGCAGACAAAATTGCGTTCTTGAGGATTTTTTGGCTTGATTTTTTTCCAACCTTTTTTTGTGTTATTTTGCTGCTGGAGGGGGAGCTCCCCACTGCTAGGACATGGCGTGCAGCGGCGGCTTGGGAAGAAGAAGATGCAGCGGGGATCTGTGATGTGTGGGCAGGGAGATCAGGCTCGTGAGGGGAAGGGTTAATTCTTTTTTGCCTTTTCGTTTCTTTGGCGGGACGTGGCACACGTGGGCACTTTCCTAAAGTGGCTGGCCGCAAGATCCGCCTGCATAGTGCGCGCGCGCTGTGTAGCTGCTTATAAGTAGTAGGGCGTTGCTACACAACGTGCGCACTATGCAGGCGGATCTCGCGGCCGGCCACTTTAGGAAAGTGCCCACGTGTGCCACGTCCCGCCAAAGAAACGAAAAGGAAAAAAAGGAATTAACCCTTCCCCTCACGAGCCTGATCTCCCTACCCACACATCACAGATCCCCGCTGCATCTTCTTCTTCCCAAGCCGCCGCTGCATGATACGTCTTCAACGTATCTATAATTTTTGATTATTCCATGCTATTATATTATCTGTTTTGGATGTTTTATATGCATTAATATGCTATTTTATATTATTTTTGGGACTAACCTATTAATCTAGTGCCTAGTGCCAGTTTCTGTTTTTTCCTTGTTTTTAAGTATTGCAGATAAGGAATATCAAACGGAGTCCAAACGGAATAAAATCTTCGCGATGATTTTTCTTGGACCAGAAGAAACCTGCCAGACTTGGAGAGGGGGCAGGAGACCTGCCGGGAGACGAAAAGCCTGCAGGGCGCGCCCTAGGGGGGTCGCCCCCTGGCTTGTGGCCCCCTGCAGGCCTCCTAACCCTAATCTTCGTCCTATCTTGGAGCCTTTTCGGTAATCTGCCGGAGGGGGATTCGATCACGGAGGACATCTACATCAACTCCATTGCCCCTCCAATGATGCGTGAGTAGTTCACCTCAGACCTTCAGGTCCATAGCTAGTAGCTAGATAGCTTCTTCTCTCTATGTTCTTCAATACCATGTTCTTCATGATCTTCATGGAGATCTATCCGATGTAATACTCTTTTGCGGTGTGTTTGTCGAGATCCGATGAATTGTGGTTTTATGATCAGATTATCTATGAATATTATTTGAATCTTCTCTGAATTCTTTTCTGCATGATTTCATATCTTTGCAAGTCTCTTCGAGTTATTGGTTTGGTTTGGCCAACTAGATTGGTAATTCTTGAAATGGGAGAAGTGCTTAGTTTTGGGTTCAATCTTGCGGTGTCCTCACCCAGTGACAAAGTAGGGGTAGCGAGGCACGTATTTGTATTGTTGCCATCAAGGGTAAAAAGATAGGGTTTTCATCATATTGCTTGAGTTTATCCCTCTACATCATGTCATCTTACTTAATGCGTTACTCTGTTCTTCATGAACTTAATACTCTAGATGCAGGCAGGAGTCGGTCGATGTGTGGAGTAATAGTAGTAGATGCAGAATCGTTTCGGTCTACTTGACACGGACGTGATGCCTATATGCATAATCATTGCCTTGGATATCGTCATAACTATGCGCTTTTCTATCAATTGCTCGACAGTAATTTGTTCACCCACCGTATTATTTTCCTTCAAGAGAGAAGCCTCTAGTGAAACTTATGCCCCCCGGGTCTATTTTCCATATTATATTTTCAGATCTATAAACTAAAAATACCAAAAATACTTTGTTGCAATCTTTTTACTTTTGTTTTACTTTTCGTTTTAGTAATCTTTTATATCTATCTCTATCAGATCTCATCCTTGCAAGTAACCGTGAAGGGATTGACAACCCCTTTATAGCGTTGGGTGCAAGTGTTTGATTATTTGTGTAGGTACATCTATTGGGAACTTGCTTGTATCTCCTACTGGATTGATACCTTGGTTCTCAATAACTGAGAGAAATACTTATCTACTTTGCTGCATCACCCTTTCCTCTTCAAGGGAAAACCAACGCAAGCTCAAGAAGTAGCAAGAAGGATTTCTAGCGCCGTTGCCGGGGAGATCTACATCAAGCCTACCAAGTACCCATCACAAACTCATCTCTTGCATTTACATTATTTGCCATTTGCCTCTCGTTTTCCTCTCCCCCACTTCTAAAACGATTTTCAGAAAAAACCAAAAAGATTTGCCTTTTTTTTTCGCCCTTCTTCTGTTCGCCTTTTCGTTTGCTTGTGTGCTAGATCGATTCATTGCCACCATGTCTGAATCTAAGTAGGTTTTCATTGAAAAGGATAGTAATAATCTTGAGGGGAATGTTGATGACTTTGCTAATAACGACCCCCATGAAGAACCTACTATCACACATACAAAAAAATTCCGCATAGGTAGCGGTAATATTGTTGGAAAAGGTATTATTCAAGATTTCTTTACTTGTGCTGGTACGCTACCTACCTTAGGAGGGTCTATTCTCAATAAAACTAATAGTCTTGCGGATGCAATAACACTGTTAATAATTGAACTTGAGAGGCAATTTGTTCATATGCATCCTTGCATACAAAGGATTTTTCTAGAGTTCTCTAATATTCAGCATTCTTCCGTTAAGCGTGCCGCTACTATATTTCTAGCCCACGAGTTTAGATTCATCATGAAAGAGGCTAGCGAAATTTTTGCTCATTATAAAATCAATGGTGGATGTCCCCCTATAGAGGAGATCCTTTTTAATCAAGAAGAGATAATGAGATTGCAATCTCCGGATTATGTTGCCTATAATGAAAATTTGAGAAAAAGGGTCCCTACCGAGGTTTTGGTTGATAAGATTTCTGAACTCAATGATAATTTTGCTATACAAAACAACGGACTAGAGTTCATATTAAGAGATAGGCTTATGACTTTCCACCAAAGGAAAGCTTACAATGATGAATTGATTATACACTATAGGGGGCCGAAGGAGGAACCTATCCCTCCCGCACTTGATCTTAAGGATCCTTATCCTATTAAATTTAGCCCTTTTGATTACTTTTGCTTGCCACAAAGGAAACTTGCCGCTGAAAGAAGGGAGTATGAGATGAGCATGGATGATCTCCCTTACTATTATGACAATACCTAGATCTATTGCGTTATGCCTAGCTAGGGGCGTTAAACAATAGCGCTTGTTGGGAGGCACCCAATTTTATTTTCTGTTTTGTTTGTTTTTGTTTCTTTTATTGAGTGCTTTACACATTATTACCTCTGTAGTAATTGTGTTTTATTGTTTTAATTAGTGTTTGAGCCAAGTAAGACCTTTGGGATGGTCTACGGTGATTGTTGATTTGATTTTGCTGAAAAACAGAAACTTTTGCGCTCAGTCCAGGAATTTTATAAATTCACCAGAGCGTCGAATGAGTCTGAAATTTTTACACAAGATTGATATAGAAATTTCCCAGATAGTCCTAATTTTTCAGAAGTTTTGGAGTTACAGAAGTATTCGAAGTCTACAGATTGCTACAGACTGTTCTGTTTTTGACAGATTCTGTTTTCTTTGTGTTGTTTGCTTATTTTGATGTATCTATGGGTTGTATCGGGGGGTATGAACCATGGAAAAGTTGAAATACAGTAGATATTACACCAATATAAATAAAGAATGAGTTCACAACAGTACCTAAAGTGGTGATTTATTTTTCTTATACTAACGGATCTCACGAGTTTTCTGTTGAGTTTTGTGTTGTGAAGTTTTCAAGTTTTGGGTAAATATTTGATGGACTATGGAATAAGGAGTGGCAAGAGCCTAAGCTTGGGGATGCCCAAGGCACCCCAAGGAATATTAAAGGATACCAAAGAGCCTAAGCTTGGGGATGCCCCGGAAGGCATCCCCTCTTTCGTCTTCAATCCATCGGTAAATTTACTTGAGGCTATATTTTTATTCACCACATGATATGTGTTTTGCTTAGAGCGTCTTGTATGATATGAGTCTTTGCTTTTTAGTTTGCCATAATCATCCTTGCTGCACACATCTTTTGAGAGGGACACGCATTAATCGTGAATTTATTAGAATACTCTATGTGCTTCACTTATATCTTTTGAGCTAGGCAATGTTGCTCTAGTGCTTCACTTATATCTTTTTAGAGCACGGTGGTGTTTTTATTTTATAGAAATAATTGAACTCTCGTACTTCACTTATATTATTTTGAGAGTCTTTAAACAGCATGGTAATTGGTTTAGGTTATGAATTTAGTCCTAATATAATGGGCATCCAAGAGGGATATAATAAAAACTTTCATATTAAGTGCATTGAATACTATGAGAAGTTTGATTCCTTGCATATAGTTTTGAGATATAAAGATGGTGATATTAGAGTCATGCTAGTGAGTAATTGTGGATTGGTAGAAATACTTGTGTTAAGGTTTGTGATTCCCGTAGCATGCACGTATGGTGAACCGTTATGTAACGAAGTCGGAGCATGATTTATTTAATGATTGTCATCCTTTGTGTGAGCGTCGGGAGCGCGCGATGGTTAACTCCTACCAACCTCTCCCCTAGGAGCATGCGTCTAATACTTTGCTTCGATAACTAATAGACTTTTGCAATAAGTATGTGAGTTCTTTATGACTAATGTGAGTCCATGGATTATACGCACTCTTACCCTTCCACCATTGCTAGCCTCTCTAGTACCGCGCAACTTTCGCCGGTGCATTAAACCCACCTTCCTCAAAACAGCCACCATATACCTTCCTCAAAACAGCCACCATACCTACCTATTATGGCATTTCCATAGCCATTCCAAGATATATTGCCATGCAACTTCCACCGTTCCGTTTGTTATGACACGCACCATCATTTTCATATTGCTTTGCATGATCGTAAGATAGCTAGCATGATGTTTTCATGGCTTGTCCGTTTTTTGATGTCATTTGCTATGCTAGATCGTTGCACATCCCGGTACACCACCGGAAGCATTCATATAGAGTCATATTTTGTTTTAGGTATCGAGTTGTAATTCTTGAGTTGTAAGTAAATAAAAGTGTGATGATCATCATTATTAGAGCATTGTCCCATGAGAGAAAAGGATGATGGAAGCTATGATTCCCTTAGAAGTTGGGATGAGTCTCCGGACTTTACAAATAATAAAAGAGGCCAATGAAGCCCAAATAAAAAAAAGGGCCAAAGATGCCCACCAAAATAAAAAAATGAGAGAAAAGAGAGAAGGGACAATGCTACTATCCTTTTTCCACACTTGTGCTTCAAAGTAACACCATGATCTTCATGATAGAGAGTCTCCTATTTTGTCACTTTCATATACTAGTGGGAATTTTTCATTACATAACTTGGCTTGTATATTCCAATGATGGGCTTCCTCAAATTGCCCTAGGTCTTCGTGAGCAAGCGAGTTGGATGCACACCCACTTAGTTTCTTTTTGAGCTTTCATACACTTATAGCTCTAGTGCATCAGTTGCATGGCAATCCCTACTCACTCACATTGATATCTATTGATGGGCATCTCCATAGCCCGTTGATACGCCTAGTTGATGTGAGACCATCTTCTCCTTTTCCTCACAACCTCCACCATATTCTATTCCACCTATAGTGCTATATCCATGGCTCACGCTCATGTATTGCGTGAAAGTTGAAAATGTTTGAGAACATAAAAGGTGTGAAACAATTCCTTGACTTGTCATCGGGGTTGTGCATGATTTAAATACTTTGTGTGGGGAAGATGGAGCATAGCCAGACTATATGATTTTGTAGGGATAACTTTCTTTAGCCATGTTATTTTGAAAGGACACAATTGCTTTGTTAGTATGCTTAAAGTATTATTGTTTTTATGTCAATATTAAACTTTTGTT
The DNA here is from genome assembly GCA_039707655.1 of Elymus sibiricus. NCBI lineage: Eukaryota > Viridiplantae > Streptophyta > Magnoliopsida > Poales > Poaceae > Elymus > Elymus sibiricus. The sequence goes on from CM077667.1 coordinate 494,022,890, forward strand.
TTGAATCTTACGGATCTAAACATTCATGCCACAATAAAGAAATATTACATGGATAAATATGTTAGGTAGCATTCCACATCAAAAATTCTGTTTTTATCATTTACCTACTCGAGGACGAGCAGGAATTAAGCTTGGGGATGCTTGATACGTCTCCAACGTATCTATAATTTTTGATTGTTCCATGCTATTATATTATCTGTTTTGGATGTTTTATATGCATTAATATGCTATTTTATATTATTTTTGGGACTAACCTATTAATCTAGTGCCTAGTGTCAGTTTCTGTTTTTTTCCTTGTTTTTGAGTATTGCAGATAAGGAATATCAAACGGAGTCCAAACGGAATAAAATCTTCACGATGATTTTTCTTGGACCAGAAGAAACCTGCCAGACTTGGAGAGGGGGGCAGGAGACCTGCCGGGAGACGACAAGCCTGCAAGGCGCGCCCTAGGGGGGGCGCCCCCCTGGCTTGTGGCCCCCCTGCAGGCCTCCTAACCCTAATCTTCGTCCTATAAATTCCCAAATATTCCCCCAATACTAAAGAGAGCCACGAAAATACTTTTCCGCCGCCGGAAGCCTCTGTTCCCGTGAGATCCCATCTTGGAGCCTTTTCCGGTAATCTGCCGGAGGGGGATTTGATCATGGAGGGCATCTACATCAACTCCATTGCCCCTCCGATGATGCGTGAGTAGTTCACCTCAGACCTTCGGGTCCATAGCTAGTAGCTAGATGGCTTCTTCTATCTCTATGTTCTTCAATACCATGTTCTTCATGATCTTCATGGAGATCTATCCGATGTAATACTCTTTTGCGGTGTGTTTGTCGAGATCCGATTAATTGTGGGTTTATGATCAGATTATCTATGAATATTATTTGAATCTTTTCTGAATTCTTTTATGCATGATTTCATATCTTTGCAAGTCTCTTCGAGTTATTGGTTTGGTTTGGCCAACTAGATTGGTAATTCTTGCAATGGGAGAAGTGCTTAGTTTTGGGTTCAATCTTGCGGTGTCCTCACCCAGTGACAAAGTAGGGGTAGCGAGGCACGTATTTGTATTGTTGCCATCAAGGGTAAAAAGATGGGGTTTTCATCATATTGCTTGAGTTTATCCCTCTAGATCATGTCATCTTACTTAATGTGTTACTCTGTTCTTCATGAACTTAATACTCTAGATGCAGGCAGGAGTCGGTCGATGTGTGGAGTAATAGTAGTAGATGCAGAATCATTTCGGTCTACTTGACACGGACGTGATGCCTATATGCATAATCATTGCCTTGGATATCGTCATAGCTATGCGCTTTTCTATCAATTGCTCGACAGTAATTTGTTCACCCACCGTATTATTTTCCTTCAAGAGAGAAGTCTCTAGTGAAACCTATAGCCCACGGGTCTATTTTCCATATTATATTTTCAGATCTATAAACCAAAAATATCAAAAATACTTTGCTGCAATCTTTTTACTTTTCGTTTTAGTAATCTTTTATATCTATCTCTATCAGATCTCATCCTTGCAAGTAACCGTGAAGGGATTGACAACCCCTTTATAGCGTTGGGTGCAAGTGTTTGATTATTTGTGTAGGTACATCTATTGGGGACTTGCTTGTATCTTCTACTGGATTGATACCTTGGTTCTCAACAACTGAGGAAAATACTTATCTACTTTGCTGCATCACCCATTCCTCTTCAAGGGAAAACCAACGCAAGCTCAAGAAGTAGCACTGCACGCCATGTCCTAGCAGTGGGGAGCTCCCCCTCCAGCAGCAAAATAACACAAAAAAAGGTTGGAAAAAAATCAAGCCAAAAAATCCTCAAGAACGCAATTTTGTCTGCAACTCTTTGTTACGGATCAGGCAATTTGCCAGAACTGGGCAAACTTCTCCCCGTGAAAACAGCAAGGTAAAAGGCCCTTCCAATTTTTTTGGCCATGATTCTGTTAGTTCTAGAGCTAGTGGAATTCCCCCTTGTACATCCCCTGTGTGATATACTATTTTCAAAAATTGCCTCCCTGTACCAAGTGTTGCAAAAACTTGATTTGACTCTTGTCCCAAATATGCCCCCTGTTTCAAAAGTTGTAGAATTGGATGCTAGATAAGATGCTAGGTCTTGAATTGTATCTTGCCTCTTGCCTTGCCCCTGGCTTCTGCAACAGCAAAAAAGAAGTATAGTTATTTGGTTGTATAAAAAGTCATGACAACAAACTAGTGTAGTTGCTTACAAAACTAGTTTATTCGGTAGGGGAGAAGTAAAGTCTAGTTGCTTACAAAAACAAAAAGAGATGAATCTAGTAGTAAAGTCTAGTTGCTTATACAAAAACAAAAGCCAGAAAAAGTCTGAACCTACTAGTGAAAAAAAATGTTTGCATCCTATAAAAGCCTGCCATTACACTGAGTTTGATGTGTTGGGACACACACTGGTGATTTGGAAAAAAAAACGCCCTGCTCATTGAGTTTGCTTACATGATAGAAGAAAAAAAGTGTATGCTGTTTCATTTACATTATGTTGCTTCTGTTCCTTTCATATTTTCTGTCTTCTAAAAAATGTGCAGATGGCTGGCCTTGATCTCAATGAGCTCCCTAATCACTTTGCTGATCGTGATGGTGGCCCGCTATACTCCACACAAGCCCAACCTGAAAGGGTTCCTATTTACGTTGAGGGGGACTTCCTAAAAAAATATGTTGAGGGGGTGGGCGAGTCGCCGGAATTGGGAACTGCTCATGCCCAAGATGTCCTAGGTGTGAATTTCCGTGTTGCAGCAACTTCTACTACTGCTGCTACTGGTGAGTCTGATGTTAGGCGACCTAGCACACTAGAGATGCGTGAGTTGGTTGGCCGGCTTATGCGGTTTGGAAGGCTGTGATTTTGGACGATGGGTTAGGCGACCAAGCACACCGGCGATGGGCGAGTTGGTTGGTCGGCTTAGGTAGTTTGGAAGGGTGTGGTGTTCTAAGCGACTTGAACGATGGGTTAGGCGACCTAGCACACCCGGGATGGGCGAGTTGGTTGGACGACTTAGGAGATTTGGAAGGGTGTGGTGTTTGAGGCAACTTCATCGATGAGTTAGGCGACCTAGCACGCAGGGGATGGGCGAGTTTGGTTGGGCGGCTTAGGTGACTCGAAAGGGGTGTGTTGTTTTAGGCGATTTGGTGGATGGTTTAGGAAACCTAGCACGTCAGGATGGGCGAGTTGGTTGTATGGCTTAGGCGATTTGGAAGGGATGTGTTGTTTTAGGCGACTTGGTCGATGAGTTAGGCGACCTAGCACGTAGGGGATGGGCGAGTTTGGTTGGGCGGCTTAGGTGACATGAAAGGGGTGTATTGTTTTAGGCGATTTGGTGGATGGTTTAGGCGACCTAGCACGTCGGGATGGGTGAGTTGGTTGTACGGCTTAGGTGATTTGGAAGGGATGTGTTGTTTTAGGCGACTTGGTCGATGAGTTAGGCGACCTAGCACGCATGGGATGGGCGAGTTTTGGTTGAGCGGCTTAGGCGATTTCGAAGAGTGTGGTGTTTTAGGCGACTTGGATGACGGGCTAGACGGCCTAGCACTACGGGATGGGCGAGTTTGGTTCGACAACTTAGGAAACTTGAAAGGGCGTGTTGTTTTAGGCGACTTGGTGGATGGTTTAGGCGACCTAGCACGCCGGGATGGGTGAGTTGGTTGTACGGCTTAGGCGATTTGGAAGGGATGTGCTGTTTTAGGCGACTTGGTCGATGAGTTAGGTGACCTAGCACGCAGGGGATGGGCGAGTTTGGTTGAGCGGCTTAGGCGATTTCGAAGAGTGTGGTGTTTTAGGCGATTTGGACGATGGGTTAGGCGACCTAGCACGCTAGGATGGGCGAGTTTGGTTGGACAGCTTAGGCGACTTGAAAGGGGTGTGTTGTTTTAGGCGTCTTGGTCGATGGGTTAGGCGACCTAGCATGCCAGGTTGGGTGAGTTGGTTGCATGCTTAGGCGATTTGGAAGGGTGTGTCGTTTTAGGCGACTTGGTCGATGAGTTAGGCGACGTAGCACACATGGGATGGGCGAGTTTGGTTAGGCGGCTTAGTAGATTTGGAAGGGTGTGGGATTTTAGGCGACCTGGGCGATGGGTTAGGCGACATGGCACACCGGGACGGGCGACTTTGGTTGGACAACTTAGGCGATTTGGAAGGGGTGTGTTGTGTTAGGCGACTTGGTCGATGGGTTAGGCGACATAACACGCTGGGATGGGCGAGTTGGTTGTACGGCTTAGGCGATTTGGAAGGGTGTGTCGTTTTAGGCGACTTGGTCGATGAGTTAGGCGACGTAGAACACATGGGATGGGCAAGTTTGGTTAGGTGGCCTAGTCGATTTGGAAGGATGTGGTGTTTTAGGCGACCTAGCACGTCAGGATGGGCGAGTTTGGTCAGACATCTTAGGCGATTTGGAAGCGGTGTGTTGTTTTATGCGACTTGGTCGATGGCTTAGACGACCTAGCTCGTCGGGATGGGCGAGTTGGTTGTACAGCTTAGGCGGGTTGGAAGGGTGTGTTGTTTTAGACGACTTGGTCGGTGAGTTAGGCGACGTAGCACACGGAGAATGGACGAGTCTTGTTGGGCGGCTTAGGCGATTTGGAGGGATGTAGTGTTTTAGACGACTTGGTCGATGGGTTAAGCGACCTAGCACCAGGAAAAAATCCTTTTCGGTTAGATCCCTTTGTGGCTGCTCCAGGCTCTTGTTTAGCTAACCAGCCTTGCCGGAGATACTCTATTCCTTCCTTTCTGAACCTGCCTTTCTTACGCGTCTGCTACCTTGTAAACCCCCCGCATTGTTCCCAGCTATGACGTCTGTTCTTACCGCTCCCTATTAGAAAAAAAAAGAAAAAAGAATACCCACACACGAGAAAAACAAATAAAGGGGGTTTAGGTAGGGAAAGTCTAATGTGTGTGAGGTAGCCTGATTCTGAAAGAAAAAACTGAAAAAAATTCCTACAGAAATAGTTTGCAAGGCTTTTGACGGGTTCTTTGCCTAAGACATATAAAAATGTTGTGAAAAAAACAAAAGAAACCAAAATGTGTCGTATTGATCTGGGAAGTTCTCTATCTTAAAATCTGTCGGGCCAGGGGATGCCGGAAAAGATGTCCTTTTCTAGTTTTCACTACTTCTGTTGCCTGCGGAGAAGAAAAAAAAAATTAAAGTCAACGACTGGTAAGCTCCCTGGTGAAAAATAGTTAGAGAATCATATTCGTTTCCCACTCAAAGAAAGCATAGCCTGTGGACTAATAATGATGCTCTAACTATTCAGTGTTGCATGCAAAAAGAAAGAAAAAACATGAAAATGCCTATCAAGATCGGGATTGGGACGAAAGAAAGGAGAAAAATCTATGTAGATAACTGAAAACCCTTGCCTACAGAAACACTGAACCCCCTTGCCTGCTGACATAAAAAAACTTGCCTGTGTCTAAACAAATGCATACAAAACCACTATAAAACTTGCCTATTGCTGCATGAGTGCCTACCCCCGCTGAACAAAAAAATGTCTACGTCCAGTATTTTAAATAGGTTGTAAATAAGCTTCCTGCTAATGACTGAAAATAATTGCAAAATGCTTCCTGCTAATGACTGCAACAATTGAACTATGAAGAGGCATACATCCACCCACGCATAGAAATTCAGTACGCCAAGCAAGCAGACCGTATATGTTTATGAGGAAAAGTCTGAGGGCAACATGCATAGAACATGGGGCGGTACTACCAAAACATGGCTGCCAACATTTACACCGAACCGCATCCGCTCGCAGACGCTGCAAGGTTCTCCAGTACCTGGATCAGGCATCTACATCCTGAAAACGGGCACCTTCAACACTTGCAGAGCTAAAAGTAAGTATTTACAGGGGTAGCATTCTGTGGTATGAGATCATACTGCAATAAGCTTTCCAAGGGGAATCCTGCATCAAGAATTTCCGATAGCTACTACATGCCAATCCCTACAACTGAACTCCAGTGATGCAAAATATTGCTTACTCATGGTGGACAAAGCGATGTAAAATGCCTACTCACTAGAGAAACCTATTTTGCATAAGTGCCTGACAATTGAACAAAAAATTGCCTACATTACAGTGCTGTAAATCAAAAAATCGCCCTCCAGTGCTGTGAAAAGGCCTATCCTCCCTGATTGACAAGTATTGTAAAAACTTGCTTGTTACTGGAGAAGCTAATACTGCATAAGTGCCTATGCGTTGACCAAAAATTGCCTCCATCCTCTTCTGGACGAAAAAATTACATCTAAAAACGCATACAACCCTGCACACCACCACCCCACCCCCTCTGGATGCTAAATAAGATGCTGTTAAAAAACAGTAAAAACGGCTCCCCCTGAATTGCCATGCGCTACACAAAAAATCGACATGGATTCCCCTCTGTTCCATGGTGCACTGCCAACCAAAATCGAGATGAAAAAAGGTGTGGATGGTGGGGAATTGCACGCGAGCGACACATCTGACCCCCCTCCCCTATTGGCTCCCCCGCTCGTCGACGTAGATGACGCCGCCGCGTCCGCGAAATCCCCATGGCCCGTTCACGAGCTCGAGACTGAAAAAATGGAGGGGGTTAGGGCGCGCGTGCCTTACCTTCTCTAACCCAAAGGAGACGTAGCAGCTCGCCGCCTCTCCCTTCGTCGTCCATTGGGTCACCGGCGCATGCCCCATCTCCTTCCGCTTCTCTGCTTGCAGGAGCGCCTTCTTGATTCATTCTGGTGGTGCTTCGCCTCCACATGGTAGTGGATGCCGTCGAGCTCGTCGCCTGTACGCGCTCCGCCCCTTGGATCGTCGCCGTCGTCGGGCTCGTGCCGGCTGCGGGACGCTGACGACCTAGGGATTTCTCACCTCTGTTCGTGTTGGATTTGAGGGGAATGGAGCGAGCGCTGGGTGGGCTGGTTTCCTTAATTTTTGGAAGCGACAAAACCCACCGCTCTTTCTTCTGTCGGTCCTGTCCGACACGTATCGCAGTTGTCGCCTGAGATGGACGGACCGTGTGCGGCCGCTCGCAGACGCTGAATCGCGCGCGCGCGTGGTGCAGCGTTTAGAGCAACTCGGCCGACCCATTTCGTCCGCCTGCGTCCGTTTGGATCGCCGCGGACAGAAAAGATGGTCCAACGCGTCGACCCAAACGGATGCGCGTCCGTTTTTTGTTTGCCCGCGACCCATTCGCGGCCCAAATTTGGGTCGCATTTGCATCGGCGCGGACACGAGACGGATGCGCGCGTCGCCCGCCCTTCTCCTTCCCCCGGTCCGCCTGTCGGCAGCACAAGGGCCATTTCCTCTGTCCTCTCTTCGCCCCCCGCCACTCGGCCGCCTCCGCCTCCTGCCGCCGCCGCCCATTTTTCGCCGACGCCGCCGGCCATCCGTCCATAGATAGGTCATCCTGATGGCCGCCCCTCCTCCCCACGCCGCCGCCCCGTTCCGCTGACCCCGACAACCTCCCGACGTCGACGCCGCCATCGTCCCCTTCGTCGGCACTCGAGCGCGGCATCCTCTCTCCCGGACGCCGGCGTGCTCGCCGGTAGGCGGCAGGGCTTCTGCCTTGTCTCGGTGTCGCGCGGGGCTCGTCATCGGCCGGCTCCTTCCACGACGCCCGCAAGCTGTTCGACAGTTTGCCCCAAGGTACAAATGGACTCCGACGACGAGTTCTTTTTCCACAATGTTCTTATGGACTCGGATGATTCTTCATCCGACGATGAGGAGATCGTGGCAGCTGCCTTGGTCATCCATGACCACCTCGGTAGGCAGCGGCCTATGTTCAGGGGCTCTATACCGGGGCATATGCCTCGGTAGGCAGCGGCCTATGTTCAGGATGAGCGCCCAGAGCGCCTCTGCGACCAGGGGTTTCAGTTTCAGGGTATCAATGTTGAGCCTCAGCATGCCGACCCAGCAACGTTTGCACAGTTCATGGAGTTTCATCATCAGATGCGTGATTGGCAGACTCACAGGCAGCTGCAAGATGATTTGGTGGAGCACATGTGGGCTCATGTTGGCAACCAATAGAAGTATCAGACTTCTATTCTTTGAAATGCAATTTGAAACAATTTAATGTTCATTTGGTTTGTAATAACTATGCCATATTTATGTGGTTTTGCAACTATTTATTAGAACTATGTTTTTATTTGTCCTATTCTATACGTTTGCCGGCCGCTGGCATGTCGCCGGCGCGAACTCTACCTTGGATGGCATGGCCGCTGGCATGATCGATGGCCGCGGACCCTTTTTAATTTGAAAACTGAAAATTGCGGACGAAAAATGGGTCGGCGCGTTGGGCGACCGGCCGATCCATTTAGAAAAGACAAGCCGACCCAATCCGCCTTTTGTCCGTTTGGGTCGGCCGGTTGGAGTTGCTCTTAGGTATAACAAACAAATTAAATTCGGAGAAAACATTGCAACGTGCGCATGCACCCGATATAGCCAACGTCCTCTTCGCGCACGTAATAATCGCCAACGCCGGCCGCACGGCATGCATAGTTCGCATCAGCGCCGCGTCACCGGCGACCGAAAAGCGTCCCCGCCGTCCATCCTATTCCTATACCGTCCAAATCAACCGACGACGGGAGAAGGAAATGATCGACACACGCGACGGAGTGGAAACGGAAGTAGAGAAAAATGGGCGGGGGCCGGGAAACGGCAGAGGAGAAAGAGGAAGACAGCCACAAGCCCACAAGGAACCAAACGGCCGGAACGCGCGAGGCGATGGATAGAGCAGCAGGTCAGCGAGCGGCGCGAGAGGGAGTCGACACGTGCCACTTAGTGCATCTCCAACAGACGCGCGTGCGCGCGGCACGTAAAAAAAAAAATTGGACGTCGAAATAGCGTTTTAACGCGCGCGTGGTAACTTTTCCAGGCAAGCAAAATTTAACGCGTCGCCATAGCGTTTCAACAGGAGCGGTAGAAATAGAGCGCACGCGATTAAAACATACAAAAAATAAATCAACATAAATAGTTCATCGGCAAATATTAAAATTCAAATTCAAACTAACAAGCAAATTTAAATTCATAAAACATGCTAATAAAATAAAAACACCTAGACTGCTCCTCCTCCTCCTCTTCGGTGGTGTAGTCCGACGACGTAAACGCGTCATCCCACCGAGAATCGTCCGAGCCCCACCTCGTCTCCAGGTTGTTTATCTGGGCATTCACCAGTGCCTTGCGCGCACGCTTGTCCTGGCGACACACAACTCGCTCCGCCCTCCTCTGCGCCCAGAACTCGTTCTCGGCGACGACATCCTCCAAGAAGCGCGCGCACCACTCCGCCATGGCGGCCTTGTCACTCTCGGCGATCAAGAGGCGGCGCTCCCGATTGCGCGCGAGGCAACGGTCCTCCTCGGCGACCAGACGCAGGGGAGGCGTGACCTCCTTCGCCTGCTCGCGCCTTAACACGTCCCGGAAGTTCATTTGCGCCCGAGGCCGGCGGAGGCGCCGCGCCGCCGCGCCATACGCGCGGGCGGCCTCGTGGGCGGTCTCGAACGTGCCGAGCCCGAGGCGCGTGTCATCGGAGCGGATCTCCGCGTAAAACATGCCGGAGGGATGGGCGCGGACGCCGCGGAAGCCCGAGCTGCCCCGGCGGCGCGGTGGCATGGCGGGGCACGGCGGTGACGAGGCACTGGAACCTGGAAGAGGCGGGGGAGAAGGCGCGGCGACGGAGCGCGAGGAGAAAGTGCGGGAGGAAATTGAGCGGTTGGTGAGCGCGGGATTTATAGCACGGGCATGCCGACGCGTGGGCTGCCGCTTTTCCCGTCCGCGGGATTTTGTTTAGCGCGCCATCATTTCGCGCGTCCGTTGGAGCGCGCCGAAACAACTGTTTTTCCCACGCGCGTGATTTTTGACGCCTCTGTTGGAGATGCTCTTAGAGCAACTCCAACGGGGCGACCCATACTAAGCCAAATGATCTTCCCAAACTAAGCCAAATGTTCTTGTCGTTAAGATAATGATGGATGTGATCGAACTGCGTTTGCGTAGCCGGCTAAACTTAATTGCTAGAGTGAACTTGATGCCTTGAGTTCTCTGTTGCAGGTGGTGCGCCTCACTGGAGTCCCCGACGAGCGGCCCTTGCTTAATGGATCGGCCTTCTCCACTAAGGGGGCTTACGTTGCTCTCTGCTCTGCTCCGGCGGCGGAGGAGGAGCAGGGGGGAGATGGTGGCGGCGGCGGCGCCGTGCGCCACCCGGAGGTCGTTCAGGGACTCGCTCAAGGTGCTGGAGGCCGACATCCAGCACGCCAACATCCAGCACGCCAACACCCTGTGAGTCCTTCCCCTCCCTCCCCCTAGATTGAAGGACCTAATTCCTCTATTTCTTCCAGGTTTGGCCGGCGTGCGTCGCTCACCATGTCTCTGGCGCGCTGGTGCTGCTTCCGCAGGGCGTCCGAGTGCTCGCGGGACTACGACGGGGCGTGCCTGCAGATGCGCATGTCCTAGAGCCCCGCAGGGCGCCTCTTCCTCTTCCTCCTCCAGTGGACCGACTGCAGCCTCGCCGGCGCCCTCGGCCTCCTAAGGATCCTCATCTACAAGGTTCTACTTTTGGCATATTAATCGTGGCGATTCTGCTTGTGTCCTCACGGAATTCTTCATTGTTTCTGCAGGTTTATGTGGACGGAACCACCACCATGTCCACCCACGAAAGGAAGGCCAGCATCAGGGAGTTCTAGGTAAATGCTCTGTAAATAACTGAAAACAACAGCAGATGTTCTCGCCGTCAGTGTGTCGTCCTGGAGTTTGGACTGGTGATAATACTCATGCCCATTGTTTGCCTGAGCAGCGACGGGCTCGGCCATGGCAGCTGCCGCGTGCGCTCGGGAGCTCCGCCGCCAGCCGTTCGCTCCCCTACGTCGCCCAGCTGCCGCACCAGCCTGTTCCCGACCCCCTTGCGCTCGCCGCCATGCCGAGAAGATGCCATGCAGGCTGCTCCAGCACGAAATTAAATTTGTGAGATGCCATGCCCTCTTCTTTATATGAACGTACTTGCTTTACAGTGTCCGGTGTAGTAGTTTTGGTCATTATCAAAGCAGAAGTAAACTACATGTATGACCAGTATTGGATCAGGGCGAGAGGATGATGCATATGTATATGAAGGTGTGCAGATGGTTTGATGTGCAGATGGTTAATCTTTTGAGGTTAGGTGTGTAAGAGAAAAAAAAGAAGGTGTGCAGATGGTTCGATGTAAAAATTACAGCATAGTAGTTTGAGTACTATCCGGTTATATTAGAGAAATAGTCATATAGACTATCACGACGGGTTATATTAGAGATATAGACTATCAAGACATGTAATATTGGTCAGATAAATTGACGGTGTTGATTTGTAGCCAATTTTGTGGTTTAAGTAGCCGGTTGTCTGATATTATGCAAAACATGACACATGCTTGTTTTCTTCAAACCTTTTCTGGACTCTATAGGTCAACCCTCTTTTTTTACCTTATGGTGCAGGCTTCCTTGATTGAGATAAGTATGATTGAAAGCTACTCAAGAACACAGTTTAAGTTGAGATGGCCGATATAAAAATTCAAACATCCTGCATTGTTATTCTCAGTTTGTCCATTCCATTAAAATTTCAGGATGGATTTTAATTCCTCTGGAATGATGTGGTTCTGGAGTCTATTGTGAATCTCTTTTGTCGCAGATGTTTGACACATCCAACTACCATGTTGATTTTCTGATCATTCTTTGGTCTGGACTATATATGATATATGTATTATATCATCAGCACAGTATGATTATTTTTCTTCTCACAGGGCGCTTTGGATGTGCAGATGGTGGCGGTGAAGCAGCAGGCCCGGGAGAGCGTGCAGGGGAGGAAGGAGTTTCTGGTGGAGGTGTTGATGTTGACGGTGCTCACCCACCCTAACTTTGTCAGCCTGGTCGGCTTCTGCGCGCAGGGGACAAGCGGCTGCTACTGTACGAGTACATGCCCTTCAGCAGCCTAGAGAGCCATCTCTTTAGTAATACTTCTTCTCAAAATTATTCAGACTTGCTCTCTGTTTGGTCCGGTTCATCTCTGCAATGCAGTTAATATGTATCTCTCTCTGCTCTAGACATGTTATAACTAAGCATTGACTAACAAATGTTGATCCCTATGTTGTGTTGCAGTATATGCTACTGTTCGTAAGTAGATTTCTGTTTGTGTAGGATCAGGAAATGACAACCTGGTGATATATCCATCACTGAAATGACGAGCATGAGAAACATTTGATTTTCTGGCTGACTATTTAGTGTTACTTTGTTAATCAGTAATATATTAGGCTGAAATTACATATTCGAGGCTCGAGGGAGGGCTCAGGCGGGCAGCCAGATTAATCGCAACATGCATCCTAAATTGTGATTTCGCTCCGAGGCCTAAATTTCTGGGGTACGACCCTGCTGAACTTGCACTAATTATGTTCATGTTTGTGTTTCAACTAGAAGAAAGATTCATTTCTGTTAGTTTAATGCAAAGTAACCAAACTCTCCTTTGTATATATATTTTAGTTGAAAGAAAATCGAACCATATCTGCTGAGTACCGACAATGGCTTCTATTGGTTCCTTCTGTTACTTTATTCAACTTCTATTGATTGTGTTTCTCAGGAAAACTAATTTATGTTACTTCTCTGTCCAGGTTGAGTTGAGCATATATTTACCTACCTCAGCCGGTAGAGATCGAAGATTATTACTGGCTACTGTTGCAATGGAGCACATATAAGCATGCTCGGGTTCATCTTAGGTGAGTGAATCTGCAGCATCCTTCACAATGTTGAACTGTGATTTCGTATCATTAGGCTTGCAATTTAAGAGATCTTCCCATCTGTTTTTATGGATTTTGGGATGTATAGATAAATAAGATTCCTTTGTTCTTCTTTCATGTTGGAGAGAGTGAGAGTACCTTGCCGATTAAACTACCTACATTCCTATTAGAGGGTTGTATGTATTCTCGAGCTGCTTACTGGTTTCTTTGTTTCTGTAATTTATTTGACATTTGTAACGGCAAAATGATATGTCAAAGTCAAACATGCTCTGGTTTTTTATGGCACTTTTAGAGATTTCTTCTCATACTATAGATGGTGTGTGATCTACTTCTTGACATATCCCTAGACATCTTGACATATCCGTAGACAGATTCTCATGTTCAGCGCATCCAGTTCGGTTGATTATTTTGAGAGGCTTTTTTTCGAAAGGCTTTGAGAGGTTGTCTGAATCACCACCTTATGTTAATAGAATTATTATACACAATTTTTTACAGATATTCATTTTGCATAGGGCTACAAAGTACAGTCAAATAATCTGCAGCTTAACACAACTGTATTTCATGGATTCTCCAATTTAGGGTCTGAGCTTTGAGGCGTTGAATATGTTCCAGGGCAGGGCAGCGCCAGAGCAAGGTGGGTTATTGTCGCAGGCACAACGTACTTTCAGGTTTGGGATTTCTGTTGAGTAGAAGTTAGTCCTACTTAGTGTTCCAACCTAAGATTTTGAAAGAAAATGTCCAACGGGAGGAAAAGTGTGTTCTTTTTTTTTACATGAGGAAAAGTATGTTCTGTTCGTTGTATGTAAGCGATTTGATTCCGATTTTGGGACCGGCTACAGACCAAGAGTTCTTGCGCATGGTGTTGTACATGAAATTTATAGTGAAATGACAAGTGACCTCCTAATACTAGGGTGCGAGAAGCTACTAATTCACGAGAGTTGAAGTTAATAGAAGGAATGATTATGATTTGTGCGATGTTCCACTTCCGATGCAGCACAAGCAAGAATCCATCTGCCGACGACTCCGGGAACGTCTCCTCCTAGCAAGACCTCGGTAATTTTGTACGGTGTGCTAAGTCAACTCGTGGATTTTGTGTAAGATGGGTTGATCTCAATTTGTAGGTGGGTTTTCTTCGGGAAGTCTGACGTAGTTCCGGTGGAACTGGCCGCGGCCGCCGATGCTTCGGCCGATGTTACCTACCTGGTGGGGATTTACGGACTCATGGGCAACATATTTTTATCTTTGTATAATCTGTAAGGCTTCGGTGAGATGAATGGCGTGTTCACCACTGATCATCTCATCTCTCATGCTCTTTTTCTCAGGGTGCAGATGGTGCTAGGAGACGTAGCCTACACGGTCGTGCTGTTCTACAAGAGGGCAAGGAAGATCGAAGGTACATACATACACTCCAATGCTACTATCTCGTCTCGATTTTGATGAACGCAGTACAACTACCAATCCTGCTCCAACTTGTGAATGATGCTCATTATTGGAGAACAGTATACTTGGTCTTTTTAGTTTTTTTTCCGATGCTTGCAACTTATAATTGGTACCTTCTACCTGTAGGTTGAGAAGCTGATAGGTAGAATAGTGAAATGGTTGGAGCCTGGTGGGCATATTTTCATTACGTAATTATGTTTCAACCAATCTGGAGATTCCAAGAGGAAAGTAAAGCCTACACACTACCGGGAGCCAAATGGCCAGGGAGAAGGTAGTGCCAAGATGAGGGCTCTAGCGTGTAATTATAGGCTTCACTTGTGGATGTTTTGGAATGACAATGACGCAGCATTGTTCTACGGTTATTGTATGTCTATTTATGCTCCATAGGAATATAAAGTCGAGGGATGGAGGTGCCGAGGGAGAGAGAGACTTGTACTAAGGTGAGGCGCCTTATGAATCACCATTCACTGATGGTGTTCCAAATATATTAGGGAGCAACACAACGACAAAGAAGCCATAGACATAGTCAAAGGGTAGTGAATTGAAAGATGAATGATGTAATGATGTAGAAGGTGACCGATAACAACTTGGATGGAAAGGTTTGCTAGAGGGGCGACTGATGTTTGTTGAAAAGAGAGAAAGATGCTTGTGTTTGTTGTCTTGTGGAATATCACACACAATATGCACATTCTTGATAAAAAAAACTCGAGTAATATTTACATTCATTTGTTGGCCCGTGGCAACGCAGGGGCACTCTCCTAGTATATTCAGGTGGGGAGTCCCCTTCCCCCCGTCCCCCCTCCAAGAACTTGAGCCATGCTTCCTATTGGAACATACTTACAGTCCGCACGTAGCTCATCTTCTCACGCCGTGCCAATGGAGTATCCTTTCTCGTACACTTGTGATGTGTTCAGTGCAACTTCTCACACAGCACACGGACATATTTTCTGGTCTAGATAATGCACGTCCTCGTCGCTTACGTGACAACGACGCTCCAATCCCACCCACCGCCAACGTCGCATGGCATGTGTAATTCGCATCAGCGCCGCGTCACCGGCCGGCCGGCCGCGGCGGCCGAAAAGCGGAAAAGCGTCTCCGCCGTCCATCCTATACCGTCCAAATTAACCGACGACGGACGGAGGAATCCACGCGACGGAATGGAAACGGAAGGAGAGAAAAACGGAAACGACGGAGGAGAAAGAGGAAGGACGGCCGGGACGCGCGAGGCGACGGAGCAGCAAGTCAGCGAGCGGCACGAGAGGGCGTCGACACGTGCGCACCTAGGCAAGCGCGATGCTGATGCTGACGCTCGCCTTTCCCTTTCCCCGGTTGCGCCGCCCCCACCTAAGCAGCTCTCTCTCGCCTAAAGCCTAAAGCCTCCCTTCACTCCCACCGCCGGAGGGAGAAGGACCAGCCGATCGACCCCAAAACCTCTCTCCGCTCCACTGGGCCGGCGCTCTCGTCGCCTCCCTTCCTCTGTCCGGGCGGTTGATCGACCACTGGATTTGGCCAGGTAATTAAGACAAGAATCGGCCTGCTCATCTTTGCTGCAATTCTCGCCGGAGTTTAGCGATTCTGCGTCGTCCTCGCTTGCTTGGCTTGCCATGGTAGAGAGCTGGACTAGCTCTGAGGGAGTGCTGCTTGTCCATCCGGCTTTTGGCTGGCTCGAGTCGGGAATTTACTAGTTTCTTTGTGTGCTGCTCTGCTCGTGCTTGTGGTGCCCTGTTTGCTTCTTCCCTCCAACGGAGATCTTTGCCGCACATCAGCCCGGGCGAACATTCACTTCATCATGCTCCGAGATGAAAGTCTTGATTACTGATTGATCGGTCGGCCGATCGATCTCACTTTCCCCAAATTTACTCTATGCATATGTATGGTCGAAAATTTCCTACCTACAGAGCGATCGAGCGATTCTGATTCTGATATGTGTGCACAGTTATTGAGTAGTACTACTACTGGCATATTCATGCTTAAATCTTTAAGTAATAAAGCGTCCCTTATCGAAAAAAGCTCATTCATTTATTGTTCTTTGTTGTTTTTTCAGCTCAGTTGTTGGATGACTGCATCTCTCGTGTGTCTCTTCCATGCTTGCCACACATACATGCCTAGTCATGCTACTATTAATTTGTGAACCTTTTTCAGAAAACTTTGCCCAAATTTGGCAAGGGAACTTCAACCACTTCGTTGACCATTGGCCACACTTGCCCTCGCCATTCATGTCCCATAGCGGTCTTTTATGGCCAGCCCACTCATTTCACACTCAAGGCCGGTCTCTAAGAAGTGGCATGCTGCAAATATTCAATATTATTCATGATCAGTATATTCAGCGTAACTAGTATCTTGACGCGTATGTTTAACCAGTTCAAGGGGGTGCATCAATCTTGTGTCTGTAGTTGAACTGTAAAACTGTTTGCTGAATCACATATATCGTTTCTCTTGTTTTGACACAGTGAATATGGATGGGAACACCAGAGGAGGCGGACATTCTGAAGCGTTAAAGAACTACAATCTGGGCAAAACATTGGGCATAGGCACATTTGGAGATGTGAAGGTTGCAGAGCATAAGCTTACAGGACAGAGAGTTGCTATAAAAATTCTGAACCGTCGTAAAATGGAAACTATGGAAATGGAAGAGAAAGGTATGCCTCCTTCTCCTTGTACATTAGTCTAGGATACATTCGGCTTGCTTGCTCAAGATTTCGAGTTATCTGCTTTCAGTGCCCGTGAGACTTGTGGGTGTGTTCCTGATTCCTTGTTAATCAATTAGTCGAGATAAAGTAAATTAGTCTAGGATACATTCGGCTTTGGTTAAGAAGAAAGTTCACCTTGTGTTCCTGCTGCGGGTTAGTAGAATTTGCAGCTGCAATTTCTTCATAGGCTCAATGTCTAATGCTTTACTTCTATTGTTTTCTTATATATTGTTTTCAGCAAACAGAGAAATCAAGATATTGAGGTTGTTCATTGACTTCATTCACCCTCATATCATCCGGGTTTATGAGGTCATTGAGACACCTAAGGACATATTTGTTGTGATGGAATATTGCAATAATGGCGAGCTATTGGACTACATTGTTGAGAAAGGGCGGTTACAGGAAGATGAGGCTCGTCGAATCTTCCAGCAGGTGCCTTTTCTGCTCTTGGCATGTAGGAACACATTTTTTGGGAATAACAATATGTGTTCATTAGTGAACTTCGCTGCGCTTCTTATTTTGATCGTGAAATGTATGGACACATTCGAAAATTGTCCAGTGTCCACATTCCTCACGTGCTTGCTATACAAATCATGATCAATTTGCTCGGTTTGCATTCGTTGACTAAGTTTTAGCAAACGATTTGTTTTCTGGATACCAATTATTTTCGGGAGGGCCCCGGAAAACCCGTTTTCCAGAAAATCTCTGAATATAAGCATTTTTTCGCACGAAATTTTCAAACGAGTTTCCAAAAACTTCTAGCGTCCAAATATATTATATTTAACACATAGTATACGCTAAGTTGTTGCTTGTCCAGTGGTCAGCATGTTTCATTCCTTGTCGATAACCAGCGGGCCGGATTGGACTATTCATCACCAGCACCGTTGCTGATATTTTTTTATGCACTAAAGATAAAGCTTACAAAAATCACGGAGTTGATTTGGCAACATCCAGCAGAGAAGTCACGCGCCACCATCCTGACGTTTTATGGTTGCCCATGTATACGACCCTCTTGACGTTTGAATTCAAATGAATTGATTTTTTTTAATTGTATCGAGTTTTCTCGGGGCTCACCGAAATTTCCGGTAACCAGCCGGTTAATGAAAAAATAAAACCTTTTAGCCCATGACATGTACCGCATTGAGCTGCAAGCTTTCCAAGGTAATTGCTTTGTATTTTCGGTTGAACTGATCAATTAGTTAACATGTTCTTGATGCCTCGATTGTTTTTGTATCACTCGGGTATCTCCATCTTTTGATGCGTTGGTTATCTTAGTATCACTAATTAAATCAGATTTTTTAAAATTACATCTTATTCTTCATGCCTTGATTGTCTTAGTCTCAGTGCTTAAATTAAATTGTGCTTTTAAAACATAAAGAGATGGTATATCCTTCTGAAGCCGAATATGTAACTTGAAGGGTTCTTTATGATTCAAGGAATGCATATTGAGGTTTTGTCTTAATAGTTTTTTAATTGATATTTTCTTGAACAGATTATAGCTGGTGTTGAATACTGCCATAGAAACATGGTTGTTCATCGTGATCTAAAGCCAGAAAATCTGTTACTTGATTCCAAATATAATGTGAAACTTGCTGACTTTGGGTTAAGTAATGTCATGCATGATGGCCATTTTCTGAAGACTAGTTGTGGGAGTCTAAACTATGCTGCACCGGAGGTATTCACTTATTTGTATTACTTCAGTCTTTATCCTCGTGCTACACACGCATCATCTGCGTTAATAGCTTAGTGAGTGTTTCTGCACAGGTTATCTCAGGTAAATTATACGCTGGACCTGAGGTTGATGTTTGGAGCTGTGGGGTGATACTTTATGCTCTTCTTTGTGGCTCTGTTCCATTTGATGATGACAATATTCCTAGCCTGTTCAGAAAGATAAAGGTGAGACAGCACATATGTAGATTAAGTTGGATCTGAGACAAGTGTATACCTTTTGTAGATTAGTTGCACTTTAGCATTCATTTTCTGTCTAGATATTTGACGCTCTTTGTTTGGTGTTCCAGGGAGGTACCTATATCCTTCCAAGCCATTTATCTGATCGTGCAAGGGATTTGATCCCAAAAATGCTTCTTATTGATCCGATGAAGAGGATCACAATTCGTGAAATTCGAGACCACCCATGGTTTCAGAATCGCCTTCCTTGTTACTTGGCAGTGCCTTCACCATATACGGCGCAGCAAGCCAAAATGGTACGCATCATTTCACATTTCAAGCGACAATCATACGTGCGCATTAAAACTTTTCAGCCTTTATCCACTAATATATACAGGATCTTGGATGGATCATAGGAAAACTAACATCGATACTTTTGACATAAAATGCTATCTTTTATGGGTATAATCTTAATGTAATATTAAAAAAACAAAATACTGTAGAAAGGAACGGTCAAAGTTGTGGCTCACAGATTCTTCTTTCTCGAACATGCAATTCATTTCTTATAAAGAAGAGAACGCCGAGAGCCCAAGAAGGCAGAACTTTTCACGAGGTCCCAGAGGGGGCCCCTGATAGATATCCACCTTCATAAATGTTGTTAAAGGGGGGGAGTTCCCTCCCTTAACCGTAGAAATGAGGCATCCTGTGGAGGCTGCGCCTGGAACGTGGGCGAGCGAGCGCACGGGACAACCGAGCACGGCTCTGTTCTCTAAAACAAGACCAGCCAGGACTTAGCCCTTGGCGGCTGGAGCCTTGAACGTGGGCGGGCTGGCTGCGCACCACACGCCTTGCCAACAGTGCGATGCTCCGTTCAGATATCTACCTTCATAGCTCGTGTAACCTTTTATTTGCGAGTAGTCTACATACCGCCATCTTTGTCTGTAACTCTAATGCTAAACTGATAGGCAGTGTTTCTGCTGGTTACTCGAAAAAAAAACTAGTCAAACAACAAAGCTATCCATCAGCTAGCTGTGGCTCAAATATCATGAAAATATCTTTCTTGTGGGGAGAGATTATGAAAGTTAAACATCAGGTAATAATATGAATTTATGGGGATAATTCCTTACTGTTGGTAGTCCTCACGAGACGAAAAGGTAGCACATCAAGTCTCCTTGCAATGCCTTTTTTATTTATCAAAAAAATTGCTTCTCTCTCCGATCCATATTAATAGTCGCTGATTTAGTATAAAGTTATACTAAATGATGAGATTTAGTATAAAGTTATACTAAATCTGCGACAATCAATATGGATCAGAGGGAGTAGCAAGCTTTCTAATGCTGTTTCTATGGCAACGATATGCTGATTTGATATAACTTCATTTCTGAAGATTGATGAAGATATCATTCGACACATTGTCAACCTAGGATATGATAAAGGTCATGTGTGTGAATCACTGTGCAATAGGCTGCAAAATGAGGTATATTCAAACAAAAATCAGTGGTTCATTCCATTCAGTTTGCATAATTGACTTTAGACAATTAATGTTTCCAGGCAAATGTTGCATATTACTTGCTCTTGGACAACCGGTTCCGGTCTACTACTGGCTATTTGGGGGCTGACCATCAACATCTAATGGTTAGTCCACATTTGCATCATCTGTGAGTTGTTTAAGGCATTAAAAGGTTTAAGCACTATTAACTTTCTGAATGGATGGTTCTCTAGGATAGGAGTTTTAATCAGCTTACTTTATCGGAATCGGCAAGCCCAATCACCAGGAATTATCTTCCAGGAATCAATGATTCTCAAGGCGGTGGCTTGCGGCCATATTACCCCGTTCAAAGGAAATGGGCTCTTGGGTTGCAGATCTTGCACATCGTCCACTTTAAATCACTTTGTTTTGCACATTCAGCTGTTGAGCTAATGCATCACTTATCCAGCAGTCCGGAGCTCACCCTCGTGATATAATGATTGAGGTTCTAAAGGCACTTAAGGAATTAAATGTCTGCTGGAAGAAGAATGGACATTACAACATGAAATGCAGGTGGTGCCTTGGGTTTCCTCAGGTCAGTGACATGTTGTTAGATACCAACCACAACTTTGTTGATGACTCTGCCGTCATGGATAATGGCAATGCTGATGGGAGGCTACCCGCCGTAGTAAAGTTTGAAATCCAGGTGTGCAATCTCACTTTATACATACTACTAACATATTCTTTTGCAATAACAAAAAAAAATGAACGATTTTCTACTCAATGTTGCAAAGACTAGCCAATATATTTGGTTCATCATTGTTAGCAAGTGACCATTATAATGTCCTGCATGTGTCTGTTGTTACCAACAAGTATGGTCTACTGATTCATATTGATAAAAGAAATAACTTCCCAAGTTTTAAGGCTGCACGGTATTAGTTGGTCATACAGTATATGCTTTAGATGTTACAATTCACAGGCATGTTATATCAATGCTGCTATTTGCCTCTCAATTTTGTTTCTACAGCTTTACAAGACCAAGGATGACAAGTACCTGCTAGATATGCAGAGAGTTACTGGTCCTCAGCTCCTCTTCCTGGAATTTTGTGCGGCCTTCCTTACCAACCTTAGGGTTCTATAGTGCTTGTTATGGCTGGGTGGTGAATAGCAAAACTTATGACTGTCCCGTATGTGTGGTGTGGTTCATCATCGCAATAGTGAATAAGTGATGGTGTGTAAATATATAGGCGGTGTGTTAATTTCATCTTCGTTTTACCCAGTCCCTGACAGCGAACCATGTTGTTTGAGTGACTAGTCCTTTGTGAAGCACCAAAAGACTAAGTGGTTGTTAACTTATATGATACATAGGCTGTGGTGAACCTTTTCTGATTCTGCAGGTTGCACCACTGCTGGTGGTGATGCTGCATACAAGCTTTTGTGATATGATTGCAAGATCTAGCTTCTATTTGCCTTGCTGTTGAACATGGCGATGCTGCGTGTATCTGCAATTCTCGCAACCGCTAAAAAAAACTGGAAAGAGTACCGTGCTGTAGTAGTGGAATATCATTTGCTTTCATGAAGAAAGAGAACCGTGGTTATCAAGCAATTAATGAAGAGCCAAATGCGCTCAGCAATTTTATGCACCTGTAGCTTAGGTTTTTTTTTTCTTTGCTAGTTCCGTACAAACCTTTTTTTTTCATGAAACTATGAGAATACACCGTGGGAAGAAATTCCTAGGGGGTCAGATCAAAATTTTATGCGCACATATAGCTGCAACTCTACAAACATGTGTCATCAATGACTATCCAGGGCGAAGTGATGCCGTTTGTTGCTCTGCTTCCCTGCTTGTGCACGTGACTCCATTCCCTCGCACCTATCACCCTGTCCCAGTCCCAGACACTGGCCGTCGAATTTGCTCCATTTGGTTGCTCGATGAATTGCTTCCTGAGGGCAACTCCAATGTGGATCATCAAATTACTCCCAAATGTACGGACCAGACAATCCGTATTGTAGTAGTGGCTGCATGTGGGATTGTATGGATTTGGCTGAGGTGGCAGGGTTGTCCGGGCGTGTCCGGACATCCCATGTCCGCTCGGATTTGAGGAGTTTCGGTCAGTCCGGACATATATGGAGAAAGTGGGGATCCGGCTGGGTTGGTCTTTTTTTTTTCTCTTCTGTCCGGGTGGTCACCGGGCTATTGGACTGGACATTTGAGGGGCCGGTTGTAGATGCTCTAACGTGCACGTGACAAGTCCCTTTATTCAGCGCACGCGCAGAAGATGGCGCGCAAACACGCACCCCCTTCCTTCAACGTGAGATTTGAGCCAGCCAATGTAATGTCTGGTGGAGACAAGTTTTTCTCTTTTTATAACGTTTCGTATTTTTAATTTTTACTCCAACAAATATTCAGGATTTCAGAATTTGAAAAATATTTTTAAATTTTATTTTTTGTAGTGAATTGGATTATTTTTTTGTAAATTCAAAAAAAATTCATGAATTACAAAAAATGATATTGTCCATTCAAAGAATGTTCGTAAATTCAAATAATATTGGTGAATTTCAAAATATGTTGACGAAATTTAAGAATATTCATGGATTAAAAAATGTTTGTCGATTGAAAAATGTTCTTAAATGTCAATAATTATTTATTTTTTTACAAAAATGTTCACAAAATCTAGAAGTTATTTCCAGATTAAGAAAAATGTTTGTCGATGATAAAAATGTTTTATTTAGAAATCAAAATTTACTCAGCTTAAAGTAGGGTGAATGTATGTACATATTTGGGGGCGTCTATGTCTATATATGGTTCCTAAAGAAAACTCATGTCATGTACTTACGGCTAGTATGTTCCTTTTGCATACGCAAGGATTGAAGGTAAGCAACGCGTGCACGTCTCGATCCGATCTCGATATCTCATGCACGTACGTATGTCTATCCTGCTGAGGCAGGTATCCGATAGCCTCTCCACAGCGCGCTTGCATGCACATCTACGCACGCTAAAATTAATTTTAATCAATACGCATCACGAGTGAATTGTACTCATAGTCCATCAGAGCACGTACTGGCCGGGCACGTAACGGTTTATTTATTCGCGGCCGGAAATGGTGGCTGGGACAGTGGGGCGAGCCATATTCAGCTATGTCACCATCCAGCTACCAAAAAAAGCAAGGGATTTGATCGTGTTTTAAAGACTTTTGCAGGGAGTGTCTTAACACTACTGGTATTAATGTTTCGATCATCATATACTCTTTCCGTTTCTAAATATAAGTTTTTTAAAGATTCCACTACAAACTATGTACGGATATATAGACATATTTATGATTGTAGATTTACTCATTTTGCTCGGTATGTAGTCTGTAGTGAAATCTCTAAAAAGACTTATATTTAAAAATCCCACAGAACGCCCGGCCGCTCCCGCGAGCGGCGGGGCGAAACCCTAGCCGCGCCGCCAGCAGCCTCCCCTCCGCCTCCCCTCCCCCTCGCCGCTGTCGGAGGGCGCGGTCAGGCAAAGCCTGGCTCGCGTCGGCGGCGGCGGGCCTTTTTCCTCTCCGACTTGTTCCTCGCGGCGCGGGACGCGGAGGCCAACGGAGGCGCTGCGCTCGACGTGGGGCGTGGCGGCGGCGGGGCGCGCCGCGCTGCCGTTGGCACGGGTGCCTGCCTTGTTGCGGTGGCCGCGGGGGCGCTCGCGTGCCCGCCCGAGCCTGGGTGAGCGGCGGTTTGCGCGTCGGATCTGGCGGGACGCCCGTCGATCTGCGGCGGGGCGCGGGGGTGGTGGGCGTGGCCGCTCCAGGCGTGCGACGAGGGCTTGGGCAGCGGTGGCTCCTTTCGTGGCTGGCCTGGGTGCTCGTCCTCGCTGGTGGGATGCTCTGGCTCCAACGCCTTGGTGTCATGGGTGTGAAGACGAGGTGATGTGGCGCGACGTGGATCTGGGGTGATGCTGCGCGGCTCCGAGGCGCGGCGGTGGCTCTGCAGCGGGGGCGTTCTCACTGGTTGAGCGTGCGGGTGGAGGGCCTCTGGTGTTCGGACGCCGGGGCGGCGGCCCCGGACCTCTTCTTCAGGACGGCGGCCGTGATGGCTGCGTGGGCAGTGTCACGGCTGGAGCTCGGTGACGCTGGTCCTCATCGGCGGTGTATCGGCCTCGGCCGCACCAGGGACGCTTGGTGCGCCGGTGGGTTTGTTGCAGCTGATGCGTGGGTGCCGGATCTGGCCCCTACGGTGGTGATGGGACGGTTGTTGGTGGCTCTGCGCGGTGCAGGTGGCGTCGGCGTGACTGTTCTGAATGGTGGCTCCGGGCTCTGGTGGTAGGTGGTGGTTCAGGCGGGCGTTGGCTCTCGTAGGCCGGTTCATGGGGGAAGACTTCTTTAGGCTGCTCGAAGTGAAAGCCTTGCTCTGGCCTTGGCCGGAGCCGACGACGGCGACGCCTGTGGGCGCCGTACACCTTCTTGGAGGCGTCTTCGACGAGGGCCTAAGACCTCTTCTCCCGCACTCCGGGGGAAACCCCTGTTCCAGGTTCCTGGAGCGGACGATGGCGGCGCTCTGGTGTCGCGTTCCTTCTTGAAGGCTTCGTTTCGGAGTGGTCTTGGTCTGCGAGGGCCATCGGCTCGGGTGGTGCGCGGCCTCGGGGCCGGCGTGGAAGTCGGAGTGGTGGTTCCGAATCTCGTCGTCATGGAGGGGTGTCGGCATTGGTCTCGTGGGTGACAGTGTCGTTGGCCAGCCTGGTGCGCGGCCTCGGGGTCGGCGTGGATGTCGGAGCGGCGGCTCCGGAGATCTCCTTTGCGTTTGGTGTTGCCTTTGGTTGCTTGGGCGGCAAAGCCATCGACTCGGCTGGATCGTGGCCTCGGGGCCAGTGTCGATGTCGGAGCAGCGGCTCCGGAGATGGTTGTAGGGTGTCGGCTTCGGTTGCTCGGGTGACGGAGCGGGCGGCTCGCCTGGAGCGCGGCCTCGGGGTCGGCGTGGGTTCGTTTTGGTTGTAAGTCAGAGCGGCGGCTCCGAAAAAGGGTTGTAGGGTGTCGACTTCGGTTGCTAGGGCAGCGGAGTCGGCGGCTCGTCGGATGCGCGGCCTCGGGGTCGGTGTGTGTGTCGTGCTTGTATCGGTTTTCGGCCAGTTTTCCTTATTAACTGGCCAATTCTTCTTCTTCTATATGAAAAGGCAGAGCTCCTGCTGGTTCCTCGAAAAAAAAAGAAGGGAGTAGCATACGCATGAATTCTTCATGATTAATTAATTGTTGTCAGTTGCCAAGACGATATTGGCCGTACAGATTAATTAACATGGTTCCGAGGAGTAGTAAAACGTACTCCTGGCTCTAGCTAACCATGCAAACAATTCAGAGAATACGCAACCATACAACCAAGGTGTAGGCAGGAACTGCATGCGCCTCTATGTACGTACTGCACACCCACTACATGCTTTGGTTTGTAATGTAGTACATAAGTGTATAATCCTTCTACGCCTTGATTATACATACTAACTACTCCCTCCGTATTGGTGTATAAGTCACATTAAAAAAACCAAATAATCCCCTCTTAGGCACGGTGCACTAACTATCCACCTCGTTTCCTGTTTTTTGTCATGAAAAAGGAAATTAGCCAATAGGTGACGTGAGGCGTGTATGAATTCAATTGCTTGAGACTACTTAGCACAACATGCAGTGGTCAATTATCTGCATGCAATGGCATTAATTATCAAATAAACATCAAAGTTCTCTCGTTTTCCTCTTACTTTGGTCGCCGTACACAACCTAAAATGACTAATACACCGAGTAAGTATTATGCAGCGTACGCGCGTATGATACGTAATGAATCAGGCCCACGCAAAGAAGAAGGAAAGGCAATGAATCAGGCCCAATTAATTAATTAAACTCGAGCCTTTTCTCACACGCTAGCCAATCGGTGCGTGCTCCACGCAGTCAGTACACCTTGTACGGTCGATATGGATACAAGAGGTCAAGCAAGCTGGCCACTAGAGTGCTGCTGTTTCATTGGTTAATTAATGTCCGCGTCTACTTTTAACCAGCCAGTTCCAGATCTGGCGCCCCAATTATTTTCCTACTTAATTACACGCATCCGTTTGATTCAATCTGACGAGCAAGCAAGCTGCTAGTCGCCGGAAGATGAACCCTGTGCGGTTGGAAAAGAGTAAAGTATCAACGCCCTGATCAATGCGTGCATGTTCATGTAAACTAAACAATTCCCAGCGCGTTGCTGCGTGAATTGTTGGCAATATGTTTAGATGATACTTGATTATGTGAAATGTGAATATTACAATTAACAATATGAACATGAAAATACAAATATATGAGATTTATTATACTTGATTGGTTTACTATTATCAAATAGTTTTGGAATATAAATAGCATAATGTGAGTTTAAAATTCCTTGGAGTTGTCCACGCGGGTGTATAATTCACTGAGGAAAAATTGGACATGAGTAGTGAGGATGACTCTCACCCCGCGAGTTGATGCGGTAACTTTGTTAAAAAATGAGTAAGTAGTTGCTAAATTTAATGAAAAAAAGTATAAACTTAAAAATCAATAAAAAATGTGTAAAAATGGAATAAAAACTTTTGAATTATAGTTAAAAATGTCACTTCGAACAAAAATGTGATGGATGACTAACATGAATATACGATGTGGTACGGTACATGCATCGACTAATGTAAAAATAATTGTAATTTATAAGTTAAATGCATGACTCGCTTATGTGGTAGATTTTGCATGGCTTTGTGGAAGAGAATACTTAAATGCATTGCTTAGTTGGACTTTGAGGTGGACACTTTGCATGTTCACAGCGCTTATGTGGAGATTTTGCATGGCTTAATGGGAGAGAAGATTTAAATGTATTGCTTAGTGGGATGTTGAGATGGACACTTTGCATGTTGAGAGAATTGGGACCAACTTCTTAAGAATGTAAAATGTAAGATATGCCACAAACCACAAAAACAATTGACGTAAAATTAATTAGACAATTTGCTGATTACTATTGGAGTGTAATGTTTGCCCTCATCTCTCAGCTAGGATTTTTTAGGCTGGTCGTAGTGAAGAGTATCATATACCAGTATCATGCATATGATACTAGTGTATGATACTACATCCGTAGTGCATAGTATCATATGTTGGTATCATAGTATAGTTCATTTATTGTCTTGCATGACAGATAGTAGCACAACATTTAATATGATACGGTATCATGATATGATACTCAACCATCTCTTTCTTCACTAAATTCTATGTCACTTCATTAAAATTGCCTAGCTAGATGCATGATACTACCTATGATACTCCCAAACCTTAGATGAACTTGTTGGTGCATATATACAGTTCCATAATTGTTACAAAAATCGAGAAGGCTACCTTCGTACCTACATGCATCCGTTGATACTAATCCTGTAAGTATCTTATTTATCTTAACATGTAGCCTATCCATCTCATCATCTATGTCCCACACATGTCACCTCCCATTTAAATGCACATGCAAATCAAATCATCCATATCATAAGGCACATGCAATCAATCAACACTTCACTTTCCACTACATGCATATGCATGCCCTCCACGTCATCAAGCGTCATGCAACCATTAAACTTTTCACTTTTCACTTTCGACCACGTGCAAGCCTTCACACCATCAAGCATATGAAAGCCCTCCACGCCATTGATTTTAATTTTTGGTTTTGAATAATAAATAATTGAACTTTAATGTCACAAGACAATATAACATGAATCCGCCCTTCACTACCTCTAGGTTGAATGTGATGCATTGATATTCTCATATGTTCTAATTTAACTTTTGATAAGTTCATTGCTAAAAAATTCCGCAACAACGCGTGTGGCGTTATCTAGTTTTGTAAGTATTTGACCGGTGGCTTTGAAATGTAAAAATAAAAGACATTATGTTGGCTTTTCACAAAAGAATATATTCAATTTTATATTAAAGTTATAATAGTTAATTGAAAGCAGAATAAAAATGGCATTACAAAATTTTGAATGTACTGTCTATTTCATTGAACCCCAATTTCTTTTAATCTTGAAATACCGCACTATAGTGAAATTAAATTCAAATGTGATCAGAATTAGTTTGGAATAATTTTGTTGGGCCTGAAATTTCCACTACTAAAATTTTGGCCTTTCTTAAAAGTTTTTTGTTTTGTTTTTTTTTCAACATTTCAGTTAAAATTTAGTGACTGAGTATGATGAGATACAATAAACTGCCGTAATCCTAATAATTAGTCTCCGGAGTACAAGATTACACATTTAAACAAAATGCCGAAACTAAGTACATGTCATTTTGAACATATTTCAATTTAGCAACTACGATACCAAGTTCTCCAATGCATTACTGATTGTGTCAGATGAGATATTAAAATTGCCATAATTAGTCTACAAAGTGTTGTTATTGTGGAGTACAAGATCTAATAATTAGTAAAAAAATGCCAAAGTGAGCAAAATTTTGTTGTTGTGAACTGATAATTTTGGTGGTGCCTAGACCCGAGAGAGATAGCTCTCATAGGTAGGCAGTACACGTGGGAAAATAATCTAGAAAACCCAACATATGAGAAGTTGGGAACATAAGTTCCCTCTTGTAATGGTGCGAGCGTTACAAATGGGAATGTCTGATCATACTCCCCTTCTTGTTGACTCTGAGGACGCAACTCATGTTGGCAACAAAACTATTTTCTCGTTCGAACTATCGTGGTTTAAAAGGGAAGACTTCCTAGAATTAGTGGTCAGGGAGTGGGCTAAAGAAAATGTACGAGGGTCGAATGTGAGTTGGGTTTATAAAGTGGAGAAAGAATGACATCTAAATCTTATTACCGAATTTGATATAAAAGTTGAAACGAATCATCTCGATATGGCTGATAGGGTGGCCAAAAGGAAGGCTGGGGAGAAGCTTGCGAAGCTTCTTAGAGATGAAGAGATAAAATGGACACTAAGAGCTAAGGTACGAGATGTAGTACAAAAGGATAATAATACCCATTCTCCCCTCTAACTGTGAATGGAAAGTACATAAAAAGGAAATTATCCAACATGAACAGGAGAAGGGTACAATAGTAGGTCACGAGAACCTAAAATTTTGTATCTCGCATTTCTATAAAGAGCACTTTGGGGCTCCGATATATAATTTTGTTTCCTTAGATGGGGGAACGGTGGGTGATGTCCTACAATTTTGTGCCGAACAGAATGAGGTGATCAAAGCTCCCTTTACATAAAAAGAGGTTTTCAAGGTCATCGCATAGATGAAGAATAATAAGGCGCCTGGTCCGGATGGATTTCTGGCAGAATTTTATCGGAGGTGTTGGGGTACTATTAAGGGAGACTTGATGCCCACCATGTTCCAAAATCTTTTCAATGACCAACTTCAGTTGTTTTTAAACTTAATTTTGGAACTATTACTTTACTTCCTAAGAAGGAAGAGGCGGTTCGCTTTGAGCAATTTAGTCTGATTTGTTTGCTCAGTGTTAGTTCTAAGATTTTGACCAAATGGGTACAAATCATCTAACACAAATTGTGCATATACTATGGTTAAACCGACTCAGACCACTTTCATGCCTAGGAACCCTGTTTTAGAGGGTGTTGTGATTCTGCATGAAACTTTACACAAAATTCATTCAAAAAACTTGATGAAGTTATGTTCAAAGTGGATTTTGAGAAAGCCTGCGATAAAGTTAAGTAGCCTTTTTTGCAGCAAGCTATGCGTATGAAGGGTTTTGACTCTTCTTGGAGGAAGCAGGTAGATGCCTTTGTACAAGGAGGGGGAGTTGGGGTCAAGGTAAATTATGATGTGGGTCATTATTTCTAGACACAAAAAGGATTGTGTCAGGGATAACCGCAAGCTATGTGTATGAAGGGTTTTGACTCTGCAATACTTTGATATTCATGGAGCATGAAATGGCTAGGACTAGAACTATGAAGTTGGTATTGTATCTCTTAAAACAACTTTTTGTTTAAAAATAAATTTCCACAAAAGTGAATTGTTCTGCATTGGACGCACTAAAGAGGAACAAAATAACTATGTACAATTGTTTGGATGTGAGATTAGATCCCTCCCGTTTAGTTATCTAGAAATTCCATTTAACGAACAAATACTGGAGATGTATTGAAGATCGATTAGAGAAGAAGCTTACTTGTTGGAAGGGCAAGCTTATGTCTTATGGGGACAAGCTGATACTTATTAATTCAGTACTTACTAGTATGCCGATGTTTATGTTTTCTTTCTTCGAAATACCTATAGGGGTATGGAAAGGATTGAAATTTGATAGATCGCGCTCCTTTTGGTAAAGTGATGAGAATAAGACAAAGTATGGGCTGCCTGATTGGGATATGTTGTCCAGGCCAAAGGTCCAAGGGGGTTTGGGATTGCAAATTTGGAGGTTAAGAATAAGTGCTTTCTCAACAAATGGCTATCTTGGTTATCCACTAAGGAGGAGGGAGTATGGATACACTTATTACGAAACAAGTATTTACACTCCAAGACTTTATCACAGGTAATGGCACAACCTAATGATTCACCTTTTTGAAAGTGTTTGATGCGTACTAAGATCACCTTTTTTAATAGGGACAAGTTTATTATTGGAGATGGGAGTACAAGTAAGTTTTGGGAGGATGGTTGGCTGAAAACTCATTGACGGGCTGGCTTCAAGTCCGTCTCAGGTACTTACGTTTACGCGAAATAGCTATGCAAAATATATGTGCAGTAATCACGTGATAAAGAAAAGAAAATGCATGCAGTTGAATAATTAAAATCGGTGTCATTTTCTGACACTGATATAATTAAATTGTATGCGTTCTAGTTTTAGTAGTTTGCATGGATAACACGATCATGATTTGGACCGACAATTAACATATCAAGCCACACTGTTTGGTCCGAAAAAGAAGTAACACTGCTCACTGTCGCACTTGTCACGTACATCACTTGGGTAGCTGGCTCTACCAACCTCTCACGTACACCAAGCTGAGAGCCTTCCTCTTCTCACACCTAATTGGTTAGCTAACTTGGTCACATGATCAACGGCCGGTCCGTCCATCAATCATTTCATCATCAAGTTAATTAAAGTAGGGGTACCTACTACGGGGTCTGTACATCCACTACTATCTCCGTCCCATAATATAAAATGTTTTGAATATAATTCAGTGTCAACTAACTACATACTGAAGTGAGTGAACAAACACAGTGAAATACATCTATGTATGTACGATGCAGAAAAACGTTAGAACATATTATAATTTGGGACAAAGGGTGTACTAAATGTGTGCATGCAATGCTCATTGATATTAGGCAGTATATTAAGTGCGCGGAGATATCAGGTATGGGATACGGTATTAGGCAGTATATTAATTGCACGTATATATCCGGGAGGATATTATTTTCGTGTTAATTATATGATTAGCACTGGCATTGATCTTTATTATGACATTAATTGCGTGTAAACATGTTGAGCGCTCGCCATTGGACCAGTCTGGGTCGTTGGATTCGCCTGCTTTGATGGTCGAGATTAGTTGGATCTATTGCTTTCGATCGTTTTATATCGGTACAGATATAGATATAGATACATACCCACCTCCCGAAGCTCCCTCTCTTCATTGAACCGAAAGTTCCTGACACTACTTATGAGGAAGAGAAACAAATTATTAGCACAAACAAATGAACTATTTTATGAGGAAGAGATGTTTTAGCCCTTAAAAGTGTGACTACAAGTTTTGCGGATTTGTACTTGGGCTTACCTTCTCCAGAGGGAAATATGAAACTGGAGAAGTTTCAGTGCATAAAAGGCAAGTTTGTAAAGCGGTTAGCTGATTGGACAGAGAAATACTTATCTTATGGGGCCAAATAAGTTTTGATCAAATAAGTTCATCGTTCCTCTAACCTATGCACGGCATTTTCAAAATAACCTGCATTCCTTTGTGAGGACCTGGTTCATATCGTTAATGACTTCTTATGTGGAGTGGTAAAAAGTGCAGGAAATGTCATTGGCTGTCTTGGGACAAGATAACTAGACCAAAGGGGCATGTCGGAATTTGCTTTCGAGATTTGGGATTTTCCATTAAATCCCTATAGGGAAGATATGTGTGGTGCTTCGTAGAGTTCCCAAGCAGTTTATGTGCTAATCTACTAAAGGCCAATATTTTTTGTAGTTTGGCAGTTTGTGGCAGTTATACCACCCGCCAGAACACGCCGGTTGGTGATAGATCAACCCATTAAAAGTGTCATGTTGAACCGCCTGACACAGAGCCCTACTCTAGATGTTCATCTCCTTTACCTGCCAGAAAATAAGTATTCTATATATGTCATTTGTAATCTTAACTTCAAGAGTTATAAATTTATATGAGGTGGTTGAATCACCAGTGGACTAAATTTTAGGGTGCATGAAAATTGTGAAACTGTAGCCATATCCCCTGTACACATCACTATAAACACAATTACACGTCACATTCACATCATCATTTCACGTAGACCAATTGATACACATGACAAAGACAACATTATTGTGAGTTTGTGACTCACACATATCGATGTTAGTCAAGTGATACATTGAAGTCTTATAAAGAAAGACAATTAATTTAGGTCTTCCATTACACTATTATCGGACGGTTTCTTTGTTATGCCGTTGCCTTCTCTTTGTTCTTGTCTTTATCAAAGTGGACACATGCCTACAATCAACATAATGCTTAAAGAAGATTAAATAAGAACATAGTTACAACTTAAAATGTGTTGTACACTCTGCATTAAAAGAGCCTTTAACAAATTATGACTGATAGGCAACAAAAACATCAGCCACCGCTGGTAACAAAACCACTGATGATGTGTGCCATTGTGCGATTTCCACTATCATAAGTCACTCCACTTACGGGTACATTGGCCAGCTTGAGCGGTAAGGCCTTAGCACTAACTGGTGGGGTACCCCTGAGTATCACGAGCCACTATTGGCCTTTCATTGTTGACTTCTCACTACCATTCTTCCACAAACCCTTGATTTGTAACATCATACTGAGAATAACATAAGTAATAACAGACATGCCATATAAGGAAAAACGATGATGTGTCAAGTATTTAAAGAGAAGAGAGACAAACATAGTAACATACAATATGTTACCATCACATAGCACTTCCCGATGAAAAATTAGTTTACAAAATACTACCTCTGTTCATTAATATAAGACGTTTTGACAGTTCAAATTGAACTGCCAAAACGTCTTATATTAATGAACAGAGGGAGTAATAAATGAAGGTCTTAATATTATCACACCTATGACACTACCCACTATGGAGGTACTCCCTCCGTTTTTATTTACTCCGCATATTAGCTTTGACTAAAGTCCAATTTTATAAAGTTTTACCAAGTTTATTGAAAACAATAAAAACATTTACAGTAACAAATTTATATGATATGAAAATATATGCAATGATGAATCCAATGGTATAGATTTGATGGTATATATGTTAATATTTTTTTTTACAATCTTGTAGAAAGTATATAAAGTTTGACTTTAATCAAACCTCATATGCGGAGTAAATAAGAACGGAGGAAGTAGTAACATAAACTAGTAACTTATGGACGTGACTTGTCTAAGTTACTCATCACTATGACTAGCCTGACATATAACTTTCTCGAAACTAGGCATGCATTGTCATGTCCAACCTGTACGTCCAACCTCCACATGCATGGTATTGCTTACACTGACACAAATATGGTTGCATTTAGTTACACATGCTTTCTTTAATTTGGATGCAAAAGATTGCCATGGACCGAAGCCACATTAAAACCGTACGTCGACCAACTAATTTCGCCATACGTCCATCGGTCGCGTCTCCGCTACGCTGCGCGACACTATATGTGCATGCGCGCTGCATGCATCCATTGTCATCCATCCTCATCTCCACTCTCACAGCTAAGCTAAAAAGTGAAGACCAAGTAAATCAAGTACTTGACCATGGCGCCCAAGCAGCTGCGCGCCGGCCTCCTCGCCGCCTGCGCAACCCTCCTGGCCCTCGCCGCGCCGTTGCTCGCCGGCGACCCCGACATGCTCCAGGACTTGTGCGTCGCCGACTACAAATCCCTCGACGGCCGTAAGTTGTGCTAGCTCTTCAATCCATATACTCGTGTGTGCACATGCATAGATCATGCCTTAACAGAGAGTAATACATGCAATGTATGATGTATGGGTGCAGCACTTCGGCTGAACGGGTTCCCGTGCAAGAGGCCGGAGAGCACGATGGCGAACGACTTCTTCTCCGACGTGCTGGCCGTCCCTGGCAACACCGGCGGCAACCCGTCCGGCTCCGTGGCGACGGCGGCGAACGTAGACAAGGTCCCGGGGCTCAACACCATGGGCGTGTCCATGTCTCGCGTTGACTACGCACCATGGGGCACGAACCCGCCGCACACCCACCCGCGGGCCAGCGAGCTCCTCTTCGTGCTTGAGGGCTCCCTTGACGTCGGCTTCGTCACCAGCTCCGGCAAGTTTTTCGGCCGCACCGTCTGCAAGGGGGAAATGTTCGTCTTCCCGCGCGGCCTCGTCCACTTTCAAAGAAACAACAACGGCTCGCCGGCCGCTGCCATCTTGGCCTTCAACAGCCAGCTTCCGGGCACGCAGAAGTTGGGTGATGCATTGTTCACTGCCTCGCCGCCGCTTCCCACCGACGTGCTGGCCAGGGCGCTCGGTGTCGACGACTGCATGGTCGAGCCGTGCGTAATTTAACCAATTAATGTCCATGCGCAGCGCTTGAATTCGCTGGACAACTTTTGTATACTATGTTGTTTATGGCAGTTTTTGTCATTTTGCTGTTTACTGTTGCTTTTTCTTCATGGCGTGCTGTGATATATATGTATGCATGGTTTTGGTTCATATATATGTACTGCCCCAGAGTTATTAATTGTTTTTTTTTTAGAAAAGGAGGTTTAAACCCCCGGCCTCTACATCAATCGATGCATGCAGCCATCTTTATTAATTATTCAACAAAAGTCTGACAAGAACATACATCAAGCCACCCGAAGCCACCACTCACACCTACAAACTCGATAATGTGGAGTACTCTCACTCCCCATATCTAAAACCGGTGTCGTTGCCGATCCATCCACATAACGTATCGGAACCAACATCCGGTGCAGCAGACCTAAAGCGTACACCACATGCACACGTTTTAGAAGCCGCCATCATCATCGAACCGCTAACCCATCTTCAGGAGAGAGATCCGCATCATCCTTGCCAGTCCGGCCATCCGTCGACGCCACCACGACGCCCAACGGCTCCACCGCCCTGCGCTCGTACATCCAGACGCGAAGACTCTGGAAGATCTGTCGTGCGTAGCACCTGCCGACCAGGCATGACACAGCGTAGCACCTTTCGGCCAGGCATGACTTGACATCTCCACCGAAGCTCCGTGCAAGACGAAGCCGCTCAGCCTCCTGCCTCAGTCTTCCAGCGCTGCTCCACAAACGATGCTCCCAAGAGAGAAACGACACCAAAGTACCGCCATCGTCCGATCTGGAAGACCATATCCTAGGGTTTCCCCAAGAGCAGCACGAGTGGGTCGACAATAGTTACACGACGATGCCTTCATGAAGGTAACGACGCAGAACGCCGCCATCGCCCGCCATCGGCTCGGTTTTCACCGGCAACTATGTCTCCCCGACTCGCAGCCGGGACTAGATGACGGATCTCAAGATTCGACCACCCAGCCTCAGGTCGACCACCTCCGGCGAAGGAGGTGGCCACCACCGCCACGCCCAGGGCCGGAGCCCCCGACGTCCTCGTGTTGTGGGTCGAGCCCAGGAACAGTATGCCGTTGACGGAACAGAGGATGCATAGGCCAACAGCATGCGCGGCCCGCCGAAGCCCATCTGGGCCCAGATCGGGCGCCATAGCCGCCGCCGCTGGACACGTCGCTATACACCGCCGCCTGCATACCGAGCCTGGCTGCCGCCGCCCCGCGCCGCTGCCGTAGGTCCGTCCGGTGCGGACCGCCGCCACCCAGACCGGATCGCTGGACGAGGAGAAACGCCGCCGCCGCCGCTGCGGCACACAAGCTTTGCCTGCGATGCCCCCGGCGGCGGCGGCGGTAGGAGAGCGGGTGCTGGAGAGAACCGGAGGAAGGGGGCGGGGGCGCTCCGGTGCGGCGTGGCGGCAGCGCCGCACGGGAGCGGGAGCGGGGGTTATTATTGAAATGATTGTGCTGAGAGTTTGACCATAATGTAGTAACTTTATAACATAGGTAGCATGTAAAATCATAGAGTATATGCTTCACTTTATTACAATATACACGAAGTGTATGCTTAGGCAGGGATGCGTTGCGTGTTTATATAGGCACATAGATTTACAGAGATTTCGGCGGTTGAGGTTGTTCTAGGACTGATCCTCAAGCCATGCATGATCTATATATACATGATATAAGGATCAATCCTACCGAACCTCCTGTCACCATAACAAACAATGCACGTCCTCTAGCCTGTCTCTAGAACATAAGGTTTATATGCATACCGTACATTGTTACAATACTGTCAAACACTCGTAAACCATAGACGTCCACTCACCCAATAAAAAACACTAAATTTGTTTGAACTGGAGTTGGACGATTTTGGCCGTCTATTTAGTTTTTTTTCCTTTGGACTAAACTTTAGAGTACCCTATAATGAATAAATACAGGCTAGCTACTCGCGGAGATCCAACAGCCCAAAGCGATGTATACGGTTGGAATTGGGTGAGAAACACAGGGCGCACTGCTCATTCAACGCGAGTGAATAGATGATTTGTGAGTTGTCTTGGAAGAACTTGTGTTTTCAGCCTGCCAAAAAGATCACGGTGACCCACACATTCTCTTTCTATTCCGGCAGCGGGTTCAACCTTCTTTTGTCGGTGTGCCCATTTTCCCCTTCTCCCTTCGTGCTCGTAGACCGACACCACTATGGTTTTAGCCGCCGCACCCAACGTGCACCCGCGTCCTTTTTGTCTACAGGCTCACCTTCCGCCTTGTCATGTCGTGGATGGAAGTTGACCGAAATTGATAAAATTGAGGAAAAACGAAGTTGACATACCCATATCCCTCAAAAGAAAGAAAGAAGTTGACATACCCATAATGAATACGCGCCTGAGTTAACATATATCGTACTAATAAGTGGATCTGTCTATTCGCTTTGGAAAATAGAAAATGACATAAAAGTTCCACGGTGAAATGAGGCATTCTATTTGAAATGACACGAACTTTTTCACAGTTAGTACGCCTTTGTTGCGGAAACCTTGTTATAATAAATGCATTAAAATAAGTAAAGATAGTGCTAAAAATAAGTAAAGATACTTGAAATGCAACCACAAGAGTTCTCAATTTACAATTTTTTAAATATACGAAGTAAGTGACCAAATGATTTATAAAAAAATGTATTTCGATTGAACATTAATGAAAAGCCATGTGAAAAAAATGTGAACCATCATCAACTGCAAGCTTATGACTCACATTCATGACTTGTTTAGAAAAACATGCATGAATGTTCGCATGGATAGATCAATGCAATGAATATAACTTGTAACTGCATGCATGACTTCCTGATGTGGCATGATGTTAGCAACCCTCCACACGGGTGGGCCTTGGGCCGACATGAGAGAGGCGGGCCTAACGAACAGGCCTTGGAAGCTGGAGACTACGGGCATGTTCGGATCCTCTCCAGCTTCACCAAACTCTACAAATTGAACTTCTCCTCCTCGCTTCTAGCTTCAGGTAGCGATTTCGATCGATCGATCTCAAGAGCGTTCGGGACATCAACAGCTTCTCCCATAGATGCAGCCCAGTTGGGAAGGTTGTGGCCAGTCAGGCGTATATTGGGCCGGTTGGATGCAGCTCAATTAGGAAAGGGTAACGGTTCGGGCGAGGATTCACGCAACGATTCGAAAGATTCTGTTTCTTTTCGAGGGAGGCAACGAAGCGGTACACTTGGAGGTGGCAGCTCGCTGTAATTTGAACGAACTCCATGCTTCACGTTTCGGTGAAGCTGGGCCGGCCTGGCTTCTCCTTTTTACATGTAGGGAACAAGCAGCTTTGCGAATTCAGCTTCTCGGGCTAAAACCGTTCGGGACAAATTCAATCATGAAATTTTTGAAGCATGGAGCTTGAGGACATCAGAACAGTCCCTACAAGTACTCAAAGGAGGGCATCGACCAGTTCATCCAGAGGATCACAGCCAAACGGCACGGCGGCGGCTCCTTCTCTCCCACCTCTGACTCTCAACCCTTCCTCTACTTGCTTCTTCCATTTTTGGCACACTTGTGCTTGTATCAGTGTCTGTAACTCGATCCAAACCATCATATATTGACTGAATCCTAGTGAATTCTGCTGCTTACCTAAGAGTACCTAACACTTCGTATTCAGAGCCAGCAAAAATTTCCCAAAAAAAGATTACCTAAGAGAACCTATGGCATAAACTAGTTTTCTCTCCAAAAAAAGTACGCAAGACATCACACACGCGTTATTTTTCTGAAAATGTGTGTGATGACACTCTATAGCACAAACACTATTTTTATAAAAAGATTTTGTGCAAGGCGTCACATACATTTAAGTTTTTTTTAAAATCATGTGCAATAATATGCCACACACGTAGAGACTTTTTGCAAAAACTATGTGCAGAATATCACACACGGTTCTGTTAAAACTGTGTGCAATTATAAACTACATCACACACACATTATTTGCAAAAACCATATGCAAAGAATCACACACGTTCACGTTTTTATAAACTAAGTGCAATGATAGACTACACCAAACATGCATTTTTTGCAAAAAAAAAAAAAACTGTTTGCGCGACATCGCACACAATTGCGTTTTTGAAATGCACGTGATATTATGATATTACACACGCTTTTCTTTTCATATGTTACATCGCACACAGTTTGATATACGCTAGCACACATTTCAGTCCAATAGTGTGTGATAGATGTGTCGCCTTAGGCCCAATATGCAGTACTGGGCTATGAAGTTAGTAAGGCAACTACAACGTGTTGACCCATTTTTTCCGCCCGCGTTTGTTTGAGTCTGCACGGAAAGAAAAGATGGCCCAACGCGCCGGTGCAAACAAATGAGTGTCTGTTTTTTGTCCGTCGCGACCGATTCACTACTGGAAAAGGGCTTATAGGTGAACTCTAATGAGTGGCGGGCGAAGCAGGGCATCCACCATTGCTAATTTTGAAAGCAAGCACTGGCGAGCGCTAAAACCTGTCCGCCAGTGCTACACAAGTAGTTGTGACGGGCGGCCAAGATAACCCGCCACAGCTGTGCGTTTTCTAATTCGTGTCCGACTGGCAAGCTACTGTGACGGTTGCAGATCGGTACCCGCCACAGTTCACTTCCACATATGTGGCGGGTGGCATTTTAGACCTGCCACAGCAATATTTGGGCACCCACGCGCCAAATGTTTTCAAATATTTTCAGATAGCGGGTGGCGGCTTCTGGCAGTCGCTCGCCACAACTATATTTTGTCACGTTGCCGCCTCCCAAGCTTATACTGGGGTGGCAGGCTACTCTGCGCCCGTCACTGCTATACAAGACCTTACCTACCCCCGCGGCAATCGGATCTCATTCGAAACGCAAACTCTTTCTCCCTCCTCTCTCGCCGCCGCCCGCGTCGTGGCGTCGTCCGTCGCCACCGGCGGGGTCGTTGTTCGCCGCCTTGAACGGCATCGAGGAGCCAATCTTCCCCGTCGCCCACGTCGTCCGTCCCCGCCTCGAAGATCGTCGGCGTCACCATGCAACACTACCTCGAACTACTTCCCCGTGACCGTCGCCCGTGCCTTCCTCCGCATCCAACGTCGTCCTCGATCCGTCGAACTCGCCGTCCACTGACGCCTCCGCCTCATCCAACCCGCCGTCAGACTCCAGCCCGGTAAGCACACCTCCCTTCTCTCTGCTAATGGTTACTTGTGGTATGGGCTACATATGGACAGAAATATTCATACAACATTTTGTTAGTGTAGTTAAAATGTACAAGATATGGATAAAAATCTAGTACAACATTTCAGTGTAGCTAAAATTTGTTGTATGATAGTCTTCATAAGTGAATGTCTTAAAATTGAATGCGTGTGCTACAGAAAATGTACTACGTATGGATGAGCATATAGCACATTAGTATTTTCATGATGCAGGTGTATTCATAGTGAGTGCCAATGTTTTTGCGGAGCGTGGATTAAGTTCCGTTTCGCTTAATTTCTGGCTTTCAATATGTCCAATTTCTATCAAAGGTCATGATGTTTTTTTTCTAGATGTTATATCTAATGTCAAATTCTTTAATAGGATTTGGATGAAGAAGCCAAGACGCCTTGTTAGGAGTCCGACACCCATAGACGGAATTCCTACTGCCGTAGACATCGTCATGAGGATGGCTCAGTACGCCGAGATCATGCTCGTCTATGTCAAGAGTGCTCGAGCAGCCACCGAGAGCGCTCAGTCATATTCCAAGAGCGCTAGAGCAGCCGCTGCGAGCGCTATAGCAACCGGTGCGAGTGCGCAAGCAGCTACGGAGAGTGCGCGATCAGTCGTCGAAGCTGTGATGGAGCTGAACAACTAGAATATTGCTTTCATGTGATCTATATGATTGATGCGTGTGAACTTAATTTCTAAGTTGCAATGATGGAGCTAAACTTTTTCTTCCGAACTACTAATAAACTGTGCAACGTGGTAATTTGTATCGTCTATGATGCTATGAAGATTATAATGTGATTTTGCTCTATGTGATTGGATAACTATGAAGTTGACTTGTTGGCTTCTTTATTTATTTACTTAGATGAAGTGAAACTGTTATGTGGTGTACACCGGGAGGAATCTTGGAATTTATGATTCATGGGAGATATTTAAGGAGCAAGTGGGCGGTTAAAAAACAGCTGCTACAAAGGATATATAAGACTAAAAAAGAAGCCGAGGGTCGTTATGCCAACTACGTCCGTAGAGAAGTAGAGGATCAATATGTCAATTACACCCGCAAAGAGAAAATCAACTATGAAGTATGCAAGACCGTTTGGACAAGTGGACGAGTAAGAATTTGATTATCTTTATCCAGCTCATTGTCATTACGGTATTGTTGTTATCATGAGGTCTTGTATGAATGTGTATGATACTACTGATGCGACATGAGTTGTTGTAAACTAATGCGTACATCTATTTGTATGAAGTTTAGATTATTGATATGTTAAATGTAATGTGTATGATCGCTTACGTTAGTTGTATGTTGTAATGTGGTTATTTGTATCCTGTAATGTGGTTATTTGGCACCCACCACTACTAGACATTCCTGCCATAGTGATGTCATGTCAATATTTGGGCCGGATTTGCGTTTGTGCGGACACACAACAGACGCCCGCGGCGCCCTCCCAATAACCTCCCCTGGCCCATCCGTCTATGGCACACCAACGCACTACTCGTCGCCAAAACCTGTTGGAAATATGCCCTAGAGGCAATAAT
The DNA here is from genome assembly GCA_039707655.1 of Elymus sibiricus. Lineage (NCBI taxonomy): Eukaryota > Viridiplantae > Streptophyta > Magnoliopsida > Poales > Poaceae > Elymus > Elymus sibiricus. Next base: position 494,064,517 of record CM077667.1, read on the forward strand.
AAATTGGTTATTATTATATTTCCTTGTTCGTGATAATCGTTTATTATCCATGCTATAATTGTATTGATTGGAAACTCAAATACATGTGTGGGTACATAGACAACACTGTGTCCCTAGTATGCCTCTAGTAAACTAGCTCGTTGATCAATGATGGTCAAGATTTCCTGGCCATAGACATGAGATGACATTTGATAACGGGATCACGTCGTTAGGAGAATGATGTGATAGACAAGACCCAAACTATGAACATAGCATATGATCGTGTCAGTTTATTGCTATTGTTTTCTGCATGTCAAGTATCTGTTCCTATGACCATGAGATCATGCAACTCACTGACACCGGAGGAATACCTTGTGTGTATCAAACATCGCAACGTAACTGGGTGACTGTAAAGATGCTCTACAGGTATCTTCGAGGGTGTCTGTTGAGTTGGCATGGGTCAAGACTGGGATTTGTTACTCCGTGTGACGGAGAGGTATCTCAGGGCCCACTCGGTAATACAACATCACAATGAGCCTTGCAAGCAAAGTGACTAAAGAGTTAGCCACGGGATCTTGTATTACGGAACGAGTAAAGAGACTTGCCAGTAACGAGATTGAACTAGGTATAGAGATACCAACGATCGAATCTCGGGCAAGTAACATACCGAAGAACAAAGGGAACAGCGTATGGGATTAACTGAATCCTTGACATAGAGGTTCAACCGATAAAGATCTTCGTAGAATATGTAGGAACCAATATGGGCATCCAGGTCCCGCTATTGGTTATTGACCGTAGAGGTGTCTCGGTCATGTCTACATAGTTCTCGAACCCGCGGGGTCTGCACACTTAAGGTTAGGTGACGTTTCGGTATAGTAGAGTTATGTATGGTGGTGAATGAAGGTTGTTCGGAGTCCCGGATGAGATCCCGGACATCACGAGGAGCTCTGGAATGGTCCAGAGGTAAAGATTGATATATAGGAAGTCCCGTTTTGGCCACCGGAAAAGTTTCGGGTGTTTCCGGTAGTGTACCGAGAGTGCCGGGAGGGTCCCGGAGGGCCATCGGGAGGGGCCACTCACGCCGGGAGGCCACATGGGCCTTAGGGGTGGCGCACCAGCCCTTAGTGGGCTGGGCAAGCCAGCCCCTAGGGGCCCATGCGGCTAGGGTGAGAGGAAAGGCAAAAGCCCAAAAGGGGAAGGGTTTCCAAGTGGGGGAGGAGTCCTACTAGGAGTAGGATTGGATTCTAACTCCCTCTCCTCCCCACTTCGGCCGACCCTAGGGGAGGATCCCTAGGGCGCCGGCCCCTCCCCCACTATGTCACCATCCAGCTACCAAAAAAAGCAAGGGATTTGATCGTGTTTTAAAGACTTTTGCAGGGAGTGTCTTAACACTACTGGTATTAATGTTTCGATCATCATATACTCTTTCCGTTTCTAAATATAAGTTTTTTAAAGATTCCACTACAAACTATGTACGGATATATAGACATATTTATGATTGTAGATTTACTCATTTTGCTCGGTATGTAGTCTGTAGTGAAATCTCTAAAAAGACTTATATTTAAAAATCCCACAGAACGCCCGGCCGCTCCCGCGAGCGGCGGGGCGAAACCCTAGCCGCGCCGCCAGCAGCCTCCCCTCCGCCTCCCCTCCCCCTCGCCGCTGTCGGAGGGCGCGGTCAGGCAAAGCCTGGCTCGCGTCGGCGGCGGCGGGCCTTTTTCCTCTCCGACTTGTTCCTCGCGGCGCGGGACGCGGAGGCCAACGGAGGCGCTGCGCTCGACGTGGGGCGTGGCGGCGGCGGGGCGCGCCGCGCTGCCGTTGGCACGGGTGCCTGCCTTGTTGCGGTGGCCGCGGGGGCGCTCGCGTGCCCGCCCGAGCCTGGGTGAGCGGCGGTTTGCGCGTCGGATCTGGCGGGACGCCCGTCGATCTGCGGCGGGGCGCGGGGGTGGTGGGCGTGGCCGCTCCAGGCGTGCGACGAGGGCTTGGGCAGCGGCGGCTCCTTTCGTGGCTGGCCTGGGTGCTCGTCCTCGCTGGTGGGATGCTCTGGCTCCAACGCCTTGGTGTCATGGGTGTGAAGACGAGGTGATGTGGCGCGAAGTGGATCTGGGGTGATGCTGCGCGGCTCCGAGGCGCGGCGGTGGCTCTGCAGCGGGGGCGTTCTCACTGGTTGAGCGTGCGGGTGGAGGGCCTCTGGTGTTCGGACGCCGGGGCGGCGGCCCCGGACCTCTTCTTCAGGACGGCGGCCGTGATGGCTGCGTGGGCAGTGTCACGGCTGGAGCTCGGTGACGCTGGTCCTCATCGGCGGTGTATCGGCCTCGGCCGCACCAGGGACGCTTGGTGCGCCGGTGGGTTTGTTGCAGCTGATGCGTGGGTGCCGGATCTGGCCCCTACGGTGGTGATGGGACGGTTGTTGGTGGCTCTGCGCGGTGCAGGTGGCGTCGGCGTGACTGTTCTGAATGGTGGCTCCGGGCTCTGGTGGTAGGTGGTGGTTCAGGCGGGCGTTGGCTCTCGTAGGCCGGTTCATGGGGGAAGACTTCTTTAGGCTGCTCGAAGTGAAAGCCTTGCTCTGGCCTTGGCCGGAGCCGACGACGGCGACGCCTGTGGGCGCCGTACACCTTCTTGGAGGCGTCTTCGACGAGGGCCTAAGACCTCTTCTCCCGCACTCCGGGGGAAACCCCTGTTCCAGGTTCCTGGAGCGGACGATGGCGGCGCTCTGGTGTCGCGTTCCTTCTTGAAGGCTTCGTTTCGGAGTGGTCTTGGTCTGCGAGGGCCATCGGCTCGGGTGGTGCGCGGCCTCGGGGCCGGCGTGGAAGTCGGAGTGGTGGTTCCGAATCTCGTCGTCATGGAGGGGTGTCGGCATTGGTCTCGTGGGTGACAGTGTCGTTGGCCAGCCTGGTGCGCGGCCTCGGGGTCGGCGTGGATGTCGGAGCGGCGGCTCCGGAGATCTCCTTTGCGTTTGGTGTTGCCTTTGGTCGCTTGGGCGGCAAAGCCATCGACTCGGCTGGATCGTGGCCTCGGGGCCAGTGTGGATGTCGGAGCAGCGGCTCCGGAGATGGTTGTAGGGTGTCGGCTTCGGTTGCTCGGGTGACGGAGCGGGCGGCTCGCCTGGAGCGCGGCCTCGGGGTCGGCGTGGGTTCGTTTTGGTTGTAAGTCAGAGCGGCGGCTCCGAAAAAGGGTTGTAGGGTGTCGACTTCGGTTGCTAGGGCAGCGGAGTCGGCGGCTCGTCGGATGCGCGGCCTCGGGGTCGGTGTGTGTGTCGTGCTTGTATCGGTTTTCGGCCAGTTTTCCTTATTAACTGGCCAATTCTTCTTCTTCTATATGAAAAGGCAGAGCTCCTGCTGGTTCCTCGAAAAAAAAAGAAGGGAGTAGCATACGCATGAATTCTTCATGATTAATTAATTGTTGTCAGTTGCCAAGACGATATTGGCCGTACAGATTAATTAACATGGTTCCGAGGAGTAGTAAAACGTACTCCTGGCTCTAGCTAACCATGCAAACAATTCAGAGAATACGCAACCATACAACCAAGGTGTAGGCAGGAACTGCATGCGCCTCTATGTACGTACTGCACACCCACTACATGCTTTGGTTTGTAATGTAGTACATAAGTGTATAATCCTTCTACGCCTTGATTATACATACTAACTACTCCCTCCGTATTGGTGTATAAGTCACATTAAAAAAACCAAATAATCCCCTCTTAGGCACGGTGCACTAACTATCCATCTCGTTTCCTGTTTTTTGTCATGAAAAAGGAAATTAGCCAATAGGTGACGTGAGGCGTGTATGAATTCAATTGCTTGAGACTACTTAGCACAACATGCAGTGGTCAATTATCTGCATGCAATGGCATTAATTATCAAATAAACATCAAAGTTCTCTCGTTTTCCTCTTACTTTGGTCGCCGTACACAACCTAAAATGACTAATACACCGAGTAAGTATTATGCAGCGTACGCGCGTATGATACGTAATGAATCAGGCCCACGCAAAGAAGAAGGAAAGGCAATGAATCAGGCCCAATTAATTAATTAAACTCGAGCCTTTTCTCACACGCTAGCCAATCGGTGCGTGCTCCACGCAGTCACTACACCTTGTACGGTCGATATGGATACAAGAGGTCAAGCAAGCTGGCCACTAGAGTGCTGCTGTTTCATTGGTTAATTAATGTCCGCGTCTACTTTTAACCAGCCAGTTCCAGATCTGGCGCCCCAATTATTTTCCTACTTAATTACACGCATCCGTTTGATTCAATCTGACGAGCAAGCAAGCTGCTAGTCGCCGGAAGATGAACCCTGTGCGGTTGGAAAAGAGTAAAGTATCAACGCCCTGATCAATGCGTGCATGTTCATGTAAACTAAACAATTCCCAGCGCGTTGCTGCGTGAATTGTTGGCAATATGTTTAGATGATACTTGATTATGTGAAATGTGAATATTACAATTAACAATATGAACATGAAAATACAAATATATGAGATTTATTATACTTGATTGGTTTACTATTATCAAATAGTTTTGGAATATAAATAGCATAATGTGAGTTTAAAATTCCTTGGAGTTGTCCACGCGGGTGTATAATTCACTGAGGAAAAATTGGACATGAGTAGTGAGGATGACTCTCACCCCGCGAGTTGATGCGGTAACTTTGTTAAAAAATGAGTAAGTAGTTGCTAAATTTAATGAAAAAAAGTATAAACTTAAAAATCAATAAAAAATGTGTAAAAATGGAATAAAAACTTTTGAATTATAGTTAAAAATGTCACTTCGAACAAAAATGTGATGGATGACTAACATGAATATACGATGTGGTACGGTACATGCATCGACTAATGTAAAAATAATTGTAATTTATAAGTTAAATGCATGACTCGCTTATGTGGTAGATTTTGCATGGCTTTGTGGAAGAGAATACTTAAATGCATTGCTTAGTTGGACTTTGAGGTGGACACTTTGCATGTTCACAGCGCTTATGTGGAGATTTTGCATGGCTTAATGGGAGAGAAGATTTAAATGTATTGCTTAGTGGGATGTTGAGATGGACACTTTGCATGTTGAGAGAATTGGGACCAACTTCTTAAGAATGTAAAATGTAAGATATGCCACAAACCACAAAAACAATTGACGTAAAATTAATTAGACAATTTGCTGATTACTGTTGGAGTGTAATGTTTGCCCTCATCTCTCAGCTAGGATTTTTTAGGCTGGTCGTAGTGAAGAGTATCATATACCAGTATCATGCATATGATACTAGTGTATGATACTACATCCGTAGTGCATAGTATCATATGTTGGTATCATAGTATAGTTCATTTATTGTCTTGCATGACAGATAGTAGCACAACATTTAATATGATACGGTATCATGATATGATACTCAACCATCTCTTTCTTCACTAAATTCTATGTCACTTCATTAAAATTGCCTAGCTAGATGCATGATACTACCTATGATACTCCCAAACCTTAGATGAACTTGTTGGTGCATATATACAGTTCCATAATTGTTACAAAAATCGAGAAGGCTACCTTCGTACCTACATGCATCCGTTGATACTAATCCTGTAAGTATCTTATTTATCTTAACATGTAGCCTATCCATCTCATCATCTATGTCCCACACATGTCACCTCCCATTTAAATGCACATGCAAATCAAATCATCCATATCATAAGGCACATGCAATCAATCAACACTTCACTTTCCACTACATGCATATGCATGCCCTCCACGTCATCAAGCGTCATGCAACCATTAAACTTTTCACTTTTCACTTTCGACCACGTGCAAGCCTTCACACCATCAAGCATATGAAAGCCCTCCACGCCATTGATTTTAATTTTTGGTTTTGAATAATAAATAATTGAACTTTAATGTCACAAGACAATATAACATGAATCCGCCCTTCACTACCTCTAGGTTGAATGTGATGCATTGATATTCTCATATGTTCTAATTTAACTTTTGATAAGTTCATTGCTAAAAAATTCCGCAACAACGCGTGTGGCGTTATCTAGTTTTGTAAGTATTTGACCGGTGGCTTTGAAATGTAAAAATAAAAGACATTATGTTGGCTTTTCACAAAAGAATATATTCAATTTTATATTAAAGTTATAATAGTTAATTGAAAGCAGAATAAAAATGGCATTACAAAATTTTGAATGTACTGTCTATTTCATTGAACCCCAATTTCTTTTAATCTTGAAATACCGCACTATAGTGAAATTAAATTCAAATGTGATCAGAATTAGTTTGGAATAATTTTGTTGGGCCTGAAATTTCCACTACTAAAATTTTGGCCTTTCTTAAAAGTTTTTTGTTTTGTTTTTTTTTTCAACATTTCAGTTAAAATTTAGTGACTGAGTATGATGAGATACAATAAACTGCCGTAATCCTAATAATTAGTCTCCGGAGTACAAGATTACACATTTAAACAAAATGCCGAAACTAAGTACATGTCATTTTGAACATATTTCAATTTAGCAACTACGATACCAAGTTCTCCAATGCATTACTGATTGTGTCAGATGAGATATTAAAATTGCCATAATTAGTCTACAAAGTGTTGTTATTGTGGAGTACAAGATCTAATAATTAGTAAAAAAATGCCAAAGTGAGCAAAATTTTGTTGTTGTGAACTGATAATTTTGGTGGTGCCTAGACCCGAGAGAGATAGCTCTCATAGGTAGGCAGTACACGTGGGAAAATAATCTAGAAAACCCAACATATGAGAAGTTGGGAACATAAGTTCCCTCTTGTAATGGTGCGAGCGTTACAAATGGGAATGTCTGATCATACTCCCCTTCTTGTTGACTCTGAGGACGCAACTCATGTTGGCAACAAAACTATTTTCTCGTTCGAACTATCGTGGTTTAAAAGGGAAGACTTCCTAGAATTAGTGGTCAGGGAGTGGGCTAAAGAAAATGTACGAGGGTCGAATGTGAGTTGGGTTTATAAAGTGGAGAAAGAATGACATCTAAATCTTATTACCGAATTTGATATAAAAGTTGAAACGAATCATCTCGATATGGCTGATAGGGTGGCCAAAAGGAAGGCTGGGGAGAAGCTTGCGAAGCTTCTTAGAGATGAAGAGATAAAATGGACACTAAGAGCTAAGGTACGAGATGTAGTACAAAAGGATAATAATACCCATTCTCCCCTCTAACTGTGAATGGAAAGTACATAAAAAGGAAATTATCCAACATGAACAGGAGAAGGGTACAATAGTAGGTCACGAGAACCTAAAATTTTGTATCTCGCATTTCTATAAAGAGCACTTTGGGGCTCCGATATATAATTTTGTTTCCTTAGATGGGGGAACGGTGGGTGATGTCCTACAATTTTGTGCCGAACAGAATGAGGTGATCAAAGCTCCCTTTACATAAAAAGAGGTTTTCAAGGTCATCGCATAGATGAAGAATAATAAGGCGCCTGGTCCGGATGGATTTCTGGCAGAATTTTATCGGAGGTGTTGGGGTACTATTAAGGGAGACTTGATGCCCACCATGTTCCAAAATCTTTTCAATGACCAACTTCAGTTGTTTTTAAACTTAATTTTGGAACTATTACTTTACTTCCTAAGAAGGAAGAGGCGGTTCGCTTTGAGCAATTTAGTCTGATTTGTTTGCTCAGTGTTAGTTCTAAGATTTTGACCAAATGGGTACAAATCATCTAACACAAATTGTGCATATACTATGGTTAAACCGACTCAGACCACTTTCATGCCTAGGAACCCTGTTTTAGAGGGTGTTGTGATTCTGCATGAAACTTTACACAAAATTCATTCAAAAAACTTGATGAAGTTATGTTCAAAGTGGATTTTGAGAAAGCCTGCGATAAAGTTAAGTAGCCTTTTTTGCAGCAAGCTATGCGTATGAAGGGTTTTGACTCTTCTTGGAGGAAGCAGGTAGATGCCTTTGTACAAGGAGGGGGAGTTGGGGTCAAGGTAAATTATGATGTGGGTCATTATTTCTAGACACAAAAAGGATTGTGTCAGGGATAACCGCAAGCTATGTGTATGAAGGGTTTTGACTCTGCAATACTTTGATATTCATGGAGCATGAAATGGCTAGGACTAGAACTATGAAGTTGGTATTGTATCTCTTAAAACAACTTTTTGTTTAAAAATAAATTTCCACAAAAGTGAATTGTTCTGCATTGGACGCACTAAAGAGGAACAAAATAACTATGTACAATTGTTTGGATGTGAGATTAGATCCCTCCCGTTTAGTTATCTAGAAATTCCATTTAACGAACAAATACTGGAGATGTATTGAAGATCGATTAGAGAAGAAGCTTACTTGTTGGAAGGGCAAGCTTATGTCTTATGCGGACAAGCTGATACTTATTAATTCAGTACTTACTAGTATGCCGATGTTTATGTTTTCTTTCTTCGAAATACCTATAGGGGTATGGAAAGGATTGAAATTTGATAGATCGCGCTCCTTTTGGTAAAGTGATGAGAATAAGACAAAGTATGGGCTGCCTGATTGGGATATGTTGTCGAGGCCAAAGGTCCAAGGGGGTTTGGGATTGCAAATTTGGAGGTTAAGAATAAGTGCTTTCTCAACAAATGGCTATCTTGGTTATCCACTAAGGAGGAGGGAGTATGGATACACTTATTACGAAACAAGTATTTACACTCCAAGACTTTATCACAGGTAATGGCACAACCTAATGATTCACCTTTTTGAAAGTGTTTGATGCGTACTAAGATCACCTTTTTTAATAGGGACAAGTTTATTATTGGAGATGGGAGTACAAGTAAGTTTTGGGAGGATGTTTGGCTAGGAGAAACGCTTCTAGCCTTATACAACTATTGTACAATGCAAAGACGCATTGTGAGTACAATATTGGGATCAGTTCCCCTAAATATATAGTTCAAGCACTAGTTGAGAAAGATAGGATTAGTGGTTGCATTTAGTTTGAAGGTTTATGGAAGTAAATTTGTCTAGTGAGACAGATGCATTCCGATGGGCTCTTTCTATTTCAATCATGTTTTCCGTTAAACCTATGCATGTGGACTTGATTAATACTGGACCAAACCCTCGGTCTATTCATTTCTGGAAAAAAATGCCTTTAAAGATCAAGATTTTCATGTGGTTTGTACATAAGGACGTCATTGTAACAAATGCCAATTTGGCAAAACATAGGTGGGAAGGCAGTAAAGGTTGTTGTTTCTATGACCATGAGGAAACGATTCAACACTTATTTCTTACATGCCGACTAGCTAGCAAAGTTATTATGGCGAACAATATATGTGTCCATTAACGTACCTCCAGCTAATAGTATCTTCAATCTGTTTGGTAACTGGTTAGATGGGTAGTGCCCATAGGGTGGCACAAATTCAAGTGGGAGGTTGTGCATTACTTTATGCTATTTGGAATTGTGGAAACCAGAAGGAATATTACAAAACTTTTGCAGGTGATCTTCTAGATGGATCCGTACGTGGTCATTACTACGCCATGCAGAAGCGAGAAACCTTATGACCTTTGTGTGCAACTGATGGGAGACGATAGCACATGTTACGTACAACCGGTTTGAATGATGGCTCAATAATAGGATATGTATTTAGGCATGTTGTTCTTTTTTTTCGGGTTGTAGCTATTTGTTTATGATCTTCGCTTTGATTAGCTACCTGAGATGTTAACTCTGGTGCTCTATTCATTTAAGAAATGAATGTGCATCGTTTGATACTGAGGTTGGGGTGTTGCATTTATGTCGAACATAGTGTACAAGGTAGGTTACAGTTAGTCTATGAGTTGTATTGTGTCAGATTGGAGTTGTGTCCTAACAGGACACTTGTATCCTACGCCTGTTATATAATGAGAGGGTAGATCCATAATGTAAACTATGCCAACAGAATAGAACATAAGGGGGAGCAGGTGGCGGGTGCCTGCGCCTGGATGGCCAAGGTGCGGTATTGTGACGGTGTCATGGAGAGGAGCATCCATAATCAGACCCCGGAGATGTAGCCATGTTGGTGAACCTCGTTAACAAATCTTGATGGCATGCTTGTGTGATTGCTTGGTCCTCGAACGATCGACGATGCGACTCGGATTATTCTAACAGGGGTAATCCTCTTTTTTTAAAACAAAATTTAGTAACCACAGTACCAAATTCTCCTCATCCAGTTTATTTGATCCCTCACAGACCACAAAAGTACATGTCACGAATGGTAGCGATTCACGATTTGACGTCGCCGTCCAACCCTATCCTCCTGAAGCTAAAATGTACATCGTCTTCATTAAGCCGTGCAATTAACTTCGTCACATGTCCATCGATCAACTACCGATGGATCACGTCCCCCTTACGCTACACTGCACTATAAATACATGCACGCCATGCTTTGCATCATCACCCAGTCAGCCTCAGCTACTTCACCAAACAGCTAACGAACTAACACCACACCAACCAACCAGTAGTCAATTAAGCGGCACTTGACCATGGCGCCCAAGCAGCTCCCCGCCGTCCTCCTCGGCGTCTGCGCCACCCTCCTGGCCCTGGCCGCGCCATTGCTCGCCGGCGACCCCGACATGCTGCAGGACTTCTGCGTCGCCGACTACAAATCCCTCCACGGCCGTAAGTTGTGCTAGCTCTTCCATCCATACTCTCGTGCGGACACATATAGATCATGCCTGAACAGATAGTAAATGGATGCATGCATGTATGTGTGCAGCACTGCGTCTGAACGGGTTCCCGTGCAAGAGGCCGCAGAACGTGACGGCGGACGACTTCTTTTCCGCCGCGCTGGCGTTCCCGGGAAACACCGGCAACCCGGTCGGCTCCGCGGTCACGGCGGCCAACGTGGAGAAGCTCCCGGGTCTCAACACGCTGGGCGTCTCCATGTCGCGCGTGGACTACGCGCCGTGGGGCGTGAACCCGCCGCACACCCACCCGCGCGCCACCGAGATCGTGTACGTGCTGGAAGGCTCCCTCGACGTCGGCTTCGTCACCACTGTCGGCAAGCTCTTCGCCCGCACCGTCTGCAAGGGCGAGATGTTCGTTTTCCCCTGCGGCCTCGTCCACTACCAGAAGAACAATGGCGGTGCGCCGGCCGCCGCCATCTCGGCCTTCAACAGCCAGCTTCCGGGCACGCAATCCCTCGCCCTAGCGTTGTTCGCAGCCTCACCACCGGTGCCCACCGACGTGCTGGCCAGGGCGCTCCAGATTGACGGTGGCCTGGTGGAGGCCATCAAGTCCAAGTTCCCGCCAAAGTAACGAGCATGCATGCATATTGGTTAGGGTCGGCTCTACGTGCGTACGTGCTGCTAATAATGACGAAGGACCGCGTAAAAGTGCAGTTTTAATTCATTTGCTTGACAATATCTTTTGTATATTCTGATTATTTTGTTTCGGTGCATGTTTACTGAAGGGCTTCGTCGGTTTCACTGTTAATTGTTGCTTTTTTCTTCACGAACTACTTGTGATTAATTTGTATGTGTCCATTATTGGTGAATCGTTGTGCCCCATTCCTTGAATAGTCATGATATTTTTAGGCAATGAACAAGATATAGTCTATCTCCCTCTCTTTGCAGATCTCCCAAAACTTTATTTCAAAGTTTCACTGTGTTGCCACGAAATTGGCTCGCAAGGTTCAGCCTTAATCTTTCGTCTAACAGAAATATTGTCCGGGTGGGTTCTTGCCCCATGTACACCTTTGAAAAAAAATCTCAGTGGATCAATCTTTTCATATATTCATCGTAGCACATCGAGTATAGCTGGTATTATTACGGTGGAGTTCCGCATTTGCGTTTAGTTCGAAAACATACTTTTCATGTGTCTACCCAATATCTAAAAGAGGCTTCGAAACGTGTCAAAAACTCAAAGTATAAATTATGATAGTTCACATAGTGACGTAAGATTGTATATAAAATTATGACAATATATGTCCACATAAAAACAACTTGATGCAACTTAAACATGTACACTATATTGTAAGTACCAGTTAGCTGGAAGGTTTCGGAGCTGTTGGTTGTAACTTGAATCCCAAATAGATATTAAGCTCTCTGGCCTTAGGCCATTTCTCTAAAAGTATATGTAAGTGACTATTTGTATCTTTTTGTCCATGACATTTTGTTTCTAAACATTGTGAAGCAGAAACAAAAAACATTTTAACTATCGAGCGGGCATTATCGTGAAGGCTAAAATTCTTCTTATGCTTAGATCCAACCTCACATTGTACAACAACATTCCAGTGTGCCCTTTTTTTAGTTTAATAAAATTTGCTATTGCTCCGTTAACGGAGATTTTCATAAGGCAATCGCCAGAGATTTTGTCTTGCGATTCGTGCTTTAATTCTCTCCCGGGGCTAAGGTAATTCTTGTGCTGAGCATATGAGAGAATTTGGTTGATATTTTGTTATATCTCCACTGACGGACCCTACAAACCCGATTACATTGAGAAAAAGAATAACTATTATGATCCACAATCAGAAATGGTGTCCTTTATACATTAGCAGCAGACCTCGGCGAGGATACCTGGGGGCAAAAGTGAGAAGATGAAATGTTTGCATAGGGGGGGGGGGGGGGGGGGCAAATGACTGTAGTTTCCTAAATCCGAGCCCCCAGTTTGTTTTTCTGCATGTTAGTAGAAAAAAATAATTTTTTGATTATGGAAATATTTTTCATGGTGTTTGGGGTAGTATTTTTATCCTTTTTGTAAGGGTTGGATTTTGATCTCACTAGTCTAAATCATGTCATACTCCCTTCATTCCTTTTTTTAGGTGCATTAGTTTTTTCAAAAGTTGAACTTGTTCATGTTTGCTCAAATTTACAGGAAAAGCCATAAGCAACAACAATACTAAATAAATAAAATATGAAAATATATTTCATGATAAACGTAATGATACTAAGTTGGTATAGTAGACGATGTTAATTTTTGTATATACTTGATCAAAGATAAAGAAAAAAAAATCAATGTTTTAGGAAAACTTATATATACCTTATAAAAAGTAAGATATAGGGACAACCTATTAGTCTTCATAATACAAAGGTTTCAGTACACACACTTTCTAGAATGTGCTATTTATGAACGGAGGGGGTAATTGATAAGATTTGTGCATAGTTCATGGGGCATACAAATTTTTTATTTTTATTTTTGAGGATTTCAGTCAAATGACATGCTACACTCACATACCCCCCAAATCATTTAAGGTCTGGAGTGAAAAATATGGGGCACTGGCAACTAAACAGTTGAGGTTAAACAAGAAAACAAGATCTGGGCCCGAAGCTTCAATTCTTTTTTCTTTCAAAAAATATTCAGATCTAAGCTTGAAATAACGAAGGAGAACAATAAAACAACAGCTAGCTTACCAATTGGCCACAACAAGAAACTGCAATCAATCAATGGAAAAAACAACAACAGTTAGGTTGGCTGAAAACTCATTGACGGGCTGGCTTCAAGTCCGTCTCAGGTACTTACGTTTACGCGAAATAGCTATGCAAAATATATGTGCAGTAATCACGTGATAAAGAAAAGAAAATGCATGCAGTTGAATAATTAAAATCGGTGTCATTTTCTGACACTGATATAATTAAATTGTATGCGTTCTAGTTTTAGTAGTTTGCATGGATAACACGATCATGATTTGGACCGACAATTAACATATCAAGCTACACTGTTTGGTCCGAAAAAGAAGTAACACTGCTCACTGTCGCACTTGTCACGTACATCACTTGGGTAGCTGGCTCTACCAACCTCTCACGTACACCAAGCTGAGAGCCTTCCTCTTCTCACACCTAATTGGTTAGCTAACTTGGTCACATGATCAACGGCCGGTCCGTCCATCAATCATTTCATCATCAAGTTAATTAAAGTAGGGGTACCTACTACGGGGTCTGTACATCCACTACTATCTCCGTCCCATAATATAAAATGTTTTGAATATAATTCAGTGTCAACTAACTACATACTGAAGTGAGTGAACAAACACAGTGAAATACATCTATGTATGTACGATGCAGAAAAACGTTAGAACATATTATAATTTGGGACAAAGGGTGTACTAAATGTGTGCATGCAATGCTCATTGATATTAGGCAGTATATTAAGTGCGCGGAGATATCAGGTATGGGATACGGTATTAGGCAGTATATTAATTGCACGTATATATCCGGGAGGATATTATTTTCGTGTTAATTATATGATTAGCACTGGCATTGATCTTTATTATGACATTAATTGCGTGTAAACATGTTGAGCGCTCGCCATTGGACCAGTCTGGGTCGTTGGATTCGCCTGCTTTGATGGTCGAGATTAGTTGGATCTATTGCTTTCGATCGTTTTATATCGGTACAGATATAGATATAGATACATACCCACCTCCCGAAGCTCCCTCTCTTCATTGAACCGAAAGTTCCTGACACTACTTATGAGGAAGAGAAACAAATTATTAGCACAAACAAATGAACTATTTTATGAGGAAGAGATGTTTTAGCCCTTAAAAGTGTGACTACAAGTTTTGCGGATTTGTACTTGGGCTTACCTTCTCCAGAGGGAAATATGAAACTGGAGAAGTTTCAGTGCATAAAAGGCAAGTTTGTAAAGCGGTTAGCTGATTGGACAGAGAAATACTTATCTTATGGGGCCAAATAAGTTTTGATCAAATAAGTTCATCGTTCCTCTAACCTATGCACGGCATTTTCAAAATAACCTGCATTCCTTTGTGAGGACCTGGTTCATATCGTTAATGACTTCTTATGTGGAGTGGTAAAAAGTGCAGGAAATGTCATTGGCTGTCTTGGGACAAGATAACTAGACCAAAGGGGCATGTCGGAATTTGCTTTCGAGATTTGGGATTTTCCATTAAATCCCTATAGGGAAGATATGTGTGGTGCTTCGTAGAGTTCCCAAGCAGTTTATGTGCTAATCTACTAAAGGCCAATATTTTTTGTAGTTTGGCAGTTTGTGGCAGTTATACCACCCGCCAGAACACGCCGGTTGGTGATAGATCAACCCATTAAAAGTGTCATGTTGAACCGCCTGACACAGAGCCCTACTCTAGATGTTCATCTCCTTTACCTGCCAGAAAATAAGTATTCTATATATGTCATTTGTAATCTTAACTTCAAGAGTTATAAATTTATATGAGGTGGTTGAATCACCAGTGGACTAAATTTTAGGGTGCATGAAAATTGTGAAACTGTAGCCATATCCCCTGTACACATCACTATAAACACAATTACACGTCACATTCACATCATCATTTCACGTAGACCAATTGATACACATGACAAAGACAACATTATTGTGAGTTTGTGACTCACACATATCGATGTTAGTCAAGTGATACATTGAAGTCTTATAAAGAAAGACAATTAATTTAGGTCTTCCATTACACTATTATCGGACGGTTTCTTTGTTATGCCGTTGCCTTCTCTTTGTTCTTGTCTTTATCAAAGTGGACACATGCCTACAATCAACATAATGCTTAAAGAAGATTAAATAAGAACATAGTTACAACTTAAAATGTGTTGTACACTCTGCATTAAAAGAGCCTTTAACAAATTATGACTGATAGGCAACAAAAACATCAACCACCACTGGTAACAAAACCACTGATGATGTGTGCCATTGTGCGATTTCCACTATCATAAGTCACTCCACTTACGGGTACATTGGCCAGCTTGAGCGGTAAGGCCTTAGCACTAACTGGTGGGGTACCCCTGAGTATCACGAGCCACTATTGGCCTTTCATTGTTGACTTCTCACTACCATTCTTCCACAAACCCTTGATTTGTAACATCATACTGAGAATAACATAAGTAATAACAGACATGCCATATAAGGAAAAACGATGATGTGTCAAGTATTTAAAGAGAAGAGAGACAAACATAGTAACATACAATATGTTACCATCACATAGCACTTCCCGATGAAAAATTAGTTTACAAAATACTACCTCTGTTCATTAATATAAGACGTTTTGACAGTTCAAATTGAACTGCCAAAACGTCTTATATTAATGAACAGAGGGAGTAATAAATGAAGGTCTTAATATTATCACACCTATGACACTACCCACTATGGAGGTACTCCCTCCGTTTTTATTTACTCCGCATATTAGCTTTGACTAAAGTCCAATTTTATAAAGTTTTACCAAGTTTATTGAAAACAATAAAAACATTTACAGTAACAAATTTATATGATATGAAAATATATGCAATGATGAATCCAATGGTATAGATTTGATGGTATATATGTTAATATTTTTTTTTACAATCTTGTAGAAAGTATATAAAGTTTGACTTTAATCAAACCTCATATGCGGAGTAAATAAGAACGGAGGAAGTAGTAACATAAACTAGTAACTTATGGACGTGACTTGTCTAAGTTACTCATCACTATGACTAGCCTGACATATAACTTTCTCGAAACTAGGCATGCATTGTCATGTCCAACCTGTACGTCCAACCTCCACATGCATGGTATTGCTTACACTGACACAAATATGGTTGCATTTAGTTACACATGCTTTGCTTAATTTGGATGCAAAAGATTGCCATGGACCGAAGCCACATTAAAACCGTACGTCGACCAACTAATTTCGCCATACGTCCATCGGTCGCGTCTCCGCTACGCTGCGCGACACTATATGTGCATGCGCGCTGCATGCATCCATTGTCATCCATCCTCATCTCCACTCTCACAGGTAAGCTAAAAAGTGAAGACCAAGTAAATCAAGTACTTGACCATGGCGCCCAAGCAGCTGCGCGCCGGCCTCCTCGCCGCCTGCGCAACCCTCCTGGCCCTCGCCGCGCCGTTGCTCGCCGGCGACCCCGACATGCTCCAGGACTTGTGCGTCGCCGACTACAAATCCCTCGACGGCCGTAAGTTGTGCTAGCTCTTCAATCCATATACTCGTGTGTGCACATGCATAGATCATGCCTTAACAGAGAGTAATACATGCAATGTATGATGTATGGGTGCAGCACTTCGGCTGAACGGGTTCCCGTGCAAGAGGCCGGAGAGCACGATGGCGAACGACTTCTTCTCCGACGTGCTGGCCGTCCCTGGCAACACCGGCGGCAACCCGTCCGGCTCCGTGGCGACGGCGGCGAACGTAGACAAGGTCCCGGGGCTCAACACCATGGGCGTGTCCATGTCTCGCGTTGACTACGCACCATGGGGCACGAACCCGCCGCACACCCACCCGCGGGCCAGCGAGCTCCTCTTCGTGCTTGAGGGCTCCCTTGACGTCGGCTTCGTCACCAGCTCCGGCAAGTTTTTCGGCCGCACCGTCTGCAAGGGGGAAATGTTCGTCTTCCCGCGCGGCCTCGTCCACTTTCAAAGAAACAACAACGGCTCGCCGGCCGCTGCCATCTTGGCCTTCAACAGCCAGCTTCCGGGCACGCAGAAGTTGGGTGATGCATTGTTCACTGCCTCGCCGCCGCTTCCCACCGACGTGCTGGCCAGGGCGCTCGGTGTCGACGACTGCATGGTCGAGCCGTGCGTAATTTAACCAATTAATGTCCATGCGCAGCGCTTGAATTCGCTGGACAACTTTTGTATACTATGTTGTTTATGGCAGTTTTTGTCATTTTGCTGTTTACTGTTGCTTTTTCTTCATGGCGTGCTGTGATATATATGTATGCATGGTTTTGGTTCATATATATGTACTGCCCCAGAGTTATTAATTGTTTTTTTTTTAGAAAAGGAGGTTTAAACCCCCGGCCTCTACATCAATCGATGCATGCAGCCATCTTTATTAATTATTCAACAAAAGTCTGACAAGAACATACATCAAGCCACCCGAAGCCACCACTCACACCTACAAACTTGATAATGTTGAGTACTCTCACTCCCCATATCTAAAACCGGTGTCGTTGCCGATCCATCCACATAACGTATCGGAACCAACATCCGGTGCAGCAGACCTAAAGTGTACACCACATGCACACGTTTTAGAAGCCGCCATCATCATCGAACCGCTAACCCATCTTCAGGAGAGAGATCCGCATCATCCTTGCCAGTCCGGCCATCCGTCGACGCCACCACGGTGCCCAACGGCTCCATCGCCCTGCGCTCGTACATCCAGACGCGAAGACTCTGGAAGATCTGTCGTGCATAGCACCTGCCGACCAGGCATGACACAGCGTAGCACCTTTCGGCCAGGCATGACTTGACATCTCCACCGAAGCTCCGTGCAAGACGAAGCCGCTCAGCCTCCTGCCTCAGTCTTCCAGCGCTGCTCCACAAACGATGCTCCCAAGAGAGAAACGACACCAAAGTACCGCCATCGTCCGATCTGGAAGACCAGATCCTAGGGTTTCCCCCGGAGCTGCACGAGTGGGTCAACAATAGTTACACGACGATGCCTTCATGAAGGTAACGACGCAGAACGCCGCCATCGCCCGCCATCGGCTCGGTTTTCACCGGCAACTATGTCTCCCCGACTCGCAGCCGGGACTAGATGACGGATCTCAAGATCCGACCACCCAGCCTCAGGTCGACCACCTCCGGCGAAGGAGGTGGCCACCACCGCCACGCCCGGGGCCGGAGCCCCCGACGTCCTCGTGTTGTGGGTCGAGCCCAGGAACAGTAGGCCGTTGACGGAACAGTGGATGCACAGGACAACAGCATGCGCGGCCCGCCGAAGCCCATCTGGGCCCAGATCGGGCGCCATAGCCGCCGCCACTGGACACGTCGCTGTACACCACCGCCTGCATACCGAGCCTGGCCGCCGCCGCCCCGCGCCGCTGCCGTAGGTCCGTCCGGTGCGGACCACCACCACGCAGACCGGATCGCTGGACGAGGAGAAACGCCGCCGCCGCCGCTGCGGCACACAGGCTTTGCCTGCGATGCCCCCGGCGGCGGCGGCGGTAGGAGAGCGGGTGCTGGAGAGAACCGGAGGAAGGGGGCGGGGGCGCTCTGGTGCGGCGCGGCGGCGGCGCCGCACGGGAGCGGGAGCGGGGGTTATTATTGAAATGATTGTGCTGAGAGTTTGACCATAATGTAGTAACTTTATAACATAGGTAGCATGTAAAATCATAGAGTATATGCTTCACTTTATTACAATACACGAAGTGTATGCTTAGGCAGGGATGCGTTGCGTGTTTATATAGGCACATAGATTTACAGAGATTTCGGCGGTTGAGGTTGTTCTAGGACTGATCCTCAAGCCATGCATGATCTATATATACATGATATAAGGATTAATCCTACCGAACCTCCTGTCACCATAACAAACAATGCACGTCCTCTAGCCTGTCTCTAGAACATAAGGTTTATATGCATACCGTACATTGTTACAATATACTGTCAAACACTCGTAAACCATAGACGTCCACTCACCCAATAAAAAACACTAAATTTGTTTGAACTGGAGTTGGACGATTTTGGCGGTCTATTTAGTTTTTTTTCCTTTGGACTAAACTTTAGAGTACCCTATAATGAATAAATACAGGCTATCTACTCGCGGAGATCCAACAGCCCAAAGCGATGTATACGGTTGGAATTGAGTGAGAAACACAGGGCGCACTGCTCATTCAACGCGAGTGAATAGATGATTTGTGAGTAGTCTTGGAAGAACTTGTGTTTTCAGCCTGCCAAAAAGATCACGGTGACCCACACATTCTCCTTTCTATTCCGGCAGCGGGGACAACCTTCTTTTGTCGGTGTGCCCATTTTCCCCTTCTCCCTTCGTGCTCGTAGACCGACACCACTATGGTTTTAGCCGCCGCACCCAACGTGCACCCGCGTCCTTTTTGTCTACAGGCTCACCTTCCGCCTTGTCATGTCGTGGATGGAAGTTGACCGAAATTGATAAAATTGAGGAAAAACGAAGTTGACATACCCATAATGAATACGCGCCTGAGTTAACATATATCGTACTAATAAGTGGATCTGTCTATTCGCTTTGAAAAATAGAAAATGACATAAAAGTTCCACGGTGAAATGAGGCATTCTATTTGAAATGACACGAACTTTTTCACAGTTAGTACGCCTTTGTTGCGGAAACCTTGTTATAATAAATGCATTAAAATAAGTAAAGATAGTGCTAAAAATAAGTAAAGATACTTGAAATGCAACCACAAGAGTTCTCAATTTACAATTTTTTAAATATACGAAGTAAGTGACCAAATGATTTATAAAAAAATGTATTTCGATTGAACATTAATGAAAAGCCATGTTAAAAAAATGTGAACCATCATCAACTGCAAGCTTATGACTCACATTCATGACTTGTTTAGAAAAACATGCATGAATGTTCGCATGGATAGATCAATGCAATGAATATAACTTGTAACTGCATCCATGACTTCCTGATGTGGCATGATGTTAGCAACCCTCCACACGGGTGGGCCTTGGGCCGACATGAGAGAGGCGGGCCAAACGAACAGGCCTTGGAAGCCGGAGACTACGGGCATGTTCGGATCCTCTCCAGCTTCACCAAACTCTACAAATTGAATTTCTCCTCCTCGCTTCCAGCTTCAGGTAGCGATTTCGATCGATCTCAAGAGCGTTCGGGACATCAACAGCTTCTCCCATAGATGCAGCCCAGTTGGGAAGGTTGTGGCCAGTCAGGCGTATATTGGGCCGGTTGGATGCAGCCCAATTAGGAAAGGGTAACGGTTCGGGCGAGGATTCACGCAACGATTCGAAAGATTCTGTTTCTTTTCGAGGGAGGCAACGAAGCGGTACACTTGGAGGTGGCAGCTCGCTGTAATTTGAACGAACTCCATGCTTCACGTTTCGGTGAAGCTGGGCCGGCCTGGCTTCTCCTTTTTACATGTAGGGAACGAGCAGCTTTGCGAATTCAGCTTCTCGGGCTAAAACCGTTCGGGACAAATTCATTCATGAAATTTTTGAAGCGTGGAGCTTGAGGACATCAGAACAGTCCCTACAAGTACTCAAAGGAGGGCATCGACCAGTTCATCCAGAGGATCACAGCCAAACGGCACGGCGGCGGCTCCTTCTCTCCCACCTCTGACTCTCAACCCTTCCTCTACTTGCTTCTTCCATTTTTGGCACAGTTGTGCTTGTATCAGTGTCCGTAACTCGATCCAAACCATCATATATTGACTGAATCCTAGTGAATTCTGCTGCTTACCTAAGAGTACCTAACACTTCGTATTCAGAGCCAGCAAAAATTTCCCAAAAAAAGATTACCTAAGAGAACCTATGGCATAAACTAGTTTTCTCTCCAAAAAAAGTACGCAAGACATCACACACGCGTTATTTTTCTGAAAATGTGTGTGATGACACTCTATAGCACAAACACTATTTTTATAAAAAGATTGTGTGCAAGGCGTCACATACATTTAAGTTTTTAAAATCATGTGCAATAATATGCCACACACGTAGAGACTTTTTGCAAAAACTATGTGCAGAATATCACACACGGTTCTGTTAAAACTGTGTGCAATTATAAACTACATCACACACACATTATTTGCAAAAACCATATGCAAAGAATCACACACGTTCACGTTTTTATAAACTAAGTGCAATGATAGACTACACCAAACATGCATTTTTTGCAAAAAAAAAAAAAAACTGTTTGCGCGACATCGCACACAATTACGTTTTTGAAATGCACGTGATATTATGATATTACACACGCTGTTCTTTTCATATGTTACATCGCACACAGTTTGATATACGCTAGCACACATTTCAGTCCAATAGTGTGTGATAGATGTGTCGCCATAGGCCCAATATGCAGTACTGCACTATGAAGTTAGTAAGGCAACTCCAACGTGTTGACCCATTTTTTCCGCCCGCGTTTGTTTGAGTCTGCACGGAAAGAAAAGATGGCCCAACGCGCCGGTGCAAACAAATGAGTGTCTGTTTTTGTCCGTCGCGACCGATTCACTACTGGAAAAGGGCTTATAGGTGAACTCTAATGAGTGGCGGGCGAAGCAGGGCATCCACCACAGCTAATTTTGAAAGCAAGCACTGGCGAGCGCTAAAACCTGTCCGCCAGTGCTACACAAGTAGTTGTGACGGGCGGCCAAGATAACCCACCACAGCTGTGCGTTTTCTAATTCGTGTCCGACTGGCAAGCTACTGTGACGGTTGCAGATCGGTACCCGCCATAGTTCACTTCCACATCTGTGGCGGGTGGCATTTTAGACCTGCCACAGCAATATTTGGGCACCCATGCGCCAAATGTTTTCAAATATTTTCAGATAGCGGGTGGCGGTTTCTGGCAGTCGCTCGCCACAACTATATTTGGTCACGTTGCCGCCTCCCAAGCTTATACTGGGGTGGCAGGCTACTCTGCGCCCGTCACTGCTATACAAGACCTTACCTACCCCCGCGGCAATCGGATCTCATTCGAAACGCAAACTCTTTCTCCCTCCTCTTTCGCCGCCGCCCGCGTCGTGGCGTCATCCGTCGCCACCGGCGGGGTCGTTGTTCGCCGCCTTGAACGGCATCGAGGAGCCAATCTTCCCCGTCGCCCACGTCGTCCGTCCCCGCCTCGAAGATCGTCGGCGTCACCATGCAACACTACCTCGAACTACTTCCCCGTGACCGTCGCCCGTGCCTTCCTCCACATCCAACGTCGTCCTCGATCCGTCGAACTCGCCGTCCACTGACGCCTCCGCCTCATCCAACCCGCCGTCAGACTCCAGCCCGGTAAGCACACCTCCCTTCTCTCTGCTAATGGTTACTTGTGGTATGGGCTACATATGGACAGAAATATTCATACAACATTTTATTAGTATAGTTAAAATGTACAAGATATGGATAAAAATCTAGTACAACATTTCAGTGTAGCTAAAATTTGGTGTATGATAGTCTTCATAAGTGAATGTCTTAAAATTGAATGCGTGTGCTACACAAAATGTACTACATATGGATGAGCATATAGCACATTAGTATTTTCATGATGCAGGTGTATTCATAGTGAGTGCCAATGTTTTTGCGGAGCGTGGATTAAGTTCCGTTTCGCTTAATTTCTGGCATTCAATATGTCCAATTTCTATCAAAGGTCATGATGTTTTTTTTCTAGATGTTATATCTAATGTCAAATTCTTTAATAGGATTTGGATGAAGAAGCCAAGACGCCTTGTTAGGAGTCCGACACCCATAGACGGAATTCCTACTGCCGTAGACATCGTCATGAGGATGGCTCAGTACGCCGAGATCATGCTCGTCTATGTCAAGAGTGCTCGAGCAGCCACCGAGAGCGCTCAGTCATATTCCAAGAGCGCTAGAGCAGCCGCTGCGAGCGCTATAGCAACCGGTGCGAGTGCGCAAGCAGCTGCGGAGAGTGCGCGATCAGTCGTCGAAGCTGTGATGGAGCTAAACAACTAGAATATTGCTTTCATGTGATCTATATGATTGATGCGTGTGAACTTAATTTCTAAGTTGCACTGATGGGGCTAAACTTTTTCTTCCGAACTACTAATAAACTGTGCAACGTGGTAATTTGTATCGTCTATGATGCTATGAAGATTATAATGTGATTTTGCTCTATGTGATTGGATAACTATGAAATTGACTTGTTGGCTTCTTTATTTATTTACTTAGATGAAGTGAAACTGTTATGTGGTGTACACCGGGAGGAATCCTAGAATTTATGATTCATGGGAGATATTTAAGGAGCAAGTGGGTGGTTACAAAAACAGCTGCTACAAAGGATATATAAGACTAAAAAAGAAGCTGAGGGTCGTTATGCCAACTACGTCCGTAGAGAAGTAGAGGATCAATATGTCAATTACACCCGCAAAGAGAAAATCAACTATGAAGTATGCAAGACCGTTTGGACAAGTGGACGAGTAAGAATTTGATTATCTTTATCCAGCTCATTGTCATTACGGTATTGTTGTTATCATGAGGTCTTGTATGAATGTGTATGATACTACTGATGCGACATGAGTTGTTGTAAACTAATGCGTACATCTATTTGTATGAAGTTTAGATTATTGATATGTTAAATGTAATGTGTATGATCGCTTACGTTAGTTGTATGTTGTAATGTGGTTATTTGTATCCTGTAATGTGGTTATTTGGCACCCACCACTACTAGGCATTCCTGCCGTAGTGATGTCTTGTCAATATTTGGGCCGGATTTGCGTTTGTGCGGACACACAACATACGCCCGCGGCGCCCTCCCAATAACCTCCCCTGGCCCATCCGTCTATGGCACACCAACGCACTACTCTTTGCCAAAACCTGTTGGAAATATGCCCTAGAGGCAATAATAAATTGGTTATTATTATATTTCCTTGTTCGTGATAATCGTTTATTATCCATGCTATAATTGTATTGATTGGAAACTCAAATACATGTATGGGTACATAGACAACACTGTGTCCCTAGTATGCCTCTAGTAAACTAGCTCGTTGATCAAAGATGGTCAAGATTTCCTGGCCATAGACATGAGATGACATTTGATAACGGGATCACATCGTTAGGAGAATGATGTGATGGACAAGACCCAAACTATGAACATAGCATATGATCGTGTCAGTTTATTGCTATTGTTTTCTGCATGTCAAGTATCTGTTCCTATGACCATGAGATCATGCAACTCACTGACACCGGAGAAATACCTTGTGTGTATCAAACGTCGCAACATAACTGGGTGACTATAAAGATGCTCTACAGGTATCTCCGAGGGTGTCTGTTGAGTTGGCATAGATCAAGACTGGGATTTGTTACTCCGTGTGACGGAGAGGTATCTCAGGGCCCACTCGGTAATACAACATCACAACGAGCCTTGCAAGCAAAGTGACTAAAGAGTTAGCCACGGGATCTTGTATTACGGACCGAGTAAAGAGACTTGCTAGTAACGAGATTGAACTAGGTATAGAGATACCGACGATCGAATCTCGGGCAAGTAACATACCGAAGAACAAAGGGAACAGCGTACGGGATTAACTGAATCCTTGACATAGAGGTTCAACCGATAAAGATCTTCGTAGAATATGTAGGAACCAATATGGGCATCCAGGTCCCGCTATTGGTTATTGACCGTAGAGGTGTCTCGGTCATGTCTACATAGTTCTCAAACCCGCGGGGTCTGCACACTTAAGGTTAGGTGACGTTTCGGTATAGTAGAGTTATGTATGGTGGTGAACGAAGGTTGTTCGGAGTCCCGGATGATATCCCGGACATCACGAGGAGCTCTGGAATGGTCCGGAGGTAAAGATTGATATATAGGAAGTCCCGTTTTGGCCACCGGAAAAGTTTCGGGTGTTTCCGGTAGTGTACCGGGAGTGCCGGGAGGGTCCCGGAGGGCCATCGGGAGGGGCCACTCACGCCGGGAGCCCACATGGGCCTTAGGGGTGGCGCACCAGCCCTTAGTGGGCTGGGCAAGCCAGCCCCTAGGGGCCCATGCGGCTAGGGTGAGAGGAAAAGGCAAAAGCCCAAAAGGGGAAGGGTTTCCAAGTGGGGGAGGAGTCCTACTAGGAGTAGGATTGGAGTCCTATCTTGGTTATCCACTAAGGAGGAGGGAGTATGGATACACTTATTACGAAACAAGTATTTACACTCCAAGACTTTATCACAGGTAATGGCACAACCTAATGATTCACCTTTTTGAAAGTGTTTGATGCGTACTAAGATCACCTTTTTTAATAGGGACAAGTTTATTATTGGAGATGGGAGTACAAGTAAGTTTTGGGAGGATGTTTGGCTAGGAGAAACGCTTCTAGCCTTATACAACTATTGTACAATGCAAAGACGCATTGTGAGTACAATATTGGGATCAGTTCCCCTAAATATATAGTTCAAGCACTAGTTGAGAAAGATAGGATTAGTGGTTGCATTTAGTTTGAAGGTTTATGGAAGTAAATTTGTCTAGTGAGACAGATGCATTCCGATGGGCTCTTTCTATTTCAATCATGTTTTCCGTTAAACCTATGCATGTGGACTTGATTAATACTGGACCAAACCCTCGGTCTATTCATTTCTGGAAAAAAATGCCTTTAAAGATCAAGATTTTCATGTGGTTTGTACATAAGGACGTCATTGTAACAAATGCCAATTTGGCAAAACATAGGTGGGAAGGCAGTAAAGGTTGTTGTTTCTATGACCATGAGGAAACGATTCAACACTTATTTCTTACATGCCGACTAGCTAGCAAAGTTATTATGGCGAACAATATATGTGTCCATTAACGTACCTCCAGCTAATAGTATCTTCAATCTGTTTGGTAACTGGTTAGATGGGTAGTGCCCATAGGGTGGCACAAATTCAAGTGGGAGGTTGTGCATTACTTTATGCTATTTGGAATTGTGGAAACCAGAAGGAATATTACAAAACTTTTGCAGGTGATCTTCTAGATGGATCCGTACGTGGTCATTACTACGCCATGCAGAAGCGAGAAACCTTATGACCTTTGTGTGCAACTGATGGGAGACGATAGCACATGTTACGTACAACCGGTTTGAATGATGGCTCAATAATAGGATATGTATTTAGGCATGTTGTTCTTTTTTTTCGGGTTGTAGCTATTTGTTTATGATCTTCGCTTTGATTAGCTACCTGAGATGTTAACTCTGGTGCTCTATTCATTTAAGAAATGAATGTGCATCGTTTGATACTGAGGTTGGGGTGTTGCATTTATGTCGAACATAGTGTACAAGGTAGGTTACAGTTAGTCTATGAGTTGTATTGTGTCAGATTGGAGTTGTGTCCTAACAGGACACTTGTATCCTACGCCTGTTATATAATGAGAGGGTAGATCCATAATGTAAACTATGCCAACAGAATAGAACATAAGGGGGAGCAGGTGGCGGGTGCCTGCGCCTGGATGGCCAAGGTGCGGTATTGTGACGGTGTCATGGAGAGGAGCATCCATAATCAGACCCCGGAGATGTAGCCATGTTGGTGAACCTCGTTAACAAATCTTGATGGCATGCTTGTGTGATTGCTTGGTCCTCGAACGATCGACGATGCGACTCGGATTATTCTAACAGGGGTAATCCTCTTTTTTTAAAACAAAATTTAGTAACCACAGTACCAAATTCTCCTCATCCAGTTTATTTGATCCCTCACAGACCACAAAAGTACATGTCACGAATGGTAGCGATTCACGATTTGACGTCGCCGTCCAACCCTATCCTCCTGAAGCTAAAATGTACATCGTCTTCATTAAGCCGTGCAATTAACTTCGTCACATGTCCATCGATCAACTACCGATGGATCACGTCCCCCTTACGCTACACTGCACTATAAATACATGCACGCCATGCTTTGCATCATCACCCAGTCAGCCTCAGCTACTTCACCAAACAGCTAACGAACTAACACCACACCAACCAACCAGTAGTCAATTAAGCGGCACTTGACCATGGCGCCCAAGCAGCTCCCCGCCGTCCTCCTCGGCGTCTGCGCCACCCTCCTGGCCCTGGCCGCGCCATTGCTCGCCGGCGACCCCGACATGCTGCAGGACTTCTGCGTCGCCGACTACAAATCCCTCCACGGCCGTAAGTTGTGCTAGCTCTTCCATCCATACTCTCGTGCGGACACATATAGATCATGCCTGAACAGATAGTAAATGGATGCATGCATGTATGTGTGCAGCACTGCGTCTGAACGGGTTCCCGTGCAAGAGGCCGCAGAACGTGACGGCGGACGACTTCTTTTCCGCCGCGCTGGCGTTCCCGGGAAACACCGGCAACCCGGTCGGCTCCGCGGTCACGGCGGCCAACGTGGAGAAGCTCCCGGGTCTCAACACGCTGGGCGTCTCCATGTCGCGCGTGGACTACGCGCCGTGGGGCGTGAACCCGCCGCACACCCACCCGCGCGCCACCGAGATCGTGTACGTGCTGGAAGGCTCCCTCGACGTCGGCTTCGTCACCACTGTCGGCAAGCTCTTCGCCCGCACCGTCTGCAAGGGCGAGATGTTCGTTTTCCCCTGCGGCCTCGTCCACTACCAGAAGAACAATGGCGGTGCGCCGGCCGCCGCCATCTCGGCCTTCAACAGCCAGCTTCCGGGCACGCAATCCCTCGCCCTAGCGTTGTTCGCAGCCTCACCACCGGTGCCCACCGACGTGCTGGCCAGGGCGCTCCAGATTGACGGTGGCCTGGTGGAGGCCATCAAGTCCAAGTTCCCGCCAAAGTAACGAGCATGCATGCATATTGGTTAGGGTCGGCTCTACGTGCGTACGTGCTGCTAATAATGACGAAGGACCGCGTAAAAGTGCAGTTTTAATTCATTTGCTTGACAATATCTTTTGTATATTCTGATTATTTTGTTTCGGTGCATGTTTACTGAAGGGCTTCGTCGGTTTCACTGTTAATTGTTGCTTTTTTCTTCACGAACTACTTGTGATTAATTTGTATGTGTCCATTATTGGTGAATCGTTGTGCCCCATTCCTTGAATAGTCATGATATTTTTAGGCAATGACTCTTTGCAGATCTCCCAAAACTTTATTTCAAAGTTTCACTGTGTTGCCACGAAATTGGCTCGCAAGGTTCAGCCTTAATCTTTCGTCTAACAGAAATATTGTCCGGGTGGGTTCTTGCCCCATGTACACCTTTGAAAAAAAATCTCAGTGGATCAATCTTTTCATATATTCATCGTAGCACATCGAGTATAGCTGGTATTATTACGGTGGAGTTCCGCATTTGCGTTTAGTTCGAAAACATACTTTTCATGTGTCTACCCAATATCTAAAAGAGGCTTCGAAACGTGTCAAAAACTCAAAGTATAAATTATGATAGTTCACATAGTGACGTAAGATTGTATATAAAATTATGACAATATATGTCCACATAAAAACAACTTGATGCAACTTAAACATGTACACTATATTGTAAGTACCAGTTAGCTGGAAGGTTTCGGAGCTGTTGGTTGTAACTTGAATCCCAAATAGATATTAAGCTCTCTGGCCTTAGGCCATTTCTCTAAAAGTATATGTAAGTGACTATTTGTATCTTTTTGTCCATGACATTTTGTTTCTAAACATTGTGAAGCAGAAACAAAAAACATTTTAACTATCGAGCGGGCATTATCGTGAAGGCTAAAATTCTTCTTATGCTTAGATCCAACCTCACATTGTACAACAACATTCCAGTGTGCCCTTTTTTTAGTTTAATAAAATTTGCTATTGCTCCGTTAACGGAGATTTTCATAAGGCAATCGCCAGAGATTTTGTCTTGCGATTCGTGCTTTAATTCTCTCCCGGGGCTAAGGTAATTCTTGTGCTGAGCATATGAGAGAATTTGGTTGATATTTTGTTATATCTCCACTGACGGACCCTACAAACCCGATTACATTGAGAAAAAGAATAACTATTATGATCCACAATCAAAAATGGTGTCCTTTATACATTAGCAGCAGACCTCGGCGAGGATACCTGGGGGCAAAAGTGAGAAGATGAAATGTTTGCATAGGGGGGGGGGGGGGGGGCAAATGACTGTAGTTTCCTAAATCCGAGCCCCCAGTTTGTTTTTCTGCATGTTAGTAGAAAAAAATAATTTTTTGATTATGGAAATATTTTTCATGGTGTTTGGGGTAGTATTTTTATCCTTTTTGTAAGGGTTGGATTTTGATCTCACTAGTCTAAATCATGTCATACTCCCTTCATTCCTTTTTTTAGGTGCATTAGTTTTTTCAAAAGTTGAACTTGTTCATGTTTGCTCAAATTTACAGGAAAAGCCATCAGCAACAACAATACTAAATAAATAAAATATGAAAATATATTTCATGATAAACGTAATGATACTAAGTGGGTATAGTAGACGATGTTTATTTTTGTATATACTTGATCAAAGATAAAGAAAAAAAATCAATGTTTTAGGAAAACTTATATATACCTTATAAAAAGTAAGATATAGGGACAACCTATTAGTCTTCATAATACAAAGGTTTCAGTACACACAGTTTCTAGAATGTGCTATTTATGAACGGAGGGGGTAATTGATAAGATTTGTGCATAGTTCATGGGGCATACAAATTTTTTATTTTTATTTTTGAGGATTTCAGTCAAATGACATGCTACACTCACATACCCCCCAAATCATTTAAGGTCTGGAGTGAAAAATATGGGGCACTGGCAACTAAACAGTTGAGGTTAAACAAGAAAACAAGATCTGGGCCCGAAGCTTCAATTCTTTTTTCTTTCAAAAAATATTCAGATCTAAGCTTGAAATAACGAAGGAGAACAATAAAACAACAGCTAGCTTACCAATTGGCCACAACAAGAAACTGCAATCAATCAATGGAAAAAACAACAACAGTTAGGTTGGCTGAAAACTCATTGACGGGCTGGCTTCAAGTCCGTCTCAGGTACTTACGTTTACGCGAAATAGCTATGCAAAATATATGTGCAGTAATCACGTGATAAAGAAAAGAAAATGCATGCAGTTGAATAATTAAAATCGGTGTCATTTTCTGACACTGATATAATTAAATTGTATGCGTTCTAGTTTTAGTAGTTTGCATGGATAACACGATCATGATTTGGACCGACAATTAACATATCAAGCTACACTGTTTGGTCCGAAAAAGAAGTAACACTGCTCACTGTCGCACTTGTCACGTACATCACTTGGGTAGCTGGCTCTACCAACCTCTCACGTACACCAAGCTGAGAGCCTTCCTCTTCTCACACCTAATTGGTTAGCTAACTTGGTCACATGATCAACGGCCGGTCCGTCCATCAATCATTTCATCATCAAGTTAATTAAAGTAGGGGTACCTACTACGGGGTCTGTACATCCACTACTATCTCCGTCCCATAATATAAAATGTTTTGAATATAATTCAGTGTCGACTAACTACATACTGAAGTGAGTGAACAAACACAGTGAAATACATCTATGTATGTACGATGCAGAAAAACGTTAGAACATATTATAATTTGGGACAAAGGGTGTACTAAATGTGTGCATGCAATGCTCATTGATATTAGGCAGTATATTAAGTGCGCGGAGATATCAGGTATGGGATACGGTATTAGGCAGTATATTAATTGCACGTATATATCCGGGAGGATATTATTTCCGTGTTAATTATATGATTAGCACTGGCATTGAT
This sequence comes from Elymus sibiricus, assembly GCA_039707655.1. Taxonomy (NCBI): domain Eukaryota; kingdom Viridiplantae; phylum Streptophyta; class Magnoliopsida; order Poales; family Poaceae; genus Elymus; species Elymus sibiricus. Next base: position 494,095,437 of record CM077667.1, read on the forward strand.
CTTTATTATGACATTAATTGCGTGTAAACATGTTGAGCGCTCGCCATTGGACCAGTCTGGGTCGTTGGATTCGCCTGCTTTGATGGTCGAGATTAGTTGGATCTATTGCTTTCGATCGTTTTATATCGGTACAGATATAGATATAGATACATACCCACCTCCCGAAGCTCCCTCTCTTCATTGAACCGAAAGTTCCTGACACTACTTATGTGGAAGAGAAACAAATTATTAGCACAAACAAATGAACTATTTTATGAGGAAGAGATGTTTTAGCCCTTAAAAGTGTGACTACAAGTTTTGCGGATTTGTACTTGGGCTTACCTTCTCCAGAGGGAAATATGAAACTGGAGAAGTTTCAGTGCATAAAAGGCAAGTTTGTAAAGCGGTTAGCTGATTGGACAGAGAAATACTTATCTTATGGGGCCAAATAAGTTTTGATCAAATAAGTTCATCGTTCCTCTAACCTATGCACGGCATTTTCAAAATAACCTGCATTCCTTTGTGAGGACCTGGTTCATATCATTAATGACTTCTTATGTGGAGTGGTAAAAAGTGCAGGAAATGTCATTGGATGTCTTGGGACAAGATAACTAGACCAAAGGGGCATGTCAGAATTTGCTTTCGAGATTTGGGATTTTCCATTAAATCCCTATAGGGAAGATATGTGTGGTGCTTCGTAGAGTTCCCAAGCAGTTTATGTGTTAATCTACTAAAGGCCAATATTTTTTGTAGTTTGGCAGTTTGTGGCAGTTATACCACCCGCCAGAACACGCCGGTTGGTGATAGATCAACCCATTAAAAGTGTCATGTTGAACCGCCTGACACAGAGCCCTACTCTAGATGTTCATCTCCTTTACCTGCCAGAAAATAAGTATTCTATATATGTCATTTGTAATCTTAACTTCAAGAGTTATAAATTTATATGAGGTGGTTGAATCACCAGTGGACTAAATTTTAGGGTGCATGAAAATTGTGAAACTGTAGCCATATCCCCTGTACACATCACTATAAACACAATTACACGTCACATTCACATCATCATTTCACGTAGACCAATTGATACACATGACAAAGACAACATTATTGTGAGTTTGTGACTCACACATATCGATGTTAGTCAAGTGATACATTGAAGTCTTATAAAGAAAGACAATTAATTTAGGTCTTCCATTACACTATTATCGGACGGTTTCTTTGTTATGCCGTTGCCTTCTCTTTGTTCTTGTCTTTATCAAAGTGGACACATGCCTACAATCAACATCATGCTTAAAGAAGATTAAATAAGAACATAGTTACAACTTAAAATGTGTTGTACACTCTGCATTAAAAGAGCCTTTAACAAATTATGACTGATAGGCAACAAAAACATCAGCCACCACTGGTAACAAAACCACTGATGATGTGTGCCATTGTGCGATTTCCACTATCATAAGTCACTCCACTTACGGGTACATTGGCCAGCTTGAGCGGTAAGGCCTTAGCACTAACTGGTGGGGTACCCCTGAGTATCACGAGCCACTATTGGCCTTTCATTGTTGACTTCTCACTACCATTCTTCCACAAACCCTTGATTTGTAACATCATACTGAGAATAACATAAGTAATAACAGACATGCCATATAAGGAAAAACGATGATGTGTCAAGTATTTAAAGAGAAGAGAGACAAACATAGTAACATACAATATGTTACCATCACATAGCACTTCCCGATGAAAAATTAGTTTACAAAATACTACCTCTGTTCATTAATATAAGACGTTTTGACAGTTCAAATTGAACTGCCAAAACGTCTTATATTAATGAACAGAGGGAGTAATAAATGAAGGTCTTAATATTATCACACCTATGACACTACCCACTATGGAGGTACTCCCTCCGTTTTTATTTACTCCGCATATTAGCTTTGACTAAAGTCCAATTTTATAAAGTTTTACCAAGTTTATTGAAAACAATAAAAACATTTACAGTAACAAATTTATATGATATGAAAATATATGCAATGATGAATCCAATGGTATAGATTTGATGGTATATATGTTAATATATTTTTTTACAATCTTGTAGAAAGTATATAAAGTTTGACTTTAATCAAACCTCATATGCGGAGTAAATAAGAACGGAGGAAGTAGTAACATAAACTAGTAACTTATGGACGTGACTTGTCTAAGTTACTCATCACTATGACTAGCCTGACATATAACTTTCTCCCAACTAGGAAACTAGGCATGCATTGTCATGTCCAACCTGTACGTCCAACCTACACATGCATGGTATTGCTTACACTGACACAAATATGGTTGCATTTAGTTACACATGCTTTGCTTAATTTGGATGCAAAAGATTGCCATGGACCGAAGCCACATTAAAACCGTACGTCGACCAACTAATTTCGCCATACGTCCATCGGTCGCGTCTCCGCTACGCTGCGCGACACTATATGTGCATGCGCGCTGCATGCATCCATTGTCATCCATCCTCATCTCCACTCTCACAGGTAAGCTAAAAAGTGAAGACCAAGTAAATCAAGTACTTGACCATGGCGCCCAAGCAGCTGCGCGCCGGCCTCCTCGCCGCCTGCGCAACCCTCCTGGCCCTCGCCGCGCCGTTGCTCGCCGGCGACCCCGACATGCTCCAGGACTTGTGCGTCGCCGACTACAAATCCCTCGACGGCCGTAAGTTGTGCTAGCTCTTCAATCCATATACTCGTGTGTGCACATGCATAGATCATGCCTTAACAGAGAGTAATACATGCAATGTATGATGTATGGGTGCAGCACTTCGGCTGAACGGGTTCCCGTGCAAGAGGCCGGAGAGCACGATGGCGAACGACTTCTTCTCCGACGTGCTGGCCGTCCCTGGCAACACCGGCGGCAACCCGTCCGGCTCCGTGGCGACGGCGGCGAACGTAGACAAGGTCCCGGGGCTCAACACCATGGGCGTGTCCATGTCTCGCGTTGACTACGCACCATGGGGCACGAACCCGCCGCACACCCACCCGCGGGCCAGCGAGCTCCTCTTCGTGCTTGAGGGCTCCCTTGACGTCGGCTTCGTCACCAGCTCCGGCAAGTTTTTCGGCCGCACCGTCTGCAAGGGGGAAATGTTCGTCTTCCCGCGCGGCCTCGTCCACTTTCAAAGAAACAACAACGGCTCGCCGGCCGCTGCCATCTTGGCCTTCAACAGCCAGCTTCCGGGCACGCAGAAGTTGGGTGATGCATTGTTCACTGCCTCGCCGCCGCTTCCCACCGACGTGCTGGCCAGGGCGCTCGGTGTCGACGACTGCATGGTCGAGCCGTGCGTAATTTAACCAATTAATGTCCATGCGCAGCGCTTGAATTCGCTGGACAACTTTTGTATACTATGTTGTTTATGGCAGTTTTTGTCATTTTGCTGTTTACTGTTGCTTTTTCTTCATGGCGTGCTGTGATATATATGTATGCATGGTTTTGGTTCATATATATGTACTGCCCCAGAGTTATTAATTGTTTTTTATTTTAGAAAAGGAGGTTTAAACCCCCGGCCTCTGCATCAATCGATGCATGCAGCCATCTTTATTAATTATTTAACAAAGGTCTGACAAGAACATACATCAAGCCACCCGAAGCCACCATTCACACCTACAAACTCGATAATGTGGAGTACTCTCACTCCCCATATCTAAAACCGGTGTCGTTGCCGATCCATCCACATAACGTATCGGAACCAACATTCGGTGCAGCAGACCTAAAGCGTACACCACATGCACACGTTTTAGAAGCCGCCATCATCATCGAACCGCTGACCCATCTTCAGGAGAGAGATCCGCATCATCCTTGCCAGTCCGGCCATCCGTCGACGCCACCACGACGCCCAACGGCTCCACCGCCCTGCGCTCGTACATCCAGACGCGAAGACTCTGGAAGATCTGTCGTGCGTAGCACCTGCCGACCAGGCATGACACAGCGTAGCACCTTTCGGCCAGGCATGACTTGACATCTCCACTGAAGCTCCGTGCAAGACGAAGCCGCTCAGCCTCCTGCCTCAGTCTTCCAGCGCTGCTCCACAAACGATGCTCCCAAGAGAGAAACGACACCAAAGTACCGCCATCGTCCGATCTGGAAGACCATATCCTAGGGTTTCCCCCAGAGCAGCATGAGTGGGTCGACAATAGTTACACGACGATGCCTTCATGAAGGTAACGACGCAGAACGCCGCCATCGCCCGCCATCGGCTCGGTTTTCACCGGCAACTATGTCTCCCCGACTCGCAGCCGGGACTAGATGACGGATCTCAAGATTCGACCACCCAGCCTCAGGTCGACCACCTCCGGCGAAGGAGGTGGCCACCACCGCCACGCCCAGGGCCGGAGCCCCCGACGTCCTCGTGTTGTGGGTCGAGCCCAGGAACAGTATGCCGTTGACGGAACAGAGGATGCACAGGCCAACAGCATGCGCGGCCCGCCGAAGCCCATCTGGGCCCAGATCGGGCGCCATAGCCGCCGCCGCTGGACACGTCGCTATACACCGCCGCCTGCATACCGAGCCTGGCTGCCGCCGCCCCGCGCCGCTGCCGTAGGTCCGTCCGGTGCGGACCGCCGCCACCCAGACCGGATCGCTGGACGAGGAGAAACGCCGCCGCCGCCGCTGCGGTACACAAGCTTTGCCTGCGATGCCCCCGGCGGCGGCGGCGGTAGGAGAGCGGGTGCTGGAGAGAACCGGAGGAAGGGGGCGGGGGCGCTCCGGTGCGGCGTGGCGGCAGCGCCGCACGGGAGCGGGAGCGGGGGTTATTATTGAAATGATTGTGCTGAGAGTTTGACCATAATGTAGTAACTTTATAACATAGGTAGCATGTAAAATCATAGAGTATATGCTTCACTTTATTACAATATACACGAAGTGTATGCTTAGGCAGGGATGCGTTGCGTGTTTATATAGGCACATAGATTTACAGAGATTTCGGCGGTTGAGGTTGTTCTAGGACTGATCATCAAGCCATGCATGATCTATATATACATGATATAAGGATCAATCCTACCGAACCTCCTGTCACCATAACAAACAATGCACGTCCTCTAGCCTGTCTCTAGAACATAAGGTTTATATGCATACCGTACATTGTTACAATACTGTCAAACACTCGTAAACCATAGACGTCCACTCACCCAATAAAAAACACTAAATTTGTTTGAACTGGAGTTGGACGATTTTGGCCGTCTATTTAGTTTTTTTTCCTTTGGACTAAACTTTAGAGTACCCTATAATGAATAAATACAGGCTAGCTACTCGCGGAGATCCAACAGCCCAAAGCGATGTATACGGTTGGAATTGGGTGAGAAACACAGGGCGCACTGCTCATTCAACGCGAGTGAATAGATGATTTGTGAGTTGTCTTGGAAGAACTTGTGTTTTCAGCCTGCCAAAAAGATCACGGTGACCCACACATTCTCTTTCTATTCCGGCAGCGGGTTCAACCTTCTTTTGTCGGTGTGCCCATTTTCCCCTTCTCCCTTCGTGCTCGTAGACCGACACCACTATGGTTTTAGCCGCCGCACCCAACGTGCACCCGCGTCCTTTTTGTCTACAGGCTCACCTTCCGCCTTGTCATGTCGTGGATGGAAGTTGACCGAAATTGATAAAATTGAGGAAAAACGAAGTTGACATACCCATATCCCTCAAAAGAAAGAAAGAAGTTGACATACCCATAATGAATACGCGCCTGAGTTAACATATATCGTACTAATAAGTGGATCTGTCTATTCGCTTTGGAAAATAGAAAATGACATAAAAGTTCCACGGTGAAATGAGGCATTCTATTTGAAATGACACGAACTTTTTCACAGTTAGTACGCCTTTGTTGCGGAAACCTTGTTATAATAAATGCATTAAAATAAGTAAAGATAGTGCTAAAAATAAGTAAAGATACTTGAAATGCAACCACAAGAGTTCTCAATTTACAATTTTTTAAATATACGAAGTAAGTGACCAAATGATTTATAAAAAAATGTATTTCGATTGAACATTAATGAAAAGCCATGTGAAAAAAATGTGAACCATCATCGACTGCAAGCTTATGACTCACATTCATGACTTGTTTAGAAAAACATGCATGAATGTTCGCATGGATAGATCAATGCAATGAATATAACTTGTAACTGCATGCATGACTTCCTGATGTGGCATGATGTTAGCAACCCTCCACACGGGTGGGCCTTGGGCCGACATGAGAGAGGCGGGCCTAACGAACAGGCCTTGGAAGCTGGAGACTACGGGCATGTTCGGATCCTCTCCAGCTTCACCAAACTCTACAAATTGAACTTCTCCTCCTCGCTTCTAGCTTCAGGTAGCGATTTCGATCGATCGATCTCAAGAGCGTTCGGGACATCAACAGCTTCTCCCATAGATGCAGCCCAGTTGGGAAGGTTGTGGCCAGTCAGGCGTATATTGGGCCGGTTGGATGCAGCTCAATTAGGAAAGGGTAACGGTTCGGGCGAGGATTCACGCAACGATTCGAAAGATTCTGTTTCTTTTCGAGGGAGGCAACGAAGCGGTACACTTGGAGGTGGCAGCTCGCTGTAATTTGAACGAACTCCATGCTTCACGTTTCGGTGAAGCTGGGCCGGCCTGGCTTCTCCTTTTTACATGTAGGGAACAAGCAGCTTTGCGAATTCAGCTTCTCGGGCTAAAACCGTTCGGGACAAATTCAATCATGAAATTTTTGAAGCGTGGAGCTTGAGGACATCAGAACAGTCCCTACAAGTACTCAAAGGAGGGCATCGACCAGTTCATCCAGAGGATCACAGCCAAACGGCACGGCGGCGGCTCCTTCTCTCCCACCTCTGACTCTCAACCCTTCCTCTACTTGCTTCTTCCATTTTTGGCACACTTGTGCTTGTATCAGTGTCTGTAACTCGATCCAAACCATCATATATTGACTGAATCCTAGTGAATTCTGCTGCTTACCTAAGAGTACCTAACACTTCGTATTCAGAGCCAGCAAAAATTTCCCAAAAAAAGATTACCTAAGAGAACCTATGGCATAAACTAGTTTTCTCTCCAAAAAAAGTACGCAAGACATCACACACGCGTTATTTTTCTGAAAATGTGTGTGATGACACTCTATAGCACAAACACTATTTTTATAAAAAGATTTTGTGCAAGGCGTCACATACATTTAAGTTTTTTTAAAATCATGTGCAATAATATGCCACACACGTAGAGACTTTTTGCAAAAACTATGTGCAGAATATCACACACGGTTCTGTTAAAACTGTGTGCAATTATAAACTACATCACACACACATTATTTGCAAAAACCATATGCAAAGAATCACACACGTTCACGTTTTTATAAACTAAGTGCAATGATAGACTACACCAAACATGCATTTTTTGCAAAAAAAAAAAAAAAACTGTTTGCGCGACATCGCACACAATTGCGTTTTTGAAATGCACGTGATATTATGATATTACACACGCTTTTCTTTTCATATGTTACATCGCACACAGTTTGATATACGCTAGCACACATTTCAGTCCAATAGTGTGTGATAGATGTGTCGCCTTAGGCCCAATATGCAGTACTGCACTATGAAGTTAGTAAGGCAACTACAACGTGTTGACCCATTTTTTCCGCCCGCGTTTGTTTGAGTCTGCACGGAAAGAAAAGATGGCCCAACGCGCCGGTGCAAACAAATGAGTGTCTGTTTTTTGTCCGTCGCGACCGATTCACTACTGGAAAAGGGCTTATAGGTGAACTCTAATGAGTGGCGGGCGAAGCAGGGCATCCACCATTGCTAATTTTGAAAGCAAGCACTGGCGAGCGCTAAAACCTGTCCGCCAGTGCTACACAAGTAGTTGTGACGGGCGGCCAAGATAACCCGCCACAGCTGTGCGTTTTCTAATTCGTGTCCGACTGGCAAGCTACTGTGACGGTTGCAGATCGGTACCCGCCACAGTTCACTTCCACATATGTGGCGGGTGGCATTTTAGACCTGCCACAGCAATATTTGGGCACCCACGCGCCAAATGTTTTCAAATATTTTCAGATAGCGGGTGGCGGCTTCTGGCAGTCGCTCGCCACAACTATATTTTGTCACGTTGCCGCCTCCCAAGCTTATACTGGGGTGGCAGGCTACTCTGCGCCCGTCACTGCTATACAAGACCTTACCTACCCCCGCGGCAATCGGATCTCATTCGAAACGCAAACTCTTTCTCCCTCCTCTCTCGCCGTCGCCCGCGTCGTGGCGTCGTCCGTCGCCACCGGCGGGGTCGTTGTTCGCCGCCTTGAACGGCATCGAGGAGCCAATCTTCCCCGTCGCCCACGTCGTCCGTCCCCGCCTCGAAGATCGTCGGCGTCACCATGCAACACTACCTCGAACTACTTCCCCGTGACCGTCGCCCGTGCCTTCCTCCGCATCCAATGTCGTCCTCGATCCGTCGAACTCGCCGTCCACTGACGCCTCCGCCTCATCCAACCCGCCGTCAGACTCCAGCCCGGTAAGCACACCTCCCTTCTCTCTGCTAATGGTTACTTGTGGTATGGGCTACATATGGACAGAAATATTCATACAACATTTTGTTAGTGTAGTTAAAATGTACAAGATATGGATAAAAATCTAGTACAACATTTCAGTGTAGCTAAAATTTGTTGTATGATAGTCTTCATAAGTGAATGTCTTAAAATTGAATGCGTGTGCTACAGAAAATGTACTACGTATGGATGAGCATATAGCACATTAGTATTTTCATGATGCAGGTGTATTCATAGTGAGTGCCAATGTTTTTGCGGAGCGTGGATTAAGTTCCGTTTCGCTTAATTTCTGGCTTTCAATATGTCCAATTTCTATCAAAGGTCATGATGTTTTTTTTCTAGATGTTATATCTAATGTCAAATTCTTTAATAGGATTTGGATGAAGAAGCCAAGACGCCTTGTTAGGAGTCCGACACCCATAGACGGAATTCCTACTGCCGTAGACATCGTCATGAGGATGGCTCAGTACGCCGAGATCATGCTCGTCTATGTCAAGAGTGCTCGAGCAGCCACCGAGAGCGCTCAGTCATATTCCAAGAGCGCTAGAGCAGCCGCTGCGAGCGCTATAGCAACCGGTGCGAGTGCGCAAGCAGCTACGGAGAGTGCGCGATCAGTCGTCGAAGCTGTGATGGAGCTGAACAACTAGAATATTGCTTTCATGTGATCTATATGATTGATGCGTGTGAACTTAATTTCTAAGTTGCAATGATGGAGCTAAACTTTTTCTTCCGAACTACTAATAAACTGTGCAACGTGGTAATTTGTATCGTCTATGATGCTATGAAGATTATAATGTGATTTTGCTCTATGTGATTGGATAACTATGAAGTTGACTTGTTGGCTTCTTTATTTATTTACTTAGATGAAGTGAAACTGTTATGTGGTGTACACCGGGAGGAATCTTGGAATTTATGATTCATGGGAGATATTTAAGGAGCAAGTGGGCGGTTAAAAAACAGCTGCTACAAAGGATATATAAGACTAAAAAAGAAGCCGAGGGTCGTTATGCCAACTACGTCCGTAGAGAAGTAGAGGATCAATATGTCAATTACACCCGCAAAGAGAAAATCAACTATGAAGTATGCAAGACCGTTTGGACAAGTGGACGAGTAAGAATTTGATTATCTTTATCCAGCTCATTGTCATTACGGTATTGTTGTTATCATGAGGTCTTGTATGAATGTGTATGATACTACTGATGCGACATGAGTTGTTGTAAACTAATGCGTACATCTATTTGTATGAAGTTTAGATTATTGATATGTTAAATGTAATGTGTATGATCGCTTACGTTAGTTGTATGTTGTAATGTGGTTATTTGTATCCTGTAATGTGGTTATTTGGCACCCACCACTACTAGACATTCCTGCCATAGTGATGTCATGTCAATATTTGGGCCGGATTTGCGTTTGTGCGGACACACAACAGACGCCCGCGGCGCCCTCCCAATAACCTCCCCTGGCCCATCCGTCTATGGCACACCAACGCACTACTCGTCGCCAAAACCTGTTGGAAATATGCCCTAGAGGCAATAATAAATTGGTTATTATTATATTTCCTAGTTCGTGATAATCGTTTATTATCCATGCTATAATTGTATTGATTGGAAACTCAAATACATGTGTGGGTACATAGACAACACTGTGTCCCTAGTATGCCTCTAGTAAACTAGCTCGTTGATCAATGATGGTCAAGATTTCCTGGCCATAGACATGAGATGACATTTGATAACGGGATCACATCGTTAGGAGAATGATGTGATAGACAAGACCCAAACTATGAACATAGCATATGATCGTGTCAGTTTATTGCTATTGTTTTCTGCATGTCAAGTATCTGTTCCTATGACCATGAGATCATGCAACTCACTGACACCGGAGGAATACCTTGTGTGTATCAAACATCGCAACGTAACTGGGTGACTGTAAAGATGCTCTACAGGTATCTCCGAGGGTGTCTGTTGAGTTGGCATGGGTCAAGACTGGGATTTGTTACTCCGTGTGACGGAGAGGTATCTCAGGGCCCACTCGGTAATACAACATCACAATGAGCCTTGCAAGCAAAGTGACTAAAGAGTTAGCCACGGGATCTTGTATTACGGAACGAGTAAAGAGACTTGCCAGTAACGAGATTGAACTAGGTATAGAGATACCAACGATCGAATCTCGGGCAAGTAACATACCGAAGAACAAAGGGAACAGCGTACGGGATTAACTGAATCCTTGACATAGAGGTTCAACCGATAAAGATCTTCGTAGAATATGTAGGAACCAATATGGGCATCCAGGTCCCGCTATTGGTTATTGACCGTAGAGGTGTCTCGGTCATGTCTACATAGTTCTCGAACCCGCGGGGTCTGCACACTTAAGGTTAGGTGACGTTTCGGTATAGTAGAGTTATGTATGGTGGTGAACGAAGGTTGTTCGGAGTCCCGGATGAGATCCCGGACATCACGAGGAGCTCTGGAATGGTCCAGAGGTAAAGATTGATATATAGGAAGTCCCGTTTTGGCCACCGGAAAAGTTTCGGGTGTTTCCGGTAGTGTACCGAGAGTGCCGGGAGGGTCCCGGAGGGCCATCGGGAGGGGCCACTCACGCCGGGAGGCCACATGGGCCTTAGGGGTGGCGCACCAGCCCTTAGTGGGCTGGGCAAGCCAGCCCCTAGGGGCCCATGCGGCTAGGGTGAGAGGAAAGGCAAAAGCCCAAAAGGGGAAGGGTTTCCAAGTGGGGGAGGAGTCCTACTAGGAGTAGGATTGGATTCTAACTCCCTCTCCTCCCCACTTCGGCCGACCCTAGGGGAGGATCCCTAGGGCGCCGGCCCCTACCCCACTATGTCACCATCCAGCTACCAAAAAAAGCAAGGGATTTGATCGTGTTTTAAAGACTTTTGCAGGGAGTGTCTTAACACTACTGGTATTAATGTTTCGATCATCATATACTCTTTCCGTTTCTAAATATAAGTTTTTTAAAGATTCCACTACAAACTATGTACGGATATATAGACATATTTATGATTGTAGATTTACTCATTTTGCTCGGTATGTAGTCTGTAGTGAAATCTCTAAAAAGACTTATATTTAAAAATCCCACAGAACGCCCGGCCGCTCCCGCGAGCGGCGGGGCGAAACCCTAGCCGCGCCGCCAGCAGCCTCCCCTCCGCCTCCCCTCCCCCTCGCCGCTGTCGGAGGGCGCGGTCAGGCAAAGCCTGGCTCGCGTCGGCGGCGGCGGGCCTTTTTCCTCTCCGACTTGTTCCTCGCGGCGCGGGACGCGGAGGCCAACGGAGGCGCTGCGCTCGACGTGGGGCGTGGCGGCGGCGGGGCGCGCCGCGCTGCCGTTGGCACGGGTGCCTGCCTTGTTGCGGTGGCCGCGGGGGCGCTCGCGTGCCCGCCCGAGCCTGGGTGAGCGGCGGTTTGCGCGTCGGATCTGGCGGGACGCCCGTCGATCTGCGGCGGGGCGCGGGGGTGGTGGGCGTGGCCGCTCCAGGCGTGCGACGAGGGCTTGGGCAGCGGCGGCTCCTTTCGTGGCTGGCCTGGGTGCTCGTCCTCGCTGGTGGGATGCTCTGGCTCCAACGCCTTGGTGTCATGGGTGTGAAGACGAGGTGATGTGGCGCGACGTGGATCTGGGGTGATGCTGCGCGGCTCCGAGGTGCGGCGGTGGCTCTGCAGCGGGGGCGTTCTCACTGGTTGAGCGTGCGGGTGGAGGGCCTCTGGTGTTCGGACGCCGGGGCGGCGGCCCCGGACCTCTTCTTCAGGACGGCGGCCGTGATGGCTGCGTGGGCAGTGTCACGGCTGGAGCTCGGTGACGCTGGTCCTCATCGGCGGTGTATCGGCCTCGGCCGCACCAGGGACGCTTGGTGCGCCGGTGGGTTTGTTGCAGCTGATGCGTGGGTGCCGGATCTGGCCCCTACGGTGGTGATGGGACGGTTGTTGGTGGCTCTGCGCGGTGCAGGTGGCGTCGGCGTGACTGTTCTGAATGGTGGCTCCGGGCTCTGGTGGTAGGTGGTGGTTCAGGCGGGCGTTGGCTCTCGTAGGCCGGTTCATGGGGGAAGACTTCTTTAGGCTGCTCGAAGTGAAAGCCTTGCTCTGGCCTTGGCCGGAGCCGACGACGGCGACGCCTGTGGGCGCCGTACACCTTCTTGGAGGCGTCTTCGACGAGGGCCTAAGACCTCTTCTCCCGCACTCCGGGGGAAACCCCTGTTCCAGGTTCCTGGAGCGGACGATGGCGGCGCTCTGGTGTCGCGTTCCTTCTTGAAGGCTTCGTTTCGGAGTGGTCTTGGTCTGCGAGGGCCATCGGCTCGGGTGGTGCGCGGCCTCGGGGCCGGCGTGGAAGTCGGAGTGGTGGTTCCGAATCTCGTCGTCATGGAGGGGTGTCGGCATTGGTCTCGTGGGTGACAGTGTCGTTGGCCAGCCTGGTGCGCGGCCTCGGGGTCGGCGTGGATGTCGGAGCGGCGGCTCCGGAGATCTCCTTTGCGTTTGGTGTTGCCTTTGGTCGCTTGGGCGGCAAAGCCATCGACTCGGCTGGATCGTGGCCTCGGGGCCAGTGTGGATGTCGGAGCAGCGGCTCCGGAGATGGTTGTAGGGTGTCGGCTTCGGTTGCTCGGGTGACGGAGCGGGCGGCTCGCCTGGAGCGCGGCCTCGGGGTCGGCGTGGGTTCGTTTTGGTTGTAAGTCAGAGCGGCGGCTCCGAAAAAGGGTTGTAGGGTGTCGACTTCGGTTGCTAGGGCAGCGGAGTCGGCGGCTCGTCGGATGCGCGGCCTCGGGGTCAGTGTGTGTGTCGTGCTTGTATCGGTTTTCGGCCAGTTTTCCTTATTAACTGGCCAATTCTTCTTCTTCTATATGAAAAGGCAGAGCTCCTGCTGGTTCCTCGAAAAAAAAAGAAGGGAGTAGCATACGCATGAATTCTTCATGATTAATTAATTGTTGTCAGTTGCCAAGACGATATTGGCCGTACAGATTAATTAACATGGTTCCGAGGAGTAGTAAAACGTACTCCTGGCTCTAGCTAACCATGCAAACAATTCAGAGAATACGCAACCATACAACCAAGGTGTAGGCAGGAACTGCATGCGCCTCTATGTACGTACTGCACACCCACTACATGCTTTGGTTTGTAATGTAGTACATAAGTGTATAATCCTTCTACGCCTTGATTATACATACTAACTACTCCCTCCGTATTGGTGTATAAGTCACATTAAAAAAACCAAATAATCCCCTCTTAGGCACGGTGCACTAACTATCTACCTCGTTTCCTGTTTTTTGTCATGAAAAAGGAAATTAGCCAATAGGTGACGTGAGGCGTGTATGAATTCAATTGCTTGAGACTACTTAGCACAACATGCAGTGGTCAATTATCTGCATGCAATGGCATTAATTATCAAATAAACATCAAAGTTCTCTCGTTTTCCTCTTACTTTGGTCGCCGTACACAACCTAAAATGACTAATACACCGAGTAAGTATTATGCAGCGTACGCGCGTATGATACGTAATGAATCAGGCCCACGCAAAGAAGAAGGAAAGGCAATGAATCAGGCCCAATTAATTAATTAAACTCGAGCCTTTTCTCACACGCTAGCCAATCGGTGCGTGCTCCACGCAGTCACTACACCTTGTACGGTCGATATGGATACAAGAGGTCAAGCAAGCTGGCCACTAGAGTGCTGCTGTTTCATTGGTTAATTAATGTCCGCGTCTACTTTTAACCAGCCAGTTCCAGATCTGGCGCCCCAATTATTTTCCTACTTAATTACACGCATCCGTTTGATTCAATCTGACGAGCAAGCAAGCTGCTAGTCGCCGGAAGATGAACCCTGTGCGGTTGGAAAAGAGTAAAGTATCAACGCCCTGATCAATGCGTGCATGTTCATGTAAACTAAACAATTCCCAGCGCGTTGCTGCGTGAATTGTTGGCAATATGTTTAGATGATACTTGATTATGTGAAATGTGAATATTACAATTAACAATATGAACATGAAAATACAAATATATGAGATTTATTATACTTGATTGGTTTACTATTATCAAATAGTTTTGGAATATAAATAGCATAATGTGAGTTTAAAATTCCTTGGAGTTGTCCACGCGGGTGTATAATTCACTGAGGAAAAATTGGACATGAGTAGTGAGGATGACTCTCACCCCGCGAGTTGATGCGGTAACTTTGTTAAAAAATGAGTAAGTAGTTGCTAAATTTAATGAAAAAAAGTATAAACTTAAAAATCAATAAAAAATGTGTAAAAATGGAATAAAAACTTTTGAATTATAGTTAAAAATGTCACTTCGAACAAAAATGTGATGGATGACTAACATGAATATACGATGTGGTACGGTACATGCATCGACTAATGTAAAAATAATTGTAATTTATAAGTTAAATGCATGACTCGCTTATGTGGTAGATTTTGCATGGCTTTGTGGAAGAGAATACTTAAATGCATTGCTTAGTTGGACTTTGAGGTGGACACTTTGCATGTTCACAGCGCTTATGTGGAGATTTTGCATGGCTTAATGGGAGAGAAGATTTAAATGTATTGCTTAGTGGGATGTTGAGATGGACACTTTGCATGTTGAGAGAATTGGGACCAACTTCTTAAGAATGTAAAATGTAAGATATGCCACAAACCACAAAAACAATTGAGGTAAAATTAATTAGACAATTTGCTGATTACTGTTGGAGTGTAATGTTTGCCCTCATCTCTCAGCTAGGATTTTTTAGGCTGGTCGTAGTGAAGAGTATCATATACCAGTATCATGCATATGATACTAGTGTATGATACTACATCCGTAGTGCATAGTATCATATGTTGGTATCATAGTATAGTTCATTTATTGTCTTGCATGACAGATAGTAGCACAACATTTAATATGATACGGTATCATGATATGATACTCAACCATCTCTTTCTTCACTAAATTCTATGTCACTTCATTAAAATTGCCTAGCTAGATGCATGATACTACCTATGATACTCCCAAACCTTAGATGAACTTGTTGGTGCATATATACAGTTCCATAATTGTTACAAAAATCGAGAAGGCTACCTTCGTACCTACATGCATCCGTTGATACTAATCCTGTAAGTATCTTATTTATCTTAACATGTAGCCTATCCATCTCATCATCTATGTCCCACACATGTCACCTCCCATTTAAATGCACATGCAAATCAAATCATCCATATCATAAGGCACATGCAATCAATCAACACTTCACTTTCCACTACATGCATATGCATGCCCTCCACGTCATCAAGCGTCATGCAACCATTAAACTTTTCACTTTTCACTTTCGACCACGTGCAAGCCTTCACACCATCAAGCATATGAAAGCCCTCCACGCCATTGATTTTAATTTTTGGTTTTGAATAATAAATAATTGAACTTTAATGTCACAAGACAATATAACATGAATCCGCCCTTCACTACCTCTAGGTTGAATGTGATGCATTGATATTCTCATATGTTCTAATTTAACTTTTGATAAGTTCATTGCTAAAAAATTCCGCAACAACGCGTGTGGCGTTATCTAGTTTTGTAAGTATTTGACCGGTGGCTTTGAAATGTAAAAATAAAAGACATTATGTTGGCTTTTCACAAAAGAATATATTCAATTTTATATTAAAGTTATAATAGTTAATTGAAAGCAGAATAAAAATGGCATTACAAAATTTTGAATGTACTGTCTATTTCATTGAACCCCAATTTCTTTTAATCTTGAAATACCGCACTATAGTGAAATTAAATTCAAATGTGATCAGAATTAGTTTGGAATAATTTTGTTGGGCCTGAAATTTCCACTACTAAAATTTTGGCCTTTCTTAAAAGTTTTTTGTTTTGTTTTTTTTTCAACATTTCAGTTAAAATTTAGTGACTGAGTATGATGAGATACAATAAACTGCCGTAATCCTAATAATTAGTCTCCGGAGTACAAGATTACACATTTAAACAAAATGCCGAAACTAAGTACATGTCATTTTGAACATATTTCAATTTAGCAACTACGATACCAAGTTCTCCAATGCATTACTGATTGTGTCAGATGAGATATTAAAATTGCCATAATTAGTCTACAAAGTGTTGTTATTGTGGAGTACAAGATCTAATAATTAGTAAAAAAATGCCAAAGTGAGCAAAATTTTGTTGTTGTGAACTGATAATTTTGGTGGTGCCTAGACCCGAGAGAGATAGCTCTCATAGGTAGGCAGTACACGTGGGAAAATAATCTAGAAAACCCAACATATGAGAAGTTGGGAACATAAGTTCCCTCTTGTAATGGTGCGAGCGTTACAAATGGGAATGTCTGATCATACTCCCCTTCTTGTTGACTCTGAGGACGCAACTCATGTTGGCAACAAAACTATTTTCTCGTTCGAACTATCGTGGTTTAAAAGGGAAGACTTCCTAGAATTAGTGGTCAGGGAGTGGGCTAAAGAAAATGTACGAGGGTCGAATGTGAGTTGGGTTTATAAAGTGGAGAAAGAATGACATCTAAATCTTATTACCGAATTTGATATAAAAGTTGAAACGAATCATCTCGATATGGCTGATAGGGTGGCCAAAAGGAAGGCTGGGGAGAAGCTTGCGAAGCTTCTTAGAGATGAAGAGATAAAATGGACACTAAGAGCTAAGGTACGAGATGTAGTACAAAAGGATAATAATACCCATTCTCCCCTCTAACTGTGAATGGAAAGTACATAAAAAGGAAATTATCCAACATGAACAGGAGAAGGGTACAATAGTAGGTCACGAGAACCTAAAATTTTGTATCTCGCATTTCTATAAAGAGCACTTTGGGGCTCCGATATATAATTTTGTTTCCTTAGATGGGGGAACGGTGGGTGATGTCCTACAATTTTGTGCCGAACAGAATGAGGTGATCAAAGCTCCCTTTACATAAAAAGAGGTTTTCAAGGTCATCGCATAGATGAAGAATAATAAGGCGCCTGGTCCGGATGGATTTCTGGCAGAATTTTATCGGAGGTGTTGGGGTACTATTAAGGGAGACTTGATGCCCACCATGTTCCAAAATCTTTTCAATGACCAACTTCAGTTGTTTTTAAACTTAATTTTGGAACTATTACTTTACTTCCTAAGAAGGAAGAGGCGGTTCGCTTTGAGCAATTTAGTCTGATTTGTTTGCTCAGTGTTAGTTCTAAGATTTTGACCAAATGGGTACAAATCATCTAACACAAATTGTGCATATACTATGGTTAAACCGACTCAGACCACTTTCATGCCTAGGAACCCTGTTTTAGAGGGTGTTGTGATTCTGCATGAAACTTTACACAAAATTCATTCAAAAAACTTGATGAAGTTATGTTCAAAGTGGATTTTGAGAAAGCCTGCGATAAAGTTAAGTAGCCTTTTTTGCAGCAAGCTATGCGTATGAAGGGTTTTGACTCTTCTTGGAGGAAGCAGGTAGATGCCTTTGTACAAGGAGGGGGAGTTGGGGTCAAGGTAAATTATGATGTGGGTCATTATTTCTAGACACAAAAAGGATTGTGTCAGGGATAACCGCAAGCTATGTGTATGAAGGGTTTTGACTCTGCAATACTTTGATATTCATGGAGCATGAAATGGCTAGGACTAGAACTATGAAGTTGGTATTGTATCTCTTAAAACAACTTTTTGTTTAAAAATAAATTTCCACAAAAGTGAATTGTTCTGCATTGGACGCACTAAAGAGGAACAAAATAACTATGTACAATTGTTTGGATGTGAGATTAGATCCCTCCCGTTTAGTTATCTAGAAATTCCATTTAACGAACAAATACTGGAGATGTATTGAAGATCGATTAGAGAAATAGCTTACTTGTTGGAAGGGCAAGCTTATGTCTTATGGGGACAAGCTGATACTTATTAATTCAGTACTTACTAGTATGCCGATGTTTATGTTTTCTTTCTTCGAAATACCTATAGGGGTATGGAAAGGATTGAAATTTGATAGATCGCGCTCCTTTTGGTAAAGTGATGAGAATAAGACAAAGTATGGGCTGCCTGATTGGGATATGTTGTCCAGGCCAAAGGTCCAAGGGGGTTTGGGATTGCAAATTTGGAGGTTAAGAATAAGTGCTTTCTCAACAAATGGCTATCTTGGTTATCCACTAAGGAGGAGGGAGTATGGATACACTTATTACGAAACAAGTATTTACACTCCAAGACTTTATCACAGGTAATGGCACAACCTAATGATTCACCTTTTTGAAAGTGTTTGATGCGTACTAAGATCACCTTTTTTAATAGGGACAAGTTTATTATTGGAGATGGGAGTACAAGTAAGTTTTGGGAGGATGTTTGGCTAGGAGAAACGCTTCTAGCCTTATACAACTATTGTACAATGCAAAGACGCATTGTGAGTACAATATTGGGATCAGTTCCCCTAAATATATAGTTCAAGCACTAGTTGAGAAAGATAGGATTAGTGGTTGCATTTAGTTTGAAGGTTTATGGAAGTAAATTTGTCTAGTGAGACAGATGCATTCCGATGGGCTCTTTCTATTTCAATCATGTTTTCCGTTAAACCTATGCATGTGGACTTGATTAATACTGGACCAAACCCTCGGTCTATTCATTTCTGGAAAAAAATGCCTTTAAAGATCAAGATTTTCATGTGGTTTGTACATAAGGACGTCATTGTAACAAATGCCAATTTGGCAAAACATAGGTGGGAAGGCAGTAAAGGTTGTTGTTTCTATGACCATGAGGAAACGATTCAACACTTATTTCTTACATGCCGACTAGCTAGCAAAGTTATTATGGCGAACAATATATGTGTCCATTAACGTACCTCCAGCTAATAGTATCTTCAATCTGTTTGGTAACTGGTTAGATGGGTAGTGCCCATAGGGTGGCACAAATTCAAGTGGGAGGTTGTGCATTACTTTATGCTATTTGGAATTGTGGAAACCAGAAGGAATATTACAAAACTTTTGCAGGTGATCTTCTAGATGGATCCGTACGTGGTCATTACTACGCCATGCAGAAGCGAGAAACCTTATGACCTTTGTGTGCAACTGATGGGAGACGATAGCACATGTTACGTACAACCGGTTTGAATGATGGCTCAATAATAGGATATGTATTTAGGCATGTTGTTCTTTTTTTTCGGGTTGTAGCTATTTGTTTATGATCTTCGCTTTGATTAGCAACCTGAGATGTTAACTCTGGTGCTCTATTCATTTAAGAAATGAATGTGCATCGTTTGATACTGAGGTTGGGGTGTTGCATTTATGTCGAACATAGTGTACAAGGTAGGTTACAGTTAGTCTATGAGTTGTATTGTGTCAGATTGGAGTTGTGTCCTAACAGGACACTTGTATCCTACGCCTGTTATATAATGAGAGGGTAGATCCATAATGTAAACTATGCCAACAGAATAGAACATAAGGGGGAGCAGGTGGCGGGTGCCTGCGCCTGGATGGCCAAGGTGCGGTATTGTGACGGTGTCATGGAGAGGAGCATCCATAATCAGACCCCGGAGATGTAGCCATGTTGGTGAACCTCGTTAACAAATCTTGATGGCATGCTTGTGTGATTGCTTGGTCCTCGAACGATCGACGATGCGACTCGGATTATTCTAACAGGGGTAATCCTCTTTTTTTAAAACAAAATTTAGTAACCACAGTACCAAATTCTCCTCATCCAGTTTATTTGATCCCTCACAGACCACAAAAGTACATGTCACAAATGGTAGCGATTCACGATTTGACGTCGCCGTCCAACCCTATCCTCCTGAAGCTAAAATGTACATCGTCTTCATTAAGCCGTGCAATTAACTTCGTCACATGTCCATCGATCAACTACCGATGGATCACGTCCCCCTTACGCTACACTGCACTATAAATACATGCACGCCATGCTTTGCATCATCACCCAGTCAGCCTCAGCTACTTCACCAAACAGCTAACGAACTAACACCACACCAACCAACCAGTAGTCAATTAAGCGGCACTTGACCATGGCGCCCAAGCAGCTCCCCGCCGTCCTCCTCGGCGTCTGCGCCACCCTCCTGGCCCTGGCCGCGCCATTGCTCGCCGGCGACCCCGACATGCTGCAGGACTTCTGCGTCGCCGACTACAAATCCCTCCACGGCCGTAAGTTGTGCTAGCTCTTCCATCCATACTCTCGTGCGGACACATATAGATCATGCCTGAACAGATAGTAAATGGATGCATGCATGTATGTGTGCAGCACTGCGTCTGAACGGGTTCCCGTGCAAGAGGCCGCAGAACGTGACGGCGGACGACTTCTTTTCCGCCGCGCTGGCGTTCCCGGGAAACACCGGCAACCCGGTCGGCTCCGCGGTCACGGCGGCCAACGTGGAGAAGCTCCCGGGTCTCAACACGCTGGGCGTCTCCATGTCGCGCGTGGACTACGCGCCGTGGGGCGTGAACCCGCCGCACACCCACCCGCGCGCCACCGAGATCGTGTACGTGCTGGAAGGCTCCCTCGACGTCGGCTTCGTCACCACTGTCGGCAAGCTCTTCGCCCGCACCGTCTGCAAGGGCGAGATGTTCGTTTTCCCCCGCGGCCTCGTCCACTACCAGAAGAACAATGGCGGTGCGCCGGCCGCCGCCATCTCGGCCTTCAACAGCCAGCTTCCGGGCACGCAATCCCTCGCCCTAGCGTTGTTCGCAGCCTCACCACCGGTGCCCACCGACGTGCTGGCCAGGGCGCTCCAGATTGACGGTGGCCTGGTGGAGGCCATCAAGTCCAAGTTCCCGCCAAAGTAACGAGCATGCATGCATATTGGTTAGGGTCGGCTCTACGTGCGTACGTGCTGCTAATAATGACGAAGGACCGCGTAAAAGTGCAGTTTTAATTCATTTGCTTGACAATATCTTTTGTATATTCTGATTATTTTGTTTCGGTGCATGTTTACTGAAGGGCTTCGTCGGTTTCACTGTTAATTGTTGCTTTTTTCTTCACGAACTACTTGTGATTAATTTGTATGTGTCCATTATTGGTGAATCGTTGTGCCCCATTCCTTGAATAGTCATGATATTTTTAGGCAATGAACAAGATATAGTCTATCTCCCTCTCTTTGCAGATCTCCCAAAACTTTATTTCAAAGTTTCACTGTGTTGCCACGAAATTGGCTCGCAAGGTTCAGCCTTAATCTTTCGTCTAACAGAAATATTGTCCGGGTGGGTTCTTGCCCCATGTACACCTTTGAAAAAAAATCTCAGTGGATCAATCTTTTCATATATTCATCGTAGCACATCGAGTATAGCTGGTATTATTACGGTGGAGTTCCGCATTTGCGTTTAGTTCGAAAACATACTTTTCATGTGTCTACCCAATATCTAAAAGAGGCTTCGAAACGTGTCAAAAACTCAAAGTATAAATTATGATAGTTCACATAGTGACGTAAGATTGTATATAAAATTATGACAATATATGTCCACATAAAAACAACTTGATGCAACTTAAACATGTACACTATATTGTAAGTACCAGTTAGCTGGAAGGTTTCGGAGCTGTTGGTTGTAACTTGAATCCCAAATAGATATTAAGCTCTCTGGCCTTAGGCCATTTCTCTAAAAGTATATGTAAGTGACTATTTGTATCTTTTTGTCCATGACATTTTGTTTCTAAACATTGTGAAGCAGAAACAAAAAACATTTTAACTATCGAGCGGGCATTATCGTGAAGGCTAAAATTCTTCTTATGCTTAGATCCAACCTCACATTGTACAACAACATTCCAGTGTGCCCTTTTTTTAGTTTAATAAAATTTGCTATTGCTCCGTTAACGGAGATTTTCATAAGGCAATCGCCAGAGATTTTGTCTTGCGATTCGTGCTTTAATTCTCTCCCGGGGCTAAGGTAATTCTTGTGCTGAGCATATGAGAGAATTTGGTTGATATTTTGTTATATCTCCACTGACGGACCCTACAAACCCGATTACATTGAGAAAAAGAATAACTATTATGATCCACAATCAGAAATGGTGTCCTTTATACATTAGCAGCAGACCTCGGCGAGGATACCTGGGGGCAAAAGTGAGAAGATGAAATGTTTGCATAGGGGGGGGGGGGGCAAATGACTGTAGTTTCCTAAATCCGAGCCCCCAGTTTGTTTTTCTGCATGTTAGTAGAAAAAAATAATTTTTTGATTATGGAAATATTTTTCATGGTGTTTGGGGTAGTATTTTTATCCTTTTTGTAAGGGTTGGATTTTGATCTCACTAGTCTAAATCATGTCATACTCCCTTCATTCCTTTTTTTAGGTGCATTAGTTTTTTCAAAAGTTGAACTTGTTCATGTTTGCTCAAATTTACAGGAAAAGCCATCAGCAACAACAATACTAAATAAATAAAATATGAAAATATATTTCATGATAAACGTAATGATACTAAGTTGGTATAGTAGACGATGTTAATTTTTGTATATACTTGATCAAAGATAAAGAAAAAAAAATCAATGTTTTAGAAAAACTTATATATACCTTATAAAAAGTAAGATATAGGGACAACCTATTAGTCTTCATAATACAAAGGTTTCAGTACACACACTTTCTAGAATGTGCTATTTATGAACGGAGGGGGTAATTGATAAGATTTGTGCATAGTTCATGGGGCATACAAATTTTTTATTTTTATTTTTGAGGATTTCAGTCAAATGACATGCTACACTCACATACCCCCCAAATCATTTAAGGTCTGGAGTGAAAAATATGGGGCACTGGCAACTAAACAGTTGAGGTTAAACAAGAAAACAAGATCTGGGCCCGAAGCTTCAATTCTTTTTTCTTTCAAAAAATATTCAGATCTAAGCTTGAAATAACGAAGGAGAACAATAAAACAACAGCTAGCTTACCAATTGGCCACAACAAGAAACTGCAATCAATCAATGGAAAAAACAACAACAGTTAGGTTGGCTGAAAACTCATTGACGGGCTGGCTTCAAGTCCGTCTCAGGTACTTACGTTTACGCGAAATAGCTATGCAAAATATATGTGCAGTAATCACGTGATAAAGAAAAGAAAATGCATGCAGTTGAATAATTAAAATCGGTGTCATTTTCTGACACTGATATAATTAAATTGTATGCGTTCTAGTTTTAGTAGTTTGCATGGATAACACGATCATGATTTGGACCGACAATTAACATATCAAGCTACACTGTTTGGTCCGAAAAAGAAGTAACACTGCTCACTGTCGCACTTGTCACGTACATCACTTGGGTAGCTGGCTCTACCAACCTCTCACGTACACCAAGCTGAGAGCCTTCCTCTTCTCACACCTAATTGGTTAGCTAACTTGGTCACATGATCAACGGCCGGTCCGTCCATCAATCATTTCATCATCAAGTTAATTAAAGTAGGGGTACCTACTACGGGGTCTGTACATCCACTACTATCTCCGTCCCATAATATAAAATGTTTTGAATATAATTCAGTGTCGACTAACTACATACTGAAGTGAGTGAACAAACACAGTGAAATACATCTATGTATGTACGATGCAGAAAAACGTTAGAACATATTATAATTTGGGACAAAGGGTGTACTAAATGTGTGCATGCAATGCTCATTGATATTAGGCAGTATATTAAGTGCGCGGAGATATCAGGTATGGGATACGGTATTAGGCAGTATATTAATTGCACGTATATATCCGGGAGGATATTATTTCCGTGTTAATTATATGATTAGCACTGGCATTGATCTTTATTATGACATTAATTGCGTGTAAACATGTTGAGCGCTCGCCATTGGACCAGTCTGGGTCGTTGGATTCGCCTGCTTTGATGGTCGAGATTAGTTGGATCTATTGCTTTCGATCGTTTTATATCGGTACAGATATAGATATAGATACATACCCACCTCCCGAAGCTCCCTCTCTTCATTGAACCGAAAGTTCCTGACACTACTTATGAGGAAGAGAAACAAATTATTAGCACAAACAAATGAACTATTTTATGAGGAAGAGATGTTTTAGCCCTTAAAAGTGTGACTACAAGTTTTGCGGATTTGTACTTGGGCTTACCTTCTCCAGAGGGAAATATGAAACTGGAGAAGTTTCAGTGCATAAAAGGCAAGTTTGTAAAGCGGTTAGCTGATTGGACAGAGAAATACTTATCTTATGGGGCCAAATAAGTTTTGATCAAATAAGTTCATCGTTCCTCTAACCTATGCACGGCATTTTCAAAATAACCTGCATTCCTTTGTGAGGACCTGGTTCATATCGTTAATGACTTCTTATGTGGAGTGGTAAAAAGTGCAGGAAATGTCATTGGCTGTCTTGGGACAAGATAACTAGACCAAAGGGGCATGTCGGAATTTGCTTTCGAGATTTGGGATTTTCCATTAAATCCCTATAGGGAAGATATGTGTGGTGCTTCGTAGAGTTCCCAAGCAGTTTATGTGCTAATCTACTAAAGGCCAATATTTTTTGTAGTTTGGCAGTTTGTGGCAGTTATACCACCCGCCAGAACACGCCGGTTGGTGATAGATCAACCCATTAAAAGTGTCATGTTGAACCGCCTGACACAGAGCCCTACTCTAGATGTTCATCTCCTTTACCTGCCAGAAAATAAGTATTCTATATATGTCATTTGTAATCTTAACTTCAAGAGTTATAAATTTATATGAGGTGGTTGAATCACCAGTGGACTAAATTTTAGGGTGCATGAAAATTGTGAAACTGTAGCCATATCCCCTGTACACATCACTATAAACACAATTACACGTCACATTCACATCATCATTTCACGTAGACCAATTGATACACATGACAAAGACAACATTATTGTGAGTTTGTGACTCACACATATCGATGTTAGTCAAGTGATACATTGAAGTCTTATAAAGAAAGACAATTAATTTAGGTCTTCCATTACACTATTATCGGACGGTTTCTTTGTTATGCCGTTGCCTTCTCTTTGTTCTTGTCTTTATCAAAGTGGACACATGCCTACAATCAACATAATGCTTAAAGAAGATTAAATAAGAACATAGTTACAACTTAAAATGTGTTGTACACTCTGCATTAAAAGAGCCTTTAACAAATTATGACTGATAGGCAACAAAAACATCAGCCACCACTGGTAACAAAACCACTGATGATGTGTGCCATTGTGCGATTTCCACTATCATAAGTCACTCCACTTACGGGTACATTGGCCAGCTTGAGCGGTAAGGCCTTAGCACTAACTGGTGGGGTACCCCTGAGTATCACGAGCCACTATTGGCCTTTCATTGTTGACTTCTCACTACCATTCTTCCACAAACCCTTGATTTGTAACATCATACTGAGAATAACATAAGTAATAACAGACATGCCATATAAGGAAAAACGATGATGTGTCAAGTATTTAAAGAGAAGAGAGACAAACATAGTAACATACAATATGTTACCATCACATAGCACTTCCCGATGAAAAATTAGTTTACAAAATACTACCTCTGTTCATTAATATAAGACGTTTTGACAGTTCAAATTGAACTGCCAAAACGTCTTATATTAATGAACAGAGGGAGTAATAAATGAAGGTCTTAATATTATCACACCTATGACACTACCCACTATGGAGGTACTCCCTCCGTTTTTATTTACTCCGCATATTAGCTTTGACTAAAGTCCAATTTTATAAAGTTTTACCAAGTTTATTGAAAACAATAAAAACATTTACAGTAACAAATTTATATGATATGAAAATATATGCAATGATGAATCCAATGGTATAGATTTGATGGTATATATGTTAATATTTTTTTTTACAATCTTGTAGAAAGTATATAAAGTTTGACTTTAATCAAACCTCATATGCGGAGTAAATAAGAACGGAGGAAGTAGTAACATAAACTAGTAACTTATGGACGTGACTTGTCTAAGTTACTCATCACTATGACTAGCCTGACATATAACTTTCTCCCAACTAGGAAACTAGGCATGCATTGTCATGTCCAACCTGTACGTCCAACCTCCACATGCATGGTATTGCTTACACTGACACAAATATGGTTGCATTTAGTTACACATGCTTTGCTTAATTTGGATGCAAAAGATTGCCATGGACCGAAGCCACATTAAAACCGTACGTCGACCAACTAATTTCGCCATACGTCCATCGGTCGCGTCTCCGCTACGCTGCGCGACACTATATGTGCATGCGCGCTGCATGCATCCATTGTCATCCATCCTCATCTCCACTCTCACAGGTAAGCTAAAAAGTGAAGACCAAGTAAATCAAGTACTTGACCATGGCGCCCAAGCAGCTGCGCGCCGGCCTCCTCGCCGCCTGCGCAACCCTCCTGGCCCTCGCCGCGCCGTTGCTCGCCGGCGACCCCGACATGCTCCAGGACTTGTGCGTCGCCGACTACAAATCCCTCGACGGCCGTAAGTTGTGCTAGCTCTTCAATCCATATACTCGTGTGTGCACATGCATAGATCATGCCTTAACAGAGAGTAATACATGCAATGTATGATGTATGGGTGCAGCACTTCGGCTGAACGGGTTCCCGTGCAAGAGGCCGGAGAGCACGATGGCGAACGACTTCTTCTCCGACGTGCTGGCCGTCCCTTGGCAACACCGGCGGCAACCCGTCCGGCTCCGTGGCGACGGCGGCGAACGTAGACAAGGTCCCGGGGCTCAACACCATGGGCGTGTCCATGTCTCGCGTTGACTACGCACCATGGGGCACGAACCCGCCGCACACCCACCCGCGGGCCAGCGAGCTCCTCTTCGTGCTTGAGGGCTCCCTTGACGTCGGCTTCGTCACCAGCTCCGGCAAGTTTTTCGGCCGCACCGTCTGCAAGGGGGAAATGTTCGTCTTCCCGCGCGGCCTCGTCCACTTTCAAAGAAACAACAACGGCTCGCCGGCCGCTGCCATCTTGGCCTTCAACAGCCAGCTTCCGGGCACGCAGAAGTTGGGTGATGCATTGTTCACTGCCTCGCCGCCGCTTCCCACCGACGTGCTGGCCAGGGCGCTCGGTGTCGACGACTGCATGGTCGAGCCGTGCGTAATTTAACCAATTAATGTCCATGCGCAGCGCTTGAATTCGCTGGACAACTTTTGTATACTATGTTGTTTATGGCAGTTTTTGTCATTTTGCTGTTTACTGTTGCTTTTTCTTCATGGCGTGCTGTGATATATATGTATGCATGGTTTTGGTTCATATATATGTACTGCCCCAGAGTTATTAATTGTTTTTTTTTTAGAAAAGGAGGTTTAAACCCCCGGCCTCTACATCAATCGATGCATGCAGCCATCTTTATTAATTATTCAACAAAAGTCTGACAAGAACATACATCAAGCCACCCGAAGCCACCACTCACACCTACAAACTTGATAATGTTGAGTACTCTCACTCCCCATATCTAAAACCGGTGTCGTTGCCGATCCATCCACATAACGTATCGGAACCAACATCCGGTGCAGCAGACCTAAAGTGTACACCACATGCACACGTTTTAGAAGCCGCCATCATCATCGAACCGCTAACCCATCTTCAGGAGAGAGATCCGCATAATCCTTGCCAGTCCGGCCATCCGTCGACGCCACCACGGTGCCCAACGGCTCCATCGCCCTGCGCTCGTACATCCAGACGCGAAGACTCTGGAAGATCTGTCGTGCATAGCACCTGCCGACCAGGCATGACACAGCGTAGCACCTTTCGGCCAGGCATGACTTGACATCTCCACCGAAGCTCTGTGCAAGACGAAGCCGCTCAGCCTCCTGCCTCAGTCTTCCAGCGCTGCTCCACAAACGATGCTCCCAAGAGAGAAACGACACCAAAGTACCGCCATCGTCCGATCTGGAAGACCAGATCCTAGGGT
The DNA here is from genome assembly GCA_039707655.1 of Elymus sibiricus. NCBI lineage: Eukaryota > Viridiplantae > Streptophyta > Magnoliopsida > Poales > Poaceae > Elymus > Elymus sibiricus. The sequence continues at coordinate 494,123,727 of CM077667.1, forward strand.
TTCCCCCGGAGCTGCACGAGTGGGTCAACAATAGTTACACGACGATGCCTTCATGAAGGTAACGACGCAGAACGCCGCCATCGCCCGCCATCGGCTCGGTTTTCACCGGCAACTATGTCTCCCCGACTCGCAGCCGGGACTAGATGACGGATCTCAAGATCCGACCACCCAGCCTCAGGTCGACCACCTCCGGCGAAGGAGGTGGCCACCACCGCCACGCCCGGGGCCGGAGCCCCCGACGTCCTCGTGTTGTGGGTCGAGCCCAGGAACAGTATGCCGTTGACGGAACAGTGGATGCACAGGACAACAGCATGCGCGGCCCGCCGAAGCCCATCTGGGCCCCGATCGGGCGCCATAGCCGCCGCCGCTGGACACGTCGCTGTACACCACCGCCTGCATACCGAGCCTGGCCGCCGCCGCCCCGCGCCGCTGCCGTAGGTCCGTCCGGTGCGGACCACCACCACGCAGACCGGATCGCTGGACGAGGAGAAACGCCGCCGCCGCCGCTGCGGCACACAGGCTTTGCCTGCGATGCCCCCGGCGGCGGCGGCGGTAGGAGAGCGGGTGCTGGAGAGAACCGGAGGAAGGGGGCGGGGGCGCTCTGGTGCGGCGCGGCGGCGGCGCCGCACGGGAGCGGGAGCGGGGGTTATTATTGAAATGATTGTGCTGAGAGTTTGACCATAATGTAGTAACTTTATAACATAGGTAGCATGTAAAATCATAGAGTATATGCTTCACTTTATTACAATACACGAAGTGTATGCTTAGGCAGGGATGCGTTGCGTGTTTATATAGGCACATAGATTTACAGAGATTTCGGCGGTTGAGGTTGTTCTAGGACTGATCCTCAAGCCATGCATGATCTATATATACATGATATAAGGATTAATCCTACCGAACCTCCTGTCACCATAACAAACAATGCACGTCCTCTAGCCTGTCTCTAGAACATAAGGTTTATATGCATACCGTACATTGTTACAATATACTGTCAAACACTCGTAAACCATAGACGTCCACTCACCCAATAAAAAACACTAAATTTGTTTGAACTGGAGTTGGACGATTTTGGCGGTCTATTTAGTTTTTTTTCCTTTGGACTAAACTTTAGAGTACCCTATAATGAATAAATACAGGCTATCTACTCGCGGAGATCCAACAGCCCAAAGCGATGTATACGGTTGGAATTGAGTGAGAAACACAGGGCGCACTGCTCATTCAACGCGAGTGAATAGATGATTTGTGAGTAGTCTTGGAAGAACTTGTGTTTTCAGCCTGCCAAAAAGATCACGGTGACCCACACATTCTCCTTTCTATTCCGGCAGCGGGGACAACCTTCTTTTGTCGGTGTGCCCATTTTCCCCTTCTCCCTTCGTGCTCGTAGACCGACACCACTATGGTTTTAGCCGCCGCACCCAACGTGCACCCGCGTCCTTTTTGTCTACAGGCTCACCTTCCGCCTTGTCATGTCGTGGATGGAAGTTGACCGAAATTGATAAAATTGAGGAAAAACGAAGTTGACATACCCATAATGAATACGCGCCTGAGTTAACATATATCGTACTAATAAGTGGATCTGTCTATTCGCTTTGGAAAATAGAAAATGACATAAAAGTTCCACGGTGAAATGAGGCATTCTATTTGAAATGACACGAACTTTTTCACAGTTAGTACGCCTTTGTTGCGGAAACCTTGTTATAATAAATGCATTAAAATAAGTAAAGATAGTGCTAAAAATAAGTAAAGATACTTGAAATGCAACCACAAGAGTTCTCAATTTACAATTTTTTAAATATACGAAGTAAGTGACCAAATGATTTATAAAAAAATGTATTTCGATTGAACATTAATGAAAAGCCATGTTAAAAAAATGTGAACCATCATCAACTGCAAGCTTATGACTCACATTCATGACTTGTTTAGAAAAACATGCATGAATGTTCGCATGGATAGATCAATGCAATGAATATAACTTGTAACTGCATCCATGACTTCCTGATGTGGCATGATGTTAGCAACCCTCCACACGGGTGGGCCTTGGGCCGACATGAGAGAGGCGGGCCAAACGAACAGGCCTTGGAAGCCGGAGACTACGGGCATGTTCGGATCCTCTCCAGCTTCACCAAACTCTACAAATTGAATTTCTCCTCCTCGCTTCCAGCTTCAGGTAGCGATTTCGATCGATCTCAAGAGCGTTCGGGACATCAACAGCTTCTCCCATAGATGCAGCCCAGTTGGGAAGGTTGTGGCCAGTCAGGCGTATATTGGGCCGGTTGGATGCAGCCCAATTAGGAAAGGGTAACGGTTCGGGCGAGGATTCACGCAACGATTCGAAAGATTCTGTTTCTTTTCGAGGGAGGCAACGAAGCGGTACACTTGGAGGTGGCAGCTCGCTGTAATTTGAACGAACTCCATGCTTCACGTTTCGGTGAAGCTGGGCCGGCCTGGCTTCTCCTTTTTACATGTAGGGAACGAGCAGCTTTGCGAATTCAGCTTCTCGGGCTAAAACCGTTCGGGACAAATTCATTCATGAAATTTTTGAAGCGTGGAGCTTGAGGACATCAGAACAGTCCCTACAAGTACTCAAAGGAGGGCATCGACCAGTTCATCCAGAGGATCACAGCCAAACGGCACGGCGGCGGCTCCTTCTCTCCCACCTCTGACTCTCAACCCTTCCTCTACTTGCTTCTTCCATTTTTGGCACAGTTGTGCTTGTATCAGTGTCCGTAACTCGATCCAAACCATCATATATTGACTGAATCCTAGTGAATTCTGCTGCTTACCTAAGAGTACCTAACACTTCGTATTCAGAGCCAGCAAAAATTTCCCAAAAAAAGATTACCTAAGAGAACCTATGGCATAAACTAGTTTTCTCTCCAAAAAAAGTACGCAAGACATCACACACGCGTTATTTTTCTGAAAATGTGTGTGATGACACTCTATAGCACAAACACTATTTTTATAAAAAGATTGTGTGCAAGGCGTCACATACATTTAAGTTTTTAAAATCATGTGCAATAATATGCCACACACGTAGAGACTTTTTGCAAAAACTATGTGCAGAATATCACACACGGTTCTGTTAAAACTGTGTGCAATTATAAACTACATCACACACACATTATTTGCAAAAACCATATGCAAAGAATCACACACGTTCACGTTTTTATAAACTAAGTGCAATGATAGACTACACCAAACATGCATTTTTTGCAAAAAAAAAAAAACTGTTTGCGCGACATCGCACACAATTACGTTTTTGAAATGCACGTGATATTATGATATTACACACGCTGTTCTTTTCATATGTTACATCGCACACAATTTGATATACGCTAGCACACATTTCAGTCCAATAGTGTGTGATAGATGTGTCGCCTTAGGCCCAATATGCAGTACTGCACTATGAAGTTAGTAAGGCAACTCCAACGTGTTGACCCATTTTTTCCGCCCGCGTTTGTTTGAGTCTGCACGGAAAGAAAAGATGGCCCAACGCGCCGGTGCAAACAAATGAGTGTCTGTTTTTTGTCCGTCGCGACCGATTCACTACTGGAAAAGGGCTTATAGGTGAACTCTAATGAGTGGCGGGCGAAGCAGGGCATCCACCACTGCTAATTTTGAAAGCAAGCACTGGCGAGCGCTAAAACCTGTCCGCCAGTGCTACACAAGTAGTTGTGACGGGCGGCCAAGATAACCCACCACAGCTGTGCGTTTTCTAATTCGTGTCCGACTGGCAAGCTACTGTGACGGTTGCAGATCGGTACCCGCCATAGTTCACTTCCACATCTGTGGCGGGTGGCATTTTAGACCTGCCACAGCAATATTTGGGCACCCATGCGCCAAATGTTTTCAAATATTTTCAGATAGCGGGTGGCGGTTTCTGGCAGTCGCTCGCCACAACTATATTTGGTCACGTTGCCGCCTCCCAAGCTTATACTGGGGTGGCAGGCTACTCTGCGCCCGTCACTGCTATACAAGACCTTACCTACCCCCGCGGCAATCGGATCTCATTCGAAACGCAAACTCTTTCTCCCTCCTCTTTCGCCGCCGCCCGCGTCGTGGCGTCATCCGTCGCCACCGGCGGGGTCGTTGTTCGCCGCCTTGAACGGCATCGAGGAGCCAATCTTCCCCGTCGCCCACGTCGTCCGTCCCCGCCTCGAAGATCGTCGGCGTCACCATGCAACACTACCTCGAACTACTTCCCCGTGACCGTCGCCCGTGCCTTCCTCCACATCCAACGTCGTCCTCGATCCGTCGAACTCGCCGTCCACTGACGCCTCCGCCTCATCCAACCCGCCGTCAGACTCCAGCCCGGTAAGCACACCTCCCTTCTCTCTGCTAATGGTTACTTGTGGTATGGGCTACATATGGACAGAAATATTCATACAACATTTTATTAGTGTAGTTAAAATGTACAAGATATGGATAAAAATCTAGTACAACATTTCAGTGTAGCTAAAATTTGGTGTATGATAGTCTTCATAAGTGAATGTCTTAAAATTGAATGCGTGTGCTACACAAAATGTACTACATATGGATGAGCATATAGCACATTAGTATTTTCATGATGCAGGTGTATTCATAGTGAGTGCCAATGTTTTTGCGGAGCGTGGATTAAGTTCCGTTTCGCTTAATTTCTGGCATTCAATATGTCCAATTTCTATCAAAGGTCATGATGTTTTTTTTCTAGATGTTATATCTAATGTCAAATTCTTTAATAGGATTTGGATGAAGAAGCCAAGACGCCTTGTTAGGAGTCCGACACCCATAGACGGAATTCCTACTGCCGTAGACATCGTCATGAGGATGGCTCAGTACGCCGAGATCATGCTCGTCTATGTCAAGAGTGCTCGAGCAGCCACCGAGAGCGCTCAGTCATATTCCAAGAGCGCTAGAGCAGCCGCTGCGAGCGCTATAGCAACCGGTGCGAGTGCGCAAGCAGCTGCGGAGAGTGCGCGATCAGTCGTCGAAGCTGTGATGGAGCTGAACAACTAGAATATTGCTTTCATGTGATCTATATGATTGATGCGTGTGAACTTAATTTCTAAGTTGCAATGATGGGGCTAAACTTTTTCTTCCGAACTACTAATAAACTGTGCAACGTGGTAATTTGTATCGTCTATGATGCTATGAAGATTATAATGTGATTTTGCTCTATGTGATTGGATAACTATGAAATTGACTTGTTGGCTTCTTTATTTATTTACTTAGATGAAGTGAAACTGTTATGTGGTGTACACCGGGAGGAATCCTAGAATTTATGATTCATGGGAGATATTTAAGGAGCAAGTGGGTGGTTACAAAAACAGCTGCTACAAAGGATATATAAGACTAAAAAAGAAGCTGAGGGTCGTTATGCCAACTACGTCCGTAGATAAGTAGAGGATCAATATGTCAATTACACCCGCAAAGAGAAAATCAACTATGAAGTATGCAAGACCGTTTGGACAAGTGGACGAGTAAGAATTTGATTATCTTTATCCAGCTCATTGTCATTACGGTATTGTTGTTATCATGAGGTCTTGTATGAATGTGTATGATACTACTGATGCGACATGAGTTGTTGTAAACTAATGCGTACATCTATTTGTATGAAGTTTAGATTATTGATATGTTAAATGTAATGTGTATGATCGCTTACGTTAGTTGTATGTTGTAATGTGGTTATTTGTATCCTGTAATGTGGTTATTTGGCACCCACCACTACTAGGCATTCCTGCCGTAGTGATGTCTTGTCAATATTTGGGCCGGATTTGCGTTTGTGCGGACACACAACATACGCCCGCGGCGCCCTCCCAATAACCTCCCCTGGCCCATCCGTCTATGGCACACCAACGCACTACTCTTTGCCAAAACCTGTTGGAAATATGCCCTAGAGGCAATAATAAATTGGTTATTATTATATTTCCTTGTTCGTGATAATCGTTTATTATCCATGCTATAATTGTATTGATTGGAAACTCAAATACATGTATGGGTACATAGACAACACTGTGTCCCTAGTATGCCTCTAGTAAACTAGCTCGTTGATCAAAGATGGTCAAGATTTCCTGGCCATAGACATGAGATGACATTTGATAACGGGATCACATCGTTAGGAGAATGATGTGATGGACAAGACCCAAACTATGAACATAGCATATGATCGTGTCAGTTTATTGCTATTGTTTTCTGCATGTCAAGTATCTGTTCCTATGACCATGAGATCATGCAACTCACTGACACCGGAGGAATACCTTGTGTGTATCAAACGTCGCAACATAACTGGGTGACTATAAAGATGCTCTACAGGTATCTCCGAGGGTGTCTGTTGAGTTGGCATGGATCAAGACTGGGATTTGTTACTCCGTGTGACGGAGAGGTATCTCAGGGCCCACTCGGTAATACAACATCACAACGAGCCTTGCAAGCAAAGTGACTAAAGAGTTAGCCACGGGATCTTGTATTACGGACCGAGTAAAGAGACTTGCCAGTAACGAGATTGAACTAGGTATAGAGATACCGACGATCGAATCTCGGGCAAGTAACATACCGAAGAACAAAGGGAACAGCGTACGGGATTAACTGAATCCTTGACATAGAGGTTCAACCGATAAAGATCTTCGTAGAATATGTAGGAACCAATATGGGCATCCAGGTCCCGCTATTGGTTATTGACCGTAGAGGTGTCTCGGTCATGTCTACATAGTTCTCAAACCCGCGGGGTCTGCACACTTAAGGTTAGGTGACGTTTCGGTATAGTAGAGTTATGTATGGTGGTGAACGAAGGTTGTTCGGAGTCCCGGATGATATCCCGGACATCACGAGGAGCTCTGGAATGGTCCGGAGGTAAAGATTGATATATAGGAAGTCCCGTTTTGGCCACCGGAAAAGTTTCGGGTGTTTCCGGTAGTGTACCGGGAGTGCCGGGAGGGTCCCGGAGGGCCATCGGGAGGGGCCACTCACGCCGGGAGCCCACATGGGCCTTAGGGGTGGCGCACCAGCCCTTAGTGGGCTGGGCAAGCCAGCCCCTAGGGGCCCATGCGGCTAGGGTGAGAGGAAAAGGCAAAAGCCCAAAAGGGGAAGGGTTTCCAAGTGGGGGAGGAGTCCTACTAGGAGTAGGATTGGAGTCCAACTCCCTCTCCTCCCCGCTTCGGCCGACCCTAGGGGAGGATCCCTAGGGCGCCGGCCCCTCCCCTCCCTCCTATATCTACTAGAGGGAGAGAGGGCCATAGCACTTCAACCCAAAAAGGCCACAATGTAGCCCTCTCTCCCGATAGATCAGTTCCTCTAGTTTTTCAGCAGTGTTTAGGCGAAGCTCAGCTGGAATAGTTCCACCACCACCGCCGCTGTGCCGTCGCACTGCCGGAGAACTCTTCTACCTCTTCGCTCCCTCTTGCTGGATCAAGAAGGCGGAGATCGTCATCGAGCTGTATGTGTGCTGAACGCGAAAGTGCCGTCCGTTCGGCACTAGATTGGAAGGACCGTGATTGGATCGTGGGACGGATCGTGATTGGATCGCGAGACGGATCGTGATGGGATCAGGGGACGGCTTGCGATTTGGATCACGAAGACGTTCGACTACATCAACCGCGTTTATTAACGCTTCCGCTTAGCGATCTACAAGGGTATGTAGATTCACTCTCCCTCTCGTAGATGCTCATCACCATGGATAGATCTTGTGTGTGCATAGGAAATTTTTGTTTCCCATGCAACGTTCCCCAACAGTGGTATCAGAGCTAGGTCTATGTGTAGATGAGATCACGAGTAGAACACAAAGGAGTTTGTGGGCGTTGATGCTCAGATTGCTTCCTCCCTTGGTGTGGCACCCCGGCTCAGAGGAGACCGGAACGCCCCGTATTCCAGCCCAGGGACAAGTCTCCTAGAATACGGCACTGTTGACATAGAACAAATCAGCTCTTTATTACTATAGAAAAGATTACAAGGGTACGTAGATTACATCGGTACGGCGATATTACGCCTGACTAGGGTAATTCTACGCTAGCAGCGGGACAACAACGGTGGTGATGGACTCCATTCCGCAGGGACTCTGGCTGGAACGCGTGTCCTAGCTCGCAAACTCGGAATCCTCGTCAAGCAAGCAATCATGGCACGACCTGCAAACTGGCATGACACGCCAGGTGAGTACTTTGAATGTACTCGCAAGCTCACAACAAACATCAGCATTAAGGAAAGACAACATCATAGCAATCAAGATTAGGTTGAGATTTATTGTTGTCGAAGGAATGATTGAAAATAACAATAACAGGCTACTCTCACCGTACTCTGGTGACCAACTCGTGATCACTCCAAGAACATCCAGCGAAGATCCTCAGGATTGTTACCCAAGACTTATCAGTGGCACGACGCCCAACTGCTACCATACTCAGACAAGTTTTTCCATCATTATTACCAATATTACGGTTGACCACCTAGTGAGGTCTGGACGGGCTGTCCAATACCGTGGACGCGGCTATTCGAATAGATTTTACACTCTGCAGAGGTTGCGCACTTTACCCACATCATGGAGCACCTGGCCTCGTGATCCCATTCGGGTGGACCAGCGTTGCTCCAACGAAACCTGCCTGACCCGTGACTCTCCCATCGTACCACCGGCATTCATCCTCCCCCGGAGTCCTGCCCTGGGTGGCCCCTGTGTTCTCGTGACACCTGCCACCGTCGTGGCCAAACAAAACTGTCCCAAACGGGGACGGGTACCCATACAACTCAACTGGGCTCACAAGGTTATCGCCGCCTACCGGGCCAGGGCAGCACGCGCGCATAACCTTCCCTCTTTGGTGGTACCGATAAAAGAGCACGCGATCAGACCAAGTCAAGGCCGTCCCATACCGGCAAATGTGGTTGCACGGATAAGCCCGGACAGGTGACTCTAGATCAACCAACTAAGTATCTTATCCCCGAATAATATTTCTGTCATAGCTGACACTCCGATATCACAGTAATCCAATAACCAATATGCTCAAGCCACTGCTACTGATTCATACCCACCAACTGCCGGATGAAACCCAAAATAATCATAGACAGTAATCTCTACGTCATGGCATCAACAAGCAGGTAAACAACTAGCCACTAGCAATCCAGTACTCAGCATGGTAGTCACCTATTCCAGAATTTACTCAAACATTGCATAATCTAATCCATACTACAAATAATCATACTTGCTATTAAAGTAATTGGTTAAACTATGATATTGCAATGCAATTATGCAGACGAGGGTTGTGGCTTGCCTGGGGATGAAGGAACCACCGGGTAGAAGTGCGGAGAGTCCGCGGAATTGATTGCCGGAAACAGTTCTCTCTCGGAGGTGCTGTTTACGGGCAAGGGCAAAATGGTCATTTTCACAGTGTCAGAACATTATGAAAATGGTACCAACAGGACGGGCTTGAAGAGACAAAGAAGTGGGCTTTGGAATCACCTCGATCGGGGTTAGGATCGCGAAGATATGGACGTTTGAAGTCCAGGGACTAATCCGTAAAAGTTTTATTCACAGACAGGCCCCTGGCTGAAAAACAGAAAACGCCTTCGGGCGAAATGCGCTTTCTGCACCGAGAAGCGTATTTCTAGCCGCGGTGCAAAGAGAATACGCTTCCTTAGCCGGGAAACGTACTCCAGAGGAGTACGCCTCCACTTATCCACGCTGGCGGCCGTCAGTCACCGACAGGTGGGTCCCGACCCCACCTGTCGGGTCTTCTCTCTCTCCTCCCTCCATCTCCTTCTTTCTCCTTCGACTGGAGCCCGAGAGGAGGCCGGCCGACGTGCTCCGGCGACGGTCCCCGGCGGCACGGGCCACTACTTGCGGCGCTCCGGCCATGGGCGCGCTCAAGGCGGCCGGGCGCATCCACCCATGCATCTCGGGGACCTCGGGGAGGACCGGAGCGAGAGCCCCACCGGCCGAGGCGGAAGGCGACGTCGGGCGCCGGCGTGCTCATGGCCAGAGGCCACCATAGGAGGAGGCTAAGGGCGGGGAGGCTCTGGGACGGCGATGGAGGTCTCTGGTGGTGGTGGAGTGGCGGGAGGAGGAGTGGCTCGCCGGAATTTAGCCGGGGCTCTCCGGCCGCCGTGGCGACCAATGTCGGCGAGGAGAGGTCCTCGGACTCCGGTGAGGGGCTGGGGAGGCGTAGGGGAGCGAGGCGGAGAGGTTGGTGAGGACGAGAGGGCTCAAGGGCTCTTTTTATAGGCGGGGCGACGCGGTGGCCGAGCCCGGCCGCGGCGACGCGTGTGCCGTGCACCGGAGCTTCGGGAGCACGCCTGGAAGAGGGGAGAGGCGTCCAGAGAGGTCACAGAGGAGCGGAGAGGCCTCAGGCGAGGTCAGGAAGGATCGGGAGGGCTCGGGCAAGAAAACGACGATGGAGGTCACGGGCAGAACAGGGGCGGAGCTCGTCGCGGTGTGGCGAGGAAGAAGCTGGAGGGGGAGAGGGGTCCAGGAGAAGGAAGACGACGCGGGGAAGCCCCTAGACACGACTAGGTGTCGAGCGAGAGGAGGAAACCGACGAGGCCGAGGGCTCCACTGCCAGAGCGCGCATATGGCACGCAGGCCGCGTGGTCACCATGTGAACTGGCGCACGCGGTGCACCCTGACCGGCCTAATCATGTCAGGAGGAGTAGTCATTCGAGGGAGAAGTCCAAAGAGGAAATAAATAGGCATAGGGATGAAGGAGGTGACCAGAGGGAGCTTGGAGACAAAGCAACAGCAAGCTGTTTGTACTGAGGTGGGGGAGATCCAGCTAGGGATAGACTCTATTTCTTGGCTGAGGGTGATCACATACTAAGGTGATCATCTCTGCAAATTTTCAGCTCATTTGAATGAAGATAAATAGCACTTGCAGTTCAATGGACCCTACTGGACAGAATTGCAAAGTATGAAGTGGCACTCACATACTTGCTTGGACTGAGCTTAATTTTGGGGAAGGCTAGTTATTTAGTCATATTAAGCTTCTGTATAAGTTTCATACCATTTGGGTAAATCAAAATGGTACTTCCTTCACACAGCATCCTACTGGACAGATTCTTGGAAAAATTCTAGGGAATTATTGGGTAGATGAAATGAGTCCAAATCTTGTGGAGATAAGTTATATGGGTAGGAGAATGCTCTGGTAAATTTCCAGCAATTATGAAGCAATATAAAATATAGTTGCTTCACTACCGGAAAATATGACCAGAAGCTAAGATTTGAAGGTGTGCTTACATAGAAGATGGGATGATGCTAAAATCTTGTGGATAGAGTTAATTTGAGCATATAAAGATGCCTGCCAAATTTCAACTCTTTTTCATACTCTTAGCTAGCACTTGCTTCACAAAGCTTCCTTTGGATCAGAATTTTTGGAAATTTGCCAAGAAATACTTACTAGCCAAATTGGGTTGAATTTTGGCATGTGGCAAATATATGGATAGGAAAGAGTGCCCAAAAAGTTTGGGAGCAAGAAAGCAAAGATAAATGGCACTTGCTTCACAACTTGACAATAGGGCAGGATCAGAAAAGGAATATTGGTGGAATATTTTTGAACATGGCAAGGATGTATTTTGACATATATGAGGAATATATGACCCAAACAATTTATGAGAATTATTTGGGATTTTTTGGAGTGATAGAAATGTGGGTTGCTTCACAACCCAGAGCAAACAGGGTTATTCCTTTAATAGAAAAAGGAATATTCCCAAGAAAAAGATTATTGGGATTGGCTCAATATGGAAATGACAAGGTCTTGAGATGGTTTAGAGGTTGGAAAGCCACTAGGGAAGAGAAATCAAGGGTGATTCCTTCCAGGTTCCAAGACTACCAAGCCACAGAAAAGCAAAACCAGACCAAAATCAAAAGAAAAAAGAAATGGGCAAAATCCAGGGTGTTACACTTGGTCTTTTCTTGATTCAGCGGTATTGTGGGATGAAGCGGCCCGGACCAAGATTACTTGTACGCTTACGAGAGACCGGTTCCATCAACTGACATGTAACCTTGTTGCATAAAGATAGCTGGCGGGTGTCTGTCTCTTCCACTTTAGTTGGATCGGATTCGACAAAGGTGGTCCTTGAGAAGGTTGAATAGCAATTTGTGTATCACCGTTGTTGTTTTTGCGTAGGTGAGAATTGTTCTTGCTAGATACCCGTAGCAGCCATGTAAAACATGCAACAACAATTAGAGGACGTCTAACTTGTTTTTGCAGGGTATGTTGTGATGTGATATGGCCAATTACACGATGAGATATATGTGATGTATGAGACGATCATGTTTTGTATAGAATATCACGACTTGCATGTCGGTGAGTACGGCAACCGGCAGGAGCCATAGGGTTGTCTTTAATTTATTTTCGCCGTTTTGCTTTACTTTATCGCTATGAGTTAGCAATAGTCGTAGAAGCAACAGTTGGCGCAACAACCTCATGGCGACATGTTGATGGAGATCAAGATGATGGAGATCATGGTGTCATGCCGGTGACGATGGAGATCATGCCGGTGCTTTGGAGATGGAGACCAAAAGCACAAGTTCATGGCCATATCATGTCACTTATGATTTGCATGTGATGTTAATCCTTTTATGCATCTTATTTTGCTTAGGACGACGGTAGCATTATAAGGTGAACCCTCACTAAAATTTCAAGATAAAATTGTGTTCTCCCCGAGTGTGCACCGTTGCGAAAGTTCGTCGTTTCAAGACACCACGTGATGATCGGGTGTGATAGACTCTACATTCACATACAACGGGTGCAAGCCAGCGTTGCACATGCGGAACACTCGGGTTAAACTTGACAAGCCTAGCATGTACAGACATGGCCTCAGAACACAAGAAACCGAAAGGTCGAACATGAGTCATATAGTAGATATGATCAACATGAAGATGTTCACCATTGAAACCACCTCATCTCACGTGATGATCGGACTTGGGTTGGTGAATTTAGATCATGTGACACTCGAATGACCAGAGGGATGTCAATTGAGTGGGAGTTTTTTAAGTAATATGATTAACTAAACTCATTATCATGAACATAGTCAAAATGTCTTTGCAAATTATGTTGTAGATTACTAGCTCGCGCTGTAGCTCCCTTGAATTTTTATATGTTCCTAGAGAAATAGAGTTGAAAGATGATGGTAGCAATAATGCGGACTGGGTCCGTGATCTGAGGATTGTCCTCATTGCTGCACAGAAGGCTTATGTCCTTAATACACCGCTCGGTGCGCCACCCCCTCAAGCGTTGTCTGTAGATGTTGTGAACATCTGACAGGCACGTTCTGATGACTACTTGATAGTTCAGTGCATCATGCATTACGGCTTAGAATTGAGGCTCCAAAACGTTTTGAACGTCACGGAACATATGAGATGTTCTAAGAGCTGAAATTGGGATCTCAGGCTCGTGCCCGTGTTGAGAGGTATGAGACCTCCAACAAGATTCTTTGCCTGCAAGATGAAGGAGAATAGCTCAATCGGTGAGCATGTGCTCAGATTGTCTGGGTGCTACAATCGCTTGAATCGAGTGGGAGTTGATCTTCCAGATAATATAGTGATTGATATAGTTCTCCAAGTCACTGTCACTAAGCTACTAGAGCTTCGTGATGAACTATAAAATGCCAGGGATGGAAATAATGATCCCTGAGCTATTCGCGATGTTTGACACTGTGAAGGTAGAAATCAAGAAGGAGCATCAAGTGTTGATGGTTAGTGAAACCACTAGTTTCGAGAAGGGCAAGGGCAAGGAGGGAAACTTCATGGATGGTAAGTCAGTTGCTGCTCCAGTGAAGAAACCCAAGGTTGAACCCAAACCCGAGACTAAGTGCTTCTATTATGAGGAGAACGGTGGCTGAAGCGGAACAACCCTAGACACTTAGTAGATAAGAAGCCTGGCAACGTCGACAGAAGTATATTTGATATACGTGTTATTGATGTGTACCTTACTAGTACTCCTAGTAGCAGCTGGGTATTTGGATACCGGTTCGGTTGCTAAATGTTAGTAACTCGAAATAAAAGCTACGGAATAAACGGAGGCTAGCTAAGGGTGAGGTGACGATAAGTGTTGGAAGTGTTTCCAAGGTTGATGTGATCACCATCGCACGCTCTCTCTACCTTCGGGATTAGTGATGAACCTAAATAAATGTTATTTGGTGTTTGCGTTGAGCATGAACGTGATTAGATCATGTTTATTTCAATACGGATATTCATTTAAGTTAGAGAATAATGGTTATTCTGTTTACATGAATAATACCTTCAATGGTCATGCACCCAATGAGAATGGTTTATTGAATCTTGATCGTAGTGATACACATGTTCATAATATTGATGCCAAAAGATACAAAGTTAATAATGATAGTACCACATACTTGTGGCACTGCCGCTAAATGTCATTTTGGTGTAAAGCGCATGAAGAAACTCCATGCTGATGGATCTTTGGACTCATTCGATTTCGAATCGGTTGAGACATGCAGACCATGCCTCATGCGCAAAATGACTAAGACCCCGTTTTCCGGTATGATGGAGCGGGCAAGTGACTTATTGGAAATGATACATGTTGATGTATTCGGTCCAATGAGTGTTGTAGCGTGCGGTGGATATCGTTATTTTCCTACCTTCACTGATGATTTGAGTAGATATGGGTATATTTACTTAATGAAACACAAGTCTGAAACGTTTGAAAAGTTCAAACAAATTCAGAGTGAAGTTTGAGATCATCGTGACAAGAAGATAAAATGTCTACGATATGATCGTGGAGGTGAATATCTGAGTTACGAGTTTGGTATGCAACTTAAGACAATGTGGAAGTTGTTTCACAACTCACACCGCCTGGAACACCATAGTGTGATGGTGTGTCCGAACGTCGTAGTCATGCTCTATTTGATATGGTGCGTACTATGATGTGTCTAATCGATTTGCCACTATCGTTTTGGGGTTATGCATTAGAGACAACTACATTCACTTTAAATAGGTCACCATCTAAGTCCGTTGAGATGACACCGTATGAATTTTGGTTTGGCAGAAACCTAAGCTGTCATTTCTCAGAGTTTGGGAATACGACGCTTATGTCTGATAAGCTCGATCCCAAAGCGGAAAGGTGCATCTTCATAGAATACCCTAAGGAAACAGTCGGGTATACCTTCTATCTCAGATCCAAGGGCAAAGTGTTTGTTGCTAAAAACGGGTCCTTTCTCGAGAAAGAGTTTCTCTCGAAAGAATTGAGTGGGAGGAAGGTAGAACTTGATGAGGTTATTGAACCGTCACTTCAGTTGGATAGTAGCACAATACAGAAAGATGTTTCTGTGGCGCCTACACCGAATGAAGAGGAAATTAATGATGATGATCATGACACTTCGGGTCAAGTTACTACCGAACCTCGTAGGCCGACAAGAAATTGTACCGCTTTTGAGTGGTACTTCAATCCTGTCTTGGAGGTCATGTTGTTAGACAACAGTGAACCTACAAGCTATGAAGAAGCGATGGTGGGCCCGGATTCCAACAAATGGCTAGGAGCCATGAAATCCGAGATAGGATCCATGTATGAAAACCAAGTATGGACTTTGGTAGACTTGCCCGTCGAACGGCAGGCCGTTGAGTACAAATGGACCTTTAAAAGAAGACAGACACTGATGGTAAATGTCACCATTTATAAAGCTCGACTTGTCGCAAAATAGTTTTCGACAAGTTCAAGGAGTTGACTACGATGAGACTTTCTCACCCATAGCGATCCTAAAGTCTGTTGGAATTATGTTAGCAGTTGCTGCATTTTTTGATTATGAAATCTGGCAGATGGATGTCAAAACAGAGTTTCCTTAACGGTTTCCATGAGGAAAGGTTGTATGTGATACAACCAGAAGGTTTTGTCAGTCCTAGGGATGCTAAAATGTATGCAAGCTCCAGCAATCCTTCTATGGACTGGAGCAAGCATCTCGAGTTGGAATATACGCTTTGATGAGGTGATCAAAGTTTTTGGGTCTATACAAGGTTTATGAGAAACTTGTATTTACAATAAAGTGAGTGGGAGCTATATAGAATTTCTGATACGTATATGTGGATGACATATTGTTGATCGAAAATGATGTAGAATTTCTGGAAAGCATAAAGGGTTGTTTGAAAAGGAGTTTTTCAAAGGAAAACCTGGAATGAAGCTACTTATATATTGGGCATCAAGATCTATAGAGATAGATCAAGACGCACGATAAGACTTTCAATGAGTACATACCTTGACAAGATTTTGAAAGAGTTCAAAATGGACCAGTCAAAGAAAGAGTTCTTGCCTGATTTGTAAGGTGTGGAGTTGAGTGAGACTCAATGCTCGACCACGGCAGAAGAAAGAGAAAGGACGAAGGTGGTCCCCTATGCCTTATCCATAGGCTCTGTATAGTATGTCATGCAGTGTACCGCACCTGGTGTGTGCCTTGCCATGAGTCTGTCAAGGGGTACAAGAGTGGTCCAGGAGTGGATCACTGGACATCGGTCAAGATTATCCTTAGTAATTAGAGGACTAAGGAAATGTTTCTCGATTATGGAGGTGATAAAGAGTTCGTCGTAAAGGGTTACATCGATGCAAGCTTTGACACATATCCGGACGACTCTGAGTAGCAGTCCGGATACGTATAGTGGAGCAGTCATTTGGAATAGCTCCAAGTGAAGCATGGTAGCATCTGCTGTATGACATATAGATTTGCAAAGTACACACGGATCTGAATGTCGCAGACCCGTTGACTAAAACCTCTCTCTCATGCAAAGCATGATCGAACACTAGAACTCATTGGGTGTTAGATTCATTACAATGTAAATCACATAGTGATGTGAGCTAGATTATTGACTCTAGTGCAAGTGGAAGACTGTTGGAAATATGCCCTAGAGGCAATAATAAATTGGTTATTATTATATTTCCTTGTTCGTGATAATCGTTTATTATCCATGGTATAATTGTATTGATTGGAAACTCAAATACATGTGTGGGTACATAGACAACACTGTGTCCCTACTATGCCTCTAGTAAACTAGCTCGTTGATCAAAGATGGTCAAGGTTTCCTGGCCATAGGCATGAGATGTCATTTGATAACGGGATCACATCGTTAGGAGAATGATGTGATGGACAAGACCCAAACTATGAACATAGCATATGATCGTGTCAGTTTATTGCTATTGTTTTCTGCATGTCACGTATCTGTTCCTATGACCATGAGATCATGCAACTCACTGACACCGGAGGAATACCTTGTGTGTATCAAACGTCGCAACGTAACTGGGTGACTATAAAGATGCTCTATAGGTATCTCCGAGGGTGTCTGTTGAGTTGGCATGGATCAAGACTTGGATTTGTTACTCCGTGTGACGGAGAGGTATCTCAGGGCCCACTCGGTAATACAACATCACAATGAGCTTTGCAAGCAAAGTGACTAAAGAGTTAGCCACGGGATCTTGTATTACGGAACGAGTAAAGAGACTTGCCGGTAACGAGATTGAACTAGGTATAGAGATACCGACGATCGAATCTTGGGCAAGTAACATACCGAAG
The DNA here is from genome assembly GCA_039707655.1 of Elymus sibiricus. Lineage (NCBI taxonomy): Eukaryota > Viridiplantae > Streptophyta > Magnoliopsida > Poales > Poaceae > Elymus > Elymus sibiricus. Next base: position 494,141,190 of record CM077667.1, read on the forward strand.
AACAAAGGGAACAGCGTACGGGATTAACTGAATCCTTGACATAGAGGTTCAACCGATAAAGATCTTCGTAGAATATGTAGGAACCAATATGGGCATCCAGGTCCCGCTATTGGTTATTGACCGTAGAGGTGTCTCGGTCATGTCTACATAGTTCTCGAACCCGCGGGGTCTGCACACTTAAGGTTAGGTGACGTTTCGGTATAGTAGAGTTATGTATGGTGGTGAACGAAGGTTGTTCGGAGTCCCGGATGAGATCCCGGACGTCACAAGGAGCTCCGAAATGGTCCGTAGGTAAAGATTGATATATAGGAAGTCCCGTTTTGGCCACCGGAAAAGTTTTGGGTGTTTCCGGTAGTGTACCGGGAGTGCCGGGAGGGTCCCGGAGGGCCATCGGGAGGGGCCACTCACGCCGGGAGGCCACATGGGCCTTAGGGGTGGCGCACCAGCCCTTAGTGGGTTGGGCAAGCCAGCCCCTAGGGGCCCATGCGGCTGGGGTGAGAGGAAAAGGCAAAAGCCCAAAAGGGGAAGGGTTTCCAAGTGGGGGAGGAGTCCTACTAGGAGTAGGATTGGAGTCCAACTCCCTCTCCTCCCCACTTCGGCAGACCCTAGGGGAGGATCCCTAGGGCGCCGGCCCCTCCCCTCCCTCCTATATATACTAGAGGGAGAGAGGGCCATAGCACTTCAACCCAAAAAGGCCACAGTGCAGCCCTCTCTCCCAATAGATCAGTTCCTCTAGTTTTTCAGCAGTGTTTAGGCGAAGCCCTGCTGGAATAGTTCCACCACCACCGCCGCCACGCCGTTGCACTGCCGGAGAACTCTTCTACCTCTTCGCTCCCTCTTGCTGGATCAAGAAGGCGGAGATCGTCATCGAGCTGTACGTGTGCTGAACGCGGAGGTGCCGTCCGTTCGGCACTAGATTGGAAGGACCGTGATTGGATCGCGGGACGGATCGTGATTGGATCGCGAGACGGATCGTGATGGGATCGCGGGACGGCTTGCGATTTGGATCACGAAGACGTTCGACTACATCAACCGCGTTTCTTAACGCTTCCGCTTAGCGATCTACAAGGGTATGTAGATTCACTCTCCCTCTCGTAGATGCTCATCTCCATGGATAGATCTTGTGTGTGCGTAGGAAATTTTTGTTTCCCATGCAACGTTCCCCAACAAAACCATCCTTCTCTCATGGCCATGGCCGACGTGCCAAACCCCACAGTCGCCCCCTCCCAGGCACCAACGTCCCCATGGTGGCTGCCCGCATTGTTGGCCTGTGGAAGCCGAAGAAGAAGCTCACTGATGAGGGGAGGGATGGTGAAGAGGGATGTCCCGAGGAAGAGTGTAGCGGAGAAAAAAATAGCCGCTGCCACCCTAGCCGCAACCGCTCACGCCAAGGCCACAGCGAGTGATGCCCTCGTCGCCAAGGCCTCACAATAGAACCTCATCATGCTAGGGTTCCACGGCGGCAAGCCGACCATTCTTGCCGCCGCCGCCACTACGGCCGCGGCTAGCACAGGCTCGTCGGCGGCCCGTCCACACAGGTTTCCGCAGTCGCCACGCACATCGAGAACGCCGCCGACGTACGGTTCCATCCTGGGAAGAATCATGCCGCGTACTGCATCTCGTCCGGAAATAGGTGAATTCATGTTGGTCGTGCCTGTGGTGCCTGCCCTTGACCTCAATGCCACACCAGTGGCCACCCGGTCCATCGGGACGCAAATGAAGCGGCGAAGGGAGATCCCCATGGGAAACTTGCTTCATGCCTACAACATGTCTGTCGATATGCCGACCCCGACGTCGGACGACTCGACCTAGTACAATGATTTCAGGGAGTTGATCTTGTTGGGGAACGTTGCATGGGAAACAAAAATTTTCCTACGCACACATAAGATCTATCCATGGAGATGAGCATCTACGAGAGGGAGAGTGAATCTACATACCCTTGTAGATCGCTAAGCGGAAGCGTTTAAGAAACGCGGTTGATGTAGTCGAACGTCTCCGCGATCCAAATCGCAAGTCGTCCCTCGATCCGATCACGAACTAGCGCCGAACGGACGGCACCTCCGCGTTCAACACACGTACGGCTTGATGACGCCTTCACCTCCTCGATCCAGCGAGCGATGGTGAAGTAGTGGTTGAGTTCCAGCAGCACGACGGCGTGGTGATGGTGGTGAGGAACAATCTCTGCAGGGCTTCGCCAAGCGCTACGGAGATTATGACGGAGGAACTAGAGGGTTAGGGTTGCCGCACACGGCTTGGGGAAATCTTGATGTGTCCCGTGTGCTAGCCCTGCCCCTCTATTTATATGTTGAGCCTTGGGGTCTAAACTTGGAGTAAAAGCCTCCTCCAGGTCGGTTTTGCCCGCACAAGGTCGGTTTGGCCCGCAGGGAAAGAGTCCAACTCGGATCCCTGCCGAACCGTGCACAGCCGCACACAAGTGGTAGTACCGCTTCACACAAGCGGTAGTACCGCTTGGGCGGTAGTACCGCTTCACACAAGCGGTAGTACCGCTCAGGCGGTAGTACCGCTTCACACAAGCGGTAGTACCGCTTACGCGGCGGCAAAACTACTTTTGCACTTTCCAATACCTCGTGGGCTTTATCCCTTTGGCCCATATAAAGTGTTGCTGCACCCGAACACTTCGGTAAACATCCGGAACTCCTTCCGGTGAACTCCGGAACTCTTCCGGAGATCAAAACACTATTATCACATATATCAATCTTTACCTCCAGACTATTCCGGAGATCCTCATCATGTCCGGGATCTTATCCGGGACTCCGAACAACTTTCGGTCACCAACATAATAACTCAATTATACTAATCGTCACCAAACGTTAAGTGTGTAGACCCTGCGGGTTCGAGAACTATGTAGACATGACCGAGACACCTCTACGGCCAATAACCAATAGCGGGACCTGGATGCCCATATTGGCTCCTACATATTCTACGAAGATCTTTTATCGGTCGAACCTCTATGTCAAGGATTCAGTTAATCCCGTATGCTGTTCCCTTTGTTCTTCGGTATGTTACTTGCCCGAGATTCGATCGTCGGTATCACTATACCTAGTTCAATCTCGTTACCGGCAAGTCTCTTTACTCGTTCCGTAATACAAGATCTCGTGGCTAACACTTTAGTCACATTGCTTGCAAGGCTCATTGTGATGTTGTATTACCGAGTGGGCCCTGAGATACCTCTCCGTCATACGGAGTAACAAATCCCAGTCTTGATCCATGCCAACCCAACAGACACCCTCGGAGATACCTGTAGAGCACCTTTATAGTCACCCAGTTACGTTGCGACGTTTGATACACACAAGGTATTCCTCCAGTGTCAGTGAGTTGCATGATCTCATGGTCAAAGGAACAGATACTTGACATGCAGAAAACAATAGCAACAAACTGACACGATCAAATGCTACGTTTACAGTTTGGGTCTTGTCCATCACATCATTCTCCTAATGATGTGATCCCGTTATCAAATGACATCTCATGTCAATGGCTAGGAAACCTTAACCATCTTTGATCAACGAGCTAGTCAACTAGAGGCATACTAGGGACACAGTGTTGTCTATGTACCCACACATGTATTTGAGTTTCCAATCAATACAATTATAGCATGGATAATAAACGATTATCATGAACAAGGAAATATAATAATAACCAATTTATTATTGCCTCTAGGGCATATTTCCAACAGTCCCCCACTTGCACTAGAGTCAATAATCTAGTTCACATCACTATGTGATTTACATTGTAATGAATCGAACACCCATGCAGTTCTGGTGTTGTTCATGTTTAGCCCTTGGAAGAGGTTTAGTCATCGGATCTGCAACATTTAGATCCGTGTGTACTTTGCAAATATTTATGTCGTCCTCCTTGATGTAATCGCGGATGGAATTGAAACGTCGCTTTATGTGTCTGGTCCTCTTGTGAAATCTTGGTTCCTTGGCTAGAGCAATGGCACCAGTATTATCACAAAACAGAGTCATTGGATTAAGCGCACTAGGCACTACTCCAAGATCTGTCATGAACTCCTTCATCCAGACACCTTCCTTCGCCGCCTCCGAGGCAGCGATGTACTCCGCTTCGCATGTAGAATCAGCTACCACGCTTTGCTTGGAACTGCACCAGCTAACCGCACCCCCATTAAGAATAAATACGTATCCGGTTTGCGACTTAGAGTCATCCGGATCAGTGTCAAAGCTTGCATCGACGTAACCCTTTACGACGAGCTCTTGATCACCTCCATAAACGAGAAACATATCCTTAGTCCTTTTCAGGTACTTCAGGATATTCTTGACCGCCGTCCAGTGTTCCATTCCTGGATCACTTTGAAACCTTCCGACCATACTTATGGCAAGGCTGACATCGGGTCTTGTGCACAGCATTGCATACATGATAGAGCCTATGGCCGAAGCATAGGGGATGACACTCATCTTTTCTCTATCTTCTGCAGTCACTGGGCATTGAGTCTTACTCAACTTCACACCTTGCAAAACAGGCAAGAACCCCTTCTTGGACTGATCCATTTTGAACTTCTTCAAAATCTTATCAAGGTATGTGCTTTGTGAAAGTCCTATTAAGCGTCTTGATCTATCTCTATAGATCTTGATGCCTAATATGAAAGCAACTTTTCCTAGGTACTTCATTGAAAAACTCTTGTTCAAATATTCCTTCACGCTTTCCAACATTTCTATATTGTTTCCAATCAGCAATATGTCATCCACATATAATATTAGAAACGCTATAGAGCTCCCACTCACTTTCTTGTAAATACAAGCTTCTCCGTAAACTTGTATAAACTCGAACGCTTTGATCACTTCATCAAAGCGAAGATTCCAACTCCGAGATGCTTGCACCAGTCCATAAATGGATCGCTGGAGTTTGCAAACTTTGTCAGCATTCTCTGGATCGACAAAACCTTCTGGTTGCATCATATACAACTCTTCCTTAAGGAAACCATTAAGGAATGCTGTTTTGACATCCATCTGCCAAATTTCATAATCGAAAAAGGCAGCTATTGCTAACATGATTCTGACGGACTTAAGCATCGCTACGGGTGAGAAGGTCTCATCGTAGTCAACTCCTTGAACTTGTGAAAAACCCTTTGCCACAAGTCGAGCTTTATAGACGGTGACATTACCGTCCGCGTCCGTCTTCCTCTTAAAGATCCATTTGTTCTGAATGGCCTTACGCCCTTCAGGTAATACTTCCAAAGTCCATACTTTGTTTTCATACATGGATCCCATCTCGGATTTCATGGCCTCTAACCACTTCTCGGAATCCGGGCCCATCATCGCTTCTCCATAGCTCGTAGGTTCATCGTTGTCTAACAACATGACCTCTAAGACAGGGTTGCCGTACCACTCGGGAGCAGTACGCGTCCTTGTCGACCTACGAGGTTCGATAGCAACTTGATCCAAAGCTTCATGATCATCATCATTAACTTCCTCTTCAGCTAATGCAGGCTCCACAGAAACAACTTTCTGCACTGCGCTACTCTTAGGTTGAAGTAAAGGTTCAACAACCTCATCAAGTTCTATCTTCCTCCCACTCAATTCTTTCGAGAGAAACTCTTTCTCAAGAAATGTTCCGTTTTTAGCGACAAACACTTTGCCCTCGGATCTGAGGTAGAAGGTATACCCAATTGTCTCTTTTGGGTATCCTATGAAGACGCATTTCTCCGCTTTGGGTTCCAGCTTTTCAGGCTGAAGCTTTTTGACATAAGCATCACATCCCCAAACTTTAAGAAACGACAGTTTTGGCTTCTTGCCAAACCAAAGTTCATATGGCGTCGTCTCAACGGATTTCGATGGTGCCCTATTTAAAGTGAATGCAGCTGTCTCTAATGCATAACCCCAAAACGATAGTGGCAAATCGGCAAGAGACATCATAGATCGCACCATATCCAATAAGGTTCGATTACGACGTTCGGACACACCATTACGCTGTGGTGTTCCAGGCGGTGTCAATTGTGAAACAATTCCACATTGTCTTAAGTGACTGCCAAACTCATAACTCAGATATTCTCCTCCTCGATCAGATCGTAGGAATTTAATCTTCTTGTTACGATGATTCTCAACTTCACTCTGAAATTGTTTTAACTTTTCAAATGTTTCAGACTTATGTTTCATTAAGTAAATATACCCATATCTACTTAAGTCATCAGTGAAGGTGAGAAAGTAACGATAACCACCGCGCGCCTCAATACTCATCGGACCACACACATCAGTATGTATGATTTCCAATAAGTCACTTGCCCGTTCCATTGTTCCAGAGAACGGCGTTTTAGTCATCTTGCCCATGAGGCATGGCTCACATGTGTCAAGTGATTCAAAATCAAGTGACTCCAAAAGTCCATCAGCATGGAGCTTCTTCATGCGTTTTACGCCAATATGACCTAAACGGCAGTGCCACAAGAAAGTGGTATTATCATTATCAATTCTACATCTTTTGGCATCAATGTTATGAACATGTGTATCATTACTATCGAGATTCAATAAGAATAAACCCCTCACATTGGGTGCATGACCATAAAAGATATTACTCATATAAATAGCACAACCATTATTCTCAGATTTAAATGAGTAACCGTCTCGCAATAAACAAGATCCAGATATAATGTTCATGCTTAACGCAGGCACCAAATAACACTTATTTAGGTTCATCACTAATCCCGACGGTAATCGAAGAGCGAGCGTGCCGACGGCGATCACATCAACCTTGGAACCATTTCCCACGCGCATCGTCACTTCGTCCTTTGCCAGCCTCCGTCTATTCCGCAGTTCCTGTTTAGAGTTGCAAATATGAGCAACCGCACCGGTATCAAATACCCAGGCACTACAACGAGGGTTGGTAAGGTACACATCAATAACATGTATATCATATATACCTTGTTTGTTGTTGGCCGCCTTCTTGTCAGCCAAATACTTGGGGCAGTTCCGCTTCCAGTGTCCAGTTCCCTTGCAATGAAAACACACAGTTTCTGGTTTGGGTCCAGCCTTGGGTTTCTTCACGAGAGGAGCAACTGTTTTGCCACTCTTCTTGGAGTTACCCTTCTTACCCTTGCCATTTTTCTTGAAACTAGTGGTTTTATTGACCATCAACACTTGATGCTCCTTCTAAATTTCAGACTCAGCGGCTTTCAGCATCGCAAACAGCTCGGCGACTGACTTGTTCATCCCGTGCATGTTATAGTTCAACACGAAGCTCTTGTAGCTAGGTGGCAATGATTGAAGAACTCTGTCAGTGATAGCCTCTGGCGGAAGGGGCATCCCCAATTCAGCCAGACGGGTGGAGTACCCAGACATTCTGAGCACGTGATCACTGATAGACCCGTTCTCCTCCATCTTGCAAGCATAGAACTTATCGGAGATCTCATATCTCTCGATCCGGGCATTCTTCTGAAAGATAAACTTCAACTCCTGGAACATCTCATATGCTCCATGACGTTCAAAACGTCTTTGAAGTCCCGGTTCTAAGCCATACAACATTGCACATTGAACTATTGAGTAATCATCAGAACGAGCCTGCCAGGCGTTCACAACGTCTAGAGACTCAACTGGAGCGGGTGGATCACCAAGCGGTGCATCAAGGACATAAGCTTTCTGGGAAGCCGTAAGGATAATCCTTAGATTACGGGCCCAGTCCACAAAGTTACTTCCATCATCTTTCAACTTAGCTTTCTCTAGGAACGCATTAAAATTCAGGGGTGCTACTGCGCGAGCCATGATCTACAACATAAATATAGCAAAGACAACTTAGACTATTGTTCTAGATAATGAGTTTAGTTAATCATATTACTTAAAAACTCCCACTCAAATTGACATCCCTCCGGTCATTCGAGTGTAACATGATCCAAAATCCACCAACTCAAGTCCGATCATCACGTGAGTTGAGGTGGTTTCAATGGTGAACATCTTCATGTTGATCATATCTACTATATGACTCATGTTCGACCTTTCGGTCTCTTGTGTTCCGAGGCCATGTCTGTACATGCTAGGCTCGTCAAGTTTAACCCGAGTGTTCCGCGTGTGCAACATGGCTTGCACCCGTTGTATGTGAACGTGGAGTCTATCACACCCGATCATCACGGCGTGTCTCGAAACGACGAACTTTCGCAACGGTGCACACTCGGGGAGAACACAATTTATCTTGAAATTTAAGTGAGGGATCACCTTATAATGCTACCGTCGTCCTAAGCAAAATAAGATGCATAAAAGGATTAACATCACATGCAAATCATAAGTGACATGATATGGCCATGAACTTGTGCTTTTGATCTCCATCTCCAAAGCACCGGCATGATCTCCATCGTCACCGGCATGACACCATGATCTCCATCATCTTGATCTCTATCAACGTGTCGCCATGAGGTTGTCGCGCCGATTGTTGCTTCCACGACTATTGCTAACGTTTAGCGATAAAGTAAAGCATTACATAGCGCTTAATGATTGACACGCAGGTCATACAATAATTAAAGACAACTCTATGGCTCCTGCCAGTTGCCGTACTCATCGACATGCAAGTCGTGATATTCTATACAAAACATGATCATCTCATACATCACATATATCTCATCATGTAATTGGCCATATCACATCACAACATACCCTGCAAAAACAAGTTAGACGTCCTCTAATTGTTGTTGCAAATTTTACGTGGCTGCTACGGGTTTGCAAGAACCGTTCTTACCTACGCAAAACCACAACGTGGTGTAGTGATTGGTTTTTGATCTTCTAAAAGAACCCTCTTCATTGAAATCGATTCAACTAAAGTGAGAGAGACAGACACCCGCTAGCCATCTTTATGCAACGAAGTTACATGTTAGTTGAAGGAACCTGTCTCGCGTAAGTGTACGCGTAATGTCGGTCCGGGCCGCTTCATCTCACAGTACCGCCGAATCAAATATCAACTAGTAACGGCAAGCAATATGTATACACCCACGCCCACAACTCGTTTGTGTTCTACTCGAGATCTCATCTACGCATAGACCTAGCTCAGATGCCACTGTTGGGGAACGTTGCATGGGAAACAAAAATTTTCCTATGCACACATAAGATCTATCCATGGAGATGAGCATCTACGAGAGGGAGAGTGAATCTACATACCCTTGTAGATCGCTAAGCGGAAGCGTTTAAGAAACGCGGTTGATGTAGTCGAACGTCTCCGCGATCCAAATCGCAAGTCGTCCCTCGATCCGATCACGAACTAGCGCCGAACGGATGGCACCTCCGCGTTCAACACACGTACGGCTTGATGACGCCTTCACCTCCTCGATCCAGCGAGCGATGGTGAAGTAGTGGTTGAGTTCCAGCAGCACGACGGCGTGGTGATGGTGGTGAGGAACAATCTCTGCAGGGCTTCGCCAAGCGCTACGGAGATTATGACGGAGGAACTAGAGGGTTAGGGTTGCCGCACACGGCTTGGGGAAATCTTGATGTGTCCCGTGTGCTAGCCCTGCCCCTCTATTTATATGTTGAGCCTTGGGGTCTAAACTTGGAGTAAAAGCCTCCTCCAGGTCGGTTTTGCCCGCACAAGGTCGGTTTGGCCCACAGGGAAAGAGTCCAACTCGGATCCCTGCCGAACCGTGCACAGCCGCACACAAGCGGTAGTACCGCTTCACACAAGCGGTAGTACCGCTTGGGTGGTAGTACCGCTTCACACAAGCGGTAGTACCGCTCAGGCGGTAGTACCGCTTCACACAAGCGGTAGTACCGCTTACGCGGCGGCAAAACTACTTTTGCACTTTCCAATACCTCGTGGGCTTTATCCCTTTGGCCCATATAAAGTGTTGCTGCACCCGAACACTTCGGTAAACATCCGGAACTCCTTCCGGTGAACTCCGGAACTCTTCCGGAGATCAAAACACTATTATCACATATATCAATCTTTACCTCCAGACTATTCCGGAGATCCTCGTCATGTCCGGGATCTTATCCGGGACTCCGAACAACTTTCGGTCACCAACATAATAACTCAATTATACTAATCGTCACCAAACGTTAAGTGTGTAGACCCTGCGGGTTCGAGAACTATGTAGACATGACCGAGACACCTCTACGGCCAATAACCAATAGCGGGACCTGGATGCCCATATTGGCTCCTACATATTCTACGAAGATCTTTTATCGGTCGAACCTCTATGTCAAGGATTCAGTTAATCCCGTATGCTGTTCCCTTTGTTCTTCGGTATGTTACTTGCCCGAGATTCGATCGTCGGTATCACTATACCTAGTTCAATCTCGTTACCGGCAAGTCTCTTTACTCGTTCCGTAATACAAGATCTCGTGGCTAACACTTTAGTCACATTGCTTGCAAGGCTCATTGTGATGTTGTATTACCGAGTGGGCCCTGAGATACCTCTCCGTCCTACGGAGTAACAAATCCCAGTCTTGATCCATGCCAACCCAACAGACACCCTCGGAGATACCTGTAGAGCACCTTTATAGTCACCCAGTTACGTTGCGACGTTTGATACACACAAGGTATTCCTCCAGTGTCAGTGAGTTGCATGATCTCATGGTCAAAGGAACAGATACTTGACATGCAGAAAACAATAGCAATAAACTGACACGATCAAATGCTACGTTTACAGTTTGGGTCTTGTCCATCACATCATTCTCCTAATGATGTGATCCCGTTATCAAATGACATCTCATGTCAATGGCTAGGAAACCTTAACCATCTTTGATCAACGAGCTAGTCAACTAGAGGCATACTAGGGACACAGTGTTGTCTATGTACCCACACATGTATTTGAGTTTCCAATCAATACAATTATAGCATGGATAATAAACGATTATCATGAACAAGGAAATATAATAATAACCAATTTATTATTGCCTCTAGGGCATATTTCCAACAGATCTACGAGGGTGACCAAGCGTACGATAACGAGGAGACTCAAAGCTAAGGCATTCCCGGCCAAAACAACCAAGGCCAAGACACCCACGGCCGCGGCCAAGACAGCCACACCCACCATGCCCTATACACCCAAGGCCAAGATACTCAAGACCTTGAGCCATTGGTGTACGATTATTTGCAAGTGCCCAAAGTTTAAAGAGCAATATGCGGCACAAAAGAAAGGTGGGGGGCTCTCGATGGTCGTTGGGCCAAGTGAAGGTGAGAAGAGGCCAAGAGGGAATACCAATTCCAAGTTAGATGACAAGCAATATGCTTCGACAATCGCCTTGCAAGAAACTTTGAAGGGGTACATAACCTAACGAAAAGTGAGGGAGGTGAGGAAGCGCCAAGAGAAAGAGGACCAAATGTAGGCCTACTTGGAGATACAACAGAAGAAGCTCGAGATCAAACAGACCAATGCCCGAACGACAACTAACGAGGTGAAGCTCACGCTAATCTCAAAGGAAATGGAGATCATGACGGTCGACTTGTGGAAGGTGTTCCCAAGAAAAATGATATTGTTCGAGAAGCAGCAAAAGGAGATAATCAAGCTAGACCCATGAACTATGGACAAGACACGATTATTTTTTATGTCGGCGTGTGTGCCAGCATGAACTACGGTCGAGATGCATGAACTATGGCTGAAAGGCAACTTTTTTGTGTGCTGGCATGTATGCTGGCCTGAACTATGGCCGAGAGGTCTTTATTTTGTGTGATGGCATGATGTCGGCTTGAAATCTAGTTTCATTTTGCGCAAATATGTATGTTGGGAAAAGTCCGGTCAGGCGTACCAAATAGGTTGGCCGATTGGACGCACTAGCAATATTTGCACGGACGAGGGGACGTACCTACTTACCTAGCTCAGCCCTCCCCCGACCTCCCCCGTGCGGCGGCGCCGCCCCGCACCGGGGAGCCCCCGCCCTCCTCCTACAGCTGCCCCCCACCTCCTCTCCCCTCCGCCGCCGTCGCCCGGGGCGTCACAGGGCAAAGCCCTTATGGCGTGGCGGCGGCGGCGGTTTTCTCCTCGGATCTCGATCTGGTTGGGAGGCGGCGCTCCTTTCCGGCCAGATCAGCGGCGGTGGCGCAGATCGGCGGTGACATGGCTGTGGTGCGGCGGCGGCGTTGGAGGACGGCACCAGCAGCGGCGGACCTGGCCTTGACTCAGTCGGGCTGATTCGGTGTGCTACCGATCTCAATCGCCGTCAGCGGTGCACTGCTCATGGACTTGATCTGCAACACGAGGATGTCTGGGGCGCCGGCCCTAGGCTTGGTGGTGGTGGCCTTCTTCTTCCTCGGAGGTGGTCGGCCGGCTGGCTGTGCATGGAGTGGGGACGGGCGCCTGCCGGTGAAAGCCGTGATCCGACTTCGGTCGTGGCGGGTGACGACGGCGCCTACGCGTCGTTACCTTCTTGAAGGCATCACCTTTGCAGTCTCCGTCTTCCCACTCGCGGTCCAGTCAGTGTCGGGCTGCTTTGGCACCGTGGTGGTGCCGTGGCCGGTCAGGCGGCGGCGGCTGGATCCTTTGATCTAGTCTCCGGCAGAGAAGGCGGCGACCCGTGCACAAGAAGCTGGATGGAGTTCTCCGAACAGATCTGGGTGAAAACCTGCTCTTGGCTAGATGCCAAGGCCGGCGATGGCGACGCTCTACGGCGTCGTTCCCTTCTTGAAGGCATCGCCGAGGAGAAGTTCTAGACTACTATCTTCTACCTCCGGGGGAAACCCTAGATCGATAGATCAGAAGACGGCGGCGCGCTTGTGTCGTCTCTCCCTTGGGGGCGTCATTCTTGGAGGTGTACGCGGGTTCGGGGGACCAGTGGATGTTTTCTTCGGTGGAGCGGTGCTTCATCCTGCACATTGAAGGCGACGGATCTCGATGGCGTGGCGCCCTGGTGATTAGGCGTCTGATGTGCGAAGATGGACTCGCGCAGGAGGGCGACGCTGTCTGGCGTCGTGATGGCGTCGACGGCAGCTAGACCGGGCAAGGTGGATGCGTCAGTATAGTTCTGAAGATGGATTGGTGGCAGTTGGCGGCGGCAACCTCTGAGTGTGCGCCGGACCGGTGGGTGCCCCATACCCGACAGGTGGCTTGGTTGGGGCCTCAGGTCTTAGATGTTAGGTTTGGCTGCGAGGTCTGTTTGGTATTAGGCCCAGACTATCAGCATCCCTTCATCAACTGTATAGAAGTAGCGACATATGTTGCCTAGACGGTGGCTTCAGTCTTACTGATGTATTACTTTGTAAGGTCTTTTGTGAATAATTAATAAAATGGCTGCATGCATCGCTCAGATGCAGAGGCCGGGGGTCTTCCTCCTTTTCTAAAAAAAAAAAAAAAATTGCACGGACGAGGGCGGGCACAACCCCTATAGCCGACTCAAACGGACAACATGTGGATAAATTTTGCGTCTATTTGCGTTGGCGTTAACGTGTTGGCCTAACATATATACTAGTAACATGTCGAAGTAATTTTCCAGTGTCACCAGCCTAAGTAATCGATCCGAGGGAGTGGGAGAGTGGGGGAGGAGAAAATGTTAGATTCTGCATAATATGAGTACTTGCATAAAAAATGCATCACACGCTGCATGATTGAAGATGGGTCGACACGGTAACATATGATCATTTTTGCATATACAATGGTACTTGAATATTTGAAAAAAGAGTGAATCGAAGATCACACATAAATTAGGGTCTCAAGCCGTGCCTTGATCTCATCGATAACTGACGGGAAGCGCTGCATGAGCCACAGGTACCCCTCGGTTACCACGATTCTTTTGAAGTTCTTCCCCGTCATGAAGAAGTCAAGGCACTTATCCTTGAGCTCCGGGCAGTTGTACATTTCAGCATAACCTAAGGTTGTCGCGACTGTTTGCACCGATACCATGTCCCATAGCTCCTGAGCACACAAGATCTTTAATCTGCCCAGGTCGTACATGTCTGCCGCTGCAAGTACATGCTGTAACTGTTGGGGTGTTGGCGAAAAGCTCTCCGGATCTAAGTCTACGGACAGTCTGTCCGTGTACATGAACCAAAGGATAGCTTTAAAAGTTCCTGGCTCGATGTCATGCAATGTGATGCACCGCATGTTAGCCTCTGCTAAGGAACCGAAGAGCTCGGCTTTGAACACTGAGGATCGGGCAGCTAGCTAGCACGGCTAGGTGGGCGCGGAACGTCTCGCCGCCGACCACGAAGGAGACGTCTGAACCGTCGGGGCATTCCAACCACTACCAGACTAACGCACGTTGCCGACGGCCTAGGCCCAAAAACCGTCGGGATAGACCTATGCCGACGGTGCCCAAAAACAGTCGAACCTGTTGGTTTTTTTTAACATAGTTAAACCGTAGGCATAGACTTTTATGCCTACGATTAAACCGTGCGTATTGATTTTTTTACTCTCGCGTCCACAAGCATAGTTTTACGCCCAACAAGCCAGTAGATTCCCTCCGGCTTGATTCGACCCGCACGTTCCCCCCCCCCCCCCCTCCATGTGACGGCGGCAGTGCCGTCCGTGGAGGGGGGCACACCCCAGAGCCCCAAGAAGGGCGTCTACGCACGCCATGACACTTTCACACATGTAGGAGGACCCGGTGCGGTGTTTTGGTGGCATTGCTACTTCCGGAAGCCCTACCGACCGGACTAACCTAGCCCAGTTGACCAGTAGATCTAGGCCGTTGACTTTCGCCGGACATCCTTTGACCAGTGGACTCTTCCACCTAGTTGCGATAGGTCAGCCCATAGGAACATCCCCGGACATGGTCTAGACCCAACCAACCACTAGATTCCCTCCGGCTTGACCCGACCCGCACGTTCCCCCCCCCCCTCCATGTGACGGCGTGTCAGGTGCTTGCACCTGCACCACACTTCCAGACGCGTAAGAGGGCCCAGCGCAGGACCTGGCGGCATTGCCACCCCCCACGTCCCCCGTTCGGTCTAACCCTGGCACTGTTGACCGGACGGATCTACCCCTTTGACTTTCGCCGGACGGGGTTTGACCGATGGACATTTTCACCTGGTTGTGATAGGCCAGCCCATAGGTACACTACCGATCAAGGTCCGAGCCTAATCCACCACAAGATTCCCTCCGTGTCTACCCGACGTGGCCGTTTCCACCCTCCGTGTGACGGTGGCAGCGACGTCCCTGAGGGGGGTCACACTACGGAGCCGCGTGCCAGGTGTTTGCACCCGCCACCACATTTCCAGACGCGTAAGAGGGCCCAGCGCAAGACCTGGCGGCATAGCTACCCCCCAAGTCCCCCGTCCCGTCTTACCCTGGCTCAGTTGACCGGACGGATCTACCCCTTTGACTTTCGCCGGACGGGGTTTGATCGATGGACATTTTCACCTGCTTGTGATAGGCCAGCCCATAGGTACACTTCGGATCAAGGTCCGGGCCCAACCCACCGCAAGATTCCCTCTGTGTCTAACCGACGTGGCCGTTTCCACCCTCCGTGTGACGGTGGCAGCGACGTCCGTGAGGGGGGTCTTGCTACGGAGCCGCGTGCCGGGTGCTTACACCTGCCACCACACTTCCAGACATGTAAGAGGGCCCAGCACAAGACCTGGCGGCATTGCCACCCCCTAAGTACCCCGTCCCGTCTAACCCTGGCACTGTTCACTGGACGGATCTACCCCTTTGACTTTCATCGGACGAGGTATGACCGATGGACATTTTCACCTGGTTGTGATATGCCAGCCCATACCAACATCTTAGAAAAGGTCCGGGCCCAACCCACCGCAAGATTCCCTCCGTGTCGACCCGACGCGACCGTTTCCCCCCTCCAGGTGCCGACGGAAGCGCCGTCTGTGAAGGGGGTCACACTCCGGAGACGCGTGCCGGGTGTTTGCACTACAGAGCCGCGTGCCGGGTGCTTGCACCTGTCACCACACTTCCAGACGCGAAAGAGGGCCCAGCACAAGACCTAGCGGCATTGTCACCCCCCACGTCCCCCGTCCGGTCTAACCCTGACACTGTTGACCGGACGGATCTACCCCTTTGACTTTCGACGGACGGGGTTTGACCGAGGGACATTTCCACCTGGTTGTGATAGGCTAGCCCATCGGTACAATTCAGATCAAGGTCCGGGCCCAACCCACCGCAAGATACCCTCCGTGTCTACCCGACGTGGCCGTTTCCACCCTCCGTGTGATGGCGGGAGCGACGTCCGTGAGGGGGGTCACGCTACGGAGCCGCGTGCCGGGTGGTTGCACCCGCCACCACATTTTGGGATGTGTAAGAGGGCCCAGCGCAAGACCTCGCGGCATAGCTACCCCCCAAAGTCCACCGTCCCGTCAAACCTTGGCACAGTTGACCGGACGGATCTACCCCTTTGACTTTCACCGGACGGGGTTTGACCGAGGGACATTTCCACCTGGCTGTGATAGGCCAGCCCATAGGTACACTTCGGATCAAGGTCCGGGCCCAACCCACCGCAAGATTCCCTCTGTGTCTACCTGACGTGGCCGTTTCCACCCTCCGTGTGACGGCGGCAGCGACGTCCGTGAGGGGGGTCATGCTACGGAGCCGCGTGCCGGGTGGTTGCACCCGCCACCACATTTCGGGACGTGTAAGAGGGCCCAGCGGAAGACCTCGCGGCATAGCTACCCCCCAAAAGTCCCCCGTCCCGTCAAACCCTGGCACAGTTTACCGGCGGATCTACCCCTTTGACTTTCACCGGACAGGGTTTGACCGAGGGACATTTCCACCTGGCTGTGATAGGCCAGCCAATAGGTACACTTCGGATCAAGGTCCGGGCGCAACCAACCGCAAGATTCCCTCCGTGTCTACCCGACGTGGCCGTTTCCACCCTCCGTGTGACGGCGGCAGCGACGTCCGTGAGGGGAGTGATACATCTCCAATGTATCTATAATTTTTGATTGATCCATGCTATTATATTATCTGTTTTGGATGTTTTATATGCATTAATATGCTATTTTATATTATTTTTGGGACTAACCTATTAATCTAGAGCCTAGTGCCAGTTTCTGTTTTTTCCTTGTTTTTGAGTATTGCAGATAAGGAATATTAAACGGAGTCCAAACGGAATAAAATCTTCGGAATGATTTTTCTTGGACCAGAAGAAACCCAGCAGACTTGGAGACGAAGGCAGGAGACCTGCCGAGGAGTCACAAGCCACCAGGGCGCGCCCTAGGGGGGGCGCCCCCCTGGCTTGTGGCCCCACGGCAGCCCTCCTAACCCTACTATTCGGCCTATAAATTCCCAAATATTCCCTAGATACCAAAAAGAGCCACGAAAATACTTTTCTGCCGCCGGAAGCCTCTGTTCCCGTGAGATCCAATCTTGGAGCCTTTTCCGGTAATCTACCGGAGGGGGATTCAATCACGGAGGGCATCTACATCAACTCCATTGCCCCTCCGATGATGCGTGAGTAGTTTACCACAGACCTTCGGGTCCATAGCTAGTAGCTAGATGGCTTCTTCTCTCTCTTTGTTCTTCAATACAATGTTCTTCATGATCTTCATGGAGATCTATCCGATGTAATACTCTTTTGCGGTGTGTTTGTCGAGATCCGATGAATTGTGGGTTTATGATCAGCTTATCTATGAATATTATTTGAATCTTCTCTGAATTCTTATATGCATGATTTCATATCTTTGCAAGTCTCTTCGAGTTATTGGTTTGGTTTGGCCAACTAGATTGGTAATTCTTGCAATGGGAGAAGTGCTTAGTTTTGGGTTCAATCTTGCGGTGTCCTCACCCAGTGACAAAGTAGGGGTAGCGAGGCACGTATTTGTATTGTTGCCATCGAGGATAAAAAGATGGGGTTTTCATCATATTGCTTGAGTTTATCCCTCTACATCATGTCATCTTACTTAATGCGTTACTCTGTTCTTCATGAACTTAATACTCTAGATGCAGGCAGGAGTCGGTCGATGTGTGGAGTAATAGTAGTAGATGCAGAATCGTTTCGGTCTACTTGACACGGACGTGATGCCTATATGCATAATCATTGCCTTGGATATCTTCATAATTATTCGCTTTTCTATCAATTGCTCGACAGTAATTTGTTCACCCACCGTATTATTTTCCTTCATGAGAGAAGCCTCTAGTGAAACCTATGGCCCCCGGGTCTATTTTCCATATTATATTTTCAGATCTATAAACCAAAAATACAAAATACCTCGCTGCATTATTTTTACTTTTGTTTTACTTTACGTTCTAGCAATCTTTTATCTCTCTCTCTATCAGATCTCATTCTTGCAAATAACCGTGAAGGGATTGACAACCCCTTTTAGCGTTGGGTGCAAGAGTTTGATTGTTTGTGTAGGTGCGAAGATTGGGGACTTGCTTGTATCTCCTACTGGATTGATACCTTGGTTCTCAACAACTGAGGGAAATACTTATCTACTTTGCTGCATCACCCTTTCCTCTTCAAGGGAAAACCAACGCAAGCTCAACAAGTAGCAAGAAGGATTTCTGGCGCTGTTGCCGGGGAGATCTACATCAAGCCTACCAAGTACCCATCACAAACTCATCTCTTGCATTTACATTAGTTGCCATTTGCCTCTCGTTTTCCTCTCCCCCACTTCTAAAACGATTTTCAGAAAATACCAAAAAGATTTGCCTTTTTATTCCCCCTTCCTCCGTTCGTCTTTTCGTTTGTTTTTCGTTTGCTCGTTTCCATGGCTCAACCCAAAAGTTTTGATCCTTATCTTAGGAAGTTGGAAGATATTGAGAATAATGCTAAGGGCTTCATGTCGCTCCAACTTGACCATAATAGTTTCTTTAGGAACGAACTTAAAGAACAAAGGTTTATGCTAGAATACATGAATAAAGAACTTGATGATATGACTAAGGAATTTTGTGGTTTGAAATCTCAGTTTGCTCACCTTGAAAACTTAATGGTCAAATTTCTGATAAACAAGCTACCTTAGTCAATAAAATGGTCGCGAAGCCAGAATCTTTAAATAATGATGAAGATCTTAAAGTGATTGATGTGACTCCTATTGAATCGTTGTTTTCTAATATAAATTTTGATAAAGATGGGACTGGAGATAAGTCAACTTTAGTTAAAAGGCGTCCCAATGATTCGGAGTTTATAGATCTTAATGCTAAGATTGATAAAAGTGGGATCGAAGAGGTCAAAATTTTAAATAGCAATGAACCCACTCTTTTGGATTTCAAGGAATTTAATTATGATTTTTGTTCTTTGATTGATTGTGTTTCCTTGTTGCAATCCATGTTGAATTCTCCGCATGCTTATAATCAAAATAAAGCTTTTACTAAACATATCGTGGATGCTATGATGAAATCTTTTGAAGAAAAACTTGAGTTGGAAGTTTCTATACCTAGAAAGCTTTATGATGAGTGGGAACCTACTATTAAGATTAAAATTAAAGATTATGAGTGCCATGCTTTGTGTGATTTGGGAGCTAGCGTTTCCACGATTCCGAAAACTTTATGTGATGTGCTAGGTTTCCATGATCTTGATGATTGCTCTTTAAATTTGCATCTAGCGGATTCCACCATTAAGAAACCTATGGGAAGGATTAATGATGTTCTTATTGTTGCAAATAGGAATTATGTGCCCGTAGATTTCATTGTTCTTGATATAGATTGCAATCCTACATGTCCTATTATTCTTGGTAGACCTTTCCTTAGAACGATTGGTGCAATTATTGATATGAAGGAAGGAAATATTAGATTCCAATTTCCATTAAGGAAGGGCATGGAACACTTTCCTAGAAAGAAAATAAAGTTACCTTATGAATCTATTATGAGAGCTACTTATGGATTGCATACCAAAGATGACAATACCTAGATCTATTGCGTTATGCCTAGCTAGGGGCGTTAAACAATAGCACTTGTTGTGAGGCAACCCAATTTTATTTTTATGCTTTTGTTTTTGCTTCTGTTTTTGAGTGTTTTTCACATTATTACCTCTGTAGTAATTGTGTTTTCTTGTTTAAATTAGTGTTTGAGCCAAGTAAGACCTTTGGGATGGTCTACGGTGTTTGTGATTTGATTTTGCTGAAAAACAGAAACTTTTGCTCTCAGTCCAGGAATTTTATAAATTCACTGGAACGTGCTTTTGATCTGAATTTTTTACACAAGATTGATATAAAAATTTCCCTGATTGTCCTAATTTTTCAGAATTTTTTGAGTTACATAAGTATTCGAAGTCTATAGATTGCTACAGACTGTTCTGTTTTAGACGGATTCTATTTTCTTTGTGTTATTTGCTTATTTTGATGTATCTATGGGTTGTATCGGGGGGTATGAACCATGGAGAAGTTGGAATACAGTAGATATTACACCAATATAAATAAAGAATGAGTTCAGAACAGTACCTAAAGTGGTGATTTATTTTTCTTATACTAACGGATCTCATGAGTTTTCTGTTGAGTTTTGTGTTGTGAAGTTTTCAAGTTTTGGGTAAAGATTTGATGGACTATGGAATAAGGAGTGGCAAGAGCCTAAGCTTGGGGATGCCCAAGGCACCCCAAGCCATATTCAAGGATACCAAAAAGCCTAAGCTTGGGGATGCCCCGGAAGGCATCCCCTCTTTCGTCTTCAATCCATCGGTAAATTTACTTGAGGCTATATTTTTATTCACCACATGATATGTGTTTTGCTTGGAGCGTCTTGTATGATATGAGTCTTTGCTTTTTAGTTTGCCACAATCATCCTTTCTGCACACATCTTTTGAGGGGGACACGCATTAATCGTGAATTTATTAGAATACTCTATGTGCTTCACTTATATCTTTTGAGCTAGGCAATGTTGCTCTAGTGCTTCACTGATATCTTTTTAGAGCACGGTGGTGTTTTATGTTATAGAAATAATTGAACTCTCGTACCTCACTTATATTATTTTGAGATTCTTTAAACAGCATGGTAATTGGTTTAGGTTATGAATTTAGTCCTAATATAATGGGCATCCAAGAGGGATATAATAAAAACTTTCATATTAAGTGCATTGAATACTATGAGAAGTTTGATTCCTTGCATATAGTTTTGAGATATAAAGATGGTAGTATGAGAGTCATGCTAGTGAGTAATTGTGAATTGGAAGAAATACTTATGTTGAAGTTTGTGATTCCCGTAGCATGCACGTATGGTGAACCGTTATGTAACGAAGTCGGAGCATGATTTGTTTAATGATTGTCAACCTTTGTGTGAGAGTCGGGAGCGCGCGATGGTTAACTCCTACCAACCTCTCCCCTAGGAGCATGCGTCTAATACTTTGCTTCGATAACTAATAGACTTTTGCAATAAGTATGTGAGTTCTTTATGACTAATGTTGAGTCTATGGATTATACGCACTCTCACCCTTCCACCTTTGCTAGCCTCTCTAGTACCGCGCAACTTTCGCCGGTGCATTAAACCCACCTTCCTCAAAACAGCCACCATATACTTTCCTCAAAACAGCCACCATACCTACCTATTATGCCATTTCCATAGCCATTCCGAGATATATTGCCATGCAACTTCCACCGTTCCGTTTTTCATGACACGCACCATCACTTTCATATTGCATATAGAGTCATATTTTGTTCTAGGTATCGAGTTGTAATTTTTGAGGTGTAAGTAAATAAAAGTGTGATGATTATCATTATTAGAGCATTTTTCCCGTGAGAGAAAAGGATGATGGAAACTATGAATCCCTCACAAGTTGGGATGAGTCTCCGGACTTTACAAATAATAAAAGAGGCATGTCATGCTCATATGTACTACTGCCCTTTTTGATACAGATCATGTGAGGTGTGTTGGGAGTGATGAAATGTTTGTTCTACACATGTGTTTATCATTTCTGCTATGGACCCTCTTTGTATAACCTTTAACTAAGTGATAGCATTATTTGTTTTCTGAATGCAATTTTATCATGACCCAGCCGTGTATATAACTGTTATTAGAGCGAACAACATTTGTTTCTTTCAAAGGTTTGTGTTACTGTTTTTTTGTGAGAACAGGTTTATGTTACTGTTGTGCATGCCTATTAGTAGTAATGTAAGGTAGTGACAAGTTCAATTATATTTTGTAGTGCAGGTCGACAACAAGCTTATGCATTCGTTAGAATATTAGAAAGTGTGCCAAAACTGTGTTCCTTTTTTCAATGTTTCCTAGCAACTCTTTTCTTTTCCTGTTTCCGGCATCCCCCGTAATGTGTGCTTTAGAAGGATACCATTCTTCTACCATTATCTCCTGCCCTCCATCTTTAACTCCTGTTTCTTCCTTTCTCTTTGTTTTCATTGGTTATCGAAGGTGAGAATTCGTAATAGCTCAGAACATGTAGTTCCAGGCAATTACCAGCCACCCATGCGGACATGCCCAATGAATTTTGGAACTAACAAAATTTAGGAGTCATCAGAAGGTTGCGATTTCATTCAGTTCCATCATGGTGAGATTGAAGGAGATTTTAGCGAGTGTTATTTATTTTTTGTATCACACGAATTTGTGAGTTAATGAAATATATATTGCAACACTGGTTCTATAATCCTTTTTTACGATGCTCTTTCATTTCTTGGAAGTTTTTTTTATTATGTGTACATATTTCATTATGATGCCAAATAATCCAGGTTTAATCTATATTGTGTATTCTGCCGGAGGTCCAAGAAACTGTGACATGTTTGCAGCACATAGACACTTCCACTTTATCATATCTGTTATACCTATTACTGATCCTTCCTTAGAGACTTTGTGCCCCTACTTTGTTGACCAAATCATGCAGTCAATGTAGATCATGACTAATGAATTATGGGCAATTATGAATATCTCTACATTAGATTTTTTAGATCTTCCATAAGACATTAATACCTGATTTATGTAATAAATGAGAACCATAAAATTATGCGTGTCATATCTTATGCAATAACAACATGTTTTTATATACATAGAGAGAATCAGATCATTAATTAATACCTTGACATTTTTGGTGAAAAACCACAAAACTGGCCCTTTGACCAAAGTTCAGCACAAAATGAACCCGTTTTCAAAATATTTCACAAAATGGCCCTTCCTGCATGACGCCCGCACCCGGGGCGCCATGGTAGACATCACGACGCCTTGGTCAAGGGCGCCATGTTGGTCGTCGCGCACTTGCCACGTCGGCAGGGGCCGGGTACATGGCGCCCCATCCCAGGGCGCCATGCTCATGAACATGACGCCACAGCCCAGGGCGCCATACAGCTACAGCATGACGCCCCAGACCAGGGAGCCATCCAGCATGACGCCCCAGACCAGGGCGCCATGCCCCTTGAACCATCAAAACGGGCAGACCCCTCCATTTCCCCCCAAATCCTCTGTTTTTCCCCCTGTCTCCACCCCGGCCGCCCCACTCATGCCCCTCCCTAATGCCCACTAAATTTGGCGGATCGGAGCTCCAAATCACTGATTTATCCTCCCCCTTCGACCCCTCAAGGTATTCCCCCTCATTCCTCCTCTTTTTGTTGGTTGAATTCTCCGCATTGTGTCGATTTGGGGAAACCCTAGGTCATCCAATTTTGCAATTTTCGTTGATGCATTTTGGTGTTTATGATTGTAGATGGCAAGGATCGTGAATGTGCATCATGTGGACTTAGTCTCCTTTGAGAAGGGAGACGCGGAGTATGGTGACCCGAAGAAGAAGCCGGTAGTGATGGTGTTTCCCACAAGTCCTAGCCTTGAGGAGGTTGTGGTTGAGCTTCGAAGAAGGTTGAATTGGATGGAAGAAAGCGATGGAGTAGACTTAATCGGAAGGTATAATGTTGGGTATGGGCAACATATTCGTTGGAAGATAATGCCTCTTGACTCCGAGTTTCATTGGGAAGCATATAAGGAGAGTGTGTTGGCCTCACAAGATAAATCATTTGAGTTATTTGCCACAAAGGTTGTTGGTGCTCGGTTGCACATTGATTTGAATCGGTGTGCATCTTCATGTGATGTTAGAAGCCCGGTTCGAGATTCAACACATGTCAATCCGGATGTGCATGACACAACAATGAGCCAACCTCCAATGACCCAACCTTTGAGCCCCGTCGGGAATGACCAACTTGATCATCAAGACTTGCACATGGATGGTGATGAGTTTGAGGGTGATGAATCGGAGTGTTATCTTCGTGACCATTATGTTGGCGATGTGGAGGCAAATTGCATGGAAGAGGACATGGACCATGACATTCCATACAATAGGTCCTATGCGGGGGACTCGGAGGACGAAGGCCCGGATGAAGAAATAGATGAGGATGGTTTGACGGCTAAAGAAGCCAATGCTTTCAAGAAGGTAATAGGCCGGGATCACAAGACATCATTGTTCCGTGATCTAAGCCTAGCCGATAAGGCGATTGTTGATGGTGGCAGAAGTAAAATTCTTGCACCAAGGTTAACTTCAAAGCGAGATACCGCGGCAAGTGTGTATGGTGTTAGTGAAGGAACAATCTTTGAAAGCTTGGTAGAACTTCAAATATGGGTCAAGGACTACGCGGTTAAGTTTCATCGACCATTCTTTGTGGACAAGTCAAACTCCAAATTGCGTTATGTGGTCAAATGTGAGGAACACAAGAAGCATTGCCCTTGGGTTATCCGTGCAAGATGTGTCAAAGGTGGGCCGCAATGGAAGATTACAAGTTCCGTGTTTCACCACCGATGTAGTGGCAAGGATATTGATGATGATGATAATGTAAAGGATGATCACCGTCAATTGACCTCCAAATTCATTGCATATAGATTTGCACCCTCCATAAAGATACTCCCGACAAGTATCCACCAAAGGTCGACGATTGGATGGAATACCAAGCAAGGAAGGCGGATTCACACAAAATCCAGTCCTTTGATAACATAGAATTGGTTTACCAGGTTGATGAGCACGGTGGAATGTCATGTGACGGTGTGCCATATGGAGGTGGCTCGTTCAAGGTTTATCTTAAGATTGGCGCGTGCTCATGCGAGAGGCCTACGTTGTATCATCTCCCGTGCTCGCACTTGATGGCTGCATCCCGCACTAGAAATTCGAGTGTCAATATGACCAACAATGTAAGATTGGAAGAGTATTCGATCGATGCGGTAAAAAATACATGGGCTGCAAGGTTTCATCCTTATCTAGACCAATCTAAATGGCCGGAATATCACGGACCCCCACTATACCCCGATCTGGAAATGAAGGTGGTGACTCGTGGAAGACGGAAGACAAAGCGTTTCTTGGGTGACATGGATGATTGGGGTGGTGGATTCCGCAAGGAATGGGGGAACCAACATTTCGTGGAGCCTCGTGATATCAGCCGTTGTGGTGAATGTAACAACAAGGGGCACAATAATAGAGGTTGTAGCAAAAGAAAGAGATCAAAACGAGATGGTGATGCTGGTGATGGTGGAAGTGGCCATGGTGATGGCCGCGGTGATGGTGGAGCTCGAGGAGGTGGCCATGGTGATGGTGGTGGTGGCCGCGGTGGTGGTGCTCGAGGACGTGCCCGTGGCGATGGTGGTGCTTGAGGACGTGCCCGTGGTGATGGTGGTGCTCGAGGACGTGCCCGTGGTGATGGTGGTGCTCTAGGACGTGCCCGTGGTGATGGTGGTGCTCGAGGACGTGCCCGTGGTGATGGTGGTGCTCGAGGACATGGCCATGGTGATGGCGGTGGTCGAGGCTTTGCTTATTGGCTTGGGGTGTGAATCTTATGTATGTGTCAAACTTATGTATGTTCGCGACAATTGCTACAAGTTCACGACAAACATCAAGTTCGCGACAATTGCTACAACTTCACAACTAAGAAGTTCGCGACAAATGCTACAAGTTCACAACTAACAAGTTCACGACAAATGCAACAAGTTCACTACATCGACTTCATTTCTTCCCTTTCCCCCTTTTTGCCGGTGCTTCATGCGCTTTCACTAAGCGCCTTCTCCTCCGCTGCTGCACCTCCTCCTCCTCCTCCTCCTCCTCCTCCGAATCTGCCTCAATCACCGGATCCTTACGTGCCTTCCGATCGTACTTGCCCCGAGTATACTTGCCTTTCTTTTTCTTCTGACTAGGCTGAGGTGCATCGGGGATCTGTGAGGTGTTGATCTCATCATGCGTCTGTCCCTCGCTCTCCTCTTCCTCGCCCTCAACCGAATCCTGTAATGACAGGTGTGCGGCGCTCGAAGATGACCTCGACCTTGACCTCCACGAAGTAGGCATGACATCATCGATGGAGCGGCAGCCTAGTAAAGCACCTAGTCCACGTGCCCATGATTTGCTCCGCTGTGAAATTGTCATATCATCGAGTTAGGACATAGAAACATTAACAAATTTGTGCCATGGAAATCAAACAATTTATCGAACAGCATACCTCAACAAAAGCTTTAAGCTTGTTGTACGACTCTTCACCTGAAGGGTACTTGAGTGCCTCGCTGGCGTCGTTGACATGCTTCGAGAGCTCGTTTTGCTGTTGGAAACGATAGTACAAATCATTTGTCGGCACAATGCAGGCTAGCACGTAGAGATAACGGTAACTTACCACAAAACGGAGAGACGGCGCCGATTCATACCGTCTACCATCTCTAATAAGCTTGTTGTACTCCATATTGGCCATCCGATCAAAACCTGGATTGGGTTCATGCAATATGTCCTCTGGTTCAAATGCGGGCGGGTTAAGTTGAGTACGTGCAACGGAACGAAACCACACGAGATAACGGTTGAATGCTTCCGTATCAAAAGACCGTGGGGGAGGTTTAGAAGTGGGTTGACGCAATGAAAGCTCAATCTTATTGATCTTGTGCTTGAACTCCTGGATATACATGTCATGCTCTCGATCCCATTTCTTTATACTCTTCTGCTTCATCTTGTCGAGACTGTAGAGCATTTGAAAAAAGCATTTTCGTTACTATCTTCAAACAATGAGAAAAGCATTTGAAGTGCTATAAGCACTTACCTATGCAATTGTAGCGAAGTGTCCTTGAACTTCGGCGGGGTCTCTTGAAATAAGCCAAACTGTGTCATAACTCGCTGTGGCTGATGAAACTCAACAGCATAGTAACAAATCAACGGACAACGCATCCGCCATAGGTGTGCTTCATGTAGACACTTTGGGCTCAGTCTGAAAGTAAGACTTCTGCCAATATTGCCTGCCGTTCCGTACGGTTCCCAAGTCACCTATCCAGATTAACAATAAACTACATTTTTAGTACGATTTTTGGAAAACCGAAAAGAGAATAAAGGCAACAAGCTACTAAGATTACCTGCTCCGGGGTCATGATGTCGAGCTCGTTGCAGTAGTGCAAGTACATGGTCTTCGAATTGCCAACAAAACCTTCAACCTTGTCCCACTTATACGCCCATGTAGGCATACGGTCCGGGTCATCATGATCATCCCACGCCTCGTAACCAAGACCCGCAGGCGCCGGCCGCCCAACTGGTAAGTGCTCCCAACTCCAGATCGATAAGAGAAGCATCGGACCACCGATATTGGCTTCCTTTCACTCTACCGCTTTTTTTGGATTCGCGCCCCTACGGCACGCCTCGTCCAGCTAAACACAAACAAGAAATATGTCAATACAAACTACAGAAAATTTCTACATTGTGAACACACTATTGCAAGCAAAACTAGTTAACTGGCGATACAAATAAGCTAGTGCCGCCGTACCCCAACTGAGTCCATGCTCCCACCCAGCAAACAGCTTAAGCCACATAAAGGAAGCATTCACGCCAGTGCCATCAGAGAAAAGAGTCCGGCTGACTACATACCACAAGTATGCCCTGGTATACTGCTGCACTGTTTCATCGTCCGCATCATCCGGGCACACCCCAAAGTTGTCAGCAATCCAGTGATAAGTTGCACCGGCGGACTTCCCTCGCACCCCCGGCTCCCTCCCGATGAGGCCAACCATAATGTCACGCCATCCCTCAGAATCTGTGCTAAAACAAATAGGCTCTCCTTTGATGGGAAGTCCAGTGATCAGAGAAACATCCTGCAAAGTGACCGTCATCTCCCCAGCAAAGAAGTGGAAAGTATGTGTCTCAGGGCGCCATCGGTCAACGAGTGCCGTGATCGCACAAGGGTTCATCTTCGGCATCGAACGAGACACAAGTGAAATGAAAGGGAGAAGCCCAGTCTTCCGGATATACTCTGTGTATCGCTCATCATACTTCATCTTGTCATGAACCGAACCGGACCTCAGGTGAAGCTGATCAAAAACCCTTCCTTCATCTGCCATGAACCGCCCACGGTGCCACTGATCGTACGATGGATGGATAAGAGAAGCCATCCTACAAAATTACAATGTATATCGTAAGCCTCCTTGTCATTTGTAAATATCCGGAGTAGTGGAAATACATACATACATACATACATGTGCAAATTTTCTACACTAATTCTTCCATACACCATATATGTGCATACAAATTTCTACACTATCATACATATCCTAACTAAATTCATAACACTTTCATAAAAAGCCTAAATCATACATATCCTAAGCCATACATATCCTAAATCACCCTAATCCCTAACACTATCACACAAAAATCCAATGATAATACCAAAAAAGGATGAACTAGGGTTTCACCCAAATAAATCAAATGCGGAGATTTCAACCGATAGAAAGAGGGGAAAGGGGGAGAATACCTTGGGGATTCAAAGGAGAACAGGATCCACCAATCTTCGGCTCAGATCCACAAGATTTGAGTGGGGAGAGGGAGGGGCGAAATGAGGGGCGCCATGGGTGGGGAAAGAAACAGAGAGGAGGAAGAAGGATAGGGCGCTCGGGCTGGCTGGCGCTGGCCATATGCGAAGGGGTATGGCGCCCCAGGCCGGGGCGTCGTGCTACCGACCATGGCGCCCTGGGCCGGGGCGTCATACGTCGAAGACCAGGCCGACGTGGCAGTCAGCGGTGGCGATTATGGCGCCTTTGACCGGGGCGTTATGTAGTTTAGCATGGCGCCCCGGGTGCGGGCGTCATGCAGGAAGGGCCATTTTGTGAAATATTTTGAAAATGGGTTCATTTTGTGCTGAACTTTGTCCAAAGGGCCAGTTTTGTGGTTTTTCACACATTTTTGTAATAAATGAGAAGCATACAATGCAATACGTATCATATCTTCTGCAATCAACAATATGCGTTTACATGCATAGAGAGAATCAGACCCTTGGGCTATAAATTGTGTGAATGGAGACCATTAAATGTGTGAGAAGCTCAAAAGCCTATAAATATGGTTGTGTACCCGTTCTGAAAATTGACCATTCAAGCTTTCCACAATGAAAGAAAAACAAGCATTTAGAGTGGCCCTTCTACCTCATATCTTGTTCTAGTCACCAGAGGAAAAGGTGTAAGAGGAAATACTAGCCAGATCCTCACATACCAACAAGCTAATAAAGCCATTTTGGTAAGAACATGTATACATCTTACTTTATATAAGTTAACATTGTTTTGATGACTAACAAGCAGAGGAAACATCAAATTAGATGGAAGACGGAGATGTCTATGATTGCATTGATGTGAATCTGCAGCCAGCTTTTAACCACCCATTGCTGAAAGACCACAAAATCCAGGTAAATATAAAGATATGATATACAACCATTCTTTGGTTCAAATTGTTACTGACTCGTGTTTGGGGACATAAAACGAATAGTAACTTCTCTAGGGTGTGATGAATACTTTGTTTTGATTATAATATTTCATAATATAGCTTTTCTTCTTTCTTTTATTTTCATATCATATTTTGTGTCTATTATTTACATATATTCCGATCAAAACATTATATGTGAAACTGAAATAAATAAATCTTATGATATATGTGCTTCATCATTAGTGAATTAAATTGTACAATTTATGTATATGTGATTGTGCTTTGGCAATATAAGGTGACCATGTTTTGCTTGTCAAACAGATGGAACCAAGTTCTTTTCCGATCGGACTAAATACTAAATCTCCGTTCCCACATGACGTTTTACAAGCACATTTCTCTATCGTCGGATGCCCAATAGGAATGGTTCCAATACCATGTAATGGTAGAAGGGGCCAAATAGCAGCACACTTTATAGATCAAGTGGTTAACAAGGACCAACTAGAGGTGAGTTTATTTATTTATTTTTATAATGATCTAATTATCATAAGTTGATTTTGCAAGTAGCACAGAGTTTTTGCATGGCTAGCAAATGTGTAACATAGTTGACTAAAACGTGGCATCATAATGAAGTTTAATTTCAAAAGACTATTCAAGTGCAAAGTCATGTTTGAATGCTAATGCTTAATCTTCCAATGACGGTTATAACATGCAATATATGGTTGAGGGTCACAAAACCAGTAAGCCCTATATATATAGGGCCTCCAGTTTTGAAATTTTGAGGAGTTAGTATTGAATGATTGATATACGGTTGCATATTTCTTCGAACTAAACAATATGTTGCATAGTGATGTTCTTTCAGTTGTATGTGAAGGAATTCCATTTGTTTTATTGTGTTTCTCCAAGACTTTCTTAAGGGGCTTGATTTATGTGAGTCTCTCTAACTCTCAGCTCACAACATTAAGCTATAGTTGTTGATGCCATAAGTCATATGCTACTTGAATTATCTGCATGTGGTTAGTATTTAGTCATCACATATACCAACATTAATAATTTTGTGTTTTAGGAGGCAGGAATCAGATATTCGGATGATTTATATGGGGTACGGGCTACAATAAATGCTTATGAGCCAAAGGTGAAGAAGGATAGCAAAGATCTCAGTCAAACAGGGATTCAAATTGATAATGGGCCAAGGGGTCATCTGGATACTATATCTGTTTGTTATTCGGTATCTCCAAGCATCTATGGCGATAGCTTCGCGAGGTTCCATATTAGTTGGGTAATCAATAATACTTCTTTGGTTACACATAATGTTATCAACTAAATAATTTTTATAACGCAAAGTTACAAACATAGTTGGATATAGATGTTACTTACCTTTGAGTAAACTTGCATAACAGCGTGATGGTGCACGAAACAAGTCATGCATTGATCACGATTGCCCTGGTTTCGTGCAAGTTAGCCACAATGTTGGTCTTGGAGGAAGAGTACGACCTGTTTCAATCTACAATGGACCACAATATGTAATAAACGTTTTTATTTACAAGGTATTCTCTTGCCACTAAATTTTATGATTTCATATATATATGTTATGTAGGTGGTGCATATGAAAATTTACACGTATCTTATGTGATGTGTATAACCAATTTTGGTAGTTCACTCTGATATCAATTGAATGATTTAAGATATTCAAAAGTTGTCTTATTTCCTATCATTTCACACTCACACACTATCTTTTGACACACATTTGGCAGATTATCAAGAACACGAGCCTAAATAAAACTTACCAGTTACCATACCTAAAATAATTGAGATTAAGTAAGAACTTTGAATCGTGAAAATATTTATGCTTAAAAAATTTCACAAATACATTTTCTTGATTTACATCTCTTGTTATGCGGAAGGGTTATGAGAAGAAATGCCTAATATATATCTTCATAGGAATAGAAACATATGCATGCATGCTAGAACATTTAGCAGAATTGCATCGCGATTTTACATCCCCAATGTGTTCTATAGACTTTCATTTTTTATTTTATTTATTGTAGGATCCAAAGACAAATAATTGGTGGTTGACGTATGGTAAAGAGAATACACCAGTTGGATATTGGCCAAGTTCACTGTTCACTCACCTTAAAGATAAAGGGAACTTTTCATTCTGGGGCGGGTACGTTTCGGGTCCGACAGCTTCATCAGACTCTCCACAAATAGGTAGTGGGCACTTTGCCGCCGAACGGTATGGAAAAGCGGCTTTTATAAGAGACATCCAAATTGTTGATAAGAACAACAAGCTTGTTTCTCCAAATGAAAACAAAGAGCTTGGTGGAAGTAGTGATTTAAGGAAATTTACCATCAGTGATTATGGAGTTGATGACCATGGTGTGCATATGTACTATGGTGGACCGGGTAATTTTGTCTAAGAATGTACGCTAGAAACTACAATAAAGTTGCTATTATATTCTCGACTTAGATATTTATATAATTCATAGGATTTACTTTTAGAGAAAAGGCGCAGGCCGAGCCCGAGAAAAGGCTCGTCCCTTTCCCGACTTTGAATTAACAAAGCCATCAACCGGCCAGGATTACAAGAGCAGGACATTACAGGAAAGTAAAAAAGCGAAACGGAAATAAAGGATACAAGGTACATTGTGGAACACACTCTAAGACAGCGACAACCCTAGGCGAGAGCTTGAAGCACCAATGCCAGAAACCATTTAAGAGAACGCCCAATAACTTATTGGGTACCGTACGGAGTATTTGAAACACGGGAACCACACCGCCACCATCGGCAGACCAACATGTACACGAGAAAGAGGCACACCGCGCTTGCATTGTGTCGCTAACTGTATCCGGAGGACCAAACATGGTATGTCTCTGCCGCCGCAAAGGTCCACTACCCTTCACCCAGGCTTGATGGTGCTGCACCGGCGACCGACAGAATGGTTCCCATAACCTAGAACCATGGTGCACAAGCTATGAAACGGAGGCACAACAAAAATAGACCCGCAAGCAACAACAAACCAAACACCCAGGCACCGTCGTCGGCAACGGGAAGACATCATGCCGGGCGAGATCTGTCAATTGAAGGCGCAACTAAGGAGCATGACAAAGGGGCACAGGGAGCACCGATGGTCGATCGTATTGCGGGAGATAAGAGCAAGCCAACAACGCCGGCACCAAGCCACTACTACTCCCCCAACGCCTACCAGATCCCGGCCGACGCCTTCAAGAAGGAGCACGACACTACGGCGCCGTCGTCGGACAAACCAGGGGACCAAGGGATTTCTCCCACACTCAGGGATGGGGGTGGCAGGGGGGATCCTCACCGGAGCCGCCAAGGAGGGGATCGACACCCAAAGGTCGACTTCGATGTGGCTGCCGCGTCGACCAGAAGTTTCCTCCGGATTCCCATCCTCTCACCAGATCCATGGAGCCAGCACACAGGGCGGACAACCATAGCCGCCGGGAGACGGAGACGGAGCGGAACTGAGTAGATCAGGCAAAGGGTGCAGCAACTCCAAGATTCAACGGATGGCCAGCATGGGGACACCCCCATGCAGCCAACGACCGCCGCCCCTCACCACCCGCGCGGTCGAGGGTCGACCCACTTGCACCCGCCGGCGCAGCCCGCCGCTCTGGCTATGCCGCATGCCACCGCCCCGAAAGCCGAAGCCCTCCACGTGAGGTGGAGCCGGGAAGCCCCCGTCGCCACCTTCATCGGTGCTGCGCAGCAGTGCCAGGGCTCACCTCTAGCGGTGGCGGAGGATAGGTAGGGAGGGGGAGCGCTGGCGGAGCCTAGGGTTTGCCCCCGAGTCGCCTCAGAGGAGACGACGCATGAGGGGGGGGGGGGGGGGGGGCTCCGTCGATTTGTATTCTGTCCCAATTCATAGGATTTAACATTGACCTATTTCTGTTTTGTTTCTGTGAATTTCAAAATCAAAAGCATAGTTCAAATACAAACCTGCATCTTAACTTTGACGAACCTATCTATGGAGCCACAACTCCATTTCAGGATGCTATCGATCGAATTTGAAAGCAATGGCCAGGACATATTTGCCAGCATACATGCTTTGCAGGACGATTAACATGTTAGGAATATTTTTCTCCTTTCTGCGCGAGAGAAAGAGGGAGGCGTGTCTGCGCTATCCGTAGTGTTCAATCAAATGAGTGCATTACCCCCCGTCTCGATCCAGCCTGACACATGATCACGGATTTTGTAAAGAGGGGAGCTTCCAGTCAGTGAAAAAGTTACCTTGTACCTTAATCTTGTTTGCACAATAAGATACAGGAGTATTTCATCTTTTACCTGCATTAGACTGTGAGTCAAAACAATTAGTAGTATCAATTTTGAAAGTGTCCTTCTGCTCCCGAGCTCAAATGAGCTCGGTGAACAGTATAATTGAAAACATCAAAAAAATGTGATTTTTTTTTATGACAAACATTGCCAAAAGTTTTAAGTGCTTGCAAAAATTGGTCGTGGAATCACATTCCTGTAAGGCATGGCAAAAAAAAAACAATTTCATACTACAAAATGCTTTTGAAAGTAGCATTTTCGGAGTAGCAATTTTTTATTTTTTTTGCCACGCCTTCTAGGAATGTGATTCTGTGAAGAATTTTTGCAAGCACTTAAACTTTTGTCAATGTTTATCACAAAAAAAAATCAGTTTTTTTTTTCTCATTTCTTTTTGATTTTACTGTTCACCCGAGCTCATTTGAGCTCGGGCTCAAAAACATCTCTGCGCCCCAATTTTTCTGCAATTAGTAGCAGTCTCATGAGGTCCAGGAATTGTGATTTATCCCTCTTTGCTTGACTGTACGTCAGCTGGGGAATGGAATTTCACGCATCACCTATGTAAAAAATGGCTACTCCTGGCGCAAGCATATGTTGTTCAATTTTTGCAATATGAAAGAGTATTCACATACACTTGAATATCGTAATTCCGTTCTTCGGTAATGCATGATTTCACTTCAACTTACTAATTTCCATCAAGCAAACAGATTCATAATAAACCGAGTAGTGCTTTTGCTCGTGAAAACCATACAAATTTAGAAGGTGATAATATCATGGAGCTAGTATCGTCTTCTGGTGTTGGCCATCCCAGGTAGTGGCGTATCCACAACTCTTTCTTTGAAATGACATATTATGCTATGCTTTTGTCTTCTTCTGCACTATCGATAGCTAGATTTGTATTAGTTTTTTGCTTATGTGTGTGTATAGCAGATTTAGATTTCTTCTGGGCTGTAAACATATATCTTATCAATACACCAAATTGCTGTCGAAATTGTAGAAAACTTTTTAGGGATGCTACCATGTATTTGTAGCATGGTAGTAGCTGTAATGCTTGTAGATATTTGTAGCACAGTACCCAAAATTGTTGTCGATTGGTTGAAAACTTTTTAGGGAACAAAACAAGTTCCCAACCATCTTAAAAGAAAAAAACAAGTTCCCAACCACAAGGATCCCACGAAACCGCACCTCCTTCAAAAGAAGGAAAGTTAAGAAGCGAAGTCACTGAAGTTATCACCTTAGTTCTTGGCCCTGAATTCCAGGGAAGTTGCAGCAAACCCATGATTAAACTAGCCTGAGAAATGATTCACAGGATTTCAAATAAGCAGAAACTGTTTGTTGCGGTGAGTGTAGAAGATGATGAAAAAGAAAAGAGTATATGATAAGGAACCGATAGTTAGGCAGCCTATTGGCATTTCTTCTCATCATGTAGAATGAACACACATAGTATTACTATATTGTTTCATATTCTTAGCAAGCAAGCTGTTGCATTTTCCCCATTTCTGGCAAACGCTCCACAGCGCTCTCCTTGATTGGGATTCATATATTGGCATTTCTTCTCATCATGTATAATGAACACAAATAGTATTGCTATCTTGTTTCATATTCTTAGCCAGCAAGCTGTTGCATTTTCCCCATTTCTGGCAAACGCCCCAAAGCCCTCTCCTGGATCGGACTTCATATAAACAGCGGCGAGGACTTCTCCTTGCTTCCTCTCCTCTTCTCCGTTCTTCAATCTACTTCCACAGGGGCCTTCTTCTTCTTCTTCTTCTTCTTCTTCTTCTTCTTCTTCTTCTTCTTCTTCTTCTTCTTCTTCTTCTTCTTCTTCTTCTTCTTCTTCTTCTTCTTCTTCAGTCTCTTGAGGCGATTGATCTTCCTATGGGGCACCAGGTACTTTTCGCTCATTCCTCTCCTCTTCTCCTACCTTCCTTGTTATTCAGAATCTGTTTAGCCACTGCTTAGTCATCCTTTTATATTTTCTAAAGCAAACGGACCAAAAGTACAACATATATGAGATAAAACTTGAACATTTAGAATCTTTGTTGCAAAAGAGAATGGAATCGACAAGCTTAAGAAAGGGTGGAAGATGATATAAGAAAATTTCGGAATTCAGTACTAATTAACTGCTAACAATGGTGTATTCAACACTCAATAGGTCAGTCCTAACCGCTAACAATTCAGCACTAATTGTTGAAATTTTTGGCACTTGTAGCTCAGAAATCACTCCGTCACCAGTACCATTTTTCTCTACCTCTACCATTTTACATGTTTAGAAGCAGGGATCAAAGCTAGTCTCTGTCCTGGTTATCACAGTTCCCATTTACACGACAATAGATGAGTCTGCAGGAGTAACTGCTAACAATGGTGTATTCAACAAAGCTAGTGGCCATTGGGTAGGGATTTAAAAGATTCATCGTTTGGTCAGCATATTAGTAAATCAATCTAGCCAAAATTCGCACAACGGGCTAAAAAACTCCCTCCCGAGCCGCTTAAGCGGGCGGCTCCGGAGGCGCCAACGCTAGCCCCGCGAGCGCCCGCCTCCTCTAGCTGCCCTGGCCGTCGCCAGCGGCGGTGGCGGCGGGCGAAGTCTGGCGTGCCCCGATGGGCCTCCCACGCGCGGGGGAGTGGCGTCAAGCGGGCGACGCGGTGGTCGCTTCGGTGATGAGGCGGCTGGCGGCGGCTGGCGGAACAACCTGGTGGGCCCTGGCACCTGGATCCGCGCTCCGGCAGTGGTGCTGCGCGGCGCAGCATCGGCCAGGTGGGCTGCGTGCTGCTCGTGGCTGGGCTCGTGTAATGGAATCTCTAAAAAAACTTATATTTAGAAACGAAGGAAGTAGATTCTAGGCATCACATATAAACCGCTGGATCAACCTGATACTACACACTAAATTCTGTAGTACGATGTGCCCTGATCTAAAACCCTCCGAGTTCTTGTGGGGGGTATATAGAGCTTTAGTTCACTTCTTAATTTTTAAATTTAATTTCCTACTTTCATATATATACAGGAGGACATGCCTGATCACGAGTACACACGCCCTGACACCGGCGTTAGTGCGTGGCTGGACCATATCCAGCCATCACAGCGGGTCCAGACGGGTGTGCGCGCAGCGGTGATCGTCATGGTGGTGCTGATCGCCGTCGCCGTCTGTTGCTGTGGGTTTAGGAGGTGGAGAGCGGCAGCCAGGAAGTGGCAGCTCGTCCATCCCGTGTTGGAGGGTGTGTTCGCCGCCGCTGTTCCTGAGCCGGCTCCAGCCCCGGTTCCCGTCCCGGCCGGCGAGGCTTGAGTTGTTTTTCTACATATTGTTATCATTATTATTACCACGTACTGTGTGACGACCGGAAATCCAAATACTCCGGCTCCTGATATCTATACCGGCCGGTCATATTTGTTTGGATTTGCACCAGCTACTGTATTGCAGTTGCAGACCGTATATGTGCATTTACCTATTGATTTGTGAACAACCCATGTGTGGATGGTGTTACACCACATTTATCACTTCAAATTCGTGTAGTCGCACTGCCAAATTTGGTATATTTTTTCTGCCATGCTAGCTGATCTGAGCATTATTTAGGACCCTTGGTGGTTTCATGATGACATGCTAAACTACTGAATTCCTCGATTTTAGGCTTTAATAAGATTTGGGATCACAGTGCAGTGCAAGTTCAATCATGGCCATTTCATTTGAGTGGTCCTTTGCATTGCTTATAAGCCCCCATCTGAGGTTATGTATGCCCTGCTTATCACAAGATTCAGATCAATCAGGACCTGGATCACTTCTAGAGTTCTAGTAGAATCCCATACTCATTTGCGGTACCAACCTATACACTTGACTGCAACTTCTGTAGAAAGCAATGAACTAGGAAATATTCCCTGAAACATCATTACCATATAACATAACAAGAGTTTCATAATCCATTATCCAAACCAGCTGACAGCGCAGGATAGATCCACTAGAGAGGAGACATAACTGAGGTTGAAACAAAGCCACTAGTTTGAGAGCACCCAAAGGCGTTGGAGTTGAAGAATCCAGAAAGGAGCAGCCGTCATCGCTCATCTGTGCACATGAAACCATTAGTTAGTTACAGTACGATTTGGTGATTTACAGACATAAAAGTAAACGCAGCATCGAAGTCGTGGTCACAACAGTATACTGTCGCTACAGAAGTCCGCTCTCCTTCAGTTTCAGCTCGTGCTCACTGAGCAATTTCCATGAGTATGCCACAAATTAATTCCAGATGGTGTTTGATAAAAGATGTACCAAGTACCTCCTACACAGTGGCGGATCTAGGCCCCAGGCCGGGGGGGCCCAGGCCCGGGACGTGAGGCCCATTTCCTTTGTTGGCTGTAGCAAAATACTGTAGCAACTGCTACAGTATACGAAGGGGGCCAGGGCGCTGGGCTGGGCTGGATCCGCCCCTGCTCCTACAGGAGCTGCACCAAGTATCTTCCTTGGCAAGTGAGTAATAGTTAGATGAGCTCCACTTAACAAATCCATCCATGTTGTATTTATTGATGTCACTACCATAGTTGAGTGCACTTCACCCTGCTCGGCATATATCTCACCATTTGTCTTCACAGGCAAGGGAAACGGCGAATTAATTATGTGTGCAACTATGGCTGCTTCAGCAATGTCATATCATTTGGGTTATCAATTGAAGACACATGATGAAATTCGTCCACCAATGCATAGCTCATACAAGCAAATGTCAGGCCAAAGGAAATATTGGCAGAACCTATTATCAAGTCATTTGCAAGAGTGCCAAACTGAAGGTCGGAGAAAAGCAAGCTGAGACCGAATTAGGCCCCCGCTCCTGCCCCCGCGTCGCTCCTAGGAGCGGCACGGGCGGAACCAGCGCCGGCGCCACTAGCACCCCCCCATCCCCTCCCTCCCTCTCGCCGTCGCCGGCGCTCACCCGCGGGCAAAGTCCCCCGGCGGCCGGTGACGGCGGGATTCGTTTCCCCCGCGTGCGCAGATGGTTGATGGAGGCACGGCCGCACGGGTGCTGCGGGTCAACGGCTTCTCCGGTGGCGTGGATCCGGCACCTGGCGGCGCTCCGGTGTCTCTGGCTGCGCGGATCCGGCTGGTGGCTACGTGGACGGGCATGCTGCTGCTCGATGACGTCCTCTGACGGTGTGATGGCTGCGGCGGGAGGTGCAGATCGAGGCCCTCGGGGGCGGATGGGCGTGTTCCGCTCGCGGCCAGCTACGAGGGAGGTGTGGCGCGGGGGCTCTTAAGGCCGGCGGCGCGGACCTACCTCCTGGGGTCGCGAGCGGGGACCGATGCGGCGGCGTGCGTGCAGGGATGTGCTTCTGCTGCAGCGTGGCGGTTCTGAGGGCGTGATGGCGATTGGTGCTCGGACGCCGGGGCGGCGGCCCCGGACCTTTTCTTCGGCAATGGCGGTTGTGGTGGCTGCGTGGGCAGCGGCATGGCTGGAGCTCGGGGGCGTCGGTGCTCTGCGGCAGTACGCCGGCCCTCGGTCGCACCAGGGATGCTTGGTGCTGGATGTTGGGTTGGCTATGAGTGTTGCGCGGGGCGTCAGATCTATCCAGACGTGGCCAGTCTTGACTCCTGTGGTGGAGTTGCAGTGGCCTTGTCGGCGGCTCTGCGTGGTGCAGTTGGCGGCGGAGGGCTGCTCTCATCGGTGGCTTCGGGCTCTGAGGCGGGCGGTAGTTCAGGCGGGCGGTGGATCCCGTGTGCCATTTCGAGGGGAGGATTTCCGTTGGCTTCTCGGGGCGAATGCCTTGTCCTGGCCTTGGCCAGGGCCGACGACGGCGACGCCTGTGGGTGCCGCACACCTTCTTGGAGGCGTCGTTGTTCGAGGACCTGCGACCTCTTTCCTTGCACTCCGGGGGAAACCCTTGTTCCAGGTTCCTGGAGCGGATGATGGCGGCGTTCCGGTGTCGCATTCCTTCTTGGAGGCATCGTTCTGGAGTTGTCTTGGCCTCGGCGAGCCATCGGCTCGGGTGGTGCGCGGTCTTGGGGCCGGCGTGGAAGATGAAGCGGCGGCTCCGGAACTCATCGTCATGGAGGGGTGCCGGCACTGGTCATGTGGATGACAGTGTCGTCGGCCAGCCTGGTGCGCGGCCTCGGGGTCGGCGTGGAGGTCGGAGCGGCGGCTCCGGATATGGTTGTTGGGTGTCGGCTCTGGTTGCTCGGGTGACGAAGCCGGCGGCTCGTCTGGTGCGTGGCCTTGGGGTCGGCGTGAAGGTCGGAGTAGCGGCTCCGGATATGTTTGCTGGGTGTCGGCTCTGGTTGCTCGGGTGACGAAGCTGGCGGCTCGTCTGGTGCGCGGCCTCGGGGTCGGTGTGTGTGGTTTCCGTCTGTATGTCGGAGCGGCGGCTCCGAAGATAGTTGTAGGGTGTCAACTTTGGTTGCTCGGGCGGCAGAGCGGACGGCTCGCATGGTGCGCGGCCTCGGGGTCGGCGTGGATGCTGGAGCGGCGGCTTCGGTTTTGGTTGTAGGGTGTCGGCTACGGTTGCTTGGGTGACGGAGCCGGCGGCTCGCCGGATGCGCGGCCCCGAGGGTCGGTGTGTTGATGGTGTCCTGTTGAGGGCGTGGTGTAACGGTTTTCGCCCGGATTTCCGTTAATTAACCGGGCAACTCTCTTCTACCTTTTTTAATGGATCGGGCCCTAAGGGACCGCGTTTCAAAAAAAAAAAAAAACTGAAGGTCGGATTGCAATATGACAGGACTGAAGAAACATGCTATCCTCCATTGTTGCACCTCAAAACTATATAGCATAGGATAGCTATCAGGTCAATACATTTGAGGCTTGTTAGTGAATAATTGTCTGGGTTCATTACCACCATCAGAACACCCCAATCGATTGCCCATGCAATCTCCCACTGAAAAAATTCTGAACCAAACAAATGCACAATAGGAACCCTTGAATCCCAGCAAATCAGATAACTAGTTGTTCTCATTATCCCGTTCCTGTTTGTTGACTTGATTTGAAACACCCGACGAGGACCTATTTTTTTTGTTGAGAAAAACGTACTTCGTGGGGTACTCCTGTATTTGTACCGCTGTCTCTTGTAGTTTTCGAGCAGCCCAAGGTCCATGACTAGCGGCCCATGGTCTAGCCCAGCCAAGATCGCTGACATTCTCTTTTATATTATAACATGGAAGCCCTTAATCGGAGAGCGACTATTCAATTCGGAGCCGCAACGGTCACTTTCGGCGAACTAGATGTGACGCGTTCTCAGCCGTTGTCACGTGTCTCGTGCTGGGTTCTCCTTTTAATTTTTTTTTATGCGTTTTCGACTTAAAGGTTTTTTTTTCTCGTTACCGGTTTTCCCTCGGTTTTCATTAGGTAATGGACAAAAAAATTGAAAAAGAACATTGCACCAAAAATGCAGTTTTTTTTCTTCTGCGAGACGCATAAATTTACTTCTCGTGGAGGCATGGATTCGCTTCCACGAGAGGCATAGTCATGCTTCTCAGAAAAGGAAAAGTAATGCGTTTTTTTACCTTTCACGAGAGGCACATATTTACTTTACGTGGAGGCACGGATTTGCTTTCGTAAAAGGCACAGTCATGCCTCTTGCAAAAGGGACAAATGTTTTTTTATTTTCTTTTCTTTCTATGAGAGGCACAAATTTACTTCTCGTTGAGGCACGAATTTGCTTCCGCGAGAGGCAAAGTTATGCCTCCAAATAACGTGTTTTCCTTCCTTCCGCTCGAGGCACATATATACTTCTTGTACATGCACGAATTAGCTTCTGCGCGAGGTACAATTGTGCCTCTTCGAAAAGGGAAAAAAAGGTGATCGCGGTTTGATTTTTTCGTCCATTTTTCTTGTGAAAAAAAGTTCATTGAAACTTATTAACATGGGATCTAATTTTGAAAATCTCGATGCAGAATCCAACGATGAAAACAGTTTGACATTTAGACACACAATTTAAGAGATAATTTTTTTAAAATAAATGAATCTACGAAAAAAGAGAAAATGTGCACCACTTATTGCAACCTGCGGAGGTGGGAGTGTGTTTTGCAAAGAGTACTTCTTAGTTAGTGACTTCGTTATAATCAGCGTTGTAAGCGCCAGTTTTCGATACTGGCACACGATCATGGGCCGGACTATACAGAAGATCACTTGATCACATCTCGCCGGTTTCACCATAGTCCGCGCGCCCCTATAGCTCTCGCTGTAAGCGAGACAAAGGGAAGCCTCGTGTGTGTGTGTGTGTGGGGGGGGGGGGGGGGGGGGGGGGGAGCTCCAGATGGGCAGGCCCAGACACGCGAGAAGCTGCAGCCTCCTTTTTCTATTTTTAACGTTTTTGTTATTGAGTTTTGCTTTATTTTTTTACTTTTGTTTATACTTATATATATATGAAAAATGTTGACCAAGCGTTTAAGAAATGTTAAATGAGTATAGAGATTTTTTTATCATGTATACGAAAAATGTATAAATTACTTTATCCTGTATTAAATTAATCAAGCATTTAAAAAACATTTGAACAAGTATTTGAAAAACGTTAATCTAGCTTTTGAAAAATATTAAATGTGTATAGAAATAAATGATGACCATGCATTAAAAAATTATGAATTTTTTCCATCATGTAAATAAAAAATGTTAATCATGCATTTCAGAAAATGTTAATCAAGCTTTCGGAAATATTAAATGTGTATAGAATTTTTTTGACCATGTATTAGAAAAGTGATGAAATTTGTTTACCATGCATATAATACTGTAAATCAAGCGTTTGAAAAACTGTTGAAAAAGTATTTAAAAAATGTTAATCAAGCAATTTAAAATGTTAAAAAATATACAAGAAAAATGTTGACCATGTATTAAAAATGATGTAATTATTTGATCATGTATATAAAAATATTAATCGAGCATTTTTAAAAAGTTAAATAACAATTTGAAAAGTATTAATCAAGCATTTAGAAAATGTTAAATGTGTATATGAAAAATGTAGACTATGTATTAAAAAATGATGATTTTTATGATGTACCTAAAAACATTAATCAAGTTTTTGATAAAATGTTGAACAAGTATATGAGAAATGTTAATCAAGCATTTGGAAAATGTTAAATGCGTATAGAACAGATGTTAACCATGTATTGAAAAAAAAATTAAACTTGTATTTTAAAAACTTTAATCAACAATTTTAAAAAGATGTTAAATATGTATAAAAGTGTTGACCGTGTATTAAAAAATGATATCTGAAGAAAACCAATGAAAAACAAGAAAGAAAGAGACAAAAACCTTAGAAAAATGAAGAAGAAAAAACACAGTGAAAATCGAAAAAAACAAATCCTGGAAAACCCAGTGAAATTCCACCTCTTTTCACCTGAAGTAGAACGCGCCCAACTACCTTAGCAGGAACATGCCAAATTAACTTAGCACGAACGTGACATGAGTCGAGTAGCTAGGAGCGGTGCACATCATACTGGCGATAGGGATTGATCCCTAGGCCCCCTCCCCTCTTTTCTTCGTTGCATTTTTAAGTCTGTGTGGGCTGACCCGATATTATAGTCCCTTGATGCAAGAGCTTCTTCCGTCTTACTTAATGCAAGACTTAGCCCTCATGACCGGTCCTCGATTGATTTGGACTGGTCGCGGTTGATCAGCTTACCAGTGACCGGTCAATCATTGGCTTTGTAAAAAGAAAGCAAACAAAATCACAAAACATCAAAAAAATGTGAATTAAAAAATGCTCATGGATTTTACAGAAAAGATCACAATTTTAGAAAGTTCATGTATTTGAGGAAAAAATCAATGATTTTAAAAAGTTCAAAAAATTCATATAAATTTCATAGATTTTGAAAAAAGTTCATCCAATTGAAGAAAAGTTTGTCAAATTTGAAAAAAAATCACATAGATTTTAAAAAATGTTCATCGAATTTGATTCTTTTCGAATTTGAAAAACCGTTTTGTTATTTAATAAAAGTTCATCGGATTTGAATGATCCGTGCATTTGGAAAACAAAAAATGTAAATAAAAAGGAATAATTAAAAAAGATTAAAGAAAAGAAACAGAAAGAGAAAGAAAAACCACATAAAAACCGATCAAGGAAAAAACCGCAACGAAAAACGAGAAAAATATCCGGCTGGAAGCTTTGTCAAAACCGGGGCTCAGCAAACTGTGGAAAAAAGGAAGTTTCTATGCTCAAGTGATTCGTTGTCCTCGTAGTTAGGTTGTTTTGCTCTGAACGTAGTGATCATGAGTCCGAAACCTTTGCACCCACCTTTTGTCTGTTTAAAATAGAAAAAGG
The DNA here is from genome assembly GCA_039707655.1 of Elymus sibiricus. Taxonomy (NCBI): domain Eukaryota; kingdom Viridiplantae; phylum Streptophyta; class Magnoliopsida; order Poales; family Poaceae; genus Elymus; species Elymus sibiricus. The sequence continues at coordinate 494,185,068 of CM077667.1, forward strand.
GTAATGGGCCGGCCAAGCTGCCTCGGAGAGGGGGTGTGCACTGGTTGGAAAAAACGACTTTAACGGGGGTCTGCCATTTTAAAAAATAGACATGTACTATATATGTGGGATTCCTTCTTCTCGTGAACATCGGTTGCACACTAGCCTTTCGTCACACATTTAGCTATACTTGTGCATATATGCTTGCAAGTCATAAATATTGTTTAGTTGTCCTGGGAGTAATTTTATTTTGCCTACGAACAAATAACTGGCATGTATTTGAGATTCAGCATATCACCTAATAAAAGAATATTTATGTAAGATTTCTTCAGCATTCTTGCGATCTTTAGTTGGACACTAGCACCTTAATACATTTGTAGCTTTATTTGTGCATATGTATTTGCAAGCCTTAGTCAATTATCATGTTGTAAATTGTTTCTATGCATTTGCAATTTCCTAGATCACTCAGTTTAAAAGTTTATCACAAACTGCATTGTAGTGGTCCTTGCATTCTAGCAACGCATGATTTATTTCAAAATCTAATCGATTGGTACAAGGAAGAACTTCAAGGAATAACTTTTGTTTGATTGGTTCATTTAATGGTGGTGCAAATTCTTGATTACCCATACATAAAATTTAATGAAGAAGCATGTATAATGCTTAAGATCATAAACATCAGAAGGCTTGATTGGGGTCTCCGAAATTCCCTCCATCTCGTTGGCGTTGGTGGTGGCGATGCAAGGGAGAGGTGATGATGACATTGCGGTAGAAGGTGCTTTCTCGTGCTATGGTTTTGTTCTCTTTACCCATGCATTCTTCTTCAAGATCCAATGATGTTTCTCTATTCTTTGGAATCTCAATTGTTTTTGCAGGTGGTTGAACCGTATGGCTTCCTCGTTGCCGCATTTTCCTCATCAAACAAATCCTTGTCTCTTATCTCCATGACTCTCTTATAATTATTAGTCTCTCTATCACTTATAATTCGCGCTATACTACGACAGAGAAATGATAAATGTATAAAATTGCTTGTCTGTTTTTTTGTAAGAGTACATATTTTCTCTTTAAAGAAAATTAATATGAACTATACTAAATTAACCTGTCTTGGTTCTTCATTGTAGTGGTTTTGGAATTTGTTTTGATCATGCATAAGAAAGTATGTTATAGTCCTGATTTTGCAATAATGATTAAGTATAACAGCAATAGGGTAGCTGATGAATATTGTATATTGAGACTTCTATGGTGAATAAATCTGCTACTTGGGTCTTAGGAAGGCACAAGAAGGATACTTTTTTATTCTCTATGATTATTCACATAACTATCTCATGGAGCTGTTACATCTACCAATCTGTCACAAGGTAATAGATTTCCCGCCTTATCATCAAGTTCTTTCTGTCGATTCATTACAAATTGTTTGAAAATGGATTTTTGATGTGGTGTGTTTAGTTGCAAGAATTACAAAGGGTATTGTAGATGGCTAGCTCAACTTAAAAATGAATCTTGGTAAGATTGTGATAATAGGTTTCATGATCAGCAAATTTAGTTTGCTACACGGTTGATTTAAATCCTTTGTTGTGTTGGTATGCTGATACGTCTCCAACGTATCTATAATTTTTGATTGTTCCTTGCTATTATATTATCTGTTTTGGATGTTTTATATGCATTAATATGCTATTTTATATTATTTTTGGGACTAACCTATTAACCTAGAGCGCAGTGCCAGTTTCTGTTTTTTTTTCCTTGTTTTTGAGTATTGCAGATAAGGAATATTAAACGGAGTCCAAACGGAATAAAATCTTCGATATGATTTTTCTTGGACTAGAACAAACCTGCCAGACTTGGAGAGGGGGGCAGGAGACCTGCCGGGAGACAACAAGCCTGCAGGGCGCGCCCTAGGGGGGGGGGGCCCTCCTGGCTTGTGCCCCCCCTGCAGGCCTCCTAACCCTAATCTTCGTCCTATAAATTCCCAAATATTCCCCCAATACCAAAAAGAGCCACGAAAATACTTTTCCGCTGCCGGAAGCCTCTGTTCCCGTGAGATCCCATCTTGGAGCCTTTTCCGGTAATCTGCCGGAGGGGGATTCGATCACGGAGGGCATCTACATCAACTCCATTGCCCCTCCGATGATGCGTGAGTAGTTCACCTCAGACCTTCGGGTCCATAGCTAGTAGCTAGATGGCTTCTTCTCTCTCTATGTTCTTCAATACCATGTTCTTCATGATCTTCATGAAGATCTATCCGATGTAATACTCTTTTGCGGTGTGTTTGTCGAGATCCGATGAATTGTGGGTTTATGATCAGATTATCTATGAATATTATTTGAATCTTCTCTGAATTCTTATATGCATGATTTCATATCTTTGCAAGTCTCTTCGAGTTATTGGTTTGGTTTGGCCAACTAGATTGGTAATTCTTGCAATGGGAGAAGTGCTTAGTTTTGGGTTCAATCTTGCGGTGTCCTCACCCAGTGACAAAGTAGGGGTAGCGAGGCACGTATTTGTATTGTTGCCATCAAGGGTAAAAAGATGGGTTTTTTTTATCATATTGCTTGAGTTTATCTCTCTACATCATGTCATCTTACCTAATGCGTTACTCTGGTCTTCATGAACTTAATACTCTAGATGCAAGCAGGAGTCGGTCGATGTGTGGAGTAATAGTAGTAGATGCAGAATCGTTTCGGTCTACTTGACACGGACGTGATGCCTATATGCATAATCATTGCCTTGGATATCGTCATAACTATGCGCTTTTCTATCAATTGCTCGACAGTAATTTGTTCACCCACCGTATTATTTTCCTTCAAGAGAGAAGTCTCTAGTGAAACCTATGGCCCCCGGGTCTATTTTCCATATTAGATTTTCAGATCTATAAACCAAAAATACCAAAAATACTTTGCTGCAATCTTTTTACTTTTGTTTTACTTTTCGTTCTAGTAATCTTTCATATCTATCTCTATGAGATCTCATCCTTGCAAGTAACCGTGAAGGGATTGACAACCCCTTTATAGCGTTGGGTGCAAGTGTTTGATTGTTTGTGTAGGTGCAAAGATTGGGGCCTTGCTTGTACCTCCTACTGGATTGATACCTTGGTTCCCAACAACTGAGGGAAATACTTATCTACTTTGCTGCATCACCCTTTCCTCTTCAAGGGAAAACCAACGCAAGCTCAAGAAGTAGCAAAAGGATTTCTGGCGCCGTTGCCGGGGAGATCTACATCAAGCCTACCAAGTACCCATCACAAACTCATCTCTTGCATTTACATTATTTGCCATTTGCCTCTCGTTATCCTCTCCCCCACTTCTAAAACGATTTTCAGAAAAAACCAAAAAGATTTGCCTTTTTATTCGCCCTTCTTCCGTTCATCTTTCCGTTTGCTTTTTGTTTGCTCGTGTGCTAGATTTCTTGCTTTGTCACGATGACTCAAGAGAATATCAAGTTGTGTGACTTCTCTAATACTAATAATAATGATTTTATTAGTACTCCGATTGCTCCCGCCACTAGTGCGGAATCTTATGAAATTAATGCCGCTTTGCTTAATCTTGTTATGAAAGAACAATTTTCCGGCCTTCCTAGTGAAGATGCCGCATCCCATCTAAATACTTTCGTTGAGTTGTGTGATATGCAAAAGAAGAAAGATGTGGATAATGATATTGTTAAATTGAAGCTATTTCCGTTCTCACTACGAGATCGTGCTAAAACTTGGTTTTCATCTTTGCCTAAAAATAGTATTGATTCATGGAATAAGTGTAAAGATGCTTTTATTTCCAAGTACTTTCCGCCCGCTAAGATCATCTCCCTTAGGAACGATATAATGAATTTTAAGCAACTTGATCATGAGCATGTTGCACAATCTTGGGAGAGGATGAAACTAATGATTAGAAATTGTCCCGCACATGGTTTGAGTTTATGGATGATTATACAAATTTTTTATGCGGGATTGAATTTTGCTTCTAGAAATCTTTTAGATTCCGCTGCGGGTGGTACTTTTATGGAAATCACATTAGGAGAAGCTACTAAACTCCTAGATAATATTATGGCGAATTACTCTCAATGGCATACCGAAAGATCTCCTACTAGTAAAAAAGTGCATGCTATTGAAGAAATAAATACTTTGAGTGAAAAGATGGATGAATTAATGAAATTGTTTGATAGTAAGAGTGCTCCTATTGATCCTAATGATATTCCTTTGTCTTCTTTGATTGGAAATAATAATGAATCTATGGATGTGAATTTCGTTGGTAGGAACAATTTTGGTAATAACGCGTATAGAGGTAATTTCAACCCTAGGCCGTTTCCTAGTAATTCCTCTAATAATTATGGTAATTCCTACAACAATCCTTATGGAAATTATAATAAGATGCCCTATGATCTTGAGAATAATATTAAAGAATTTATTAGTTCGCAAAAGGTTTTCAATGCTTCTATTGAAGAAAAATTGCTCAAGATTGATGATTTGGCTAGGAACATTGATAGAATTTCGCTTGAGATTGATTCTTTGAAAATTAGATCTACTCCACCCAAGCGTGATATTAATGAGTCTTTGAAAGCTATGAGAACTTCTATTGATGAGTGTAAGGAAAGAACCGCTAGAATGCGTGCTAAGCGTGAATGGCTTGAAAAAGTGTGTTCTCGTGATAATAATGATGAGGATCTTAAAGTGATTGATGTGACTCCTATTGAATCTTTGTTTTCTAAAACAAATCTTGATAAAGATGGGACTGGAGATAAGTCAACTTTAGCTAAAAGTTGTCCCGATGATTTGGAGTTTATAGATCTTAATGCTAAAATTGATAAAAGTGGGATTGAAGAGGTCAAAACTTTAAATAGCAATGAACCCACTCTTTTGGATTTCAAGGACTTTAATTATGATAGTTGTTCTTTGATTGATTGTATTTCCTTGTTGCAATCCATGTTGAATTCTCCACATGCTTATAATCAAAATAAAGCTTTTACTAAACATATCGTTGATGCTATGATGAAATATTTTGAAGAAAAACTTGAGTTGGAAGTTTCTATACCTAGAAAGCTTTATGATGAGTGGGAACCTACTATTAAGATTAAAATTAAAGATTATGAGTGCCATGCTTTGTGTGATTTGGGTGCTAGCGTTTCCACGATTCCGAAAACTTGATGGTTGCTCTTTAAATTTGCATCTAGCGGATTCCACTATTAAGAAAACTATGGGAAGGATTAATGATGTTCTTATTGTTGCAAATAGGAATTATGTGCCTGTAGATTTCATTGTTCTTAATATAGATTGCAATCCTACATGTCCTATTATTCTTGGTAGACCTTTCCTTAGAACGATCGGTGCAATTATTGATATGAAAGAAGGAAACATTAGATTCCAATTTCCGTTAAGGAAAGGCATGGAACACTTTCCTAGAAAGACAATAAAATTACCTTATGAATCTATTGTGAGAGCTACTTATGGATTGCATACCAAAGATGACAATACCTAGATCTATTGCGTTATGCCTAGCTAGGGGCGTTAAACAACAGGTCTTGTTGGGAGGCAACCCAATTTTATTTTCTGTTTTTTGTTTCTGTTTTTGAGTGTTTTACACATTATTACCTCTGTAGTAATTGTTTTTTATTGTTTTAATTAGTGTTTGAGCCAAGTAAGACCTTTGGGATGGTCTACGGTGATTGTTGATTTGATTTTGCTGAAAAACAGAAAATTTTGCGCTCAGTCCAGTAATTTTATAAATTCACCAGAGCGTCGAATGAGTCTGAAATTTTTACACAAGATTTATATACAAATTGCCCAGATTTTCCTAATTTTTCAGAATTGTTGGAGTTACAGAAGTATTCGAAGTTACAGATTGCTACAGACTGTTCTGTTTTTGACAGATTCTGTTTTCTTTGTGTTGTTTGCTTATTTTGATGTATCTATGGGTTGTATCAGGGGGTATGAACCATGGAGAAGTTGCAATACAGTAGATATTACACCAATATAAATAAAGAATGAGTTCACAACAGTACCTAAAGTGGTGATTTGTTTTTCTTATACTAACGGATCTCATGAGTTTTCTGTTGAGTTTTGTGTTGTGAAGTTTTCAAGTTTTGGGTAAAGATTTGATGGACTATGGAATAAGGAGTGGCAAGAGCCTAAGCTTGGGGATGCCCAAGGCACCCCAAGCCATATTCAAGGATACCAAAGAGCCTAAGCTTGGGGATGCCCCGGAAGGCATCCCCTCTTTCGTCTTCAATCCATCGGTAAATTTACTTGAGGCTATATTTTTATTCACCACATGATATGTGTTTTGCTTGGAGCGTCTTGTATGATATGAGTCTTTGCTTTTTAGTTTGCCACAATCATCCTTGCTGCACACATCTTTTGAGAGGGACACGCATTAATCGTGAATTTATTAGAATACTCTATGTGCTTCACTTATATCTTTTGAGCTAGGCAATGTTGCTCTAGTGCTTCACTTATATCTTTTTAGAGCACGGTGGTGTTTTTACTTTATAGAAATAATTGAACTCTTGTACCTCACTTATATTATTTTGAGAGTTTTTAAACAGCATGGTAATTGGTTTAGGTTATGAATTTAGTCCTAATATAATGGGCATCCAAGAGGGATATAATAAAAACTTTCATATAAAGTGCATTGAATACTATGAGAAGTTTGATTCCTTGCATATAGTTTTGAGATATAAAGATGGTGATATTAGAGTCATGCTAGTAAGTAATTGTGGATTGGTAGAAATACTTGTGTTAAGGTTTGTGATTCCCGTAGCATGCACGTATGGTGAACCGTTATGTAACGAAGTCGGAGCATGATTTGTTTAATGATTGTCATCCTTTGTGTGAGGGTCGGGAGCGCGCGATGGTTAACTCCTACCAACCTCTCCCCTAGGAGCATGCGTCTAATACTTTGCTTCGATAACTAATAGACTTTTGCAATAAGTATGTGAGTTCTTTATGACTAATGTGAGTCCATGGATTATACGCACTCTCATCCTTCAACCATTGCTAGCCTCTCTAGTACCGCGCAACTTTCGCCGGTGCATTAAACCCACCTTCCTCAAAACAGCCACCATATACCCTTCCTCAAAACAGCCACCATACCTACCTATTATGGCATTTCCATAGCCATTCCGAGATATATTGCCATGCAACTTCCACCGTTCCATTTATTATGACACGCACCAGCATTTTCATATTGCTTTGCATGATCGTAAGATAGCTAGCGTGATGTTTTCATGGCTTGTCCGTTTTTTTGATGTCATTTGCTATGCTAGATCGTTGCACATCCCGGTACACCACCGGAAGCATTCATATAGAGTCATATTTTGTTCTAGGTATCGAGTTGTAATTCTTGAGTTGTAAGTAAATAAAAGTGTGATGATCATCATTAGAGCATTGTCCCATGAGAGGAAAGGATGATGGAAGCTATGATTCCCTCACAAGTTGGGATGAGTCTCCGGACTTTACAAATAATAAAAGAGGCCAATGAAGCCCAAATAAAAAAAAGAGAGGCCAAAGATGCCCACCAAAAAAATAAGAGAAAATAGAGAAGGGACAATGCTACTATCCTTTTTCCACACTTGTGCTTCAAAGTAGCACCATGATCTTCATGATAGAGAGTCTCCTAATTTGTCACTTTCATATACTAGTGGGAATTTTTCATTATATAACTTGGCTTGTATATTCCAATGATGGGCTTCCTCAAATTGCCGTAGGTCTTCGTGAGCAAGCGAGTTGGATGCACACCCACTTAGTTTCTTTTTGAGCTTTCATACACTTATAGCTCTAGTGCATCCGTTGCATGGCAATCCCTACTCACTCACATTGATATCTATTGATGGGCATCTCCATAGCCCGTTGATACGCCTAGTTGATGTGAGACTATCTTCTCCTTTTCCTCACAACCTCCACCATATTCTATTCCACCTATAGTGCTATATCCATGACTCACGCTCATGTATTGTGTGAAAGTTGAAAAGGTTTGAGAGCATAAAAGGTGTGAAACAATTGCTTGACATGTCATCGGGATTGTGCATGATTTAAATACTTTGTGTGGGGAAGATGGAGCATAGCCAGACCATATGATTTTGTAGGGATAACTTTCTTTGGCCATGTTATTTTGAAAGGACATAATTGCTTTGTTAGTATGCTTGAAGTATTATTGTTTTTATGTCAATATTAAGCTTTTGTTTTGAATCTTACGGATCTGAACATTCATGCCACAATAAAGAATATTACATGGATAAATATGTTAGGTAGCATTCCACATCAAAAATTCTGTTTTTATCATTTACCTACTCGAGGACGAGCAAGAATTAAGCTTGGGGATGCTTGATACGTCTCCAACGTATCTATAATTTTTGATTGTTCCATGCTATTATATTATCTGTTTTGGATGTTTTATATGCATTAATATGCTATTTTATATTATTTTTGGGACTAACCTATTAACCTAGAGCCCAGTGCCAGTTTCTGTTTTTTTCCTTGTTTTTGAGTATTGCAGATAAGGAATATTAAACGGAGTCCAAACGGAATAAAATCTTCGATATGATTTTTCTTGGACTAGAAGAAACCTGCCAGACTTGGAGAGAGGGGCAGGAGACCTGCCGGGAGACGACAAGCCTGCTGGGCGCGCCCTAGGGGGGGGGGCGCCCTCCTGGCTTGTGGCCCCCCTGCAGGCCTCCTAACCCTAATCTTCGTCCTATAAATTCCCAAATATTCCCTCAATACCAAAAAGAGCCACGAAAATACTTTTCCACCGCTGGAAGCCTCTGTTCCCGTGAAATCCCATATTGGAGCCTTTTTCGGTAATCTGCCGGAGGGGGATTCGATCACGGAGGGCATCTACATCAACTCCATTGCCCCTCCGATGATGCGTGAGTAGTTCACCTCAGACCTTCGGGTCCATAGCTAGTAGCTAGATGGCTTCTTCTCTCTCTATGTTCTTCAATACCATGTTCTTCATGATCTTCATGGAGATCTATCCGATGTAATACTCTTTTGCGGTGTGTTTGTCGAGATCCGATGAATTGTGGGTTTATGATCAGATTATCTATGAATATTATTTGAATCTTCTCTGAATTCTTATATGCATGATTTCATATCTTTGCAAGTCTCTTCGAGTTATTGGTTTGGTTTGGCCAACTAGATTGGTAATTCTTGCAATGGGAGAAGTGCTTAGTTTTGGGTTCAATCTTGCGGTGTCCTCACCCAGTGACAAAGTAGGGGTAGCGAGGCACGTATTTGTATTGTGGCCATCAAGGGTAAAAAGATGGGGTTTTTATCATATTGGTTGAGTTTATCTCTCTACATCATGTCATCTTACCTAATGCATTACTCTGTTCTTCATGAACTTAATACTCTAGATGCAGGCAGGAGTCGGTCGATGTGTGGAGTAATAGTAGTAGATGCAGAATCGTTTCGGTCTACTTGACACGGATGTGATGCCTATATGCATAATCATTGCCTTGGATATCGTCATAACTATGCGCTTTTCTATCAATTGCTCGACAGTAATTTGTTCACCCACCGTATTATTTTCCTTCAAGAGAGAAGCCTCTAGTGAAACCTATGGCCCCCGGGTCTATTTTCCATATTATATTTTCAGATCTATAAACCAAAAATACCAAAAATACTTTGCTGCAATCTTTTTACTTTTGTTTTACTTTTCGTATTAGTAATCTTTTATATCTATCTCTATCAGATCTCATCCTTGCAAGTAACCGTGAAGGGATTGACAACCCCTTTATAGCGTTGGGTGCAAGTGTTTGATTGTTTGTGTAGGTGCAAAGATTGGGGCCTTGCTTGTACCTCCTACTGGATTGATACCGTGGTTCTCAACAACTGAGGGAAATACTTATCTACTTTGCTGCATCACCCTTTCCTCTTCAAGGGAAAACCAACGAAAACCAACTTGGTAGCAAGAAGCATTTCTGGCGCCATTGCCGGGGAGATCTACATCAAGCCTTCCAAGTACCCATCACAAACTCATGTCTTACATTTACATTATTTGCCATTTGCCTCTCGTTTTCCTCTCCCCCACTTCTAAAACGATTTTCAGAAAAAACCAAAAAGATTTGCCTTTTTATTCGCCCTTCTTCCTTTCGTCTTTCCGTTTGCTTTTTGTTTGCTTGTGTGCTAGATTGCTTGCTTTGTCACGATGACTCAAGAGAATACCAAGTTTTGTGACTTCTCTAATACTAATAATAATGATTTTATTAGTACTCCGATTGCTCCCGCCACTAGTGCGGAATCTTGTGAAATTAATGCCGCTTTGCTTAATCGTGTTATGAAAGAACAATTTTCCGGCCTTCCTAGTGAAGATGCCGCATCCCATCTAAATACTTTCGTTGAGTTGTGTGATATGCAAAAGAAGAAAGATGTGGATAATGATATTGTTAAATTGAAGCTATTTCAGTTCTCACTACGAGATCGTGCTAAAACTTGGTTTTCATCTTTGCCTAAAAATAGTATTGATTCATGGAATAAGTGTAAAGATGCTTTTATTTCCAAGTACTTTCCGCCCGCTAAGATCATCTCCCTTAGGAACGATATAATGAATTTTAAGCAACTTGATCATGAGCATGTTGCACAATCTTGGAAGAGGATGAAACTAATGATTAGAAATTGTCCCGCACATGGTTTGAGTTTATGGATGATTAAACAAATTTTTTATGCGGGATTGAATTTTGCATCTAGAAATCTTTTAGATTCCGCCGCGGGTGGTACTTTTATGGAAATCACATTAGGAGAAGCTACTAAACTCCTAGATAATATTATGGCGAATTACTCTCAATGGCATACCGAAAGATCTCCTACTAGTAAAAAAGTGCATGCTATTGAAGAAATAAATACTTTGAGTGTAAAGATGGATGAATTAATGAAATTGTTTGCTAGTAAGAGTGCTCCTATTGATCCTAATGATATGCATTTGTCTTCTTTGATTGGAAATAATAATGAATCTATGGATGTGAATTTCGTTGGTAGGAACAATTTTGGTAATAACGCGTATAGATGTAATTTCAATCCTAGGCCGTTTCCTAGTAATTCCTCTAATAATTATGGTAATTCCTACAACAATCCTTATGGAAATTATAATAAGATGCCCTCTGATCTTGAGAATAATATTAAAGAATTTATTAGTTCGCAAAAGGTTTTCAATGCTTCTATTGAAGAAAAATTGCTCAAGATTGATGATTTGGCTAGGAACGTTGATAGAATTTCGCTTGAGATTGATTCTTTGAAAATTAGATCTACTCCACCTTGTTCCTGGCTTCTAAAAGAATGGTCAGTCACTAAAGCCGTTACTTTCAAGTTTCAATATAAAGAGAGACTAATCAAACAATTTTTTGAGCTAATTATTTATGCCATTTTTATTCCTGGGGTTATATACCAACACCTTGTGGCGCAAAAATACCAAGCCAGTACTTTCAAGCTTCGATAGAAAAAATGATTATGCTGCATGTGTTGAATTCTTGGGTAACTCTAGAGGATATTGCTTAAGAGTCCAAATGAGATTCAGGGTATATTTGTGTTTAGGAACTTGGTTCAGTATATAATAACATGTTTAATAGATAGTGGCAATTGTCTCGGGATGGGAAGAGACCATCCTCTAGAAGTTGTTACCGTTGTATGAGCAGGCAGTAGATCACTAGGGTTACTCCTGACCAGATTAGGCAATCTTTCTGCAGTTTAGATTGAGTTACCTCTTCTGTAGCAGTGAGAATGATTCATGATTTCCAAAGTTGAGGATACCTATATATAATGAGATGCTTCGCCTTAGAGACACCAGTGCCCCAATAGCAGGTCAAATAACACAATCAATTTTATATATGAGTCATGAATATATATCACGAATGCTGGATTATGGGCAATTACGAATATTTTCTCTACATTAAATACTTCAGATCTTCCATGCGAATTAATACCTGTATATTTACGTAATAAAATCGAAGCATACCATATCTTAGGCCATAAATTGCATGAATGGTAACCATTAAATTTCTCCAAATCAATATTATATTTTTATATCATAGAGAAAATCCGATCCTTAGGCCATAAATTGCATGAATGGTTGCTAAATATGTGAGAAGCACGAAAGCTTATAAATATGTCCGTGCACGCACAATGAGAATTGACCATTTGACTCTTCGAGAATGAAAGAAAAAAAGGCTTTCAGAGTATCCCTTCTACTGTCATATCTTGTTCTGGTCGCCGGAGGAAAAGGTGTAAGAACTATACAACAATGGGAAAATACTAGCCAGATCCCCACATATCAACAAGTTAATAAAACCATTATGGTAAGAGAAAGTATACATCTTACTTTATATAATAGAACTGTTTTGATGGCTAACAATCTGAGGAATCATCAAACCAGATGGAAGACGGAGATGTCTATGATTGCATCGATGTGAATCTACAACCAGCATTTAACCACCCATTGTTGGAAGACCACACAATTCAGGTAAATATAAATTTATGATTTACGACCATTCTTTGGTTCAAATGATTCCGACTCATGTTTGGGGACAAATGAATAGTATGTCCTCGGAGACACGTGGATATTAGTTTGGCGGAGAATTGTTGAAATAGATCATGACTTTTTTTATTATACATTGTGTTGAATTATAGTATTTCATAACGTTGATTCTTCTACTCCCTTTTGTTTTTAAATCAAAAGTTTGTGTTTGTTCCATAGTTACCTAATATGCTACAAGAGGTATCGAACTCCGGTCCAGACTAAACAAATCAGACCAGGGTTTGAATTTTCCCCGATCGTCTTGGGTTTGCTGAACCTAAAATAGCGTGCATCTTGACATGCTCGTACTTGGTTTTGGAGTGTCATTTTCCTCCTCTTTTTTTTATTTGAATATTGGAATTGTCTTTGAAACACCGATTTTGTTTTACAAAGATGGATCCAAATGGAATTTCCAAATGATTTCCCATTACTTCCCACACTATTTCATAAATTTTGAAGAAGTCATGTAATCTTCCCTCATGAAAATCCTTGAGTGGCGTAAAGTTTCAGATTTGGAATATTTTCAAATGGAAATTCTTTTTTTCGAAAACTCTTTCTTTAATGGAAGAATTAATGCCATCTTCACTCTAGGGTTTAGTGTTTGAAATGAATTTGAATTCATGGGAATCAAAAGTAAGAATGAAAGTTTGGGAAAGTCCTTTTATTCCCTCTCATTTAACTTTCAAAAAGTTTCAAATTCAACTCAATTTCAATCAATCAATAACTCAACAAACAAACAAACAAACAATCAAAACTATTTATTTAATTTAACATTCCAAAATTTAGAATTTTGGGATGTTACATCGAAGTTGGAGGAAGAGATGGCAAAGACACATGAGAGGTTGCGGTTGTGCTATGGTGTCGGCCGTGACGCTGTAACAAAAACAATCTGAATGGGTAGCGAGACTGCATGGGTGCTTGTGGTCTAGGCTTAACCGTGGGCTAGTGGGGCTTACCTGGCACGAGCCAGTCAAATCTCTCTTTCTATGTCAACATTTTCTTAAAATTTAGACATATGATCTTCAATTGTTGTTAGCTATGCCTTCTATAAGGTCATTGTGCGAATCAGAAACTATGAATCCGTGAACCCAAGAGGATTATACCTGAAAAGCCCGATTCGTATGAGGTAGTGATTCACGAATTACGAATCTGGTAACTATGTTTGTTCATAACATATATTCCTAAAATAAATAGAAGTGAAAGTGAAATAAATAAATCTTATGATATATGTGCTTTGCTGGCAATGAGTTAAATTGCAGAATTTCTGTACACGTGATTGTGCTTTGCCAACATATACATGACTATAAGGTAACCAGTTTAACTTGTCAAACAGATGGAACCAAGTTCTTTTCCGATTGGACTAAACATAAAATCTCCGTTCTCACATGTCATTTCACAAGCGGATTTGTCTATCATCGAATGCCCAAGAGGAATGGTTCCAATACTACGTAATGGTAGAAGGGATCAAATATCAGCACACTTTATAGATCAAGTGATTAACAAGGATTCTCAACTCGAGGTGAGTTCTCTATAGTTATTTTTAGAATGATCATAGGTTGATTTTGAAACTAGCCAGTGTTATTGCATGCCTAGCATATATATAACATAATTTACCAAAAACCATGGCAACTTAAGCTGATTTATTCCAAAATATTATTGTCGTGCAAAGTCATGTTTGAATTCTAATATCTTGTCTTTGGATGAAGGTTCTAAGGTGAAGTATCTAAGGCCAGTAAGAATGCTACTCCCTCCCTCTCAAAATAAGTGTATCAAGTTTAGTACAACTTTGTACTAAAGTTAGTATAAAGTTGAGACCTTATTTTAGGACGGAGGGAGTATATCTTAAGAATGGGAATGTACCAACCTACTGTGACCCCGACCTGATCCCCGTTGACCCCTCTGATATGTTTAGGGACATGGAGCCGACCCAGTTGTCCGGCAACGAATGGCCTCATGTGCCATTCGGTAACACGGTTCAACACATTTAAGTAACATATTTGTATGCGAAGGATCAGTTACACAACAACATCATTTAAAATAGCATCATTTAGCAACCAAATTTTATATCAAGTGAGGATATTTAGACATTATTCGTTTAACGAAAGGCACACATATACAACTCAGTTTCAGTTTCTATGATGAACCTGTTAATATTACAAGTTAGCATATTTGCAACTCAAGATTAGATGCAATTTTGGGTCAGTAGTTTGAATTTTCTTCAAGCACAAAGCTAACAACCTAAAAGGTACGTGCTATTGTAACATCATATTACATCCCAAGGCAAAAAAATCCACGTCAACCTTCTTGCCCTCATGGGCTACTGGTGACCGACTTCTCCTGTCCCAGTTTAGTTACAAAGTCGACCAACAAGACCCGTTGACTTTGAATTTTTGGGCCAGGACTATGTCCTAATGGGTACTTTCGGTCCATGCCTATTCTCATTATGCCTTCACGTAGTTCTTTTAACTAAACAATACGTCGAGTCTCGATGTTCTTTCAGTAATATGTGAAGGAATTTCTTTTGTTTACCATGTTTCTCCAAGACTTTGTTGAAATGTTTGATCTATATTGGTCTCTCTAACTCTCAATTGACAATATTAAGTTATATTCATTGATGTAATTCATATGCTATGGCAGTAACCTGTACATAGTTAATATCTAGTCCTCACATATACCGGCATTATTTATTTTTGCTTTAGGAGGCAGGAATGAAATAGATTGATGATTTATATGGGGTACAAGCTACAATAAATGTTTATGAGCCAAAGGTGAAGAAGGATAGCAAGGATCTAAGTCAAACAGGGATCCAAATTGATAACGGACCAAAGGGTCATATGGACAGTATAAATGCTTGTTATTCGGTATCTCCAAGCTTCTATGGTGATACTTTTGCGAGGTTTCATGTTGGTTGGGTAAGCAGTAATATTTCTTTGGTTACATATAATGTAATCAACTACACAATTTTTATAACATGAAGATACAACCGTAATTCGACGCAATGATTGTTTACCATTGGATAAACTTTGGTAACAGCGTGATGGTGTACTAAACAAGTCATGCATTGATCATGATTGCCCTGGTTTCGTTCAAGTTAGTCACAATGTTGGCCTTGGAGGAAGAGTTAAACCTGTTTCAGTCTACAATGGACCACAATATGTGATACACATTCTTATTTTCAAGGTATTCACTTATTCAATAAATTGTAATTTCATATATAGTATGTTATACGGTGCATATGAAAATATACACTTATCTTATTTGTTGCGCAACAACACATTTTGGCAGTTCACTATGATATCTGTTGAATAACTTAAGATAGTCAAATAATTGTTTTGTTTCCTATCGTTTCGCACATACTCCCTCGGTCCTGAAAATGTTGTCTTTGATTTGTCTAGATATGGATGTATCTAGACAGGGGTTTGTATCTAGACACGTTCCCGTGTCTAGATACATCCATTTCTAGACAAATCTAAGACACCATTTTGGGACTGAGGTAATATATACTATCTTTTGACACACATTTGGCAAATTATCAAGAATATGGGCCTAATTTTAAAAGCTAACATGCCATTAAAACAATAGAGATTCAGTAAGAACTTTCAACCGTGGAAAACATTTCTACTTTTAGGATTCACAAATGTATCCTCTTGATTTACATCGGTCCCTTTCTATAGGAAAAGGTTATGAGACAAAATGCTTACTATGAACTTCAGTGGAATAGAAATAAATGCATGCATGCTAGAATATTTAGTAGAATAGCATAGACAATTTTACATCCTCGATATGTTCAAGAGACGTTCATTCACATTTTCTTTATCTTAGGACCCAAAGACACATAATTGGTGGTTAGCGTATGGTAAAGATAAAACACCAATTGGATATTGGCCAAGTTCATTATTCACTCGCCTTAAGGATAAAGGGAACTTTTCGTACACGGGTGGGCACGTTTCAGGACCGACAGCTTCATCCGACTCTCCACAAATTGGCAGTGGGCATTTTGCCTCTGAAGGGTATGGAAAAGCGGCTTTTATAAAAGACATCCAAATTATTGATAACAACAACAAGCTTGTTACTCCGAATGAAAAAAAAGTGCTTAGTGGCAGTAGTGATGTAAGGAAATATTCCGTCGGCAATTATGGAGTTGACGACCATGGTGTGCATATGTACTATGGTGGACCTGGTAATTTTGTCTAAGAATGTACCCTACAAACTACAATAAAGTTGTCATTATATTCTCGAGTTGATATTTGTTTCAAATAAAAGGTAGAGCATTTTCTACCCTATGCATTTCAAACAGGCAATGCCTGGTGATCGGAGTCAATTACATGGTAGCCTATGTGAGCGCCGCACCAAGGATGCAGCTAGCCGTAGACGATCGGGGAGAACAAAAGCTAATAGTAGAAGAAAAATAAATGGGGGTGTGGGAAATAGGCGGAGAAAAGTGGGTACACTTTAGCCGATTTTTTGTGCCCATCCGAGGATAGCATGCTTGTCAGTGGATCGGCGTCCACGATGGCTCCAAAGCCTCAGATTATCAGCTACATTGGTGAGCAGCTGCCTAGCGGACCACAAGTTGTCGTTGAAGACCCTGGCATTCCTAGCATGCCAGAGAGATACCGCACAAGCTGAAAGATAATATGCCTTACATGGACAAATTTGTTGGATAATTATTTAATTACTACTAGGATTTGTCTTTGACATATTTCCGTTTTGTTTCTGCGAGTATTACACATGTAGAGCGAGACCGTACCTGCACCATTTTCATGCACGCTTCCTCCCCTTGAACCCCTTCACCCTCTACATCTTCACGTGGACTTGCACTTACCTACCTATGCCTGCCATGGAGTCTTTTTATTTTCTTAGCACCACGGAGCTACGGCTCCATTTGTGGATGCAGTCGAACTTGAAGTCAGTGGCCAGGGGACACCTGCCAGCATACATGCTTTGCAAGAGGATTAACACGTTCGGATACCTTTTCTCTTTTCTGTGCGAGAGAAGCAGAGAGGCGTGTGTGCGCTTACCACAGTGATCCATCAAACGAGGGCCTTCTCCTCTCTCTCTTGCCCGCCTGCCATGCGATCCATTAGTTTCGTAGAGCGGGGAGAAAAATAGGGGGTACTCTTAGCTTTAGTTCCTTATCATTTTTTGATGTTCGTTGCTATGTATCTGTATAAACTTGCTTCGGCCATGCATTGTTGTCAATTGGCGGCCAAAAGGATTGCATATCTCTAGCCATCCAGAACAAGCAGACGAGATGATGTGCATTCATTTGGTAGCACAAAATCAATTTCCTTGTCCAACTAATAGTACATACCTTAAGGAAATTACTGCAGTTGGCAGCTTTTCACTGCATGTTTTGAAATGTTTCGTGCGCTTGTCCCATTGAATCACTTACAAGGTTGCTACAACATGCTAAGTAAGCATCCAATTATTTATTCTATTTTTTGTAACAAAATTTTCTCTTGATCATCTCATGGAAAATGAATCTTCTTTCACACATGACATGTTTTTAATAGCAGTGCCCAAATACTACTTTTTAGATACTGTTCTGAGTTCCGTTATGTGCAGGCTTATGCCAGAGTCTAACTCTTACAGCCCCAAAGATAAATAAACTCACCAGAGCAAAGTATTTTGAAAGTGGAAGGCATATAAAGGTAGTCCATCTACATTAATTGTTGAGTGAATTCCGCATTTTACCCTCTAGTTATATAGTTGTGACACTAATTACCCCAGTGAGTGAAATTTCACCTAGAACATCACTTTTAGAGGCTTTGGACACTCGTTTTTTTTATGCGTGTCCATTAGGTAACGTGTGAGGTGATGCCTAGGATCCAAAAATATCTGGAAGACGATGGGGAATGGAATAGATGGACAAGAGAAGTCTTGACATGATTGTCAGTGAAACCCTCTATTCTTTAAACATTTTTTTTTATGAATCATTGACGCAACATGCCGACCCTATCTAATATAAACAAGCAAAATGCAAAATTGGGGTAAAATCGTGTTAAAAGTCTCCAAAATCTGATATTTTGATAGAAGTTCCACTAAATGGGGTAATATGTGTCACAATTGTACAACTACAGGGTAAAAAGTGGAATTCACTCCAAATTGTTTTTCACTTGGCTTCATGCATCATAATTGAGGACATGCCTAACTACTGCTACCCCACG
This sequence comes from Elymus sibiricus, assembly GCA_039707655.1. Taxonomy (NCBI): domain Eukaryota; kingdom Viridiplantae; phylum Streptophyta; class Magnoliopsida; order Poales; family Poaceae; genus Elymus; species Elymus sibiricus. The sequence continues at coordinate 494,203,705 of CM077667.1, forward strand.
TCTCTGATAGCAACTACTTGCAGGTAGAAGTCAAATGACCTTGAAGATGCCAATTTATTGTCTCTTTATTCAGCGGCGATAATTAATGTACATGTACATACATCATCCCTAGACATGTGTGTATCCTTTTCTATATGTTTTGATACATCCAGTACATGTTTCTGTAAATTTTGTTCGGCGGTAATCTTATTGCACTCTATTTGAGGGAATGTAATACCTCATAGTGAAATATTTTAGTAATATTTGATGACTTGTTGAACTTGGCTGATCAAAATGCCAGATTGGTGCGCTTTTAATTTCTCTCCTTATCCTTTGAGATGTTTGAAGCATGTGCTCTGATATTGTTAGCGGTTTGTGCAAAGTACGTTGGAAATGCTCCAAGATCAATTTTGTTGTTGTTATTTATACATGTTTGCCCAACGGCTACATGTTTGCATGGATGGCGAGTGTGGGTTACAGAGGTGGAGAGAAGAAGAAAGATGACAACTGTTTAAAAATGTGGACAATAGGTACATGATAATTCTAAATATGTATGGGATTGATGTTGAACGATCATATGTATGCTCCGTTGCAACGCACGGGCATTGTCCTAGTGATAATATCATGGTGCTACTACCTTCTTCTCGTGTTGGCCATCCTAGGTAATGGCATATTTGAATCGGCATCTCTTACTTTGAAATGACATATTATGCTATCATGTATGGTTTTCTGTAGGTCTACATGGTACCCCTTATCTTAGCAATCTATTTCTGCATCGTCATCCTTGTAGGCTCATTTGTCTTTTTTGTTTCTTTCAAACGAAACAAACATATAAACTTTAAACTTTGCAAGACAACAAAACGTTGTAACTACAACATGGAAAAAAACTTTCAGGTTTTTTCATGCACTTTAAATGCTTAAAATAATTTTTAATCAAAGAAAATCTCATTTTGTATATTTATGTAGGGACAAAAGAGTTGAATGTTCTTTCACACGTTGAAGTTGTAAAGTTTGTTTGATCTGCAAAGTTGAACTCCATATGTTGTTTCATTTGAGAGAAACAAAAACTAGAAATTTTCATGTAGTATGTTAGTTGAAGAGCACAAATCTCAAAGCAATGTTGGAGGGGTGAGGATAAGGTGTTCCAGAAATCTCGACCTACACAGGAACTTTCTGTATGCTATGCTAGAGTATGGTTTTCTGTAGGTCGAGCTACATGGTACCCGTTATCTTAGCCATCCGTTTCTGCATCGTGGTCCGTGCAGGCACGGGACACTGGCGGAGCTATGTGTGTGGCTGGGGGGCAGTGTCCCCCCCCAGCCTTGTGATCTTTTGTGAAGATTTTTTGTGTGTGGTAGTATAGATTGAGAAAAATAGATACTTTTGCTCCTTGTGGAATTCATATTTTGCCATTGGCCCCTTCAATGATCATGTGCTAGCTTCGCCATTGCTTGAGGATCTCATGTTCTTTTATGCTTTTGTCCTTTTCTGACACTATACCATGGCATATTTGTATACACACAATTGTTGTCAAAATTTTAGAAAACTTTTTAGGGACGCTACCATGCATGTATTTGTAGCACGTACGGTAGTACCCAGAATGCTTGTAGCATGCTACCGTGTTGGAGTGGACTTGGCCGATGCGTTGAGGTGGTGTGTTGTGCCGTTTCTCCCTTGTTTTTATTCCCAGCTCTTTTGTAGAACAAAACAAGTTCCCAACCATTCTCAAAAAGACAAGTTCCCAACCACGAGGATCCCATGAAACCGCACCTCCTTCAGCAGATCGTTCTTCTTCAGTCTCCTTCGTCAGGCTTCTTCAGCCCATCGGTCGATTAGTTGCTAGGGGGCACCAGGTACGCATCGTTTTTCCTCTGCCTTCCCATAAAACTGCCCGAAAATCTACTAGACCATCACCATCAGGCTCTAAGCTTCATGTTGTTGATTAGAGAGAATAATTAAGGCGGACCTCCTATTCATCACAGTGATTAACAAACCTGTCCAAGGCTGTCCCTGACTTTATATGACCATGTTTCAATTTCCTTGTTCTTTGATTTAAAGCACAAGCTCTATGGGTTTCATCCCCTGTATCTATTCTTTTTCTTTTTTTGTATATTACTGGAATTCCCTGAAAATCAACCAGTAATCAAGATTAATTTACTTTTAATCGAGATTTCATCTTGATCGGCGATATCATAAGACTATCAAGCATTCATCTTCAAGAAACACATATACAATGTATTCTCCTTGTGATCCAATTAAGTCTTCATTAGAGAATCTCTAGCCCTATCCTTCGATCCCCAAAACTTGAGAAAAGTCGACATTACAATCCTCAACTCGCCACTTGATTCAAACCCAAACTTCAAAATCGATTACTGTACACCTCAAATTAACCATTCGGTGCAGGATTCAACTCTCATCTGGTTTTGACCTTTTGCCACGCCCAAAATCAAACAATCAGTAGTTCCATCGTTGTTGACCTCGAAGAGAATGATTTAGATGGGCCTCCTATTCCTCGTAGTAATAACCGAACCTGTCAAAGGCCACAATTTTAGATTTTTATCAAGGTGTAAAAGATAATTATCAAGTTTAACTGCATTGCTTATCAAGGTTGTCAGAGGTAATTATCAAGTTTAACTGCATTGATTATCGGTAGCTGCGTGGTTATCGTTTCACAATCGACATGAGGGGACCAAAGAGAGAAGTTTAAATTTGGTGATTAGAGCAGTGAATCAGGGGTTCTTCGTACTAGATGACTCGTTGCGTCAGTTGACGCACAGACCAACTCCAACATGTAAGTTAAGTGAACTATATAAAACTTAAAATGAAAGTCAAGTAAACTATTTAAAAAGGCTAAAAAGAGCCGCGGCGTTGAAGACCTCCTCTGTCACCGGGTAAACAAGTTGACGCTTCCTCGCCACCGCCCTCTATATCTTCATGCCATAGCAACACGCCGCCACGATGATTACCACGACTAGCACGACAAATGCAGCGCCGACGCTGATTCTCTTGTCAGCGTGCAGGAAATCCTGATCCGTCACGCTGACAAGGTCAGCCTGAGAAACTAAGATAGACTAATTATCAAATCCTAATCGGTCATGCTGCCGTACAGGGGGTACCAAAGAGAGAAGAATAAATTTGGTTCATTCATCCCTTTCCTTTCTCTTTGCACCACTACTTCCTCGTAGGATCCCCGAGTCCATTTTTGTGCCCTGAGGTGCCTTCCCGATCCGAGGCACCACAGGTCCTTGGTTTTATAACATAGTCAAAGAGGGGCGACGCCCCCCCCCTCCTTCCCCTCTCAGCAGTCACCATCTTGGACCAACTCATGAAGAATTCACAGTTTCCTCCACGTAAGGTATGCAAACAAATTGCCTAATCCCATATAAACCACTTCCAATATACAAGAACCTCAAATTCCATGGTGCACATTTTAGCAATTAGATATGTCAATCAAATTCTAAACTCTATAGGTACGTAACTAAGGGCAACTCTAACCATAAAAATAAAGGAGGGTCCGGAGGAGTAAACCATTAATGAAGTAATTTTACTCCATAAAATTTGACCGAACCTAACCGATCGCCTATATATAACAGAGTAATTTTTTATTTTTACCAAGTTTATACAATTCTAGTATACATTGCAATTACATATTAGCACACATATAAAAACTAAACATAAATATGAATGTTCAAGCAAACAGACTTGTGTGCATCAGAAGTCTGTTTAGGGAATTATTCTCCGTTGTTCGGTTTAGGGAATCGGATAGGTACCGGTTAGAGGAGAAAAACCAAAATTATCCTCCCCTAACGTCGGATAGCGGATCGGTTAGATTTGCTCAAAATTTGTATTGCAATTTTCTCAGGACGACCTTGGAAGCACGGCGGAGCAAGACTTCGAGCGCCAGACCTCCGTGGCTGACTGGACTGCATTTAGGCGCCACACTGTGTCTAGATCGGCGTTCGCACCATGGTCGTTATGCTGGTTGTGGTGTTCATTGTCACAGTGAGAAGAAGTGGAGGGAGGTGGCCAGGAATCATCAGTAGGTCTATCCCATGACAGAGGGCGTCTTTAACGTGGAGGCTCCTGCTCTAGCTCAAGCTCTAGTTCCGGTTCTGGTCGGCAAAACCATAGTGTGACTGGGGCGAGAGTCGCATAGTTCTTTGTCGTAGGATAAGATCCTCTAACTACAAGTATTTCGGTACAGAGGAAGTATCATCTATGAATTATTTCTGGGTTAACCCTAGCACTCACACCGCATTGGGAGATGCCTTACACTCTTACATTGTGAGTGCAAGCATCTCCCAATGCATCTGTACAAGATACTAGATCTTGAAGATTTGCCGTGTTAGTGTAAGTGGAACTTTGCACGTATGTACATCATAACATGAACTGCATGTATACTTCTTTGCGCAGATTAATATGCTTCAGAAATGATAGTTTGAGAGGTTTAGTGAGTGTAAAAATCGACAAAAGAAATGAGTCACACAATAGTTTAAGGGGCTTAGATTGTCTCCGAAAAATTCGTTGTTGCCCTCATATGCTTTAAATGGTGATGGTGCTATAAAGAACGACAACTTATAATGGAAGTACTCGCAAAAAAAAGCTTATAATGGAAGTAACATATGCCACATAAGCAAAAAAAACATGATGTGTCATGTAATTAAATGGAAGAGAAACAAATAGAATAGCATAATATGTTATCATCACATAGCGCTTCTCAATGCAAAATGGCTCTACAACGTAATAAAGGAAAATATGTATGTTACTACACATATGACACTTGCCACTATGAAGATAGTAACATAGACTAGTAACATATTGTATGTTGTTAGTCTCTACTAATAAAGGAGCAATACGTACGTCGTTTCGTTCGTTCGTCCTCCCACCCGCATCGATCGAAAAAAAAATCGTCCCTAGCCCCCGCGCCCCCTCCCTCCCACCGATTTTCCCCCGCAAGCCAGATGATTTTTTCCCAAAAAACCGACCTACCTACCGGGTCGCCGCTGCCAGACTCCTCAGCCCTCACCCACGCCTCCCTCAAACCCTGCCAAGCCGTCGCTCGTCTCCGCTTCTCCACCCGTAGCCGCCGCAGCACCCCGCACCCCGCACCCCACCCCTTTCCTTCTCGCCCTCCCCACCTCTTCCCCTACCCTCCCCTACAGCCGCACCTCTACTACGGCCCCGACCCTCCACATGTTCTTCAAGGGTTTCGGAAGGATGGCGTTCCTGCTGAAGGTCGGGAATGTTCCTCAAGCGATCCGCGGGCTCCGGCTCGTCGATGCTCTAGGCGGTTCAGTCCATGTCCTCCTCCAAGGTCTTCATTTGAGATTTGTCAGATTTCTCCCTCTTGCACGTCTCATCTGTTACCTTTGCACCGCGAGATGAATTTTTTTTGTTCGGGGAAGCCCTCGTATTTATACTGCCCTAACTTGTCATGTCCTAGCAGGCATCTCGTACGGCACGGACGAGACGAGCCTTGGGTTTGTGTTTTCCAACTACAGCCAAGTCATGGAAGGCATGTTCCTCTTCTGTTTCTCTGTTTCTCATGGATGAAAGATGTGATCCTGTGCATTATTCGTCAAATTGTTTGCATTTGCACTTGCACGTCAGATGCTGCTGAACCTTATGCTTTGTTTTTCTTGTTCTTCTGGTTCCACGCATTGTTTATTACTGAGTCATGAATCATCTTACTGTAGCTTGTTTGTTATGTGCGGTGTACTGTCTTGGAGGCTACATTGACTGGTGTAATTGCTAAGGAAACTTTGCAATTTAATAGGATTCGGTGATATATGCTATGATGATTTGTTGTGCTACCATAGATGCTATGTGTGAACTTGAGTTTCGGGGGTACCATAGAAAAGCCCACTCTAATCTCATCCAGCAATTTTTTTTATTACAGTAAGAGATAGAGATGATCAGATTAGTTTCCTTGAAGTTAGAGATAATTTCAGTAGTCAGCAGTTCAACTCAACGAAATATCCAAGGCTAAACTAAACATCAGAGAATTTCTAGCTTGTTAGGGAATTGAATCCTGTCACTGGCTAGACAATAGTGAATGTCCTTCAGACGCTTGGTGCTTTGTGGCCATAACAGTGTGATTAATGGAACCCAAAGTGAACACAAAGATTTGTGTTTTTTGTTGTAGTTGAACACAAAGCAAAGTTTATTAGTTTTTTATGGATATCATAGGCAGCGATGTTATGAAACCTGGTCTGCATTGTCATATTAAATATTGAGAGATCGTGCAATTCAGCACACGATTATCAATGGTTCATCCGAATTAAGGGGCATGCATTGTGGTGTTGGATGTTTTATTATTTCATATACTATAGGGTGTTGAAGATGCATTTGCTTCTATAAGTAGTGTATTTCTTTAGTGATCGCCGGGAGTGGTGGCTAGGTTATTGTGAGGAATGCATCCATTTGACAATCTGTAGCAGGAACTCAGTCCATTCATCTGGTCCAATTTCCATCCATGGAATTCTCCATCGACACCTCTCTGTCCGCGTAAGTAGTTGCTGAATTTTTATAGTAAGCATGCTTGCATTACATACATTCCAATGGGTACTAAATAAATTAATTTCCTGTGAATAGCTAGAGATTTTAATTAGGAGGGAAACTAATTATGGTTGATAACTACTTAGTTAATTTGGGGTTGTGATTGTAGTCGTAGATCCCTGCATAATTTTCTAATGGAGCTCAGCGTGCTGTCCAAATCTAGATTTTCGCAGATCATTACTATCCTTACTTTTTTCTGAGGGTAGTACTACCCTTACTTAGCTTATACTCGTGGATAAATATTCATAAACAATGATTTTAGGGTTCGTTTTGTCTGAAACCGATCTCAGTGGCAAACCAAATTAACTATTTCATGGTTCTCAAGAAGTACATAACACAATGCTAAATGTTTGTTCTGCATATTCATATAACTAATTACTGTTGACTTGTAAATATTCTATCTCTATTGTTGATAGAAGATAGATTGTACTATCGTATTTATTTGCCCCTCCCTTGGTTAGCCTTTGCCTCTACTGGTCGTTTTTATTTGCACAAATTTATGAGCTTGGCTTTTTTTTTTGAAATAGAATACTTGGCTTGGCTTTTGACTATTGTTGTATGCATGATGGCAGATGGAATTATTTTTTCAGCTGGCACACTGAGAGATGCTTGTGAAATACTAGCAGTTGTAAGTGTCAAGCCTAAGGAATTGTTCTTTTTAGGTTATTTTTGCATACTTTCACCTCTTACATGCTCTGGTGATTTCTTAGATGTCTGCAACTTTGTGATTGTACAAGAACATGTCGCGATGGTTGGCTATTGCCACCTGTAGGCCTTTTAAAAAAACATGGCGTGATTGATTTATTCCCCACTGGTAAATTAGACGTTCTAGCTAGGTATGTACATGTATGTTGCTTCGAAAGATCTTGCATATTTTGAAGGTAAATCGTGGTAAACTAGATATCAGTTTTTAGGTTATTTCTAATGTAATGCAATTAACTTCCCATGAACTCTTAAAAAAAAGCTGTTTTTCTTCGTCTACAGTATGTTCACACAGTAGAATGGATGCTTTTGTGTACAAAAGTCTGAAATCTTGTTCCACTATTATGTATAGTTTGTAGTAGCACTTCGGTCAGGTATAGTTCTTGCAAGTGTCGTTCATAGTGTTCCGTGTTATGATAGGGCATAGTAGATTATAGTTCTCACATGCATCCAGCAGTTCGGATACTGTTGTAGTGCGGATAAATATGTTCATGTTTTTATTAGTAACACCTTCTGATAAAGCAAAATATGCACATCAGTGCACAAGCAGTCCAACACTCCTTATATTTCTTGATGGAGGGAATAAGACACACTTACAATGCTCAGTTTTTTGTGTCTGGCGTGTTGTTGTGCTATTTCAGGAGGAATATGAAAAGGGGACCAATGACACCTGGGCCCGCGAGCTCATGTAAGCTGAAGAGCAAACATTCTTGATAACGTGGAGCATACTCGCATTATCCTCATTTTGTAATCTATTAGATCTTCATAATTCTGTGCAGGATGTAAAATCAGTTGCATTATTAACAAAACATGAAAATAACAATATTTAAGATATGTTGGCTTGCAAAATTGTCTTATATTACCGGATGGAGGGAGTAGCTTTTATTGATAGATATTCAGATTGAACTAATGTGAACAATCCAGCTATATTTGCACTTCTATAGATTGTGGAAGTTTCAAATGTTTAACCACACGAATATCTCAATGATACATGTACATATTGAGGTAGTAACTTCAATTTATTTCTCAAATGTTACAATACGGTTAAAATAAGATCAGAATAGAAGAATTGTGTTTGCACGATGATGATGCATGTGTTTGTCCATGTATTTTAGTATACACTAGAATGTATATAGTATATCTTGTTTGTGTTTTCTTTTAGATGAATTGTTTATTCTTTGGCATATTGGGTTTCTTTATGTCACCTTAGCAGTTGAAGAATGAGAAACTAAAAAATTGACAGATGATCTGCGCGGAAGATCTGTCTATGCTTCTATGCGCCACAAATGTTCTACTCTCCTTACATTAACTTGTGATGTGGCTATACTTGTGCACAGTGAGGAAGTCAACGATGGCGGGAGTGGCATGGACACTTTGTGCCCTTGCTTCTCGCCAAACACGATGTTTCCCTGGAGGTGATCTGCTGTGACAATGAGGTCATGCGGGTCTGACCTCTGACCATATGCCTCAGGTAATGCTCCAGAAGGTATTCATTGTATTTTAATTTTAGTTAGGTAGATATGATGTCCATTATAAGCTCATATTTTATTTGGGTTCTTCAAGTATTTGTGCAAGAATTATTAAAAAATACCCCTAATTTTTATCTAAAGTAGTTAGCAGTAATATTGTAGTCGTGATTATCAGAAGAAAAAAAATCACATCTACTCTCCTGTGGGTATACGGTATTCACCCAGCGTGATACACCGCAGCCTTGACCCATTGAGGTCTCTTAGATTTTTGGCAAGAGAATCATAATTTTCTTCCGGAATTCATGTCAAAGATACTAATAGATCATGATGTTCTAGATGGAAGTTAGGCTAGGGTCTACAATATTATTTTGCTTGCAAGATCAACTCAGAGATCTTGGTTCTAAAGATTCCATAAAAATATAACTCTCTAGAAGGATAAATTTGCTTGCTCTTGCTGGCCCTATGGATATATATAGTGGGACAGTTCGCGTGGAGTCCTCCTTGGAGGTCCGCGAGGAAGTACGGTGTGAAGGTGAGAGGGCGCCATGGAGGATAGTTTGGACAACCACATCCCCCCCTATGAGCTGGATTTGGGGGAGTCCGGACTGTCAAGACGTGTCATAACACGCTCAGACGTACGAGGGAGAAATGAGCTTTGATCTTGGAGACGACCTTAATTATTTGTTTGATTCATTTATATGCATTATAGCATGTAGCAACATATTTTACCTAAAAAAGAACCTATCGGAGTGAAGCCATCTCTTGTTTTCACTCCTTTCTAACTAGGGGTGGAAACGGATCGGATAGTGCTCTTACCACTTATGTTTCCATATTTTCAAAATGAATACGAATGCGAATATGGATGTTATCGGATACGGATGCGGCTCGGATGTGATTTGAATATGGATACATTTCGGACGTTTGCTCGATTCAGAACATATATGAATAATAGCGATATATTGCCTAAGTAAATTAGTCAATAGCTATGTGACATGAAATAATCAACTTGTGACATATGATAAGTCAACGATCAATAGGTTTATGAACAAATACTATTGTAATGCATAATAATTTCTAAGTTTAACCATACAAAGAGTAACATTTGACCACTTATTTGGCCTTTATGTTGGATAATTGAATGATTTTAAAAAGTTCAAAAAATTCATATAAATTTCATAGATTTTGAAAAAAGTTCATCCAATTGAAGAAAAGTTTGTCAAATTTGAAAAAAAATCACATAGATTTTAAAAAATGTTCATCGAATTTGATTTTTTTCGAATTTGAAAAACCTTGTTGTTATTTAATAAAAGTTCATCGGATTTGAATAATCCGTGCATTTGGAAAACAAAAAATGTAAATAAAAAGGAATAATTAAAAAAGATTAAAGAAAAGAAACAGAAAGAGAAAGAAAAACCACATAAAAACCGATCAAGGAAAAAACCGCAACGAAAAACGAGAAAAATATCCGGCTGGAAGCTTTGTCAAAACCGGGGCTCAGCAAACTGTGGAAAAAAGGAAGTTTCTATGCTCAAGTGATTCGTTGTCCTCGTAGTTAGGTTGTTTTGCTCTGAACGTAGTGATCGCGAGTCCGAAACCTTTGCACCCACCTTTTGTCTGTTTAAAATAGAAAAAGGGTAATGGGCCGGCCAAGCTGCCTCGGAGAGGGGGTGTGCACTGGTTGGAAAAAACGACTTTAACGGGGGTCTGCCATTTTAAAAAATAGACATGTACTATATATGTGGGATTCCTTCTTCTCGTGAACATCGGTTGCACACTAGCCTTTCGTCACACATTTAGCTATACTTGTGCATATATGCTTGCAAGTCATAAATATTGTTTAGTTGTCCTGGGAGTAATTTTATTTTGCCTACGAACAAATAACTGGCATGTATTTGAGATTCAGCATATCACCTAATAAAAGAATATTTATGTAAGATTTCTTCAGCATTCTTGCGATCTTTAGTTGGACACTAGCACCTTAATACATTTGTAGCTTTATTTGTGCATATGTATTTGCAAGCCTTAGTCAATTATCATGTTGTAAATTGTTTCTATGCATTTCCAATTTCCTAGATCACTCAGTTTAAAAGTTTATCACAAACTGCATTGTAGTGGTCCTTGCATTCTAGCAACGCATGATTTATTTCAAAATCTAATCGATTGGTACAAGGAAGAACTTCAAGGAATAACTTTTGTTTGATTGGTTCATTTAATGGTGGTGCAAATTCTTGATTACCCATACATAAAATTTAATGAAGAAGCATGTATAATGCTTAAGATCATAAACATCAGAAGGCTTGATTGGGGTCTCCGAAATTCCCTCCATCTCGTTGGCGTTGGTGGTGGCGATGCAAGGGAGAGGTGATGATGACATTGCGGTAGAAGGTGCTTTCTCGTGCTATGGTTTTGTTCTCTTTACCCATGCATTCTTCTTCAAGATCCAATGATGTTTCTCTATTCTTTGGAATCTCAATTGTTTTTGCAGGTGGTTGAACCGTATGGCTTCCTCGTTGCCGCATTTTCCTCATCAAACAAATCCTTGTCTCTTATCTCCATGACTCTCTTATAATTATTAGTCTCTCTATCACTTATAATTCGCGCTATACTACGACAGAGAAATGATAAATGTATAAAATTGCTTGTCTGTTTTTTTGTAAGAGTACATATTTTCTCTTTAAAGAAAATTAATATGAACTATACTAAATTAACCTGTCTTGGTTCTTCATTGTAGTGGTTTTGGAATTTGTTTTGATCATGCATTAGAAAGTATGTTATAGTCCTGATTTTGCAATAATGATTAAGTATAACAGCAATAGGGTAGCTGATGAATATTGTATATTGAGACTTCTATGGTGAATAAATCTGCTACTTGGGTCTTAGGAAGGCACAAGAAGGATACTTTTTTATTCTCTATGATTATTCACATAACTATCTCATGGAGCTGTTACATCTACCAATCTGTCACAAGGTAATAGATTTCCCGCCTTATCATCAAGTTCTTTCTGTCGATTCATTACAAATTGTTTGAAAATGGATTTTTGATGTGGTGTGTTTTAGTTGCAAGAATTACAAAGGGTATTGTAGATGGCTAGCTCAACTTAAAAATGAATCTTGGTAAGATTGTGATAATAGGTTTCATGATCAGCAAATTTAGTTTGCTACACGGTTGATTTAAATCCTTTGTTGTGTTGGTATGCTGATACGTCTCCAACGTATCTATAATTTTTGATTGTTCCTTGCTATTATATTATCTGTTTTGGATGTTTTATATGCATTAATATGCTATTTTATATTATTTTTGGGACTAACCTATTAACCTAGAGCCCAGTGCCAGTTTCTGTTTTTTTTCCTTGTTTTTGAGTATTGCAGATAAGGAATATTAAACGGAGTCCAAACGGAATAAAATCTTCGATATGATTTTTCTTGGACTAGAACAAACCTGCCAGACTTGGAGAGGGGGGCAGGAGACCTGCCGGGAGACAACAAGCCTGCAGGGCGCGCCCTAGGGGGGGGCGCCCTCCTGGCTTATGCCCCCCCTGCAGGCCTCCTAACCCTAATCTTCGTCCTATAAATTCCCAAATATTCCCCCAATACCAAAAAGAGCCACGAAAATACTTTTCCGCTGCCGGAAGCCTCTGTTCCCGTGAGATCCCATCTTGGAGCCTTTTCCGGTAATCTGCCGGAGGGGGATTCGATCACGGAGGGCATCTACATCAACTCCATTGCCCCTCCGATGATGCGTGAGTAGTTCACCTCAGACCTTCGGGTCCATAGCTAGTAGCTAGATGGCTTCTTCTCTCTCTATGTTCTTCAATACCATGTTCTTCATGATCTTCATGAAGATCTATCCGATGTAATACTCTTTTGCGGTGTGTTTGTCGAGATCCGATGAATTGTGGGTTTATGATCAGATTATCTATGAATATTATTTGAATCTTCTCTGAATTCTTATATGCATGATTTCATATCTTTGCAAGTCTCTTCGAGTTATTGGTTTGGTTTGGCCAACTAGATTGGTAATTCTTGCAATGGGAGAAGTGCTTAGTTTTGGGTTCAATCTTGCGGTGTCCTCACCCAGTGACAAAGTAGGGGTAGCGAGGCACGTATTTGTATTGTTGCCATCAAGGGTAAAAAGATGGGTTTTTTTTATCATATTGCTTGAGTTTATCTCTCTACATCATGTCATCTTACCTAATGCGTTACTCTGGTCTTCATGAACTTAATACTCTAGATGCAGGCAGGAGTCGGTCGATGTGTGGAGTAATAGTAGTAGATGCAGAATCGTTTCGGTCTACTTGACACGGACGTGATGCCTATATGCATAATCATTGCCTTGGATATCGTCATAACTATGCGCTTTTCTATCAATTGCTCGACAGTAATTTGTTCACCCACCGTATTATTTTCCTTCAAGAGAGAAGTCTCTAGTGAAACCTATGGCCCCCGGGTCTATTTTCCATATTAGATTTTCAGATCTATAAACCAAAAATACCAAAAATACTTTGCTGCAATCTTTTTACTTTTGTTTTACTTTTCGTTCTAGTAATCTTTTATATCTATCTCTATCAGATCTCATCCTTGCAAGTAACCGTGAAGGGATTGACAACCCCTTTATAGCGTTGGGTGCAAGTGTTTGATTGTTTGTGTAGGTGCAAAGATTGGGGCCTTGCTTGTACCTCCTACTGGATTGATACCTTGGTTCCCAACAACTGAGGGAAATACTTATCTACTTTGCTGCATCACCCTTTCCTCTTCAAGGGAAAACCAACGCAAGCTCAAGAAGTAGCAAAAGGATTTCTGGCGCCGTTGCCGGGGAGATCTACATCAAGCCTACCAAGTACCCATCACAAACTCATCTCTTGAATTTACATTATTTGCCATTTGCCTCTCGTTTTCCTCTCCCCCACTTCTAAAACGATTTTCAGAAAAAACCAAAAAGATTTGCCTTTTTATTCGCCCTTCTTCCGTTCATCTTTCCGTTTGCTTTTTGTTTGCTCGTGTGCTAGATTGCTTGCTTTGTCACGATGACTCAAGAGAATATCAAGTTGTGTGACTTCTCTAATACTAATAATAATGATTTTATTAGTATTCCGATTGCTCCCGCCACTAGTGCGGAATCTTATGAAATTAATGCCGCTTTGCTTAATCTTGTTATGAAAGAACAATTTTCCGGCCTTCCTAGTGAAGATGCCGCATCCCATCTAAATACTTTCGTTGAGTTGTGTGATATGCAAAAGAAGAAAGATGTGGATAATGATATTGTTAAATTGAAGCTATTTCCGTTCTCACTACGAGATCGTGCTAAAACTTGGTTTTCATCTTTGCCTAAAAATAGTATTGATTCATGGAATAAGTGTAAAGATGCTTTTATTTCCAAGTACTTTCCGCCCGCTAAGATCATCTCCCTTAGGAACAATATAATGAATTTTAAGCAACTTGATCATGAGCATGTTGCACAATCTTCGGAGAGGATGAAACTAATGATTAGAAATTGTCCCGCACATGGTTTGAGTTTATGGATGATTATACAAATTTTTTATGCGGGATTGAATTTTGCTTCTAGAAATCTTTTAGATTCCGCCGCGGGTGGTACTTTTATGGAAATCACATTAGGAGAAGCTACTAAACTCCTAGATAATATTGTGGCGAATTACTCTCAATGGCATACCGAAAGATCTCCTACTAGTAAAAAAGTGCATGCTATTGAAGAAATAAATACTTTGAGTGAAAAGATGGATGAATTAATGAAATTGTTTGGTAGTAAGAGTGCTCCTATTGATCCTAATGATATGCCTTTGTCTTCTTTGATTGGAAATAATAATGAATCTATGGATGTGAATTTCGTTGGTAGGAACAATTTTGGTAATAACGCGTATAGAGGTAATTTCAACCCTAGGCCGTTTCCTAGTAATTCCTCTAATAATTATGGTAATTCCTACAACAATCCTTATGGAAATTATAATAAGATGCCCTATGATCTTGAGAATAATATTAAAGAATTTATTAGTTCGCAAAAGGTTTTCAATGCTTCTATTGAAGAAAAATTGCTCAAGATTGATGATTTGGCTAGGAACATTGATAGAATTTCGCTTGAGATTGATTCTTTGAAAATTAGATCTACTCCACCCAAGCGTGATATTAATGAGTCTTTGAAAGCTATGAGAACTTCTATTGATGAGTGTAAGGAAAGAACCGCTAGAATGCGTGCTAAGCGTGAATGGCTTGAAAAAGTGTGTTCTCGTGATAATAATGATGAGGATCTTAAAGTGATTGATGTGACTCCTATTGAATCTTTGTTTTCTAAAACAAATCTTGATAAAGATGGGACTGGAGATAAGTCAACTTTAGCTAAAAGTTGTCCCGATGATTCGGAGTTTATAGATCTTAATGCTAAAATTGATAAAAGTGGGATTGAAGAGGTCAAAACTTTAAATAGCAATGAACCCACTCTTTTGGATTTCAAGGACTTTAATTATGATAGTTGTTCTTTGATTGATTGTATTTCCTTGTTGCAATCCATGTTGAATTCTCCGCATGCTTATAATCAAAATAAAGCTTTTACTAAACATATCGTTGATGCTATGATGAAATATTTTGAAGAAAAACTTGAGTTGGAAGTTTCTATACCTAGAAAGCTTTATGATGAGTGGGAACCTACTATTAAGATTAAAATTAAAGATTATGAGTGCCATGCTTTGTGTGATTTGGGTGCTAGCGTTTCCACGATTTCGAAAACTTGATGGTTGCTCTTTAAATTTGCATCTAGCGGATTCCACTATTAAGAAAACTATGGGAAGGATTAATGATGTTCTTATTGTTGCAAATAGGAATTATGTGCCTGTAGATTTCATTGTTCTTAATATAGATTGCAATCCTACATGTTCTATTATTCTTGGTAGACCTTTCCTTAGAACGATCGGTGCAATTATTGATATGAAAGAAGGAAACATTAGATTCCAATTTCCGTTAAGGAAAGGCATGGAACACTTTCCTAGAAAGAGAATAAAATTACCTTATGAATCTATTATGAGAGCTACTTATGGATTGCATACCAAAGATGACAATACCTAGATCTATTGCGTTATGCCTAGCTAGGGGCGTTAAACAACAGGTCTTGTTGGGAGGCAACCCAATTTTATTTTCTGTTTTTTGTTTCTGTTTTTGAGTGTTTTACACATTATTACCTCTGTAGTAATTGTGTTTTATTGTTTTAATTAGTGTTTGAGCCAAGTAAGACCTTTGGGATGGTCTACGGTGATTGTTGATTTGATTTTGCTGAAAAACAGAAACTTTTGCGCTCAGTCCAGTAATTTTATAAATTCACCAGAGCGTCGAATGAGTCTGAAATTTTTACACAAGATTTATATAGAAATTTCCCAGATTTTCCTAATTTTTCAGAATTGTTGGAGTTACAGAAGTATTCGAAGTTACAGCTTGCTACAGACTGTTCTGTTTTTGACAGATTCTGTTTTCTTTGTGTTGTTTGCTTATTTTGATGTATCTATGGGTTGTATCAGGGGGTATGAACCATGGAGAAGTTGCAATACAGTATATATTACACCAATATAAATAAAGAATGAGTTCACAACAGTACCTAAAGTGGTGATTTGTTTTTCTTATACTAACGGATCTCATGAGTTTTCTGTTGAGTTTTGTGTTGTGAAGTTTTCAAGTTTTGGGTAAAGATTTGATGGACTATGGAATAAGGAGTGGCAAGAGCCTAAGCTTGGGGATGCCCAAGGAACCCCAAGCCATATTCAAGGATACCAAAGAGCCTAAGCTTGGGGATGCCCCGGAAGGCATCCCCTCTTTCGTCTTCAATCCATCGGTAAATTTACTTGAGGCTATATTTTTATTCACCACATGATATGTGTTTTGCTTGGAGCGTCTTGTATGATATGAGTCTTTGCTTTTTAGTTTGCCACAATCATCCTTGCTGCACATATCTTTTGAGAGGGACACGCATTAATCGTGAATTTATTAGAATACTCTATGTGCTTCACTTATATCTTTTGAGCTAGGCAATGTTGCTCTAGTGCTTCACTTATATCTTTTTAGAGCACGGTGGTGTTTTTATTTTATAGAAATAATTGAACTCTTGTACCTCACTTATATTATTTTGAGAGTCTTTAAACAGCATGGTAATTGGTTTAGGTTATGAATTTAGTCCTAATATAATGGGCATCCAAGAGGGATATAATAAAAACTTTCATATAAAGTGCATTGAATACTATGAGAAGTTTGATTCCTTGCATATAGTTTTGAGATATAAAGATGGTGATATTAGAGTCATGCTAGTAAGTAATTGTGGATTGGTAGAAATACTTGTGTTAAGGTTTGTGATTCCCGTAGCATGCACGTATGGTGAACCGTTATGTAACGAAGTCGGAGCATGATTTGTTTAATGATTGTCATCCTTTGTGTGAGGGTCGGGAGCGCGCGATGGTTAACTCCTACCAACCTCTCCCCTAGGAGCATGCGTCTAATACTTTGCTTCGATAACTAATAGACTTTTGCAATAAGTATGTGAGTTCTTTATGACTAATGTGAGTCCATGGATTATACGCACTCTCATCCTTCCACCATTGCTAGCCTCTCTAGTACCGCGCAACTTTCGCCGGTGCATTAAACCCACCTTCCTCAAAACAGCCACCATATACCCTTCCTCAAAACAGCCACCATACCTACCTATTATGGCATTTCCATAGCCATTCCGAGATATATTGCCATGCAACTTCCACCGTTCCATTTATTATGACACGCACCAGCATTTTCATATTGCTTTGCATGATCGTAAGATAGCTAGCGTGATGTTTTCATGGCTTGTCCGTTTTTTGATGTCATTTGCTATGCTAGATCGTTGCACATCCCGGTACACCACCGGAAGCATTCATATAGAGTCATATTTTGTTCTAGGTATCGAGTTGTAATTCTTGAGTTGTAAGTAAATAAAAGTGTGATGATCATCATTAGAGCATTGTCCCATGAGAGGAAAGGATGATGGAAGCTATGATTCCCTCACAAGTTGGGATGAGTCTCCGGACTTTACAAATAATAAAAGAGGCCAATGAAGCCCAAATAAAAAAAAGAGAGGCCAAAGATGCCCACCAAAAAAAATGAGAGAAAAGAGAGAAGGGACAATGCTACTATCCTTTTTCCACACTTGTGCTTCAAAGTAGCACCATGATCTTCATGATAGAGAGTCTCCTAATTTGTCACTTTCATATACTAGTGGGAATTTTTCATTATATAACTTGGCTTGTATATTCCAATGATGGGCTTCCTCAAATTGCCGTAGGTCTTCGTGAGCAAGCGAGTTGGATGCACACCCACTTAGTTTCTTTTTGAGCTTTCATACACTTATAGCTCTAGTGCATCCGTTGCATGGCAATCCCTACTCACTCACATTGATATCTATTGATGGGCATCTCCATAGCCCGTTGATACGCCTAGTTGATGTGAGACTATCTTCTCCTTTTCCTCACAACCTCCACCATATTCTATTCCACCTATAGTGCTATATCCATGACTCACGCTCATGTATTGCGTGAAAGTTGAAAAGGTTTGAGAGCATAAAAGGTGTGAAACAATTGCTTGACATGTCATCGGGATTGTGCATGATTTAAATACTTTGTGTGGGGAAGATGGAGCATAGCCAGACCATATGATTTTGTAGGGATAACTTTCTTTGGCCATGTTATTTTGAAAGGACATAATTGCTTTGTTAGTATGCTTGAAGTATTATTGTTTTTATGTCAATATTAAGCTTTTGTTTTGAATCTTATGGATCTGAAAATTCATGCCACAATAAAGAATATTACATGGATAAATATGTTAGGTAGCATTCCACATCAAAAATTCTGTTTTTATCATTTACCTACTCGAGGACGAGCAGGAATTAAGCTTGGGGATGCTTGATACGTCTCCAACGTATCTATAATTTTTGATTGTTCCATGCTATTATATTATCTGTTTTGGATGTTTTATATGCATTAATATGCTATTTTATATTATTTTTGGGACTAACCTATTAACCTAGAGCCCAGTGCCAGTTTCTGTTTTTTTTCCTTGTTTTTGAGTAATGCAGATAAGGAATATTAAACGGAGTCCAAACGGAATAAAATCTTCGATATGATTTTTCTTGGACTAGAACAAACCTGCCAGACTTGGAGAGGGGGGCAGGAGACCTGCCGGGAGACAACAAGCCTGCAGGGCGTGCCCTAGGGGGGGGCGCCCTCCTGGCTTGTGCCCCCCCTGCAGGCCTCCTAACCCTAATCTTCGTCCTATAAATTCCCAAATATTCCCCCAATACCAAAAAGAGCCACGAAAATACTTTTCCGCTGCCGGAAGCCTCTGTTCCCGTGAGATCCCATCTTGGAGCCTTTTCCGGTAATCTGCCGGAGGGGGATTCGATCACGGAGGGCATCTACATCAACTCCATTGCCCCTCCGATGATGCGTGAGTAGTTCACCTCAGACCTTCGGGTCCATAGCTAGTAGCTAGATGGCTTCTTCTCTCTCTATGTTCTTTAATACCATGTTCTTCATGAGCTTCATGAAGATCTATCCGATGTAATACTCTTTTGCGGTGTGTTTGTCGAGATCCGATGAATTGTGGGTTTATGATCAGATTATCTATGAATATTATTTGAATCTTCTCTGAATTCTTATATGCATGATTTCATATCTTTGCAAGTCTCTTCGAGTTATTGGTTTGGTTTGGCCAACTAGATTGGTAATTCTTGCAATGGGAGAAGTGCTTAGTTTTGGGTTCAATCTTGCGGTGTCCTCACCCAGTGACAAAGTAGGGGTAGCGAGGCACGTATTTGTATTGTTGCCATCAAGGGTAAAAAGATGGGTTTTTTTATCATATTGCTTGAGTTTATCTCTCTACATCATGTCATCTTACCTAATGCGTTACTCTGGTCTTCATGAACTTAATACTCTAGATGCAGGCAGGAGTCGGTCGATGTGTGGAGTAATAGTAGTAGATGCAGAATCGTTTCGGTCTACTTGACACGGACGTGATGCCTATATGCATAATCATTGCCTTGGATATCGTCATAACTATGCGCTTTTCTATCAATTGCTCGACAGTAATTTGTTCACCCACCGTATTATTTTCCTTCAAGAGAGAAGTCTCTAGTGAAACCTATGGCCCCCGGGTCTATTTTCCATATTAGATTTTCAGATCTATAAACCAAAAATACCAAAAATACTTTGCTGCAATCTTTTTACTTTTGTTTTACTTTTCGTTCTAGTAATCTTTTATATCTATCTCTATCAGATCTCATCCTTGCAAGTAACCGTGAAGGGATTGACAACCCCTTTATAGCGTTGGGTGCAAGTGTTTGATTGTTTGTGTAGGTGCAAAGATTGGGGCCTTGCTTGTACCTCCTACTGGATTGATACCTTGGTTCTCAACAACTGAGGGAAATACTTATCTACTTTGCTGCATCACCCTTTCCTCTTCAAGGGAAAACCAACGAAAACCAACTTGGTAGCAAGAAGCATTTCTGGCGCCGTTGCCGGGGAGATCTACATCAAGCCTTCCAAGTACCCATCACAAACTCATCTCTTACATTTACATTATTTGCCATTTGCCTCTCGTTTTCCTCTCCCCCACTTCTAAAACGATTTTCAGAAAAAACCAAAAAGATTTGCCTTTTCATTCGCCCTTCTTCCTTTCGTCTTTCCGTTTGCTTTTTGTTTGCTTGTGTGCTAGATTGCTTGCTTTGTCACGATGACTCAAGAGAATACCAAGTTTTGTGACTTCTCTAATACTAATAATAATGATTTTATTAGTACTCCGATTGCTCCCGCCACTAGTGCGGAATCTTGTGAAATTAATGCCGCTTTGCTTAATCGTATTATGAAAGAACAATTTTCCGGCCTTCCTAGTGAAGATGCCTCATCCCATCTAAATACTTTCGTTGAGTTGTGTGATATGCAAAAGAAGAAAGATGTGGATAATGATATTGTTAAATTGAAGCTATTTCAGTTCTCACTACGAGATCATGCTAGAACTTGGTTTTCATCTTTGCCTAAAAATAGTATTGATTCATGGAATAAGTGTAAAGATGCTTTTATTTCCAAGTACTTTCCACCCGCTAAGATCATCTCCCCTAGGAACGATATAATGAATTTTAAGCAACTTGATCATGAGCATGTTGCACAATCTTGCGAGAGGATGAAACTAATGATTAGAAATTGTCCCGCACATGGTTTGAGTTTATGGATGATTATACAATTTTTTTATGCGGGATTGAATTTTGCTTCTAGAAATCTTTTAGATTCCGCCGCGGGTGGTATTTTTATGGAAATCACATTAGGAGAAGCTACTAAACTCCTAGATAATATTATGGCGAATTACTCTCAATGGCATACTGAAAGATCTCCTACTAGTAAAAAAGTGCATGCTATTGAAGAAATAAATACTTTGAGTGTAAAGATGGATGAATTAATGAAATTGTTTGCTAGTAAGAGTGCTCCTATTGATCCTAATGATATGCATTTGTCTTCTTTGATTGGAAATAATAATGAATCTATGGATGTGAATTTCGTTGGTAGGAACAATTTTGGTAATAACGCGTATAGATGTAATTTCAATCCTAGGCCGTTTCCTAGTAATTCCTCTAATAATTATGGTAATTCCTACAACAATCCTTATGGAAATTATAATAAGATGCCCTCTGATCTTGAGAATAATATTAAAGAATTTATTAGTTCGCAAAAGGTTTTCAATGCTTCTATTGAAGAAAAATTGCTCAAGATTGATGATTTGGCTAGGAACGTTGATAGAATTTCGCTTGAGATTGATTCTTTGAAAATTAGATCTACTCCACCTTGTTCCTGGCTTCTAAAAGAATGGTCAGTTACTAAAGCTGTTACTTTCAAGTTTCAATGTAAAGAGAGACTAATCAAACAATTTTTTGAGCTAATTATTTATGCCATTTTTATTCCTGGGGTTATATACCAACACCTTGTGGCGCAAAAATACCAAGCCAGTACTTTCAAGCTTCGATAGAAAAAATGATTATGCTGCATGTGTTGAATTCTTGGGTAACTCTAGAGGATATTGCTTAAGAGTCCAAATGAGATTCAGGGTATATTTGTGTTTAGGAACTTGGTTCAGTATATAATAACATGTTTAATAGATAGTGGCAATTGTCTCGGGATGGGAAGAGACTATCCTCTAGAAGTTGTTACCGTTGTATGAGCAGGCAGTAGATCACTAGGGTTACTCCTGACCAGATTAGGCAATCTTTCTGCAGTTTAGATTGAGTTACCTCTTCTGTAGCAGTGAGAATGATTCATGATTTCCAAAGTTGAGGATACCTATATATAATGAGATGCTTCGCCTTAGAGACACCAGTGCCCCAATAGCAGGTCAAATAACACAATCAATTTTATATATGAGTCATGAATATATATCACGAATGCTGGATTATGGGCAATTACGAATATTTTCTCTACATTAAATACTTCAGATCTTCCATGCGAATTAATACCTGTATATTTACGTAATAAAATCGAAGCATACCATATCTTAGGCCATAAATTGCATGAATGGTAACCATTAAATTTCTCCAAATCAATATTATATTTTTATATCATAGAGAAAATCCGATCCTTAGGCCATAAATTGCATGAATGGTTGCTAAATATGTGAGAAGCACGAAAGCTTATAAATATGTCCGTGCACGCACAATGAGAATTGACCATTTGACTCTTCGAGAATGAAAGAAAAAAGGCTTTCAGAGTATCCCTTCTACTATCATATCTTGTTCTGGTCGCCGGAGGAAAAGGTGTAAGAACTATACAACAATGGGAAAATACTAGCCAGATCCCCACATATCAACAAGTTAATAAAACCATTATGGTAAGAGAAAGTATACATCTTACTTTATATAATAGAACTGTTTTGATGGCTAACAATCTGAGGAATCATCAAACCAGATGGAAGACGGAGATGTCTATGATTGCATCGATGTGAATCTACAACCAGCCTTTAACCACCCATTGTTGGAAGACCACACAATTCAGGTAAATATAAATTTATGATTTACGACCATTCTTTGGTTCAAATGATTCCGACTCATGTTTGGGGACAAATGAATAGTATGTCCTCGGAGACACGTGGATATTAGTTTGGCGGAGAATTGTTGAAATAGATCATGACTTTTTTTATTATACATTGTGTTGAATTATAGTATTTCATAACGTTGATTCTTCTACTCCCTTTTGTTTTTAAATCAAAAGTTTGTGTTTGTTCCATAGTTACCTAATATGCTACAAGAGGTATCGAACTCCGGTCCGGACTAAACAAATCAGACCAGGGTTTGAATTTTCCCCGATCGTCTTGGGTTTGCTGAACCTAAAATAGCGTGCATCTTGACATGCTCGTACTTGGTTTTGGAGTGTCATTTTCCTCCTCTTTTTTTTATTTGAATATTGGAATTGTCTTTGAAACACCGATTTTGTTTTACAAAGATGGATCCAAATGGAATTTCCAAATGATTTCCCATTACTTCCCACACTATTTCATAAATTTTGAAGAAGTCATGTAATCTTCCCTCATGAAAATCCTTGAGTGGCGTAAAGTTTCAGATTTGGAATATTTTCAAATGGAAATTCTTTTTTTCGAAAACTCTTTCTTTAATGGAAGAATTAATCCCATCTTCACTCTAGGGTTTAGTGTTTGAAATGAATTTGAATTCATGGGAATCAAAAGTAAGAATGAAAGTTTGGGAAAGTCCTTTTATTCCCTCTCATTTAACTTTCAAAAAGTTTCAAATTCAACTCAATTTCAATCATTCAATAACTCAACAAACAAACAAACAAACAATCAAAACTATTTATTTAATTTAACATTCCAAAATTTAGAATTTTGGGATGTTACATCGAAGTTGGAGGAAGAGATGGCAAAGACACATGAGAGGTTGCGGTTGTGCTATGGTGTCGGCCGTGACGCTGTAACAAAAACAATCTGAATGGGTAGCGAGACTGCATGGGTGCTTGTGGTCTAGGCTTGACCGTGGGCTAGTGGGGCTTACCTGGCCCGAGCCAGTCAAATCTCTCTTTCTATGTCAACATTTTCTTAAAATTTAGACATATGATCTTCAATTGTTGTTAGCTATGCCTTCTATAAGGTCATTGTGCGAATCAGAAACTATGAATCCGTGAACCCAAGAGGATTATACCTGAAAAGCCCGATTCGTATGAGGTAGTGATTCACGAATTACGAATCTGATAACTATGTTTGTTCATAACATATATTCCTAAAATAAATAGAAGTGAAAGTGAAATAAATAAATCTTATGATATATGTGCTTTGCTGGCAATGAGTTAAATTGCAGAATTTCTGTACACGTGATTGTGCTTTGCCAACATATACATGACTATAAGGTAACCAGTTTAACTTGTCAAACAGATGGAACCAAGTTCTTTTCCGATTGGACTAAACATAAAATCTCCGTTCTCACATGTCATTTCACAAGCGGATTTGTCTATCATCGAATGCCCAAGAGGAATGGTTCCAATACTACGTAATGGTAGAAGGGATCAAATATCAGCACACTTTATAGATCAAGTGATTAACAAGGATTCTCAACTCGAGGTGAGTTCTCTATAGTTATTTTTAGAATGATCATAGGTTGATTTTGAAACTAGCCAGTGTTATTGCATGCCTAGCATATATATAACATAATTTACCAAAAACCATGGCAACTTAAGCTGATTTATTCCAAAATATTATTGTCGTGCAAAGTCATGTTTGAATTCTAATATCTTGTCTTTGGATGAAGGTTCTAAGGTGAAGTATCTAAGGCCAGTAAGAATGCTACTCCCTCCCTCTCAAAATAAGTGTATCAAGTTTAGTACAACTTTGTACTAAAGTTAGTATAAAGTTGAGACCTTATTTTAGGACGGAGGGAGTATATCTTAAGAATGGGAATGTACCAACCTACTGTGACCCCGACCTGATCCCCGTTGACCCCTCTGATATGTTTAGGGACATGGAGCCGACCCAGTTGTCCGGCAACGAATGGCCTCATGTGCCATTCGGTAACACGGTTCAACACATTTAAGTAACATATTTGTATGCGAAGGATCAGTTACACAACAACATCATTTAAAATAGCATCATTTAGCAACCAAATTTTATATCAAGTGAGGATATTTAGACATTATTCGTTTAACGAAAGGCACACATATACAACTCAGTTTCAGTTTCTATGATGAACCTGTTAATATTACAAGTTAGCATATTTGCAACTCAAGATTAGATGCAATTTTGGGTCAGTAGTTTGAATTTTCTTCAAGCACAAAGCTAACAACCTAAAAGGTACGTGCTATTGTAACATCATATTACATCCCAAGGCAAAAAAATCCACGTCAACCTTCTTGCCCTCATGGGCTACTGGTGACCGACTTCTCCTGTCCCAGTTTAGTTACAAAGTCGACCAACAAGACCCGTTGACTTTGAATTTTTGGGCCAGGACTATGTCCTAATGGGTACTTTCGGTCCATGCCTATTCTCATTATGCCTTCACGTAGTTCTTTTAACTAAACAATACGTCGAGTCTCGATGTTCTTTCAGTAATATGTGAAGGAATTTCTTTTGTTTACCATGTTTCTCCAAGACTTTGTTGAAATGTTTGATCTATATTGGTCTCTCTAACTCTCAATTGACAATATTAAGTTATATTCATTGATGTAATTCATATGCTATGGCAGTAACCTGTACATAGTTAATATCTAGTCCTCACATATACCGGCATTATTTATTTTTGCTTTAGGAGGCAGGAATGAAATAGATTGATGATTTATATGGGGTACAAGCTACAATAAATGTTTATGAGCCAAAGGTGAAGAAGGATAGCAAGGATCTAAGTCAAACAGGGATCCAAATTGATAACGGACCAAAGGGTCATATGGACAGTATAAATGCTTGTTATTCGGTATCTCCAAGCTTCTATGGTGATACTTTTGCGAGGTTTCATGTTGGTTGGGTAAGCAGTAATATTTCTTTGGTTACATATAATGTAATCAACTACACAATTTTTATAACATGAAGATACAACCGTAATTCGACGCAATGATTGTTTACCATTGGATAAACTTTGGTAACAGCGTGATGGTGTACTAAACAAGTCATGCATTGATCATGATTGCCCTGGTTTCGTTCAAGTTAGTCACAATGTTGGCCTTGGAGGAAGAGTTAAACCTGTTTCAGTCTACAATGGACCACAATATGTGATACACATTCTTATTTTCAAGGTATTCACTTATTCAATAAATTGTAATTTCATATATAGTATGTTATACGGTGCATATGAAAATATACACTTATCTTATTTGTTGCGCAACAACACATTTTGGCAGTTCACTATGATATCTGTTGAATAACTTAAGATAGTCAAATAATTGTTTTGTTTCCTATCGTTTCGCACATACTCCCTCGGTCCTGAAAATGTTGTCTTTGATTTGTCTAGATATGGATGTATCTAGACAGGGGTTTGTATCTAGACACGTTCCCGTGTCTAGATACATCCATTTCTAGACAAATCTAAGACACCATTTTGGGACTGAGGTAATATATACTATCTTTTGACACACATTTGGCAAATTATCAAGAATATGGGCCTAATTTTAAAAGCTAACATGCCATTAAAACAATAGAGATTCAGTAAGAACTTTCAACCGTGGAAAACATTTCTACTTTTAGGATTCACAAATGTATCCTCTTGATTTACATCGGTCCCTTTCTATAGGAAAAGGTTATGAGACAAAATGCTTACTATGAACTTCAGTGGAATAGAAATAAATGCATGCATGCTAGAATATTTAGTAGAATAGCATAGACAATTTTACATCCTCGATATTTTCAAGAGACGTTCATTCACATTTTCTTTATCTTAGGACCCAAAGACACATAATTGGTGGTTAGCGTATGGTAAAGATAAAACACCAATTGGATATTGGCCAAGTTCATTATTCACTCGCCTTAAGGATAAAGGGAACTTTTCGTACACGGGTGGGCACGTTTCAGGACCGACAGCTTCATCCGACTCTCCACAAATTGGCAGTGGGCATTTTGCCTCTGAAGGGTATGGAAAAGCGGCTTTTATAAAAGACATCCAAATTATTGATAACAACAACAAGCTTGTTACTCCGAATGAAAAAAAAGTGCTTAGTGGCAGTAGTGATGTAAGGAAATATTCCGTCGGCAATTATGGAGTTGACGACCATGGTGTGCATATGTACTATGGTGGACCTGGTAATTTTGTCTAAGAATGTACCCTACAAACTACAATAAAGTTGTCATTATATTCTCGAGTTGATATTTGTTTCAAATAAAAGGTAGAGCATTTTCTACCCTATGCATTTCAAACAGGCAATGCCTGATGATCGGAGTCAATTACATGGTAGCCTATGTGAGCGCCGCACAAAGGATGCAGCTAGCCGTAGACGATCGGGGAGAACAAAAGCTAAAAGTAGAAGAAAAATAAATGGGGGTGTGGGAAATAGGCGGAGAAAAGTGGGTACACTTTAGCCGATTTTTTGTGCCCATCCGAGGATAGCATGCTTGTCAGTGGATCGGCGTCCACGATGGCTCCAAAGCCTCAGATTATCAGCTACATTGGTGAGCAGCTGCCTAGCGGACCACAAGTTGTCGTTGAAGACCCTGGCATTCCTAGCATGCCAGAGAGATACCGCACAAGCTGCAAAGATAATATGCCTTACATGGACAAATTTGTTGGATAATTATTTAATTACTACTAGGATTTATCTTTGACATATTTCCGTTTTGTTTCTGCGAGTATTACACATGTAGAGCGAGACCGTACCTGCACCATTTTCATGCACGCTTCCTCCCCTTGAACCCCTTCACCCTCTACATCTTCACGTGGACTTGCACTTACCTACCTATGCCTGCCATGGAGTCTTTTTATTTTCTTAGCACCACGGAGCTACGGCTCCATTTGTGGATGCAGTCGAACTTGAAGTCAGTGGCCAGGGGACACCTGCCAGCATACATGCTTTGCAAGAGGATTAACACATTCGGATACCTTTTCTCTTTTCTGTGCGAGAGAAGCAGAGAGGCGTGTGTGCGCTTACCACAATGATCCATCAAACGAGGGCCTTCTCCTCTCTCTCTTTCCCGCCTGCCATGCGATCCATTAGTTTCGTAGAGCGGGGAGAAAAATAGGGGGTACTCTTAGCTTTAGTTCCTTATCATTTTTTGATGTTCGTTGCTATGTATCTGTATAAACTTGCTTCGGCCATGCATTGTTGTCAATTGGCGGCCAAAAGGATTGCATATCTCTAGCCATCCAGAACAAGCAGACGAGATGATGTGCATTCATTTGGTAGCACAAAATCAATTTCCTTGTCCAACTAATAGTACATACCTTAAGGAAATTACTGCAGTTGGCAGCTTTTCACTGCATGTTTTGAAATGTTTCGTGCGCTTGTCCCATTGAATCACTTACAAGGTTGCTACAACATGCTAAGTAAGCATCCAATTATTTATTCTATTTTTTGTAACAAAATTTTCTCTTGATCATCTCATGGAAAATGAATCTTCTTTCACACATGACATGTTTTTAATAGCAGTGCCCAAATACTACTTTTTAGATACTGTTCTGAGTTCCGTTATGTGCAGGCTTATGCCAGAGTCTAACTCTTACAGCCCCAAAGATAAATAAACTCACCAGAGCAAAGTATTTTGAAAGTGGAAGGCATATAAAGGTAGTCCATCTACATTAATTGTTGAGTGAATTCCGCATTTTACCCTCTAGTTATATAGTTGTGACACTAATTACCCCAGTGAGTGAAATTTCACCTAGAACATCACTTTTAGAGGCTTTGGACACTCGTTTTTTTTATGCGTGTCCATTAGGTAACGTGTGAGGTGATGCCTAGGATCCAAAAATATCTGGAAGACGATGGGGAATGGAATAGATGGACAAGAGAAGTCTTGACATGATTGTCAGTGAAACCCTCTATTCTTTAAACATTTTTTTTTATGAATCATTGACGCAACATGCCGACCCTATCTAATATAAACAAGCAAAATGCAAAATTGGGGTAAAATCGTGTTAAAAGTCTCCAAAATCTGATATTTTGATAGAAGTTCCACTAAATGGGGTAATATGTGTCACAATTGTACAACTACAGGGTAAAAAGTGGAATTCACTCCAAATTGTTTTTCACTTGGCTTCATGCATCATAATTGAGGACATGCCTAACTACTGCTACCCCACGTCTCTGATAGCAACTACTTGCAGGTAGAAGTCAAATGACCTTGAAGATGCCAATTTATTGTCTCTTTATTCAGCGGCATTAATTAATGTACATGTACATACATCATCCCTAGACATGTGTGTATCCTTTTCTATATGTTTTGATACATCCAGTACATGTTTCTGTAAATTTTGTTCGGCGGTAATCTTATTGCACTCTATTTGAGGGAATGTAATACCTCATAGTGAAATATTTTAGTAATATTTGATGACTTGTTGAACTTGGCTGATCAAAATGCCAGATTGGTGCGCTTTTAATTTCTCTCCTTATCCTTTGAGATGTTTGAAGCATGTGCTCTGATATTGTTAGCGGTTTGTGCAAAGTACGTTGGAAATGCTCCAAGATCAATTTTGTTGTTGTTATTTATACATGTTTGCCCAACGGCTACATGTTTGCATGGATGGCGAGTGTGGGTTACAGAGGTGGAGAGAAGAAGAAAGATGACAACTGTTTAAAAATGTGGACAATAGGTACATGATAATTCTAAATATGTATGGGATTGATGTTGAACGATCATATGTATGCTCCGTTGCAACGCACGGGCATTGTCCTAGTGATAATATCATGGTGCTACTACCTTCTTCTCGTGTTGGCCATCCTAGGTAATGGCATATTTGAATCGGCATCTCTTACTTTGAAATGACATATTATGCTATCATGTATGGTTTTCTGTAGGTCTACATGGTACCCCTTATCTTAGCAATCTATTTCTGCATCGTCATCCTTGTAGGCTCATTTGTCTTTTTTGTTTCTTTCAAACGAAACAAACATATAAACTTTAAACTTTGCAAGACAACAAAACGTTGTAACTACAACATGGAAAAAAACTTTCAGGTTTTTTCATGCACTTTAAATGCTTAAAATAATTTTTAATCAAAGAAAATCTCATTTTGTATATTTATGTAGGGACAAAAGAGTTGAATGTTCTTTCACACGTTGAAGTTGTAAAGTTTGTTTGATCTGCAAAGTTGAACTCCATATGTTGTTTCATTTGAGAGAAACAAAAACTAGAAATTTTCATGTAGTATGTTAGTTGAAGAGCACAAATCTCAAAGCAATGTTGGAGGGGTGAGGATAAGGTGTTCCAGAAATCTCGACCTACACAGGAACTTTCTGTATGCTATGCTAGAGTATGGTTTTCTGTAGGTCGAGCTACATGGTACCCGTTATCTTAGCCATCCGTTTCTGCATCGTGGTCCGTGCAGGCACGGGACACTGGCGGAGCTATGTGTGTGGCTGGGGGGCAGTGTCCCCCCCCCAGCCTTGTGATCTTTTGTGAAGATTTTTTGTGTGTGGTAGTATAGATTGAGAAAAATAGATACTTTTGCTCCTTGTGGAATTCATATTTTGCCATTGGCCCCTTCAATGATCATGTGCTAGCTTCGCCATTGCTTGAGGATCTCATGTTCTTTTATGCTTTTGTCCTTTTCTGACACTATACCATGGCATATTTGTATACACACTATTGTTGTCAAAATTTTAGAAAACTTTTTAGGGACGCTACCATGCATGTATTTGTAGCACGTACGGTAGTACCCAGAATGCTTGTAGCATGCTACCGTGTTGGAGTGGACTTGGCCGATGCGTTGAGGTGGTGTGTTGTGCCGTTTCTCCCTTGTTTTTATTCCCAGCTCTTTTGTAGAACAAAACAAGTTCCCAACCATTCTCAAAAAGACAAGTTCCCAACCACGAGGATCCCACGAAACCGCACCTCCTTCAGCAGATCGTTCTTCTTCAGTCTCCTTCGTCAGGCTTCTTCAGCCCATCGGTCGATTAGTTGCTAGGGGGCACCAGGTACGCATCGTTTTTCCTCTGCCTTCCCATAAAACTGCCCGAAAATCTACTAGACCATCACCATCAGGCTCTAAGCTTCATGTTGTTGATTAGAGAGAATAATTAAGGCGGACCTCCTATTCATCACAGTGATTAACAAACCTGTCCAAGGCTGTCCCTGACTTTATATGACCATGTTTCAATTTCCTTGTTCTTTGATTTAAAGCACAAGCTCTATGGGTTTCATCCCCTGTATCTATTCTTTTTCTTTTTTTGTATATTACTGGAATTCCCTGAAAATCAACCAGTAATCAAGATTAATTTACTTTTAATCGAGATTTCATCTTGATCGGCGATATCATAAGACTATCAAGCATTCATCTTCAAGAAACACATATACAATGTATTCTCCTTGTGATCCAATTAAGTCTTCATTAGAGAATCTCTAGCCCTATCCTTCGATCCCCAAAACTTGAGAAAAGTCGACATTACAATCCTCAACTCGCCACTTGATTCAAACCCAAACTTCAAAATCGATTACTGTACACCTCAAATTAACCATTCGGTGCAGGATTCAACTCTCATCTGGTTTTGACCTTTTGCCACGCCCAAAATCAAACAATCAGTAGTTCCATCGTTGTTGACCTCGAAGAGAATGATTTAGATGGGCCTCCTATTCCTCGTAGTAATAACCGAACCTGTCAAAGGCCACAATTTTAGATTTTTATCAAGGTGTAAAAGATAATTATCAAGTTTAACTGCATTGTTTATCAAGGTTGTCAGAGGTAATTATCAAGTTTAACTGCATTGATTATCGGTAGCTGCGTGGTTATCGTTTCACAATCGACATGAGGGGACCAAAGAGAGAAGTTTAAATTTGGTGATTAGAGCAGTGAATCAGGGGTTCTTCGTACTAGATGACTCGTTGCGTCAGTTGACGCACAGACCAACTCCAACATGTAAGTTAAGTGAACTATATAAAACTTAAAATGAAAGTCAAGTAAACTATTTAAAAAGGCTAAAAAGAGCCGCGGCGTTGAAGACCTCCTCTGTCACCGGGTAAACAAGTTGACGCTTCCTCGCCACCGCCCTCTATATCTTCATGCCATAGCAACACGCCGCCACGATGATTACCACGACTAGCACGACAAATGCAGCGCCGACGCTGATTCTCTTGTCAGCGTGCAGGAAATCCTGATCCGTCACGCTGACAAGGTCAGCCTGAGAAACTAAGATAGACTAATTATCAAATCCTAATCGGTCATGCTGCCGTACAGGGGGTACCAAAGAGAGAAGAATAAATTTGGTTCATTCATCCCTTTCCTTTCTCTTTGCACCACTACTTCCTTGTAGGATCCCCGAGTCCATTTTTGTGCCCTGAGGTGCCTTCCCGATCCGAGGCACCACAGGTCCTTGGTTTTATAACATAGTCAAAGAGGGGCGACGCCCCCCCCCCCCCTCCTTCCCCTCTCAGCAGTCACCATCTTGGACCAACTCATGAAGAATTCACAGTTTCCTCCACGTAAGGTATGCAAACAAATTGCCTAATCCCATATAAACCACTTCCAATATACAAGAACCTCAAATTCCATGGTGCACATTTTAGCAATTAGATATGTCAATCAAATTCTAAACTCTATAGGTACGTAACTAAGGGCAACTCTAACCATAAAAATAAAGGAGGGTCCGGAGGAGTAAACCATTAATGAAGTAATTTTACTCCATAAAATTTGACCGAACCTAACCGATCGCCTATATATAACAGAGTAATTTTTTATTTTTACCAAGTTTATACAATTCTAGTATACATTGCAATTACATATTAGCACACATATACAAACTAAACATAAATATGAATGTTCAAGCAAACAGACTTGTGTGCATCAGAAGTCTGTTTAGGGAATTATTCTCCGTTGTTCGGTTTAGGGAATCGGATAGGTACCGGTTAGAGGAGAAAAACCAAAATTATCCTCCCCTAACGTCGGATAGCGGATCGGTTAGATTTGCTCAAAATTTGTATTGCAATTTTCTCAGGACGACCTTGGAAGCACGGCGGAGCAAGACTTCGAGCGCCAGACCTCCGCGGCTGACTGGACCGCATTTAGGCGCCACACTGTGTCTAGATCGGCGTTCGCACCATGGTCGTTATGCTGGTTGTGGTGTTCATTGTCACAGTGAGAAGAAGTGGAGGGAGGTGGCCAGGAATCATCAGTAGGTCTATCCCATGACAGAGGGCGTCTTTAACGTGGAGGCTCCTGCTCTAGCTCAAGCTCTAGTTCCGGTTCTGGTCGGCAAAACCATAGTGTGACTGGGGCGAGAGTCGCATAGTTCTTTGTCGTAGGATAAGATCCTCTAACTACAAGTATTTCGGTACAGAGGAAGTATCATCTATGAATTATTTCTGGGTTAACCCTAGCACTCACGCCGCATTGGGAGATGCCTTACACTCTTACATTGTGAGTGCAAGCATCTCCCAATGCATCTGTACAAGATACTAGATCTTGAAGATTTGCCGTGTTAGTGTAAGTGGAACTTTGCACGTATGTACATCATAACATGAACTGCATGTATACTTCTTTGCGCAGATTAATATGCTTCAGAAATGATAGTTTGAGAGGTTTAGTGAGTGTAAAAATCGACAAAAGAAATGAGTCACACAATAGTTTAAGGGGCTTAGATTGTCTCCGAAAAATTCGTTGTTGCCCTCATATGCTTTAAATGGTGATGGTGCTATAAAGAACGACAACTTATAATGGAAGTACTCGCAAAAAAAAGCTTATAATGGAAGTAACATATGCCACATAAGCAAAAAAAACATGATGTGTCATGTAATTAAATGGAAGAGAAACAAATAGAATAGCATAATATGTTATCATCACATAGCGCTTCTCAATGCAAAATGGCTCTACAACGTAATAAAGGAAAATATGTATGTTACTACACATATGACACTTGCCACTATGAAGATAGTAACATAGACTAGTAACATATTGTATGTTGTTAGTCTCTACTAATAAAGGAGCAATACGTACGTCGTTTCGTTCGTTCGTCCTCCCACCCGCATCGATCGAAAAAAAAATCGTCCCTAGCCCCCGCGCCCCCTCCCTCCCACCGATTTTCCCCCGCAAGCCAGATGATTTTTTCCCAAAAAACCGACCTACCTACCGGGTCGCCGCTGCCAGACTCCTCAGCCCTCACCCACGCCTCCCTCAAACCCTGCCAAGCCGTCGCTCGTCTCCGCTTCTCCACCCGTAGCCGCCGCAGCACCCCGCACCCCGCACCCCACCCCTTTCCTTCTCGCCCTCCCCACCTCTTCCCCTACCCTCCCCTACAGCCGCACCTCTACTACGGCCTCGACCCTCCACATGTTCTTCAAGGGTTTCGGAAGGATGGCGTTCCTGCTGAAGGTCGGGAATGTTCCTCAAGCGATCCGCGGGCTCCGGCTCGTCGATGCTCTAGGCGGTTCAGTCCATGTCCTCCTCCAAGGTCTTCATTTGAGATTTGTCAGATTTCTCCCTCTTGCACGTCTCATCTGTTACCTTTGCACCGCGAGATGAATTTTTTTTGTTCGGGGAAGCCCTCGTATTTATACTGCCCTAACTTGTCATGTCCTAGCAGGCATCTCGTACGGCACGGACGAGACGAGCCTTGGGTTTGTGTTTTCCAACTACAGCCAAGTCATGGAAGGCATGTTCCTCTTCTGTTTCTCTGTTTCTCATGGATGAAAGATGTGATCCTGTGCATTATTCGTCAAATTGTTTGCATTTGCACTTGCACGTCAGATGCTGCTGAACCTTATGCTTTGTTTTTCTTGTTCTTCTGGTTCCACGCATTGTTTATTACTGAGTCATGAATCATCTTACTGTAGCTTGTTTGTTATGTGCGGTGTACTGTCTTGGAGGCTACATTGACTGGTGTAATTGCTAAGGAAACTTTGCAATTTAATAGGATTCGGTGATATATGCTATGATGATTTGTTGTGCTACCATAGATGCTATGTGTGAACTTGAGTTTCGGGGGTACCATAGAAAAGCCCACTCTAATCTCATCCAGCAATTTTTTTTATTACAGTAAGAGATAGAGATGATCAGATTAGTTTCCTTGAAGTTAGAGATAATTTCAGTAGTCAGCAGTTCAACTCAACGAAATATCCAAGGCTAAACTAAACATCAGAGAATTTCTAGCTTGTTAGGGAATTGAATCCTGTCACTGGCTAGGCAATAGTGAATGTCCTTCAGACGCTTGGTGCTTTGTGGCCATAACAGTGTGATTAATGGAACCCAAAGTGAACACAAAGATTTGTGTTTTTTGTTGTAGTTGAACACAAAGCAAAGTTTATTAGTTTTTTATGGATATCATAGGCAGCGATGTTATGAAACCTGGTCTGCATTGTCATATTAAATATTGAGAGATCGTGCAATTCAGCACACGATTATCAATGGTTCATCCGAATTAAGGGGCATGCATTGTGGTGTTGGATGTTTTATTATTTCATATACTATAGGGTGTTGAAGATGCATTTGCTTCTATAAGTAGTGTATTTCTTTAGTGATCGCCGGGAGTGGTGGCTAGGTTATTGTGAGGAATGCATCCATTTGACAATCTGTAGCAGGAACTCAGTCCATTCATCTGGTCCAATTTCCATCCATGGAATTCTCCATCGACACCTCTCTGTCCGCGTAAGTAGTTGCTGAATTTTTATAGTAAGCATGCTTGCATTACATACATTCCAATGGGTACTAAATAAATTAATTTCCTGTGAATAGCTAGAGATTTTAATTAGGAGGGAAACTAATTATGGTTGATAACTACTTAGTTAATTTGGGGTTGTGATTGTAGTCGTAGATCCCTGCATAATTTTCTAATGGAGCTCAGCGTGCTGTCCAAATCTAGATTTTCGCAGATCATTACTATCCTTACTTTTTTCTGAGGGTAGTACTACCCTTACTTAGCTTATACTCATGGATAAATATTCATAAACAATGATTTTAGGGTTCGTTTTGTCTGAAACCGATCTCAGTGGCAAACCAAATTAACTATTTCATGGTTCTCAAGAAGTACATAACACAATGCTAAATGTTTGTTCTGCATATTCATATACCTAATTACTGTTGACTTGTAAATATTCTATCTCTATTGTTGATAGAAGATAGATTGTACTATCGTATTTATTTGCCCCTCCCTTGGTTAGCCTTTGCCTCTACTGGTCGTTTTTATTTGCACAAATTTATGAGCTTGGCTTTTTTTTTTGAAATAGAATACTTGGCTTGGCTTTTGACTATTGTTGTATGCATGATGGCAGATGGAATTATTTTTTCAGCTGGCACACTGAGAGATGCTTGTGAAATACTAGCAGTTGTAAGTGTCAAGCCTAAGGAATTGTTCTTTTTAGGTTATTTTTGCATACTTTCACCTCTTACATGCTCTGGTGATTTCTTAGATGTCTGCAACTTTGTGATTGTACAAGAACATGTCGCGATGGTTGGCTATTGCCACCTGTAGGCCTTTTAAAAAAACATGGCGTGATTGATTTATTCCCCACTGGTAAATTAGACGTTCTAGCTAGGTATGTACATGTATGTTGCTTCGAAAGATCTTGCATATTTTGAAGGTAAATCGTGGTAAACTAGATATCAGTTTTTAGGTTATTTCTAATGTAATGCAATTAACTTCCCATGAACTCTTAAAAAAAAGCTGTTTTTCTTCGTCTACAGTATGTTCACACAGTAGAATGGATGCTTTTGTGTACAAAAGTCTGAAATCTTGTTCCACTATTATGTATAGTTTGTAGTAGCACTTCGGTCAGGTATAGTTCTTGCAAGTGTCGTTCATAGTGTTCCGTGTTATGATAGGGCATAGTAGATTATAGTTCTCACATGCATCCAGCAGTTCGGATACTGTTGTAGTGCGGATAAATATGTTCATGTTTTTATTAGTAACACCTTCTGATAAAGCAAAATATGCACATCAGTGCACAAGCAGTCCAACACTCCTTATATTTCTTGATGGAGGGAATAAGACACACTTACAATGCTCAGTTTTTTGTGTCTGGCGTGTTGTTGTGCTATTTCAGGAGGAATATGAAAAGGGGACCAATGACACCTGGGCCCGCGAGCTCATGTAAGCTGAAGAGCAAACATTCTTGATAACGTGGAGCATACTCGCATTATCCTCATTTTGTAATCTATTAGATCTTCATAATTCTGTGCAGGATGTAAAATCAGTTGCATTATTAACAAAACATGAAAATAACAATATTTAAGATATGTTGGCTTGCAAAATTGTCTTATATTACCGGATGGAGGGAGTAGCTTTTATTGATAGATATTCAGATTGAACTAATGTGAACAATCCAGCTATATTTGCACTTCTATAGATTGTGGAAGTTTCAAATGTTTAACCACACGAATATCTCAATGATACATGTACATATTGAGGTAGTAACTTCAATTTATTTCTCAAATGTTACAATACGGTTAAAATAAGATCAGAATAGAAGAATTGTGTTTGCACGATGATGATGCATGTGTTTGTCCATGTATTTTAGTATACACTAGAATGTATATAGTATATCTTGTTTGTGTTTTCTTTTAGATGAATTGTTTATTCTTTGGCATATTGGGTTTCTTTATGTCACCTTAGCAGTTGAAGAATGAGAAACTAAAAAATTGACAGATGATCTGCGCGGAAGATCTGTCTATGCTTCTATGCGCCACAAATGTTCTACTCTCCTTACATTAACTTGTGATGTGGCTATACTTGTGCACAGTGAGGAAGTCAACGATGGCGGGAGTGGCATGGACACTTTGTGCCCTTGCTTCTCGCCAAACACGATGTTTCCCTGGAGGTGATCTGCTGTGACAATGAGGTCATGCGGGTCTGACCTCTGACCATATGCCTCAGGTAATGCTCCAGAAGGTATTCATTGTATTTTAATTTTAGTTAGGTAGATATGATGTCCATTATAAGCTCATATTTTATTTGGGTTCTTCAAGTATTTGTGCAAGAATTATTAAAAAATACCCCTAATTTTTATCTAAAGTAGTTAGCAGTAATATTGTAGTCGTGATTATCAGAAGAAAAAAAATCACATCTACTCTCCTGTGGGTATACGGTATTCACCCAGCGTGATACACCGCAGCCTTGACCCATTGAGGTCTCTTAGATTTTTGGCAAGAGAATCATAATTTTCTTCCGGAATTCATGTCAAAGATACTAATAGATCATGATGTTCTAGATGGAAGTTAGGCTAGGGTCTACAATATTATTTTGCTTGCAAGATCAACTCAGAGATCTTGGTTCTGAAGATTCCATAAAAATATAACTCTCTAGAAGGATAAATTTGCTTGCTCTTGCTGGCCCTATGGATATATATAGTGGGACAGTTCGCGTGGAGTCCTCCTTGGAGGTCCGCGAGGAAGTACGGTGTGAAGGTGAGAGGGCGCCATGGAGGATAGTTTGGACAACCACATCCCCCCCTATGAGCTGGATTTGGGGGAGTCCGGACTGTCAAGACGTGTCATAACACGCTCAGACGTACGAGGGAGAAATGAGCTTTGATCTTGGAGACGACCTTAATTATTTGTTTGATTTATTTATATGCATTATAGCATGTAGCAACATATTTTACCTAAAAAAGAACCTATCGGAGTGAAGCCATCTCTTGTTTTCACTCCTTTCTAACTAGGGGTGGAAACGGATCGGATAGTGCTCTTACCACTTATGTTTCCATATTTTCAAAATGAATACGAATGCGAATATGGATGTTATCGGATACGGATGCGGCTCGGATGTGATTTGAATATGGATACATTTCGGACGTTTGCTCGATTCAGAACATATATGAATAATAGCGATATATTGCCTAAGTAAATTAGTCAATAGCTATGTGACATGAAATAATCAACTTGTGACATATGATAAGTCAACGATCAATAGGTTTATGAACAAATACTATTGTAATGCATAATAATTTCTAAGTTTAACCATACAAAGAGTAACATTTGACCACTTATTTGGCCTTTATGTTGGATAATTGAATGATTTTAAAAAGTTCAAAAAATTCATATAAATTTCATAGATTTTGAAAAAAGTTCATCCAATTGAAGAAAAGTTTGTCAAATTTGAAAAAAAATCACATAGATTTTAAAAAATGTTCATCGAATTTGATTTTTTTCGAATTTGAAAAACCTTGTTGTTATTTAATAAAAGTTCATCGGATTTGAATAATCCGTGCATTTGGAAAACAAAAAATGTAAATAAAAAGGAATAATTAAAAAAGATTAAAGAAAAGAAACAGAAAGAGAAAGAAAAACCACATAAAAACCGATCAAGGAAAAAACCGCAACGAAAAACGAGAAAAATATCCGGCTGGAAGCTTTGTCAAAACCGGGGCTCAGCAAACTGTGGAAAAAAGGAAGTTTCTATGCTCAAGTGATTCGTTGTCCTCGTAGTTAGGTTGTTTTGCTCTGAACGTAGTGATCGCGAGTCCGAAACCTTTGCACCCACCTTTTGTCTGTTTAAAATAGAAAAAGGGTAATGGGCCGGCCAAGCTGCCTCGGAGAGGGGGTGTGCACTGGTTGGAAAAAACGACTTTAACGGGGGTCTGCCATTTTAAAAAATAGACATGTACTATATATGTGGGATTCCTTCTTCTCGTGAACATCGGTTGCACACTAGCCTTTCGTCACACATTTAGCTATACTTGTGCATATATGCTTGCAAGTCATAAATATTGTTTAGTTGTCCTGGGAGTAATTTTATTTTGCCTACGAACAAATAACTGGCATGTATTTGAGATTCAGCATATCACCTAATAAAAGAATATTTATGTAAGATTTCTTCAGCATTCTTGCGATCTTTAGTTGGACACTAGCACCTTAATACATTTGTAGCTTTATTTGTGCATATGTATTTGCAAGCCTTAGTCAATTATCATGTTGTAAATTGTTTCTATGCATTTCCAATTTCCTAGATCACTCAGTTTAAAAGTTTATCACAAATTGCATTGTAGTGGTCCTTGCATTCTAGCAACGCATGATTTATTTCAAAATCTAATCGATTGGTACAAGGAAGAACTTCAAGGAATAACTTTTGTTTGATTGGTTCATTTAATGGTGGTGCAAATTCTTGATTACCCATACATAAAATTTAATGAAGAAGCATGTATAATGCTTAAGATCATAAACATCAGAAGGCTTGATTGGGGTCTCCGAAATTCCCTCCATCTCGTTGGCGTTGGTGGTGGCGATGCAAGGGAGAGGTGATGATGACATTGCGGTAGAAGGTGCTTTCTCGTGCTATGGTTTTGTTCTCTTTACCCATGCATTCTTCTTCAAGATCCAATGATGTTTCTCTATTCTTTGGAATCTCAATTGTTTTTGCAGGTGGTTGAACCGTATGGCTTCCTCGTTGCCGCATTTTCCTCATCAAACAAATCCTTGTCTCTTATCTCCATGACTCTCTTATAATTATTAGTCTCTCTATCACTTATAATTCGCGCTATACTACGACAGAGAAATGATAAATGTATAAAATTGCTTGTCTGTTTTTTTGTAAGAGTACATATTTTCTCTTTAAAGAAAATTAATATGAACTATACTAAATTAACCTGTCTTGGTTCTTCATTGTAGTGGTTTTGGAATTTGTTTTGATCATGCATTAGAAAGTATGTTATAGTCCTGATTTTGCAATAATGATTAAGTATAACAGCAATAGGGTAGCTGATGAATATTGTATATTGAGACTTCTATGGTGAATAAATCTGCTACTTGGGTCTTAGGAAGGCACAAGAAGGATACTTTTTTATTCTCTATGATTATTCACATAACTATCTCATGGAGCTGTTACATCTACCAATCTGTCACAAGGTAATAGATTTCCCGCCTTATCATCAAGTTCTTTCTGTCGATTCATTACAAATTGTTTGAAAATGGATTTTTGATGTGGTGTGTTTTAGTTGCAAGAATTACAAAGGGTATTGTAGATGGCTAGCTCAACTTAAAAATGAATCTTGGTAAGATTGTGATAATAGGTTTCATGATCAGCAAATTTAGTTTGCTACACGGTTGATTTAAATCCTTTGTTGTGTTGGTATGCTGATACGTCTCCAACGTATCTATAATTTTTTATTGTTCCTTGCTATTATATTATCTGTTTTGGATGTTTTATATGCATTAATATGCTATTTTATATTATTTTTGGGACTAACCTATTAACCTAGAGCCCAGTGCCAGTTTCTGTTTTTTTTCCTTGTTTTTGAGTATTGCAGATAAGGAATATTAAACGGAGTCCAAACGGAATAAAATCTTCGATATGATTTTTCTTGGACTAGAACAAACCTGCCAGACTTGGAGAGGGGGGCAGGAGACCTGCCGGGAGACAACAAGCCTGCAGGGCGCGCCCTAGGGGGGGGCGCCCTCCTGGCTTGTGCCCCCCCTGCAGGCCTCCTAACCCTAATCTTCGTCCTATAAATTCCCAAATATTCCCCCAATACCAAAAAGAGCCACGAAAATACTTTTCCGCTGCCGGAAGCCTCTGTTCCCGTGAGATCCCATCTTGGAGCCTTTTCCGGTAATCTGCCGGAGGGGGATTCGATCACGGAGGGCATCTACATCAACTCCATTGCCCCTCCGATGATG
Organism: Elymus sibiricus; assembly: GCA_039707655.1. Lineage (NCBI taxonomy): Eukaryota > Viridiplantae > Streptophyta > Magnoliopsida > Poales > Poaceae > Elymus > Elymus sibiricus. The sequence goes on from CM077667.1 coordinate 494,245,135, forward strand.
CGTGAGTAGTTCACCTCAGACCTTCGGGTCCATAGCTAGTAGCTAGATGGCTTCTTCTCTCTCTATGTTCTTCAATACCATGTTCTTCATGATCTTCATGAAGATCTATCCGATGTAATACTCTTTTGCGGTGTGTTTGTCGAGATCCGATGAATTGTGGGTTTATGATCAGATTATCTATGAATATTATTTGAATCTTCTCTGAATTCTTATATGCATGATTTCATATCTTTGCAAGTCTCTTCGAGTTATTGGTTTGGTTTGGCCAACTAGATTGGTAATTCTTGCAATGGGAGAAGTGCTTAGTTTTGGGTTCAATCTTGCGGTGTCCTCACCCAGTGACAAAGTAGGGGTAGCGAGGCACGTATTTGTATTGTTGCCATCAAGGGTAAAAAGATGGGTTTTTTTTATCATATTGCTTGAGTTTATCTCTCTACATCATGTCATCTTACCTAATGCGTTACTCTGGTCTTCATGAACTTAATACTCTAGATGCAGGCAGGAGTCGGTCGATGTGTGGAGTAATAGTAGTAGATGCAGAATCGTTTCGGTCTACTTGACACGGACGTGATGCCTATATGCATAATCATTGCCTTGGATATCGTCATAACTATGCGCTTTTCTATCAATTGCTCGACAGTAATTTGTTCACCCACCGTATTATTTTCCTTCAAGAGAGAAGTCTCTAGTGAAACCTATGGCCCCCGGGTCTATTTTCCATATTAGATTTTCAGATCTATAAACCAGAAATACCAAAAATACTTTGCTGCAATCTTTTTACTTTTGTTTTACTTTTCGTTCTAGTAATATTTTATATCTATCTCTATCAGATCTCATCCTTGCAAGTAACCGTGAAGGGATTGACAACCCCTTTATAGCGTTGGGTGCAAGTGTTTGATTGTTTGTGTAGGTGCAAAGATTGGGGCCTTGCTTGTACCTCCTACTGGATTGATACCTTGGTTCCCAACAACTGAGGGAAATACTTATCTACTTTGCTGCATCACCCTTTCCTCTTCAAGGGAAAACCAACGCAAGCTCAAGAAGTAGCAAAAGGATTTCTGGCGCCGTTGCCGGGGAGATCTACATCAAGCCTACCAAGTACCCATCACAAACTCATCTCTTGAATTTACATTATTTGCCATTTGCCTCTCGTTTTCCTCTCCCCCACTTCTAAAACGATTTTCAGAAAAAACCAAAAAGATTTGCCTTTTTATTCGCCCTTCTTCCGTTCATCTTTCCGTTTGCTTTTTGTTTGCTCGTGTGCTAGATTGCTTGCTTTGTCACGATGACTCAAGAGAATATCAAGTTGTGTGACTTCTCTAATACTAATAATAATGATTTTATTAGTACTTCGATTGCTCCCGCCACTAGTGCGGAATCTTATGAAATTAATGCCGCTTTGCTTAATCTTGTTATGAAAGAACAATTTTCCGGCCTTCCTAGTGAAGATGCCGCATCCCATCTAAATACTTTCGTTGAGTTGTGTGATATGCAAAAGAAGAAAGATGTGGATAATGATATTGTTAAATTGAAGCTATTTCCGTTCTCACTACGAGATCGTGCTAAAACTTGGTATTCATCTTTGCCTAAAAATAGTATTGATTCATGGAATAAGTGTAAAGATGCTTTTATTTCCAAGTACTTTCCGCCCGCTAAGATCATCTCCCTTAGGAACGATATAATGAATTTTAAGCAACTTGATCATGAGCATGTTGCACAATCTTCGGAGAGGATGAAACTAATGATTAGAAATTGTCCCGCACATGGTTTGAGTTTATGGATGATTATACAAATTTTTTATGCGGGATTGAATTTTGCTTCTAGAAATCTTTTAGATTCCGCCGCGGGTGGTACTTTTATGGAAATCACATTAGGAGAAGCTACTAAACTCCTAGATAATATTATGGCGAATTACTCTCAATGGCATACCGAAAGATCTCCTACTAGTAAAAAAGTGCATGCTATTGAAGAAATAAATACTTTGAGTGAAAAGATGGATGAATTAATGAAATTGTTTGGTAGTAAGAGTGCTCCTATTGATCCTAATGATATGCCTTTGTCTTCTTTGATTGGAAATAATAATGAATCTATGGATGTGAATTTTGTTGGTAGGAACAATTTTGGTAATAACGCGTATAGAGGTAATTTCAACCCTAGGCCGTTTCCTAGTAATTCCTCTAATAATTATGGTAATTCCTACAACAATCCTTATGGAAATTATAATAAGATGCCCTATGATCTTGAGAATAATATTAAAGAATTTATTAGTTCGCAAAAGGTTTTCAATGCTTCTATTGAAGAAAAATTGCTCAAGATTGATGATTTGGCTAGGAACATTGATAGAATTTCGCTTGAGATTGATTCTTTGAAAATTAGATCTACTCCACCCAAGCGTGATATTAATGAGTCTTTGAAAGCTATGAGAACTTCTATTGATGAGTGTAAGGAAAGAACCGCTAGAATGCGTGCTAAGCGTGAATGGCTTGAAAAAGTGTGTTCTCGTGATAATAATGATGAGGATCTTAAAGTGATTGATGTGACTCCTATTGAATCTTTGTTTTCTAAAACAAATCTTGATAAAGATGGGACTGGAGATAAGTCAACTTTAGCTAAAAGTTGTCCCGATGATTCGGAGTTTATAGATCTTAATGCTAAAATTGATAAAAGTGGGATTGAAGAGGTCAAAACTTTAAATAGCAATGAACCCACTCTTTTGGATTTCAAGGACTTTAATTATGATAGTTGTTCTTTGATTGATTGTATTTCCTTGTTGCAATCCATGTTGAATTCTCCGCATGCTTATAATCAAAATAAAGCTTTTACTAAACATATCGTTGATGCTATGATGAAATATTTTGAAGAAAAACTTGAGTTGGAAGTTTCTATACCTAGAAAGCTTTATGATGAGTGGGAACCTACTATTAAGATTAAAATTAAAGATTATGAGTGCCATGCTTTGTGTGATTTGGGTGCTAGCGTTTCCACGATTTCGAAAACTTGATGGTTGCTCTTTAAATTTGCATCTAGCGGATTCCACTATTAAGAAAACTATGGGAAGGATTAATGATGTTCTTATTGTTGCAAATAGGAATTATGTGCCTGTAGATTTCATTGTTCTTAATATAGATTGCAATCCTACATGTTCTATTATTCTTGGTAGACCTTTCCTTAGAACGATCGGTGCAATTATTGATATGAAAGAAGGAAACATTAGATTCCAATTTCCGTTAAGGAAAGGCATGGAACACTTTCCTAGAAAGAGAATAAAATTACCTTATGAATCTATTATGAGAGCTACTTATGGATTGCATACCAAAGATGACAATACCTAGATCTATTGCGTTATGCCTAGCTAGGGGCGTTAAACAACAGGTCTTGTTGGGAGGCAACCCAATTTTATTTTCTGTTTTTTGTTTCTGTTTTTGAGTGTTTTACACATTATTACCTCTGTAGTAATTGTGTTTTATTGTTTTAATTAGTGTTTGAGCCAAGTAAGACCTTTGGGATGGTCTACGGTGATTGTTGATTTGATTTTGCTGAAAAACAGAAACTTTTGCACTCAGTCCAGTAATTTTATAAATTCACCAGAGCGTCGAATGAGTCTGAAATTTTTACACAAGATTTATATAGAAATTTCCCAGATTTTCCTAATTTTTCAGAATTGTTGGAGTTACAGAAGTATTCGAAGTTACAGATTGCTACAGACTGTTCTGTTTTTGACAGATTCTGTTTTCTTTGTGTTGTTTGCTTATTTTGATGTATCTATGGGTTGTATCAGGGGGTATGAACCATGGAGAAGTTGCAATACAGTAGATATTACACCAATATAAATAAAGAATGAGTTCACAACAGTACCTAAAGTGGTGATTTGTTTTTCTTATACTAACGGATCTCATGAGTTTTCTGTTGAGTTTTGTGTTGTGAAGTTTTCAAGTTTTGGGTAAAGATTTGATGGACTATGGAATAAGGAGTGGCAAGAGCCTAAGCTTGGGGATGCCCAAGGCACCCCAAGCCATATTCAAGGATACCAAAGAGCCTAAGCTTGGGGATGCCCCGGAAGGCATCCCCTCTTTCGTCTTCAATCCATCGGTAAATTTACTTGAGGCTATATTTTTATTCACCACATGATATGTGTTTTGCTTGGAGCGTCTTGTATGATATGAGTCTTTGCTTTTTAGTTTGCCACAATCATCCTTGCTGCACATATCTTTTGAGAGGGACACGCATTAATCGTGAATTTATTAGAATACTCTATGTGCTTCACTTATATCTTTTGAGCTAGGCAATGTTGCTCTAGTGCTTCACTTATATCTTTTTAGAGCACGGTGGTGTTTTTATTTTATAGAAATAATTGAACTCTTGTACCTCACTTATATTATTTTGAGAGTCTTTAAACAGCATGGTAATTGGTTTAGGTTATGAATTTAGTCCTAATATAATGGGCATCCAAGAGGGATATAATAAAAACTTTCATATAAAGTGCATTGAATACTATGAGAAGTTTGATTCCTTGCATATAGTTTTGAGATATAAAGATGGTGATATTAGAGTCATGCTAGTAAGTAATTGTGGATTGGTAGAAATACTTGTGTTAAGGTTTGTGATTCCCGTAGCATGCACGTATGGTGAACCGTTATGTAACGAAGTCGGAGCATGATTTGTTTAATGATTGTCATCCTTTGTGTGAGGGTCGGGAGCGCGCGATGGTTAACTCCTACCAACCTCTCCCCTAGGAGCATGCGTCTAATACTTTGCTTCGATAACTAATAGACTTTTGCAATAAGTATGTGAGTTCTTTATGACTAATGTGAGTCCATGGATTATACGCACTCTCATCCTTCCACCATTGCTAGCCTCTCTAGTACCGCGCAACTTTCGCCGGTGCATTAAACCCACCTTCCTCAAAACAGCCACCATATACCCTTCCTCAAAACAGCCACCATACCTACCTATTATGGCATTTCCATAGCCATTCTGAGATATATTGCCATGCAACTTCCACCGTTCCATTTATTATGACACGCACCAGCATTTTCATATTGCTTTGCATGATCGTAAGATAGCTAGCGTGATATTTTCATGGCTTGTCCGTTTTTTGATGTCATTTGCTATGCTAGATCGTTGCACATCCCGGTACACCACCGGAAGCATTCATATAGAGTCATATTTTGTTCTAGGTATCGAGTTGTAATTCTTGAGTTGTAAGTAAATAAAAGTGTGATGATCATCATTAGAGCATTGTCCCATGAGAGGAAAGGATGATGGAAGCTATGATTCCCTCACAAGTTGGGATGAGTCTCCGGACTTTACAAATAATAAAAGAGGCCAATGAAGCCCAAATAAAAAAAAGAGAGGCCAAAGATGCCCACCAAAAAAAATGAGAGAAAAGAGAGAAGGGACAATGCTACTATCCTTTTTCCACACTTGTGCTTCAAAGTAGCACCATGATCTTCATGATAGAGAGTCTCCTAATTTGTCACTTTCATATACTAGTGGGAATTTTTCATTATATAACTTGGCTTGTATATTCCAATGATGGGCTTCCTCAAATTGCCGTAGGTCTTCGTGAGCAAGCGAGTTGGATGCACACCCACTTAGTTTCTTTTTGAGCTTTCATACACTTATAGCTCTAGTGCATCCGTTGCATGGCAATCCCTACTCACTCACATTGATATCTATTGATGGGCATCTCCATAGCCCGTTGATACGCCTAGTTGATGTGAGACTATCTTCTCCTTTTCCTCACAACCTCCACCATATTCTATTCCACCTATAGTGCTATATCCATGACTCACGCTCATGTATTGCGTGAAAGTTGAAAAGGTTTGAGAGCATAAAAGGTGTGAAACAATTGCTTGACATGTCATCGGGATTGTGCATGATTTAAATACTTTGTGTGGGGAAGATGGAGCATAGCCAGACCATATGATTTTGTAGGGATAACTTTCTTTGGCCATGTTATTTTGAAAGGACATAATTGCTTTGTTAGTATGCTTGAAGTATTATTGTTTTTATGTCAATATTAAGCTTTTGTTTTGAATCTTATGGATCTGAAAATTCATGCCACAATAAAGAATATTACATGGATAAATATGTTAGGTAGCATTCCACATCAAAAATTCTGTTTTTATCATTTACCTACTCGAGGACGAGCAGGAATTAAGCTTGGGGATGCTTGATACGTCTCCAACGTATCTATAATTTTTGATTGTTCCATGCTATTATATTATCTGTTTTGGATGTTTTATATGCATTAATATGCTATTTTATATTATTTTTGGGACTAACCTATTAACCTAGAGCCCAGTGCCAGTTTCTGTTTTTTTTCCTTGTTTTTGAGTAATGCAGATAAGGAATATTAAACGGAGTCCAAACGGAATAAAATCTTCGATATGATTTTTCTTGGACTAGAACAAACCTGCCAGACTTGGAGAGGGGGGCAGGAGACCTGCCGGGAGACAACAAGCCTGCAGGGCGTGCCCTAGGGGGGGGCGCCCTCCTGGCTTGTGCCCCCCCTGCAGGCCTCCTAACCCTAATCTTCGTCCTATAAATTCCCAAATATTCCCCCAATACCAAAAAGAGCCACGAAAATACTTTTCCGCTGCCGGAAGCCTCTGTTCCCGTGAGATCCCATCTTGGAGCCTTTTCCGGTAATCTGCCGGAGGGGGATTCGATCACGGAGGGCATCTACATCAACTCCATTGCCCCTCCGATGATGCGTGAGTAGTTCACCTCAGACCTTCGGGTCCATAGCTAGTAGCTAGATGGCTTCTTCTCTCTCTATGTTCTTCAATACCATGTTCTTCATGAGCTTCATGAAGATCTATCCGATGTAATACTCTTTTGCGGTGTGTTTGTCGAGATCCGATGAATTGTGGGTTTATGATCAGATTATCTATGAATATTATTTGAATCTTCTCTGAATTCTTATATGCATGATTTCATATCTTTGCAAGTCTCTTCGAGTTATTGGTTTGGTTTGGCCAACTAGATTGGTAATTCTTGCAATGGGAGAAGTGCTTAGTTTTGGGTTCAATCTTGCGGTGTCCTCACCCAGTGACAAAGTAGGGGTAGCGAGGCACGTATTTGTATTGTTGCCATCAAGGGTAAAAAGATGGGTTTTTTTTATCATATTGCTTGAGTTTATCTCTCTACATCATGTCATCTTACCTAATGCGTTACTCTGGTCTTCATGAACTTAATACTCTAGATGCAGGCAGGAGTCGGTCGATGTGTGGAGTAATAGTAGTAGATGCAGAATCGTTTCGGTCTACTTGACACGGACGTGATGCCTATATGCATAATCATTGCCTTGGATATCGTCATAACTATGCGCTTTTCTATCAATTGCTCGACAGTAATTTGTTCACCCACCGTATTATTTTCCTTCAAGAGAGAAGTCTCTAGTGAAACCTATGGCCCCCGGGTCTATTTTCCATATTAGATTTTCAGATCTATAAACCAAAAATACCAAAAATACTTTGCTGCAATCTTTTTACTTTTGTTTTACTTTTCGTTCTAGTAATCTTTTATATCTATCTCTATCAGATCTCATCCTTGCAAGTAACCGTGAAGGGATTGACAACCCCTTTATAGCATTGGGTGCAAGTGTTTGATTGTTTTTGTAGGTGCAAAGATTGGGGCCTTGCTTGTACCTCCTACTGGATTGATACCTTGGTTCTCAACAACTGAGGGAAATACTTATCTACTTTGCTGCATCACCCTTTCCTCTTCAAGGGAAAACCAACGAAAACCAACTTGGTAGCAAGAAGCATTTCTGGCGCCGTTGCCGGGGAGATCTACATCAAGCCTTCCAAGTACCCATCACAAACTCATCTCTTACATTTACATTATTTGCCATTTGCCTCTCGTTTTCCTCTCCCCCACTTCTAAAACGATTTTCAGAAAAAACCAAAAAGATTTGCCTTTTCATTCGCCCTTCTTCCTTTCGTCTTTCCGTTTGCTTTTTGTTTGCTTGTGTGCTAGATTGCTTGCTTTGTCACGATGACTCAAGAGAATACCAAGTTTTGTGACTTCTCTAATACTAATAATAATGATTTTATTAGTACTCCGATTGCTCCCGCCACTAGTGCGGAATCTTGTGAAATTAATGCCGCTTTGCTTAATCGTATTATGAAAGAACAATTTTCCGGCCTTCCTAGTGAAGATGCCGCATCCCATCTAAATACTTTCGTTGAGTTGTGTGATATGCAAAAGAAGAAAGATGTGGATAATGATATTGTTAAATTGAAGCTATTTCAGTTCTCACTACGAGATCGTGCTAAAACTTGGTTTTCATCTTTGCCTAAAAATAGTATTGATTCATGGAATAAGTGTAAAGATGCTTTTATTTCCAAGTACTTTCGCCCGCTAAGATCATCTCCCTTAGGAACGATATAATGAATTTTAAGCAACTTGATCATGAGCATGTTGCACAATCTTGCGAGAGGATGAAACTAATGATTAGAAATTGTCCCGCACATGGTTTGAGTTTATGGATGATTATACAAATTTTTTATGCGGGATTGAATTTTGCTTCTAGAAATCTTTTAGATTCCGCCGCGGGTGGTATTTTTATGGAAATCACATTAGGAGAAGCTACTAAACTCCTAGATAATATTATGGCGAATTACTCTCAATGGCATACTGAAAGATCTCCTACTAGTAAAAAAGTGCATGCTATTGAAGAAATAAATACTTTGAGTGTAAAGATGGATGAATTAATGAAATTGTTTGCTAGTAAGAGTGCTCCTATTGATCCTAATGATATGCATTTGTCTTCTTTGATTGGAAATAATAATGAATCTATGGATGTGAATTTCGTTGGTAGGAACAATTTTGGTAATAACGCGTATAGATGTAATTTCAATCCTAGGCCATTTCCTAGTAATTCCTCTAATAATTATGGTAATTCCTACAACAATCCTTATGGAAATTATAATAAGATGCCCTCTGATCTTGAGAATAATATTAAAGAATTTATTAGTTCACAAAAGGTTTTCAATGCTTCTATTGAAGAAAAATTGCTCAAGATTGATGATTTGGCTAGGAACGTTGATAGAATTTCGCTTGAGATTGATTCTTTGAAAATTAGATCTACTCCACCTTGTTCCTGGCTTCTAAAAGAATGGTCAGTTACTAAAGCCGTTACTTTCAAGTTTCAATGTAAAGAGAGACTAATCAAACAATTTTTTGAGCTAATTATTTATGCCATTTTTATTCCTGGGGTTATATACCAACACCTTGTGGCGCAAAAATACCAAGCCAGTACTTTCAAGCTTCGATAGAAAAAATGATTATGCTGCATGTGTTGAATTCTTGGGTAACTCTAGAGGATATTGCTTAAGAGTCCAAATGAGATTCAGGGTATATTTGTGTTTAGGAACTTGGTTCAGTATATAATAACATGTTTAATAGATAGTGGCAATTGTCTCGGGATGGGAAGAGACTATCCTCTAGAAGTTGTTACCGTTGTATGAGCAGGCAGTAGATCACTAGGGTTACTCCTGACCAGATTAGGCAATCTTTCTGCAGTTTAGATTGAGTTACCTCTTCTGTAGCAGTGAGAATGATTCATGATTTCCAAAGTTGAGGATACCTATATATAATGAGATGCTTCGCCTTAGAGACACCAGTGCCCCAATAGCAGGTCAAATAACACAATCAATTTTATATATGAGTCATGAATATATATCACGAATGCTGGATTATGGGCAATTACGAATATTTTCTCTACATTAAATACTTCAGATCTTCCATGCGAATTAATACCTGTATATTTACGTAATAAAATCGAAGCATACCATATCTTAGGCCATAAATTGCATGAATGGTAACCATTAAATTTCTCCAAATCAATATTATATTTTTATATCATAGAGAAAATCCGATCCTTAGGCCATAAATTGCATGAATGGTTGCTAAATATGTGAGAAGCACGAAAGCTTATAAATATGTCCGTGCACGCACAATGAGAATTGACCATTTGACTCTTCGAGAATGAAAGAAAAAAGGCTTTCAGAGTATCCCTTCTACTATCATATCTTGTTCTGGTCGCCGGAGGAAAAGGTGTAAGAACTATACAACAATGGGAAAATACTAGCCAGATCCCCACATATCAACAAGTTAATAAAACCATTATGGTAAGAGAAAGTATACATCTTACTTTATATAATAGAACTGTTTTGATGGCTAACAATCTGAGGAATCATCAAACCAGATGGAAGACGGAGATGTCTATGATTGCATCGATGTGAATCTACAACCAGCCTTTAACCACCCATTGTTGGAAGACCACACAATTCAGGTAAATATAAATTTATGATTTACGACCATTCTTTGGTTCAAATGATTCCGACTCATGTTTGGGGACAAATGAATAGTATGTCCTCGGAGACACGTGGATATTAGTTTGGCGGAGAATTGTTGAAATAGATCATGACTTTTTTTATTATACATTGTGTTGAATTATAGTATTTCATAACGTTGATTCTTCTACTCCCTTTTGTTTTTAAATCAAAAGTTTGTGTTTGTTCCATAGTTACCTAATATGCTACAAGAGGTATCGAACTCCGGTCCGGACTAAACAAATCAGACCAGGGTTTGAATTTTCCCCGATCGTCTTGGGTTTGCTGAACCTAAAATAGCGTGCATCTTGACATGCTCGTACTTGGTTTTGGAGTGTCATTTTCCTCCTCTTTTTTTTATTTGAATATTGGAATTGTCTTTGAAACACCGATTTTGTTTTACAAAGATGGATCCAAATGGAATTTCCAAATGATTTCCCATTACTTCCCACACTATTTCATAAATTTTGAAGAAGTCATGTAATCTTCCCTCATGAAAATCCTTGAGTGGCGTAAAGTTTCAGATTTGGAATATTTTCAAATGGAAATTCTTTTTTTCGAAAACTCTTTCTTTAATGGAAGAATTAATCCCATCTTCACTCTAGGGTTTAGTGTTTGAAATGAATTTGAATTCATGGGAATCAAAAGTAAGAATGAAAGTTTGGGAAAGTCCTTTTATTCCCTCTCATTTAACTTTCAAAAAGTTTCAAATTCAACTCAATTTCAATCAATCAATAACTCAACAAACAAACAAACAAACAATCAAAACTATTTATTTAATTTAACATTCCAAAATTTAGAATTTTGGGATGTTACATCGAAGTTGGAGGAAGAGATGGCAAAGACACATGAGAGGTTGCGGTTGTGCTATGGTGTCGGCCGTGACGCTGTAACAAAAACAATCTGAATGGGTAGCGAGACTGCATGGGTGCTTGTGGTCTAGGCTTGACCGTGGGCTAGTGGGGCTTACCTGGCCCGAGCCAGTCAAATCTCTCTTTCTATGTCAACATTTTCTTAAAATTTAGACATATGATCTTCAATTGTTGTTAGCTATGCCTTCTATAAGTTCATTGTGCGAATCAGAAACTATGAATCCGTGAACCCAAGAGGATTATACCTGAAAAGCCCGATTCGTATGAGGTAGTGATTCACGAATTACGAATCTGGTAACTATGTTTGTTCATAACATATATTCCTAAAATAAATAGAAGTGAAAGTGAAATAAATAAATCTTATGATATATGTGCTTTGCTGGCAATGAGTTAAATTGCAGAATTTCTGTACACGTGATTGTGCTTTGCCAACATATACATGACTATAAGGTAACCAGTTTAACTTGTCAAACAGATGGAACCAAGTTCTTTTCCGATTGGACTAAACATAAAATCTCCGTTCTCACATGTCATTTCACAAGCGGATTTGTCTATCATCGAATGCCCAAGAGGAATGGTTCCAATACTACGTAATGGTAGAAGGGATCAAATATCAGCACACTTTATAGATCAAGTGATTAACAAGGATTCTCAACTCGAGGTGAGTTCTCTATAGTTATTTTTAGAATGATCATAGGTTGATTTTGAAACTAGCCAGTGTTATTGCATGCCTAGCATATATATAACATAATTTACCAAAAACCATGGCAACTTAAGCTGATTTATTCCAAAATATTATTGTCGTGCAAAGTCATGTTTGAATTCTAATATCTTGTCTTTGGATGAAGGTTCTAAGGTGAAGTATCTAAGGCCAGTAAGAATGCTACTCCCTCCCTCTCAAAATAAGTGTATCAAGTTTAGTACAACTTTGTACTAAAGTTAGTATAAAGTTGAGACCTTATTTTAGGACGGAGGGAGTATATCTTAAGAATGGGAATGTACCAACCTACTGTGACCCCGACCTGATCCCCGTTGACCCCTCTGATATGTTTAGGGACATGGAGCCGACCCAGTTGTCCGGCAACGAATGGCCTCATGTGCCATTCGGTAACACGGTTCAACACATTTAAGTAACATATTTGTATGCGAAGGATCAGTTACACAACAACATCATTTAAAATAGCATCATTTAGCAACCAAATTTTATATCAAGTGAGGATATTTAGACATTATTCGTTTAACGAAAGGCACACATATACAACTCAGTTTCAGTTTCTATGATGAACCTGTTAATATTACAAGTTAGCATATTTGCAACTCAAGATTAGATGCAATTTTGGGTCAGTAGTTTGAATTTTCTTCAAGCACAAAGCTAACAACCTAAAAGGTACGTGCTATTGTAACATCATATTACATCCCAAGGCAAAAAAATCCACGTCAACCTTCTTGCCCTCATGGGCTACTGGTGACCGACTTCTCCTATCCCAGTTTAGTTACAAAGTCGACCAACAAGACCCGTTGACTTTGAATTTTTGGGCCAGGACTATGTCCTAATGGGTACTTTCGGTCCATGCCTATTCTCATTATGCCTTCACGTAGTTCTTTTAACTAAACAATACGTCGAGTCTCGATGTTCTTTCAGTAATATGTGAAGGAATTTCTTTTGTTTACCATGTTTCTCCAAGACTTTGTTGAAATGTTTGATCTATATTGGTCTCTCTAACTCTCAATTGACAATATTAAGTTATATTCATTGATGTAATTCATATGCTATGGCAGTAACCTGTACATAGTTAATATCTAGTCCTCACATATACCGGCATTATTTATTTTTGCTTTAGGAGGCAGGAATGAAATATTTTGATGATTTATATGGGGTACAAGCTACAATAAATGTTTATGAGCCAAAGGTGAAGAAGGATAGCAAGGATCTAAGTCAAACAGGGATCCAAATTGATAACGGACCAAAGGGTCATATGGACAGTATAAATGCTTGTTATTCGGTATCTCCAAGCTTCTATGGTGATACTTTTGCGAGGTTTCATGTTGGTTGGGTAAGCAGTAATATTTCTTTGGTTACATATAATGTAATCAACTACACAATTTTTATAACATGAAGATACAACCGTAATTCGACGCAATGATTGTTTACCATTGGATAAACTTTGGTAACAGCGTGATGGTGTACTAAACAAGTCATGCATTGATCATGATTGCCCTGGTTTCGTTCAAGTTAGTCACAATGTTGGCCTTGGAGGAAGAGTTAAACCTGTTTCAGTCTACAATGGACCACAATATGTGATACACATTCTTATTTTCAAGGTATTCACTTATTCAATAAATTGTAATTTCATATATAGTATGTTATACAGTGCATATGAAAATATACACTTATCTTATTTGTTGCGCAACAACACATTTTGGCAGTTCACTATGATATCTGTTGAATAACTTAAGATAGTCAAATAATTGTTTTGTTTCCTATCGTTTCGCACATACTCCCTCGGTCCTGAAAATGTTGTCTTTGATTTGTCTAGATATGGATGTATCTAGACAGGGGTTTGTATCTAGACACGTTCCCGTGTCTAGATACATCCATTTCTAGACAAATCTAAGACACCATTTTGGGACTGAGGTAATATATACTATCTTTTGACACACATTTGGCAAATTATCAAGAACATGGGCCTAATTTTAAAAGCTAACATGCCATTAAAACAATAGAGATTCAGTAAGAACTTTCAACCGTGGAAAACATTTCTACTTTTAGGATTCACAAATGTATCCTCTTGATTTACATCGGTCCCTTTCTATAGGAAAAGGTTATGAGACAAAATGCTTACTATGAACTTCAGTGGAATAGAAATAAATGCATGCATGCTAGAATATTTAGTAGAATAGCATAGAAAATTTTACATCCTCGATATTTTCAAGAGACGTTCATTCACATTTTCTTTATCTTAGGACCCAAAGACACATAATTGGTGGTTAGCGTATGGTAAAGATAAAACACCAATTGGATATTGGCCAAGTTCATTATTCACTCGCCTTAAGGGTAAAGGGAACTTTTCGTACACGGGTGGGCACGTTTCAGGACCGACAGCTTCATCCGACTCTCCACAAATTGGCAGTGGGCATTTTGCCTCTGAAGGGTATGGAAAAGCGGCTTTTATAAAAGACATCCAAATTATTGATAACAACAACAAGCTTGTTACTCCGAATGAAAAAAAAGTGCTTAGTGGCAGTAGTGATGTAAGGAAATATTCCGTCGGCAATTATGGAGTTGACGACCATGGTGTGCATATGTACTATGCTGGACCTGGTAATTTTGTCTAAGAATGTACCCTACAAACTACAATAAAGTTGTCATTATATTCTCGAGTTGATATTTGTTTCAAATAAAAGGTAGAGCATTTTCTACCCTATGCATTTCAAACAGGCAATGCCTGATGATCGGAGTCAATTACATGGTAGCCTATGTGAGCGCCGCACCAAGGATGCAGCTAGCCGTAGACGATCGGGGAGAACAAAAGCTAAAAGTAGAAGAAAAATAAATGGGGGTGTGGGAAATAGGCGGAGAAAAGTGGGTACACTTTAGCCGATTTTTTGTGCCCATCCGAGGATAGCATGCTTGTCAGTGGATCGGCGTCCACGATGGCTCCAAAGCCTCAGATTATCAGCTACATTGGTGAGCAGCTGCCTAGCGGACCACAAGTTGTCGTTGAAGACCCTGGCATTCCTAGCATGCCAGAGAGATACCGCACAAGCTGCAAAGATAATATGCCTTACATGGACAAATTTGTTGGATAATTATTTAATTACTACTAGGATTTATCTTTGACATATTTCCGTTTTGTTTCTGCGAGTATTACACATGTAGAGCGAGACCGTACCTGCACCATTTTCATGCACGCTTCCTCCCCTTGAACCCCTTCACCCTCTACATCTTCACGTGGACTTGCACTTACCTACCTATGCCTGCCATGGAGTCTTTTTATTTTCTTAGCACCACGGAGCTACGGCTCCATTTGTGGATGCAGTCGAACTTGAAGTCAGTGGCCAGGGGACACCTGCCAGCATACATGCTTTGCAAGAGGATTAACACGTTCGGATACCTTTTCTCTTTTCTGTGCGAGAGAAGCAGAGAGGCGTGTGTGCGCTTACCACAATGATCCATCAAACGAGGGCCTTCTCCTCTCTCTCTTGCCCGCCTGCCATGCGATCCATTAGTTTCGTAGAGCGGGGAGAAAAATAGGGGGTACTCTTAGCTTTAGTTCCTTATCATTTTTTGATGTTCGTTGCTATGTATCTGTATAAACTTGCTTCGGCCATGCATTGTTGTCAATTGGCGGCCAAAAGGATTGCATATCTCTAGCCATCCAGAATAAGCAGACGAGATGATGTGCATTCATTTGGTAGCACAAAATCAATTTCCTTGTCCAACTAATAGTACATACCTTAAGGAAATTACTGCAGTTGGCAGCTTTTCACTGCATGTTTTGAAATGTTTCGTGCGCTTGTCCCATTGAATCACTTACAAGGTTGCTACAACATGCTAAGTAAGCATCCAATTATTTATTCTATTTTTTGTAACAAAATTTTCTCTTGATCATCTCATGGAAAATGAATCTTCTTTCACACATGACATGTTTTTAATAGCAGTGCCCAAATACTACTTTTTAGATACTGTTCTGAGTTCCGTTATGTGCAGGCTTATGCCAGAGTCTAACTCTTACAGCCCCAAAGATAAATAAACTCACCAGAGCAAAGTATTTTGAAAGTGGAAGGCATATAAAGGTAGTCCATCTACATTAATTGTTGAGTGAATTCCGCATTTTACCCTCTAGTTATATAGTTGTGACACTAATTACCCCAGTGAGTGAAATTTCACCTAGAACATCACTTTTAGAGGCTTTGGACACTCGTTTTTTTTATGCGTGTCCATTAGGTAACGTGTGAGGTGATGCCTAGGATCCAAAAATATCTGGAAGACGATGGGGAATGGAATAGATGGACAAGAGAAGTCTTGAAATGATTGTCAGTGAAACCCTCTATTCTTTAAACATTTTTTTTATGAATCATTGACGCAACATGCCGATCCTATCTAATATAAACAAGCAAAATGCAAAATTGGGGTAAAATCGTGTTAAAAGTCTCCAAAATCTGATATTTTGATAGAAGTTCCACTAAATGGGGTAATATGTGTCACAATTGTACAACTACAGGGTAAAAAGTGGAATTCACTCCAAATTGTTTTTCACTTGGCTTCATGCATCATAATTGAGGACATGCCTAACTACTGCTACCCCACGTCTCTGATAGCAACTACTTGCAGGTAGAAGTCAAATGACCTTGAAGATGCCAATTTATTGTCTCTTTATTCAGCGGCGATAATTAATGTACATGTACATACATCATCCCTAGACATGTGTGTATCCTTTTCTATATGTTTTGATACATCCAGTACATGTTTCTGTAAATTTTGTTCGGCGGTAATCTTATTGCACTCTATTTGAGGGAATGTAATACCTCATAGTGAAATATTTTAGTAATATTTGATGACTTGTTGAACTTGGCTGATCAAAATGCCAGATTGGTGCGCTTTTAATTTCTCTCCTTATCCTTTGAGATGTTTGAAGCATGTGCTCTGATATTGTTAGCGGTTTGTGCAAAGTACGTTGGAAATGCTCCAAGATCAATTTTGTTGTTGTTATTTATACATGTTTGCCCAACGGCTACATGTTTGCATGGATGGCGAGTGTGGGTTACAGAGGTGGAGAGAAGAAGAAAGATGACAACTGTTTAAAAATGTGGACAATAGGTACATGATAATTCTAAAGATGTATGGGATTGATGTTGAACGATCATATGTATGCTCCGTTGCAACGCACGGGCATTGTCCTAGTGATAATATCATGGTGCTACTACCTTCTTCTCGTGTTGGCCATCCTAGGTAATGGCATATTTGAATCGGCATCTCTTACTTTGAAATGACATATTATGCTATCATGTATGGTTTTCTGTAGGTCTACATGGTACCCCTTATCTTAGCAATCTATTTCTGCATCGTGATCCTTGTAGGCTCATTTGTCTTTTTTGTTTCTTTCAAACGAAACAAACATATAAACTTTAAACTTTGCAAGACAACAAAACGTTGTAACTACAACATGGAAAAAAACTTTCAGGTTTTTTCATGCACTTTAAATGCTTAAAATAATTTTTAATCAAAGAAAATCTCATTTTGTATATTTATGTAGGGACAAAAGAGTTGAATGTTCTTTCACACGTTGAAGTTGTAAAGTTTGTTTGATCTGCAAAGTTGAACTCCATATGTTGTTTCATTTGAGAGAAACAAAAACTAGAAATTTTCATGTAGTATGTTAGTTGAAGAGCACAAATCTCAAAGCAATGTTGGAGGGGTGAGGATAAGGTGTTCCAGAAATCTCGACCTACACAGGAACTTTCTGTATGCTATGCTAGAGTATGGTTTTCTGTAGGTCGAGCTACATGGTACCCGTTATCTTAGCCATCCGTTTCTGCATCGTGGTCCGTGCAGGCACGGGACACTGGCGGAGCTATGTGTGTGGCTGGGGGGCAGTGCCCCCCCCCCCCAGCCTTGTGATCTTTTGTGAAGATTTTTTGTGTGTGGTAGTATAGATTGAGAAAAATAGATACTTTTGCTCCTTGTGGAATTCATATTTTGCCATTGGCCCCTTCAATGATCATGTGCTAGCTCCGCCATTGCACGAGGATCTCATGTTCTTTTATGCTTTTGTCCTTTTCTGACACTATACCATGGCATATTTGTATACACACAATTGTTGTCAAAATTTTAGAAAACTTTTTAGGGACGCTACCATGCATGTATTTGTAGCACGTACGGTAGTACCCAGAATGCTTGTAGCATGCTACCGTGTTGGAGTGGACTTGGCCGATGCGTTGAGGTGGTGTGTTGTGCCGTTTCTCCCTTGTTTTTATTCCCAGCTCTTTTGTAGAACAAAACAAGTTCCCAACCATTCTCAAAAAGACAAGTTCCCAACCACGAGGATCCCACGAAACCGCACCTCATTCAGCAGATCGTTCTTCTTCAGTCTCCTTCGTCAGGCTTCTTCAGCCCATCGGTCGATTAGTTGCTAAGGGGCGCCAGGTACGCATCGTTTTTCCTCTGCCTTCCCATAAAACTGCCCGAAAATCTACTAGACCATCACCATCAGGCTCTAAGCTTCATGTTGTTGATTAGAGAGAATAATTAAGGCGGACCTCCTATTCATCACAGTGATTAACAAACCTGTCCAAGGCTGTCCCTGACTTTATATGACCATGTTTCAATTTCCTTGTTCTTTGATTTAAAGCACAAGCTCTATGGGTTTCATCCCCTGTATCTATTCTTTTTCTTTTTTTGTATATTACTGGAATGCCCTGAAAATCAACCAGTAATCAAGATTAATTTACTTGTAATCGAGATTTCATCTTGATCGGCGATATCATAAGACTATCAAGCATTCATCTTCAAGAAACACATATACAATGTATTCTCCTTGTGATCCAATTAAGTCTTCATTAGAGAATCTCTAGCCCTATCCTTCGATCCCCAAAACTTGAGAAAAGTCGACATTACAATCGTCAACTCGCCACTTGATTCAAACCCAAACTTCAAAATCGATTACTGTACACCTCAAATTAACCATTCGGTGCAGGATTCAACTCTCATCTGGTTTTGACCTTTTGCCACGCCCAAAATCAAACAATCAGTAGTTCCATCGTTGTTGACCTCGAAGAGAATGATTTAGATGGGCCTCCTATTCCTCGTAGTAATAACCGAACCTGTCAAAGGCCACAATTTTAGATTTTTATCAAGGTGTAAAAGATAATTATCAAGTTTAACTGCATTGCTTATCAAGGTTGTCAGAGGTAATTATCAAGTTTAACTGCATTGATTATCGGTAGCTGCGTGGTTATCGTTTCACAATCGACATGAGGGGACCAAAGAGAGAAGTTTAAATTTGGTGATTAGAGCAGTGAATCAGGGGTTCTTCGTACTAGATGACTCGTTGCGTCAGTTGACGCACAGACCAACTCCAACATGTAAGTTAAGTGAACTATATAAAACTTAAAATGAAAGTCAAGTAAACTATTTAAAAAGGCTAAAAAGAGCCGCGGCGTTGAAGACCTCCTCTGTCACCGGGTAAACAAGTTGACGCTTCCTCGCCACCGCCCTCTATATCTTCATGCCATAGCAACACGCCGCCACGATGATTACCACGACTAGCACGACAAATGCAGCGCCGGCGCTGATTCTCTTGTCAGCGCGCAGGAAATCCTGATCCGTCACGCTGACAAGGTCAGCCTGAGAAACTAAGATAGACTAATTATCAAATCCTAATCGGTCATGCTGCCGTACAGGGGGTACCAAAGAGAGAAGAATAAATTTGGTTCATTCATCCCTTTCCTTTCTCTTTGCACCACTACTTCCTCGTAGGATCCCCGAGTCCATTTTTGTGCCCTGAGGTGCCTTCCCGATCCGAGGCACCAAAGGTCCTTGGTTTTATAACATAGTCAAAGAGGGGCGACGCCCCCCCCCCTCCTTCCCCTCTCAGCAGTCACCATCTTGGACCAACTCATGAAGAATTCACAGTTTCCTCCACGTAAGGTATGCAAACAAATTGCCTAATCCCATATAAACCACTTCCAATATACAAGAACCTCAAATTCCATGGTGCACATTTTAGCAATTAGATATGTCAATCAAATTCTAAACTCTATAGGTACGTAACTAAGGGCAACTCTAACCATAAAAATAAAGGAGGGTCCGGAGGAGTAAACCATTAATGAAGTAATTTTACTCCATAAAATTTGACCGAACCTAACCGATCGCCTATATATAACAGAGTAATTTTTTATTTTTACCAAGTTTATACAATTCTAGTATACATTGCAATTACATATTAGCACACATATAAAAACTAAACATAAATATGAATGTTCAAGCAAACAGACTTGTGTGCATCAGAAGTCTGTTTAGGGAATTATTCTCCGTTGTTCGGTTTAGGGAATCGGATAGGTACCGGTTAGAGGAGAAAAACCAAAATTATCCTCCCCTAACGTCGGATAGCGGATCGGTTAGATTTGCTCAAAATTTGTATTGCAATTTTCTCAGGACGACCTTGGAAGCACGGAGGAGCAAGACTTCGAGCGCCAGACCTCCGCGGCTGACTGGACCGCATTTAGGCGCCACACTGTGTCTAGATCGGCGTTCGCACCATGGTCGTTATGCTGGTTGTGGTGTTCATTGTCACAGTGAGAAGAAGTGGAGGGAGGTGGCCAGGAATCATCAGTAGGTCTATCCCATGACAGAGGGCATCTTTAACGTGGAGGCTCCTGCTCTAGCTCAAGCTCTAGTTCCGGTTCTGGTCGGCAAAACCATAGTGTGACTGGGGCGAGAGTCGCATAGTTCTTTGTCGTAGGATAAGATCCTCTAACTACAAGTATTTCGGTACAGAGGAAGTATCATCTATGAATTATTTCTGGGTTAACCCTAGCACTCACACCGCATTGGGAGATGCCTTACACTCTTACATTGTGAGTGCAAGCATCTCCCAATGCATCTGTACAAGATACTAGATCTTGAAGATTTGCCGTGTTAGTGTAAGTGGAACTTTGCACGTATGTACATCATAACATGAACTGCATGTATACTTCTTTGCGCAGATTAATATGCTTCAGAAATGATAGTTTGAGAGGTTTAGTGAGTGTAAAAATCGACAAAAGAAATGAGTCACACAATAGTTTAAGGGGCTTAGATTGTCTCCGAAAAATTCGTTGTTGCCCTCATATGCTTTAAATGGTGATGGTGCTATAAAGAACGACAACTTATAATGGAAGTACTCGCAAAAAAAAGCTTATAATGGAAGTAACATATGCCACATAAGCAAAAAAAACATGATGTGTCATGTAATTAAATGGAAGAGAAACAAATAGAATAGCATAATATGTTATCATCACATAGCGCTTCTCAATGCAAAATGGCTCTACAACGTAATAAAGGAAAATATGTATGTTACTACACATATGACACTTGCCACTATGAAGATAGTAACATAGACTAGTAACATATTGTATGTTGTTAGTCTCTACTAATAAAGGAGCAATACGTACGTCGTTTCGTTCGTTCGTCCTCCCACCCGCATCGATCGGAAAAAAATCGTCCCTAGCCCCCGCGCCCCCTCCCTCCCACCGATTTTCCCCCGCAAGCCAGATGATTTTTTCCCAAAAAACCGACCTACCTACCGGGTCGCCGCTGCCAGACTCCTCAGCCCTCACCCACGCCTCCCTCAAACCCTAGCCAAGCCGTCGCTCGTCTCCCCTTCTCCACCCGTAGCCGCCGCAGCACCCCGCACCCCGCACCCCACCCCTTTCCTTCTCGCCCTCCCCACCTCTTCCCCTACCCTCCCCTACAGCCGCACCTCTACTACGGCCCCGACCCTCCACATGTTCTTCAAGGGTTTCGGAAGGATGGCGTTCCTGCTGAAGGTCGGGAATGTTCCTCAAGCGATCCGCGGGCTCCGGCTCGTCGATGCTCTAGGCGGTTCAGTCCATGTCCTCCTCCAAGGTCTTCGTTTGAGATTTGTCAGATTTCTCCCTCTTGCACATCTCATCTGTTACCTTTGCACCGCGAGATGAATTTTTTTTGTTCGGGGAAGCCCTCGTATTTATACTGCCCTAACTTGTCATGTCCTAGCAGGCATCTCGTACGGCACGGACGAGACGAGCCTTGGGTTTGTGTTTTCCAACTACAGCCAAGTCATGGAAGGCATGTTCCTCTTCTATTTCTCTGTTTCTCATGGATGAAAGATGTGATCCTGTGCATTATTCGTCAAATTGTTTGCATTTGCACTTGCACGTCAGATGCTGCTGAACCTTATGCTTTGTTTTTCTTGTTCTTCTGGTTCCACGCATTGTTTATTACTGAGTCATGAATCATCTTACTGTAGCTTGTTTGTTATGTGCGGTGTACTGTCTTGGAGGCTACATTGACTGGTGTAATTGCTAAGGAAACTTTGCAATTTAATAGGATTCGGTGATATATGCTATGATGATTTGTTGTGCTACCATAGATGCTATGTGTGAACTTGAGTTTCGGGGGTACCATAGAAAAGCCCACTCTAATCTCATCCAGCAATTTTTTTTATTACAGTAAGAGATAGAGATGATCAGATTAGTTTCCTTGAAGTTAGAGATAATTTCAGTAGTCAGCAGTTCAACTCAACGAAATATCCAAGGCTAAACTAAACATCAGAGAATTTCTAGCTTGTTAGGGAATTGAATCCTGTCACTGGCTAGACAATAGTGAATGTCCTTCAGACGCTTGGTGCTTTGTGGCCATAACAGTGTGATTAATGGAACCCAAAGTGAACACAAAGATTTGTGTTTTTTGTTGTAGTTGAACACAAAGCAAAGTTTATTAGTTTTTTATGGATATCATAGGCAGCGATGTTATGAAACCTGGTCTGCATTGTCATATTAAATATTGAGAGATCGTGCAATTCAGCACACGATTATCAATGGTTCATCCGAATTAAGGGGCATGCATTGTGGTGTTGGATGTTTTATTATTTCATATACTATAGGGTGTTGAAGATGCATTTGCTTCTATAAGTAGTGTATTTCTTTAGTGATCGCCGGGAGTGGTGGCTAGGTTATTGTGAGGAATGCATCCATTTGACAATCTGTAGCAGGAACTCAGTCCATTCATCTGGTCCAATTTCCATCCATGGAATTCTCCATCGACACCTCTCTGTCCGCGTAAGTAGTTGCTGAATTTTTATAGTAAGCATGCTTGCATTACATACATTCCAATGGGTACTAAATAAATTAATTTCCTGTGAATAGCTAGAGATTTTAATTAGGAGGGAAACTAATTATGGTTGATAACTACTTAGTTAATTTGGGGTTGTGATTGTAGTCGTAGATCCCTGCATAATTTTCTAATGGAGCTCAGCGTGCTGTCCAAATCTAGATTTTCGCAGATCATTACTATCCTTACTTTTTTCTGAGGGTAGTACTACCCTTACTTAGCTTATACTCGTGGATAAATATTCATAAACAATGATTTTAGGGTTCGTTTTGTCTGAAACCGATCTCAGTGGCAAACCAAATTAACTATTTCATGGTTCTCAAGAAGTACATAACACAATGCTAAATGTTTGTTCTGCATGTTCATATAACTAATTACTGTTGACTTGTAAATATTCTATCTCTATTGTTGATAGAAGATAGATTGTACTATCGTATTTATTTGCCCCTCCCTTGGTTAGCCTTTGCCTCTACTGGTCGTTTTTATTTGCACAAATTTATGAGCTTGGCTTTTTTTTTGAAATAGAATACTTGGCTTGGCTTTTGACTATTGTTGTATGCATGATGGCAGATGGAATTATTTTTTCTGCTGGCACACTGAGAGATGCTTGTGAAATACTAGCAGTTGTAAGTGTCAAGCCTAAGGAATTGTTCTTTTTAGCTTATTTTTGCATACTTTCACCTCTTACATGCTCTGGTGATTTCTTAGATGTCTGCAACTTTGTGATTGTACAAGAACATGTCGCGATGGTTGGCTATTGCCCCCTGTAGGCCTTTTAAAAAAACATGGTGTGATTGATTTATTCCCCACTGGTAAATTAGAAGTTCTAGCTAGGTATGTACATGTATGTTGCTTCGAAAGATCTTGCATATTTTGAAGGTAAATCGTGGTAAACTAGATATCAGTTTTTAGGTTATTTCTAATGTAATGCAATTAACTTCCCATGAACTATTAAAAAAAAACTGTTTTTCTTCGTCTACAGTATGTTCACACAGTAGAATGGATGCTTTTGAGTACAAAAGTCTGAAATCTTGTTCCACTATTATGTATAGTTTGTAGTAGCACTTCGGTCAGGTATAGTTCTTGCAAGTGTCGTTCATAGTGTTCCGTGTTATGATAGGGCATAGTAGATTATAGTTCTCACATGCATCCAGCAGTTCGGATACTGTTGTAGTGCGGATAAATATGTTCATGTTTTTATTAGTAACACCTTGTGATAAAGCAAAATATGCACATCAGTGCACAAGCAGTCCAACACTCCTTATATTTCTTGATGGAGGGAATAAGACACACTTACAATGCTCAGTTTTTTGTGTCTGGCGTGTTGTTGTGCTATTTCAGGAGGAATATGAAAAGGGGACCAATGACACCTGGGCCCGCGAGCTCATGTAAGCTGAAGAGCAAACATTCTTGATAACGTGGAGCATACTCGCATTATCCTCATTTTGTAATCTATTAGATCTTCATAATTCTGTGCAGGATGTAAAATCAGTTGCATTATTAACAAAACATGAAAATAACAATATTTAAGATATGTTAGCTTGCAAAATTGTCTTATATTACCGGATGGAGGGAGTAGCTTTTATTGATAGATATTCAGATTGAACTAATGTGAACAATCCAGCTATATTTGCACTTCTATAGATTGTGGAAGTTTCAAATGTTTAACCACATGAATATCTCAATGATACATGTACATATTGAGGTAGTAACTTCAATTTATTTCTCAAATGTTACAATACGGTTAAAATAAGATCAGAATAGAAGAATTGTGTTTGCATGATGATGATGCATGTGTTTGTCCATGTATTTTAGTATACACTAGAATGTATATAGTATATCTTGTTTGTGTTTTCTTTTAGATGAATTGTTTATTCTTTGGCATATTGGGTTTCTTTATGTCACCTTAGCAGTTGAAGAATGAGAAACTAAAAAATTGATGGATAATCGGCGCGGAAGATCTGTCTATGCTTCTATGCGCCACAAATGTTCTACTCTCCTTACATTAACTTGTGATGTGGCTATACTTGTGCACAGTGAGGAAGTCGACGATGGTGGGAGTGGCATGGACACTTTGTACCCTTGCTTCTCGCCAAACATGATGTTTCCCTGGAGGTGATCTGCTGTGACAATGAGGTCATGCGGGTCTGACCTCTGACCATATGCCTCAGGTAATGCTCCAGAAGGTATTCATTGTATTTTAATTTTAGTTAGGTAGATATGATGTCCATTATAAGCTCATATTTTATTTGGGTTCTTCAAGTATTTGTGCAAGAATTATTAAAAAATACCACTAATTTTTATCTAAAGTAGTTAGCAGTAATATTGTAGTCGTGATTATCAGAAAAAAAAATCACATCTACTCTCCTGTGGGTATACGGTATTCACCCAGCGTGATACACCGCAGCCTTGACCCATTGAGGTCTCTTAGATTTTTGGCAAGAGAATCATAATTTTCTTCCGGAATTCATGTCAAAGATACTAATAGATCATGATGTTCTAGATGGAAGTTAGGCTAGGGTCTACAATATTATTTTGCTTGCAAGATCAACTCAGAGATCTTGGTTCTGAAGATTCCATAAAAATATAACTCTCTAGAAGGATAAATTTGCTTGCTCTTGCTGGCCCTATGGATATATATAGTGGGACAGTTCGCGTGGAGTCCTCCTTGGAGGTCCGCGAGGAAGTACGGTGTGAAGGTGAGAGGGCGCCATGGAGGATAGTTTGGACAACCACATCCCCCCCTATGAGCTGGATTTGGGGGAGTCCGGACTGTCAAGACGTGTCATAACACGCTCAGACGTACGAGGGAGAAATGAGCTTTGATCTTGGAGACGACCTTAATTATTTGTTTGATTCATTTATATGCATTATAGCATGTAGCAACATATTTTACCTAAAAAAGAACCTATCGGAGTGAAGCCATCTCTTGTTTTCACTCCTTTCTAACTAGGGGTGGAAACGGATCGGATAGTGCTCTTACCACTTCTGTTTCCATATTTTCAAAATGAATACGAATGCGAATATGGATGTTATCGGATACGGATGCGGCTCGGATGTGATTTGAATATGGATACATTTCGGACGTTTGCTCGATTCAGAACATATATGAATAATAGCGATATATTGCCTAAGTAAATTAGTCAATAGCTATGTGACATGAAATAATCAACTTGTGACATATGATAAGTCAACGATCAATAGGTTTATGAACAAATACTATTGTAATGCATAATAATTTCTAAGTTTAACCATACAAAGAGTAACATTTGACCACTTATTTGGCCTTTATGTTGGATAATTGTAATATTGGCTAGCATTTTAAAAATTACCTCCCATAATTTTATCCTTTATTCAGATACGGATATGTCCACTTCCATATCTATATTTGTGTCAAATTCTCGTAGTTTTTTTTCTATTTGTTAAATAAATTCAGATACGGTTAATTTCGGTTTCCATTTTGGTTCGGATGCGGATGGTTCGGATACAAATAGGAATTTTCTAAATCTATAGACGAACATTATGAAAGGTATGTAAGGTAACAACTCACACACTAACATATGTTTTGCATTGTTATATGTTCTAAACTAGACAAATTCGTTTACTATGAATTGAGAAATGATGCACCATGATACAAATGTTGGACGGGCCGGAGGAGACCATATGCCAGCACAAAACGCATCGGACATCAATGAGCTGGACCTGCCCATCAGTTTTTTTGTTGAATCAGACCCGCACACCATGCTAATTGCAAGCATTGGGTAATTGCTGTGATTTTTGTATGTATGTGCCCAGTTATTCAGAAGCTATTTAATATATTAATGGTGTCAAGAGGACAATTCCAGTTTCCTCATGTAAGTACAAGTTTCTCTCCAAAGAAAATTGTCTTTATACATCAAGTAGTACTTACTGTGTTTTTTACATGACTTCATGGTTCTTCCTTGGATTGCGGGCTTTGTGTCGGTGGCTGCAGGCCAAGGTTGCCTTAGTTGCCATTGACATTTGGGCAATACGTTTTGTTCTTTATTTCGGTGAGAAGATGATCATAGTTCTTCTATATTGATTAACCGTGTTATGATAAATACAAAGAATCTCCTCAGCCAAGATTTTAACTGTTTTGGGTGCGTATCAAAGAAACAAGCATGTACTGCTGTTGAACCACAATAAAGTTTGGCAACTTAGGTTGTAACAGAAATATGGAGAATCATTTGAGGGATTGTAAATGGTTGAGATAAAGAATCATTTGAGGGATTGAAAATGGTTGAGATAGCAAAATATGCACATTGGATATTGATTCAGTTTCTATGAAAGAATTTGCATTCTGGGGATCCCCTACTTGGTGGAAGTTGTAGTGTCAACAGAAGGGCAAGGATCACGAGCATGTGAGAGAAATAAGGGAGTGCAGATAGTAGGGACCGGATGCTCCCTCATGAAGTGGTGTAGTAGTAGCCAGCTTGCGGGATGACGATGCATGCAATCATTTGCATAACAGAATACAAACATGTTGCATGAGTCATCAATTCAAGTGAGAAGAACTTGTTTCATGTGATTTGTTGTGGACAAAAGCAGAAACAAATTGTCTTTAGAACCGCTAATTGGACAACACAAGTGCTGCACCTTGATCATTATGTGCATATGATCCTATTCTAGCTATTTTCCTTTGTATGGGTGATTTTAATCCTGACATAGAAGTGTTCGTACAAGTGAAACTATTAGCTCTCATGCAATGCTTAAAAAGGAAAAATGAGAGAAATTTGGGATTTTTGATGAATTGCATTTGCTAAATTGTATGGGGGGAATTGTCAGAACTTTCAGGAGAGACTTGATGAATGTTGGAAGACATTCAAAATTGGATGACTAATGTTGAAAGACATTCAAACTTAGGGGTGATGGAAATGCCTATGGCACTATTGCGGAAGCCAAGCGTCATATGTTCGTTTGTTAGGGGTGATGGGAGAACAATTTGATAGACTTGGAGGGAACACAAGGTGAATTTGGAGTGGGGTGACAACATAGCAAACTAATAACACAATGATCGAAGAACTAAAGTTGAAGGCATCGTGATAGATCCATTTGTTGGCCCGTGGCAATGCACACGCGTTCTACAATGATCGAAGAATTAAAGTTGAAGGCATAGTGATAGATCCATTTGTTGGCCCGTCGCAACGCACGGGCGTTCTACTAGTCTAAGTTATTCCCCACTATGACTAGCCTAGGGAATGCATACGTACCAACCTGTTCAAATAATGAGTTGGCAAGGATTCAGCTTTGATATAGTATCCTTGGTTACAATATTTGTATCTAACATACCCCTTTAGTCATAATAAATGTACTTTTTGAGACAAGGGCACAGTCAAACTTCAAAATACTATACCACTTGAGTCTTCTTAGATAATAAATTGCAGTGTCATCTATCTAATTAACCCTTATTTCAGTTGGCTCATTGTGTATTGCAATTTTGATTTCATCACTATATTAGATACTCTCTCCTTGCCAAATTATAGCGCATACAAAATTTGGGTAATGTCTAACTTTGTAAACCCAGACCAAATTTATAGGAAAAATATGACATTTAGAATACCAAATGAATACCAAGGACAAGGAGGGAGTACATCATGTTTCTCAAAGGTTTTTGGAACTATGTGAGTGTCGAAAATATAATGTTTTTCTAAACCGGAGAGTATGGTATTGGATGTAACAAAACAAACGGAGGTGGGTAGAAAGGAGAACCATTTTCTATTCTATAAGACTAGCACATATGCCCGTGCTTTTAACGAGAGAAAAAATTAAGAAGCAGACTAATTTAATTTAATAAAAATTAAGCATAATTGTGCGCCACCTGCGTATTTTCCACACAGGTCCGCTGAGTCTTGTGCTCATACGTATAAACTAGTCTAGGGTCCACTTAGCCACCGTATTTTCCGTAGACACATTCCGGTTTCCGCGTGGGATTTAATTTTGATCCTTCTTGCTCATACGTGGATCCACTCCTCACCCTCTGGTACTGATCTTTCAGGACGCTTGTTGATTTGAACTTGTAGACATATTTAGATGAGTTAATTGCATGGAGGTATCATAATTGGAGAAGCATGTGCGGATTGATATCACTTTTCGTGGATCCACTTGCGGATGTGGCATGTTTTCTGCAGAAACCGCCTTGCTTTATACATAATCACATAAACGCTCATTATTTTATAGGAAAAGGGCTCCTGTGAGAGACATTGTTTTTGATCGCAAGTCTCCAGCACCGAATGCGACTCGTTTAAAAGTTTCCGTCGAATTGGAGAAAAATCACACGTCGGCAGGAATCAAACTCGTGACCTGTCGTACAAAGGCTGTGTCCGCTAGCCACCACGCCATGGCGACGCTCGCTTTAGAGTATAGGCGAGACTTCTCTTATACTAGCTTAGACACGTTGGGCCGGCGGTTGGGCCCAACGAGGCTGCACGCACTGGGTTACTCATTTTTTTAATCTTGATATTAATACATATTTTCTTTGCGATTACATCTTAGTATTATTAAGTGTCAAGCACCAGACTAGAACACACGCACGGCCCAAATTTTATGTTTCTTCACTCAGGAATCACAAGCATGCACAATTATTGTGTATCCTCATTGTATTATTCAAATAAGCAACTATTAGAAAATTATATGCCTAACACATAGTGGTTTTTGGTTACTCGTGTATTGATTGTATTATTTTAAATGCACGGCGGTCCTTACCGCGCGCTATTACTAAGTGGTCCTCGCCGTGCCCCCCGAGACAAGCCATAGTAGTAGCGTCGGGTAAAAACCCCGAGCTACTACTATCGACCCACCAACATATGTGTACACATAGCGTGCGGAGCCCCAAATTGTAACCCACACTCTCCCGATTCCCCTTCTCCCTCCCACTTGTGATTCCCTTCCTCACCCACCGCCACCGTCTGCCTCCTCCAAATCCGGCGACCTCCTCTCCCATCGGAGCCCCCTCCCCTCCCCCTCCTTCCTCCTCCTTCTCCACTGCTCCTTCTCCACTGCTGGAAGGAGAGGGAGATCCAACAGAGCGCCGTCAATTACGGCGGCCAGATCCACCATGGAAACAACCACTTACACCTCCTCGCCGGGACAGGGCCTCGTGAGGACATGAAGACACCGTGGTCAAGGGTCCCATGACAAGCAACAGCAGGTCACCGGGCGTCGGCTCCAACTCTGGCGACCACCGATGATTTTCTCCTCCTACTCCTCTCAATCTCTCTCTTCCTCTTCTAATCATTTCTCTTCTTTTGTAGCAGCAGTAGAGGACAGGTGCGGGGATGAGTTGGGTGGGGAAGCACCATCACCATGGATGACTTCATCCCCTCCAGGACCAGCATCAGCCATGGATGGAGAGGACGATGACGTCCAGCAGCAGCAGCCATGGATGTTTTTTTAATTTCTAATTAGTTAGTAGTACAACGGTGGACCTAACCCATGCTACAGCTAAGTAGTAGTAGCGCGGGTGGCAACCGCGGTACTACAAGCAGAAGTAGTAGTAGCGTGGGGTCGTACCCCATGCTACTACTAACTAGTTAGCTGCAGCGCGCTAGCAGTAGCGCGGCCCCCGCGCTACTGCTAGCCATTTACCCCGCGCTGCTACTAGCCTTTTCCTAGTAGTGTATGGCCCTCGTGGCTTCCGAGCTTAGCCACCACCTTTCTTGTATGCTCCTCACATTGCTCTCCTATGTCCCGTAGGAGCGTCGTCTATGGCGGGAGAAGGATGTCCATGCCATGGCGGTGGCAGTTCGACCTTCGTCATCCCCGCTATCTCGTGCGCTGTGACTGACCAAGATCTATCTCCTCCATCCCCACAGTTCGTCCTCGTCGGGCTTATTACCGCCTTCCATGACTCCGTCGACGAGCGGAAGCATATTGTGTCGCGAGGCAGTGGCAGCACCAACATTTTGACAATACAGAGCAAGATGAAGTGTTGGAAATCACGTATGGCAATCTCTGAAACGGAATCAGATTGGTGGCGTGACAGTTGAGGAAAACAACAACCGAGGGAAGCATGAGACTAATGTGGATGTGAAGATTATTATCTCCCAAAATTCAGGTAGCATGGATGACAAAGGGACAACACCTGCTCCAAATTTGGAAAGTTTAGGAGGTTTGCAGCAGGCATGCAAGGTCCTCGAGAATTTTAAAGTAAACAATAGAAGTGACCAAGAGGACAATGCTATGTAGGATATGCACATGCGGTTACTACTTCCAAAGGACGACACAAATTTGGACCAAACACTCGGAGAATACAAGTGTAATTGTAGAAAGTTTACCACTATACCAGATCCAAGTTGCAGTGATGAAGAGGACAACATGTGCAGGACATAACGGTGGTTATTGCTTCTATAGATTCAGAAGGATGCAAGTTCCAACTAAACTGTCGAGAGGATACAAAAGGTGTTGCACAAATTTTACCTACTGCAGCAGATCCAAGTTGCAACGCTAAAGTTTGGTGTGACCCAGGTATATCCAAGTTGCAGATCTGAACCACACTGTTTCAATTCCCCTAGAACATTATCAAGTATGGATGAGCATACCCATTTGAGGACATTGCCAAATGAAAGACACCAGAATGGTGACATCAAGATTATTGCTGAAGACAATAATATTTTTCGATAAAGGGTGTATTTACTACCTCAAAATGTAGAATCAAGCAAATACAAAGCATGATGAATAACACCTGGCCTCTACATAAATAGGATGCACACAACCAATCACATAGTATAACCAAAAGGAAGAAAACGGTGACATACTGGCATCAGTAGATTCCTATAAGACCGACACTATGCCTATGTCGGAGGGCATGGTGGATCGATCTGGAGGTTAATTACGTTGCCACCCATGTTGGTAAAAACCTTCGTAGACACCTGCTCCAACCGCGTAAACACCGTCTTAAACAACAGTTGGTACTCCGTTCATTGTGGCGTAGATCATGTACGAAGCGAGTGCGTACACCGGAAAATACATGCATAGGAGAAACATTTTGTCATTAGAAACCAAATCGTTGCTATATAGCCAAAGAGACCATAGTAAGGCATACGCTCCCACCCTTGTTACCATGGTAAACCTATTTGAAATAAGGTATGTAGGCGGATATTGGAAATACTTCTAGGTGGATACAAATTTGACGCTATTTGGATGAGTGACCACGTAGAATGTGTAAGGTTGCACCAGAAAAGGAGGTGTTTGGTTGACTCGTCATGATTACAAAAGCTACACTTTACTTTCAGGCCAATTGCAACGTCTAAGGTTATCTTTGGTTAGGATAACCCCTTTTCAAAGATACCACATGAAAAATGTACCTTTTAGTGGAACCTTCGACTTACATTTTTTTTTGTTATTATACACTGGTACCTTTAAATGAGTTGTGCATGGTATGTTGAGTCTAGTGTGAATGACCCAGATATAGTGAGGTTATAGCGAAACACGTCCCGGCCTTGTGACAGGCTAATCGAATCTAGTCTGGATAAAAGATTTTGCCATGACAAAAGTCGGGGGCCAATCAAATCCCGCCTGAACGAAATATTCGACGGGGATGAACTGATCACCTGCGCAATTGCCTAGCCATATGCCTCCCTGAACGAATTTCCGACCCGTCCTTTATCGCAAATGACCCAAAGCAGAAGAGATATTTCTTTGCCACCATTAAGCTAGTCAAAAAGTGTGAGTCCTCAGGTTTCCAATATGCCCGAGACACAACCTTTCGGTCTAGGTAGTTATTGCATAGCATGTTTTGCCAAACACCATTTTCAGAAAGAAGTTTGAACAACCATTCACTTACAATATTCATACTTACAGTGGAATCACACTGAATTTACACTGTAAATCAGCTACCAAAATACACTGAACATCCACTTACATATCAAATCCAGGGTTGTTACACTGTAAATCAGGCAATTGCATTGTAATTAACAAGACAAATACAGATCAAATACAGGGCTTACACTAATCATGCAATTACGCTGTAACTCCACTAACAAATACAGTACAAGACTGAAAAATACACTGTGATTCCACTAACAAATACTCCGTATAATATAACACTACAAATTGTTTTGGATTTAGACTATAATTCCACTATGAATTACATTGTACATCACTGAAAATCCACTATGAATTTCACTGTAAAACACTTCAAAACCCAATGGGAATTGCACTGTAAATACAATAGGAATTACAGTGTATAACAATTCAGAAAACGATCTAGGGGATTAAGACCAGGGGAACAACATGGATCAGCTCGAATTGCCTGAATACAGAAGACTACTACAGCTAAATATGGATCGCATCTGGTTTGCGTATTGCGTGGCTGGCCTAGAATGAAATTGCTGCTGCTGCTTCTTCTTATTCTAAAGGGATGAAGGAAGGGTCGGTCGGCAGAAAGGCAAGAAGAAGCGCGCACACACACGTGCAAGCACCACTAGTCACGGCAGGCACGAGAAAGCAAAGCAAAATCTCCTCCCGTATTACTGTATCAGACGCTGACGGCAACCAAGACGAATTCGAAACATCTACCCCAGCAACAATAACGAGCAGGTCAATCACAACCTACCACAGCTACCGCGCTTAACAAACCAATCAAATGTGCATCTCACGAACGGTGCAACCTCACAAAATAGTGGCGGGGGATGAACACAATCAACAGATCTGACAGACAAAACCAAACACACAACCTAGCAGGTCACAGGAACAACCAAATGGATGGGCAAACATACCGAAATGGATCGATCTGGAGGTTAATTATGCTGCCACCCATGTTGGTAAAAACCTTCGTAGACACCTGCTTCAACCGCGTAAACACCGTCTTAAACAACAATTGGTACTCCGCTCATTGTAGCGTAGATCATGTACGAAGCGAGTGCATACACCGGAAAATAGCATGCATAGGAGAAACATTTTTGTCATTAGAAACCAAATCATTGCTATATAACCAAAGCGACCATAGTAAGGCATACGCTCCCACCCTTATTACCATGGTAAACCTATTTGAAATAAGGTATGTAGGCGGATGTTGGAAATACTTCTAGGTGGATACAAATTTGACGCTATTTGGATGAGTGACCACGTAGAACGTCTAAGGTTGCACCAGAAAAGGAGGTGTTTGGTTGACTCGTCATGAGTACAAAAGCTACACTTCTTACTTTCAAGCCAATTGCGATGTCTAAGGTTGTCTTTGGTTAGCATAAATCCTCTTCAAAGATACCACATGAAAAATATACCTTTTAGTGGAACCTTTGACTTACAGTTTTTGTTTTGTTATTATACACTGGTACCTTTAAATGAGTTGTGCATGGTATGTAGAGTCTAGTGTGAATGACCCAGATATAGTGAGGTTACAGCGAAACACGTCCCGGCCTTGTGACAGGCTAATCGAATCTAGTCTGGATAAAAGATTTTGCCATGACAAAAGTCGGGGGCCAATCAAATCCCGCCTGAACGAAATATTCGGCGGGGATGAACTGATCACCTGCGCAATTGCCTAGCCATATGCCTCCCGGAACGAATTTCCGACCCGTCCTTTATCGCAAATGATCCAAAGCAGAAGAGATATTTCTATGCCACCATTAAGTTAGCCCAAAAGTGTGAGTCCTCGGGTTTCCAATATGCCTGAGACACAGCCTTTCGGTCTAGGTAGTTATTGCATAGCATGTTTTGCCAAACACCATTCTCAGAAAGAAGTTTGAACAACCATTTACTAAGAATGACGTCGTTCTTGACCTGCAGGTCATGAATGCCAAGACCATCTTGGTCTTTCAGCCTATAATAATATCTCGGGAGATAATACATTAACAATTACAAGGTGGAAATGGTTATGGTTTCTGATAAAGTTAACACAAGATTGAATTAAAGTAAATTGATAGATGGAAAGGCGCATTTCATCGGGTTATTTGTTAACAATTTAGGTTTTATTGCCATAAATTTTGCTTTGGTTTTTAAGCTACTACCCCAAAAAATTTAGGTTCGTGTAGTACTTTTTTTCACTGAATTGCTAAAATATTGATTGTGAGAGAATTTTTATTTCGTAGCAACGCGCTGGCACCAGGGAGTAGCTTGGGGCGGGCTGCCCCTCACGTCCAACTTGAGGAGATTAGTTTTTTATATTTTTTAAACGTTCCCTTCCACTGGTGCAGTTCGAGCAGTGCAGTGGATGAGCTCGTCTCCTTAGAATCGATCATGTTGGGACAAGTTATGATCAGGTGGTGAACCAAAACCGTCAGTGAATACGGAAGCAGGATAAATGGTGATACGCATTTGGACGCCATGTTAAAATAGAAGGCATAGGCATGCATGCACGTGTGTGTGGGTGAAGAGGGGGTCTTGAGCCATGGTTATTAAGTTAGTGATGTGTGATATTTTAGTTTCCCCGTTGTAGGTGAAGACGGGGTCTTGAGTCATGGTAATGGGGTTAGTGATGTGTGATATTTTAGTTCTCCACTGCAATGTACGGGTATGTTTGCTTATTAAACTCTTCAAGAGCGAACCTCAGGCCGAGCGTTGGGCGTGTCCAC
Source organism: Elymus sibiricus (assembly GCA_039707655.1). Lineage (NCBI taxonomy): Eukaryota > Viridiplantae > Streptophyta > Magnoliopsida > Poales > Poaceae > Elymus > Elymus sibiricus. The sequence goes on from CM077667.1 coordinate 494,280,737, forward strand.
CTGTCCCGTTTTTACTGTGCCGAGGGAAAAGAAAAAGGTTCGTTGGATCAGATGAGTCGAAATGGAGAGAAAAATGCCGTTGCCTTCCCCACGAAGGCTTGAAAGCACCAGGACCCTCGTCCACCTCCGCCGATCCGCCGCCGCATATTTCTCCGCCAGATCAACCCACACAGGCACCGGCGAACAAATCCAACCTGGCTCTTTTGGCCGCAGATGTCGCGGATCATTACCCAATCCCAGATCTCTCTCCTCTTCTCCAGCCTCGCCACCGCCTACTGCTCTGCGCATAATCTCCCTCGCCCCGCAACCATCGCTTGCTTCCTGTTCTGCCGCGGCGAGAAGATGATGGTGGGGACGGTGAAGCTGGTGGGGAGGTGGGTGCACCGCCGCCGCAGGCGCTGCTGTAGGGTCGAGCGCCGCTGCCGGCGTCAGGCGGCCGCCGCGGGCGGAGGGGGTCGTCAAGAGGCCCGAGATCACCATACGCCGAGCCAACGCCGGGTCTCCGCTCCTCAAGGCCCCAGATTCGGTCCTATCAAGAGGTATTGCCAGATGATTCAAGTGCTCCGTGAATTACTTTGCATGCGATGTCTTTCATTGAATCAACAAGAAGCACACCCGGCTTAATCAGGCAGATAATACTGCTCTGAAGGACATATGTAGCTGTCGATCGATTCTGCCGTTTTCAGTCAGTTAACTTTGTTGTTTCGATATACTACCACATCGTCTGAAATTGCCTTGCGGAGAGTGGGACGATTCATTGGACTACATATTTTGGAATTTGATTTCGGTACAATGCAGAGCTACAATTTGGAATATACGTATTGTAGAATTTGATAATATATATATATATATATATATATATATATATATATATATATATATATATATATATATATATATATATATATATATATATATATATATATATATTTTGTAGAATTTGATGGTACAATGCATAACTCTAATTAATCATGGCGAACCAACCTGTGGTTGGATGGTTAGAGGGACTGTGGTATCCCCAGCCCACCAGGGTTCAAATCCTGGTGCTCGCATTTATTCCTGGAATTATTTCAGGATTTCCGGCGATGCGCATTCAGTGGGAGGAGATGTTCCCGTCGACGACGAGGTGCCTACGGTGACTTCGTAAATTTCAAGATGATATGCCGGCTCAGTCTCTCGGAGGTGCTCATAGGGGTAGGGTGTGCGTGTGTGCGTTCATAGGGGTGAGTGTATGCGCGTGTATATGAGCGATTGCGTCTGTACTGTGTTCCAAAAAAAAAAACTCTAATTAATCATGTTATCTAAACGATAAAGGTTAGCGAGCTTTTATAATCTTGGTACGTCTGTTATCTATACCACTATGATTGCTAGATGTTTTGTAGCTTGACTGTCATGCGCCTGGTTTCACTAAACCAATCACACAGTTTTGGGTGATGCCATCTATATATCTGACAAAAGCCCGATGACCGGGACCTCCTCGTCCGGGACATCGAGGTGAGACCCCAATGCTCTGCTCGTTCGGTTCTATCCGCGTAAGATTCCGCGGTGGTCTCTTTCTGGGGGGAATATTTGCCTCTTTTGAGCTGGGATTTCAGTTTGTGTTAGAGTTGAGGCTCGGTTTTTGCTTCTGCATAAAGGTCACTTTACATGCCAGGGATTATGAGAATTTTTTTTTGGTTTGCATTACAATTATGCTTGCTGATTTGGTTGCGGACTGGATTTCTACAGGCAGCATTGGCGTTCAGTGGGTGGCCCAACAAGAAGAGGAAAGAACTGAACAGCGAAAAGGAAGACGAAGCCAAGGACCATGAAGGTCAATACAACGACGAGGCCTCGGCGTCGAAGAAGCCGAGGGTGGTGTGGTCAGTTGAGCTCGGGATTGACAGTAAAAAAACACCTCCCCACGTTGCCTTTTGCTTTCTGTTAAATGTTCTTGCAGGCTGCAGCAAACCCATTCATGCAATCATGCTGCGTCCTTTCTACTGTTGGTTGCAGAGGCTGTACCTAAAAGAATACTTCAGCTTATGAACGTGGAGAAGCTCACAAGGGAAAATATTGCGAGTCATCTACAGGTATTACGGCATGGCATTTATTTCCATAATCACCTTTAACTATTCGAATGTTATCTCTTCGATTCATGATTCATGAGCATGTGATGCACAAAGAGAAACTTTTACATAATTGGCACCAATGTTATGTGCAGAGTGGCCTTGTTGTCCTGTATCAAATTAAGAGGGCAAGCTTTTGACCAAAGATTTTTTTTATCTGGACGGCAATGACTAGGTAGCCATCTGTGTTGCTGGTGCTTGATATTAGTTTTTTTCTTGGATTCAAATTTCCTTTGTGCGTAGTTTCTCGGTGCAGGAATCAGTTTCAATATGGCAAGATAACATTTTGTTTCAGTTCAGTTCAGTTCTTAGGCCTTACTTTCTGCAGATTCTTAACATAATTCAGTTCAGTGGAATTTGATTTTTCAGCCCAAATGTTAATGAGGTCCGACTCGACATCCTTTATATGCAGCTCGGCAAGGATGGTTCGTTCCTGCAGTGTTGGGCGTTTTGGCTGGCAGGCGGCGGCGTAATGAAAGTTGATGTTTCTTCCTGTCCTCCCTTTTCCTTTCCAACTTCCTTCACGAAGAGAATAGTAGAGGTCAGTTATTATTTATCGTCGTTCCATCAATTCGTATGTGTGCAGCAGTGGCGCCCCTTGAGCTCCCCCGATCTGTGCTATAAATGTTTTTCGCGAGTGATAGTTTTCAGATTTTGTTTAGAGGGAAGAACATAGTGTTGAGAAGTACATCATATCCTTTTATTCTGCACATTTGTGTCTGATGGAGCAGTTGTTGGACGTTGGTTTTTCTCTTCGATGTTCTTTTCCAGGTGAAATCCATGGCTGCTTCCTAAAACTTTTAATCGCAAAAGAGGATTTGATGTTCGTTAGTTGATTATTTTACAAAAAGGAAACTTACGGTGGATCTATTTATTATTTGTGATTTGCGGGTCCTATAGAATCAGCAGAAATGGATACACACTTCAATTATCTGGAATTAAACGAAGCTCTTAGTCTAGACCATACACGTCAAGCTGCAATGAATTGATTACAAGTGAAAAACATATGTTGCAGATCTGATTATTGGGCCTAAAGCGAGTGACTATGCATTAATTTATGAATAATAGGGTTTTTGTGCGAGTCTAACTGTCTAAGTGCCCTCTGGCGCTCCCTTTGCATTTGTGATATATGCGTGTTTTATACTGTGCTGGCTGATGATCTCTGCCGAATTATGTAAGCATTTTATATAGATGCTTCTCTTAATTTCCAGATCATGACAACAATTTGTGGAGGATTAGAATCTAATATATGCCTTCTCTTTAATTTTCACACAAAGCTAAGGTGTTCCCCGTTAATAATTTGGATAAGTCAATACTGAAGCACTTCCTGTTTATTGCTTTGATACATTGTTTTCAGATTATTTCTTTAATCATGTTTGATCTAGCCTCTCAGTAGAACAGACTCACACCTATTTGTTATTCCTTGGTTGGATTGGTTCAGCCCATGCTATCTTAGATTTTGAGATTGACCAAAATACTGAATTAAAACGTAACTAGAGGAAAACAATTGCTCCTGATACTTAATATCTGCATGATATTGTTGCTTAAATTTTGTTGGACTTGAAAGAATTTGAGTTTCCATTTAGCTTCTTTTCCAGACTTAACCGGACTGAATTCCAAATAGAGAATCACGACAATCTGTACACTAAACCTGGGATGGATGATTGTTTCTTATAGGGTAGTGGTTTAAAAAGTGCAAAGGGGGAATATGTTCTGGCATGTCTTAACCGATTGATGTTTTTCTGTTGTTTTTTACGATGCAATATAAATCTGGACATCACTTAATTAAATTCAGTTTAAGGTTTTTTTTCCATGTCCATCGCCACTGCCTTTTGGATCTTAGGTATCATATATATCACGTGACATGCTCCATTCAGTGGCTAATACAAATCTTCTTATACTAGAAAACTTTTAGAGAACAAAACCAAAAGATCATTACACCACTAATTATGGATATGGATCTATCCTCCTTTGCTAGATGAACGGGAATAATTATGAGTAAGTATAGAGAAGAGCACATGATGTTGTTTTCTTCGTAGTTTATTCTACTTTGTTTGGGTGATAAGCAATGTGTGATTTTATACCTTATTACTCAGCTAACTAAAGTTTCAAAGTTTGAATTCTTAGTTTGCAAATTATTCTCTCTTACATTCTCTAATGTATGTCTTCTTTATTTCCTTCAATCTTTGCAGAAAGGAAACTTATTCAACTGGAAAATAGTGTGCACTTGTGAATTGTCAGTACATCAAGATTTAGATGGTTGCCCAAGCTTCTCCTCTCGGACCCTTACTCCTGGATATTTGAGTTCTGACCTTTGGACTGTAGGAGATATGCCCTAGAGGCAATAATAAATGTTATTGATTATCTCCCTGTTCATAATTAGGTTTATGTTCCATGCTATAACTGCTATGGTTCTCGAGTCTACAATAACCACGAGGCTCGGAGGAAGACTCATATGCACGTGTGGAATAATAAACGGTAAAATGTATTCCTAGTCTGGCCTCTAAGACTGGCTCAAGTATTGCATGATGATCCTGTTTTCCTGATCATGGGCATGGCTATGCCGGGAATTTTGAGGGCACAATGTTAGAAGAACATTTGTGTTGAATCGACCCGAATTGATGTTATGCTATGAGATTCATTCGTCATAAGTTAATGGTTAATAACACAGAGATGGTTAACGTTTGCATAATTCCTTAGACCATGAGAGTATCGAGTTTCTTCATGCTTGCTTCATGAACTTTGGGGTTTGTTAAACGTCATCCGTAAATGGGTGGCTATTACGGCGGCTTACGGGTTCATGGAAAAGTGTGTCAAGTAACTTGATAGCTCAAGATTGGGATTTGCTCCTCCGACGATGGAGAGATATCTCTGGGCCCTCTCGGTGTTACGGTATCCATCATCGTCTGGCCAGACACAGGGTGATTTGATCACAGGGATGCCGGAACACGGGAACGAGAAAAGAGAACAATACCGGTAACGAGGTAACTGGCATAGTGGACAAGATGTTGATCCACGGGGATGCCAACATGTCTCACCTCGGGTATTTGTAACATATCGCGAAGCAACAGGAATAGCACACGGCAACTGGAGGTTCACTCGAATATTCATTCGTGTGGGTATAGGGATCAATATGGGTGTCCACGGCTCCGATGTTGATCATTGATCGGAAGGGGTTCCGGGTCATGTCTATGCTTCACCGAACCTATAGGGTCACACGCTTAAGGGTCATCTATCTACTGAATACTAGACAGGGAGTCTGAGAGAAAATCACCGAAAAAGTTTTCGGACACCGGAAAAGTTTCGGACAGCGGAAAAGTTCCGCAGAGAGAACACCGGAACAGTTTCGGTAAAACTGAAAAGTTGTTTCAGGGGATACCATAAAGTCAAATTGGTTTTGGCACATGCCTGATAATTCTTGGAGGGTGCCAGAATCATTCTGGAAACTTTCTGGAATTTTCCGGGATGAAAACCGGAAATGTTCCGGAGCTGCCGAAAACGCTTCAGATGCTTTTCGCAGATGAAAATCAGTAAATCGGAATTGTTCCGGATCGCATTAAAAATTATTTTAGTGGGTACTGGAAATGTTCTAAACCCACATAAATATTTTCAGTTCGACCGGACGCTGAAAAATGTCGTCGTGAATAGTGAAAGTGATTTTTGGGATATTTATGGAAAAGTCACTTTTTGGGATATTTTCCCAAAAGGTTTCTAGAAGGCTTGGGGGCCAAGAAACCCTACCCCTTGGATTTCCTATAAATAGAGGTGGAGGGGCTGCCTCCACACTCACTCCTTCTCACATAGAAGTGCCATGACATTTCTGGCTTCTCTCTCCCTCCCAGCGAAATAGTTTCGTAGAGCCGAAAGGCTGTCTGGGTTCCGGTGGGAACTAGTTCTGGACGGCTAAGCCCTGTCGGATAGATGACACCGTATGTGTGCAACTCTGTAGAGAGATCGTAGTTTCGGTCTTAGTTCGAGAGTGCCTCCCGAAGGGCTGTCCGAGTTACTGTCCGTGTTTGGGGGTCCTCCCGAAGGGCTGTCCGAGTGACCCGCCCGAAGGGCTGTCAGTGAGGCCTCCCGGAGGGCTGTCCGAGGATCCATCCGGTGGGACTATCCGAAGGACTGTCCAGAGGCCTCTCGGAGGGCTGTCCGAGGATCCGTCCGGTGGGACTATCCGAGGGACTGTCCAGAGGCCTCCCGAAGGGCTGTCCGAGGATCCGTCCGGTGGGACTATCCGAGGGACTGTCCTGAGGCCTCCCGGAGGGCTGCCCGAAGATCCGTCCGGTGAGCTGACGAGGGAGTACATCCTCGTGGTTGGGAGGTTGTAAAATCCTAGCTGCGGGGATCTGCACCGCCGATCGTCATCGACTCTACTTCCGCTGCGCTACGAGTCGGTAACGGAAAGGATCAAACCTTGTATGCAGTCTCCATAGTGGTCCTGGGCTGGTGCGTAGGTCGGAAATTTTTGTTTTCTGCTACGTAACCCTACAGTGGCATCAAGAGCCAGGCTATGCGTAGATGCAGGTTGCGATCTAGAATACATAGAGATGTATGGGTGTTGCACCATATAATTAGGTAGTAGATGAGATCTATTACTGAAAATTATTTGTGCGGGTAGCAGATGAAATCTGTTACCCGATGTTCTTGTTGCTTCCCTGGAATTTGCGTAGTCCTGATCTTGACGACATGGTGGAATCTCACAAAGTTCTGGCAATCCACGATCCTTTCATGCTGCTCCTGAGTATGCTGATTGACAGATCAACGAAGTGCTAACAGTTCTTTGGGTTCCACCATAGTTGAGAAAGATGGATGTTTCGCAGACGAAAGGGCAATGCAGATATGATCTGCACGGGGGTCACGCGTATGACGAAGTTCAGTATGGGGCTCGAGATTTTATTATCTCGTGTTTCATACACCCCGCAATGTTAAATCTAGCGACTTGGATTATCATGCTTGATGATGGACGTTGGTAGCTTCGGTTTGTTTCGAAACCTTAGAAGCCACGTAAAATAAATTTTTGCATAAACCGATTAGAGGCGTCTAACTTGGTTTTGCAGGATGGTTTGCATGTGCATGTGATGTGGTATAGCAGTGCTCATATAAATTTGATTATGTATGAGATGACTATATGATGTAAATTAACATGACCTGCGTGTCATGATTCGGCATGATGGCTGGAGCCATATGATTGCACTTTAATGACCTGCGTGTCAACCTTATGTAATGCACTTATTTTATTAGCTATAGAGATAGCAATTTTATCTGGTGCATCGACAAGGTGGTGGCAATCTTCGCGAAGGTGAACACCGACGCGAATGCCGGAGACGAAGAAATAAAGACTTCTCCGTCAGAAAGGGCTATACCATATCATGCTATTATGAATTGCCTGAGATGTTAATCCCTTTTGATGCACCCTTCTTGATTGCGCGGTAGTCGCTTTTATTAGGGTGATCTCTCACAAAAATATCAAGTAGTTAGTGTTCTCCCAAGTGTAGCACCGTCACAGCATCCTTCCTTTCGAGGTGCGCCATGATCTATATGGGTACGAACGATTGTACGGGTGTAAGGCGGGTGAGGTCAGACCTCGCAGCAAGATCACTTGGTTGTCTTGACGTTCATGGCAGGATCGTCCTGAGCTCGGAACACACGCATCGAAAGATGAACAAGAGTCACATAGAGATGTGATCGGCAAGTTTGCCTACCAATTGAAGTTCGCGCCATCGGTGTTCATCTCGAACAATGGCGTTGAATGGAAATGTGGGTCTTGAATCACTCACAATCAATTATGAGAGATATTGATTTGAGTGGGAGCGCACTTTAGAATTAATTCTTTTAATTCTTAGTGCAATTAATTTTGAACACTGTCTAAGTGTGATTTGCATAATAGTTGTAGAATAATGGCTCGAGTTTCCACCTTCCCTGTTAAAATTGAACAGCTGTTAAATATCTGGTTAAATCTTTACGGTTGGTAACGTAATGTGAGGATTGTCCTCAAGTGTGCCAAGAAGGACTTTGTCCTATCGCATGCTTTCGGTATTCTACCGCTAATGCTATGGATCATATGACTCTCGTCCTTCGATCCAAAAGCTAGAATTCCTTTTCAGTCAAAGTGCAAAATGTTTGCTTCCATGAGACCCGAACTTCGAAAGTTTGCATAGTTATGTGATATTCATGGAATCTGAAAATCATTTTCAGAGACAGACAAAGGCTAAAAGATATGAGATATCCAAAGCAATGTTTGTTTGCAAACTATTAGTAAAGGAGTTTACTATGCATTAGACTGATAAGAGAGGGATCCAGGAGAACGCCTGTCATATGATGAAAGGTGAATAAAACAACAACTTAAAGAGAAAGGAAGTGTCCGAAGGGTGTTAGTAAGACTTTCACGCCTAGGAAGTCTGGGGCTAACGCCACTCTTAAGTTGGATGCTTTTTCTGAGAGTAGGAGAAATACTAAAAGTTCAACTGTTAGAAGTATAAAGGCAAAAGGAAAGAAGACTGGAATATCCAGCTCATGTATGAATGTCATACAAGTTTTTGATGTATAGAAGGCTGGTCAAAGATATAGTTCTTGGGAATTATGGTTAAACATGTTAATCACTAATTCTTGGGTATTGTGAGTTAATCACAAAGATACCCGCTCGATTGCATTCTGTTGCAACTCGATGTAAGAACTACTATGGCCTGAAAGACTAGCCAGGGATGAGGTTTAGATACACGCAGGGAACATAGTAAATGTTACTATGCCTTCCATCGGTGTATTCCCTATGTATTTATTTTCATAATTCATTTTAGAGTTTCACACTCTAGCCCTTTGCATAAAGTATCTTGCAAGAAGGTTGTTCATAAGAGAACTTTTGATGCTCGGTGTTATGAATAACATGAGGGCCATACTTTCATTATGAATGAGATGTATGTTATGAATATTGATAATAATACATTACCTCTGGGTTTACTTTCATAATTCATTTTAGAGTTTCATACACTCTAGCCCATTGCACAATGATTGTTGCAAAAGAGTTGTTCATAAAACAACAATTGTTGTTCAGTATTATGAATGACATGAGGGGCCATGCTTCCATCCTAGATGGGATGTATGTTATGAATATTGATGGAAATATGATACATCCATAACACTGACGCTAAATGTCGCAAGACTAAAAGAATACCACACAAGTGTGGCACTGCATTTGGTCACATTGGAGAAACCCGCATGGAAAATTCCATTATGATGGATTTTGAAGTCGTTTGATTTTGAATCATCTGACACTTGCAACTTTCCTCTGAAAAGTGAAGTGACTGAAATACCGTTCACAAGCCATAAGGAACGAGCATAGAACATATTGGTGATCATACATTATGATGTGTGTAGTCCAATAAATGTTATTGCAAGTAGTGGATTTATCTATCTTTAGAAATGACTCAAGTAGATATATGGATATTTACTTGATAAGACGTGAGTCTGGATCTTTTGAAATCATTCGAAAGGTTTTCAAAATGAAGAAGAAAATATTGTAACAAGAAAATTATGTTTTTACAATTCGATTGCAGAAAGGAATATTTGAGTTACAAGTTTAGCGAATGTCTGATGAGTTGTGAAAGGGGTTTCATAACTTGCACCTCCCGGAACACCACTGCAAGTGGAAAGTCCGTGAAGATGTAATCGAACCATTTATGACATGGTAAGATCAAAGATGACATAAATAGATTTGCCATTATCCCTTTTAAAAGGTAATGCTTTAGAGACTGCGGCTTTTACACTGAAAAGAGATCCATCAGGTCTGTTGAAATGACGCCATGGTATGGTACGCCCAACCATGTTATATCTTTTCTTAACATTTGGAATATGGGGCTTGTGTAAAAGATTACAAACCTATTCCAAATCAAACAAGTGCTACTTTGTAAGGTTACCCCAAGTCATTGGGTATTCCCCCACCACTATACCGAGGCAAAGGATTTTGCCGCAAAACGGTATGCTTTTAAAGAGAATAGTTCTTACAAAAGGTGAGTGGGAGGACAGTGCAACTCGACGAGATAACCAGTATCTTCGTCATCAGATCAAAGGAAAGAAACCTTGGAAGTGATTCCGGATTTTCCTACTGCGACTGATACGGAAGTCTCTACAGTAAATGTATGGACTTCGGTCGAACTTGCAGCTGAACCGCGTAGGAAAAACTCGTGCAAACCTCTCAGGTGCGCAAACGAGATATTGTTGTTAGACAACAGTATACCTACAATACACAAGGAAGTGTTGATGGGCCCTGACTCCAGAATTGGCTAAATGCCAATACAATCCGAGATAGTTTCCATATAAGTGATTCAAGATTAAAATCTTGATACACCTTTCGGAAGACTTAGAGTCTAACGAATATTTATGGAACTAAAACTGATACGAAAAAAATGTTTTATCCATAAAGCTCGACTTGTTGCAATAACAAGTTCAAGGAGTTGACTACGATGAGATTGTCTCTCCATAGCGATGCTTGAAGTCGGTTCGGCTTGAACTAGCAATTAATACATATTTCAATCATGAGATATGAAACATGGATGACAAAAGGATTTCCATCTGATGGAAACGAAACCTAGGACTTGTATGTGATACAGTCCAAAGTAATTTGTCGATCCAGAGGATGCTAGTAAGTATGGAAACTTCAGAGTTCCAGCGATGGACAGAAGAGAGCAAAGTGGAGTTGGAATCTTCGTTTTTGATGGAATGGTCAAAGGGGTTTGACTTCATCAAATGGGTATCGAAGATACTTGTGATTCAAGAAAGTAAGTGGGAGCATAATAATATTTCTAAAAACCTTGTGTACTTGACACATTGTTAATTGGAAATAAATTTCTTGACACGAATTAGGACTTCATTTGAAAATGGTTTTTCGATGAAGTGCTTAGGCTAAATAGCCTCAATATTAGGCATGATGATCTATGGAGATAGATTTACCTAATGGGGCTAAGCTATGAATACATATTGACAAGATGCTAAAACTTTTTAGCATTGAAAAACGTCAAGGAGTGATTTTTGCCGAAGTCACATGGAAAGAGTTTTTGCAAGACTCGGTGTCCCAAAACACTGATGAGCAAAATACATGATGGTGATTCCACACACTCTTGTGTTTGGATTAATCATGTATTCCATGGTATGTAAAAACAACCAGATATGTCCAATACTCCAAAGTTGTTGCGAGTATAGATACCAAAGTGATCAAAGTACTGATCATAGGACAACAGTGAAAGATGTCATTAAAGTACTAGAGTAGTAGTGATGACATGTTTTCTCGCAAGCAGAGATTATGAAGTGCTCGTTGTAAGTAATTACATTGATACAGTCTTCATCAATGCTCCATGCGATTTTCGATTTAAGTTAAGGGTTTTGTGTAATACACAATATGGTGGCACGGTAGTTGGAAATTGTTCCAAACAAGATACTGTGGCGAATTCTATAACAAAGGCTAAGTATGTTGACGCTTAAGAAGCGACAAAGAAGTTGTTGAATCATATAGTTCATTCATGAACTTAGTATGGTTCCAAGATGGCTTTGGTCTATGGGACACTATTGCAGATAGTTGCTCCATAGCTCAGTCTGAGGAATCAGGTTTCGACCAATGATTCACACATATGCAAAGCCAAGTCCACACAAAATATGAATTTTTTGAAAGCGTGAAAACGCGAGGATATGCAAAGTTACACACGGAGCTGAAGTCGTCAGATCCGTTGGACATCAGGCTATACCACATGCGAAGCATATTTTACACCAGTATGCCATAGGTGTAAAGTGCATTAGCATTGACTAGATTATTGACTCTAGTGCAAGTGGGAGTCTGTAGGAGATATGCCCTAGAGGCAATAATAAATGTTATTGATTATCTCCCTGTTCATAATTAGGTTTATGTTCCATGCTATAACTGCTATGGTTCTCGAGTCTACAATAACCACGAGGCTCGGAGGAAGACTCATATGCACGTGTGGAATAATAAACGGTAAAATGTATTCCTAGTCTGGCCTCTAAGACTGGCTCAAGTATTGCATGATGATCTTGTTTTCCTGATCATGGGCATGGCTATGCCGGGAATTTTGAGGGCACAATGTTAGAAGAACATTTGTGTTGAATCGACCCGAATTGATGTTATGCTATGAGATTCATTCATCATAAGTTAATGGTTAATAACACAGAGATGGTTAACGTTTGCATAATTCCTTAGACCATGAGAGTATCGAGTTTCTTCATGCTTGCTTCATGAACTTTGGGGTTTGTTAAACGTCATCCGTAAATGGGTGGCTATTACGGCGGCTTACGGGTTCATGGAAAAGTGTGTCAAGTAACTTGATAGCTCAAGATTGGGATTTGCTCCTCCGACGATGGAGAGATATCTCTGGGCCCTCTCGGTGTTACGGTATCCATCATCGTCTGGCCAGACATAGGGTGATTTGATCACAGGGATGCCGGAACACGGGAACGAGAAAAGAGAACAATACCGGTAACGAGGTAACTGGCATAGTGGACAAGATGTTGATCCACGGGGATGCCAACATGTCTCACCTCGGGTATTTGTAACATATCGCGAAGCCACAGGAATAGCACACGGCAACTGGAGGTTCACTCGAATATTCATTCGTGTGGGTATAGGGATCAATATGGGTGTCCACGGCTCCGATGTTGATCATTGATCGGAAGGGGTTCCGGGTCATGTCTATGCTTCACCGAACCTATAGGGTCACACGCTTAAGGGTCATCTATCTGCTGAATACTAGACAGGGAGTCTGAGAGAAAATCACCGAAAAAGTTTTCGGACACCGGAAAAGTTTCGGACAGCGGAAAAGTTCCGCAGAGAGAACACCGGAACAGTTTCGGTAAAACTGAAAAGTTGTTTCAGGGGATACCATAAAGTCAAATTGGTTTTGGCACATGCCTGATAATTCTTGGAGGGTGCCAGAATCATTCTGGAAACTTTTTGGAATTTTCCGGGATGAAAACCGGAAATGTTCCGGAGCTGCCGAAAACGCTTCAGATGCTTTTCGCAGATGAAAATCACTAAACCGGAATTGTTCCGGATCGCATTGAAAATTATTTTAGTGGGTACTGGAAATGTTCTAAGCCCACATAAATATTTTCAGTTCGACCGGACGCTGAAAAATGTCGTCGTGAATAGTGAAAGTGCTTTTTGGGATATTTATGGAAAAGTCACCTTTTGGGATATTTTCCCAAAAGGTTTCTAGAAGGCTTGGGGGCCAAGAAACCCTACCCCTTGGATTTCCTATAAATAGAGGTGGAGGGGCTGCCTCCACACTCACTCCTTCTCACATACAAGTGCCATGACATTTCTGGCTTCTCTCTCCCTCCCAGCGAAATAGTTTCGTAGAGCCGAAAGGCTGTCTGGGTTCCGGTGGGAACTAGTTCTGGACGGCGAAGCCCTGCCGGATAGATGACACCGTATGTGTGCAACTCTGTAGAGAGATCGTAGTTTCGGTCTTAGTTCGAGAGTGCCTCCCGAAGGGCTGTCCGAGTTACTGTCCGTGTTTCGGGGGTCCTCCTGAAGGGCTGTCCGAGTGACCCGCCCGAAGGGCTGTCAATGAGGCCTCCCGGAGGGCTGTCCGAGGATCCGTCCGGTGGGACTATCCGAAGGACTGTCCAGAGGCCTCCCGGAGGGCTGTCCGAGGATCCGTCCGGTGGGACTATCCGAGGGACTGTCCAGAGGCCTCCCGAAGAGCTGTCCGAGGATCCGTCCGGTGGGACTATCCGAGGGACTGTCCTGAGGCCTCCCGGAGGGCTGCCCGAAGATCCGTCCGGTGAGCTGACGAGGGAGTACATCCTCGCGGTTGGGAGGTTGTAAAATCCTAGCTGCGGGGATCTGCACCGCTGATCGTCATCGACTCTACTTCCGCTGCGCTACGAGTCGGTAACGGAAAGGATCAAACCTTGTATGCAGTCTCCATAGTGGTCCTGGGCTGGTGCGTAGGTCGGAATTTTTTGTTTTCTGCTACGTAACCCTACATGGACCTCTTGTCCACACATCAGAAAACTATCAGACGAAATCTGCTTTTGGAGATCGCCCACCTTTTGGAGACTGTTAAACCTTGATCTCAACCGCTGGTCGTGTCTCGGTGATGGGACATTCACCTTGTAAGACCGACCCTCTCTGTTAATATGAACCTTTAGCATATACTCCCTCTGTTCCTAAATATAAGTCATTTTAGAGATTTCTATATGGAGTACATACGGAGCAAAATGGGTGAATCTACACTCTAAATATGTCTATACATCCGTCGAGTATTTAGGAACGGAGGGAGTAAGTCGTTGGCTGCCTTTTTGTAGTGCGCAAGTCAGAGTGTTCTGTTCAAGATTTCTCTCAAGCCTAAACCTTCAAAACTAACTAGTAGGCTTTGGATCCATGGCTCTGACCTGGTGGAAGGTACTCTCCAGTAGCAAAAGTTAGTTCTATGAAAAACAGTGATTCTGCTTTCCTCCGCAATTTGGCCCATAGTAAGAAAAGGTAAGGTTGCGGAAGATATGGGTGTAGGAAGCCTGGACTCTGTTGCTGCTCTGAAATTACTACGCTTGCTCTGCTTCCTATGAAACTACTAAGCTTCCCTGCTTTATGAATGAACATTCCTTTGCTGCAGGTCACTATGTGTTCTTGTTTTAATCACTAAAATGCCATTGTTGCTCATCTGCTGCATAAGCCAACCAACCTGTCATTCAAAAACGTTAATAGATACTACAACAAGCCCAACATGTCATTCAAAAACGTTAATAGATACTACAACAAGTCTAGTACGCACAATCACGCCAAAGAGGTGCGCCCGGGGCGCACCCCTGCCACTAGTTACTATAATAATCGATTGCATGTAACTCCACTCGTTCCTTTGTGTTCTACGTTAGCTAGGTACCACATGGGCTTGTGTTGGGCTGTGTTGTCATCATCCATCGTTGTGGTTGTTTTTATTTTTTATTTAGCCACCTAATACATGTATTGCTACACAGTGCATTGGAGCTCCGATTTTGTCGCTAGCTTCGCTCATGGTCTGTTCCTGGCCTTCGTGTCATCTTGCTACACTTTGTGTTTTATTACTTTCTACAAATCATTTTATATTACATTTTTTAATGTAACAAAGAAATAGAAAAAATAAATAAATAAGAAGACAATTAATTTAGTGGATATACGCGGTTGCATGTCTAGTAGGGAGATGCAACTGGCCAACGTCCACGGCGGAGCTAGGAATTTGATCTTGGGTATTCTTCCCTTTTTTTTGGCCAAAGCAATAAAATAGAACATCAAATGTACAATAAGATGGCAATATCAATGACTCAATGACCATGCATCGATAAAATTAGCAAAATATCATTGTGGCAATATCTCTAACAATTAAGGATGATTACAAATAGCCAAGGAAATTACAATATGACTTTACGATCCCCTTTTTGGAAGAGATTGATGACATCCTCATCTTTCACTTGCTTGAAGAATTCTCTCTCAACGAATGTAACCAAGCAATTGTTCAAATATGCATCTCCCATTTTGTTTGTTAGCGAATTCTTCACATATTTCATTGAGGAAAATACCCTCTCAACACTAGCAGGGGCCACTGGAAGAATGAGCACTAACTTAAGAAGTTTGTAAACAATATAATATTGTTCATTCTTTCTCGACTCAACCATCAGAACTGAAAGCTCACATAGATTCTTCAAATTGTTGAACCTTTTATCCATACACACATGAGAAATATACATGCTTAATTGCCATGGAAGTCTTGACAATTCATCATTTGTGAAATCCTTAGCATAAAACTTTCTAGCAAGCCTAACCAACTTCTCTTGATCATAAGCAGCAAATGAATCACGTGGACTGAATGCTGCCATGCAAATAAGTAGTTCAGTGTTTACCTCATCAAATCTTGCATCCAGCTCTTGAAGTTGCCTATCAATGACACCCACAAACATTTCAACCTTGAAGCGATGGTAATTCCTTGTGCCATTAAAGAACCCTCTTTTTGGTCTCCCGGCAGGATAGTAAGGAGCCTCCATGTCAACAACCTTGATCTTGTGCTTTACACAAAAAGAAGTGACATTCTGAAGAAAATCATTCCACCCTTCATCTTCTCGCAAGCATTGTAAGTGTAGCTTTGTGAGTTCAACAATCTCCATAGCATTAACAATATCTTGATCTTTCTTTTGCAAAGCTCTACTCAAGTCATCTGTGTATTCAAATATTTCTTGCATCAAGTGTGCCATGAAAACAAATTCAAATGTTCGAAATGATGTCAACATGGTCATTGCTGCTACTGCCTCTGTGCTGTTATACTCTTTTGCAATCTTGATGAGAACTCGCCTTATTGCGGGATACATAGAGATAACATGGTTGACAGTATTGTAGTGAGAGCCCCAACGAGTATCACATGGCCTTCCAATACCCATTTATTGATTCAAACCCGTCCCGGTTTCTACTTCTTCCAACTCTAGTGCAGCAATAAGTTCCTCAGCTTGAGCTATTCGAAGCATTCTCATCTTCTTACAAGAATAGCCTAGAACATTTAGCAAACATGCCAGCTGTTGAAAGAACCAATTACAATCACCACTCTCCTTTGCAACAACAACAAGAGTTAATTGTAGCTGATGGGAAAAGCAATGGACATAATAGGCATAAGGAGACTCATCCATAATTAGTTTCTTTAGGCCATTGGCATTACCTTTCATATTACTAGCTCCATCATATCCTTGCCCACGAACCATTGCAAAGCTCAAATTGTATGTCATAAGCATGTCCTCAATTGCAGCTTTAAGTGTCAAAGAGGAAGTGTCTTCAACTGTCCTTCCTTTCTTATCCACATAACGCAAGCAAACATCTAGTTGTTCATTCTGGTACACATCACTAGACTCATCTGCAAGTATTGGAAAATGTTCACCATCAAGATCTTCAATAAGTAGTTTAGTAGTCAGCTGGGCACAACATTTGATCAACTCTTGTTGTATATCATGGCAAGTCATCTTACAGTTTTGTGGAGCATTCTTTAGAACCACCCTATCAACCTCTTCAAAGTTTCCTGCTAGCCAATTTAAAATCTCAAGGAAATTTCCTTTATTTAGCGAGTCATCACTTTCATCATGCCCTCTAAATGTCAAACCTTGATGCAATAGGAATTTCAAACACTTGAGTGTCCATGTCACACGCAGCTTATATAGAACCTTGTACTGTGTGGTGTTTGAAGCAATGGACTCCCTAATTGATGTTGTAGGTGTAGTGAACATGTCATATTTTTCTTGAGCTTCAGCGTGAGCACTACTAACGGTACCAATATGCCTCTTCAATCTTGCTTTCATGTTCCAATTATTAAACCCGCCATTCACAAATGCATCTCCTCCGGGGCTTTTTGTTTTATCCTTGAACAAGTGGCAAACAAAGCAAAAAAGCAGCCTCTTCTTGCACACTATACTCAAGCCACTTATGATCCTTAAACCAAGTAGGGAAAAAGCGACGGGGATGTCCACTAAAATCTCTGATCTCAAACTTATGATCCTTTGGATGACAAGCTCCCAAGTCAATGTATCTCCTTCTAACTCTATCCTGGTCATTAACATGATACGAAGATATGGAAACTCGCTTGCCGGGATCACGTTCCAGAGCTGTCAAATCTACTTCACATCGGGGCATTGATTCATCATCTTCATCAACCGCTTCATCATCTTCTACAATTGGGGTCGGGGAGCATCGCTCCCTCTCCGGTTGTGGAGCTTCATCATGTATTTGCACTAGTGCTAGCTGCAGATTGCTCTCAACCTCAACGGAAAGAGGACTTGGTGTGGATGTAGATGTTAATTTCCTTGCATTTGAAGATTTGTCCCACAATTCAAACAGGCTAACATCCTTCTTCTTCATCTACATCACATATCACGTAAACGAAATAGAAATTAATGACAGTGGCAATGTGGCATCAAATCCATCACATAAACAATCAGTGGATGACTTCTACAGTTCTACTCCTTATAGCAATCATAGGCAGTGGCATTTACAACAAATCTTCAGATTTCCTAAATAAACAGAGGAGGAAAAATATGAAAAAAATACCTTGGTGGACTGGTGGAGCAGCTGTGCCGTGGAGGTGGACTGGTGGTGGAGGCAGTGGCGGGCGCCAACAGCAGGTGGACTGGGGCCTCGGGTCCGGCCGGCTGGTGGACGACGGTCCGGCAGTACTGGGGTCCAGGAATGAGCGTGAGGGGGCAGGCCGGCGGGAACCAGTCAGTGGCGGAGGCCGATGGCCGGAGGTGCGGCAGACTGAGGGCGGCCGGAGGGGCGGAGGGGCGGAGCCCGGAGCAGCAGCGGCGATCGGTAGATTGGAGGAGAGGGAGTGAGGACAGAGGGGAGGGGAGGAGAGGGAGTGAGGGTCCGTGGGGAGGGAGAGGGCCGGCCACTGCCGCCGCTAGGTTAGGGGAGGGGAGGGATCGAGGGGAGGGGAGTGATCGGGATCGAGGGGAGAGGAGGGGAGGGGAGCGAGGGGAGGGAAGCGAGGCTGGGAGGGGAAGATCGATGCATCTCGGCCTCGCTCGCCCTACGCCCGCGCGGTCGACCAGACGACTGTCTGGCTGGGCTGGGCACTGGGCCTGGATTAACATCAGTATTTTAAAAAAACGGGCCTAATTCTTGGGTATTCCAGGGAAGTCCCAGGAATACCCCCATCGCCACCACTGCGTCCACCTCCCGAACCTGAGTTGCATTTGCATTATGGTCAATGCACTTGGAGTTGTGTTACCATGCAGTTGCATACCCACACGTAGTGTGCAATGTTTGCAAAATCTGTGAGTGGGTGTGCGACATGTGAAATGGGAAATTGTACAAACAAAAACAAAGACTAGCAAAAGAACAAAGAAAGTCGAGCCCGCGTCCATTACAATTTGGGTTGTAGTACCTACAAACGCACATAAAGGGTGTCTTATGCAGTTGCGCAAGAATTAATAGTTATACAAGAAGAAACAAAATGAAGTTAAAACAAAAAATCAGCAGGATAGAGATAAAATCATTGCTCTTTTCTCTATGTAATAATATCATTTCTAGTTGACTAGAGAGTGAAAAAAACAAAACAAAACAAAAACATGCGACGACGTACTAGACCATCAACAGAACACACATGTCAACCATGCACAAAACTTGATGTCCAAAATCCATAGCAACCAAAACGAATGAAATCTAGCTAATTCTCTATCGATAGAGAAAATGACAAATAAAAAATAGCCCAAGAAAAAAAATCTGAAAGAAGAAAACAAAAAAATGAAATTTAAAGAAAAATAAACAAAATGAAAATAAAAAAGTAAAGAAAATGAAATAAAAATAATAGCAAAAAATACCCGATGACTAAAAATCTCCCATAAAAACAGGATAGAGTGGACAAAAAGGTGGCACTGCAAAACTAACCTGGAGTGGTTGCCAAATGCCAAGCCCACCACGCATACCTGCACCCTCCACGAGAAAAAAAGAAAGAAAAAACACTAAACAGGCCGGCTGTATCCGTACATGGGCCTATTTGACAAGAAACAAATAGCCTACACAGATCTTGTAGCACCTAGTGATCTAACAGCAGGAGGGGTGGACTGAGACTCCGTAAAAATATCAGCAGACTGGTTTTTATTTTCTCCGTCCCAAAATAAGTGTAGGAGTATTATTTATTTTTTTGAGGAAAAAGAGAGAGCTTTATATATTACTTGTACCCGGAGTACAGTCTTTCAAGATTACATCATTTATACTACATGGCACATTGCCCATCATAAAAAAACTGCCATTTGTTCTAGCATAAGCAGCAAGTTTATGAGCAGCCATGTTGCTCTCTCTTTCAATCTTTGATACTCTCGAGGAAGGAAAGTTCTTCATCAAGTCTAAGGAATCGTTGTAAGTAGCCCACCATCTTGGACGGATAACGGAGTTTGCATTGAGTGCCTCAACAACAGCCGCGCAGTCTGTCTCGAACATCGTCGGACCGGTATACACCTTTTCCAAAGTTCGCATGCCTAAGAGC
Organism: Elymus sibiricus; assembly: GCA_039707655.1. Lineage (NCBI taxonomy): Eukaryota > Viridiplantae > Streptophyta > Magnoliopsida > Poales > Poaceae > Elymus > Elymus sibiricus. The sequence continues at coordinate 494,300,844 of CM077667.1, forward strand.
ATCGCCTGCCCTTCGGCCTCTTCAGCATCACTGCACTCAGGAAGGGTCCATCCCGCAGTAAACAAAACCTTGCCGTCGCTGTTTCTTGCAATGACTCCAGCCGTTGCCAAACCCAAACCAACAATAAAAGATGCATCAGAATTTACCTTCACAAAGCCAACAAGGGGCCTAGTCGAGCCTTTAGAAGCATGGACACCCGGTTCAGGTTTCGCTATAGTAGTTGCAGCCACAGGACTTTTACCCTTCAGGTCATCCGCAGAGGTAATGCCGCCCTTGAGACAGTCCCAGTAATTTGACAAGAATATGACCGATTCGGCAATGGAGGCTTTACCTTTATGATGCACAATGTCTTCGCGTAAATACCAGGATCTCCATAACATCAACAAGATCTTATCTCTGGAAATGCTGTCACATTGGCTAAGTAACATCAGCAGCCAATCAGGTCCGGATCGAGCAAAACAATCCTTCTTTCGGCAGAGTCCAGACCTCCCTCATGGCTTCTCTGAGAGCTCTAGATTTAGTACATCGCACAACAGCATGGTATGCACCCTCAGGCTCCGTACCACAAATATTGCAAATACTATCATGTTCCAAAGTCCTCTTCAATTTGTTTTCTTTTGTTGGTAGAGAATCAGTGGCGGCTCTCCAAGCAAAAATTCTGACTTTGTGGGGGATATGTGCTTTCCATATGAGGTTCCAAAGAGACTCTCTTCCCTTGCCGTGGCTATGTGATGTTTCTTCCCAGCCTGCACCATTTTTCAGGTTCAGCCCCAATTTGTAAGCGCTTCTTACCGTAAAGCATCCATTCTTCTCATGATTCCAAGCTAGCAAATCATCAACGGGCCTTGAAGGTATTCTAATTTTGCAAATCTCAAGAGCATCAAAATCATGGAACAAACTGTGAACCAAAGGCCTATTCCACTCATTTGTGTTTGGTAGGATCAATTGGTTCAGCCAACGAATTCTGCTTCTGTTCTTAAGGGACAGGACCGACATCCCTTCTTGGCGAGGTATCCAATTATCTCTAAGAATCTGGATACTTTTCCCATTTCCCACTCTCCATATCATGCCCTTTTTTAACAACTCAAGTCCATGTTCAATCCCATGCCAAACGGGGGATGCATCCGATGGGAAGACCGTGTCCAAAAGATTACCTTTCGGGTAATATTTAGACTTCAGAACTTTAGCACACATACTGTCCGGCTTTTGAATAAGTCTCCATGCTTGCTTCGCCAACAAAGCTTGGTTGAAAATTCTCATGTCACGGAATCCCATTCCGCCTTGCGATTTAGTTTGAGTCATTCTATCCCAAGACATCCGGTGCACATTTTGACTATTTTTCAGTGATTTTTTCTTTTTTGTACACGCTCCTCGAATGTTATTTGACCACCAAACTTTGCAGGTGCCCATAACATTTGTTGAAAATCATTCCCACAAAGTTTCATATTTTTTCAAAATGTTTTGATACGTTTTCTTGCGTGAGTGCACCGTGGGTGTACCGAGCGTGGGTGTAGAAAAACTACTCTCGTGAAACGCGCCGAAATGAGTTGAAAGAGTTTACCTTTCATGCGGCCTTCCGGGGTTGGCAAGGCTATAAAAAGGGAGTGCGAGAGCATGAGTGCTGCACCTCTGTGGCATCCTCTTCACACTTCTCACAAGACAAGACTTGAGCTCAGCAGAAGGAAAATGGGTGTGGTAGATGAGGAGGTGCAGGTGGTGGAGTCGTGCGTGGTGAAGCCGAGCGAGGAGACGCCTAGCCATGGTCTTTGGCTCTCCCAACTCGACCTCAAAATGGTCAATAGAGGGCACACGCCTAACGTATACTTCTACAGTTCCGACTCCGGCGCCGTCGACAACTTCTTCGACGTGGCCAGGTTGAAGGCGGCCATGGCCAAGACTCTCGTGGCCTTCTATCCTCTGGCCGGCCGTCTGGGCGTGGACGGCGACGGCCAGCCAGAGATCGACTGTGCCGGCCAGGGCGTGCTCTTCGTCGTCGCTCGGTCGGACCTCACCGTCGACGGCTTCGTGGACTTCCAGCCATCGCCGGAATTAAGGAGGCTCTTTGTTCCCCGCGTTGAGGACTCGCCGTCCATCATGTGCGCCATCCAGGTGACCTTCATGGGATGCGGCGGGGTGGCCTTGGGGACGGCGCTGCACCACGTAGCCATCGACGCCGTAAGCGCAGTCCACTTCTTCCAGACGTGGTCCGCCTTCTCCAGGGACGGCGACGCGGCGGCAGCGGCGCTGGAGCTCCCATGCCACGACCGCACGCTGCTGCGCGCACGCTCCCCACCCGTCGTCCACCCCGAAGCTCTCACCGTGTTCTGTCCGAAGCTGCTGAGCCTAGGAGTAGCCGAGCCGTCGGGGCTCGTGGTCAACAAGATCTTCGTTTTCTCCAAGGACCAGGTCGCCGCTCTCAAGCGTGCCTGCACCGGCAGCGGCGACGGCGGCCGGGTGAGCACGTTCTGCGCCGTGAGCGCCCACGTGTGGAGGTCCTTCAGCACCGCCCGCCGGCTACCAACGGACGCCACGACGCGCCTCACCTTCCCGGCCAACATCCGTGGCGCCCTGAGGCCGCCGCTCCCGGCCCGCTACTTCGGGAACGGGATCATCGTCCTGGGCGCCGCCGGCAAGGTGCGGGACATCGAATCGGAGGAGCTGGGCTCCGTCGCCCGCCGGATCAGTGGCGCGGTCCGCAGGATGGATGGCGAGCTGGTGCGTTCGGCGATCGACTACCTGGAGATAAACGGCGGCAAGCAGCCGCCCAGCAGCATGCCGGAGACGGAGCTGAGGGTGATCAGCTGGCTGGGCATGCCGGTATACGACACGGATTTCGGGTGGGGGAAGCCCCTGGTGATGCACCGCGCCGTGCAGCAGCGAGCGGGTTTCGTCTACCTCATGGACGGTGTCACCGGGAGTGGCGGCGTGCGCATCCTCGTGTCCACGGAGGCTGCGATTCTCAACGACTTCCAGCACCTGCTATATGCCAACTTCTAGTTCTATGCTTTCAGAATCCTCCGGTGTATATCACATGTCGTATATTTCTTATGCTTCCCCAAGCCTTGCTGAATGCCAAGTTCTGGTTTTAATGTTGTCTTTACTTCAATGGGTGATGTAATTTTTAATTATGTTTCGGATGCTTCTTGGTTTTCTTAAGTTTTAAATCCTTTGATAATTTTGGATGTAATCTTTTAATAATTTTCGATGTTCATTGTACTGCCATGATCGATGATGAATAGTATATCACACTTTTTTAAAGACTCTAGCACAATTTGAGCCTGAAAATAGCCGTTAGATTGATTTATGTGATCATCTATAATAATCTATCCGGTGGACCCTGTAAGGTAAAAAGTATGACACGTGCCCTATAACACAGAAAAAGTGGAAATCTTTTAGTACATGCAGATGACGATCCAGAATGCACAACTACGCCAAATGAAAAAACTTCAATTCGGCCAAGGTAACATATATTACACATATCCATGCCTGCTTTACACAAAACTAACAGTTTCTATTCCTTATTTCATATTACACAGTGCAATTTTTTTTTGAACGGTCACTGTGAGGAAGGGATCCTTGTCCACCTGAATATATTGCTCAAAAAGCCACCAAAGCTAAGATTGTCTTTTTGGACCAACTTCTACTGCCAAAAAGCTAAAAGCTAACCAAAGGGCGTTTTTTGAAAGCTGAAATTATAGAAGCCACAACTTCTTCGTAGTGTAAAACTCGCAGCAGGCCTACCCCAACTTCTTCAGCTTCCAAACCGACCACTTTTAGTTGTCCCCTCGAAGTTCAGTGTTATTTACCCACCAATGCCCCTCCTAAGTCAAAAATGATTCGACCGACGAACGAACAAACAGGCTGCCCCATGTTCCTAACCCCGACGGCTAGGGTTCCTAGCCGCCGCCGCCGCTGCTTGCGGCCCATCAGCGCCGCCGCCGCTGGCGCCGAGCCGGCTGGCCGCCGCAGCCGCTTCTGGCCGCCCTCCGGCGACACGCGCCGAGCCGATCGCCGCAGCCGCTGCTTGCGGCCATTCAGCGCCGCCGCTGCTGGATCCAGTCAAGGAGGAGGTCAAGCGGATCCAGTCTGTGCCGCTCGTCATCGGCCAGTTCATGGAGATGGCTGCCCTCCGATGCATGTTCAAGTGGATTCACCACCGACAGCAACTACTACGTGCGCATCCTCAGCACCATCAACCGCCGCTGCTGGCTGCCCTCCGATGCATGTTCAAGTTTATATGTCAATTGAATAGCATATGTATTTTGTATGGTCCATGTCTTTTTGTAATGATATTATGAAATCACTATCTATTTGGATGTATGCAACATCAAAGTATATCGTTGAATAGCATATGTGTTAACTATGAATCATCCATATTGTCATAATTTCCCTTAGCAAAATTATCGTTTCATCGCCTAACGATGTATAGATTACCGCTTTACAGTCAATTAGCATATAAGCATATTCACTCAGGCCTCAAGGGCATTACAGACAATTATATCAAAATCTACAGTTTTACAGTTGTTTCAACCAAACAGCTTCCAGCTTTTCAGCAGCTGAAAGTTCACAGCAGCTTTTTCACAGCTCACATCTCACAACAGCTTTTTCTGAATCTGCAGCTCAACCAAACACAGCCTAAGATTCATCCCTTAAACTTTGATTGATCCAGTTTATAAGGGAAACATGATCGAAAGCCTAAACAAATTGACCCCGCTTATGGAAACTGGGTCGAAAACTGAACAAGTAACATTGTTATAGAAGATAAGTAAAGTTGACACCCAACAGAAGGCACGGCCTAGCTAGCAAACAGAATGACCAACAGGCATGACCTAGCTAGCAAACAGAATGACCAACACCACGAGAGACACAAGTAGATGTGGGGTGCTGACGAGGGATCACAATACCAAGACTTGGCAAATAACCTAACGCACCACCCGGCATGCGTACCAAACTCCAGGACACAACAGAGGATCATCCGTAACCAATGAGTGGCAAACTTAACACGAACTTTGACAGGGAGATCTGCCACGGAAGGTCGAAACGATTAGCAGGTTGGGGATCCATCATTGCGTCATCATTGAGCAAAGGTAAACCGAGACAACACCAAGAGCCCAATGCTCGTCGCATCACAATGGCAAGCATGGAAGGGTCTTGAGCATGCATAGCAACATGACAGACACGATGTGAAGAACAGCGAAAGAGAAGCACATGAAAAGAAACACACCACCGTCGGCCCCAACATGGCCGCACCACCACCACCAGAAACACATCACCATCAACCACGCGCAAGAACAGAAACCGTCGTTTGGGCCTCCAAGATGACGCCTCCAAGGAGGTAGTGTTGTTGAGGACACAACACTGTCATCCGATCCAACGAGCCCGATCTTAGGTTTTCACCCGGAGACCACAAAACAATGTACTGAAGGTGCTGGAGATCCACAACGGCACCTCCTGCGAGGTAACGACGTCCATAGACGGTGCTGCCGCCGAATCGACATAGTCGATGCAAGGTTCTCAATCGGAGTTTGAGCACATCCCTGCAGCCAGATGATATGTACCATGCCGAAGCAGATTCACGCGGAACAACTCGAAGACCACGCCTCAGGAAGTTATACGACGCCGTTGTGGCACCGTCGTGATCGACTCAAACAAATGGTGAGCAGAGATTTCTCGCAGAGCACCGTCGCAAAGGCCCGATTCGGACCACTCAAAGGTCGGCGGCCATGCCCGACCCCAACCACCAGAGGCTGATTTGACCACGGGCTCCAAGGAGCAGGAGGGGGGGAGCCCAACCCGAATCACCGGGGAGGAACAGCCAGGACAGCGCCCTGGAGCTCGCCGACGAAGCTTTCGTGGCCGCCACCCATAGAAGATAATGCCAACTTCTAGTTCTATGCTTTCAGAATCCTCCGGTGTATATCACATGTCGTATATTTCTTATGCTTCCCGAAGCCTTGCTGAATGCCAAGTTCTGGTTTTAATTTTGTTTTTACTTCAATGGTTGATGTAATTTTTAATTATGTTTCGGATGCTTCTTGCTTGCTTTTGGTGAAGTTTTATAATAAATATTTGTTTTCTTAAGTTTTATATTCATGCATCCAACTCTAAAATCAAATATGGTGTTGATTATATAAAGGTCCATTGTTTGGAGCAGGTCATCAACAAGGACTGGTATTAACATTTCAGGTTTCAGAAAACTAACTTGCATGGGTGAATGACGTTGTGCAATTATTTGTATGGAGAAATAACATCGATAGATGGAGAACAAACCCAACCATTGGAGGATACTGCCAACTTGCCACCTATAATGGAGCCACTGGCTTAAGGAATTGCTCATGATAGAAAAAGGAAAAAAAGTCAAGAAACTACATGGAAAATATCATATTTTAGGGCTCCTTGTTTGAATTCACATCAAGGGGAGGAAAAGCTAACGAACAAATAAATATGGGAATGAACCTTATGTGTTCAAAATGAATGAGGAAATTACCATTGAACTGTGACTGCTGCAAGAAGAGGGACATAGGCCACGCTGGGAAAAACCATACATGTATGCCATGGAAAACGAGGTCAGAACTAGATTGTTGCGGTTACGACTTCAATAGATAAAGGAAGACAATAAATCCCCACATCGTTGAAGGCCTCCAAAGTATATTGGCTAGACATAATATATTACTCTCCATTAGTCATGAGTTCAAACTTTAAATGTAGTTTATGCTGTTAAAAAAATGTATGAACAAAATCATAGTTCTTTCATAGTTAATTAAACTAGTTAAATTTAACAAATAAACTTACTAGAAAAATCTGGCATGAATAAGATATTTTAAGATATGTTAATGTAACTGTTTGACGTGTAAATGTAGTTTATACATTATAATTCTAAATAAATTTCCAAAAATGAAGGATTAAAACAAAGAAACAAATATAAAACCAAATTTACATGGATATACATCCTCTAGAATTAGATTGATTTAAATTTAAATTCATATTAATGTAAATAAAGAAATACATAAATACCTTAATGATTCTTCAAATAATATTAAATAAAAAAATATTGGATGGCAGATTTCAAAGTCCCCCACTGAAATTACAGAGGGAGTGCATCCTTTGTTTTTAAACGTTCTTATATTTCTTTACGGAGGGAGTACTTCTTGAATTACTTGGCTGGCAGATTTCAGAGTCCCCCACTGAAATTATTACTCAATGTCGGTGGTTGATCTTTTTTTTTCAGAAAGAAAAAAGATGACCGCAGGCCCATTGCAATGATGCTTTCTGAGCATAAAAATTAGTCACTGAAATTGGCAGCCCACTTGAATGGACCAGGCTCAGCGCGCCCGATGGCAAGACGCCAGCCGCCAGATCGATCACACTTATGACTTATCTCCCTCCTTGGCTGCTTCCACTGCCATTAATCTTTTTTGTCATGGGTAGGTACTATTGATGAAACGAAGATGGGAGTATGTGGTCGACAGGGAGAGCACGAGAGTGGGTGTTGAGACTCAACGTCGCGACGTGTACCATAAGGGTGCTACATTTACTAGAGTGGGTGGAGGCTCACCGCTCATGGTCTGGTCTGGCCTGAAAAGGCTCCTTGTCATGGCTATTCAAAGCGGCTCCCCAACTCACATGCACCACATGAATAGCTAGAAAGAACAATTGTTATAGAATTCAAAAAAATTGCCCCCAAATATATCCATGTCTTATACCCCCTTCGTTCGTAAATATAAGTCTTTTTTGAGATTCCAATATGAACTACATACGGAACAAAATGAATGAATCTACACTATGAAATATGTCTATCTACATCCATATGTACTCCGTATCGAAATCTCTAAAAAAGTCTTATATTTAGAAACGGAGGGAGTACATGCGTGAAATCTTTCGTCAAAAATAACTATGGTTCGTGATTTGGATTTTTCATACAAAAATTGCAACACATGTCCTTTTGCCATAGATTTGCACAAATGAAGTTAATTTGGCTGATTTGTACTGTTTCCCGAACTACGCATGCAGCCAAGGAAATGCTCTTCGAATCTCCTCGTCCGTCTCACATGCAGCCACGTGAGCAGGCATGGCTGATTACATGATAATTGCAGAACCAACCGACAGGTTCATACTGGGACCGATAATGGTGATAGAACCTGCGCGATGGAGGAGGACGATGGGCCAGGAAGAGCACTGCGGTTGAGATCCAACTCCGCGAGATGTGTACCTGCAAGCAGACACAGGGTGCTACTTAGTGGCTGGAGGCCCACTGTTTGATCTGCCCTAAAAAGGCTCCTGCCTCACGGATTCAATGCTGCTCCTGATCTCACATGCACCGGAAGCATAAGTAAAAATGCAATAGTTATCGACTTCAAAATCATCTGAACATTTGACAGCAAACATATCCATGCTGTTTAGATGCGTGAAATTTTCAGGGGAAAAAGACACGTGTTATGATTTGGATTTTCATTCTCAGAAATTTGCACAAATGCAGCTAATTTCGCTGATTTTACTGTTTTCCAAACTACGCACACAGATACAACCAAGGAAATGCCTTTTCTTTTAACAAATCCACGGAAATGCTCTTATAATCTCCTCGAGTTAAATAAACCATGGGTGCCTTAACTTGTTCGTTATGGTCACTTTGGTGTCGAAAGTTGTAAAATACATAAAAATGGTGCTATAACTTGTTCGAGCGTTCAAATAAGATGCCTCTGTGTGTATGCATGCGCATGAGCAGCCCATTTGGCGTGCCAGCTGGCTGGTGGCCCACATGTCAATGGATGTTAGCGGAGGCTGCTATGTATGTGATGCACGTAAGTTTTTTTACAGAAAATTACCTGAATTCTAATTAAATCTCAAAAAAGCCCCTCAAATTTTATTTAATCACTCCGAACTTTTTTCAAATACTTATGTTTGTTGGGTATGGGCCCGCATGTCGGTATGTATGATGAAATATAATAATAAGAAGTAAAAAAAGGTGGGATGACAGGATTCAAACTCCCTTGTACCTCACATGCACCACATAGTGGAATGTTAGCCATTGAGTCAAGCACAGCTCTACGGTCAATATGGAGATACAACCTTATTTAGAATATGGTTACCGGACGAAATAATAAAGAGAATTACAAAAGGGAAAATTGATTTAGTGGGATCAAACCCAGTAACTCGTTTTTCAATTAGATGGGGGCGGTAAAAGCTGTAACCGCGAAACTTAGAAATTATGATTTTTTTTCGTTTCGTGTTGCTCAAACGATTTTTGAATTTTAAATATTTTAGCATCATCAAATTATATAAAGTTGAACCTCAAAGCACCCAAACAACAGTTGTTCTTTTTATGAAAAAGTCAGAGGGGGGAGCCGATCGGGCGACGTTATGAGTACAAGACGCGTGCCTATCACTACGGCACTAGATATTTGAATTGATGTACACTTCAAGTTTAAATTCGAAATAAAAAAACGAACGAAAACATAATTTCTCGGGAGCCAGCGGTTTTTCCGGTTGCCAAAAAAACTGGCTGAAAAAAAATCCAAGTCACACCTGAGCTCCTTGTTGCAAATTCATGCGACTCAAATCTTCCTTTATAATCTCGTCATGAACATATAGTTGCGCTTGTTGTAGTGGTCAACGTACGCATATCGTGTGCTTTGTTCGAATCTCTGTAGACTTGCCATTTATATTATTTCATCCCACCTGCTGACATGCGGGCCTAGCAATGAGTAACAAATGATTTCCTAGATTATTTTAAAGCCAGTGCCTTTTAGTGTAATTAAATATAAAATGAGGGATTTTCTGCAAAACAATTCGAACAATTCCACCATGTGGGTTTAACGAGTGCATTGTTGGCTTCCACCCACTGACATGCGGGCCATCGTACGCCATGCAGGCAGGGCATACACCCAAATACATAAGAGGCACCGTATTTGCACGGAAGGACAAGTTATAGCACCAGTTTAAGGTATTTTACAGCTTTAGACACCAAAGCGACCACGCTGAACAAGTTGAGACACCATGAGTGAATTTAACTCAATCTCCTCCTGAGTTGTTAGAATTTATTTTTAGCGAAGGCCATGTAGTCAACAGTACACTAGACTTGTCTTCTTTAATATATTTTTTCATTAAATTATTCGGGGGTACTTTGAGATCGATTTGATGGGAGTGTGATCGTACACCTTGGGGCCTATTTGATTCATGGGATTATAAATACAAGAATAGAAAAAACATGGGATTGCGATGTCATGTCTATCCAAATCCTACAAGAATTAAGTTTTTTTGGTTGCATCACAGCAACAGCAAAAGGTTCGTCCCAAAAGATGTTTTCTTTCTTGAGGGAATTTCCAAGAGATTTGAGTTTTCCTATAAATTTAGTACAAAAGAATCGCCAGAAAAAATTATGTAACATTTAATCTACGAATCGAACCACCGGCATAACACATTTTTCAAAGGATTCCGATCCTCCAAAATTTGGATAAAAATCTTTTGAATCGAAGGGCTTTGATTGTTTGGAGCAACTCTAGCAGACTCGCCATAATTTGAATCGCCAAAGTACTACGGAGACGATTGCCCAAATATATGGAGGCTCAATAGCTAGAGGGTAAAAGTCAGAATCACTAAAAGCACAGCTTTGATATTTCCTCTTTTCGTGTGCCATCAATTTGTCATTGGCTACCTACCATGAAATTTCCCTACCACCACCTTCTCACTACGTGCAAGAAATTATGGAGTGCACTCTATAGTGTCCTTTTCTTGCTCCAAATATAGAAGTTGGGAGGTCACATATGGAGCTCCCTTCGTAAAATATGACGACTCTGCTAGAGCTGTTTTTTCAGGTTCCGTGCTTCATATGCCGATTATTATGCAGTTTTGGTGGATATGAAGAATCAGCTAGAGTTGCTCTTATGAGGTAGAAGAGAATGAGAGGACATCTTTGTAGAGCATATGCTGACTACAAGGATAAATTCCTGGCGGGTGGTGTGGAGCCGTAACTGTCCTGAGATTTTGAGTCAATACTTTGGAAGAAACACAGTTCACACGCTATTGCTATCAATAAAGTTAAAGTGAGTCATGATAGTGTCTCAATGACTTTTTTTATTGAGAGAAATTATACTCGATGATTTGCTAGAGCAAGTTGATTGTGTGCCCCGGGCGTGGTGCCCAGTATACATGATGCGTCAGATCCACCTTTGATCAAACGCGGTTAGAATATAAGTTATCCTATATATACCTACAAGAGTGATTATCACTAACTTATTTATCCCAGCATACAAACATGCAACATTATCATACAATTATGGATAACCATGGATGGAAAAAAGTCCCACCACCACACGCAACCATACATGGTTAAATATTGTTCATTCTATTGCTCTACTTATATTCAATAAATATTTTACAACTATACACAATCAATTATAATAAGTCGCATGTATTTTCAATTTTGATTCGCATGCTATTAATCTAATATTTTATACTCCACACAATCAATCTCATTGAAATATATTGCAATTGATCCCCACAGCAACACGCGGGGTATCATCTAGTTCGCGTAACACCTGACAACAAAACCATGAAAAATAACAACATACGTAGGCCTTGTTTGTTAGTGAAGTATTTTCTAAGTATTCTTAGAATGCTCTAGTTTTTTTTTTAAGAATACTATAATTTTCATGACAAAAATCACAACCTTCTAGTTGCTACACCCTAGAATTATTGATAGATAAATAAGTTCTAGGTTTCAACTAAGCAATAATCCAACTTCACTAAAAATAATATGTAGAGAATAGAAGGGCTCGGAAAAAACCGGATATATAATTCAAATTAAATCATGTTATGATAACTACTAAAATATGTGAAACAAATAACAGTCTCAAATGCTACAGTTGGGTTTGACAGATAGTTTTTCTAGGGATTGGCGACCATGAGGTGACTAGCACCTCCACTAGGCATGTCGATGCTGCTGCGGGTTTCTTAGCCTTCCGTGGGATGATATGGCGGTGGGACGGTGGGGAAACCCCGAACTCATGTGTCTGGTCAGTGTCCCATAGGGTCTTCAAGTCTTTGTCGACGGTGGAGTTAGGGCAGTGGCAAAGATGGGAATAATGGGTTTTCAGCTTTCCTCATGCGGTTGCCCTTCTTCGAAGTTATTCCGATGATAGTGTTTTTGGTTTAGAGTGGTTAGCGTTTGTCCACGGTGGAGGCAGATTGCAAAAGGGATGGCGTTGTAGGGTGTTTTTGTTCTCTTGTTTCATCTGCCTTGAATGAAGCTAGACAAATATAGTTCCTTGGGGAAACTTGTGAGGTTTCTGTCCCCCTCCTCTATTTGGGCAGAGTTGGGATTTCTTCTGCCCCTCCTTGGTGCCAGTTTTTCCGGGACATCAATCTACACAAATCACTGTCGCCGACGTCTTCTCATCTACATTGATGACTTCCCTGTTGCTACTTCTACAAGTTTTTGGTTTTCAACAAGGTTGCTTCGGTAATATGGAGGCTCAGAGGTGCGCATCGGCGATGGACATAGAAGGAAGACGATATTGATACCTTCAACGAGTTGCATGTAATTTGTATTCTTGTAAATAACTTCTCTTACGGGCTCAATTTATTCAATATATGCCTTTGGGATTTTTGAAAACGTGCGATCATATCAAAAGGTAAAACTTATTCATCCGTAGAGTGTCATAAAAATAAAAGGATAAACCAACAGTCTAAAAATATCGAGCAGCTGACTTGAGAAGCTTGTGGACTGCGCACAAGCTTAATGAACAACGAAAGGCCCATATGCACATCAAGTGTGACCCAACAAAACAAAGCAAGAAGGCTCAGGCAACGGAAACACACAAATGATGCCAGCGCTATATGTCGCACGTACCAATTCCCAAAAGGAATTGCCTATGGGCGATGTCTAGCGGGCTGGCCCAGTAGTGATGTACCTTGGCAACACGTTGTCGATTTTCTGTAGGTAGGAGTACAATTTTCCTTGGTTTTCTTTTTCATTTATTTTGTTTTTACTTTGGTTTCATTTGTTTTTCCATTGGCTTTCTTCGGTTTTCTTTTATTTCCACATTTTGCTTTGGTGTTTCTTCATTGTTGGTTTGTGTAGGTCCTGCTTTTTACGGGTTTCTTTTTTTATTTAATTTTTTATTTTTTCAATGGTTTTCATTCATTTTTCTTTGGTTTTATTTGTTTTATCATTGGTTATTTTGTTATTTATTTATTTTTTATACTTGGCTTTTCTGTTTCTTTCTTGTTTTCCTTTGTTTTGTTCAGTTTTTTTATTTTTGTGTCTTCGACGATTTTTATTGTTCTTTTTCACACATGTGTTCTTTATTTAGTACGCAATGTACATTTTTAGATCGCAAGTGAAACATTCTTATAATACACTTTGGACATTTTAATATGCATGAGGTATAATTTTTCAAATACATATTTGAACACTTTTTTCAATACACGGTAACATTTTTTTCCAAATACAAGTTGTACATTTCTTCAATGGAAATAAATATATTCTTTAACCTGTGGGAACATTTGTTTTTCTATTGTGTAAACATTTTTTTGAAATGTCTTGAATATTTTTTTTGAATCGTCAGAAGTTTTCTTTAAAATGTCACGTACATTTTTAATGGTATGTAACATTTTTTATATTGTATACATTGTTTTTGACAAGTTGGGAGAAAACATTTGGGAAACAACATGTTTCATAGTTGCATATTAAATTGATGAATGCCATGAATCTGTAACTCCTATGAACATGCCCATGTGGAATATTTTGAACTCCATGATATATACTACCATGCTGTGCAATTTGATGCCATGTTCATCTCATGTAGCATATTTAAAACTTGCCCTCAGCATGCCATCTCACTATTGTGTTTCTACGATCCTAATTGGGTTTCTTTTTTTTCTTTAGTTTCAGTAAAAATGGCTCAATCTATTTTTTGTTGCCTCTTGTTTTATTTAGAGTTTTTTGTGTGTTTTGGAGGTACACGCTAATGTATAAATAATTCAACTTTTTAAAGGGCTAGCTGCAACTGCAAGTTCCCAAAGTAGTTGGTAGCACAATTGCAAGTTTTACAAGGGTAGTCACAATTGGACGCGTCTTGGAGGGGCGGGGGGAGGGTGTAGTCGCAACTGCACGTCTTTTGAAGGAGGATCGCGATTGCAAATTTTCCATGGCCAAGTGCAACTGCAAGTTCCTCTAGGGTGGTTGCAATTGCAACTTTTCAAGGTCGGTCACAACTGCAAGTTTCTGTAGGTTAGTCGCAATTGCATGTTTTTTGAAGGTCGGTCGCAAGTGCAAGTTTCTCTAAAGGTAGTCACAATTGCAACTTTTTCAAGTCCGGCCGCACCTGCAAGTTTCTCTAGGTAGTCACAATTGCAACTTTCCAAGGCCGGTCGCAGCTGCAAGTTTCTCTAGGGTAGTCGCAATTGCAAGTTTTTTGAAGGTAGTATACATTTGATCAAGACTAATTGTCTTTCTTACACATTTGATGTTTCGTTATGTTTCGCTAAAAATAATCATATTGTTTAACTACTGTTTGATCACCGTGTTCCCTAGTGTACCACAATGTTATATTGTGTGCCGATGTGTATCAAACGGATTCGTAGAAATCTCAGAGTTTGTAATATCAATAGATTTTATTGGAACCAAGGTTTCAACTTCATTTGGGTCCATCAATTTCCACAATACATCGTAGTGATTCATCGTATGTTAGTTTCCTTTAAACTGTTTTATTTATACAGGCATGTAGAAGTTGGTAAATAAAAGTAGTTTATACCCAGATTTTGTTTGGAGGCATCGTGCTCTGGAGTGTACCATCATCGTGCTCCGTTGATTGTTGGCTCTGCCAAGTCTGTACCCCTTTTCTCTTTTCTTTTGTACTTGGACATGTTTGTACTGTTGCCCGGTCGGCCTTATCTTTCCTTTTATGCGTTTGTAGTTGTAGTATAGATCTGGTGGTTGCTTTATATATAAAGCGGGACAAAATACTAGTTCAAGAGAAATAAGTGATTTTAGTGCATGGCTTCAAATCTCCAACCAAATCAAGGGCTGATACATGCATGGGAGAATTGTTTTTTCCCAAATGTTCATATGCCAGAGAGGAGTACAGATCGTTTCGGTTATGTTTAATCACAAGCCGGATGTAAGACAGCCTTCACTTTTGATCATCAGTATGTAGTCGGACGGTACAATAGACTGAACGCCAAGTTACATTTTAAGATATATATGTTGCGGCAGTAACGGCACAGTATTAAAATGCGAACATGGACCGATGGAATGCGAGTGCGGGCATGAAAGGACGTCGGGCGGTGTGGTGCTATTGCATGCAATGGTTTCTGCGGAGGCAGGGCCGCAACGTGTACGGCCATCCAAGCGCCGCGCACTTACCACGCTGGCAGATTTGCCGGTTGGCATTCTGGATTGCCGGGCCGATGCCGCCGAGGACATGGCCGTGCACGTCCATGTCCGCCGGGAGCTCCGGCGCCTCGCCGTCCTCCGGTCTCATCGACGACGACGATGTTGGCATCACCGCGTGGCCGATGCCGTTGACAGCGGCCGCCGCCTTCATGTCCGGGCCGGCCAGCATAAGCGCGAGGATCACAAGAGAGATGCACACCGCCTTGCTGTCCATGCTAGCTTGGCTAATCGTTCCGTTCCGTTTGTGATGCGCAACTGTGGGAGAGAGTGCACCGATTTATATATACATGGATGGAGGTAGGAGGTTAATTTGGTGTTGGGCAGCCCAATCTAGCTAGCTAGCCTCTGCTAGGGCCGCTCGATATCTCAATGCATATGGTTCTTTAATGTTGCTTCCGGTCACCTTAACCGGTTACTTCCATGGAAGGTTTTGGGTTTGGAGGTGCCTTGCTCGTTTGTTGGGTCCGAGAACTCAATCGAATGCCTTTATTTGCAATCAATCTCTGCTTAGGTTCGGACACAGCTCCCGCCTGTAGCCCATCTACATTTTTTTTGGAGGGGTACTGTACTGCATCTACATGCAACCTGCAGATGGAATTTCCGGTGTATCACGAGCAGAGCGGGCCGGCCAATTAACGTTAGCACAGGCTTCCGATTTTAGGAACGTTCTGGAAGATTTCGTCCCACTTTTACCGGGGTTTTTCGCTTTTATTTCTTATATAACTTATTTTTTCCAGTATTGTATACGGTTTAATTCATGGGTTTTTTCTGTTTGCGTTTCATTATTTTATTTTTTTGTTTTTCCTATTTATTTTTTTCAAAAATTCACAAAATGTTCAGTACCTTGAAAAAATGTTCAAAATTTTATAAATTATTCGTGTTTTTTAAAAAGATAAACATTTTTCCAAAAAATTAATTGGATTTAAAAACTGTTCACATTTATCAAATAATTGTTTTTTATTTTTCAAAAATCGAGTGGGAATTTCAAAAAATTATCATGATTTAAAATTTTATTTTTGATTGGTATTTTTTTGAGATTTTCTTTAAAAGATCATGTTTTGAAAATAAGTTCTGCTTTAAAAAACGTTCATGTTTACGGATATTTTTTACAATCACAAAATGTTTTGTGTTCTTCAAGAAATAGCTTATAAAAACTGGAAAACCCACATGCTACAGTGCCCTTTAGTGCCACTGGGTTTATATAGTATGCAGCGTACGACCGTATCATAGAGCAAGTACAATTGGACTGGACATACTTAAACGACCGTGGACGTGTTCGGACGCGTCCATGGACAGTGCGGACCCACTGCTTATTTATGTGTCTGGATAACCACACAATTTATATTCAAACTCTCATTTTCATGCAAACATGTTTACGTAAATTATACTCCCTCCGTTCCTAAATATAAGTCTTTTTAGAGATTTCATTATTAGACCACATACGGATGTATATAGACATATTTTAGAGTGTAGATTCACTCATTTTGCTCCGTATGTAGTCCCCTATTGAAGTGTCTAAAAAGACTTATATTTAGGAACGGAGGGAGTATCAATCAATTCTTCATTTCAGCAAATCAAAATAAAACACCGTGCAAAAAGCAACTTGCATTGTTACTGGCATTTTAGCTTTGGTTTTATTTTTTTTGAACATAATACGGCCGTAGACTTTCATATATACGCACATACACACATCCCTATGTGTTCACGCATACACAATCTACTCGTGTGAGCACCTCCGAGAGACTGAGCCAGGAAGGCCTAAAATAATTCCAGCAAAATGCAATCACCAATTACAAATCTGGGACTTGAACTCTAATTGCCAGGGGATACCACTGCCCTCCTAACATTCAATCATAGGTTGGTTCACACATGTTAGCTTTGGTGTACATTGTACTAGCATGAATGTTTGATGACTTGAGTTGAACGATATGTAATTACGAAAAGTAAGGAACGGTGAAAAAAATCACTCGGAGTATAGGGTGGGTGTAGCGACGTTGGAAAAAGTAACTAGACGTTAGACTTCCGTAGCAGCAGCACAAACCGCTCCTCACACAACCATAGAGAGATGTCTTCAGTCTTCTCCGAACCAACACACACAGCCAGAGGTCGACGCCGGCGCAATCGGTGGCGGCGGCAGCAGCGAGGACGTTAACACTAGGTTGCCCCAGGATCGCCCAAGCTATTGTACCGCTTGGTCAAAGTTTGACCGAGTTTATAGAAAAAAATATGAATATTTACAATATAAAGTACATATGATGTGAAAATATATGCAGTGATGAATATATTGTTATTGATTTAACACTGTAGATGTCAATAACTTTTTTCCTATAAAATAAACCTTCTGTGTCAAAATATAAGACATTTTTCCGCACTATGACAATGTCAAAAAAACGTCTGTCTTATATTTTGATACGGAGGGAGTAGATCAAATTTACATAGTTGGATTTATGACAAAACTAATACCCAGAATAAATAGAAATGGAAGGAGTACTACACTAGGTGCCATGCAGCCAGCCACGGAGCATGGTCCCCACGCGGTAGTGCTTGGCAGCCTCAGTCACGGGAGCTGTTTCAGATGAGTCGTACAGTTACAGAATGATGATAGTACAGTTCAGAGACCTCGTCCAGTTCGTGTCATAGTCGCCGGGTCATCGTAGTCGTAGCCGGCTCCGGCCACCGCCTTTGGCCCGCATGCATTATGGTTTCATTGCAATGGTCAGAAGTGAACTATGGATGTGGAAGTTTTTTTTTTTTTTTGAAACGAGGCAAAAGACTTGCCATTTCATTGATTAAGAAGAAGTGAATTGCCTGGTTAATTGACGGAAAACCGGGCTAAAACCGATACAACACAGCCCACATGACATGGGCACCACCGGCCAACCTGGCCACCGACATGGAACAAGCCACGACGGCACATGCCAACGGATGGCCACACGCGCAAGCAACCGACAGCTCCGACTTTGACGACGAGCAACACAAGGGAGATATGCAGGACTTGCGCCGACCGTGCCCTAAAGAGCACCTCGGACACGCCGGGAAGAACCGACTACCGAAGACCACGCCGCGACCCAAGCTCCTCTAGACGCCATCATCGTTGCCAAACAGAAACCAGCGCCCCGCCTCAACAAACCACGCGGCGAAGATGCCGCCATCGACGGCGAAGATGCCATCATCCTCCAGTCTCCCAGTCGTAGCCGGCTCCGAGACGATGCCCTCAAGGAGGAGAAAGACGCGAAGACGCCTCCATCGCCCGATCCAGCGGATCTGAGGTTTCCCTCCGAAGCCCAAGCCGTGGGGAGAAGGAGCACCTCCACGACGATGCTTCCAAGAAAGATCACGGCACCCGCGGGCGCCGCCGTCGCCGGCTCCGGTGAAGACCGGAGCAAGGATTTCTCCCGGAGATGTGCCGACCAACTACCACCACCGACCGCCGCCCACAAACCACCACCCCTGCCGAGGCCGACCTCACTCTGGCCACGGGATCCCACGATCCACCGCGACCAGACTCGCACCACCTCCTGGCCGAAGCCGCCACCACCACACCCGGGGCCGCGGCCCCGGAGCCCAAGAGCCGCCACGTCATCGTCTTCACCGTCGGCAGGAGCCCGGCCAGGCCCGACGGCATGGAGGCCACATCGCAAAGCTGGAGGCAAGGGAGGGCCTGACCAGACTGCGACCTCGCCCCAAGCCTTGCCTCGGTGGGCCGGAGGACAGCCAAAGCCGCCGCCGGAAGGCTACAGCCGAGCCGCACCAGATCTGAATCGCCGGAAGCCGGAGCCGCATGAGCGAGCAAGAGCCGCCGCAGCCGCCTAGCCTCGACCCACCGCTGGACGTCGCGAGGCCGCCGCCGTAGCCGCGCCTACTCGCCGCGCCGCCCAGCCGTCGCGTCGCCGGAGGAGCAGCCGCCGCCGTGGGACCCGCAGCCTGGACCACCACCAACCCGAGCGGGGGAGAAGGCGCGCCGAGGCGCGCGCAGAGCACCGACCGCCGAGCCGCCAAGCCTCCCACGCCGCCACCACCGGGCCGCCGCCCCGGCGCCCAGCCTCGCCGAGCGAGCCATGCCGTCCAGGGCCGGTCCCGGGACGCATCCGCGCAAGAGAGGCCCGCCGCCGCCGGCAGCTGCGCGGGCTTTGCCCGGCAGCGACGCCCGACGGCGGCGGGGGGCGGGGAGGAGCGGGTGGGGAGGCGGCGGCGGCGCTAGGGTACGCTCGAGCCGCTCCCCTGGAGAGCGACGCGAGCGGAGATGTGTTGGATGTGGAAGTGACTGGAGCTCAAGATAGTTCGTTCGTGAGCAGTACCAGGAAGGTGATTGCGATGGTCAGAGTTGTAAATTAATGAAAGTGATGGGGCCTCTAGATATTTTCTGAGCAGTGCCACAGATTCTGAGTTGCTGCCTGGATCAAGTGGATAGCATAATTTAAGTCCCCTGTAATGGCAAAGACAAACTATATAGTGTTAAATTCCTATTATTTCAAATACTTCACAAAAAGAACTTTGTAACCAGCTATGCTGTTTATTCCTGAAATGTTTCAGTTCAGATAGCATCTTTTATTTATAGCGTTGCTCCAGTAAGACACACTAACAAGAAATTTATAGTATTCTACTCAAAACGTGTGTGTTAAAGACTCTTCTAGTCAGATGTTGTATATTACTTCCTCCGTTTTTAAATATAAGTCTTTTTAAAGATTCCACTATAAATTATATACGGATGTATGTAGACATACTTTAGAGTGTAGATTCATTCATTTTACTTCGTATGTAGTCCATAGTGAAATCTTTTAAAAAGACTTATATTTAGGAACGGAGAGAGTAGATAGAACAAAATTTGCAGTGCAAACCATTTCACAGTTGTTAGAGATATATTTGGAGTCCATGTATTTGGTAGTCTAGAATTTGTAATCCGTCTCCTACTTCATCTCTAGGAGAGGCTTTTTGCCCTCCAAGTCTGTACTCCTATATATACTCGCCCATGAGGCTCAATACAACATCCATCATATTCCGCACCAATATCCCTCTCTCCCATCAACATGGTATCAGAGCCTAACCGGTCCAAACCCTAGCCGCCGCCCGTCGCTTCCGCCCCGCGCGCCGCCCCCGGGGCGGTCGGTTCCCATGACCGCCGCAGGGGGCCGCGCTGCCCGTACCTAGGGTTCGTCCGGCGGTCGTGTTGACCGGCTGCCCTAGAGAGTCTTTTTTCGGATCTCTTGATCCGGAAATTTCTCTCTTCCGCCGGTCACATGGATCGGCGTTTTTCTTTTTGGTTTTTCCGATCTACGATCGGTTTGCGTCGCCCGCCGCCGCCGTCGACCCCACACCTCTACTCCGACACCGGCGCGGCCAGCCGGCCTCTACTCCGACCCGGCGGCCCGTCGCGGCCGTCGTCCGCGCATCTGACTGCTCGTCGCTCTACGCCGGCCGTCGCCGCCCTACGCCGAACAAGACGCCTGCATCACCCTCCTACCGTTTCCGTCGCCACTCGTCGGCCGCCTCAGGATCTTCGGCTGCCTTGAGCCTGCCGGTTGCCTTGGGCTTGCTGGTTGCCGGCTACGTCAGGCTTGCCGGTTGCCTTGGGCTTGCTGGTTGCCGGGCTCACCGGCTACGCCGGGCTTGCCGGTTGCCTCTGGTCGCAGGTTGCCGGGCTCGCGTGCTGCGTCGGGTCTGCCGGCTGCCTCGGGCTCATCGGCCCTTAGCCGGCCTCCTCCGGCACGCCGCTCCCCGCCGGCCGCCGTCAACTTGGTATGCTCGACCACCCCACTTCATCGTCCACGACGCCGTCATCATCACCGAGCAGCGCCCCTGACCTCGCGTGCGATCGGATTGATCACCCGCTCGCCGCGATCGACTCCATCCGCGCCATGCGACTGACCTGATCAGTCGGTTGCATGCGTCTCCGCAGGTCCTGTGAAGGTTGTCCCCGAGTACAGCGCGCCCCTCCACCGATCGAGCAAGGGGGTGCCGCTGCGTTTCCCCGTCGGGCCACAGCGCCACCGCCCCTTTGGGTTGTAGTACCGCGGCCCGCGGTCCCCGCCGACGCCCGAGGCCGTCCCCGTGGCTGCATCGACCCGCGCACCACAGTTGCGTCGCCCCTTCGGGCCGTAGCGCCGCAGCACGAGGTCCACGCCGCCGCCCCGAGGTCTTCCCGCCGTCGCGCCGACCCGCGCGTTGCCGCTTCGTCGCCCCTTCCGGCCTTAGCGCCGCGGTGCGCGGTCCACTCCGCCGTCCCCGCGCGTCGACTTCTACGTGGCATGTGCCGCGCCGCCTCCCTAGTCGCGGGAACGCCATCATCCGCACCGGTCTTCGTCACGCTGTCGGGTTCTTCCTCGCCTACTTCGAGCATCGCCGCCGCACTCCTAACCAGCCGCCGCCGCTCTTCTCCGGCGCCGCTGCAGCTCACCCACCAGAGCCGCGCCGCCAGTCCACCCCCTTCTTCTTCGTCCAGCACCAGCTCATCGCCAGCGTCGCCGTCGTCTACCCCAACCACTTCATCTACTCCGACCACCGCGGGCGACATCGGCCCCCCGCCGATTTGCGCCGCAACTGTCGTCGAGTCCTTCTCTGCTAGCCCCCTCGACGTGGCGTACAAGTTGTGTGCAGGTCCCCATCTACGCATGCCCGATGCTGGCAACACCGTCGCGTGTCTTCGTCCCCGGTGTGTTCCCAGGCCTAGCAAGTCTGGAGCGGTGCATCGTCAACATCGATTTCGTCTGTCTACGCATGCCCGGTGCTGGCAACACCGACGCGTGCCTTCGTCCACGACGTGTCCCCGGACTTGGCAATCCCGGCGCGACGTGTCTCAACTTCGTCTTCTTCCCGGCGCACCACTACTTCGACACCACTGCGCCCATGACTAACTCGGCGCCTCCTTGCGCCCGCGGCTCCTCGGCGACTTCCTCGACACCGGCTACCCCGACTCGACATCGACCACGGCATTCTTCGCACGGCTACCTCGACTACAGCTACACCACCCTACGCTCTCGGCTACCTCGACATCGGCATAAAGGGCTATCACCTCGCTTGAGCAACTCATCGGCTTCCTCTACAGTCCACGCATCCGCGACACGACATCGTCCCCGACGCTCCCGCTGGGACTGCGGGGGGATGTCAGCCTGTCGGCTGTTATTCTCTCCAGTCTGACCGTCCGCGACGCTCCTATTGTTCGCAACGCTACCGCTACGACTGCGGGGGGATGTTAGAGATATATTTGGAGTCCATGTATTTGGTAGTCTAGGATTTATAATCCGTCTCTTACTTTATCTCTAGGAGAGGCTTTTTGCCCTCCAAGCCTGTACTCCTATATATACTCGCCCATGAGGCTCAATACAACATCCATCATATTCTGCACCAATATCCCTCTCTCCCTTCAACAGCGGTCATTCATTCACGCAGCAAAGCAGAGCTATTCACATACTCCAACTGGAATTTTCTTTAGACAGAGGAGCTGTCAGGATCGAGCTCCAAATTTGTATCCATACTGGATATTTTACACGGTGCCACCACATCAATTCCAGTTCCGCCTGGCACTGTATCAAGTCGTCCGGTTCGGGTCATAGCTGCCGGGTCACTGTAGTCGTAGCCGCCTCCAGACCAATCTCCCCTCCGCCTCTGCCTCCGGGCTCCGGCCAACGCCTTCGGTGTCGAGCAGTGGCCCGCACGTATTATGGTTTGATTGCAATGTTCAGAACTATAGATGGAGGTGATTGGAGCTGAAGGCGATTGCGAGGGTCAGAGTTGTAAAATAAAGTGATGGGAGCTCCAGATGCTTTGTGAGGAGTACCACGGATTCTCAGGTGGGGAAAGTATCATGTACTCCGGTGGATTGGGTGCTCCGGCTGCACCGTACACAGCAGAGCCGCTAGATACAGAATATAGGGACACGATGGAGCCCAAACTCCCCACCTTTGAGTTTTTGCAAAAAGGACCCCATGTAAGTACAGAATAGCTGAATGTTTCGGTCACAGGATGTGTTGCTTCCAGTTTGGAACAGAAAGAACACAACTATGCTGTTTCGGCAGCGCGGGATGTGCCTGTACTGTTGACATGTTTCAGTGTAAGAGAATACGGAGTATCTCTGGGACAGGTTTCGTTTCCAAGCATTTTCTAAAGAAAAAATTGCACCACTGATTTATGCAAGGAGTATATCAATATAAACCGAATGTATAATTTCTGACCAACATGTTCGCTCACTTTGTCTCCAAACAAATGAAAAAATCTGTAGGAATGTAATGCCATTTTTTCACACCTGTAGGAACATATTCCAAGTGTTAATGAATCTCAGTCTTGTGCGGTTGTGCTTTCAAGCAGAATATCACAACTTCTGCCAACAAGAACTTCATGTTCAGGACTTGAACAGGTAGATAAAATTACTTCACTCATGTACACTACCAAGCCATAAGTTTCTGAGTTTCTTACTATACATAATTGCTAGAATATGCAGTCTAAGCAAAATATAGCAATTTCTCTGACTAATTTTGCCGCGCCCCCATACAAAAAGATATTTACTCAAGATAGGATTGGTTACAACTCAGAAAATTGGCATTAAGGGAACAACGGATTAGATCCAAAACACATAATAATAACACAAATTCGTAACATCTAAAAGCATACCTGAAGGCTTGGAGTTCTCTTCTCCGGCGTCGGAGGGGGTTGCGCCGAGGTGGGTAATGGGCTAATGGCGGGGTAGAGGTGGGGCGAGTTTTCCGCTGGACGTCGGAGCACAGTACATCCGTACTGCATGGCACAGCTAATGGCAGCGCAGCCCACGGCAAGATCCGCCGCCGGGCCCTGATGCTCTAGTCTGTTCTTTCTGTTCCAAACTGTGGCACAGATAAGTAACGGGGGCATTACTGCTGTTCTGTGCCTCCATGGGGTGCTTTTTGTAAAATTCTAAGAGCCGGACGTTCGGGTTCCATCCTGTCCGTGTATTCTGTATCTGATGGCTGAGCTGCGTACGGTGCAGCCGGAGCACCCAATCCATTGGAGTACAGCTTCTCAGGTGCTGCTTGGATCAAGTGGGAAAAAAATACAGTGTGTACCATTCTGCGATAATTTAAGTCGTCTGTAATAGCAAAAGAAAAACTATATATGTGTTAAATTCCTAATGTTTGACACATCATAAAAAGAAGGGAAAGGTGTAACAGCACCCGGGTGCCTAGGCACCCTCTATGAACAGTAAAATCAAAAAAAATAGGAAAACATTTTAAAAAAATCTGAAACTTTGCAGCATCAAAGGTGGTCAAACTTTATAGGTTCTTGCAAGTTTTCATGTCAAAATATCATGTAGAGAAATGTGTACAAACAAGTTTCAGATTTCAGTGCTAAAAGTGCTCAAAACTTGAAGCGCTGAAATGTTTTTTGTGTGTACAGCTCCTCGAATGTTTTTTTGGCATGAAAACTTGCAAGCACCTAGAAACATTGGTCATCTTTGATGTTGCAAAGTTTCAGATTTTTTCGATTTTAATTTCTATTTGTTTTGATTTTACTGTTCATAAAGGGTGCCTAGGCACCCGGGAGCTGAAAATCCACTCTCAAGAAAGAACTTTGTAACCAGCTGTCCTATTTATATTCCTGAAATGTTTCAGTTCTGATATCTTCATTTACTTATAGCATTGCTCCAGTAAGACACACAAACAAGAAATTATTAGGATTCTACTCAAAACATACAAGACTTTAGCCAGATGTTATATTAGTTTCAACCATGATTTTCAGTGCCACCATTTCTGTCACTCATGCAGCACATCACAACTATTCACGTGCTCCAACAAGTTAAATGTTCTTCCCATCATCTTCTGGACAGGGAACAACATATATACAGAATATATTATGCAATGTATACTATTATATACTTTCCAGAAAAATAAAATAAAAACACAAACAATAAAGTCTGGAAAGCTCACCTACCACTCAACAACTAATGTGTGTTCCCTCTTTGCCAAGGGTAACATCCGGCAACGTTAGCGAATAGGAAGCCATCACGTGTCTGCCACATGACAGTTGGGTCCAACAAATGATGTCGACGTTGATCTTTACCGAGAGCCGCCGCTTGGCAACCACGATGCTATTTGCCGAGAGTTGTGTGTAGCTCTCGGCAATGATGTCAGGGTCAGGTCAATAGCCTTTTTCGGAGTTGCCTCCGTAAATTTAGCAGCTTGCTCTAGTTCAAGAGCCTTTGCCGAGTGTTGCCCTCCGCATAGGTTTAGTTACCAAGTGTTACTCTCGTTCAAAGTTTTGTTTGTTAGCCTTCTTTTGTTTATTTTTCAATTATCCCTGCGGCAAAACATATATAGCAATAGTATATAGCACATCCCATATTATAGAAATAGTTCACAAAAGGTGCAACATCATATCCAATTTATCGTTCCGCAACATAAAACAACAGTTCTCAAGCACGCTACCACAAGTTCACAAGTCTCAAGCACTAGTTCTGAAGCACACACAAGGAAGAGTTGAAACATCATGATAACATAAAATTCATGTGGTTTTGGATATCGTAGTGGGAACATCAACATCACAAGGCGTTATTTAGTTTGCTTGCTCAACTCCACCAACTTGAAGTGGAATTACCGGAACATTGTTGGACCCATGTCATGGATTGAGCTATAAGAATTTTGAACAATAAGATGAATGTATATGGTAATGACGAAAATTGTGAGATAAATAGTTTGAGCGGAACTCAAAATGTTCCACTCTTGCGCCGTTGGCATGTCTAGCACTGGTTTTCCATGCATAGAATAAAGATTGGCCACCGTATGTTGTAAAGACTTCACTAAATCGCTTTGTGCCTTTAGCTTAGCTAGCTCTTCATCTCGTTCTTTCTGGGAGTCATTTAGCCGGGTCTACAAATATGGCAATGCAAATGCCATCCGTGTAGAAATGCAAACATGCAAGACCATGAAGTATAAATGAAGAAGAACTGACTTGAATTTCCTCAAAATGGTCACGAAATGTGGTATGCGAGTCTTTATGTTAGGATTAGAGTTAGTTCTCGTAGTACGGTGCGTGAAGACTCTCGTAAGGGAGGAGGTTATGACAGAATTGACATGAACCAACATCCGGCCATTCAGTCTGCCGCCTGCCGCGGCAATTCAGGGTGGGCAAAAAAGACCGAGGACCAAAAACCAAGACCGAAGCCAAATAAACCGAAAACCGAAGATTCGGTGCTCTATTCGGTACTGAACTGGAGAAAACCGAATTTCATTCGGTGATATCGGTTTCCATCCCCGATGCACCGAAGTGACCGAAAACACCGAACTGCAGGCTAAAAATGTGAATGAGCCCAGAAGCCCAAGAATGAAAAGTGGCCCAACTGGCCAACATCCTTCACATGCATCGTACTGGATCCATAGAAAAGGATCGTACTTCCACAAAGATGACACACCGAGGGGACTCCCGGTTCCCCAATCCTAACCTAGCCGCCAAGCTTCCTCCTACCCTCGTCCCCGACAGAAGATGGCAACGCGCCAGCGCCACAGCAGCCCGGCCACCTCGTAACCAGCGCGAGGTAGCTTATTTTCCCTCCACTCGTATCTTCTTGTTCCATTGGATTGGATCTTCTTCCCTGTATCTCCTTTACCACCCAATGGGAATTGTTGTTTACTTTGTTCATCCCTTCACGAGAAGTTGAGTACTAGTACACAGGAATAGTACTGCTAGGAAGATTTGATTTTGCATTCTTCCTTTATTCCATCGCTCAGTTTTTCTGTCTAAATATTTTTTTCCATCACCTGGAAGCCCTGCTATCAAACATATTCAGGTTCCTTGGGTTAAAACCAATAACCGAACCGAACTTTCGGGACACCGAATTGTCGGTCAGTTGATTTTCTATTACCCGAGCGGTTAGCGTTTTCTAAGAACCGAACTTGTAAATGGACCCAAGCACCAAACCGATTGGTTCGGGGGAACCGAATGCCCAGCCTAAGCTGCAATGGCCACCTTAGGGTCAAAGTCCCCACGTGAGAATCAACATCTTGCCCGTATGTCTCCTTGAATTTGTTGGTCATTTCTCCCCATTTGACCACGCTTTAGGGTTGATCCAATCATTCTCCTTGTGGAGGGGGTCCTTATCCTTATAGTCTTTGGTACGTTTGTTGCTCCACATCGTAAAGTAAGAGATATCCTAGGAAGTATCTTCTTTCTGCAAAAGAAAGCGATCCCAACAATTAAGGGAACACTCACAAATGGAAGAGAACTTGATGAAAAGAGAAGGATGTTGCTGTAGGAGATATGCCCTAGAGGCAATAATAAATGTTATTGATTATCTCCCTGTTCATAATTATGTTTATGTTCCATGCTATAACTGCTATGGTTCTCGAGTCTACAATAACCACGAGGCTCGAAGGAAGACTCATATGCACGTGTGGAATAATAAACGGTAAAATGTATTCCTAGTTTGGCCTCTAAGACTGGCTCAAGTATTGCATGATGATCCTGTTTTCCTGATCATGGGCATGGCTATGCTGGCAATTTTGAGGGCGCAATGTTGGTAGAACACTTGTGTTGAATCGACCCGAATTGATGTTATGCTATGAGATACATTTGTCACTAGTTAATGGTTAATAACACAGAGATGGTTAACGTTTGCATAATTCCTTAGACCATGAGAGTATCGAGTTTCTTCATGCTTGCTTCATGAACTTTGGGGTTTGTTAAACGTCATCCGTAAATGGGTGGCTATTACGGCGGCTTACGGGTTCATGGAAAAGTATGTCAAGTAACTTGATAGCTCAAGATTGGGATTTGCTCCTCCGACGATGGAGAGATATCTCTGGGCCCTCTCGGTGTTACGGTATCCATCATCGTCTGGCCATACACTTTGTGATTTGATCACGGGGATGCCGGAACACGGGAACGAGAAAAGAGAACAATACCAGTAACAAGGTAACTGGCATAGTGGACAAGTTGTTGATCCGCGGGGATGCCAACATGTCTCACCTCGGGTATTTGTAACATATCGCGAAGCAACAGGAATAGCACACGGCAACTGGAGGTTCACTCGAATATTCATTCGTGTGGGTATAGGGGTCAATATGGGTGTCCACGGCTCCGATGTTGATCATTGATCGGAAGGGGTTCCGGGTCATGTCTATACTTCACCGAACCTATAGGGTCACACGCTTAAGGGTCATCTATCTGCTGAATACTAGACGGGGAGTCTGAGAGAAAATCACCGAAAAAGTTTCGGACGAAACGGAAACGTTCCGGAGAGGATATCAGAATAGTTCCGGTGAAACTGAAAAGTTGTTTCAGGGTATTCCATAAAGTCAAATTGGTTTCGGCACATTCCTGGAAATTATTGGAAGGTACCAGAATTGTTCCGGTAACTTCTGAGATTTTTCAGAGACAAAAACCGGAAATGTTCCGGACTGCCGGAACCGCTTTAGTTGCTTTTCACAGATGAAAATCACTAAACCGAAAAGTTGTTTCGGAGTACACCATAAAGTCAAATTGGTTTCGGCACATGCCTGATAATTCTTGGAGGGTACCAGAATCATTCTGGAAACTTTCTGGAATTTTCCGGAATGAAAACCGGAAATGTTCCGGAGCTGCCGAAACCGCTTCAGATGCTTTTCGCAGATGAAAATCACTAAACCGGAATTGTTCCGGCTCGCGTTGAAAATTATTTTGGTGGGTACTGGAAATGTTCTAAGCCCACATGAATATTTTCAGTTCGATCAGACACTGAAAATTGTCGTCGTGAATAGTGAAAGTGCTTTTTGGGATATTTATGGAAAAGTCACCTTTTGGGATTTTTCCCCAAAAGGTTTCTAGAAGGCTTGGGGGCCAAGAAACCCTACCCCTTGGATTTCCTATAAATAGAGGTGGAGGGGCTGCCTCCACACTGACTTCCTTCTCACATACAAGTGCCATGACATTTCTGGCTTCTCTCTCCCTCCCAGCGAAATAGTTTCGTAGAGCCGAAAGGCTGTCTGGGTTCCGGTGGGAACTAGTTCTGGACGGCGAAGCCCTGCCGGATAGATGACACCGTATGTGTGCAACTCTGTAGAGAGATCGTAGTTTCGGTCTTAGTTCGAGAGCGCCTCCCGAAGGGCTGTCCGAGTGACTGTCCTTGTTTCGATGGTCCTCCCGAAGGGCTGTCCGAGTGACTGTCCGAGTTTCGATGGTCCTCCCGAAGGGCTGTCCGAGTGACTGTCCGAGTTTCGATGGTCCTCCCGGAGGACTGTCCGTGACACCGTCCGAGGGACTGTCCGACCGCCTCCCGGAGGGCTGTCCGGGGGCGGATGAGGGTATACATCCTCGCGGTTGGGAGGTTGTAAATCCTAGCTGCGGGGATCTGCACCGCCGATCGTCATCGACTCTACTTCCGCTGCGCTACGAGTCGGTAACGAAACAGATCAAACCTTGTATGCAGTCTCCATAGTGATCCTGGGCTGGTACGTAGGTCGGAAAATTTTTGTTTTCTGCTGCGTTTCCCTACAGTTGCTTACAAGTTCATCGGCGATACCAGGGATAGTGAGGTTGCCTTGACGGTATCCTGGACAACCCATCTACTTACGCCGAGTCGTATTACCTTGTGTTTAGCCTGCCACACTGGATCTGTCCACCGATCGATGATCTTCCTCTAGCACGGAAGTTTGTTGATGCACCACCGTGGAACCACCTTTAATAATTAAACAAAAACATCTTAGGAAGGATAATTTGCGGTCGTGTAGGGAATAATATATAAGCAACCGTCGTCACTTGACTTGAAGTATTCTTGTCGTGTAAGATGCTTCGCTCAAGCATCCTTTTCCAAAATCTTAAGATTGAGATACTCCGCTTCAAACCTGACCACTAACCGGACACGCTCCTTATAGTGCATATCATGGACAAGTTTCTTGGCAATATTCTCAACCACCACATTTGTGCGATCCTGCCGACCCTTGGCACAGGTAAAGAAATCGTACAAACATGCATACATGAGAGAAGGGTAAAATCATGCAAGGCTCTGGTATTGACATTGCGGTGTTTCGAAGGACTTACCTAGAAATCATTGACCATCCGCAAGGCTCTGGTACCGCAAACCCTCCCATGTGGTTCCAAGCAATCCGAAGTGTGTTCGTAGTGCTCCCATGACCAGGCTGGCTCAATGGTACCATCCGGCAAAGTGACCAGTCCAGGATAATTTAACCTACAAAGACCCCAAATGATGCCGCTCGGCGGACGTGACAGACGCCTCTCACCATGTTTTATTAAGCTCATGCAAAATGAAAAGTCAAGTCATTCTATATGTGAGGAAATGATAAACATGGGATGGGTGTTAGTAATTTATAAGAGTCGATACAACCACCTACTTCTCTGTCGTTGGTTTAATAAACACGTTTTTATGCACATATGGTCGATGGGGAAGTTTTGAAGGACCACGCATCCAGACTTTCCTCGTCGAAGTAGTGCTAATAGTTGAACCGCCCTGCTATGAGACGGTCACATCAGGGTTCTCCGTCACTCGTGAGGGTCCATCCCACCCTGTGAAACCTAACGGACAACCAGCTGCCTCTCGGCGTCGTCATCCTCCACCTCCTCCTCATTATCATCCTCCTCCTCCTCACCCACCTCCTCCCCTGCCTCTGTGTCCGCCTCCTCCAGTTGTCGTGCATCTTTCTCCAGCCGTCGTGCATCCTTCTCCTGTTGTCCTGCATCCACCTCCAGTTGTCGTGCATCCTCCTCCTGAGGTTGACGAACCACTACAACGGAGGGTCCAGGAGAAGGAAGGTGTGCTCTACCCCGGGATGCTCTACGTAAGGATGCTTCTCCTCGTCTGCCTCCTCCAGTTGTCTCCTCTCCTACGCGTATATCTCATCCATCCACCTCAACTCCTCCTCTTCCTCATCGTCCTCCTCGTCCACCCGCCAGCAACCTCCTTCCCTTCTCGTCTGCCTTCTCCAAATGCATCTTTTCCTCGTCCGCCTCCTCCAGCTGCCTCCTTTCCTCCTCCTCCTCCTCGATCTGCCTCCTCTCCTCCTCGTCCAACTCCTACTCCACCTCGTCCTCCTCCTTCCCGCGTCCTACTCGAGATCGTTTCACCCGGCCTTTCTAGGTGGATGCTTCTACACTCGTCTGTCGTTTGGCCTTCTTGGTGGCTGTGGCAACCGACGCAGGAGTAACCACCTCTTTCACCGGTCGACCAAGTTGGTCAGTGTACATAGCGGCCACATCTTTCAAACATTCCTTTTTATTCTTGTTGCCACCTATCATGTTTCAATCACCTGATTCGGTAAAGAACAAAACAATTAGTACAGATGATACTACTTGATGTAAATACATTAAATATATCACATATGAAGAAAACATGGAGTTGTCACAATAGTACATAGAGTTATTACACACACGAATAAATAGAGTTGTTGCACATAGGAATACATAGAGTTGTTACACAAGCGAATACATAGAGTTGCCAAGAAGATACTGTCCGACGCGAAGCACATGCTGCGGTTCAATGTCGTGTTGCAGGCTCGGCAACTCGATGACAAGATGCTAAAAATGATGAAGACAATTGCTTGCCATACCAATTTCGAGAAAGACGGGTACTTGTCGGTGGTAAGATGAGACCACCATTGCTTGCTTCTAGTTTGAGCCGGCTGTCGCTTTTATGTGTGACAAGATGAGACCGCCATGGATGAAACAAGATTGTTGGGAGGCGTTTGTTGATCTCTCGCGTGACCCAGCATGGCAGGCACAACACGTTGATAAAGGTAACGATCAAGTAAAAATGCCAAGCCCAACACACGTCCAGGGGAGACGCAACTTAACAACTCTCAAGCAACATATGGTATGTGCAATATGATGGTAAACTTTGTCTCACGTTGCATCTCCGTTTATTAAGCTTGATGGTTCCTTTTGTAGGAGATGGAGTGTGGTGGATCCAGAGTTGGTCATCATTGTTGATGAGGGGAAGAGTGATGGCCACCACCTCATTTGCAACGAGGTGATTGCCACCTCCTCGCATCGCATGCTCCATGAGATCTGCGTGTCAAGCTCAAGCTCAACTCCGTCCATACGGAGTCGCCCTACCTCCGCATCACGTGAGGTCACACGTCTCAAGGTTGGCACCGGTACCATTCATATATGCCGATGCCTTGAAATAGAACCGTCGCAACCTATATGAGATTAATGCCATATTACATGCTTTATTGGAGAAGCAGGCTGCTGAAGAGGAGGAACAACAGCAGGCATAATATGAGGAAAGAGTGAGGGAACAAGCGAAAACAAACAAAAGGATAAAGACGCTCGAGCAGAAGCTTGAGGTTCAACTTTCTCTTGATATAGCCATCATTTCAATACATATCTACGGACAATGGTAACACAACTCTGCTCTTATAGGCTTTTATGCAAATTAAGGCGGTGGAAATGTGTCCCCTCCCAGAAGCATAGAGAATGTGTCCACCTATGTGTCAATGTGGTGTGGAACGCAGCTAGGAACTTAGAATTTGCTTGTGTTTTGCTCTGTGAACTTGTATGAATTATTAGCCTATGTGAACTTGTATGAATTATGCTTGTGTGATGTGCTCGAGGAATTTCTAAGAGCTAGGATCTCCCAATTCATTTGATATGTTATGTCATTTTCTACCTTGAAGTTATAGCCAGAAAATATTTTTTCCAGCTGCGGGGATTACAGAAGAAACAACTTGATGACAGAAGCAATGGAACATATTTCCGAAAACAACACTCGAAATATCATCTTTCCCGAGTGCTCACGCATGGAAGAGGGGTCACCTGAGCGACGACAGACTTTTTTGAGAGCTCCTCTCAGCAAAGGTAGCACTCCAGTAGTGCCATTCTTTTCTAAGAGCATGCGCCTCTCGACAAAGGTAGCACTCTAATAGTGCCGTTCTTTTCCGTGAGCATGACCTGAATGCTCGGGGTACTACACAACGTTTCAGTGACAGGTGGGTCTCATGGGCCCACCTGTCAGGTCAAAATGTTTCAGTCAATGGTGGGATGCCGAGAGGCTCAGGATAGCTTTCGGCAACGAAAAAGTTTCTAGATTCATATTATTTCATTAACAAAATATCAAATAATTTGAAATGTTTCAGCGACAGGGGGGCCAATGTCAGGTCAAAATGTTTCGGTCTCAGGTGGGATGCCGAGCGCCCCGGTTTAGCTCTCGATAAAGATAACTCCAAGTCGCGAAGCCGTCAGACGCAAACAGGCATGCCACGTGGCATCTTTTCGCCGTGTGCCCTCTTTGCCGTGTCTTCTACTCGGCAACATCTGGTTACCCTGTCCAATACTATTCTCGGCGTATATTTGTTTGCCGGGAGAGCCGATCGAGCACTCCGCGATAGGATGAAATTCCACCAGTGACTATTTGGTGTATCCGTAGATGCTCTAACATGCATAAGTACTGGACTGGGTCTCATGCTGCCAGTCGTGGTGGACGCGCTTGGTCGTGTCAGTCACGGGTGCTGTTTCGCTGACTCGTACATACATACAGTAGAGAAAGCTGACAGTAGAGTTCAGAGACCGCTGAATCAGTCGTACAGCTAATCGCCCAGACTGGCCGGCGCTTGGTCATGTTTTTCAGTCTCTTTCTACAGAGGAGCTGTCGGGATAAAAGTAGCCGAGCTCCGAACTGAACGACCGGGTCGTGCGCTCCGAACTAAACGGCACGTTCACTCAAACGATGGCCTGTATTGCCACCGTATCGATTTGTGCCTCTCGTTCTCCGGTCCGACAAGGGGAGAAGGGAAGAAGCTACCTGAGAATAGGTGATGGCCTGTCGGGGAAGAAGATGGGAGTGGTTGCTTGGAGATTCAGGGATCATAGCCGCCGGGTCGCATATGAGTTTCTTCCTTAAGAGGCCCTTGGGGTCGTAGCCGCCTCCAGATCAATCTCCCCTCCGCCCCCAACAGTGGCCCGCATGCATTGAACTCCTCTGCAATGGCGAAAGACAAACTATATATTTGTGTGTTAAATTCATAATATTTGATATACAAGTACTTGATAAAAAGAATTTTGTAACCAGCTACTATACTAATTGTTCCTGAAATGTTTCAGTTCAGATAGCGTCATTCACCTAAAGCATTGCTCCAGTAAGACACACTTTCAAGAAATTAATAGGTTTCTACTCAAAACTTATCTGTTAAGACTCTAGCGAAATGTTATATACACAACCATGATTTTCAGTGCCACCAAGTCATTTCGCATTCTTTCATGCAGCACAACACAACTATATGGCGGTGTACATCGCTTGATGCAAAGGCCAGTGATATTCCTCTTTGTCGAACAAAAAAAAAAGCACAGCAGAACTATTCGCATACTCCAGCAAGATAAATGTTCTTCCCATCGTCTTCTGGACTTGGGAACAGCATACATAATATATTATGCCATGTTATTTCAGATAAACAACAAATTATGTTTAGAAGAATTTAAAACAAGCCACCTATATCCACACTCACTACTATTTCATTGTCCAGAAAAGGTAATAAAAAAACACAGGGTCAAGTCAAGCCAAGCCAAGCCAAACACAAGCAATGAAGTCTGAATAGCTCACGTAGCATCAGCATCACCGCTGACTGTTTCCACAGAAAAATGCAAGCTCAAGCTCTTAATAGTACTAATTTTGAAGACAAATGACACATGCATGACGTGCATAGAGACGAGACACAAGACTTAACTAGAAGCATTATGTACCTGGATTGCCTACCTATAAATAGATGGGCATCTGGCTGTGCTGGGAAATACCATTACCAGCAGAAGAAGCATACAACTGAGCTCATTACAATGGTGGCTCTAGCATCCGCCTCTATCCCGCCACCGCCACGCATCTGGAGATGCAGCAGCACAAGAAGAAGCCCACCCATCACACGGCCTAATGCGACTCGCTTCTCTACACAGATCAAAACCACTGTAAATTAAAATCTCCCTCTCTGTCATTCTATCTTTAACTGAAACTTCACAAAAGTTGCTAGGCTTACCCGGCCAACAAGTGGTGTGATTTTAATTGCTTTGATGCAGCCATATCATCTCAAGGAGCTTCAGCGACATCTTACCATCAGACTTGCAGAGGCATCAGATGCTATGAGCGGAGCTTACAAGGCACTCCTGGATGCCTTTGTTGAATCCACCTTCACATTCAGTCATCAGCCTCTGCGCCCCACCGAGGTACATGCAAACTGGGTGGATAAAAGTTGAAGCGAAATAAAAGTAGACCCATCATTTTAAAGTGCAGTAGCAGCAAAAAAAATGTTTCTTTCAGCATGCATTTTCTAACCTCAAGCTGCATTTATCCATGGATGCAGAGCAATTTTGCACCGGTCGATGAAGTCGGTGAAAGGATAAAGATCATGGAGATGGAGATAGAAGGAACAATCCCCGCAGACTTTCCAGAGGGTGTTTATATTAGAAATGGTAATTGCCACCACCAACTAGCTCTTGTTTCTACCCAACAACATGTTCCCTAATTCATAGGAAACAACTTTGTTTTAATAACTGATTTGCAGTGCAGGTTCGAACCCTCTCTTTGGAGCCCTGCACACGGTGAGCTCCATCTTCGGGCAAACCGAGGATATCTGGGTGGAGGGAGAAGGCATGCTCCACGCCCTCTACTTCACCAGGAGCAGCGACAGCACCGCTGCCTGGTCCTTGTCCTACGCCAACCGCTACGTGCAATCCGACAGTTACACGGTCGAAAAGGCTCGCCGACGGCCATGCTTCCTCTCGATCACCAAAGGAAATCGCCTCGCCATGCTCGCTGCAAGCCTTCTAAATATGGTGTGCCAGTAATATGATGTCTCTGTTTCTTGCTGCTATATATGGTGTGATGCTTTTGTACCTATATATTTCCCATGCTTATCATTTTCACGTTAATTGCTTGCAGCTGAGGTTTGGAAAAGTGATGCGGAGCATGAGCAATACCAGTGTGTTCGTGCATGCCGGCAGAGTCTTCGCGGCTGCGGAGAATGACATTCCCCACGAGATGGACTTGCAAAGCCTTGACACGACCGCAAGCTGGTCCATCGGCGGAGACTGGATCCTGCCATTCACAGCACACCCAAAGGTACATGCATGAAAAATCCAATCACATTTAATTAGAGTTAAAACTAAAAGTACATCCAAAGATCTGGTATTAATTGTTTCACACCTGCTTGATAAGATTTATCATCTTTGTCAGATTTTAAAAAGATCTCGAAAATATTAAACCGCAAAAAAAGTCAGTCGTATCAGCACTCAGCACTCATCGATCACCCTGTACAAAAGACAAGTCATAATCTTGGCAACCAGTGTGACAATGACAACACCTAGGTTCCTAATCAATATTGTCTAGTGATCCGGATGTTTGCAGCTTGGATAACTCACCCGATTAATGCTCGTAAACACATTTTGTTAACTCCCTAATTTCAAGAATTTTATTAATGCTGCCTCCAACATTTATGTGTCAGCAGGTTGTTCCTGGGTCAGGAGAGTTGGTAATCTCAGGGATCAATATTATGAAACCCTACCTAACGATTGGACTTGTCTCAGGTTTCCTGATTTCACAGTTTTTGTGTCACATATATATTCTTAACAAAAAATACTGAAGATTTGATTACACATATGTACTGCAGAGGATGGAATGAAGCTCAAACAAATGGTTGATCTTAAGTTAGACAGATGCACATTTTGTCATGAAATAGGGATAACTAAAATGTAAGTTTGTTCCTACTGCTAGCTACTTGTGTTGACCAAAATGACTCTTATTTTTGACAGAAAAAAAATGACTCTTATTTAATCCCAAGATAAGGATTGTGCCGTCAGTGGCTACGGACTCAGAGTATTTCAATTTGTACAAATGTAGGTACAACATTATCATGGATATGCCACTTACCCTCAGCGCAAGTAGGATTCTATGAGCTGCCCCGTAAGTACTTACTGAACTAAATTTTGGTACAAAAAAAATCTTCTCAAGTTGCTAATTTCTTCATCTTGTACCCTCATGCAGGGAATACGAGAAGATAAAGCTATGCAAGAATCGGGGTCATGCCCCGTAATGGAGATGCAGAGTCAGTAATATGGTTTGATGTAGAACCATTCTGCACTGTGCATCTTGTCAACTGCTTCGAGGAAGGCGATGAGGTATAGAATTTGAGTACAGTTATATTGCAATCTGCAAAGAGCCAAAGACTTATATAGAGTACAGATAGTTAGTCATGGGAACCTAGCAGCCTATATAGATTAGAAATTGCATTTTCTCAATAAAAATTCCTAATTTACCTTAATTTATGTTCTCTTAATTAGGTTGTTGTCAGGGGATTTCGTGTGCCAGCTTCTATCATCATGGGTCCAATGCTTGAGCACAACGAAGAGTCTGGTGATCAAGAAATGAATGAGGAATACTTCTCTCGGCTGTACGAGTGGAGACTGAACTTGAAATCCAAGGCAGTGGTAGGACAAGGGCTAACCGGGACAGATGTTGCTATGGAATTTCCGATTATCAATGACAAGTATGTTGGCTTGCATCACAGATACGCATACGCGCAGGTGGTGAACGTGCAAGGGAGTATGGCTGGTGGTTGTGGAACAGGTAACTCCAGCAAACATTGCAATTCTCTTCTATATATGCAACAACAAGTTGGGTTACCTGAGTCAAAGATTTCTATATATTAGTAGATGCAACATAATCATAAACCTCAGAAATGTAGGGTTAGGAAATAGAAGATCCCATCAACTATGTAGTGTAAGTCCAATGGTAAATTTTAATATATTTTTCAATCTTGCAGTGCGACCAAAGTTTGGAGGTTTTGCAAAACTATACCTTGACCAAGAAATGAAGGTAACACATGGCATACCTATCATCTGTAAAATCCATTCATGTACTGCTACTTGTTCGTAGGATCATGACTTTATACTTTGCAATGATTTTAGGAGTCTTGTGGAAATCCAGTCAATGTGGAGTACCACCACCTTGAAAAAAATCAATTCTGCTCAGGATTAACTTTTGTGGCAAAAACCAATGCGCTACACGAGGATGATGGATGGATAATCTCTTTTGTGCACGATGAGGGCACAAATATATCACAGGCAAGTATTACACTTAGACTGGGAAGAAAGGGCTTACGTTGTTAGTACTATCAGAACTACGATCTGCATTATGTATGGTCACATTCTTGGATGACTCATCAAACTTAAACCTTTTATATTTAACAGGCACATATTATCGATGCACAGAGATTTGAGAGTGGGGCAGTTGCTAAAATAACATTGCCACAAAGAGTACCCTATGGCTTTCATGGAGCATTCGTCTCAAAAACTAAGTGAAAGCAAACATAACTCTGTAAGTGTTAAATTACCTGTAGTTTATATGAACCAGTGACTGACCATGTGTCCTTGCTTCAAATGTTAATACATTATTGAGCCATTCCTGGTAGCACTGATCTTACTGTGTCATGATAATCTGGACAGCTAACTCGATGCATATCTGGACACAGAGTGTTGCAAGCCTCCCACGGTGAACTGCAGCAGCAATCTGTTCCTTGGTCTGCTGGCTCTGCTTCACATTAGCAGTTGCTCCAGAAAGGGCACTACGGTAGGTTCCGAAGTGAAGAATCAACTAACAAGGAGCGCGGTGAAATTCAGTATATGGCCCCGTCGCTACAACAAAAGCCCAACTGACTTGGCACAGCTTGCACAAGATTAAAATAGACTTGTCAATCCATGCTCAGTCAAGACCTCGATGCGGTCACATGTAAAGTTGTATGACTAAATTGTTGCATCAGGATGTACCCATCTTGGATAGATAGAATAGAATACCACTAACTGAATGTAATAAGAACTTCAGTCTTGTTATTGCTGTGCCCTTTGCTTTTTCGTGTCATCCTATGAATATTTGGTTGCTCATGCTACCTTGATGTTGCATTGTAGACATGTTAAGATAATCAAAATATTAGCATAAGGCTATATGCTGGACGAAACATGTGACCTGTAGTACTTAATCCGTTTTATCACATTTTTACAGGTTTTTATAGATGAAAACTAGCTAATGCAATGGTACGTATTGCAGCCCACAGCTAGCGAACAGAAGTAATAATTGATACAGTTTGCATACGAAAAATCAAACCTGAACCATCCATTTTGAACAAATGGAGAAACAAAAGACTTGAAATTTGCCCTGAAAGAGGTAGAAAAATAACGTATGGAAAGAGATATTGTGAGAGGATAGGATAGATAGAAGAAGAAAAAAATATATACTCCATACTTTTAAGTGGCAAATCTTTGGGAAGGGAGAATCAGCGTCTTACAAATATTCAGTGTATCGATATCAACGTGGGATGGTCGTTAATGCATCTCTCCATGGCATGGCAGCCTCCAATGTGGGACGAGTGGACGCCTGTCTGTGCTTGTGAGGTAGGAGAGATGCTTGATGCCAAAATCAAAATCACCATTAGTCGTCACAGAACTAGTTTCCTCTGCATCGAACTCGAACTCGAGATTTTGCACACTCCTCTCACTCCACCGATTTGGAAGAAAGGGATCTCGGGGTGCTCCTGTACACTCAGGGCGGCGGAGGCTGGGACCCCGGATCGGCCTCTTGCGGCTGCGATGGTTGGGGGAGCGGCTCGGCGAGATCCAGGTGCGGTTTCTTCCTCCTCCGGCGCGGTCGGCCTGTGGGCAGGCCGGCAGCGAGCGCGCCCAGTTGGCAGAAGATCTGCGATTGGTGGTTTGGTGCTGTGCTGGTTGCCTCGGCCCTCGATTTTATTGTTTTATTTTATTTGTTATTTGAGGAGCTCTCCACCCTCGATTTCATTTCACTGAAACGAAACCAATAAACAACCTGTGGTTGGATGGTTAAAGCGTCTGACGATTTGCTAGTTAGCTGCTTCAATACCTATCTGGCCTAGCCCATCTCGTTCATTTCTTTCTAAAAAAATTTCCTATATAATTTTTTGATGGGCTATAGTTTTGCTGGATTGTAGTACACATGTATACCAGATCATGGGCCCCTCCCAAATCTTGGCCTTGGGCCGGCGCCCCTTTGGCCATACGTCAGGGTCGGCCCTGGTTGGCTGGGATACCGGGTGCTCGCATTTATCCTAAATTTATTTCAGGATTTTCGACGATACACGTTCAGTGAAAGGAGACGTTTCTATCGACTACGAGACGTCTACTGTGATTTCGTAAAATCTCAAGATGATATGCCGGTTCTGTATCTCGGAGGTGCTCATAGGGGTAGAGTGTGAGTGCGTGCGTTCATAGGGGTGGATGTATGCACGTTTATATGAGTGTTTGCATCTGTAACATGTTCAAAAAAAAGATAATGCACTATCGTAAGCAGCAAACTAAATACAACGTGCAATCAATGTCCATTAAGCTAAATCAGACTCTATCCCTAAAAAAACAGACCCTACTATCACTCCTAAAATCTCTCCAGCCAGTCCACAGGTAATCAGACATGAACCCCCCGGAGCACAAGCAAAACGCTAACAAAAATCAGCTCACACAAAGTCTATTACTCAAAATTGTTGAAATATAAGGTGGGCTCATGTGGGTTATATGGCACTAGATGTGATGGGAAGTTTAGTATCACCCCAGAAGTTGGAGAGGAGTTGGACCTTCTTATAAGGGATTCTCTTTCACATGCTATTGGAGCTTGAGAAGAGAAGCGATCCTCGCTCACTCCTCCTGCGGAGTTGAGCCGAGCCGAGATCACACCTATGCGCTTATTTGACAGTCGGACCACGATACGCATACACGGTTGACGGAAGAGAAGGCGTCCGAGCCTGTCCGGATCCTAGCCGTCACGCAAAACAGATCGCACCTGCCTCCACCCCACGGTCGTTCCTTTTGCTACTGTCACGAGCGACTCCATCCCGTTCACCGCGTACACGGTTGACGGGAGAGCAGCATCCGAACCCCCGCCTGTCCTGATCCTGTACGGGAGAGCGGCGATTAGGTTTTTGGGGGGCGACTGCTCGCCGTTGTTCGTCCAAGTCCGCCGCATCGTCTACGTTCGTGTCGTCTTCGTCATCTTCATGTCCACCGACGCCGAACGTGCCACCGCCGAGAAGCTCGAAGCCGACAAGAAGGCAACCGAGGACGCTGCCGCCACTGTTGTTGCTGCTACGGCCAACTGGCCTAACGGAGGGTATAGTTCGTTTATCCCGCTCCTGCTTATTACTGTCTTAGCCGTACTACTGATTTGCGTAGATATTTCTACTATCTGTCTAGTACGCGATAATATGATCAAATATCAATATGTGTTTAGTACTGTTTACGTCATGTTCGTGATTTATTCTTGGATTAATTTAATCGAGAAATTGCCTATTTACGCAACAATCCGAAAACCTAATATGTGTAGGCAATTTTCAGCCCATGGCTTTACCGCTGCACTAAAGACGGATAAGGTTACCGGTACATACTTTAAGCGTTGGCAGACCAAAACCACCTTATGGCTCACAACCATGAACGTTATTTACTTCTGTGACGAGGCTGCTAGGATTGCAAAACCTGTTAGAAACAAACAAGATTTGTTAGATAAGAATAAACCAGTGGTTGGCATGTCTGTTATTTATGTTAAGATTGGAGATCTTTGCTATCATGGTTTATGTGATATAGGTGCTAGTGTGAGTGAAATTTCATTTACTTTATATCAAGAAATTATGCATGATATAGCACTTGCTGAGAATCCTATAGCAAATAATTTGTCTAGAATGGAAAATGTTCTTGATGACCCACTGCCTATTGATGATAGTTTTCCTGATGAGCAATTAGCTGTTATAAATTCTTCCTGTAATACTCCTTGGTATGCAGACTATGCTAATTACATTGTTGCTAAATATATACCACCTAATTTCACATACCAACAAAAGAAAAAGTTCTTCTTTTATTTAAGAAATTACTTTTGGGATGACCCACATCTATATAAAGAAGGAGTGGATGGTATTATTAGACGATGTGTACCTCAGCATGAACAGAAACAAATCCTACGGAAGTGTCATTCCGAGGCATATGGAGGACGCCATGCAGGAGATAGAACCGCACATAAGGTATTACGGTCTGGTTTTTATTGACCTCCTCTCTTCAAGGATGCACGTAAGTTTGTCCTTTATTGTGATGAATGTCAAAGAATTTGTAATACTGCTTGATGTCAGGAAATACCAATGAATTATTCACTTGTTATTGAACCATTTGATGTTTGGGGTTTTGATTACATGAGACATTTTCCTTCCTCTAATGGGTATACTCATATTCTAGTTGTTGTTAATTATGTCACTAAGTGGGTAGAAGCTATTCTAATTAAACATTATATTTCAGGTACACCCATTAACAAGGAGACCAATGTTATTCAAACAATGACACCGGAGGAGCACATAAAAGAGACCTTCCAGATCACTCTGGAACCCTGAAAAAGGGCAGGTACGTGATACGGTAAGTAAACCGACTCCAAAAATTCCATCAAAATTATTTCTGTCCGTTTTGGAATATTAGAAAAAATACAAAAATAAGAACCAGCCGAGGGGACCCACGAGGAGGTCACAGGGCAACAGGGCGTGCCCACCCCCTTGGTCACGCCAGGTTTCCTTGTGGGCCCCTCGTGTGCCTACCCGACTCCGTTTTCTTTCCGTTTACTTGTCATGCATGTAGAATAAATCATTATATATACTCCCCGATGTTTTGAGCACTATATCGCAAGTTTTCCTCCTTTTCTTGTTTCGGGCCATTTTTCTGGCAGATCTAGATCGTGATGTCTTCGTCAAACTCGGCAAAGGACAAGTTCTTTGAGAAGGTCATCAACCCTTATTTGCCGGAGGTGATGAAGCAGCCTCAAACCATTGAGATGCATGAGGGGGTGCTCCACATCCGGGATGTCCAAGGCCCAAGGAAGGCGGGAAGCGAGAAGGCCAGGCTTCAGGCGGTGGAGCAGGAAATCTTCAAGTGCCAAGGGATGGTTGAGCGTGGTTTGAGTGCTAATAATGTTGGAAATATGCCCTAGAGGCAATAATAAATTAGTTATTATTATATTTCCTTGTTCATGATAATCGTTTATTATCCATGCTATAATTGTATTGATTGGAAACTCAAATACATGTGTGGGTACATAGACAACACTGTGTCCCTAGTAAGCCTCTAGTTGACTAGCTCGTTGATCAAGGATGGTTAAGGTTTCCTAGCCATTGACATGAGATGTCATTTGATAACGGGATCACATCATTAGGAGAATGATGTGATGGACAAGACCCAAACTATAAACGTAGCATATGATCGTGTCAGTTTATTGCTATTGTTTTCTGCATGTCAAGTATCTGTTCCTTTGACCATGAGGTCATGCAACTCACTGACACCGGAGGAGTACCTTGTGTGTATCAAACGTCGCAACGTAACTGGGTGACTATAAAGGTGCTCTACAGGTATCTCCGAGGGTGTCTGTTGGGTTGGCATGGATCAAGACTGGGATTTGTTACTCCGTATGACGGAGAGGTATCTCAGGGCCCACTCGGTAATACAACATCACAATGAGCCTTGCAAGCAATGTGACTAAAGTGTTAGCCACGAGATCTTGTATTACGGAACGAGTAAAGAGACTTGCCGGTAACGAGATTGAACTAGGTATAGAGATACCGACGATCGAATCTCGGGCAAG
The DNA here is from genome assembly GCA_039707655.1 of Elymus sibiricus. Classification (NCBI taxonomy): domain Eukaryota; kingdom Viridiplantae; phylum Streptophyta; class Magnoliopsida; order Poales; family Poaceae; genus Elymus; species Elymus sibiricus. Next base: position 494,344,787 of record CM077667.1, read on the forward strand.
TAACATACCGAAGAACAAAGGGAACAGCATACGGGATTAACTGAATCCTTGACATAGAGGTTCAAACGATAAAGATCTTCGTAGAATATGTAGGAGCCAATATGGGCATCCAGGTCCCGCTATTGGTTATTGACCGTAGAGGTGTCTCGGTCATGTCTACATAGTTCTCGAACCCGCAGGGTCTACACACTTAACGTTTGGTGACGATTAGTATAGTTGAGTTATTTTGTTGGTGACCGAAGGTTGTTCGGAGTCCCGGATAAGATCCCGGACATGACGAGGATCTCCGGAATAGTCCGGAGGTAAAGATTGATATATGTGATAATAGTGTTTTGATCTCCGGAAGGGTTCCGGAATTCACCGGAAGGGGTTCCGGATGTTTACCGAAGTGTTTGGGTGCAGCAACACTTTATATGGGCCAAAAGGAAAAAGCCCACGAGGTATTGGAAAGTGCAAAAGTAGTTTTGCTGCCGCGTAAGCGGTACTACCGCTTGTGTGAAGCGGTACTACCGCCCAAGCGGTACTACCGCTTGTGTGAAGCAGTACTACCGCCCAAGCGGTACTACCGCTTGTGTGAAGCGGTACTACCGCTTGTGCGCGGTACTGCAGGGATCCGAGTTGGACTCTTTTCCTGCGGGCCAAACCGACCTTGTGCGGGCAAACCGACCTGGAGGAGGCTTTTACTCCAAGTTTAGACCCCAAGGCTCAACATATAAATAGAGGGGCAGGGCTAGCACACGGGATACATCAAGATTTCCCCAAGCCGTGTGCGGCAACCCCAACCCTCTAGTTCCTCCGTCATAATCTTCGTAGCGCTTGGCGAAGCTCTGCAGAGATTGTTCCTCACCACCATCACCACGCCGTCGTGCTGCTGGAACTCAACCACTACTTCACCATCGCTCGCTGGATCGAGGAGGTGAAGGCGTCATCAGGCCGTACGTGTGTTGAACGCGGAGGTGCCGTCCGTTCGGCACTAGTTCGTGATCGGATCGAGGGACGACTTGCGATTTGGATCGCGGAGACGTTCGACTACATCAACCGCGTTTCTTAAACGCTTCCGCTTAGCGATCTACAAGGGTATGTAGATTCACTCTCCCTCTCGTGGATGCTCATCACCATGGACAGATCTTGTGTGTGCGTAGGAAAATTTTTGTTTCCCATGCAACGTTCCCCAACAAATAACTCCATGATCACAGACTTCATCGAGGAACACAAGCTAGACACCAAGAACGTTGGAGAAGCTCTCTTCAAGCTCCAAGAGCGGATCGAGCATCTCCAAGCCCAAATCTATGACCTGCAAAACCAAAACTGTGAGTATGAGTCCATGTTTAAAAGGATGAGCATAGCTACCGATTTCAGGATTCCGGAGACACACTAACAAGAGCAGTGCCACGGATTCTCAGTTGCTGCCTGGATCAAGTGGATAGCATAATTTAAGTCCCCTGTAATGGCAAAGACAAACTATATAGTATTAAATTCCTATTATTTCAAATACTTCACAAAAAGAACTTTGTAACCAGCTATGCTGTTTATTCCTGAAATGTTTCAGTTCAGATAGCATCTTTTATTTATAGCGTTGCTCCAGTAAGACAGACTAACAAGAAATTTATAGTATTCTACTCAAAACGTGTGTGTTAAAGACTCTTCTAGTCAGATGTTGTATATTACTTCCTCCGTTTTTAAATATAAGTCTTTTTAAAGATTCCACTATAAATTATATACGGATGTATGTAGACATACTTTAGAGTGTAGATTCATTCATTTTACTTCGTATGTAGTCCATAGTGAAATCTTTTAAAAGACTTATATTTAGGAACGGAGAGAGTAGATAGAACAAATTTTGCAGTGCAAACCATTTCGCAGTTGTTAGAGATATATTTGGAGTCCATGTATTTGGTAGTCTAGAATTTGTAATCCGTCTCCTACTTTATCTCTAGGAGAGGCTTTTTGCCCTCCAAGTCTGTACTCCTATATATACTCGCCCATGAGGCTCAATACAACATCCATCATATTCCGCACCAATATCCCTCTCTCCCATCAACATGGTATCAGAGCCTAACCGGTCCAAACCCTAGCCGCCACCCGTCGCTTCCGCCCCGCGCGCCGCCCCTGGGGCGGTCGGTTCCCATGACCGCCGCAGGGGGCCGCGCCGCCCGTACCTAGGGTTCGTCCGGCGGTCGTGTTGACCGGCTGCCCTAGAGAGTCTTTTTCCGGATCTCTTGATCCGGGAATTTCTCTCTTCCGCCGGTCACATTGATCGGCGTTTTTCTTTTTGGTTTTTCCGATCTAAGATCGGTTTGCGTCGCCCGCCGCCGCCGTCGACCCCGCGCCTCTACTCCGACACCGGCGCGGCCAGCCGGCCTCTACTCCGACCCGGCGGCCCATCGCGGCCGTCGTCCGCGCATCTGACTGCTCGTCGCTCTACGCCGGCCGTCGCCGCCCCACGCCGAACAAGACGCCTGCATCACCCTCCTACCGTTTCCGTCGCCACTCGTCGGCCGCCTCAGGATCTTCGGCTGCCTTGAGCCTGCCGGTTGCCTTGGGCTTGCTGGTTGCCGGCTACGTCGGGCTTGCCGGTTGCCTTGGGCTTGCTGGTTGCCGGGCTCACCGGCTACGCCGGGCTTGCCGTCTGCCTCGGGTCGCCGGTTGCCGGGCTCGCGTGCTGCGTCGGGTCTGCCGGCTGCCTCGGGCTCATCAGCCCTTAGCCGGCCTCCTCCGGCACGCCGCTCCCCGCCGGCCGCCGTCAACTTGGTATGCTCGACCACCCCACTTCATCGTCCACGACGCCGTCATCATCACCGAGCAGCGCCCCCGACCTCGCGTGCGATCGGATTGATCACCCGCTCGCCGCGATCGACTCCATCCGTAGCGCCGCAGCACGAGGTCCACGCCGCCGCCCCGAGGTCTTCCCGCCGTCGCCCCGACCCGCGCGTTGCCGCTTCGTCGCCCCTTCGGGCCTTAGCGCCGCGGTGCGCGGTCCACTCCGCCGTCCCCGCGCGTCGACTTCTACGTGGCATGTGCCGCGCCGCCTCCCTAGGCGCGGGAACGCCATCATCCACACCGGTCTTCGTCACGCTGTCGGGTTCTTCCTCGATTACTTTGAGCATCGCCGCCGCACTCCTAACCAGCCGCCGCCGCTCTTCTCCGGCGCCGCTGCAGCTCACCCACCCGAGCCGCGCCGCCAGTCCACCCCCTTCTTCTTCGTCCAGCACCAGCTAATCGCCAGCGTCGCCGTCGTCTACCCCGACCACTTCATATACTCCGACCACCGCGGGCGACATCGGCCCCCCGCCGATTTGCGCCGCAACTGTCGTCGAGTCCTTCTCTGCTAGCCCCCTCGACGTGGCGTACAAGTTGTGTGCAGGTCCCCATCTACGCATGCCCGATGCTGGCAACACCGTCGCGTGTCTTCGTCCCCGGTGTGTTCCCAGGCCTAACAAGTCTGGAGCGGTGCATCGTCAACATCGATTTCGTCTGTCTACGCATGCCCGGTGCTGGCAACACCGACGCGTGCCTTCGTCCACGACGTGTCCCCGGACTTGGCAATCCCGGCGCGACGTGTCTCAACTTCGTCTTCTTCCCGGCGCACCACTACTTCGACACCACTGCGCCCATGACTAACTCGGCGCCTCCTTGCGCCCGCGGCTCCTCGGCGACTTCCTCGACACCGGCTACCCCGACTCGACATCGACCACGGCATTCTTCGCACGGCTACCTCGACTACAGCTACACCACCCTACGCTCTCGGCTACCTCGACATCGGCATAAAGGGTTATCACCTCGCTTGAGCAACTCATCGGCTTCCTCTACAGTCCACGCATCCGCGACACGACATCGTCCCCGAGGCTCCCGCTGCGACTGCGGGGGGATGTCAGCCTGTCGGCTGTTATTCTCTCCAGTCTGACCGTCCGCGACGCTCCTATTGTTCGCAACGCTACCGCTACGACTGCGGGGGGATGTTAGAGATATATTTGGAGTCCATGTATTTGGTAGTCTAGGATTTATAATCCGTCTCTTACTTTATCTCTAGGAGAGGCTTTTTGCCCTCCAAGCATGTACTCCTATATATACTCGCCCATGAGGCTCAATACAACATCCATCATATTCTGCACCAATATCCCTCTCTCCCTTCAACAGCGGTCATTCATTCATGCAGCAGAGCAGAGCTATTCACATACTCCAACTGGAATTTTCTTTAGACAGAGGAGCTGTCAGGATCGAGCTCCAAATTTGTATCCATACTGGATATTTTACACGGTGCCACCACATCAATTCCAGTTCCGCCTGGCACTGTATCAAGTCGTCCGGTTCGGGTCATAGCTGCCGGGTCACTGTAGTCGTAGCCGCCTCCAGACCAATCTCCCCTCCGCCTCTGCCTCCGGGCTCCGGCCAACGCCTTCGGTGTCGAGCAGTGGCCCGCACGTATTATGGTTTGATTGCAATGTTCAGAACTATAGATGGAGGTGATTGGAGCTGAAGGCGATTGCGAGGGTCAGAGTTGTAAAAGAAAGTGATGGGAGCTCCAGATGCTTTGTGAGGAGTACCACGGATTCTCAGGTGGGGAAAGTATCATGTACTCCGGTGGATTGGGTGCTCCGGCTGCACCGTACACAGCAGAGCCGCTAGATACAGAATATAGGGACACGATGGAGCCCAAACTCCCCACCTTTGAGTTTTTGCTAAAAGGACCCCATGTAAGTACAGAATAGCTGAATGTTTCGGTCACAGGATGTGTTGCTTCCAGTTTGGAACAGAAAGAACGCAACTATGCTGTTTCGGCAGCGCGGGATGTGCCTGTACTGTTGACATGTTTCAGTGTAAGAGAATACGGAGTATCTCTGGGACAGGTTTCGTTTCCAAGCATTTTCTAAAGAAAAAATTGCACCACTGATTTATGCAAGGAGTATATCAATATAAACTGAATGTATAATTTCTGACCAACATGTTCGCTCACTTTGTCTCCAAACAAATGAAAAAATCTGTAGGAATGTAATGCCATTTTTTCACACCTGTAGGAACATATTCCAAGTGTTAATGAATCTCAGTCTTGTGCGGTTGTGCTTTCAAGCAGAATATCACAACTTCTGCCAACAAGAACTTCATGTTCAGGACTTGAACAGGTAGATAAAATTACTTCACTCATGTACACTACCAAGCCATAAGTTTCTGAGTTTCTTACTATACATAATTGCTAGAATATGCAGTCTAAGCAAAATATAGCAATTTCTCTGACTAATTTTGCCGCGCCCCCATACAAAAAGATATTTACTCAAGATAGGATTGGTTACAACTCAGAAAATTGGCATTAAGGGAACAACGGATTAGATCCAAAACACATAATAATAACACAAATTCGTAACATCTAAAAGCATACCTGAAGGCTTGGAGTTCTCTTCTCCGGCGTCGGAGGGGGTTGCGCCGAGGTGGGTAATGGGCTAATGGCGGGGTAGAGGTGGGGCGAGTTTTCCGCTGGACGTCGGAGCACAGTACATCCGTACTGCATGGCACAGCTAATGGCAGCGCAGCCCACGGCAAGATCCGCCGCCGGGCCCTGATGCTCTAGTCTGTTCTTTCTGTTCCAAACTGTGGCACAGATAAGTAACGGGGGCATTACTGCTGTTCTGTGCCTCCATGGGGTGCTTTTTGTAAAATTCTAAGAGCCGGACGTTCGGGTTCCATCCTGTCCGTGTATTCTGTATCTGATGGCTGAGCTGCGTACGGTGCAGCCGGAGCACCCAATCCATTGGAGTACAGCTTCTCAGGTGCTGCTTGGATCAAGTGGGAAAAAAATACAGTGTGTACCATTCTGCGATAATTTAAGTCGTCTGTAATAGCAAAAGAAAAACTATATATGTGTTAAATTCCTAATGTTTGACACATCATAAAAAGAAGGGAAAGGTGTAACAGCACCCGGGTGCCTAGGCACCCTCTATGAACAGTAAAATCAAAAAAAATAGGAAAACATTTTAAAAAAATCTGAAACTTTGCAGCATCAAAGGTGGTCAAACTTTATAGGTTCTTGCAAGTTTTCATGTCAAAATATCATGTAGAGAAATGTGTACAAACAAGTTTCAGATTTCAGTGCTAAAAGTGCTCAAAACTTGAAGCGCTGAAATGTTTTTTGTGTGTACAGCTCCTCGAATGTTTTTTTGGCATGAAAACTTGCAAGCACCTAGAAACATTGGTCATCTTTGATGTTGCAAAGTTTCAGATTTTTTCGATTTTAATTTCTATTTGTTTTGATTTTACTGTTCATAAAGGGTGCCTAGGCACCCGGGAGCTGAAAATCCACTCTCAAGAAAGAACTTTGTAACCAGCTGTCCTATTTATATTCCTGAAATGTTTCAGTTCTGATATCTTCATTTACTTATAGCATTGCTCCAGTAAGACACACAAACAAGAAATTATTAGGATTCTACTCAAAACATACAAGACTTTAGCCAGATGTTATATTAGTTTCAACCATGATTTTCAGTGCCACCATTTCTCTGTCACTCATGCAGCACATCACAACTATTCACGTGCTCCAACAAGTTAAATGTTCTTCCCATCATCTTCTGGACAGGGAACAACATATATACAGAATATATTATGCAATGTATACTATTATATACTTTCCAGAAAAATAAAATAAAAACACAAACAATAAAGTCTGGAAAGCTCACCTACCACTCAACAACTAATGTGTGTTCCCTCTTTGCCAAGGGTAACATCCGGCAACGTTAGCGAATAGGAAGCCATCACGTGTCTGCCACATGACAGTTGGGTCCAACAAATGATGTCGACGTTGATCTTTACCGAGAGCCGCCGCTTGGCAACCACGATGCTATTTGCCGAGAGTTGTGTGTAGCTCTCGGCAATGATGTCAGGGTCAGGTCAACAGCCTTTTTCGGAGTTGCCTCCGTAAATTTAGCAGCTTGCTCTAGTTCAAGAGCCTTTGCCGAGTGTTGCCCTCCGCATAGGTTTAGTTACCAAGAGTTACTCTCGTTCAAAGTTTTGTTTGTTAGCCTTCTTTTGTTTATTTTTCAATTATCCCTGCGGCAAAACATATATAGCAACAGTATATAGCACATCCCATATTATAGAAATAGTTCACAAAAGGTGCAACATCATATCCAATTTATCGTTCCGCAACATAAAACAACAGTTCTCAAGCACGCTACCACAAGTTCACAAGTCTCAAGCACTAGTTCTGAAGCACACACAAGGAAGAGTTGAAACATCATGATAACATAAAATTCATGTGGTTTTGGATATCGTAGTGGGAACATCAACATCACAAGGCGTTATTTAGTTTGCTGGCTCAACTCCACCAACTTGAAGTGGAATTACCGGAACATTGTTGGACCCATGTCATGGATTGAGCTATAAGAATTTTGAACAATAAGATGAATGTATATGGTAATGACGAAAATTGTGAGATAAATAGTTTGAGCGGAACTCAAAATGTTCCACTCTTGCGCCGTTGGCATGTCTAGCACTGGTTTTCCATGCATAGAATAAAGATTGGCCACCGTATGTTGTAAAGACTTCACTAAATCACTTTGTGCCTTTAGCTTAGCCAGCTCTTCATCACTTTGTGCCTTTAGCTTGGCCACCGTATGTTGTAAAGACTTCACTAAATCACTTTGCTGGCTCAACTCCACCAACTTGAACGGAGAGAGTAGATAGAACAAAATTTGCAGTGCAAACCATTTCGCAGTTGTTAGAGATATATTTGGAGTCCATGTATTTGGTAGTCTAGAATTTGTAATCCGTCTCCTACTTTATCTCTAGGAGAGGCTTTTTGCCCTCCAAGTCTGTACTCCTATATATACTCGCCCATGAGGCTCAATACAACATCCATCATATTCCGCACCAATATCCCTATCATTCTCCTAGTGGAGGGGGTCCTTATCCTTATAGTCTTTGGTACGTTTGTTGCTCCACATCGTAAAGTAAGAGATATCCTAGGAAGTATCTTCTTTCCGCAAAAGAAAGCGATCCCAACAATTAAGGGAACACTCACAAATGGAAGAGAACTTGATGAAAAGAAAAGGATGTTGCTTACAAGTTCATCGGCGATACCAGGGATAGTGAGGTTGCCTTGACGGTATCCTGGACAACCCATCTACTTACGCCGAGTCGTATTACCTTGTGTTTAGCCTGCCACACTGGATCTGTCCACCGATCGATGATCTTCCTCTAGCACGGAAGTTTGTTGATGCACCACCGTGGAACCACCTTTAATAATTAAACAAAAACATCTTAGGAAGGATAATTTGCGGTCGTGTAGGGAATAATATATAAGCAACCGTCGTCACTTGACTTGAAGTATTCTTGTCGTGTAAGATGCTTCGCTCAAGCATCCTTTTCCAAAATCTTAAGATTGAGATACTCCGCTTCAAACCTGACCACTAACCGGACATGCTCCTTATAGTGCATATCATGGACAAGTTTCTTGGCAATATTCTCAACCACCACATTTGTGCGATCCTGCCGACCCTTGGCACAGGTAAAGAAATCGTACAAACATGCATACATGAGAGAAGGGTAAAATCATGCAAGGCTCTGGTATTGACATTGCGGTGTTTCGAAGGACTTACCTAGAAATCATTGACCATCCGCAAGGCTCTGGTACCGCAAACCCTCCCATGTGGTTCCAAGCAATCCGAAGTGTGTTCGTAGTGCTCCCATGACCAGGCTGGCTCAATGGTACCATCCGGCAAAGTGACCAGTCCAGGATAATTTAACCTACAAAGACCCCAAATGATGCCGCTCGGCGGACGTGACAGACGCCTCTCACCATGTTTTATTAAGCTCATGCAAAATGAAAAGTCAAGTCATTCTATATGTGAGGAAATGATAAACATGGGATGGGTGTTAGTAATTTATAAGAGTCGATACAACCACCTACTTCTCTGTCGTTGGTTTAATAAACACGTTTTTATGCACATATGGTCGATGGGGAAGTTTTGAAGGACCACGCATCCAGACTTTCCTCGTCGAAGTAGTGCTAATAGTTGAACCGCCCTGCTATGAGACGGTCACATCAGGGTTCTCCGTCACTCGTGAGGGTCCATCCCACCCTGTGAAACCTAACGGACAACCAGCTGCCTCTCGGCGTCATCATCCTCCACCTCCTCCTCATTATTATCCTCCTCCTCCTCACCCACCTCCTCCCCTGCCTCTGTGTCCGCCTCCTCCAGTTGTCGTGCATCTTTCTCCAGCCGTCGTGCATCCTTCTCCTGTTGTCCTGCATCCACCTCCAGTTGTCGTGCATCCTCCTCCTGAGGTTGACGAACCACTACAACGGAGGGTCCAGGAGAAGGAAGGTGTGCTCTACCCCGGGATGCTCTACGTAAGGATGCTTCTCCTCGTCTGCCTCCTCCAGTTGTCTCCTCTCCTACGCGTATATCTCATCCATCCACCTCAACTCCTCCTCTTCCTCATCGTCCTCCTCGTCCACCCGCCAGCAACCTCCTTCCCTTCTCGTCTGCCTTCTCCAAATGCATCTTTTCCTCGTCCGCCTCCTCCAGCTGCCTCCTTTCCTCCTCCTCCTCCTCGATCTGCCTCCTCTCCTCCTCGTCCAACTCCTACTCCACCTCGTCCTCCTCCTTCCCGCGTCCTACTCGAGATCGTTTCACCCGGCCTTTCTAGGTGGATGCTTCTACACTCGTCTGTCGTTTGGCCTTCTTGGTGGCTGTGGCAACCGACGCAGGAGTAACCACCTCTTTCACCGGTCGACCAAGTTGGTCAGTGTACATAGCGGCCACATCTTTCAAACATTCCTTTTTATTCTTGTTGCCACCTATCATGTTTCAATCACCTGATTCGGTAAAGAACAAAACAATTAGTACAGATGATACTACTTGATGTAAATACATTAAATATATCACATATGAAGAAAACATGGAGTTGTCACAATAGTACATAGAGTTGTTACACACACGAATAAATAGAGTTGTTGCACATAGGAATACATAGAGTTGTTACACAAGCGAATACATAGAGTTGCCAAGAAGATACTGTCCGACGCGAAGCACATGCTGCGGTTCAATGTCGTGTTGCAGGCTCGGCAACTCGATGACAAGATGCTAAAAATGATGAAGACAATTGCTTGCCATACCAATTTCGAGAAAGACGGGTACTTGTCGGTGGTAAGATGAGACCACCATTGCTTGCTTCTAGTTTGAGCCGGCTGTCGCTTTTATGTGTGACAAGATGAGACCGCCATGGATGAAACAAGATTGTTGGGAGGCGTTTGTTGATCTCTCGCGTGACCCAGCATGGCAGGCACAACACGTTGATAAAGGTAACGATCAAGTAAAAATGCCAAGCCCAACACACGTCCAGGGGAGACGCAACTTAACAACTCTCAAGCAACATATGGTATGTGCAATATGATGGTAAACTTTGTCTCACGTTGCATCTCCGTTTATTAAGCTTGATGGTTCCTTTTGTAGGAGATGGAGTGTGGTGGATCCAGAGTTGGTCATCATTGTTGATGAGGGGAAGAGTGGTGGCCACCACCTCATTTGCAACGAGGTGATTGCCACCTCCTCGCATCGCATGCTCCATGAGATCTGCGTGTCAAGCTCAAGCTCAACTCCGTCCATACGGAGTCGCCCTACCTCCGCATCACGTGAGGTCACACGTCTCAAGGTTGGCACCGGTACCATTCATATATGCCGATGCCTTGAAATAGAACCGTCGCAACCTATATGAGATTAATGCCATATTACATGCTTTATTGGAGAAGCAGGCTGCTGAAGAGGAGGAACAACAGCAGGCATAATATGAGGAAAGAGTGAGGGAACAAGCGAAAACAAACAAAAGGATAAAGACGCTCGAGCAGAAGCTTGAGGTTCAACTTTCTCTTGATATAGCCATCATTTCAATACATATCTACGGACAATGGTAACACAACTCTGCTCTTATAGGCTTTTATGCAAATTAAGGCGGTGGAAATGTGTCCCCTCCCAGAAGCATAGAGAATGTGTCCACCTATGTGTCAATGTGGTGTGGAACGCAGCTAGGAACTTAGAATTTGCTTGTGTTTTGCTCTGTGAACTTGTATGAATTATTAGCCTATGTGAACTTGTATGAATTATGCTTGTGTGATGTGCTCGAGGAATTTCTAAGAGCTAGGATCTCCCAATTCATTTGATATGTTATGTCATTTTCTACCTTGAAGTTATAGCCAGAAAATATTTTTTCCAGCTGCGGGGATTACAGAAGAAACAACTTGATGACAGAAGCAATGGAACATATTTCCGAAAACAACACTCGAAATATCATCTTTCCCGAGTGCTCACGCATGGAAGAGGGGTCACCTGAGCGACGACAGACTTTTTTGAGAGCTCCTCTCAGCAAAGGTAGCACTCCAGTAGTGCCATTCTTTTCTAAGAGCATGCGCCTCTCGACAAAGGTAGCACTCTAATAGTGCCGTTCTTTTCCGTGAGCATGACCTGAATGCTCGGGGTACTACACAACGTTTCAGTGACAGGTGGGTCTCATGGGCCCACCTGTCAGGTCAAAATGTTTCAGTCAATGGTGGGATGCCGAGAGGCTCAGGATAGCTTTCGGCAACGAAAAAGTTTCTAGATTCATATTATTTCATTAACAAAATATCAAATAATTTGAAATGTTTCAGCGACAGGGGGGCCAATGTCAGGTCAAAATGTTTCGGTCTCAGGTGGGATGCCGAGCGCCCCGGTTTAGCTCTCGATAAAGATAACTCCAAGTCGCGAAGCCGTCAGACGCAAACAGGCATGCCACGTGGCATCTTTTCGCCGTGTGCCCTCTTTGCCGTGTCTTCTACTCGGCAACATCTGGTTACCCTGTCCAATACTATTCTCGGCGTATATTTGTTTGCCGGGAGAGCCGATCGAGCACTCCGCGATAGGATGAAATTCCACCAGTGACTATTTGGTGTATCCGTAGATGCTCTAACATGCATAAGTACTGGACTGGGTCTCATGCTGCCAGTCGTGGTGGACGCGCTTGGTCGTGTCAGTCACGGGTGCTGTTTCGCTGACTCGTACATACATACAGTAGAGAAAGCTGACAGTAGAGTTCAGAGACCGCTGAATCAGTCGTACAGCTAATCGCCCAGACTGGCCGGCGTTTGGTCATGTTTTTCAGTCTCTTTCTACAGAGGAGCTGTCGGGATAAAAGTAGCCGAGCTCCGAACTGAACGACCGGGTCGTGCGCTCCGAACTAAACGGCACGTTCACTCAAACGATGGCCTGTATTGCCGCCGTATCGATTTGTGCCTCTCGTTCTCCGGTCCGACAAGGGGAGAAGGGAAGAAGCTACCTGAGAATAGGTGATGGCCTGTCGGGGAAGAAGATGGGAGTGGTTGCTTGGAGATTCAGGGATCATAGCCGCCGGGTCGCATATGAGTTTCTTCCTTAAGAGGCCCTTGGGGTCGTAGCCGCCTCCAGATCAATCTCCCCTCCGCCCCCAACAGTGGCCCGCATGCATTGAACTCCTCTGCAATGGCGAAAGACAAACTATATATTTGTGTGTTAAATTCATAATATTTGATATACAAGTACTTGATAAAAAGAATTTTGTAACCAGCTACTATACTAATTGTTCCTGAAATGTTTCAGTTCAGATAGCGTCATTCACCTAAAGCATTGCTCCAGTAAGACACACTTTCAAGAAATTAATAGGTTTCTACTCAAAACTTATCTGTTAAGACTCTAGCGAAATGTTATATACACAACCATGATTTTCAGTGCCACCAAGTCATTTCGCATTCTTTCATGCAGCACAACACAACTATATGGCGGTGTACATCGCTTGATGCAAAGGCCAGTGATATTCCTCTTTTTCGAACAAAAAAAAAAGCACAGCAGAACTATTCGCATACTCCAGCAAGATAAATGTTCTTCCCATCGTCTTCTGGACTTGGGAACAGCATACATAATATATTATGCCATGTTATTTCAGATAAACAACAAATTATGTTTAGAAGAATTTAAAACAAGCCACCTATATCCACACTCACTACTATTTCATTGTCCAGAAAAGGTAATAAAAAAACACAGGGTCAAGTCAAGCCAAGCCAAGCCAAACACAAGCAATGAAGTCTGAATAGCTCACGTAGCATCAGCATCACCGCTGACTGTTTCCACAGAAAAATGCAAGCTCAAGCTCTTAATAGTACTAATTTTGAAGACAAATGACACATGCATGACGTGCATAGAGACGAGACACAAGACTTAACTAGAAGCATTATGTACCTGGATTGCCTACCTATAAATAGATGGGCATCTGGCTGTGCTGGGAAATACCATTACCAGCAGAAGAAGCATACAACTGAGCTCATTACAATGGTGGCTCTAGCATCCGCCTCTATCCCGCCACCGCCACGCATCTGGAGATGCAGCAGCACAAGAAGAAGCCCACCCATCACACGGCCTAATGCGACTCGCTTCTCTACACAGATCAAAACCACTGTAAATTAAAATCTCCCTCTCTGTCATTCTATCTTTAACTGAAACTTCACAAAAGTTGCTAGGCTTACCCGGCCAACAAGTGGTGTGATTTTAATTGCTTTGATGCAGCCATATCATCTCAAGGAGCTTCAGCGACATCTTACCATCAGACTTGCAGAGGCATCAGATGCTATGAGCGGAGCTTACAAGGCACTCCTGGATGCCTTTGTTGAATCCACCTTCACATTCAGTCATCAGCCTCTGCGCCCCACCGAGGTACATGCAAACTGGGTGGATAAAAGTTGAAGCGAAATAAAAGTAGACCCATCATTTTAAAGTGCAGTAGCAGCAAAAAAAATGTTTCTTTCAGCATGCATTTTCTAACCTCAAGCTGCATTTATCCATGGATGCAGAGCAATTTTGCACCGGTCGATGAAGTCGGTGAAAGGATAAAGATCATGGAGATGGAGATAGAAGGAACAATCCCCGCAGACTTTCCAGAGGGTGTTTATATTAGAAATGGTAATTGCCACCACCAACTAGCTCTTGTTTCTACCCAACAACATGTTCCCTAATTCATAGGAAACAACTTTGTTTTAATAACTGATTTGCAGTGCAGGTTCGAACCCTCTCTTTGGAGCCCTGCACACGGTGAGCTCCATCTTCGGGCAAACCGAGGATATCTGGGTGGAGGGAGAAGGCATGCTCCACGCCCTCTACTTCACCAGGAGCAGCGACAGCACCGCTGCCTGGTCCTTGTCCTACGCCAACCGCTACGTGCAATCCGACAGTTACACGGTCGAAAAGGCTCGCCGACGGCCATGCTTCCTCTCGATCACCAAAGGAAATCGCCTCGCCATGCTCGCTGCAAGCCTTCTAAATATGGTGTGCCAGTAATATGATGTCTCTGTTTCTTGCTGCTATATATGGTGTGATGCTTTTGTACCTATATATTTCCCATGCTTATCATTTTCACGTTAATTGCTTGCAGCTGAGGTTTGGAAAAGTGATGCGGAGCATGAGCAATACCAGTGTGTTCGTGCATGCCGGCAGAGTCTTCGCGGCTGCGGAGAATGACATTCCCCACGAGATGGACTTGCAAAGCCTTGACACGACCGCAAGCTGGTCCATCGGCGGAGACTGGATCCTGCCATTCACAGCACACCCAAAGGTACATGCATGAAAAATCCAATCACATTTAATTAGAGTTAAAACTAAAAGTACATCCAAAGATCTGGTATTAATTGTTTCACACCTGCTTGATAAGATTTATCATCTTTGTCAGATTTTAAAAAGATCTCGAAAATATTAAACCGCAAAAAAAGTCAGTCGTATCAGCACTCAGCACTCATCGATCACCCTGTACAAAAGACAAGTCATAATCTTGGCAACCAGTGTGACAATGACAACACCTAGGTTCCTAATCAATATTGTCTAGTGATCCGGATGTTTGCAGCTTGGATAACTCACCCGATTAATGCTCGTAAACACATTTTGTTAACTCCCTAATTTCAAGAATTTTATTAATGCTGCCTCCAACATTTATGTGTCAGCAGGTTGTTCCTGGGTCAGGAGAGTTGGTAATCTCAGGGATCAACATTATGAAACCCTACCTAACGATTGGACTTGTCTCAGGTTTCCTGATTTCACAGTTTTTGTGTCACATATATATTCTTAACAAAAAATACTGAAGATTTGATTACACATATGTACTGCAGAGGATGGAATGAAGCTCAAACAAATGGTTGATCTTAAGTTAGACAGATGCACATTTTGTCATGAAATAGGGATAACTAAAATGTAAGTTTGTTCCTACTGCTAGCTACTTGTGTTGACCAAAATGACTCTTATTTTTGACAGAAAAAAAATGACTCTTATTTAATCCCAAGATAAGGATTGTGCCGTCAGTGGCTACGGACTCAGAGTATTTCAATTTGTACAAATGTAGGTACAACATTATCATGGATATGCCACTTACCCTCAGCGCAAGTAGGATTCTACGAGCTGCCCCGTAAGTACTTACTGAACTAAATTTTGGTACAAAAAAAATCTTCTCAAGTTGCTAATTTCTTCATCTTGTACCCTCATGCAGGGAATACGAGAAGGAAAGCTATGCAAGAATCGGGGTCATGCCCCGTAATGGAGATGCAGAGTCAGTAATATGGTTTGATGTAGAACCATTCTGCACTGTGCATCTTGTCAACTGCTTCGAGGAAGGCGATGAGGTATAGAATTTGAGTACAGTTATATTGCAATCTGCAAAGAGCCAAAGACTTATATAGAGTACAGATAGTTAGTCATGGGAACCTAGCAGCCTATATAGATTAGAAATTGCATTTTCTCAATAAAAATTCCTAATTTACCTTAATTTATGTTCTCTTAATTAGGTTGTTGTCAGGGGATTTCGTGTGCCAGCTTCTATCATCATGGGTCCAATGCTTGAGCACAACGAAGAGTCTGGTGATCAAGAAATGAATGAGGAATACTTCTCTCGGCTGTACGAGTGGAGACTGAACTTGAAATCCAAGGCAGTTGTAGGACAAGGGCTAACCGGGACAGATGTTGCTATGGAATTTCCGATTATCAATGACAAGTATGTTGGCTTGCATCACAGATACGCATACGCGCAGGTGGTGAACGTGCAAGGGAGTATGGCTGGTGGTTGTGGAACAGGTAACTCCAGCAAACATTGCAATTCTCTTCTATATATGCAACAACAAGTTGGGTTACCTGAGTCAAAGATTTCTATATATTAGTAGATGCAACATAATCATAAACCTCAGAAATGTAGGGTTAGGAAATAGAAGATCCCATCAACTATGTAGTGTAAGTCCAATGGTAAATTTTAATATATTTTTCAATCTTGCAGTGCGACCAAAGTTTGGAGGTTTTGCAAAACTATACCTTGACCAAGAAATGAAGGTAACACATGGCATACCTATCATCTGTAAAATCCATTCATGTACTGCTACTTGTTCGTAGGATCATGACTTTATACTTTGCAATGATTTTAGGAGTCTTGTGGAAATCCAGTCAATGTGGAGTACCACCACCTTGAAAAAAATCAATTCTGCTCAGGATTAACTTTTGTGGCAAAAACCAATGCGCTACACGAGGATGATGGATGGATAATCTCTTTTGTGCACGATGAGGGCACAAATATATCACAGGCAAGTATTACACTTAGACTGGGAAGAAAGGGCTTACGTTGTTAGTACTATCAGAACTACGATCTGCATTATGTATGGTCACATTCTTGGATGACTCATCAAACTTAAACCTTTTATATTTAACAGGCACATATTATCGATGCACAGAGATTTGAGAGTGGGGCAGTTGCTAAAATAACATTGCCACAAAGAGTACCCTATGGCTTTCATGGAGCATTCGTCTCAAAAACTAAGTGAAAGCAAACATAACTCTGTAAGTGTTAAATTACCTGTAGTTTATATGAACCAGTGACTGACCATGTGTCCTTGCTTCAAATGTTAATACATTATTGAGCCATTCCTGGTAGCACTGATCTTACTGTGTCATGATAATCTGGACAGATAACTCGATGCATATCTGGACACAGAGTGTTGCAAGCCTCCCACGGTGAACTGCAGCAGCAATCTGTTCCTTGGTCTGCTGGCTCTGCTTCACATTAGCAGTTGCTCCAGAAAGGGCACTACGGTAGGTTCCGAAGTGAAGAATCAACTAACAAGGAGCGCGGTGAAATTCAGTATATGGCCCCGTCGCTACAACAAAAGCCCAACTGACTTGGCACAGCTTGCACAAGATTAAAATAGACTTGTCAATCCATGCTCAGTCAAGACCTCGATGCGGTCACATGTAAAGTTGTATGACTAAATTGTTGCATCAGGATGTACCCATCTTGGATAGATAGAATAGAATACCACTAACTGAATGTAATAAGAACTTCAGTCTTGTTATTGCTGTGCCCTTTGCTTTTTCGTGTCATCCTATGAATATTTGGTTGCTCATGCTACCTTGATGTTGCATTGTAGACATGTTAAGATAATCAAAATATTAGCATAAGGCTATATGCTGGACCAAACATGTGACCTGTAGTACTTAATCCGTTTTATCACATTTTTACAGGTTTTTATAGATGAAAACTAGCTAATGCAATGGCACGTATTGCAGCCCACAGCTAGCGAACAGAAGTAATAATTGATACAGTTTGCATACGAAAAATCAAACCTGAACCATCCATTTTGAACAAATGGAGAAACAAAAGACTTGAAATTTGCCCTGAAAGAGGTAGAAAAATAACGTATGGAAAGAGATATTGTGAGAGGATAGGATAGATAGAAGAAGAAAAAAATATATACTCCATACTTTTAAGTGGCAAATCTTTGGGAAGGGAGAATCAGCGTCTTACAAATATTCAGTGTATCGATATCAACGTGGGATGGTCGTTAATGCATCTCTCCATGGCATGGCAGCCTCCAATGTGGGACGAGTGGACGCCTGACTGTGCTTGTGAGGTAGGAGAGATGCTTGATGCCAAAATCAAAATCACCATTAGTCGTCACAGAACTAGTTTCCTCTGCATCGAACTCGAACTCGAGATTTTGCACACTCCTCTCACTCCACCGATTTGGAAGAAAGGGATCTCGGGGTGCTCCTGTGCACTCAGGGCGGCGGAGGCTGGGACCCCGGATCGGCCTCTTGCGGCTGCGATGGTTGGGGGAGCGGCTCGGCGAGATCCGGGTGCGGTTTCTTCCTCCTCCGGCGCGGTCGGCCTGTGGGCAGGCCGGCAGCGAGCGCGCCCAGTTGGCAGAAGATCTGCGATTGGTGGTTTGGTGCTGTGCTGGTTGCCTCGGCCCTCGATTTTATTGTTTTATTTTATTTGTTATTTGAGGAGCTCTCCACCCTCGATTTCATTTCACTGAAACGAAACCAATAAACAACCTGTGGTTGGATGGTTAAAGCGTCTGACGATTTGCTAGTTAGCTGCTTCAATACCTATCTGGCCTAGCCCATCTCGTTCATTTCTTTCTAAAAAAATTTCCTATATAATTTTTTGATGGGCTATAGTTTTGCTGGATTGTAGTACGCATGTATACCAGATCATGGGCCCCTCCCAAATCTTGGCCTTGGGCCGGCGCCCCTTTGGCCATACGTCAGGGTCGGCCCTGGTTGGCTGGGATACCGGGTGCTCGCATTTATCCTAAATTTATTTCAGGATTTTCGACGATACACGTTCAGTGAAAGGAGACGTTTCTATCGACTACGAGACGTCTACTGTGATTTCGTAAAATCTCAAGATGATATGCCGGTTCTGTATCTCGGAGGTGCTCATAGGGGTAGAGTGTGAGTGCGTGCGTTCATAGGGGTGGATGTATGCACGTTTATATGAGTGTTTGCATCTGTAACATGTTCAAAAAAAAGATAATGCACTATCGTAAGCAGCAAACTAAATACAACGTGCAATCAATGTCCATTAAGCTAAATCAGACTCTATCCCTAAAAAAACAGACCCTACTATCACTCCTAAAATCTCTCCAGCCAGTCCACAGGTAATCAGACATGAACCCCCCGGAGCACAAGCAAAACGCTAACAAAAATCAGCTCACACAAAGTCTATTACTCAAAATTGTTGAAATATAAGGTGGGCTCATGTGGGTTATATGGCACTAGATATGGTGGGAAGTTTAGTATCACCCCAGAAGTTGGAGAGGAGTTGGACCTTCTTATAAGGTATTCTCTTTCACATGCTATTGGAGCTTGAGAAGAGAAGCGATCCTCGCTCACTCCTCCTGCGGAGTTGAGCCGAGCCGAGCTCACACCTATGCGCTTATTTGACAGTCGGACCACGATACGCATACACGGTTGACGGAAGAGAAGGCGTCCGAGCCTGTCCGGATCCTAGCCGTCACGCAAAACAGATCGCACCTGCCTCCACCCCACGGTCGTTCCTTTTGCTACTGTCACGAGCGACTCCATCCCGTTCACCGCGTACACGGTTGACGGGAGAGCAGCATCCGAACCCCCGCCTGTCCTGATCCTGTACGGGAGAGCGGCGATTAGGTTTTTGGGGGGCGACTGCTCGCCGTTGTTCGTCCAAGTCCGCCGCATCGTCTACGTTCGCGTCGTCTTCGTCATCTTCATGTCCACCGACGCCGAACGTGCCGCCGCCGAGAAGCTCGAAGCCGACAAGAAGGCAACCGAGGACGTTGCCGCCACTATTGTTGCTGCTACGGCCAACTGGCCTAACGGAGGGTATAGTTCGTTTATCCCGCTCCTGCTTATTACTGTCTTAGCCGTACTACTGATTTGCGTAGATATTTCTACTATCTGTCTAGTACGCGATAATATGATCAAATATCAATATGTGTTTAGTACTGTTTACGTCATGTTCGTGATTTATTCTTGGATTAATTTAATCGAGAAATTGCCTATTTACGCAACAATCCGAAAACCTAATATGTGTAGGCAATTTTCAGCCCATGGCTTTACCGCTGCACTAAAGACGGATAAGGTTACCGGTACATACTTTAAGCGTTGGCAGACCAAAACCACCTTATGGCTCACAACCATGAACGTTATTTACTTCTGTGACGAGGCTGCTAGGATTGCAAAACCTGTTAGAAACAAACAAGATTTGTTAGATAAGAATAAACCAGTGGTTGGCATGCCTGTTATTTATGTTAAGATTGGAGATCTTTCCTATCATGGTTTATGTGATATAGGTGCTAGTGTGAGTGAAATTTCATTTACTTTATATCAAGAAATTATGCATGATATAGCACTTGCTGAGAATCCTATAGCAAATAATTTGTCTAGAATGAAAAATGTTCTTCATGACCCACTGCCTATTGATGATAGTTTTCCTGATGAGCAATTAGCTGTTATAAATTCTTCCTATAATACTCCTTGGTATGCAGACTATGCTAATTATATTGTTGCTAAATATATACCACATAATTTCACATACCAACAAAAGAAAAAGTTCTTCTTTTATTTAAGAAATTACTTTTGGGATGACCCACATCTATATAAAGAAGGTGTGGATGGTATTATTAGACGATGTGTACCTCAGCATGAACAGAAACAAATCCTACGGAAGTGTCATTCCGAGGCATATGGAGGACGCCATGCAGGAGATAGAACCGCACATAAGGTATTACGGTCTGGTTTTTATTGACCTCCTCTCTTCAAGGATGCACGTAAGTTTGTCCTTTATTGTGATGAATGTCAAAGAATTTGTAATACTGCTTGATGTCAGGAAATACCAATGAATTATTCACTTGTTATTGAACCATTTGATGTTTGGGGTTTTGATTACATGAGACATTTTCCTTCCTCTAATGGGTATACTCATATTCTAGTTGTTGTTAATTATGTCACTAAGTGGGTAGAAGCTATTCTAATTAAACATTATATTTCAGGTACACCCATTAACAAGGAGACCAATGTTATTCAAACAATGACACCGGAGGAGCACATAAAAGAGACCTTCCAGATCACTCTGGAACCCTGAAAAGGGCAGGTACGTGATACGGTAAGTAAACCGACTCCAAAAATTCCATCAAAATTATTTCTGTCCGTTTTGGAATATTAGAAAAAATACAAAAATAAGAACCAGCCAAGGGGACCCACGAGGAGGTCACAGGGCAACAGGGCGTGCCCACCCCCTTGGTCACGCCAGGTTTCCTTGTGGGCCCCTCGTGTGCCTACCCGACTCCGTTTTCTTTCCGTTTACTTGTCATGCATGTAGACTAAATCATTATATATACTCCCCGATGTTTTGAGCACTATATCGCAAGTTTTCCTCCTTTTCTTGTTTCGGGCCATTTTTCTGGCAGATCTAGATCGTGATGTCTTCGTCAAACTCGGCAAAGGACAAGTTCTTTGAGAAGGTCATCAACCCTTATTTGCCGGAGGTGATGAAGCAGCCTCAAACCATTGAGATGCATGAGGGGGTGCTCCACATCCGGGATGTCCAAGGCCCAAGGAAGGCGGGAAGCGAGAAGGCCAGGCTTCAGGCGGTGGAGCAGGAAATCTTCAAGTGCCAAGGGATGGTTGAGCGTGGTTTGAGTGCTAATAACTCCATGATCACAGACTTCATCGAGGAACACAAGCTAGACACCAAGAACGTTGGAGAAGCTCTCTTCAAGCTCCAAGAGCGGATCGAGCATCTCCAAGCCCAAATCTATGACCTGCAAAACCAAAACTGTGAGTATGAGTCCATGTTTAAAAGGATGAGCATAGCTACCGATTTCAGGATTCCGGAGACACACTAACAAGAGCAGTGCCACGGATTCTCAGTTGCTGCCTGGATCAAGTGGATAGCATAATTTAAGTCCCCTGTAATGGCAAAGACAAACTATATAGTGTTAAATTCCTATTATTTCAAATACTTCACAAAAATAACTTTGTAACCAGCTATGCTGTTTATTCCTGAAATGTTTCAGTTCAGATAGCATCTTTTATTTTATAGCGTTGCTCCAGTAAGACACACTAACAAGAAATTTATAGTATTCTACTCAAAACGTGTGTGTTAAAGACTCTTCTAGTGAGATGTTGTATATTACTTCCTCCGTTTTTAAATATAAGTCTTTTTAAAGATTCCACTATAAATTATATACGGATGTATGTAGACATACTTTAGAGTGTAGATTCATTCATTTTACTTCGTATGTAGTCCATAGTGAAATCTTTTAAAAGACTTATATTTAGGAACGGAGAGAGTAGATAGAACAAAATTTGCAGTGCAAACCATTTCGCAGTTGTTAGAGATATATTTGGAGTCCATGTATTTGGTAGTCTAGAATTTGTAATCCGTCTCCTACTTTATCTCTAGGAGAGGCTTTTTGCCCTCCAAGTCTGTACTCCTATATATACTCGCCCATGAGGCTCAATACAACATCCATCATATTCCGCACCAATATCCCTATCATTCTCCTAGTGGAGGGGGTCCTTATCCTTATAGTCTTTGGTACGTTTGTTGCTCCACATCGTAAAGTAAGAGATATCCTAGGAAGTATCTTCTTTCCGCAAAAGAAAGCGATCCCAACAATTAAGGGAACACTCACAAATGGAAGAGAACTTGATGAAAAGAAAAGGATGTTGCTTACAAGTTCATCGGCGATACCAGGGATAGTGAGGTTGCCTTGACGGTATCCTGGACAACCCATCTACTTACGCCGAGTCGTATTACCTTGTGTTTAGCCTGCCACACTGGATCTGTCCACCGATCGATGATCTTCCTCTAGCACGGAAGTTTGTTGATGCACCACCGTGGAACCACCTTTAATAATTAAACAAAAACATCTTAGGAAGGATAATTTGCGGTCGTGTAGGGAATAATATATAAGCAACCGTCGTCACTTGACTTGAAGTATTCTTGTCGTGTAAGATGCTTCGCTCAAGCATCCTTTTCCAAAATCTTAAGATTGAGATACTCCGCTTCAAACCTGACCACTAACCGGACATGCTCCTTATAGTGCATATCATGGACAAGTTTCTTGGCAATATTCTCAACCACCACATTTGTGCGATCCTGCCGACCCTTGGCACAGGTAAAGAAATCGTACAAACATGCATACATGAGAGAAGGGTAAAATCATGCAAGGCTCTGGTATTGACATTGCGGTGTTTCGAAGGACTTACCTAGAAATCATTGACCATCCGCAAGGCTCTGGTACCGCAAACCCTCCCATGTGGTTCCAAGCAATCCGAAGTGTGTTCGTAGTGCTCCCATGACCAGGCTGGCTCAATGGTACCATCCGGCAAAGTGACCAGTCCAGGATAATTTAACCTACAAAGACCCCAAATGATGCCGCTCGGCGGACGTGACAGACGCCTCTCACCATGTTTTATTAAGCTCATGCAAAATGAAAAGTCAAGTCATTCTATATGTGAGGAAATGATAAACATGGGATGGGTGTTAGTAATTTATAAGAGTCGATACAACCACCTACTTCTCTGTCGTTGGTTTAATAAACACGTTTTTATGCACATATGGTCGATGGGGAAGTTTTGAAGGACCACGCATCCAGACTTTCCTCGTCGAAGTAGTGCTAATAGTTGAACCGCCCTGCTATGAGACGGTCACATCAGGGTTCTCCGTCACTCGTGAGGGTCCATCCCACCCTGTGAAACCTAACGGACAACCAGCTGCCTCTCGGCGTCATCATCCTCCACCTCCTCCTCATTATTATCCTCCTCCTCCTCACCCACCTCCTCCCCTGCCTCTGTGTCCGCCTCCTCCAGTTGTCGTGCATCTTTCTCCAGCCGTCGTGCATCCTTCTCCTGTTGTCCTGCATCCACCTCCAGTTGTCGTGCATCCTCCTCCTGAGGTTGACGAACCACTACAACGGAGGGTCCAGGAGAAGGAAGGTGTGCTCTACCCCGGGATGCTCTACGTAAGGATGCTTCTCCTCGTCTGCCTCCTCCAGTTGTCTCCTCTCCTACGCGTATATCTCATCCATCCACCTCAACTCCTCCTCTTCCTCATCGTCCTCCTCGTCCACCCGCCAGCAACCTCCTTCCCTTCTCGTCTGCCTTCTCCAAATGCATCTTTTCCTCGTCCGCCTCCTCCAGCTGCCTCCTTTCCTCCTCCTCCTCCTCGATCTGCCTCCTCTCCTCCTCGTCCAACTCCTACTCCACCTCGTCCTCCTCCTTCCCGCGTCCTACTCGAGATCGTTTCACCCGGCCTTTCTAGGTGGATGCTTCTACACTCGTCTGTCGTTTGGCCTTCTTGGTGGCTGTGGCAACCGACGCAGGAGTAACCACCTCTTTCACCGGTCGACCAAGTTGGTCAGTGTACATAGCGGCCACATCTTTCAAACATTCCTTTTTATTCTTGTTGCCACCTATCATGTTTCAATCACCTGATTCGGTAAAGAACAAAACAATTAGTACAGATGATACTACTTGATGTAAATACATTAAATATATCACATATGAAGAAAACATGGAGTTGTCACAATAGTACATAGAGTTGTTACACACACGAATAAATAGAGTTGTTGCACATAGGAATACATAGAGTTGTTACACAAGCGAATACATAGAGTTGCCAAGAAGATACTGTCCGACGCGAAGCACATGCTGCGGTTCAATGTCGTGTTGCAGGCTCGGCAACTCGATGACAAGATGCTAAAAATGATGAAGACAATTGCTTGCCATACCAATTTCGAGAAAGACGGGTACTTGTCGGTGGTAAGATGAGACCACCATTGCTTGCTTCTAGTTTGAGCCGGCTGTCGCTTTTATGTGTGACAAGATGAGACCGCCATGGATGAAACAAGATTGTTGGGAGGCGTTTGTTGATCTCTCGCGTGACCCAGCATGGCAGGCACAACACGTTGATAAAGGTAACGATCAAGTAAAAATGCCAAGCCCAACACACGTCCAGGGGAGACGCAACTTAACAACTCTCAAGCAACATATGGTATGTGCAATATGATGGTAAACTTTGTCTCACGTTGCATCTCCGTTTATTAAGCTTGATGGTTCCTTTTGTAGGAGATGGAGTGTGGTGGATCCAGAGTTGGTCATCATTGTTGATGAGGGGAAGAGTGGTGGCCACCACCTCATTTGCAACGAGGTGATTGCCACCTCCTCGCATCGCATGCTCCATGAGATCTGCGTGTCAAGCTCAAGCTCAACTCCGTCCATACGGAGTCGCCCTACCTCCGCATCACGTGAGGTCACACGTCTCAAGGTTGGCACCGGTACCATTCATATATGCCGATGCCTTGAAATAGAACCGTCGCAACCTATATGAGATTAATGCCATATTACATGCTTTATTGGAGAAGCAGGCTGCTGAAGAGGAGGAACAACAGCAGGCATAATATGAGGAAAGAGTGAGGGAACAAGCGAAAACAAACAAAAGGATAAAGACGCTCGAGCAGAAGCTTGAGGTTCAACTTTCTCTTGATATAGCCATCATTTCAATACATATCTACGGACAATGGTAACACAACTCTGCTCTTATAGGCTTTTATGCAAATTAAGGCGGTGGAAATGTGTCCCCTCCCAGAAGCATAGAGAATGTGTCCACCTATGTGTCAATGTGGTGTGGAACGCAGCTAGGAACTTAGAATTTGCTTGTGTTTTGCTCTGTGAACTTGTATGAATTATTAGCCTATGTGAACTTGTATGAATTATGCTTGTGTGATGTGCTCGAGGAATTTCTAAGAGCTAGGATCTCCCAATTCATTTGATATGTTATGTCATTTTCTACCTTGAAGTTATAGCCAGAAAATATTTTTTCCAGCTGCGGGGATTACAGAAGAAACAACTTGATGACAGAAGCAATGGAACATATTTCCGAAAACAACACTCGAAATATCATCTTTCCCGAGTGCTCACGCATGGAAGAGGGGTCACCTGAGCGACGACAGACTTTTTTGAGAGCTCCTCTCAGCAAAGGTAGCACTCCAGTAGTGCCATTCTTTTCTAAGAGCATGCGCCTCTCGACAAAGGTAGCACTCTAATAGTGCCGTTCTTTTCCGTGAGCATGACCTGAATGCTCGGGGTACTACACAACGTTTCAGTGACAGGTGGGTCTCATGGGCCCACCTGTCAGGTCAAAATGTTTCAGTCAATGGTGGGATGCCGAGAGGCTCAGGATAGCTTTCGGCAACGAAAAAGTTTCTAGATTCATATTATTTCATTAACAAAATATCAAATAATTTGAAATGTTTCAGCGACAGGGGGGCCAATGTCAGGTCAAAATGTTTCGGTCTCAGGTGGGATGCCGAGCGCCCCGGTTTAGCTCTCGATAAAGATAACTCCAAGTCGCGAAGCCGTCAGACGCAAACAGGCATGCCACGTGGCATCTTTTCGCCGTGTGCCCTCTTTGCCGTGTCTTCTACTCGGCAACATCTGGTTACCCTGTCCAATACTATTCTCGGCGTATATTTGTTTGCCGGGAGAGCCGATCGAGCACTCCGCGATAGGATGAAATTCCACCAGTGACTATTTGGTGTATCCGTAGATGCTCTAACATGCATAAGTACTGGACTGGGTCTCATGCTGCCAGTCGTGGTGGACGCGCTTGGTCGTGTCAGTCACGGGTGCTGTTTCGCTGACTCGTACATACATACAGTAGAGAAAGCTGACAGTAGAGTTCAGAGACCGCTGAATCAGTCGTACAGCTAATCGCCCAGACTGGCCGGCGCTTGGTCATGTTTTTCAGTCTCTTTCTACAGAGGAGCTGTCGGGATAAAAGTAGCCGAGCTCCGAACTGAACGACCGGGTCGTGCGCTCCGAACTAAACGGCACGTTCACTCAAACGATGGCCTGTATTGCCGCCGTATCGATTTGTGCCTCTCGTTCTCCGGTCCGACAAGGGGAGAAGGGAAGAAGCTACCTGAGAATAGGTGATGGCCTGTCGGGGAAGAAGATGGGAGTGGTTGCTTGGAGATTCAGGGATCATAGCCGCCGGGTCGCATATGAGTTTCTTCCTTAAGAGGCCCTTGGGGTCGTAGCCGCCTCCAGATCAATCTCCCCTCCGCCCCCAACAGTGGCCCGCATGCATTGAACTCCTCTGCAATGGCGAAAGACAAACTATATATTTGTGTGTTAAATTCATAATATTTGATATACAAGTACTTGATAAAAAGAATTTTGTAACCAGCTACTATACTAATTGTTCCTGAAATGTTTCAGTTCAGATAGCGTCATTCACCTAAAGCATTGCTCCAGTAAGACACACTTTCAAGAAATTAATAGGTTTCTACTCAAAACTTATCTGTTAAGACTCTAGCGAAATGTTATATACACAACCATGATTTTCAGTGCCACCAAGTCATTTCGCATTCTTTCATGCAGCACAACACAACTATATGGCGGTGTACATCGCTTGATGCAAAGGCCAGTGATATTCCTCTTTTTCGAACAAAAAAAAAAGCACAGCAGAACTATTCGCATACTCCAGCAAGATAAATGTTCTTCCCATCGTCTTCTGGACTTGGGAACAGCATACATAATATATTATGCCATGTTATTTCAGATAAACAACAAATTATGTTTAGAAGAATTTAAAACAAGCCACCTATATCCACACTCACTACTATTTCATTGTCCAGAAAAGGTAATAAAAAAACACAGGGTCAAGTCAAGCCAAGCCAAGCCAAACACAAGCAATGAAGTCTGAATAGCTCACGTAGCATCAGCATCACCGCTGACTGTTTCCACAGAAAAATGCAAGCTCAAGCTCTTAATAGTACTAATTTTGAAGACAAATGACACATGCATGACGTGCATAGAGACGAGACACAAGACTTAACTAGAAGCATTATGTACCTGGATTGCCTACCTATAAATAGATGGGCATCTGGCTGTGCTGGGAAATACCATTACCAGCAGAAGAAGCATACAACTGAGCTCATTACAATGGTGGCTCTAGCATCCGCCTCTATCCCGCCACCGCCACGCATCTGGAGATGCAGCAGCACAAGAAGAAGCCCACCCATCACACGGCCTAATGCGACTCGCTTCTCTACACAGATCAAAACCACTGTAAATTAAAATCTCCCTCTCTGTCATTCTATCTTTAACTGAAACTTCACAAAAGTTGCTAGGCTTACCCGGCCAACAAGTGGTGTGATTTTAATTGCTTTGATGCAGCCATATCATCTCAAGGAGCTTCAGCGACATCTTACCATCAGACTTGCAGAGGCATCAGATGCTATGAGCGGAGCTTACAAGGCACTCCTGGATGCCTTTGTTGAATCCACCTTCACATTCAGTCATCAGCCTCTGCGCCCCACCGAGGTACATGCAAACTGGGTGGATAAAAGTTGAAGCGAAATAAAAGTAGACCCATCATTTTAAAGTGCAGTAGCAGCAAAAAAAATGTTTCTTTCAGCATGCATTTTCTAACCTCAAGCTGCATTTATCCATGGATGCAGAGCAATTTTGCACCGGTCGATGAAGTCGGTGAAAGGATAAAGATCATGGAGATGGAGATAGAAGGAACAATCCCCGCAGACTTTCCAGAGGGTGTTTATATTAGAAATGGTAATTGCCACCACCAACTAGCTCTTGTTTCTACCCAACAACATGTTCCCTAATTCATAGGAAACAACTTTGTTTTAATAACTGATTTGCAGTGCAGGTTCGAACCCTCTCTTTGGAGCCCTGCACACGGTGAGCTCCATCTTCGGGCAAACCGAGGATATCTGGGTGGAGGGAGAAGGCATGCTCCACGCCCTCTACTTCACCAGGAGCAGCGACAGCACCGCTGCCTGGTCCTTGTCCTACGCCAACCGCTACGTGCAATCCGACAGTTACACGGTCGAAAAGGCTCGCCGACGGCCATGCTTCCTCTCGATCACCAAAGGAAATCGCCTCGCCATGCTCGCTGCAAGCCTTCTAAATATGGTGTGCCAGTAATATGATGTCTCTGTTTCTTGCTGCTATATATGGTGTGATGCTTTTGTACCTATATATTTCCCATGCTTATCATTTTCACGTTAATTGCTTGCAGCTGAGGTTTGGAAAAGTGATGCGGAGCATGAGCAATACCAGTGTGTTCGTGCATGCCGGCAGAGTCTTCGCGGCTGCGGAGAATGACATTCCCCACGAGATGGACTTGCAAAGCCTTGACACGACCGCAAGCTGGTCCATCGGCGGAGACTGGATCCTGCCATTCACAGCACACCCAAAGGTACATGCATGAAAAATCCAATCACATTTAATTAGAGTTAAAACTAAAAGTACATCCAAAGATCTGGTATTAATTGTTTCACACCTGCTTGATAAGATTTATCATCTTTGTCAGATTTTAAAAAGATCTCGAAAATATTAAACCGCAAAAAAAGTCAGTCGTATCAGCACTCAGCACTCATCGATCACCCTGTACAAAAGACAAGTCATAATCTTGGCAACCAGTGTGACAATGACAACACCTAGGTTCCTAATCAATATTGTCTAGTGATCCGGATGTTTGCAGCTTGGATAACTCACCCGATTAATGCTCGTAAACACATTTTGTTAACTCCCTAATTTCAAGAATTTTATTAATGCTGCCTCCAACATTTATGTGTCAGCAGGTTGTTCCTGGGTCAGGAGAGTTGGTAATCTCAGGGATCAACATTATGAAACCCTACCTAACGATTGGACTTGTCTCAGGTTTCCTGATTTCACAGTTTTTGTGTCACATATATATTCTTAACAAAAAATACTGAAGATTTGATTACACATATGTACTGCAGAGGATGGAATGAAGCTCAAACAAATGGTTGATCTTAAGTTAGACAGATGCACATTTTGTCATGAAATAGGGATAACTAAAATGTAAGTTTGTTCCTACTGCTAGCTACTTGTGTTGACCAAAATGACTCTTATTTTTGACAGAAAAAAAATGACTCTTATTTAATCCCAAGATAAGGATTGTGCCGTCAGTGGCTACGGACTCAGAGTATTTCAATTTGTACAAATGTAGGTACAACATTATCATGGATATGCCACTTACCCTCAGCGCAAGTAGGATTCTACGAGCTGCCCCGTAAGTACTTACTGAACTAAATTTTGGTACAAAAAAAATCTTCTCAAGTTGCTAATTTCTTCATCTTGTACCCTCATGCAGGGAATACGAGAAGGAAAGCTATGCAAGAATCGGGGTCATGCCCCGTAATGGAGATGCAGAGTCAGTAATATGGTTTGATGTAGAACCATTCTGCACTGTGCATCTTGTCAACTGCTTCGAGGAAGGCGATGAGGTATAGAATTTGAGTACAGTTATATTGCAATCTGCAAAGAGCCAAAGACTTATATAGAGTACAGATAGTTAGTCATGGGAACCTAGCAGCCTATATAGATTAGAAATTGCATTTTCTCAATAAAAATTCCTAATTTACCTTAATTTATGTTCTCTTAATTAGGTTGTTGTCAGGGGATTTCGTGTGCCAGCTTCTATCATCATGGGTCCAATGCTTGAGCACAACGAAGAGTCTGGTGATCAAGAAATGAATGAGGAATACTTCTCTCGGCTGTACGAGTGGAGACTGAACTTGAAATCCAAGGCAGTTGTAGGACAAGGGCTAACCGGGACAGATGTTGCTATGGAATTTCCGATTATCAATGACAAGTATGTTGGCTTGCATCACAGATACGCATACGCGCAGGTGGTGAACGTGCAAGGGAGTATGGCTGGTGGTTGTGGAACAGGTAACTCCAGCAAACATTGCAATTCTCTTCTATATATGCAACAACAAGTTGGGTTACCTGAGTCAAAGATTTCTATATATTAGTAGATGCAACATAATCATAAACCTCAGAAATGTAGGGTTAGGAAATAGAAGATCCCATCAACTATGTAGTGTAAGTCCAATGGTAAATTTTAATATATTTTTCAATCTTGCAGTGCGACCAAAGTTTGGAGGTTTTGCAAAACTATACCTTGACCAAGAAATGAAGGTAACACATGGCATACCTATCATCTGTAAAATCCATTCATGTACTGCTACTTGTTCGTAGGATCATGACTTTATACTTTGCAATGATTTTAGGAGTCTTGTGGAAATCCAGTCAATGTGGAGTACCACCACCTTGAAAAAAATCAATTCTGCTCAGGATTAACTTTTGTGGCAAAAACCAATGCGCTACACGAGGATGATGGATGGATAATCTCTTTTGTGCACGATGAGGGCACAAATATATCACAGGCAAGTATTACACTTAGACTGGGAAGAAAGGGCTTACGTTGTTAGTACTATCAGAACTACGATCTGCATTATGTATGGTCACATTCTTGGATGACTCATCAAACTTAAACCTTTTATATTTAACAGGCACATATTATCGATGCACAGAGATTTGAGAGTGGGGCAGTTGCTAAAATAACATTGCCACAAAGAGTACCCTATGGCTTTCATGGAGCATTCGTCTCAAAAACTAAGTGAAAGCAAACATAACTCTGTAAGTGTTAAATTACCTGTAGTTTATATGAACCAGTGACTGACCATGTGTCCTTGCTTCAAATGTTAATACATTATTGAGCCATTCCTGGTAGCACTGATCTTACTGTGTCATGATAATCTGGACAGCTAACTCGATGCATATCTGGACACAGAGTGTTGCAAGCCTCCCACGGTGAACTGCAGCAGCAATCTGTTCCTTGGTCTGCTGGCTCTGCTTCACATTAGCAGTTGCTCCAGAAAGGGCACTACGGTAGGTTCCGAAGTGAAGAATCAACTAACAAGGAGCGCGGTGAAATTCAGTATATGGCCCCGTCGCTACAACAAAAGCCCAACTGACTTGGCACAGCTTGCACAAGATTAAAATAGACTTGTCAATCCATGCTCAGTCAAGACCTCGATGCGGTCACATGTAAAGTTGTATGACTAAATTGTTGCATCAGGATGTACCCATCTTGGATAGATAGAATAGAATACCACTAACTGAATGTAATAAGAACTTCAGTCTTGTTATTGCTGTGCCCTTTGCTTTTTCGTGTCATCCTATGAATATTTGGTTGCTCATGCTACCTTGATGTTGCATTGTAGACATGTTAAGATAATCAAAATATTAGCATAAGGCTATATGCTGGACCAAACATGTGACCTGTAGTACTTAATCCGTTTTATCACATTTTTACAGGTTTTTATAGATGAAAACTAGCTAATGCAATGGCACGTATTGCAGCCCACAGCTAGCGAACAGAAGTAATAATTGATACAGTTTGCATACGAAAAATCAAACCTGAACCATCCATTTTGAACAAATGGAGAAACAAAAGACTTGAAATTTGCCCTGAAAGAGGTAGAAAAATAACGTATGGAAAGAGATATTGTGAGAGGATAGGATAGATAGAAGAAGAAAAAAATATATACTCCATACTTTTAAGTGGCAAATCTTTGGGAAGGGAGAATCAGCGTCTTACAAATATTCAGTGTATCGATATCAACGTGGGATGGTCGTTAATGCATCTCTCCATGGCATGGCAGCCTCCAATGTGGGACGAGTGGACGCCTGACTGTGCTTGTGAGGTAGGAGAGATGCTTGATGCCAAAATCAAAATCACCATTAGTCGTCACAGAACTAGTTTCCTCTGCATCGAACTCGAACTCGAGATTTTGCACACTCCTCTCACTCCACCGATTTGGAAGAAAGGGATCTCGGGGTGCTCCTGTGCACTCAGGGCGGCGGAGGCTGGGACCCCGGATCGGCCTCTTGCGGCTGCGATGGTTGGGGGAGCGGCTCGGCGAGATCCGGGTGCGGTTTCTTCCTCCTCCGGCGCGGTCGGCCTGTGGGCAGGCCGGCAGCGAGCGCGCCCAGTTGGCAGAAGATCTGCGATTGGTGGTTTGGTGCTGTGCTGGTTGCCTCGGCCCTCGATTTTATTGTTTTATTTTATTTGTTATTTGAGGAGCTCTCCACCCTCGATTTCATTTCACTGAAACGAAACCAATAAACAACCTGTGGTTGGATGGTTAAAGCGTCTGACGATTTGCTAGTTAGCTGCTTCAATACCTATCTGGCCTAGCCCATCTCGTTCATTTCTTTCTAAAAAAATTTCCTATATAATTTTTTGATGGGCTATAGTTTTGCTGGATTGTAGTACGCATGTATACCAGATCATGGGCCCCTCCCAAATCTTGGCCTTGGGCCGGCGCCCCTTTGGCCATACGTCAGGGTCGGCCCTGGTTGGCTGGGATACCGGGTGCTCGCATTTATCCTAAATTTATTTCAGGATTTTCGACGATACACGTTCAGTGAAAGGAGACGTTTCTATCGACTACGAGACGTCTACTGTGATTTCGTAAAATCTCAAGATGATATGCCGGTTCTGTATCTCGGAGGTGCTCATAGGGGTAGAGTGTGAGTGCGTGCGTTCATAGGGGTGGATGTATGCACGTTTATATGAGTGTTTGCATCTGTAACATGTTCAAAAAAAAGATAATGCACTATCGTAAGCAGCAAACTAAATACAACGTGCAATCAATGTCCATTAAGCTAAATCAGACTCTATCCCTAAAAAAACAGACCCTACTATCACTCCTAAAATCTCTCCAGCCAGTCCACAGGTAATCAGACATGAACCCCCCGGAGCACAAGCAAAACGCTAACAAAAATCAGCTCACACAAAGTCTATTACTCAAAATTGTTGAAATATAAGGTGGGCTCATGTGGGTTATATGGCACTAGATATGGTGGGAAGTTTAGTATCACCCCAGAAGTTGGAGAGGAGTTGGACCTTCTTATAAGGTATTCTCTTTCACATGCTATTGGAGCTTGAGAAGAGAAGCGATCCTCGCTCACTCCTCCTGCGGAGTTGAGCCGAGCCGAGCTCACACCTATGCGCTTATTTGACAGTCGGACCACGATACGCATACACGGTTGACGGAAGAGAAGGCGTCCGAGCCTGTCCGGATCCTAGCCGTCACGCAAAACAGATCGCACCTGCCTCCACCCCACGGTCGTTCCTTTTGCTACTGTCACGAGCGACTCCATCCCGTTCACCGCGTACACGGTTGACGGGAGAGCAGCATCCGAACCCCCGCCTGTCCTGATCCTGTACGGGAGAGCGGCGATTAGGTTTTTGGGGGGCGACTGCTCGCCGTTGTTCGTCCAAGTCCGCCGCATCGTCTACGTTCGCGTCGTCTTCGTCATCTTCATGTCCACCGACGCCGAACGTGCCGCCGCCGAGAAGCTCGAAGCCGACAAGAAGGCAACCGAGGACGTTGCCGCCACTGTTGTTGCTGCTACGGCCAACTGGCCTAACGGAGGGTATAGTTCGTTTATCCCGCTCCTGCTTATTACTGTCTTAGCCGTACTACTGATTTGCGTAGATATTTCTACTATCTGTCTAGTACGCGATAATATGATCAAATATCAATATGTGTTTAGTACTGTTTACGTCATGTTCGTGATTTATTCTTGGATTAATTTAATCGAGAAATTGCCTATTTACGCAACAATCCGAAAACCTAATATGTGTAGGCAATTTTCAGCCCATGGCTTTACCGCTGCACTAAAGACGGATAAGGTTACCGGTACATACTTTAAGCGTTGGCAGACCAAAACCACTTTATGGCTCACAACCATGAACGTTATTTACTTCTGTGACGAGGCTGCTAGGATTGCAAAACCTGTTAGAAACAAACAAGATTTGTTAGATAAGAATAAACCAGTGGTTGGCATGCCTGTTATTTATGTTAAGATTGGAGATCTTTCCTATCATGGTTTATGTGATATAGGTGCTAGTGTGAGTGAAATTTCATTTACTTTATATCAAGAAATTATGCATGATATAGCACTTGCTGAGAATCCTATAGCAAATAATTTGTCTAGAATGAAAAATGTTCTTCATGACCCACTGCCTATTGATGATAGTTTTCCTGATGAGCAATTAGCTGTTATAAATTCTTCCTATAATACTCCTTGGTATGCAGACTATGCTAATTACATTGTTGCTAAATATATACCACATAATTTCACATACCAACAAAAGAAAAAGTTCTTCTTTTATTTAAGAAATTACTTTTGGGATGACCCACATCTATATAAAGAAGGTGTGGATGGTATTATTAGACGATGTGTACCTCAGCATGAACAGAAACAAATCCTACGGAAGTGTCATTCCGAGGCATATGGAGGACGCCATGCAGGAGATAGAACCGCACATAAGGTATTACGGTCTGGTTTTTATTGACCTCCTCTCTTCAAGGATGCACGTAAGTTTGTCCTTTATTGTGATGAATGTCAAAGAATTTGTAATACTGCTTGATGTCAGGAAATACCAATGAATTATTCACTTGTTATTGAACCATTTGATGTTTGGGGTTTTGATTACATGAGACATTTTCCTTCCTCTAATGGGTATACTCATATTCTAGTTGTTGTTAATTATGTCACTAAGTGGGTAGAAGCTATTCTAATTAAACATTATATTTCAGGTACACCCATTAACAAGGAGACCAATGTTATTCAAACAATGACACCGGAGGAGCACATAAAAGAGACCTTCCAGATCACTCTGGAACCCTGAAAAGGGCAGGTACGTGATACGGTAAGTAAACCGACTCCAAAAATTCCATCAAAATTATTTCTGTCCGTTTTGGAATATTAGAAAAAATACAAAAATAAGAACCAGCCAAGGGGACCCACGAGGAGGTCACAGGGCAACAGGGCGTGCCCACCCCCTTGGTCACGCCAGGTTTCCTTGTGGGCCCCTCGTGTGCCTACCCGACTCCGTTTTCTTTCCGTTTACTTGTCATGCATGTAGACTAAATCATTATATATACTCCCCGATGTTTTGAGCACTATATCGCAAGTTTTCCTCCTTTTCTTGTTTCGGGCCATTTTTCTGGCAGATCTAGATCGTGATGTCTTCGTCAAACTCGGCAAAGGACAAGTTCTTTGAGAAGGTCATCAACCCTTATTTGCCGGAGGTGATGAAGCAGCCTCAAACCATTGAGATGCATGAGGGGGTGCTCCACATCCGGGATGTCCAAGGCCCAAGGAAGGCGGGAAGCGAGAAGGCCAGGCTTCAGGCGGTGGAGCAGGAAATCTTCAAGTGCCAAGGGATGGTTGAGCGTGGTTTGAGTGCTAATAACTCCATGATCACAGACTTCATCGAGGAACACAAGCTAGACACCAAGAACGTTGGAGAAGCTCTCTTCAAGCTCCAAGAGCGGATCGAGCATCTCCAAGCCCAAATCTATGACCTGCAAAACCAAAACTGTGAGTATGAGTCCATGTTTAAAAGGATGAGCATAGCTACCGATTTCAGGATTCCGGAGACACACTAACAAGAGCAGTGCCACGGATTCTCAGTTGCTGCCTGGATCAAGTGGATAGCATAATTTAAGTCCCCTGTAATGGCAAAGACAAACTATATAGTGTTAAATTCCTATTATTTCAAATACTTCACAAAAATAACTTTGTAACCAGCTATGCTGTTTATTCCTGAAATGTTTCAGTTCAGATAGCATCTTTTATTTTATAGCGTTGCTCCAGTAAGACACACTAACAAGAAATTTATAGTATTCTACTCAAAACGTGTGTGTTAAAGACTCTTCTAGTGAGATGTTGTATATTACTTCCTCCGTTTTTAAATATAAGTCTTTTTAAAGATTCCACTATAAATTATATACGGATGTATGTAGACATACTTTAGAGTGTAGATTCATTCATTTTACTTCGTATGTAGTCCATAGTGAAATCTTTTAAAAGACTTATATTTAGGAACGGAGAGAGTAGATAGAACAAAATTTGCAGTGCAAACCATTTCGCAGTTGTTAGAGATATATTTGGAGTCCATGTATTTGGTAGTCTAGAATTTGTAATCCGTCTCCTACTTTATCTCTAGGAGAGGCTTTTTGCCCTCCAAGTCTGTACTCCTATATATACTCGCCCATGAGGCTCAATACAACATCCATCATATTCCGCACCAAATTTGTATCCATACTGGATATTTTACACGGTGCCACCACATCAATTCCAGTTCCGCCTGGCACTGTATCAAGTCGTCCGGTTCGGGTCATAGCTGCCGGGTCACTGTAGTCGTAGCCGCCTCCAGACCAATCTCCCCTCCGCCTCTGCCTCCGGCTCCGGCCAACGCCTTCGGTGTCGAGCAGTGGCCCGCACGTATTATGGTTTGATTGCAATGTTCAGAACTATAGATGGAGGTGATTGGAGCTGAAGGCGATTGCGAGGGTCAGAGTTGTAAAAGAAAGTGATGGGAGCTCCAGATGCTTTGTGAGGAGTACCACGGATTCTCAGGTGGGGAAAGTATCATGTACTCCGGTGGATTGGGTGCTCCGGCTGCACCGGACACAGCAGAGCCGCTAGATACAGAATATAGGGACACGATGGAGCCCAAACTCCCCACCTTTGAGTTTTTGCAAAAAGGACCCCATGTAAGTACAGAATAGCTGAATGTTTCGGTCACACGATGTGTTGCTTCCAGTTTGGAACAGAAAGAACACAACTATGCTGTTTCGGCAGCGCGGGATGTGCCTGTACTGTTGACATGTTTCAGTGTAAGAGAATACGGAGTATCTCTGGGACAGGTTTCGTTTCCAAGCATTTTCTAAAGAAAAAATTGCACCACTGATTTATGCAAGGAGTATATCAATATAAACTGAATGTATAATTTCTGACCAACATGTTCGCTCACTTTGTCTCCAAACAAATGAAAAAATCTGTAGGAATGTAATGCCATTTTTTCACACCTGTAGGAACATATTCCAAGTGTTAATGAATCTCAGTCTTGTGCGGTTGTGCTTTCAAGCAGAATATCACAACTTCTGCCAACAAGAACTTCATGTTCAGGACTTGAACAGGTAGATAAAATTACTTCACTCATGTACACTACCAAGCCATAAGTTTCTGAATTTCTTATTATACATAATTGCTAGAATATGCAGTCTAAGCAAAATATAGCAATTTCTCTGACTAATTTTGCCGCGCCCCCATACAAAAAGATATTTACTCAAGATAGGATTGGTTACAACTCAGAAAATTGGCATTAAGGGAACAACGGATTAGATCCAAAACACATAATAATAACACAAATTCGTAACATCTAAAAGCATACCTGAAGGCTTGGAGTTCTCTTCTCCGGCGTCGGAGGGGGTTGCGCCGAGGTGGGTAATGGGCTAATGGCGGGGTAGAGGTGGGGCGAGTTTTCCGCTGGACGTCGGAGCACAGTACATCCGTACTGCATGGCACACCTAATGGCAGCGCAGCCCACGGCAAGATCCGCCGCCGGGCCCTGATGCTCTAGTCTGTTCTTTCTGTTCCAAACTGTGGCACAGATAAGTAACGGGGGCATTACTGCTGTTCTGTGCCTACATGGGGTGCTTTTTGCAAAATTCTAAGAGCCGGACGTTCGGGTTCCATCCTGTCCGTGTATTCTGTATCTGATGGCTGAGCTGCGTACGGTGCAGCCGGAGCACCCAATCCATTGGAGTACAGCTTCTCAGGTGCTGCTTGGATCAAGTGGGAAAAAAATACAGTGTGTACCATTCTGCGATAATTTAAGTCGTCTGTAATAGCAAAAGAAAAACTATATATGTGGTAAATTCCTAATGTTTGACACATCATAAAAAGAAGGGAAAGGTGTAACAGCACCCGGGTGCCTAGGCACCCTCTATGAACAGTAAAATCAAAAAAAATAGGAAAACATTTAAAAAAAATCTGAAACTTTGCAGCATCAAAGGTGGTCAAACTTTATAGGTTCTTGCAAGTTTTCATGTCAAAATATCATGTAGAGAAATGTGAACAAACAAGTTTCAGATTTCAGTGCTAAAAGTGCTCAAAACTTGAAGCGCCGAAATGTTTTTTGTGTGTACAGCTCCTCGAATGTTTTTTTGGCATGAAAACTTGCAAGCGCCTAGAAACATTGGTCATCTTTGATGTTGCAAAGTTTCAGAATTTTTCGATTTTAATTTCTATTTGTTTTTATTTTACTGTTCATAAAGGGTGCCTAGGCACCCGGGAGCTGAAAATCCACTCTCAAGAAAGAACTTTGTAACCGGCTGTCCTATTTATATTCCTGAAATGTTTCAGTTCTGATATCTTCATTTACTTATAGCATTGCTCCAGTAAGACACACAAACAAGAAATTATTAGGATTCTACTCAAAACATACAAGACTTTAGCCAGATGTTATATTAGTTTCAACCATGATTTTCAGTGCCACCATTTCTCTGTCACTCATGCAGCACATCACAACTATTCACGTGCTCCAACAAGTTAAATGTTCTTCCCATCATCTTCTGGACAGGGAACAACATATATACAGAATATATTATGCAATGTATACTATTATATACTTTCCAGAAAAATAAAATAAAAACACAAACAATAAAGTCTGGAAAGCTCACCTACCACTCAACAACTAATGTGTGTTCCCTCTTTGCCAAGGGTAACATCCGGCAACGTTAGCGAATAGGAAGCCATCACGTGTCTGCCACATGACAGTTGGGTCCAACAAATGATGTCGACGTTGATCTTTACCGAGAGCCGCCGCTTGGCAACCACGATGCTATTTGCCGAGAGTTGTGTGTAGCTCTCGGCAATGATGTCAGGGTCAGGTCAACAGCCTTTTCCGGAGTTGCCTTCCGTAAATTTAGCAGCCTGCTCTAGTTCAAGAGCCTTTGCCGAGTGTTGCCCTCCGCATAGGTTTAGTTACCAAGTGTGACTCTCGTTCAAAGTTTTGTTTGTTAGCCTTCTTTTGTTTATTTTTCAATTATCCCTGCGGCAAAACATATATAGCAACAGTATATAGCACATCCCATATTATAGAAATAGTTCACAAAAGGTGCAACATCATATCCAATTTATCGTTCCGCAACATAAAACAACAGTTCTCAAGCACGCTACCACAAGTTCACAAGTCTCAAGCACTAGTTCTGAAGCACACACAAGGAAGAGTTGAAACATCATGATAACATAAAATTCATGTGGTTTTGGATATCGTAGTGGGAACATCAACATCACAAGGCGTTATTTAGTTTGCTTGCTCAACTCCACCAACTTGAAGTGGAATTACCGGAACATTGTTGGACCCTTGTCATGGATTGAGCTATAAGAATTTTGAACAATAAGATGAATGTATATGGTAATGACGAAAATTGTGAGATAAATAGTTTGAGCGGAACTCAAAATGTTCCACTCTTGCGCCGTTGGCATGTCTAGCACTGGTTTTCCATGCATAGAATAAAGATTGGCCACCGTATGTTGTAAAGACTTCACTAAATCGCTTTGTGCCTTCAGCTTAGCCCGCTCTTCATCTCGTTCTTTCTGGGAGTCATTCAGCCGGGTCTACAAATATGGCAATGCAAATGCCATCCGTGTAGAAATGCAAACATGCAAGACCATGAAGTATCAATGAAGAAGAACTGACTTGAATTTCCTCAAAATGGTCACGAAATGTGGTATGCGAGTCTTTATGTTAGGATTAGAGTTAGTTCTCGTAGCACGGAGCGTGAAGACTCTCGTAAGGGAGGAGGTTATGACAGAATTGACATGAACCAACATCCGGCCATTCAGTCTGCCGCCTACCGCGGCAATTCAGGGTGGGCAAAAAAGACCGAGGACCAAAAACCAAGACCGAAGCCAAATAAACCGAAAACCGAAGATTCGGTGCTCTATTCGGTACTGGACTGGAGAAAACCGAATTTCATTCGGTGATATCGGTTTCCATCCCCGATGCACCGAAGTGACCGAAAACACCGAACTGCAGGCTAAAAATGTGAATGAGCCCAGAAGCCCAAGAATGAAAAGTGGCCCAACTGGCCAACATCCTTCACATGCATCGTACTGGATCCATAGAAAAGGATCGTACTTCCACAAAGATGACACACCGAGGGGACTCCCGGTTCCCCAATCCTAACCTAGCTGCCATGCTTCCTCCTACCCTCGTCCCCGACAGAAGATGGCAACGCGCCAGCGCCACAGTAGCCGGGCCACCTCGTAACCAGCGCGAGGTAGCTTATTTTCCCTCCACTCGTATCTTCTTGTTCCATTGGATTGGATCTTCTTCCCTGTATCTCCTTTACCACCCAATGGGAATTGTTGTTTACTTTGTTCATCCCTTCACGAGAAGTTGAGTACTAGTACACAGGAATAGTACTGCTAGGAAGATTTGATTTTGCATTCTTCCTTTATTCCATCGCTCAGTTTTTCTGTCTAAATCTTTTTTTCCATCACCTGGAAGCCCTGCTATCAAACATATTCAGGTTCCTTGGGTTAAAACCAATAACCGAACCGAACTTTCGGGACACCGAATTGTCGGTCAGTTGATTTTCTATTACCCGAGCGGTTAGCGTTTTCTAAGAACCGAACTTGTAAATGGACCCAAGCACCGAACCAATTTGTTCGGGGGAACCGAATGCCCAGCCTAAGCTGCAATGGCCACCTTAGGGTCAAAGTCCCCACGTGAGAATCAACATCTTGCCCGTATGTCTCCTTGAATTTGTTGGTCATTTCTCCCCATTTGACCACGCTTTAGGGTTGATCCAATCATTCTCCTAGTGGAGGGGGTCCTTATCCTTATAGTCTTTGGTACGTTTGTTGCTCCACATCGTAAAGTAAAAGATATCCTAGGAAGTATCTTCTTTCTGCAAAAGAAAGCGATCCCAACAATTAAGGGAACACTCACAAATGGAAGAGAACTTGATGAAAAGAAAAGGATGTTGCTTACAAGTTCATCGGCGATACCAGGGATAGTGAGGTTGCCTTGACGGTATCATGGACAACCCATCTACTTACGGCGAGTCGTATTACCTTGTGTTTAGCCTGCCACACTGGATCTGTCCACCGA
Source organism: Elymus sibiricus (assembly GCA_039707655.1). NCBI lineage: Eukaryota > Viridiplantae > Streptophyta > Magnoliopsida > Poales > Poaceae > Elymus > Elymus sibiricus. The sequence continues at coordinate 494,386,463 of CM077667.1, forward strand.
TCGATGATCTTCCTCTAGCACGGAAGTTTGTTGATGCACCACCGTGGAACCACCTTTAATAATTAAACAAAAACATCTTAGGAAGGATAATTTGCGGTCATGTAGGGAATAATATATAAGCAACCGTCGTCACTTGACTTGAAGTATTCTTGTCGTGTAAGATGCTTCGCTCAAGCATCCTTTTCCAAAATCTTAAGATTGAGATACTCCGCTTCAAACCTGACCACTAACCGGACACGCTCCTTATAGTGCATATCATGGACAAGTTTCTTGGCAATATTCTCAACCACCACATTTGTGCGATCCTGCCGACCCTTGGCACAGGTAAAGAAATCGTACAAACATGCATACATGAGAGAAGGGTAAAATCATGCAAGGCTCTGGTATTGACATTGCGGTGTTTCGAAGGACTTACCTAGAAATCATTGACCATCCGCAAGGCTCTGGTACCGCAAACCCTCCCATGTGGGTCCAAGCAATCCGAAGTGTGTTCGTAGTGCTCCCATGACCAGGCTGGCTCAATGGTACCATCCGGCAAAGTGACCAGTCCAGGATAATTTAACCTACAAAGACCCCAAATGATGCCGCTCGGCGGACGTGACAGACGCCTCTCACCATGTTTTATTAAGCTCATGCAAAATGAAAAGTGAAGTCATTCTATATGTGAGGAAATGATAAACATGGGATGGATGTTAGTAATTTATAAGAGTCGATACAACCACCTACTTCTCTGCCGTTGGTTTAATAAACACATTTTTATGCACATATGGTCGATGGGGAAGCTTTGAAGGACCACACATCCAGACTTTCCTCGTCGAAGTAGTGCTAATAGTTGAACCGCCCTGCTATGAGACGGTCACATCAGGGTTCTCCGTCACTCGTGAGGGTCCATCCCACCCTGTGAAACCTAACGGACAACCAGCTGCCTCTCGGCGTCGTCATCCTCCACCTCCTCCTCATTATCATCCTCCTCCTCCTCACCCACCTCCTCCCCTGCCTCTGTGTCCGCCTCCTCCAGTTGTCGTGCATCTTTCTCCAGCCGTCGTGCATCCTTCTCCTGTTGTCCTGCATCCACCTCCAGTTGTCGTGCATCCTCCTCCTGAGGTTGACGAACCACTACAACGGAGGGTCCAGGAGAAGGAAGGTGTGCTCTACCCCGGGATGCTCTACGTAAGGATGCTTCTCCTCGTCTGCCTCCTCCAGTCGTCTCCTCTCCTACGCGTATATCTCATCCATCCACCTCAACTCCTCCTATTCCTCATCGTCCTCCTCGTCCACCCGCCAGCAACCTCCTTCCCTTCTCGTCTGCCTTCTCCAAATGCATCTTTTCCTCGTCCGCCTCCTCCAGCTGCCTCCTTTCCTCCTCCTCCTCCTCGATCTGCCTCCTCTCCTCCTCGTCCAACTCCTACTCCACCTCGTCCTCCTCCTTCCCACGTCCTACTCAAGATCGTTTCACCCGACCTTTCTAGGTGGATGCTTCTACACTCGTCTGTCGTTTGGCCTTCTTGGTGGCTGTGGCAACCGACGCAGGAGTAACCACCTCTTTCACCGGTCGACCAAGTTGGTCAGTGTACATAGCGGCCACATCTTTCAAACATTCCTTTTTATTCTTGTTGCCACCTATCATGTTTCAATCACCTGATTCGGTAAAGAACAAAACAATTAGTACAGATGATACTACTTGATGTAAATACATTAAATATATCACATATGAAGAAAACATGGAGTTGTCACAATAGTACATAGAGTTGTTACACACACGAATAAATAGAGTTGTTGCACATAGGAATACATAGAGTTGTTACACAAGCGAATACATAGAGTTGCCAAGAAGATACTGTCCGACGCGAAGCACATGCTGCGGTTCAATGTCGTGTTGTAGGCTCGGCAACTCGATGACAAGATGCTAAAAATGATGAAGACAATTGCTTGCCATACCAATTTCGAGAAAGACGGGTACTTGTCGGTGGTAAGATGAGACCACCATTGCTTGCTTCTAGTTTGAGCCGGCTGTCGCTTTTATGTGTGACAAGATGAGACCGCCATGGATGAAACAAGATTGTTGGGAGGCGTTTGTTGATCTCTCGCGTGACCCAGCGTGGCAGGCACAACACGTTGATAAAGGTAACGATCAAGTAAAAATTCCAAGCCTAGCACACGTCCAGGGGAGACGCAACTTAACAACTCTCAAGCAACATATGGTATGTGCAATATGATGGTAAACTTTGTCTCACATTGCATCTCCGTTTATTAAGCTTGATGGTTCCTTTTGTAGGAGATGGAGTGTGGTGGATCCAGAGTTGGTCATCATTGTTGATGAGGGGAAGAGTGGTGGCCACCACCTCATTTGCAACGAGGTGATTGCCACCTCCTCGCATCGCATGCTCCATGAGATCTGCGTGTCAAGCTCAAGCTCAACTCCGTCCATACGAAGTCGCCCTACCTCCGCATCACGTGAGGTCACACGTCTCAAGGTTGGCACCGGTACCATTCATATATGCCGATGCCTTGAAATAGAACCGTCGCAACCTATATGAGATTAATGCCATATTACATGCTTTATTGGAGAAGCAGGCTGCTGAAGAGGAGGAACAACAGCAGGCATAATATGAGGAAAGAGTGAGGGAACAAGCGAAAACAAACAAAAGGATAAAGACGCTCGAGCAGAAGCTTGAGGTTCAACTTTCTCTTGATATAGCCATCATTTCAATACATATCTATGGACAATGGTAACACAACTCTGCTCTTATAGGCTTTTATGCAAATTAAGGCGGTGGAAATGTTGCCCCTCCCAGAAGCATAGAGAATGTGTCCACCTATGTGTCAATGTGGTGTGGAACGCAGCTAGGAACTTAGAATTTGCTTGTGTTTTGCTCTGTGAACTTGTATGAATTATTAGCCTATGTGAACTTGTATGAATTATGCTTGTGTGATGTGCTCGAGGAATTTCTAAGAGCTAGGATCTCCCAATTCATTTGATATGTTATGTCATTTTCTACCTTGAAGTTATAGCCAGAAAATATTTTTTCCAGCTGTGGGGATTACAGAAGAAACAACTTGATGACAGAAGCAATGGAACATATTTCCGAAAACAACACTCGAAATATCATCTTTCCCGAGTGCTCACGCATGGAAGAGGGGTCACCTGAGCGACGACAGACTTTTTTGAGAGCTCCTCTCAGCAAAGGTAGCACTCCAGTAGTGCCAATCTTTTCTAAGAGCATGCGCCTCTCGACAAAGGTAGCACTCCAATAGTGCCGTTCTTTTCCGTGAGCATGACCTGAATGCTCGGGGTACTACACAACGTTTCAGTGACAGGTGGGTCTCATGGGCCCACCTGTCAGGTCAAAATGTTTCAGTCAATGGTGGGATGCCGAGAGGCTCAGGATAGCTTTCGGCAACGAAAAAGTTTCTAGATTCATATTATTTCATTAACAAAATATCAAATAATTTGAAATGTTTCAGCGACAGGGGGGCCAATGTCAGGTCAAAATGTTTCGGTCTCAGGTGGGATGCCGAGCGCCCCGGTTTAGCTCTCGATAAAGATAACTCCAAGTCGCGAAGCCGTCAGACGCAAACAGGCATGCCACGTGGCATCTTTTCGCCGTGTGCCCTCTTTGCCGTGTCTTCTACTCGGCAACATCTGGTTACCCTGTCCAATACTATTCTCGGCGTATATTTGTTTGCCGGGAGAGCCGATCGAGCACTCCGCGATAGGATGAAATTCCACCAGTGACTATTTGGTGTATCCGTAGATGCTCTAACATGCATAAGTACTGGACTGGGTCTCATGCTGCCAGTCGTGGTGGACGCGCTTGGTCGTGTCAGTCACGGGTGCTGTTTCGCTGACTCGTACATACATACAGTAGAGAAAGCTGACAGTAGAGTTCAGAGACCGCTGAATCAGTCGTACAGCTAATCGCCCAGACTGGCCGGCGCTTGGTCATGTTTTTCAGTCTCTTTCTACAGAGGAGCTGTCGGGATAAAAGTAGCCGAGCTCCGAACTGAACGACCGGGTCGTGCGCTCCGAACTAAACGGCACGTTCACTCAAACGATGGCCTGTATTGCCGCCGTATCGATTTGTGCCTCTCGTTCTCCGGTCCGACAAGGGGAGAAGGGAAGAAGCTACCTGAGAATAGGTGATGGCCTGTCGGGGAAGAAGATGGGAGTGGTTGCTTGGAGATTCAGGGATCATAGCCGCCGGGTCGCATATGAGTTTCTTCCTTAAGAGGCCCTTGGGGTCGTAGCCGCCTCCAGATCAATCTCCCCTCCGCCCCCAACAGTGGCCCGCATGCATTGAACTCCTCTGCAATGGCGAAAGACAAACTATATATTTGTGTGTTAAATTCATAATATTTGATATACAAGTACTTGATAAAAAGAATTTTGTAACCAGCTACTATACTAATTGTTCCTGAAATGTTTCAGTTCAGATAGCGTCATTCACCTAAAGCATTACTCCAGTAAGACACACTTTCAAGAAATTAATAGGTTTCTACTCAAAACTTATCTGTTAAGACTCTAGCGAAATGTTATATACACAACCATGATTTTCAGTGCCACCAAGTCATTTCGCATTCTTTCATGCAGCACAACACAACTATATGGCGGTGTGCATCGCTTGATGCAAAGGCCGGTGATATTCCTCTTTTTCGAACAAAAAAAAAAGCACAGCAGAACTATTCGCATACTCCAGCAAGATAAATGTTCTTCCCATCGTCTTCTGGACTTGGGAACAGCATACATAATATATTATGCCATGTTATTTCAGATAAACAACAAATTATGTTTAGAAGAATTTAAAACAAGCCACCTATATCCACACTCACTACTATTTCATTGTCCAGAAAAGGTAATAAAAAAACACAGGGTCAAGTCAAGCCAAGCCAAGCCAAACACAAGCAATGAAGTCTGAATAGCTCACCTAGCATCAGCATCACCGCTGACTGTTTCCACAGAAAAATGCAAGCTCAAGCTCTTAATAGTACTAATTTTGAAGACAAATGACACATGCATGACGTGCATAGAGACGAGACACAAGACTTAACTAGAAGCATTATGTACCTGGATTGCCTACCTATAAATAGATGGGCATCTGGCTGTGCTGGGAAATACCATTACCAGCAGAAGAAGCATACAACTGAGCTCATTACAATGGTGGCTCTAGCATCCGCCTCTATCCCGCCACCGCCACGCATCTGGAGATGCAGCAGCACAAGAAGAAGCCCACCCATCACACGGCCTAATGCGACTCGTTTCTCTACACAGATCAAAACCACTGTAAATTAAAATCTCCCTCTCTGTCATTCTATCTTTAACTGAAACTTCACAAAAGTTGCTAGGCTTACCCGGCCAACAAGTGGTGTGATTTTAATTGCTTTGATGCAGCCATATCATCTCAAGGAGCTTCAGCGACATCTTACCATCAGACTTGCAGAGGCATCAGATGCTATGAGTGGAGCTTACAAGGCACTCCTGGATGCCTTTGTTGAATCCACCTTCACATTCAGTCATCAGCCTCTGCGCCCCACCGAGGTACATGCAAACTGGGTGGATAAAAGTTGAAGCGAAATAAAAGTAGACCCATCATTTTAAAGTGCAGTAGCAGCAAAAAAAATGTTTCTTTCAGCATGCATTTTCTAACCTCAAGCTGCATTTATCCATGGATGCAGAGCAATTTTGCACCGGTCGATGAAGTCGGTGAAAGGATAAAGATCATGGAGATGGAGATAGAAGGAACAATCCCCGCAGACTTTCCAGAGGGTGTTTATATTAGAAATGGTAATTGCCACCACCAACTAGCTCTTGTTTCTACCCAACAACATGTTCCCTAATTCATAGGAAACAACTTTGTTTTAATAACTGATTTGCAGTGCAGGTTCGAACCCTCTCTTTGGAGCCCTGCACACGGTGAGCTCCATCTTCGGGCAAACCGAGGATATCTGGGTGGAGGGAGAAGGCATGCTCCACGCCCTCTACTTCACCAGGAGCAGCGACAGCACCGCTGCCTGGTCCTTGTCCTACGCCAACCGCTACGTGCAATCCGACAGTTACACGGTCGAAAAGGCTCGCCGACGGCCATGCTTCCTCTCGATCACCAAAGGAAATCGCCTCGCCATGCTCGCTGCAAGCCTTCTAAATATGGTGTGCCAGTAATATGATGTCTCTGTTTCTTGCTGCTATATAAGGTGTGATGCTTTTGTACCTATATATTTCCCATGCTTATCATTTTCACGTTAATTGCTTGCAGCTGAGGTTTGGAAAAGTGATGCGGAGCATGAGCAATACCAGTGTGTTCGTGCATGCCGGCAGAGTCTTCGCGGCTGCGGAGAATGACATTCCCCACGAGATGGACTTGCAAAGCCTTGACACGACCGCAAGCTGGTCCATCGGCGGAGACTGGATCCTGCCATTCACAGCACACCCAAAGGTACATGCATGAAAAATCCAATCACATTTAATTAGAGTTAAAACTAAAAGTACATCCAAAGATCTGGTATTAATTGTTTCACACCTGCTTGATAAGATTTATCATCTTTGTCAGATTTTAAAAAGATCTCGAAAATATTAAACCGCAAAAAAAGTCAGTCGTATCAGCACTCAGCACTCATCGATCACCCTGTACAAAAGACAAGTCATAATCTTGGCAACCAGTGTGACAATGACAACACCTAGGTTCCTAATCAATATTGTCTAGTGATCCGGATGTTTGCAGCTTGGATAACTCACCCGATTAATGCTCGTAAACACATTTTGTTAACTCCCTAATTTCAAGAATTTTATTAATGCTGCCTCCAACATTTATGTGTCAGCAGGTTGTTCCTGGGTCAGGAGAGTTGGTAATCTCAGGGATCAACATTATGAAACCCTACCTAACGATTGGACTTGTCTCAGGTTTCCTGATTTCACAGTTTTTGTGTCACATATATATTCTTAACAAAAAATACTGAAGATTTGATTACACATATGTACTGCAGAGGATGGAATGAAGCTCAAACAAATGGTTGATCTTAAGTTAGACAGATGCACATTTTGTCATGAAATAGGGATAACTAAAATGTAAGTTTGTTCCTACTGCTAGCTACTTGTGTTGACCAAAATGACTCTTATTTTTGACAGAAAAAAAATGACTCTTATTTAATCCCAAGATAAGGATTGTGCCGTCAGTGGCTACGGACTCAGAGTATTTCAATTTGTACAAATGTAGGTACAACATTATCATGGATATGCCACTTACCCTCAGCGCAAGTAGGATTCTACGAGCTGCCCCGTAAGTACTTACTGAACTAAATTTTGGTACAAAAAAAATCTTCTCAAGTTGCTAATTTCTTCATCTTGTACCCTCATGCAGGGAATACGAGAAGGAAAGCTATGCAAGAATCGGGGTCATGCCCCGTAATGGAGATGCAGAGTCAGTAATATGGTTTGATGTAGAACCATTCTGCACTGTGCATCTTGTCAACTGCTTCGAGGAAGGCGATGAGGTATAGAATTTGAGTACAGTTATATTGCAATCTGCAAAGAGCCAAAGACTTATATAGAGTACAGATAGTTAGTCATGGGAACCTAGCAGCCTATATAGATTAGAAATTGCATTTTCTCAATAAAAATTCCTAATTTACCTTAATTTATGTTCTCTTAATTAGGTTGTTGTCAGGGGATTTCGTGTGCCAGCTTCTATCATCATGGGTCCAATGCTTGAGCACAACGAAGAGTCTGGTGATCAAGAAATGAATGAGGAATACTTCTCTCGGCTGTACGAGTGGAGACTGAACTTGAAATCCAAGGCAGTTGTAGGACAAGGGCTAACCGGGACAGATGTTGCTATGGAATTTCCGATTATCAATGACAAGTATGTTGGCTTGCATCACAGATACGCATACGCGCAGGTGGTGAACGTGCAAGGGAGTATGGCTGGTGGTTGTGGAACAGGTAACTCCAGCAAACATTGCAATTCTCTTCTATATATGCAACAACAAGTTGGGTTACCTGAGTCAAAGATTTCTATATATTAGTAGATGCAACATAATCATAAACCTCAGAAATGTAGGGTTAGGAAATAGAAGATCCCATCAACTATGTAGTGTAAGTCCAATGGTAAATTTTAATATATTTTTCAATCTTGCAGTGCGACCAAAGTTTGGAGGTTTTGCAAAACTATACCTTGACCAAGAAATGAAGGTAACACATGGCATACCTATCATCTGTAAAATCCATTCATGTACTGCTACTTGTTCGTAGGATCATGACTTTATACTTTGCAATGATTTTAGGAGTCTTGTGGAAATCCAGTCAATGTGGAGTACCACCACCTTGAAAAAAATCAATTCTGCTCAGGATTAACTTTTGTGGCAAAAACCAATGCGCTACACGAGGATGATGGATGGATAATCTCTTTTGTGCACGATGAGGGCACAAATATATCACAGGCAAGTATTACACTTAGACTGGGAAGAAAGGGCTTACGTTGTTAGTACTATCAGAACTACGATCTGCATTATGTATGGTCACATTCTTGGATGACTCATCAAACTTAAACCTTTTATATTTAACAGGCACATATTATCGATGCACAGAGATTTGAGAGTGGGGCAGTTGCTAAAATAACATTGCCACAAAGAGTACCCTATGGCTTTCATGGAGCATTCGTCTCAAAAACTAAGTGAAAGCAAACATAACTCTGTAAGTGTTAAATTACCTGTAGTTTATATGAACCAGTGACTGACCATGTGTCATTGCTTCAAATGTTAATACATTATTGAGCCATTCCTGGTAGCATTGATCTTACTGTGTCATGATAATCTGGACAGCTAACACGATGCATATCTGGACACAGAGTGTTGCAAGCCTCCCACGGTGAACTGCAGCAGCAATCTGTTCCTTGGTCTGCTGGCTCTGCTTCACATTAGCAGTTGCTCCAGAAAGGGCACTACGGTACACTAGTAGAAATCGGGCCTTTAATCCCTGTTTGTAAGGCCCTTTAGTGCCGGTTCTACAACCGGCACTAAAGGGGGGACTAAAGGCCCCCCCTTTAGTCCCAGTTCGTCACGGCTCGGCACTAAAGGCCCACCACGTGGCGCCTGCCGGGGCCGTTCGCTGGGGGACCTTTAGTCCCGGTTGGTGTTACCAACCGGAACTAAAGGTGGAGCCTTTAGTCCCGGTTGGTAACACCAACCGGGACTAAAAGTATTTAATTCTTTTAATTTTGGTTTATTTTTCCTTTTAATTTTGTGTTTTCCATTTAATTATTTTTCATTTCAAACATATATTACGCTACTACATACTGTACACGTTGTGCATATATATATAAATCGAATTTCTCGTACGACGACCATTCACATACATATATATATACAATTTGGTATATACAATTTCTCCTACAATTTGCGGATCATTACATATGCAGGGCATTACTGCTTGATCTTGTAATGGTATTCTCCTTTGGGATCTATGACCTGGTCGACCAGAAATCCAGCTATTTCCTCTTGAATTGCTCGTACGCGAGCCGTTGGTAGGAGCTGCCCCGCATCTCTATCATCTATAATCAGGAGATCAAGATGAATATATTAGTTGTGTGTATATATATTAGCTAGATCATGATAAAAAAATTATGGATAGTGTTCTGGCAAACGTACCCAAAGAGTTTTTTCATCTATGCTCCTTTCAGACGTGATCATGCGAATATTCTCGCAAACGTAGTATGCGCATAAACTATTCCCCTTCTCTTGCCTCATGCACTTTACGAGAATAAAATTCAATCAGGTAATAATTAATCAAGCATGATAATGGTATTGAAACTAGAATTAAAGAGATACACGGACGTAGCTAGCTAGTACTACTTAATTACCTTGGGTCGCACCCATTTCAGCTGTTGTTTCCATTGGCCGGGGACCTCTTCGATGAACTTTTTCCAAGCCCTGCCCGCCGGCAAAGAAAATGAATAAAGGAGTTATTAACTAGTTGATATCAAGAAATGAAGTAAAGAGGCAGACATAGTGCGATAATGATTGAAATTACCTGTCGAACATCCCCTTCACGGTTGTGTATTCGGATGGATCCTTATATAGTGAGTCCAGTACTTCAACTTTTTCCTTGTCAACTTCAATGATTAACAAGATCCAGTGGAAACTACATGCGCACACGTTTTTTATAAATAAGCGGGCATGTGCATAACTCATCAACTACACTTATTAACATCTAGTAAGCAAAAAATAGAATTTGTAGTACAAGATATAGTAACACTCACCCGAAGTTGTAAGGAAGTAGTATTTTTGGTTGGTTGTTTAGTTGCTTCAAAAACTCTAGCAGGAATCTCTCTGTGTCTTCTCTCGAATATTGATCTTCCCATATCGTCTGATTAATCGTATTTGGGTCAATGAACCCAACTCGATAGCGTCTAGTTTTTTTCATTTCATACATCTTCATTCTGCATAATACCACAGAAAAGAATATAGTGAGGATAATTACAGTTAATGAACTAGAGCACATCTAGCTAGCTAGCTAGAGACTTAAATTACAGAAAGAAATCACTTACAGACAATAGCAACTGACGATAGATTTGTCGAGTGCGTCTTGATTGAATAACTGAAGCAACTCTGAATAATGAATCCACACGTCTTTTTTATGGAAGTAATGCCTTTTCCTGACTTTCACCATGAGGGACTCTTCATTGGTATTTGCTGTTTTTTGCATGTACCACGTATGCAACTCGTACATTCTCGTTGGTAGAAGCTTGACTTCGTTAGGCTTGACCAGAGGTTTGCCACGGACATATTGGTATTTTACTTCCTCCTCTGTAATCCCGGGGATTTCCTCAAGGCCTAGGAGTTGTTCAACAGTGACACCGGCCTCTTTAGCCTGCCTTCTAAGATCGTCGGTTATTGCCGGCCGATCGGCGGTACTCACATGTGTTTGTACAATGAGCGGGGGGATCGATTGCACTGCTTGTTCTCCCAGCTGGGGAACAGTTTTCCCGCTTTTTTTGCCAACTGCTTGGCTCGAGCTCGAGCTCGACTCCTTTTGCCCTGCAGAATATGACTTCTTGATAGACCGCACATAGTCGGAGTCCTTCTGATTGTCAGCCGGTCGAGCCATATCAATAAAGTGTTGTGATACATGCTCAGGTACTTTCTCCTTTGGCGGCGCGGGCGGTTTCGCTGCAAAATGGGCCTTCAATTGGGCATCACATGCGTCGTCGAGTTCCTCCTGAGTCAGGTGGTAAGACAACTTCGGAAGAGGCTTGAGGTCTGGACCATATTTGAATTTCTTGTTTGTTGTACCGCTAGCCGTCGTAGCTACGGCCTCTCTCTTGCGCTGTTGCTTAGGCGGAGCACGCTGAGTCGGCTGACTTGGAGGAGGAGGAGTTGGCTGACGCCGTGCCGACCTTGGAGGAGGAGTCGGCTGACGCGGTGCCAGACTTGGAGGAGGAGGAGTCGACTGAAGCGGCGGAGGACTTGGAGGAGGAGGAGTTGGCTGACGCCGTGCCGGACTTGGAGGAGGAGTCAGCTGACGCGGTGCCGGACTTGGAGGAGGAGGAGTCGACTGACGCGGCGGCGGACTTGGAGGAGGAGTCGGCTGACGCGGTGCCGGACTTGGAGGAGGAGGAGTCGACTGACGCGGCGGCGGACTTGGAGGAGGAGGAGTCGGTGGCCTTGGAAAGACGATGCAATCCTTTTTCCATAGAATGATACGATGTATGGCCTCTCCCAGTGTTCTCTCCTCGTCACCTCCAAGAATGTCAAGTTGTAGCTCGTGATATGCTGACATCACTTCATCAACCCCGACACGAGCATAGCCAGCTGGAATGGGATTGCAATGGAAGGTTGCTTCAGGGGGATTTGCTAAAGCATAGCCGTCCGCCACCTTCATGGATAAGTTCTTCACTTTCATGTGTAGCTCACAGTTAGTCCTGTCTTTGATATCATCCACAGGGTAGCTAGCTAGCAGTGCATTATCGATATCGGCCGGGGCGGAACCCACGCTGCTTCTCGGCATAGATGGGACGGTGCTATCCAATGCTGGATCGATCTGCTCATGCTGCCGCTGAGACGCCCTTTCCTGGCTGAGTGAGTCGATCTGCTCCTGCTGTCGCCTGACAAATCGTTCCAACTCCAGGTGCGAGGATATTAGGCCTTCAAGGCGGAGTGCTTCCTCCTTCTTCTTCTGCTCCTCATGCTTCTTCTTTCTCGCACGGCTTCTATAGTCATCGTTCCAATCCGCAAACCCCTCATACCACGGAACAACGCCTTTGCCTCGTGTTCTTCCCGGGTGTTCAGGATTCTTCAGGGCGCGCGTAAGCTCGTCGTTATCCCTGTTGGGCGTGAACACCCCCGATCGAGCTTCTTCTATTGCAATAAGTATTTCGTCTGTCGCTTCTTTAAGACTTGCCTTCACCATAACCAGCCCTGTCTCTGGGTCCAACATCCCCCCATGCGCATAAAACCATGTCCTGCACCTGGGGGGCCATGTCAATGTAACTGGACTGACCCGTTTACTAATCATCTCTTGCTCAGATTGATGCCACTTAGGCAGGGCCACCTGGTAGCCACCTGGCCCCAGACGATGGTGCCACTTCTTTTTCGCAGCATTAATCTTGTTTTTCCTCGACAGTTCCTTAGCTTCTTCCGATTCCTTGAACTTCACGAAAGCGTCCCAGTGATCTTTTGCCTTCACCAATGCTCCCGTGAATTCTGGAGTCTTCTTTTTTGATTTGACGTACTTAGCCCATGCATTTTTCTTGAAGGTGTTGAATGCGATCGCCATCTTTTTAAGAGCATAGTTTCTGACTTTCTTCAGATCTGCATCTGTCAAATTATCTGGTAGGGTGAAATGTTCCATGAGCGTAGTCCAAAGCACATCTTTTGCTCTTTCGTCGACAAAAGTAACTCCTGCTCGATCTCCCTTTGCTGGCTTTCTCCATTCTTGAACGGAGATCGGGATTTGGTCCCTGACAATAACTCCGCATTGATTCTTGAACGTGGTCGCATTTTTCTTAGGTTCAAGCGGTTCGCCAGTTGATGTTTTGATGGAATCGATGTTGAACTTTACGCCTTTGTCCAACTTTTTGGCTGGGCCTCGAACTACCCTGTCGCTTGTACAAGATTTGCTCGATCCGGAGGCCTAAAAGAAGAAAGATCGATTCGTTAATACATACAAATCAATTAAGACATGTAATGATCACCGGATGGCTTATATATTAAATATACCTCGCCGGTCATTGTTATTTGAAGAACATTTTCTTCGTCAACATCGTTGTCGTCACCTTCATCTATTCGTTCGTCTTCATCAAACATCATACCCTCACCCGAAGGGTTCAGATATTGCGAGCCGTCATCATGATCATCTGGGCTCGTGGAGCGTATGATGTCGAACACAGCCTCTTCTCCTTCTCTGCCGGTATTGTCCATAGCTTTTATTTAACTAATCCAGAAGAAAGATAAAACAATTTAGTATTCAGAGATCCGAAAGGTAGATGCATGAGATCAGAAAGAAATTGGATCAACTTGTGCACATCCATAATGGGGGCATTCCTGATATTTAATCCCTTAAAGGACTAAGAAAATCTATTGCAAATACAACATTAAAATATGCAACCTTTGCAAATACTAAATGCTATACATTGGATCAAATGTCAAAATTCCTCAACGTTTTTATATCTAACATTTATCTAGCTATAACTAAAAGTATAAAAAACTAAAAAACATTCATCTAACATTTCTATAACTAAAAGTATAAAAAATTAAAAAACAGAAAAAGAAACACTAATTAAGCATACTTCTATACATCCATTAAAAAACAGAAAAAGAAACATTATATAAAAAAAATCTATACTAATTAAACACTAATTATATCCATCTAACATGCATTCATACATACATATATACTAGTGAAAAACAACTAAAACATCTAAATAGAAAATGTGTGTGTGTGTGTGTGTTCATGCATGTGTGTGTGGGGGGGGGGGGCTCGGGGCCGGACGGGCGGCCATGGCGCGCGGCAGGGGGCGAGGGAGGGGGGGAGAGGGAGGAACTGAGCTCACAGCGGGGCGACGGCGAGGCGAGGCGAATCGGGGGCAGCGACGGCGTCGGGGCAGGCGGCGCAGCGAGGAGCGGGCGCGCGCGCGCGGGCCGGCGGCGCCGTCGGGGATCGGCGAGGAAGGGCGCGTCCGGAGTAGGGGTCGACGAGGAGGGACGGGCGGCCGGCGTCGGGGGCGGCGACGGCGTCGATCGGGGTAGGCGGCGGCGCGCAGCAGCCTGGCGGCGTCGTCTGTGTTTGGCGTCGAGAGAATGGAGAGGATCGTAAGTGAAGTTATATATATGAGAGCCTTTAGTCGCGGTTGGTGGCTCCAACTGCGACTAAAGGCCACCTTTAGTCGCGGTTGGAGCCACCAACCGCGACTAAAGGTCTCGCTTCCCGCCGCTTGGACTGGATGAAATTCACCTTTAGTCGCGGTTGGTGGCTCCAACCGCGACTAAAGGCCCCCCTTTAGTCGCGGTTGGTGGCTCCAACCGCGACTAAAGGCCTGTTCCTAGCACGGCGCAGTGTGGTGGATGTTTAGTCCCACCTCGCCCAGCGAAGGGCGCTCGCACTGGTTTATAAACCCCGGCGCGGTAGCTCATTCGAGCTCCTCTCTAAAGCAGGCCTACAAGGCCTACCGTTCTTTCCTGCCCTGTGGGCCATATTGGGCCTTGCGGGCCTGCATCCTGGCCCAACTAGTGGGTGTCTAGTCGTATGCAGGCCGTGGCGGCCCAGTAGGCGGGCTTTTTTTTTACTTTTCAGTTTTTTTTTGTTTTCTTCTATATTTATTTTCTTTTGTTTCTTGGTTGTTTTTTTCTTTATTTAGAGTTTCTGAGTGAATCTTTTTGCTTTAGGTCAAAAAAATTATAAACTTTCTGTTAGTGCCAGTAGTTTTCAAATTTGAATTATTTGAAATTTGTGTGAATCACTAGTTTGTGAATAACTTTATTTTAAAAAAAGATTTTTCAGTGATTCTTTTTTCTGCTGTTTAATATTAGTGTGTTTTATCATTATATTCAATTTGGTAATTCTTAGGTTATTTAAAAAAAATGAAATGCCTTTGTAACAGACGAGTTTTCGTCCGAAAGCGTGATACTTCGAAAGAGATTGTCCATTTTGTACACGAAGTGCATCCAGTTTTTGCCGTAACCCTCTCAACTTTTTAGCACATGCTATGTGGGTGAAATGATGATACCATGCCAACTTTCAACCTTTTCTGATTGTGATTTGTAGTGCTTTTCAATTTCAGGGTCATTTAGCTCAAAAAAAATCAGTAAATACATGAAAAATAGCAAATGAAGTCAGAAAGGGTTGAAAATTGATGACGTGGCTTTGGACATAATATTTCTTCGCGTTTCAAATGCCAAAACACATAAGTCGGAGTTCTATTACAAAGATTCCCTCCGGTTTGTCCGAAGTGGGACTTTCCAGATATATAAGTCCGGAAACTAACTAGAGAAGCCGGTCACATCCCAGAGTGGGATCTTTGGATATAAAACTTTTTCTTCGCGTGTGTCCCTTTGTGCCGTAACCATGGACAATCTTCATCGTTTAACTTGATGCTCGGGTCAACATTCACTGTGAAGGGAGCAATTTCATGAAACTTTTCATAATCTTCTGACATGTCTGTCTTGTCCTCCACTCCCACGATGTTTCTTTTCCCTGAAAGAACTATGTGGCGCTTTGGCTCATCGTATGATGTATTCGCTTCCTTATCTTTTCTTTTTCTCGGCTTGGTAGACATGTCCTTCACATAGAAAACCTGCGCCACATCATTGGCTAGGACGAATGGTTCGTCTGCGTACCCAAGATTGTTGAGATCCACTGTTGTCATTCCATACTGCGGGTCTTCCTTTACCCCGCCTCCTCTCAGATTGACCCATTTGCACCGAAACAAAGGGACCTTCAAACCAAGTCCATAGTCAAGTTCCCATATCTCCTCTATGTAACCATAATATGTGTCCTTTGGCCTATTGGTGTTTGCTGCATCAAAGCGGACACCACTGTTTTGGTTGGCGCTCTTTTTATCTTGGGCGATCGTGTAAAATGTATTCCCATTTATCTCGTACCCTTTGAAAGTCAATATAGTCGAAGATGGTAACTTGGACAGCAAGTACAGGTCATCTGCAACAGTGTCGTCATGCATGAGACGTGTCTGCAACCAACCGGCGAAAGTCACAGTTTGTTCATGTGTAATCCAGTCGTCAGACTGCTCCGGGTGTTTGGAGCGTAGAATATTCTTGTGTTGCTCGATATACGGAGCCACCAAGGCGGAACTTTGTAGAACTGTGTAGTGTGCTTGCGCCAAAGAATGCCCGTCCCGGCATATTACTGAATTCTTTCCTAGCGTGCCTTTTCCACCCAGTCTGCCCTCATGCCGCGATTCAGGAACACCAATCGGCTTAATGTCAGGAATAAAGTCAACACAAAACTCAATAACCTCCTCTGTTTCATGGCCCTTGGAGATGCTTCCTTCTGGCCTAGCACGATTACGAACATATTTCTTTAAGACTCCCATGAACCTCTCAAAGGGGAACATATTGTGTAGAAATACAGGACCCAGAATGGCAATCTCCTCGACTAGGTGAACTAGGACGTGCGTCATGATATTGAAGAAGGATGGTGGGAACACCAACTCGAAACTGACAAGACATTGCACCAAATCATTCTCTAACCTTGGTAAGATTTCTGGATCGATTACCTTCTGAGAGATTGCATTGAGGAATGCACATAGCTTCACAATGGCTAATCGAACGTTTTCCGGTAGAAGTCCCCTCAATGCAACCGGAAGCAGTTGCGTCATAATCACGTGGCAGTCATGAGACTTTAGGTTCTGGAACTTTTTCTCTGCCATATTTATTATTCCCTTTATATTCGACGAGAAGCTAGACGGGACCTTCATACTGAGCAGGCATTCGAAGAAGATTTCCTTCTCTTCTTTGGTAAGAGCGTAGCTGGCATGACCCTGAAACTGCTTTGGATCCATGCCGTCTTCTCCGTGCATACGTTGCTGGTCCTCCCGTGCCTCCGGTGTATCTTTTGTCTTCCCATACACGCCCAAGAAGCTTAGCAGGTTCACGCAAAGATTCTTCGTCACGTGCATCACATCGATTGCAGAGCGGACCTCTAGGTCTTTCCAATAGGGTAGGTCCCAAAATATAGATTTCTTCTTCCACATGGGTGCGCGTCCGTTAGCGTCATTCGGAACAGATGGTCCGCCAGGACCCTTTCCAAAGATTACTTTTAAATCCTTGACCATATCAAGTATATCATCACCAGTACGGTGGCGAGGCTTCTTCCGGTGATCTGCCTCACCTTTGAAATGCTTGCCTTTCTTTCTTACGGGATGCCTGCTCTGAAGAAATCGACGATGCCCCAGGTACACATTCTTCTTACATTTATCCAAATATATACTGTCGGTATCATCTAAACAGTGCGTGCATGCGTGGTATCCCTTGTTTGTCTGTCCTGAAAGGTTACTGAGAGCAGGCCAATCATTGATGGTTACAAACAGCAACGCTCGCAGGTCAAATTCCTGCTGTTTGTGCTCATCCCACGCACGTACACCTTTTCCATTCCACAGCTCTAAAAGTTCTTCGACTAATGGCCTTAGGTACACATCAATGTCGTTGCCGGGTTGCTTGGGGCCTTGGATGAGCACTGGCATCATAATGAACTTCCGCTTCATGCACAACCAAGGAGGAAGGTTATAGATACATAGAGTCACAGGCCAGGTGCTATGATTGCTGCTCTGCTCCCCAAAAGGATTGATGCCATCTGCACTTAAACCAAACCATACATTCCTTCCGTCATCTGCAAAGTCCTTCCACTTTCTCTCGATTTTTCTCCACTGTGATCCGTCAGCGGGTACTCTCAACTTCCCGTCTTTCTTACGGTCATCTTTGTGCCATCGCATCAACTTGGCATGCTCTTTGTTTTGGAACAAACGTTTCAACCGTGGTATTATAGGAGCATACCACATCACCTTGGCAGGAATCTTCTTCCTGGGGCGCTCGCCCGCAACATCACCAGGGTCATCGTGGCCGATCTTATAGCGCAATGCACAGCATACCGGGCATGCATTCAAATCCTCGTACTCACCGCGGTAGAGGATGCAGTCATTAGGGCATGCATGTATCTTCTGCACCTCTAATCCTAGAGGGCAGACGGCCTTCTTTGCTTCGTACGTACTATCGGGCAATTCGTTGTCCTTTGGTAGCTTATTCTTCATTATTTTCAGCAACTTTTCAAATGCCTTGTCAGGTACACCATTCTCTGCCTTCCATTGCAGCAATTCCAGTGTGGTACCCAGCTTTTTCTTGTCATCTTCACAATTTGGGTACAACAATTTCTTGTGATCCTCTAACATGCGCTGCAACTTCAGCTTCTCCTTTTCACTTGCACAGTTTCTATTTGCATCGGCAATGGCCCGACCAAGATCATCAGCGGGCTCATCTGATGCCTCTTCTTCAGCTCCTTCCTGCATTGCCGGCTCAGCTTCTTCCCCCATTGTTGTACCATCGTATTCATGGAACCCATGGCCAGGATAGCTGTCGTCATCCTCTTCTTCTTCATTCTCTTCCATTAGGACCCCTCTTTCTCCGTGCTTGGTCCAACAGTTATAGCCGGACATGAAACCGGACTCAAACAGGTGGACGTGAATGGTTCTTGAGTTAGAGTAATTTCGATCATTCTTACAGCCAGCACATGGACAATACATAAAACCATCCGCCCGCTTGTTTGCCTCAGCCGCAACCAGAAAAGTATGCACGCCATTAATGAACTGGGGAGAGCATCGGTCATCGTACATCCATTGCCGGCTCATCTTCATTACACAACACCGAAAAGACCAAATTAATACAAGTTCATACATAAAGTTCATACACACTTGTTCTCATAAAGCAACATACAAACTCTCTAGCTAAAGCATTTAAATGCAACAACAAATGCGATCAAGATCGCAACTAAGGTAACAATTGATCCAACAGCATAGTGATACCAAGCCTCAATATCAATGGCATATTTTTTAAATTTTCTAATCTTCAAGCGCATTGCATCCATCTTGATCTTGTGATCATCGACGACATCGGCAACATACAACTCCAGTTTCATCTTCTCTTCTTCAACTCTTTTCAATTTTTCTTTCAAATACTCGTTTTCTTTTTCAACTAAATTTAACTTCTTGACAAGAATATCTATGTCGGTTGCAATTTCCGGTTCACATACCTCCTAGATAAAAATATCTATGTCAACTTGATGGGCATAATTGTCATAAACGCGAAATGCAACAAATAGTTATAAAAGAGAATATATATACCACATCCGAATCATAAACCGGACGAGGGCCGACGGGGACGGATATCAAAGTCATGGCGCTATGTATAACAAACAATCATACATGTAAGAAAATTATACAATTAATTATCTAAATCATACAAATAAGTTTTTTTTTTATAAAAAGGATAAGAACGAACAAGAGGCTCACCAAGGTGTGGTGACGGCGACGGGACGGTGCGGGCGATCGACGGTGGTTAGGACGGGGACGGGAAGGCACTAAGTAAACCACACCTACACATGCAAAGTAAGAAGTTAATTTGAGCTCAAATTGCATATAAATCAAATGAACTACTACCACATGTAAATACTCCCAAACTAAAACCCACAAATCACTATACTTATAGAGCATTGCAAGAGCTAATCTAGCAATGAGAGATGAAAGGACAAAGTTGCTAACCTTTGTGAACACTTGGATGGATGGGGTGCCTCCAAATCTTGACAAATTTTGGCAAAAATGGAGGATGAGCTCGAGGAAGAGGGAAGAACAAAGGAGGGGAAGAAGGGGGAAAAAAGGGAGGAGTACTGTGATCGGGCTGGCCGAATTCATATAGGGGATCTTTAGTCCCGGTTGGTATCTCCAACCGGGACTAAAGGGGGGGCCTTTAGTCCCGGTTGGTGATACCAACCGGGACTAAAGGGGCTCGTGGGGGCCCCAGCTGACACCAGCCTGCCACCACCCTTTAGTCCCGGTTCGTGTTACGAACCGGGACTAAAGGGGGGCCCTGTAGTCCCGGTTGGTGATACCAACCGGGACTAAAGGGGCTCGTGGGGGCCCCAGCTGACACCAGCCTGCCACCACCACATTAGTCCCGGTTCGTGTTACGAACCGGGACTAAAGGTCCGGAACAAACCGCGACTAATGATGCCCGTCCTGAACCGGGACTAATGGTCACATTAGTGCCGGTTCAAAACCCGACCGGGACTAAAGCTGCAGACAAAAGGTCCGTTTTCTACTAGTGGTAGGTTCCGAAGTGAAGAATCAACTAACAAGGAGCGCGGTGAAATTCAGTATATGGCCCCGTCGCTACAACAAAAGCCCAACTGACTTGGCACAGCTTGCACAAGATTAAAATAGACTTGTCAATCCATGCTCAGTCAAGACCTCGATGCGGTCACATGTAAAGTTGTATGACTAAATTGTTGCATCAGAATGTACCCATCTTGGATAGATAGAATAGAATACCACTAACTGAATGTAATAAGAACTTCAGTCTTGTTATTGCTGTGCCCTTTGCTTTTTCGTGTCATCCTATGAATATTTGGTTCCTCATGCTACCTTGATGTTGCATTGTAGACATGTTAAGATAATCAAAATATTAGCATAAGGCTATATGCTGGACCAAACATGTGACCTGTAGTACTTAATCCGTTTATCACATTTTTACAGGTTTTTATAGATGAAAACTAGCTAATGCAATGGTACGTATTGCAGCCCACAGCTAGCGAACAGAAGTAATAATTGATACAGTTTGCATACGAAAAATCAAACCTGAACAATCCATTTTGAACAAATGGAGAAACAAAACACTTGAAATTTGCCCTGAAAGAGGTAGAAAAATAACGTATGGAAAGAGATATTGTGAGAGGATAGGATAGATAGAAGAAGAAAAAAATATATACTCCATACTTTTAAGTGGCAAATCTTTGGGAAGGGAGAATCAGCGTCTTACAAATATTCAGTGTATCGATATCAACGTGGGATGGTCGTTAATGCATCTCTCCATGGCATGGCAGCCTCCAATGTGGGACGAGTGGACGCCTGTCTGTGCTTGTGAGGTAGGAGAGATGCTTGATGCCAAAATCAAAATCACCATTAGTCGTCACAGAACTAGTTTCCTCTGCATCGAACTCGAACTCGAGATTTTGCACACTCCTCTCACTCCACCGATTTGGAAGAAAGGGATCTCGGGGTGCTCCTGTGCACTCAGGGCGGCGGAGGCTGGGACCCCGGATCGGCCTCTTGCGGCTGCGATGGTTGGGGGAGCGGCTCGGCGAGATCCGGGTGCGGTTTCTTCCTCCTCCGGCGCGGTCGGCCTGTGGGCAGGCCGGCAGCGAGCGCGCCCAGTTGGCAGAAGATCTGCGATTGGTGGTTTGGTGCTGTGCTGGTTGCCTCGGCCCTCGATTTTATTGTTTTATTTTATTTGTTATTTGAGGAGCTCTCCACCCTCGATTTCATTTCACTGAAACGAAACCAATAAACAACCTGTGGTTGGATGGTTAAAGCGTCTGACGATTTGCTAGTTAGCTGCTTCAATACCTATCTGGCCTAGCCCATCTCGTTCATTTCTTTCTAAAAAAAATTCCTATATAATTTTTTGATGGGCTATAGTTTTGCTGGATTGTAGTACACATGTATACCAGATCATGGGCCCCTCCCAAATCTCGGCCTTGGGCCGGCGCCCCTTTGGCCATACGTCAGGGTCGGCCCTGGTTGGCTGGGATACCGGGTGCTCGCATTTATCCTAAATTTATTTCAGGATTTTCGACGATACACGTTCAGTGAAAGGAGACGTTTCTGTCGACTACGAGACGTCTACTGTGATTTCGTAAAATCTCAAGATGATATGCCGGTTCTGTATCTCGGAGGTGCTCATAGGGGTAGAGTGTGAGTGCGTGCGTTCATAGGGGTGGATGTATGCACGTTTATATGAGTGTTTGCATCTGTAATATGTTCAAAAAAAAGATAATGCACTATCGTAAGCAGCAAACTAAATACAACGTGCAATCAATGTCCATTAAGCTAAATCAGACTCTATCCCTAAAAAAACAGACCCTACTATCACTCCTAAAATCTCTCCAGCCAGTCCACAGGTAATCAGACATGAACCCCCCGGAGCACAAGCAAAACGCTAACAAAAATCAGCTCACACAAAGTCTATTACTCAAAATTGTTGAAATATAAGGTGGGCTCATGTGGATTATATGGCACTAGATGTGGTGGGAAGTTTAGTATCACCCCAGAAGTTGGAGAGGAGTTGGACCATCTTATAAGGGATTCTCTTTCACATGCTATTGGAGCTTGAGAAGAGAAGCGATCCTCGCTCACTCCTCCTGCGGAGTTGAGCCGAGCCGAGCTCACACCTATGCGCTTATTTGACAGTCGGACCACGATACGCATAAACGGTTGACGGAAGAGAAGGCGTCCGAGCCTGTCCGGATCCTAGCCGTCACGCAAAACAGATCGCACCTGCCTCCACCCCACGGTCGTTCCTTTTGCTACTGTCATGAGCAACTCCATCCCGTTCACCGCGTACACGGTTGACGGGAGAGCAGCATCCGAACCCCCGCCTGTCCTGATCCTGTACGGGAGAGCGGCGATTAGGTTTTTGGGGGGCGACTGCTCGCCGTTGTTCGTCCAAGTCCGCCGCATCGTCTACGTTCGCGTCGTCTTCGTCATCTTCATGTCCACCGACGCCGAACGTGCCGCCGCCGAGAAGCTCGAAGCCGACAAGAAGGCAACCGAGGACGCTGCCGCCACTGTTGTTGCTGCTACGGCCAACTGGCCTAACGGAGGGTATAGTTCGTTTATCCCGCTCCTGCTTATTACTGTCTTAGCCGTACTACTGATTTGCGTAGATATTTCTACTATCTGTCTAGTACGCGATAATATGATCAAATATCAATATGTGTTTAGTACTGTTTACGTCATGTTCGTGATTTATTCTTGGATTAATTTAATCGAGAAATTGCCTATTTACGCAACAATCCGAAAACCTAATATGTGTAGGCAATTTTCAGCCCATGGCTTTACCGCTGCACTAAAGACGGATAAGGTTACCGGTACATACTTTAAGCGTTGGCAGACCAAAACCACCTTATGGCTCACAACCATGAACGTTATTTACTTCTGTGACGAGGCTGCTAGGATTGCAAAACCTGTTAGAAACAAACAAGATTTGTTAGATAAGAATAAACCAGTGGTTGGCATGCCTGTTATTTATGTTAAGATTGGAGATCTTTGCTATCATGGTTTATGTGATATAGGTGCTAGTGTGAGTGAAATTTCATTTACTTTATATCAAGAAATTATGCATGATATAGCACTTGCTGAGAATCCTATAGCAAATAATTTGTCTAGAATGGAAAATGTTCTTGATGACCCACTGCCTATTGATGATAGTTTTCCTGATGAGCAATTAGCTGTTATAAATTCTTCCTGTAATACTCTTTGGTATGCAGACTATGCTAATTACATTGTTGCTAAATATATACCACCTAATTTCACATACCAACAAAAGAAAAAGTTCTTCTTTTATTTAAGAAATTACTTTTGGGATGACCCACATCTATATAAAGAAGGAGTGGATGGTATTATTAGACGATGTGTACCTCAGCATGAACAGAAACAAATCCTACGGAAGTGTCATTCCGAGGCATATGGAGGACGCCATGCAGGAGATAGAACCGCACATAAGGTATTACGGTCTGGTTTTTATTGACCTCCTCTCTTCAAGGATGCACGTAAGTTTGTCCTTTATTGTGATGAATGTCAAAGAATTTGTAATACTGCTTGATGTCAGGAAATACCAATGAATTATTCACTTGTTATTGAACCATTTGATGTTTGGGGTTTTGATTACATGAGACATTTTCCTTTCTCTAATGGGTATACTCATATTCTAGTTGTTGTTAATTATGTCACTAAGTGGGTAGAAGCTATTCTAATTAAACATTATATTTCAGGTACACCCATTAACAAGGAGACCAATGTTATTCAAACAATGACACCGGAGGAGCACATAAAAGAGACCTTCCAGATCACTCTGGAACCCTGAAAAAGGGCAGGTACGTGATACGGTAAGTAAACCGACTCCAAAAATTCCATCAAAATTATTTCTGTCCATTTTGGAATATTAGAAAAAATACAAAAATAAGAACCAGCTGAGGGGACCCACGAGGAGGTCACAGGGCAACAGGGCGTGCCCACCCCCATGTCACGCCAGGTTTCCTTGTGGGCCCCTCGTGTGCCTACCCGACTCCGTTTTCTTTCCGTTTACTTGTCATGCATGTAGAATAAATCATTATATATACTCCCCGATGTTTTGAGCACTATATCGCAAGTTTTCCTCCTTTTCTTGTTTCGGGCCATTTTTCTGGCAGATCTAGATCGTGATGTCTTCGTCAAACTCGGCAAAGGACAAGTTCTTTGAGAAGGTCATCAACCCTTATTTGCCGGAGGTGATGAAGCAGCCTCAAACCATTGAGATGCATGAGGGGGTGCTCCACATCCGGGATGTCCAAGGCCCAAGGAAGGCGGGAAGCGAGAAGGCCAGGCTTCAGGCGGTGGAGCAGGAAATCTTCAAGTGCCAAGGGATGGTTGAGCGTGGTTTGAGTGCTAATAACTCCATGATCACAGACTTCATCGAGGAACACAAGCTAGACACCAAGAACGTTGGAGAAGCTCTCTTCAAGCTCCAAGAGCGGATCGAGCATCTCCAAGCCCAAATCTATGACCTGCAAAACCAAAACTGTGAGTATGAGTCCATGTTTAAAAGGATGAGCATAGCTACCGATTTCAGGATTCCGGAGACACACTAACAAGAGCAGTGCCACGGATTCTCAGTTGCTGCCTGGATCAAGTGGATAGCATAATTTAAGTCCCCTGTAATGGCAAAGACAAACTATATAGTGTTAAATTCCTATTATTTCAAATACTTCACAAAAAGAACTTTGTAACCAGCTATGCTGTTTATTCCTGAAATGTTTCAGTTCAGATAGCATCTTTTATTTATAGCGTTGCTCCAGTAAGACACACTAACAAGAAATTTATAGTATTCTACTCAAAACGTGTGTGTTAAAGACTCTTCTAGTGAGATGTTGTATATTACTTCCTCCGTTTTTAAATATAAGTCTTTTTAAAGATTCCACTATAAATTATATACGGATGTATGTAGACATACTTTAGAGTGTAGATTCATTCATTTTACTTCGTATGTAGTCCATAGTGAAATCTTTTAAAAGACTTATATTTAGGAACGGAGAGAGTAGATAGAACAAAATTTGCAGTGCAAACCATTTCGCAGTTGTTAGAGATATATTTGGAGTCCATGTATTTGGTAGTCTAGAATTTGTAATCCGTCTCCTACTTTATCTCTAGGAGAGGCTTTTTGCCCTCCAAGTCTGTACTCCTATATATACTCGCCCATGAGGCTCAATACAACATCCATCATATTCCGCACCAATATCCCTCTCTCCCATCAACATGGTATCAGAGCCTAACCGGTCCAAACCCTAGCCGCCGCCCGTCGCTTCCGCCCCGCGCGCCGCCCCCGGGGCGGTCGGTTCCCATGACCGCCGCAGGGGGCCGCGCCGCCCGTACCTAGGGTTCGTCCGGCGGTCGTGTTGACCGGCTGCCCTAGAGAGTCTTTTTCCGGATCTCTTGATCCGGGAATTTCTCTCTTCCGCCGGTCACATTGATCGGCGTTTTTCTTTTTGGTTTTTCCGATCTAAGATCGGTTTGCGTCGCCCGCCGCCGCCGTCGACCCCGCGCCTCTACTCCGACACCGGCGCGGCCAGCCGGCCTCTACTCCGACCCGGCGGCCCGTCGCGGCCGTCTCCCGCGCATCTGACTGCTCGTCGCTCTACGCCGGCCGTCGCTGCCCCACGCCGAACAAGACGCCTGCATCACCCTCCTACCGTTTCCGTCGCCACTCGTCGGCCGCCTCAGGATTTTCGGCTGCCTTGAGCCTGCCGGTTGCCTTGGGCTTGCTGGTTGCCGGCTACGTCGGGCTTGCCGGTTGCCTTGGGCTTGCTGGTTGCCGGGCTCACCGGCTACGCCGGGCTTGCCGGCTGCCTCGGGTCGCCGGTTGCCGGGCTCGCGTGCTGCGTCGGGTCTGCCGGCTACTTCGGGCTCATCGGCCCTTAGCCGGCCTCCTCCGGCACGCCGCTCCCCGCCGGCTGCCGTCAACTTGGTATGCTCGACCACCCCACTTCATCGTCCACGACGCCGTCATCATGACCGAGCAGCGCCCCCGACCTCGCGTGCGATCGGATTGATCACCCGCTCGCCGCGATCGACTCCATCCGCGCCATGCGACTGACCTGATCAGTCGGTTGCATGCGTCTCCGCAGGTCCTGTGAAGGTTGTCCCCGAGTACAGCGCGCCCCTCCACCGATCGAGCAAGGGGGTGCCGCTGCGTTTCCCCGTCGGGCCACAGCGCCGCCGCCCCGTGGTTCTCCCCGCTGTTGCCCCGACCCGCGAGCCGCCGCTACACCGCCCCTTTGGGTTGTAGTACCGCGGCCCGCGGTCCCCGCCGCCGCCCGAGGCCGTCCCCGTGGCTGCATCGACCCGCGCACCACAGTTGCGTCGCCCCTTCGGGCCGTAGCGCCGCAGCACGAGGTCCACGCCGCCGCCCGAGGTCTTCCCGCCGTCGCCCCGACCCGCGCGTTGCCGCTTCGTCGCCCCTTCGGGCCTTAGCGCCGCGGTGCGCGGTCCACTCCGCCGTCCCCGCGCGTCGACTTCTACGTGGCATGTGCCGCGCCGCCTCCCTAGGCGCGGCAACGCCATCATCCGCACCGGTCTTCGTCACGCTGTCGGGTTCTTCCTCGCCTACTTCGAGCATCGCCGCCGCACTCCTAACCAGCCGCCGCCGCTCTTCTCCGGCGCCGCTGCAGCTCACCCACCCGAGCCGCGCCGCCAGTCCACCCCCTTCTTCTTCGTCCAGCACCAGCTCATCGCCAGCGTCGCCGTCGTCTACCCCGACCACTTCATGTACTCCGACCACCGCGGGCGACATCGGCCCCCCGCCGATTTGCGCCGCAACTGTCGTCGAGTCCTTCTCTGCTAGCCCCCTCGACATGGCGTACAAGTTGTGTGCAGGTCCCCATCTACGCATGCCCGATGCTGGCAACACCGTCGCGTGTCTTCGTCCCCGGTGTGTTCCCAGGCCTAGCAAGTCTGGAGCGGTGCATCGTCAACATCGATTTCGTCTGTCTACGCATGCCCGGTGCTGGCAACACCGACGCGTGCCTTCGTCCACGACGTGTCCCCGGACTTGGCAATCCCGGCGCGACGTGTCTCAACTTCGTCTTCTTCCCGGCGCACCACTACTTCGACACCACTGCGCCCATGACTAACTCGGCGCCTCCTTGCGCCCGCGGCTCCTCGGCGACTTCCTCGACACCGGCTACCCCGACTCGACATCGACCACGGCATTCTTCGCACGGCTACCTCGACTACAGCTACACCACCCTACGCTCTCGGCTACCTCGACATCGGCATAAAGGGCTATCACCTCGCTTGAGCAACTCATCGGCTTCCTCTACAGTCCACGCATCCGCGACACTACATCGTCCCCGACGCTCCCGCTGCGACTGCGGGGGGATGTCAGCCTGTCGGCTGTTATTCTCTCCAGTCTGACCGTCCGCGACGCTCCTATTGTTCGCAACGCTACCGCTACGACTGCGGGGGGATGTTAGAGATATATTTGGAGTCCATGTATTTGGTAGTCTAGGATTTATAATCTGTCTCTTACTTTATCTCTAGGAGAGGCTTTTTGCCCTCCAAGCATGTACTCCTATATATACTCGCCCATGAGGCTCAATACAACATCCATCATATTCTGCCCCAATATCCCTCTCTCCCTTCAACAGCGGTCATTCATTCATGCAGCAGAGCAGAGCTATTCACATACTCCAACTGGAATTTTCTTTAGATAGAGGAGCTGTCAGGATCGAGCTCCAAATTTGTATCCATACTGGATATTTTACACGGTGCCACCACATCAATTCCAGTTCCGCCTGGCACTGTATCAAGTCGTCCGGTTCGGGTCATAGCTGCCGGGTCACTGTAGTCGTAGCCGCCTCCAGACCAATCTCCCCTCCGCCTCTGCCTCCGGCTCCGGCCAACGCCTTCGGTGTCGAGCAGTGGCCCGCACGTATTATGGTTTGATTGCAATGTTCAGAACTATAGATGGAGGTGATTGGAGCTGAAGGCGATTGCGAGGGTCAGAGTTGTAAAAGAAAGTGATGGGAGCTCCAGATGCTTTGTGAGGAGTACCACGGATTCTCAGGTGGGGAAAGTATCATGTACTCCGGTGGATTGGGTGCTCCGGCTGCACCGGACACAGCAGAGCCGCTAGATACAGAATATAGGGACACGATGGAGCCCAAACTCCCCACCTTTGAGTTTTTGCAAAAAGGACCCCATGTAAGTACAGAATAGCTGAATGTTTCGGTCACAGGATGTGTTGCTTCCAGTTTGGAACAGAAAGAACACAACTATGCTGTTTCGGCAGCGCGGGATGTGCCTGTACTGTTGACATGTTTCAGTGTAAGAGAATACGGAGTATCTCTGGGACAGGTTTCGTTTCCAAGCATTTTCTAAAGAAAAAATTGCACCACTGATTTATGCAAGGAGTATATCAATATAAACTGAATGTATAATTTCTGACCAACATGTTCGCTCACTTTGTCTCCAAACAAATGAAAAAATCTGTAGGAATGTAATGCCATTTTTTCACACCTGTAGGAACATATTCCAAGTGTTAATGAATCTCAGTCTTGTGCGGTTGTGCTTTCAAGCAGAATATCACAACTTCTGCCAACAAGAACTTCATGTTCAGGACTTGAACAGGTAGATAAAATTACTTCACTCATGTACACTACCAAGCCATAAGTTTCTGAATTTCTTACTATACATAATTGCTAGAATATGCAGTCTAAGCAAAATATAGCAATTTCTCTGACTAATTTTGCCGCGCCCCCATACAAAAAGATATTTACTCAAGATAGGATTGGTTACAACTCAGAAAATTGGCATTAAGGGAACAACGGATTAGATCCAAAACACATAATAATAACACAAATTCGTAACATCTAAAAGCATACCTGAAGGCTTGGAGTTCTCTTCTCCGGCGTCGGAGGGGGTTGCGCCGAGGTGGGTAATGGGCTAATGGCGGGGTAGAGGTGGGGCGAGTTTTCCGCTGGACGTCGGAGCACAGTACATCCGTACTGCATGGCACACCTAATGGCAGCGCAGCCCACGGCAAGATCCGCCGCCGGGCCCTGATGCTCTAGTCTGTTCTTTCTGTTCCAAACTGTGGCACAGATAAGTAACGGGGGCATTACTGCTGTTCTGTGCCTACATGGGGTGCTTTTTGCAAAATTCTAAGAGCCGGACGTTCGGGTTCCATCCTGTCCGTGTATTCTGTATCTGATGGCTGAGCTGCGTACGGTGCAGCCGGAGCACCCAATCCATTGGAGTACAGCTTCTCAGGTGCTGCTTGGATCAAGTGGGAAAAAAATACAGTGTGTACCATTCTGCGATAATTTAAGTCGTCTGTAATAGCAAAAGAAAAACTATATATGTGGTAAATTCCTAATGTTTGACACATCATAAAAAGAAGGGAAAGGTGTAACAGCACCCGGGTGCCTAGGCACCCTCTATGAACAGTAAAATAAAAAAAAAATAGGAAAACATTTTAAAAAAATCTGAAACTTTGCAGCATCAAAGGTGGTCAAACTTTATAGGTTCTTGCAAGTTTTCATGTCAAAATATCATGTAGAGAAATGTGAACAAACAAGTTTCAGATTTTAGTGCTAAAAGTGCTCAAAACTTGAAGCGCTGAAATGTTTTTTGTGTGTACAGCTCCTCGAATGTTTTTTTGGCATGAAAACTTGCAAGTGCCTAGAAACATTGGTCATCTTTGATGTTGCAAAGTTTCAGATTTTTTCGATTTAAATTTCTATTTGTTTTTATTTTACTGTTCATAAAGGGTGCCTAGGCACCCGGGAGCTGAAAATCCACTCTCAAGAAAGAACTTTGTAACCAGCTGTCCTATTTATATTCCTGAAATGTTTCAGTTCTGATATCTTCATTTACTTATAGCATTGCTCCAGTAAGACACACAAACAAGAAATTATTAGGATTCTACTCAAAACATACAAGACTTTAGCCAGATGTTATATTAGTTTCAACCATGATTTTCAGTGCCACCATTTCTCTGTCACTCATGCAGCACATCACAACTATTCACGTGCTCCAACAAGTTAAATGTTCTTCCCATCATCTTCTGGACAGGGAACAACATATATACAGAATATATTATGCAATGTATACTATTATATACTTTCCAGAAAAATAAAATAAAAACACAAACAATAAAGTCTGGAAAGCTCACCTACCACTCAACAACTAATGTGTGTTCCCTCTTTGCCAAGGGTAACATCCGGCAACGTTAGCGAATAGGAAGCCATCACGTGTCTGCCACATGACAGTTGGGTCCAACAAATGATGTCGACGTTGATCTTTACCGAGAGCCGCCGCTTGGCAACCACGATGCTATTTGCCGAGAGTTGTGTGTAGCTCTCGGCAATGATGTCAGGGTCAGGTCAACAGCCTTTTCCGGAGTTGCCTTCCGTAAATTTAGCAGCCTGCTCTAGTTCAAGAGCCTTTGCCGAGTGTTGCCCTCCGCATAGGTTTAGTTACCAAGTGTGACTCTCGTTCAAAGTTTTGTTTGTTAGCCTTCTTTTGTTTATTTTTCAATTATCCCTGCGGCAAAACATATATAGCAACAGTATATAGCACATCCCATATTATAGAAATAGTTCACAAAAGGTGCAACATCATATCCAATTTATCGTTCCGCAACATAAAACAACAGTTCTCAAGCACGCTACCACAAGTTCACAAGTCTCAAGCACTAGTTCTGAAGCACACACAAGGAAGAGTTGAAACATCATGATAACATAAAATTCATGTGGTTTTGGATATCGTAGTGGGAACATCAACATCACAAGGCGTTATTTAGTTTGCTTGCTCAACTCCACCAACTTGAAGTGGAATTACCGGAACATTGTTGGACCCTTGTCATGGATTGAGCTATAAGAATTTTGAACAATAAGATGAATGTATATGGTAATGACGAAAATTGTGAGATAAATAGTTTGAGCGGAACTCAAAATGTTCCACTCTTGCGCCGTTGGCATGTCTAGCACTGGTTTTCCATGCATAGAATAAAGATTGGCCACCGTATGTTGTAAAGACTTCACTAAATCGCTTTGTGCCTTCAGCTTAGCCCGCTCTTCATCTCGTTCTTTCTGGGAGTCATTCAGCCGGGTCTACAAATATGGCAATGCAAATGCCATCCGTGTAGAAATGCAAACATGCAAGACCATGAAGTATCAATGAAGAAGAACTGACTTGAATTTCCTCAAAATGGTCACGAAATGTGGTATGCGAGTCTTTATGTTAGGATTAGAGTTAGTTCTCGTAGCACGGAGCGTGAAGACTCTCGTAAGGGAGGAGGTTATGACAGAATTGACATGAACCAACATCCGGCCATTCAGTCTGCCGCCTGCCGCGGCAATTCAGGGTGGGCAAAAAAGACCGAGGACCAAAAACCAAGACCGAAGCCAAATAAACCGAAAACCGAAGATTCGGTGCTCTATTCGGTACTGGACTGGAGAAAACCGAATTTCATTCGGTGATATCGGTTTCCATCCCCGATGCACCGAAGTGACCGAAAACACCGAACTGCAGGCTAAAAATGTGAATGAGCCCAGAAGCCCAAGAATGAAAAGTGGCCCAACTGGCCAACATCCTTCACATGCATCGTACTGGATCCATAGAAAAGGATCGTACTTCCACAAGGATGACACACCGAGGGGACTCCCGGTTCCCCAATCCTAACCTAGCCGCCATGCTTCCTCCTACCCTCGTCCCCGACAGAAGATGGCAACGCGCCAGCGCCACAGTAGCCGGGCCACCTCGTAACCAGCGCGAGGTAGCTTATTTTCCCTCCACTCGTATCTTCTTGTTCCATTGGATTGGATCTTCTTCCCTGTATCTCCTTTACCACCCAATGGGAATTGTTGTTTACTTTGTTCATCCCTTCACGAGAAGTTGAGTACTAGTACACAGGAATAGTACTGCTAGGAAGATTTGATTTTGCATTCTTCCTTTATTCCATCGCTCAGTTTTTCTGTCTAAATCCTTTTTTCCATCACCTGGAAGCCCTGCTATCAAACATATTCAGGTTCCTTGGGTTAAAACCAATAACCGAACCGAACTTTCGGGACACCGAATTGTCGGTCAGTTGATTTTCTATTACCCGAGCGGTTAGCGTTTTCTAAGAACCGAACTTGTAAATGGACCCAAGCACCGAACCAATTGGTTCGGGGGAACCGAATGCCCAGCCTAAGCTGCAATGGCCACCTTAGGGTCAAAGTCCCCACGTGAGAATCAACATCTTGCCCGTATGTCTCCTTGAATTTGTTGGTCATTTCTCCCCATTTGACCACGCTTTAGGGTTGATCCAATCATTCTCCTAGTGGAGGGGGTCCTTATCCTTATAGTCTTTGGTACGTTTGTTGCTCCACATCGTAAAGTAAAAGATATCCTAGGAAGTATCTTCTTTCTGCAAAAGAAAGCGATCCCAACAATTAAGGGAACACTCACAAATGGAAGAGAACTTGATGAAAAGAAAAGGATGTTGCTTACAAGTTCATCGGCGATACCAGGGATAGTGAGGTTGCCTTGACGGTATCCTGGACAACCCATCTACTTACGGCTAGTCGTATTACCTTGTGTTTAGCCTGCCACACTAGATCTGTCCACCGATCGATGATCTTCCTCTAGCACGGAAGTTTGTTGATGCACCACCGTGGAACCACCTTTAATAATTAAACAAAAACATCTTAGGAAGGATAATTTGCGGTCATGTAGGGAATAGTATATAAGCAACCGTCGTCACTTGACTTGAAGTATTCTTGTCGTGTAAGATGCTTCCCTCAAGCATCCTTTTCCAAAATCTTAAGATTGAGATGCTCCGCTTCAAACCTGGCCACTAACCGGACACGCTCCTTATAGTGCATATCATGGACAAGTTTCTTGGCAATATTCTCAACCACCACATTTGTGCGATCCTGCCGACCCTTGGCACAGGTAAAGAAATCGTACAAACATGCATACATGAGAGAAGGGTAAAATCATGCAAGGCTCTGGTATTGACATTGCGGTGTTTCGAAGGACTTACCTAGAAATCATTGACCATCCGCAAGGCTCTGGTACCGCAAACCCTCCCATGTGGGTCCAAGCAATCCGAAGTGTGTTCGTAGTGCTCCCATGACCAGGCTGACTCAATGGTACCATCCGGCAAAGTGACCAGTCCAGGATAATTTAACCTACAAAGACCCCAAATGATGCCGCTCGGCGGACGTGACAGACGCCTCTCACCATGTTTTATTAAGCTCATGCAAAATGAAAAGTCAAGTCATTCTATATGTGAGGAAATGATAAACATGGGATGGATGTTAGTAATTTATAAGAGTCGATACAACCACCTACTTCTCTGCCGTTGGTTTAATAAACACGTTTTTATGCACATATGGTCGATGGGGAAGCTTTGAAGGACCACGCATCCAGACTTTCCTCGTCGAAGTAGTGCTAATAGTTGAACCGCCCTGCTATGAGACGGTCACATCAGGGTTCTCCGTCACTCGTGAGGGTCCATCCCACCCTGTGAAACCTAACGGACAACCAGCTGCCTCTCGGCGTCGTCATCCTCCACCTCCTCCTCATTATCATCCTCCTCCTCCTCACCCACCTCCTCCCCTGCCTCTGTGTCCGCCTCCTCCAGTTGTCGTGCATCTTTCTCCAGCCGTCGTGCATCCTTCTCCTGTTGTCCTGCATCCACCTCCAGTTGTCGTGCATCCTCCTCCTGAGGTTGACGAACCACTACAACGGAGGGTCCAGGAGAAGGAAGGTGTGCTCTACCCCGGGATGCTCTACGTAAGGATGCTTCTCCTCGTCTGCCTCCTCCAGTCGTCTCCTCTCCTACGCGTATATCTCATCCATCCACCTCAACTCCTCCTATTCCTCATCGTCCTCCTCGTCCACCCGCCAGCAACCTCCTTCCCTTCTCGTCTGCCTTCTCCAAATGCATCTTTTCCTCGTCCGCCTCCTCCAGCTGCCTCCTTTCCTCCTCCTCCTCCTCGATCTGCCTCCTCTCCTCCTCGTCCAACTCCTACTCCACCTCGTCCTCCTCCTTCCCACGTCCTACTCAAGATCGTTTCACCCGACCTTTCTAGGTGGATGCTTCTACACTCGTCTGTCGTTTGGCCTTCTTGGTGGCTGTGGCAACCGACGCAGGAGTAACCACCTCTTTCACCGGTCGACCAAGTTGGTCAGTGTACATAGCGGCCACATCTTTCAAACATTCCTTTTTATTCTTGTTGCCACCTATCATGTTTCAATCACCTGATTCGGTAAAGAACAAAACAATTAGTACAGATGATTCTACTTGATGTAAATACATTAAATATATCACATATGAAGAAAACATGGAGTTGTCACAATAGTACATAGAGTTGTTACACACACGAATAAATAGAGTTGTTGCACATAGGAATACATAGAGTTGTTACACAAGCGAATACATAGAGTTGCCAAGAAGATACTGTCCGACGCGAAGCACATGCTGCGGTTCAATGTCGTGTTGCAGGCTTGGCAACTCGATGACAAGATGCTAAAAATGATGAAGACAATTGCTTGCCATACCAATTTCGAGAAAGACGGGTACTTGTCGGTGGTAAGATGAGACCACCATTGCTTGCTTCTAGTTTGAGCCGGCTGTCGCTTTTATGTGTGACAAGATGAGACCACCATGGATGAAACAAGATTGTTGGGAGGCGTTTGTTGATCTCTCGCGTGACCCAGCGTGGCAGGCACAACACGTTGATAAAGGTAACGATCAAGTAAAAATGCCAAGCCTAGCACACGTCCAGGGGAGACGCAACTTAACAACTCTCAAGCAACATATGGTATGTGCAATATGATGGTAAACTTTGTCTCACGTTGCATCTCCGTTTATTAAGCTTGATGGTTCCTTTTGTAGGAGATGGAGTGTGGTGGATCCAGAGTTGGTCATCATTGTTGATGAGGGGAAGAGTGGTGGCCACCACCTCATTTGCAACGAGGTGATTGCCACCTCCTCGCATCGCATGCTCCATGAGATCTGCGTGTCAAGCTCAAGCTCAACTCCGTCCATACGAAGTCGCCCTACCTCCGCATCACGTGAGGTCACACGTCTCAAGGTTGGCACCGGTACCATTCATATATGACGATGCCTTGAAATAGAACCGTCGCAACCTATATGAGATTAATGCCATATTACATGCTTTATTGGAGAAGCAGGCTGCTGAAGAGGAGGAACAACAGCAGGCATAATATGAGGAAAGAGTGAGGGAACAAGCGAAAACAAACAAAAGGATAAAGACGCTCGAGCAGAAGCTTGAGGTTCAACTTTCTCTTGATATAGCCATCATTTCAATACATATCTATGGACAATGGTAACACAACTCTGCTCTTATAGGCTTTTATGCAAATTAAGGCGGTGGAAATGTTGCCCCTCCCAGAAGCATAGAGAATGTGTCCACCTATGTGTCAATGTGGTGTGGAACGCAGCTAGGAACTTAGAATTTGCTTGTGTTTTGCTCTGTGAACTTGTATGAATTATTAGCCTATGTGAACTTGTATGAATTATGCTTGTGTGATGTGCTCGAGGAATTTCTAAGAGCTAGGATCTCCCAATTCATTTGATATGTTATGTCATTTTCTACCTTGAAGTTATAGCCAGAAAATATTTTTTCCAGCTGTGGGGATTACAGAAGAAACAACTTGATGACAGAAGCAATGGAACATATTTCCGAAAACAACACTCGAAATATCATCTTTCCCGAGTGCTCACGCATGGAAGAGGGGTCACCTGAGCGACGACAGACTTTTTTGAGAGCTCCTCTCAGCAAAGGTAGCACTCCAGTAGTGCCATTCTTTTCTAAGAGCATGCGCCTCTCGACAAAGGTAGCACTCTAATAGTGCCGTTCTTTTCCGTGAGCATGACCTGAATGCTCGGGGTACTACACAACGTTTCAGTGACAGGTGGGTCTCATGGGCCCACCTGTCAGGTCAAAATGTTTCAGTCAATGGTGGGATGCCGAGAGGCTCAGGATAGCTTTCGGCAACGAAAAAGTTTCTAGATTCATATTATTTCATTAACAAAATATCAAATAATTTGAAATGTTTCAGCGACAGGGGGGCCAATGTCAGGTCAAAATGTTTCGGTCTCAGGTGGGATGCCGAGCGCCCCGGTTTAGCTCTCGATAAAGATAACTCCAAGTCGCGAAGCCGTCAGACGCAAACAGGCATGCCACGTGGCATCTTTTCGCCGTGTGCCCTCTTTGCCGTGTCTTCTACTCGGCAACATCTGGTTACCCTGTCCAATACTATTCTCGGCGTATATTTGTTTGCCGGGAGAGCCGATCGAGCACTCCGCGATAGGATGAAATTCCACCAGTGACTATTTGGTGTATCCGTAGATGCTCTAACATGCATAAGTACTGGACTGGGTCTCATGCTGCCAGTCGTGGTGGACGCGCTTGGTCGTGTCAGTCACGGGTGCTGTTTCGCTGACTCGTACATACATACAGTAGAGAAAGCTGACAGTAGAGTTCAGAGACCGCTGAATCAGTCGTACAGCTAATCGCCCAGACTGGCCGGCGCTTGGTCATGTTTTTCAGTCTCTTTCTACAGAGGAGCTGTCGGGATAAAAGTAGCCGAGCTCCGAACTGAACGACCGGGTCGTGCGCTCCGAACTAAACGGCACGTTCACTCAAACGATGGCCTGTATTGCCACCGTATCGATTTGTGCCTCTCGTTCTCCGGTCCGACAAGGGGAGAAGGGAAGAAGCTACCTGAGAATAGGTGATGGCCTGTCGGGGAAGAAGATGGGAGTGGTTGCTTGGAGATTCAGGGATCATAGCCGCCGGGTCGCATATGAGTTTCTTCCTTAAGAGGCCCTTGGGGTCGTAGCCGCCTCCAGATCAATCTCCCCTCCGCCCCCAACAGTGGCCCGCATGCATTGAACTCCTCTGCAATGGCGAAAGACAAACTATATATTTGTGTGTTAAATTCATAATATTTGATATACAAGTACTTGATAAAAAGAATTTTGTAACCAGCTACTATACTAATTGTTCCTGAAATGTTTCAGTTCAGATATCGTCATTCACCTAAAGCATTGCTCCAGTAAGACACACTTTCAAGAAATTAATAGGTTTCTACTCAAAACTTATCTGTTAAGACTCTAGCGAAATGTTATATACACAACCATGATTTTCAGTGCCACCAAGTCATTTCGCATTCTTTCATGCAGCACAACACAACTATATGGCGGTGTGCATCGCTTGATGCAAAGGCCAGTGATATTCCTCTTTTTCGAACAAAAAAAAAAGCACAGCAGAACTATTCGCATACTCCAGCAAGATAAATGTTCTTCCCATCGTCTTCTGGACTTGGGAACAGCATACATAATATATTATGCCATGTTATTTCAGATAAACAACAAATTATGTTTAGAAGAATTTAAAACAAGCCACCTATATCCACACTCACTACTATTTCATTGTCCAGAAAAGGTAATAAAAAAACACAGGGTCAAGTCAAGCCAAGCCATGCCAAACACAAGCAATGAAGTCTGAATAGCTCACCTAGCATCAGCATCACCGCTGACTGTTTCCACAGAAAAATGCAAGCTCAAGCTCTTAATAGTACTAATTTTGAAGACAAATGACACATGCATGACGTGCATAGAGACGAGACACAAGACTTAACTAGAAGCATTATGTACCTGGATTGCCTACCTATAAATAGATGGGCATCTGGCTGTACTGGGAAATACCATTACCAGCAGAAGAAGCATACAACTGAGCTCATTACAATGGTGGCTCTAGCATCCGCCTCTATCCCGCCACCGCCACGCATCTGGAGATGCAGCAGCACAAGAAGAAGCCCACCCATCACACGGCCTAATGCGACTCGCTTCTCTACACAGATCAAAACCACTGTAAATTAAAATCTCCCTCTCTGTCATTCTATCTTTAATTGAAACTTCACAAAAGTTGCTAGGCTTACCCGGCCAACAAGTGGTGTGATTTTAATTGCTTTGATGCAGCCATATCATCTCAAGGAGCTTCAGCGACATCTTACCATCAGACTTGCAGAGGCATCAGATGCTATGAGCGGAGCTTACAAGGCACTCCTGGATGCCTTTGTTGAATCCACCTTCACATTCAGTCATCAGCCTCTGCGCCCCACCGAGGTACATGCAAACTGGGTGGATAAAAGTTGAAGCGAAATAAAAGTAGACCCATCATTTTAAAGTGCAGTAGCAGCAAAAAAAATGTTTCTTTCAGCATGCATTTTCTAACCTCAAGCTGCATTTATCCATGGATGCAGAGCAATTTTGCACCGGTCGATGAAGTCGGTGAAAGGATAAAGATCATGGAGATGGAGATAGAAGGAACAATCCCCGCAGACTTTCCAGAGGGTGTTTATATTAGAAATGGTAATTGCCACCACCAACTAGCTCTTGTTTCTACCCAACAACATGTTCCCTAATTCATAGGAAACAACTTTGTTTTAATAACTGATTTGCAGTGCAGGTTCGAACCCTCTCTTTGGAGCCCTGCACACGGTGAGCTCCATCTTCGGGCAAACCGAGGATATCTGGGTGGAGGGAGAAGGCATGCTCCACGCCCTCTACTTCACCAGGAGCAGCGACAGCACCGCTGCCTGGTCCTTGTCCTACGCCAACCGCTACGTGCAATCCGACAGTTACACGGTCGAAAAGGCTCGCCGACGGCCATGCTTCCTCTCGATCACCAAAGGAAATCGCCTCGCCATGCTCGCTGCAAGCCTTCTAAATATGGTGTGCCAGTAATATGATGTCTCTGTTTCTTGCTGCTATATATGGTGTGATGCTTTTGTACCTATATATTTCCCATGCTTATCATTTTCACGTTAATTGCTTGCAGCTGAGGTTTGGAAAAGTGATGCGGAGCATGAGCAATACCAGTGTGTTCGTGCATGCCGGCAGAGTCTTCGCGGCTGCGGAGAATGACATTCCCCACGAGATGGACTTGCAAAGCCTTGACACGACCGCAAGCTGGTCCATCGGCGGAGACTGGATCCTGCCATTCACAGCACACCCAAAGGTACATGCATGAAAAATCCAATCACATTTAATTAGAGTTAAAACTAAAAGTACATCCAAAGATCTGGTATTAATTGTTTCACACCTGCTTGATAAGATTTATCATCTTTGTCAGATTTTAAAAAGATCTCGAAAATATTAAACCGCAAAAAAAGTCAGTCGTATCAGCACTCAGCACTCATCGATCACCCTGTACAAAAGACAAGTCATAATCTTGGCAACCAGTGTGACAATGACAACACCTAGGTTCCTAATCAATATTGTCTAGTGATCCGGATGTTTGCAGCTTGGATAACTCACCCGATTAATGCTCGTAAACACATTTTGTTAACTCCCTAATTTCAAGAATTTTATTAATGCTGCCTCCAACATTTATGTGTCAGCAGGTTGTTCCTGGGTCAGGAGAGTTGGTAATCTCAGGGATCAACATTATGAAACCCTACCTAACGATTGGACTTGTCTCAGGTTTCCTGATTTCACAGTTTTTGTGTCACATATATATTCTTAACAAAAAATACTGAAGATTTGATTACACATATGTACTGCAGAGGATGGAATGAAGCTCAAACAAATGGTTGATCTTAAGTTAGACAGATGCACATTTTGTCATGAAATAGGGATAACTAAAATGTAAGTTTGTTCCTACTGCTAGCTACTTGTGTTGACCAAAATGACTCTTATTTTTGACAGAAAAAAAATGACTCTTATTTAATCCCAAGATAAGGATTGTGCCGTCAGTGGCTACGGACTCAGAGTATTTCAATTTGTACAAATGTAGGTACAACATTATCATGGATATGCCACTTACCCTCAGCGCAAGTAGGATTCTACGAGCTGCCCCGTAAGTACTTACTGAACTAAATTTTGGTACAAAAAAAATCTTCTCAAGTTGCTAATTTCTTCATCTTGTACCCTCATGCAGTTTGATGGAATACGAGAAGGAAAGCTATGCAAGAATCGGGGTCATGCCCCGTAATGGAGATGCAGAGTCAGTAATATGGTTTGATGTAGAACCATTCTGCACTGTGCATCTTGTCAACTGCTTCGAGGAAGGCGATGAGGTATAGAATTTGAGTACAGTTATATTGCAATCTGCAAAGAGCCAAAGACTTATATAGAGTACAGATAGTTAGTCATGGGAACCTAGCAGCCTATATAGATTAGAAATTGCATTTTCTCAATAAAAATTCCTAATTTACCTTAATTTATGTTCTCTTAATTAGGTTGTTGTCAGGGGATTTC
This sequence comes from Elymus sibiricus, assembly GCA_039707655.1. Taxonomy (NCBI): domain Eukaryota; kingdom Viridiplantae; phylum Streptophyta; class Magnoliopsida; order Poales; family Poaceae; genus Elymus; species Elymus sibiricus. Next base: position 494,427,050 of record CM077667.1, read on the forward strand.
GTGTGCCAGCTTCTATCATCATGGGTCCAATGCTTGAGCACAACGAAGAGTCTGGTGATCAAGAAATGAATGAGGAATACTTCTCTCGGCTGTACGAGTGGAGACTGAACTTGAAATCCAAGGCAGTTTTAGGACAATGGCTAACCGGAACAGATGTTGCTATGGAATTTCCGATTATCAATGACAAGTATGTTGGCTTGCATCACAGATACGCATACGCGCAGGTGGTGAACGTGCAAGGGAGTATGGCTGGTGGTTGTGGAACAGGTAACTCCAGCAAACATTGCAATTCTCTTCTATATATGCAACAACAAGTTGGGTTACCTGAGTCAAAGATTTCTATATATTAGTAGATGCAACATATCATAAACCTCAGAAATGTAGGGTTAGGAAATAGAAGATCCCATCAACTATGTAGTGTAAGTCCAATGGTAAATTTTAATATATTTTTCAATCTTGCAGTGCGACCAAAGTTTGGAGGTTTTGCAAAACTATACCTTGACCAAAAAATGAAGGTAACACATGGCATACCTATCATCTGTAAAATCCATTCATGTACTGCTACTTGTTCGTAGGATCATGACTTTATACTTTGCAATGATTTTAGGAGTCTTGTGGAAATCCAGTCAATGTGGAGTACCACCACCTTGAAAAAAATCAATTCTGCTCAGGATTAACTTTTGTGGCAAAAACCAATGCGCTACACGAGGATGATGGATGGATAATCTCTTTTGTGCACGATGAGGGCACAAATATATCACAGGCAAGTATTACACTTAGACTGGGAAGAAAGGGCTTACGTTGTTAGTACTATCAGAACTACGATCTGCATTATGTATGGTCACATTCTTGGATGACTCATCAAACTTAAACCTTTTATATTTAACAGGCACATATTATCGATGCACAGAGATTTGAGAGTGGGGCAGTTGCTAAAATAACATTGCCACAAAGAGTACCCTATGGCTTTCATGGAGCATTCGTCTCAAAAACTAAGTGAAAGCAAACATAACTCTGTAAGTGTTAAATTACCTGTAGTTTATATGAACCAGTGACTGACCATGTGTCCTTGCTTCAAATGTTAATACATTATTGAGCCATTCCTGGTAGCACTGATCTTACTGTGTCATGATAATCTGGACAGCTAACTCGATGCATATCTGGACACAGAGTGTTGCAAGCCTCCCACGGTGAACTGCAGCAGCAATCTGTTCCTTGGTCTGCTGGCTCTGCTTCACATTAGCAGTTGCTCCAGAAAGGGCACTACGGTAGGTTCCGAAGTGAAGAATCAACTAACAAGGAGCGCGGTGAAATTCAGTATATGGCCCCGTCGCTACAACAAAAGCCCAACTGACTTGGCACAGCTTGCACAAGATTAAAATAGACTTGTCAATCCATGCTCAGTCAAGACCTCGATGCGGTCACATGTAAAGTTGTATGACTAAATTGTTGCATCAGGATGTACCCATCTTGGATAGATAGAATAGAATACCACTAACTGAATGTAATAAGAACTTCAGTCTTGTTATTGCTGTGCCCTTTGCTTTTTCGTGTCATGTCGTGGGAACAAGCCTGACAGTAGAAAGTAGGGGTACGAATGAGAGGGCAGAGTCCTAGCTACGGCGAGGATGTACACACAGATGTATGAGTTCAGGCCTCACTCGGAAGTGATAACAGCCCTACGTCTCAGTGCTCCGGAGAGCTCTCTACTCTGTCGAGTGAAATATGTGTGTTGTGTTACAAAAGGTTGCGAACCCTTCTACCAGCGGGGAGGGGTGGCTTATATAGAGTGCGCTGCCCCTCATAACGTCTGGCATTAAGGGGTTTAATCGTGGTCATAAAGGGGGTGAACGTTACTGGTAACGTACACAATAAATGCTATTAAAGGTCTTGATGAATGCCCGCCCGTTAGCCTCCCTGGGGTGACTTCTGGGCTTCTGTGGTCGACTGTCTTCTGGTCCTTCCGAGTGAAAGGGTAAGCGTCGAGTGAAAGATATCTCCGAGTGTATATTGTCGAGTGACTCATGCGTCATGGTGATTCCAGTCGGAGACTTACTCGTAGCCTTTAAGCTTTCCGGGGCAGTGTCCTTAGGTGGGGTATGTAGGTCAGGCCTATGACCCTACCCCAAGTACATATCCCCATCATTAGCCCCCGAATGGATCGGGGTTCGAGGGTAAAAGGTGTCAATGCAGGTTCAGACGAGACACAAAAATTCCGAGTGTATTTTGATGCTTCCCAGAAATCTGCGTCGATTGAAACCTTAATCGTCCGCTCTGATCAATTCTGTCTTGGAGTGTGTCCGAGTAAAACTGAACTTGAAAACTGGTCCGAATGAAACTGGGCTCAAAGCCAGGTTCGAGTGATCTGGAGAATCTTCTGAGGAAACAGTTTGCTCCACCGGGTCTGAGTCTCGCGGGTTTTGAAATTTGGATAAGAGCGCGCGCGCGCGGAGCGGAGATGGCGTAACTGCTAAGGCAAGTGCAGGAACGACGCCTCGATTATCGCGCCGCCCATATCGCCACGTATCGCTCCTCCTCTGATTTTGGGATATCCAGAGATCCTGTGGGCCCGCAGGTCAGTGGCTCACACGAGCGGGTATAAGAGGCGACGACGCCGGTGCTGGTACAGTACTCTTCCCCCAAATCCACTCTTCTCCTCCTCTTCCTCCGCCCTGCTCTGCTTCGCTGACCGCCGCCGCCATGACGAAGGGCAAGATGGAGAAGCTCGAGCGCGCCAAGAAGGGAGGTGCCAAGGCGAAGAAGCCGTCGGGAGCCCGGTCGACGGTGCCGCCGGGGTGGATCCAGGGGGATTTCCTCCAATCGACGGTCACGGCGGAAGATGTGGACAAACTCGTCGTCGACGGGTTGATAGCTGCCGATTCCTGGCGGTTGCCGAAGGGGGAGGTCGAGCCGGAGCCACGCGACGGCGAGCGAGTTCTGCTTCTCACCCACATCGAGCGAGGTTTTTCCATGCCTCCCCATCCGTTCATCCGTGCTTTCTTGAACTATTTTGGAGCGCAACTCCACCACCTTCCTCCTAATGCAATTGCCTATCTTTCCTGCTTCGTAACCTTGTGCGAATGTTTCCTGGGCTGTCCCCCACATTGGGGTTTGTTCAAGCACATATTCTCTGTCAGATCCCAAGCCGTCAAGAAAGCCAATCCCAAAGATAGCAAAACCAATGTGATCCAACTGTGTGGTGGCTTAGGGATTCAGAAGAGAGGTAGGAGTGCGTTCCCCTCTATGACCTTTCCCGACTCCGTTCGGGGTTGGCAGTCGACCTGGTTTTATTGCAAAGATGTTGCATCACCAAATATGTCGACTGGACTTCCTCCTTTCACCCTGGATCGACCTGTTACTCCCAAACCGCTGTACGTGACAAAGGTAGAGAAAATCCAGGTAGGGATCTTAGTGAATGCTATATCTGAACTGATCCGCGGTGGAGTGACTGGTTTGGACCTCCTTGAAACGTTTCTGAGTCGACGAATTCAGCCTCTCCAAGCTCGGGATCACACCATGTGGCATTATTCGGGCCCTGAGGATACCACCCGGACTCATCCTGAGGAAGTTTCCGATCAGACTGTTTCTCAGTGGCTCAGAAGCATCACTGGAGCCTGTGATAACCCAGAAGGATCCAAACGAATTCCGCCTTTCTCCGCTTTGAACCCGCCAAAGAACTTGGTGAGTTATATATTTGTCGATTGTTTTAATATTTTGCCGAGTAACTGAATCTTCGGTCGACTGAATTTGAAGCTTGAATCTCGCAGGAATTTACGAACATGTACTCGCCTGTACCCAATGGAGAACATCCTGATGAAGAGGAAGGGAGCGTCGACGGCAGCGTAGACGGCGATTATGCTGACGACAGTGAGAGCAGCGACGACGATCTGGATGAAGACGAGGTGGAGGCTCCGGTCCTTTTGCGCACCGACCGTCGGGCCAAGCAGCAGAACGACCTGGAGGTCACCCCGAGCAAAACTGTGGCGTCAAGCACAAGGAACCCGAAACGTGACCATGTCGCGACATCGGGGTCGACTGAAAAGGCTGCGAAACAGCTCAAGCCAGACGTGCCAAAGCCTCGGAAGGCCCTGCCTCGAATCAAGATAGCCGTGCCTGTTGCCTCCACGTGAGCGTTCATTTTCCTTACTTTGCTGTTGAAGAACTTTATGTTGATGTTTGACCGAGTGAAATTTATTTGCCAGAGCTGCTACCTCCGTAACGTCGCCCCATCGGGATGATGGAGACCATATGGGAGTGGACACTCCTGATGCAGCCACCTCCCAACGAGGTATGACAACTCCATACTTTACTCTGCTTGTTGAAGAATAATTGGCGAGTGTCTTGATTAAAATTGCCGACTGCAGCTGACGAAGTCATCGAACTGGAAGATGATGAGGAGCCGCGGGGAGGAGCGGAGGATGAAGCTGTGCTTCCAGAGGCTCCACGCGTGGGCACTCGGTGACCACCGTCTGTCCAGACGCCCCGTGGGACGACTGCGGCGACGCCTCCACCCCTTGTAACTCCACTGTCGAGTGCTCCGCCGGCCACTTCTATTCTGGTGGCTTCGACGCTTATTGGACAATCCCAAGCACCTCCAACTGCTCCAGTGACTACACCAGCCCACTCGACGCCTGCATACCCTTTGTACCACGTCCCGGAGGACCAAACCGGAGCTGCCAAGGAGGCCATGATCCAGGCTGGGCAGATGATGCTGCGGACAAAAGAGGCGTATGAAGCTAGCAAGTTAGCCTATGATGCCAGCTCAGCGCTTCAGGCCAACGTCCGAGTAAGTGGTATTGTAAGTTCATTTCCGATTGAATTCCTGTCCGTCTTGATTTTACACCCACTGGGGTGTTTTTCTTCGCCAGTAGACCAAGTATTTTCTGGTCCAGTGGGGGCACGCTGAGTGCACCCACTGGGTGTAGTCCCCGAGACCGCTGTCGAATGACGAAGGCATCGGCGGGGGTCTTAATATTGTTTCCATTCAACAGGGCAGACCTTGTCGAGTAAAAGTAGGTCCAGTGGGGGCACGCTGAGTGCACCCACTGGGTGTAGTCCCCGAGACCGCCGTCGAGTGCTTGCTTCGGCGGTGGTCTGATAGAGACGATGTTTGGTTGCTTGCTTCTTTCTTTTATACTCGGACAGGCCAGACCTGGTCGAGTGTTTTTGTTTCCAGTGGGGGCACGCTGAGTGCACCCACTGGGTGTAGTCCCCGAGACTACTGTCGATCGTTGACGATGGGCAGTAGTCTTTAGAACCATTCTGCAGGTTTCATGGACATCATTTCCATCAACCATGATATGACGCTTGCATAGGGTTGTGGGGTGGGGCGGCGGTCCGTCTTTTAGTCGACTGCAGTTGAACTTTTCCACTCGGCAGTAGAGAAATTGTTATGTCGACTGAACCACTATTTTTGCTGATTTCAGAAAGCCTGTGGGCTCGGGACCAAGTACGTCGAGCTGGAGAAGGAAAAGAACCGACTTCTGCTGGATCTGGAGCTGACGAACAACAACCTGGACCGTGCCCAGACCGAACTGAAGACTTTGGGAGGTAATCTTTGTTGATCAATAGTATTATCACTTTCGATTTCCACCCTTTGAACCGAGTGAATCCACTCGAACAGACGTACGTGATGAAAACCGTCGTCTCCGAGTGCGCCTCAACAATGCTATTTCTTTAGATACCATGAAGAAGGCGCTCGAGGACAAGGACAAATCACTTGCTGATGCTCAGAAGGAAGCGAAGGAGAAAACTGCAGCTGCTGAGAAGAAACTTGCAGCAGCCAGTAAACTGGAAGAGGAGAACACCAAGCTCAAGCAGGAACGATCCGAATGGATCAAAAAACTCGAAGTGCAGACCAAGAGTAAGACCGCTCTGGAGAAACACTTGGGAGACTTTGCGAAGAAAATGTTCAGCATGCTCGAAGGTAACCCTCATCTGTCGAATGAATTTCTTCGGTTTTTCCAGAATGGTATTATGATCACCCTTTCACTTTCTCTTCATGCAGAATTCTGTCAAGACTTCGAAAAAGAAACTGAAGAAATTGAACCCAATCTGGACCCCACAAAGTCTCTCGTCGGAGACGCCGTGGCCATGGATATGTTTCGTCTCGAAGCTCGTCTTAAGAGCGTCCAAGGATTCATCACTCGGCTGAGAGCTGCATTTGAGAAGGTCGACAAGGAACTGTGGCCTGAAGATCCTCTCCAGACTGACCTCGAGTCAATGATGACTCGGCTCAATGAGATGCCCAATCGAGTGCAATCGTGGAAGAAATCTGCTGCCCGCTGTGGTGCTGACGTGGCACTTTCACTCGTCAGGGTTCATTGCAAGGAAGCTAGAGAGGACAAACTGAAGGATCTCCGAGTGACCAACACGAAGAAACTCAAATTTGAAGATTTCATGGAGACTTTCATCGATGCTGCCACTCGGATCGCCGACGGAATCGACCTGGATACCTTCGTTGAACCTTCAAGTCCTGCTGGAGCTTGAATTGGTACTTTGCTTATGGTAAAAACTTTATTTGCCTCGGTATGCCGAGTGTTGGTGTAACCGAGTAAACTTCGTCCAGGCCTTAAGCCTGAGAACTTCCCTTTGCGCGAACAAGTTTCTGCTACGCCAGAGATTTTAGTCTTACTCGCATTTCGCTTTCCGACATTTAGCTTGGCTGAATTTATTTAATTCTCGGATGGAACGGGCGTTCAGCACTCGAAAGAATTTAGGGCTTAGGCGAAGACTGGTTCACAGCTAAACTTCCGAGTGTACTGAATGTCATACACTCGGAAAGGTTTTGAACTCAGGCGAAGCGGATTCGCAGCTAAGCCCCCGAGAGAGAGGATCGCTCTTCACTCGGAGTAAATTTCGAACTTAGGCGAGGACTGGCTCGCAGCTAAGTCTCCGAGTGTACTGAATGTCATACACTCGGACAGGTTTTGAACTTAGGCGAGGACTGGTTCCCAGCTAAGTCTCCGAGTGTACTGAATGTCATACACTCGGAAAATTTTGAACTTAGGCGAAACGTTCGCAGCTAAGCCCCCGAGAGAGAGGATCGCTCTTCACTCGGAGTAATTTTCGAACTTAGGCGAGGACTGGCTCGCAGCTAAGTCTCCGAGTGTACTGAATGTCATACACTCGGAAAAGTTTTGAACTTAGGCGAAACGGATTCGCAGCTAAGCCCCCGAGAGAGAGGATCGCTCTTCACTCGGAGTAATTTTCGAACTTAGGCGAGGACTGGCTCGCAGCTAAGTCTCCGAGTGTACTGAATGTCATACACTCGGAAAAGTTTTGAACTTAGGCGAAACGGATTCGCAGCTAAGCCCCCGAGAGAGAGGATCGCTCTTCACTCGGAGTAATTTTCGAACTTAGGCGAGGACTGGCTCGCAGCTAAGTCTCCGAGGGTACTGAATGTCATACACTCGGAAAAGTTTTGAACTTAGGCGAAACGGATTCGCAGCTAAGCCCCCGAGAGAGAGGATCGCTCTTCACTCGGAGTAATTTTCGAACTTAGGCGAGGACTGGCTCGCAGCTAAGTCTCCGAGTGTACTGAATGTCATACACTCGGAAAAGTTTTGAACTTAGGCGAAACGGATTCGCAGCTAAGCCCCCGAGAGAGAGGATCGCTCTTCACTCGGAGTAATTTTCGAACTTAGGCGAGGACTGGCTCGCAGCTAAGTCTCCGAGTGTACTGAATGTCATACACTCGGAAAAGTTTTGAACTTAGGCGAAACGGATTCGCAGCTAAGCCCCCGAGAGAGAGGATCGCTCTTCACTCGGAGTAATTTTCGAACTTAGGCGAGGACTGGCTCGCAGCTAAGTCTCCGAGCGTACTGAATGACATACACTCGGAAAAGTTTTGAACTTAGGCGAAACGGATTCGCAGCTAAGCCCCCGAGAGAGAGGATCGCTCTTCACTCGGAGTAATTTTCGAACTTAGGCGAGGACTGGCTCGCAGCTAAGTCTCCGAGCGTACTGAATGACATACACTCGGAAAAGTTTTGAACTTTGGCGAAACGGATTCGCAGCTAAGCCCCCGAGAGAGAGGATCGCTCTTCACTCGGAGTAATTTTTGAACTTAGGCGAGGACTGGCTCGCAGCTAAGTCTCCGAGTGTACTGAATGTCGTACACTCGGAAAAGTTTTGAACTTAGGCGAAACGGATTCGCAGCTAAGCCCCCGAGAGAGAGGATCGCTCTTCACTCGGAGTAATTTTCGAACTTAGGCGAGGACTGGCTCGCAGCTAAGTCTCCGAGTGTACTGAATGTCATACACTCGGAAAAGTTTTGAACTTAGGCGAAACGGATTCGCAGCTAAGCGCCCGAGAGAGAGGATCGCTCTTCACTCGGAGTAATTTTCGAACTTAGGCGAGGACTGGCTCGCAGCTAAGTCTCCGAGCGTACTGAATGACATACACTCGGAAAAGTTTTGAACTTAGGCGAAACGGATTCGCAGCTAAGCCCCCGAGAGAGAGGATCGCTCTTCACTCGGAGTAATTTTCGAACTTAGGCGAGGACTGGCTCGCAGCTAAGTCTCCGAGTGTACTGAATGTCATACACTCGGAAAAGTTTTGAACTTAGGCGAAACGGATTCGCAGCTAAGCCCCCGAGAGAGAGGATCGCTCTTCACTCGGAGTAATTTTCGAACTTAGGCGAGGACTGGCTCGCAGCTAAGTCTCCGAGCGTACTGAATGTCATACACTCGGAAAAGTTTTGAACTTAGGCGAAACGGATTCGCAGCTAAGCCCCCGAGAGAGAGGATCGCTCTTCACTCGGAGTAATTTTCGAACTTAGGCGAGGACTGGCTCGCAGCTAAGTCTCCGAGCGTACTGAATGACATACACTCGGAAAAGTTTTGAACTTAGGCGAAACGGATTCGCAGCTAAGCCCCCGAGAGAGAGGATCGCTCTTCACTCGGAGTAATTTTTGAACTTAGGCGAGGACTGGCTCGCAGCTAAGTCTCCGAGTGCACTGAATGTCATACACTCGGAAAAGTTTTGAACTTAGGCGAAACGGATTCGCAGCTAAGCCCCCGAGAGAGAGGATCGCTCTTCACTCGGAGTAATTTTCGAACTTAGGCGAGGACTGGCTCGCAGCTAAGTCTCCGAGTGTACTGAATGTCATACACTCGGAAAAGTTTTGAACTTAGGCGAAACGGATTCGCAGCTAAGCCCCCGAGAGAGAGGATCGCTCTTCACTCGGAGTAATTTTGAATGTAAAACTGTGCGATCGGAATCGACAATAGACTGCGGGAGTCTTCATTTAACAAATAACATTGTCTGGAGTACCCTTATTACATCCAAGCAACTCTGTTATCAAGAATAAAAACGTCGAAGCAGGTCTGCATTCCAGGCGCGTGGCTCGTCAATATTCTTCTTCAAGTTGAAAAGATGGTACGTCCCGTTGTTAAGCACCTTGATGATGACGAATGGGCCCTCCCAAGCTGGGGCCAACTTATGAGGTCGCTGCTGATCCACTCGGAGCACCAAATCCCCTTCGTGGAACGAACGGCTCTTGACATGTCTTGCATGGAAGCGGCGAAGGTCTTGTTGATATGCAGTTGATCGGATCAGGGCCATCTCACGCTCTTCCTCTAGGAGATCCACTCCGTCTTGTCTTGCTTGCTCAGCTTCGTCTTCAGAGTAAAGATCCACTCGAGGAGAATTGTGAAGGAGGTCACTCGGCAATACGGCTTCAGCTCCATATACAAGGAAGAAAGGAGTGCGTCCAGTCGACCGGTTGGGAGTTGTCCTCAAGCCCCACAGAACAGACGGTAACTCAGTGACCCAAGCTCCGGCAGCATGATCAAGATCTCGCATGAGCCGAGGTTTCAATCCTTGGAGGATAAGGCCGTTCGCTCGCTCAGCTTGACCGTTTGACTGGGGGTGCGCAACGGATGCGTAATCCACCCGAGTGCCTTGAGAAGAGCAAAAGTACCTGAACTCTTCCGAGTCAAAGTTAGAACCATTGTCTGTAATGATACTGTGGGGGACCCCATACCGGAACGTTATCTCTTTTATGAATTTGATAGCAGTGCGGGCGTTCAGCTTCCTGATGGGCTTAGCTTCGATCCACTTAGTGAACTTGTCGACTGCAACCAGTAAATGAGTAAACCCACTCTGACCTGTTCTAAGGGGTCCAACCATATCCAAGCCCCACACAGCGAACGGCCAGACGAGTGGAATGGTCTTCAAGGCAGACGCAGGTTTGTGTGACAGATTCGAGTAAAACTGACATCCTTCGCAGTGATCGACAATATCTTTAGCCATCTCATTGGCACGTGGCCAGAAGAAACCAGCCCGGTAAGCTTTGGCAACAATCGTCCTAGAGGATGCATGATGGCCACAAGTTCCCGAGTGAATCTCTTCCAGAATCAGTCGACCTTCTTCAGGAGAAATGCATCGCTGAGCTACGCCAGTCACACTTTCTCTGTAGAGTTGTCCATTGATTACGGTAAAAGCCTTGGATCTGCGGACTATCTGTCGAGCCTCATCTTCATCATCTGGGAGTTCTCTTCTGAGAATGTACGCAATATATGGTACAGTCCAGTCGGGCGTGATTACCAAAATCTCCATGACCAGATCAATGACAGCTGGGACATCAACTTCAGTCGGATCATAGGCGCTCTTCGCTTGCGGGGGCTCTTCAGTGAAAGGATCTTCCTGCACCGAAGGAGAATGAATGTGCTCGAGGAACACATTGCTGGGGACAGGTTTCCGAGTTGATCCAATCTTTGCCAACTCATCAGCTGCTTGATTCTTCACTCGGGGAACATGATGGAGTTCCAAACCTTCAAATTTCTTCTCGAGTTTTCTTACTGCATTGCAGTATCCAGTCATAGCGGGGCTCCTGACATCCCACTCTTTCATCACTTGATTAACCACCAAATCAGAATCGCCATATACCATCAGGCGCCGGACGCCGAGTGAAATGGCCATACGCAATCCATACAAAAGTGCTTCATATTCAGCTTCATTATTGGAGGAATCAAAGTGAATCTGTAAGACATAACTGAGTTTATCGCCTTTTGGGGATACCAGTACGACGCCAGCGCCAGATCCATTCAGCATCTTTGAACCATCAAAGAACATGGTCCAGTGTGCCGAGTGAAGTTGGATTGGCTGCTGTTGCTCGATCCACTCGGCGAGGAAATCAGCAAGCGCTTGAGACTTGATTGCTTTCTTTGCTTCAAATTTGATATCAAGATAAAGGAGTTCAATAGCCCATTTGGCCACTCGACCAGTCGCATCTCGATTATTGAGAATTTCAGATAACGGAGCATCACTGACGACTGAAATTGAGTGATCCTGAAAGTAGTGTGCCACCTTCTTTGCAGTCAGATATATACCATATACGAGCTTCTGGTAATGTGGATATCTTTGCTTCGACGGAGTCAACACTTCAGAAATATAGTAGACCGGGCGTTGTACTTTGTAAGCCTTGCCTTCCTCTTCCCGCTCGACAGTTAGTACTGTACTGACGACCTGATTAGTGGCCGCGATGTACAATAACAATGGCTCTTTGCTGTGCGGAGCAGCAAGCACCGGCTGGGTGGTAAGCAGGGCTTTGAGCTCGACAAACGCTGCTTCAGCTTCTGGAGTCCACTCAAATGTATCAGACTTCTTCATCAGTCGGTATAAAGGCAGTGCCTTCTCACCGAGACGAGAAATGAATCGACTCAATGCTGCCAAGCAACCTGTGAGCTTCTGGACATCGTGCACATGCTCAGGGCTTTTCATTCGGATGATGGCGCCGATCTTTTCAGGGTTAACGTCGATTCCTTTTTCGGAAACGAGAAAACCGAGTAATTTTCCACCGGGAACGCCGAAAGTGCACTTAGTCGGATTTAACTTAATATCGTACCTCCTCAAATTGGCGAATGTTTCAGCCAAGTCAGACAACAGGTCGGAACCTTTGCGAGACTTGACTACGATATCATCCATATACGCTTCAATGTTCCGAGGAATCTGATCGAGCAAACACTTCTGAACCATGCGCATGAAAGTAGCGCCAGCATTCTTCAAACCAAAAGGCATGGTGATATAACAGAAACATCCGAAAGGGGTGATGAAGGCTGTCTTTATTTCATCCGGACCAAACAGACGGATCTGATGGTAGCCAGAATAAGCATCAAGAAAAGATAGACGCTCGCATCCCGCAGTTGAGTCAACAATCTGATCAATGCGGGGGAGCGGGAAATGATCTTTCGGGCAGACCCGATTGATATGTTTGAAATCAATACACATGCGGAGAGACTTGTCCTTCTTAGGGACCATGACAACGTTCGATAACCACTCGGAGTGGTAAATCTCACGTATAAACTTGGCTGTCAAGAGACGAGCCACCTCTTCGCCGATTGCTTTTCGCTTCTCTGTTGCCGATCGACGCAAGTGTTCCTTCACAGGCTTGGCCTTCGGATCAACTCTCAAACGGTGCTCAGCCAGTTCCCTGGGTACACCAGGCATGTCAGCGGGCTTCCATGCGAAGATGTCCCAGTTCTCACGGAGGAACTGGATGAGCTCGGCTTCCTATTTGCTGTCGAGTGTTGTTGAGATGTTGGTCGGGCTAGCAGTGGGATCTGTCGGGTGAATGTGCACCTTCTTCACATCTCCTGCCGACTGAAAAGCTGACTCAGAAGCGGGCTTCTTAGCACGCAACAGATCGGCAGGATCAGCGTTCTTCTTGTATTCTTCTAACTCAACCATAGCCATCTGCTGGTCGGCGATCTTGGAGCCCTGCTGGAGGCACTCCTCAGCCCTCTGTCGGTTGCCAGTGACTGTGATCACACCCTTTGGTCCAGGCATCTTCAACTTGAGATACACGTAACATGGTCGGGCCATGAAACGGGCATAAGCTGGTCGACCAAGGATGGCGTGGTATGCACTCTGGAAGTCTACCACTTCAAACGTCAGTTTTTCTTTGCGAAAATGCTTGTCGTCACCAAACACCACATCCAACGCTATCTGGCCGAGTGAACGGGCCTTCTTCCCAGGGATTACTCCATGAAACTGCATGTTGCTTTCGCTGAGCCGGGACATCGGAATGCCCATCGCCTTAAGGGTATCAGCATACAGGATGTTCAGACCGCTCCCGCCATCCATCAAAACTTTGCGGAGTCGAATGCCCCCAACCACTGGGTCCACCACCAGCGCTTGCCGCCCGGGGGTAGCAATGAGCGCAGGGTGATCTGACTGATTAAAAGTGATAGCAGTCTGAGACCACTTAAGATATGCTGGGGTAGAGGGAGCTGCCATGTTAACCTCCCTGTTGATAACTTTCAGTCGACTCTTGCTCTCAACATCAGCAAAAATCAACAAGGTGGCATTGACTTCAGGGAACTCTTCTTTTTCTTCTTCAATTTCTTTCTCACTCGACTGACTCTCTTTGAATGACTGGATCAGCAAACGGCACTGTCGAGTGGTATGCTTTGGCAATATTAAATTGCCCTCTTCATCTTTCCTCGTGTGGATTGCACACGGTAAATCCAAAACATCAGTACCCGACTGATTCTTTGACTTCTTTGGGGTGAACTTAGCCTTGGACTTTCCTGTACTCTTGCCTTGTGCCGCCACGGCGGCCGCTTCTGCCTGAGCAGGAGGATCCGCTTTGCGCTTCTGTTTCCGACTGGAATTCCCACCTGCGTTATTGTCGACTATTTTGGCTTTACCGCTTCGGAGGCGGTCTTCTTCTTCTCCATTGGCGTACCGAGTGGCAATCTCCATCATCTTGCTCAGAGAAATATCACCGGTGCGACCAAACTTCAGATAGAGCTCTCTGTATCTAACCCCAGCCTTGAAGGCACAAACAGCTTGATGTTCGGAAACATTCTCCACCGTGTGATGCAAGGTGGACCAGCACTGAATGTAATCTCGCAAGGTTTCATTGGGCTTCTGGACACAGTGCTGCAAATCAATCAAACCAGCTGGACGTTTACAAGTGCCTTCAAAGGTTCTGATAAACACTCGGGCCAAATCTTCCCAGCAATAGATGCTAGAGGGAGCCAAACGATTCAACCAAGCTCTGGCCGAACCATCCAACATCAAGGACAGATGCTTCATGGCTATGTTGTCGTTACCTCCACCAATCTGTACAGCCACTCGGTAATCATCCAACCAAGTTTCAGGCTTTGACTCGCCAGAAAACTTGCCAATTCCAGCCGCCAACCTGAAGTTGGGGGGAATCTCTGCAGAGCGAATGGCTCTGCTAAAACACTCGGGCCCAGAAACAACAGCACTGCTTCCACTCGGATAGTCTCCGTTATAACCATCTCTGTGGGCTCTGCCTCTGTCGACCCGCCTTTGAGCAAGGACGTCCCTTGCGTCGAACCCAGGATTCCGCTCATCGCCGAACGGGCGCCTATCATCATTGTGCCGGGACACATATGAACCATTCCACGGAGGAGAAAACACTCGACGGCGGTCATCGCGGTGATAACGGGGAGCAGACTGATCTCACCCCTGATCTCTGTACCGATCTTCACGGTATCCTCCGCCTCTGTGACGCGAAGGTGACCCAGGACTGTGAGCCGATTGAACTGTTTCTGCCCTGGGAGAATTGCCGTGTAACCTGTTCTGCGACTGAGAAACAGCCGCATTCTGCTGCTGCGCTGCCTCAAGCAATGTCTTGATTTGCTGCAAACCTCTACCAGCCTCTGATCGTGACGGTTGAATAGAATCTGCAATCCTAGCAGCCGCTGCAACATTCAAAACTGGAGTACGAAATACCTCGACGTTATTTCGAGATCCACTCGGAAACAACTGTCGCTGATGTCGATTAGGACGTGGTGGACGCTGCCCAGCACGCTCGTCGAGTGCCTCCTGCATCTCTTTGAGCCGTAGGCGTGTAGCCTCCATAGCCTGGGCCTCAGCAGTTGTACCGACGATGGGAGTATGGAGAACATCCTCATCACGGCGCTGTTGTTCATTCGACGTTCCACCAATCTCGCGCCTGGAGTGGTTGAAGCCAGGCGGCGGACTCTGATGAGAGCCAGCCATAAAAACCTCCGCCGCAGGGTCGCAGCTCTCGCACTCGGAAGGAATGTCGGAGCGGTCCGATGCCGAGTCGAACACGCCGTGAAGTGACTCGGCGGGCTCGATGGCTGCAATCTGCGGGGACGAAACCTGGCGTGTCGCCGCATGCCTCACCCAACGTTGTAGCCGCGAGCGACCGGATCGCTTGCGACGACGAACAGCAGGAAGGGCCGACACATACGGGGTCGACGGCTGAAGGAGAAGAACACCGCAGGAGCTTGCACAGAAGTGCGTCGCCCCGCGAATCGGGAGCGCCTCCACGTCCAAAGGCGCTTCCTGGAGCCATGCCGAATCGTCGGCGATGAAGGTGAGCGCTCCGAGACGGATCTCGCGGCCCAGGAACGAATCGCCGCCGGAAGACATGACGAAGGAGAAAATATGCAAACTCGTCGGAAGTCGCTTAGACGCCTGCCCCACGGTGGGCGCCAACTGTCGTGGGAACAAGCCTGACAGTAGAAAGTAGGGGTACGAATGAGAGGGCAGAGTCCTAGCTACGGCGAGGATGTACACACAGATGTATGAGTTCAGGCCTCACTCGGAAGTGATAACAGCCCTACGTCTCAGTGCTCCGGAGAGCTCTCTACTCTGTCGAGTGAAATATGTGTGTTGTGTTACAAAAGGTTGCGAACCCTTCTACCAGCGGGGAGGGGTGGCTTATATAGAGTGCGCTGCCCCTCATAACGTCTGGCATTAAGGGGTTTAATCGTGGTCATAAAGGGGGTGAACGTTACTGGTAACGTACACAATAAATGCTATTAAAGGTCTTGATGAATGCCCGCCCGTTAGCCTCCCTGGGGTGACTTCTGGGCTTCTGTGGTCGACTGTCTTCTGGTCCTTCCGAGTGAAAGGGTAAGCGTCGAGTGAAAGATATCTCCGAGTGTATATTGTCGAGTGACTCATGCGTCATGGTGATTCCAGTCGGAGACTTACTCGTAGCCTTTAAGCTTTCCGGGGCAGTGTCCTTAGGTGGGGTATGTAGGTCAGGCCTATGACCCTACCCCAAGTACATATCCCCATCATGTCATCCTATGAATATTTGGTTGCTCATGCTACCTTGATGTTGCATTGTAGACATGTTAAGATAATCAAAATATTAGCATAAGGCTATATGCTGGACCAAACATGTGACCTGTAGTACTTAATCCGTTTTATCACATTTTTACAGGTTTTTATAGATGAAAACTAGCTAATGCAATGGTACGTATTGCAGCCCACAGCTAGCGAACAGAAATAATAATTGATACAGTTTGCATACGAAAAATCAAACCTGAACCATCCATTTTGAACAAATGGAGAAACAAAAGACTTGAAATTTGCCCTGAAAGAGGTAGAAAAATAACGTATGGAAAGAGATATTGTGAGAGGATAGGATAGATAGAAGAAGAAAAAAATATATACTCCATACTTTTAAGTGGCAAATCTTTGGGAAGGGAGAATCAGCGTCTTACAAATATTCAGTGTATCGATATCAACGTGGGATGGTCGTTAATGCATCTCTCCATGGCATGGCAGCCTCCAATGTGGGACGAGTGGACGCCTGTCTGTGCTTGTGAGGTAGGAGAGATGCTTGATGCCAAAATCAAAATCACCATTAGTCGTCACAGAACTAGTTTCCTCTGCATCGAACTCGAACTCGAGATTTTGCACACTCCTCTCACTCCACCGATTTGGAAGAAAGGGATCTCGGGGTGCTCCTGTGCACTCAGGGCGGCGGAGGCTGGGACCCCGGATCGCCCTCTTGCGGCTGCGAGGGCGGCGGCAGGTAGGCGTCCTTGCTGCGATGGTTGGGGGAGCGGCTCGGCGAGATCCGGGCGCGGTTTCTTCCTCCTCCGGCGCGGTCGGCCTGTGGGCAGGCCGACAGCGAGCGCGCCCAGTTGGCAGAAGATCTGCGATTGGTGGTTTGGTGCTGTGCTGGTTGCCTCGGCCCTCGATTTTATTGTTTTATTTTATTTGTTATTTGAAGAGCTCTCCATCCTCGATTTCATTTCACTGAAATGAAACCAATAAACAACCTGTGGTTGGATGGTTAAAGCACCTGGCGATTTGCTAGTTAGCTGCTTCAATACCTATCTGGCCTAGCCCATCTCGTTCATTTCTTTCTAAAAAAAATTCCTATATAATTTTTTGCTGGGCTATAGTTTTGCTGGATTGTAGTACACATGTCTACCAGATCATGGGCCCCTCCCAAACCTCGGCCTTGGGCCGGCGCCCCTTTGGCCATACGTCAGGGTCGGCCCTGGTTGGCTGGGATACCGGGTGCTCGCATTTATCCTAAATTTATTTCAGGATTTTCGACGATACACGTTCAGTGAAAGGAGACGTTTCTATCGACTACGAGACGTTTACTGTGATTTCGTAAAATCTCAAGATGATATGCCGGTTCTGTATCTCGGAGGTGCTCATAGGGGTAGAGTGTGAGTGCGTGCGTTCATAGGGATTGATGTATGCACGTTTATATGAGTGTTTGCATCTGCAATATGTTCAAAAAAAAGATAATGCACTGTCGTAAGCAGCAAACTAAATACAACGTGCAATCAATGTCCATTAAGCTAAATCAGACTCTATCCCTAAAAAAACAGACCCTACTATCACTCCTAAAATCTCTCCAGCCAGTCCACAGGTAATCAGACACGAGCCCCCCGGAGCACAAGCAAAACGCTAACAAAAATCAGCTCACACAAAGTCTATTACTCAAAATTGTTGAAATATAAGGTGGGCTCATGTGGGTTATATGGCACTAGATGTGGTGGGAAGTTTAGTATCACCCCAGAAGTTGGAGAGGAGTTGGACCTTCTTATAAGGGATTCTCTTTCACATGCTATTGGAGCTTGAGAAGAGAAGCGATCCTCGCTCACTCCTCCTGCGGAGTTGAGCCGAGCCGAGCTCACACCTATGCGCTTATTTGACAGTCGGACCACGATACGCATACACGGTTGACGGAAGAGAAGGCGTCCGAGCCTGTCCGGATCCTAGCCGTCACGCAAAACAGATCGCACCTGCCTCCACCCCACGGTCGTTCCTTTTGCTACTGTCACGAGCGACTCCATCCCGTTCACCGCGTACACGGTTGACGGGAGAGCAGCATCCGAACCCCCGCCTGTCCTGATCCTGTACGGGAGAGCGGCGATTAGGTTTTTGGGGGGCGACTGCTCGCCGTTGTTCGTCCAAGTCCGCCGCATCGTCTACGTTCGCGTCGTCTTCGTCATCATCATGTCCACCGACGCCGAACGTGCCGCCGCCGAGAAGCTCGAAGCCGACAAGAAGGCAACCGAGGACGCTGCCGCCACTGTTGTTGCTGCTACGGCCAACTGGCCTAACGGAGGGTATAGTTCGTTTATCCCGCTCCTGCTTATTACTGTCTTAGCCGTACTACTGATTTGCGTAGATATTTCTACTATCTGTCTAGTACGCGATAATATGATCAAATATCAATATGTGTTTAGTACTGTTTACGTCATGTTCGTGATTTATTCTTGGATTAATTTAATCGAGAAATTGCCTATTTACGCAACAATCCGAAAACCTAATATGTGTAGGCAATTTTCAGCCCATGGCTTTGCCGCTGCACTAAAGACGGATAAGGTTACCGGTACATACTTTAAGCGTTGGCAGACCAAAACCACCTTATGGCTCACAACCATGAACGTTATTTACTTCTGTGACGAGGCTGCTAGGATTGCAAAACCTGTTAGAAACAAACAAGATTTGTTAGATAAGAATAAACCAGTGATTGGCATGCCTGTTATTTATGTTAAGATTGGAGATCTTTGCTATCATGGTTTATGTGATATAGGTGCTAGTGTGAGTGAAATTTCATTTACTTTATATCAAGAAATTATGCATGATATAGCACTTGCTGAGAATCCTATAGCAAATAATTTGTCTAGAATGGAAAATGTTCTTGATGACCCACTGCCTATTGATGATAGTTTTCCTGATGAGCAATTAGCTGTTATAAATTCTTCCTGTAATACTCCTTGGTATGCAGACTATGCTAATTACATTGTTGCTAAATATATACCACATAATTTCACATACCAACAAAAGAAAAAGTTCTTCTTTTATTTAAGAAATTACTTTTGGGATGACCCACATCTATATAAAGAAGGAGTGGATGGTATTATTAGATGATGTGTACCTCAGCATGAACAGAAACAAATCCTACGGAAGTGTCATTCCGAGGCATTTGGAGGACGCCATGCAGGAGATAGAACCGCACATAAGGTATTACGGTCTGGTTTTTATTGACCTCCTCTCTTCAAGGATGCACGTAAGTTTGTCCTTTATTGTGATGAATGTCAAAGAATTTGTAATACTGCTTGATGTCAGGAAATACCAATGAATTATTCACTTGTTATTGAACCATTTGATGTTTGGGGTTTTGATTACATGAGACATTTTCCTTCCTCTAATGGGTATACTCATATTCTAGTTGTTGTTAATTATGTCACTAAGTGGGTAGAAGCTATTCTAATTAAACATTATATTTCAGGTACACCCATTAACAAGGAGACCAATGTTATTCAAACAATGACACCGGAGGAGCACATAAAAGAAACCTTCCAGATCACTCTGGAACCCTGAAAAGGGCAGGTACGTGATACGGTAAGTAAACCGACTCCAAAAATTCCATCAAAATTATTTCTGTCCGTTTTGGAATATTAGAAAAAATACAAAAATAAGAACCAGCCAAGGGGACCCACGAGGAGGTCACAGGGCAACAGGGCGTGCCCACCCCCTTGGGCACGCCAGGTTTCCTTGTGGGCCCCTCATGTGCCTACCCGACTCCGTTTTCTTTCCGTTTACTTGTCCTGCATGTAGAAAAATTCATTATATATACTCCCCGATGTTTTGAGCACTGTATCTCAAGTTTTCCTCCTTTTCTTGTTTCGGGCCATTTTTCTGGCAGATCTAGATCGTGATGTCTTCGTCAAACTCGGCAAAGGACAAGTTCTTTGAGAAGGTCATCAACCTTTATTTGCCGGAGGTGATGAAGCAGCCTCAAACCATTGAGATGCATGAGGGGGTGCTCCACATCCGGGATGTCCAAGGCCCAAGGAAGGCGGGAAGCGAGAAGGCCAGGCTTCAGGTGGTGGAGCAGGAAATCTTCAAGTGCCAAGGGATGGTTGAGCGTGGTTTGAGTGCTAATAACTCCATGATCACAGACTTCATCGAGGAACACAAGCTAGACACCAAGAACGTTGGAGAAGCTCTCTTCAAGCTCCAAGAGCGGATCGAGCATATCCAAGCCCAAATCTATGACCTGCAAAACCAAAACTGTGAGTATGAGTCCAGGTTTAAAAGGATGAGCATAGCTACCGATTTCAGGATTCCGGAGACACGTTCCTCTTTCTATGATGGGGAGCCCATGCCTTGGAAGATGCACGACAATCCCACCACTTCATCACCACCATCACCCAAGAAGGAAACTTGAGTACACGGGTATGGGCACCACCCTTAGCTTGTTCCAATCTTGGGGGAGGTGCCATGGTATCGTATCACCATCACTTTTATCATCAGCATCTATATTAGTTCGATCCTTAGCTATTTCGTGATTTAGAAGAATAAAGTTTTAGTATGATTTAGTTTTGAGTTCTTGCTTTGTGATCTATCTATGTAATCGTGTGCGTGAGTTATATAATAAAGATTAGTTTGAGTTTGTTTGCTTTACTTTCTTGCATCAATCATAGCAATGAAAAGAATGAAAAGATCATATGCTAATCCCTTGGGGGTTAATGACTTCACATAAGAAGAGTATAATTGGTAAAAATTGTTGGAAGTGAACAAACATCGCATTAGTCATTGATGCAATTCATGAAAAAGTAATAAAGAAGGAGAGGTCTAACATATAAATATACTATCTTGGACAACCTTTATGATTATGATCCACCATTAAATATTCTATGCATGATCAATTAGTTGATGTTGGACAAGGAAGACAACATAATGAGTTATGTTTGCTTATATTCACATAGAAGTTATATTGTCATGGATCCTCCAACATATGGTGCTTCCTCCTATCATTTGCTAGCCAAAACTTTGCACCAAGTAGAGATACTACTTTTGCATCCAAAAATCCTTAAACCCAGTTTCTTGTCATAAGAGTCCACCATATCTACCTATGGATTGAATAAGATCCTTCAAGTAAGTTGTCATCGGTGCAAAAGCAATAAAAATTTGCTCCTAAATATGTATGATCTTTTATTGGAAGGGAAAATAAGTTTTGTACGATCTTGTGATGCCAAAGAAATAAAAGCAACAGACTGCATAATAAAGTTTGTTATCATAAGCGGCAATATAAAGTGACGTTCCGTTCCATTAAGATCTTGCACATCAAAATAATAAGCGCATGACAACCTCTGCTTCCCTCTGCGAAGGGCCTATCTTTTACTTTTATGTATTTACTTTTATGCAAGAATCAGTAATGTTAATACCCATTCCATTCTTATTATTCTCTAATTGGCAAGCATCATGTGGTGGAGAAAGATCCAGGCACATATATCCAGATGGATGTAGGTGATCATGAGTTATTATTGTTGACATTATCCCTGAGATAAATTGTTGGGTGGTGACACACTATAAACCCCTATCTTCCCATGTGTCTGATTGAAACTTTTTACTTCATAAATATCCCGTGAGTGTCAGCAATCATAGAGGATTAAATGATAGTTGAGTATGTGAACTTGCTAAACAAAGCTCTTACATAGACTCTTTCCAAAAATATGATGGATTGCAATTGTTTTAATGACTAAGAACATAGTTTGTTAGTTTTCAACAAATTTTATGATTCATACTTGGCATGTGGATGGATTGTTACTTTTTCATGAGAAGTTTATGATATTATGTTGTTGTTATGATAATGATCATGATGCTTTCTGATAACCCACAAGTATAGGGGATCGCAACAGTTTTCGAGGGTAGAGTATTCAACCCAAATTTATAGATTCGACACATGGGGAGCCAAAGAATATTTGCGAGTATTAGCAGTTGAGTTGTCAATTCAACCACACCTGGAGATTAAATATTTGCGGCAAAGTGATCAGTAGCACAGTAGTATGATAGTTTTGATGGCAGTAGCAACAGTAGCAGTAACGGTAACAGTGATAGCAATAGTTTTGTAGCAACTGTAAGAGTAGCAATAGCAATAGTAACTTAGCAAGAACAATATATGGAAAACTCGTAGGCACTGGATCGGTGAACTCGTTGGATGATATTCATCATATAACAGTCATAACCTAGGGCGACACAGAACTAGCTCCAGTTCATAAATGTAATGTTGGCATGTATTCCGTAAATAGTCATACGTGCTTATGGAAAAGAACTTGCATGACATCTTTTGTCATACCCTCCCATGGCAGCGGGGTCCATAAGGAAACTAAGGGATATTAAGGCCTCCTTTTAATAGAGAACCGGAACAAACCATTAACACATAGTGAATACATGAACTCCTCAAACTACGGTCATCACCGGAAAGTATCTCGACTATTGTCGCTCCGAGATTTACGGATCATAACACGTAATAGGTGCATATGACTAGCAAGATCGGATCAAGAACATAGATATAATGGTGATAACATAAACGGTTCAGATCTGAAATCATGGCACTCGGGCCCTAGTGACAAGCATTAAGCATGGCAAAGTCATAGAAACATCAATCTCAGAACATAGTGGATACTAGGGATCAAGCCCTAACAAAACTAACTCGATTACATGATGAATCTCATCCAACTCCTCACCGACCAGCAAGCCTACGAAGGAATTACTCACTCCCGGTGGGGAGCATCATGGAATTGGCGATGGAGAAGGGTTGATGATGAAGAAGACTGACGTGGCTTGAGACTGCATTGGTATTTCCCCAAAGAGGAAGGGATGATGCAGCACAGCACGGTAAGTATTTCCCTCAGTTATGAAACCAAGGTTATCGAACCAGTAGGAAGATCACCACCACCCAATAAGCAGCACCTGCACACAAACAACAAATACTTGCAACCCGACGCGAAAGAGAGGTTGTCAATCTCTCTACGGGAAAAAGATAGATTAGGTAGTGATAGATAGGCAAGATAGATCTCTCAAGAACACACACAAAAAAGAGCAAGTATGCAACAATATGTTTTTGGGTTTTTGTTTTTGTAGATCTGAAAACAAAGATTGCAAAAACATAGATCGGAAAGCAATATGTTGGAAAAGTAGACCCAGGGGCCGTAGGGTTCACTAGTGGCTTCTCTCATGAGTATAGCGCACGGTGGGTGAACAAATTACTGTTAGGCAATTGATAGAAAATCGAATAGTCATGACGATATCCAAGACGATGATCATTATATAGGCATCACGTCCAAGATAGATAGACCGACTCCTGCCTGCATCTACCTCTATTACTCCACACATCGACCGCTATCCAGCATGCATCTAGTGTATTAAGTTCATGGAAAAATGGAATAATGCAATAAGAACGATGACATGATGTAGACAAGATCTATTCATGTAGGAATAGACCCCATCTTGTTATCCTTAATAGAAACGATACATGCGTGTCTTGCTGCCCCTTCTGTCACTGGGAAAGAACACCGCAAGATCGAACCCATCACAAAGCACCTCTTCCCATGGCAAGAAAAATCGATCTAGTCGGCCTAACTAAACCAAAGATTCAGACAAGAAATACGAGGCTATAAGTAATCATGCATATAAGAGATCAAAGAAGACTCAAATAATATTCATGGATAGAAACTGATCATGAACTCAAAATTCATCGGATCCCAACAAACACACCGCAAAAGTTTACATCAAATAGATCTCCAAGAGACCATTGTATTGAGAATCATAAGAGAGAGAGAGAGGAAGCCATCTAGCTATTGCCTATGGACCCGTAGGTCCATGATGGACTACCCATGCATCATCGGAGAGGCACCTATGAGGAAGATGAACCCCTCTGTGATGGTGTTTAGATTGGATCTCGAGGTTCTGGAACTTGCGGCGGCTGGAATTGTGTTTCGTCGACTCCCCTAGGGTTTTGGAATATTTGGGAATTTATAGGCATCAGAGGCGGTGGAGAGGGGCCCCGAGGAGGGCACAACCCATCAGGGCACGCCGAGGCCCCCCTGGCGCGCCCTGGTGGGTTGTGGTCTCCTCGGCCCACTCCCCCAGCACTTCTTTAGCCCACTGGGTGTCTTCTGGTCCAGAAAAAATCTCCAAAAAGTTTCGCCGCGATTGGACTCCGTTTGGTATTGATTTTCTGCGAAGTAAAAAAGAAGCAAAAACAGCAACTGGCACTTTGGCACTATGTCAATAGGTTAGTCCCAAAAAATGATATAAAGTTGTTATAAAATGATTGTAAAACATCCAAGAATGATAAGATAACAGCATGGAACAAGCAAAAATTATAGATACGTTGGAGACGTATCAGCATCCTGAAGCTTAATTCCTACTCGTCCTCGAGTAGGTAAATGATAAAAACAGAATTTTTGATGTGGAATGCTGCCTAACATGTTCATCTCATATTCTTTTCTTTTGTATAGCATGGACGTTTGGACTTGTAAATGATTCAAAGCAATAGTCTAGTTTTAACATAATGACTTCAATACTCAAGCAAGTCAACAAGCAACCATGTCTTTAAAAATATCAACACTAAAGAAAGTTATCCCTAGCCCATCATGCTCAATCATTGATCCATTCAAGAAACACACTCAAATATTAGCTATACCCAATGCTCAAGTACGATCATAGTGCCCCCTAGTTGGTGCTTTATAAGAGAAGATGGAGACTCAAAGTAAAAATAAAAATTGCATAAAGTAAATAGATAGGCCCTTCGCAGAGAGAAGTAGGGATTTGTAGAGGTGCCAGAGCTCAAGGTTTAAATTGAGAGAGAGAAAATATTTTGGGTGGCAAGCTTTTCCTGTCAACGAAAACGACAAAGTAGCTCACAATACTTTCCATGCTAGATATATCACAGGCGGTTCCCAAACAGAAATAAAGTTTATTCCTTTTTCCACCAAACTTTCACTTTCCATGGCGGGCCGTATCCACGGTTGCCTTCCATACCAACACTTTCCAAGGAATTTATTATTTGACAACATAAAGTAAATATTTTTTCCTTTTTCATTTCGGGAATGGGCATCCCTATTACCGCCGCACTCTCATGCAATGACAAGTGAATAAACACTCATCTTGAGAATAACACATCTAGCATGGAAAAATATTGGACACTCCCCGCTGTTTCATGAGCGGTACGGGCACACAAAAGAGAAAATTTATTTTGAAAATTTAGAGATGGCACATACAAATTTGCTTGGAACGGCATGGAAATACCGCATATAGGTAGGTATAGTGGACTCATAAGGCAAAACTTGGTTCAAGGATTTTGGATGCACAAGTAGTATTTCTACTTAGTACAAATGAAGGCTAGCAAATAGATTGGGAAGCAACCAAACCAAGAAACGAAAATTCACATAAGCGAGCATTGAGCATAACTAACACCGAATAATGCACGATAAGTAGGATGTAACTTCATTGCATAACTATTGACTTTCGTGCATGCATAGGGAATCACAAACCTTAACACCAATATTCCTACTAAGCATAATTACTCACTAACATGACTCACATATTACTATCATCATGTTTCAAAACTATTACAAGGAATCAAGTTTAATTTGCCCAATGATCTTCATGAAAGTTTTTATTATATCCTCCTTGGATATCTATCACTTTGGGACTAGTTTCATATATTGCCATTGCTTTTTGGCAAGCTCAAACAAATTTAAGTGAAGCATATGAGCATAAAGATTTCATCTCTCAAAAAGTTATAAGTGAAGCATGAGAGGATTTCTTCAAAATTTACCTACTCTCAAATTAATCTAAGTGAAGCATGAGAGTATTTCTACAAAAAAATTCCAAGCACACCGTGCTCAAAAAGATATAAGTGAAGCACTAGAGCAATTCTATAGCTCAAAAAGTTTAAGTGAAGCACATAGAGAAATTCTAACAAATCATAGCATGATTTTGGCTTTCTCAAATAGGTGTGTCCAGCAAGGATACAAGGGAAAAACTAACAAACAAAGCAAATATACAAGACGCTCCAAGCAAAACTCATGATATGTGACGAATAAAAATATAGCTCCAAGTAAAATACCGATGGTCGTTAGAAGAAAGAGGGGATGCCACTCGGGGCCATCCCCAAGCTTAGTTGCTTGTTTCTCTTTGGATATATCTTGGGGGTGCGGTAGCATCCCCAAGCTTAGGCTTTTATCACTCCTTATTCCTTCATCCATCGTGATCTCACCCAAAACTTGAAAACTTCAATCACACAAAACTCAACAAAATCTTCGTGAGATCCGTTAGTATAATAAAGCAAATCACTACTTTAGGTACTGTTGCAAACCCATTCATATTTTATTATTGCATTATACCTACTGTATTTTAACTTTACCATGGCTCGTACCCTTCAATATAACCCATAGATTCATCAAAACAAGCACACAATGCAACGAAAACAGAATCTGTCTTAAACAGAACAACCTCTAGTAATATGTACTCTAACCATACTTCTGTAACACGAAAAATTCTGAAAATTAGGAAAACGTAAGGAATTTGTATAGCAACATGTGTTAAAATTTCAGCTCAAGATCACGTTGCAGCAAAAAATGAAAATTCATATACTGGACGCAAAGTTTCTGTTTCAGATTCAGCATCACTTCTACTCATCCTATGAATCATCCTAAAGGCTTTACTTGGCACAAACACTAAATAAAACATAAAAACACAATCATAACAGAGGCATAATTGTGTCAACACTCAAAAACAGAAAGGAAAAAAGCAAAAATTTATTTATTCATTGGGTTGCCCCCAAACAAGCACTATCGTTTTACGCCCCTAGCTAGGCATAACGCATAGATTCAAGTATTGTCATCTTTGGTTTTGGATGAGGTGTTTTTGTCAAGAGGTTTTGCAAATAATACTTGAAACACATCATCCATAGAAACCTTAGCACTACCAAGTTGTCCCTCTACGTATCCCCTTTGATTACCGGCCACGATCCAAGAATATTGTTGGTTCACATCATTGAGAACGTGTTGGATCATGTCTAAAACAGGGACTTCCTTTTTGAGATTCTCATCAAAAATTTGATTATTTCCAAGCAAATATCTCATCATGTAATCACTATTATAAAGGATTTCTCCTATTACCGGTTTTTCACGGCTCATACCATAAAAGTCAAAGATCTCCCTAGCTTCCCGTACTATGTGATCAAATTCATTCATAAGAACAAGGGTAGCTAACTTCTTAGCTTTGGGATTCTTTATGATGGGTCACGCTTCATCGGAGGAGCAATGGAGTTGATGTAGAAGCCCTCTGTGATCGAATCCCCCTCCGGTAGATTACCGAAAAAGGCCCCAAGATGGGATCTCACGGGAACAGAAGGTTGCGGCGGCGGAAAAGTATTTTTGTGGCTCTCCCTGATGGTTTGGGAATATATGGGAATATATAGGCGAAGAGTTAGGGTTAGAAGGCCTGCAGGGGGCCCACAAGCCAGGCCCCCCCCCTAGGGCGCGCCCTGGTGGCTTGTCGTCTGCTGCCAGGTCTTCTGACCTCCTCTCCAGGTCTTCTAGATGTCTTCTGGTCCAAGAAAAATCATCGCGAAAGTTTTATTCCGTTTGGACGCCGTTTGATATTCCTTTTCTGTTAAACTCAAAAACAGGGAACAAACAGAAACTGGCACTGGGCTCTAGGTTAATAGGTTAGTCCCAAAAATAATATAAAATAGCATATTAATGCATATAAAACATCCAAAACAGATAATATAATAGCATGGAACAATCAAAAATTATAGATACGTTGGAGACGTATCAAGCATCCCCAAGCTTAATTCCTGCTCGTCCTCGAGTAGGTAAATGATAAAAACAGAATTTTTGATGTGGAATGCTACCTAACATATTTATCCATGTAATTTTATTTATTGTGGCATGAATATTCAAATCCATAAGATTCAAAACAAAAGTTTAATGTTGACATAAAAACAATAATACTTCAAGCATACTAATAAAGCAATCGTGTCTTCTCAAAATAACATGGCCAAAGAAAGCTATCCCTACAAAATCATATAGTCTGGCTATGCTCCATCTTCATCACACAAAGTATTAAATCATGCACAACCCCGGTTTTAGCCAAGCAATTGTTCCATACTTTAGTATTTTCAAACTTTTTCAACTCTCGCGCAATACGTGGGCGTGAGCCATGGACATAGCACTATAGGTGGAATAGAATATGGTGGTTGTGGAGAAGACAAAAGAAGGAGATAGTCTCACACCAACTAGGCGTATCAATGGGCTATGGAGATGCCCATCAATAGATATCAATGTGAGTGAGTAGGGATTGCCATGCAACGGATGCACTATAGCTATAAGTGTATGAAAGCTCAAAAAAAGAAACTAAGTGGGTGTGCATCCAACTCGCTTGCTCACGAAGACCTAGGGCAATTTGAGGAAGCCCATCATTGGAATATACAAGCTAAGTTCTATAATGAAAAATTCCCACTAGTATATGAAAGTGTCAATATAGGAGACTCTCTATCATGAAGATCATGGTGCTACTTTGAAGCACAAGTGTGGAAAAAGGATAGTAGCATTGCCCCTTCTCTCTTTTCTCTCATTTTTTTTTATTTTCTCTCTTTTTTTTCTTTTGGTGGGCTTCTTTGGCCTCTTTTTTTTATTTGGGCTTCTCTGGCCTCTTTTATTTTTCATAAAGTCCGGAGACTCATCCCGACTTGTGGGGGAATCATAGTTTCCATCATCCTTTCCTCACATGGGACAATGCTCTATAATGATGATCATCACACTTTTATTTACTTACAACTCAAAATTTACAACTCGATACTAGAACAAGATATGACTCTATATGAATGCCTCCGGCGGTGTACCGGGATATGCAATGATCTAGCGTAGCAATGACATCATCATGCTAGCTATCTTACGATCATGCTAAGCAATATGACAATGATGGTGCGTGTCATAATAAACGGAACGTTGGAAGTTGCATGGCAATATATCTCGGAATGGCTATGGAAATGCCATAATAGGTAGGTATGGTGGCTGTTTTGAGGAAGGTATATGGTGGCTGTTTTGAGGAAGGTGGGTTTAATGCACCGGCGAAAGTTGTGCGGTACTAGAGAGGCTAGCAAAGGTGGAAGGGTGAGAGTGCGTATAATCCATGGACTCAACATTAGTCATAAAGAACTCACATACTTATTGCAAAAGTCTATTAGTCATCAAAACAAAGTACTACACGCATGCTCCTAGGGGAAGGGTTGGTAGGAGTTAACCATCGCGCGATCCCGACCTCCACACAAAGGAAGGCAATCAATAAATAAATCATGCTCCGACTTCGTCACATAACGGTTCACCATACGTGCATGCTACGGGAATCACAAACTTTAACACAAGTATTTCTACCAATCCACAATTACTCACTAGCATGTCTCTAATATTACAATCTTTATATCTCAAAACAATCATAAGGAATCAAACTTCTCATAGTATTCAATGCACTTTTATATGAAAGTTTTATTATATCTCTCTTGGATGCCCATCATATTAGGACTAAATTCATAACCTAAACAAATTACCATGCTGTTTAGATACTCTCAAAATAATATAAGTGAAGCAAGAGAGTTCAACAATTTCTATAAAATAAAGCCACCGCTGTGCTCTAAAAAGATATAAGTGAAGCACTAGAGCATATTGCCTAGCTCAAAAGATATAAGTGAAGCACATAGAGTATTCTAATAAATTCACGATTCATGCGTGTCCCTCTCAAAAAGTGTGTACAGCAAGTATGATTGTGGCAAACTAAAAAGCAAAGACTCATATCATACAAGACGCTCCAAGCAAAACACATATCATGTGGTGAATAAAAATATAGCCTCAAGTAAATTTACCGATGGATTGAAGACGAAAGAGGGGATGCCTTCCGGGGCATCCCCAAGCTTAGGCTCTTGGTTGTCCTTGAATATTACCTTGGGGTGCCTTGGGCATCCCCAAGCTTAGGCTCTTGCCACTCCTTATTCCATAGTCCATCAAATCTTTACCCAAAACTTGAAAACTTCACAACACAAAACTCAACAGAAAACTCGTGAGATCCGTTAGTATAAGAAAATAAAATAACCACTTTAGGTACTGTTGTGAACTCATTATTTATTTATATTGGTGTAATATCTACTGTATTCCAACTTCTCCATGGTTCATACCCCCCGGTACTACCCATAGATTCATCAAAATAAGCAAACAACACAAAGAAAACAGAATCTGTCTAAAACAGAACAGTCTGTAGCAATCTGTAAACTTCGAATAATTATGTAACTCTAAAAATTCTGAAAAAGTACGAAAATATGGGCAATTTGTATATCAATCTTGTGTAAAAAATTCAGATACAATTGACGCTTCTGTGAATTTATAAAATTCCTGGACTGGGCGTCAAAGTTTCTGTTTTTCAGCAAGATCAAATCAACTATCACCGTAGACCATCCCAAAGGTCTTACTTGGCACAAACACTAATTAAAACACTAAAACACAATTACTACAGAGGTAATAATGTGTAATTTATTCAAGAACAGAAACAAAACAAAAAAACATAAAAATAAAATTGGGTTGCCTCACAACAAGCGCTATTGTTTAACGCCCCTAGCTAGGCATAACGCAATAGATCTAGGTATTATCATCTTTGGTATGCAATCCATAAGTAGCTCTCATAATAGATTCATATGGTAATTTAATTTTCTTTCTTGGGAAGTGTTCCATGCCCTTCCTTAACGGAAATTGAAATCTAATGTTTCCTTCTTTCATATCAATAATTGCACCAATCGTTCTAAGGAAAGGTCTACCAAGAATAATAGGACATGTAGGATTGCAATCTATATCAAGAACAATGAAATCTACGGGCACATAATTCCTATTTTCAACAATAAGAACATCATTAATCCTTCCCATAGGTTTCTTTATAGTGGAATCCGCCAGATGCAAATTTAAAGAGCAATCATCAAATTCACGGAAACCTAGCACATCACATAAAGTTTTCGGAATAGTGGAAACGCTAGCACCCAAATCACACAAAGCATGGCACTCATAATCTTTAATTTTAATCTTAATAGTAGGTTCCCACTCATCATAAAGCTTTCTAGGTATAGAAACTTCCAACTCAAGTTTTTCTTCAAAGGATTTCATCATAGCATCAACGATATGTTTAGTAAAATCTTTATTTTGATTATAAGCATGAGGAGAATTCAACATGGATTGCAACAAGGAAATACAATCTGTCAAAGAACAATTATCATAATTAAAATCCTTGAAATCCAAAGGAGTGGGTTCATTGCTACTTAAAGTTTTGACCTCTTCAATCCTACTTTTATCAATTTTTGCATCAAGATCTATAAACTCCGAATCATTGGGACGCCTTCTAATTAAAGTTGACTTATCTCCAGTCCCATCTTTATCAAGATTTATATTAGAAAACAAATATTCAATAGGAGTCACATCAATCACTTTAAGATCTTCATCAATATTTTCACGAGAAATCGAAGAACACGCTTTTACTAACAATTCTCGCTTAGCACGCATCCTAGCGGTTCTTTCTTTACATTCATCCATAGAAATTCTCATAGCTTTTAGAGACTCATTAATATCATGCTTGGGTGGAATAGATCTAATTTTCAAAGAATCAATCTCAAGAGAAATTCTATCAACGTTCCTAGCCAAATCATCAATCTTGAGCAATTTTTCTTCAATCATAGCATTGAAAACCTTTTGCAAACTAATAAATTCTCTAATATTATTCTCAAGATCAGAGGGCATCTTATTATAATTTCCATAATAATTGTTGTAGGAATTACCATAATTATTAGAGGAATTACTAGGAAACGGCCTAGGGTTGAAATTACCTCTATACGCGTTATTACCAAAATTGTTCCTACCAACAAAATTCACATCCATAGATTCATTATTATTTCCAATCAAAGAAGACAAAGGCATATCATTAGGATCAATAGGAGCACTCTTACTAGCAAACAATTTCATTAATTCATCCATCTTTCCACTCAAAGTATTTATTTCTTCAATTGCATGCACCTTTTTACTAGTAGGAGATCTTTCGGTATGCCATTGAGAGTAATTTGCCATAATATTATATAGGAGTTTAGTAGCTTCTCCTAATGTGATTTCCATAAAAGTACCACCCGCGGCCGAATCTAAAAGATTTCTAGATGCAAAATTCAATCCCGCATAAAAAAATTGTATAATCATCCATAAACTCAAACCATGCGCGGGACAATTTCTAATCATTAATTTTATCCTCTCCCAAGATTGTGCAACATGCTCATGATCAAGTTGCTTAAAATTCATTATATCGTTCCTAAGGGAGATGATCTTAGCGGGCGGAAAGTACTTGGAAATAAAAGCATCTTCACTTATTCCATGAATCAATACTATTTTTAGGCAAAGATGTAAACCAAGTTTTAGCACGATCTCGTAGTGAGAACGGAAATAGCTTCAATTTAACAATATCATTATCCACATCTTTCTTCTTTTTCATATCACACAATTCAACGAAAGTATTTAGATGGGATGCGGCATCTTCACTAGGAAGGCCGGAAAATAGTTCTTTCATAACAAGATTCAGCAAAGCGGCATTAATTTCATAAGATTCCGCACTAGTGGCGGGAGCAATCGGAGTACTAATAAAGTCATTATTAATAGTATTGGAGAAGTCACACAACTTGGTATTCTCTTGAGTCATCGTGACAAAGCAAGCAATCTAGCACACAAGCAAACAAAAAGCAAACGAAAAGACGAATGGAAGAAGGGCGAATAAAAAGGCAAATCTTTTTGGTTTTTTCTAAAAATCGTTTTAGAAGTGGGGGAGAGGAAAACGAGAGGCAGATGGCAAATAATGTAAATGCAAGAGATGAGTTTATGATGGGTACTTGGTAGGCTTGATGTAGACCTCACCGGCAACGGCGCCAGAAATTGGCAAGTTGACGGGAGAGTTCTTGTCTTGACTTGCTATGTATCCTCCCCGGCAACGGCGCCAGAAATTGGCAAGTTGACGGGAGAGTTCTTGTCTTGACTTGCTATGTATCCTCCCCGGCAACGGCGCCAGAAATTCTTCCTGCTACTTCTTGAGCTTGCGTTGGTTTTTCCCTTGAAGAGGAAAGGGTGATGCAGCAAAGTAGAGATAAGTATTTCCCTCAGTTTTGAGAACCAAGGTATCAATCCAGTAGGAGGTACAAGCAAGGCCCCAATCTATGCACCTGCACAAACAATCAAACACTTGCACCCAACGCTATAAAGGGGTTGTCAATCCCTTCACGCTCACTTGCAAGGATGAGATCTGATAGAGATAGATATAAAAGATTACTAAAAGTAAAAGTAAATAAAATTGTAGCAAGGTATTTTTGGTATTTTTGGTTTATATATCTAAAAATATATAATGGAAAGTTGACCCGGGGACCATAGGTTTCACTAGAGGCTTCTCTCTTGAAGGAAAATAATACGGTGGGTGAACAAATTACTGTCGAGCAATTGATAGAAAAGCGCAAAGTTATGACGATATCCAAGGCAATAATTATGCATATAGGCATCACGTCCGTGTCAAGTAGACCGAAACGATTCTGCATCTATTACTATTACTCCACACATCGACCGACTCCTGCCTGCATCTAGATTATTAAGTTCATAAAGAACAGAGTAACGCCCTAAGTAAGATGACATGATGTAGAGGGATAAACTCAAGCAATATGATGAAAACCCCACATTTTTTTCCTTGATGGGAAAAATACAAATACGTGCCTCGCTACCCCTACTTTGTCACTGGGTGAGGACACCGCAAGATTGAACCCAAAACTAAGCACCTCTCCCATTGCAAGAACTACCGATCTAGTTGGCCAAACCAAACCAATAACTCGAAGAGAAATACAAAGATATGGAATCATGCATCTAAGAATTCAGAGAAGATTCAAATAATATTCATAGATAATCTGATCATAAATCCGCAATTCATCGGATCTCGACAAACACACCGCAAAAGAAGATTACATCGGATAGATCTCCAAGAACATAGAGGAGAACATGGTATTGAGGATCGGAGAGAGAGAAAAAGCCATCTAGCTACTAGCTATGGACCCATAGGTCTGAGGTAGACTACTCACGCTTCATCGGAGGAGCAATGGAGTTGATGTAGAAGCCCTCCGTGATCGAATCCCCCTCCGGCAGATTACCGGAAAAGGCCCCAAGATGGAATCTCATGGGAATAGAAGGTTGCGGCGGCAAAAAAGTATTTTTGTGGCTCTCCCTGATGGTTTGGGAATATATGGGAATATATAGGCGAAGAGTTAGGGTTAGAAGGCCTGCAGGGGACCCACAAGCCAGGGGGCGCCCCCCCCCCCTAGGGCGCGCCCTGGCGGCTTGTCGTCTGCTGCTAGGTCTTCTGACCTCCTCTCCAGGTCTTTTGGATGTCTTCTGGTCCAAGAAAAATCATCGCGAAAGTTTCATTCCGTTTGGACTCCGTTTGATATTCCTTTTCTGTAAAACTCAAAAACAGGGAAAAAAACAGAAACTGGCACTGGGCTCTAGGTTAATAGGTTAGTCCCAAAAATAATATAAAATAGCATATTAATGCATATAAAACATCCAAAACAGATAATATAATAGCATGGAACAATCAAAAATTATAGATACGTTGGAGACGTATAAATGGGTAGCTCATAAAACAATCTTTGCAAGGTAGGATGGGTACGAATAAATCTATTTTCAAGTTTAAGAACTAGCGCCGAGATAGCTTCCGCATAAGATTTAGTTCTTTTCAGTATAGGAGTATCATCAAGAGTCAAATTCCCAACACAATTGAAAAACTCTTGGATAGATTCTTTTCCTATAACGTCCCCTTGCCCCAAAACAAAAGTTTTAGAATCCAGGTTAACAGAACGTCCAATTTTAGGAGTCCTGCCATCATCCGTTTCTGCCATACCAAAATCACTCATGGTGACAAGCAAACAAGATTGCAAGCAAGGAAGAGATCCGGCAAGAAAAAGGCAAACGGAAAGGAGGGCGAATAAAACGGCAAATTGGTGAAGTGGGGGAGAGGAAAACGAGAGGCAAATGGCAAATAATGTAATTGCAAGGAGATGAGATTTGTGATTAGGAACCTGGTAAATGATGATGGAGTCCCCTCGGCGCCTACGATAGGCACGTAGAAGAGACCGCTTCCTCCCCGGCAACGGCGCCAGAAATTCTTTTGACGTGGCTTGAGACTGCGTCGGTATTTCCCCAAAGAGGAAGGGATGATGCAGCACAGCGACGGTAAGTATTTCCCTCAGTTATGAAATCAAGGTTATCGAACCAGTAGGAGGATCACCACCACCCAATAAGCAGCACCTGCACACAAACAACAAATACTTGCAACCCGACGCGAAAGAGAGGTTGTCAATCTCTCTACGGGAAAAAGATAGATTAGGTAGTGATAGATAGGAGAGATAGATCTCTCAAGAACACAAAAATAAAAAGAGCAAATATGCGGCAATATGTTTTTGGGTTTTTGGTTTTGTAGATCTGAAAAGAAAGATTGCAAAAAGATAGATCGGAAAGCAATATGTTGGAAAAGTAGACCCGGGGGCCGTAGGGTTCACTAGTGGCTTCTCTCATGAGTATAGCGCACGGTGGGTGAACAAATTACTGTTGGGCAATTGAAAGAAGATCAAATAATCATGGCGATATCCAAGGCGATGATCATTATATAGGCATCACGTCCAAGATAGGTAGACCGACTCCTGCCTGCATCTACCTCTATTACTCCACACATCGACCGCTATCCAGCATGCATCTAGTGTATTAAGTTCATGGAAAAACGGAGTAATGCAATAAGAACAATGACATGATGTAGACAAGATCTATTCATGTAGGATTAGACCCCATCTTGTTATCCTTAATGGCAACGATACATGTGTGCCTTGCTGCCCCTTCTGTCACTGGGAAAGGACACCGCAAGATCGAACCCATCACAAAGCACCTCTTCCCATGGCAAGAAAAATCAATCTAGTCGGCCTAACTAAACCAAAGATTCGAAGAAGAAATACGAGGCTATAAGCAATCATGCATATAAGAGATCAAAGAAGACTCAAATAATATTCATGGATAGAAACTGATCATGAACTCAAAATTCATCGGATCCCAACAAACACACCGCAAAAGTTTACATCAAATAGATCTCCAAGAGACCATTGTATTGAGAATCATAAGAGAGAGAGAGAGAGAGAAAGAGAGAAAGCCATCTAGCTACTGCCTACGGACCCGTGGGTCTATGGTGGACTACTCGCGCATCATCGGAGAGGCACCTATGAAGAAGATGAACCCCTCTGTGATGGTGTTTAGATTGGATCTCGAGGTTCTGGAACTTGCGGTGGCTGGAATTGTGTTTCGTCGACTCCCCTAGAGTTTTTGGAATATTTGGGAATTTATAGGCATCAGAGGCGATGGAGAGGGGCCCCGAGGAGGGCACAACCCATCAGGGCGCGCCGGGGCCCCCCTGACGCGCCCTGGTGGGTTGTGGTCTCCTCGGCCCACTCCCCCGGCACTTCTTTGGCCCACTGGGTGTCTTCTAGTCCAGAACAAATCTCCAAAAAGTTTCGTCGCGACTGAACTCTGTTTGGTATTGATTTTCTGCGAAGCAAAAAACAAGAAAAAACAGCAACTGGCACTTTGGCACTATGTCAATAGGTTAGTCCCAAAAAATGATATAAGGTTGTTATAAAATGATTGTAAAACATCCAAGAATGATAATATAACAGCATGGAACAAGCAAAAATTATAGATATGTTGGAGACGTATCAAAGACCGAAGATTTCCTTCTCCGAAGCCCCAAACGGGCTCCAGATCTGGCCTCCCGAGGAAGAACAGGAGGTGGCGGCGGCTCCGTATCGTAAAACGCGATGAAACTTTCTGCCCGATTTTTTTCTCCGAAAATAGGATTTTATAGCGTCGGAATTGGGGTCAGTGGGGCCCCGAGGTGGGCACAACCCACCAGGGCGCGCTTGGAGGGGGTAGCGCACCCTGGTGTATCGTGCCCAGCCAGGGCTCCCCCTCCGGTGGTTCTTGGCTCCTGTATTTTTTATTTATTGCAAAATAAATCTCCAAAAAGTTCCGTCCAGTTCCGAGAACTTTTATTTCTGCACAAAAACAACACCATGGTAGTTCTGCTGAAAACAGCGTCAGTCCGGGTTAGTTTCTGTCAAATCATGCAAATTAGAGTCCAAAACAAGAGCAAAAGCGTTAGGAAAAGTAGATACGACGGAGACGTATCACTTTCATATCCGTATTTTATTTTTATTGACACCTCTCTCTCTAAGCATGTGGTCATGATTATCGAGTTCGACTTTCACTTGAGGACAAGCGAGGTCTAAGCTTGGGAGAGTTGATATGTCCATTTTGCATCATGATTTCCTACTGTTATTTATATTGTTTTTGGTCATTGTTCTACTTTATGATACAATTTTAATGTCTATTCTCTCTAAATTTACAAGGTTTACATGGAGAGGAACACTACCGGTAGCTGGAATTCTGGACCTGAAAAAGCTACATCAGATATACCTATTTTACTGAACTCCAAATTACTTTAAAGTTTACGAAGAATTTTTATAGAATATATAAAAAATACTGGAGCCAAGAAGTAACAGACGGGGCCACCTGTTGCTCACAAGGCCACAGGGTGCACCCACCCCCTGGGCGCACCCTGTTACCTTGGTCCCACAGGCTGTCTCCGGTGCCCCTCTTTTTCTATATGAAGGGTTTTGACCTAGAAAAAATCAGGAGGATACTTTCGGGACGAAGCGCCGCCGTCTCGAGGCGGAACCTGGACATGAGCACTTTTGCTCTCCCGCGGAGCGATTCTGACGGGGAAACTTCCCTCCGAGAGGGGGAAATCGAAGACATCATCATCACCAACACTTCCTCCATCGTGGGAGGATCAATCTTCATCAACATCTTCACCGACACCATCTCATCTCAAACCCTAGTTCATCTCGTGTATTCAATCTTTGTCTCAAAACCTCAGATTGGTACCTGTGGGTTGCTAGTAGTGTTGATTACATCTCATAGTTGACGCTAGTTGGTTTGTTTGGTGGAAGATTATATGTTCAGATCCTTAATGATATTCAATACACCTCTGATCTTGAACATGAATATGATTTGTGAGTAGTTACTTTTGTTCTCGAGGACATGGAAGAAGTCTTGGTATAAGTAATCATATGATGTTAGTATTCGTTCGATATTTTGATGATATGTATGTTGCTCTTCCTTTAGTGGTGTCGTGTGAACATCGACTACATGACCCTTCACCATGTTTGGGCCTAAAGGAAAGCATTGGGGAATGATAAGCAGGTGATGGGTTGCGAGAGTGACAAAAGCTTAAACCCTAGTTTATGAGTTGTTCCGTAAGGGGCTGATTTGGATCCTCACATTTAATTTAATGATATGATTAGATTTATCTTAATTCTTCTTTCATAGTTGCGGATGCTTGCGAGAGGGGGTAATCATAAGTGGGTTGTTTGTTCAAGTAAGAACAACACCTTAGCCCGGTCCCCCCACATATCAAATTATCGAAGTAACGAACGCGAATCAACTAAACATGATGATCATGAGTGGACGAAAATTCCCATGTGTCCTCGAGAGCGCTTTGCTTTATATAAGAGAATTTTCAGGCTTATCCTTCGCTATAAAAAGGATTGGGCGACCTTGCTGCACATTTGTTACTATTATTACTTGTTACTAGTTACGAATTATCTTGTTACAAACTATTTATCACTGTTACTTACATCACTTGCAGAGAATACCTTGCTGAAAACCACTTGTCATTTCCTTCTGCTCCTTGTTGGGTTCGACACTCTTACTTATCGAAAGGACTACGATTGATCCCCTATACATGTGGGTCATCGGGATCTAACCGACGTTCTTGACTATGCATCAGAAGATGCTGATATGGAAGAAAACGCTGGGGATAGACCTTGCTCCAAGCAATGCAAGACAGGCAAGTGGGCAGAAACCTCCACCTACGACGTTTACATGGTGGATACTCCCCGGGACGACGCAAGAGGAGATGAGGATAACCCCTCCAGACGCAAACGAAGCGGGCGGCGTCGGAGAAAGTCTAGCAAAGGTAATACGAGTAATGGGGAAGCCGATAACGGCAACCCCGAGGACAGTAACACGCCTCCAGGTGTTGAGGACCAGGGCGGCGCCGAAGAGGTCGCTTCCGGTCACATCAATGGCCTGGAGAGGATGCAGTCTCTCATGACCCCGATGATGACAACTACATGCTGGAAACCGAGGACGTAAGTCTTGGGTCCTATGACTTTATCGTCCCTGAGAACTTTGAAGCCCTTGAGGCCCATCGGAGGCGTCTGATGGCAATCGCCTGAAGTGTTAAACTAGGACGAGCTCGACTCAAAGCTGACCAGGACACACTAAATGATAAGTGAGTGTGACACATGGCGCGGTCGGCCCCGTCATGCTTAATCTACAACCCGTTTCTCTTATCTATCATTTCCTTTTTTTTAAACTAAAAATATATAATATTAAAATGCTTGTAACCTGCTTATATTATCTTATTATAACTGCTCTAAGGTACTCCCGTCTCATAATATAAGATGTTTACAACCAATATACTCACATCTTATATATTATGGAATGGGACCAAGGGAGCAACAAATATGACTGATTACACCACAGCCTGTTTATGAGCCCACTTCTACCGGGCCCCTTCACCCATAAAAAGGACACGTATGATCCCTTATTATTTCATACAGTACTACTATATATTTTTGCGGCAAGCAAAGCGCCTAATTAGTGCACCTGTCAGCTGAGCACATGAAAATACTACAGTGTGCTGTGCCCGACATGTACAGAACAATTAATAAAGAGAACATGGTAGAACAGCAACAGGGCTTGACACTTGCACCAATGAGGCCATCTTCTAAAAACGCCCCTCGGAAATCTGCATGGTCAGCAAAAAGGCCTCTTGTCGCCGCCGCCAGCCGCCGTGGCGTTCCGCCGTGACACCGGCGGGATCCTGAAGTGCCAGAGCCGGCCGGTCCCTCCCACCCGGAACCTGTCGCAGAGGAACTCCTCGGCGTACATCTTCTCCACCCTGCGGTCCACGTCGTGCAGGAACACGTCGGTGTCCCCCTCGCCGCGCCTCGCCCGCGCCATCGCCGCCGCCGTCCATATCGCCGCCATCCTGCCGGGCGCCGACGGGAAGTACCCCTTGGGCGCGTCCACCATGAGCATGTCCCACTCGTTCTGGTACACCTCCGGCGGCAGGTTGTGCAGCGCCAGCGGGCAGTCGGCGTTGCCGCGCACCCGCACGGGGGCGCCGGCGTTGGCGCCGGGGACGCAGGAGGGGAAGTTCCTGTAGGAGCGGAAGAGGATGTCGGCGTGGTCGAGGCGCGTGCGGTAGCGGACCAGGTGGGCGCGCAGGAACGGCGACTGGGCGCGCACGATGCTGTACCACTCCGGGTCCTCCTCGAGGAAGACGGTGACGCCGCCGGGGTTGAGCGCGTGCCAGAGCGGCGAGTCGTGGCCGAGGCCGAACACCAGCAGCCGCAGCGGCGCGCGGCGGCGCAGCACGGCGAGGGAGAGCGAGATCTCGGCGCGCGACTGCTGCGGGACGGTGGGCGTGGTGGCGTAGTAGAGGGCGGCGTCGGCGAGCGCGGCGAGGCCCTGGGGCGCGTACCCGTCGCCCGAGGGCGCCGTGACGGCCGGCAGGCACGGGAGCAGCGGCAGCAGCGGCAGCGGCGAGGTGAGGAGGGTGGCGACGAGCAGCGACGCCGCGACGAGCAGCGCGGCGGCCGCGGCGGTGGCGAGGCGGCCGGGGGGCTTCATTGCGTTTGCGGTGGCGACGCGGTTTCCCCTCCACTGGACGATAATGCCGCACGGCCCTCTCTTTTTCTGCCACCACGTCCCGGTGTCGGCCCGACGTCTCTTTCTCCCTGCCGATCGTTGATTGGCTGCATCCTGCATGCATGCCCATGCGGACCCACCAGCCACGTGGGTTTGTACAGCGACCTTAGAATAATCACTTTTGAAAGGAAATGCTGATGCCTTTTGATGATGTTTCATTTCAAAAGCCATAGCCCAAAGAATGTTATTCTTCAAGGAAAAGTTTATACTCCACTTTTTCCTAAGCAGCCAGTGTGATCATCTTCCTCCGTCCCATAATGTAAGCCATTTTTTTAACACTAGTAATTATGAATCAGAAACCTTGTAAACTAATCTCATAAAGCAAGACATTTTTTTAGTGTCCATACTATCTAAATCGAAAGTGTGCTCATCCGAGTGGAAAGTAGTAGTTTCCAGTAGAACTTTCGTGGTTTTATGGGTTGGAAGTTTGTATTATCCGGATACAAGGTTTATGATCCCTACAATTTAAGGGCTCCTTTGATTTATAGAATTATATTGGATATTTAAAGGATTCAAATCCTTAGAATTTTTTTTCTGCATTGATCCTTTGATTCATATGATTGGATTCTGTAGGAATTTTTCCTACGTTATCTTTTGTACCCCCTCCGTCCCGAAATATTTGTCATGGAAATGCATGTATGTAGACATATTTTTTGTTCTAGATACATCTATTTTTATCCATTTTCGTGCCAAGTAATTCGGGAGGAATGGAGTACTACATGTTCATAAGAAATCTAACATCCACCTCAACCTCTTTTTATAATTTCTTCATTTTTCTATGGCATCAAACATTCCTTGATAATCCCATTGAATTTAAGTGCATATCCCACTATGATCCGTTACTATTTATATTCCTGTATTTTTTAAATCCTGCGAATCAAAGAGGCCTTGTATCAAAAGTGTGTATATTCGTGTGGAAAGTCGATAGTTTCAAATTAGAAAGTCTATTCTATCTGTCAAATATAAATGCACTATCTAAGTCAAAAATTTGGCGTTTTTAGTATATTTTTTATACGTAGAAACATTTTGCTAGGCAAGCGAAAAGTTTTTGTTTCAAAGTAAAAAAGTCTATATTGCCACCTAGACCTAGTAGAAAGATATTCTCTACGACTAGAGTGTGTGAATCCAGATTCGAAGCTTTTACTATACAATGAGAAAGTTTGTGTTTTCTAAGTAGAAAGTCTACATGTGAAAAAGAAAAGTCTTATATAAAAAATTGTGATTTTAAGGTTCAAAGTTTGTGGTTTCGGTATTGAAAGTCCATTTTGCCTAGTATGATGGTATTTTCTAAATTGAAAGCTCGTGACTTTTGAATATAAGTACAAAATTTATACCATTTTGCCTAGTATGATGGTATTTTCTAA
Organism: Elymus sibiricus; assembly: GCA_039707655.1. NCBI lineage: Eukaryota > Viridiplantae > Streptophyta > Magnoliopsida > Poales > Poaceae > Elymus > Elymus sibiricus. The sequence continues at coordinate 494,469,417 of CM077667.1, forward strand.
ATTGAAAGCTCGTGACTTTTGAGTATAAGTACAAAATTTATACTATCACACAATCACTACCTGGAGATAAATAGTAGCACGAATAGTTTGATGTGTTAGCACAAAACTAGTTTCCACATGTCCATTTAATCATGAGTCACTATGAGTTCACATGGCAGAACACCCAAACTAATGCACATGTGGCCATATATTCCTCAACTAAACTTGGCGGCCATTGGCCCATAAACTAATTGACCCTCAATCATATCCCATAACCACTGGCTTGTAGCACACAGTGCCACACGGTCCACAAAATAGGTTTTTGTATGTAATAAAATAGCTAGTTACTCAGATAAAAAAACAACTAGTTGCCAATATTATGCACCCATTTTATCACGGAGTGATAAAGTGCATGTAACTAAAAATTTCCATATTTTCAATAAAATTTGGGCCCATCAATGAAATGCAATTACACATATTAAAATAATGTGTGCACAAAAGGAAGTGTAGTCTCATAGAAAAGTGCAATCACAACAAATAAAAACTAACAAAATATAAAACAAATACCTAAAACTTTACCTAAGTGACTGAAATATTCATAGGAGTGGTTGAACGTCACAAAAGTGATGGAAATTTCATTAAGGTACCCCTTTTTTAAATAAAACAAATTTAGAAAGGTAAAGTGCAATTGCACTAGGTACAAAGGACAAGTACACACACAAAAAGGCCAATTGCACAAAAAAGTCCAACTGCAAAAAATGCAAAAATAAAAAAATGACTAAATCTCATATCATTGACTGAAACTTCACGAAAATGACAAAAAAATCATAGAAGTGACAAGAAATTAACACAAAGTGACTAAAACATCAACAATTTCAGCCACCTGCATTTTAACAATTCCAATTTAGTTTAGGTTAAGGTTGTGTATTTTCTCATCGGCTGGCTCCTCGGTCGCTCCCGCGAGCGGCCAGGAGCCAACCCTAGCCACCGCGCGCGTCACTCCTCCGCCACACCTCCCCTCGACGCCGACGGCGGGTGTCGCCGGGCAAAGCCCGCGCGGCGCGGCGGCGGCGGGGCATTCTCCTCATCCCGCTCGGGGCGGGCGGCGCGGGACGGCCACCCCAGCGGGCGCTCTGGGCAAGGCTAGGCCGCGCAAGGAGCGGCGCATCTCCAGGGCGCGCGATGTTGGGGAACGTTGCATGGGAAACAAAAATTTTCCTACGCACACACAAGATCTATCCATGATGATGAGAATCTACGAGAGGGAGAGTGAATCTACATACCCTTGTAGATCGCTAAGCGGAAGCGTTTAAGAAACGCGGTTGATGTAGTCGAACGTCTCCGCGATCCAAATCGCAAGTCGTCCCTCGATCCGATCACGAACTAGCGCCGAACGGACGGCACCTCCGCGTTCAACACACGTACGGCTTGATGACGCCTTCACCTCCTCGATCCAGCGAGCGATGGTGAAGTAGTGGTTGAGTTCCAGCAGCACGACGGCGTGGTGATGGTGGTGAGGAACAATCTCTGCAGGGCTTCGCCAAGCACTACGGAGATTATGACGGAGGAACTAGAGGGTTAGGGTTGCCGCACACGGCTTGGGGAAATCTTGATGTGTCCCGTGTGCTAGCCCTGCCCCTCTATTTATATGTTGAGCCTTGGGGTCTAAACTTGGAGTAAAAGCCTCCTCTAGGTCGGTTTTGCCCGCACAAGGTCGGTTTGGCTCGCAGGAAAAGAGTCCAACTCGGATCCCTGCCGAACCGCGCACAGCCGCGCACAAGCGGTAGTACCGCTCACAAGCGGTAGTACCGCTTGGGCGGTAGTACCGCTTCACACAAGCGGTAGTACCGCTCGGGCGGTAGTACCGCTTCACACAAGCGGTAGTACCGCTTACGCGGCAGCAAAACTACTTTTTGCACTTTCCAATACCTCGTGGGCTTTATCCCTTTGGCCCATATAAAGTGTTGCTGCACCCGAACACTTCGGTAAACATCCGGAACCCCTTCCGGTGAACTCCGGAACCCTTCCGGAGATCAAAACACTATTATCACATATATCAATCTTTACCTCCGGACTATTCCGGAGATCCTCATCATGTCCGGGATCTTATCCGGGACTCCGAACAACTTTCGGTCACCAACATAATAACTCAATTATACTAATCGTCACCAAACGTTAAGTGTGTAGACCCTGCGGGTTCGAGAACTATGTAGACATGACCGAGACACTTCTACGGCCAATAACCAATAGCGGGACCTGGATGCCCATATTGGCTCCTACATATTCTACGAAGATCTTTATCGGTCGAACCTCTATGTCAAGGATTCAGTTAATCCCGTATGCTGTTCCCTTTGTTCTTCGGTATGTTACTTGCCCGAGATTCGATCGTCGGTATCACTATACCTAGTTCAATCTCGTTACCGGCAAGTCTCTTTACTCGTTCCGTAATACAAGATCTCGTGGCTAACACTTTAGTCACATTGCTTGCAAGGCTCATTGTGATGTTGTATTACCGAGTGGGCCCTGAGATACCTCTCCGTTATACGGAGTAACAAATCCCAGTCTTGATCCATGCCAACCCAACAGACACCCTCGGAGATACCTGTAGAGCACCTTTATAGTCACCCAGTTACGTTGCGACGTTTGATACACACAAGGTATTCCTCCGGTGTCAGTGAGTTGCATGATCTCATGGTCAAAGGAACAGATACTTGACATGCAGAAAACAATAGCAATAAACTGACACGATCAAATGTTACGTTTACAGTTTGGGTCTTGTCCATCACATCATTCTCCTAATGATGTGATCCCGTTATCAAATGACATCTCATGTCCATGGCTAGGAAACCTTAACCATCTTTGATCAACAAGCTAGTCAACTAGAGGCTTACTAGGGACGCAGTGTTGTCTATGTACCCACACATGTATTTGAGTTTCCAATCAATACAATTACAGCATGGATAATAAACGATTATCATGAACAAGGAAATATAATAATAACCAATTTATTATTGCCTCTAGGGCATATTTCCAACAGTCTCCCACTTGCACTAGAGTCAATAATCTAGTTCACATCACTATGTGATTTACATTGTAATGAATCGAACACCCATGCAGTTCTGGTGTTGTTCATGTTTAGCCCTTGGAAGAGGTTTAGTCATCGGATCTGCAACATTTAGATCCGTGTGTACTTTGCAAATATTTATGTCGTCCTCCTTGATGTAATCGCAGATGGAATTGAAACGTTGCTTTATGTGTCTGGTCCTCTTGTGAAATCTTGGTTCCTTGGCTAGAGCAATGGCACCAGTATTATCACAAAACAGAGTCATTGGTTTAAGTGCACTAGGCACTACTCCAAGATCTGTCATGAACTCCTTCATCCAGACACCTTCCTTCGCCGCCTCCGAGGCAGCGATGTACTCCGCTTCGCATGTAGAATCAGCTACCACGCTTTGCTTGGAACTGCACCAGCTAACCGCACCCCCATTAAGAATAAATACGTATCCGGTTTGCGACTTTGAGTCATCCGGATCAGTGTCAAAGCTTGCATCGACGTAACCCTTTACGACGAGCTCTTGATCACCTCCATAAACGAGAAACATGTCCTTAGTCCTTTTCAGGTACTTCAGGATATTCTTGACCGCCGTCCAGTGTTCCATTCCTGGATCACCTTGAAACCTTCCGACCATACTTATGGCAAGGCTGACATCGGGTCTTGTGCACAGCATTGCATACATGATAGAGCCTATGGCCGAAGCATAGGGGATGACACTCATCTTTTCTCTATCTTCTGCAGTCACTGGGCATTGAGTCTTACTCAACTTCACACCTTGCAAAAACAGGCAAGAACCCCTTCTTGGACTGATCCATTTTGAACTTCTTCAAAATCTTATCAAGGTATGTGCTTTGTGAAAGTCCTATTAAGCGTCTCGATCTATCTCTATAGATCTTGATGCCTAATATGAAAGCAGCTTCTCCTAGGTCCTTCATTGAAAAACTCTTGTTCAAATATTCCTTTACGCTTTCCAACATTTCTATATTGTTTCCAATCAGTAATATGTCATCCACATATAATATTAGAAACGCTATAGAGCTCCCACTCACTTTCTTGTAAATACAAGCTTCTCCGTAAACTTGTATAAACTCGAACGCTTTGATCACTTCATCAAAGCGAAGATTCCAACTCCGAGATGCTTGCACCAGTCCATAAATGGATCGCTGGAGTTTGCAAACTTTGTCAGCATTCTCTGGATCGACAAAACCTTCTGGTTGCATCATATACAACTCTTCCTTAAGGTAACCGTTAAGGAACGCTGTTTTGACATCCATCTGCCAAATTTCATAATCGAAAAAGGCAGCTATTGCTAACATGATTCTGACGGACTTAAGCATCGCTACGGGTGAGAAGGTCTCATCGTAGTCAACTCCTTGAACTTGTGAAAAACCCTTTGCCACAAGTCGAGCTTTATAGACGGTGACATTACCGTCCGCGTCCGTCTTCCTCTTAAAGATCCATTTGTTCTGAATGGCCTTACGCCCTTCAGGTAATACTTCCAAAGTCCATACTTTGTTTTCATACATGGATCCCATCTCGGATTTCATGGCCTCTAACCACTTCTCGGAATCCGGGCCCATCATCGCTTCTCCATAGCTCGTAGGTTCATCGTTGTTTAACAACATGACCTCTAAGACAGGGTTGCCGTACCACTCAGGAGCAGTACGCGTCCTTGTCGACCTACGAGGTTCGATAGCAACTTGATCCAAAGCTTCATGATCATCATCATTAACTTCCTCTTCAGCTAATGTAGGCTCCACAGAAACAACTTTCTGCGCTGCGCTACTCTCAGGTTGAAGTAAAGGTTCAACAACCTCATCAAGTTCTATCTTCCTCCCACTCAATTCTTTCGAGAGAAACTCTTTCTCAAGAAATGTTCCGTTTTTAGCGACAAACACTTTGCCTTCGGATCTGAGATAGAAGGTATACCCAACTGTCTCTTTTGGGTATCCTATGAAGACGCATTTCTCCGCTTTGGGTTCCAGCTTTTCAGGCTGAAGCTTTTTGACATAAGCATCACATCCCCAAATTTTAAGAAACGACAGCTTTGGCTTCTTGCCAAACCAAAGTTCATATGGCGTTGTCTCAACGGATTTCGATGGTGCCCTATTTAAAGTGAATGCAGCTGTCTCTAATGCATAACCCCAAAACGATAGTGGCAAATCGGCAAGAGACATCATAGATCGCACCATATCCAATAAAGTTCGATTACGACGTTCGGACACACCATTACGCTGTGGTGTTCCAGGCGGTGTCAGTTGTGAAACAATTCCACATTGTCTTAAGTGACTGCCAAACTCATAACTCAGATATTCTCCTCCTCGATCAGATCGTAGGAATTTAATCTTCTTGTTACGATGATTCTCAACTTCACTCTGAAATTGTTTGAACTTTTCAAATGTTTCAGACTTGTGTTTCATTAAGTAAATATACCCATATCTACTTAAGTCATCAGTGAAGGTGAGAAAATAACGATAACCACCGCGCGCTTCAATACTCATCGGACCACACACATCAGTATGTATGATTTCCAATAAGTCAGTTGCCCGTTCCATTGTTCCAGAGAACGGCGTTTTATTCATCTTGCCCAAGAGGCATGGCTCACATGTGTCAAGTGATTCAAAATCAAGTGACTCCAAAAGTCCATCAGTATGGAGCTTCCTCATGCGTTTTACGCCAATATGACCTAAACGGCAGTGCCACAAGAAAGTGGTATTCTCATTATCAATTCTACATCTTTTGGCATCAATGTTATGAACATGTGTATCATTACTGTCGAGATTCAATAAGAATAAACCCCTCACATTGGGTGCATGACCATAAAAGATATTACTCATATAAATAGAACAACCATTATTCTCTGATTTAAATGAGTAACCGTCTCGCAATAAACAAGATCCAGATATAATGTTCATGCTTAACGCAGGCACCAAATAACACTTATTCAGGTTCATCACTAATCCCGACGGTAATCGAAGAGCGAGCGTGCCGACGGCGATCACATCAACCTTGGAACCATTTCCCACGCGCATCGTCACTTCGTCCTTTGCCAGCCTCCGTCTATTCCGCAGTTCCTGTTTTGAGTTGCAAATATGAGCAACCGCACCGGTATCAAATACCCAGGCACTACAACGAGAGTTGGTAAGGTACACATCAATAACATGTATATCATATATACCTTGTTTGTTGTTGGCCGCCTTCTTGTCAGCCAAATACTTGGGGCAGTTCCGCTTCCAGTGTCCAGTTCCCTTGCAATGAAAACACACAGTTTCTGGTTTGGGTCCAGCCTTGGGTTTCTTCATGAGAGGAGCAACTGTTTTGCCACTCTTCTTGGAGTTACCCTTCTTACCCTTGCCATTTTTCTTGAAACTAGTGGTTTTATTGACCATCAACACTTGATGCTCCTTCTGAATTTCAGACTCAGCGGCTTTCAGCATCGCAAACAGCTCGGCGACTGACTTGTTCATCCCGTGCACGTTATAGTTCAACACGAAGCTCTTGTAGCTAGGTGGCAATGATTGAAGAACTCTGTCAGTGATAGCCTCTGGCGGAAGGGGCATCCCTAACTCAGCCAGACGGGTGGAGTACCCAGACATTCTGAGCACGTGATCACTGATAGACCCGTTCTCCTCCATCTTGCAAGCATAGAACTTATCGGAGATCTCATATCTCTCGATCCGGGCATTCTTCTGAAAGATAAACTTCAACTCCTGGAACATCTCATATGCTCCATGACGTTCAAAACGTCTTTGAAGTCCCGGTTCTAAGCCATACAACATTGCACATTGAACTATTGAGTAATCATCAGAACGAGCCTGCCAGGCGTTCACAACGTCTAGAGACTCAACTGGAGCGGGTGGATCACCAAGCGGTGCATCAAGGACATAAGCCTTCTGGGAAGCCGTAAGGATAATCCTTAGATTACGGGCCCAGTCCACAAAGTTACTTCCATCATCTTTCAACTTAGCTTTCTCTAGGAACGCATTAAAATTCAGGGGTGCTACTGCGCGAGCCATGATCTACAACATAAATATAGCAAAGACAACTTAGACTATTGTTCTAGATAATGAGTTTAATTAATCATATTACTTAAAAACTCCCACTCAAATTGACATCCCTCCGGTCATTCGAGTGTAACATGATCCAAATCCACCAACTCAAGTCCGATCATCACGTGAGTCGAGGTGGTTTCAATGGTGAACATCTTCATGTTGATCATATCTACTATATGACTCATGTTCGACCTTTCGGTCTCTTGTGTTCCGAGGCCATGTCTGTACATGCTAGGCTCGTCAAGTTTAACCCGAGTGTTCCGCGTGTGCAACATGGCTTGCACCCGTTGTATGTGAACGTGGAGTCTATCACACCCGATCATCACGGCGTGTCTCGAAACGACGAACTTTCGCAACGGTGCACACTTGGGGAGAACACAATTTATCTTGAAATTTAAGTGAGGGATCACCTTATAATGCTACCGTCGTCCTAAGCAAAATAAGATGCATAAAAGGATTAACATCACATGCAAATCATAAGTGACATGATATGGCCATGAACTTGTGCTTTTGATCTCCATCTCCAAAGCACCGGCATGATCTCCATCGTCACCGGCATGACACCATGATCTCCATCATCTTGATCTCCATCAACGTGTCGCCATAATGTTGTCGCGCCGACTGTTGCTTCCACGACTATTGCTAACGTTTAGCGATAAAGTAAAGCATTACATAGCGCTTAATGATTGACACGCAGGTCATACAATAATTAAAGACAACTCTATGGCTCCTGCCAGTTGCCGTACTCATCGACATGCAAGTCGTGATATTCTATACAACACATGATCATCTCATACATCACATATATCTCATCATGTAATTGGCCATATCACATCACAACATACCCTGCAAAAACAAGTTAGACGTCCTCTAATTGTTGTTGCAAATTTTACGTGGCTGCTACGGGTTTGCAAGAACCGTTCTTACCTACGCAAAACCACAACGTGGTGTAGTGATTGCTTTTTGATCTTCTAAAAGAACCCTCTTCATTGAAATCGATTCAACTAAAGTGAGAGAGACAGACACCCGCTAGCCATCTTTATGCAACGAAGTTACATGTTAGTTGAAGGAACCTGTCTCGCGTAAGTGTACGCGTAATGTCGGTCCGGGCCGCTTCATCTCACAGTACCGCCGAATCAAATATCAACTAGTAACGGCAAGCAATATGTATACACCCACGCCCACAACTCGTTTGTGTTCTACTCGAGATCTCATCTACGCATAGACCTAGCTCATGATGCCACTGTTGGGGAACGTTGCATGGGAAACAAAAATTTTCCTACGCACACACAAGATCTATCCATGATGATGAGCATCTACGAGAGGGAGAGTGAATCTACATACCCTTGTAGATCGCTAAGCGGAAGCGTTTAAGAAACGCGGTTGATGTAGTCGAACGTCTCCGCGATCCAAATCGCAAGTCGTCCCTCGATCCGATCACGAACTAGCGCCGAACGGACGGCACCTCCGCGTTCAACACACGTACGGCTTGATGACGCCTTCACCTCCTCGATCCAGCGAGCGATGGTGAAGTAGTGGTTGAGTTCCAGCAGCACGACGGCGTGGTGATGGTGGTGAGGAACAATCTCTGCAGGGCTTCGCCAAGCACTACGGAGATTATGACGGAGGAACTAGAGGGTTAGGGTTGCCGCACACGGCTTGGGGAAATCTTGATGTGTCCCGTGTGCTAGCCCTGCCCCTCTATTTATATGTTGAGCCTTGGGGTCTAAACTTGGAGTAAAAGCCTCCTCTAGGTCGGTTTTGCCCGCACAAGGTCGGTTTGGCTCGCAGGAAAAGAGTCCAACTCGGATCCCTGCCGAACCGCGCACAGCCGCGCACAAGCGGTAGTACCGCTCACAAGCGGTAGTACCGCTTGGGCGGTAGTACCGCTTCACACAAGCGGTAGTACCGCTCGGGCGGTAGTACCGCTTCACACAAGCGGTAGTACCGCTTACGCGGCAGCAAAACTACTTTTTGCACTTTCCAATACCTCGTGGGCTTTATCCCTTTGGCCCATATAAAGTGTTGCTGCACCCGAACACTTCGGTAAACATCCGGAACCCCTTCCGGTGAACTCCGGAACCCTTCCGGAGATCAAAACACTATTATCACATATATCAATCTTTACCTCCGGACTATTCCGGAGATCCTCATCATGTCCGGGATCTTATCCGGGACTCCGAACAACTTTCGGTCACCAACATAATAACTCAATTATACTAATCGTCACCAAACGTTAAGTGTGTAGACCCTGCGGGTTCGAGAACTATGTAGACATGACCGAGACACTTCTACGGCCAATAACCAATAGCGGGACCTGGATGCCCATATTGGCTCCTACATATTCTACGAAGATCTTTATCGGTCGAACCTCTATGTCAAGGATTCAGTTAATCCCGTATGCTGTTCCCTTTGTTCTTCGGTATGTTACTTGCCCGAGATTCGATCGTCGGTATCACTATACCTAGTTCAATCTCGTTACCGGCAAGTCTCTTTACTCGTTCCGTAATACAAGATCTCGTGGCTAACACTTTAGTCACATTGCTTGCAAGGCTCATTGTGATGTTGTATTACCGAGTGGGCCCTGAGATACCTCTCCGTTATACGGAGTAACAAATCCCAGTCTTGATCCATGCCAACCCAACAGACACCCTCGGAGATACCTGTAGAGCACCTTTATAGTCACCCAGTTACGTTGCGACGTTTGATACACACAAGGTATTCCTCCGGTGTCAGTGAGTTGCATGATCTCATGGTCAAAGGAACAGATACTTGACATGCAGAAAACAATAGCAATAAACTGACACGATCAAATGCTACGTTTACAGTTTGGGTCTTGTCCATCACATCATTCTCCTAATGATGTGATCCCGTTATCAAATGACATCTCATGTCCATGGCTAGGAAACCTTAACCATCTTTGATCAACAAGCTAGTCAACTAGAGGCTTACTAGGGACGCAGTGTTGTCTATGTACCCACACATGTATTTGAGTTTCCAATCAATACAATTACAGCATGGATAATAAACGATTATCATGAACAAGGAAATATAATAATAACCAATTTATTATTGCCTCTAGGGCATATTTCCAACACGCGAGGGGCGGCGCATCTTCTGGGCAAGGCGAGGCACGCGTGGAGGCTCTGCCGACGCGGATCTGGCTGCGTGGTGGCGATGCGAGGTGGATCTGCGGCCTGGGTCGGGGGCGGCGCACGGGGGCTGTGTTGCGGCATGGCGGCGGCGCAAGGGGCCGTGCAGAGGCGCGGCAGCGTCGCGTGGTGGCCCAGCCGGCGCGGATTTGCTGGATGTGGCTCGCTTCACGGTGCGGGTTGTCCAGATTTGGGGCTGGTGGCGTGAGTCGGGGCAGAGGTCCGTGCAGGCATGGATGTGTGGCAGGAGGTGCGTGGACGCCGGGGCGGCGGCCCCGGGATGGGGGCAGTAGCATGGAGCTCATCGTGGCATGAGGTGCTATGTTCGGGTTCGTGCCGTGGTGGTGGCTGATGGCAGGTGGTGGTGGTGGAGGTCTGCTCTCCGGCGATCTGGACGCCTTCCGGTGCCCTGGATCCACAAATCATGTTGTATGGCGAGGAGCTCCGGCGAAAGCACTGCCCTGACCAAGGTTAGGCCGACGATGGCGGCACCTTCTGGCGTCGTCTACCTTCTTGGAGGCGTCGTTGTGGAGCTCCGTCGACGTCAAGATGGATTTAGCTCTCTGGATGAAAATCTTAGCTTCGGTTTTCCGATGCGGGCGACGACGGCGTCTACCTCGTGTCCTTCTTGGAGGCGTCGTTTGGGAGTGGCTGTTGTGAGGGATCTCCTCGCCACCAAGGTTAGTGGATGTCAGGGCAGTGGCCCTGAATTTGTGAGCCGAGACGACGGTCTCGGAAACCGATGCGGGGATGGCTCCATGAGGTAGGGTTGCAGCTCAGCATGGCTTGGGTGGCGATCTTGAGCTGCTAGGGCGGCAAGGTCGCCGGCTCGGTCGACGCGTTCAAGTGTGAACGGTTGGACGATAGGTCGGGGTGGCGGCCCCGGAAGTGGTGCGACGACCGTGGTCTGCGGGCGGTCACTCGGTGCAGCATGGGTTGCGGGTGGCTGGGTCGTGCGGCGTTGTAGCTCAAGGGTGAGCGGTGGTATGTCGGGGCAGCGGCCCCGGAAGGTGGTGTCGGTTGACCGCGCAGGGCGCAACGGAGCGGTGGATGTCGGGGCGGCGGCTCCGAGACTTTGCAGCTTCGAGGGCTTCAGCTTCGTGTCGCGTGGGCGACGAGGTTGCCTTCTATGTTGCTCGTTGGCATTTCAGGGACGCGGACCATGTGGAGTGTATGTCCTCCATTTTCTGCGGGAGGGTCCCGTGACTGCTCCTCTCATAGTAGTCGTGGTTTCTTCTTTCCGGCAGCGGTGGAAGTTGTGTGTTCGACATGTTGTCGGCAGGAGTGGGCTTAGCCATATGTGCTTCAGTGTGTGGGAGTGGGCTTGGCCCTTGATGTATCGGTTTTCGTCCGGTTTTCCATTAATTAACTGGGCAATTCTCTTCTGCTTAATTAATAGATGAGGCAAAGCTTTTGCCTCCGTTTCAAAAAAAAAAATTAATGGTCCCTTTTATAAAACAGTGTTACTCGTGTTTTTCTCTCCTTAATCTAAAAGTTGCCTATAGTATTGTTCAAACAGAAAAATTCTAAAAAGTATATATTTGGTCATTGTGTATGCAATATGTCAAAGCTTGGCATTTACTCCTCTACGTTTATGTTGGAATACCGTTTAATGTTAGGGAATGTTTATGGTACATATGGCTAATTGCTTTGGAAAATCAATCAGTTTGTGCTCCCCATTAAAGTGCAATTCCACAAATTTAAAAAATGCAATCCCAATAAATAATAGAAGGAAGTAAAAAACACAAGTGAGTAAATGAGAAGTCCAATTGCACTATTCAAATGCAAAAAATAGTGCAGCTGCAGGATATACAAAAATAAAATTTAAACAAAATTATATAACAGAAAAAGGTGACTCAAACATCACAAAAAAATTGACTAATAGCTATGTTTTAGCAATTTCGCTAAGGTTATCCTTTGGGTTTCCCTATCATGTATCTTGCTATTTTATATTGTCAAGCTGCATGGATTTATTTGTCAAGTCACTTTATCTGAGCCATGCGATTTGAATTGATGTTTCGTTTCTAGTTAGGAAAAAGTGATCAGGGGAAAAGAGTCTCTAGGTGATTTCATTTACACTGCTGAAGGCCCAAAAATGAAATATCCTAACTATAGAACACGAAGAGATAAAAAAGAAGGCATGAAGGAGCCCACAATTGACAAGAACTAAAGAAAATGGTTATAAAAAATAGGTGTTGATGGAAGTTGTTCTAACGTAGAACGAATTAATAGTGTTGGTATCACCATTAAATAAGAAATAAAATAAATAAAGAAACCTAAAGAAAATAATGACAAAACTCATAAAATTTATGAGAAAAGCAAATACAATAACTACAACAATAAAAAAAATATGTTGATAATCAAGAAAGAAGCCTAAAGCAATGGATGACAAAAACTTAGGAAATCGATGATAAAAGCAAATGGAGAAACTACATGAAAACTCAATACAGATGTTTCCTGAAGTTATTCTAAGGCGGAATGAATGGAGGGCATTAATATTACCCCCAAATAAGATTCAAAATGAAGAAAGATACAAATGAAATGGGACTACACAAAATAGTAAATAAATAGTAAACTAAAATTTTACAGGCATAATAGTGAAATGGCAACTTCAAGAGAAACCGGAAGGAAGTTTTAACATGCATATTAAATCACGAATATGAACAAAGATTTATAATGAACATATATAGTAAATTGTGCACACGCATTACTAAAATTAAGCATCACAAAGAAGACAAACTTATTGAGAAAATGCATGGAAACTAAGGTAGCAAAGTAGAACCAAAATTATAGCAAAGGGTTAGCTTTACATACACTGGGCTATCACTAAAGTTGCATGAAACAGATAAGCGTAAATAATATTTCCGAATAGGCTTTCGCCCTGCTTTATTTATAAAGCAAACCGCCACAAGCACACACAAGGTCCGATAGGTAGAAACATACACCGCACAAAAGTACACAAATGAAAGGACCCACAAAAAGGGTTCTTCTAAGGACACCGACTAAGTGGCATCCACGGCAGCAAAAAACCACACATTTTGTAGATGGCGTCAGTGGGTTAGCGAAGAGGAGACCACTCTATGACCAGCTTGTTTCTAATCATCCACAACGTCCAAACGAGTACCCCAACGCCCAACCAACTAGTGTGGCAGGACCCCACCGAGGACGCACACAATTCCTCAAATGGGTTAGGGAAATTTGAGTGAGACCACCTGCCAATCATAACTTCCCTAAAACACTCCAAAGGAATTGAGCCGTAACACGGTAGAAGAAGATGTGATTAGAGTCCTCGTCTAATCACAATGTGCAGTTTAAGTTTTAGTCGGTTTTAGATCTTAGTGTTGATGCATGGTAGCAATGTTCTGACAGTGGAGTTGGAGTTGTGGCCGTCATGACCAACATGGTCGGCACCAGGGAGCTCGCGGATCATCGGCTCTAGATCTAGCGTGAAATTTCGCTTCGCTCTTTTATGCTCACAAACTTCTTCCCTGGCTGTATGGCGAAGAGTCGTCGATTTACCAATGTGTCTTGCAAGCCATCCTCCTTTTCTAAAGAGGGGGGGGGGGGCTCCCAGGCTACAACATATTCTTACGCTTATTTGAGTGTGCGACTAGTGTGGCTCTTCAAAAAAATGGAGGTTAGTACAACTTATGCAGGTTTGGTCTTTTACATTTTTGTTCTTTGTAGTTTTGGAAAAGGTTAAGATGCAAAAGGTGGGTTAGAGATTACATTTTGAAGGTCACTGATAGTATAACTTTTCATTTTATCGAGGATCTTTATTATTCGTGTGTGTGTGTTCTTTCTCGGATCTCATGCTCTTGTTAGTTTATTAATAAAGTCGGATAGTAGAAATAATCTTTGAGATTAGTTCATCAAATTGAAGCATATATGCGAAGAATAATTATACTATGCCGCGTGCATTTTTCTCTTGTAAACTTTGTAGGTACATGTTCTGGTATAATTTATTTTGGTCTAGGCATAGAGTATTAATTTGTAGATACTCCTACCAGAGACTAGAAAAACAATGGTGGACAAAATTTGTAGATACTCCTACCATAGACTAGAAAAACAACGGTGGACAAGTTGATTGTTACATGTGCTGCTAATCTGTCACATAGGTACTTCCTCCGTTCCACAATGTAGTGCGTCCGCGTTTCCCGAGATCTAAGTTTGACCATACATTTAACCAACGAGACCGATTGCGGCAGAAGCAAAAATTATACCAACGAATTAAGTTTGACCATACATTTAACCAACGAGACCCATTGCGGCGGAAGCAAAAATTATACCAACGAATTTAGTGGTATAATTTTTGATCCCACCGCAATCGGTCTCGTTGGTTAAATGTATGATCAAATTTAGATCTCGGAAAATGCGGACGCACTACATTGTGAAATGGAGGGAGTATCCTCAATTTATTATGTGACAGCTCTGACATGAAGATATACAAAGCAATAAACTGCTCTTGTTTAATGTGTCAACTACCAAGACGGCAGAAATCAGTATGTGCGGCAAATGAATAAGATATTGAGAATCAAAATCTTAGAGAGAGGGGAGGGGAGGTATTGATAATATGGCTGCATTCATCATTCAGATGCAGGGGTAACCTTCCTTTTTAAAAGAAAGATCTTAGAGAGAGAGGATGGGGAGGTCATTGTTGCTGAATAGGTTAATCGGATAATCTGAAACTGTGGCAACATTAATCAACATGTTACAACTCAAAGTATTGCTCGAAAAACTTGGCACAACTCAAAGTATAGTATGACATGCACATTTCGGGATCTAAGGCTTAGAACTTCACCATCTAAGTTGGATGGCATTTTCTTATGCCAAAGTGAAACTCTAGAAGGTGCAGTTCCTGTTTACTAACAAGCAGTGCAACTTGCACTTTTCACTAAGTTGTGCTCCCTCCATTCACAAATACAGACTACGTACAAAATGAAATGAGTGAATAAACACGCTAAAACATACACACATACATCCGATTCAGAAAGAAAAAGACCTGCTATTTTGTACGAGTACTATGTAATTTGTGCTTTTAATGAACTGAAAGTTGTATTTTAGAAATCAGTTTATACATAAAAAAATATAAACTGTAAATCTAAAACTCTACAGTATATGTGCAGCTCCATGGTAAACTTGGGACTTGTACGTACGATCATAAATTTCTGCCCTCTCAGCATGGGCGCGGCATTGCACCGGCGGTCATCTGCAATTCAATTCGTTTTGATTGTGCTTGCCCCACTCATATTTTCTATTGTGCTCTCCACCTTATATACGTGGCGTCGCCTCCTGCAGCAATCACGCGCATGCATTCCCTGCTCTTCGTCTTGCTCAGCTCACGCTTGCTCAGTGTGAGACGCGCGCAGGGATGGCCGAGACCAACGGCAACGGCAACGGCAACGGCGCCGCGGGCAGCGTGACCGCGCCGCTGATGCTCCACGGGCGCGTGGCGATCGTGACGGGCGGCACCGGCGGCATCGGCTCGGCCGTGTCGAAGCACCTGGCGGCCCTGGGCGCGCGCGTGGCGGTGGCCTACTTCGGGGACCCGGCGCCGGCCAAGGAGGTCGTGGCCGGCATCAACGCGGCCCACGGCGACGGCCGCGCCATCGCGGTGGAGGCGGACGTGTCGGACGCGGCGCAGGTGCGGGCGCTGTTCGACGCGGCGGCGGCGGCGTTCGGCGGGGAGCTGCACATCCTCGTCACGACGGCGGCGGTGCTGGACTACTCGTACCCGGCGCTGGCGGAGACGAGCGAGGCGACCTACGACGCCGCGTTCGGCGTCAACGCGCGCGGCACCTTCCTGTGCCTCCGCGAGGCGGCGAGCCGGCTGGCGCGGGACGGGCGGGGGCGGATCGTGACCTTCTCGTCGTCGGGCGTCGGGTCGCTGCGGCCGGGCTACGCGGCGTACGCGGCCAGCAAGGCGGCGGTGGAGACGATGACGAGGATCCTGGCCAAGGAGCTGCGGGGCACGGGGATCACCGCCAACGCCGTGGCGCCGGGGTCGACGGCCACCCCGATGTTCTACAACGGCAAGACGGAGGAGGAGGCGGAGCGGTACATCGCGGAGGCGCCGCTGGGAAGGCTCGGCCTGCCCGAGGACATCGCGCCGCTCGTGGGCTTCCTCGCCAGCGACGCCGGCGGGTGGGTCAACGCCCAGGTCCTGCGCTGCAACGGCGGCACCATCTAGCCTCCTCCATCCCTCGCCACGGCGACTGATAGTGGTCAACGGTGGTCACTGGTCAGCATAATCTTTGGAGTTTCTTTGTGTGTTCTAGACATGGTTCAAGGAGTTTCTGTGTCCCGAGTGACAAACGTTTGCGTTCCGATGTGTGCGTTGTGCATGGTTCAAGGAGTTTCTGTGTTCCGATGCATGGGTGTGTATGCTCCCTCTTTGGTCTGTATTAATTTGTTTCCGGCACAATATTTGTGTCCTTGATTTACCTATTCATTACCTCTATGGTCAATAGTATGAGAAGATCCATGCAAAAAAAAAAAATATAGTATGAGAAGATCGATGTCCAAAAGCACTTTGCTAGAAACCCCAATACAAATCAGTCGGACCCAAAACGCTGATACGCAAAAGACTTGAGGCCGGTTCATTTGGTTGCAGAATGCAGATGGTGAGGCTAGCTAGGTCGTGGACTCTGTGTCCGTGGTTGACATTGCCCATTGGGCACGGACACTTACTTCGCACCCACCAACAGTGTTTTTACCACCACGTCAGATCTTGAATGTGGGACCAATGCTTTGTATGCGGAATTCACGCGAAAATGCGAGGTAAGAGTTGGGAGGGAGAGCTTCTGGACATTGTGCAATCTAACTGTCCACGGCCCTATCTATCTTCACCGGTGATTCTTTTGGACGGTTAGGCGTATGGTCGGTCATACTGAATATAACACCACCGTTTGGCTACACAGAGGGCCTCTGTGTATTTTTTTTATTTATTTATTTTTTGAAACGGAGGCAAAGATTGCCTCATCCATTAATTAAGCAGAAGAGAATTGCCCAGTTAATTAAGGAAAACCGGGCAAAAACCAAAACAAGGGTCAAGCTCACTCCCAAGACCGCAACACACAAGGCAAAAGCCCACCCTCGACGACATGTCGAACATCACAACAAACGCCAACCAATCAGAACACACACCAACGGGGGACCCGCTCCACCGATCAAGCGGACCTTCCATCACTGCCGGAAAGAAGAAGTCGTGACTGCTAAGGGAAGAGCAGACCCGAGACTCACCCGTAGAGATGAAAAGGCAAGCACTCCATAGCCCTGCGATAGCGGCAACAACCGACATGCCGACGACCAGCACCGATGACAACCACGTCGCCCACACGACACGAGGTCCATGCTCTCGAAGCTGCAAATCTCTCGAGGCCGCCGCCTCGACATCCACTGCTCCGCCACGCCCTGCGCACTCAACCAACACCGCCTTCCGGGGCCGCCGCCCCGACTTGCCACCGCTCTCCCTCGAGCAGCAACGCCGCACGATACAACTACCCGCAGCCCACATTGCTCAGGATAGCCGCACGTAGACCACGAACGCCGCACCACATCCGGGGTCGCCGCCCCGACATGCCGTCCAACCGCCCTCGCTGGGACGCGTCGACCGAGCCGACAACCTTGCCGCCCCCGCAGCTCAAGGTCCTCACCCAAGCCATGCCGACAAGCAACCCTACCTCATGGAGCTGCCGCCGCATCGCTGCCCGAGGCCGCCGCCTCGGCACTCAACCGAAGATCCCGGAGCCGCCGCCCCGGCATACACCGCCCTTGATAACGGAAGAACCCGTACGACATCCAAAGGCTGACCCTCCAAGACGACGCCTCCAAGAAGGTTACGACGTAAACGCCGCCGCCGCCCACTCCAGAAAACTGGAGTTTAAGTTCTCACCCGGAGAGCCCAAGCACATGAAAGGATAGGAAGAGCTCTGCGATGACGCCTCCAAGAAGGTCACGGCGCCCACAGGTGCGGACGTCGTCAAAAGCTTTCGCCCGAGTCCCTCATCCCCTTACAGTGAGCTTGCAGGTCTGGGCTCGCAAGGAAACCACGCCATCGGAGCCAAGCACGTTGTGTAGGGAACCTCCGCCGTCAGCCGCCATAGCCCTCACGCGACGACCAACTGCAGTACCTCATGCTACAGAGAAACGACGCGGTTGCCGTGGTCAGATCTGAGAACATCGCACCAAATCCACCATCCCAGCCGCTGCAACAGCCCATGCCGTAGCAGCCATCGATCCGGGGCCGCTGCCCCGGCGTCCTTGCACTGCCGCCCACAGCCACCAGCTGCCCCGTTGCAGATCCACGAAACCAGGAGAACAGCGTCGTCGATCTGCAGATCAGCACAACCACGCCTCCTGCCGCGAAGACACACACCGCCGCCCATCCGTCCTCCCTCGCGCATGCGACGCGCCAGATCCGCGCCCGATTGGCCGCCTCACACCTCCGCCGCAGATCAGCGCACCCAGCCGGCCGGAGCACCTCCGCACCTCACTTTGCCTGCGCACAGGCCAGATCCGCCCGCACCCCGGCCGGACATGTGCACGCACGCACCAGCGCGCCATGTTGCCGTCAGCTCGCTCGCACAGCCCAGATCCGCCCGCACCCCGGCCGGACCCGCGCCCGAAGTTGCCATGCCGCCGCCAGCTCGTCCGCACAACCTCGGATGCACCCTGGCCGGACCCGCGCTCGCGCGCATCAGCCCGCCCGCTCCTGCTCGGCCGGACCGCCGCGTCGGACACACGCCTCGCAGAGGAGAAGAAAAAGTCCCCGCCGCCGACGCCGCCGCCGGGGCTTTGCCCGGCGGCGCCCTCCGGCGACGGCAGGGGGAGGAGGGCTGGCGGGTTGCGGAGGTTCGCCGGCAGCTAGGATTGGTTCCCGGGCCGCCCACGCGGGGAGCGACACGGGCAAGTTTATTTTGATTTATGATTTTGTTGTTCATCCGGGAAGTACTAAAGCAAGTTGCCTCTGTGTATTGAGTACCTCTGAATTCCGCACCTCTTAAATAAACCTCTTATTTACCTGGGAACAAAAAGTGACCCACCAGTCAATTTGGCTATCAGTTCAAACCGAGCAATGGTATTAAGCATGCTGCTCCAAAATCTTAAAGGTACTTAAAAAGGGTATTTCTGTACATTCACGATCAACTAATCTAATCCCGATTCTTTCAATGCATCAAACAAGAGGTCAGAGCAATCTAATATTTTCGATTCAAGAGGTAACTTCTAATTTTCACATTTACTCTGCATCAAAATATGTAAAAGATCACGGGGGTGCACCTAGTAAAAAGATAATCTAAAAACTATGTTGCTGGTGCTGGTTTTAGTACTCTTTTGTGGTTTGCCAGCTAGTTCTGGGGCCATAGTTTGGCGTTTATTTTGCTGTAATAGTTGGTGTTATCAGGTTTTCGCCCCGCGGCAAGATGGTTCGTTGTCAACCATTTCTGGTGGGTTTCCTGACGATGCTTCAACTCTCCTCTCTTTTCCTCCTTTGCTAGTGTCTGTATTGCCTGTATTACCAAAAACACTAGTGTATTTCCATGGGAGCAATTGATGGAAAGGGGGATGTCCGGTTGGAGATGTTAGCACCAACCACAGGAGATCACAAAAAAACAAACAAACAAACCCCAGGAGTTGTGGTTTTGTGATATTTTTTTACTCATAAACACAACCGAACCAAACATACAAAAGGTTTAACAGGCGAGCATCAATAAGCCGGCATGTCTTTCTTAATGGTATAAGAAACATGCAGGCTTATTTAGAAGAATGGACAATAATTTTGACAGGAGGGTTCTTTCCAAGTTCGGACAATCCTCAACAACACAACTAGGTACTATACGTAACATATAATTGTCCGTGGTACATTAGAATGACAGTGTAAATGACCTTCCAAAACATACCCTGGGGGACTGCCCATACGCATGTAAATAAAACAAACCAAGAAAAACCATACACATATGGACAATCACAAAACAAGCTAGAGCAATAGTAGGACCTTGCAAGCAGCACAGCACTCAGTCCATGTACAAACGAAAGAATGACCTATAAAATTCGCAAAAACCAACCAACCAAAGCCACAGGTAGCCGTTCGCACAAAGATGACCAGCAATGGATCGTGCCAACCAATCATGATGACAGGGATAAAAACAAGCACATATGATTGATTGATCTCATTCTGCGGGAGAACCGGAAGCAGCCGCTTATTCAAAAGAGATCGGCTTTCCGCTTCTGCAGCTCTTGCTTCCACCCTGGCTGCAAGTAGAACGCGTCCTTGGTGATGCCAAAGACGGTCTGGAACTCGCTCTCCGATAAGTACGCCTAGAGAAGCAACAGCCAAAAACATCAGCAAGTCAGCTGCAACATAAACAAGCTTAACCCTAGTCTAAGAAAATACGCTAAACCAGCAAACCGAAGAAAGTGCTTCAGAACAATAACCTAGTATGTGTGGACTCCGGATATAAAGTGTTCTCGGGAACAAACCTCTCTGCGTTTGTAGTCTATCCCGCGGATAGGATCGGTAGATTTAGATATCAAGCGGTCGTAGCTAAATGTTGCTTCACCAACATGCTCAGTTGTTTGTTCCTCCGGCACCTCCAGCGCCTCAGGCTCTGCTACATCTACCTCAGATGGCACCTCCTCCACTGGAGCATCTTTCTCTGACTGAAATTCAGAGGATTCCCCAGCTTCAGAGCGAGGAGATGCCTCCGATGGAGATATTACGACGACCTCGGCTTCTGCAATGATTAAAGGTATTAAGCTTTGGAAGGAGGACAATACCAGCAAGTCCATAAGGGCTCACTTCATCTATGGATCTCCTTACTAGCCTGGTGAACATCATGCAGTTACTCTACAGTATACCAGGAAATTAAATATACAGCACAGTAGACATGCATTTACTATTCCAAAGTTACTTGCAGAGAGATGAGCAGAATTGTTTTGAAGTCTTGGTGGAACAATTTCACAGAAAAACACAAATCGGATTATTGTTCTCTAAGAAGATGAAATTTAAAGGGAGACTACGGCTGTACCAGTCTTTTCTGATGTTGTGCTCGTCTTGCTAGCTCTGAGATTGTCAGATGATCCAGACTGCTCAGCAGTCAGCACAGAGGATAGCGCAGCAACTGCAGCTGCTCTTTGTGACCCTTGACCTGAACGTGACGGAGGTGGAGTTTTTGGTTTTGAGGATGGATTAAACGCATTGGACAAGGCAGCCAGTGCAGAGGCGCGTTGAGTGGGTCCATCACCCGAGCTTGGAGGCCTACTATCAGTAGCCTGAAAGGGATTGTCTAGTTAGTTCATCACTCATAATATTTTGGTAGATAAAATATTGAGCATTTACCTGCTTCTGCTGCGAAGATGGATTGAATGCTGCACTGGACAAGGCAGCCAGTGCAGAGGCACGTTGAGTGGGTCCATCACCACCCGAGCTTGGAGGCCTACTATCATTAGCCTGAAAGGGATTGCCTAGTTAGTTAATCACTCATAATATTTTGGTAGAGAAAATATTGAGCATTTACCTGCTTCTGCTGCGAAGATGGATTGAATGCAGATGATAGAGCTGCTAATGCAGATGCCCTTTGAGTGGGTCCACCATTACCAGAGCTCCTAGATGCACCCTGTAAAGTAATGGCATCAATATCATGCTACTATTATGTTCTCTATATTTTGCATCTCCAATGAATTCATAAAATTTGTATCATGGGTTTATGAAGTTCATTCTGTAAAAGCAATTCAGCTATACTATACTTGTTATAGATCCGAGCAGTGCTGCGAGTGTTGCCCAAATTACCTCTGAGCGTAACCCAAAAAGAAGTGAAAGTTTCTTTTGGAACGAATTCCCATGAATCTGCACGAAACAAGAAACCTATTAATAGCCCATAACAAAAGCTAACAGAATAAACAACACGAATAGCATACGCAGGTATAAGTGAACAAGGAGAACTATAACGAAAACTGCCTTCAGAAGTAAATGAAACCACAACTGTTCAATAGGTTTTCACTTTAATTAACTTAAGTAGATCATACCACACTATAAGTTAATAATAGACAACAGCACACAAAGATATAGCAGTATAAGATATCCGACAGCATACCACAGATTTTGTGTTATCCCAAGAGAAGTATGTCTTGAAGAAGCATGGCTCGTTTCCTTCAGAGATTTTGTAAAGTGGTACATACGGGGAAAGATCTTCAATCGACATCGCATGCTCTATGTATTTCTGTGGTAAAGAGATAAGAAGCATCAAGTGTTGCATCATTGTAAAACAACAGCAAGCTATAATAACAAGGTCAAAGCTTCAGGTCACCTGGCCAATTTCGAATGCCTTTTGTTTCTCTTTTGGTTCCACGCACTGACCAATCCAAATGAAGACCTCTCCGTGTGTGTCAAGAATCATCAAGTCTTCAGTCAACAAATCATCTTGGCAAAAATTGAAGATCTCGGTAACCTGCCGAAGCTCATTGACATCACATACCCTGGATTGCTATAAGCAAGTCTAACTTTAGGAAACTCAAGGGCAAGAGGAATACCTCCAGTCTTCCTGATCAATGGTAAATTGATGACCATGTTACCATCAATGAAACCAAAGCAACAAAAGTATAATTAGGACAAATACATGTACCATATAGATACTGACATAATGAGAGCAAAGAAGTCAAAGTAAGAAATCTACAATGACTAACCTTTCCTAATTGAGAAGGCATACAAATGAGGATCTCTGACAATAGTATCCTGCATGATGGGTTTGCTTGTATAGCTCTGTTTTCCATCAAGAGCAAACCAGAAAGCAGAACTCTCTGTTCCCTCCTTGCAATGTTTCACTGTCGCACCAGGCTGCAATATTGGATACAGAAATCTTAGCAAGGGGTAGTTGGGAAAGGCAGTGATTCATGAAGTTTCGAAGTTTTCAATGCTTCATACAAAAAACAGTTATGGAACAACTTTGCAGCAATCCATAACCACATTCATGCAATTCCATGTGATATTTTTAAAACTATGTTGTATCATGATTACTAAAACAGAAGAACTCTTTAGGTAACCGTGACACTATGACCATCCATCAAGCTACAGTGAATAGACATTTCCACTGACATGTCTTCCACAAATAACCAGGGCATGTAACAGAAAAGATTGTGCCGACCAGTAAAGAGTCAAATAAAAAATCAGATACATGCTGCTGCAGATTGGCTGTATTTGAGACGTGCCACTGAAAAGCACCTTCATGATGTGCAATTAAGTGGCTGATTTCAGATATATGCCATTATGAACAGGACGCCAGAGCTCAGGGATGGGCTGTGTTTAGGAAACACATGGAAACAGCATGGCTGTATTTTAATGTACAAGAACATTGGGGTGGGACGCTAATACTAAAACTAGGGTACGGTGAAGTCTGCAACGGTTCTACACAGGTCGGTGCAAGGATGGCTCAGATGGCACACAAAAAAAAGGAGAAACAGGAACTCAATAACGTTGGCACAAGGATATGCGGTGGAAGCAGCTCAGTTACGAAAATGGAGTGACTGGAGTTTTCCCAGCAGTTTCAAGTGGTGGCATCAACAGAGAGTGATGGGACACAATGATTGAAGATTGTATCCAAAGTTCCAGAAGCAACCTTACTGCAAATTCCATGGTTCAAGGTTGCAACAGCGGCATCCTCAACGATGCAACGCGATGAGATTGTGCAGCTTGAGATTGCCTCAAATAGCCTGGCAAGCAACTGAGTCTGTCCATGGAGAACGCTATGGAATGGTGTGGAAGAAGTCAGGACTGTTTTGAGGTTGACTAAGGAAACAGGGGTAGTTCCATCCATACCGACGTATTTTTAAAATCAGGTAATTTGAAATTCAAAAGGTAAAACAGACAATCTGCAATGGCATATCTCGAAGAGGGGTCCTTTTAGTAGCATATCTCTAATATGAACACACGGTGGCATGTATCTAATAAGTTTTCCATCCAAAGAGATTAGGTTGAATTTTTACCTGGCAAATTTTGGCAAAAAACAGCAATCGGTATAAGTACTGAACTGCAGTACTGGTGCTGAACTGCGTCAGTACACAGAGAAACTATATTATATACCTAACTGGACTGGCAATTTTCGCTAATTGTGCAATAGCTTTATTTCAGTTGACACTGACATTGTGATACATATTACCACAAGCCACGAGAATGGTGAGCTTAAATCTTCATATGTCACCTTTATAAGGTTCCCATTTCCATTCAAAATCAGCGTATAAGCTTGAATTTTTCACGACTATTAGTGTCACTATTAACATCTTATATGTATGTGGTAATAACTTGTATCTGTAAGATGGACGAGTGATGGGTGAATCTGTCATTCAACAAACTCAATAACAAATCACGTTATAAAGACTTCTGCAAAAGGTGCATAGAAATTTGAAATGATGTCTGTTTGAAGATGGTCATGTACCTTCAAGAATTCAGCAACTTTCGCTGCCCACTGCTGTTGCTCGTAAGTGCTAGAATTGCCATGCCATGTAAACATAGAACTTCCAGATTGCAATACAAAACAGTCTGTGGAGCTTAAAGATGTAGCTAGCTGTAAAATAATAACCAATTAGCTCAAAGGAATGTACAGTTGTAGATTTTGCGAATATTCTCTGTGCATCAGAGGTATATTTTTCCATAGAAATTGGCACAAAGGTATACTTTTGAAAGACTAAAATCAGTACCCCGAAGCCCAATAATCTCACTTGCACAGCTTTTGTTGTACTAAATCGGCGACAATTAATATGGATCGGAGGGAGTATGTGTCGTTCTAGATATCAACAAAAATAACAGGGAGGCAGGTTATACCGCGTCAACATGAAGCGTTTTATTGTTATGGATAGCTGTACCAGACACCCGAAACAGAGCTATGCCCTCGGGGGAGTAAGTTCCACTGGCCGCACCCTTTTCTTCTGCAAGCTTCTTGTATCCAGAACCGATACCACCCTACATGATTAGTAAAAGAAAATACTTAACATATATTATTTACAGCAATTCTGCATGGAAATCAGCAATCCATGTACCAGAACTTTAATTTACTTTCCTTCACTTTGTTTAATTGTAGTTGATCACTTCATTTATGGGTTCTCATAGGTTTCTGTTGGGTTTCATCTCTAGCCTACAGCCCTACACCAACTTGCTTTGGACAAAAGGCTTTGTTGTTGTTGTACATTATTCAGACTAAGAATTGAACTATGCAGTCCTTTTAGCATAACAGCATCAAAGGGAAGCCACCACTCAGGTGGTGAGTGATTGTCAAAAAAAAAAATCAGAAACAGTGATACCTTCAAGATAACCATGGGCTGGAAAAGAGCAACAAATTGCGGTGGTTCCTTCCCTTGATAAATACGGCCCTACAGTACAACTACAAATAAATTAAACTCTTCTCTTGGGAATAAATATTATATACACTTGTGAAAATGTGAAATAAAATGCAGCACCAGAACAGGCCTTCCTTTCAGTGAATTCCACATTGTATTGGCTAGTTCAGCTCCCATCACTTGATCATCCTGCATAGAGTACACCAAAAAGGCAAACATAGACCCCAGCTCACTTTTAAAAGCACATGAGTCATGTTGATGTAAAAATGTGATAAACAGAGATCAGTTAACTCCTTTAATACCAATAACATGAGTTTGTCCTTGGAAATCTATTCTAACATAGAGCGGACACACTTAAATTTAAGCTATGTATGGAAAGATTTTGGCAGGCAGATCTGGAGCATCCTAGCAACATCTGCAATTTAAAGATGAACCCTTCCAGCAAAAACATTCTGAGACTAGTTGCTGCAACACCTGTTTTATGCATGCATCCTGATTTATTTATTTATAACCTTTCTAATCTGATCAGGCAATGTGGCTTCGACATGTGAATTGACAAGTGAATATAAATAATTCTACAGAAAGGCTTAGGCATAGGTTTTATCTGAAGTACACCATCATGTAAGTAAATGCACGATATATAAAACAGTAAACGCCGAATCACCAAGACAATCACTAATTCATTATCACGCTAAGAAATTATTATTTGAAAAGAGCATCAACAACTGGGATCAAGTGAAAAGAAAAAGTTAGTCATTAGCTAAGTGGGGCAGCATGCAACATATTATTACCGCTGTGCTTTCCTTCCCAATCCAGTAATTGAGATAGTATTCTTCTTTCTTGTCACCCGAATGATATGTATAAAGAACAATATAACAGTCTCCACTGTAAAATTTTCCATTGTCCTCTTTTGGAAGTGGACTCTTAGCATTTCCATCAATGCACCACACCTGAAATAGACACAATTTATTTGTAAGGGCACTTTCATTAATGCATTTTGGGAATAAATATTTTAAAGAATGTGACTCATAAAGTAGGACATAGGATCAGCCAAACCTCGAGTCTTCCACCACCTTCAAGCAAAGGAGGAACTTCCTCGTTTACTGGAGTGCTGCTTTTTGGAGCTCCTTTTACATCAACACCTTGTTGCTTCAATAAAGCTAGAAGAAACACCAAAGATCGTCAGCAATAACTAAAATAGATTTTTTGTTATCCTGTTAGTTGTAACCGAATAAACTACCTGCAACTTTTCCCCGCCCATCCTCTGCACCTGAGTTCCCTGTTGCAGTACCCGCCGGCCATGATTCAAATTTTGACTTGAATGCATGGCTTTCATAACCTTGAATCACTTGTGTCACTCTTGTCGTCTTTGGCCTTTTCTGATTAATTATGAATTCCTACAAGAGGCAAAACCATAACAGTGTTGCAAATCTGAAATGACAATCAAAACATAAAAAGAGAAGGAGAGACTTTCTGTAAGCTCACCTCAACTGCTTTAGTGGCAGCTTTTCTGTCCTCGAGTTGTGTTACCCGACCAACCCATACAAACATTTCAGCCCCACAGTCAAGTAAGAAACATCTTGTGTTCTCAAGGACTGCTTTTGTAAGAGGTATATCTTCAAACTTTAATTCACCGTCATTGATACTGCAAGGAGAACAATGGACAGGGCAAACAGTAAAATAGCAGTAGAGCCATGTCTTCCAACATCAAGTGATCTTTACAGATACTGCAACTATAAACATTTGACAGGTAACTGCTTCTAGGCAAACCTCCTGGCTACCTTTGCACCCCCACCTCCTAGTGGTCTTTTAAAGGCCTTTAACTGGTGGTCCGGGCTTTATCCAGAAGGAATGTGGAATACACAGATTAGGGACACAAGAACTTGAGGCAAACTATGACAGTCTGTGGTCGCTGTATTGTATTGTCTATTGTGTTGTGTTGTGGACTATTTGCTGTTACAATCATCTTTACGATGCTAATAAAATCTTATTACTGTGTTGCTGCTCCCGAAAAGATACTTCTGTTTAGTTAATATCTTATAGAGTAGAAAGCAAAAATTATGGGTGTAAAAGACATGTAGCCTATTAAGTAAAAAGGTATTCAGCCAAGGGCTAGCTAGAAGCCTTTTTAAGTGTAGGAGGCACAACTGAAGCAAATAAGAAGCTATAACTAAGCATTCATCTGTCTCGTCTAGAGATGAATAGAGATTTCAATTTATTTATTTTAAATGCAAACCATACGCTCATTTTTTTAAATAATTATTAGCTGGTACGTGCTTATCTTACAAATGTGAGAACATAAACAACAATAATGTCATGCACATGACCCCAGCAAGTAGCAACAGTAGTCATATAATTTTGAATCATGATGATTAGTTTCCTTTAATTATCTTATTTCCTTTGGATTGGTTGCTACCATTAAGGATCAACAAAAGTCACTTCTATTAAGAAATACCTGTAGAGCTTGGGTGCTGTAGTTTCCAGTACAACATCGTCATCACTAACAGTTTTTTTCCCAATAGGTGCAAAACCTCCAAAAAGGACCCAGAATTCACCAGAGTCTGATTCCGCTTGTAGTTTTCCATCATCTGGCATTATTAGAGTTAAACCACGTGAGTAGAGAAAAAGGCGCATCAGTTAACAAAGATACCGATGCCAGGTTAAATATCCCCTTACCAACGATTGCAACATCGCACACACCCCCATGGTACTTCTCCTTTAAATGCTGGATCACTTCCAGTGATTTAGCCCTTTCTTGGATATTGGAGTTTGCACCATTGAATTGATAAATTTTCTTTTCAGTATCTAAGATAAAGACATCATCATGGTTTAATGATGACCGTGCAAAGGGAACCTGAACAATTTAGGAACCATATTAATGTAGCATACAGAATTGATAAGCTGAAATTTGAAAAGAATGTATGCAGGAAGAGGGTAAAATATCCCCTACCTGCTTAATTCTAATAGCTCTCTTCCCTTTGCAAATATATAACCGTGTTTCAAACGTCTCCTCTTCTGGCGTTTTGAACCCAGAGGCGAAACCACCCTCCATAGGTATAATGCAAGGTTTGAAGTATGACAAGAACTTGTCAGATTCATAACCTTGGAGTTCCCTATACTGGACTGCACGACCCCCAAGTACAGAATCGAGTTCGACCGTCTTGATTGCTGCAGTGCCAGCTTCATCCTGCACAACGACAAGTCGTCAGTTGTTTGAAAATGGATTTCTGGGTGTCACAGAAATTGAAGTTTACACGGTGTGTACTTGGCTTGAGTCTTTCCCAATCCAGAAGTGGACGTCGTACAGATATGCACCACCCTTAGGAGAAGTTGTCTAGAAAAATACAAAGAAATAGCTTAGTAACTTTTGTATGATAGAAAAATAGAAAGATCAATGATGCATCAGAGAATGCAAGAGTCAAAGCCATCACCTGCAAAACTATATATGAATCTCCAGAATAGAATTTACCATAATCAGATTTTGGCAATGCAACTGGCTTAAAATCTTCAATTCGCCATATTTCTATCCCACTACGTGACGTCAAGGGGCACGCATAAATACATAAATAAAGAAGTACAGTCCAGATTTGTGAGCTTAACGAACAAAATCAATTCAATCAAAGATAACCAGCTGACAGTCGTGTGGAAGGATACACTTTTTGGCCAGCACCTTGGAAAGCAGGATCCACCACTTTCGGGGTCGACATTTGGAAGCAACTTTACCAAGGCTCACTTTGAAGGTGATGAAATAGCAGCAACGGCTCCACGATACAGCAAGGGCCCTGAAATTTGAGAGTAGGTCATAAGCTGAAAAGGGAACACGCTAAACCAAATCAAACAACAATTGTAATATGAAAACGCATTCAGTTACTCCAACAAGGAAATAGAAGAAGAAAAAGCTCCAATCAACTGCAGATAAGATAACTAACGAAGTCATGTGTGAGATGCTGAGAGTAGAATGCATCCATCAAGCCATGGATAATGCTCATGAATCAGCGCTGGGCATCTTTCTAGATAGAGGTCTAAAATAATCAGCATTGATGTGCTCTCTCTTCGACAGGAGATATCCATCAATGCATAATTTCTATTAAAAAGGCTTACGCTGTAAAAATAGCTGTGTTCGGATTTATGTTGGTGTCAATATTTTTTTTCCAGAAGCCTCACTCCCTCCAAACCCCGTGACAAGGAAGCCTGCTCTTTCCACCCTGCTCCAAAGTCAGCAGAGAAGAGCACAGCTTCCCCTGCGCGCATAGGAGTCCGCCATGGTCACAGAAGCAGGACGTGGCCAATGTTTTATTACTGCAAGGACTTGATGCATTTGAATACTAGCTTTTTGATCTCTTCAAAAATGAGTTCCAATTGCACACCGCGTCTAGGAGAAGATTGTCATCTCTCGACGATAGCCTGCGTTATACTGCTAGTTTCAACTGTTTACCCCCCAGGATCAGCGGCCGCCGAGGTGCAAGCACACTTATAGCTGGTCCAGGTAAATCGATTTCAGGAAACATGTGTCCGTCCCTCCAGGTGATGCTAGCCTTCCTCCGAGCTGTGAATTCCACTTGCATACGATGGCCGGCAGCTGACCGGCCTGGCCAATATAATGAGAAAAAAATTCTGAGTGTGCGGAGGGAGAGTGACAGTCTGAAATTCAGCAAAAGTTGCCCAACGCACGGCAGAATAACAAATGAGCATTCATTCAAATCCGGCCGGACTGCGCGTACGTAACGCCGAGATCACGGAGCAATGGCCCGGGTCTCACGATCTAGCGGGGGCGGCCATTGCCGGGGCGGATCCGAGCGCGGCGCGGTCCCCGATCCTGCCGACGATCCCGGCCCGCGCGGGGCCCTGTCGCACGCGGCCTCTCGGCGCCTGGTGCCGCAATTCGGCGGCGAGCGAGCGCGCGGAAGAGAAGGGGCGACGAGGATCTACGGAACGAGGCGAGTACTACAGGGAACGCGACTCACCCTTGCCCGGGGAGGGGGCCGCCGACGAAGAGGGGGGGGGTCCCCGCGCCGCGCGCGTAGATCCGCCGACGCGCGCCCGGGAGGAGGAAGAGCGGTGATCCGGCGGCGGCGCGGTGGCGAGAGGGGCTCGTCGACGGGATGGCGAGGCGAGAGTGAGGAGGGAAAGGGGGCGTCCGACCGCGTGTGTGGGAAGGAAGGAAAGGCAAGGAAAGGAAAGGAAAGGAGGGAGGGCTGGGCAGGAGGGGGGGGGCTCGTGCCACCGCACCGGGGGTAATAATGGTCGCGCTCGTGGACGCAGCATGCCACGGCAACGGATCCAGCCAGCCCAGCCAGCCCGCACCGGCAGCGCATTCTTCCGCTCCGGTCGGTCGGTTGGTCGGACCCACGCGCGCCCGCCCGCCCGCCCGCCCAGTGGCGGCCATCATCACTCGTCGCCG
Organism: Elymus sibiricus; assembly: GCA_039707655.1. Classification (NCBI taxonomy): domain Eukaryota; kingdom Viridiplantae; phylum Streptophyta; class Magnoliopsida; order Poales; family Poaceae; genus Elymus; species Elymus sibiricus. The sequence goes on from CM077667.1 coordinate 494,500,380, forward strand.
CTGCCATGGCCGGCCTGGTACAAGTGTGCACGCCACAGCACAATAAGTGCCACATGGCGCACGAGCAGCAGGGTCAGAGCAGTACATACACATACACATACACATACGTACACGCTGGCCGGTGACGCGTAGTATATTCGGCTGCCTTGTCCGGCGGGAGAAGGATATATCTGTGGCATACGTTTTCTTCTCCTCCTCCTTCTTCTCACCGGCCGGTTGACGGTTCCTTGCACGTTTCGTGTTTTTTTTTTCTGCGTTTGATTTGACGGTGACACGTTTTCGGTTTGTTTTCTTGCGTTTGAAACGGCGCGGAGAAATGTATACATGGCCACGAATGCGTCGTGCGGTTTGGCCGGCCGGACCGCCGGAGCGTTTGTTTGTTTGTTTTTATCCGGTCCTGTCGGTGTCCGAACTTGGTAAGATAAGATAGGGACTAGCATTTTTCTTTTTAACGACAACAAAAACTATAACATGAAGGTTAGTCTTTATCTGCAGCATACATGTGAGTTAGTTAAGTGCATTTTCAACGCTGACCCGCCAACCTGACAATGCCTCCCTTCGCGGACATGGATGCGAGACCCGGCCATCCAAGGTTATCCACTATATATCCGTCGCTAAAGGACAATCTGAAGTTCAAATACGCCGGATTCATGGCGTGTGCTAGATCACACCATCGTCGGATCACATCATCGGCCGATCACAATCAAAAAGAGGCAAGTATGCTTAGTTTTTACATGTCCGGTCACAAAAAAAATATCAGTCTCGCAGTCTGTGCATTTTGCACTGCCGAACCGTCAATCCGGGCCTTCACACTTAATCTGTTGTCATTGTCATGTAGGCTGCATCCACCTCCTTCTCCGTCGCCTCGATCTCCTCCTGCTCCGCCCTCTCCAGCTCATCCTTCTGTCGCTGCAACATTTTGAAACAGACGGCGTGTACAATCATTCTTGCGTCGCCATCCAATTCCGCCACCTTCAAGGTGAACATCTTTGCATCCTCTGAAGCAATTGCGATGTCCACCTTCTACTTATCGAGCTTATTCTTCTTCTCTTCGAGCATGGCCCTCTTCTCTTCGAGCTTGAGCTTCTTCTCGGTCGCCTTCATCAACAAGTCAAACCCTTTCACCTTTTTTTGCTCCTTGATGTCGGAGCGCTTGACGTATGCCTCATACCCTTCGTCAAGATGTCCTCGAACCTCTCCGTCATCTTGGACACCGCACCTTCTCGCCTCGTCCTCTCCTCCTCCCATTTCTTTCCCCAGAACCCCTTTTCTAACTTTCTTGGGCTGTTCTTTGTAAGTTAAAGCCTGACAATTAGACTAGCAGAAATTTAAATAAACAGACTCACAATCTTATAGGTGACATTAATTCAGATAAACAGTCAAATATTTGTTGTACACAAATAATAGACTCACAGTTCAACAACATCTTTAATGTGCACAAATCCAGTAAACATGACACCTGACATCCATAGGAACAAGCCTCCAAGGCTCCAAACAAATAAACAGGAACAAGATAGAAACTGGGAATGTAACTTGAATGCTTAACAAACTAAGAAACATAACTTAGTGTTTCACATGACAGAAACATAACTTGAATAGGTCCAAATAGTCACAAACACACACAACTACGTTGGAAAAAACATACTTCATGGCTAGTAGCTTAAGTGCTTAACAAACAACAAGTTTTCAAACTAAGACAAAGGAACAACGCCTTCCATTCCAGGAAGTCATGGTATCATGGACAACATGGTTGAAAACCATAAAACACAAGGAGAGAAGGGTCCATGGCAGTACACTTCCTTGAGGTTCATGGCAGCACACTTCCTTGAGGTTCTTCCGGTACCCTGCAAAAGTGTAAGAAAAATCACTTGAATATAGTGCAATATCATTTGTACTTTCCAGAAGTATCAAGATGAAAACACCATGTAAACTATGTAAGAACCTAAATATATACTACTGGAGAGGTGCAATGTCATGTGTACTTTCTAGCCATAGTTCCCAGCAAGCAATATCAAGATAAAAACACCATACAAACTATATACAAGAATCTTAATATATACAACCACAAAGTTGCAACATCATTTCCACTTTCTAGACATATATAGTTTCCAGCATTATCAAGTTGAAAACAACATGTAAGTTGCAACGGTATGTTGGAAATATGCCCTAGAGGCAATAATAAATTAGTTATTATTATATTTCCTTGTTCATGATAATCGTTTATTATCCATGCTATAATTGTATTGATTGGAAACTCAAATACATGTGTGGGTACATAGACAACACTGTGTCCCTAGTAAGCCTCTAGTTGACTAGCTCGTTGATCAAGGATGGTTAAGGTTTCCTAGCCATTGACATGAGATGTCATTTGATAACGGGATCACATCATTAGGAGAATGATGTGATGGACAAGACCCAAACTATAAACGTAGCATATGATCGTGTCAGTTTATTGCTATTGTTTTCTGCATGTCGAGTATCTGTTCCTTTGACCATGAGGTCATGCAACTCACTGACACCGGAGGAGTACCTTGTGTGTATCAAACGTCGCAACGTAACTGGGTGACTATAAAGGTGCTCTACAGGTATCTCCGAGGGTGTCTGTTGGGTTGGCATGGATCAAGACTGGGATTTGTTACTCCGTATGACGGAGAGGTATCTCAGGGCCCACTCGGTAATACAACATCACAATGAGCCTTGCAAGCAATGTGACTAAAGTGTTATCCACGAGATCTTGTATTACGGAACGAGTAAAGAGACTTGCCGGTAACGAGATTGAACTAGGTATAGAGATACCGATGATCGAATCTCGGGCAAGTAACATACCGAAGAACAAAGGGAACAGCATACGGGATTAACTGAATCCTTGACATAGAGGTTCAAACGATAAAGATCTTCGTAGAATATGTAGGAGCCAATATGGGCATCCAGGTCCCGCTATTGGTTATTGACCGTAGAGGCGTCTCGGTCATGTCTACATAGTTCTCGAACCCGCAGGGTCTACACACTTAACGTTTGGTGACGATTAGTATAGTTGAGTTATTTTGTTGGTGACCGAAGGTTGTTCGGAGTCCCGGATAAGATCCCGGACATGACGAGGATCTCCGGAATAGTCCGGAGGTAAAGATTGATATATGTGATAATAGTGTTTTGATCTCCGGAAGGGTTCCGGAATTCACCGGAAGGGGTTCCGGATGTTTACCGAAGTGTTCGGGTGCAGCAACACTTTATATGGGCCAAAAGGAAAAAGCCCACGAGGTATTGGAAAGTGCAAAAGTAGTTTTGCTGCCGCGTAAGCGGTACTACCGCTTGTGTGAAGCGGTACTACCGCCCAAGCGGTACTACCGCTTGTGTGAAGCGGTACTACCGCCCAAGCGGTACTACCGCTTGTGTGAAGCGGTACTACCGCTTGTGCGCGGTACTGCAGGGATCCGAGTTGGACTCTTTTCCTGCGGGCCAAACCGACCTTGTGCGGGCAAACCGACCTGGAGGAGGCTTTTACTCCAAGTTTAGACCCCAAGGCTCAACATATAAATAGAGGGGCAGGGCTAGCACACGGAAAACATCAAGATTTCCCCAAGCCGTGTGCGGCAACCCTAACCCTCTAGTTTCTCCGTCATAATCTCCGTAGCGCTTGGCGAAGCTCTGCAGAGATTGTTCCTCACCACCATCACCACGCCGTCGTGCTGCTGGAACTCAACCACTACTTCACCATCGCTCGCTGGATCGAGGAGGTGAAGGCGTCATCAGGCCGTACGTGTGTTGAACGCGGAGGTGCCGTCCGTTCGGCACTAGTTCGTGATCGGATCGAGGGACGACTTGCGATTTGGATCGCGGAGACGTTCGACTACATCAACCGCGTTTCTTAAACGCTTCCGCTTAGTGATCTACAAGGGTATGTAGATTCACTCTCCCTCTCGTGGATGCTCATCACCATGGATAGATCTTGTGTGTGCGTAGGAAAATTTTTGTTTCCCATGTAACGTTCCCCAACAGTGGCATCTGAGCTAGGTCTATGCGTAGATGAGATCTCGAGTAGAACACAAACGAGTTGTGGGCGTGGGTGTATACATATTGCTTGCCGTTACTAGTTGATACTTGATTCGGCAGTATTGTGAGATGAAGCGGCCCGGACCGACATTACGCGTACACTTACGCGAGACAGGTTCCTTCAACTGACATGTAATTTTGTTGCATAAAGATGGCTAGCGGGTGTCTGTCTCTCTCACTTTAGTTGAATCGATTTCAATGAAGAGGGTTCTTTTAGAAGATCAAAAAGCAATCACTACACCACGTTGTGGTTTTGCGTAGGTAAGAACGGTTCTTGCAAACCCGTAGCAGCCACGTAAAATTTGCAACAACAATTAGAGGACGTCTAACTTGTTTTTGCAGGGTATGTTGTGATGTGATATGGCCAATTACATGATGAGATATATGTGATGTATGAGATGATCATGTGTTGTATAGAATATCACGACTTGCATGTCGATGAGTACGGCCACTGGCAGGAGCCATAGAGTTGTCTTTAATTATTGTATGACCTGCGTGTCAATCATTAAGCGCTATGTAATGCTTTACTTTATCGCTAAACGTTAGCTATAGTCGTGGAAGCAACAGTCGGCGCGACAACCTCATGGCGACACGTTGATGGAGATCAAGATGATGGAGATCATGGTGTCATGCCGGTGACGATGGAGATCATGCCGGTGCTTTGGAGATGGAGATCAAAAGCACAAGTTCATGGCCATATCATGTCACTTATGATTTGCATGTGATGTTAATCCTTTTATGCATCTTATTTTGCTTAGGACGACGGTAGCATTATAAGGTGATCCCTCACTTAAATTTCAAGATAAATTGTGTTCTCCCCGAGCGTGCACCGTTGCGAAAGTTCGTCGTTTCAAGACACGCCGTGATGATCGGGTGTAATAGACTCCACGTTCACATACAACGGGTGCAAGCCATGTTGCACACGCGGAACACTCGGGTTAAACTTGACGAGCCTAGCATGTACAGACATGGCCTCGGAACACAAGAGACCGAAAGGTCGAACATGAGTCATATAGTAGATATGATCAACATGAAGATGTTCACCATTGAAACCACCTCGACTCACGTGATGATCGGACTTGAGTTGGTGGATTTGGATCATGTTACACTCGAATGACCGGAGGGATGTCAATTTGAGTGGGAGTTTTTTAAAGTAATATGATTAATTAAACTCATTATCTTGAACAATAGTCTAAGTTGTCTTTGCTATATTTATGTTGTAGATCATGGCTCGCGCAGTAGCACCCCTGAATTTTAATGCATTCCTAGAGAAAGCTAAGTTGAAAGATGATGGAAGTAACTTTGTGGACTGGGCCCGTAATCTAAGGATTATCCTTACGGCTTCCCAGAAGGCTTATGTCCTTGATGCACCGCTTGGTGATCCACCCGCTCCAGTTGAGTCTCTAGACGTTGTGAACGCCTGGCAGGCTCGTTCTGATGATTACTCAATAGTTCAATGTGCAATGTTGTATGGCTTAGAACCGGGACTTCAAAGACGTTTTGAATGTCATGGAGCATATGAGATGTTCCAGGAGTTGAAGTTTATCTTTCAGAAGAATGTCCGGATCGAGAGATATGAGATCTCCGATAAGTTCTATACTTGCAAGATGGAGGAGAACGGGTCTATTAGTGATCACGTGCTCAGAATGTCTGGGTACTCCACCCGTCTGGCTGAATTGGGGATGCCCCTTCCGCCAGAGGCTATCACTGACAGAGTTCTTCAATCATTGCCACCTAGCTACAAGAGCTTCGTGTTGAACTATAACATGCACGGGATGAACAAGTCAGTCGCCGAGCTGTTTGCGATGCTGAAAGCCGCTGAGTCTGAAATTCAGAAGGAGCATCAAGTGTTGATGGTCAATAAAACCACTAGTTTCAAGAAAAATGGCAAGGGTAAGAAGGGTAAATCTAAGAAGGGTGGCAAAGCAGTTGCTGCTCCTGTGAAGAAACCCAAGGCTGGACCCAAACCAGAAACTGAGTGCTTTCATTGCAAGGGAACTGGACACTGGAAGCGGAACTGCCCCAAGTATTTGGCTGACAAGAAGGCGGCCAACAACAAACAAGGTATATATGATATACATGTTATTGATATGTTCCTTACCAACCCTCGTTGTAGTGCCTGGGTATTTGATACCGGTGCGGTTGCTCATATTTGCAACTCTAAACAGGAACTGCGGAATAGACGGAGGTTGGCGAAGGACGAAGTGACGATGCGCGTGGGAAATGGTTCCAAGGTTGATGTGATCGCCGTCGGCACGCTCGCTCTTCGATTACCGTCGGGATTAGTGATGAACCTAAATAAGTGTTATTTGGTGCCTGCGTTAAGCATGAACATTATATCTGGATCTTGTTTATTGCGAGACGGTTACTCATTTAAATCAGAGAATAATGGTTGTTCTATTTATATGGGTAATATGTTTTATGGTCATGCACCCAATGTAAGCGGTTTATTCTTATTGAATCTCGATAGTAATGATACACATGTTCATAACATTGATGCCAAAAGATGTAGGATTGATAATGATAATACCACTTTCTTGTGGCACTGCCGTTTAGGTCATATTGGCGTAAAACGCATGAGGAAGCTCCATGCTGATGGACTTTTGGAGTCACTTGATTTTGAATCACTTGACACATGTGAGCCATGCCTCTTGGGCAAGATGACTAAAACGCCGTTCTCTGGAACAATGGAACGGGCAAGTGACTTATTGGAAATCATACATACTGATGTGTGCGGTCCAATGAGCATTGAGGCGCGCGGTGGTTATCGTTACTTTCTCACCTTCACTGATGACTTAAGTAGATATGGGTATATTTACTTAATGAAACACAAGTCTGAAACGTTTGAAAAGTTCAAACAATTTCAGAGTGAAGTTGAGAATCATTGTAACAAGAAGATTAAATTCCTACGATCTGATCGAGGAGGAGAATATCTGAGTTATGAGTTTGGCAGTCACTTAAGACAATGTGGAATTGTTTCACAACTGACACCGCCTGGAACACCACAGCGTAATGGTGTGTCCGAACGTCGTAATCGAACTTTATTGGATATGGTGCGATCTATGATGTCTCTTGCCGATTTGCCACTATCGTTTTGGGGTTATGCATTAGAGACAGCTGCATTCACTTTAAATAGGGCACCATCGAAATCCGTTGAGACGACGCCATATGAACTTTGGTTTGGCAAGAAGCCAAAGCTGTCGTTTCTTAAAATTTGGGGATGTGATGCTTATGTCAAAAAGCTTCAGCCTGAAAAGCTGGAACCCAAAGCGGAGAAATGCGTCTTCATAGGATACCCAAAAGAGACAGTTGGGTATACCTTCTATCTCAGATCCGAAGGCAAAGTGTTTGTCGCTAAAAACGGAACATTTCTTGAGAAAGAGTTTCTCTCGAAAGAGTTGAGTGGGAGGAAGATAGAACTTGATGAGGTTGTTGAACCTTTACTTCAACCTGAGAGTAGCGCAGTGCAGAAAGTTGTTTCTGTGGAGCCTACATTAGCTGAAGAGGAAGTTAATGATGATGATCATGAAGCTTTGGATCAAGTTGCTATCGAACCTCGTAGGTCGACAAGGACGCGTACTGCTCCCGAGTGGTACGGCAACCCTGTCTTAGAGGTCGTGTTGTTAGACAACGATGAACCTACGAGCTATGGAGAAGCGATGATGGGCCCGGATTCCGAGAAGTGGTTAGAGGCCATGAAATCCGAGATGGGATCCATGTATGAAAACAAAGTATGGACTTTGGAAGTATTACCTGAAGGGCGTAAGGCCATTCAGAACAAATGGATCTTTAAGAGGAAGACGGACGCGGACGGTAATGTCACCGTCTATAAAGCTCGACTTGTGGCAAAGGGTTTTTCACAAGTTCAAGGAGTTGACTACGATGAGACTTTCTCACCCGTAGCGATGCTTAAGTCCGTCAGAATCATGTTAGCAATAGCTGCCTTTTTCGATTATGAAATTTGGCAGATGGATGTCAAAACAGCGTTCCTTAACGGTTTCCTTAAGGAAGAGTTGTATATGATGCAACCAGAAGGTTTTGTCGATCCAGAGAATGCTGACAAAGTTTGCAAACTCCAGCGATCCATTTATGGACTGGTGCAAGCATCTCGGAGTTGGAATCTTCGCTTTGATGAAGTGATCAAAGCGTTCGAGTTTATACAAGTTTACGGAGAAGCTTGTATTTACAAGAAAGTGAGTGGGAGCTCTATAGCGTTTCTAATATTATATGTGGATGACATATTGCTGATTGGAAACAATATAGAAATGTTGGAAAGCGTGAAGGAATATTTGAACAAGAGTTTTTCAATGAAGAACCTAGGAGAAGCTGCTTTCATATTAGGCATCAAGATCTATAGAGATAGATCGAGACGCTTGATAGGACTTTCACAAAGCACATACCTTGACAAAGTTTTGAAGAAGTTCAAAATGGATCAGTCCAAGAAGGGATTCTTGCCTGTATTGCAAGGTGTGAAGTTGAGTAAGACTCAATGCCCAGTGACTGCAGGAGATAGAGAAAAGATGAGTGTCATCCCCTATGCTTCAGCCATAGGCTCTATCATGTATGCAATGCTGTGCACAAGACCCGATGTCAGCCTTGCCATAAGTATGGTCGGAAGGTTCCAAAGTGATCCAGGAATGGAACACTGGACGGCAGTCAAGAATATCCTGAAGTACCTGAAAAGGACTAAGGACATGTTTCTCGTTTATGGAGGTGATCAAGAGCTCGTCGTAAAGGGTTACGTCGATGCAAGCTTTGACACTGATCCGGATGACTCTAAGTCTCAAACCGGATACGTATTTATTCTTAATGGGGGTGCGGTTAGCTGGTGCAGTTCCAAGCAAAGCGTGGTAGCTGATTCTACATGCGAAGCGGAGTACATCGCAGCCTCGGAGGCGGCGAAGGAAGGTGTCTGGATGAAGGAGTTCATGACAGATCTTGGAGTAGTGCCTAGTGCGCTTAACCCAATGACTCTGTTTTGTGATAACACTGGTGCCATTGCTCTAGCCAAGGAACCAAGATTTCACAAGAGGACCAGACACATAAAGCGACGCTTCAATTCCATCCGCGATTACATCAAGGAGGACGACATAAATATTTGCAAAGTACACACGGATCTGAATGTTGCAGATCCGATGACTAAACCTCTTCCAAGGGCTAAACATGAACAACACCAGAACTGCATGGGTGTTCGATTCATTTCAATGTAAATCACATAGTGATGTGAACTAGATTATTGACTCTAGTGCAAGTGGGAGACTGTTGGAAATATGCCCTAGAGGCAATAATAAATTAGTTATTATTATATTTCCTTGTTCATGATAATCGTTTATTATCCATGCTATAATTGTATTGATTGGAAACTCAAATACATGTGTGGGTACATAGACAACACTGTGTCCCTAGTAAGCCTCTAGTTGACTAGCTCGTTGATCAAGGATGGTTAAGGTTTCCTAGCCATTGACATGAGATGTCATTTGATAACGGGATCACATCATTAGGAGAATGATGTGATGGACAAGACCCAAACTATAAACGTAGCATATGATCGTGTCAGTTTATTGCTATTGTTTTCTGCATGTCGAGTATCTGTTCCTTTGACCATGAGGTCATGCAACTCACTGACACCGGAGGAGTACCTTGTGTGTATCAAACGTCGCAACGTAACTGGGTGACTATAAAGGTGCTCTACAGGTATCTCCGAGGGTGTCTGTTGGGTTGGCATGGATCAAGACTGGGATTTGTTACTCCGTATGACGGAGAGGTATCTCAGGGCCCACTCGGTAATACAACATCACAATGAGCCTTGCAAGCAATGTGACTAAAGTGTTAGCCACGAGATCTTGTATTACGGAACGAGTAAAGAGACTTGCCGGTAACGAGATTGAACTAGGTATAGAGATACCGACGATCGAATCTCGGGCAAGTAACATACCGAAGAACAAAGGGAACAGCATACGGGATTAACTGAATCCTTGACATAGAGGTTCAAACGATAAAGATCTTCGTAGAATATGTAGGAGCCAATATGGGCATCCAGGTCCCGCTATTGGTTATTGACCGTAGAGGCGTCTCGGTCATGTCTACATAGTTCTCGAACCCGCAGGGTCTACACACTTAACGTTTGGTGACGATTAGTATAGTTGAGTTATTTTGTTGGTGACCGAAGGTTGTTCGGAGTCCCGGATAAGATCCCGGACATGACGAGGATCTCCGGAATAGTCCGGAGGTAAAGATTGATATATGTGATAATAGTGTTTTGATCTCCGGAAGGGTTCCGGAATTCACCGGAAGGGGTTCCGGATGTTTACCGAAGTGTTCGGGTGCAGCAACACTTTATATGGGCCAAAAGGAAAAAGCCCACGAGGTATTGGAAAGTGCAAAAGTAGTTTTGCTGCCACGTAAGCGGTACTACCGCTTGTGTGAAGCGGTACTACCGCCCAAGCGGTACTACCGCTTGTGTGAAGCGGTACTACCGCTTGTGCGCGGTACTGCAGGGATCCGAGTTGGACTCTTTTCCTGCGGGCCAAACCGACCTTGTGCGGGCAAACCGACCTGGAGGAGGCTTTTACTCCAAGTTTAGACCCCAAGGCTCAACATATAAATAGAGGGGCAGGGCTAGCACACGGAAAACATCAAGATTTCCCCAAGCCGTGTGCGGCAACCCTAACCCTCTAGTTCCTCCGTCATAATCTCCGTAGCGCTTGGCGAAGCTCTGCAGAGATTGTTCCTCACCACCATCACCACGCCGTCGTGCTGCTGGAACTCAACCACTACTTCACCATCGCTCGCTGGATCGAGGAGGTGAAGGCGTCATCAGGCCGTACGTGTGTTGAACGCGGAGGTGCCGTCCGTTCGGCACTAGTTCGTGATCGGATCGAGGGACGACTTGCGATTTGGATCGCGGAGACGTTCGACTACATCAACCGCGTTTCTTAAACGCTTCCGCTTAGCGATCTACAAGGGTATGTAGATTCACTCTCCCTCTCGTGGATGCTCATCACCATGGATAGATCTTGTGTGTGCGTAGGAATTTTTTTTTTCCCATGCAACGTTCCCCAACACGGTAATCTTGCAAGATTGTTACTCACCATGACTTCTGATTCGGTGTCATCAATGGTACGCGGACAACCGCATTAGTACTGGACTTAGCAATGTTGAGGTCAGCCAAAGTAAAGCAAGAGAATATAGGTATGAACTATGAACAAAACAGAAATTACATATCTAACAATAACTTGTTTGCTTAACTTCCTCTAGTGTTGCAAATTGCTCCGCATCCTCTTCATCATTAACAGGAATTGAGAAACGCAACCAATCCTGAGTACAAATGAGTCTATGCGCCATGAATGGAGTAAGCAAGCTCCTGAAGTCATCGTGGATACACCGCTGGTGCTAAAAGCTAAATTTGATGCAACTGTAGATATTGGGAAAGCTAGTATATCATGAGCTAAGCGTGAGAGCACAGGGAATCTAGAAGAGTTAACCTTCCACCATTCAAGAATATTGAATTTGCTGCTACTTGCTTCCTTGTCCTTAGCAAGATACTTATCGAAATCAGACCTGGTAGAGCCAATGCTAACTGCACATTCATTCATTCTCATTTTCTTGGCAATCAAGGAACTCATCAAGTTCTCGATGTCCTCTTCAATTTTTTTTGAATCATTAGGTTGCACTTCTCCTTCAGTTGGAGCATATAGCATAACATACTCCTTGAACAGATTATTAAGTGTTTTAGTCATTTTTGTCCACACCTCCTCTCCTTTGATCTCCCAAACATTTTAAAAGTTGCAATCTTGATGTAATTTGACAACTTGTATCTTGGACCAAGAGCAACAGCCACAAAGATCAAGATGTTGAAGCTTTTGCGATCTCCCCAATACTTGTTGTACTTATCAATCATCTTTTTTCCATATCTTTCCGCAAAGGGTCTTCACTATCACACCATCCTCTCAACAACACAATAATATCAGCAATTTGATGGAAAAAATGTGAGATGTGCTATGATTTGAGGCTGAGACACGAAGGGTAAGGCGATAGAAATGCTCAAGAAGCATTGTCATCTCCGAAGCATTATTCCAATCTTCAGGTTCTGGCGCTCCCGACATCTTCTCCACGTTTAGTTCAATTGCAAAGTAAGGGCCCTCCTCTTCATATCTCACAAACACCTTCTCATACATGGCTGCATCTTTAGCATCAAGTATGTGGAGTTCCATCTGGTGCACACATCAAGTGACAAAAAAATCTTTGCCTTCCAATTTCTCTAATTCAGCACACTTCTTGAAATAGCAATTATAACTGGAGAGTTCCTAATGAACTTCACTTCAGCACGGACTCGCTTCACCGAGATGTACTACTCCTTTAGCCCATCTGTAAATATCAAGTTTACGATATGGGCAACACATCTCATGTGCATGTATTCTCCTTTTCCAATGCTTGCTTTGGCATTATTCATGATCCTCTTTACGTAGCTTACAACTCCATCATTTGGCGAGGCATTATCAACTGTTATTGAAAACACAATACTTATGCCCCACTCAACCAAAAACTTCTCCAAGTCTTTCCCACGACAATTTAGATATTTCGGTTTGGTTCGATCGGGTTCGGGCAGCGGGTTCAGGTACCCGAATGCCTCGAGTGACCGGTTTCTTCCTCGGTGCCTTGATCTACGGTCTTGGCAATGTATAGGTTCCACTCGGGTTGTCCATTAAATTTCAACCAACAATGCATGACAGTGAAGTTTTTCTTCTTCAACTTCTTGAACATACTGCACGCATGAGAAGGCTAAAATAAAACATTGTCAGCAATGCATATCCAACTACAAAAATACGCATGTCTGGCTACAAATAATCTACACAACAATGCATATTCAGCTACAAATGATCTACACAACAATGCATACATATCCGACTACAAATGATCTACACAACAATGCATATCCGGCTACAAAGGATCTACACAACAATGCATATCCATCTACAAATGATCTACATAACAATGCATACATATTCAGCTACAAACACTACTAGGAGAATGCTTATAGATAGGACTATAGCAGTAGCGCGGGTAAGACAGCAGGCGGGCTGCTACTACGCAGTTATCAGTAGCGCTTGTTATCCCTAACGCGCTACTGCTAACTGGTCCCATTCCGACAGACGGGGGCACCTGTAGTAGTAGCGCTCTACAGAAAGAAACGCTGCTGCTAATGAGTTAGCAGTAGCGCGTTTCGGCCGACCGCGCTACTGGCTAACTGGTCCCATCCCGACCGACGGGGGGAGGGGGGCACCGGTAGTAGTAGTGCTTTGCAGAAAGAAACGCTACTGCTACTCCGACCGGTACATATCCCCGCGGACGCCGCTTGCTCTCTCCCTCTCTCCCTCCTCTCGCCCTCCCTCTCGATCCGTCGCCGCCGCCGATCCTCCCACCGGCTGCTGCCCTCGACGAAGACCCCGCCGCCGACGCCCCGACCCCGACCCCGCCGCCGACCCCGACCCCGACCCTGACCGTCTTCTCCTCCGGCCGTCTCCTCCACGCGCCGGTCGTCTCCTTCTCTAGTTAGAAATCCCCAGCTCCGTCCGTTTGATTGCTTGTTTACATTTCGGTGGATTAATTGCTAGCTAGGGTTGTGGCTAGGACATTGCTAGCTAGGGTTGATTTCTAGGGTTCTTGCTAGGATTGCTAGGATTAAATTGTTAATGAAATTAGATAGTTAATAAGAAAACTGGGTCAAAAATGAGTCAAAAATGTGTTTTGGACATGTTTTATATAATGTTTTTTATGTTAAAAAATAAATTGTTCGCTTATTTGTAAGAAGATAACTAGAAAGTAAAACATTAAACGATAAGAAAATGTTCTCATAGGAATTTGTTTTTGACGTCGACGATGCCCGGCCCGCATCCTCGTCGTCGAGTCGGCGGCGACATCCTTGAGAGGCGCAATGTCCGGGACTGGGCTCCGCTGGGCTGGCACTGGGAGGTGCTTCCTTCCTGGGCTTGGAGCTTGGTGAGGAATCCGGGTCTCGTCGTCGACCCGGAGCTTCTTTGGTGGCGGTCGCGTGGGCCACTTTCGGTGCAGAGGGAGCGGGCCCCCACGGAGGTGGTACGTCGCCGTGTCAGGGAGGAGGACGAGCACGTCTGTCGCCACATGGCAGTGTTGGACGCTAGGTTCTCCAATACCTGGCAGGTTCTTCAGGGATCTCACCCGAGTTATGATCCGGTGATGGTTCCTTATCTTTGGGTGTCCACCGCCAGCGACTCAGAAACCGCTAGTGAACCGAGTTCACCGTCCTCCACTTTGGATTCTAGGATATTCGATCTGTATTAGTGATCTTATATGATAATATTCGAGATGTATATTAGTTAATATTTGATGATGCATTAACTGGATTATTCGAGATGATGTATTAATGATATTATATTCGAGTTCATTATAAATGTATTAGTGATATTATATCGGTATAATGCGTGTGTGACTTTCGGTCTGTCGTTGCTCCTTGTGTGACTTTCATGTGTGTTCTTGATGGAGGAATCCCGACTGTTGTCGTGGGGGCGCTTCCTCCTCTTCTCTTCTTGCGATATATACCTCGGTGTAATGTGCAAGGAGAGGAGAGGAGGTGCGCCCATCACCGACGGTCGAACTATTAGTGTGAGAGAGTGTCCACCAACATATATACACCACCATATCAGTGTGAGAGAGTGCGCACCAACACACCATGAGATATGAGAGTTATATAAGGAAAGCCTCGACAGACCGAAAGTCAACCGATATTGAATTAGGTCTATTTGGACATGTGTGTATGTTATTGCAGGGAACACCTCCTAGTGTTGGGGAACATTGCATGGGAAACAAAAAATTTCCTACGCACACGCAAGATCTATCCATGGTGATGAGCATCTACGAGAGGGAGAGTGGATCTACGTACCCTTGTAGATCGCTAAGCAGGAAGCGTTAAAAAACGCGGTTGATGTAGTCGAACGTAGCCATCCCGCGATCCAATCACGATCCGTCCCGCGATCCAATCACGATCCGTCCCGCGATCCAATCACGATCCGTCTCGCGATCCAATCACGGCCCTTCCGATCTAGCGCCGAACGGACGGCACCTACGCGTTCAGCACACGTACAGCTCGATGACGATCTCCACCTCCTTGATCCAGCAAGCGAGGATGGAGAGGTAGATGAGTTCTCCGCCAGCACAATGGCATGGTGGCAGTGGTGGTGGAGCTGTCCCGGCAGGGCTTCGCCAAGCACGACCGAGACGATCTAGTGGAGAACAGATCTAGAGGGAGAAAGAGGCACCCGTGGCTTTTCAGGTGAGGGGCTGCCCTCAAAACCTCTAGTATATATAGGAGGAAGGGAGGGGAGGAAGCAGCCCCAAACCCTCCACCAAGGAGGGTTCGGCCGAACGAGGGGGGAGGAGTCCTCCCCCAACTAGGATTCCTCCTCCCACAAGGGAGGTGGAGTCCCGGGAGGACTCCCCACTTGGCCCTCCTCTCTCCTCTTCGCATGGGCCCTTAGGGGCTGGCCTGCCCAGCCCACTAAGGGCTGGTGCGCCACCCCTAAGGCCCATGTGGCCCCCGGAGTGGGTGGCCCCCTCCCGATGGACCCCCGGAACCCTCCCGGCACCCCCGGTACACTACCGGTGACGCCCGAACTTTTTCTGGTGACCAAAACGAGACTTCCTATATATCCATCTTTACCTCCGGACCATTTCGGAGCTCCTTGTGATGTCCGGGATCTCATCCGAGACTCCGAACAACCTTCGGTCACCACCATACATAACTCAATACTACCGAAACGTCACCGAACGTTAAGTGTGCAGACCCTGCGGGTTCGAGAACTATGTAGACATGACCGAGACACCTCTACGGTCAATAACCAATAGCGGGACCTGGATGCCCATATTGGTTCCTACATATTCTACGAAGATCTTTATCAGTTGAACCTCTATGTCAAGGATTCAGTTAATCCCGTATGCAGTCCCCTTTGTTCTTCGGTATGTTACTTGCCCGAGATTCGATCGTCGGTATCTCTATACCTAGTTCAATCTCATTACCGGCAAGTCTCTTTACTCGTTCCGTAATACAAGATCCCGTGGCTAACTCTTTAGTCACTTTGCTTGCAAGGCTCATTGTGATGTTGTATTACCGAGTGGGCCCTGAGATACCTCTCCGTCACACGGAGTAACAAATCCCAGTCTCGATCCATGCCAACTCAACAGACACCCTCGGAGATACCTGTAGAGCACCTTTATAGTCACCCAGTTACGTTGCGACGTTTGATACACACAAGGTACTCATCCGGTGTCAGTGAGTTGCATGATCTCATGGTCATAGGAACAGATACTTTGACATGCAGAAACAATAGCAATAAACTGACACGATCATATGCTACGTTCATTGTTTGGGTCTTGTCCATCACATCATTATCCTAATGATGTGATCCCGTTATCAAATGACATCTCATGTCTATGGCTAGGAAACCTTGACCATCTTTGATCAACGAGCTAGTCTATTAGAGGCATACTAGGGACACAGTGTTGTCTATGTGCCCACACATGTATTTGAGTTTCCAATCAATACAATTATAGCATGGATAATAAATGATTATCATGAACAAGGAAATATGATAATAACTAAATTATTATTGCCTCTAGGGCATATTTCCAACAGTCTCCCACTTGCACTAGAGTCAATAATCTAGCTCACATCACCATGTGATTAACATTGTAATGAATCTAACACCCAATGAGTTCTGGGGTTCGATCATGTTTTGCATGTGAGAGAGGTTCTAGTCAATGGTCTGTAACATTCAGATCCGTGTGTTCTTTGCAAATCTATATGTCATACTGCAGATGCTACCACGCTCCACTTGGAGCTGTTCCAAATGACTGCTCCACTATACGTATCCGGACTGCTACTCAGAGTCGTCCGGATAGGTGTCAAAGCTTGCATCGACGTAACCCTTTATGACGAACTCTTTATCACCTCCATAATCGAGAAACATTTCCTTAGTCCTCTAGTTACTAAGGATAATCTTGACCGTTGTCCAGTGATCCACTCCTGGACCACTCTTGTACCCCTTGACAGACTCATGGCAAGGCACACACCAGGTGCGGTACACAGCATGGCATACTATATAGAGCCTATGGATAAGGCATAGGGGACGACCTTCGTCCTATCTCTTTCTTCTGCCGTGGTCGAGCTTTGAGTCTCACTCAACTCCACACCTTACAAATCAGGCAAGAACTCTTTCTTTGACTGATCCATTTTGAACTCTTTCAAAATCTTGTCAAGGTATGTACTCATTGAAAGTCTCATCAGACGTCTTGATCTATCTCTATAGATCCTGATGCCCAATATTTAAGTAGCTTTATTCCATGTCTTCCTTTGAAAAACTCCTTTCAAACGACCCTTTATGCTTTCCAGAAATTCTACATCATTTTCGATCAACAATATGTCATCCACATATACTCATCAGAAATTCTATAGTGCTCCCACTCACTTTCTTGTAAATACAAGTTTCTCATAAACTTTGTATAAACCCAAAAACTTTGATCACCTCATCAAAGCGTATATTCCAACTCCGAGATGCTTGCTCCTGTCCATAGAAGGATCGCTGGAGCTTGCATACATTTTAGCATCCTTAGGACTGACAAAACCTTCCGGTTGTATCACATACAACCTTTCCTCACGGATACCGTTAAGGAAACGATGTTTTGACATCCATCTGCCAGATTTCATAATCGAAAAATGCAGCAACTGCTAACATAATTCCAACAGACTTTAGCATCGCTGCGGGTGAGAAAGTCTCATCGTAGTCAACTCCTTGAAATTGTCGGAAACTTCTTTGCGACAAGTCGAGCTTTATAAATGGTAACATTTACCATCAGCGTCTGTCTTCTTCTTAAAGGTCCATTTGTACTCAACGGCCTGCCGTTCAACGGGCAAGTCTACCAAAGTCCATACTTGGTTTTCATACATGGATCCTTTCTCGGATTTCATGGCTCCTAGCCATTTGTTGGAATCCGGGCCCACCATCGCTTCTTCATAGCTCGTAGGTTCACTGTTGTCTAACAACATGACCTCCAAGACAGGATTGACGTACCACTCAGAGGCGGTACGATTTCTTGTCGGCCTACGAGGTTCGGTAGTAACTTGATCCGAAGTGTCATGATCATCATCATTAACTTCTTCTTCATTCGGTGTAGGCGCCACAGAAACATCTTTCTGCGTCGTGCTACCATCCAACTGAAGTGACGGTTCAATAACCTCATCAAGTTCTACCTTCCTCCCACTCAATTCTTTCGAGAGAAACTCTTTCTCGAGAAATGACCCATTTTTAGCAACAAACACTTTGCCCTTGGATCTGAGATAGAAGGTATACCCAACTGTTTTCTTAGGGTATCCTATGAAGATGCACCTTTCCGCTTTGGGATGAGCTTATCAGACATAAGCGTCGCATTCCCAAACTCTGAGAAATGACAGCTTAGGTTTCTGCCAAACCAAAATTCATACGGTGTCATCTCAATGGACTTAGATGGTGCCCTATTTAAAGTGAATGTAGTTTTCTCTAATGCATAACCCCAAAAGATAGTGGCAAATCGATAAGAGACATCATAGTACGTACCATATCCAATAGAGCACGACTACGACATTCGGACATACCATCACACTACAGTGTTCCAGGTGGCGTGAGTTGTGAAACAATTTCCACATTGTCTTAAGTTGCATACCAAACTCGTAACTCAGATATTCACCTCCACGATCATATCGTAGACATTTTATCTTCTTGTCACGATGATCTTCAACTTCACTCTGAAATTGCTTGAACTTTTCAAACGTTTCAGACTTGTGTTTCATTAAGTAAATATACCTATATCTAAACAAATCATCAGTGAAGGTAAGAAAATAACGATATCCACCGCACGCTTCAACACTCATTGGACCGCATACATCAACATGTATCATTTCCAATAAGTCACTTGCCCGCTCCATCATACCGGAAAACGGGGTCTTAGTCATCTTGCCCATGAAGCATGGTCCGCATGTCTCAACCGATTCGAAATCCTGTGAGTCAAAAGATCCATCAGCATGGAGTTTCTTCATGCACTTTACACCAATATGACCTTGGCGGCACTGCCACAAGTATGTGGTACTATCATTATTAACTTTGCATCTTTTGGCATCAATATTATGAACATGTGTATTACTACGATCGAGATTCAATAAACCATTCTCATTGGGTGCATGACCTTTGAAGGTATTATTCATGTAAACAGAATAACCATTATTCTCTAACTTAAATGAATAACCGTATTGCAATAAACACGATCTAATCACATTCATGCTCAACGCAAACACCAAATAACATTTATTTAGGTTCATCACTAATCCCGAAGGTAGAGAGAGCGTGCGATGGTGATCACATCACACATCGTCACCTCGCCCTTAGCTAGTCTCTGTTCATTCCGTAGCTTATATTTCGACTTACCAACATTTAGCAACTGAACCGGTATCTAATACCCAGGTGCTACTAGGAGTACTAGCAAGGTACACATGAATAAAATGTATATCTAATATACTTCTGTTGACGTTGCCAGCCTTCTTATCTACCAAGTATCTAGGGTTGTTCCGCTTCAGCGACCGTTCTCCTCATAATAGAAGCACTCAGTCTCGGGTTTGGGTTCAACCTTGGGTTTCTTTACTGGAGCAGCAACTGGCTTGCCATCCATGAAGTTTCCCTCCTAGCCCTTGCCCTTCTCGAAACTAGTGGTTTTACTAACCATCAACACTTGATGCTCCTTCTTGATTTCTACCTTCGTGGTGTCAAACATCGCGAATAGCTCGGGGATCATTATTTCCATCCCTGGCATTTCGTAGTTCATCACGAAGCTCTAGTAGCTTTGTGGCAGTGACTTGGAGAACTATATCAACCACTATCTTATCTGGAAGATCAACTCCCACTCGATTCAAGCGATTGTAGCACCCAGACAATCTGAGCACATGCTCACCGATTGAGCTATTCTCCTTCATCTTGCAGGCAAAGAATCTTGTTGGAGGTCTCATACCTCTCAACACGGGCACAAGCCTGAGATCCCAATTTCAGCTCTTAGAACATCTCATATGTTCCGTGACGTTCAAAACGTTTTGGAGCCTCAATTCTAAGCCGTAATGCATGACGCACTGAACTATCAAGTAGTCATCAGAACGTACCTGTCAGATGTTCACAACATCTACAGACGACGCTTGAGGGGGTGGCGCACCGAGCGGTGCATTAAGGACATAAGCCTTCTGTGCAGCAATGAGGACAATCCTCAGATCACGGACCCAGTCCGCATTATTGCTACCATCATCTTTCAATTCTATTTTCTCTAGGAACGTATAAAAACAGGGGAGCTACAGCGCGAGCTATTGATCTACAACATAATTTGCAAAGTCACTTTGACTATGTTCATGATAATGAGTTCAATTAATCATATTACTTAAGAACTCCCACTCAAATCAACATCCCTCGGGTTGTCTAAGTGTGACATGATCCAAATCCACCAACCCATGTCCAATCATCACGTGAGATGAGGTGGTTTCAATGGTGAACATCTCCATGTTGATCATATCTACTATATGACTCATGTTCGACGTTTCGGTCTCTTGTGTTCCAAGGCCATGTTTGTACATGCTAGGCTCGTCAAGTTTAACCCGAGTGTTCCGCATGTGCAACACTGGCTTGCACCCGTTGTATGTGAACGTAGAGTCTATCACACCCGATCATCACGTGGTGCCTCGAAACGACGAACTTTCGCAACGGTGCACACTCGGGGAGAACACAATTTTATCTTGAAATTTTAGTGAGGGATCACCTTATAATGCTACCGTCGTCCTAAGCAAAACAAGGTGCATAAAAGGATTAACATCACATGCAAATCATAAGTGGCATGATATGGCCATGAACTTGTGCTTTTGATCTCCATCTCCAAAGCACCGGCATGATATCCATTGTCAACGGCATGACACCATGATCTCCATCATCTTGATCTCCATCAACGTGTCGCCATCGGGGTTGTCGCGCCAACCATGCTTCTACTACTATTGCTACCGCTTAGCGATAAAGAAAAGCATTACATAGCGCTTAATGAGTGACACGCAGGCCACATAATAATTAAAGACAACCCTATGGCTCCTGCCGGTTGTCGTATTCAACGACATGCAAGTCGTGATTATCTATACAAAAACATGATCATCTCATACATCACATATATCTCATCATGTCTTTGGCCATATCATATCACAACATACCCTGCAAAAACAAGTTAGACGTCCTCTAATTTGTTGTTGCATGTTTTACGTGGCTGCTATGGGTATCTAGCAAGAACGATTCTTACCAACGCAAAATCACAACGGTGATATACAAGTTGCTATTTCACCTTCTACAAGGACCGCCTCTATCAAATCCGATTCAACTAAAGTGGGAGAGACAGACATCCGCCAGCCATCTTATGCAACAAAGTTACATGTCAGTCGATGGAACCGGTCTCTCGTACGTGGACGAGTAAGGTTGGTCCGAGTCGCTTCATCCCACAATACCGCCGAATCAAGATAAGACTAAGGAGGGAAGCAATCTGAATATCAACGCCCACAAATTCCTTTGGGTTCTACTCGTGATCTCATCTATGCATAGACCTAGCTCATGATGCCACTGTTGGGGAATGTTGCATGGGAAACAAAAAAATTTCTACGCACATGCAAGATCTATCCATGGTGATGAGCATCTACGAGAGGGAGAGTGGATCTACGTACCCTTGTACATCGCTAAGCGGGAAGCGTTAAGAAACGCGGTTGATGTAGTCGAACGTCTTCGCGATCCAAATCGCAAGCCATCCCGCGATCCAATCATGATCCGTCCCGCGATCCAATCACGATCCGTCTCGCGATCCAATCACGGTCCTTCCGATCTAGCGCCGAACGGACGACACCTACGCGTTCAGCACACGTACAGCTCGATGACGATCTCCACCTCCTTGATCCAGCAAGCGAGGGTGGATAGGTAGATGAGTTCTCCGCCAGCACAACGGCGTGGTGGCGGTGGTGGTGGAGCTGTCCCAGCAGGGATTCGCCAAGCACGACCGAGACGATCTAGTGGAGAACAGATCTAGAGGGAGAAAGAGGCAGCCATGGCTTTTCAGGTGAGGGGCTGCCCTCAAAACCTGTAGTATTTATAGGAGGAAGGGAGGGGAGGAGGCAGCCCCAAACCGTCCACCAAGGAGGGTTCGGCCGAACGAGGGGGGAGGAGTCCTCCCCCAACTAGGATTCCTCCTCCCACAAGGGAGGTGGAGTCCCGGGAGGACTCCCCACTTGGCCCTCCTCTCTCCTCTTCGCATGGGCCCTTAGGGGCTGGCCTGCCCAGCCCACTAAGGGCTGGTGCGCCACCCCTAAGGCCCATGTGCCCCCCGGAGTGGGTGGCCCCCTCCCGATGGACCCCCGGAACCCTCCCGGCACCCCCGGTACACTACCAGTGACGCCCGAACTTTTTCCGGTGACCAAAACGGGACTTCCTATATATCAATCTTTACCTCTGGACCATTCCGGAGCTCCTCGTGACGTCCGGGATCTCATCCGGGACTCTGAACAACCTTCGGTCACCACCATACATAACTCAATACTACCGAAACGTCACCGAACGTTAAGTGTGCAGACCCTGCGGGTTCGAGAACTATGTAGACATGACCGAGACACCTCTACGGTCAATAACCAATAGCGGGACCTGGATGCCCATATTGGTTCCTACATATTCTACGAAGATCTTTATCGGTTGAACCTCTATGTCAAGGATTCAGTTAATCCTGTATGCAGTTCCCTTTGTTCTTCGGTTTATTACTTGCCCGAGATTCGATCGTCGGTATCTCTATACCTAGTTCAATCTCGTTACCGGCAAGTCTCTTTACTCGTTCCGTAATACAAGATCCCGTGGCTAACTCTTTAGTCACTTTGCTTGCAAGGCTCATTGTGATGTTGTATTACCGAGTGGGCCTTGAGATACCTCTCCGTCACACGGAGTAACAAATCCCAGTCTCGATCCATGCCAACTCAACAGACACCCTCGGAGATACCTGTAGAACACCTTTATAGTCACCCAGTTACGTTGCAACGTTTGATACACACAAGGTACTCATCCGGTGTCAGTGAGTTGCATGATCTCATGGTCATAGGAACAGATACTTTGACATGCAGAAACAATAGCAATAATCTGACACGATCATATGCTACATTCATTGTTTGGGTCTTGTCCATCACATCATTCTCCTAATGATGTGATCCCGTTATCAAATGACATCTCATGTCTATGGCTAGGAAACCTTGACCATCTTTGATCAACGAGCTAGTCTATTAGAGGCATACTAGGGACACAGTGTTGTCTATGTACCCACACATGTATTTGAGTTTCCAATCAATACAATTATAGCATGGATAATAAACGATTATCATGAGCAAGGAAATATGATAATAACTAAATTATTATTGCCTCTAGGGCATATTTCCAACACCTAGTGCCTATGTTTTGCTGGAATGTTGATTCATTTCCATTCCGGCAAATTTCAGGCGCTCAATATGTCTTATTTTAGTAATGGCCATGCCGAATTTTTAAATCATATGAACACAGGAAATGTCTGACGACGATAAGATCCCTGAGTGTGATTACTGCGGCGATGATCGGGGTTTGTGCGACATGCTTCACCTGCGAGACGACAGGTTCTTCACCATCAAGCTTGACGAGACCTTCATTGTTTCTACGGTACGCAACGATGACAAGTGTTTTTTCGTAATTAAGAATGACTTTTGTTTCTTTGCTTCAACATGTAATTTCTGTTTTATTCAATTCGACTAGTTCATCCCCTGCCATGCAAGACGGTATGTCTTGGAGAGGCTCGGTTTCGAGGACCACGAGAGTATGGAGACGAGGAGAGCTAACCTGAGGACTAAACATGGTCACACATTTCTGGTCAAAGTAATGAATGTAGTTAATAACATAGAATTAGGGTGCTCAAATTGGGAAGCTCTTTGCAAGGCATATGGATTTCAAGAGGATATGGAAATAACCTTCGATCTTCGTCCTGAAGATCATATTGAAGGTAACATCGACATTTGGGTGGATGTCGATATGCTTCTTGTTTTACCTCCATGTGAGTTTATCAACCATGCATATTTGTCAAGTAATTTGCATTCTATATTTAAAAATAGTTGGTGTTTATCCATACTAAATTTGTTAATTTATAATTTACAGCTTATTTCGTTTCTTCGAGTGAAACACGGAAATTAATTGACACGACACACTACACTTATGGATCACATCTAACTTGGGAGGAGAAGGATGTTCTTATCAACTTTGTTATTGGTGTCCTAGTTGGTAAGGACAACTTCCAGTATAATTTGGGAACTGGCCCAAATTATACATTTTACATGCCACTAGTGCATAGGTTGAGGGCGGATGACATTCGCCGAAATATCTTGGTAAGAGTTGCTAATTAAGTACACTAATATTGCGTAAATGGTGTTGATTACATTGCTAACTAGGCTACTATTATGTTCTTCAACAGAAACTGCCAAATGAAGTTGTGCCTCTGTTGATGCATGGCGAAGGTAATATGACAATTAAAAGCCCTATGATGCCCCAATTCTCTTTTGCATACTCGACTGAGCGCAAACCACCAAGACGGCTCCAAATTGAAGCATGGGGAGAAATAAAGAAGGATCGCAAGCCACAAGTTGGAGACCGTTGGATCTCTTTGCTTCATCATGGAGACATAGGTGTTATTCTGTTTTATGTCATTTTACCTAGGAGGGAGGACTAGGTCCTATGAGAGAGAAGTTTTTCTGGTTTATATTAACTTGTATGATCGATTATGATGATTACTATTATGATGTTTTTCCGTTTTATGAGATTTTAACTTGGTATTATTAAGATGATGATGAGTTGTTAGATGAGTAAGATGATGATGAGTTATATGACATATATTTGATTAAGGTGGATGGATGCAAGTGATCATGTTGAATTAGAGGAAAATATGATGTTGCGAACGCAACATCATATTTTCCTCTAATTCAACATGATCACTTGCATCCATCCACTTTAATCTAAATGTAGTTGCTGGCATAATAATTATTGATGTTGTATATGAATATGTGTAACCGTGTGTAAATACAACATAAATATAAAAAAAGGAATATGTGCGTTTAACAGTGGCGCGGGTTAGAGAAACGCGCTACTGATAACTCGCTTAGCAGTAGCGCTGGTTAAGAGGCGCTACTGCTAAACTTTAGCTGTAGTGCTGGTTAACCAACGCTACTGCTAAAAATTAGCTGTAGCGCCGTAGCAGTAGCGCGGGTACCCGCGCTACTGATAGCTCAAAAACCGGCTCTACTGCTAGGGTTTTCCCTAGTAGTGAAATGATCTACACAACAATGCATATCCGACAAGTGATGTACACATATTAACAACTTACTTACTCGGTGATTTGCGCACCATGAGGGCACTGTGCGATGAGTTGCCTCAAGTGACCGCAATACCTCGACACGGCCTCTTGGATGGTGTATCATCGATGATCGAGGGACTTTGATTCAAGGTTGCGGATGACCGCGTCGGAGTAGGGCGTGAAATGTTTGTGTTCATGAAACCAATTATGAATGTTTGCCAACAGTTTGTGCTCTTTTGATCCAAGCCATGGATCGGGTCGAGGTTAGTAGCCAACTATGCATCGCACAACAGCTCGTCCTCCCGCATGTTGAAACTTTCTTCTCTACCCTCTTCTTTGAATCACCACCAAAATCATCCGGATCATCGCCATCTTCGTCCTCCTCCTCCTGTCCGACAACCCAATTCTGTTGTTGTGTGTCCGCGCCCAGCTGGGTGTAGTCATGTTGCATGCCCAACTGGGTGCAGGTGTTGGACTCGGTGTACTATTGTGTGCCTCGCTGGTTGTAGCTGCCGGAGTGGGGTGGTCTCGAGTCATCCACTTGCCCGTCCTCATAGGAACCTCCTCCTTCGCCTCCCTCGTGGATGATCTCATACGTCTCCCTGTCCGCGTTGTCATACGCCGACTCTCCCACTTTAGGCATACCAGCAAATAACATGCGGGCACCCATTCTCTCCACGCCCGTCGCTAGTGTCCGGACAAGCGGCCGCGATGAACACTCAGAGAAAAGCAACGCCACATTGACATCGATGATGAACGACACGACGACGGATGCCATGGACTGCCTACCCAGCTGCTTGACGGTGTAGTAGTACGGAGCCTTGTAATGCTCCGGCCATGGTGGCGTATGCACGGTCAACGAGATCCCGCGACCCAGGCCCAACCTTTACCACGTCCACGACATGCACGCCCACCGCCTCTTCCGCCACCAGTACACCCTTCATCGGCCTTCTACTTCTTGAGCCTTTCCTCCTTTGCGGCCTTCGTTTTGATGCGTCGATTTTGTCGTGTCGTCGAGTTGATCTTCCGGACGCTCGTGATGCTCAGATCCTCCACCACCTCCGTCTCCGGTAGGGTGTCCTCTGGTCCATGGGTCGGCGGCGAGAGGAAGAAAAGAGTGTGGAAAAGGGCGGGAATTCGATGGAGGGTGGCGGGATGGAAGAAGGGAGTGGGGGATTTTGTCGCGGAAATAGTGCGTCCAACTACAAAAGCGCGGGCTCTGCTTCAGTTTTTGATGGTCTGAGGGCGTCGGAGTCATACGGGCTCGTGTCCGGACTCCGGCAAAGCCCCCCCCCCCCCCCCCCCCCCCCCCACACACACACCCTCCGCCAACGAGTTGTTCCGACTTTGAGGGAAAATTGTGGGACTGCTCATGGGACCAATGGGGTCCGTGTTGGATAGCTTGCCAGGTCCAGACAGCTGCGTCCGGACGGATACATATGGTTTGATAGTCGGTGCTGAAGATGCTCTAAGGTCGGTGCAAGGCGCTTAGAGGGACTCAGTGTTTTTAAGCATCGGTGCTTATTTGCAAAGATGCTTAGTTAGATATAAAAAAAATCATTTTACTAAACGTGTACTAAAGCACTTTATATTGCACAAGTCCTAAAAGTTCGGTGCGGCGTTCAATTCTTAATTTACACGACCACGTCCTCATCTGCAAAGCAATAAACATTAACGTGCCCGAATCATTCCATCTGTCGCGCAAACAGACTATTATACTGACCTACGACGTACAGCGATCTCGATCTTCTTTTCGCCCACCAATGGGCCGTCGCGATTTGTTTATTTCCAAAACTATTCATCCATCTACTCTTTACCTTTGCCTCAAAAAAAAAAAAATCCACTCTTTACCTGTCGATTACTCCACGTCCAAAAACAGGAACGGGTGGACGATTTTCAATTTTTCATCGTCAGAACCCGAACAGCCCGTACGTGCGGCGCTGCGCGTCACTTGAATCGAGTCATCGGGCCGTCGGTCGGGGCTCCGTGGCTCTTGTGGCGTCGCCGGCCGGCCGGCCGGCATGCCATGTGCGTCGCCACGGCCACCGCAGGGAGACGCCCTGCCTCTGCCTCTGCACCGGCGCAGCGCGCAGGGTCAGAGGATCTGCTGGCTCAGCGAGCCCAGAAAGATCTCCATAATTGAATTGGGGCGCAGGGGCAGCTCCGGCTCCGGTCGTTGGTTGGGAACGGCACCATCCATCCGTCCATGCTTTAACACCCGGCCGGCTCCATGATTAGATTTGGAGCAGAGGCAGCATCTCCCGCCCTCACGTGACCTTGCTCGCTCCGGCCGGTTACACACGGCGTACATGTTTTTTTTTTCCTTTTGCGGATGACACCGTGTACATGTTTGCTCATGTATACGTGTCCGTCGAAATCGTCCACTCTGTGATCATCTGGTGGCTGAAACCCTAATGATCTGTTAAACAATAGTCCTCGTCACACGCTGAAATTTGAAGTTTTTCCTTTTAGTTTTCTTCTCACCATCAATCTTTGCGCTCGCGTGGATTTTTTATTTATTGAAACTTTCACCGAGGAAAAGGCTCCTCACCTGAATTGCATTTCAAATTGGGCCAACAAAACCGCATGAAAACCGGTTATAAGAGTCAAGGGTTAACGGTTGGAGATGTGATCACGCCCAGTGGCGTAGCCAGCCAACCACCACGTCCCGGGCCAAGTTCAGCGCTACAGTAGTCAACAGTGTCAAACAGTGCTATTCTATCTACAGTCAACAAAGAAACTAGCAGCCACGCCCCGGGCCAAGGCCCCTGTTGCCCGGGGCCTGGCTACGCCACTGATCACGCCCACTGACCGACATGATCCCGATCAAGGCCGGGGCGTAATCGATGGAGCCATAGGGCTAGACCGTCACGGATGTTCTTTCTTACATTTGTTTGTATCCAAGTCTAGAAAACCTTTGCATTGCGGGCATCCCGAATTTTCCAGCACGTGATGAGTATGACGATGGTCATGTCTGAGGCGGGGAGACCGGAAGAAGCTACGGACGACCCAATGTTGTCGACCATGGCCGTTACCGAGGAGAAACCGATGCACTGCCATATTGCAGCCGCTCGAGGACACCCAAAGAGCAGGTGGTGCCGTTTTGGTCTAGGTTGTTAGGTTTTGTTTTACATGTTTCGTTCATTTGGGTAGTGGACGTGTTACTGTTGTGGAATAAGTACCTCTGGCCCTAGCCTTGTCGCGGTGGCGTTGGTTTCGGCATCACCGCGGAGCGCCTGAAGCTCTATATCCGCTGATCCGGTCCTTCGGGTTGTGGGGGTGAATCATTGACCCAAATACTTCTGTCTCGGTTCGTGGTAACGCTCGATAACATCCCTCGATGGTGACATGGGGTCGGTTGTCCTTGCCCGACCTTGGGCATCTTCCATATATAGGTCGATAGTTCGTGCTTCGCAGTATTCGTTGTTGGAGTATGTTCACATCATTCGGTGACTTCTTGGTCGCAGTTAGAATGACTAGCTCGCTAGCAACGACAATGCGGAGTAGGTGCCACATTGAGTTGGGCTCGAGTTCACCATCATTTTGTGAATGCTGGAAGACATAAATGACATCTATGGCTCGTGCTTGTTTAACATACGACTTTTGGCCTTCGAATAGAAGCGGGTTTCTTGTGATCGTTTGTAAAAGTCCTCACGGGATCTTGCTACATTTAAAACTCATAATCACAAACTTGTATAAATGTATATTTCTTTTTGAAACCGAGGCAAAAATTTGCCTCGTATAGTAAATAAGAGAGGAGAATAGAGTTTATTAGAGCTACAACATACCCCGCCTTACAAAGGGATTACTCTCCCGGCATGTCTGAACGCAACGTCTTGCCTCCGCGGCAACCCAAAGTGCCACCTTGCCTTTGATGTTGGCGAGGATTACAAAGGGTGTTGCACTTTTGTGCCGGAAGACCCGGGCATTACACTCATTCCAAATGGCACAAGAGGCGAGCAATGCAAGAGAGGCCATCGCCTTCCTATTGGGGATGAAGGAGTCGGAGAGACCAATCCACCACTCCTTGGACGATCGAATTTGGTGCCAAATGAAGTTGTCGATGCCCCAAAGACAAATTGTAAACAGGCATTGAAATAAAAGGTGGTCATCCGTTTCTTGCTCACGCCTACAAAGAGGTATAGTTTACACTTCGGCCACTCTTTTTTGGCCAATCTGTTTGCAGTCCAAACTATACTTTGGATGACCAACCAAGTAAAGAAACTTTGCCTTGTAAAGAGCGCAAACATTCCAAACCGCATGCTCTGGCGGAGAGCAAATCATGCCATGAAACAATGCCTTGTAAGCGGAAGCCGCGAAGTAGTGCCCACTATCGGTATGTTTCCACACAATCTCGTCCTCAACATCTTGCTGCAGTCGGAAGTTCCGAGCGATGGACCGAAGCCGAAGGAATCCGCGGAAAATGCGCAAGCTGTAGCCGCACAATTTTATGATGATCCAACGGTCCAACCCTTGCAGCTACAGATAAGCATCAGGGTGTGAGCAGTACTGCCGGCTGGTAGTACTATCAATCACCATGACACCATGTGGTGATGAAATTAAGGCAGTACGAACCTGGTTAATTGCAAGCAGGATCGATTCAGGCATCCGCTTGCTTCTGCAACGTGTGCGTGGGTGGACCTTGTTCATTTCATAATCCGCAATGGTCCATGGAGCTTTCCACGTACCACCAGCTAGGCAGCTGGCCTGCCAGAGGCCGATTGACAAGGACCAATGGACCATGCACGAAGCATGAGGCACCCATCAATTGTGTGTCCTTTGGACAGCGCCTTCAACCATGCATCGGGCAGTTCAACACTGTTTGTGTATTCAACTGAAGAACTTTACAGAGAAAAAAGGTTCCACGACTTCGTTTGAGGAGGACAACGACGGCCGGCCTGGAGCACTGTTTTTTTTAGGTGAACGAGGGAATTTATTCAAAATCCAAGGCCGAAGCAATACAAACAATGTCTGGCAAAATCCCTAGCCACATGCGGCGTCCAGAGGGAAAAGCTGAAGCTGCCTTAGCTATGGCATGAGCTTCCAAATTTGCTTCCCTACACTCATAACGAAAACTAATTTTTACAAACTCATTCATGGATTCCCTAATCTCATTTATAACCAAAGCGTACGACGATAGTGTTCTTCCATTGATGTCTGACACCACCTGCATGCAGTCCGAAGCTATAATCGCATGTGTGACATTGAGATCCCTCGCTAGAGCTAGAGCCTCATTGCATGCATGTGCTTCAAGGCTTGCAGCATCCACCAAGCCCGAAGAGCTCAATAGACAAAGGCTTGGAGTATCCATCGTATGGTGCAATGATCACTGGATTGCCTCTAAATTGCCATGGCCCACCTTGGGTAACACGTTCCCAGTCTCCCAAGCAATTAAACTGCATCTGAAACAGGTTCTCATCCAAGGTCTTGATCTTGACCGGCCTAGCCTGGAGCACTGCTGCCATGCCGTAATCGGACGTGGCTATACGTCGCTCAAAGCGAGTTGGATGGTAACTCGCCCGAGGGAGCGCCATATTGGGCAGGCGCAGCCCCGTTATTTTGTTTCTTTTTTTTAGTTTTCGTTGTTTTGTTTGTATACTTTTGTTTATTCTTCCAAATATTCTAAATAAATACTCCATCTATTTCAAAATAAGTGTCGTTGATCTAGTACCAAATTTGTACTAATTTAGTATTAAATCTGCGACACTTATTTTAGGATGGAGGGGGTATATTACAAACAAAACTCTACATAAACATTAAAAAAAAGGCTAAACAGGCATTTGAAAGATGTAACATGTGTATAGAGAAAATGTTTCTCATGTATACAAAAAATACAACTGTATGTGAAAAAATTATCATATAGTTAAAAAATATTAATGAAGCATTAAACCAAATGTTGAACAAGTTTAATTTTTTATCAAGTATTCGAAAAATATTAAATGTTTATCGAAAATTGTTGACCATCCACTAAAAACATGTTAGTCTTGTATTTGAAATGTTAATCAAGCATTCCAAAAATGTTTAAATGTCCAAAAATATTGACCATGTACTAAAAAATGTTCAACTTGTATTCGAAAAATGTTAAACATGTATTCAAAGAATGTATTAGATATATAAGAAAAATTTATAATATGTATGGCAAAACTAGACATCTAGTTTTGAAAGATGTTAATCATGTATTTCAAAAAAGTCAAACGTATATATAAAAAAAATCCTTCTGATGTATACGAAAAATGTTAAATGTGTATTGCGAAAAACCCCGATGATAAACAAGAAGGAACAAACAAAACCTAAGAAAGAAGGAAGGAAAGAAAAATGTAGTGAAAATCAAGAAAGAAACCATGAAATCAAAGAAAAAGAAAGGAAAGAAAGAAAAGAAAATAAACCCAGTGACACAAAAAAATCTTTTGCAAAAACAATGAAATGGAAAAAATAAAAATAAACAAGGAAAACCAGTGGAAAAACGGGCTCTTTTTCCTCAACTAGGTCGCGCCTTCTATCCTGCCACGAACCTGACAGTCGCGCAAAGGCCAACAGCTCTAATCAGTAGCGAGGAGACTACTAAGGGTTCTCCCTTTTTCTCTATTTCTCTTGTTTTAAGGTAGCACTAAATGGGCTGGGCCACTGTGGACGCTTCTGGTGAGCGGTTCTTCCGTCTTGCTTTATGCGAGATATTGCTCTCGCGCACATCTAAGTGTACTGCGTTTGTTTGCCTTTGCTCCTGGTTTTTGAGAAGCTTCATGCCCAGTTTTGGAAGCTTCCGGTTCGGTTTTTCCTTTGCTTTTTCTTTATTAAATTTTCCTCTTTTTTATTTGATTTTTTTTAAAATTCATGTTATTTTTTAAAAATCACGAAGAATTTTCATATACGTGATTGTTTTCAATTTTGTGAACATTTTACAAATCTGTGCAGTATGTTCAAAATAGTGAACTTTTTGAAATTTATCATGAATATTTTTAAAATTCGTCAATTTTTTTAAAATTGTGAACTTTTTCCAGTTCGCAAACTTTTGTTGAGCTTATTAACATTTTCTTGAATTCGTGAATTATTTGAATTAATGATTTTTTTCATCTATGAACTTTTCAAAAGTAAACGGTCGGCTGATCAACCATGAAAACCGAGCAAGCAAACAGCTCTTGTTGTTGGGCCATCCCATGCGAACAAGTGTGTGATACGACGAAGTTGCTGAATGGGAGGTCTCCTCACATTTAGGACAGTAAAACTGAACCAAATCCCTGCTCTCTCACGACCTCATCATTTTTGGCCGTCCATTTTCGTGATTGAGGATTTTCGGCCGTCAGATCTGCTGTCCTAAAGGGCAGCTACTCCACGGGAAAAATCTGAGTTTTCTGGTTAACCGGGCCTTTTCATCCAGCCCAATCAGCTAAAAGGCCGGTCGACGGCGCGAGGGGTGAAGTCGACCAGTCCATAACTACGAGAGACAGGGTCGCCACCGGAGAGATGGGATCTGGAAGCCGATGCGTTGCGGAACGGCCCTGCTACAGACAGAGGGAGAGGAGGGGATGGGTCCATTGGTGCGCGAGGGAGAGAGGACGGGATCACCCTCGCTGCCGCCATCATAGACGACGACTTCGTGTGGCTGCGCCCTTGAGATCGACATGGATGAGCTGTAGGACCAGGGTCCATGTGACGCCCTGGTTTTGTGCTACAGTAATGATTGTAATTAAGCTACAGTGATGACCATGATCAGCAACAAATCATTTTGCTAAATAGGATATGATCAAGTTGAAGTTCAAATCTCAATTCAAATTCCACTTCAAAAGCCAATTGAATTTTAATGTGATAAAATAAAATTGCAAACAGCAAGAATAAAATGTTGCACACTTGTGATAAATCACAAAACAATTGTTGTTGAGGAAAACAACATCACCAAACATGTGGTGTGGACCCCACCATCAATATCAGCACCTTAAAGCATTTAAAATGCACTTTTAATTCTGTGGATAATTCCTACAGTTTCCAAAACTTCTCAAACCTTGTGTGTCCTTGCAGAATATTGCAAGATATTAATTGGAGCATGTCACACATTTTTACTGAAGAATATTATTGCAAAAAGTAAAAAGAAACAGAAAGGAAAAACAAAAGGCAGAAACTGAAAAGAAATAAAAAGGAAAAGGGCTAACGGGCACTGTAGCCGAAGTGCTACAGGCTGGCCCAGCCCATTTCAGCCAGCCTTTCTCCTTCCTCGCGCAAGCGACAGGAGAAGGCCGGCGCGCCATGGCTGCCGACGCTCGTGCGCGGCCATCGAGGCCCCCTCGGGGATAAGAACGAGCCCTCCTCCCTCTCTCTCACCCCACCCGCAACCCTATGATCTCCCTGTAGCCCCTCCCCTCTCTCTCTTCGCTCGGTCCCGAGCTCGCCCGAGCGGATCCATGGCCGCGCCGTGGTGAGACCGCGGCCACAGCCCTCCCCGTTCCTCTCCGTCGAGTCCAGAGGCTCCGCGGCGACGCCCTCGTTCTCCTGGTGCGCTGGATCGGAGCCGAGGCGCACTCCCGCCGTCGCACACGTCTTCTTCCTCCTTCGGACCCGCCGACGACCACCACGTCGATCTGCACCGTCCTGAGCTCTCCGGCCTCCCTAGACCCCTCCCCGTCTACGCTGTGAGCTCCGCCTCCGATCCCTCCCTCTCTTCGCTGTTGTTCGAGGCCGTAGGAGCCGTGCCCGAGCTCCCAAGCTCCGGTTGCCGCCGGGCATGGACGCTGCCGTCGTTTTGGTCGGTCCCCGACCCTCTCTCCTGCACCACTGGGTGCGACACGTCGCGCTGGTCCGGTTCCTGCCGAACACCGCTCGATTTGGTCACCGAAGGGCAACTCCGGTGAGCCCCCGCCGCGTCTGGCTCGGCGCCGGCGTGTCACAGCACGCGCGCGCGCGTTTAAACCACCGGATGGGTCGCTGACGTAAGGGGCCCGCCCTAATCAACGTAATTAGCAGCTAATTAAAAACGCTAATAGTCACTGACGATCGGGTCCCACCGTTTTAAATAAACCAGGATTTAAAAATAACCCTAATTAATCTACAGTCACTCACATGTGGGGCCTATACACTGTTCCAGTGGATAAGCCCGGTCCAGTCAGCCTGCTGACTCAGCAGGCTGGCCCACCTGTCAGCCTCTGTTGACTGGTCCGCTGACCAGTCAACTGGGGCCCCTGGTCAGCCTCTGCCACCTCTTTGGGTGCACTGGACCGGGTGCACCCAGCAATTTTCCTTATTTTTTTCGAATTAATATTAATTCTGTAATTTCAGAAATTGTTTCAATATTTGAAAAATCATAGAAATTAATCCGTAACTCGGATGAAAATAATTTATACATGAAAGTTGATCAGAAAAATCTCACGAATCCGAATACGCAGTCCGTTCATCTGTCACATGCTCCTAACATGATGAACATGGACATTTAGCATTAGGATCATCTGTCCGGTAGTAGCCCGGGACCCGAAAAATATCGTCAGATATTCTTCCGACCCGTCTGCGACGTGTAATACTGCGTTAGTGCATGCCTAGCCCTGCATATTGCCATGTCATGCATCGTGTTGCATCTGTGCTTTATATTTATTGTTTCTTCCCCCCTCTTCTCTCCGATAGACCCCGAGACTGACGGTGCTGCCGGGTACGACTACACCGTTGACGATCAGGCCTTTGCCGCAGAGCAGCAAGGCAAGCAACCCCCCTTGAGCATTCCGATATCGCCCATTCTTCCCTCTTATTCTTGCATTAGTTTTTGCTACTGTATTAGTTAGCTCCTATTCTGATGCATAGCCTGTTTTTGATAAACTGTTACTATACTTGCAATCATACCAACTGCTTAGTATAGGTTGATCAATGAATCCCCTGTGACCCCCCCCCTTAGTCCCACTTGCCCCTGCTTCTTCATCGACGACTCGAAGACCCGAAGACTCGGTCAACCGACCGACGAGCCAGGCCCCTCACATCACCGCACACCCCTTAAGTATGGCACTGCAGAGCTACTACCGAGTGCCGAGGTTGATACCTCACTTAGCACTCCCGGTGTTAATTCTGTAGCGTAGCTAATCGGTCGTGGGTATCGAGGGTGATCCCTCCTTCCCATTTATCGATAGTGACTCTTTTCATACACATACCTCGAGTGGGATCCATCGAGGGTGATTCCTCGGATATCCACTTGGTGTATAAACACACAGTTACTTCAACTTGACATTGTTTACATGTGAAAGACGGGACTGGAGGGACAGGCGGTACCACCCTGGTTGAGGTGGACCTGAGTTCCCGACAGTCTTGAGACGGGTCGGCCCCAAGGGTACCCGTGTGAAAGATGTGGTGGGATGCGCCGGTAAGGCATCCAAAAGGTTTTGTTGAGGCGTGGACGGACAGGAGAGGCCCTTGCCACACATCCTCGAGTCGGGGTGACGGGACCGCACTTTATGGGTCGCTCTTGCCCCGCATTAATAAAATGCTAATGGGTTGGGTACTTGATCTGAGTTAGGTCGTTGGCCTTAATACGCACTAACCTTCACGTGGGAGAAGTTATGGGTACTCAGCGTCGTTGTATCAGCCGAAGCTCTTAGGACGTCAGCAATGGAGCGGCGCGCGCCGGATTGAACTGGACGATACAGCTCTTGGACTGGAGTGTGCTAGGTCTGCTTTCGGCCGCGTTCGCATTGTGCAGGAGTGCAAGGGCAAGTGGGCCCACGAACCTGCGCGCTTAGGATTTAGACTGGTGGGCTGGCCTCTTCGTTGAGCCTAGGTGGGGCGACGACGTGCTGATATCCCGAGGCCGGGCATGACCCATGAAAGTGTGTCCGGCCGGAGGTGATTCAGGCGTGTTGGGGAATATGTGGTGCACCCCTGCAGGGATGAATAATCTATTCGAATAGCCGTGTCCACGGTAACAGGACGACTTGGAGTTGTACCTTGACCTTATACAACTATAATTGTGATTTAATTTGAAATGAATGTGGCTCCGAGATTGCTTTCTCACAGGAAGTCGAGGAAGAATCTCTGGGCGTGGTTACTTAATAAAATTGCTACAATAATATGACTATATATGAGATACCAGTCTACTCTCTTCTAATGCTGCAAGATGTTGAAGATGCTAGTCTTCGATAGGAGTAGGCCTTCTCCCTATTCTTGCTTTCTGCAGTCAGCCCAGATATACCCCCCATTCCTTGATAATGATGCATACTTAGCATAGTTCTGATGTCAGTCTTGCGAGTACTTTGGATGAGTACTCACCGCTGCTTTGCATTCTCTTTCCCCCCTCGATACGATTACCGCGTTCAGACGATGGAGCCCAGGAGATGGAGTACGCCGGAGACGACTACTACACCACCGCTGGAGCCTACTACTACGTGGAGAGTGCCGACGCTCAGGAGTAGTTAGGTTGGCTCCCAGGCAGGAGGCCTCGCCTCTTTCGATCCGCTGCTTATGTTTGTGCTAGCCTTCTTAAGGCAAAACTTGTTTAACTTATGTCTGTACTCAGATATTTTTGCTTCCGCTGACTCGTGCTTGTCGAGCTTTGTATTCGAGCCCTCTGGCTTGTAATATGAAGCTGTATGACTTTAATTTGTGTCTAGAGTTGTGTTGTGATATTGATTAGTGAGTCCCTAATCTTGGTCGTATGCATTGCGTGTTTGAGTAGCGTACGGTCGAAAATTGGGGGCGTGACAAGTTGGTATCAGAGCCGACTGCCTGTAGGTAGCCCCTTTTCCAACTCCTTGGCCGAAGTTGAGTCTAGTCATTGAAAAACTTTTACTAACATTGTTGTGTGGGTTACGGGCCCACATCTCAATCGGGTGGTATTATGATCTTTTATTCCTCGTCTATACTCTGGGTTCTGATCTCTCTTCTCTTTCGGGTTAAAGATTTTATTAACTATAACTCTAGGTTCTCGTAACTACTTCCCCCGGAGAGCCCCTCATTCCAGATGATGGCTTGATTCATCAGAAGACTCCGAAGATACTCTCTGAAGTTCTCTCGAGAACTTGTGCTCTTCTCCCTTGCGATTCCCTTCCTCCGTCAACCCCTATGGATGATTACATACAATTGTCGCTCATACTTTCATATCCAGTTGTTTTTGTTATTACAAGGTACATCGAATTTGTCTTA
The DNA here is from genome assembly GCA_039707655.1 of Elymus sibiricus. Lineage (NCBI taxonomy): Eukaryota > Viridiplantae > Streptophyta > Magnoliopsida > Poales > Poaceae > Elymus > Elymus sibiricus. The sequence goes on from CM077667.1 coordinate 494,537,994, forward strand.
CCGGAGATTCGTTCTTCCCCAGTGGATCATGTGTTCACAGAATTCTTTGAAACGCTATTCGATCTTCCGTAATCCTCAGTAGCCTTTTGCTCTTGACCTTTCTCACCTGCTTGCATTATGGTTAATTCCATATGTCTAGCAATATTCATTAAATCCTTTGTGGTTGTCATTTGATGTTATTGATTCAACCTGTGTGTGAATGCACGCAGTCATCAGTTGTTTCTCATAAATTATCTGTCCGGCTCAAACGTCTTTCCAAACATGAGTTGGTTCTCGACAAATCAACTTTGATTGATTGTCCATCTAAGTCCATTCAACTTACTTGTATTTGATCGGAGCATCTGATTCTGATACACCAATTGGGAAATCTTAATTCCTTTGGTTATTTTGGTTTGGCAGAAACCTAAGCTGTCATTTCTTAATGTTTGGGGCTACGACGATTATGTGAAAAAGGGTTTTCACCTAATGAGCACGAACCCAAAGCGGACAAATGCATTTTCATAGAATACCCTAACGTAACAGTTGGGTAAACCTTCTATCTTAGATCCAAGCACAAAGTGTTTGTTGCTAAAATGGGTCCTTTCTCGAGAAAGAGTTTCTTTCGAAAGAATTGAGTGGGAGGAAGATAGAACTTGATGAGGTTGTTGAACCTTTGCTTCAACCTGAGAGTAGCGCAGCGCAGAAAGATGTTTCTGTAGAACCTACATCAGTTGAAGAGGAAGTTAATGATGATGATCATGAAGCTTCGGATCAAGTTGCTATCGAACCTCGTAGGTCGACAAGGACGCGTACTGCTCCTGAGTGGTACGACTACCCTGTCTTAGAGGTCATGTTGTTGGACAACGATGAACCTACGAGCTATGGAGAAGCGATGATGGGCCCGGATTCCGAGAAATGGTTAGAGGCCATGAAATCCGAGATGGGATCCATGTAAGAAAACAAAGTATGGGCTTTGGAAGTATTACCTGAAGGGCGAAGGGCCATTCAGAACAAATGGATCTTTAAAAGGAAGACGACTCGGACGGTAATGTCACCGTCTATAAAGCTCGACTTGTGGCAAAGGGTTTTTCACAAGTTCAAGGAGTTGACTACGATGAGACTTTCTCACCCGTAGCGATGCTAAAGTCTGTTGGAATTATGTTAGCAGTTGCTGCATTTTTCGATTATGAAATCTGGCAGATGGATGTCAAAACATCGTTTCCTTAAGGGTATCCGTGGGGAAAGGTTGTATGTGATACAACCGGAAGGTTTTGTCAGTCCTAAGGATGCTAAAATGTATGCAAACTCCAGTGATCCTTCTATGGACTGGAGCAAGCATCTCGGAGTTGGAATATACGCTTTGATGAGGCGATCAAAGTTTTTGAGTCTATACAAAGATTATGAGAAACTTGTATTTACAATAATGTGAGTGGGAGCACTATAGAATTTCTGATAAGTATATGTGGATGACATATTGTTGATCGGAAATGATGTAGAATTTCTGGAAAGCATAAAGGGTTGTTTGAAAGGAGTTTTTCAAAGAAAAACCTGGAATGAAGCTACTTAAATATTGGGCATCAGGATCTATAGATATAGATCAAGACGTCTGATAAGACTTTCAATGAGTACATACCTTGACAAGATTTTGAAAGAGTTCAAAATGGATCAGTCAAAGAAAGAGTTCTTGCCTGATTTGGAAGGTGTGGAGTTGAGTGAGACTCAAAGCTCGACCACGGCAGAAGAAAGAGAAAGGACAAAGGTCGTCCCCTATGCCTTATCCATAGGCTCTATATAGTATGCCATGCTGTGTACCGCACCTGTGTGTGCCTTGCCATGAGTCTGTCAAGGGGTACAAGAGTGATCCAGGAGTGGATCACTGGACAGCGGTCAAAGTTATCCTTAGTAACTAGAGGACTAAGGAAATATTTCTCGATTATGGAGGTGATAAAGAGGTCATCGTAAAGGGTTACGTCGATGCAAGCTTTGACACCTATCCGGACGACTCTGAGTAGCAGTCATGATACGTATAGTGGAGCAACCATTTGGAATAGCTCCAAGTGGAGCGTGGTAGCATCTGCAGTATGACATATAGATTTGCAAAGAACACACGGATCTGAATGTTGCAGACCGTTGACTAAAGACCTCTCTCACATGCAAAGCATCATCGAACCCCATAACTCATTGGGTGTTAGATTCATAACAATGTAAATCACATGGTGATGTGAACTAGATTATTGACTCTAGTGCAAGTGGGAGACTGTTGGAAATATGCCCTAAAGGCAATAATAATTTAGTTATTATCATACTTCCTTGTTCATGATAATCGTTTATTATCCATGCTATAATTGTATTGATTGGAAACTCAAATACATGTGTGGGTACATAGACAACACTGTGTCCCTAGTATGCCTCTAATAGACTAGCTCGTTGATCAAAGATGGTCAAGGTTTCCTAGCCATAGACATGAGATGTCATTTGATAACAGGATCACATCATTAGGAGAATGATGTGATGGACAAGACCCAAACTATGAACATAGCATATGATCATGTCAGTTTATTGCTATTGTTTTCTGCATGTCAAGTATCTGTTCCTATGACCATGAGATCATGCAACTCACTGACACCGGAGGAATACCTTGTGTGTATCAAACGTCGCAACGTAACTGGGTGACTATAAAGATGCTCTACAGGTATCTCCGAGGGTGTCTGTTGAGTTGGCATGGATCAAGACTGGGATTTGTTACTGCGTGTGACGGAGAGTTATCTCAGGGCCCACTCGGTAATACAACATCACAATAAGCCTTGCAAGCAATGTGACTAAGTGTTAGCCACGGGATCTTGTATTACGGAACGAGTAAAGAGACTTGCCGGTAACGAGATTGAACTAGGTATAGAGATACCGACGATCAAATCTCGGGCAAGTAACATACCGAAGAACAAAGGGAACAACATACGGGATTAACTGAATCCTTGACATAGAGGTTCAACCGATAAAGATCTTCGTAGAATATGTAGGAACCAATATGGGCATCCAGGTCCCGCTATTGGTTATTGACCGTAGAGGTGTCTCGGTCATGTCTACATAGTTCTCGAACCCGCAGGGTCTGCACACTTAAGGTTCGGTGACGTTTCGGTATAGTAGAGTTATGTATGGTGGTGACCGAAGGTTGTTTGGAGTCCCGGATGAGATCTTGGACGTCACGAGGAGCTCTGGAATGGTCCGGAGGTAAAGATTGATATATAGGAAGTCCTGTTTTGGTCACCGGAAAAGTTTCGGGTATTTCGGTAGTGTACCGGGAGTGCCGGGAGGGGTACCGGGGACCATCGGGAGGGGTGTCTCGACCCAAAGGACCTCATGGGCTGTGGGAGGAGTCAAACCAGCCCCTAGTGGGCTGGCCTAACCCCCCCACTAAGGCCCATGTGGCTTTGGGTGGAAAAAATCCAAAGGAGGAAAGGTGGAAAGGGTTTCCAAGTGGAGAGGAGGAATCCTACTCCTAATAGGATTGGAGTAGGACTCCTCCACCTCCAATTTCGGCCAAACCTTGAGGTTTTGAGGCTGCCTCCTCCCCTCCCTCCCTCCTATATATACTAGAGGATTTAGAGGGAAGAGCTAACCCTAATTGCCACGTGCTCCCTCTACTTCATCTAGATCGGTTTCTCCTCTAGTCTAGTTTCAGCGATGCTTAGGCGAAGCCCTGCCGGAATTGTTCCACCACCATAGCCGCCGCGCCGTCGCGCCGCCGGAGAACTCTTCTACCTCTCCGCTCCCTCTTGCTAGATCAAGAAGGCAGAGATCGTCATCGAGCTGTACGTGTGCTGAACGCGGAGGTGCCGTCCATTCGGCGCTAGATCGGAAGGACCGTGATCAGGATCGTGAGACGATTCGTGATTTGATCGCGGGACGGATCATGATGGGATCGCGGGACGGATCGAGATTGGATCGCGAGATGGATCATGATGGGATCGCGGGACGCTCGGCGATTTGGATCGCGAAGACGTTCGACTACATCAACCGCGTTTCTTAACGCTTCCCGCTTAGCGATCTACAAGGGTATGTAGATCCACTCTCCCTCTCATAGATGCTCATCACCATGGATAGATCTTGCGTGTGCGTAGGAATTTTTTTGTTTCCCATGCAACGTTCCCCAACAGATACATGATGATATTGGTAAATTGTGTCTTGTCCCTTTGATGAGTTGTATCCTATGCTTTTGTCAGCCATGCTCTGTCGTCAAGCATGTGTTAATTACTCTTGAAGCTTGAGGTATATGTTCCTAAGATGCCCCGCTGGGTTGACCCTATGCCTTCTCTAATCCGTATAAACCCGAGGGTATTCACAAGTCCTACTCTTCTGGTGTTTTGCCGGATAATCTTTTAAAGCTACAACCTGATTTGATACTTTACAACCGTGGTTCCGACCATGACTGTTCTTCCTTGATCCCATTTTCAGACCAGTTTAAGAACTTGTCTTCTGCAGATCAATACATCGGTCCAAGCCTTAATTGTGATCTGCATTCGAGTATTACCCCTGGTATCTCGAGAAAATCATGGAGCTACATAGCTTCTTATAAGCTCCTCATCAACTATGTTTCCCTACACTGATTCCAGTTTCCTCGTGTTCTGAGTTGTTGTACACTCAAGGACACCGATAATTGAATCGAGTCCGCATTGCGATTCGACAACTCTTAGTAATCTTCTTTGCTTATGAGTTTGTGCCCGATCATGTTTTTCCAAGCTGTTTGGCTACATCATCATCGTCATGCTAAGGCTTGACCATGCTATTTATATCCTTCATCCCCGGAACACAATTCCAACAGTGCTCTAAGCTTACATCGAGATTGCAACGTCTTGTTGGTTGTCTTTAAGGCAATTTCGATTCTGAGCTAGCACTCTAAACTGTGGTTCCGACCACCCTTCGCTTCATCATTTCTTTGCTTGATGTCGTCGCTGATCGATTACATCTTCAAGAGACTTCTCGGCAATTGTGTCGTGATCCTCATCAACATTCTGAACTCTTCTAGGTTATTAATTAAGTTCCTGATGGGAAGTAGCCCCTTGCCTCCTTGCTAATTTGTGTTGTCATCGACAACATCCTTGTCATCCTTCCAAACATCAACTTGGACTTGTATTGGTTGAACCTTAAATTCCTTGCTAGCCATCTTGTGTTATGTTCTATCTTGGGGCATTACCATCTTTTTGGGTGCGCCTTTTTCGGTTAACGTTTATTGGTGGATGTTTCCCTTGAGTATACCTCAATATATCATCTGATTTCGCCAATGCTAACACTTTGTCCTGCTATCACTTTGTTCACTCAATCGTGGAAATCCATCTTTGTGGGAATCTCGACGAATTGTTGTTGAGCCCATCAGCCACATCCTCATATTCTTCGTGGTTCATGATGGACTGTTAAATTAGTGTTGGAAACCTTGAAAGCATTATCTTTGTGCCTAGATCATGAAGAATATGTTTGTTACAAGGAGTGTTTTTCTATAAGTTCACGTGCATTTTTGCCGCCGTGCTTATGGGAAAATTTTGTCTCACTTCCTCTGGAATCGTTCCAATTCATTCATGCAGGTGCGAAGTATTCTATGGTTTGATGGGTTTGCTACCTTCACTCCATATGTATTTCCTAGCACGTCAAGCCACTGATTGATTTGATCTAGGGAAAAGAAGTTCTTAGTAAGAGCTAATCCAGACTTACACATGGAACTTTGATATCCTCTATGATGGTCCCCAACCAGAACTTGATTGCATTTCATTCTAGCAATTTCCATGTGGGCACGAATGTCTTGACATTGTGTTCATATCTCTTGCAGTCTGGCTAATGATTCAAGGCTTGCTTCTGTCGTTCATTCCGAGATTCTTGCAGCATCACCTCGTAGAGTTATGTTGCATCCTTTTCTTCTCAGGCCTTCTATGTCTGAAGTATCCTGACACCAACCAGATCTGAATCTCGGGCAGATGCGATGGTTGGATCTTGTCCAAGAATTATAACTTTGGTCTTTATTACTCGGTAAGGTGATGTTGTAGCTCGCACCACCTGACCGGATGACCTATTGTTATAATGCTTTGTTCAGCAAGGATTGCCATTCTTCCATAGGGAAATTATAAGACTTATCTTACATTCTTAAGAAGTTGATCCCCACTACTATCAATTCTCTCAACATGCAAACCATCCACATCATCATCTAGCCACCTCAGCAATTTCCACCCACGTCACTTCATCTCTTCCTTATTTTTTCTTCTGCATGCTCAGATAGCATCGCTTCCTTTGTTCTTCAAGCCACCATCCACTATGTACTTCCACTCCAGGTCACATGCAGCCCATTATTAATGAAACTGATGAGGCGATTAAAAGGAAACGCTTGGAGAAGATCAGCAATATGGAACTGATGGCGGAGGCGTCTTCTCCCCTTCCCACTCTTCATATTCTCTCTCCCCAAACGACACGAACACGCCGCAGAACCCAGCCTCCTCTAAGTTTTGTGGTCGTCGTTGGGGGTAGAACAGACGGCTACAACAGTCATCGCGGGGCGAGCAGGATCCGCAAGATGATCGATCTTGAGGATGGATGGCAGTGGCACTTCATGTAGAAGGGCATCAACAAGTTCACTAAGACCATCGAGGACAACCTGGAGCCGCAGGTCAGCTCGGAGGGCCGGATCTACACGTAAGTCGCCTCCGTCACCGCCTCCCTCCATCCATGCCTAGGCTAGGCCTGATTCGATCCAGTGCTGATCTAGGGTTTCAGCGCTCCTGTTTGTCTCCTTTTTTTGTGTGTAGCACGATATACATCATGTGCACACAGAAGGCCCGCCCGACTACTCACAGCAGCTCGACGAAAACTACCACGAGTTCTCCGAGGAGTAAATCCGGCCCACCGTGAGTTGATTCGCCTGCTCCTGCTAATGCGTACATGCCGCGTTGTCGTGTGTTCAAATTATCTCCTGTTTTGTATGTGCGTTGGTGCCATTTGTTCTTTGGTGCAATGAATTAAAGACAAATCTGACTGCGTTTTGGTTTCAACGTAGTCCTATGTTTTGAGCTTTGCATCAGCCAAGACATGGTTTTTGCAAGACAATTAATTGATACATTTATAGGCACAAAATTTGCAAATCTCTGGATTTCAGAAGGCAACCAACATCTTGCTTGAGCGCTTTGTGGATCTAACACCTCGTTTTGAACTTGTTTAATAAGATGGCTGCATGCATCGATTGATGCAGAGGCCGGGGGCTTCGTTCCTCCTTTTCAAAAAAAAAACATCTTGCTTGACTAGGTAAGTCATCCGTAACTTCAGACTTTCAGCTAAGACCAAAAGCAGTTTTCAAATGTCTCTCTCATCGTGAAACTGTAGTAGTGGTCCACCGCTTGCAGGGGCGTTCGATCAACCTTCTCCCGCCCGGCCGGCTGATTCAGAGGCAACATTGTACTGCAGCAATGGTTGCCATTTTTGGGCAGCGATGGTGGCCTTATTAGAGCATCTCCAGTGTTTGGAGGCAACCCAGCCTCTATGCTGGGGCCCACGAGCTGCCTCTAAGTTTTTTGTAAAATGCCGCAGTGTGTTTCTCCTTTGTTGCCTCTAAGGTGGAGCCCACTTTGGTATTTAAAAAATATTTAAAAGCTGAATTGACATGCACCGTTTCTTCTCCTCTTGCCTCATCCACCATCTGACTAGGAGGACCCATTCAATATTTTACTATTTATGAGAGCTTGGAGGCCACCTCTAGCTATAGCGCCGATGCTAAGCTTTTTGGGCTTGGAGGCAGCAACTGCAATGTTTAGAGGCAGCTCTAAAGCTTTAGAGGCGGCTTTAGAGGCAGAGATTTCTCACACTGTGGGTGCCCTTAACGCCTGTTCTTTCCTCTCTGTTCTTTTCCTGCAGGCACTGCCGTCCACACGATCAAACTATGGTTGTGTTCCTGAATTAACTCCCTGTGGGCTGCCTGAGCCAAGTTTTTGTACGTGAGGTGCAGCTGGGTTCTTCTTTGATCGTTGATGTGAGCCTACTCCATTGGAAGATTCAGCCCAAAGAAAGGAAAAAACAGCCCACTCCAATGGTAACGATTTGAGTCTGGTACATCATGAACAAACATCTATTGGAAAGTAGTATTTTTCTTATAAAGTTTATATGTTTTTGCATGCCAAATAGGGACATTCTTTCTGGTAATTTGCAAGTTATATTCCTGCCTATATTCATATAATTTTCAATCAAACTGTATTTATAATATTTTATCTTACATCATGAATATATTTTATCATACATCATGAATATATTCTATCAAATTACCACAAAGAATGTCCCTATTTAGCATGCAAATCACCTTTAAAAAAAATATAGATGTTGTGTATGTATATGTACCAACAATTTGTTCTGATGCTTACCATTGTCTTTGCAACTCAAACATTTTTTTTGTTCTCAACTTTCAACTCATCAGGTTCGGATACTAAATTTAGCCCAATGTTAACAATGTTGTTCACTGTTGACATCCAAACAAAAAGTTTCTACTCTTCTTGATCAGTCTCGCCTTTTTTCTATGTTAGAGAACCATCAAACATCATATTAAATCCATTATGTTTTTGTTGTCAGCCCGCGAAGCATAACTATGATAATAAGATCTTCGTGATATTATTCATCACCATAAAGTTATACATGCTGATTTTTTTTTTCACGGGTGCATCTGCTTATTTGTTATATTTATTCCAGATTTTACTATGCATAAGTGCAAACCAACGGACGACGAGAAGGTATGTATCAGGTATCAGAATATGCAGCATTTTATTTCACTAATCATGCATACCTTCTTAAGCTTTTGTTATTTGTCGGTCATAACAAGGAAAAACTCGGTACAAGCACTGCTGCGGCACAAGGATTAAACCTCATATTCTAAATCATCCATTTATTGTTTTAGATAAATAAACATGCATATTATGTCAATCTCAGTATCATAAACAATTTTCTATCCATTAGTATTTGTGATAAATTTTATAACCAGCTGCCATAGTGTTGTCCATAGTATACTCCATCACTGTCTATTATTATATGATCACATCTATGATTTAGCTTTATAGTTTTACATCATGTGCCTATGAAGTCCCGCAGCAACGCGCGGGGTATCATCTAGTTTTATAAGTTGTTCCTACCGGATCCTTTGTGTATCCAAACTCCATCCTTTACTCGAAACACCATATCATTGCTATCCCGAAGCATGGATGTGGTATATCGATCATCAAAAGGAATAATGTAAGCTCGATGCTAATTGTTTCTTGATCAATTATCCAAACACCATTGTATGGGAATGTCATGAATTTCCTCGCCCCTTTACCTAAATGGTTATCTACTTGCTATCCCATCATGTAGGTCATGCTCTGTTTTTCCTTGGGAAAGATATACTCCTAAAACTTGAGTATAAACACATTTTCCTTTCCATTGGTCTATTTAATGTGATGAACACATTTTCCTTTCCATTGGTCTGTTTAATGCGATGAACACATTTTCCTTTCCATTGGTCTGTTTAACCTTTCTTATAGTCTAAATTATCTAAACAGTGGTAATTCCCTGCTTAGGTAAACACCTCGGTGATTAATTCTGTCACTAAGGCCATGTTACTATTGTTGATAACATTCCGGTAACCGCCGGTGGACGAGAACTTTGCCTATTGGCCCGCCTCGTTTCAACGAGCAGGAAAATGGTTCTATTCGTCCCCCGCCCTTGGTACCGACGTTGTTGCCAACTTAACTGACAAGCTTCCTCTGACAGGTCTTGCCATCATGACCGTGCAAGATGTCACCGCTTTTCCTGCTCCTATCCCACATGGTGGTCCCATAAACCACAGTTCCACAGGATCGAAACCTGACTCTCCTGTACGTCTTTAAATCCAAAGTTTTTGTTGCACTTGGCTTCGTATGTAAATCCCGAGCCACCGTCCAAGGTAATGAGGTTATTCTTGTCGTTGTTGACCGACTGTCCAAAGTTGCACATCTCTGGCTGTCAAGGAAACTATCACTGCTAGCCAGCTAACAGATCTTTACATGTCCAGAGTTGTTTCACTCCACGGTATTCCACTGGTGATTTGTTCGGACCGTGGCAGTTTATTCACTTCAAGATTCTGGGCAAGTTTTCAGGAAGCTATGGGAACTCACTTGTCCTTCAGCACCGCTTTTCACCCTCAATCACAGGGACAAGTTGAAAGAGTCAATCAGATTCTCGAAGACATGCTTCGAGCTTGTGTCATTTCTTTCGGCAAGAAATGGGAGGAATCTCTCCCGTATGCTGAGTTCTCCTACAACAATAGCTATCAAGCTAGTCTGAAGATGGCCCCCTTTGAAGTGTTATATGGACGTAAGTGTCGGACTCCTCTCAATTGGTCAGAAACTGTGGAACGTACACTTATCGGTCCGGATATTATCCAACATGCCGAAGATCGAGTCCGCATTATTCATGCAAATCTGAAGGCTGCTCAGTCTCGTCAGACGAGTCAGTATGACCGTCATCACAAAGATATGGTCTATCAACCTGGTGAAAAGGCTTATCTTCGAGTCGCGCCAATGAGAGGTGCACACCGCTTTGGGATCAAGGGCAAGCTGGCTCCTCGATATATTGGTCCTTTCACTGTTCTCGAAAGGCGTGGTAAAGTGGCATATCAACTGGAACTACCGCCAAACCTTTCTCAGGTTCACGATGTGTTCCATGTGTCACAGCTTCGTCGCTGCTTCAAGGATCCTGTCCGAGCAGTGGATCATGATATGCTTGAACTGCAACAAGACCTTTCTTATAAAGAGCAACCGGTCCGCATTCTTGGCAAAACTGAACGTCGAACTCGTCAGTAGGTTACCAAGTTCTTCAAGGTGCAGTGGGCAAATCATTCTGAAGATGAAGCCACTTGGGAACGCGAAGATCATCTACGTGCAGAATACCCCGGGCTCTTTCCTTCAACTTCTTAATTCTCGGGACGAGAATTCTTTTTAGTAGGGGAGAATTGTGACGCCCTGGTTTTGTGCTACAGTAATGATTGTAATTAAGCTACAGTGATGACCATGATCAGCAACAAATCATTTTGCTAAATAGGATATGATCAAGTTGAAATTCAAATCTCAATTCAAATTCCACTTCAAAAGCCAATTGAATTTTAATGTGATAAAATAAAATTGCAAACAACAAGAATAAAATGTTGCACACTTGTGATAAATCACAAAACAATTGTTGTTGAGGAAAACAACATCACCAAACCTGTGGTGTGGACCCCACCATCAATATCAGCACCTTAAAGCATTTAAAATGCACTTTTAATTCTGTGGATAATTCCTACAGTTTCCAAAACTACTCAAACCTTGTGTGCCCTTGCAGAATATTGCAAGATATTAATTGGAGCATGTCACACATTTTTACTGAAGAGTATTATTGCAAAAAGTAAAAGAAACAGAAAGGAAAAACAAAAGGCAGAAACTGAAAAGAAATAAAAAGGAAAAGGGCTAACGGGCACTGTAGCCGAAGTGCTACAGGCTGGCCCAGCCCATTTCAGCCAGCCTTTCTCCTTCCTCGCGCAAGCGACAGGAGAAGGCCGGGGCGCCATGGCTGTCGACGCTCGTGCGCGGCCATCGAGGCCCCCTCGGGGATAAGAACGAGCCCTCCTCCCTCTCTCTCACTCCCCCCGCAACCCTATGACCTCCCTGTAGCCCCTCCCCTCTCTCTTCGCTCGGTCCCGAGCTCGCCCGAACGGATCCATGGCCGCGCCGTGGTGAGACCACGGCCACAGCCCTCCCCGTTCCTCTCCGTCGAGTCCAGAGGCTCCGCGGCGACGCCCTCGTTCTCCTGGTGCGCTGGATCGGAGCCGAGGCGCACTCCCGCCGTCGCACGCGTTTTCTTCCTCCTTCGGACCCGCCGGCGACCACCACGTCGATCTGCACCGTCCTGAGCTCTCCGGCCTCCCTAGACCCCTCCCCGTCTACGCTGTGAGCTCCGCCTCCGATCCCTCCCTCTCTTCGCTGTTGTTCGAGGCCGTAGGAGCCGTGCTCGAGCTCCCGAGCTCCGGTTGCCGCCGGGCATGGACGCTGCCGTTGTTTTGGTCGGTCCCCGACCCTCTCTCCTGCACCACTGGGTGCGACACGTCGCGCTGGTCCGGTTCCTACCGAACGCCGCTCGATTTGGTCACCGGAGGGCAACTACGGTGAGCCCCCGCCGCGTCTGGCTCGGCGCCGGCGTGTCACAGCGCGCGTGCGCGCGTTTAAACCACCGGATGGGTCGCTGACGTAAGGGGCCCGCCCTAATCAACGTAATTAGCAGCTAATTAAAAACGCTAGTAGTCACTGACGATCGGGTCCCACCGTTTTAAATAAACCAGTATTTAAAAATAACCCTAATTAATCTACAGTCACTGACAGGTGGGGCCTATACACTGTTCCAGTGGATAAGCCCGGCCCAGTCAGCCTGCTGACTCAGCAGGCTGGCCCACCTGTCAGCCTTTGTTGACTGGTCCGCTGACCAGTCAACTGGGGCCCCTGGTCAGCCTCTGCCACTTCTTTGGGTGCACTGGACCGGGTGCACCCAGCAATTTTCCTTATTTTTTTTTCGAATTAATATTAATTCTGTAATTTCAGAATTTGTTTAAATATTTGAAAAATCATAGAAATTAATCCGTAACCCGGATGAAAATAATTTATACATGAAAGTTGCTCAGAAAAATCTCACGAATCCGAATACGCAGTCCGTTCATCTGTCACATGCTCCTAACATGATGAACATGGACATTTAGCATTAGGATCATCTGTCCGGTAGTAGCCCGGGACCCAGAAAATATCGTCAGATATTCTTCCGACCCGTCTGCGACGTGTAATACTGAGTTAGTGCATGCCTAGCCCTGCATATTGCCATGTCATGCATCGTGTTGCATCTGTGCTTTATATTTATTGTTTCTTCCTCCCTCTTCTCTCCGATAGACCCCGAGACTGACGGTGCTGCCGGGTACGACTACACCGTTGACGATCAGGCCTTTGCCGCAGAGCAGCAAGGCAAGCAACCCCCCTTGAGCATTCCGATATCGCCCATTCTTCCCTCTTATTCTTGCATTAGTTTTTGCTACTGTATTAGTTAGCTCCTATTCTGATGCATAGCCTGTTTTTGATAAACTGTTACTATACTTGCAATCATACCAACTGCTTAGTATAGGTTGATCAATGAATCCCCTGTGACCCCCCTTAGTCCCAGTTGCCCCTGCTTCTTCATCGACGACTCGACGACTCGAAGACCCGAAGACTCGGTCAACCGACCGACGAGCCAGGCCCCTCACATCACCGCACACCCCTTAAGTATGGCACTGCAGAGCTACTACCGAGTGCTGAGGGTGATACCTCACTTAGCACTCCCGGTGTTAATTCTGTAGCGTAGCTAATCGGTCGTGGGTATCGAGGGTGATTCCTCCTTCCCATTTATCGATAGCGACTCTTGTCATACACATACCTCGAGTGGGATCCATCGAGGGTGATTCCTCGGATATCCACTCGGTGTATAAACACACAGTTACTTCAACTTGACATTGTTTACATGTGAAAGACGGGACTGGAGGGACAAGCGGTACCACCCTGGTTGAGGTGGACCTGTGTTCCCGACAGTCTTGAGACTGGTCGGCCCCAAGGGTACCCGTGTGAAAGATGTGGTGGGATGCGCCGGTAAGGCATCCAAAAGGTTTTGTTGAGGCGTGGACGGGCAGGAGAGGCCCTTGCCACACATCCTCGAGTCGGGGTGATGGGACCGCACTTTATGGGTCGCGCTTGCCCCGCATTAATAAAATGCTAATGGGTTGGGTACTTGATCTGAGTTAGGTCGTTGGCCTTAATACGCACTAACCTTCACGTGGGAGAAGTTATGGGTACTCAGCGTCGTTGTATCAGCCGAAGCTCTTAGGACGTCAGCAATGGAGCGGCGCGCGCCGGATTGAACTGGACGATACAGCTCTTGGACTGGAGTGTGCTAGGTCTGCTTTCGGCCGCGTTCGCATTGTGCAGGAGTGCAAGGGCAAGTGGGCCCACGAACCTGCGCGCTTAGGATTTAGACTGGTGGGCTGGCCTCTTCGTTGAGCCTAGGTGGGGCGACGACGTGCTGATATCCCGAGGCCGGGCATGACCCATGAAAGTGTGTCCGGCCGGAGGTGATTCAGGCGTGTTGGGGAATATGTGGTGCACCCCTGCAGGGATGAATAATCTATTCGAATAGCCGTGTCCACGGTAACAGGACGACTTGGAGTTGTACCTTGACCTTATACAACTATAATTGTGATTTAATTTGAAATGAATGTGGCTCCGAGATTGCTTTCTCACAGGAAGTCGAGGAAGAATCTCTGGGCGTGGTTACTTAATAAAATTGCTACAATAATATGACTATATATGAGATACCAGTCTACTCTCTTCTAATGCTGCAAGATGTTGAAGATGCTAGTCTTCGATAGGAGTAGGCCTTCTCCCTATTCTTGCTTTCTGCAGTCAGCCCAGATATACCCCCCATTCCTTGATAATGATGCATACTTAGCATAGTTCTGATGTCAGTCTTGCGAGTACTTTGGATGAGTACTCACCGCTGCTTTGCATTCTCTTTCCCCCCTCGATACGATTACCGCGTTCAGACGATGGAGCCCAGGAGATGGAGTACGCCGGAGACGACTACTACACCACCGCTGGAGCCTACTACTACGTGGAGAGTGCCGACGCTCAGGAGTAGTTAGGTTGGCTCCCAGGCAGGAGGCCTCGCCTCTTTCGATCCGCTGCTTATGTTTGTGCTAGCCTTCTTAAGGCAAAACTTGTTTAACTTATGTCTGTACTCAGATATTTTTGCTTCCGCTGACTCGTGCTTGTCGAGCTTTGTATTCGAGCCCTCTGGCTTGTAATATGAAGCTGTATGACTTTAATTTGTGTCTAGAGTTGTGTTGTGATATTGATTAGTGAGTCCCTAATCTTGGTCGTATGCATTGCGTGTTTGAGTAGCGTACGGTCGAAAATTGGGGGCGTGACAAGTTGGTATCAGAGCCGACTGCCTGTAGGTAGCCCCTTTTCCAACTCCTTGGCCGAAGTTGAGTCTAGTCATTGAAAAACTTTTACTAACATTGTTGTGTGGGTTACGGGCCCACATCTCAATCGGGTGGTATTATGATCTTTTATTCCTCGTCTATACTCTGGGTTCTGATCTCTCTTCTCTTTCGGGTTAAAGATTTTATTAACTATAACTCTAGGTTCTCGTAACTACTTCCCCCGGAGAGCCCCTCATTCCAGATGATGGCTTGATTCATCAGAAGACTCCGAA
Organism: Elymus sibiricus; assembly: GCA_039707655.1. NCBI lineage: Eukaryota > Viridiplantae > Streptophyta > Magnoliopsida > Poales > Poaceae > Elymus > Elymus sibiricus. Next base: position 494,553,261 of record CM077667.1, read on the forward strand.
GATACTCTCTGAAGTTCTCTCGAGAACTTGTGCTCTTCTCCCTTGCGATTCCCTTCCTCCGTCAACCCCTATGGATGATTACATACAATTGTCGCTCATACTTTCATATCCAGTTGTTTTTGTTATTACAAGGTACATCGAATTTGTCTTACCGGAGATTCGTTCTTCCCCAGTGGATCATGTGTTCACAGAATTCTTTGAAACGCTATTCGATCTTCCGTAATCCTCAGTAGCCTTTTGCTCTTGACCTTTCTCACCTGCTTGCATTATGGTTAATTCCATATGTCTAGCAATATTCATTAAATCCTTTGTGGTTGTCATTTGATGTTATTGATTCAACCTGTGTGTGAATGCACGCAGTCATCAGTTGTTTCTCATAAATTATCTGTCCGGCTCAAACGTCTTTCCAAACATGAGTTGGTTCTCGACAAATCAACTTTGATTGATTGTCCATCTAAGTCCATTCAACTTACTTGTATTTGATCGGAGCATCTGATTCTGATACACCAATTGGGAAATCTTAATTCCTTTGGTTATTTTGGTTTGGCAGAAACCTAAGCTGTCATTTCTTAATGTTTGGGGCTACGACGATTATGTGAAAAAGGGTTTTCACCTAATGAGCACGAACCCAAAGCGGACAAATGCATTTTCATAGAATACCCTAACGTAACAGTTGGGTAAACCTTCTATCTTAGATCCAAGCACAAAGTGTTTGTTGCTAAAATGGGTCCTTTCTCGAGAAAGAGTTTCTTTCGAAAGAATTGAGTGGGAGGAAGATAGAACTTGATGAGGTTGTTGAACCTTTGCTTCAACCTGAGAGTAGCGCAGCGCAGAAAGATGTTTCTGTAGAACCTACATCAGTTGAAGAGGAAGTTAATGATGATGATCATGAAGCTTCGGATCAAGTTGCTATCGAACCTCGTAGGTCGACAAGGACGCGTACTGCTCCTGAGTGGTACGACTACCCTGTCTTAGAGGTCATGTTGTTGGACAACGATGAACCTACGAGCTATGGAGAAGCGATGATGGGCCCGGATTCCGAGAAATGGTTAGAGGCCATGAAATCCGAGATGGGATCCATGTAAGAAAACAAAGTATGGGCTTTGGAAGTATTACCTGAAGGGCGAAGGGCCATTCAGAACAAATGGATCTTTAAAAGGAAGACGACTCGGACGGTAATGTCACCGTCTATAAAGCTCGACTTGTGGCAAAGGGTTTTTCACAAGTTCAAGGAGTTGACTACGATGAGACTTTCTCACCCGTAGCGATGCTAAAGTCTGTTGGAATTATGTTAGCAGTTGCTGCATTTTTCGATTATGAAATCTGGCAGATGGATGTCAAAACATCGTTTCCTTAAGGGTATCCGTGGGGAAAGGTTGTATGTGATACAACCGGAAGGTTTTGTCAGTCCTAAGGATGCTAAAATGTATGCAAACTCCAGTGATCCTTCTATGGACTGGAGCAAGCATCTCGGAGTTGGAATATACGCTTTGATGAGGCGATCAAAGTTTTTGAGTCTATACAAAGATTATGAGAAACTTGTATTTACAATAATGTGAGTGGGAGCACTATAGAATTTCTGATAAGTATATGTGGATGACATATTGTTGATCGGAAATGATGTAGAATTTCTGGAAAGCATAAAGGGTTGTTTGAAAGGAGTTTTTCAAAGAAAAACCTGGAATGAAGCTACTTAAATATTGGGCATCAGGATCTATAGAGATAGATCAAGACGTCTGATAAGACTTTCAATGAGTACATACCTTGACAAGATTTTGAAAGAGTTCAAAATGGATCAGTCAAAGAAAGAGTTCTTGCCTGATTTGGAAGGTGTGGAGTTGAGTGAGACTCAAAGCTCGACCACGGCAGAAGAAAGAGAAAGGACAAAGGTCGTCCCCTATGCCTTATCCATAGGCTCTATATAGTATGCCATGCTGTGTACCGCACCTGTGTGTGCCTTGCCATGAGTCTGTCAAGGGGTACAAGAGTGATCCAGGAGTGGATCACTGGACAGCGGTCAAAGTTATCCTTAGTAACTAGAGGACTAAGGAAATATTTCTCGATTATGGAGGTGATAAAGAGGTCATCGTAAAGGGTTACGTCGATGCAAGCTTTGACACCTATCCGGACGACTCTGAGTAGCAGTCATGATACGTATAGTGGAGCAACCATTTGGAATAGCTCCAAGTGGAGCGTGGTAGCATCTGCAGTATGACATATAGATTTGCAAAGAACACACGGATCTGAATGTTGCAGACCGTTGACTAAAGACCTCTCTCACATGCAAAGCATCATCGAACCCCATAACTCATTGGGTGTTAGATTCATAACAATGTAAATCACATGGTGATGTGAACTAGATTATTGACTCTAGTGCAAGTGGGAGACTGTTGGAAATATGCCCTAAAGGCAATAATAATTTAGTTATTATCATACTTCCTTGTTCATGATAATCGTTTATTATCCATGCTATAATTGTATTGATTGGAAACTCAAATACATGTGTGGGTACATAGACAACACTGTGTCCCTAGTATGCCTCTAATAGACTAGCTCGTTGATCAAAGATGGTCAAGGTTTCCTAGCCATAGACATGAGATGTCATTTGATAACAGGATCACATCATTAGGAGAATGATGTGATGGACAAGACCCAAACTATGAACATAGCATATGATCATGTCAGTTTATTGCTATTGTTTTCTGCATGTCAAGTATCTGTTCCTATGACCATGAGATCATGCAACTCACTGACACCGGAGGAATACCTTGTGTGTATCAAACGTCGCAACGTAACTGGGTGACTATAAAGATGCTCTACAGGTATCTCCGAGGGTGTCTGTTGAGTTGGCATGGATCAAGACTGGGATTTGTTACTGCGTGTGACGGAGAGTTATCTCAGGGCCCACTCGGTAATACAACATCACAATAAGCCTTGCAAGCAATGTGACTAAGTGTTAGCCACGGGATCTTGTATTACGGAACGAGTAAAGAGACTTGCCGGTAACGAGATTGAACTAGGTATAGAGATACCGACGATCAAATCTCGGGCAAGTAACATACCGAAGAACAAAGGGAACAACATACGGGATTAACTGAATCCTTGACATAGAGGTTCAACCGATAAAGATCTTCGTAGAATATGTAGGAACCAATATGGGCATCCAGGTCCCGCTATTGGTTATTGACCGTAGAGGTGTCTCGGTCATGTCTACATAGTTCTCGAACCCGCAGGGTCTGCACACTTAAGGTTCGGTGACGTTTCGGTATAGTAGAGTTATGTATGGTGGTGACCGAAGGTTGTTTGGAGTCCCGGATGAGATCTTGGACGTCACGAGGAGCTCTGGAATGGTCCGGAGGTAAAGATTGATATATAGGAAGTCCTGTTTTGGTCACCGGAAAAGTTTCGGGTATTTCGGTAGTGTACCGGGAGTGCCGGGAGGGGTACCGGGGACCATCGGGAGGGGTGTCTCGACCCAAAGGACCTCATGGGCTGTGGGAGGAGTCAAACCAGCCCCTAGTGGGCTGGCCTAACCCCCCCACTAAGGCCCATGTGGCTTTGGGTGGAAAAAATCCAAAGGAGGAAAGGTGGAAAGGGTTTCCAAGTGGAGAGGAGGAATCCTACTCCTAATAGGATTGGAGTAGGACTCCTCCACCTCCAATTTCGGCCAAACCTTGAGGTTTTGAGGCTGCCTCCTCCCCTCCCTCCCTCCTATATATACTAGAGGATTTAGAGGGAAGAGCTAACCCTAATTGCCACGTGCTCCCTCTACTTCATCTAGATCGGTTTCTCCTCTAGTCTAGTTTCAGCGATGCTTAGGCGAAGCCCTGCCGGAATTGTTCCACCACCATAGCCGCCGCGCCGTCGCGCCGCCGGAGAACTCTTCTACCTCTCCGCTCCCTCTTGCTAGATCAAGAAGGCAGAGATCGTCATCGAGCTGTACGTGTGCTGAACGCGGAGGTGCCGTCCATTCGGCGCTAGATCGGAAGGACCGTGATCAGGATCGTGAGACGATTCGTGATTTGATCGCGGGACGGATCATGATGGGATCGCGGGACGGATCGAGATTGGATCGCGAGATGGATCATGATGGGATCGCGGGACGCTCGGCGATTTGGATCGCGAAGACGTTCGACTACATCAACCGCGTTTCTTAACGCTTCCCGCTTAGCGATCTACAAGGGTATGTAGATCCACTCTCCCTCTCATAGATGCTCATCACCATGGATAGATCTTGCGTGTGCGTAGGAATTTTTTTGTTTCCCATGCAACGTTCCCCAACAGATACATGATGATATTGGTAAATTGTGTCTTGTCCCTTTGATGAGTTGTATCCTATGCTTTTGTCAGCCATGCTCTGTCGTCAAGCATGTGTTAATTACTCTTGAAGCTTGAGGTATATGTTCCTAAGATGCCCCGCTGGGTTGACCCTATGCCTTCTCTAATCCGTATAAACCCGAGGGTATTCACAAGTCCTACTCTTCTGGTGTTTTGCCGGATAATCTTTTAAAGCTACAACCTGATTTGATACTTTACAACCGTGGTTCCGACCATGACTGTTCTTCCTTGATCCCATTTTCAGACCAGTTTAAGAACTTGTCTTCTGCAGATCAATACATCGGTCCAAGCCTTAATTGTGATCTGCATTCGAGTATTACCCCTGGTATCTCGAGAAAATCATGGAGCTACATAGCTTCTTATAAGCTCCTCATCAACTATGTTTCCCTACACTGATTCCAGTTTCCTCGTGTTCTGAGTTGTTGTACACTCAAGGACACCGATAATTGAATCGAGTCCGCATTGCGATTCGACAACTCTTAGTAATCTTCTTTGCTTATGAGTTTGTGCCCGATCATGTTTTTCCAAGCTGTTTGGCTACATCATCATCGTCATGCTAAGGCTTGACCATGCTATTTATATCCTTCATCCCCGGAACACAATTCCAACAGTGCTCTAAGCTTACATCGAGATTGCAACGTCTTGTTGGTTGTCTTTAAGGCAATTTCGATTCTGAGCTAGCACTCTAAACTGTGGTTCCGACCACCCTTCGCTTCATCATTTCTTTGCTTGATGTCGTCGCTGATCGATTACATCTTCAAGAGACTTCTCGGCAATTGTGTCGTGATCCTCATCAACATTCTGAACTCTTCTAGGTTATTAATTAAGTTCCTGATGGGAAGTAGCCCCTTGCCTCCTTGCTAATTTGTGTTGTCATCGACAACATCCTTGTCATCCTTCCAAACATCAACTTGGACTTGTATTGGTTGAACCTTAAATTCCTTGCTAGCCATCTTGTGTTATGTTCTATCTTGGGGCATTACCATCTTTTTGGGTGCGCCTTTTTCGGTTAACGTTTATTGGTGGATGTTTCCCTTGAGTATACCTCAATATATCATCTGATTTCGCCAATGCTAACACTTTGTCCTGCTATCACTTTGTTCACTCAATCGTGGAAATCCATCTTTGTGGGAATCTCGACGAATTGTTGTTGAGCCCATCAGCCACATCCTCATATTCTTCGTGGTTCATGATGGACTGTTAAATTAGTGTTGGAAACCTTGAAAGCATTATCTTTGTGCCTAGATCATGAAGAATATGTTTGTTACAAGGAGTGTTTTTCTATAAGTTCACGTGCATTTTTGCCGCCGTGCTTATGGGAAAATTTTGTCTCACTTCCTCTGGAATCGTTCCAATTCATTCATGCAGGTGCGAAGTATTCTATGGTTTGATGGGTTTGCTACCTTCACTCCATATGTATTTCCTAGCACGTCAAGCCACTGATTGATTTGATCTAGGGAAAAGAAGTTCTTAGTAAGAGCTAATCCAGACTTACACATGGAACTTTGATATCCTCTATGATGGTCCCCAACCAGAACTTGATTGCATTTCATTCTAGCAATTTCCATGTGGGCACGAATGTCTTGACATTGTGTTCATATCTCTTGCAGTCTGGCTAATGATTCAAGGCTTGCTTCTGTCGTTCATTCCGAGATTCTTGCAGCATCACCTCGTAGAGTTATGTTGCATCCTTTTCTTCTCAGGCCTTCTATGTCTGAAGTATCCTGACACCAACCAGATCTGAATCTCGGGCAGATGCGATGGTTGGATCTTGTCCAAGAATTATAACTTTGGTCTTTATTACTCGGTAAGGTGATGTTGTAGCTCGCACCACCTGACCGGATGACCTATTGTTATAATGCTTTGTTCAGCAAGGATTGCCATTCTTCCATAGGGAAATTATAAGACTTATCTTACATTCTTAAGAAGTTGATCCCCACTACTATCAATTCTCTCAACATGCAAACCATCCACATCATCATCTAGCCACCTCAGCAATTTCCACCCACGTCACTTCATCTCTTCCTTATTTTTTCTTCTGCATGCTCAGATAGCATCGCTTCCTTTGTTCTTCAAGCCACCATCCACTATGTACTTCCACTCCAGGTCACATGCAGCCCATTATTAATGAAACTGATGAGGCGATTAAAAGGAAACGCTTGGAGAAGATCAGCAATATGGAACTGATGGCGGAGGCGTCTTCTCCCCTTCCCACTCTTCATATTCTCTCTCCCCAAACGACACGAACACGCCGCAGAACCCAGCCTCCTCTAAGTTTTGTGGTCGTCGTTGGGGGTAGAACAGACGGCTACAACAGTCATCGCGGGGCGAGCAGGATCCGCAAGATGATCGATCTTGAGGATGGATGGCAGTGGCACTTCATGTAGAAGGGCATCAACAAGTTCACTAAGACCATCGAGGACAACCTGGAGCCGCAGGTCAGCTCGGAGGGCCGGATCTACACGTAAGTCGCCTCCGTCACCGCCTCCCTCCATCCATGCCTAGGCTAGGCCTGATTCGATCCAGTGCTGATCTAGGGTTTCAGCGCTCCTGTTTGTCTCCTTTTTTTGTGTGTAGCACGATATACATCATGTGCACACAGAAGGCCCGCCCGACTACTCACAGCAGCTCGACGAAAACTACCACGAGTTCTCCGAGGAGTAAATCCGGCCCACCGTGAGTTGATTCGCCTGCTCCTGCTAATGCGTACATGCCGCGTTGTCGTGTGTTCAAATTATCTCCTGTTTTGTATGTGCGTTGGTGCCATTTGTTCTTTGGTGCAATGAATTAAAGACAAATCTGACTGCGTTTTGGTTTCAACGTAGTCCTATGTTTTGAGCTTTGCATCAGCCAAGACATGGTTTTTGCAAGACAATTAATTGATACATTTATAGGCACAAAATTTGCAAATCTCTGGATTTCAGAAGGCAACCAACATCTTGCTTGAGCGCTTTGTGGATCTAACACCTCGTTTTGAACTTGTTTAATAAGATGGCTGCATGCATCGATTGATGCAGAGGCCGGGGGCTTCGTTCCTCCTTTTCAAAAAAAAAACATCTTGCTTGACTAGGTAAGTCATCCGTAACTTCAGACTTTCAGCTAAGACCAAAAGCAGTTTTCAAATGTCTCTCTCATCGTGAAACTGTAGTAGTGGTCCACCGCTTGCAGGGGCGTTCGATCAACCTTCTCCCGCCCGGCCGGCTGATTCAGAGGCAACATTGTACTGCAGCAATGGTTGCCATTTTTGGGCAGCGATGGTGGCCTTATTAGAGCATCTCCAGTGTTTGGAGGCAACCCAGCCTCTATGCTGGGGCCCACGAGCTGCCTCTAAGTTTTTTGTAAAATGCCGCAGTGTGTTTCTCCTTTGTTGCCTCTAAGGTGGAGCCCACTTTGGTATTTAAAAAATATTTAAAAGCTGAATTGACATGCACCGTTTCTTCTCCTCTTGCCTCATCCACCATCTGACTAGGAGGACCCATTCAATATTTTACTATTTATGAGAGCTTGGAGGCCACCTCTAGCTATAGCGCCGATGCTAAGCTTTTTGGGCTTGGAGGCAGCAACTGCAATGTTTAGAGGCAGCTCTAAAGCTTTAGAGGCGGCTTTAGAGGCAGAGATTTCTCACACTGTGGGTGCCCTTAACGCCTGTTCTTTCCTCTCTGTTCTTTTCCTGCAGGCACTGCCGTCCACACGATCAAACTATGGTTGTGTTCCTGAATTAACTCCCTGTGGGCTGCCTGAGCCAAGTTTTTGTACGTGAGGTGCAGCTGGGTTCTTCTTTGATCGTTGATGTGAGCCTACTCCATTGGAAGATTCAGCCCAAAGAAAGGAAAAAACAGCCCACTCCAATGGTAACGATTTGAGTCTGGTACATCATGAACAAACATCTATTGGAAAGTAGTATTTTTCTTATAAAGTTTATATGTTTTTGCATGCCAAATAGGGACATTCTTTCTGGTAATTTGCAAGTTATATTCCTGCCTATATTCATATAATTTTCAATCAAACTGTATTTATAATATTTTATCTTACATCATGAATATATTTTATCATACATCATGAATATATTCTATCAAATTACCACAAAGAATGTCCCTATTTAGCATGCAAATCACCTTTAAAAAAAATATAGATGTTGTGTATGTATATGTACCAACAATTTGTTCTGATGCTTACCATTGTCTTTGCAACTCAAACATTTTTTTTGTTCTCAACTTTCAACTCATCAGGTTCGGATACTAAATTTAGCCCAATGTTAACAATGTTGTTCACTGTTGACATCCAAACAAAAAGTTTCTACTCTTCTTGATCAGTCTCGCCTTTTTTCTATGTTAGAGAACCATCAAACATCATATTAAATCCATTATGTTTTTGTTGTCAGCCCGCGAAGCATAACTATGATAATAAGATCTTCGTGATATTATTCATCACCATAAAGTTATACATGCTGATTTTTTTTTTCACGGGTGCATCTGCTTATTTGTTATATTTATTCCAGATTTTACTATGCATAAGTGCAAACCAACGGACGACGAGAAGGTATGTATCAGGTATCAGAATATGCAGCATTTTATTTCACTAATCATGCATACCTTCTTAAGCTTTTGTTATTTGTCGGTCATAACAAGGAAAAACTCGGTACAAGCACTGCTGCGGCACAAGGATTAAACCTCATATTCTAAATCATCCATTTATTGTTTTAGATAAATAAACATGCATATTATGTCAATCTCAGTATCATAAACAATTTTCTATCCATTAGTATTTGTGATAAATTTTATAACCAGCTGCCATAGTGTTGTCCATAGTATACTCCATCACTGTCTATTATTATATGATCACATCTATGATTTAGCTTTATAGTTTTACATCATGTGCCTATGAAGTCCCGCAGCAACGCGCGGGGTATCATCTAGTTTTATAAGTTGTTCCTACCGGATCCTTTGTGTATCCAAACTCCATCCTTTACTCGAAACACCATATCATTGCTATCCCGAAGCATGGATGTGGTATATCGATCATCAAAAGGAATAATGTAAGCTCGATGCTAATTGTTTCTTGATCAATTATCCAAACACCATTGTATGGGAATGTCATGAATTTCCTCGCCCCTTTACCTAAATGGTTATCTACTTGCTATCCCATCATGTAGGTCATGCTCTGTTTTTCCTTGGGAAAGATATACTCCTAAAACTTGAGTATAAACACATTTTCCTTTCCATTGGTCTATTTAATGTGATGAACACATTTTCCTTTCCATTGGTCTGTTTAATGCGATGAACACATTTTCCTTTCCATTGGTCTGTTTAACCTTTCTTATAGTCTAAATTATCTAAACAGTGGTAATTCCCTGCTTAGGTAAACACCTCGGTGATTAATTCTGTCACTAAGGCCATGTTACTATTGTTGATAACATTCCGGTAACCGCCGGTGGACGAGAACTTTGCCTATTGGCCCGCCTCGTTTCAACGAGCAGGAAAATGGTTCTATTCGTCCCCCGCCCTTGGTACCGACGTTGTTGCCAACTTAACTGACAAGCTTCCTCTGACAGGTCTTGCCATCATGACCGTGCAAGATGTCACCGCTTTTCCTGCTCCTATCCCACATGGTGGTCCCATAAACCACAGTTCCACAGGATCGAAACCTGACTCTCCTGTACGTCTTTAAATCCAAAGTTTTTGTTGCACTTGGCTTCGTATGTAAATCCCGAGCCACCGTCCAAGGTAATGAGGTTATTCTTGTCGTTGTTGACCGACTGTCCAAAGTTGCACATCTCTGGCTGTCAAGGAAACTATCACTGCTAGCCAGCTAACAGATCTTTACATGTCCAGAGTTGTTTCACTCCACGGTATTCCACTGGTGATTTGTTCGGACCGTGGCAGTTTATTCACTTCAAGATTCTGGGCAAGTTTTCAGGAAGCTATGGGAACTCACTTGTCCTTCAGCACCGCTTTTCACCCTCAATCACAGGGACAAGTTGAAAGAGTCAATCAGATTCTCGAAGACATGCTTCGAGCTTGTGTCATTTCTTTCGGCAAGAAATGGGAGGAATCTCTCCCGTATGCTGAGTTCTCCTACAACAATAGCTATCAAGCTAGTCTGAAGATGGCCCCCTTTGAAGTGTTATATGGACGTAAGTGTCGGACTCCTCTCAATTGGTCAGAAACTGTGGAACGTACACTTATCGGTCCGGATATTATCCAACATGCCGAAGATCGAGTCCGCATTATTAATGCAAATCTGAAGGCTGCTCAGTCTCGTCAGACGAGTCAGTATGACCGTCATCACAAAGATATGGTCTATCAACCTGGTGAAAAGGCTTATCTTCGAGTCGCGCCAATGAGAGGTGCACACCGCTTTGGGATCAAGGGCAAGCTGGCTCCTCGATATATTGGTCCTTTCACTGTTCTCGAAAGGCGTGGTAAAGTGGCATATCAACTGGAACTACCGCCAAACCTTTCTCAGGTTCACGATGTGTTCCATGTGTCACAGCTTCGTCGCTGCTTCAAGGATCCTGTCCGAGCAGTGGATCATGATATGCTTGAACTGCAACAAGACCTTTCTTATAAAGAGCAACCGGTCCGCATTCTTGGCAAAACTGAACGTCGAACTCGTCAGTAGGTTACCAAGTTCTTCAAGGTGCAGTGGGCAAATCATTCTGAAGATGAAGCCACTTGGGAACGCGAAGATCATCTACGTGCAGAATACCCCGGGCTCTTTCCTTCAACTTCTTAATTCTCGGGACGAGAATTCTTTTTAGTAGGGGAGAATTGTGACGCCCTGGTTTTGTGCTACAGTAATGATTGTAATTAAGCTACAGTGATGACCATGATCAGCAACAAATCATTTTGCTAAATAGGATATGATCAAGTTGAAATTCAAATCTCAATTCAAATTCCACTTCAAAAGCCAATTGAATTTTAATGTGATAAAATAAAATTGCAAACAACAAGAATAAAATGTTGCACACTTGTGATAAATCACAAAACAATTGTTGTTGAGGAAAACAACATCACCAAACCTGTGGTGTGGACCCCACCATCAATATCAGCACCTTAAAGCATTTAAAATGCACTTTTAATTCTGTGGATAATTCCTACAGTTTCCAAAACTACTCAAACCTTGTGTGCCCTTGCAGAATATTGCAAGATATTAATTGGAGCATGTCACACATTTTTACTGAAGAGTATTATTGCAAAAAGTAAAAGAAACAGAAAGGAAAAACAAAAGGCAGAAACTGAAAAGAAATAAAAAGGAAAAGGGCTAACGGGCACTGTAGCCGAAGTGCTACAGGCTGGCCCAGCCCATTTCAGCCAGCCTTTCTCCTTCCTCGCGCAAGCGACAGGAGAAGGCCGGGGCGCCATGGCTGTCGACGCTCGTGCGCGGCCATCGAGGCCCCCTCGGGGATAAGAACGAGCCCTCCTCCCTCTCTCTCACTCCCCCCGCAACCCTATGACCTCCCTGTAGCCCCTCCCCTCTCTCTTCGCTCGGTCCCGAGCTCGCCCGAACGGATCCATGGCCGCGCCGTGGTGAGACCACGGCCACAGCCCTCCCCGTTCCTCTCCGTCGAGTCCAGAGGCTCCGCGGCGACGCCCTCGTTCTCCTGGTGCGCTGGATCGGAGCCGAGGCGCACTCCCGCCGTCGCACGCGTTTTCTTCCTCCTTCGGACCCGCCGGCGACCACCACGTCGATCTGCACCGTCCTGAGCTCTCCGGCCTCCCTAGACCCCTCCCCGTCTACGCTGTGAGCTCCGCCTCCGATCCCTCCCTCTCTTCGCTGTTGTTCGAGGCCGTAGGAGCCGTGCTCGAGCTCCCGAGCTCCGGTTGCCGCCGGGCATGGACGCTGCCGTTGTTTTGGTCGGTCCCCGACCCTCTCTCCTGCACCACTGGGTGCGACACGTCGCGCTGGTCCGGTTCCTACCGAACGCCGCTCGATTTGGTCACCGGAGGGCAACTACGGTGAGCCCCCGCCGCGTCTGGCTCGGCGCCGGCGTGTCACAGCGCGCGTGCGCGCGTTTAAACCACCGGATGGGTCGCTGACGTAAGGGGCCCGCCCTAATCAACGTAATTAGCAGCTAATTAAAAACGCTAGTAGTCACTGACGATCGGGTCCCACCGTTTTAAATAAACCAGTATTTAAAAATAACCCTAATTAATCTACAGTCACTGACAGGTGGGGCCTATACACTGTTCCAGTGGATAAGCCCGGCCCAGTCAGCCTGCTGACTCAGCAGGCTGGCCCACCTGTCAGCCTTTGTTGACTGGTCCGCTGACCAGTCAACTGGGGCCCCTGGTCAGCCTCTGCCACTTCTTTGGGTGCACTGGACCGGGTGCACCCAGCAATTTTCCTTATTTTTTTTTCGAATTAATATTAATTCTGTAATTTCAGAATTTGTTTAAATATTTGAAAAATCATAGAAATTAATCCGTAACCCGGATGAAAATAATTTATACATGAAAGTTGCTCAGAAAAATCTCACGAATCCGAATACGCAGTCCGTTCATCTGTCACATGCTCCTAACATGATGAACATGGACATTTAGCATTAGGATCATCTGTCCGGTAGTAGCCCGGGACCCAGAAAATATCGTCAGATATTCTTCCGACCCGTCTGCGACGTGTAATACTGAGTTAGTGCATGCCTAGCCCTGCATATTGCCATGTCATGCATCGTGTTGCATCTGTGCTTTATATTTATTGTTTCTTCCTCCCTCTTCTCTCCGATAGACCCCGAGACTGACGGTGCTGCCGGGTACGACTACACCGTTGACGATCAGGCCTTTGCCGCAGAGCAGCAAGGCAAGCAACCCCCCTTGAGCATTCCGATATCGCCCATTCTTCCCTCTTATTCTTGCATTAGTTTTTGCTACTGTATTAGTTAGCTCCTATTCTGATGCATAGCCTGTTTTTGATAAACTGTTACTATACTTGCAATCATACCAACTGCTTAGTATAGGTTGATCAATGAATCCCCTGTGACCCCCCTTAGTCCCAGTTGCCCCTGCTTCTTCATCGACGACTCGACGACTCGAAGACCCGAAGACTCGGTCAACCGACCGACGAGCCAGGCCCCTCACATCACCGCACACCCCTTAAGTATGGCACTGCAGAGCTACTACCGAGTGCTGAGGGTGATACCTCACTTAGCACTCCCGGTGTTAATTCTGTAGCGTAGCTAATCGGTCGTGGGTATCGAGGGTGATTCCTCCTTCCCATTTATCGATAGCGACTCTTGTCATACACATACCTCGAGTGGGATCCATCGAGGGTGATTCCTCGGATATCCACTCGGTGTATAAACACACAGTTACTTCAACTTGACATTGTTTACATGTGAAAGACGGGACTGGAGGGACAAGCGGTACCACCCTGGTTGAGGTGGACCTGTGTTCCCGACAGTCTTGAGACTGGTCGGCCCCAAGGGTACCCGTGTGAAAGATGTGGTGGGATGCGCCGGTAAGGCATCCAAAAGGTTTTGTTGAGGCGTGGACGGGCAGGAGAGGCCCTTGCCACACATCCTCGAGTCGGGGTGATGGGACCGCACTTTATGGGTCGCGCTTGCCCCGCATTAATAAAATGCTAATGGGTTGGGTACTTGATCTGAGTTAGGTCGTTGGCTTTAATACGCACTAACCTTCACGTGGGAGAAGTTATGGGTACTCAGCGTCGTTGTATCAGCCGAAGCTCTTCGGACGTCAGCAATGGAGCGGCGCGCGCCGGATTGGACTGGACGGTACAGCTCTTGGACTGGAGTGTGCTAGGTCTGCTTCCGGCCGCGTTCGCATCGTGCAGGAGTGCAAGGGCAAGTGGGCCCACGAACCTGCGCGCTTAGGATTTAGACCGGCGGGCTGGCCTCTTCGTTGAGCCTAGGTGGGGCGACGACGTGCTGATATCCCGAGGCCGGGCATGACCCAGGAAAGTGTGTCCGGCCGGAGGTGATTCAGGCGTGTTGGGGAATATGTGGTGCACCCCTGCAGGGATGAATAATCTATTCGAATAGCCGTGTCCACGGTAACAGGACGACTTGGAGTTGTACCTTGACCTTATACAACTATAATTGTGATTTAATTTGAAATGAATGTGGCTCCGAGATTGCTTCCTCGCAGGGAGTCGAGGAAGAATCTCTGGGCGTGGTTACTTAATAAAATTGCTACAATAATATGACTATATATGAGATACCAGTCTACTCTCTTCTAATGATGCAAGATGTTGAAGATGCTAGTCTTCGATAGGACTAGGCCTTCTCCCTATTCTTGCTTTCTGCAGTCAGCCCAGATATACCCCCCCATTCCTTGATAATGATGCATACTTAGCATAGTTCTGATGTCAGTCTTGCGAGTACTTTGGATGAGTACTCACCGCTGCTTTGCATTCTCTTTCCCCCCCTCGATACGATTACCGCGTTTAGACGATGGAGCCCAGGAGATGGAGTACGCTGGAGACGACTACTACACCACCGCTGGAGCCTACTACTACGTGGAGAGTGCCGACGCTCAGGAGTAGTTAGGTTGGCTCCCAGGCAGGAGGCCTCGCCTCTTTCGATCCGCTGCTTATGTTTGTGCTAGCCTTCTTAAGGCAAAACTTGTTTAACTTATGTCTGTACTCAGATATTTTTGCTTCCGCTGACTCGTGCTTGTCGAGCTTTGTATTCGAGCCCTCGAGGCCCCTGGCTTGTAATATGAAGTTGTATGACTTTAATTTGTGTCTAGAGTTGTGTTGTGATATTGATTAGTGAGTCCCTAATCTTGGTCGTACGCATTGCGTGTTTGATTAGCGTACGGTCGAAAATTGGGGGCGTGACAGTCCACATCACCTGACCGCATGCGTGTAACATCCTCGGCTGCCTCCTTACCTTCTGATCATCTGTCCTCCTCCCAAACCTGCAGCCGCTGCCTCCCCAATCTACGTGAGCCATCAGCAACAAGGTGAGCAACGAGCACCCCACTACTCCCCATTCCCCATCTGCATTTTTTTGCCTAGATCTTGCTGCTTGGTTCTTGTTATTGATGGAAGTTTGTAAATGGGGCCTAATTAGATTTGTTTCAGAAATTGACTGTAAACATTTGGCAATTTTGATTATTGCCTTGGACAAGTTGTTGATCATTAGTTTTCACTACAGGAGGCAAAATCTATAAATTGAGATGTCCCCCCCCCCCCGTCATTTGATCATCAGTCATCACCGTCGCACTGTGCTAGGAAACCTGGTTTCAATGTCCCCACTAGATCACTATGCATGTTTCCTCATTTGATCTATAAAATTTGTTATACAATGTAAACAATCCTTTTAGTCATTCTTCAATTTTCTCTGCGCACGTTCATGACAGGTGATGTTCCCATTGTTTCCGCCGCCTCGGGGTACAAGTACCTATGTTTATATGCTTCATCCATGTCACTCTTCGAGCCTCCATTCGTAGTTAACCCGCCATCCCTGGAGCCAGCCTCCAGTGAGCCATCCACTATCTTGTGCATCATTTT
Source organism: Elymus sibiricus (assembly GCA_039707655.1). NCBI lineage: Eukaryota > Viridiplantae > Streptophyta > Magnoliopsida > Poales > Poaceae > Elymus > Elymus sibiricus. The sequence continues at coordinate 494,569,074 of CM077667.1, forward strand.
TTTTTGCCCCACATTTTCTCTTCTCTATGCTCAATTTCCAACTCTAATCTTCTGCAGGGACACGCCATTGTCCTTATTCGCCTTGGGCAGTCGTGGTTTGTGGGTTACGTGTGATCTTGGATTATTCCATCTAACCATCCTGACTACCCAGGTATGCGGTAGAATCCTGCTACCCATTTAGGACTTTGCAAAGGTGGCAGATGGTAGTTCTGTATTTTAGGCAACAATGGTTTCTCAATTTTCATATAATAAGAAGTTTTAATTTTTTTAATAGGAACCAACGATCTTTAATAGATGCTTTTATGTTATTCCTTGTGGAGTTAGAGATCCTCCAATAGTAGAGTAGAAGAAAATAATAGAATGAAATGCTGAATCAATTATGTTCTCTAATTTGTGTATGCCTCTATCATGTTTATACTTGCAGATAAGAGAAGTTGCAAACTTTCTTTCATTGTTTTTCAGAAGTCCCTTTTATGAAATCTAACACAATGTACTTCTGCTATTTCCAGGTTTAATATCGTTACAACGCAGACTTGTTGTACTGATATCATGATCTTTGTTTGTGATGTTTGTGATGACTTGCAGGGATATTATTTTGCATTCTGCACACACACACACACACCTGTTTGTTCAATCCAAATATGCAGAAATAATAAATTGTTTGCCATGGTTTACAATTGTTTTTATGTGTCGTGGCTTTCTTGATTCAGTTTGGTAACCAACATATTGCCATCCGCATGTCGAAAATTGATTAAGACATGCTTCTCGACCTCTGTCCAAACTATAATTGTCAATACAGATATGTCTGTGAGTTCTGTCTACACGAAATACTCTATAGAGAGTGGTTGTACGTACAATAAGTGTCATCTATACCATCTATTTATTTTCAGATGAATGCCAAGGTAGCAACTGAGTAGCAAATTAGTTCCAGCATGAGCACATGACACATTAATATTTCATCTGACCTCACATGCCACATTAATATTTCATCTGACCTCTAAGTAGTATTTCCCATGTACTTTCAATGCTTTCCCTAAGTTCTTTTATTGTATTTTCCTTACCCTCTACTGCATATTAATTGACAAAAATCAAAGCAATATATATATACACAGGAGTCTGCAAAATGTCAAAGTACAATATATTGGATACTACCGACATCTTATATTTATGTTGCATTATATATTAGCATCCAGATTTTTATTTTACTCATGTGAATTATCTCTAAATAATACGGGCCAATTTTCAGGTACTAATATTGTACGATTACATAAAGGTAATACATAGGTATTATGTAATCAGCATATCATTTTTTCATTGTGATGCCAAGCGATCTCGCAGCAAATGTTACTAAACCGGGCAAGTTGTGAAACGACAATACTGCTCCCTGAATGTTTGGCATACAAGTCATCTATGACATCTTCAAGGAATGCAAAGTAGGTAAGGCACACAATCTATTTGTGGAATGATGGAGCAAAGTGTTGTGCCTCATAAGGTAGAGTTAGTCCTACGATAAAATGGTAGATATGCTTTTTAACCATATTAATTATTGATAAAAATATGAAGATGATGTTCATTTTAACCATTTTTATGTCATATTAACAAATTTTATTCATATGAAAATAGAGAGCAGGTGCACTTTGTTTTTTGCTGTATGTTACCTTGCATAGTTCAACTATCTTAGGTTTATGTACCTTCCATTGATCGTATGTATATATATGCTCATTTGGTGTGCTCGTATTCTCGGAACTTCACTTTTGTTTTTACTCCTTTTGTTTTGAAAAGTTACAGCGGGAAAACAAACTTGACAAACAACTACTTAATAATTTAAAAATGCACTGTTGGTGACGGTGTCGAACAACCTAGATGATGTGTATGACCAGATAAAGAACCGCAAGTAAGCCCACATGACACGCTAGGGGTGCTGGTTCTTCATCCAACAACATGGTCATAAGGACAAACCAAGGCGACTTGCAGATGCGTGTCGGCATGATCAAGGTGGTGTCGTTGAAATTAGAATAACAATAATAGAGAATCAGATTTTCCAACATTTTGTAAAGATGACGACAAGAGCTGCATGCCCGGGTGTAATTCCTTTCATATATGGTTGTAGAATCTTATATGTTCTGACTAAAATTTATGTTTTCTTGTGGGACATCAACAATGTTAGAAATACATTGAGATAGTTTACTTCGATTTTTTTGAAGTATTTCTATTGTTTTTTTCTCAATATTTATATTCTTAAGATGTTTTGAAGCCAGCCTTTGTGAGGTCACGATCAATTACAAAACATGTATTCATCAAGCATCGTAATTCAAAACTCATTGTAAGAGCTAAAAATGAAGGAGACAAGCACAAGCTGCTAGAAGGCACAATACTTCAGAACATTGGAAACATACAAATTAAATTATTTCATATCCTATGAACTGTAAGAGTCAGAATAGATGGGCGCCGCAACGCGTGCCATCAAAGATCTAGTGGAGCAATACGACGAAGCGTCGCTCGCGCACCCACACTACATGGGGTTGGCCCAGCGGGCACTAGCAGGAGATAATAAGAGAAGCACACACCCTTCCTCCTTTTCAATTTTGTTCTTTTATTTTGGTCGGTTTAATTTATATTTTAAAACCTCCAATGTGAAGAAAATGTTCATAAATTAAAAAAACATGAACTCAAAAAATGTTCAGGAATTCACAAAAAAAATCATGAATTAAAAAAAATCATAAATTTGAAACAAGAGATGAGTTCAACTTCTTTCTTTCACGAATTTGGCTTGAAATCTTGATCCAGATTGTGTGGCAGTCGGAACGAGGCGCGGTGCTACTGAGTTGTACCACCGGGCCGCAACAATGTTTATCTTCGTTGGATCCGCTTGGATCCGGTGTTCGTTTGTCTGCATCCGTGTATCTGCGGGTTAGGCCGTTCCGATCCGCGCTTCTCTTCGTTGGCGATGGTTGCTGTTGGAAATATGCCCTAGAGGCAATTAATAAAGTGTTTATTATTATCATATTTCTCCGTTCATGATAATGGTTTATTATTCATGCTAGAATTGTATTGACCGGAAACTAAATACATGTGTGGATAATAGACAAATACTATGTCCCTAGTATGCCTCTACTAGACTAGCTCGTTGATCAAAAGATGGTCAAGGTTTCCTGACCATGGACATGAGTTGTCATTTGATAACGGGATCACATCATTAGGAGAATGATGTGATGGACATGACCCAACCGTTAGCATAGCAAATGATCGTTCAGTTTATTGCTATTGCTTTCACTATGTCAAATACACGTTCCTCTGACCTTGAGATCATGCAACTCCCGGATACCGTAGGAATACTTTGGGTGTATCAAACGTCACAACGTTACTGGGTGATTATAAAGGTGCACTACAGGTATTTCCGAAAGTGTTTGTTGAGTTGGCATGGATCGAGATTGGGATTTGTCACTCCGACTATCGGAGAGGTATCTCTGGGCCCTCTCGGTAATACAGCATCACAGAAGCCTTGCAAGCACCGTGACTAAAGAGTTAGTTGCAAGATGACGTATTACGGAACGAGTAAAGAGACTTGCCGGTAACGAGATTGAACTAGGTATTGGATACCGACGATCGAATCTCGGGCAAGTAACATACCGCCGGACAAAGGGAACAACGTATGTTGAAATATGAGGTTCACCGATAAAGATCTTCGTGGAATATGTAGGAACCAATATGAGCATCCAGGTCCCGCTGTTGGTTATTGACCAGAGAGTTGTCTCGGTCATGTCTACATCATTCCCGAACCCGTAGGGTCCGCACACTTAAGGTTCGATGACAATATAGTATTATATGAGTTATGTGATTGGTGACCGAATGTTGTTCGGAGTCCCGGATGAGATCACGGACATGACGAGGAGTCTCGGAATGTCCGAGAGGTAAAGATTCATATATTGGAAGGTGGTATTCGGACATCGGAATGGTTCCGGGAAGTTCCGGATATTTTTCGGAGTACCGGGAGGTTACCGGAACCCCCCGGGGAAAGTGATGGGCCAACATGGGCCATACGGGAGAGAGAGGGCAGCCCACAAGGGATGGCGCGCGCCCCCCCCATGGGCAGTCCGAATTGGACAAGGGGAGGGGGTGCAGCCCCCCTTTCCTTCTCCCTCTCCTTTCCCCTTTCCCCCTCCATGAGAAGGAACAAGAGGGGGGGCCGAATCCTACTAGGACTAGGAGTCCTAGTAGGACTCCCCTCTCTTGGCGCAGCCCCTAGGGCCAGCCTCCTCCCCTGTCCCTCCTTTATATACGGAGGAGGGGCACCCCTTGGAGACACACAATTTGTTGGGGAACGGAGCATGAATTTCAAAAAAATTCCTACGCTCACGCAAGATCTATCCATGGAGATGCATCGCTACGAGAGGGGAGAGTGTCTACGTACCCTCGTAGACCGTTAGCGGAAGCGTCTCACAACGCGGTTGATGTAGTCGAACAATCCTTCGAGCTCCACCGATCGAGTACCGAACGTACGGCACCTCCGAGTTCTACACACGTGCAGCTCGGTGACGTTCCTCGCCTTCTTGATCCAGCAAGACGTCGAGGTAGTAGATGAGTTCCGTCAGCACGACGGCGTGGCGACGGTGACAGTGAAGTGATTCCGGCAGGGCTTCGCCTAAGCTCTCCGAAAATATGACCGAGGTGGAAAACGGAGATCGGGGCACCGCACACGGCTTTGGGACAACTGTGTACTTTGGGGTGCCCCCTTGCCCCCGTATATAAAGGATGAGAGGGAGGAGGCCGGCCCCCTAGGGGTGCGCCAAGTGTGGGGAGTCCTACTAAGACTCCTTAGTCCTAGTAGGATTCCACCTCCCATACGGAGTAGGAAAGGGGGAAGGGAGAGGGAAAGGAAAGAGGGGGCTGCGCCCCCTCCCCTAGTCCAATTCGGTTTGGGCAAGGGGGGGCGCGCGCCTCCTCACGTGGCCTGCCTCTCCTTTTCCCGTATGGCCCAATAAGGCCCATTACTTCTCCCGGTGAATTCCCGTAACTCCCCGGTACTCCGAAAAATACCCGAATCACTCGGAACCTTTCCGACGTCCGAATATAGCCTTCCAATATATGAATCTTTACCTCTCGGACATTCCGAGACTCCTCGTCATGTCCGTGATCTCATCCGGGTCTCCGAACAACATTCGGTCACCAATCACATAACTCATATAATACTATATCGTCATCGAACCTTAAGTGTGCAGACCCTACGGGTTCGGGAATGATGTAGACATGACCGAGACAACTCTCTGGTTAATAACCAACAGCGGGACCTAGATGCTCATATTGGTTCCTACATATTCCACGAAGATCTTTATCGGTGAACCTCATATGACAACATACGTTGTTCCCTTTGTCCGGCGGTATGTTACTTGCCCGAGATTCGATCGTCGGTATCCAATACCTAGTTCAATCTAGTTATCGGCAAGTCTCTTTACTCGTTCCGTAATACATCATCTTGCAACTAACTCTTTAGTCATGGTGCTTGCAAGGCTTCTGTGATGCTGTATTACCGAGAGGGCCTAGAGATACCTCTCCGACAGTCGGAGTGACAAATCCCAATCTTGATCCATGCCAACTCAACAAACACTTTCGGAGATACCTGTAGTGCACCTTTATAATCACCCAGTTACGTTGTGACGTTTGATACACCCAAAGTATTCCTACGGTATCCGGGAGTTGCATGATCTCATGGTCAGAGGAACGTGTATTTGACATAGTGAAAGCAATAGCATTAAACTGAACGCTCATATGCTATGCTGACGGTTGGGTCAAGTCCATCACATCATTCTCCTAATGATATGATGTGATCCCATTATCAAATGACAACTCATGTCCATGGTCAGGAAATCTTGACCATCTTTTGATCAACGAGCTAGTCTAGTAGAGGGTTACTAGGGACTCAGTATTTGTTTATCTATTCACACATGTATTAAGTTTCCGGTCAATACAATTCTAGCATGAATAATAAACCATTATCATGAACGGGGAAATATGATAATAAACACTTTATTAATTGCCTCTAGGGCATATTTCCAACAGTCTCCCACTTGCACTAGAGTCAATAATCTAGTTTACATCTCCATGTAATTAACATCCAATCAGTTCTAGGGCTGATCATGTTTTGCTTGTGAGAGAGGTTTTAGTCAACGGGTCTGCAATATTCAGATCCGTGTGTTCTTGGCAAATCTCTATGTCATATGTAGATGCTGCTACCACACTCTGCTTGGAGCTACTCCAAAAACGACTGTCCCACTTTACGTATCCTGTCTGAGACTCATAGTCTTGCGGATCGGTGTTTAAAGCTTGCATCGACGTAACCCTTTACGACGAACTCTTTATCACCTCTATTCCCGAGAAATTCTTCCTTAGTCCTTTTCAGGTACTTCAGGATATTCTTGACCGCTGTCCAGTGATCTACTCCTGGATCACTTTGGTACCTTCCCACCAAGCTAATAGCGAGGCATACATCAGGTCTAGTACACAGCATGGCATACAAAATAGAGCCTATGGCTGAGGCATAGGGGATGACACTCATCTTCTCTTTGTCTTCTGCCGTGGTCGGGCTTTGAGTCTTACTCAATCTCACACCTTGCAATACAGGCAAGAACCCTTTCTTTGACTGATCCATTTTGAACTTCTTCAAAATCTTGTCAAGGTATGTGCTTCGTGAAAGTCCTATGAGGCGTCTCAATCTATCTCTATAGATTTTGATGCCTAACATGTAAAACAACCTTTACCTAGATTTTCATGTCTTACTCCACTTCACACCAGGCAAGAACTCATTTCTTTGACTTGATCCTATTTTGAACTTCTTCAAAAAACTCATCAAGATGTGTGAACTTTTATCAAGCGTTTTGATCTATCTCCATAGATCTCGATGCCCAATCTATGGATAACTCAAAAACAGGTTTTTATTGAAAACCTCCTTTCAATTCTTTATGCTTTCCAAAAATTCTACATCATTTCCAATCAACAATATGTCATCCACATATACTATTAGAAATGCTATAGAGCTCCCACTCACTTTCTTGTAAATACAAGTTTCTCCATAAACTTGTATAAACCCAAACGCTTTGATCACTTCATCAAAGCGAGTATTCCAGCTCCGAGATGCTTGCACCAGTCCATAGATGGATCGCTGGAGCTTGCATATTTTGTTAGCGCCTTTAGGATCGACAAAACCTTCCGGCTGCATCATATACAATTCTTCCATAAGGAATCCATTAAGGAATGCCGTTTTGACGTCCATTTGCCAGATTTCATAATCATAAAATGCGGCAATTGCTAACATAATTCTGACAGACTTTAGCATCGCTACGGGTGAGAAAGTCTCATCGTAGTCAACTCCTTGAACTTGGTGATAACCTTTAGCAACAAGTCGAGCTTTATAGACGGTGATATTACCATCAGCATCCGTCTTCTTCTTAAAGATCCATTTATTTTCAATAGCTCGCCGTTCATCGGGCAAGTCTACCAAAGTCCACACTTTGTTCTCATACATGGATCCAATCTCGGATTTCATGGCCTCAAGCCATTTGTCGGAATCCGGGCTTGCCATCGCTTCTTCATAGTTCAAAGGTTCATCGTTGTCTAGCAACATGTCCTCCAAGACTGGATTTCCGTACCACTCTGGTGCGGAACGTGTCCTGGTTGACCTTCGAAGTTCAGTAACAACTTGATCCAAAGTTTCATGATCATCATCATTAACTTCTTCTCTGGTCTATGTCGATGTCACAGAAATTTCTTTCTGTGGCGTACTACTATCCAGAGGAGGTACAATTACCTCATCAAGTTCTACTTTCCTCCCACTCACTTCTTTCGAGAGAAACTCCTTCTCTAGAAAGGATCCATTCTTTAGCAACAAAAACTTTGCCTTCAGATCTGTGGTAGAAGGTGTACCCAACGGTCTCTTTTGGGTATCCTATGAAGACGCACTTATCCGCTTTGGGTTCGAGCTTATCTGGCTGAAGCCTTTTGACATAAGCATCACATCCCCAAACTTTCAGAAACGACATCTTAGGTTTCTTGCAAACCACAGTTCATACGGTGTCATCTCAACGGATTTAGACGGTGCCCTTGTTTAAAGTGAATGCAGCTGTCTCTAATGCATAACCCCAAAATGATAGTGGCAAATCGGTAAGAGACATCATAGAACGCACCATATCCAATAGAGTACGATTACGACGTTCGGACACACCATTACGCTGTGGTGTTCCAGGTGGCGTGAGCTGTGAAACAATTCCACATTGTCTTAAGTGATTGCCAAACTCGTAACTCAAATATTCTCCTCCACGATCAGATCGTAAGAACTTTATTTTCTTGCTACGATAGTTCTCTACTTCACTCTGAAATTCTTTGAACTTTTCAAATGTTTCAGATTTATGCTTCATCAAGTAGACATAACCATATCTACTCAAATCATCAGTGAACGTGAGAACATAACGATATCCACCGCGCGCCTCAACACTCATCGGACCGCATACATCGGTATGTATTATTTCCAATAAGTTGGTTGCTCGCTCCATTGTTCCGAAGAACGGAGTTTTACTCATCTTGCCAATTAGGCATGGTTCACATGTCTCAAATGATTCATAATCAAGAGATTCCAAAAACCCATCTGCATGGAGTTACTTCATGTGTTTAACACTGATATGACCTAAGCGGCAGTGCCACAAATATGTGGTACTATCATTATCTTTTGGCATTCGTGTTATGAACATATGTATTACTACGATCAAGATTCAATAAACCTTTCATTTTAAGTGCATGATCATCAATGATATTATCCAAATAAATAGAATAATAATTATTCTCTAAAATTGAATAACCGTCTTGCAATAAACACTATCAGATATAATGTTCATGCTTAACGCAAGCACCAAATAACAATTATTTAGGTTCATCACTAATCCTGAAGGTAGAGAGAGCGTGGCAATGGTGATCACATCAACCTTGGAGACACTTCCAATGCACATCGTCACCTCGTTCTTAGCTAGCCCTCGTTTATTCCGAAGCTCCATGTTTCAAGTTGTAAGCAACTAAACAAATATCAAATACCCAGGTGCTCCTACAAGTACTAGTAAGGTACATATCAATAACATGTATATCAAATATCTTTGTTTACATTGCCAGTCTTATTATCTGCCAGTTACTTTGGGGAAGTTCCGCTCCCTGTGACATTCCCTTTGCAATGGGAGCACTAAGTCTCGGGTTTGGTTCAGCCTTGGGTTTCTTCGCGTGAGCGGCAACTGTTTTACCGTTCTTCTTGAAGTTCCCTTTCCTTTCCCTTGCCCTTCTTGAAACTAGTGGTCTTATTAACCATCAACACTTGATGCTCCCTTTTTTGATTTCTACATCCGCAGATTGTAGCATCGCGAATAGCTTAAGGATCTTCTATCCCTTGCATGTTTATAGTTCATCACGAAGATCCAGTAGCTTAGTGATAGTGACTAGAGAACTCTATCAATCACCACTTTATTCGGAAGTCTAACTCCCACTTGATTCAAGTGTTTGAAGTACTCAGACATTCTGAGTACATGCTCACTAACGGAGCTGTTCTCCTCCATCTTGTAGCTATAGAACTTGTCGAAGGTGTCATACCTCTCGACCCGGGTGTGAGCTTGAAAAACAAATTTTCAGCTCTTGGAACATCTCATATGCTCCGTGTTGCTCAAAACATATTTGGAGCTCCGGTTCTAAGCCGTAAAGTATGGCGCACTGAACTATCGAGTAGTCATCTTTTCTTGTCTGCCAGACGTTCATAACGTCCTCAGACGAAGCCGTAGGGGTATTTCACTGAGCGGTGCATTAAGGACATAAGCCTTCTGTGCAGCAGTGAGGACAATCCTCAGATCATGGACCTAGTCCGCATAGTTGCTTCCATCAACTTTCAACTTCGTTTTCTCTAGGAACATAATAAAAACAGGGGAACTACAGCGCGGTCTATTGATCTACAACATAAATTTGCTAAGACAAGTAAGACTATGTTCATGACAATTGAAGTTCAATTAATCAAATTACTTAAGAACTCCCACTTAGATTAACATCCCTCAAGTTGTCTAAGTGTAACATGATCCACATCAACTAAACCACGTCCGATCATCACGTGAGGTGGATTAGTTATCAATGGTGAACATCTTTCATGTTGATCATATCTACTATATGACTCATGTTCGACCTTTCGGTCTCTTGTGTTCCGAGGCCATGTCTGTACATGCTAGGCTCATCAAGTTTAACCCAAGTATTCTGCGTGTGTAAAACTGTCTTACACCCGTTGTATGCGAACGAAAGAATCCATCACACCTGATCATCACGTGGTGCTTAGAAGCGTCGAACCTTCGCAACGGTGCATACTAGGGGAGAACACTTATCTTGAAATTTAGTGAAGGGATCATCTTATAATGCTACCGTCGTCCTAAGCAAAATAAGATGCATAAAAGGATTAACATCACATGCAATTCAATATATGTGACATGATATGGCCATCATCGTCTTGTGCTTTTGATCTCCATCAGCAAAACACCGTCATGATCTCCATCGTCACCGGGTTGACATCATGATCTCCATCGTAGCGTCGTGACACCGTGATCTCCATCGCAGCGTCGTGGTCGTCTCGCCGGCTATTGCTACTACTACTACTATTGCTAACTCATAGCGGTAAAGTAAAGCAATTACATAGCGTTGGCATTGCATACAATAAAGAGACAACCATAAGGCTCCTGCCGGTTGCCTGATAACTTTACAAAACATGATCATCTCATACAACAACTTATATCACATCATGTCTTGGCCATATCACATCACCAGCATACCCTGCAAAAACAAGTTAGACGTCCTCTACTTTGTTGTTGCAAGTTTTACGTGGCTGCTACGGGTTTGCAAGAACCGTTCTTACCTACGCAAAACCACAACGTGGTGTAGTGATTGCTTTTTGATCTTCTAAAAGAACCCTCTTCATTGAAACCGATTCAACTAAAGTGAGAGAGACAGACACCCGCCAGTCACCTTTATGCAACGAGTGCACGTAGCGGTGAAACCTGTCTCGCGTAAGCGTACGCGTAATGTCGGTCCGGGCCGCTTCATCTCACAATACCGCCGAATCAAGTATCAACTAGTAACGGCAAGCAATATATATACACCCACGCCCACAACTCGTTTGTGTTCTACTCATGCAAATCACATCTACGCATAGACCTGGCTCAGATGCCACTGTTGGGGAACGGAGCATGAATTTCAAAAAATTTCCTACGCTCACGCAAGATCTATCCATGGAGATGCATCGCTACGAGAGGGGAGAGTGTCTACGTACCCTCGTAGACCGTTAGCGGAAGCGTCTCACAACGCGGTTGATGTAGTCGAACAATCCTTCGAGCTCCACCGATCGAGTACCGAACGTACGGCACCTCCGAGTTCTACACACGTGCAGCTCGGTGACGTTCCTCGCCTTCTTGATCCAGCAAGACGTCGAGGTAGTAGATGAGTTCCGTCAGCACGACGGCGTGGCGACGGTGACGGTGAAGTGATTCCGGCAGGGCTTCGCCTAAGCTCTCCGAAAATATGACCGAGGTGGAAAACGGAGATCGGGGCACCGCACACGGCTTTGGGACAACTGTGCACTTTGGGGTGCCCCCTTGCCCCCGTATATAAAGGATGAGAGGGAGGAGGCCGGCCCCCTAGGGGTGCGCCAAGTGTGGGGAGTCCTACTAGGACTCCTTAGTCCTAGTAGGATTCCACCTCCCATACGGAGTAGGAAAGGGGGAAGGGAGAGGGAAAGGAAAGAGGGGGCTGCGCCCCCTCCCCTAGTCCAATTCGGTTTGGGCAAGGGGGGGCGCGCGCCTCCTCACGTGGCCTGCCTCTCCTTTTCCCGTATGGCCCAATAAGGCCCATTACTTCTCCCGGTGAATTCCCGTAACTCCCCGGTACTCCGAAAAATACCCGAATCACTCGGAACCTTTCCGACGTCCGAATATAGCCTTCCAATATATGAATCTTTACCTCTTGGACATTCCGAGACTCCTCGTCATGTCCGTGATCTCATCCGGGACTCCGAACAACATTCGGTAACCAATCACATAACTCATATAATACTATATCGTCATCGAACCTTAAGTGTGCGGACCCTACGGGTTCGGGAATGATGTAGACATGACCGAGACAACTCTCTGGTCAATAACTAACAGCGGGACCTAGATGCTCATATTGGTTCCTACATATTCCACGAAGATCTTTATCGGTGAACCTCATATGACAACATACGTTGTTCCCTTTGTCCGGCGGTATGTTACTTGCCCGAGATTCGATCGTCGGTATCCAATACCTAGTTCAATCTCATTACCGGCAAGTCTCTTTACTCGTTCCGTAATACATCATCTTGCAACTAACTCTTTAGTCACGGTGCTTGCAAGGCTTCTGTGATGCTGTATTACCGAGAGGGCCCAGAGATACCTCTTCGATAGTCGGAGTGACAAATCCCAATCTTGATCCATGCCAACTCAACAAACACTTTCGGAGATACCTGTAGTGCACCTTTATAATCACCCAGTTACGTTGTGACGTTTGATACACCCAAAGTATTCCTACGGTATCCGGGAGTTGCATGATCTCATGGTCAGAGGAACGTGTATTTGACATAGTGAAAGCAATAGCATTAAACTGAACGATCATATGCTATGCTGACGGTTGGGTCAAGTCCATCACATCATTCTCCTAATGATGTGATCCCGTTATCAAATGACAACTCATGTCCATGGTCAGGAAATCTTGACCATCTTTTGATCAACGAGCTAGTCTAGTAGAGGCTTACTAGGGACTCAGTATTTGTTTATCTATTCACACATGTATTAAGTTTCCGGTCAATACAATTCTAGCATGAATAATAAACCATTATCATGAACGGGGAAATATGATAATAAACACTTTATTAATTGCCTCTAGGGCATATTTCCAACACAATTGTCCCATAGCCGTGTGCGGTGCCCCGTTCTCCGTTTTCCACCTCGGTCATATTTTCGGAGAGCTTAGGCGAAGCCCTGCCGGAATCACTTCACCGTCACCGTTGCCACGCCGTCGTGCTGACGGAACTCATCTACTACCTCGACATCTTGCTGGATCAAGAAGGCGAGGAACGTCACCGAGCTGCACGTGTGTAGAACTCGGAGGTGCCGTACGTTCGGTACTCGATCGGTGGAGCTCGAAGGATTGTTCGACTACATCAACCGCGTTGTGAGACGCTTTCGCTAAACGGTCTACGAGGGTACGTAGACACACTCTCCCCTCTCATAGCGATGCATCTCCATGGATAGATCTTGCGTGAGCGTAGGAAATTTTTGAAATTCATGCTCCGTTCCCCAACAGTTGCTGTTCTGGTGCACTGGTTCTATGGAGGCTTAACACGACGACTTTCTGACTATCTACTATAACAAGGTTTCCTCGGCTCCGATGAGGGAGGGGCGATGACAGCGGCGCGCCTTGGGCTTGCTCCAGTGGTTGTTCGTCGCTAGGTGGTCTACAGACGTGGATGTATTTTTGACTTACGGTGTTTTAAGTACTACCATGACAGTTGATGAATAGATCGAAAGTTTTCTCGTAAAAAACACTCTATATACTATGCTAAAATTTGTCCAAGTTAGATGGCCTTTTACAAGGCTTTGATTTATTAAAGTGCCTTTGAAAATTGAAGTTTTTCTCTACTTATGTCTTGGAGATAGTAATCTGACTAAAGATATTCAAGAGAGGATGCATAAAAGGTTTAGATTTCTTTAGTGTCGACGAGATGATTGATCACCTGTATGTTAAATGCACATAGGCTAGATATGTTTGAAGGGCAGTGGAATTTGATTTTCATTTGAAGATGGATTTTAGTTCTAAACATGATATTTGTAGATGGATTGTTTAGATTACAGGTTCATTCAGTAATGAAGTGGTTGTAGGTTTGGCAACGATTTTTTTGGTATCCGGAACCAAACCCTAGCGTTACTTCACTCCGCTCCGCTTTGCTCCAATCCGTCAACGCCTGAGTGTCGGTGACCATTTCCAGCACCGGCAGCCACTCCAACGGCTCTGGCGACGACGACTGAGACGCCTTCCTTGGTGATGGTGCCGGAGACGGTGACGAGCTGGCCCTCTGCATCATGCTGGAGCGCTCGCGGGTGGACACGGGCGGCAGCTCCGGTTCAGGTGTGACGCTGCCTGTCGCCCTCCGCCGCAGAGCTGACGCCGATGCCAGGCCTTCCCACCCCGCGGGCGGATCTACAATGGCAGCTCAATCGGCGCCGCCCTTCCGTCCGCCTCCTCCACCTCCGGCCACTGCTCCGCGCCGACAGCGGTGGGTTCTAGTGCCCGCTCCACCGGCGCCATGGATGCGCACTCTGGAATCAGAGGTGCGCGCCGCCCACCATGAGAAGCAGCGGACAAGGGAGATGGGGGGGGCGTCAAACACGGTTGTGCAGTCCTTCCGCCGCCGCCACGTGATGCCGACAATGCCCGACGAGGATGAGTGTCTCCTCCAGTGGGCGTACCGCTGGTCACTTACGACAGCGGAGACGGGCGCCCGGCGGCTCCGAAGGATCAACGCCAAGGCGCTCCGGCTCGGCATTGAGCAGTCCGAGCGGGAGGCGGCGGAGGCAACGAGGGTGGCGAAGTTGAAGCAGGACTGCATCGTCCCACGCTGGAAGGGCTACATCGTCATCTCCTTTTCCTCCTCCTCCGACGGCGACGACAACGAGGGCTCCGACGTCGACCCACCTCCTGCCGCGGACGGTTACAGCAGCGCCGGCGACCGAAAGGGCAAAGAGCCGGCGAGGAAGTGGCGACGGCTCTCTCTGCGTTTATATTAGCTCCTTGCCGGATGGTTGAACTATGTGAATTATGCCCATTTGATGATGTTTATGTGAAGTATGCCGTTTGGTATCGGTTTATATATCTATTTTCTGTGGATTTTGACCGGTTATTGATCTACGTAGTACGTTGCACGATTTTGTATGGATATAGGGTGCCGGATATGACATACGTTGTTAGAGATACGACACGCAATTAATATGATGAAGAACGAAATAAAGCAAATGGACACAAGATTTTAACGTGGAAAACCCCTCCAGTACGAAGGGGAAAAAACCACGAGCGTCAGCCAGCCAAACTTCACTATGATCGGGAGAGGTTACAAACGCCGGGGATTTATAACTGATCGACTTATCCGCTTCGGCACAAGCCTACCGGCGACGGGCCTCGCTCCGCTCGCTCGTCAGAAGTTGGCCTTTCTTTTTAATTTGAAGCATAACATAACATACACGGTGGCTGTGGACTAGCCGATTTGGAGACTGTCCAGTCACTGTCCGTGGACGCGTTGGGCCGCCCGCGGGCGTATAGGGTGTGGCAAGTCCGACCGTAGATGCTGTTAGGAGAGCATCCATCGATCATCCTCCTAGCTCACGTGTATCTTCCCCGGCTCCGGCTCAACCGTCGCTCTCGGCCACTGCTGACAGAAGACGCGCGGTGAGCAGAATTCGCCAGCTTCGACGACCACCTTGTGGTCTTCGTCTTCCCTGTTGCAATCACAAACTCGACCCATCTCCGTCCACAAGAAAAGTCCGCTTTAATCACGAGCCTAGGACTGCACGTACAAACCGACCAACCATCACCACAGCAGTCAATCATGGTGGTCATGGATGGGAGCATCGCGCTGCTGCTGCTCTTCCCTGTCCTCCTCGCCGTCTACCTCCGGCGGCGCCGTGTCGCACCGGCCGCGGCGAGCGCGAACCACTGCCCGCACCCGAACCGCGTCTTCGGCAACACCGTGCCGTTCCTCCGCAACCTGCACCGCTTCCTCGACTGGGCCACGGACCAGCTCGCCGCGGCGCCGGCCTCCACCATCGAGGTCCGCGGCCCGCTCGGCCTCGGCAGCGGCGTCGCCACCGCAAGCCCGGAGGCCGTCGACCACCTGTTGCGCGCCAGCTTCCCCAACTACGTCAAGGGCGCGCGCTTCGCAGTCCCCTTCGCCGACCTGCTTGGCCGCGGCATCTTCCTTGCCGACGGCCGCCTCTGGAGCTTCCAGCGCAAGCTTGCCTCCTACTCCTTCTCCTCTCGCTCGCTCCGCCGCTTCTCCGGGCGGGTGCTCCGGGAGCACCTCCACTGCCGCCTCCTCTCGCTCCTCGACGCCGCCGCGGGCTCCGGCGTGGCCCTGGACCTGCAGGACGTGCTCCGGCGCTTCTCCTTCGACAACGTCTGCGGCGTGGCCTTCGGCGTCGAGAGCTCCACTCTGCTCGAGCTCGAGGCAGGGGATCGCCGCAGCCGGAGGCACGAGGCGTTCTTCGCGGCGTTCGACGACGCCGTCGAGATCTCCTTCGCGCGGATACTCCACCCGACGACCCTCGTGTGGAGGGCGATGAGGCTGGCCAACGTCGGGAGCGAGCGGCGGATGCGCGAGGCCATCCGGGTCATCGACGAGTACGTGATGGGGATGCTAGAGGCAGAGCAGCCGCCGTGCCCGGCCGAGGACGGCGAGCACGAGCAGCACCTCCTGTCGCGGTTCGCGGGTGCGCTAGACGAAGAAGCCGGCGGCGGCGAGCTCGGCGCGATGTTCGGTTCTCCGGAAGCGAAGCGGCGGTTCCTGCGCGACGTGGTGGTGAGCTTCGTGCTGGCCGGGAAAGACAGCACGTCCTCCGCCCTCACCTGGTTCTTCTGGCTTCTCGCCGCCAACCCACGCTGCGAGCGGCGCGTGCACGAGGAGGTCACGCGCACGCCGCACGGAGACGACGCCGGGGAATACGAGGAGCTGAAGGGGATGCACTACCTGCACGCAGCGCTCACGGAGGCGATGCGGCTGTACCCGCCGGTGCCGATCAACACGCGCGTGGTGGCGGCCGCGGACGTGCTGCCGGACGGCACGACGGTGCGGGCCGGCTGGTTCGCGGACTACTCGGCGTACGCGATGGGGAGGATGCCGCGGCTGTGGGGTGACAACTGCCGCGAGTTCCGACCCGAGCGGTGGCTCGATGGTGATCGCGGCGAGTTCGTGGCAGTGGAGGCGGCGAGGTACCCGGTGTTCCACGCGGGGCCGCGGGCGTGCCTCGGGAAGGAGATGGCGTACGTGCAGATGAAGGCCGTGGCGGCCGCCGTGATCCGGAGGTTTGCGGTGGAGATGATGGAGACGCCGGCGAGCATGGACGCGCCGCCGCCGTACGAGTTGGGTGCGACGCTGAGGATGAAAGGCGGGCTCCGCGTGCGGATCAAGAGGCGGGAGGATCACTTTTAAATAGTACTACTACTATCTCTCTGTTCCTAAATGTAAGATGTTTTTTAAGTTCAAATTCAAACTGCAAAAACATCTTAGTACCAGTTTTTTTGAACAGTTCTTAGTACCATTTAGGAACAAAGGTTTTTTTTTTGAGACAAATTTAGGAACAAAGGTTGTACTATCAACCACATCTTGGGCTATCTGGTGTCCAGTCTCTGGGTAGGGCCCCGACCGAACGATTCGTTCGGCCTTGCAGCCCATTACAAAGAAAAAAGAGAAATGACAGAAGAATTATATAAACTACCACATCTCAAAAGAGTTGCATGTATAACAGTTGGTACAAAAAAATGAAATTTTTTCCATCATATATAAATTATGCATGACAGATTTATAAAAAAATCCACGATAAAAAATGCCATCTTCTTATAATAAATATGCCATCCTCTTATAAAATGTCATCCTCTTATAATAAAAAATTTCATCCTCTCTATAAAAATGCCATTCTCTTATTATAAAAACAGCCATCTTCTATATTAAAAAATGACATGATAAAAAATATCATCTTCTTATAATAAAAGCTGACATCCTCTTATAATAAAAATGACACCATATTGTTAATAAAAAATGCCATGTGCTTAGTACTAAAATTGCCACACCATTAAAAATAAAAATGCCATATCTTAATAAGAAAAATGGCATGCTACAAAAGATAGAACTGCCATGGGATTTTCAGGATTAAAAAATACATGTGGCATTTTAAACACAAAATATTCATAAAAGGCGCTCTTCTTTAGTATGAAAAAAATGATAAGAAGATATCCAAAATATAGCTCATTATGCTTGCACTAATTGAAGTTGGAATATCCTGAAGTATATAAGCCTGAGTGTAGCTGCTCTCATACTAAAACCTCATATGCTCATCAGTTGTCTATGTCTTCTCCCGGTTTATTTTTGTTCACATACCTGCAAAACTTCTATTATTTTGTCCTTAAATTGCTATGTTCTTGAATGTTTGATAATAAGTGTTGCCTACAAGATAAGCTTTGAGAATCACATCATAGAAAACATAAATCATGAAAAGTATTATCTACCTAACATTTGCAACATAAATGTCACCATAATCTACAGAAGGAAAAGAGGTCACACCATTTTAGAATACCGAACATACAAGTTTTTGAGAAAATTCAGATGGAAAGGAAAGAAATAAACATATTCAGACCGGAAGGGAAGAAATTAATGAGATGCCCTATAGATTTATTCGGTTTCAGATGCGTGTTGCTGTAACAGATCACCGAAACTCATCCCCAATATACTCATGGCATGTGGGACTGACATGTCGATGAGCCAGATTTTTTTTCTTAATTTTTTTTCCTTTCTCTTTCTCTGTCATGGCGGTGGCGAGGGGTGGTGGCGCAAGTGGACGGCGACAAGGTGGAGAATGTGTGTTCCAAAGGACATATGTAGAATGGAATTTCATGATGTGCATATCTTGAACTTGGCAATGCCATCCAAACAATGTTGGAGACTGATAGAGCACCATGATTCTTTATGTGCAAGGGTGCTTCGATCCAAGTATTACTCATCCGCTGAGTTGCTCAACTGCGAGTTAAAGAACGGTGCATCTTATGTCTGGCAAAGTATTTGGGCTCGATTTTAAAATTTCAATAAAAGGGCGTATTTGGAGGGTTGGCAATGGTTTGAAGTAATATTTGGGAGGATTGTTGGATCCCAAATAGTTCTTCTAGGAAAATCATCGAAGTCCGTGGAAATATAGTGTTTACACGATTTCATGAGCTTATTTATCCAATAATAGGCAGATGGGATGAAGGCTTACTTTGGGAATTTTGTGTCCCATTGATGCAGACCATATTTTGCAAATTCCCTGGCATCAACATATACAGAGGACTATGTTACATGGCACTTGATAAAATATAGAGTTTTCAGTGTTTGCTCAGCCTACTATAAACAATGAGAAGATTCCTATGGCAATATGAGTCATAGTTCTTCTCTTTCTGGTGGTTCATCGCCCCATCCTATTTGGAATAAACTATGGGGGCTTAAAGTACCAATCAAAGTGAAAATATTCATATGAAGATCTTTACACAACGCCATTCCATGTTTTGGTGTACTGGCTAATTGTCACATATCCACTTCGGCGCAATGTCCAGTTTGCCAATGACATTCAATGGCGTGGCACATGCTTTTTTTGGGTGTGATCATGTCACTGAAATATGGTCTTTGCTTGGACTGCATGAAGTCATTAATAATGTCAGGCTACCTGGAAGGGCCGGAGCGGAGATACTCGATTTTCTTCTTTGCGAGTCGACAAACTAGAAAACCTACCTAGAAGTGGTTGAATTACCAGAGATGATAGCAGTGTCTTGCCGGTATACTTGGTGGTAGCGGTGTCTCATTGCCAAGGGGGAAGAGGAGCAGACACCTGTACGCTCGGCCCGACTGTGTAGGCAGTGGTCTTGAATTTCATTCGAACTGCATGCAATCGTCCACTAGTCTGAGACTTAATAGATGGATGAAATCCATGCCGGGCCAGTTGGTGTTAAACGTCGATGCTTCCTTTTTGAAGGACGATCACTCTGGTTTTTGTGGTGCTATCATTAGGGATTGTTGGGGAACGTTGCATGGGAAACAAAAATTTTCCTACGCACACATAAGATCTATCCATGGTGATGAGCATCTACGAGAGGGAGAGTGGATCTACATACCCTTGTAGATCGCTAAGCGGAAGCGTTAATAAACGCGGTTGATGTAGTCGAACGTCTTCGCGATCCAAATCGCCGAGCGTCCCGCGATCCAATCACGATCCTTCCGATCTAGTGCCGAACGGACGGCACCTCCGCGTTCAACACACGTACGGCTTGATGACGCCTTCACCTCCTCGATCCAGCGAGCGATGGTGAAGTAGTGGTTGAGTTCCAGCAGCACGACGGCGTGGTGATGATGGTGAGGAACAATCTCTGCAGGGCTTCGCCAAGCGCTACGGAGATTATGACGGAGGAACTAGAGGGTTAGGGTTGCCGCACACGGCTTGGGGAAATCTTGATGTGTCCCGTGTGCTAGCCCTGCCCCTCTATTTATATGTTGAGCCTTGGGGTCTAAACTTGGAGTAAAAGCCTCCTCCGGGTCGGTTTTGCCCGCACAAGGTCGGTTTGGCCCGCAGGGAAAGAGTCCAACTCGGATCCCTGCCGAACCGTGCACAGCCGCGCACAAGCGGTAGTACCGCTTCACACAAGCGGTAGTACCGCTTGGGCGGTAGTACCGCTTCACACAAGCGGTAGTACCGCTCGGGCGGTAGTACCGCTTCACACAAGCGGTAGTACCGCTCCGGCGGTAGTACCGCTTCACCAAGCGGTAGTACCGCTTACGCGGCAGCAAAACTACTTTTGCACTTTCCAATACCTTGTGGGTTTTATCCCTTTGGCTCACATAAAGTGTTGCTGCACCCGAACACTTCGGTAAACATCCGGAACCCCTTCCGGTGAACTCCGGAACCCTTCCAGAGATCAAAACACTATTATCACATATATCAATCTTTACCTCCGGACTATTCCGGAGATCCTCGTCATGTCCGGGATCTTATCCGGGACTCCGAACAACTTTCGGTCACCAACATAATAACTCAATTATACTAATCGTCACCAAACGTTAAGTGTGTAGACCCTGCGGGTTCGAGAACTATGTAGACATGACCGAGACACTTCTACGATCAATAACCAATAGCGGGACCTGGATGCCCATATTGGCTCCTACATATTCTACGAAGATCTTTATCGGTCGAACCTCTATGTCAAGGATTCAGTTAATCCCGTATGCTGTTCCCTTTGTTCTTCGGTATGTTACTTGCCCGAGATTCGATCGTCGGTATCACTATACCTAGTTCAATCTCGTTACCGGCAAGTCTCTTTACTCGTTCCGTAATACAAGATCTCGTGGCTAACACTTTTAGTCACATTGCTTGCAAGGCTCATTGTGATGTTGTATTACCGAGTGGGCCCTGAGATACCTCTCCGTCATACGGAGTAACAAATCCCAGTCTTGATCCATGCCAACCCAACAGACACCCTCGGAGATACCTGTAGAGCACCTTTATAGTCACCCAGTTACGTTGCGACGTTTGATACACACAAGGTATTCCTCCGGTGTCAGTGAGTTGCATGATCTCATGGTCAAAGGAACAGATACTTGACATGCAGAAAACAATAGCAATAAACTGACACGATCAAATGCTACGTTTACAGTTTGGGTCTTGTCCATCACATCATTCTCCTAATGATGTGATCCCGTTATCAAATGACATCTCATGTCTATGGCTAGGAAACCTTAACCATCTTTGATCAACGAGCTAGTCAACTAGAGGCTTACTAGGGACACAGTGTTGTCTATGTACCCACACATGTATTTGAGTTTCCAATCAATACAATTATAGCATGGATAATAAACGATTATCATGAACAAGGAAATATAATAATAACCAATTTATTATTGCCTCTAGGGCATATTTCCAACAGTCTCCCACTTGCACTAGAGTCAATAATCTAGTTCACATCACTATGTGATTTACATTGTAATGAATCGAACACCCATGCAGTTCTGGTGTTGTTCATGTTTAGCCCTTGGAAGAGGTTTAGTCATCGGATCTGCAACATTTAGATCCGTGTGTACTTTGCAAATATTTATGTCGTCCTCCTTGATGTAATCGCGGATGGAATTGAAACGTCGCTTTATGTGTCTGGTCCTCTTGTGAAATCTTGGTTCCTTGGCTAGAGCAATGGCACCAGTATTATCACAAAACAGAGTCATTGGGTTAAGCGCACTAGGCACTACTCCAAGATCTGTCATGAACTCCTTCATCCAGACACCTTCCTTCGCCGCCTCCGAGGCAGCGATGTACTCCGCTTCGCATGTAGAATCAGCTACCACGCTTTGCTTGGAACTGTACCAGCTAACCGCACCCCCATTAAGAATAAATACGTATCCGGTTTGCGACTTAGAGTCATCCGGATCAGTGTCAAAGCTTGCATCGACGTAACCCTTTACGACGAGCTCTTGATCACCTCCATAAACGAGAAACATGTCCTTAGTCCTTTTCAGGTACTTCAGGATATTCTTGACCGCCGTCCAGTGTTCCATTCCTGGATCACTTTGAAACCTTCCGGCCATACTTATGGCAAGGCTGACATCGGGTCTTGTGCACAGCATTGCATACATGATAGAGCCTATGGCTGAAGCATAGGGGATGACACTCATCTTTTCTCTATCTTCTGCAGTCACTGGGCATTGAGTCTTACTCAACTTCACACCTTGCAAAACAGGCAAGAACCCCTTCTTGGACTGATCCATTTTGAACTTCTTCAAAATCTTATCAAGGTATGTGCTTTGTGAAAGTCCTATTAAGCGTCTCGATCTATCTCTATAGATCTTGATGCCTAATATGAAAGCAGCTTCTCCTAGGTCCTTCATTGAAAAACTCTTGTTCAAATATTCCTTTACGCTTTCCAGCATTTCTATATTGTTTCCAATCAGCAATATGTCATCCACATATAATATTAGAAACGTTATAGAGCTCCCACTCACTTTCTTGTAAATACAAGCTTCTCCGTAAACTTGTATAAACTCGAACGCTTTGATCACCTCATCAAAACGAAGATTCCAACTCCGAGATGCTTGCACCAGTCCATAAATGGATCGCTGGAGTTTGCAAACTTTGTCAGCATTTTCTGCATCGACAAAACCTTCTGGTTGCATCATATACAACTCTTCCTTAAGGAAACCGTTAAGGAACGCTGTTTTGACATCCATCTGCCAAATTTCATAATCGAAAAAGGCAGCTATTGCCAACATGATTCTGACGGACTTAAGCATCGCTACGGGTGAGAAGGTCTCATCGTAGTCAACTCCTTGAACTTGTGAAAAACCCTTTGCCACAAGTCGAGCTTTATAGACGGTGACATTACCGTCCGCGTCCGTTTTCCTCTTAAAGATCCATTTGTTCTGAATGGCCTTACGCCCTTCAGGTAATACTTCCAAAGTCCATACTTTGTTTTCATACATGGATCCCATCTCGGATTTCATGGCCTCTAACCACTTCTCGGAATCCGGGCCCATCATCGCTTCTCCATAGCTCGTAGGTTCATCGTTGTTTAACAACATGACCTCTAAGACAGGGTTGCCGTACCACTCAGGAGCAGTACGCGTCCTTGTCGACCTACGAGGTTCGATAGCAACTTGATCCAAAGCTTCATGATCATCATCATTAACTTCCTCTTCAGCTAATGTAGGCTCCACAGAAACAACTTTCTGCGCTGCGCTACTCTCAGGTTGAAGTAAAGGTTCAACAACCTCATCAAGTTCTATCTTCCTCCCACTCAATTCTTTCGAGAGAAACTCTTTCTCAAGAAATGTTCCGTTTTTAGCGACAAACACTTTGCCTTCGGATCTGAGGTAGAGGGTATACCCAACTGTCTCTTTTGGGTATCCTATGAAGACGCATTTCTCCGCTTTGGGTTCCAGCTTTTCAGGCTGAAGCTTTTTGACATAAGCATCACATCCCCAAACTTTAAGAAACGACAGCTTTGGCTTCTTGCCAAACCAAAGTTCATATGGCGTCGTCTCAACGGATTTCGATGGTGCCCTATTTAAAGTGAATGCAGCTGTCTCTAATGCATAACCCCAAAACGATAGTGGCAAATCGGCAAGAGACATCATAGATCGCACCATATCCAATAAAGTTCGATTACGACGTTCGGACACACCATTACACTGTGGTGTTCCAGGCGGTGTTAGTTGTGAAACAATTCCACATTGTCTTAAGTGACTGCCAAACTCATAACTCAGATTTTCTCCTCCTCGATCAGATCGTAGGAATTTAATCTTCTTGTTACGATGATTCTCAACTTCACTCTGAAATTGTTTGAACTTTTCAAATGTTTCAGACTTGTGTTTCATTAAGTAAATATACCCATATCTACTTAAGTCATCAGTGAAGGTGAGAAAGTAACGATAACCACCGCGCGCCTCAATGCTCATCGAACCGCACACATCAGTATGTATGATTTCCAACAAGTCACTTGCCCGTTCCATCGTACCAGAGAACGGCGTTTTAGTCATCTTGCCCATGAGGCATGGCTCACATGTGTCAAGTGATTCAAAATCAAGTGACTCCAAAAGTCCATCAGCATGGAGCTTCTTCATGCGTTTTACGCCAATATGACCTAAACGGCAGTGCCACAAGAAAGTGGTATTATCATTATCAATTCTACATCTTTTGGCATCAATGTTATGAACATGTGTATCATTACTATCGAGATTCAATAAGAATAAACCCTTCACATCGGGTGCATGACCATAAAAGATATTACTCATATAAATAGAACAACCATTATTCTCTGATTTAAATGAGTAACCGTCTCGCAATAAACAAGATCCAGATATAATGTTCATGCTTAACGCAGGCACCAAATAACACTTATTTAGGTTCGTCACTAATCCCGACGGTAATCGAAGAGCGAGCGTGCCGACGGCGATCACATCAACCTCGGAACCATTTCCCACGCGCATCGTCACTTCGTCCTTTGCCAGCCTCCGTCTATTCCGCAGTTCCTGTTTTGAGTTGCAAATATGAGCAACCGCACCGGTATCAAATACCCAGGCACTACAACGAGAGTTGGTAAGGTACACATCAATAACATGTATATCATATATACCTTGTTTGTTGTTGGCCGCCTTCTTGTCAGCCAAATACTTGGGGCAATTCCGCTTCCAGTGTCCAGTTCCCTTGCAATGAAAACACACAGTTTCTGGTTTGGGTCCAGCCTTGGGTTTCTTCACGAGAGGAGCAACTGCTTTGCCACTTTTCTTGGAGTTACCCTTCTTACCCTTGCCATTTTTCTTGAAACTAGTGGTTTTATTGACCATCAACACTTGATGCTCCTTCTGAATTTCAGACTCAGCGGCTTTCAGCATCGCAAACAGCTCGGCGACTGACTTGTTCATCCCGTGCATGTTATAGTTCAACACGAAGCTCTTGTAGCTAGGTGGCAATGATTGAAGAACTCTGTCAGTGATAGCCTCTGGCGGAAGGGGCATCCCTAACTCAGCCAGACGGGTGGAGTACCCAGACATTCTGAGCACATGATCACTGATAGACCCGTTCTCCTCCATCTTGCAAGCATAGAACTTATCGGAGATCTCATATCTCTCGATCCGGGCATTCTTCTGAAAGATAAACTTCAACTCCTGGAACATCTCATATGCTCCATGACGTTCAAAACGTCTTTGAAGTCCCGGTTCTAAGCCATACAACATTGCACATTGAACTATTGAGTAATCATCAGAACGAGCCTGCCAGGCGTTCACAACGTCTAGAGACTCAACTGGAGCGGGTGGATCACCAAGCGGTGCATCAAGGACATAAGCCTTCTGGGAAGCCGTAAGGATAATCCTTAGATTACGGGCCCAGTCCACAAAGTTACTTCCATCATCTTTCAACTTAGCTTTCTCTAGGAACGCATTAAAATTCAGGGGTGCTACTGCGCGAGCCATGATCTACAACATAAATATAGCAAAGACAACTTAGACTATTGTTCTTAGATAATGAGTTTAGTTAATCATATTTAAAAAACTCCCACTCAAATTGACATCCCTCCGATCATTCGAGTGTAACATGATCCAAATCCACCAACTCAAGTCCGATCATCACGTGAGTTGAGGTGGTTTCAATGGTGAACATCTTCATGTTGATCATATCTACTATATGACTCATGTTCGACCTTTCGGTCTCTTGTGTTCCGAGGCCATGTCTGTACATGCTAGGCTCGTCAAGTTTAACCCGAGTGTTCCGCACGTGTAACATGGCTTACACCCGTTGTATGCGAACGTAGAGTCTATCACACCCGATCATCACGGCGTGTCTCGAAACGACGAACTTTCGCAACGGTGCACACTTGGGGAGAACACAATTTATCTTGAAATTTAAGTGAGGGATCACCTTATAATGCTACCGTCGTCCTAAGCAAAATAAGATGCATAAAAGGATTAACATCACATGCAAATCATAAGTGACATGATATGGCCATGAACTTGTGCTTTTGATCTCCATCTCCAAAGCACCGGCATGATCTCCATCGTCACCGGCATGACACCATGATCTCCATCATCTTGATCTCCATCAACGTGTCGCCATAAGGTTGTCGCGCCGACTGTTGCTTCCATGACTATAGCTAACGTTTAGCGATAAAGTAAAGCATTACATAGCGCTTAATGATTGACACGCAGGTCATACAATAATTAAAGACAACTCTATGGCTCCTGCCAGTTGCCGTACTCATCGACATGCAAGTCGTGATATTCTATACAATACATGATCATCTCATACATCACATATATCTCATCATGTAATTGGCCATATCACATCACAACATACCCTGCAAAAACAAGTTAGACGTCCTCTAATTGTTGTTGCAAATTTTACGTGGCTGCTACGGGTATCTAGCAAGAACGATTCTTACCTACGCAAAACCACAACGTGGTGTAGTGATTGCTTTTTGATCTTCTAAAAGAACCCTCTTCATTGAACCGATTCAACTAAAGTGAGAGAGACAGACACCCGCCAGTCACCTTTATGCAACAAGTGCACGCAGCGGTGAAACCAGTCTCGCGTAAGCGTACGCGTAATGTCGGTCCGGGCCGCTTCATCTCACAATACCGCGGAATCAAGTATCAACTAGTAACGGCAAGCAATATGTATACACCCACGCCCACAACTCGTTTGTGTTCTACTCGAGATCTCATCTACGCATAGACCTAGCTCAGATGCCACTGTTGGGGAATGTTGCATGGGAAACAAAAATTTTCCTACGCACACATAAGATCTATCCATGGTGATGAGCATCTACGAGAGGGAGAGTGGATCTACATACCCTTGTAGATCGCTAAGCGGAAGCGTTAATAAACGCGGTTGATGTAGTCGAACGTCTTCGCGATCCAAATCGCCGAGCGTCCCGCGATCCAATCACGATCCTTCCGATCTAGTGCCGAACGGACGGCACCTCCGCGTTCAACACACGTACGGCTTGATGACGCCTTCACCTCCTCGATCCAGCGAGCGATGGTGAAGTAGTGGTTGAGTTCCAGCAGCACGACGGCGTGGTGATGATGGTGAGGAACAATCTCTGCAGGGCTTCGCCAAGCGCTACGGAGATTATGACGGAGGAACTAGAGGGTTAGGGTTGCCGCACACGGCTTGGGGAAATCTTGATGTGTCCCGTGTGCTAGCCCTGCCCCTCTATTTATATGTTGAGCCTTGGGGTCTAAACTTGGAGTAAAAGCCTCCTCCGGGTCGGTTTTGCCCGCACAAGGTCGGTTTGGCCCGCAGGGAAAGAGTCCAACTCGGATCCCTGCCGAACCGTGCACAGCCGCGCACAAGCGGTAGTACCGCTTCACACAAGCGGTAGTACCGCTTGGGCGGTAGTACCGCTTCACACAAGCGGTAGTACCGCTCGGGCGGTAGTACCGCTTCACACAAGCGGTAGTACCGCTCCGGCGGTAGTACCGCTTCACCAAGCGGTAGTACCGCTTACGCGGCAGCAAAACTACTTTTGCACTTTCCAATACCTTGTGGGTTTTATCCCTTTGGCTCACATAAAGTGTTGCTGCACCCGAACACTTCGGTAAACATCCGGAACCCCTTCCGGTGAACTCCGGAACCCTTCCAGAGATCAAAACACTATTATCACATATATCAATCTTTACCTCCGGACTATTCCGGAGATCCTCGTCATGTCCGGGATCTTATCCGGGACTCCGAACAACTTTCGGTCACCAACATAATAACTCAATTATACTAATCGTCACCAAACGTTAAGTGTGTAGACCCTGCGGGTTCGAGAACTATGTAGACATGACCGAGACACTTCTACGATCAATAACCAATAGCGGGACCTGGATGCCCATATTGGCTCCTACATATTCTACGAAGATCTTTATCGGTCGAACCTCTATGTCAAGGATTCAGTTAATCCCGTATGCTGTTCCCTTTGTTCTTCGGTATGTTACTTGCCCGAGATTCGATCGTCGGTATCACTATACCTAGTTCAATCTCGTTACCGGCAAGTCTCTTTACTCGTTCCGTAATACAAGATCTCGTGGCTAACACTTTTAGTCACATTGCTTGCAAGGCTCATTGTGATGTTGTATTACCGAGTGGGCCCTGAGATACCTCTCCGTCATACGGAGTAACAAATCCCAGTCTTGATCCATGCCAACCCAACAGACACCCTCGGAGATACCTGTAGAGCACCTTTATAGTCACCCAGTTACGTTGCGACGTTTGATACACACAAGGTATTCCTCCGGTGTCAGTGAGTTGCATGATCTCATGGTCAAAGGAACAGATACTTGACATGCAGAAAACAATAGCAATAAACTGACACGATCAAATGCTACGTTTACAGTTTGGGTCTTGTCCATCACATCATTCTCCTAATGATGTGATCCCGTTATCAAATGGCATCTCATGTCTATGGCTAGGAAACCTTAACCATCTTTGATCAACGAGCTAGTCAACTAGAGGCTTACTAGGGACACAGTGTTGTCTATGTACCCACACATGTATTTGAGTTTCCAATCAATACAATTATAGCATGGATAATAAACGATTATCATGAACAAGGAAATATAATAATAACCAATTTATTATTGCCTCTAGGGCATATTTCCAACAGGGATCACACAGGAGCATTAATTAATGCATCTATAGCGAAGCTAGAACATGCTGTGGATGTCATCTCGGCAAAAACGATAGCTCTAACCGAGGGCTTGAAGCTTGCTCGCTCGATTGGACTCTCTATCATTTTGCGTACGGATAATCTGATCATTTTGGATGCTCTATGTGTCAACGTAGGTCATTCGAGGGTGGATGGCCCTATACTTGAAGAATGTCGACAGTTATATGGTGACTTCGGAAAGGTTCTTTATGAACATTGTAATAGCGATTTGAAATATGGTTGCTCATTTGCTAGCTCAACATGACGTGTTGATCCACCGGCCGCGTGGTTGGACTCACCCCCTAGTTTTATCTCTTGCTTTCTTGCGGTGATGTAAATGTTATTTGATTTTAATAAAGATAGCCATGAAGACCTTCTCATAAAAAAAAGCGTGCGCGCGCAAACACTACCCTTTTTAAGCACACACACTACGCCCAATACCAGATTTATGGGCCTGCATCCTTGGCCCGTGGGCGTTTTTCCCAGCTGGGCTTCTCGCAACCGTTTCTGCCGTTCATTGGACCTCCGTTTCACGTGCAGAGCCTGGTAGCCAGCGTGAGGGCTATATCTTGCTTATAGCAGGTATAGCTCTCATCTCGCCTGAAGGATCGGTTGGTTCGCTTCGCTCGGTCACTGTTCGCTCGCTCGTTTTATGGAATTTTCTTTCCTTTATAATGTAAATTGGTTGCACTGGTCGGTTTTATTGATTTGTTCTTTTCTCATTTTTTGATTCCTTTTGTTTTTTCAATGGTTTTTTTCGTCGTTATAAATTTGGTTTTCTTTTGTTTTTAACCGATTGTTTTTCTTATTTATTTATTTATTTATTTATTTATTCATTATACTTTGGTTTTCTTTTGTTTTATTCTCTTTTTTATTTCTATTTTCATCGGTTTTCATTTTTGGTCAACACTTGTCAACTTTTTTCAGTACACATTCAACATTTTTGTATATGTCATAAACATATGGTATATACACGTTAAACATTTTTAAATTAATTATTAACATTTTTATGTCTATTTTTCCATAGACATTGTACATTTTTGGTATATATCTAATACATTTTTATAATACATGTTTAACATTTTCCGAACACAAGATTATTGCTTGAATAAATGGTCAATATTGTTTCCATGCACCCTTTTAATATTTTTTGAATACATGGTCAACATTTTTTCTATACAGTTTTACCATTTTCAAATGCTTGATTAACAATTTTCAAATACAAGATTAACATTATTTAAAATACATGGTCAACATTTTTGTTATACAGATTGAACATTTTTTAAATACTTGATTAACAGTTTTTGAATACATGGTCATTTTTAAATACATGATTAACGTTTTTTCATACACATTGTATTTTTTGTATACACGAGAAGTATTTTCTCTATACACATTAACAATTCTCAAGTGCTTGGTTAACCTTTTTTCAAATATTTTACGTAATGTGTTTTCTGTAATATATTTATGCAGAACGTTTGGAAGTATAGAAAAAGTAAAAGATAAAGCAAAAAAAGAAGAAGAAAAAACATGAAAAAAACCCCGAGGCTGTGGCATCCCATCATGCGCCTTCCTTCAGGCGAGAATTTCCTCGGTCTTGCCAGAAGCGAGATATAACCGCGCCCGGTAACCAGCTTGTTGTTCTCAAAAATAAAATTAAAAAGCTTGTTGTAAGTTGTAACAATCAGTTTGTCAGACGGGTAGTCACACTCACGGAATGTTCTAATCAGCATGTGCCTATCTTCTTTTCCAGACAAAAATACGCGCTGTCAAGTGCTGTATTTTTGGTGGTATCTGTTTGGCTCTATCGTTCCGTGACACCTCTATGCTGTTACGAGCGCCCGTGCATGGGAACCAGAGCAGATTAAGCTACTGCATGTGGACGGCTCAGACAGATAGACAGATATTAGTATTGTCTAATTCAAATGGGGGCCATGAGAGGTAGGGTGCCCAGTACCAAACGTCCAAACCTGGACCTACCTCGCGCAATTCGAGGGCGCCGCCACCACGTGCATGAAGCCTGCGATGTGGGATAACTGGGCGCCTCCAAAATGCAAGTTCTTTGCTTGGCTTGTCATCAAGAATAGGATCTGAACAGCGGATCGCTTGTAGAAGAGAGGATGGCCAAATTGTGGCCTTTGTCAGCTCTGCCGCTGGGAGCCGGAGTCCGCGGCGCACCTCCTCTTCAAGTGTAGGTACTCTCTACGGGTGTGGGCGGCCGTGAAGGAGCGGCTTGGTGCCCCGGAATTGAGATTGGACATGTGGGGAAGTATTCATTCGGTGCATGCTTGGTGGAATGTTGTAGTGCTCACCCAGGGTCACAGGAGGAAGGCCATGGCCACCACACTCATACTTGTGGCGTGGGCGCTTTGGAATGAGCGGAATGCATGGGTTTTCCGCAACAAGTCTACGCTACCTTCCATCGTTTTCGCAAACATTAGATCCGATGCGGAGTTGTGGATAACCGCCGGTGCTAAGCACCTGGGTTATATTATGCCGCGAGAGTAGGCTTTTGTCTCATTTGTGGAGGTGTAATGACCCTCGTCTTAACTAAAACTCTGTCAATCTTTCTTCTTTATTAATGAGATGAGGCAAAGCTTTTGCCTCCGTTTCAAAAAAAAAAAAAAAAAAAAACCTGGACCTAATATAAGCCACTGCTGCTAGCTCCTTGCTACCTAGCGGGACTTCGCAGCACTCTCCTCCACGGCTGCCCAGCACAAACGGATCGAGTAGCTAAGCAATCAGTATCATGGACAGAAAGTTGTGCATCTCGCTTGTGATCCTCGCGCTTGTGCTGCTCGCTGGCCCGGGCGCGAAGGCGGCGACGCTCTCCGCTGGCACTGCCAGCATCGACGCGGCGCGGCAGCTGGTGCCGTCGTCGATGAGGCTGGAGGACGGCGTGGCGCCGGAGCTCGCGGTGGTGTCCACGGCGGTGGACCTGGGGGTGCACCGGCGCGTCCTCGTCGGCTTCAACGCGGGGCCACTGGACGCCAACAAGCAAGCCTGCAAGCCGAAGTGCGCGCAGCCCGGAGGGCCGAACACCGGCCGGGGCTGCCTCAAAATTTACGGCTGCCGAGGAGGACACTGAGCGGCACAGCACCACGGACGTCGATTCAACCTCCTACACCTGCACTCCGTCCGCTGCCCCTGCTCCGTCCATGGGCGCATGCGCTCGCGTTCCATGGTCTATTCCCGTTTCCGTTTTGCAATTCAATACGTACCGCGTCGTCGTTGCTATCGCTATGTATCTTGAAATGTAACTTGGGATCAGTCTTGTTATACTCCAGTTTGTGGAGTGGCAGTGATGTACAGCCCGCTTGATGATGATCAAAAGTGAATGTTTTCTTACAGCCAGTTTGTGGATAAACACAAGTGAAAACAATTTGTGCTCCTCTTTGGCCAAGGATAACAGCACATCGTTTTCAAAAAAAGAACAAGGATGACAGCACATGATGCTGGAACGGGCATCGCATTTGTGGTGTTTGTAGTCCGAGCAAGGCTAGACCCATGGGGGGTGGGGAGAAAAGTTTAATTAAGGAAGGTAACGTAACAACACGTAGGCTGTACGTGGATGTAGCATTTTTGCTGTAGCCCGGTAGGAGATCACATGGCATGAGAAATGTCCGGGCAGCGGATGCATGCATGCTGAGGTCACTCATAATTTGGCCCACCGGACCACCTCCACTCAGACCATTCATCTAATAAAGAAGAAGAAAAACCAAGATTTTTTCTGCCAAATAGTTGTCGGCATAGTCTGTATTCTCCCTTTCCCTATTTCTATTTTTTAACACACGGATGCTCATACATACACACATAAACTAACCCCTATGAACACACGCGCACACCAACGTCAAGTCTAGGATTTAAACTTCGATGGGTTTGAGATACCACTGTCCTCCTAAATATCCAATCATGGACGGATCTGGGCCACAGGCAGCCCAGTCCATTGCCTGAGGCATGGGAATTTTTCTCAGCCCATATTTACAACAAAATAGGTTGGGGCTGGGTGCAGCCCAGCCAGCCCTGGCCAACTGGCCCAGCCGCCGAGGCAATTGCCTGCCGCTTTACGAACATAGCCAGCGCACGCCCCAGCGAGCACAAAGCCACGACTGAACCAACTGCCCCATTTCCCCCGAGTTGGACGAACCCTAGCCGCCGTCCGCCGCCGCCTGCCATCATGCCCATCCAGTCGACCTGCTCTTTGGGCAGCCCCCTTTGTTTCCTTCTGCCGCGCCAGGTTGCGTCGCGACGGCTGCTGCCCTGTCCGGCGAGGCAGCGACCCTGTCGAGGCGGTAGGCTGCCCGGCGTCCGGCGAGGTGGGCGTTCGTCCTCCGAACTCAGAAGCCATCCGAGCCGCATCAGAGGCAAAGAGCAAATGTATTGCTTGATGTTCATGCCATTGTTTTTGTTTCAAGATTCCACTGTAAATTATTAGATGTTCTAAGATGTCAATGTTGTTGTTTGACGCCACTGTTTGTTAAATGTGAAAACTGATTTAGATATTTAGTAATTTTTGGTTCTATATAATATTACAGGAAGTCAATACGAGTAAAAGAAAAATGATACTAAATTCTTTTTTTCAAGTTCGAACCACGGGAACCGTGGAAAGAGGTCCTTCAACTAATACAACTGATAATACCCCTAGTGTTGCATCTCAACTTAAGCCCAGTGATATTGAATCAGATCCTGGTGAGAGAATACCAATTGAAGATTTGGATGCAACATTGTAGTGCCAAATATGAAAGATACAAGAACTGCTAATGGGCGTTCAAGGAGTTGGGTGAGCAATTGGTAACTTACAACCATCGTTTCAAAAATGAAATATTCAATGTGTTGCAGGTGCCCAAGAATTGTTGAGATGCATTGCTTGTCTCGATCCCATGAATTTATTTGCCAATTATAATGAAGACACGCTAGTGGATCTTGCTAATATGTATGCTGTTGATTTTTCTATATATGAAGTTACTTTTGTCCTTAGAAACCAACTAGACTTATTCATTCGGGAAGCAAGAGCCGATCCATATTTGATGAATTGCAATGAACTTGGTCATCTTGCAATGAATATGGTTATACGTGATATGCACACAATTTTCTGCTTGGGTTACCGTCTTGTTGAGTTAGCATTGATTTTAAATTGCAACAGTGGAAATGGCATTCTCAGCAGTGAGCATTATCAAGACTGGATTGATGAACAAAATGGGTGATGATTGGATGAATCATAGAATGATATGTTACATTGAGCGATATGTATTTTTCAGCATTGAAGAATCAAAGATCATCAAGAGATTTCAAGGTTATCGCACACGCAAAGGCCTTTTGCCTCATTCTAGACGTAAGTTTTCACATTTTGCATATGTCATGAACTAAATTTACCTTCTATATTATGCACTGATTTGCATTTCAAAATTTATGACTGAAGGTATAGCTTCTTCTGCTATTGAAGATGTAGTCATGGGAGGCTCATATCAATCGATCCTTTGATTTGGTAACAATCTTTTGTATCATCTATACAGGCTACATATTGTCTTTTGATTTGTCTCGCTTTATTAGTTGACCCATCATGGAACAAATGCTGTCATTGAATATTATGTTTGGTTTCTTATTAGTTATGCAACATAGATTGACTTTTGTATGCCTTGAAACTGAATTTTTTTTAGGTAGTTTTTAGCCCTTAGTTTCTCGCCTGGGGCGTCGGCCAATCCCGGGTCCGCCACTGCATCCAATCACAGGTTGGTTCACTTTATTTTTTATTTTTCTAGGTACGTGCACGCGCAGACTTTTTGTTCTGCTTTGTGACTAAGGCTGCTCATAGTGGTCAGTAAGTTAGACTAGTAACAAGTTACTATTTTTATAATAGGTAGTATCATATATGTAATAACATAGATGCTTGAATTTGAAATGCCCTCGTCATATTTTAGGCTCTAAATCCTCCAACCAATCATCAACATCTATGTTTCGAACTAGTAACATTTTGTTCATGTTCTCCCTCCGTGGACCATAAGTGGTACTTCTAGCACACCTCCATATTGATATTTCAAGATGTAGCTCCTTTAATTTTTTATTAAAATTCCATCATATATGTCTCACAAAATATCTATCCTTCGATTCACTAAAAAGTTCTCTAACTACCTTCATTAAAACCTGGCAATGAACAAATATTCAAAGACCAAATATTCTGATCCATTCTCTATGTAAATGGTTCTACTCCATTAGAAAAGAACAAATGTTCAGACCCATTAACACGTTCATCGATGACATATTGGCGTGTTAGTAAATGCTGCATGCATGGAGGGTGGTCCGTCATTTTATCCTTTGGTGGCTGATGTGACATTATGAATTGATAAAGGAAACACTTTATCAAAATTATAAGCTAAAAGACTGCAAGTGTTGCATGATGTGTATCAAAGTCAGATTATATTTAGTGATAGAGATTGACAATATACTTGTCACTTTGGGGTTCACACGCGTCTATGTTATACATACTCGGTGTTTTATTTATCTCTACCTAATAATAAAGCAGGGATAACTTCTGGTCGTCCGTCATAATATTTACCCCCGAAGTTGTGAATAATTACCCACCATGCCACCTGTAAGTGAAGAAAAACGATTCGTTTTAAAAAAAAAACGACGCCAGAACTGGTTCTTATAGCGTTACACACACAGATGCAACGAGGATGCTTGTAGCCCAGTGGCTAAGTCCCACGTACTACCTGCGTGCGACCGGGGTTCGATCTCCTGGATCCTGTTTTATTTTTGCTTTTTCCTTTATAATTTATGTTGTTTTTTCTTCTTTAAATTAATCTGGGATTTCCAACATAAAATCTAAATTTTAAAAGATTGCGACTGTTTTTTTTTTTGCTTTTTCCTTCATAATTATGTATTTGTTTTTCCTTCTTAAAATTAATCCAGGATTTCGAAAAAATCCAAATTTCAAAAGGTTGCGAGTTTTGAAAATTTAAATAAAAAACCTGTTTGCATATTATAAAAAAAACGATTTCAAAAAACTGTAGTAAAATAATAATGTTCATGACTTTGAAAATTTTCTTCTTTAAATTAATCCGGTATTTCCAAAAAAAACCTATATTTTAAAAGGTTGCGACTGTCTTTATTTTGCTTTTTTCTTCATAATTATGTATTTGTTTTTCCTTCTTAAAATTAATCCGGGATTTCCGGAAAAATCCAAATTTCAAAAGGTCGCGAGTTTTGAAAATTTAAATAAAAAAACTGTTTGCATATTATAAAAAAACACGATTTCAAAAAACTGTAGTAAAATAATAATGTTCATGACTTTGAAAATGTTCTTCTTTAAATTAATCCGGGATTTCGAAAAAAAAACCCTAAATTTTAAAAGGACGCGACTGTTTTTTTTTTTTTTTGCTTTTTCCTTCATAATTATTTATTTTTTTCCTTCTTAAAATTAATCCAGGATTTCCAAAAAAATCCAAATTTCAAAAGATTGCGAGTTTTAAAAATTTAAATAAAAAAACTGTTTGCATATTATAAAAAAATACGATTTCAAAAAACTTTAGTAAAATAATAATGTTCATGACTTTGAAAAAGTAATCGTGTATTCAATAAATATTAGGTAATTTGAAAAAGAAATGTCCATCAAATTTTTGAAAATGTTCATGGAAACTAAAACGGATCCATAAATAACAAACAAAATAAACCGTCGCTTACGTAGAGATTTTATTAGGGGATTTATAGAGGTAGTTTAATGATTTTATTTAGTCCCTCGCGCGTCTGGTTAAGAAAAAGGTTTCCGTACTCTGCACAACGCTGAGCCCCAAAAAATTGACACAACTTTCTGTAGGTTCATTTCTGTAAGCTATATGAAAATGATTAAATGTTTATTTTGCCTCCATACACAACTATGTTTATTCTGGCATTGACACTTTTTGCTGGTTATGAAAAACACCGCTATGATAGGTCAAGGCGAGACACAACATTCATCAGTCTAGCTCAGGCACGGTCCATCAATGCAGTTTGCTCAGACAAAAAATATTTCGTTGTGACACCTTACGAAATCATTATGAGACCATCACATTTTCAAATTTTAAAATGATATTTTTAAAAGTCCCTTATCTCATCATAACATCATTCAAACATAGTTTGTAAAATGACATTTTAAAAGTGCTTATCTCATCCTAACATTTGATTCAAAGTTTTTTTATAATCTCTACCACATCTACATAATATGATTGTTTTTCTGCCGTTGCAACGCACGGGCATATTTGCTAGTTTAAATACAAATAAATTACTTTCAAGGTTTAGCACATGGCATCAATTTGTCAGATGCGTAGCGGCACTAGCGGGCTCTTCCAAGCAGCATGTGACTAGTATACGTGTTGCCATATTGCGAGACGGCTAGCTGGCTGGTGCTGCATGTTCGGCGATATCTCTTTCTGTTTGGCTCCATCGTTCTTGGACACCAGCCGTCCCTCTTCATCGCTGTCACGAGCGCTAGCTCGTGCTTGCGTGCCGACATCGATTATTTCTACTTCTACACGCCCGTGCATGCATGCATGGGAACTAGGGCAAATCAAGCTGCTACTGCATGTGCGTAGACGTACGAAAGCCCTTGCATTTGGAAGGCTGAGG
The DNA here is from genome assembly GCA_039707655.1 of Elymus sibiricus. Taxonomy (NCBI): domain Eukaryota; kingdom Viridiplantae; phylum Streptophyta; class Magnoliopsida; order Poales; family Poaceae; genus Elymus; species Elymus sibiricus. The sequence continues at coordinate 494,606,703 of CM077667.1, forward strand.
CGGACACATCGATATTGTCCAATTCAAATGGGGGCCATGAAAGGTGCTCAATACCAAACCTCCATCTACTAAAAGCCGGTGTCGCTCCTGGCTACGTACTCTCAACACTCTCCTCAACGGATTGATTAGCTAGCTAGCTACCATGGGCAGAAAGGTGTGCATCTCTCTTGTAATCCTCGCGTTAGCTGTGCTCGCTAGCCAGGGCACGAAGGTAGCCGCACTCGCCAGCATCGACGCCTCGGCGGCGGTGCGGCAGCTGATGTCGTCGTCGTCGTCGTCGATGAAGCTGGAGGGCGGCGTGGGGCCGGAGCTCGCGGTTTGGACGGCGGTGGACCTGAAGGTGCAGCGGCGCATCCTTGACATTAACTACGACAACGTCCAGAAGGCCAACAGGAATGCCTGCACGGGGAATTGCGGGGGGTTTGGACAGCCGTACACCGGCCGGCCCTGCAACATGTATTACAAGTGCAAATGAGGAAACTGAACGCAAGAGGACTACGGGCGTCAATTCAAAGCCTCCTGCACTGCCCGTCGTCCGACGTACGTCCATGGGTGCACTCGCGTTCCATTTTCTATCTCCATTTCCCATTTTGCATTTCAATATCGTGTCGTTGCTATCTTCAAATAGTGTGTTCGCACCATGCGGTCTGCATGTTGTACAATTGTAAAGTGGCAGTGTCCGACCGTATCTTCGAATTATACAGTAACGGACACCATGCAGTCCGCTTTGTACTCACTCCGATCCTTTTTAGTCTGCATATAAGTTTTGTCCGAAATCAAAGTATCTCTATTTTGACCAAACTTATAGAAAACATATATCAACATTCACAATATCAAATCAATATCATTAGATTCTTTATGAAATGTAGTTTCATAGTATATATATTCCATTTTGTAGATGTTGATATTTTTTAATATAAATTTGGTCAAACTTTATAAATTAGTTTGACTTGGCCCAAATCTAATATGCGGAGTAAAAAGGACCGGAGGGAGTACTGACGCCGGGCAGAGCGGACGTGACCTCGTACTCTCGTACTGACTCCCTCGTTGAAGCAGCGTGCCGGCTTAGGGCGTGGTACGAAACGCGTTCCCGATATTCACGTCTGTTCAACGTCGGAGATGTGTTATTGGACGGGACGGATATCTATCATGCCCATCCGATGCCTCGTCCGTCCGTATGTCGTCATTAAACATGATTTTTGGTTGAGAAACCTACTCCGACGCCGCGCATTGACGCACCGGAACGCCTGGCCTTACCGGAAACCGTTATTTAAAGACGCCCACACCCGGCTAACTCCATGTCACAACACAAGCCGCTCCACATTCTCCTTCCTTGTACTACATCCGCCATGACTGTAGGCGGCAACACTCTATGCGAGAGCCTTCCGGAGATGAAGCATGTGGTGGCCGCCCTTGCGGCCGCCTGGCAAAGCCGCCGGACCTGATCGAGGTCGGCATGCTGACCAGCTCGTCCGAGGCCTCCGACGACGAGGGTGACCCCACGATGGAGACAATATCCGACGACATCACACCGGAGCCTGCACATGTGCATGCCGGCTTCATCATGGAATAGGCGCGAGCGCACTTCAACTCCGCCATGGCCCAGGAGCAGGCTTCGTCACGCCTATGTCGGTGTTCCAGCGGGCGTAGGAGGAACAATGGTACAACCTGTTCCTTCTCGAGCGGCGCCGGCTGGCGAAGCGCCAAATCAATGACGAGCACGCGAGCGAGGAGGCCATGGCGTCCCTGGACGCAAAGCAGCGTGAGATCTACGAGCCGCCCGCTCTAAAGCCGTCGCTCGCCAGGAACATGACGTTATGGAGGCGCAAATGCAGGTGATCGCAGACGAGAACAACGCGAGTTGCGCGTCCTACATGCCATGGACGAACTTTCGGGCGGGCCGGTGGGACGACTAGAGCGCCGACTCCTTCATTTCCATCATGGACCTCACTTCCACCTGTTACGGACAGTTCACGGACTCCTCCGAGGATGAGTAGGGCATGGGAGGTGGCATGGCCTGGTGTCCCATGTGGGCCGGTCCGTCTACCATGTCCTACTCTTCCTCGTCGAAGACCGCACCTTCACTTCACGGGTATTAAATGCCCCCGGCGCTCATGAAGACGTCAGATGGACGACGTGGTCGTCGATGCGGAATACGAAGTAAGTGGACAATGACCGCCGCCATAGGATATGTTTAGGGTTGGGTTTCTTTTTTTTTGGTCCTAAATGTTCGAAATGTAATGAAAATCCATCGTGTTTGCATGGATCTCCTCAAGTTTATATGAAAAGCCGACGTGTTTGCATGAATTTCGTCCTGCTAGTTGAAACCATGATTGAAATGTATGCAGACACTAGTAGAAAACAGACCTTTTGTGCCGGTTCGTAAGGGCCTTTAGTGCCGGTTCTCCAACCGGCACTAAAGGGTGGGGACTAAAGGCCCCCCCCTTTAGTCCCGGCTCAACACGGCCCGGCACTAAAGGCCCACCACGTGGCACCTGCCGGCGCCGTGGGCTGGGGGACCTTTAGTCCTGGTTGGTAACACCAACCAGGACTAAAAGTATTTAATTCTTTTAATTTTGGTTTATTTTTCCTTTTAATCCTTTAGGGGTTTATGAATTAATTATGGTTTATTTTTTCTTTTAATTTTGTGTTTTCCATTTAATTATTTTTCATTTCAAACATATATTACGCTACTACATACTGTACACGTTTAAATAGAATTTCTCGTAGAACCGATCATATATATATATATATCATCGAATTTCTCGTACGACGACCATTCACATACATATATATATACAATTTGGTATATACAATTTTTCCTACAATTTGCGGATCATTACATATGCAGGCATTACTGCTTGATCTTGTAATGGTATTCTTTTTTGGGATCTATGACCTGGTCGACCAGAAATCCAGCTATTTCCTCTTGAATTGCTCGTACGCGAGCCGTTGGTAGGAGCTGGTCCCGCATCTCCGTCAGCTATTTCCCCCGGTGCCAGCCGGCGCTTCCTCCTCGTCATCCTCTTCCGTCTCAAGCGCGTCCCCGCCCCCGGAGGCGTCCGAGGCATCCCCCTCCGTCTCGTAGTCGACCTGGTCAGAGTCCGCACGATCGGCCGCAAAGTTCAGCAGCTGCGGCCCATCCAGCGTCATCTGCCGCCTGAAGTGCTGATAAAAACGGCCGGCTGCAAATCAGAGCTGCGTCAAAAGTGAGTGAGAAAGAAGAAAAGCTGAGAAGGCTAACCTCCGCCGCGGGGAAATTGTGAAAGCATGACTCCTTACCAAACCACCAGTCGTCCGGCTGCAGCCGGAAAGAGGTGATGTTGTTGACCCGGCGAGCAATCTTGACCGGCTCCAAGTCGATGGTCGACAGCCGACACGGATGCTTCCAGAAGCCCATGTCGCAGATTCGGTGCGGACGATCCTGGAGCAGGAGCACCCGGCGGGAGATGAACGCCGCCACCAGATCCGCAGGCATTAATCTCTCCGAGGCCTTGAGCTGCTGCAGCCGGCTCAGGATAGTAGTAAACTCGCCGCCACGTGGCTCCAAACCCCAGTTGGTGTCGGCCGGCGAGGCATCAACAAACCCCGGCAGGTTCACCCAATCGCGCTCCCCGTCGAGGCTCCGAACGTAGAAGAACGTCCGTTGCCACTTCTTGAAGGAGTCGATGAGCTTCATCTTGGGGAAGAGGTTGTTGCGGCGCACGTACACCACCGCGCCCCCGCAGGAGTACGGTACCTCGTCGTTCTTCTGGGCGCGGAAATGGAAGAAAGAGCGGAACAAGGAACTGAAGCGCCAAAACCCGAAGTAGCCCTCGCATAGTGTCACGAAGCAGGCAAGGTACATGATCGAGTTCGGCCCCAGATGATAGAGCTGGAGGCCGTAGAACTCCATGAACTGCCGCAGGAATCGGCTAGCTGGGAGGCCGAACCCCAAGTCGAAGTGGGTGGCGAACACCACGCGCTCGCCCTCCTACGGCGCCGGCACGCGCTCGCGCCCCGGAATGCGGGCCTCCACCCGCTCCGCCGACGGGATCTTGCGCGTCAGGCGGAGGCGCTCGATGTGCTCCGTCGTCACCACTGAGCCCTCCCAGGATCCGGGGGCCGCCGCGGCCATCTCGACGCCCGACGGTGCCGGTGGAGCGGGCTGCCGGAGATTGGCACTGCGGGCGCGCGGAGGGAGGAAGGGCGACGGCGAGAGCTGCAGGTGCGTGGAGGGAGGGGGCGGCGGCGAAACCGCGATGAGCTCGAAGCAAGGGGGCGAGGAAGGAGGCGAGTCGTAGCAAGACGAACGGTGGCCTCGGTCTCCCCCTCTCCCCCCATTTATAAGGGGCTGAGGAGGCGAAGGGACAGGGGATCAGCTACGCCCACGTTCCCCACTCGCCCGACATGTGCGGGCATTTTTAACACGAGCGTGGGCGGCGGCCCGCGGTCGTAGAAGTTCCCGCTCATGGGCCGAGGCCTAGTGGGCTAGGCCTACGGCGGCATCCCGTCGCGCGCGTGGTGGCGGGCCCGCACTCCCTGCACGGGTCACACGTGGCTCGACCCGGCCGGCGGCGGACCCGAGGCAACGCTGCGGAACCCCAGGCGTCGTTGGCAGCTGGCCTGAATCGCAGTCGTTGGGCTGCCCCGGCAGTCCAACGGCAACTACGACAAAGAGAAGCCGCCGGCCCCCTCGGGCCCGAGGCCTCCGGACCCCGACGGCTTCAGGGGCTACTGACGGGGGTATGGACCCTGGGTATACCAAAGCGGAGGGTACCCAACTCCGAGACATTAGGGGGCCGGCTGGCCCCCCCAGGCCAGCTGGTAGCAGGCAGCCGACCGATCACGGCACTGCTGGCCGGCTTGCCACAGCCAGCTCGGCCGGTTGGCTGCGATCGCAGCCGGCGGGTCAGCGGTCGTCCCGTCCGCCCGTACCAGCGTACGACGGCGAGACAAGACCCCCGGATGGGGCGCGCGTGGTTACATGACGCGTTGACAGGCCTCGCGTGGCTACAGGGATCGCTGACGACCTTTCTTATAAAGAGCAACCGGTCCGCATTCTTGGCAAAACTGAACGTCGAACTCGTCAGTAGGTTACCAAGTTCTTCAAGGTGCAGTGGGCAAATCATTCTGAAGATGAAGCCACTTGGGAACGCGAAGATCATCTTCGTGCAGAATACCTCGGGCTCTTTCCTTCAACTTCTTAATTCTCGGGACGAGAATTCTTTTTAGTAGGGGAGAATTGTGACGCCCTGGTTTTGTGCTACAGTAATGATTGTAATTAAGCTACAGTGATGACCATGATCAGCAACAAATCATTTTGCTAAATGGGATATGATCAAGTTGAAATTCAAATCTCAATTCAAATTCCACTTCAAAAGCCAATTGAATTTTAATGTGATAAAATAAAATTGCAAACAACAAGAATAAAATGTTGCACACTTGTGATAAATCACAAAACAATTGTTGTTGAGGAAAACAACATCACCAAACCTGTGGTGTGGACCCCACCATCAATATCAGCACCTTAAAGCATTTAAAATGCACTTTTAATTCTGTGGATAATTCCTACAGTTTCCAAAACTACTCAAACCTTGTGTGCCCTTGCAGAATATTGCAAGATATTAATTGGAGCATGTCACACATTTTTACTGAAGAGTATTATTGCAAAAAGTAAAAGAAACAGAAAGGAAAAACAAAAGGCAGAAACTGAAAAGAAATAAAAAGGAAAAGGGCTAACGGGCACTGTAGCCGAAGTGCTACAGGCTGGCCCAGCCCATTTCAGCCAGCCTTTCTCCTTCCTCGCGCAAGCGACAGGAGAAGGCCGGGGCGCCATGGCTGTCGACGCTCGTGCGCGGCCATCGAGGCCCCCTCGGGGATAAGAACGAGCCCTCCTCCCTCTCTCTCACTCCCCCCGCAAACCCTATGACCTCCCTGTAGCCCCTCCCCTCTCTCTTCGCTCGGTCCCGAGCTCGCCCGAACGGATCCATGGCCGCGCCGTGGTGAGACCACGGCCACAGCCCTCCCCGTTCCTCTCCGTCGAGTCCAGAGGCTCCGCGGCGACGCCCTCGTTCTCCTGGTGCGCTGGATCGGAGCCGAGGCGCACTCCCGCCGTCGCACGCGTTTTCTTCCTCCTTCGGACCCGCCGGCGACCACCACGTCGATCTGCACCGTCCTGAGCTCTCCGGCCTCCCTAGACCCCTCCCCGTCTACGCTGTGAGCTCCGCCTCCGATCCCTCCCTCTCTTCGCTGTTGTTCGAGGCCGTAGGAGCCGTGCTCGAGCTCCCGAGCTCCGGTTGCCGCCGGGCATGGACGCTGCCGTTGTTTTGGTCGGTCCCCGACCCTCTCTCCTGCACCACTGGGTGCGACACGTCGCGCTGGTCCGGTTCCTACCGAACGCCGCTCGATTTGGTCACCGGAGGGCAACTCCGGTGAGCCCCCGCCGCGTCTGGCTCGGCGCCGGCGTGTCACAGCGCGCGTGCGCGCGTTTAAACCACCGGATGGGTCGCTGACGTAAGGGGCCCGCCCTAATCAACGTAATTAGCAGCTAATTAAAAACGCTAATAGTCACTGACGATCGGGTCCCACCGTTTTAAATAAACCAGTATTTAAAAATAACCCTAATTAATCTACAGTCACTGACAGGTGGGGCCTATACACTGTTCCAGTGGATAAGCCCGGCCCAGTCAGCCTGCTGACTCAGCAGGCTGGCCCACCTGTCAGCCTTTGTTGACTGGTCCGCTGACCAGTCAACTGGGGCCCCTGGTCAGCCTCTGCCACTTCTTTGGGTGCACTGGACCGGGTGCACCCAGCAATTTTCCTTATTTTTTTTTCGAATTAATATTAATTCTGTAATTTCAGAATTTGTTTAAATATTTGAAAAATCATAGAAATTAATCCGTAACCCGGATGAAAATAATTTATACATGAAAGTTGCTCAGAAAAATCTCATGAATCCGAATACGCAGTCCGTTCATCTGTCACATGCTCCTAACATGATGAACATGGACATTTAGCATTAGGATCATCTGTCCGGTACTAGCCCGGGACCCAGAAAATATCGTCAGATATTTTTCCGACCCGTCTGCGACGTGTAATACTGAGTTAGTGCATGCCTAGCCCTGCATATTGCCATGTCATGCATCGTGTTGCATCTGTGCTTTATATTTATTGTTTCTTCCTCCCTCTTCTCTCCGATAGACCCCGAGACTGACGGTGCTGCCGGGTACGACTACACCGTTGACGATCAGGCCTTTGCCGCAGAGCAGCAAGGCAAGCAACCCCCCTTGAGCATTCCGATATCGCCCATTCTTCCCTCTTATTCTTGCATTAGTTTTTGCTACTGTATTAGTTAGCTCCTATTCTGATGCATAGCCTGTTTTTGATAAACTGTTACTATACTTGCAATCATACCAACTGCTTAGTATAGGTTGATCAATGAATCCCCTGTGACCCCCCTTAGTCCCAGTTGCCCCTGCTTCTTCATCGACGACTCGACGACTCGAAGACCCGAAGACTCGGTCAACCGACCGACGAGCCAGGCCCCTCACATCACCGCACACCCCTTAAGTATGGCACTGCAGAGCTACTACCGAGTGCTGAGGGTGATACCTCACTTAGCACTCCCGGTGTTAATTCTGTAGCGTAGCTAATCGGTCGTGGGTATCGAGGGTGATTCCTCCTTCCCATTTATCGATAGCGACTCTTGTCATACACATACCTCAAGTGGGATCCATCGAGGGTGATTCCTCGGATATCCACTCGGTGTATAAACACACAGTTACTTCAACTTGACATTGTTTACATGTGAAAGACGGGACTGGAGGGACAAGCGGTACCACCCTGGTTGAGGTGGACCTGTGTTCCCGACAGTCTTGAGACTGGTCGGCCCCAAGGGTACCCGTGTGAAAGATGTGGTGGGATGCGCCGGTAAGGCATCCAAAAGGTTTTGTTGAGGCGTGGACGGGCAGGAGAGGCCCTTGCCACACATCCTCGAGTCGGGGTGACGGGACCGCACTTTATGGGTCGCGCTTGCCCCGCATTAATAAAATGCTAATGGGTTGGGTACTTGATCTGAGTTAGGTCGTTGGCTTTAATACGCACTAACCTTCACGTGGGAGAAGTTATGGGTACTCAGCGTCATTGTATCAGCCGAAGCTCTTCGGACGTCAGCAATGGAGCGGCGCGCGCCGGATTGGACTGGACGGTACAGCTCTTGGACTGGAGTGTGCTAGGTCTGCTTCCGGCCGCGTTCGCATCGTGCAGGAGTGCAAGGGCAAGTGGGCCCACGAACCTGCGCGCTTAGGATTTAGACCGGCGGGCTGGCCTCTTCGTTGAGCCTAGGTGGGGCGACGACGTGCTGATATCCCGAGGCCGGGCATGACCCAGGAAAGTGTGTCCGGCCGGAGGTGATTCAGGCGTGTTGGGGAATATGTGGTGCACCCCTGCAGGGATGAATAATCTATTCGAATAGCCGTGTCCACGGTAACAGGACGACTTGGAGTTGTACCTTGACCTTATACAACTATAATTGTGATTTAATTTGAAATGAATGTGGCTCCGAGATTGCTTCCTCGCAGGGAGTCGAGGAAGAATCTCTGGGCGTGGTTACTTAATAAAATTGCTACAATAATATGACTATATATGAGATACCAGTCTACTCTCTTCTAATGATGCAAGATGTTGAAGATGCTAGTCTTCGATAGGACTAGGCCTTCTCCCTATTCTTGCTTTCTGCAGTCAGCCCAGATATACCCCCCCATTCCTTGATAATGATGCATACTTAGCATAGTTCTGATGTCAGTCTTGCGAGTACTTTGGATGAGTACTCACCGCTGCTTTGCATTCTCTTTCCCCCCCTCGATACGATTACCGCGTTTAGACGATGGAGCCCAGGAGATGGAGTACGCTGGAGACGACTACTACACCACCGCTGGAGCCTACTACTACGTGGAGAGTGCCGACGCTCAGGAGTAGTTAGGTTGGCTCCCAGGCAGGAGGCCTCGCCTCTTTCGATCCGCTGCTTATGTTTGTGCTAGCCTTCTTAAGGCAAAACTTGTTTAACTTATGTCTGTACTCAGATATTTTTGCTTCCGCTGACTCGTGCTTGTCGAGCTTTGTATTCGAGCCCTCGAGGCCCCTGGCTTGTAATATGAAGTTGTATGACTTTAATTTGTGTCTAGAGTTGTGTTGTGATATTGATTAGTGAGTCCCTAATCTTGGTCGTACGCATTGCGTGTTTGATTAGCGTACGGTCAAAAATTGGGGGCGTGACAGTCCACATCACCTGACCGCATGCGTGTAACATCCTCGGCTGCCTCCTTACCTTCTGATCGTCTGTCCTCCTCCCAAACCTGCAGCCGCTGCCTCCCCAATCTACGTGAGCCATCAGCAACAAGGTGAGCAACGAGCACCCCACTACTCCCCATTCCCCATCTGCATTTTTTTGCCTAGATCTTGCTGCTTGGTTCTTGTTATTGATGGAAGTTTGTAAATGGGGCCTAATTAGATTTGTTTCAGAAATTGACTGTAAACATTTGGCAATTTTGATTATTGCCTTGGACAAGTTGTTGATCATTAGTTTTCACTACAGGAGGCAAAATCTATAAATTGAGATGTCCCCCCCCCCCCCCCCCCCCCCGTCATTTGATCATCAGTCATCACCGTCGCACTGTGCTAGGAAACCTGGTTTCAATGTCCCCACTAGATCACTATGCATGTTTCCTCATTTGATCTATAAAATTTGTTATACAATGTAAACAATCCTTTTAGTCATTCTTCAATTTTCTCTGCGCACGTTCATGACAGGTGATGTTCCCATTGTTTCCGTCGCCTCGGGGTACAAGTACCTATGTTTATATGCTTCATCCATGTCACTCTTCGAGCCTCCATTCGTAGTTAACCCGCCATCCCTGGAGCCAGCCTCCAGTGAGCCATCCACTATCTTGTGCATCATTTTTTTTGCCCCACATTTTCTCTTCTCTATGCTCAATTTCCAACTCTAATCTTCTGCAGGGACACGCCATTGTCCTTATTCGCCTTGGGCAGTCGTGGTTTGTGGGTTACGTGTGATCTTGGATTATTCCATCTAACCATCCTGACTACCCAGGTATGCGGTAGAATCCTGCTACCCATTTAGGACTTTGCAAAGGTGGCAGATGGTAGTTCTGTATTTTAGGCAACAATGGTTTCTCAATTTTCATATAATAAGAAGTTTTAATTTTTTTAATAGGAACCAACGATCTTTAATAGATGCTTTTATGTTATTCCTTGTGGAGTTAGAGATCCTCCAATAGTAGAGTAGAAGAAAATAATAGAATGAAATGCTGAATCAATTATGTTCTCTAATTTGTGTATGCCTCTATCATGTTTATACTTGCAGATAAGAGAAGTTGCAAACTTTCTTTCATTGTTTTTCAGAAGTCCCTTTTATGAAATCTAACACAATGTACTTCTGCTATTTCCAGGTTTAATATCGTTACAACGCAGACTTGTTGTACTGATATCATGATCTTTGTTTGTGATGTTTGTGATGACTTGCAGGGATATTATTTTGCATTCTGCACACACACACACACCTGTTTGTTCAATCCAAATATGCAGAAATAATAAATTGTTTGCCATGGTTTACAATTGTTTTTATGTGTCGTGGCTTTCTTGATTCAGTTTGGTAACCAACATATTGCCATCCGCATGTCGAAAATTGATTAAGACATGCTTCTCGACCTCTGTCCAAACTATAATTGTCAATACAGATATGTCTGTGAGTTCTGTCTACACGAAATACTCTATAGAGAGTGGTTGTACGTACAATAAGTGTCATCTATACCATCTATTTATTTTCAGATGAATGCCAAGGTAGCAACTGAGTAGCAAATTAGTTCCAGCATGAGCACATGACACATTAATATTTCATCTGACCTCACATGCCACATTAATATTTCATCTGACCTCTAAGTAGTATTTCCCATGTACTTTCAATGCTTTCCCTAAGTTCTTTTATTGTATTTTCCTTACCCTCTACTGCATATTAATTGACAAAAATCAAAGCAATATATATATACACAGGAGTCTGCAAAATGTCAAAGTACAATATATTGGATACTACCGACATCTTATATTTATGTTGCATTATATATTAGCATCCAGATTTTTATTTTACTCATGTGAATTATCTCTAAATAATACGGGCCAATTTTCAGGTACTAATATTGTACGATTACATAAAGGTAATACATAGGTATTATGTAATCAGCATATCATTTTTTCATTGTGATGCCAAGCGATCTCGCAGCAAATGTTACTAAACCGGGCAAGTTGTGAAACGACAATACTGCTCCCTGAATGTTTGGCATACAAGTCATCTATGACATCTTCAAGGAATGCAAAGTAGGTAAGGCACACAATCTATTTGTGGAATGATGGAGCAAAGTGTTGTGCCTCATAAGGTAGAGTTAGTCCTACGATAAAATGGTAGATATGCTTTTTAACCATATTAATTATTGATAAAAATATGAAGATGATGTTCATTTTAACCATTTTTATGTCATATTAACAAATTTTATTCATATGAAAATAGAGAGCAGGTGCACTTTGTTTTTTGCTGTATGTTACCTTGCATAGTTCAACTATCTTAGGTTTATGTACCTTCCATTGATCGTATGTATATATATGCTCATTTGGTGTGCTCGTATTCTCGGAACTTCACTTTTGTTTTTACTCCTTTTGTTTTGAAAAGTTACAAGCGGGAAAACAAACTTGACAAACAACTACTTAATAATTTAAAAATGCACTGTTGGTGACGGTGTCGAACAACCTAGATGATGTGTATGACCAGATAAAGAACCGCAAGTAAGCCCACATGACACGCTAGGGGTGCTGGTTCTTCATCCAACAACATGGTCATAAGGACAAACCAAGGCGACTTGCAGATGCGTGTCGGCATGATCAAGGTGGTGTCGTTGAAATTAGAATAACAATAATAGAGAATCAGATTTTCCAACATTTTGTAAAGATGACGACAAGAGCTGCATGCCCGGGTGTAATTCCTTTCATATATGGTTGTAGAATCTTATATGTTCTGACTAAAATTTATGTTTTCTTGTGGGACATCAACAATGTTAGAAATACATTGAGATAGTTTACTTCGATTTTTTTGAAGTATTTCTATTGTTTTTTTCTCAATATTTATATTCTTAAGATGTTTTGAAGCCAGCCTTTGTGAGGTCACGATCAATTACAAAACATGTATTCATCAAGCATCGTAATTCAAAACTCATTGTAAGAGCTAAAAATGAAGGAGACAAGCACAAGCTGCTAGAAGGCACAATACTTCAGAACATTGGAAACATACAAATTAAATTATTTCATATCCTATGAACTGTAAGAGTCAGAATAGATGGGCGCCGCAACGCGTGCCATCAAAGATCTAGTGGAGCAATACGACGAAGCGTCGCTCGCGCACCCACACTACATGGGGTTGGCCCAGCGGGCACTAGCAGGAGATAATAAGAGAAGCACACACCCTTCCTCCTTTTCAATTTTGTTCTTTTATTTTGGTCGGTTTAATTTATATTTTAAAACCTCCAATGTGAAGAAAATGTTCATAAATTAAAAAAACATGAACTCAAAAAATGTTCAGGAATTCACAAAAAAAATCATGAATTAAAAAAAATCATAAATTTGAAACAAGAGATGAGTTCAACTTCTTTCTTTCACGAATTTGGCTTGAAATCTTGATCCAGATTGTGTGGCAGTCGGAACGAGGCGCGGTGCTACTGAGTTGTACCACCGGGCCGCAACAATGTTTATCTTCGTTGGATCCGCTTGGATCCGGTGTTCGTTTGTCTGCATCCGTGTATCTGCGGGTTAGGCCGTTCCGATCCGCGCTTCTCTTCGTTGGCGATGGTTGCTGTTGGAAATATGCCCTAGAGGCAATTAATAAAGTGTTTATTATTATCATATTTCTCCGTTCATGATAATGGTTTATTATTCATGCTAGAATTGTATTGACCGGAAACTAAATACATGTGTGGATAATAGACAAATACTATGTCCCTAGTATGCCTCTACTAGACTAGCTCGTTGATCAAAAGATGGTCAAGGTTTCCTGACCATGGACATGAGTTGTCATTTGATAACGGGATCACATCATTAGGAGAATGATGTGATGGACATGACCCAACCGTTAGCATAGCAAATGATCGTTCAGTTTATTGCTATTGCTTTCACTATGTCAAATACACGTTCCTCTGACCTTGAGATCATGCAACTCCCGGATACCGTAGGAATACTTTGGGTGTATCAAACGTCACAACGTTACTGGGTGATTATAAAGGTGCACTACAGGTATTTCCGAAAGTGTTTGTTGAGTTGGCATGGATCGAGATTGGGATTTGTCACTCCGACTATCGGAGAGGTATCTCTGGGCCCTCTCGGTAATACAGCATCACAGAAGCCTTGCAAGCACCGTGACTAAAGAGTTAGTTGCAAGATGACGTATTACGGAACGAGTAAAGAGACTTGCCGGTAACGAGATTGAACTAGGTATTGGATACCGACGATCGAATCTCGGGCAAGTAACATACCGCCGGACAAAGGGAACAACGTATGTTGAAATATGAGGTTCACCGATAAAGATCTTCGTGGAATATGTAGGAACCAATATGAGCATCCAGGTCCCGCTGTTGGTTATTGACCAGAGAGTTGTCTCGGTCATGTCTACATCATTCCCGAACCCGTAGGGTCCGCACACTTAAGGTTCGATGACAATATAGTATTATATGAGTTATGTGATTGGTGACCGAATGTTGTTCGGAGTCCCGGATGAGATCACGGACATGACGAGGAGTCTCGGAATGTCCGAGAGGTAAAGATTCATATATTGGAAGGTGGTATTCGGACATCGGAATGGTTCCGGGAAGTTCCGGATATTTTTCGGAGTACCGAGAGGTTACCGGAACCCCCCGGGGAAAGTGATGGGCCAACATGGGCCATACGGGAGAGAGAGGGCAGCCCACAAGGGATGGCGCGCGCCCCCCCAATGGGCAGTCCGAATTGGACAAGGGGAGGGGGTGCAGCCCCCCTTTCCTTCTCCCTCTCCTTTCCCCTTTCCCCCTCCATGAGAAGGAACAAGAGGGGGGGCCGAATCCTACTAGGACTAGGAGTCCTAGTAGGACTCCCCTCTCTTGGCGCAGCCCCTAGGGCCAGCCTCCTCCCCTCTCCCTCCTTTATATACGGAGGAGGGGCACCCCTTGGAGACACACAATTTGTTGGGGAACGGAGCATGAATTTCAAAAAAATTCCTACGCTCACGCAAGATCTATCCATGGAGATGCATCGCTACGAGAGGGGAGAGTGTCTACGTACCCTCGTAGACCGTTAGCGGAAGCGTCTCACAACGCGGTTGATGTAGTCGAACAATCCTTCGAGCTCCACCGATCGAGTACCGAACGTACGGCACCTCCGAGTTCTACACACGTGCAGCTCGGTGACGTTCCTCGCCTTCTTGATCCAGCAAGACGTCGAGGTAGTAGATGAGTTCCGTCAGCACGACGGCGTGGCGACGGTGACAGTGAAGTGATTCCGGCAGGGCTTCGCCTAAGCTCTCCGAAAATATGACCGAGGTGGAAAACGGAGATCGGGGCACCGCACACGGCTTTGGGACAACTGTGTACTTTGGGGTGCCCCCTTGCCCCCGTATATAAAGGATGAGAGGGAGGAGGCCGGCCCCCTAGGGGTGCGCCAAGTGTGGGGAGTCCTACTAGGACTCCTTAGTCCTAGTAGGATTCCACCTCCCATACGGAGTAGGAAAGGGGGAAGGGAGAGGGAAAGGAAAGAGGGGGCTGCGCCCCCTCCCCTAGTCCAATTCGGTTTGGGCAAGGGGGGGCGCGCGCCTCCTCACGTGGCCTGCCTCTCCTTTTCCCGTATGGCCCAATAAGGCCCATTACTTCTCCCGGTGAATTCCCGTAACTCCCCGGTACTCCGAAAAATACCCGAATCACTCGGAACCTTTCCGACGTCCGAATATAGCCTTCCAATATATGAATCTTTACCTCTCGGACATTCCGAGACTCCTCGTCATGTCCGTGATCTCATCCGGGTCTCCGAACAACATTCGGTCACCAATCACATAACTCATATAATACTATATCGTCATCGAACCTTAAGTGTGCAGACCCTACGGGTTCGGGAATGATGTAGACATGACCGAGACAACTCTCTGGTTAATAACCAACAGCGGGACCTAGATGCTCATATTGGTTCCTACATATTCCACGAAGATCTTTATCGGTGAACCTCATATGACAACATATGTTGTTCCCTTTGTCCGGCGGTATGTTACTTGCCCGAGATTCGATCGTCGGTATCCAATACCTAGTTCAATCTAGTTATCGGCAAGTCTCTTTACTCGTTCCGTAATACATCATCTTGCAACTAACTCTTTAGTCATGGTGCTTGCAAGGCTTCTGTGATGCTGTATTACCGAGAGGGCCTAGAGATACCTCTCCGACAGTCGGAGTGACAAATCCCAATCTTGATCCATGCCAACTCAACAAACACTTTCGGAGATACCTGTAGTGCACCTTTATAATCACCCAGTTACGTTGTGACGTTTGATACACCCAAAGTATTCCTACGGTATCCGGGAGTTGCATGATCTCATGGTCAGAGGAACGTGTATTTGACATAGTGAAAGCAATAGCATTAAACTGAACGCTCATATGCTATGCTGACGGTTGGGTCAAGTCCATCACATCATTCTCCTAATGATATGATGTGATCCCGTTATCAAATGACAACTCATGTCCATGGTCAGGAAATCTTGACCATCTTTTGATCAACGAGCTAGTCTAGTAGAGGGTTACTAGGGACTCAGTATTTGTTTATCTATTCACACATGTATTAAGTTTCCGGTCAATACAATTCTAGCATGAATAATAAACCATTATCATGAACGGGGAAATATGATAATAAACACTTTATTAATTGCCTCTAGGGCATATTTCCAACAGTCTCCCACTTGCACTAGAGTCAATAATCTAGTTTACATCTCCATGTAATTAACATCCAATCAGTTCTAGGGCTGATCATGTTTTGCTTGTGAGAGAGGTTTTAGTCAACGGGTCTGCAATATTCAGATCCGTGTGTTCTTGGCAAATCTCTATGTCATATGTAGATGCTGCTACCACACTCTGCTTGGAGCTACTCCAAAAACGACTGTCCCACTTTACGTATCCTGTCTGAGACTCATAGTCTTGCGGATCGGTGTTTAAAGCTTGCATCGACGTAACCCTTTACGACGAACTCTTTATCACCTCTATTCCCGAGAAATTCTTCCTTAGTCCTTTTCAGGTACTTCAGGATATTCTTGACCGCTGTCCAGTGATCTACTCCTGGATCACTTTGGTACCTTCCCACCAAGCTAATAGCGAGGCATACATCAGGTCTAGTACACAGCATGGCATACAAAATAGAGCCTATGGCTGAGGCATAGGGGATGACACTCATCTTCTCTTTGTCTTCTGCCGTGGTCGGGCTTTGAGTCTTACTCAATCTCACACCTTGCAATACAGGCAAGAACCCTTTCTTTGACTGATCCATTTTGAACTTCTTCAAAATCTTGTCAAGGTATGTGCTTCGTGAAAGTCCTATGAGGCGTCTCAATCTATCTCTATAGATTTTGATGCCTAACATGTAAAACAACCTTTACCTAGATTTTCATGTCTTACTCCACTTCACACCAGGCAAGAACTCATTTCTTTGACTTGATCCTATTTTGAACTTCTTCAAAAAACTCATCAAGATGTGTGAACTTTTATCAAGCGTTTTGATCTATCTCCATAGATCTCGATGCCCAATCTATGGATAACTCAAAAACAGGTTTTTATTGAAAACCTCCTTTCAATTCTTTATGCTTTCCAAAAATTCTACATCATTTCCAATCAACAATATGTCATCCACATATACTATTAGAAATGCTATAGAGCTCCCACTCACTTTCTTGTAAATACAAGTTTCTCCATAAACTTGTATAAACCCAAACGCTTTGATCACTTCATCAAAGCGAGTATTCCAGCTCCGAGATGCTTGCACCAGTCCATAGATGGATCGCTGGAGCTTGCATATTTTGTTAGCGCCTTTAGGATCGACAAAACCTTCCGGCTGCATCATATACAATTCTTCCATAAGGAATCCATTAAGGAATGCCGTTTTGACGTCCATTTGCCAGATTTCATAATCATAAAACGCGGCAATTGCTAACATAATTCTGACAGACTTTAGCATCGCTACGGGTGAGAAAGTCTCATCGTAGTCAACTCCTTGAACTTGGTGATAACCTTTAGCAACAAGTTGAGCTTTATAGACGGTGATATTACCATCAGCATCCGTCTTCTTCTTAAAGATCCATTTATTTTCAATAGCTCGCCGTTCATCGGGCAAGTCTACCAAAGTCCACACTTTGTTCTCATACATGGATCCAATCTCGGATTTCATGGCCTCAAGCCATTTGTCGGAATCCGGGCTTGCCATCGCTTCTTCATAGTTCAAAGGTTCATCGTTGTCTAGCAACATGTCCTCCAAGACTGGATTTCCGTACCACTCTGGTGCGGAACGTGTCCTGGTTGACCTTCGAAGTTCAGTAATAACTTGATCCAAAGTTTCATGATCATCATCATTAACTTCTTCTCTGGTCTATGTCGATGTCACAGAAATTTCTTTCTGTGGCGTACTACTATCCAGAGGAGGTACAATTACCTCATCAAGTTCTACTTTCCTCCCACTCACTTCTTTCGAGAGAAACTCCTTCTCTAGAAAGGATCCATTCTTTAGCAACAAAAACTTTGCCTTCAGATCTGTGGTAGAAGGTGTACCCAACGGTCTCTTTTGGGTATCCTATGAAGACGCACTTATCCGCTTTGGGTTCGAGCTTATCTGGCTGAAGCCTTTTGACATAAGCATCACATCCCCAAACTTTCAGAAACGACATCTTAGGTTTCTTGCAAACCACAGTTCATACGGTGTCATCTCAACGGATTTAGACGGTGCCCTTGTTTAAAGTGAATGCAGCTGTCTCTAATGCATAACCCCAAAATGATAGTGGCAAATCGGTAAGAGACATCATAGAACGCACCATATCCAATAGAGTACGATTACGACGTTCGGACACACCATTACGCTGTGGTGTTCCAGGTGGCGTGAGCTGTGAAACAATTCCACATTGTCTTAAGTGATTGCCAAACTCGTAACTCAAATATTCTCCTCCACGATCAGATCGTAAGAACTTTATTTTCTTGCTACGATAGTTCTCTACTTCACTCTGAAATTCTTTGAACTTTTCAAATGTTTCAGATTTATGCTTCATCAAGTAGACATAACCATATCTACTCAAATCATCAGTGAACGTGAGAACATAACGATATCCACCGCGCGCCTCAACACTCATCGGACCGCATACATCGGTATGTATTATTTCCAATAAGTTGGTTGCTCGCTCCATTGTTCCGAAGAACGGAGTTTTAGTCATCTTGCCAATTAGGCATGGTTCACATGTCTCAAATGATTCATAATCAAGAGATTCCAAAAACCCATCTGCATGGAGTTACTTCATGTGTTTAACACTGATATGACCTAAGCGGCAGTGCCACAAATATGTGGTACTATCATTATCTTTTGGCATTCGTGTTATGAACATATGTATTACTACGATCAAGATTCAATAAACCTTTCATTTTAAGTGCATGATCATCAATGATATTATCCAAATAAATAGAATAATAATTATTCTCTAAAATTGAATAACCGTCTTGCAATAAACACTATCAGATATAATGTTCATGCTTAACGCAAGCACCAAATAACAATTATTTAGGTTCATCACTAATCCTGAAGGTAGAGAGAGCGTGGCAATGGTGATCACATCAACCTTGGAGACACTTCCAATGCACATCGTCACCTCGTTCTTAGCTAGCCCTCGTTTATTCCGAAGCTCCATGTTTCAAGTTGTAAGCAACTAAACAAATATCAAATACCCAGGTGCTCCTACAAGTACTAGTAAGGTACATATCAATAACATGTATATCAAATATCTTTGTTTACATTGCCAGTCTTATTATCTGCCAGTTACTTTGGGGAAGTTCCGCTCCCTGTGACATTCCCTTTGCAATGGGAGCACTAAGTCTCGGGTTTGGTTCAGCCTTGGGTTTCTTCGCGTGAGCGGCAACTGTTTTACCGTTCTTCTTGAAGTTCCCTTTCCTTTCCCTTGCCCTTCTTGAAACTAGTGGTCTTATTAACCATCAACACTTGATGCTCCCTTTTTTGATTTCTACATCCGCAGATTGTAGCATCGCGAATAGCTTAAGGATCTTCTATCCCTTGCATGTTTATAGTTCATCACGAAGATCCAGTAGCTTAGTGATAGTGACTAGAGAACTCTATCAATCACCACTTTATTCGGAAGTCTAACTCCCACTTGATTCAAGTGTTTGAAGTACTCAGACATTCTGAGTACATGCTCACTAACGGAGCTGTTCTCCTCCATCTTGTAGCTATAGAACTTGTCGAAGGTGTCATACCTCTCGACCCGGGTGTGAGCTTGAAAAACAAATTTTCAGCTCTTGGAACATCTCATATGCTCCGTGTTGCTCAAAACATATTTGGAGCTCCGGTTCTAAGCCGTAAAGTATGGCGCACTGAACTATCGAGTAGTCATCTTTTCTTGTCTGCCAGACGTTCATAACGTCCTCAGACGAAGCCGTAGGGGTATTTCACTGAGCGGTGCATTAAGGACATAAGCCTTCTGTGCAGCAGTGAGGACAATCCTCAGATCACGGACCTAGTCCGCATAGTTGCTTCCATCAACTTTCAACTTCGTTTTCTCTAGGAACATAATAAAAACAGGGGAACTACAGCGCGGTCTATTGATCTACAACATAAATTTGCTAAGACAAGTAAGACTATGTTCATGACAATTGAAGTTCAATTAATCAAATTACTTAAGAACTCCCACTTAGATTAACATCCCTCAAGTTGTCTAAGTGTAACATGATCCACATCAACTAAACCACGTCCGATCATCACGTGAGGTGGATTAGTTATCAATGGTGAACATCTTTCATGTTGATCATATCTACTATATGACTCATGTTCGACCTTTCGGTCTCTTGTGTTCCGAGGCCATGTCTGTACATGCTAGGCTCGTC
The DNA here is from genome assembly GCA_039707655.1 of Elymus sibiricus. Lineage (NCBI taxonomy): Eukaryota > Viridiplantae > Streptophyta > Magnoliopsida > Poales > Poaceae > Elymus > Elymus sibiricus. Next base: position 494,626,886 of record CM077667.1, read on the forward strand.
AAGTTTAACCCAAGTATTCTGCGTGTGTAAAACTGTCTTACACCCGTTGTATGCGAACGAAAGAATCCATCACACCTGATCATCACGTGGTGCTTAGAAGCGTCGAACCTTCGCAACGGTGCATACTAGGGGAGAACACTTATCTTGAAATTTAGTGAAGGGATCATCTTATAATGCTACCGTCGTCCTAAGCAAAATAAGATGCATAAAAGGATTAACATCACATGCAATTCAATATATGTGACATGATATGGCCATCATCGTCTTGTGCTTTTGATCTCCATCAGCAAAACACCGTCATGATCTCCATCGTCACCGGGTTGACATCATGATCTCCATCGTAGCGTCGTGACACCGTGATCTCCATCGCAGCGTCGTGGTCGTCTCGCCGGCTATTGCTACTACTACTACTATTGCTAACTCATAGCGGTAAAGTAAAGCAATTACATAGCGTTGGCATTGCATACAATAAAGAGACAACCATAAGGCTCCTGCCGGTTGCCTGATAACTTTACAAAACATGATCATCTCATACAACAACTTATATCACATCATGTCTTGGCCATATCACATCACCAGCATACCCTGCAAAAACAAGTTAGACGTCCTCTACTTTGTTGTTGCAAGTTTTACGTGGCTGCTACGGGTTTGCAAGAACCGTTCTTACCTACGCAAAACCACAACGTGGTGTAGTGATTGCTTTTTGATCTTCTAAAAGAACCCTCTTCATTGAAACCGATTCAACTAAAGTGAGAGAGACAGACACCCGCCAGTCACCTTTATGCAACGAGTGCACGTAGCGGTGAAACCTGTCTCGCGTAAGCGTACGCGTAATGTCGGTCCGGGCCGCTTCATCTCACAATACCGCCGAATCAAGTATCAACTAGTAACGGCAAGCAATATATATACACCCACGCCCACAACTCGTTTGTGTTCTACTCATGCAAATCACATCTACGCATAGACCTGGCTCAGATGCCACTGTTGGGGAACGGAGCATGAATTTCAAAAAATTTCCTACGCTCACGCAAGATCTATCCATGGAGATGCATCGCTACGAGAGGGGAGAGTGTCTACGTACCCTCGTAGGCCGTTAGCGGAAGCGTCTCACAACGCGGTTGATGTAGTCGAACAATCCTTCGAGCTCCACCGATCGAGTACCGAACGTACGGCACCTCCGAGTTCTACACACGTGCAGCTCGGTGACGTTCCTCGCCTTCTTGATCCAGCAAGACGTCGAGGTAGTAGATGAGTTCCGTCAGCACGACGGCGTGGCGACGGTGACGGTGAAGTGATTCCGGCAGGGCTTCGCCTAAGCTCTCCGAAAATATGACCGAGGTGGAAAACGGAGATCGGGGCACCGCACACGGCTTTGGGACAACTGTGTACTTTGGGGTGCCCCCTTGCCCCCGTATATAAAGGATGAGAGGGAGGAGGCCGGCCCCCTAGGGGTGCGCCAAGTGTGGGGAGTCCTACTAGGACTCCTTAGTCCTAGTAGGATTCCACCTCCCATACGGAGTAGGAAAGGGGGAAGGGAGAGGGAAAGGAAAGAGGGGGCTGCGCCCCCTCCCCTAGTCCAATTCGGTTTGGGCAAGGGGGGGCGCGCGCCTCCTCACGTGGCCTGCCTCTCCTTTTCCCGTATGGCCCAATAAGGCCCATTACTTCTCCCGGTGAATTCCCGTAACTCCCCGGTACTCCGAAAAATACCCGAATCACTCGGAACCTTTCCGACGTCCGAATATAGCCTTCCAATATATGAATCTTTACCTCTTGGACATTCCGAGACTCCTCGTCATGTCCGTGATCTCATCCGGGACTCCGAACAACATTCGGTCACCAATCACATAACTCATATAATACTATATCGTCATCGAACCTTAAGTGTGCGGACCCTACGGGTTCGGGAATGATGTAGACATGACCGAGACAACTCTCTGGTCAATAACTAACAGCGGGACCTAGATGCTCATATTGGTTCCTACATATTCCACGAAGATCTTTATCGGTGAACCTCATATGACAACATACGTTGTTCCCTTTGTCCGGCGGTATGTTACTTGCCCGAGATTCGATCGTCGGTATCCAATACCTAGTTCAATCTCATTACCGGCAAGTCTCTTTACTCGTTCCGTAATACATCATCTTGCAACTAACTCTTTAGTCACGGTGCTTGCAAGGCTTCTGTGATGCTGTATTACCGAGAGGGCCCAGAGATACCTCTTCGATAGTCGGAGTGACAAATCCCAATCTTGATCCATGCCAACTCAACAAACACTTTCGGAGATACCTGTAGTGCACCTTTATAATCACCCAGTTACGTTGTGACGTTTGATACACCCAAAGTATTCCTACGGTATCCGGGAGTTGCATGATCTCATGGTCAGAGGAACGTGTATTTGACATAGTGAAAGCAATAGCATTAAACTGAACGATCATATGCTATGCTGACGGTTGGGTCAAGTCCATCACATCATTCTCCTAATGATGTGATCCCGTTATCAAATGACAACTCATGTCCATGGTCAGGAAATCTTGACCATCTTTTGATCAACGAGCTAGTCTAGTAGAGGCTTACTAGGGACTCAGTATTTGTTTATCTATTCACACATGTATTAAGTTTCCGGTCAATACAATTCTAGCATGAATAATAAACCATTATCATGAACGGGGAAATATGATAATAAACACTTTATTAATTGCCTCTAGGGCATATTTCCAACACAATTGTCCCATAGCCGTGTGCGGTGCCCCGTTCTCCGTTTTCCACCTCGGTCATATTTTCGGAGAGCTTAGGCGAAGCCCTGCCGGAATCACTTCACCGTCACCGTTGCCACGCCGTCGTGCTGACGGAACTCATCTACTACCTCGACATCTTGCTGGATCAAGAAGGCGAGGAACGTCACCGAGCTGCACGTGTGTAGAACTCGGAGGTGCCGTACGTTCGGTACTCGATCGGTGGAGCTCGAAGGATTGTTCGACTACATCAACCGCGTTGTGAGACGCTTCCGCTAAACGGTCTACGAGGGTACGTAGACACACTCTCCCCTCTCATAGCGATGCATCTCCATGGATAGATCTTGCGTGAGCGTAGGAAATTTTTGAAATTCATGCTCCGTTCCCCAACAGTTGCTGTTCTGGTGCACTGGTTCTATGGAGGCTTAACACGATGACTTTCTGACTATCTACTATAACAAGGTTTCCTCGGCTCCGATGAGGGAGGGGCGATGACAGCGGCGCGCCTTGGGCTTGCTCCAGTGGTTGTTCGTCGCTAGGTGGTCTACAGACGTGGATGTATTTTTGACTTACGGTGTTTTAAGTACTACCATGACAGTTGATGAATAGATCGAAAGTTTTCTCGTAAAAAACACTCTATATACTATGCTAAAATTTGTCCAAGTTAGATGGCCTTTTACAAGGCTTTGATTTATTAAAGTGCCTTTGAAAATTGAAGTTTTTCTCTACTTATGTCTTGGAGATAGTAATCTGACTAAAGATATTCAAGAGAGGATGCATAAAAGGTTTAGATTTCTTTAGTGTCGACGAGATGATTGATCACCTGTATGTTAAATGCACATAGGCTAGATATGTTTGAAGGGCAGTGGAATTTGATTTTCATTTGAAGATGGATTTTAGTTCTAAACATGATATTTGTAGATGGATTGTTTAGATTACAGGTTCATTCAGTAATGAAGTGGTTGTAGGTTTGGCAACGATTTTTTTGGTATCCGGAACCAAACCCTAGCGTTACTTCACTCCGCTCCGCTTTGCTCCAATCCGTCAACGCCTGAGTGTCGGTGACCATTTCCAGCACCGGCAGCCACTCCAACGGCTCTGGCGACGACGACTGAGACGCCTTCCTTGGTGATGGTGCCGGAGACGGTGACGAGCTGGCCCTCTGCATCATGCTGGAGCGCTCGCGGGTGGACACGGGCGGCAGCTCCGGTTCAGGTGTGACGCTGCCTGTCGCCCTCCGCCGCAGAGCTGACGCCGATGCCAGGCCTTCCCACCCCGCGGGCGGATCTACAATGGCAGCTCAATCGGCGCCGCCCTTCCGTCCGCCTCCTCCACCTCCGGCCACTGCTCCGCGCCGACAGCGGTGGGTTCTAGTGCCCGCTCCACCGGCGCCATGGATGCGCACTCTGGAATCAGAGGTGCGCGCCGCCCACCATGAGAAGCAGCGGACAAGGGAGATGGGGGGGGGGGGGCGTCAAACACGGTTGTGCAGTCCTTCCGCCGCCGCCACGTGATGCCGACAATGCCCGACGAGGATGAGTGTCTCCTCCAGTGGGCGTACCGCTGGTCACTTACGACAGCGGAGACGGGCGCCCGGCGGCTCCGAAGGATCAACGCCAAGGCGCTCCGGCTCGGCATTGAGCAGTCCGAGCGGGAGGCGGCGGAGGCAACGAGGGTGGCGAAGTTGAAGCAGGACTGCATCGTCCCACGCTGGAAGGGCTACATCGTCATCTCCTTTTCCTCCTCCTCCGACGGCGACGACAACGAGGGCTCCGACGTCGACCCACCTCCTGCCGCGGACGGTTACAGCAGCGCCGGCGACCGAAAGGGCAAAGAGCCGGCGAGGAAGTGGCGACGGCTCTCTCTGCGTTTATATTAGCTCCTTGCCGGATGGTTGAACTATGTGAATTATGCCCATTTGATGATGTTTATGTGAAGTATGCCGTTTGGTATCGGTTTATATATCTATTTTCTGTGGATTTTGACCGGTTATTGATCTACGTAGTACGTTGCACGATTTTGTATGGATATAGGGTGCCGGATATGACATACGTTGTTAGAGATACGACACGCAATTAATATGATGAAGAACGAAATAAAGCAAATGGACACAAGATTTTAACGTGGAAAACCCCTCCAGTACGAAGGGGAAAAAACCACGAGCGTCAGCCAGCCAAACTTCACTATGATCGGGAGAGGTTACAAACGCCGGGGATTTATAACTGATCGACTTATCCGCTTCGGCACAAGCCTACCGGCGACGGGCCTCGCTCCGCTCGCTCGTCAGAAGTTGGCCTTTCTTTTTAATTTGAAGCATAACATAACATACACGGTGGCTGTGGACTAGCCGATTTGGAGACTGTCCAGTCACTGTCCGTGGACGCGTTGGGCCGCCCGCGGGCGTATAGGGTGCGGCAAGTCCGACCGTAGATGCTGTTAGGAGAGCATCCATCGATCATCCTCCTAGCTCACGTGTATCTTCCCCGGCTCCGGCTCAACCGTCGCTCTCGGCCACTGCTGACAGAAGACGCGCGGTGAGCAGAATTCGCCAGCTTCGACGACCACCTTGTGGTCTTCGTCTTCCCTGTTGCAATCACAAACTCGACCCATCTCCGTCCACAAGAAAAGTCCGCTTTAATCACGAGCCTAGGACTGCACGTACAAACCGACCAACCATCACCACAGCAGTCAATCATGGTGGTCATGGATGGGAGCATCGCGCTGCTGCTGCTCTTCCCTGTCCTCCTCGCCGTCTACCTCCGGCGGCGCCGTGTCGCACCGGCCGCGGCGAGCGCGAACCACTGCCCGCACCCGAACCGCGTCTTCGGCAACACCGTGCCGTTCCTCCGCAACCTGCACCGCTTCCTCGACTGGGCCACGGACCAGCTCGCCGCGGCGCCGGCCTCCACCATCGAGGTCCGCGGCCCGCTCGGCCTCGGCAGCGGCGTCGCCACCGCAAGCCCGGAGGCCGTCGACCACCTGTTGCGCGCCAGCTTCCCCAACTACGTCAAGGGCGCGCGCTTCGCAGTCCCCTTCGCCGACCTGCTTGGCCGCGGCATCTTCCTCGCCGACGGCCGCCTCTGGAGCTTCCAGCGCAAGCTTGCCTCCTACTCCTTCTCCTCTCGCTCGCTCCGCCGCTTCTCCGGGCGGGTGCTCCGGGAGCACCTCCACTGCCGCCTCCTCTCGCTCCTCGACGCCGCCGCGGGCTCCGGCGTGGCCCTGGACCTGCAGGACGTGCTCCGGCGCTTCTCCTTCGACAACGTCTGCGGCGTGGCCTTCGGCGTCGAGAGCTCCACTCTGCTCGAGCTCGAGGCAGGGGATCGCCGCAGCCGGAGGCACGAGGCGTTCTTCGCGGCGTTCGACGACGCCGTCGAGATCTCCTTCGCGCGGATACTCCACCCGACGACCCTCGTGTGGAGGGCGATGAGGCTGGCCAACGTCGGGAGCGAGCGGCGGATGCGCGAGGCCATCCGGGTCATCGACGAGTACGTGATGGGGATGCTAGAGGCAGAGCAGCCGCCGTGCCCGGCCGAGGACGGCGAGCACGAGCAGCACCTCCTGTCGCGGTTCGCGGGTGCGCTAGACGAAGAAGCCGGCGGCGGCGAGCTCGGCGCGATGTTCGGTTCTCCGGAAGCGAAGCGGCGGTTCCTGCGCGACGTGGTGGTGAGCTTCGTGCTGGCCGGGAAAGACAGCACGTCCTCCGCCCTCACCTGGTTCTTCTGGCTTCTCGCCGCCAACCCACGCTGCGAGCGGCGCGTGCACGAGGAGGTCACGCGCACGCCGCACGGAGACGACGCCGGGGAATACGAGGAGCTGAAGGGGATGCACTACCTGCACGCAGCGCTCACGGAGGCGATGCGGCTGTACCCGCCGGTGCCGATCAACACGCGCGTGGTGGCGGCCGCGGACGTGCTGCCGGACGGCACGACGGTGCGGGCCGGCTGGTTCGCGGACTACTCGGCGTACGCGATGGGGAGGATGCCGCGGCTGTGGGGTGACAACTGCCGCGAGTTCCGACCCGAGCGGTGGCTCGATGGTGATCGCGGCGAGTTCGTGGCAGTGGAGGCGGCGAGGTACCCGGTGTTCCACGCGGGGCCGCGGGCGTGCCTCGGGAAGGAGATGGCGTACGTGCAGATGAAGGCCGTGGCGGCCGCCGTGATCCGGAGGTTTGCGGTGGAGATGATGGAGACGCCGGCGAGCATGGACGCGCCGCCGCCGTACGAGTTGGGTGCGACGCTGAGGATGAAAGGCGGGCTCCGCGTGCGGATCAAGAGGCGGGAGGATCACTTTTAAATAGTACTACTACTATCTCTCTGTTCCTAAATGTAAGATGTTTTTTAAGTTCAAATTCAAACTGCAAAAACATCTTAGTACCAGTTTTTTTGAACAGTTCTTAGTACCATTTAGGAACAAAGGTTTTTTTTTTTGAGACAAATTTAGGAACAAAGGTTGTACTATCAACCACATCTTGGGCTATCTGGTGTCCAGTCTCTGGGTAGGGCCCCGACCGAACGATTCGTTCGGCCTTGCAGCCCATTACAAAGAAAAAAGAGAAATGACAGAAGAATTATATAAACTACCACATCTCAAAAGAGTTGCATGTATAACAGTTGGTACAAAAAAATGAAATTTTTTCCATCATATATAAATTATGCATGACAGATTTATAAAAAAATCCACGATAAAAAATGCCATCTTCTTATAATAAATATGCCATCCTCTTATAAAATGTCATCCTCTTATAATAAAAAATTTCATCCTCTCTATAAAAATGCCATTCTCTTATTATAAAAACAGCCATCTTCTATATTAAAAAATGACATGATAAAAAATATCATCTTCTTATAATAAAAGCTGACATCCTCTTATAATAAAAATGACACCATATTGTTAATAAAAAATGCCATGTGCTTAGTACTAAAATTGCCACACCATTAAAAATAAAAATGCCATATCTTAATAAGAAAAATGGCATGCTACAAAAGATAGAACTGCCATGGGATTTTCAGGATTAAAAAATACATGTGGCATTTTAAACACAAAATATTCATAAAAGGCGCTCTTCTTTAGTATGAAAAAAATGATAAGAAGATATCCAAAATATAGCTCATTATGCTTGCACTAATTGAAGTTGGAATATCCTGAAGTATATAAGCCTGAGTGTAGCTGCTCTCATACTAAAACCTCATATGCTCATCAGTTGTCTATGTCTTCTCCCGGTTTATTTTTGTTCACATACCTGCAAAACTTCTATTATTTTGTCCTTAAATTGCTATGTTCTTGAATGTTTGATAATAAGTGTTGCCTACAAGATAAGCTTTGAGAATCACATCATAGAAAACATAAATCATGAAAAGTATTATCTACCTAACATTTGCAACATAAATGTCACCATGCATAATCTACAGAAGGAAAAGAGGTCACACCATTTTAGAATACCGAACATACAAGTTTTTGAGAAAATTCAGATGGAAAGGAAAGAAATAAACATATTCAGACCGGAAGGGAAGAAATTAATGAGATGCCCTATAGATTTATTCGGTTTCAGATGCGTGTTGCTGTAACAGATCACCGAAACTCATCCCCAATATACTCATGGCATGTGGGACTGACATGTCGATGAGCCAGATTTTTTTTCTTAAATTTTTTTCCTTTCTCTTTCTCTGTCATGGCGGTGGCGAGGGGTGGTGGCGCAAGTGGACGGCGACAAGGTGGAGAATGTGTGTTCCAAAGGACATATGTAGAATGGAATTTCATGATGTGCATATCTTGAACTTGGCAATGCCATCCAAACAATGTTGGAGACTGATAGAGCACCATGATTCTTTATGTGCAAGGGTGCTTCAATCCAAGTATTACTCATCCGCTGAGTTGCTCAACTGCGAGTTAAAGAACGGTGCATCTTATGTCTGGCAAAGTATTTGGGCTCGATTTTAAAATTTCAATAAAAGGGCGTATTTGGAGGGTTGGCAATGGTTTGAAGTAATATTTGGGAGGATTGTTGGATCCCAAATAGTTCTTCTAGGAAAATCATCGAAGTCCGTGGAAATATAGTGTTTACACGATTTCATGAGCTTATTTATCCAATAATAGGCAGATGGGATGAAGGCTTACTTTGGGAATTTTGTGTCCCATTGATGCAGACCATATTTTGCAAATTCCCTGGCATCAACATATACAGAGGACTATGTTACATGGCACTTGATAAAATATAGAGTTTTCAGTGTTTGCTCAGCCTACTATAAACAATGAGAAGATTCCTATGGCAATATGAGTCATAGTTCTTCTCTTTCTGGTGGTTCATCGCCCCATCCTATTTGAAATAAACTATGGGGGCTTAAAGTACCAATCAAAGTGAAAATATTCATATGAAGATCTTTACACAACGCCATTCCATGTTTTGGTGTACTGGCTAATTGTCACATATCCACTTCGGCGCAATGTCCAGTTTGCCAATGACATTCAATGGCGTGGCACATGCTTTTTTTGGGTGTGATCATGTCACTGAAATATGGTCTTTGCTTGGACTGCATGAAGTCATTAATAATGTCAGGCTACCTGGAAGGGCCGGAGCGGAGATACTCGATTTTCTTCTTTGCGAGTCGACAAACTAGAAAACCTACCTAGAAGTGGTTGAATTACCAGAGATGATAGCAGTGTCTTGCCGGTATACTTGGTGGTAGCGGTGTCTCATTGCCAAGGGGGAAGAGGAGCAGACACCTGTACGCTCGGCCCGACTGTGTAGGCAGTGGTCTTGAATTTCATTCGAACTGCATGCAATCGTCCACTAGTCTGAGACTTAATAGATGGATGAAATCCATGCCGGGCCAGTTGGTGTTAAACGTCGATGCTTCCTTTTTGAAGGACGATCACTCTGGTTTTTGTGGTGCTATCATTAGGGATCACACAGGAGCATTAATTAATGCATCTATAGCGAAGCTAGAACATGCTGTGGATGTCATCTCGGCAAAAACGATAGCTCTAACCGAGGGCTTGAAGCTTGCTCGCTCGATTGGACTCTCTATCATTTTGCGTACGGATAATCTGATCATTTTGGATGCTCTATGTGTCAACGTAGGTCATTCGAGGGTGGATGGCCCTATACTTGAAGAATGTCGACAGTTATATGGTGACTTCGGAAAGGTTCTTTATGAACATTGTAATAGCGATTTGAAATATGGTTGCTCATTTGCTAGCTCAACATGACGTGTTGATCCACCGGCCGCGTGGTTGGACTCACCCCCTAGTTTTATCTCTTGCTTTCTTGCGGTGATGTAAATGTTATTTGATTTTAATAAAGATAGCCATGAAGACCTTCTCATAAAAAAAAGCGTGCGCGCGCAAACACTACCCTTTTTAAGCACACACACTACGCCCAATACCAGATTTATGGGCCTGCATCCTTGGCCCGTGGGCGTTTTTCCCAGCTGGGCTTCTCGCAACCGTTTCTGCCGTTCATTGGACCTCCGTTTCACGTGCAGAGCCTGGTAGCCAGCGTGAGGGCTATATCTTGCTTATAGCAGGTATAGCTCTCATCTCGCCTGAAGGATCGGTTGATTCGCTTCGCTCGGTCACTGTTCGCTCGCTCGTTTTATGGAATTTTCTTTCCTTTATAATGTAAATTGGTTGCACTGGTCGGTTTTATTGATTTGTTCTTTTCTCATTTTTTGATTCCTTTTGTTTTTTCAATGGTTTTTTTCGTCGTTATAAATTTGGTTTTCTTTTGTTTTTAACCGATTGTTTTTCTTATTTATTTATTTATTTATTCATTATACTTTGGTTTTCTTTTGTTTTATTCTCTTTTTTATTTCTATTTTCATCGGTTTTCATTTTTGGTCAACACTTGTCAACTTTTTTCAGTACACATTCAACATTTTTGTATATGTCATAAACATATGGTATATACACGTTAAACATTTTTAAATTAATTATTAACATTTTTATGTCTATTTTTCCATAGACATTGTACATTTTTGGTATATATCTAATACATTTTTATAATACATGTTTAACATTTTCCGAACACAAGATTATTGCTTGAATAAATGGTCAATATTGTTTCCATGCACCCTTTTAATATTTTTTGAATACATGGTCAACATTTTTTCTATACAGTTTTACCATTTTCAAATGCTTGATTAACAATTTTCAAATACAAGATTAACATTTTTTAAAATACATGGTCAACATTTTTGTTATACAGATTGAACATTTTTTAAATACTTGATTAACAGTTTTTGAATACATGGTCATTTTTAAATACATGATTAACGTTTTTTCATACACATTGTATTTTTTGTATACACGAGAAGTATTTTCTCTATACACATTAACAATTCTCAAGTGCTTGGTTAACCTTTTTTCAAATATTTTACGTAATGTGTTTTCTGTAATATATTTATGCAGAACGTTTGGAAGTATAGAAAAAGTAAAAGATAAAGCAAAAAAAGAAGAAGAAAAAACATGAAAAAAACCCCGAGGCTGTGGCATCCCATCATGCGCCTTCCTTCAGGCGAGAATTTCCTCGGTCTTGCCAGAAGCGAGATATAACCGCGCCCGGTAACCAGCTTGTTGTTCTCAAAAATAAAATTAAAAAGCTTGTTGTAAGTTGTAACAATCAGTTTGTCAGACGGGTAGTCACACTCACGGAATGTTCTAATCAGCATGTGCCTATCTTCTTTTCCAGACAAAAATACGCGCTGTCAAGTGCTGTATTTTTGGTGGTATCTGTTTGGCTCTATCGTTCCGTGACACCTCTATGCTGTTACGAGCGCCCGTGCATGGGAACCAGAGCAGATTAAGCTACTGCATGTGGACGGCTCAGACAGATAGACAGATATTAGTATTGTCTAATTCAAATGGGGGCCATGAGAGGTAGGGTGCCCAGTACCAAACGTCCAAACCTGGACCTACCTCGCGCAATTCGAGGGCGCCGCCACCACGTGCATGAAGCCTGCGATGTGGGATAACTGGGCGCCTCCAAAATGCAAGTTCTTTGCTTGGCTTGTCATCAAGAATAGGATCTGAACAGCGGATCGCTTGTAGAAGAGAGGATGGCCAAATTGTGGCCTTTGTCAGCTCTGCCGCTGGGAGCCGGAGTCCGCGGCGCACCTCCTCTTCAAGTGTAGGTACTCTCTACGGGTGTGGGCGGCCGTGAAGGAGCGGCTTGGTGCCCCGGAATTGAGATTGGACATGTGGGGAAGTATTCATTCGGTGCATGCTTGGTGGAATGTTGTAGTGCTCACCCAGGGTCACAGGAGGAAGGCCATGGCCACCACACTCATACTTGTGGCGTGGGCGCTTTGGAATGAGCGGAATGCATGGGTTTTCCGCAACAAGTCTACGCTACCTTCCATCGTTTTCGCAAACATTAGATCCGATGCGGAGTTGTGGATAACCGCCGGTGCTAAGCACCTGGGTTATATTATGCCGCGAGAGTAGGCTTTTGTCTCATTTGTGGAGGTGTAATGACCCTCGTCTTAACTAAAACTCTGTCAATCTTTCTTCTTTATTAATAAGATGAGGCAAAGCTTTTGCCTCCGTTTCAAAAAAAAAAAAAAAAAAAAAAACCTGGACCTAATATAAGCCACTGCTGCTAGCTCCTTGCTACCTAGCGGGACTTCGCAGCACTCTCCTCCACGGCTGCCCAGCACAAACGGATCGAGTAGCTAAGCAATCAGTATCATGGACAGAAAGTTGTGCATCTCGCTTGTGATCCTCGCGCTTGTGCTGCTCGCTGGCCCGGGCGCGAAGGCGGCGACGCTCTCCGCTGGCACTGCCAGCATCGACGCGGCGCGGCAGCTGGTGCCGTCGTCGATGAGGCTGGAGGACGGCGTGGCGCCGGAGCTCGCGGTGGTGTCCACGGCGGTGGACCTGGGGGTGCACCGGCGCGTCCTCGTCGGCTTCAACGCGGGGCCACTGGACGCCAACAAGCAAGCCTGCAAGCCGAAGTGCGCGCAGCCCGGAGGGCCGAACACCGGCCGGGGCTGCCTCAAAATTTACGGCTGCCGAGGAGGACACTGAGCGGCACAGCACCACGGACGTCGATTCAACCTCCTACACCTGCACTCCGTCCGCTGCCCCTGCTCCGTCCATGGGCGCATGCGCTCGCGTTCCATGGTCTATTCCCGTTTCCGTTTTGCAATTCAATACGTACCGCGTCGTCGTTGCTATCGCTATGTATCTTGAAATGTAACTTGGGATCAGTCTTGTTATACTCCAGTTTGTGGAGTGGCAGTGATGTACAGCCCGCTTGATGATGATCAAAAGTGAATGTTTTCTTACAGCCAGTTTGTGGATAAACACAAGTGAAAACAATTTGTGCTCCTCTTTGGCCAAGGATAACAGCACATCGTTTTCAAAAAAAGAACAAGGATGACAGCACATGATGCTGGAACGGGCATCGCATTTGTGGTGTTTGTAGTCCGAGCAAGGCTAGACCCATGGGGGGTGGGGAGAAAAGTTTAATTAAGGAAGGTAACGTAACAACACGTAGGCTGTACGTGGATGTAGCATTTTTGCTGTAGCCCGGTAGGAGATCACATGGCATGAGAAATGTCCGGGCAGCGGATGCATGCATGCTGAGGTCACTCATAATTTGGCCCACCGGACCACCTCCACTCAGACCATTCATCTAATAAAGAAGAAGAAAAACCAAGATTTTTTCTGCCAAATAGTTGTCGGCATAGTCTGTATTCTCCCTTTCCCTATTTCTATTTTTTAACACACGGATGCTCATACATACACACATAAACTAACCCCTATGAACACACGCGCACACCAACGTCAAGTCTAGGATTTAAACTTCGATGGGTTTGAGATACCACTGTCCTCCTAAATATCCAATCATGGACGGATCTGGGCCACAGGCAGCCCAGTCCATTGCCTGAGGCATGGGAATTTTTCTCAGCCCATATTTACAACAAAATAGGTTGGGGCTGGGTGCAGCCCAGCCAGCCCTGGCCAACTGGCCCAGCCGCCGAGGCAATTGCCTGCCGCTTTACGAACATAGCCAGCGCACGCCCCAGCGAGCACAAAGCCACGACTGAACCAACTGCCCCATTTCCCCCGAGTTGGACGAACCCTAGCCGCCGTCCGCCGCCGCCTGCCGTCATGCCCATCCAGTCGACCTGCTCTTTGGGCAGCCCCCTTTGTTTCCTTCTGCCGCGCCAGGTTGCGTCGCGACGGCTGCTGCCCTGTCCGGCGAGGCAGCGACCCTGTCGAGGCGGTAGGCTGCCCGGCGTCCGGCGAGGTGGGCGTTCGTCCTCCGAACTCAGAAGCCATCCGAGCCGCATCAGAGGCAAAGAGCAAATGTATTGCTTGATGTTCATGCCATTGTTTTTGTTTCAAGATTCCACTGTAAATTATTAGATGTTCTAAGATGTCAATGTTGTTGTTTGACGCCACTGTTTGTTAAATGTGAAAACTGATTTAGATATTTAGTAATTTTTGGTTCTATATAATATTACAGGAAGTCAATACGAGTAAAAGAAAAATGATACTAAATTCTTTTTTTCAAGTTCGAACCACGGGAACCGTGGAAAGAGGTCCTTCAACTAATACAACTGATAATACCCCTAGTGTTGCATCTCAACTTAAGCCCAGTGATATTGAATCAGATCCTGGTGAGAGAATACCAATTGAAGATTTGGATGCAACATTGTAGTGCCAAATATGAAAGATACAAGAACTGCTAATGGGCGTTCAAGGAGTTGGGTGAGCAATTGGTAACTTACAACCATCGTTTCAAAAATGAAATATTCAATGTGTTGCAGGTGCCCAAGAATTGTTGAGATGCATTGCTTGTCTCGATCCCATGAATTTATTTGCCAATTATAATGAAGACACGCTAGTGGATCTTGCTAATATGTATGCTGTTGATTTTTCTATATATGAAGTTACTTTTGTCCTTAGAAACCAACTAGACTTATTCATTCGGGAAGCAAGAGCCGATCCATATTTGATGAATTGCAATGAACTTGGTCATCTTGCAATGAATATGGTTATACGTGATATGCACACAATTTTCTGCTTGGGTTACCGTCTTGTTGAGTTAGCATTGATTTTAAATTGCAACAGTGGAAATGGCATTCTCAGCAGTGAGCATTATCAAGACTGGATTGATGAACAAAATGGGTGATGATTGGATGAATCATAGAATGATATGTTACATTGAGCGATATGTATTTTTCAGCATTGAAGAATCAAAGATCATCAAGAGATTTCAAGGTTATCGCACACGCAAAGGCCTTTTGCCTCATTCTAGACGTAAGTTTTCACATTTTGCATATGTCATGAACTAAATTTACCTTCTATATTATGCACTGATTTGCATTTCAAAATTTATGACTGAAGGTATAGCTTCTTCTGCTATTGAAGATGTAGTCATGGGAGGCTCATATCAATCGATCCTTTGATTTGGTAACAATCTTTTGTATCATCTATACAGGCTACATATTGTCTTTTGATTTGTCTCGCTTTATTAGTTGACCCATCATGGAACAAATGCTGTCATTGAATATTATGTTTGGTTTCTTATTAGTTATGCAACATAGATTGACTTTTGTATGCCTTGAAACTGAATTTTTTTTAGGTAGTTTTTAGCCCTTAGTTTCTCGCCTGGGGCGTCGGCCAATCCCGGGTCCGCCACTGCATCCAATCACAGGTTGGTTCACTTTATTTTTTATTTTTCTAGGTACGTGCACGCGCAGACTTTTTGTTCTGCTTTGTGACTAAGGCTGCTCATAGTGGTCAGTAAGTTAGACTAGTAACAAGTTACTATTTTTATAATAGGTAGTATCATATATGTAATAACATAGATGCTTGAATTTGAAATGCCCTCGTCATATTTTAGGCTCTAAATCCTCCAACCAATCATCAACATCTATGTTTCGAACTAGTAACATTTTGTTCATGTTCTCCCTCCGTGGACCATAAGTGGTACTTCTAGCACACCTCCATATTGATATTTCAAGATGTAGCTCCTTTAATTTTTTATTAAAATTCCATCATATATGTCTCACAAAATATCTATCCTTCGATTCACTAAAAAGTTCTCTAACTACCTTCATTAAAACCTGGCAATGAACAAATATTCAAAGACCAAATATTCTGATCCATTCTCTATGTAAATGGTTCTACTCCATTAGAAAAGAACAAATGTTCAGACCCATTAACACGTTCATCGATGACATATTGGCGTGTTAGTAAATGCTGCATGCATGGAGGGTGGTCCGTCATTTTATCCTTTGGTGGCTGATGTGACATTATGAATTGATAAAGGAAACACTTTATCAAAATTATAAGCTAAAAGACTGCAAGTGTTGCATGATGTGTATCAAAGTCAGATTATATTTAGTGATAGAGATTGACAATATACTTGTCACTTTGGGGTTCACACGCGTCTATGTTATACATACTCGGTGTTTTATTTATCTCTACCTAATAATAAAGCAGGGATAACTTCTGGTCGTCCGTCATAATATTTACCCCCGAAGTTGTGAATAATTACCCACCATGCCACCTGTAAGTGAAGAAAAACGATTCGTTTAAAAAAAAACGACGCCAGAACTGGTTCTTATAGCGTTACACACACAGATGCAACGAGGATGCTTGTAGCCCAGTGGCTAAGTCCCACGTACTACCTGCGTGCGACCGGGGTTCGATCTCCTGGATCCTGTTTTATTTTTTCTTTTTCCTTTATAATTTATGTTGTTTTTTCTTCTTTAAATTAATCTGGGATTTCCAACATAAAATCTAAATTTTAAAAGATTGCGACTGTTTTTTTTTTTGCTTTTTCCTTCATAATTATGTATTTGTTTTTCCTTCTTAAAATTAATCCAGGATTTCGAAAAAATCCAAATTTCAAAAGGTTGCGAGTTTTGAAAATTTAAATAAAAAACCTGTTTGCATATTATAAAAAAAACGATTTCAAAAAACTGTAGTAAAATAATAATGTTCATGACTTTGAAAATTTTCTTCTTTAAATTAATCCGGTATTTCCAAAAAAAACCTATATTTTAAAAGGTTGCGACTGTCTTTATTTTGCTTTTTTCTTCATAATTATGTATTTGTTTTTCCTTCTTAAAATTAATCCGGGATTTCCGGAAAAATCCAAATTTCAAAAGGTCGCGAGTTTTGAAAATTTAAATAAAAAAACTGTTTGCATATTATAAAAAAACACGATTTCAAAAAACTGTAGTAAAATAATAATGTTCATGACTTTGAAAATGTTCTTCTTTAAATTAATCCGGGATTTCGAAAAAAAAACCCTAAATTTTAAAAGGACGCGACTGTTTTTTTTTTTTTTTGCTTTTTCCTTCATAATTATTTATTTTTTTCCTTCTTAAAATTAATCCAGGATTTCCAAAAAAATCCAAATTTCAAAAGATTGCGAGTTTTAAAAATTTAAATAAAAAAACTGTTTGCATATTATAAAAAAATACGATTTCAAAAAACTTTAGTAAAATAATAATGTTCATGACTTTGAAAAAGTAATCGTGTATTCAATAAATATTAGGTAATTTGAAAAAGAAATGTCCATCAAATTTTTGAAAATGTTCATGGAAACTAAAACGGATCCATAAATAACAAACAAAATAAACCGTCGCTTACGTAGAGATTTTATTAGGGGATTTATAGAGGTAGTTTAATGATTTTATTTAGTCCCTCGCGCGTCTGGTTAAGAAAAAGGTTTCCGTACTCTGCACAACGCTGAGCCCCAAAAAATTGACACAACTTTCTGTAGGTTCATTTCTGTAAGCTATATGAAAATGATTAAATGTTTATTTTGCCTCCATACACAACTATGTTTATTCTGGCATTGACACTTTTTGCTGGTTATGAAAAACACCGCTATGATAGGTCAAGGCGAGACACAACATTCATCAGTCTAGCTCAGGCACGGTCCATCAATGCAGTTTGCTCAGACAAAAAATATTTCGTTGTGACACCTTACGAAATCATTATGAGACCATCACATTTTCAAATTTTAAAATGATATTTTTAAAAGTCCCTTATCTCATCATAACATCATTCAAACATAGTTTGTAAAATGACATTTTAAAAGTGCTTATCTCATCCTAACATTTGATTCAAAGTTTTTTTATAATCTCTACCACATCTACATAATATGATTGTTTTTCTGCCGTTGCAACGCACGGGCATATTTGCTAGTTTAAATACAAATAAATTACTTTCAAGGTTTAGCACATGGCATCAATTTGTCAGATGCGTAGCGGCACTAGCGGGCTCTTCCAAGCAGCATGTGACTAGTATACGTGTTGCCATATTGCGAGACGGCTAGCTGGCTGGTGCTGCATGTTCGGCGATATCTCTTTCTGTTTGGCTCCATCGTTCTTGGACACCAGCCGTCCCTCTTCATCGCTGTCACGAGCGCTAGCTCGTGCTTGCGTGCCGACATCGATTATTTCTACTTCTACACGCCCGTGCATGCATGCATGGGAACTAGGGCAAATCAAGCTGCTACTGCATGTGCGTAGACGTACGAAAGCCCTTGCATTTGGAAGGCTGAGGCGGACACATCGATATTGTCCAATTCAAATGGGGGCCATGAAAGGTGCTCAATACCAAACCTCCATCTACTAAAAGCCGGTGTCGCTCCTGGCTACGTACTCTCAACACTCTCCTCAACGGATTGATTAGCTAGCTAGCTACCATGGGCAGAAAGGTGTGCATCTCTCTTGTAATCCTCGCGTTAGCTGTGCTCGCTAGCCAGGGCACGAAGGTAGCCGCACTCGCCAGCATCGACGCCTCGGCGGCGGTGCGGCAGCTGATGTCGTCGTCGTCGTCGTCGATGAAGCTGGAGGGCGGCGTGGGGCCGGAGCTCGCGGTTTGGACGGCGGTGGACCTGAAGGTGCAGCGGCGCATCCTTGACATTAACTACGACAACGTCCAGAAGGCCAACAGGAATGCCTGCACGGGGAATTGCGGGGGGTTTGGACAGCCGTACACCGGCCGGCCCTGCAACATGTATTACAAGTGCAAATGAGGAAACTGAACGCAAGAGGACTACGGGCGTCAATTCAAAGCCTCCTGCACTGCCCGTCGTCCGACGTACGTCCATGGGTGCACTCGCGTTCCATTTTCTATCTCCATTTCCCATTTTGCATTTCAATATCGTGTCGTTGCTATCTTCAAATAGTGTGTTCGCACCATGCGGTCTGCATGTTGTACAATTGTAAAGTGGCAGTGTCCGACCGTATCTTCGAATTATACAGTAACGGACACCATGCAGTCCGCTTTGTACTCACTCCGATCCTTTTTAGTCTGCATATAAGTTTTGTCCGAAATCAAAGTATCTCTATTTTGACCAAACTTATAGAAAACATATATCAACATTCACAATATCAAATCAATATCATTAGATTCTTTATGAAATGTAGTTTCATAGTATATATATTCCATTTTGTAGATGTTGATATTTTTTAATATAAATTTGGTCAAACTTTATAAATTAGTTTGACTTGGCCCAAATCTAATATGCGGAGTAAAAAGGACCGGAGGGAGTACTGACGCCGGGCAGAGCGGACGTGACCTCATACTCTCGTACTGACTCCCTCGTTGAAGCAGAGTGCCGGCTTAGGGCGTGGTACGAAACGCGTTCCCGATATTCACGTCTGTTCAACGTCGGAGATGTGTTATTGGACGGGACGGATATCTATCACGCCCATCCGATGCCTCGTCCGTCCGTATGTCATCATTAAACATGATTTTTGGTTGAGAAACCTACTCCGACGCCGCGCATTGACGCACCGGAACGCCTGGCCTTACCGGAAACCGTTATTTAAAGACGCCCACACCCGGCTAACTCCATGTCACAACACAAGCCGCTCCACATTCTCCTTCCTTGTACTACATCCGCCATGACTGTAGGCGGCAACACTCTATGCGAGAGCCTTCCGGAGATGAAGCATGTGGTGGCCGCCCTTGCGGCCGCCTGGCAAAGCCGCCGGGCCAGATCGAGGTCGGCATGCTGACCAGCTCGTCCGAGGCCTCCGACGACGAGGGTGACCCCACGATGGAGAAAATATCCGACGACATCACACCGGAGCCTGCACATGTTCATGCCGGCTTCATCATGGAATAGGCGCGAGCGCACTTCAACTCTGCCATGGCCCAGGAGCAGGCTTCGTCACGCCTATGTCGGTGTTCCAGCGGGCGTAGGAGGAACAATGGTACAACCTGTTCCTTCTCGAGCGGCGCCGGCTGGCGAAGCGCCAAATCAATGACGAGCACGCGAGCGAGGAGGCCATGGCGTCCCTGGACGCAAAGCAGCGTGAGATCTACGAGCCGCCCGTGCTCGCCAGGAACATGACGTTATGGAGGCGCAAATGCAGGCGATCGCAGACGAGAACAACGCGAGTTGCGCGTCCTACATGCCGTGGACGAACTTTCGGGCGGGCCGGTGGAACGACTAGAGCGCCGACTCCTTCATTTCCATCGTGGACCTCACTTCCACCTGTTACGGACAGTTCACGGACTCCTCCGAGGATGAGTAGGGCATGGGAGGTGGCATGGCCTGGTGTCCCATGTGGGCCGGTCCGTCTACCATGTCCTACTCTTCCTCGTCGAAGACCGCACCTTCACTTCACGGGTATTAAATGCCCCCGGCGCTCATGAAGACGTCAGATGGACGACGTGGTCGTCGATGCGGAATACGAAGTAAGTGGACAATGACCGCCGCCATAGGATATGTTTAGGGTTGGGTTTCTTTTTTTTGGTCCTAAATGTTCGAAATGTAATGAAAATCCATCGTGTTTGCATGAATCTCCTCAAGTTTATATGAAAAGCCGACGTGTTTGCATGAATTTCGTCCTGCTAGTTGAAACCATGATTGAAATGTATGCAGACACTAGTAGAAAACAAACCTTTTGTGCCGGTTCGTAAGGGCCTTTAGTGCCGGTTCTCCAACCGGCACTAAAGGGTGGGGACTAAAGCCCTCCCCCCCCCCTTTAGTCCCGGTTCAACACGGTCCATCACTAAAGGCCCACCACGTGGCACCTGCCGGCGCCGTGGGCTGGGGGACCTTTAGTCCCGGTTGGTAACACCAACCGAGACTAAAAGTATTTAATTCTTTTAATTTTGGTTTATTTTTTCTTTTAATCCTTTAGGGGTTTATTAATTAATTATGGTTTATTTTTCCTTTTAATTTTGTGTTTTCCATTTAATTATTTTTCATTTCAAACATATATTACGCTACTACATACTGTACACGTTGTGCATATATATATAAATAGAATTTCTCGTAGAACCGATTATATATATCATCGAATTTCTCGTACGACGACCATTCACATACATATATATATACAATTTGGTATATACAATTTCTCCTACAATTTGCGGATCATTACATATGCAGGCATTACTGCTTGATCTTGTAATGGTATTCTCCTTTGGGATCTATGACCTGGTCGACTAGAAATCCAGCTATTTCCTCTTGAATTGCTCGTACGCGAGCCGTTGGTAGGAGCTGGCCCCGCATCTCCGTCAGCTATAAGAAGGAGATCAAGATGAATATATTAGTTGTGTGTATATATATTAGCTAGATCATGATAAAAAAATTATGGATAGTGTTCTGGCAAACGTACCCAAAGATTTCTTTCGTTTCTGCTCCTTTCAGACGTGATCATGCGAATGTTCTCGCAAACGTAGTATGCGCATAAACTATTCCCCTGCTCCTGCCTCATGCACTTTACGAGAATACAATTCAATCAGGTAATAATTAATCAAGCATGATAATGGTATTGAAACTAGAATTAAAGAGATGCACAGACGTAGCTAGCTAGTACTACTTAATTACCTTGGGTCGCACCCATGTCAGCTTTTGTTCCCAGTCGCCTGGGACCAGTTTGACGAACTTGGCCCAAGCCCTGCCCGCCGGCAAAGAAAATGAATAAAGAAGTTATTAACTAGTTGATATCAGGAAATGAAGTAAAGAGGCCGACATAGTGCGATAATGATTGAAATTACCTGTCGACCATCCCCCTCACGGTTGCGTATTCGGATGGATTCTTATATAGTGAGTCCAGTACTTCAACTTTTCCCTTGTCAACTTCAATGATTAACAAGATCCAGTGGTAACTGCATGCGCACACGTTTTGTATAATTAAGCGGGCATGTGCATAACTCATCAACTACACTTATTAACATCTAGTAAGCAAAAAATAGAATTTGTAGTACAAGATATAGTAACACTCACCCGAAGTTGTAAGGAAGTAGTATTTATGGTTGGGTGTTTAGTTGCTTCAAAAACTCTAGCAGGAATATCTCTGTGTCTTTTCTCGAATATTCATCTTTCCATATCGTTTGATTAACCGTATTTGGGTCAATGAACCCAATGCTATAGCGTCCAGCTTTTTTCATTTCATACATCTTCATTCTGCATAATACCACAGAAAAGAATATAGTGAGGATAATTACAGGTAATGAACGAGAGCACAACTAGCTAGCTAGAGACTTAAATTACAGAAAGAAATCACTTACAGACAATAGCAATTGACAATAGATTTGTCGAGTGCATCTTGATTGAATAACTGAAACAACTCTGAATAATGAATCCACAAATCTTTTTTATGGAAGTAATGCTTTCTCTTGACTTTCACCATGAGGGACTCTTGATTGGTATTTGCTGTTTCTTGCATGTACCACGTATGCAAATTGTACAATCTCGTTGGTAGAAGCTTGACATCGTCAAGCTTGACCAGAGATTTGCCGCGGACATATTGGTATTTTACTTCCTCCTCTTTAGCCTGCCTTTTATGATCGTCGGTTATTACCAGCCGATCGGCGGTACTCACAGGTGTTTGTACAATGAGCGGGGGGATCGATTGCACTGCCTGTTCTCCCAGTTGGGGAACAGTTTTCCCGCTTTTTTTGCCAACTGCTTGGCTTGAGCTCGAGCTCGACTCCTTTTGTCCTGCAAAATATGACTTCTTGATAGACCGCACATAGTCGTAGTCCTTCTGATTGTCAGCCGGTCGAGCCATATCAATAAAGTGTTGTGAGACATGCTCAGGTACTTCCTCCTTTGGCGGCGGGGGCTGTTTCGGTTCAAAATGGGCCTTCAATTGGGCATCCACTACGGTGTTGAGTTCCTCCTCAGTCAGGTGGTAAGACAACTTCGGAAGAGGCTTGAGGTTTGGACCATATTTGAATTTCTTGCCTGTTGTACCGCTAGCCGGCGTAGCTGCGGCCTCTCTCTTCCGCTGTTGCTTAGGATACGGAGCACGCTGAGTCGGTGGAGACGGCAGACGCGGTGCCGGACTTGGAGGAGGAGGATTCGGCTGACGCCGTGCCGTACTTGGAGGAGGAGTCGGCTGACGCGGTGCCGGACTTGGAGGAGGAGGAGTTGGGTGACGCCGTGCTGGACTTGGAGGAGGAGTCGGCTGACGCGGTGCCGGACTTGGAGGAGGAGGAGTTGACTGACGCGGCGGCGGACTTGGAGGAGGAGGAGTCGGCGGCCTTGGAAAGACGATGCAATCCTTTTTCCATAGAATGATACGATGTATGGCCTCTCCCAGTGTTCTCTCCTCGTCACCTCCAAGAATGTCAAGTTGTAGCTCGTGATATCCTGACATCACTTCATCAACCCCGACACGAGCATAGCCAGCTGGAATGGGATTGCAATGGAAGGTTGCTTCAGGGGGATTTGCTAAAGCATAGCCGTCCGCCACCTTCATGGATAAGTTCTTCACTTTCATGTGTAGCTCACAGTTAGTCCTGTCTTTGATATCATCCACAGGGTAGCTAGCTAGAAGTGCATCATCGATATCGGCCGGGGCGGAACCCACGCTGCTTCTCGGCATAGATGGGACGGTGCTATCCAATGCTGGATCGATCTGCTCATGCTGCCGCTGAGACGCCCTTTCCTGGCTGAGTGAGTCGATCTGCTCCTGCTGCCGCCTGAAAGCGCGTTCCAACTCCAGGTGCTTTGATTCCAGGCCTTCAAGGCGGAGTGCTTCCTCCTTCTTCTTCTGCTCCTCCCGCTTCTTCTTTCTCGCACGGCTTCTGTAGTCGTCGTTCCAATCCGCAAACCCCTCAAACCACGGAACAACGCCTTTGCCTCGTGTTCTTCCCGGGTGTTTAGGATTCTTCAGGGCGCGCGTAAGCTCGTCGTTCTCTCTGTTGGGCGTGAACACCCCCGTTCGAGCTTCTTCTATTGCAATAAGTATTTCGTCTTTCGCTTCTTTAAGACTTGCCTTCACCATAACCAGCCCTGTCTCTGGGTCCAACTTCCCCCCCATGCGCATAAAACCATGTCCTGCACCTGGGGGGCCATGTCAATGTAACTGGAGTGACCCCTGCACTAATCATCTCTTGCTCAGATTGATCCCACTTAGGCAGGGCCACCTGGTAGCCACCTGGCCCCAAAGTATGGTGCCACTTCTTTTTCGCAGCATTAATCTTGTTTTTTCTCGACCGTTCCTTAGCTTCTTCCGATTCCTTGAACTTCACGAAAGCGTCCCAGTGATCTTTTGCCTTCACCAGTGCTCCCTTGAATTCTGGAGTCTTCTTTTTTGATTTGACGTACTTAGTCCATGTATTTTTCTTGAAGGTGTTGAATGCGATCGCCATCTTTTTAAGAGCATAATTTCTGACTTTCTTCAGATCTGCATCTGTCAAATTATCTGGTAGGGTGAAATGCCGCATGAGCGTATCCCAAAGCACATCTTTTGCTCTTTCGTCGACAAAAGTAACTCCTGCTCGATCTCCCTTTGCTGACTTTTTCCATTCTTGAACGGAGATCGGGATTTGGTCCCTGACAATAACTCCGCATTGATTCTTGAACTTGGTCGCATTTTTCCTAGGTTCAAGCGGTTTGCCATTTGATGTTTTGATGGAATCGATGTTGAACTTTACGCCAGGATCCAACTTTCTGGCCGGGCCTTGAACTACCCTGTCACTTGTAGAAGATTTGCTCGATCCGGAGGCCTAAAAGAAGAAAGATCGATTCGTTAATACATACAAATCAATTAAGACATGTAATGATCACCGGATGACTTATATAATAAATATACCTCGTCGGTCTTTGTTATTTGAAGAACATTTTCTTCGTTAACATCGTTGTCGTCGCCTTCATCTATTCGTTCGTCTTCATCAAATATCATACAACCCTCACCGGAATTGTTCAGATATTGCGAGCCGTCATCATCTTCAGGTTCATGCTCTGGGCTCGGGGAGCGTATGATGTCGAACAGAGCCTCTTCTCCTTCTCTGCCGGTATTGTCCATAGCTTTTATTTAACTAATCCAGAAGAAATATAAAACAATTTAGTATTCAAATTAGAATGCATGGAATCAATAAGGAAAAACTGAATCATAGTACATAATATGCATCTCAAATAATTCATATAATATGCATCATCGAATATAATCTCAAATAAATCATCTCGAATATTATCGAATATAGTCTCGAATACATCTCGAGTATTATCACTAGCTAATACAGATCGAATATTATCGAAGAATCTAGTTCACTCGCGGTTCCTGAGGCGCGGGCGGTGGACACCCAAAGAGAAGGAACCATCACAGGATCATAGCTCGGGTGAGATCCCTGAAGAACCTGCCAGGTATTGGAGAACCTGACGTCCAACGCATCCATGTAGCGACGGACGTGCTCGTCCTCCTCCCTGACACGGCGACGTACCACCTCCGACGGGGCCGGCTGCCTCCGCACTGAAAGTGGCCCACGCGAACGCCACCAAAGAAGCTCCGGGTCGACGACGGGACCCGGGACCGGGTTCCTCACCAAGCTGCGCGCCCCTGAAGGTAGCACCTCCTAGTGCCAGCCCGGCGGAGCCCAGTCCCGAACGTTGCCCCTCTGAAGCAGGACGTCGTCGCGAACGAGTCGACGACGAGGATGCGGGCCGGGCATCGTTGACTCCGAGAAGAAATTCTATGCAAATTTAACATTTTTGAAATGCTTGATTGTGATTTCTTATATACGAGGAACCTTCAGAATCATAACGGATTCTCTTAACCTTTAAGGGATTTAACAAAATGGTGCCATTGTGGATGTGCAGAAAATGATTCATATTTTTCCTGATATCATCTACCCTTCTATATGTCACGTTGTCTAGCTAGTGTCAAAGGAAGAAAACCATGGCTTCATCATTAGCCGGAAGTAACAGGCGCATGACGGTACGAAGCTGTCCAAAGTTGTTTTGGAACGGAGTCCCGGATAGGATAATTAGCTTTTTGGTACGAAGGTCAGCAAGAGCCTTCCGAATATCGCTATTTGGAAGGCCTTTTTGCTGAACTTCGTACCGAAAAAGCTAATTATTCTATCAAGAACTCCGTTCCAAAACAACTTTGAAAAACTTCGTACCATCATGCGCCTATTACTTCCAGCTAATGATGAAACCATGGTTTTCTTGAATCCTTTGACACTAGCTAGACAAAACGTGACATATAGAAGGATAGATGCATGAGATCAAAAAAAAATTAGATCAACTTGTGCACATCCATAATGGGGGCATTCCTAAATCCCTTAAAGGACTAAGAGAATCTAACATTCATCTAACATTTCTATAACTAAAAGTATAAAAAACTAACATTTCATCTAAAAGTATAAAAAATGTCAAAATTCCTCAAATGTCAAAATTCCTCAAAATTTCTATACATACATTATACTAATTAATTCCTCAAATGTCAAAATTCCTCAACTTTTTTCTATACATCTAATCATCTAGTGAAAAAAAATGTCAAAATTCATCTGAAAAATGTCAAAATTGCTATACATATATACTAAAACATACAAAAATACATATAAATCATCTAACTTAAGAAAATGTGTGTGTGTGTGTGTGTGTTTGTGTTCATGCATGTGTGTGTGTGTGTGTGGGCTCGGGGAGGGGCGGCCATGGCGGCAGGGGGCGAGGGAGAGGGGGGAGAGGGAGGAAAGGAGCTCACAGCGGGGCGACGGCGAGGCGAGGCGAGTCGGGGGCGGCGGCGGCGTCGGGGCAGGCGGCGCAGCGAGGAGCTCGGGGAGGAGCGGGCGCGGGCCGCGTCAGGGATCGGCGAGGAGGGCGCGTCCGACGTCGGGGATCGGCGAGGAGGCACGGGCGGCCGGCGTCGGGGGCGGCGACGAGCTCTGGCGTCGGGGGAGGCGAGACGACATCTGGGCAGGCGCGTACGGCGGCAGCCTGGCGGCGCGGCGATCTCCTGGCGGCGTGGTCAAAGAAGCAGAGAACGAACTGTGAAAAAATTTCAAGTGTTGTATATATATGCGGAGACTTTAGTCGCGGTTGGAGCCACCAACCGCGACTAAAGGTAGCCTTTAGTCGCTGTTGGAGCCACCAACCGCGACTAAAGGTAGCCTTTAGTCGCGGTTGGAGCCACCAACCGCAAATAAAGGTATTTTTCGCCAGGCGAAGCGGCGGGAAGCGCAGACCTTTAGTCGCCATTGGTGGCACCAACCGCGACTAAAGGTCTCGTGCTGCCACAGCCGCGGTGCAGAAAGTTTAGTCCCACCTCGCCCAGCGAAGGGCAGCCGCACTGGTTTATAAGCCCCGTTGCGGCTGCTCCCTCGAGCTCCTCTCTAAGCAGACCTGTGTGGGCCTATCGAACCTGTGCTGCCCTGTTGAGCCTACTGGGCCTTGTGAGCCTGCGGTTGGGGCTCAGTAGGCGGGCTTTTTTTTTACTTTTCAGTTTTTTTGAATTTCTGTTTTATTTATTTTCTTTTGTTTCTGAGTTTTTTAGCTTTATTTAGAGTTAATGAGTGAATCTTTTTGCGTTAGGTCAAAAAAATTATAAACTTTCTGTTAGTGGCAGTAGTTTTCAAATTTGAATAGTTTAAATTCGAATTATTGGAAATTTGTGTACATCACTAATTTGTGAATAACTTTACTTTAAAAATAGATTTTGCAGTGATTCTTTTTTCTGCTGTTTAATATTAGCGTATTTTATCATTATATTCAATTTGGTAATTCTTAGGTTATTTAAAAAATTAAATGCCTTTGTAACAGACGAGTTTTCGTTTGAAACCGTGATACTTTGAAAGAGATTGTCCATTTTGTACACGAAGTGCATCCAGTTTTTGCCGTAACCCTCTCAACTTTTTAGCACATGCTATATGGGTGAAATGATGATACCATGCCAACTTTCAACCTTTTCAGAGTTCATTTGTAGTGCTTTTCAATTTCAAGGTCATTTAGCTCAAAAAAATCAGTAAATGCATGAAAAATAGCAAATGAAGTCAGAAAGGGTTGAAAATTGATGTCGTGGCTTCGAATGGTACATACTGAACACACAAAAAGTCTGGAGTTGAAATAAGTTTGAAAAAATGAAATGCCTTAGTAACATACGAGTTTTCGTCTGAAACCCTGATACTTCGAAAGAGATTGTACATTTTGTACACGAAGTGCATCCAGTTTTTGCCGTAACCCTCTCAACTTTTTAGCACATGCTATGTGGGTGAAATGATGATACCATGCCAACTTTCAACCTTTTCAGAGTTCATTTGTAGTGCCTTTCAATTTCAGAGTCATTTAGCTCAAAAAATCAGTAAATGCATGAAAAATAGCAAATGAAGTCAGAAAGGGTTGAAAATTGATGGCGTGGCTTCGAATGGTGCATACTGAACACACAAAAAGTCTGGAGTTGAAATAAGTTTAAAAAAATGAAATGCCTTAGTAACAGACGAGTTTTCGTATGAAACCGTGATACTTCGAAAAAGATTGTCCATTTTGTACACGAAGTGCATCCAGTTTTTGCCGTAACCCTCTCAACTTTTTAGCACATGCTATGTGGGTGAAATGATGACACCATGCCAACTTTCAACCTTTTCAGAGTTCATTTGTAGTGCTTTTCAATTTCAGGGTCATTTAGCTCAAAAAAAATCAGTAAATGTATGAAAAGTAGCAAATGAAGTCAGAAAGGGTTGAAAATTGATGGCGTGGCTTCGAATGGTGCATACTGAACACACAAAAAGTCTGGAGTTGAAATAAGTTTAAAAAAATGAAATGCCTTAGTAACAGACGAGTTTTCGTCTGAAACCTTGATACTTCGTAAGAGATTGTCCATTTTGTACACGAAGTGCATCCAGTTTTTGCTGTAACCCTCTCAACTTTGTAGCACATGCTATGTAGGTGAAATGATGATACCATGCCAACTTTCAACCTTTTCAGAGTTTATTTGTAGTGCTTTTCAATTTCAGGGTCATTTAGTTAAAAAAAACCAGTAAATGCATGAAAAATAGCAAATGAAGTCAGAAAGGGTTGAAAATTGATGACGTGGCTTTGGACATAATATTTCGACGCGTTTCAAATGCCAAAACACATATGTACACTACTATTACAAAGATTCCCTCCGGTTTGTCCGAAGTGGGACTTTCCAGATATATAAGTCCGGAAACTAACTAGAGAAGCCGGTCACATCCCAGAGCGGGATCTTTGGGTATAAAACTTTTTCTTCGCGTGTGTCCCTTTGCGTCGTAACCATGCACAACCAAGGAGGAAGGTTATAGATACATAGAGTCACAGGCCATGTGCTATGATTGCTGTTCTGCTCCCCAAAAGGATTAATGCCATCTGCACTTAAACCAAACCATACGTTCCTTGCGTCCTTTGCAAAGTCCTTCTACTTTCTGTCGATTTTTCTCCACTGCGATCCGTCAGCGGGTACTCTCAACTTCCCGTCTTTCTTACGGTCTTCGTTGTGCCATCGCATCAACTTGGCATGCTCTTTGTTTTGGAACAAACGTTTCAACCGTGGTATTATAGGAGCATACCACATCACCTTGGCAGGAATCTTCTTCCTGGGGCGCTCTCCCTCAACATCACCAGGGTCATCGTGGCCGATCTTATAGCGCAATGCACAGCATACCGGGCATGCATTCAAATCCTCGTACTCACCGCGGTAGAGGATGCAGTCATTAGGGCATGCATGTATCTTCTTCACCTCTAATCCTAGAGGGCAGACAACCTTCTTTGCTTCGTACGTATTGTCGGGTAATTCGTTGTCCTTTGGTAGCTTCTTCTTTAACATTATCAGTAACTTTTCAAATGCCTTGTCAGATACACCATTCTCTGCCTTCCATTGCAGCAATCCAGTGTGGTACCCATCTTTTTCTTGTCATCTTCGCAATTTGGGTACAACAATTTCTTCTGATCCTCTAACATGCGCTGCAACTTCAGCTTCTCCTTTTCACTTGCGCAGTTTCTCTTTGCATCAGCAATGGCCCGACCAAGATCATCAGCGGGCTCATCTGATGCCTCTTCTTCAGCTCCTTCCCGCATTGCCGGCTCAGCTTCTTCCCCCATTGTTGTACCATCGTATTCATGGAACCCATGGCCAGGATAGCTGTCGTCATCCTCTTCTTCTTCATTCTCTTCCATTAGGACCCCTCTTTCTCCGTGCTTGGTCCAACAGTTATAGCCGGACATGAAACCGGACTCAAACAGGTGGACGTGAATGGTTCTTGAGTTAGAGTATTTTCGATCATTCTTACAGCCAGCACATGGACAATACATAAAACCATCCGCCTGCTTGTTTGCCTCAGCCGCAACCAGAAAAGTATGCACGCCATTAATGAACTGGGGAGAGCATCGGTCATCGTACATCCATTGCCGGCTCATCTTCATTACACAACACCGAAAAGACCAAATTAATACAAGTTCATACATAAAGTTCATACACACTTGTTCTCATAAAACAACATACAAACTCTTTAGCTAAAACATTTAAATGCAACAACAAATGCGATCAAGATCGCAACTAAGGTAACAATTGATCCAACAGCATAGTGATACCAAGCCTCACTATCAATGACATATTTTTTAAATTTTCTAATCTTCAAGCGCATTGCATCCATCTTGATCTTGTGATCATCGACGACATTGGCAACATACAACTCCAGTTTCATCTTCTCTTCTTCAACTCTTTTCAATTTTTCTTTCAAATACTCGTTTTCTTTTTCAACTAAATTTAACTTCTTGACAAGAATATCTATGTCGGTTGCAATTTCAGGTTCACATACCTCCTAGATAAAAATATCTATGCCAACTTGATGGGCATAATTGTCATAAACACGAAATGCAACAAATAGTTATAAAAGAGAGTATATACCACATCCGAATCATAAACCGGACGAGGGCCGACGGGGACGGATATCAAAACCATGCCACTATGTATAACAAACAACCATATAGGTAAGAAAATTATACAAGTAACTATCTAAATCTTACAAACATGATTTTTTTTATAAAAAGGATAAGAACAAGAGGCTCACCAAGGTGGTGCCGGCGACGGGACGGTGCGGGCGATCGACGGTGGTTAGGACGGGGACGGGAAGGCACTAAGTAAACCACACCTACACATGCAAAGTAAGAAGTTAATTTGAGCTCAAATTGCATATAAATCAAATAAACTACCACATATAAATACTCCCAAACTAAAACCCACAAATCACTATACTTATAGAGCATTGCAAGAGCTAATCTAGCAATGAGAGATGAAAGGACAAAGTTGCTAACCTTTGTGAACACTTGGATGGATGGGGTGCCTCCAAATCTTGACAAATTTTGGCAAAAATGGAGGTGAGCTCGAGCAAGGGGAAGAACAAAGGAGAGGAAGAAGGGGAAAACAGGGAGGAGTGTGCTCGGGCTGGCCGAAGGGTTCATGTAGGGGATCTTTAGTCCCGGTTCGTGCCACGAACCGGGACTAAAGGTGAGTCTATAGTCCCGGTTCGTGCCACGAACCGGGACTAAAGGTGATTGTGGGGCCCCAGGCTGACACCAGCGTGCCACCACCCCCGGGACTAAAGGTTCGGAACGAACCGGGACTAATGATGCCCGTCCCGAACCGGGACTAATGGTCACATTAGTGCCGGTTCAAAACCTGACCGGGACTAATGATTTGAACAAAAGGTCTGTTTTCTACTAGTGAGACAATGTTAGCTGACCGGCTCTCGCATCAGTGTTCATGGACTGGTACCCTTTTTTGTGGACAGATACCGAAAAAAATATGTGGGTCAGCGTTGAAGATGCGTTTATTCTAAGGCCGTGGCATCTGTACTTCTCTTTAGTTATGGCTAAAACAACAACACATCAAGCCTGAACATGTAGGGGCTGAACATCGCACTACTGGTGGTGTTCGTGTAGCATAGGACAGTAGACAAATAGAGAGATCACCTGGCATGTGGAAACTCATAAATGGGCCCAACTGATCACGGCCATTCCTACCAACTAATAACGATTTTTTTCACTAAAAGTATTTTTTTTCAAATAGTTCTGTGTATTCTCTTCCCTATTGTTGTTTCTCTCAGTTCTCACAAATTGTGAAATATATTTAAGTTATGCTATGTAATGTGCAGCTTAAAAACATTTACAAAATACAACTTGTTAAGTTGGATGAGAGAGAATATAAGAGAGAAGGAAAGCAGGTTCAAGATTAACGGCCAACTACATGGCGGGCTCCAAGAAATATTTTGACAATCTAGATGGGTCATTTGCCTGACGTTGGGCCTTGACCGTGAAAATACGAGAGCGTTCGATTTTATTTGGGCTGAAGTACATGGCTGAAGGCAAAATCCTAGAGAGTCCATGGACAACCCTGTCCACCTAATGGCCTGTATGTACCTAGGCCATGGGAGCGATCTGCAGGGACCAGGGAGGAGCCTATTTGGGCGCATCTGCCATCTCTGGCCCAACGACACTCGAAGCGCTTGATGTCAGAGAAGCTATGGTCCTATCAGATGTTCTTTATATTCAGTGAATTCATGTGGCATCTGATTGTAAGGTGGTGATCGAGGACATATATACATAAGCAAAACATGGAAAATTATGGAGAAATAGTCCAGGAGATCATAGACCATTTTTCTTCTTTTATTTAATGTAAGATAGTTCATGAGTTGAGGAGCTCAAATTTTAAACCTCACAATTTAGCGAAGCACACTTTTTCTCTTGATGGTGGCCGTCATGTTTGGTTAGGTCATCCCGAAGACATTCCTTCCGTCCATGTAAATATTGT
This sequence comes from Elymus sibiricus, assembly GCA_039707655.1. Taxonomy (NCBI): domain Eukaryota; kingdom Viridiplantae; phylum Streptophyta; class Magnoliopsida; order Poales; family Poaceae; genus Elymus; species Elymus sibiricus. Next base: position 494,659,609 of record CM077667.1, read on the forward strand.
GATAAATTAATTAAGGCTTTGCGATATTTTCTAAAAGAATAATAAAAATGTACCTTGCACGTCTGCAGGTTGCATGTTGATAGTGTAGTGCAGGTGAGAGAAAGCAGAGCTTGCTTGTAACAAAAGGTGTCCAATCGATCGGGTTCTGGGACCAACAAACAAGTAACCACCAAAACCAAAACCTTCCACCGAAGCAACCAAAACCAAAACCTTCCACCGAAGCAACCAAAACCAAAACCAAAAATATTAATGCAGTAAAAAAACTATTTCCACATTTTTGAAAAACATGTGTACTATTAGAAATGTTTGTAACATAGAAAACCTGTTAAGTATGATCATTAATATTTTTGAAAATATAAATTTTTGCATTATTTAACAAAAATATCCATACTGTTCAAAAAATGGTCAAGACATTTATGAAATCTCCAGACATATAAATATGTTTCGTTACATTTTAAAAAATGATCATATAATGTAAAATGTTGTTAGCACAGTTCTAAAAAAATGTTAGTGCCATTTAAAAAATTGTTGCAACGCATATCAATTTTTTTGTACATATTAAAAAATCTTCAAAATGTATTAAAAATGTCCGTTGTGTATTAAAAAAGAGTTCAATGTGCATTTTGAAAATGTTTAACATGTATAAGGATACGTGTTCATCCCATGACAAAAATGTTCAACCTACCTAAATTATTCAGCATGTATTTTGAAAAGTAAAAATATATGAAAAAAAGAAAGAAAACTAGTAACACAGAAAAACTGAAAGGAAAAGCGAAATGAAACTGCTAGAGAAAAACGCAGAAAAAAGAACTGCACAAAAGCTTAGAACCTGTATATACATGCCACCGAAAACCGCTTGTTGTGTTGTAATATTTAGGCCTGCCGACAGAAGTGGGTTCATCTAAGAATGGCTCTTTCAAGTACCTAAAGGATTACATATGGAGCAAAGTACAGGGGTGAATTGAACAAACAATATCTACGACAGGGAATGAGGTTTTGGTTAAGGAAGTTGCTGAGGTTGTCCGTGTGTATTCCATGTCGTGTTTTAAGCTTCCCAGAGGATTGTGTGAGCATCTAAACATGTTGATAAGGAAGTTTTGGTGGGGCAGCAAGGACGGAAAAAAAAAGCCAGCTTGGGTGTCTTGGGAAGCAATGACACAACCTAAAAGAATGGGAGGACAGGCCTTTAAAGATTTTGAGTTGTTTAATTTGACATTACTAGCCAAACAGGCGTGGTGCATATTAGAGAATCCGGATTCTCTAAGTGCTAGGATATTGAAGGGGGTTTATTTCCCAAACGAAACCATCCTTAATGCCGAACTTGAGAACCATCCTAGTCAGATTTGGCGAGCCATTGCAGAAGGCCGTGACATACTGAAGTTGGGCCTCATCAAACGGATTGGAAATTAATGGAGCAACAACAAACATTTGGGCAGACAATTGGATACCTAGAGATGTAATGATGAGACCGTATGGGAGGCTTGGCAATAACAACACTGAGCTTGTTTCTGAATTGATTGATCAAACATCAGCCACATGGAATATGGCAAAGTTAGAAGAGGTGTGTCTCCCGATTGATATACTACCTGTCTTGAGCATCCCTTTATGCACTACTGATATGGAGGACACTTGGGCATGGAATTTTGAAAAGAAAGGAATCTACACAGTATGATCCGCTTATCGGATGATGGTAGACATGAAATTAAGAAGGGGTGCCTGGCTCGATGGAGCTGCAGGTTCATCAAGTACAGATCGTGATGGAGAATCTTGGAAACTTCTCTGGAACAAACCGGTACCTGGCAAGATTCGTATGTTCTTATGGGGACTAGCCATACAGTCACTCCCGACAAAGGATGTTAGAGAAAACAGAAATATGTCAACGACAAGCTTGTGCAGTTTATGTGGAGCTGAAGATTCTTGGCGTCATTCACTCCTGGAGTGCTCGATGCCGAGATGTATTTGGACGCTTGTCGACGGAGAGCTAGCTGAACATCTTTGCGAGACCACTGAGCCGAGCGCTAAACAGTGGATATTTTTGATGATTGACACTCTATCGCATGATGCTTTTGTTAAACTTGCTATCACGCTGTCGGCGGTATGGTGGGCGAGGAGGAAAGCGATCCATGAGGAGATTTTCCAAAGTCCTTCAGCTACACACCACTTCATAAACAGGTTCATCCAAGACCTTGAGATTATCTCGAAGAAATCACAGCAGGTTAGCAACTCGACAAGACCTAAAGCTCCACCTCCAGGTTACTCGAAAATTCATGTAGATGCTGGTGTGTCAAGAGGGCAAGCTAGAGGGTCGGCGGCAGCGGTGTGCAGGGATGAACATGGCATTTTCATGGGAAGCTCGGCATTGGTTGTCCATGGAATAACAGATGTTGCAACGTTAGAAGCTATGACATGTAGGGAGGCATTATCTTTGGCGGAGGACCTACACCTCCGAGACTTCATTGTTGCATCAGATTCAAAACAAGTCATAACCGGTATTGCCAGAGGGAGCCATGGAGGATATGGAACTATCATAAAAGAAATGAAGCAAAGGGCTGTAGCTGTTAATTGATTTTTTATTTTTGAAGGGCGTGCTACAAATATAGACGCCGATAGGTTAGCCAAGTTTTCGCATTCACTTTATCAGGGTAAACATGTTTTCTTTCTTCAACCGCATGATCCCTTCTGTATCCCCCTCCTCCGGGAGTTTGATTAATAAAGCTTGGTGATACCCCTCAAAGAAAATTTATAGCTTCTGCCTCTCGTATGTAGCTTGTCGTGGCAATCAGTTTGCTGTTTGCCAAACGCGTAGTCGCACTCACGGAATGTTCTTCCGGACAAAAATACGTGCTAGCTATCGAGTGCTGTATGTTTGGTGGCATCTGTTTCTGCTTGGCTCCGGACACGGGGTACCTCGTTTGCGTGCCGACATCAATAATTTTTCTAGACGGCCATGCATGCATGGGAAACTGCATGTGCGTCGACAGGTACTCATGCATAGGAGTACAAAAGCTCTTGCATTTTGGAAGGCAGCTGAGAGACACAGATCGATATTGTCCAATACAAATGGGGGCCATGGGAGGTACCCAGTACCAACCCTCGATCTACTACTATAATCTTGCAGTGCTGCTCGTACTGAGATTTGCAACATTCTCCTCCACAGCTAGCTATCTACTGCCATGGACAGAAAGGTGTGCATCTCACTCGCAATCCTCGCGCTTGTGCTCGCTGGCCCGGACACGACGCGGGCTGCGGCGTTCGCCGGCGGCACCGCCAGCATCGACGTTGCGGTGGCGGTGGCGATGCGGCAGCTGATGCCAACGCCGTTGTCGTGGTCGTCGATGAGGCTGGAGGACGGCGTGGGGGCGGACCTGGAGTACCACGTGCACCGCCGCGTCCTGGCCGGCCCAAATGTCAACTCGCCAGCCCTGGACCCCGACAGGGCAGCCTGCCACAGTCCGTGCGCGGCCCGCGGGCAGCCGTACACCCCTGGATGCCTAAGAGCATCTACAGCGGGACCCCTTATACTTTTTTCAAACGCCCGGCCAGTCCGGCCGATCACTGACCGGTCACGAAAAAACGATCTAGACGGACCCCTCATATCCATGTCAAACGTCCGGACTGACCGGCACCCCTCATATCCATCTCAAATATGAGGACGATATGAAGGGTCGCGGACGCGCCCGGGCACGCCTGGTCAGTCCGCCACGTAGAACGCAACCCCACCCTGGACCATCTTTTTTCTTTCTTTATTCATTCTTTTCTTTCTCTCTTTTCTTCTCCATCAATCACGTGCAAGTGACCGGACATATAAGGAAAAATATGAGAGATGCGGCTGCACGGACGAAAAAATAGGGGTTCAAAACGGACACGCCCGGTCACTGACCGGATGTGTCCGCGGGCGTTTGAAGGGCCGGATTTGCAAGTCGTGGCTGAAGATGCTCTAAGGCTGGTTGTAATGGGGAGTATCATATACTAGTATCATGCATATGATACTAGTGTATGATACTATATCCGTAATCCAAATTATCATATGTTAGTATCATAGGATAGTTCATTTATTGTCATGCATGACACATAGTAGCACATCATTTAATATGATACGGTATCATGATATGATACCCAACCCTCTCTTCCTTCATTTAATTGTATGCCATCTCATCAAAATTGCCTAGTTGGCATGCATGATACTACCTATGATACTACCATTACAACCAGGCTAAGGCCAACTCCAGCGCATGACCCCAAACGGACCCAAACGGGACGTCCGTTTGGGGTCGATTTGGGCGGACGTCCGGGGGGCGGACAGACGTTTGACGCATCTGCGCCCAACGGGCTCCAGCAGCCCTGACCGCAAATCGTCCGCCCAGCTCGCCCCACCTCGCCGCAGCACCCGTCCCGTCCGCCCAGCTCGCGTCGCCTCGCTGCAGCAGCCGTCTCGCCCGGCCAGCTTGTGCCGCCTCGACGTAGTGCCGTCCCGCCTGTGCAGCTCGCACCGCCCGCCCCACCTGCTGCTCGCCCTCTCGCCTTGCTGCTAAGCCGCGCTCTGCTCGAAGCTCGGCCGTCGCGCGCTGCCCCGAGCTCCCCAGCCGCCGTCGTTTCTTTCTCGCCCATGGTTCGCATGCAGGTCGCGGGCGTAGGCGCTGCGGCGGGGAGTTCGGAGCGCGCGCGGGCGGAGCGCGGCGACGGCTAGCTGGCGGAGCAGGTCGCGGCGGGCGAAGCAGCGGGCGGAGCGCGACCGCGGGCGGCGGGCAGCGGGCGGAGCGCGGCGGCGGCTAGCTGGCGGAGCAGGTCGCGACGGGAGGAGCAGCGGGCGGAGAGCCACCGCGGGCGGCGGGCAGTGGGCGGAGCGCGACGGCGGCTAGCTGGCGGAGCAGGTCGCGGCGGGCAGAGCAGCGGACATGTGTGGGTCACTGATTTGTGGGCCAGGACGGACACGAGCGGACAGAAAGAGCAACCAGAGCGTCCGCTTCTGTCTGTTTCAGACGCATTTGTGGCGGAAATTTGCTCCAGGTTTGGGGTCAGGCCCGACAGAAACGGATATCTCTGGACCATTTTGTCCGTTTGGATATTCCCGTTGGGTCGAGTTTTGACCTAAACGAACGCGGACGGACAAAATGGGGTCGCGCGCTGGACTTGGCCTAAATACTTACCAGTGCCGCCACTGAATGGACCAGCACTACGTTCGGGCGTCGACGCAACCTCCATTCCTGCCGGCGTCCGTCCATGGGATGGGCGCACTCGCGCGTTCTACTTACCAGTGCCGCCACTGAATGGACCAGCACTACGTTCGGGCGTCGACGCAACCTCCATTCCTGCCGGCGTCCGTCCATGGGATGGGCGCACTCGCGCGTTCCGTCCATCCATGTTCTATTTCCATTTCCATTCTGCATTTCGTACTGTTGTTGCTATTGCTATATATCTTGAAATAACCTTTTTTTAAGGGGACTTTTGTTACCATCTCCCTCCCGACGGGCCTCTGCATCTAGAGTATGAACAGGAAGTCAACGTTATCTTAAGTCTAGTATGTGAACAATATGTACTTCGCCTTAGCATAACTACACTGCATTTGAATTATAATGGTATTGTCATGGCATTTTCCCCAGTAATACAAGCTTTTATTAATCTGGCCGTCGCATCCGGCTGTTAACAACAGCACAAGAGTTTAACCACTGCCCCCTGGATGCTATGCTTACACAGCCTAAACAGTAAATACTAAATACACAAGGCACAGGCAAGAAGTTCATCAGCAGTACACAATATAAAACGAGGAGGAATAATGTTCAAATATGGGGTCAGCTTTAGGCCCATACAATAATTTCTGAAAAATTTCTAAGGGCTTATGTGGGTGTTATGACTATTTATTTTGTTTGAGACAGTGAGTGTTATGACTAGGTGGTCTGATGTTTAGTACAATCTCTTTAGTGGAGGAAGAGTTGGACCCTTTTATAAGGGTTCCTCTTTTACATGCTATTCAAACTTGAGAAGAGGAGTGATTACTGTGTGCTCCTCCGTCGGCCGCCATGCCATGTCTCGCGTCACGTCGCACGTGTCGTGTTTTGTGAATGAACGTGCCGACTTCAGACCTATGCCGTTTGTCGTGGGAATGTCCCTGACAATAATACTAGGGGTACGAATGGAGGGGCGAAGTCTAGCTACGGCGCAGGTGTATCACTCGGATGTGTACGAGTTCAGGCCCCACTCGGGAGTGGTAAGAGCCCTACGTCTCGAGCCCAGAGGCTGGTTTGCTTTGATTATGGGGGTGTATGAGAATACAAGTGTCGGAACCTTGCTACGGCGTCTGGTGGTGGCTTATATAGAGTGCGCCACCACCAGCCGAGCGCCGCATTGAATGTGAGTTAAAGCTACGTTACAGGAACTGCCGTTTTAACTAGAGCGTTACTGGTAACGCACGACTAATCAATCCCAGAGGATGTCTCTTCGTATTACTCACCGCTACGTCTCCTGGACCGTTGAGTTCCTGTTGACCGAGTGTGGATGTAGTCATCCGAGTGTGTCTTCTGGAGCGTCCGAGTGACTCTTCAAGTCTGACCGAGTGCACTTCTACTTCTGAGCTTCGATGTTGATCTAGGACCATTGGTGGGTCCCATATGTCAGGTCTGTGACCCTACCCAGTGTAGACATCCTCATCAGTAGCCCCCGAATCCATGAGGTTTTATTAGTCGAGTGATCGACACTCGGAAGCATTGATGATCTCTAGAAGAGTTCGAGAAACGATCATGTCGTTCCTCACTCGGCCTCAAACCAAAATGGATTCAGGATCAATGTCTTCAATGAAAACTATCTTGCTGTTTAATCCGAGTGATCAGCCGGCGTGAACCGTTCACTCGGTTCGTAGGAGGGTGTCACTAGGGCTCTCGCTTCACGGAGCTCGCCTCACTCGACCACGGAGGAATTTCCGCACGTTCTAAATCGTCAAAACTGCGCGTGGGCGCACGGCGGAACGGCCGTGTCCCGAAAATTTCGAGGGAATGGGCACGACGCCTCGATAACCGCGTCGGGAATTACGCCACGCGTCCACGAGGCCCTGAACAGTGGATTCGCGGATCTCGCTTCGTTTGTGGATTGACGGCGCGCCAGAGATTGCGCCGGATCTTCGATATAAAACGGGAAACACTGTTGGGTTGAGAACGGATCTCATTTTCCCCAATCTCTCATCTTCTCCGACGCCCACCTGCGCACCTTCCTTCTCTCCTTCGTCAAAGGACGTCCCGAGTTCGTCGGCGAAGATGCGCACGGCGTCCGCGACCGCGAAGGCCGAGCGGGCGAAGAAGAACTCGCGCGCCTCCTCCTCCAGCGCCGGAGCGCCGGCCGGATGGCGGCATGGCGAGTGGCTTCCGTCGCGGGTGACCAAGGCCCGGATGCTTGATCTGGAGGATCAAGGATTCGTGTCCGCGGGGAGTTGGCGATTTCCGGGAGCGGGCGAGGAGGAGCCATCTCCGAAGGGAGACGAGCGTGTGCTCTTGGTGACTCACCTCGAGCGAGGTTTCTCTCTGCCACCTCACCCTTTCTTCCAAAGATTTCTGGGTTTCTTCGGCGCTCAACTTCATCACCTTCCCCCCAATGCTGTCGTCTATTTAGCCGCGTTCATCTCTTTGTGCGAAAACTTCTTGGGTTGTCACCCCCATTGGGGTTTATTTAAACACCTCTTCACTTGCCGAGTGATGACCGTGAAAAAACCCACTCGGTCGGAGGACAAGACCAATGTGGCCCAACTGTGCGGGGGACTCGGAATCCAACTACGGGGCAATGGTTGTTTCCCGAAAATGACATTCCCTGATTCGGTAAAGGGGTGGCAGGAGAATTGGTTCTACTGCCACGACATCCCAGTCGGTGAGGGTCAGCCGGGACTCCCACCATATACTTCGGAGCGCATTCGGCCAGTTCCTCGATTGACAGTGACCAAAGAGGAAATGACCGAAGTAGACATCTTAGTGATAGCATTAGTAGCTCTGGTGCAGAAAGGCGTCAACGGCCTCGACCTGCTCGAGGTTTTCCTCCAGAGGAGGATGCAGCCACTACAAGCCAGAGGTCACCCTATGTGGGAATACTCCGGGCCGAGTGATCCTACTCGAACTCACCCAGAGGAGCTCAAGGAGGACGAGGTGGAGGTCAAGATCAAGGCGATCACGCCAGCGCGTGACAACCCCAGGGGGAGCAGGCTGGTGGCCCCACTCTCATTGGAGAACCCGGCGAACGAGGTAACTTCCGAAGGTTTATCATCGAGTGATATTCGTATATTTGTTGTAATTGATCCGACTGATTCTGCTTTTCATTCGGCAGGCCTTCACCCAAATGAACAGCCTAGTGCCACTCGTGGATAGGGGTCCGGTCGACGTAGCCAGCGACACTAACCATCCAGATGACTCGGCCGAAGCTGGAGAGTATGAAGAGCCTGATGATGGCGAGGACGACGAGGAAGATGATGAGGAGGGCTCAGAAGATGGCGACGAAGTGGAGTCATCGCGCTCGGAAGACCGAGTGCCCAAATCTCGTTCCAAAGCGCGCCATGACTCGGGAGTCCGCGGTGGCAGGCCCAAAGGGTCGAAAACCACTAAACCGAGTGGGACTGCCCTTCTAACCTGCGCTTCAAAGCGTGGGCGTGTAGAGCTTGTCTCCTCTCCTGAGAAGACGGCGAAGCAGCCCAAAATTGCTACAACCAAACCTCGGAAGGCGGTCATCATCCTGAAGATCAAGATGGCCATCCCGGTGGCTTCAGCGTAAGTGTTTCCATTCTTAACAGTGTTTTTCTATACTTGTCCGAGTGATAAAAATGATCCGAGTGTTCCCTTTGCAGAGCTGATACTTCGACTGCGTCACCTGATCCTCAGACCCTGGATATTTCCGAATGTGTATTCATCTTCGAGTGTCTTGAATACTTGCAGCTTCGCATGAAGTGATCGACCTTGATGCAAACGACAAGGTTGACCCAATGAACCCTCCGGCCAACGCAGATGTCGTTATGCCGGAACCGTCGCTTGCCGATACTCTGGTGCCCACCCAAGAGGCCGGCTCAAGAGCCGGGGCAGCACTCGGTACCGGTACTTCATCTCACTCGTTGACTCCCTCTACGCCCAACATTTTTGCGCTACACCATGTCCCAGAGGACCAAGTGGGAGCGAGCAAAGAGGCGCTAATGCAGCTGGAGATAATGAGTGACCGACTAAAGACGGCATATGATGCGAGTGAAGCTCTGAAGAAGAATGTCCGAGTAAGTACCCTTGTAAGTACCCTCTTAGTCAAAATTTTTATTTCCTGTCTTGTGAGGATTTGAATCCGAGTTTTGAGTACACCGGCTGGGTGTGTTTGAGTTCCAGTGGGGGCGCGCTGAGCGCACCCACTGGGTGTAGTCCCCGAGACTTCCGTCGACTGAAGCAGTCGGCGGGAGTCTTAGAGTCCGAATGAATACTTTGTTTAATCCATCCGAATGGATACTTTGTTTTTGATTTTCCAGTGGGGACGCGCTGAGCACACCCACTGGGTGTAGTCCCCGAGACTGCCGTCGACTGAAGCAGTCAGCGGGAGTCTTAGAGTCCGAGTCGAAATTTTGACTAATATCCTTTGCTTTAAATCTGTTTTGCAGTTTGTTTGTGAGCTCGGAAACCACTACAAAACTCTGGAGAAGGAGGTGCTGGACCTGCGTGTTAGCCTCGAGGCCGAGAAGACCAAGAACGCCCGACTGGAAGAGGAGAAAAAGGCCATTGAAGGTAAGATCTTCCTGCTCGACTGTAATAGTAGCTACTCCTCTTCCTCATCCGACTGAATATGTTTCATCAGATTTTCGTAGAGAAAATCATGAACTTGTCCAGAGGCTGAGGAATTCTATTTCTTTAGAAACTGTGAAGGCTGCTCTTGAAAAGAAGGACACCGAACTACCGGCCGCTCAAAAGGAAGCCAGCCGAAAGGCCAAGGAGGCCGAGGAGAAACTAAAATAAGTCGGAAAGCTGGAGGAGGAGAAGAAAGCATTGGAATCTGCCATCCAGAAGTACAAGGAAGAAATCGTGGAATTGAAGAAGTCGCAATCCGAGTGGGAGACCAGACTCAATCACATTGCTGCCAAGAAAGCAGAGCTGGAGGAGTACGTTGAAGAATTCAGTGGCGAGGCCAACGAAAAGCTCAAAGGTAACTTTTCCGAATGACTTTCATGGATCTTGGTTAAGTCGAATGAAATTTTTCTGCCTCTGACTTCTTTCTTCATTTGGTTGAATCCAGCATTCTGTGACGATGTAGCGGAGGAGACGGACAAGATCGAGAAGGAGCTGGATCCATCCCAAGGTCTGCTTAAGGACAGCGCCGCCATGAGTGTGCTCCGATTGGAAGAGCGTGTTGAGCAGGTGGCCCTGTATATCAGGGAGCTTAGCAAAGCCATCTCCGTGATTGATCGTGACATCTTCTCCGACGATGAGCCTTCGAAGGACCTGGAATCTGTGCTAGCCCGAGTGAAAGCAGTGCCAAGCCGAGTGAAAGACCGAAAGAAATCCGCGGCTCGGGCCGGTGCTGACATAGCTCTTTCATTGGTCCGTATCTACTGCAAGGGGGTGGACGAGAAGAAGCTGAAGTCTCTCGAGGTGGCTAACAGGAAGAACGCCAAGATTGATGACTTCATGGAGATGTTTATGGAGGCTGCCACTCGGATAGCAGACAACATCGACCTGGACACCTTTGTGGAAGTAGTGCCCCCGCCCGAGTGATCGTCCAGTTTAAACTTTTTAAGTATTTGCCACGGAATGCCGAGTGGTTGCTGTAACCGTGAAACTTTAAGTGAGCCTGAGGCTCCCACCGTTTGAACCTTTATCCGTACTTTCGATTCGAATGATGCAATTCTTATTTGTTTTGGCTTCATTCGATCTTTAGTTTCCGGATGGTTTTAACTTAGGCGATGCGGAGTCGTGGCTAAGCCCCCGAGTGGGGGCGAGACCCCCACTCGGGGTAGTTTGCCCTTGGATGAACAATGGTAGTCCTGTTCATCTTGTCAACCGAGAGTGGAGGATGTCCCACTCGAAAGGGTTTCTAACTTAGGCGATGCGGAGTCGCGGCTAAGCCCCCGAATGTGGGCGAGACCCTCACTCGGAGTAGTTTGTCCTTGGATGAACAATAATGGTCCTGTTCATCTTGACAACCGAGTGTGGAAGATGTCCCACTCGTAAGGTTTCTAACTTAGGCGATGCAGAGTCATGGCTAAGCCCCCGAGTGTGGGCGAGACCCTCACTCGGAGTAGTTTGTCTTTGGATGAACAATGATGGTCCTGTTCATCTTGACAATCGAGCGTGGAGGATGTCCCACTCAAAAGGGTTTTTAACTTAGGCGACGCGGGGTCACGACTAAGTCCCCGAGTGTGGGCAAGACCCTCACTCGGAATAGTTTGTCTTTGGATGAACAATAATGGTCCTGTTCATCTTGACAATCGAGCGTGGAGGATGTCCCACTCGAAAGGGTTTTTAACTTAGGCGACGCGGAGTCGTGGCTAAGCCCCCAAGTGTGGGCGAGACCCTCACTCGGAGTAGTTTGTCTTTGGATGAACAATGATGGTCCTGTTCATCTTGACAATCGAGCATGGAGGAAGTCCCACTCGAAAGGGTTTTTAACTTAGGCGATGCGGGGTCACGACTAAGTCCCCGAGTGTGGGCGAGACCCTCACTCGGAGTAGTTTGTCTTTGGATGAACAATGATGGTCCTGTTCATCTTGACAATCGAGCATGGAGGATGTCCCACTCGAAAGGGTTTTTAACTTAGGCGACGTGGGGTCATGACTAAGTCCCCGAGTGTGGGCGAGACCATCACTCGGAGTAGTTTGTCTTTGGATGAACAATGATGGTCCTGTTCATCCTGACAATCGAGCATGGAGGATGTCCCGCTCGAAAGGGTTTTTAACTTAGGCGACGCGGGGTCACGACTAAGTCCCCGAGTGTGGGCGAGACCCTCACTCGGAGTAGTTTGTCCTTGGATGAACAATAATGGTCCTGTTCATCTTGACAACCGAATGTGGAAGATGTCCCACTCGTAAGGGTTTTTAACTTAGGCGACGCGGGGTCACGACTAAGTCCCCGAGTGTGGGCGAGACCTTCACTCGGAGTAGTTTATACTTAGGCAAAATCAGGTTTGCAGCTAAGTGTTTTTGTATTTTTCACCTACGGGAGGTAGCAGTTCAATTTCAACAAGATATAATGAAACAAAACTTTATTCATCGAGATCACTCGAATTCATTACTGGAATGACAAACTAAAGTAGTTATGATCTAGGTGTAGAACTTGCGAAGCAGGTCCGCGTTCCATGTCCGAGGCTCTTCTACTTCATCCTTGATATTGTAAAGCCTGTAAGCTCCATTATGAAAAACCTTGGAGATTGCAAACGGTCCCTTCCACGGAGGTGCTAGTTTGTGGGGTCGCTGCTGATCCAGTCGGAGGACCAGGTCTCCTTCTTGAAAGGCTCGACCCTGGACATGTCTGTCATGGCAACGCTTCAGATCTTGCTGATAGAGCGTTGATCTCATGAGGGCCAGCACTCTCTCTTCCTCCAGAAGATCAAGACCGTCTTGCCGTGCGACTTCGGCTTCAGCTTCATTATAGAGTTCCATTCGAGGGGAATTGTGCTGAAGGTCACTCGGCAACACGGCTTCTGATCTGTACACCATGAAGAAAGGTGTGCGCTTTGTAGAGCGGTTTGGGGTTGTTCGAATGCCCCATAAGACAGAAGGCAATTCTTCAACCCAAGCTCCAGTAGCATACTTCAAGTCTCTCATCAATCGGGGCTTCAGACCTTGCAGAATCATTCCATTTGCGCGCTCTGCCTGGCCATTCGACTGCGGGTGAGCCACTGAGGCGTAATTTACCCGAGTGCCTGTGGCACCCCGGCTCATCGAACCGGATTACCAATATTTCCAGCCCAAGGATCATGTCCTCTGGAAATACACAACAACTTGGAACAGAACTGAACATACTTTATTGATAGGATACGGGTACAAACTCATATCTTACAATGGTGACGAGGCCAAAGGCACCCCCGGTGCTATGACAATATCCACATTATTTATGTCACACACAGGGCCTCGGGACACCAAGAACTTCTACTGCGTAGCGGAACATAGCGCAAGTCCATCCACAGGGACACTGCTGTGGATACATCTTAGTTAGCATAGCCAGCACCTTCAGGACCTCCGTCCTTTGATTCTCCTGCATCTGGCATGATACGCCAGGTGAGTACTTTGAATGTACTCGCAAGCTCACAACAACCAAGATATGCAGCAAACAATAGCATAGCATCATTCAATCATTGCACTAACTGTACTGGGCATCAACTTACTCTTTACGAGTTGTCCCACAACCCTCAGAATACTCACCGAGTACTTCCAATCACAAGACGGGTTCTTCCATCATTAATATCATTAACCTGGTTGACCATCTACTGAGGTCTGTACGGGTCGTCCATTACCGTGGACACGGCTATTCGAATAGATTTGACACTCTGCAGAGGTTGCACACTTTACCCACATCATGAAACACCTGGCCTCGTGATCCCATTCGGGTGGACCAGCGTTGTTCCAACAAAACCTGCCTGACCCGTGATTCTTTCATCGTACCACCGGCACTTTTCCTCCCCCGGAGGTCAGCCTTGGGTGGCCCCTGTGTCCTCATGACACCTGCCACCGTCGTGGCCATGACCCAAACGGGGTCCTACTGTCCCAAACGGGGACGCCGACACAAACTCAACTGGGCTCACAGGGTTATCACCGCTTACCTGATCAGGGTAGCATGCCATGCATAACCCTCCCTGTGTGGAGGTACCGGTGAAAGATCACGAAATCAGACCCGGTCAGGGCTGTCCCATACCGGCAAATGTGGTTGCATGACTATGCCCGGACAGGTGGCTCAAGATCAACCACTAAGTGTATTATCAACTAAAGTGGTTCAATATAATTCTTGAGTACTAATTATTATATTAAATATCACAATTAAACCATCCTATTCTATATGAAAATGCAATGCTATAAGAATGCATGCACAAGATGGATATCATGGCTTGCCTTGCTCTGTTGGGTGATTGGGGCACTCTTGATCTTCAAAAGCACCAAATTCTCCTTCTGAAATATTTTCAAATATAATTGCAAATGTCACATAATGCCATTTTTACCAACCAAATATTCTGTGAATATTGGAAAAATGTCAAACTTTGTCAGAAAATAAAGGGTTTTACTAGAAACACAATGCAAAAAGAATCAGGTCAATTGGACTTTCCTACAAAAATATATTCATAGTCAAAGTTGCTGGTCAAAACAGTTTAAATAAATCAAAAAGGAAAAACAGAATCGGGCCACGCCGAAGGCGAATTTGCCCCGGGCGCCTCCACTTACCGCTTCGGCCAGTCGCTGGCAGGTGGGGCCCGGCCCGTTCAAACAGAGGAGGGAGAGAGAGAACAGAGAGAGGCGAAGCTCCGACGGCGCTCACCGGCGATAGGGACGGCGGCGGCGCTGGGAGATGATGGGGATCGACTGGGCACTCGAAGACATTCCTCCCTGTACCCGTAGATCTCCTGGAGACAGCCGGACGGCGACGCGCCCTTCTTCTCCGACGGCAGCAGCTACGGTGGTCGTCGGAATCGAGGATTCCGGCGGCGGTTCGACTCAGGGAGGGGTCTGAAAGCACCACTGGGCTCTACTGATCACGACTGAGGGCTCGGCTGAGGCGGAGGAGAAGCGGAGAGGGCTGGCGACAGGGATGGCTTGGCGGCGGAGCTCCGGCTGAGCTCGAGGCCAGAGGCCTCACTGCCTCGGGTTCTTGCTGCTGGCGGTCGATTGGAGGAAGGAGGAGAGGGGTGGATCAAGGAGGAGGGGCTGGAGAGCTTTAAATATCCAGGAGGAGGCGGGCGCCGAGCTCTCTCGAAGCGGCTCGATGTGGGCCATGGCGCCGGCGACGTACGCCCCGCTGGCTGGCCGCTTGTGGGCGAGAAGACGGGAGATAGTAGGGGCATTGAATGCTCGAAGGGATGGCTCGGGAGGAAGACGACGAGCGGCGCCTCAACTGTGACCGCACGGGCTGCACAGTGCTCGCGGTCATGGCAGCCGCCGGGAGCTTCTCCGGCGAGCGAGAGGTTTCCAGAGGGCCTAGGTGTCACCGGGGAACGAAGTCGGCATGCTCAGACAAGGCTACGCTGCTCGAGCGATCAACTCCAACGCGACCCGAGCCCTGCGCAGCACACAACGCGGCGACAAGCGTGCCAGAGCCGTGCTCACCACGGTAGCTCATGTCCAGGGGCCACGTTGGTCTGGCTAAGACTGTCCAGTACGTCGACCATCGATCCCTCAGATCACCTACAGCCTTGGTTTGGCTAGATTCAAGCAGAGATGAAAGGAAACATCAGAAACAGGTTCTGACAGAGAAAAAGAGAGGGCTCTAGAGGCTTGGAGAGCAAGGGCTAAAACCAAAGAAAGTGTCTGGAGTGATCCACGATGGAAGGACTCCAAACTGGCCAAAATTCAGAAAGAATAAGGAAGAAATGGACATAGCTCCTTTGAAAACTACCATTTGGACCCAGAATGTAAATGAGCTTGTGGCACTCAGCTAGTTGCTCTGCAGATGCTGAAACTTGGTGAAGATGAATCATTTAGTGTATAGGAGATGCCATAAAATTTTCAAAGTCATTAAACATCTCCATCTAGCACTTTCTTCACAAGGGTCTCAGATTGGCAGAAACTAAACAGAGTCCTGCTGCTCAAAGTTTACATTGGACCAAATGATGTTTTTGCATATTGGGGCTATGCAAGATGCCAAGAAGCTTGGGGAATTTTCTTGAAATTTTCTGAGACAAAAAAAATAGAGTTGCTTCACAATGGACAGATTCTGGTCAGGGATAAAATAATTATTCTGGACAAAATTTTCCATTGGGTAGCAAAATATTTTTGGTGAAAATGCATTGCTGAAATGATACCAAAGTTAGGAAAAAGTTTGGGAATTATTTGACCAGCCAAACTATGGGTTGCTTCACAACCCCTAGTGTTGACCTAAATTCCCAAATTAAGAAAATACCTTTTATAGAAAAGACAAAATATTGCAAAATTATCCAGGAGAGGTGTGGCAAAGTTTGTCAATAGATCAAGGGCTTTGGAGTTGCCAAAGAAAATTTTAGCAAAGCATAGGTCAACTCCATTGCAAAAGTTTTGAAAATCCCTTAAATTGCAAATAGGATCCAAATAGTTTTGGAAAGGGAAAATTGGAAAAATCAGGGTGTCACAAACCTACCCCCCTTAGGATGAATCTCGTCCTCGAGATTCGGTTGCTTAGGGAACAAATGTGGGTATGCAGATCTCAAGAAGTCTTCTCTTTCCCACGTAGCCTCTTCTTCTGAGTGATGTTCCCACAGCACCTTATAGAATCTGATTACCCTACTCCTGGTGGTTCTCTCCATCTCATCCAAGATCCTAACAGGTCTTTCTTCATAGGTCAGATCTTTTGCCAGTTCTAATTCACTCATATCCGCTCGTTTGATGGGTGGTGCAATGCACTTCCTTAGCTGTGATATATGAAAGACATCGTGCACATCCGATAACTCTGATGGTAATTCTAATTGATATGCCACTCTTCCTCTTCTAGCAACCACTGGGAATGGGCCTATATACCTGGGTGCAAGTTTTCCCCGAGTAATGAATCTCTTTATTCCTTTCATCGGGGTTACTCGGAGATATACATATTCCCCGGGTTCAAAAGTCACTTCCCGATGCTTGGGGTCATAGTAACTTTTCTGCTGAGACTTGGCTGCCCGAAGACGTTCCCGGATATCCTTTACTTGCTTCTCAGCCTCGAGCATCAAGTCGGTACCAAAGATTCGGCTGTCTCCGGTCCTGGCATGCGGTAGTATTTCTTGTAAATAGGGGCGGTGCCGGGAACTACCTCAATTGTGAATTCCAACTCCCGGTCAGGCGGCATCCCTGGTAATTCCTCAGGAAATACATCTGGAAATTCACAGACTACCGGAATTAAATTCATATCCGTGGCGGTAGTTTGATATGCCATTCCATTCCTTGTTTTCATAGTGCTGGCAAGAAACTGCACCACTTGCCCCATTGGGTTGGTCAGTGTCACTGTTCTATTGGCACAGTTTATGCACACCTGGTGCGGTGTCAACCAGTCCATTCCCAATATCACATCTAACCCTGTGGACTCGATGGCAATGAGTGCGGCTGGGAACTTAACTCCATGAATCAAAATTTCCAGATCTCTATAGATCAGGTTTGTTTTGAGCAGGGAGCCAGGGGATTGTACCACCATGATTTTGTCCAAAAGGGACGAAGGAAATTTGTGTGAGATGGCGAAACTTCGCGAAATAAACGAGTGGGAAGCCCCGGAATCAAATAGAATGAATGCAGGTATGTTGTTAACAGGGAACATACCGAATACCACTTCTGGGGCTCCGCAGGCTTCTTCGACAGAAATGTGATGGACGCGTCCATGGCAGACGCTATTGTTGGGGCGGCGTCCAATGTTGTTGACTTGAGGCTTGTTTTCGGTGGATGACTTCCCAATATTGGTGGGACACTATTTGGCGTAGTGCCCACTTTGGCCGCAGGCGAAGCAAGTATTGCTGCGGCGGCAGTCCTCCATCACGGGTTGTTTGCCGAAAGTTTTGGTCTGACCCACTGTCTTGTTATTGTTGCCACCATTGCTCCAGGTAGGCTTATATTCAGAAGTACCTAGCTGCCAAGTGCGTGGCTTCTGCGTAAACGGCTCTCGGTTGTCCTTCTTAGGTTCGAATTTCCTCTTGTGATAGTCTGATCCAGACTTATGCTCCCTTTCGGCTATGAATTCTTTGTCCACCAATGTCTGAAAGTCGGGAAAATCCAGCATGCATAGCTGACAATGGAGAGAGTGGTTCAGTCCTCCCATGAACCGGTCTATCTTTCTCTCCTCGGTGGCCACATCATGAGTAGAGTACCGTGACAGATTGTTGAACTTGTTAAGGTACTCAGCTACCGACATGCCTCCTTGGTTCAGTGCCAGGAATTCCCTTTGCTTCACCTTTATGATGCCGGTGGGAATATGATATTTGCGAAACAATTCCTTAAACTTCTCCCAAGTAATTTCTTCCTCAGAAGACCATGTTGCCTTGACATTATCCCACCATATGGCTGCTGGCCCTTCCAGGTAATGAGTGGCAAATGGAACCTTATCCGAATCCTCACAGCGAGCTATTTCCAACTTCTTTTCTATGGTCCTCAACCAGTCATCTGCTTCTATCGGATCCACGGCTTGACCAAAGTTAGGTGGCTTGGTGCGCTAGAAATCAGACAGTTTGGAGTGGGATCCATTATGATTGTTGTTCTGACCTACCATTGTCTGCATACTCTTCAGGAATTCCATAAGGTCCTGGTTTCTCTTTTCCTCAAACATTCTCATAATCTGATCCGTAGTAGGTGCTTGGGGTGGTGGGGGTGGTAAATCTTCTGGTGCTAGACCTGCTTGTCTGGCGGATCGACGGACAGGGGTTCCATCGCCACCATGGCTACAACTTCTCTTCATCCTAAATTTGTTCCCATTGCAAAATACCGAATCGATGTGCAACATCCAGCAGGAAAGCATGGTTATATGGCACCAAAAGAGATTAAGCAAAAAGGAACGAGTAAAACAATCCACATAATTATACAAGATAACCCAACACCATACATGGCAAGCTAGCAGGGGACATGACATGACTAAACTGCTCATACGACAGTTGACATATGCAAAGGATGCATGCTCACAACTCTAGCCTCCACTCTAGCGATGCTGATGGCATGAACACTGCCAACCCACCGACTCCTCGTCATCTGATCCTGAATCCGAGTCGGAACTGATGATATGAATCTCATCCTCCGGATCAAAGGAAACACGACGACGCTGCTGGGACGGTTCCCCTTCTGGAGTAGAAGGAGCACGACGTCTCAGCATCGGAGTAGCTGGGGTGGCAAGGAGCGAGGCCCACTCAGCAGGAGTCTCACGACGGCTACCAGATGGAAAGCCTGGTGGCACAGTGGAGGTGGAAAAAGCCTCAAATCTGGGTGGAGGTGGAGCTGGGGATGGATATATGGGTGGGTGGGTAGTCTGAGGTGGAGATGGCACTGGAGTCACGGCTGCAAGGGCCGCTGACACACGAGACAACTCCTCAGCCAGGGATATGATCATACGATAGCTGGCGTTCAGATAACGAGACAGCACAGCTATCGCACGGTCACATGCCGGGTCGACAGGAGTGAAAATAACTCGCCCTGTCGTAGGCGACAGGGTGGGGTAATAAAGAAAACCTGGATGAGTCTGCATCTCAACCTCATGAAAGCGTAAGTCAGTGAGAGCCTCCATTGCAGCAAACTCAATCGCCAAGTCCGGAGTGGAAGCCGTCCCGCCCTTGGTAGAACGAGAGTAGCAACCTAGATCCGAGCTCGCGATCATGAAAGCCTCTGCATGGTACTCGTATACTGACTCAGCAAGCTGCTCTCGAAACACCTGGTACACTGGCTCTTCACCATGAGGATACAGTCGCAGTCAGACATTCCGGAGCAGTACTGGAAAGGTGGATGGTGCAGGCTCAAAATGAAACTGGAATGGAACCGGTGCCATCTACACTCACAAGACCACCGTTAGAGAATAAAATATGATGCATGCCATGCAACAATCAAATGCAGCAATCAGATGCATACTCAGGATCCTATACTAACCGCGGTGCTAGCGCTGGCTAACTAAGGTATCCTACAGTCAGCCTGGCTCTGATACCAAGTGTTGTGGCACCCCGGCTCATCGAACCGGATTACCAATATTTCCAGCCCAAGGATCATGTCCTCTGGAAATACACAACAACTTGGAACAGAACTGAACAGACTTTATTGATAGGATACGGGTACAAACTCATATCTTACAATGGTGACGAGGCCAAATGCACCCCCGGTGCTATGACAATATCCACATTATTTATGTCACACACAGGGCCTCGGGACACCAAGAACTTCTACTGCGTAGCGGAACATAACGCAAGTCCATCCACAGGGACACTGCTGTGGATACATCTTAGTTAGCATAGCCAGCACCTTCAGGACCTCCGTCCTTTGATTCTCCTGCATCTGGCATGATACGCCAGGTGAGTACTTTGAATGTACTCGCAAGCTCACAACAACCAAGATATGCAGCAAACAATATCATAGCATCATTCAATCATTGCACTAACTGTACTGGGCATCAACTTACTCTTTACGGGTTGTCCCACAACCCTCAGAATACTCACCGAGTACTTCCAATCACAAGACGGGTTCTTCCATCATTAATATCATTAACCTGGTTGACCATCTACTGAGGTCTGTACGGGTCGTCCATTACCGTGGACACGGCTATTCGAATAGATTTGACACTCTGCAGAGGTTGCACACTTTACCCACATCATGAAACACCTGGCCTTGTGATCCCATTCGGGTGGACCAGCGTTGTTCCAACAAAACCTGCCTGACCCGTGATTCTTTCATCGTACCACCGACACTTTTCCTCCCCCGGAGGTCAGCCTTGGGTGGCCCCTGTGTCCTCATGACACCTGCCACCGTCATGGCCATGACCCAAACGGGGTCCTACTGTCCCAAACGGGGACGCCGTCACAAACTCAACTGGGCTCACAGGGTTATCACCGCTTACCTGATTAGGGTAGCACGCCGTGCATAACCCTTCCTGTGTGGAGGTACCGGTGAAAGATCACGAAATCAGACCCGGTCAGGGCCGTCCCATACCGGCAAATGTGGTTGCACGACTATGCCCGGACAGGTGGCTCAAGATCAACCACTAAGTGTATTATCAACTAAAGTGGTTCAATATAATTCTTGAGTACTAATTATTATTTGAATTAAATATCACAATTAAACCATCCTATTATATATGAAAATGCAATGCTATAAGAATGCATGCACAAGATGGATATCATGGCTTGCCTTGCTCTGTTGGGTGATTGGGGCACTCTTGATCTTCAAAAGCACCAAATTCTCCTTCTGAAATATTTTCAAATATAATTGCAAATGTCACATAATGCCATTTTTACCAACCAAATATTCTGTCAAGATTGGAAAAATGTCAAACTTTGTCAGAAAATAAAGGGTTTTACTAGAAACACAATGCAAAAAGAATCAGGTCAATTGGACTTTCCTTCAAAAATATATTCATAGTCAAAGTTGCTGGTCAAAACAGTTTAAATAAATCAAAAAGGAAAAACAGAATCGGGCCACGCCGAAGGCGAATTTGCCCCGGGCGCCTCCACTTACCGCTTCGGCCAGTCGCTGGCAGGTGGGGCCCGGCCCGTTCAAACAGAGGAGGGAGAGAGAGAACAGAGAGAGGCGAAGCTCCGACGGCGCTCACCGGCGATAGGGACGGCGGCGGAGCTGGGAGATGAAGGGGATCGACTGGGCACTCGAAGACGTTCCTCCCTGTACCCGTAGATCTCCTGGAGACAGCCGGACGGCGACGCGCCCTTCTTCTCCGACGGCAGCAGCTCTGGTGGTCGTCGGAATCGAGGATTCCAGCGGCGGTTCGACTCAGGGAGGGGTCTGAAAGCACCACTGGGCTCTACTGATCACGACTGAGGGCTCGGCTGAGGCGGAGGAGAAGCGAAGAGGGCTGGCGACGGGGATGGCTTGGCGGTGGAGCTCCGGCTGAGCTCGAGGCCAGAGGCCTCACTGCCTCGGGTTCTTGCTGCTGGCGGTCGATTGGAGGAAGGAGGAGAGGGGTGGAGCAAGGAGGAGGGGCTGGAGAGCTTTAAATAGCCAGGAGGAGGCGGGCGGCGAGCTCTCCCGAAGCGGCTCGATGTGGGCCATGGCACCGGCGCCGTACGCCCCGCTGGCTGGCCGCTTGCGGGCGAGAAGACGGGAGATAGCAGGGGCATTGAATGCTCGAAGGGATGGCTCGGGAGGAAGACGACGAGCGGCGCCTCAACTATGACCGCACGGGCTGCACAGTGCTCGCGGTCGTGGAAGCCGCCGGGAGCTTCTCCGGCGTGCGAGAGGATTCCAGAGGGCCTAGGTGTCACCGGGGAACGAAGTCGGCATGCTCAGACAAGGCTACGCTGCTCGAGCGATCAACTCCAACGTGACGCGAGCCCTGCGCAGCACAGAGCGCGGCGACAAGCGTGCCAGCGCCATGCTCACCACGGTAGCTCATGTCCAGGGGCCACGTTGGTCTGGCTAAGCCTGTCCAGTACATCGACCATCGATCCCTCAGATCACCTACAGCCTTGGTTTGGCTAGATTCAAGCAGAGATGAAAGGAAACATCAGAAACAGGTTCCGACAGAGAAAAAGAGAGGGCTCTAGAGGCTTGGAGAGCAAGGGCTAAAACCAAAGAAAGTGTCTGGAGTGATCCACGATGGAAGGACTCCAAACTGGCCAAAATTCAGAAAGAATAAAGAAGAAATGGACATAGCTCCTTTGAAAACTACCATTTGGACCCAGAATGTAAATGAGCTTGTGGCACTCAGCTAGTTGCTCTGAAGATGCTGAAACTTGATGAAGATGAATCATTTAGTGTATAGGAGATGCCATAAAAATTTCAAAGTCAATAAACATCTCCATCTAGCACTTTCTTCACAAGGGTCTCAGATTGGCAGAAACTAAACAGAGTCCTGCTGCTCAAAGTTTACATTGGACCAAATGATGTTTTTGCATATTGGGGCTATGCAAGATGCCAAGAAGCTTGGGGAATTTTCTTGAAATTTTCTGAGACAAAAAAAATAGAGTTGCTTCACAATGGACAGATTCTGGTCAGGGATAAAATAATTATTCTGGCCAAAATTTTCCATTGGGTAGCAAAATATTTTTGGTGAAAATGCATTGCTGAAATGATACCAAAGTTAGGAAAAAGTTTGGGAATTATTTGACCAGCAAAACTATGGGTTGCTTCACAACCCCTAGTGTTGACCTAAATTCCCAAATTAAGAAAATACCTTTTATAGAAAAGACAAAATATTGCAAAATTATCCAGGAGAGGTGTGGCAAAGTTTGTCAATAGATCAAGGGCTTTGGAGTTGCCAAAGAAAATTTTAGCAAAGCATAGGTCAACTCCATTGCAAAAGTTTTGAAAATCCCTTAAATTGCAAATGGGATCCAAATAGTTTTGGAAAGGGAAAATTGGAAAAATCAGGATGTCACAGTGCCTTGAGAGAAACAGAATTCACGAAACTTGTCCGAGTCAAAGTTCTTCCCTTTATCAGTGATGATATCATGAGGCACGCCGAACCTGAAGATGATTTGCCGAATGAAGCTGACGACCGTGCCTGCGTCCAAACTCTTGATGGGCTTTGCTTCAACCCACTTGGTGAACTTGTCAACTGCTACGAGCAAATGAGTGAACCCACTCGACCCAGTCCGTAGGGGACCAACCATATCGAGGCCCCATACAGCGAACGGCCAGGTGATTAGGATCGTCTTGAGCGCGGACGCTGGTTTGTGGGACTTATTCTTATAGAACTGACATCCAACACACAGATCTACCAGGTCCCTTGCTGCTTCATTGGCTCGGGGCCAATAAAAACCCGCTCGGAAAGCTTTAGCAACCAAAGTCCGAGAGGACGCATGGTCGCCGCAAGTTCCCGAGTGGACTTCATGTAATGTTTGTAGCCCTTCCTCTGGGGAAATGCATTTTTGTATGACTCCTGTGGTGCTTTTCTTGTACAACTGGTCTCCCATAACTTCAAATGACTTGGATCGACGGACGATCCGACGGGCTTCTTCTTCGTCTTCGGGGAGTTCTTGTCTTAGCAAGTACGCCAAGTAAGGTTGAGTCCACTCGGGAGTGATTACCAGCATTTCGTGGACCAGATCCACAATAGCTGGAACTTCAACCTCAGTCGGATCAGATGGACCGACTGCTTGCGGGGGCTCCTCTGTGAAAGGATCTTCTGTGATTGTCGGAGCACGCAGATGTTCAAGGAATATGTCTTTCGGTACTACTCGCCGAGTGGATCCGATCTTTGCCAGATCGTCTGCTGCTTGATTCTTTGCCCGGGGAATGTGATGCAGTTCTAGGCCTTCGAAATTCTTCTCCAGCTTCCTGACCGCGTTGCAGTATCCGGTCATTGCTGGACTCCGAATGTCCCACTCCTTCATCACTTGATTAACAATGAGGTCCGAATCGCCGTAAACCATCAGCCGACGAATGCCGAGTGATATTTCCATGCGGAGCCCGTACAGGAGGGCTTCGTATTCGGCATCATTGTTTGACGATTTGAAATGAATTTGGAGGACGTAGTTCAGTCGGTCTCCTTTGGGAGAGACAAGAACCACGCCGGCCCCCGAGCCATTGAGCATCTTGGATCCATCGAAGAACATGGTCCAGTGTTCGGGAACACTCGGAATCGGTTGCTCTTGCTTGATCCACTCGGCCATAAAATCAACCAATGCTTGGGACTTGATAGCTTTCTTAGCTTCAAATGTGATTTCCAACGGAAGGAGCTCGATTGCCCACTTTGCCACTCGGCCAGCGGCGTCCCTGTTATGCAAGATCTCCGACAGGGGAGCGCTGCTGACGACCGTGACCGAGTGATCTTGGAAGTAATGGACTACCTTTTTGGCAGTCAGGTAAACACCATAAACCAGCTTTTGGTAGTACGGGTACCTTTGCTTGGAAGGAGTTAGCACCTCTGAGATGTAGTATACAGGTCTTTGAACTTTGAATGCTTTTCCTGGCTCTTCGCGCTCTACCGCAAGGACTGTGCTCACCACCTGGCTGGTCGCCGCGATGTACAGGAGTAGAGGTTCTTGGCTGCCCGGAGCAGCTAACACCGGCTGGGTGGAAAGCAATGCCTTGAGCTCTGCGAATGCGGCTTGCGCTTCATTGGTCCACTCGAATTTGTCGGACTTCTTCATCAATCGGTAGAGAGGAAGTGCCTTCTCTCCGAGTCTTGAAATGAATCGGCTCAGGGCCGCAAGGCATCCTGTCAACCTTTGCACATCATGTAAGCGCTCTGGCTTCTTCATTCGGACTATAGCACCGATTTTGTCAGGGTTAGCATCGATCCCTTGTTTGGAAACGAGAAAACCGAGTAACTTTCCGGCAGACACTCCAAATGTGCACTTAGCTGGATTCAGCTTGCTCCCGAAGCGTCGTAGGTTTGCGAAGGTTTCGGCAAGGTCAGTCAGGAGGTCGGAACCTTTCCTATACTTGACCACGACATCGTCCATATAGGCCTCCACGTTCCGACTGATTTGCTTCTGCAAACACTTCTGGATCATGCGCTGAAAAGTGGCTCCAGCATTCTTCAAGCCGAATGGCATCGTGACATAGCAAAAACACCCGAATGGGGTGATGAAGGCTGTTTTTATTTCATCAGGGCCGTACATTCGGATCTGGTGGTACCCGGAGTACGCATCCAGGAACGACAGACGTTCACACCCGGCTGTAGAGTCCACTATCTGATCTATCCTAGGCAAAGGAAAATGATCTTTCGGGCAGGCCCGGTTGAGATGTTTAAAGTCAATACACATACGGAGTGACTTGTCCTTCTTTGGCACCAGGACAACATTCGCGAGCCACTCGGAGTGGTAAATCTCACGAATGAACTCGGCGGCGAGGAGCCGAGCTATCTCTTGACCAATCGCCTTGCGCTTCTCGGCGGAGGATCGGCGCAAGTACTCCTTGACTGGCTTGGCCTTGGGATTGGTTCGGAGTCAGTGCTCAGCCAATTCCCTGGGAACACCAGGCATGTCAGACGGCTTCCATGCGAAGATGTCCAAGTTCTCACGGAGGAACTGGATGAGCTCGGCTTCCTATTTGTCTCTGAGTGAAGTGGAGATGTTCGTCGGGGGCGGCACTCGGGTCACTCGGATGGATATGAACTTGCTTAGTCTCGCCAGCTGATTGGAAAGCCGATTCTGAGGCCGGCCTCTTTGACCTAAGCAAATCAGCCGAATCCACCTCCTTCTTGTACCCTTCAAGTTCGACTGCCAGCACTTGTTCATTGGCAATCTTTGTGCCCTGCTGAAGGCACTCTTCGGCGACTTTCCGATTTCCAGTAACTGTAATCACGCCCTTAGGTCCTGGCATCTTGAGCTTGAGATACACGTAACATGGTCTGGCCATGAAACGTGCGTAGGCGGGCCTACCCAGGATGGCGTGGTAAGTGCTGCGGTAGTCGACTACCTCAAAGGTCAGTTTTTCCTTTCGGAAATTCTTCTCGCCGCCGAATACCACGTCCAGCGCGATCTGGCCGAGTGATTCGGCTGTCTTCCTAGGGACGATCCCATGGAAATGCATGTTGCTCTTGCTCAATCGGGACTTCGGGATGCCCATGGCATTAAGCGTGTCGGTATATATGATGTTGAGCCCGCTGCCTCCGTCCATTAGGACCGTGCGCAGTCGGACACCGCCCACTGCTGGGTCAGCGACCAACGCCTACCTCCCAGGGGTGGCAATTAATGTGGGGCGGATGATCGGACTGGTCGAAGTTTATAGGCATCTTCGTCCAATTGAGGTACTTGGGAGCAATCGGAACTGCCATGTTAACCTCCCGATTGATAACCTTCAACTGCCTCTTGCTCTCAACATCAGCGAAGATCACATTGATGACTTTATCCACTTTAGGATACTCGGAAGTATCTTCTTCATCTTCGACATCGACCTTCTCACTCGAGGGCTCAGCGCCCATCTCCTGCTTGAGCAGGCGACATTCCCGAGTGGTGTGCTTCGGAAGCACAACGCTACCTTCTTCATCCGTCTTGGTATGAATCTGGCACGGTTGGTCAAGAATGTCGGACTTGTACTCGGATTTCTTCTTGGGAATCCATTCTTTCTTCTTCTTCTTGGGCTTCGGCTTGCCTTGCCCTTGCCCTTGGACAGCTGCGACTTCGGCCTTGCCGGAGGCGTCAGCTTTCCGCTTCTGATTCTTTCCGGCGTTACCTCCCGATTGAGGGGCGTTGCCGGCTCTTGCTTTGCCGCTTCGGAGGCGGTCTTCTTCTTCTCCATTAGCATACTTGTTCGCAATCTCCATGGCCCGATCGAGGGACAGATCCCCAGATCGGCCAAACTTCAAGACTAACTCCCGATACCGAGTGCCCGCCTTGAAGGTGCACACGGCCTGGTGCTCGGTGACGTTCTCCACGGTGTTGTGCAACGTGGTCCAGCACTGAATGTACTCTCGGAGAGTTTCGTTGTTCTTCTGAACGCAGTGCTGGAGTTCCGTAAGTCCACCCGGACGCTTGTAGGTGCCCTCGAATGTTTTGACGAACACTCGGGCCAAGTCTTCCCATCAATAAATGCAGTTGGCGGGCAACTGATTTAGCCACGCCCATGCAGACCCTTCCAACATGAGCGGAAGGTGCTTCATGGCGACGAAATCATCGCCGCCGCCGATCTGGACGGCGACTCCATAATCTTCGAGCCAAGTCTCTGGCTTGGACTCGCCATTGAACTTTCCAATTCCGGTTGCTAGTCGGTAGTTGGGGGGTATCTCCGCCTCTCGGATGTATCTGCTGAAACATCCAAGGCCGGTAACACCCCATCCACTCGCCCGGTCTCTGTCGAATCTGTTCCGATCGACCACTCGCTGAGTGATGTCAGATCGAGCATCGTAGCCCCTGCACCGATCGGGACTCCGCTCGCGGTTTCTCCTGAGTGGGTAGCCTCCGTCATACGGACGTTGGCCGCGCGGACCGCCCCTCGGAGGGGGAGTTCGACTGAAATCGCGGTCGTCGCATCCGCGTCCTCCGTACAGGCCTCTCGGATGAGGAGGAGTTCGCGGATCTTTCCTCGGCGCAAGCGGACTGTGAGCCGACTGCACAGTATCCGCCCGAGTGGATTCATTATGAATCTGATGATGAGATTGTGATACCTCGGAGTTTTGTTGTAGGGCAGTATTCAGCAAAGCCTGGATCTGCCGAATGCCATCGCCCGCTGCCGAATTAGATGGCTGGATCGAATCGGCGATCCGAGTGGCCGTGGCCAGGTTCATCAAAGGCGTACGCATCGTAGGGATGGTGTATGGGCGATCCTTCGTGAACGTCAACTGGCGGCGGCTACGGCTGGAACTGGGAAGCTCCCACGCCGCGCGCTCATCGAGTGAGTGCTGTAGCCGCTCGAGGCACTCACGCTCAGCCAGAGTGGCTTGGCGAGCGGCCTGCAGGGCTATCTCCTAGGGGGTGTTTCCCGCAATAGGCGTCTGGAGAACTTGGTCGTTCCTGCGCCTGATCTCTTCCCGCTGCTCTCGAGTGAGCGGTCAGGGAACGTAGCCGTCGAAGCTGGCGTTGCGGCGGTCGCTGTCCCGATCGCGGGTGTTTCCCGCCGAGTGTCCTGAGGCGACGTCTCGGGCCGGGCCGGCCATCAAGACCTCCGCCACTTAGCCGCTGCTCTCGAAACCAGCAGCGTCGGAGGAGTCATCGTCCGAAGATGAGAAAAGGCAGTGGACGGACTTATCTACTTCGAGTGCAGCCACTTGCTGTCCCGCGGCCTGGGCCACAGCGGCATGCTTAATCCAGCGCTGCAGCCGAGAGCGTCCGGAGCGCCGGCGAAAAGCTGCAAGACGAGTCGGAGAAGTAGGTCAATACGGGGTTGACGGTTGCCGGAGGAGAAATCCGAACGTCGTCGCGCTAAAGTGCACCGCGCCGCGGGCGGGCAGTGCCTCAGCATCCAGCGGTGCCTCCTGCAGCCACGCCTAATCGTCAACGGCGAAGCTGAGGGACCCGAAGAGGATCTTGCCGCCGAATGCGTTCATGATGAACGAGAATGTGGAAATTCCACCTGCGCCGGAATTCGCTAGATGCGCAGCCCCACGGTGGGCGTCAACTATCGTGGGAATGTCCCTGACAATAATACTAGGTGTCGGGGATATACCCCGTGGTATGACCCGGAGACAATCCTAAGCCGGCAGACAGTTCTAAGCCGGCAGATAATCCTAAGCTGGCAGACAGTTCTAAGCCGTCAAACAGTGTTAACCCGGCAAACAGTGTTAACCCGGTGAACAGTGTTCCCTGGCAGACAGTTAAGTCCCGGAGACGAGTCCCCGAAGACGAGTCTTGAAGATAAGCCTGGTTGTAAGCCGCCCGAGAGAGATAAGAGGCCGGGGACTCAGAAGCCCATGAAGAGAAGCCTGCGATGGGAAAGTCATAGTAAGGTAAGTCTCAATCCGACTTAGACTCTACATGTAAACCGCCCCTTCAACTTATATAAGGAGGGGCGGGTCACCCCAAGAGGGTGAAGTTTTAGACGTCTCCTGAGACAGGTCTTAGACAGATAGGTC
Organism: Elymus sibiricus; assembly: GCA_039707655.1. Lineage (NCBI taxonomy): Eukaryota > Viridiplantae > Streptophyta > Magnoliopsida > Poales > Poaceae > Elymus > Elymus sibiricus. The sequence goes on from CM077667.1 coordinate 494,688,834, forward strand.
AGAAAAGATAGTCAGATTAGAGGTTCTCGAGACTAAAGGTAGCGACTGCGCACCCTTGTAACCGAGATCGTCATCATCATCAATATAGACACAAAGCAGGACGTAGGCTTTTACCTCCATCGGAGGGGCCGAACCTGGGTAAAAACTCGCGTCTCTCGTCCCGCTCAACCCCTCTCAAGCTACCAGTTAGATGCGTTGGCCTCACGACTAAGTCCTCACTCTAGGACATCTGCCGTGACAAAACCACGACAGTTGGCGCCCACCGTGGGGCGAGCGCACGGTGGTGTTGAGTTCTTGGAGGGATCTTTATCAGGGATTGAGAAGTTCATAATTTTTTCCCGTGAGGAAGAGCTAGCGTCGGAAAGATCTATACCGACTCGGTGTTTATCAGTCAAGATTGAAGAAGTTTTAGCAGTAGTATAAATCAGATCAGATTCAACATCAGAGTAAAAAGGTTACTTCGATGGCAGTCAGAGCAGCGGGTACGATATAGATCAAGAGAAATTGTAAGCCGCCGCGACTGAAGTCAAAAACCTGCCCAAGATCAATCGCCGGAATGTGACTGGAGGATAAAGCTTGTACGCCGCGAGGAGATCGTGGGTGCATACGAGACGGCGGCAACGATCAAACTAAGGAAAGAAAAGCAAGCCCTCGCGCAGGGATTCCCTACTCTGTGAAAAAGGAAAGAATTTTTTTTTACCACAACCTGGAGGGAGACCCGGACGTGACTTGGTCAAACTTGCCTTGACCCGGAGAGCTGCTCTCGATCCATGGTTCGATTGGCTCCACCACGCCGGATCATGGTCCCGGCTGTGACCGGGTGATCTCCACCCACCGGCGAACGTGCCACGAGCCGCCAAGCCGCCTCTAAGCCGCCCTGTTCCGGCTGTGCTTCAAGCCGCCGCGGTGACCCGCCGCCCGTCGCAGCCTTACCCACCGGCGCGTCAGTGAGGCCGCGCCCTCAGCCCCTCATCTCGCCGCTGTTGCCTCGCAGACCTCATCGCGAGTCACCCGCGCCAACTCCTCCACTCCGAGTCGCTTCACAGCCGTCTCCGAGCCGCCATCGGGGCCGGCTTCGCGTGGACTGCTTCAAACCGCCGCCGCAGCTGCCGTGGATCGCCGCGGAGCCGCCTTCGCCCCGCCTCCGCCTCCGAGCCGCCCTGGACCGCGCTCCGCCTCCGCCGTGGCCGAGCCGCCGTCGCGGTCTCCGCCTCAACCGAAGCCCTGCCTCGCCATCGCCGCGGCCCTTCTTCGCCTCAAGTCAACCGAGCAGGCGCCATGGTCTTCGTCTCCGAGCGAGCGCCGCCGCGGCCTCGTTTCCGAGTTGCCTTGCCGGCTCGCCTCGCCGCTGCATCCTCGTGTGGACCCGCCGGTCTCCACCGCCGCCACATCGGCCTCGTTTCGAGCTGCTGGCGGTCGTCGTCACCTCCGGGCGATCTTCGTCTCTGAGATGCCTCTGCGGCCTCAAGTCGCCTCGCTTCACCGCCCTCCGCCTCAGATCGCCGTCGCCGCATCGCCGAGTCGCCAGCGCCACTCCGTCTTGCCCTTGCTCGCAAGCCGGCCTACCGGCGTCGCCAAGCTGCCGCGCCGACCTCGCCTCCGCCGTCCCTACGGCCTCGAGCCGCCGCAGCCGCCGCGACCTCCGAGGCCCGCCTTCACTGCCGAGGCCCCGCCTCAAGTCGCCGTCGCCTCGCCTTCACGGCCGCGCCTCGCGCCTCCTCCGTGTCCGCGCCAAGCCGCCGTCGTCGTCGCTCCATCGCCGAGCCGCCGTTTGCCTCTGTCCCGAGCGCGCCCCCGCCGCGAGCCGCCGCGGTCGTTCCAAGCCACCACCCGCCGCTGCTGTCTCTGTGGCCGCAAGCCGCCGTTTGCCTAAACCGCCACAGCGCCTATCCTTGCTGGGCGTCGCCTCCGCCTGCGGTTGCACCAGTTGCCGCTGTACCGAGCCACCGTTGTGTCTGAACTTCGTCGTTATCGCAGCCGCGGCCTCGCCTCCGGCAAGTCGCCCCTGCTGCACCTCGCCGCCCGTGTCAACGCGCCACCATAGCGCGCCTCCGCATCCTGCGCGTGTCCGCCCCACTCCATGAGCCGCCGCTCTCGCCACACCGTCCGGCTCCACCCCACTGCGCTGCGCTTTCGAGCCGCCTCGCTTTGCCCCCTGCGCCGTACTCCGTCCGGCACCACATCGCCTCCGAGCCACCCTCAAAACCGCTGTCGGCGGCTGGCGCTGAGCTGCCCCGAACTCGCCCCACGGCCTGTGAGCCGGCCACGCCCCTCCACCGCGCCTCCGCATCCTGCGCGTCTCCGTCTGGCAACCCTCCGCTGCTCCGAGTCGCCGGACCCCTCTTTGGACCGCCGCCTTCACGCTATGGCCGTGCGACTCCTCTTACTTCCCGCGCGCGCGCCGCCCAGCCTCGCCCCTGCTCACGAGCTCGCACCCACTGTGCCCGCACCGCCAGCAGGCCCTGCTCTGCCATCTCCGCCGCCGAGCTTGCCGCGCCCCGCCGCTGTGGCTCCGTTCCGCGCCGGCTGAGTCGCGCGCCCATCCCGCTCAAGCCGCCCCGTTCCTGGCCAAACCAACAGCCCACGCTGGCTCGGGTTGCTTCGCCTCGCCGCTACACCCACTGGCTCTGCCTTGCCGCTGCACCCGCTGGCTCCGCTTCGCCGTGCGCCAGCCCCGATCCGCGTCCGCCATCGCCGATTCACCTATGAGCCGGCCTCGCCTTCGCCTGCCTCCGCTACGGCTCTTCGAGTCCGCCTCGACCCGCCGGAGCAGGCCTTGAGCCGCCCCTGCGAGTCCCCGCTAAAGTCGCCTCCGGCCGAAGCTCTGCCTGTGAGTCACCCAGCCCTGCATTGGCTGCTCCCGCATGCTCCTCTGCTATCTGAAGAAAACGATAGCAGCAGAAGAAAAGAAGGGGCCCTGGGCACTTATTGCAAAAAAAAACCGGGGACCTCGCCTCGTCAACCCGCCGTGGTCCCTCACCGCCTCAAGCCGCCCCGCCGGCATTTCTCTGGCATGACGCCGTCACCAACGAGCCGCCCCGGCCCGGCGCCGTCTCTGAGCCGCCGTGGCCAAACTGCCGCCTCTCCTCTGCGGCACTCGACTCATCATTACAGCCGCCTCGTTATCACGACTGGCTCGGCATCCCGCACATATACCAGGTGCTATTTTCCTTTGTCAGTTTACTTTTCAGTATATATTAAGAACAATTACGGTGGGCTCGTGATCGTTTTTATGCAGGACAATCATACACTGTAAGAGCGATTATCGTACCATGGATACGGAGAGCGTGCTGCTGGCATCATTCGGCACCGACTATCGTCCGTGCCGCACTGCTCAACGGATGCGCGCCAGCCGCCACCTCCTGTGGTCCAGTCTGCATCAAATCACCGGGACCACGCCCGCTTGCACAAGCTGCTCAACGGGCGTGCGCACGCTACTCCTGCGGACCGGTTTACATCAACACGCGGGCAACTCAACCGTTCGCGCCGGCTTACAACGCCCGCGGCCGACTCAACCGTCTACGCCGGCTTACAACGCCACGACCGTCTCTCGCAACCGCGCCGTCTTCAAAACACGCGGCTGACTTCTACATCTACATCAAGACGCCAGGGGCCGCATACACCAGTACGAGCCGCCCTACGAGCGCTCGTGAGTCACCACCCTGCGGTCCGGTCTATATTGACACGTCAGTATCATACTTGCTCACTTCAGCCGCCCAATGGACGCGCGCAAGCCGCCGCCCACGGTCTGATCTACATCAACATATCGGTGCAGTGCTCACCTGTACGAGCCGCACAACGGACGCGCGCAAGACGCCCGCAGTCTGATCTACATCATATCGGTGCAGTGTTCGTCTATATGAGCCGCCCGACAGACAGGCGCACAAGTCGCCGCCATTACAGTTTGGTTAACTTCAACAACCAGCCGGACGAACCATCGACCGGATTATTGAAGCAATTCATACGGGATCGTCTATAACCCGCCACGATCAACTTCAACCTTCAGTGAAGATTCTCAAGTCGCCTCTTCGAGTTAACTTAAGACTCGGGGGCTACAGACATGGCTCATTTGGTCGTTTTCAACGAGAACCCTGGGTCATTGCAAGGAAGTTAACCCGATCTCGGGGGCTACTACATTATTGGCGGAAGGATTAAAAGTTACCCAAGAAGACGAGCCGCCATGATGCACCGTTCAGCTTGGGGGCTTCTGCTATTTCTTCATACAAGATGGCGGCTTACAAGATGCTGCAACAATGTTGATGCTTCAACAAGGTCATTTGGGGGCTTCCAACCCGTCGGGTTTAGCTCGCTCACCCTCTTGATCAGCTCTTCAGCCAAAATAGCACCATCATATGGCGGCTTACAAGACGGCGGCTTACAAGATGGTGTGCAAGTTGATATCATTGACAAGGTCGTTTGGGGGCTTTCAACCCACCGGGTTAAGCTTCAACCCTTTCGATCAGGCTTCTCAGCCACTGTAAGGCGGGTCGTGGACCCAAAACGTTGACTGCGTCAACAAGGTCGTTTGGGGGCTTTCAACCCACCGGGTTAATCTTCAACCCTCTCGATCAGGCTCTTCAGCCACCGTAAGGCACGCCGAACCTGAAGATGATTTGCCGAATGAAGCTGACGACCGTGCCTGCGTCCAAACTCTTGATGGGCTTTGCTTCAACCCACTTGGTGAACTTGTCAACTGCTACGAGCAAATGAGTGAACCCACTCGACCCAGTCCATAGGGGACCGACCATATCGAGGCCCCATACAACGAACGACCAGGTGATTAGGATCGTCTTGAGCGCGGACGCTGGTTTGTGGGACTTATTCTTATAGAACTGACATCCAACACATAGATCTACCAGGTCCCTTGCTGCTTCATTGGCTCGGGGCCAATAAAAACCCGCTCGGAAAGCTTTAGCAACCAAAGTCCGAGAGGACGCATGGTCGCCGCAAGTTCCCGAGTGGACTTCATGTAAGATTTGCAGCCCTTCCTCTGGGGAAATGCATTTTTGTATGACTCCTGTGGTGCTTTTCTTCTACAACTGGTCTCCCATAACTTCAAATGACTTGGATCGACGGACGATCCGACGGGCTTCTTCTTCGTCTTCGGGGAGTTCTTGTCTTAGCAAGTACGCCAAGTAAGGTTGAGTCCACTCGGGAGTGATTACCAGCATTTCGTGGACCAGATCCACAATGGCTAGAACTTCAACCTCAGTCGGATCAGATGGACCGACTGCTTGCGGGGGCTCCTCTGTGAAAGGATCTTCTGTGATTGTCGGAGCACGCAGATGTTCAAGGAATATGTCTTTCGGGACTACTCGCCGAGTGGATCCGATCTTTGCCAGATCGTCTGCTGCTTGATTCTTTGCCCGGGGAATGTGATGCAGTTCTAGGCCTTCGAAATTCTTCTCCAGCTTCCTGACCGCGTTGCAGTATCCGGTCATTGCTGGACTCCGAATGTCCCACTCCTTCATCACTTGATTAACAATGAGGTCCGAATCGCCGTAAACCATCAGCCGACGAATGCCGAGTGATATTTCCATGCGGTGCCCGTACAGGAGGGCTTCGTATTCGGCATCATTGTTTGATGATTTGAAATGGATTTGGAGGACGTAGTTCAGTCGGTCTCCTTTGGGAGAGACAAGAACCACGCCGGCCCCCGAGCCATTGAGCATCTTGGATCCATCGAAGAACATGGTCCAGTGTTCGGGAACACTCGGAATCGGTTGCTCTTGCTTGATCCACTCGGCCATAAAATCAACCAATGCTTGGGACTTGATTGCTTTCTTAGCTTCAAATGTGATTTCCAACGGAAGGAGCTCGATTGCCCACTTCGCCACTCGGCCAGCGGCGTCCCTGTTATGCAAGATCTCCGACAGGGGAGCGCTGCTGACGACCGTGACCGAGTGATCTTGGAAGTAATGGACTACCTTTTTGGCAGTCAGGTAAACACCATAAACCAGCTTTTGGTAGTGCGGGTACCTTTGCTTGGAAGGAGTTAGCACCTCTGAGATGTAGTATACAGGTCTTTGAACTTTGAATGCTTTTCCTGGCTCTTCGCGCTCTACCGCAAGGATTGTGCTCACCACCTGGCTGGTCGCCGCGATGTACAGGAGTAGAGGTTCTTGGCTGCCCGGAGCAGCTAACACCGGCTGGGTGGAAAGCAATGCCTTGAGCTCTGCGAATGCGGCTTGCGCTTCATTGGTCCACTCGAATTTGTCGGACTTCTTCATCAATCGGTAGAGAGGAAGTGCCTTCTCTCCGAGTCTTGAAATGAATCGGCTCAGGGCCGCAAGGCATCCTGTCAACCTTTGCACATTATGTAAGCGCTCTGGCTTCTTCATTCGGACTATAGCACCGATTTTGTCAGGGTTAGCATCGATCCCTTGTTTGGAAACGAGAAAACCGAGTAACTTTCCGGCAGGCACTCCAAATGTGCACTTAGCTGGATTCAGCTTGATCCCGAAGCGTCGTAGGTTTACGAAGGTTTCGGCAAGGTCAGTCAGGAGGTCGGAACCTTTCCTATACTTGACCACGACATCGTCCATATAGGCCTCCACGTTCCGACTGATTTGCTTCTGCAAACACTTCTGGATCATGCGCTGAAAAGTGGCTCCATCATTCTTCAAGCCGAATGGCATCGTGACATAGCAAAAACACCCGAATGGGGTGATGAAGGCTGTTTTTTTTTCATCAGGGCCGTACATTCGGATCTGGTGGTACCCGGAGTACGCATCCAGGAACGACAGACGTTCACACCCGGCTATAGAGTCCACTATCTGATCTATCCTAGGCAAAGGAAAATGATCTTTCGGGCAGGCCCGATTGAGATGTTTAAAGTCAATACACATACGGAGTGACTTGTCCTTCTTTGGCACCAGGACAACATTCGCGAGCCACTCGGAGTGGTAAATCTCGCGAATGAACTCGGCGGCGAGGAGCCGAGCTATCTCTTGACCAATCGCCTTGCGCTTCTCGGCGGAGGATCGGCGCAAGTACTCCTTGACTGGCTTGGCCTTGGGATTGGTTCGGAGTCGGTGCTCAGCCAATTCCCTGGGAACACCAGGCATGTCTGACGGCTTCCATGCGAAGATGTCCCAGTTCTCACGGAGGAACTGGATGAGCTCGGCTTCCTATTTGTCTCCGAGTGAAGTGGAGATGTTCGTCGGGGGCGGCACTCGGGTCACTCGGATGGATATGAACTTGCTTAGTCTCGCCAGCTGATTGGAAAGCCGATTCTGAGGCCGGCATCTTTGACCTAAGCAAATCAGCCGAATCCACCTCCTTCTTGTACCCTTCAAGTTCGACTGCCAGCACTTGTTCATTGACTATCTTTGTGCCCTGCTGAAGGCACTCTTCGGCGACTTTCCGATTTCCAGTAACTGTAATCACGCCCTTAGGTCCTGGCATCTTGAGCTTGAGATACACGTAACATGGTCTGGCCATGAAACATGCGTAGGCGGGCCTACCCAGGATGGCGTGGTAAGTGCTGCGGTAGTCGACTACCTCAAAGGTCAGTTTTTCCTTTCGGAAATTCTTCTCGCCGCCGAATACCACGTCCAGCGCGATCTGGCCGAGTGATTCGGCTGTCTTCCTAGGGACGATCCCATGGAAATGCATGTTGCTCTTGCTCAATCGGGACTTCGGGATGCCCATGGCATTAAGCGTGTCGGTATATATGATGTTGAGCCCGCTGCCTCCGTCCATTAGGACCTTGCGCAGTCGGACACCGCCCACTGCTGGGTCAGCGACCAACGCCTACCTCCCAAGGGTGGCAATTAATGTGGGGCGGATGATCGGACTGGTCGAAGTTTATAGGCATCTTCGTCCAATTGAGGTACTTGGGAGCAGTCGGAACTGCCAAGTTAACCTACCGATTGATAACCTTCAACTGCCTCTTGCTCTCAACATCAGCGAAGATCACATTGATGACTTTATCCACTTTAGGATACTCGGAAGTATCTTCTTCATCTTCGACATCGACCTTCTCACTCGAGGGCTCAACGCCCATCTCCTGCTTGAGCAGGCGACATTCCCGAGTGGTGTGCTTCGGAAGCACAACGCTACCTTCTTCATCCGTCTTGGTATGAATCTGGCACGGTTGGTCAAGAATGTCGGACTTGTACTCGGATTTCTTCTTGGGAATCCATTCTTTCTTCTTCTTCTTGGGCTTCGGCTTGCCTTGCCCTTGCCCTTGGACAGCTGCGACTTCGGCCTTGCCGGAGGCGTCAGCTTTCCGCTTCTGATTCTTTCCGGCGTTACCTCCTGATTGAGGGGCGTTGCCGGCTCTTGCTTTGCCGCTTCGGAGGCGGTCTTCTTCTTCTCCATTAGCATACTTGTTCGCAATCTCCATGGCCCGACCGAGGGACAGATCCCCAGATCGGCCAAACTTCAAGACTAACTCCCGATACCGAGTGCCCGCCTTGAAGGCGCACACGGCCTGGTGCTCGGTGACGTTCTCCACGGTGTTGTGCAACGTGGTCCAGCACTGAATGTACTCTCGGAGAGTTTTGTTGTTCTTCTGAACGCAGTGCTGGAGTTCCGTAAGTCCACCCGGACGCTTGTAGGTGCCCTCGAATGTTTTGACGAACACTCGGGCCAAGTCTTCCCAGCAATAAATGCAGTTGGCGGGCAACTGATTTAGCCACGCCCATGCAGACCCTTCCAACATGAGCGGAAGGTGCTTCATGGCGACGAAATCATCGCCGCCGCCGATCTGGACGGCGACTCCATAATCTTCGAGCCAAGTCTCTGGCTTGGACTCGCCATTGAACTTTCCAATTCCGATTGCTAGTCGGTAGTTGGGGGGTATCTCCGCCTCTCGGATGTATCTGCTGAAACATCCAAGGCCGGTAACACCCCAGCCACTCGCCCGGTCTCTGTCGAATCTGTTCCGATCGACCACTCGCTGAGTGATGTCAGATCGAGCATCGTAGCCCCTGCGCCGATCGGGACTCCGCTCGCGGTTTCTCCTGAGTGGGTAGCCTCCGTCATACGGACGTTGGCCGCGCGGACCGCCCCTCGGAGGGGGAGTTCGACTGAAATCGCGGTCGTCACGTCCGCGTCCTCCGTACAGGCCTCTCGGATGAGGAGGAGTTCGCGGATCTTTTCTCGGCGCAAGCGGACTGTGAGCCGACTGCACAGTATCTGCCCGAGTGGATTCATTATGAATCCGATGATGAGATTGTGATACCTCGGAGTTTTGTTGTAGGGCAGTATTCAACAAAGCCTGGATCTGCCGAATGCCATCGCCCGCTGCCGAATTAGACGGCTGGATCGAATCGGCGATCCGAGTGGCCGTGGCCAGGTTCATCAAAGGCTTACGCATCGTAGGGATGGTGTATGGGTGATCCTCCGTGAACGTCAACTGGCGGCGGCTATGGCTGGAACTGGGAAGCTCCCACGCCGCGCGCTCATCGAGTGAGTGCTGTAGCCGCTCGAGGCGCTCACGCTCAGCCAGAGTGGCTTGGCGAGCGGCCTGTAGGGCTATCTCCTAGGGGGTGTTTCCCGCAATAGGCGTCTGGAGAACTTGGTCGTTCCTGCGCCTGATCTCTTCCCGCTGCTCTCGAGTGAGCGGTCAGGGAACGTAGCCGTCGAAGCTGGCGTTGCGGCGGTCGCTGTCCCGATCGCGGGTGTTTCCCGCCGAGTGTCCTGAGGTGACATCTCGGGCCGGGCCGGCCATCAAGACCTCCGCCACTTCGCCGCTGCTCTCGAAACCAGCAGCGTCGGAGGAGTCATCGTCCGAAGATGAGAAAAGGCAGTGGACGGACTTATCTGCTTCGAGTGCAGCCACTTGTTGTCCCGCGGCCTGGGCCGCAGTGGCATGTTTAATCCAGCGCTGCAGCCGAGAGCGTCCGGAGCGCCGGCGAAAAGCTGCAAGACGAGTCGGAGAAGTAGGTCAATACGGGGTTGACGGTTGCCGGTGGAGAAATCCGAACGTCGTCGCGCTAAATTGCACCGCGCCGCGGGCGGGCAGTGCCTCAGCATCCAGCGGTGCCTCCTGCAGCCACGCCGAATCGTCGACGGCGAAGCTGAGGGACCCGAAGAGGATCTTGCCACCGAATGCGTTCATGATGAACGAGAATGTGGAAATTCCACCTGCGCCGGAATTCGCTAGATGCGCAGCCCCACGGTGGGCGCCAACTATCGTGGGAATGTCCCTGACAATAATACTAGGTGTCGGGGATATACCCCGTGGTATGACCCGGAGACAATCCTAAGCCGGCAGACAGTTCTAAGCCGGCAGATAATCCTAAGCTGGCAGACAGTTCTAAGCCGTCAAACAGTGTTAACCCGGCAAACAGTGTTGACCCGGCAAACAGTATTGACCTGGCAAACAGTATTGACCCGGCAAACAGTGTTGACCCGGCAAACAGTGTTAACCCGGCAAACAGTGTTGACCCGGCAAACAGTGTTAACCCGGCAAACAGTGTTAACCCGGTGAACAGTGTTCCCTGGCAGACAGTTAAGTCCCGGAGACGAGTCCCCGAAGACGAGTCTTGAAGATAAGCCTGGTTGTAAGCCGCCCGGGAGAGATAAGAGGCCTGGGACTCAGAAGCCCATGAAGAGAAGCCCGCGATGGGAAAGTCATAGTAAGGTAAGTCTCAATCCGACTTAGACTCTACATGTAAACCGCCCCTTCAACTTATATAAGGAGGGGCGGGTCACCCCAAGAGGGTGAAGTTTTAGACGTCTCCTGAGACAGGTCTTAGACAGATAGGTCAGAAAAGATAGTCAGATTAGAGGTTCTCGAGACTAAAAGTAGCGACTCCGCACCCTTGTAACCGAGATCGTCATCATCATCATCAATATAGACACAAAGCAGGACGTAGGCTTTTACCTCCATCGGAGGGGCCGAACCTGGGTAAAAACTCGCGTCTCTCGTCCCGCTCAACCCCTCTCAAGCTACCAGTTAGATGCGTTGGCCTCACGACTAAGTCCTCACTCTAGGACATCTGCCGTGACAAAACCACGACAGTTGGCGCCCACCGTGGGGCGAGCGCATGGTGGTGTTGAGTTCTTGGAGGGATCTTTATCAGGGATTGAGAAGTTCATAATTTTTTCCCGTGAGGAAGAGCTAGCGTCGGAAAGATCTATACCGACTCGGTGTTTATCAGTCAAGATTGAAGAAGTTTTAGCAGTAGTATAAATCAGATCAGATTCAACATCAGAGTCAAAAGGTTACTTCGATGGCAGTCAGAGCAGCGGGTACGATATAGATCAAGAGAAATTGTAAGCCGCCGCGACTGAAGTCAAAAACCTGCCCAAGATCAATCGCCGGAACGTGACTGGAGGATAAAGCTTGTACGTCGGGAGGAGATCGTGGGTGCATACGAGACGGCGGCAACGATCAAACTAAGGAAAGAAAAGCAAGCCCTCGCGCAGGGATTCCCTACTCTGTGAAAAAGGAAAGAATTTTTTTTTACCACAACCTGGAGGGAGACCCGGACGTGACTTGGTCAAACTTGCCTTGACCCGGAGAGCTGCTCTCGATCCATGGTTCGATTGGCTCCACCACGCCGGATCACGGTCCCGGCTGTGACCGGGTGATCTTCACCCACCGGCGAACGTGCCACGAGCCACCAAGCCGCCTCTAAGCCGCCCTGTTCCGGCTGTGCTTCAAGCCGCCGCGGTGACCCGCCGCCCGTCGCAGCCTTACCCACCGGCGCATCAGTGAGGCCGCGCCCTCAGCCCCTCATCTCGCCGCTGTTGCCTCGCAGACCTCATCGCGAGTCACCCGCGCCAACTCCTCCACTCCGAGTCGCTTCACAGCCGTCTTCGAGCCGCCATCGGGGCTGGCTTCGCGTGGACTGCTTCAAACCGCCGCCGCAGCTGCCGTGGATCGCCGTGGAGCCGCCTTCGCCCCGCCTCCGCCTCCGAGCCGCCCTGGACCGCACTCCGCCTCCGCCGTGGCCGAGCCGCCGTCGCGGTCTCCGCCTCAACCGAAGCCCTGCCTCGCCATCGCCGCGGCCCTTCTTCGCCTCAAGTCAACCGAGCAGGCGCCATGGTCTTCGTCTCCGAGCGAGCGCCGCCGCGGCCTCGTTTCCGAGTTGCCTTGCCGGCTCGCCTCGCCGCTGCATCCTCGTGTGGACCCGCCAGTCTCCACCGCCGCCTCACCGGCCTCGTTTCGAGCTGCTGGCGGTCGTCGTCGCCTCCGGGCGATCTTCGTCTCTAAGATGCCTCTGCGGCCTCAAGTCGCCTCGCTTTACCGCCCTCCGCCTCAGATCGCCGTCGCCGCATATCGCCGAGTTGCCAGCGCCTTCCGTCTTGCCCTTGCTCCCAAGCCGGCCTACCGGCGTCGCCAAGCTGCCGCGCCGGCCTCGCCTCCGCCGTCCCTACGGCCTCGAGCCGCAGCAGCCGCCGCGACCTCCGAGGCCCGCCTCCACTGCCGAGGCCCCGCCTCAAGTCGCCGTCGCCTCGCCTTCACGGCCGCGCCTCGCGCCTCCTCCGTGTCCGCGCCAAGCCGCCGTCGTCGTCGCTCCATCGCCGAGCCGCCGTTTGCCTATATCCCGAGTGCGCCCCCGCCGCGAGCCGCCGCGGTCGTTCCAAGCCACCACCCGCCGCTGCTGTCTCTGCGGCCGCAAGCCGCCGTTTGCCTAAACCGCCACAGCGCCTATCCTTGCTGGGCGTCGCCTCCGCCTGCGGTTGCGCCAGTTGCCGCTGTACCGAGCCACCGTTGTGTCTGAACTTCGTCGTTATCGCAGCCGCGGCCTCGCCTCCGGCAAGTCGCCCCGCTTCCGCCGGCTTCCGCGTGCCGGTACTTGTGCGCCCCTGCTGCGCCTCGCCGCCCGTGTCAACGCGCCACCATAGCGCGCCTCCGCATCCTGCGCATCTCCGCCCCGCTCCATGAGCCGCCGCTCTCGCCACACCGTCCGGCTCCACCCCACTGCGCTGTGCTTCCGAGCCGCCTCGCTTTGCCCCCTGCGCCGTACTCCGTCCGGCACCACATCGCCTCCGAGCCGCCCTCAAAACCGCTGTCGGCGGCTGGCGTTGAGCTGCCCCGAACTCGCCCCACGGCCTGTGAGCCGGCCACGCCCCTCCACCGCGCCTCCGCATCTTGCGCGTCTCCGTCTGGCAACCCTCCGCTGCTCCGAGTCGCCGGACCCCTCTTTGGACCACCGCCTTCACGCTATGGCCGTGCGACTCCTCTTACTTCCCGCGCGCGCGCGCCGCCTGTCTCGCCCCTGCTCACGAGCTCGCACCCACTATGCCCGCACCGCCAGCAGACCTCGCTCTGCCATCTCCGCCGCCGAGCTTGCCGCGCCCCGCCGCTGTGGCTCCGTTCCGCGCCGGCTGAGTCGTGCGCCCATCCCGCTCAAGCCGCCCCGTTCCTGGCCAAACCAACAGCCCACGCTGGCTCGGGTTGCTTCGCCTCGCCGCTACACCCACTGGCTCTGCCTTGCCGCTGCACCCGCTGGCTCCGCTTCGTCGTGCGCCAGCCCCGATCCGCGTCCGCCGTCGCCGATTCACCTATGAGCCGGCCTCGCCTTCGCCTGCCTCCGCTACGGCTCTTCGAGTCCGCCTCGACCCGCCGGAGCAGGCCTCGCGCCGCCCCTGCGAGTCCCCGCTAAAGTCGCCTCCGGCCGAAGCTCTGCCTGTGAGTCGCCCAACCCTGCATTGGCTGCTCCCGCATGCTCCTCTGCTATCTGAAGAAAACGATAGCAGCAGAAGAAAAGAAGGAGCCCTAGGCACTTATTGCAAAAAAAAAATGGGGACCTCGCCTCGTCAACCCGCTGTGGTCCATCACCGCCTCAAGCCGCCCCGCCGGCATTTCTCTGGCACGACGCCATCACCAACGAGCCGCCCCGGCCCGGCGCCGTCTCTGAGCCGCCGTGGCCAAACTGCCGCCTCTCCTCCGCGGCACTCGACTCATCATTACAGCCGCCTCGTTATCACGACTGGTCGGCATCCCGCACATATACCAGGTGCTATTTTCCTTTGTCAGTTTACTTTTCAGTATATATTAAGAACAATTACGGTGGGCTCGTGATCGTTTTTATGCAGGACAATCATACACTGTAAGAGCGATTATCGTACCATGGATACGGAGAGCGTGCTGTTGGCATCATTCGGCACCGACTATCGTCCGTGCCGCACTGCTCAACGGATGCGCGCCAGCCGCCACCTCCTGTGGTCCAGTCTGCATCAAATCACCGGGACCACGCCCGCTTGCACAAGCTGCTCAACGGGCGCGCGCACGCTACTCCTGCGGTCCGGTTTACATCAACACGCGGGCAACTCAACCGTTCGCGCCGGCTTACAACGCCCGCGGCCGACTCAACCGTCTGCGCCGGCTTACAACGCCACGGCCGTCTCTCGCAACCGCGCCGTCTTCAAAACGCGCGGCTGACTTCTACATCTACATCAACACGCCAGGGGCCGCATACACCAGTACGAGCCGCCCTACGAGCGCTCGTGAGTCACCACCCTGCGGTCCGGTCTACATTGACACGTCAGTATCATACTTGCTCACTTCAGCCGCCCAATGGACGCGCGCAAGCCGCCGCCCACGGTCTGATCTACATCAACATATCGGTGCAGTGCTCACTTGTATGAGCTGCCCAACGGATGCGCGCAAGACGCCCGCAGTCTGATCTACAGCATATCGGTGCAGTGTTCGTCTATACGAGCCGCCCGACAGACAGGCGCACAAGTCGCCGCCATTACAGTTTGGTTAACTTCAACAACCAGCCGGACGAACCATCGACCGGATTGTTGAACCAATTCATACGGGATCATCTATAACCCGCCACGATCAACTTCAACCTTCAGTGAAGATTCTCAAGTCGCCTCTTCGAGTTAACTTAAGACTCGGGGGCTACAGACATGGCTCATTTGGTCGTTTTCAACGAGAACCCCGGGTCATTGCAAGGAAGTTAACCCGATCTCGGGGGCTACTACATTATTGGCGGAAGGATTAAAAGTTACCCAAGAAGACGAGCCGCCATGATGCACCGTTCAGCTTGGGGGCTTCTGCTGTTTCTTCATACAAGATGGCGGCTTACAAGATGCTGCAACAATGTTGATGCTTCAACAAGGTCATTTGGGGGCTTCCAACCCGCCGGGTTTAGCTCGCTCACCCTCTTGATCAGCTCTTCAGCCAAAATAGCACCATCATATGGCGGCTTACAAGACGGCGGCTTACAAGATGGTGTGCAAGTTGATATCATCGACAAGGTCATTTGGGGGCTTTCAACCCACCGGGTTAAGCTTCAACCCTTTCGATCAGGCTTCTCAGCCACTGTAAGGCGGGTCATGGACCCAAAAAGTTGACTCCGTCAACAAGGTCGTTTGGGGGCTTTCAACCCACCGGGTTAAGCTTCAACCCTCTCGATCAGGCTCTTCAGCCACCGTAAGGCAGGTCGTGGACCCAAACGTTGACTCCGTCAACAAAGATCACTAGGGGTGCAGCGAGTTGTGAACTTACCCCCTTTTCGATCTGCAAGGCCGGGTTATACCTGCCTGTAAGTTGCTGCCGCTTTGCCAGGGGTGCAGCGAGTTGTAAACTTACCCCCTGCAAGGGCCTCTTACAGCGGCGAGGCAAACTCTCCCATCTGCCGCGTACTCTCCGCTAAGTGGCCCGTCGTACCCTTGAGGTTCAAACGATGGATTTACGTCACGTGAGAAGTAGCTTATGGGCCCTAAGGGTATTCACCCCCTGCTGCGTCTCTTTCTGGTTCGCTACGCTCTTATCAGTTAATCTCGCCTAGAGACCCTGAGCCGGTCAAAGAATTGACGGTCACTCTCACTAGAGACCCTGTACTGTTAAGAGTTCAAGTAGTGAGTCCACCCAGAAGAACCGGCTTATGAGTTTTTGAACAGAAAGCAAGAGCATCATACATTGCATCATACATTACATCATGCATTACATCATACATACATATCATGCCGGTTTGCCAAACCGGGTAAGAGCAAGATTATGAAAGAAGAAGCAAGGCTATACAAGATTTTAACATCTCCGGGTTGTGCTTTTTCAAGCCGCCCTTACAACAATGCAGAACATATTCTGTCTTGTGTATTTTTGCAGGTCTTGTCTCTTAAGATAAGCCGCCCTGTCAGATATAATGCCATGTCATTTAATTGACCGGCTATTGGATTTCTTCAACCGGTGCTCTGTAGTATACTACAGCACTCATGGGTTTCTCAAACATATATTTGCCGGGTTGCACCGCAACCATGAGCAGGGATTTCATTTCAAAGACAGGAATTATTCCAGGATATTCATTCCGGGTTATATTACAACCACGGTCAAGGACTCATTCAACAAATTGTGGTGAGTCATATTATTCTCACATAGTCCCGAGTCGCCGCAGGCAGACGACCCGACACTTGGGGGCTACATTGTTCAAAATCCAGTTTATATCAGGTATACAAGTCCCGAGTCGCCGCAGGCAGACAACCCGGCACTTGGGGGCTAATGTAAGCTGGTTTTCAAATCATTACATGATCAACAGATCCTATTGTCTCAAGGAGATGAGCCGTCCTTTTCTATATTTTTCTAAGTCCCAGCCCAGTACTTATTACTGACCCGGCACTTGGGGGCTACACTACTCAGATCAAAATTGCTAAAGTCCCAAGTCGCCGCAGGCGTGCGACCCGGCACTTGGGGGCTACAGTATTCAGCTGTTCAAGCAGATTATAAGGTCACATGTGAAATTCAAGTCATTCAACCACATCGGGCGACTCAGATGACAACCCAGATTTCTCAACATTCAACACCAAGTTCAAAAGTCCCAGGTTGCTGCAGGCAAGACAACCCGGTACTTGGGGGCTACATATGTGGAACATTCAATTTATGACTGGTGACTCAGATGAGCAATCCAGGTAATACGAAGCAAGTCTTAAGGCTATCACTACGTTTTCCTTCTTAAGACTTGGGGGCTACAGGTAATATGGATATGAGGAAGATATGTCTTCAAATTCTCAGTTATGAGGAACCAAGCAAATTTGTCAAGCCAAGGCAGTTGATAATAAGGGTTATTTTTTCTTCAAGGAGCCAGCGTCAGTATATTGATATGACAGAGTTTCAGAATTTTCAGGAGCTGATCAACTGGTATTTTGGAGTGAACCGGTCCCTTTACATATTCTTATTTCAGGAGGTTACCATGAATAAATTCAAGCTAACCTGGGGGCTAATGTCGGGGATATACCCCGTGGTATGACCCGGAGACAATCCTAAGCCGGCAGACAGTTCTAAGCCGGCAGATAATCCTAAGCTGGCAGACAGTTCTAAGCCGTCAAACAGTGTTAACCCGGCAAACAGTGTTGACCCGGCAAACAGTATTGACCCGGCAAACAGTATTGACCCGGCAAACAGTGTTGACCCGGCAAACAGTGTTAACCCGGCAAACAGTGTTCACCCGGCAAACAGTGTTAACCCGGTGAACAGTGTTCCCTGGCAGACAGTTAAGTCCCGGAGACGAGTCGCCGAAGACGAGTCTTGAAGATAAGCCTGGTTGTAAGCTGCCCGGGAGAGATAAGAGGCCTGGGACTCAGAAGCCCATGAAGAGAAGCCCGCGATGGGAAAGTCATAGTAAGGTAAGTCTCAATTCGACTTAGACTCTACATGTAAACCGCCCCTTCAACTTATATAAGGAGGGGCGGGTCACCCCAAGAGGGTGAAGTTTTAGACGTCTCCTGAGATAGGTCTTAGACAGACATGTCAGAAAAGATAGTCAGATTAGAGGTTCTCGAGACTAAAGGTAGCGACTCCGCACCCTTGTAACCGAGATCGTCATCATCATCAATATAGACACAAAGCAGGACGTAGGCTTTTACCTCCATCGGAGGGGCCGAACCTGGGTAAAAACTCGCGTCTCTCGTCCCGCTCAACCCCTCTCAAGCTACCAGTTAGATGCGTTGGCCTCACGACTAAGTCCTCACTCTAGGACATCTGCCATGACAAAACCACGACGGACTTATCTGCTTCGAGTGCAGCCACTTGCTGTCCCGCGGCCTGGGCCGCAGCGGCATGCTTAATCCAGCGCTGCAGCCGAGAGCGTCCGGAGCGCCGGCGAAAAGCTGCAAGACGAGTCGGAGAAGTAGGTCGATACGGGGTTGACGGTTGCCGGAGGAGAACTCCGAACGTCGTCGCGCTAAAGTGCACCGCGCCGCGGGCGGGCAGTGCCTCAGCATCCAGCGGTGCCTCCTGCAGCCACGCCGAATCGTCGACGGCGAAGCTGAGGGATCCGAAGAGGATCTCGCCGCCGAATGCGTTCATGATGAACGAGAATGTGGAAATTCCACCTGCGCCGGAATTCGCTAGATGCGCAGCCCCACGGTGGGCGCCAACTATCATGGGAATGTCCCTGACAATAATACTAGGGGTACGAATGGAGGGGCGAAGTCTAGCTACAGCGCAGGTGTATCACTCGGATGTGTACGAGTTCAGGCCCTACTCGGGAGTGGTAAGAGCCCTATGTCTCGAGCCCAGAGGCTGGTTTGCTTTGATTATGGGGGTGTATGAGAATAGAAGTGTCGGAACCTTCCTACGACGTCCGGTGGTGGCTTATATAGAGTGCGCCACCACCAGCCGAGCGCCGCATTGAATGTGAGTTAAAGCTACGTTACAGGAACTGCCGCTTTAACTAGAGCGTTACTAGTAACGCATGACTAATCAATCCCAGAGGATATCTCTTCGTATTACTCATTGCTACGTCTCCTGGACCGTTGAGTTCCTGTTGACCGAGTGTGGATGTAGTCATCCGAGTGTGTCTTCTGGAGCGTCTGAGTGACTCTTCAAGTCTGACCGAGTGCACTTCTACTTCTGAGCTTCGATGTTGATCTAGGACCATTGGTGGGTCCCATATGTCAGGTCTGTGACCCTACCCAGGGTAGACATCCTCATCACCGTTCATGCGTTTAATTTTTGCTGGTCAGGAACAGAGAGTTCTTAACAGACATACCATGAAGCTGAGACGTTAGATCGTGAGTTGTTGCCGACTCGGACTTGGGTCAAGCCCATGTGTTCCTACCCGACCACACCTATATAGTGGAGGCGTCGGCAACCCTAGCCGCTACCCCGAGATCAGATCACATCCGCTCTGTCTCCACACGCACTGCCCATCGTCGTTCCGCTCCATGTTGCTGCCGCCGGTGATCCCATTCCATCCACTGCGTGCACGGCTGTACGATAGAGCAGGCCTCCGGAGCCCCGCCTCTCGAGATCCTGTATAGGAGAGGGGTGATTAGGTTTTTGGAGAGCGTCTTATACGTGACAGCTCGTCGCCGTTCATCTACATCCAGTACTTCGTCTACATCCTCGTCGCCTTCGTCATCAGCATGTCCACCAATGCCGACAAGCTTGCTGCCGAGAGGAAGTCTGACGAGGACGCCGCCTACATCGCCACCATTAGTGCCGCAACGGTTATGGATTGGCCTACTGGAGGGTATAACTATTTATCCCGCTCCTGTTTTATTGTCGTGTTTGTAATACTAGCTATTTACGTAGATGTTTCTACTATATGCATAGCATGTGCCTATCTGATTAGATACTAGTATGTGAACAATGTCCTTGTTGGATTAGTTTAATAGACAGATGGCTAATATATCCAACGATCCAAAAACCTAATATTTATAGGCAATTTTTTATTCAAGGTTTTGCTGCTGCACGGAAACCGACCCTGTTTACGGGGACGTACTTTAAGCATTGACAGACCAAAACTACCTTATGGCTCACAGCGATGAACGTGTTCCGAGTCACTGTTGTTACTCCCGTAGAAACGATTGTTTCTGATCAGGAGCAGACGTTCAGGAAGGCCACCATCGTCTTTGTTGGAGTCGTTCTGAACGTTTTCGGTGATAAGTTAGTTGAAGCCTTATTAATTTTTTTAGTTGAAGCCTTATTAAAAAATTCTAAAATAATGAACATGTGCAAAGTGGGCCCACGGTCTTGTTCCTATATTAAGGTTTGTTATCGCTTTTGAGTAAACCACACTGAAAGATGTAGTGGTTATCTCGAACTGAGCGTTGGGGCGACGGGTTGCTAGTTCGAATCCCAGCGTTGATTTTTTCCTTTCTGCTTACATGTGGGGCCCAGTGGTCTAGAGACAAGCCATCCGTTCGAAGTGGGTTGCACGCCTTTCTGCTTACATGTGGAGCCCGATGGTCTAGAGGCAAGCCATCCGTTCGAAGTGGGTTGCACGTCATGTGTGCATGTTAATCAAAATACAGTGTCATATAAACGTATTATATGTCTACATATGCTATTATCACTGTATTCGCACGCTCGTGCCAAGTTCTTGAACCAGTTCGATGTATTTTTTAACTTTAGGCAGTAAAGTGAACATCAATGACAAGTTTAAACACCGCTGATGATATTACAATTTTAAAAAGAATTCTTCTTAATTAATGATTTCGGACGCTCGGTCATGAAAGGAAAACAATTCGTACGAGAGTATTTCTACGGCTAAGGCCCAACGTCAGGTACATGGTACATGCGCTTGAGCGAGCGCTGGGTTTTATTTGGGCTGAAGGCAAAATCCTAGTGCGGTCCATGGACCACCCTGGACACCTACTGGTTTGCTTTTGCAAAATGAAATAGATCGTCTGGTGGTGCTTTGGCGTCAGCGGGCTAGATTGGAGTGGCTCCAACATGAAGATAAAAACACTTATTATTTTCATCTCAGGGCAAGCAGACGACGTCGGAAAAATCAGATAAAAAACCTACAGCGTCCGGACGGTCAGCTTACATATGATTTAGCAGAGATGGAATCGATGGTCACAACTTTTTACACTGATTGATATACGTCCCTATAAAGCACCGGGACCTGATGGGTTCCCGGCGCATTTTTTTCAGCGTCATTGGGATGTTTGTGGTGATGAGGTGACTAAGGCAGTCCTCAGAATCGTGGATGGTACGGAATCTGCTGAATGCATCAACGAGACCATCTTAGTCTTGATCCCAAAGGTAAAAAACCCAACTATTTTGACACAATTTCGCCCTATTAGCCTGTGTAATGTTTTATACAAGATTGCCTCCAAAGTTATCTCAAACAGGTTAAAGCTCATCTTGCTTGATATTATGTCGGAAGAGCAGCCTGCTTTTGTGCCAGGACGGTTGATTACTGGTAACATTATAATTGCGTATGAGTGTCTCCACTTTATGAAACGCAATAAAGCCAAGATGAATCAACACTGTGCTCTGAAACTTGATAGGATGAAGGCTTATGATAGGGTGGAGTGGACCTATTTGAGGGCGATCATGCTAAGACTTGGCTTCACTAATAAGTGGGTTGACATAGTGATGGGGCTGGTAAGCACTGTTAAATTCTCAGTTTTATTTAATGGTAAGAAGTTGCAGCAGTTTAAACCATCTCGTGGGATACGGCAAGGGGACCCAACATCCCCATACCTTTTTTTGACAACGCCAGAGGGCCTTTCGTGCCTCCTAAAATCTAGAAGTGGGTCATCAAATCTTCATGGACTGCAAGCGGCTCCCACGGCGCCGCCGGTCAACCATTTATTGTTTGCAGATGACATCCAGTTGTTTTTCAAGGCAAATTGTGTGGGTGCTACTAAGGTGAACCAGTTGTTGGATACTTATTGCCAGGCAAGTGGTCAGAGGATTAACTATGATAAGTCCTCAATATTTTTTAACAAGGGTGTGCCAGATTCCGTGAGATGTGAAATAAAGGGACTTCTGAACGTTCCAAATGAGATTTTAAATGAAAAATACCTCGGTATGCCATCTAATATTGGTTCTTCAAAGAATGGGGCCTTGAAATATTTGAAGGATAGATTGTGGAGCAAGATCCAGGGACGGATTGAGAGAACAATGTCAACAGCAGGGAAGGAAGTCTTAATCAAGGCAGTGGCTCAGGCAGTACCTGTTTACTCCATGTCTTGTTTCAAACTACCAGAGGATTGTGTGAGCATCTCAATATGCTAATCCGGAAATTTTGGTGGGATGCCAAAGATGGACATCAAAAACCTCATTGGGTACCCTGGAAGGTAATGGCACAACCAAAATGTATGGGTGGCCTATGTTTTAAAGACTTCGAATTATTCAATCTGGCCATGCTAGCTAGGCAAGCTTGGCGCATGCTGCAATACCCAGAATCCTTGAGTGCACGTTTGATGAAGAGTATCTATCATCCTAATTCATCTATACTACATGCAAGCCTTGGCAGTCACCCTAGTCAGATATGGAGAGCCATAATAAAGGGGAGAGATGTTATGAAGCAACGCTTGACCAGAAGGATTGGCAATGGCTCAATAACACGTATATGGGAGGATAACTGGTTGCCTCAGGACGAGATGCTGAGACCATATGGATTTAGAGTCCAAAACTCTCCAGCCATGGTAGCTGAGCTTATTGATGCCACTTCAGCAACGTGGAGCAGACAACGGGTAGAAGAGGTTTTCATGCCAATGGATGTACCAATCACCATGAGGATCTTGTTGTGCACACGGAACATGGAGGATTTTGGGGGATGGAATTTCGAGAGGAGCGGAATTTTTTCTGTAAGATCTCCATATAGGATGCTCGTGGCGACAAGGCAAAGGCGAGAGGCATGGTTAGAGGGCTCGGTCGGGTCATCAAGCAATAATAATGAAGAGAAGCCATGGAAGATGTTATGGAAAACACAGGTCCCAGCCAAGATCCAAACATTCCTTTGGAGATTGTCCAACCACTCCATACCTACAGAAGATGTGAGAGCACATTGCCACATGACCAGTTCGAGCTCTTGCGGATTATGTGGGGTGCCCGACTCATGGCGGAATTCGTTGTTGGAGTGCACCGTCGCTAGGTGCACCTGGGCTCTGGTGGATGATGAGATTGCGCATCATCTAATTTCAACGACGGAGCCTAGTGCTAAGCAATGGTTGTTTACTTTGTTGGAGGCCCTTCCACACACGCATTTCACCAGGGTAGCAGTTACGTTGTGGGCTATATGGTCTTCGCGAAGAAAAGCTATCCATGAGGGGATCTTTCAAAGCCCGCAGGTCAATCATATGTTTATTAACAGATATATCAACAAACTTGACATTTTGAAGGACCCGAGGCCGATGCATAATACTTGGCAAGGAGCTGTACTAAGAGGTGATAGACGACAGCTGGCACCACCGACTGGCTATATATGCCAAAATACATGTGGATGCCGGTATGTCCAAACCATCTAGGGGTGGCACGGCGGCTGCGGTCTGTCGAGATGATCAAGGAAACTACATGAGAAGCGCCGTGTTGGTCGTCCCTGGACTCCAAGATCCGGCAATTCTTGTGGCAATAGCGTGCAGGGAAGGGTTAGTCCTGACTAAGGACCTACTTATGCACAATTTTGTCGTGGCTTCAAATTCCAAACAGGTGGTGGGAGACATCCACAAAGGCAATCAAGGAAAATATGGTACTATTGTTAGTGAGATTCTTCATAGAGCTACTTCTTTTAGTTGTCATGTTATATTTGAAAGTCGAGATTCGAATAGCGAAGCTCATAATCTAGCCAAGTTTGCTCATTCTTTAGGTCAAGGGCGCCATGTGTGGCTTGACCAACCCCATGATCCGAAATGTATTTCACAATTTGTGGCTTATGATGAATAAAACTTGGTTTCCCCTAAAAAAAAAACTACTGGTCTGGTTTTCCAAAAAAAGAAAAAAAAAACTGGCCTGCACGTACCTCGCACGTCTGCAGGTTGCATGTAGATGCAGTGCAGTGTAGGTGAGATATCTATGTCAGAACCTAAGCAGAGCTTGATTGTAACTAAAGGTGTTCGATCGATCGGGTTCTCAGACACAACAAACAAGGCACCTCCGTCAGTTACGCTTACGGGAAGCAACATAAAGAACTATTGAGCGGGTGGTCCTAGCAGCTAGCGGCTAGATTGCGCCATGAGAGCTGCTTGACACCAAATCAACCTCGGTGTATATGTAAATCGATGCACTCTCCCCCACGGTTGCCAATCACAGACGGATCGATTAGGTAGCTAGCTACCATTGGCAGAAATGTGTGCGTCTCTCTTCTGATCCTTGCGTTTGTGCTCGCTGGTCCGGACACGGAGGCCACGGCGGTCTACAGTGCCGACCAGGGGGTGATGCCAACCTCGTCGTTGTCGAT
This sequence comes from Elymus sibiricus, assembly GCA_039707655.1. Taxonomy (NCBI): domain Eukaryota; kingdom Viridiplantae; phylum Streptophyta; class Magnoliopsida; order Poales; family Poaceae; genus Elymus; species Elymus sibiricus. The sequence goes on from CM077667.1 coordinate 494,712,884, forward strand.
GCGGCTGGAGGATGGCGTGGCACCGGAGCTCGCGGTGGTGACGACGGTTGACCAGTACGTGCAAAGCCGCGTCTTCATCGGCTTCACTGGTGAAGTCTACGACCCCAACAAGCCACAATGCGCCGCAACTGCCCGGCGCCGGCCGGTTATCCGTACACGGGCCGGGGATGCAACAAATACTACAATTGCCGGCAGTGAGCGAGTGAATGGAACGGCTATACCGCCAAGAAATCCATGTTCTATTTCTAATTTCATTTTGCATGCATTCCTGTACCCCCCCTTTTGTTTAACATCTTCCTGTACCGTTCTTGCTGTCGCCATATGTTTCGAAATAACTTTTCTTAGCATGTCTTGAAATAACTTGGCAGTACGTCTTCTTGGTAAGATTGTGAAGTCGCATGATTGCACCATCCGACTGCTGATCGAATTTCAAAGTAATTTTACATCCTGTTTGTAATTACACACACTTGAAAACTGAAAACTATCCGTGTGTTATCACGTGACTTTCTCTTATTTCCTCCCCTAACCCTAGGCGGCTAGGGCAAACTTTCCCCTCTAGACTTCATTGGCAGCCGATGTCGGAGAGGAGAATCCCGGTGCCTCTGCTCCGATTAGTAGTCTAGGTTGGAGTTTTTTAGTCCTTGCAGGTGTGTCACTCGGTCGGATGGCAACGCTTCTTCTTCGAGTTTGTTTTCCAGGCTTCGATTCTCCTCGAGTTCGTCCATCTGGACGTATTCAATGGAGCTCCGCGGTATATTCTTGTCGTCTCCTTGGAGCGGCGAGCTTAGGGTATTGACGGGGGTATGGACCCTGGGTATACCAAGGCAGAGGGAACCTAACTCCGAGACATCTGGGGGCCGGCTTGCCCCCCCCCCCCCCCCAGGCCGGCTGGCAGCGGCCAACCAATCAGGCACGGCACTGCTGGCCGGCTGGCTGCGGTGGCAGCCGACGGGTTAGCGGCCGTCCCGTCCGCCCGTACCAGTGTACGACGGCGAGACAAGACCCCCCCGGATGGGTCGCGTGTGGCTACAGGACGCGTTGACAGGCCTCGCGTGGCTACAGGGACCGCTGACGATGGCGGAGCGTGGCTACAGGGACCGCTGACGTCCCCGGATTTGACCGGGCGAGGCGGCCCAGGGGACGGCGTGCGCCTACCTGCCCCCTGACGATCGGGCGTGCGAGCCACAGTGGCGCGCGACCGGCGGGCCCCGCGCCCCGAGAAGACTCGACAGCTGGCGGGTCCCATGGCCAGCCTGAGAGGCTGACGGCTGGGGCCCGCGCCCTTTTCCCCCATTGTTGTAATCATCCAACTGCACTATAAAGCCAGCCCCCAGCCCTCCTGAGAGGGGGAGGGAGAAAACGAGAGAACACACACCCACATTCACACCATTCAGAGGCAAGTAAGGCCGGCAGCGAGAGCTCCGTCTTCCTCCTCTCGAACAGCTCAAGGAGCACCCTGTATTGTGATCACCTATAATCACACAGGCAGGACTAGGGGTTATACCTCCACCGGAGGGCCCTGAACCTGGGTAGCTTCGGCGTCATGTGTCTCGCGCCACCACCGGCCTCCGGACGCCGCCGGCGCCCATCGGCCCCAAACAACGATCTAAGCCACCCCCTTGCATGTGTCGCAGAAATACCACGACAGTTGGCGCCCATCGTGGGGCCGGCAACGACGCTGGCCGGAGTCACGTTTCGGACGGGACCCTTCACCACCTCTGGCGTGCGTATCGTGCACGGCCTGGTCGTGCGCTATGGCGCGCTCGAGTACGTCAACGACAATGCTCACAGCCTCGAGGACACGGTCTTCTTCGAGGACGGCTCCATCATCCCTTTCGGCGACCACCGCGACTACGCCGCGATCGTCCCCAACACGTACCCCGCCAAGGTGCTCAGCTACGACGATCTGCCATCGCTAGCGGACAACATTCCTTCTGACGGCGCCCGTATGGAGGTGATGACCACCGCCTCGCTCGGCGGCCCGTCAGCATGGCAGACCCCGCTCCGTGCGGCGGTAAGCATGCTGCGCGCACCCATCCCACCTGTGGCTGACCCTGCAGCCGCAACCGCGGAGCTTGACGCCCACCGCCAGCACCTGCTCGCGGAGGTGGAGGCACTGGAGGTCACGCAGCGCGAGTTCGAAGTTGCGCGACGTGAGTACGACGCTGCGCATGGCCTTACTACGGCAGACCCCGGCCCCAGCCGGCTGGTGGAAGTACGACGTCGCGGCGGCCTCGTCGGCCAGGAGCTGGCCGGCGCTCATCCCGTCAACAGCACCCCCGTCAAGAACATGAGGGCCGCGCAAGCCACCCTCCACGAGCTGCAAGAGCTCGACGGCCCAGCCCGCAAGGACAGCAGGATCGCATTCGCATCCTCGAGGAGGCTGCGAACGTGCAGCAGGAGTAGCCGGCCCAGTCATCCTGAGACCTGGCCGGCTCCTGCTCAAGGACAAACACCAACGACTCACGCCAGCCAGCCGGCGGCCAGCGGGACACGCACCATGCATCTTTGCCTGTCAACGCGAACCTCCGCCCTGACGGACGGCGCACCGATAGCCGGGACCGGCGAGACCGCAGCCCGATGGTCGACACCCGCGCGTACAAGCCAGCTGGCCGAGGCAACCGCTGGCCGGCTCAGAGCGACCCGCGCGGGGAACGAGACCTTGGCCGCCCGGTCGAGCAGCCGGCGGCCCGGCGCCCCGTGGCTGAGCGCATCGGCGTGCGCCAGCTGGACGAGCAGGACGCCCGTTTCCGCCTGGAGCGGCTCGCGGAGTCCCAGGCTGCCGAGGAAGAGAGCACGGCCGGCCACGCATCCCGATGGAGCATTTCCCGAAGGGCTTCACCTTGGCGCGTGATATGCCCAAGTACAACGGTTCGACCAAGCCCGAAGACTGGTTGACCGACTACACCACGGCCGTCGACATCGCCGACGGCAACAAGCGCGTAGCCGTCCGCTACGCCCCTCTAATGCTGCTCGGCTCGGCCCAGACCTGGCTCAACAGCCTTCCGACCAGCAGCGTCAACGGCTGGCTGGACTTCCAGGAGGAGTTTGTGTGCGCAACTTCACCGGCATGTACATGCGTCCCGGCCGGCCCCGTCAGCTGGCCCTTTGCGTCCAAGGGCCGGCCGAGCTCCTCCGCGACTACCTCACGTGGTGGAACTAGCTCCGCAACTCTTGCGAGGGCGTCCACGAGGTACAAGCGATCTAGTACTTCATCGACGGCTGTCGAGACGGCACCCTCCTCAAGCACAAGCTCATGCGCCGAGAGCTGGCGACCCTGGCCCAACTCATGGCCATCGTGGACGAGTATGCAGTGGCCGAGTCCTCCATGAAACTCCCGGTCATGGTCGACGCCGCCGGCAAGCCCACGCGGATCAAGCCAGCTACCGCTCCCCCAGTCGGCCGGTCGCTGCCGGACCAAGGCAAGCGCAAGACTGACCAGCCGGATGCCCGTTATGACAGCCGGCAGGTCGCCGCCAGGGATGACGGCAGGATGGCTGACGGCCCATCTTCCAGCCGGCGCCAGCACACCGACGAGGGCAAGCATCCCTGGCAGCCCAAGTACACCTTCGAGGCGATGCTCGACGGGCCCTGCAAGTTCCATAGCGGGGCTAAGCCCGCCAGCCATACGGCCCGCCAGTGCAGCTGGTTCACCAAGATCGCGCGGGGTGACGCGCTGCCGCCTGCACCGGCACCCCCACCTTCGTCGCCGCCTGCCCCGGGAACCGGCGGCACCCGGGACGAGTACCTGCGCCAGGACGTGACCTACATCATCTTCGTCTCGGAGGACTACAGTAAGCACAGCCAGCGCAGGTGTGCGCAAGAGGTCAATGCCATCGTTCCCCCGGTCCCCCAGTAGATGCACTGGTCAGACATACCCATCACCTGGGGGCGCGAGGACCACCCGACCGTGATGCCAACACCGGGCGGCTACGCCCTGGTCCTCGACCCCACTTTCGCCGCCAATTGGAACACCTGCCGTTTCACGCGGGTTCTCATCGACAGCGGTAGCAGCATCAACATCCTCTACCGCGACACCATGGACAAGCTGGGCATCAGGCAGTCCGAGCTCGAGTCGACCCGCACGGTGTTCCATGGCATCGTGCCCGGCCACTCGTGTTCTCCGATCAGAAAGATCTGACTGGACATGTTGTTTGGCACGGGGAAGAACTTCCGCTGCGAGCCTATCTGATTCGAGGTGGTGGACCTATCCAGCCTCTACCAAGCGCTGCTGGGCCGGCCCGCCCTGGCCAAGTTCATGGCGGTCCCCCACTATGCCTACTTGAAGATGAAGATGTCGGGCCCCAACGGCGTCATCACCATCACCGATGACTACAAGAAGTCGGCCGAGTGATCTCTGGCCGGTTCCAAGCTGGCAGAATGTGACGCCCCCGACTTAATCGTGCACTAATCATACACGCAAATGCACACGATCAAGCCTAGGGACTCACTTGAAGATATCACAACACAACTCTAGACACAAATAAAATAATACAAGCTTATTAATACAAGCCAGGGGCCTCGAAGGCTCGAATACACAAGCTTGATGTCATACAAGCATCAGCGGAAGCAAAAGTATCTGAGTACAGACACAAAGTTAAACAAGATGCCTTAAGAAGGCAAAAACAAACAACAGCTCTGATCGAAAGAGGCAAGGCCTCCTGCCTGGGAACCTCCTAACTACTCCTGGTCGGCTGGATCAACCCAGTAGTAAGTGCCGTCGGGACCCTCCTGGTAGAAAGCTCCGGCAGTGTCGTCTGGCTCCTGGGCTCCGTCGTCTGATGTATCATCAATTGGATATGGGGGAAAAAGAATAGCAGAGCAACCGTGAGTACTCATCCAAAGTACTCGCAAGACTGACATCAGAACTATGCTAAGTATGCATTGGTATCAAATGAAAAGGCTGTATTTGTGGACTATATAGCAGAAAAGCCAGAGGAGAGAGAAAGGCCTAGCCTATCGAAGACTAGCATCTTCAAGTAGTCTTGCAGCATCAGAAGAGAGTAGATAGTAGTAACATACATGTTGTCATACAGTAGCAATGCCCTGAGATCCTTTCTCGACACCCTGCGAGAAAGCGATCCCGAGAGCAGTATTAACAGTTTATCATGTATCATCATCTCTTTATAGTTGTCATGGATCCGGGCACAACTCCAAGCGTCCTGTTACCGTGGACACGGCTATTCGAATAGATATCTTCCCTGCAGGGGTGCACTACTGTTACCCAACACGCTCGATTACCTCCGGCCGGATACACTTGCTGGGTAATACCCGGCCTCGGGTGATCGACACAACGCAGCCCGACCTAGAGCTCAGCAGAGAGGCCAACACGCCGGTCTAAATCCTAAGTGCGCAGGGGTCTTGGGCCCATCACCCATTGCACTCCTGCACGTTGCGTGGCTGGCCGGAGAAACAGGCGCGACACTGAACAACCCAGTGACGTAACCAGCCCAATCCCGGCGATCAGCCCGCAAAGTAACCTGTGACGTCTGAAGAGCTTTCGGCTGATACTACGCTGCAGAGGGCCCCATTAAACCATTATCCCACGTGGTGGTAGTGCGAAATGGGCACGACGACCCACTCAGATCAAATACCCAGTTCCGTTAGGCGTATTTAGTATCGCGCGGGTGCTCTTGGAGCCGACCCGTCTTTAATGATATTCGCTCGCGGGCACCCTTGGGGCCAGCCCGACTTTACATTTCCCCGCGGGTACCTCTCGAGGTGGACCCGCCTGTAACAAAGGTCAAAGTAACCGTGTGTCCAAGTAACGAGGAGGAATCCGAGGAATCACCCTCGATGGATTCCCACTCGAGGAGTTGCGCGACGGTAGCTTAGCGGAGGTGATGTAAGAGGAATCACCCTCGATAACACACATCCGGGAAGTTATTCTACAGAGGCACCATCGGAAGTGAGCTAAGAGGTATCACCCTCGGCACTCGATGCCAACTCTGCAGTGTCGAGCAATTTAGGGGGGTGTGCGGTGATGTGCTGTCTTCAGTCCAGCAGTCTTCAGACACTAAAGCGGAGCAACTACAGCAAGGGAGAGGGGCCACATATGGTTTACCACCCAATCCTATTCTAAGCAGCTCGGACAATTGGCAGTTATCATAAGCAGTTACAAGGACAGGCTATGCATCAGAAATAGGATAAAACATAATAGCAGCAATTTCTAATGCAAGCAGGAGGGAGAAGGAATTGGGTGACAAAGGCATGCGTCAAGGGGGTTTGCTTGCCTGGTTGCTCTGCGGCAAAGGCGGGATCGTCTGACGGCTGGTCGTTGGGGACGTAGTCGTACTCTGAAGCAGCGGCGTCGGCGGGCACCAGGTCTAACGAGAGAGAAGGGGGAGAGGAAACAATAAATTCACGGCAAAATACAATCACTATGCGTGACATGCCTAGAGTGATATGCAGATGTGCTACTGCCTATCTATATGATTTAGTTAACTCTTGGGAATTAATAAAAATTTAATTGGATTTGTTTTATTAAAGTGGTGCACTATTCATCTACTGCAAACGGTCAAAAAGTTCCATGTTCAGATAGCTAGAGGCATGTGACAGATGAATGGATGGCATATTTGGATTCGTGGCATTTTTCTGATCAACTTTCATATATAAATTATTTTCATCTGACTTACGGATTAAAAGATATGAATTTTTAAAGTTCTAAATATTTTCTGAATTTATTTTAATTATTTAACTCGAATTATCCAGAATAGTGTTGGCTGACGCAGGCATGACGTCATCATGACGCCAGCACGCAACAGTGCAGTTGACTGGAGTCAACCTGACATGCGGGTCCCACATGTCATAGACAGTGGGTTAATTAATCTATTAACAGACTAATTAACCATGTGGGGCCCATATGTCAGTGAGACAATAAACTAAATTAATTAATTTTAATTAATCCATTTAGCTAATTAGAAATCTGACAGTGGGGCCCGTATGTCATTGACACAGTGGGGAGGGGCCCCACATGTCAGTGGCACAACTGACCCAGTCAGCGGCGCTGACTGGTCAACGGGCCCACGGCCCCACCAGTCAGTGTCACTGGCAGGTGGGCCAGGGCCAGCCACGTCGGACGGCGGCCGCGGCGTCGCCGGAAAACACGCCGGCGACGTGTTTCGCGGCGGCGCATCCACGGGAGGTGGTCGGAAACGACGCACAGGGCCCCATTCGACGCGCGGTTGGGCGCGTTCGAACGGGCGCTCGACGCCGCGTCGAATGGTGGCGACGGGAGCGGCTGAGGCGACCTGTGGCGAGCGGCAGGAGCTCGCCGGCGGCGAGGCGTTCGGACGGGCGACGGGAACGGCGATGCGCAGCGCTAGCGGGCGAGCTAACTAGCTAGGCAGATCGCGCGCGATGCGAGGGAGCCAACGGGCACGAGCCCGGGACCATTTGGTCACCGGAGTGACGCCGGCGACGAGGACAGGCGGCGGCGCGTTTCGGGCTCAGGCGAATCGGCGGCTACGGCGAGCTAGCGACCATGAGAAGGGGCAGGGGAGGAAGGCGAAGCTCACCGTGAGGTGTAGCCGTTCAAAGCGTGCTCGGGGAGGGCTCGGAGTAGCCGGAATCGACGGCGAAGCTCGTCGGAGCAGAGGAGGAAGAAGAGCTCGGGCGCATCGATGCAGGGACTCCGGGGCTCGAGCGCGAGGTCGAGGAGGACGAGGAGGTCGCGGCGGAGCTTGTGGGCTAGTCGGCGAGGCGATCGGCGCACGGTGGCCGCGGGATCGACGGAATGGGCGACGGCGACGCTTCGGGCGAGGAGGGGATCGAGAGGGAGAGGGTGCAGGGGGGCGAATGGGGGCGCGCTAGGGTTCGGGGGAGCGAGGGCAGCACGGGCGGATGGCCGGCGCGTGGCGAGACGACGACGCTGTCGCGCGCGCCAGGCGACAGCGCGACGAAGACGATGATGGCGCTGGTGGGCTGGGCCGGCTACTGTGCACTTGCAGCCCAAGTGCACAGTAGGCCTTTGCCCCTTTTCTTTTCTTTTTCCAATTCTTTTCTTTTCCACTGCTTTGCAAATTGTTCGAGTACTTAATGACTTTTATAAAATATATGGATTGACCCATAATTATCAGTGTGTTATACTCATTCACCAGAAATTGGTTTGATTAAATTATGAATTTACTTTAAATCCTATTAAATTAATTAGTGCTAAATATTGCGGTTAACCTACTGTTACAATTAATAATGTTGTTTAACCAATTTAATTAATATTGCACATATTTTTATAATTGCCACAGAATTATTTAAATTGTTTTGAACATTTTAGTTTCTGGTTTTGAACAACTTTTATTTTCACTTTAGGTTTGAATTGCAAGTTTAAGTTGGAATTTGAAATGAGATATGATGCAATGATGCTCAAGCATGGTTAATCATGATGACATGGCACTGTCAAAGGGGTGATTACTGTAGCTATTACATGGGGGCGTTACAATTCTCCTCCTCTAACAAGAATTCTCGTCCCGAGAATTAAGAGGAAGACTGAAAGAAAGTAGGGTATTCTTCACGAAGACGGTCCTCGCGTTCCCAAGTGGACTCATCCTCAGAATGATTTGACCACTGAACCTTGAGGAACTTGATCGACTTCTGACGAGTCCGACGTTCAGTTTGATCAAGAACGCGGATCGGATATTCTGGATAAGACAGATCTTCTCGCAATTCAAGCACTTCATGATCCACAGCTCGGATAGGATCCTTGAAGCAGCGACAAAGTTGCGATACATGAAAGACGTCATGCACTTGAGAAAGGTTTGGCGGCAACTCCAATTGATATGCCACTTCTCCTCGACGAGCGAGAATGCGGAACGGGCCAATATAGCGAGGAGCTAACTTGCCCTTGATTCCGAATCGGTGGGTGCCTTTCATCGGAGTGACGCGAAGGTAAGCTTGCTCACCAGGCTGATAGACCATTACCTTGTGCTTTTGGTCATAGTTGCTCTTTTGACGAGACTGGGCAGTTTTCAGATGTTCACGGACAATGCGGACTTGTTCTTCAGCTTGTTGAATAATGTCCGGTCCAACAAGTGAACGTTCCCCAGTTTCTGACCAATTCAGAGGGGTTCGACACTTACGTCCATAAAGAACTTCAAACGGTGCCATCTTCAGACTAGCTTGATAGCCATTGTTGTAAGAGAATTCGGCATATGGGAGAGATTCTTCCCATTTTTTACCGAATGAGATGACGCAAGCTCGAAGCATATCTTCAAGCACTTGGTTAACTCTTTCGACTTGACCCTGAGACTGAGGGTGATAAGCAGTGCTAAAAGACAGATGAGTTCCCATGGCTTCCTGGAAACTGTTCCAGAATCTGGAAGTGAAAAGGCTGCCACGATCTGAACTGATCTCCAATGGAACACCGTGGAGTGACACAATTCTGGAAACATACAAGTCTGCTAACTGACTAGCAGTGATTGTCTCCTTGACAGGTAAAAAGTGAGCAACCTTTGAGAATCGGTCAATGACGACAAAGATTGCATCATGACCCTTCTGCGATTTGGGAAAACCAGTAATGAAGTCCATTTGGACTTTGTCCCATTTCCATTCCGGAATTTCAAGGGGTTGCAGAGTTCCAGCAGGCCTTTGATGTTCTGCTTTGATGCGACGGCAAACGTCACACTCAGCAACATACTTAGCAATATCATGTTTCATATCGGGCCACCAGTACCGCTGACGAATGTCTTGGTACATTTTGGTACTACCAGGGTGAATAGACAAGGGCGTGTCATGTGCTTCTTTCATGACATCCGAACGAGAGTCCAGATTATGCTTTCTGGGGACCACTAGGCGGCCTTTGAAGAACAAAGCACCATCCTCACCAACATGGTAGAAAGAAGGATTACCCTTGGAGAGGTACTTCTTAATCTTCTCAACTTCAGAGCAGTAATTCTGTCTGGTCTTGATGTTGCGCTCGAGGTCTGGCTCAACCTCCAGGGTGTTGAGATAACCCTGAGGAACAATGTGAAGGTTCAATTTGCGAAGCTCTTCATAAATCATAGGTTGCGCTTCCTGAACCATGAGGTTGTTGCAATAAGCCTTGCGGCTCAAAGCATCGGCCATTACATTAGCCTTGCCAGGGGTGTAGGAGATATTCATATCATAATCGGCTACTGTCTCAAGCCATCTTTGTTGACGAAGGTTCAAGTCTGGCTGGGTATACAGATACTTCAAACTCTTATGATCCGTGTATATCTCGCAACGATTACCGAGGAGGTAATGTCGCCATAGCTTCAGAGCATAAATAACTGCAGCAAGCTCGAGATCATGTACCGGATAATTTTCCTCATGAGGACGCAATTGACGAGAGCCATAAGCAACTACTCTGCGTTCTTGCATTAGGACACAGCCTAATCCTTGACGAGACGCATCACAGTAAATCTCGAAGTCCTTTTGAGAATCCGGGGGTGCTAACACTGGGGCAGATGTCAACTTATCTTTAAGCATCTGAAAGCTTTCTTGACATTTTTCTGTCCATTCAAATTTAACACCCTTGTGGAGCAGGTCAGTTAATGGCTTGGCAATCTTCGAGAAGTTCTCAACGAATCGTCGACAATAACTAGCGAGTCCGAGAAAACTCCTGACTTGCTTGACATTCTTCGGAGGAGTCCAGTCAAGAATAGCCTGAACTCGCTCGGGGTTAACGGCAATGCCATCTTTGGAAATCACGTGACCAAGATAAGTCACCTCGGATAACCAAAATTCACACTTAGAGTACTTGGCATATAACTGGTGTTCTCGCAACTTCTCCAATACAAGCCGAAGATGTTCAGCGTGTTCTTCTTCATTCTTAGAATATATCAGGATATCATCCAAGTAGACCACGACGAACTTGTCGAGGTAGTCCATGAAGATATAATTCATCAATCGGGAGAAGGTTGCCGGGGCATTAGTTAGTCCGAATGACATGACGGTGTACTCGTATGATCCATAACGAGTAACGAATGCGGTCTTCGGAATATCCTCCTTACGAACTCGGATCTGATGATAACCCAACCTCAAATCGAGTTTCGAGAACACAGAGGATCCAGCAAGCTGATCATAAAGATCGTTAATCCGGGGCAGTGGATATTTGTTCTGGATTGTGGCTTGGTTAATGGGCCGATAGTCCTGGACCAATCGGTTAGTTCCATCCTTCTTCTTAACAAAGAGAGAAGGTGCTCCCCAAGCAGAGGAACTGGGGCGGATGAAACCCTTTTTCAGTGACTTGTCGATTTCTTCCTTAAGCTCGAGAAGTTCATGCGGAGGCATCTTGTAAGGACGCTTCGCAATAGGAGTGGTGCCAGGCATCAAGTCGATGACGAACTCGACAGCTCTAATAGGGGGTATTCCCGGAAGTTCCTCCGGAAAGACGTCCGGAAAGTCACGGACGACCGGAACGCTCTCAATCCCTTCCAGAGGTGAGGCGTTCAAAGCATTCAGAGCATATATCTGAGCTTCGGCATTCCGGGTAATCCGGGCGGTGTAGATCACTATCTCATCTGAGGGGTGCAAGAGTTGGACGACTTTAGTGGCACAATTGATGTTAGCAATATGAGCTTTCAACCAATCCATTCCCAAAATGAGGTCTATGGTGGAAGACTTCAGAATAATGGGTGAAACAAGGAATTCCAACCCTTCAATTTCAACAGAGACATTGTGTGCCATCACAGAGGTTTGACACTGGCCTCCAGGGGTACGGACGACCATTTGTAGGTTCATTTTATCAAACGCAATGTCATGTGATAATGCAAATGCTTCAGACATGAATGAATGCGATGCTCCTGAATCAAATAAAACAGAAGCGGGTACTGAATTAACGAGAAGGGTACCCATCACAGTAGCAGGCTGATCCTGAACTTGTTCAATGTCAATATTGAAAGCATGTCCACGACCATAAGCAGCAGACCCAGTATTATAGTTGCGGGTCTGATTTTTGCCACGACCATTACCACGGCCATTACGAGGAAAAGCCAGCTGATTGTGATTCTGGCTGCAGTCCTTAGCAAGGTGACCTGGTTTGCGGCACTTGAAGCATAGACCATCTTCAGGACGAAGAGGAGCAACACGCGGTGGAGCAGCTTGAACTCTTGGTTGCCTCGGTGGTGGAGGAGGCAGACGGGGTGCAGCATAAGAGGGTCTTGACGCAGGGGCAGCTGGACGGTACACACTGTTGGGAATCCAGATACGACGTTTCTGTGCTGGGCTCGAAGATGAGCCAATGTCACGATAGCGCTTCTGCGACTCCTTGTGCTTGATCTGAGCGGTCTCAACCAGAATAGCCTTGTTCACGAGAGTGCCAAAGTCGGTGACGTCTTGAGCAGCAAGCGCAAGCTCGAGGTCTGGGTGCAGTCCACTACGGAACTTCTCCTGTCTACGAGCATCAGTTGGAATGTCTTCTTCAGCATAGCGAGATAAGTTAAGGAACTCCCGCTGATAGGCTTCGACGGTCTTGTTGCCCTGAACGAGGTTGCGAAACTCGGTCTTCTTCTGATCTATGATCCCCTGAGGAATATAGCGAGCACGGAAGGCAGTCTGAAACTCATCCCAAGTAACGATGGTCCCAGCGGGCAGTGTACGCTTGTGAGTGGACCACCATTGAGCAGCGGGGCCCTTCAGGAAGTAGGTCGCGAAGGCGACAATGCTTTCAGGGGCGACATTGGCAGACTCCATCTCAAAGGCGATGTCGCGGAGCCAGTCATCGGCATCCAGTGGCTGTTCAGAATTGCGATAAATAGTGGGGTTGAGGCGCACAAACTCTGACAGTGTTATTGAAGCTGGGTTGTGGTTCTGATTGTTCTGATGCGGAAACTGAGCCATAATATTAGTCATAAACTGACGGTTGAGCTCAAATTGTTGCATCATTGCGGCCATGTAGTCGGGCGGTGGAGGATGCTCAGGGGCACGACCACGACCACGACCACCTGGTCTAACCATCCTGCTAAAATTTCAACAGGGGGTAGTTTAGAAAAAGCACTTGCGAGTGTTTAGCGACAAACATAATGTAACACGACAATGAATGAGTAGTGCATCATTACATAGTAATAGTCAATTACGACATACAGATCCATACACAGAGTCGGTTACATGCGGACAGCATAACGGCGTAAAATTAAGGAAAAAGACATACTAGGCGGCGCGCAGGCACGCGGTGAGGAAGTACACAACGAGACATAGCAAAGGCTACATCAACGTCGGGGAAAACCACTGAAACGGGGTAACTGCAAGTGCAAGTGCGGACGATGAATCTCTGTAGCAGAAAGGTCCTGCTCTCCGTGTGCACTCTGATGCAGAACCCGGTCTCGAACTGAAAGAAGAGGTCCACGCGCAGGCCTGTGACCTCCAACAGCAGGCCAATCGATACCTGCCGGCATCTGAGTCCTGCGCGGGTAAAGGATATACTCCGGATGTATCCCGGCTCGAACAGCTGGTAGCAACTGCGTCATAGCATCGTAGAGACGTGCCCGAGTGGCAAACAGCTCGACTGTAAGAGCCCGGTTAGTGCGATCCAGAGCCTGAGTGTACTGAATCAACACGTGCGGGTCGTATCGACGACGCTCGTAAGGGGCACTGATAGCTGTGTAGTATCCAGTAGCATCTCCAGTAGGCGCATACGGAATGTATCGGAACTCAGAGGCATCCAAGCTACGAAGCTCTCCACGGAGTCGTGCGACAGCAGAATAGGCAGCATCATGGACTGCCATCTCAATCGTCACACCGATACCGTGAAAAAGGTGCAACTCGGTGTCTGAGTCATCCCTCTGATCATAGATGCGAACATCAGCATGATACTGCTCCTGGTTGAACTCGCGGTAATCCTCATAGACCATGTACTCGGGGTACCAGCGGTAACCAAGTCTGGTCAGGAGGGCGATCAGGACAGCTGGAAAGCCAGGGGCATTGCGAGCCGAAGTGCGAAGCACAAGCTGCGTCGCGGGGCGTGGTGGGAACAGACGATCCATCTGAAACAGAGGCAACTCAGGATTGTCAAACGACAATGACAAATATAATATAATTTGGAGAGAAAGATTAAACAGACCAATGGAAAGGAAAATGTGATTATCAGAATAATCAGATCGATGATAGGGAAACAAGCACTGATAATCCAGCTCTCCGGGTGGACGAGATTACGAGATCCTAGCGTCGGCGTTAGTAAAATTCATTTAACCCGAAAGGAAGAGAATTCAGAGTCCCAGAGTATAGAAGAGAAATAAAAGATCCTAATACCACCCAGTTGGCGACGTGGGCCCGTAAGCCACACAGCCATGTTAGTAAAACAGTTTTCGGAAATACTAGACTCAACTGCGGCCAAGGAGTCGGAGGGGGCTTCCTACAGGCAGTCGGCTCTGATACCAACTTGTGACGCCCCCGACTTAATCGTGCACTAATCATACACGCAAATGCACACGATCAAGCCTAGGGACTCACTTGAAGATATCACAACACAACTCTAGACACAAATAAAATAATACAAGCTTATTAATACAAGCCAGGGGCCTCGAAGGCTCGAATACACAAGCTTGATGTCATACAAGCATCAGCGGAAGCAAAAGTATCTGAGTACAGACACAAAGTTAAACAAGATGCCTTAAGAAGGCGAAAACAAACAACAGCTCTGATCGAAAGAGGCAAGGCCTCCTGCCTGGGAACCTCCTAACTACTCCTGGTCGGCTGGATCAACCCAGTAGTAAGTGCCGTCGGGACCCTCCTGGTAGAAAGCTCCGGCAGTGTCGTCTGGCTCCTGGGCTCCGTCGTCTGATGTATCATCAATTGGATATGGGGGAAAAAGAATAGCAGAGCAACCGTGAGTACTCATCCAAAGTACTCGCAAGACTGACATCAGAACTATGCTAAGTATGCATTGGTATCAAATGAAAAGGCTGTATTTGTGGACTATATAGCAGAAAAGCCAGAGGAGAGAGAAAGGCCTAGCCTATCGAAGACTAGCATCTTCAAGTAGTCTTGCAGCATCAGAAGAGAGTAGATAGTAGTAACATACATGTTGTCATACAGTAGCAATGCCCTGAGATCCTTTCTCGACACCCTGCGAGAAAGCGATCCCGAGAGCAGTATTAACAGTTTATCATGTATCATCATCTCTTTATAGTTGTCATGGATCCGGGCACAACTCCAAGCGTCCTGTTACCGTGGACACGGCTATTCGAATAGATATCTTCCCTGCAGGGGTGCACTACTGTTACCCAACACGCTCGATTACCTCCGGCCGGATACACTTGCTGGGTAATACCCGGCCTCGGGTGATCGACACAACGCAGCCCGACCTAGAGCTCAGCAGAGAGGCCAACACGCCGGTCTAAATCCTAAGTGCGCAGGGGTCTTGGGCCCATCACCCATTGCACTCCTGCACGTTGCATGGCTGGCCGGAGAAACAGGCGCGACACTGAACAACCCAGTGACGTAACCAGCCCAATCCCGGCGATCAGCCCGCAAAGTAACCTGTGACGTCTGAAGAGCTTTCGGCTGATACTACGCTGCAGAGGGCCCCATTAAACCATTATCCCACGTGGTGGTAGTGCGAAATGGGCACGACGACCCACTCAGATCAAATACCCAGTTCCGTTAGGCGTATTTAGTATCGCGCGGGTGCTCTTGGAGCCGACCCGTCTTTAATGATATTCGCTCGCGGGCACCCTTGGGGCCAGCCCGACTTTACATTTCCCCGCGGGTACCTCTCGAGGTGGACCCGCCTGTAACAAAGGTCAAAGTAACCGTGTGTCCAAGTAACGAGGAGGAATCCGAGGAATCACCCTCGATGGATTCCCACTCGAGGAGTTGCGCGACGGTAGCTTAGCGGAGGTGATGTAAGAGGAATCACCCTCGATAACACACATCCGGGAAGTTATTCTACAGAGGCACCATCGGAAGTGAGCTAAGAGGTATCACCCTCGGCACTCGATGCCAACTCTGCAGTGTCGAGCAATTTAGGGGGGTGTGCGGTGATGTGCTGTCTTCAGTCCAGCAGTCTTCAGACACTAAAGCGGAGCAACTACAGCAAGGGAGAGGGGCCACAGATGGTTTACCACCCAATCCTATTCTAAGCAGCTCGGACAATTGGCAGTTATCATAAGCAGTTACAAGGACAGGCTATGCATCAGAAATAGGATAAAACATAATAGCAGCAATTTCTAATGCAAGCAGGAGGGAGAAGGAATTGGGTGACAAAGGCATGCGTCAAGGGGGTTTGCTTGCCTGGTTGCTCTGCGGCAAAGGCGGGATCGTCTGACGGCTGGTCGTTGGGGACGTAGTCGTACTCTGAAGCAGCGGCGTCGGCGGGCACCAGGTCTAACGAGAGAGAAGGGGGAGAGGAAACAATAAATTCACGGCAAAATACAATCACTATGCGTGACATGCCTAGAGTGATATGCAGATGTGCTACTGCCTATCTATATGATTTAGTTAACTCTTGGGAATTAATAAAAATTTAATTGGATTTGTTTTATTAAAGTGGTGCACTATTCATCTACTGCAAACGGTCAAAAAGTTCCATGTTCAGATAGCTAGAGGCATGTGACAGATGAATGGATGGCATATTTGGATTCGTGGCATTTTTCTGATCAACTTTCATATATAAATTATTTTCATCTGACTTACGGATTAAAAGATATGAATTTTTAAAGTTCTAAATATTTTCTGAATTTATTTTAATTATTTAACTCGAATTATCCAGAATAGTGTTGGCTGACGCAGACATGACGTCATCATGACGCCAGCACGCAACAGTGCAGTTGACTGGAGTCAACCTGACATGCGGGTCCCACATGTCATAGACAGTGGGTTAATTAATCTATTAACAGACTAATTAACCATGTGGGGCCCATATGTCAGTGAGACAATAAACTAAATTAATTAATTTTAATTAATCCATTTAGCTAATTAGAAATCTGACAGTGGGGCCCGTATGTCATTGACACAGTGGGGAGGGGCCCCACATGTCAGTGGCACAACTGACCCAGTCAGCGGCGCTGACTGGTCAACGGGCCCACGGCCCCACCAGTCAGGGTCACTGGCAGGTGGGCCAGGGCCAGCCACGTCGGACGGCGGCCGCGGCGTCGCCGGAAAACACGCCGGCGACGTGTTTCGCGGCGGCGCATCCACGGGAGGTGGTCGGAAACGACGCACAGGGCCCCATTCGACGCGCGGTTGGGCGCGTTCGAACGGGCGCTCGACGCCGCGTCGAATGGTGGCGACGGGAGCGGCTGAGGCGACCTGTGGCGAGCGGCAGGAGCTCGCCGGCGGCGAGGCGTTCGGACGGGCGACGGGAACGGCGATGCGCAGCGCTAGCGGGCGAGCTAACTAGCTAGGCAGATCGCGCGCGATGCGAGGGAGCCAACGGGCACGAGCCCGGGACCATTTGGTCACCGGAGTGACGCCGGCGATGAGGACAGGCGGCGGCGCGTTTCGGGCTCAGGCGAATCGGCGGCTACGGCGAGCTAGCGACCATGAGAAGGGGCAGGGGAGGAAGGCGAAGCTCACCGTGAGGTGTAGCCGTTCAAAGCGTGCTCGGGGAGGGCTCGGAGTAGCCGGAATCGACGGCGAAGCTCGTCGGAGCAGAGGAGGAAGAAGAGCTCGGGCGCATCGATGCAGGGACTCCGGGGCTCGAGCGCGAGGTCGAGGAGGACGAGGAGGTCGCGGCGGAGCTTGTGGGCTAGTCGGCGAGGCGATCGGCGCACGGTGGCCGCGGGATCGACGGAATGGGCGACGGCGACGCTTCGGGCGAGGAGGGGATCGAGAGGGAGAGGGTGCAGGGGGGCGAATGGGGGTGCGCTAGGGTTCGGGGGAGCGAGGGCAGCACGGGCGCGGCCTTATCGGCGTCGGGGACGGGCGGATGGCCGGCGCGTGGCGAGACGACGACGCTGTCGCGCGCGCCAGGCGACAGCGCGACGAAGACGATGATGGCGCTGGTGGGCTGGGCCGGCTACTGTGCACTTGCAGCCCAAGTGCACAGTAGGCCTTTGCCCCTTTTCTTTTCTTTTTCCAATTCTTTTCTTTTCCACTGCTTTGCAAATTGTTCGAGTACTTAATGACTTTTATAAAATATATGGATTGACCCATAATTATCAGTGTGTTATACTCATTCACCAGAAATTGGTTTGATTAAATTATGAATTTACTTTAAATCCTATTAAATTAATTAGTGCTAAATATTGCGGTTAACCTACTGTTACAATTAATAAAGTTGTTTAACCAATTTAATTAATATTGCACATATTTTTATAATTGCCACAGAATTATTTAAATTGTTTTGAACATTTTAGTTTCTGGTTTTGAACAACTTTTATTTTCACTTTAGGTTTGAATTGCAAGTTTAAGTTGGAATTTGAAATGAGATATGATGCAATGATGCTCAAGCATGGTTAATCATGATGACATGGCACTGTCAAAGGGGTGATTACTGTAGCTATTACATGGGGGCGTTACACAGAATCCCTCGTCATAGCCAAGGAGCGACGCCGGATCGACCAGTTCGTCGCTCAGGTCCGCGAGCAGCCGACCATGCCCGAGCTCAAGAAGAAGCAACCGGCCGACGAGACTCAGTTCCAGCCGGCCGTCAGTAGGACACGAAGAGGATCCCACTCGACTCGGCTGACCCAAGCAAGTACGTCGTGGTCGGCGCCGGCCTCAACGACAAATAGGAAAGCGACCTCATCAACTTCCTCCGTGAGAATCGGGACGTCTTCGCCTGGTCCCCAAAGGACATGGCTGGAGTTCCGAGGAAGTTCGCCGAGCATTTCTTACACGTCCGCCCGGACACAAAACCGGTCAAGCAACCGCTGCGCCGTTTCTCTGACGAGAAGCGAAAAACCATCGGTGAAGAGATCTCCCGGCTGTTGGCCGCCGGCTTCATCATGGAAGTCTTCCACTCGGACTGGCTTGCAAACCCCGTCCTGGTGCCGAAGAAGAACAAGACTTGACGCATGTGTATCGACCACTGTTCAAAAAATCTTCCGATTCAGCGATTTATCGTCCGATTTATCGCTACTCGTGGGGTGACCGATAAGATTATGCCTTATCTTCACCGTTTATCTTTTGGGCCGATTTATCGCTCTGACAAGCGCTTTACGGGGAATCTTCCGATAAATCAGGCATATTCCTAGCACTATGTATGCAAAAATTATGTTTATTTGTGTTTTTGTGGACTTTGTTATGCAATATGTACTATTTCGCTATTTTGTTTGTCATTATACGAGGATTCGGAGGCTAGGAAACAAGGTAACATTTCTGTCGAATATATTTTTGGTGTTAAATATAGCATATTTGAGTGTTGCGAACCTGGGATTTTGCAAAAAATGGTCGATTAATAGTCGACCGATAAAATTGATTAATCGGCCGATTTCCGATTAATCTCTAATCCCCAGCTGACCGAGACGATAACGATAAGCGATATCCTCAACATTGGTATTGACTACACGAGCCTGAACAAGGCATGCCCCAAGGACCCATTCGCTGTGCCCCGTATCGATCAGGTGATTGATTCTACGACCGGCTGCGAGCTACTGTCCTTCCTGAACGCCTATGCAGGCTACCACCAGATCAAGCTGAATCCGGCCGAGGGGATCAAGACAGCTTTCCTCACCCCCTTTGGGGCATTCTGCTACATCACCATGGCATTCGGGCTGAAAAACGCCAACACCACCTTCCAGTGCTGCATGCAGCGATGCCTCTCCAGCCAGCTCGGACGCAACGTGCACGTCTATGTGGATGATGTTGTGGTCAAGACCAAAGAAAGCCGCACCCTCCTGGACGATCTCAGAGGGACGTTTGCGAGCCTCCGTAAGTTTGAGATCTGCCTGAACCCGGAGGAATGCGTGTTCGGCGTCCCGGCCGGCCAGCTCCTCGGCTTCCTCGTGTCCTAGCGAGGGATCGAGGCCAACCCAGAGAAGATTCGGGCCATGGAGCGCATGGCCCGCCCGACCACTATGGTAGGCGTCTAGAAGATCACCGGCTGCCTGACCTCGCTCAGCCAGTTCACAGCCGGCTGGGGGGAAAGGCGCTCCCCCTCTACCGCCTACTGAAGAAAACAGACGGGTTCGCCAGGTCCGACCAGGCGGACGAGGCGCTCCTGTGAGAGCCTGGCTTAATGGGAATGATAGACTACTCATATCAACAAGGAATTCCTTCTTTTCCGGGAGCCCACTCGAAAAGAACACCAAAGTTAAGCATGCTTGGCTTGGAGCAATTCTAGGATGGGTGACCGATCGGGAAGTTGGTCCCGGGTGCGCACAAGTGAGGACAAAGTGCGCAGGAAAGTCTAGTGTTGGTCTGTGGGGCCAGTCTAGATCCCGCCAGGCGTAAAAGGGTGTTACAATTGGTATCAGAGTTGACCCTTTTGGTTACCTAGGCATGCGCGGGTCAGGTGCGCGGGCATGTGGTGCATGGTGCGTGTGGCCCGTTGTGGGACACGACATGGCACATGTCGGACTGGACGCACATACGTGTGCCAAGAGGGAACGTTCCTGATGGGCCGACGATGACATCGGTTCCTTTGAGTGGGGGTGTATGTGAGAGCCTGGCTTAATAGGAATGATAGACTACTCATATCAATAAGGAATTCCTTCTTTTTCGGGCGCCCACTCGAAAAAACTCCAAAGTTAAGCGTGCTTGGCTTGGAGCAATTCTAGGATGGGTGACCGACTGGGAAGTTGGTCCCGGGTGCGCACGAGTGAGGACAAAGTGCGCATGAAAGACTAGTGTTGGTCTGTGGGGCCAGTCTAGATCCCGCCAGGCGTAACGGGGTGTTACAGCTCCGCAGCCTCAACCAGGCACTCTCCACCGCTCCCGTGCTGGCCACCCCGGCTGACAAGGAGCCGATGCTGCTCTACATCGCCGTGACCAGCCGGGTGGTTAACATCGTCATGGCCGTCGAGCGGCCGGAACCAAACCACACCCAGCCTGTCCAACAGACGGTCTACTACTTGAGCGAGGTCCTTTCCGCCTCGAAGCAGAACTACCCCCACTACCAGAAGTTGTCCTACGGCGTGTTCCTGGCGGCCAGGAAGCTCAAGCCCTACTTCTAGGAGCATCCCGTCACGGTGGTGAGCACGGTTCCCCTTGGGGAAATCATGGGCAACCATAACTCGGCCGGCCGGATCGCCAAGTGGGCCATCCAACTGGCCGATGACCACATCACCTATGAACCCCGCACCGCCGTCAAGTCTCAGGCGCTGGCGGATTTCCTCGTCGACTAGGCGGAAACAGAGTATCTACCGCCGCCTCCCGACTCCACCCGTTGGCGCATGCATTTCGACGGCTCGAAGATGCGCGCCGGCCTCGGAGCCGGCATCGTCCTCACCTCCCCTAAGGGGGACAGGCTGCAGCACATCCTACAGATCCACTTCGCTACCTCAAACAACATGGCGGAGTACGAAGCGCTCACTCACGGCCTCCGGCTGGCCAAGGAGATTGGCGTCTGACGTATCCTGTGCTTTGGCGACTCCGACTTACTGGTGCAACAGGTCTCTGGTGAATGGGACGCCAGGGACGTGAACATGGCCAACTACCGTTTTCTGGTCCAACAACTAACGGGTGGATTCGAAGGCTGCGAATTCCGCCACATCCTGCAGGCCGGCAATGAGGCTGCCGACACGCTCGCTAAGATCGGCTCCACCCGGCAACCAATCCCAGCCGGCGTCACTACTTGGGAAAACCTTATACACAGAACCTTAGCAGTAGCGTTGGATAGACAGCGGCGCTACTGCTACATAGCAGTAGCGCGCGTCCAGAACAGGCGCTACTGCTAACTGCTTAGCAGTAGTGCGGCATTAAAAAAAGTGCTACTACTAATATTGCCCCACCGTTGCCGCCATGCTAGGTTTAGCTGTAGCGCTGGTTCCTGAAACACGCTATAGGTACATCAGGTAGCAGTAGCGCTCGTCCCTAAAGAGTGCTACTGCTATCTTGACATAACCCGGCTCATGCGGGCTTCTTCCTCCTCCATTTCTTTCCTCCATCCCCATTCCCCCACTCGACCCGTCTCCTCCATCGCCCTCTCTCCATTCGATCCCGTCTCCCTCTCATCACTCCCTCTCCCCCAGCGGCCGCCGTCGCCATCGCCTCGACGCCGCCACCGTCGCGCCCCCTCCCTCGCCGTCGCCTACCCCCGAGCCCCGACCCGGACGCCACCACCGTCACGCCCCTCCCTCACCGCCGCGCCCCTCCCTCCGCAGGTAGCCACCTGATACGTCCATTTTGCATCATGCTTTTATATTGATATTTATTGCATTATGGGCTGTTATTACATATTATGGTACAATACTTATGCCTTTTTTCTCTTATTTTACAAGGTTTACATGAAGAGGGAGAATGCCGACAGCTGGAATTCTGGACTGGAAAAGGAGCAAATATGAGAGACCTATTCTGCACAACTCCAAATGTCCTGAAAAGTCACGTGGAATTATTTTGGAATATATAAAAAATATTGTGCGAAAGAAATACAAGAGGGGACCCACCAGGAGGTCACAAGCCTGGGGGGCGCGCCCCTGTGGCTTGTGGGCCCCCTGGCAGCCCTCCGGTGCCCATCTTCTGCTATATGCAGGGTTTTGACCTGAAAAAAAAATCATAAGAGAGCTTTTAGGACGAAGCGCCGCCGTCTCGAGGCGGAACCTGGGCAGAACCAATCTAGGGCTCCGGCGGAGTTGTTCTGCCGGGGAAACTTCCCTCCCGGAGGGGGAAATCGAAGCCATCGTCATCACCAACGATCCTCTCATAGAGAGGGGGTCAATCTCCATCAACATCTTCACCAGCACCATCTCCTCTCCAAACCCTAGTTCATCTCTTGTATCCGATCTTTGTCTCAAAACCTCAGATTGGTACCTGTGGGTTGCTAGTAGTGTTGATTACTCCTTGTAGTTAATGCTAGTTGGTTTACTTGGTGGAAGATCATATGTTCAGATCCTTAATGATAATTAATACTCCTCTGATTATGAACATGAATATGCTTTGTGAGTAGTTACGTTTGTTCCTGAGGACATGGGATGAGTCTTGTTATAAGTAATCATGTGAATTTGGTATTCGTTCGATATTTTGATGAGATGTATGTTGTCTCTCCTCTAGTGGTGTTATGTGAACATCGACTACATGACACTTCACCATTATTTGGGCCTAGGGGAAGGCATTGGGAAGTAATAAGTAGATGATGGGTTGCTAGAGTGACAGAAGCTTAAACCCTAGTTTATGCGTTGCTTCGTAAGGGGCTGATTTGGATCCATATGTTTCATGCTATAGTTAGATTTATCTTAATTCTTCTTTCGTAGTTGCGGATGCTTGCGAGAGAGGTTAATCATAAGTGGGAGGCTTGTCCAAGTAAGGGCAGCACCCAAGCACCGGTCCACCCACATATCAAATTATCAAAGTAACGAACGCGAATCATATGAGCATGATGAAAACTAGCTTGACAGAAATTCCCATGTGTCCTCGGGAGCGCTTTGCTTTATATAAGAGTTTGTCCAGGCTTGTCCTTTGCTACAAAAAGGATTGGGCCACCTTTCTGCACCTTTGCTACATTTGTTACTTGCTACCCGTTACGAGTTATCTTATCACAAAACTACCTGTTACCGATAATTTCAGTGCTTGGAGAGAATACCTTACTGAAAACCGCTTGTCATTTCCTTCCGCTCCTCGTTGGGTTCGACACTCTTACTTATCGAAAGGACTACGATAGATCCCCTATACTTGTGGGTCATCAAGACTCTTTTCTGGCGCCATTGCCGGGGAGTGAAGCGCCTTTGGTGAGTGGAATTTGGTAAGGAAAAATTTATATATTGTGCTGAAATTTGCTGTCACTTGTTACTATGGAAAATAATCCTTTGAGGGGCTTGTTCGGGGTATCTTCACCTCGACCGGAAGCACAAAGAGTTGCTCCTCAACCTACTGAACCTACTGAAAATATTTATTATGAAATTCCTTCGGGTATGATAGAGAAACTGCTAGCTAATCCTTATGCAGGAGATGGAACACTACATCCTGATTTGCATCTAATCTATGTGGATGAAGTTTGTGGATTAGTTAAGCTTGCAGGTTTGCCCGAGGATGATGTCAAGAAGTAGGTCTTTCCTTTATCTTTGAAGGAGAAGGCATTGACATGGTATAGGCTATGTGATGATATTGGATCATGGAACTACAACCGATTGAAATTGGAATTTTAGCAGAAGTTTTATCCTATGCATCTGGTTCATCGTGATCGGAATTATATTTATAATTTTTAGCCTCTTGAAGGAGAAAGTATCGCTCAAGCTTGGGGGAGGCTTAAGTCCATGTTATATCCATGCCCCAATCATGAGCTCCCAAGAGAAATTATTATTCAGAATTTTTATGCTCGGCTTTCTCGTAATGATCAATCCATGCTCGATACTTCTTGTACTGGTTCCTTTATGAAGAAAGATATTGAATTCAAATGGGACTTATTGGAAAGAATTAAACGCAACTCTGAAGATTGGGAACTCGACGAAGGTAAGAAGTCAGGTATAAACCTTAAGTTTGATTGTGTTAAATCCTTTATAGACCCCGATGCTTGTCGTGAATTTAGCACTAAATATGGACTTGACTCTGAGATAGTAGCTTCTTTTTGTGAATCTTTTGCTGCTCATGTTGATCTCCCTAAGGAGAAGTGGTTTAAATATCATCCTCCCATTGAAGTGAAAGTAGTTGAACCTATTAAATTTGAAGAAGAAACTATTATTTAAGATGTTGATCCTGTTATTCCTTCTTCTTATATTGAGAAACCACCTTTCCCTGTTAGAATAAAGGAACATGCTAAAGCTTCAACTGTGGTTCGTAAGAGTTATACTAGAACACCTACACCCCCTGAACAAATCAAAGTTGAACCTAGTATTGCTATGGTTAAAGATCTCTTGGTTGATAATATTGATGGGCATGTTATTCATTTCTGTGATGAAGCTGCTAGAATTGCTAGACCTGATACTAAAGATAAACATAGACCTATTGTTGGCATGCCTGTTGTTTATGTTAAAATAGGAGATCATTGTTAACATGGCTTATGTGATGTGGGTGCTAGTGTGAGTGCAATTCCCTTTACCTTATATCAAGAAATTATGAATGATATTGCACCAGCTGAGTTAGAAGAAATCAATGTTACCATTAAGCTTGCTAATAGAGATACTATAGAACCAATTGGGATTGTTAGAGACGTTGAAGTCTTGTGTGGGAAAATAAAATATCCTACTGATTTTCTTGTACTTGGTTCCCCGCAAGATGATTTTTGTCCCATTATATTTGGTAGACCTTTCTTGAATACTGTTAATGCTAAGATATATTGTGAGAAAGAAACTGTTACTGTACGTTTTGGGGATGTGTCCCATGAGTTTAATTTCTCTAAATTTTGTAGACAACCCCATGATAAAGAATTGGCTAGTAAGGATGAAATTATTGGTCTTGCTTCTATTGCTGTGCCGCCTACTGATCCCTTAGAACAATATTTGCTAGACCATGAAAATGATATGCATATGAATGAAAGGAATGAAATAGATAAGATTTTCTTCGATCAGCATCCCATTTTGGAACACAACCTGCCTGTTGAAATACTTGGGGATCCTCCTCCACCCAAGGGTGATCCCGTGTTTGAGCTTAAACAATTACCGGATACTCTGAAATACGCTTATCTTGATGAAAAGAAGATATATCCTGTTATTATTAGTGCTAACCTTTCAGAGCATGAAGAAAAGAGATTATTGAAAACTCTGAGGAAGCACCATGATGCTATTGGATATACTCTTGATGATCCTAAGGGCATTAGTCCCACTCTATGTTAGCTATCAATTAATATGGAGCCTGATGCTAAACCAGTTGTTGATCACCAACGACGGTTAAATCCTAAAATGAAAGAAGTGGTAAGAAATGAAATATTAAAGCTTCTGGAAGTAGGTATAATTTATCCTATTGCTGATAGTAGATGGGTTAGTCCCGTTCATTGTGTCCCTAAGAAGGGAGGTATTACCGTTGTTCCTAATGATAAAAATGAATTGATCCCGCAAAGAATTGTTACAGGATATAGAATGGTAATTGATTTTAGGAAATTAAATAAAGCTAATAGGAAAGATCATTACCCTCTACCTTTTATTGATCAAATGCTAGAAAGACTATCCAAACACACACACTTTTGCTTTCTAGATGGTTATTCTGGTTTTTCTCAAATACCTGTGTCAAAAGAGGAGCAAGAGAAGACCACTTTTACTTGTCCTTTCGGTACCTTTGCTTATAGACATATGCCTTTTGGTTTATGCAATGCACCTGCTACCTTTCAAAGATGTATGACTGCTATATTCTCCTACTTTTGTGAAAAGATTGTTGAGGTTTTCATGGACGATTTCTCCATTTACGGAACTTCCTTTGATGATTGCTTAAGCAACCTTGATCGAGTTTTGCAGACATGTGAAGAAACTAATCTTGTCTTGAATTGGGAGAAGTGCCACTTTATGGTTAATGAGGGCATTGTCTTGGGACACAAAATCTCCGAAAGAGGTATTGAGGTGGATAAACCTAAAGTTGATGCTATTGAAAAGATGTCGTGTCCCACGGATATCAAAGGTATAAGCAGTTTCCTTGGTCATGCTGGTTTCTATAGGAGATTTATTAAAGACTTCTCTAAGATTTCTAGGCCTCTCACTAATCTCTTGCAAAAAGATGTTCCATTCGTTTTTGATGATGATTGTGTAGAAGCATTTGAAATTCTTAAGAAAGCCTTGATTTCTGCACCTGTTGTTCAACCACCTGATTGGAACCTACCCTTTGAAATTATGTGTGATGCTAGTGATTATGCCGTTGGTGCTGTTCTAGGACAAAGAGTTGATAAGAAATTAAATGTTATCCATTATGCTAGTAAAACTCTAGACAGTGCTCAAAGAAACTATGCTACCACTGAAAAGGAATTTTTAGCAGTTGTGTTTGCTTGTGATAAGTTCAGACCTTATATTGTTGATTCCAAAGTAACTATTCACACTGATCATGCTGCTATTAAATATCTTATGGAAAAGAAAGATGCTAAACCGAGACTTATTAGATGGGTTCTTCTGCTACAAGAATTTGATTTGCATATTAATGATAGAAAGGGTGCTGAGAACCCCGTGGCAAACAACTTGTCTAGGTTAAAAAATGTTCTTGATAACCCACTACCTATTGATGATAGCTTTCCCGATGAACAATTAGCTGTCATAAATGCTTCACGTAATGCTCCATGGTATGCTGATTATGCTAATTACATTGTTGCTAAATTTATACCACCTAGTTTCACATACCAACAAAAGAAAAAGTTCTTCTATGATTTAAGACATTACTTCTGGGATGATCCACACCTCTATAAAGAAGGAGTAGATGGTGTTATTAGACGTTGTGTGCCTGAGCATGAACAGGAATAGATCCTACACAAGTGTCACTCTGAGGCCTACGGAGGACACCACGCTGGAGATAGAACTGCACATAAGGTATTACACTCTGGTTTTTATTGGCCCACTCTCTTCAAGGATGCTCGTAAGTTTGTCTTGTCTTGTGATGAATGCCAAAGAATTGGTAATATTAGTAGACGCCAGGAAATGCCTATGAATTACTCTCTTGTTATTGAACCATTTGATGTTTGGGGTTTTGATTATATGGGACCTTTTCCAAAGTCCAACGGGTATACTCATATTCTAGTTGCTGTTGATTATGTTACTAACTGGGTAGAAGCTATTCCAACTAGTAGTGCTGATCATAACACTTCTATTAAAATGCCGAAAGAAGTTATTTTCCCTAGATTTGGAGTCCCTACATATTTAATGACTAATGGTGGTTCACACTTTATTCATGGTGCTTTCCGTAAATTGCTTGCTAAGTATGATGTTAATCATAGAATTGCATATCCTTATCATCCTCAGTCTAGTGGTTAAGTAGAATTAAGCAACAGAGAAATTAAATTGATCTTGCAGAAGACTGTTAATAGATCTAGAAAGAATTGGTCTAAGAAACTTGATGATGCATTATGGGCTTATAGAACTGCTTACAAAAACTCTATGGGTATGTCTCCGTATAAAATGGTTTATGGTAAAGCGTGTCACTTACCTCTAGAACTAGAACATAAAGCTTATTGGGCAATCAAAGAGCTCAACTATGATTTCAAACTTGCTGGTGAAAAGAGGTTATTTGACATTAGCTCACTTGATGAATGGAGAACCCAGGCCTATGAGAATGCCAATTTGTTTAAAGAAAAAGTTAAGAGATGGCATGATAAAAGGATACAAAAGCGTGAATTCAATGTAGGTGACCATGTCTTGCTATACAATTCTCGTTTAAGATTTTTTGCACGAAAACTTCTCTCGAAATGGGAAGGGCCTTACATTATCGAGGAAGTGTATCATTCCGGTGCCATCAAGATCAACAACGCCGAAGGCACAAATCCGAAGGTGGTAAACGGGCAAAGAATCAAACATTATATCTCAGGTACGCCCATAAATGTTGAAACCAATATTATCAATACCATAACTCCGGAGGAGTACATTAGGGAGACCTACCAGAACGTTTCAGACTCTGAAAAGGAATAGGTATGTGATATGCTAAGCAAACTGACTCCAAAACTTTTTCAATAGAGATCTTTATCCGTTTTGGAATATTTAATAAATTAGGAAAATTTAAAGTAGTCCGAAAAGTGCACGAGGACCGACAAGCCAGGGGGGCACGCCCTACCCCCCTGGGCGCGCCCCTGTGGCTTGTGGCCACCCCGTGCACCCTCCGGACTCCGTTGTCTTGTGGTATACTCCTTGAGGTCGGTAAAAATTCATTATATAATCTCCTGAAGGTTTTGACCTTCGTATCACAACATTATCTCCTGTTTTTGTTTTGAGTTGTTTTCTGGACAGATTTAGATCGCATGACGTCCCCAAGTGCTTCGAAGGACAAGTTCTTCAAGAAGGTCATCAACCCCTACCTTGCGGAGGTGCTGCGACACCCCCAAACCATTGAGATGCGTGAGGGGATGCTGCACATCCGTGATGTTGAGGGGCCAAAGAAGACCGGAAGCATGGAGACAAGGCTCGAAGCAATGGAGCAGCAAGTCTTCAAGTTCCAAGGGATGGTGGAATGCGGACTCAATGCCAATCACATGATGATCACGGAGTTTACCCATAAGCACAAGCTGGACGCCAAGGACACCGGGGAGCACATCTTCAAGCTTTACGAGAAAATCGAGCATCTCCAAGCCCAGATCTATGACCTGCAAAACCAAAACTGTGAGTATGAATACAGATTTAAGAGAATGAGTTTGGCTTCAGATTAGAGGATCCCGGAGACCCGTTCATCTTTTTATGATGGTGAGCCTATGCCTTGGAAGACGGAGGACAAGCTTCCAACCTCATCAACAACTCCAACATCACCACCTCCGAAGAAATACAACTAAACGCATGGGTATGGGCACTCCCCTTGGCTTGTGCCAAGCTTGGGGGAGGTGCCCCGGTATCGTATCACCATCACATCTTTTACTTTTATCGTTTTTTCTTAGTTCGATCCTTTTGGTTATATCTTGATCTAGTAGAATAAAGCTTTTAGTGTGATCTAGTTTTGAGTTTTGCTTTATGTTCCCCCTATGTAAGCGAGTCCGAGAGTTATATAATAAAAAGCAGTTTTGAGTTGAGGGCTTTGCTTGCTTGCTATGATCTTGAGAAAAAGAAATAAAAAGAAGTAGAGATTAAAAGCAAAGAATATATATGATGATCTTATGGGGAGTGATGACTTCACATATAAGAAGT
Organism: Elymus sibiricus; assembly: GCA_039707655.1. NCBI lineage: Eukaryota > Viridiplantae > Streptophyta > Magnoliopsida > Poales > Poaceae > Elymus > Elymus sibiricus. The sequence goes on from CM077667.1 coordinate 494,742,604, forward strand.
ATGTCGATTGAAATTTGTTGTGAATTGACAAACATAGCGATTGGTCATTGCTGCAATTAAAAGGAAGTAAAAAAGAAAGAGAGGTTCATATATAAATATATTATCTTGGGCATCTTTTATGATTGTGAGCACTCATTAAGATATTATATGCTAAGAAGTTGATGTTGGACAAGGAAGACAACATAATGGATTATGTTTGCTTATTTCCGAATAGAAGTTATATTGTCATAGATCCTTTAACATGTGACGCTTGCTTCCACCCCATATGAGCCAAAACTTCCGCACCAAGTTGAGATACTACATGTGCATCCAAACACCCTTAACCTAGTTTTGCCATGAGAGTCCACCATACCTACCTATGGATTGAGTAAGATCCTTCAAGTAAGTTGTCATCGGTGTAAGCAATAAAAAATTTGCTCTCTAAATATGTATGATCTAGTAGTGTGAGGAAAATAAACTTTATACGAACTTGTGATATGGAAGAAATAAAAGCGACAGACTGCATAATAAAGTTCTTTATCACAAGAGGCAATATAAAGTGACGTTCTTTTGCATTAAGAGATTGAGCATCCAACTATAAAAGCGCATGACAACCTTTGCTTCCCTCTGCGAAGGGCCTATCTGTTACTTTTACTTTCTAGCACTTACCTTTATGCAAGAGTCGTGGTGATTAACACCACTTCCTTTATTTTGCCTTTCTCTCTTGGCAAGCGTCATGTGTTGGGGAATGATTTAGACACATATATCCACTCGGATGTGGGTGATTGATACGTCTCCAACGTATCTATAATTTTTGATTGTTCCATGCTATTATATTATCTGTTTTGGATGTTTTATATGCATTAATATGCTATTTTATATTATTTTTCGGACTAACTTATTAATCAAGAGCCTAGTGCCAGTTTCTGTTTTTTCCTTGTTTTTGAGTATTGCAGATATGGAATATTAAACGGAGTCCAAACAGAATAAAATCTTCGGAATGCTTTTTCTTGGACCAGAAGAAACCCAGTAGACTTGGAGATGAAGGCAGGAGACCTGCCGTGGCGTCACAAGCCACCAGGGCGCGCCCCCTGGCTTGTGGCCCCACGGCAGCCCTCCTATCCCTTTTCTTCGGCCTATAAATTCCCAAATATTCCCTGGATACTACAAAGAGACACAAAAATACTTTTCCGCCGCCGGAAGCCTCTATTCCCGTGAGATCCAATCTTGGAGCCTTTTCCGGTAATCTGCCGGAGGGGGATTCGATCACGGAGGGCATCTACATCAACTCCATCGCCCCTCCGATGATGCGTGAGTAGTTTACCACAGACCTTCGGGTCCATAGCTAGTAGCTAGATGGCTTCTTCTCTCTCTATGATCTTCAATACCATGTTCTCCATGATCTTCATGGAGATCTATCTGATGTAATACTCTTTTTCGGTGTGTTTGTCGAGATCCGATGAATTATGGGTTTATGATCAGCTTATCTATGAATGTTATTTGAATCTTCTCTGAATTCTTATATGCATGATTTCATATCTTTGCAAGTCTCTTCGATTTATTGGTTTGGTTTGGCCAACTAGATTGGTAATTCTTGCAATGGGAGAAGTGCTTAGTTTTGGGTTCAATCTTGCGGTGTCCTCACCCAGTGACAAAGTAGGGGTAGCGAGGCACGTATTTGTATTGTTGCCATCAAGGATAAAAAGATGGGTTTTCATCATATTGCTTGAGTTTATCCCTCTACATCATGTCATCTTACCTAATGCGTTACTCTATTCTTCATGAACTCAAGACTCTAGATGCAGGCAGGAGTCGGTCGATGTGTGGAGTAATAGTAGTAGATGCAGAATCGTTTTGGTCTACTTGACACGGACGTGATGCCTATATGCATAATCATTGCCTTGGATATCGTCATAATTATTCGCTTTTCTATCAATTGCTCGACAGTAATTTGTTCACCCACCGTATTATTTTCCTTCATGAGAGAAGCCTCTAGTGAAACCTATGCCCCCGGGTCTATTTTGCATATTATACTTTCAGATCTATAAACCAAAAATAACAAAAATATCTCGCTGCATTATTTTTACTTTTGTTTTACTTTACATTCTAGCAATCTTTTATATCTATCTCTATCAGATCTCATCCTTGCAAGTAACCGTGAAGGGATAGACAACCCCTTTATAGCGTTGGGTGCAAGTGTTTGATTATTTGTGTAGGTACATCTATTGGGGACTTGCTTGTATCTCCTACTAGATTGATACCTTGGTTCTCAACAACAGAGGGAAATATTTATCTACTTTGCTACATCACCCTTTCCTCTTCAAGGGAAAACCAACGCATCCTCAAGAAGTAGCAAGAAGGATTTCTGGCGCCGTTGTCGGGGAGATCTACATCAAGCCTACCAAGTACCCATCACAAACTCATCTCTTGCATTTACATTATTTGCTATTTGCGTCTCGTTTTCCTCTCCCCCACTTCTAAAATGATTTTCAGAAAAACCAAAAAGATTTGCCTTTTTATTCGCCCTTCTTCCGTTCATCTTTCCGTTTGCTTTTTGTTTGCTTGTGTGCTAGATCGTTTCGTTGCCACTATGTCTGAATCGGGGGAGGTTATCATTGAAAATCTTGAGGGTATTTCTAGTATGAATCTTGAAATATTTGAATCTTTCTCTCTAGACCATGAAACTGAACCTCCTCCTAATTATAAAGCTAAAATTTTCAAGTGGGAGACGGAAATATTATTGGGAAGAGTATTATCCAAGAGTTCTTTGATTGTACGGGAGTAATGCCTATGAATAAGAGATCTATTCTTCTTAGCACAAATTGTTATGTGGATGCTATTGTCATGCTCGTTGAAAAACTTGAAAGAAAATTTGTGCACGTTCATCCTGCTTTGCAAAAAGTGTTTTATGAACTTCCCAATATTAATCATCCTAAAGCTAAAAAGATTGCCACTATCATCCTTATGCGTGAATTTGATTTTATCGTGCAAGAAGCTAGGGAGATTTTTTATTTCTATAATAAAGACGTTGAACACCCTCCAATTGAAGAAATTCTCCATGATAAAGAAACCTTGCGTAGTCTGGAATCTAGAGACTATCAATCTTATAGTGAAAATCTTAGGAGGAGAGTTCCCTACGCAGAAGTCACTCAAACCTTGTATCTCGAGACTTATGATGAATTTGATTGGTTAACTAGGGTAATTTTTGTAGGGTATAAGGATGACTTGTTGGAAAAGATGGCTAGGGAACCCGTTAGAAATAAGATACGTGCTTTATACGAAGATATCTATGGTGATGATCCAGATTATGGGTTTATGAATGTCAAAATTACTAGTCAAAGTTCTTTTCATGAATTAAGTTCCCCTACTAGGAGGGAAATAAAGGAAAGGATAGATCTATTTAGGAAAGCTTTTGATGGTTCGATCAATTATGGATTGCATACCAAAGATGACAATACCTAGATCTATTGCGTTATGCCTAGCTAGGGGCGTTAAACAATAGCGCTTGTTGGGAGGCAACCCAATTTTATTTTTATGCGTTTGTTTTTGCTTCTGTTTTTAAGTGTTTTGCACATTATTACCTCTGTAGTAATTGTGTTTTCTTGTTTAAATTAGTGTTTGAGCCAAGTAAGACCTTTGGGATGGTCTACGGTGTTTGTGATTTGATTTTGCTGAAAAACAGAAACTTTTGCTCTCAGTCCAAGAATTTTGTAAATTCACTGGACCGTGATTTTGATCTGAAATTTTTACACTAGATTGATATACAAATTTTACTGATTGTCCTAAGTTTTTAGAATTTTTGGAGTTACAGAAGTATTCGAACTCTACAGATTGCTACAGACTGTTCTGTTTTTGACAGATTCTGTTTTCTTTGTGTTGTTTGCTTATTTTGATGTATCTATGGGTTGTTCAGGGGGTATGAACCATGGAGAAGTTGGAATACAGTAGATATTACACCAATATAAATAAAGAATGAGTTCACAACAGTACCTAAAGTGGTGATTTATTTTTCTTATACTAACGGATCTGATGAGTTTTCTGTTGAGTTTTGTGTTGTGAAGTTTTCAAGTTTTGGGTAAAGATTTGATGGACTATGGAATAAGGAATGGCAAGAGCCTAAGGTTGGGGATGCCCAAGGCACCCCAAGCCATATTCAAGGATACAAAAGAGCCTAAGCTTGGGGATGCCCCGGAAGGCATCCCCTCTTTCGTCTTCAATCCATCGGTAAATTTACTTGAGGCTATATTTTTATTCACCACATGATATGTGTTTTGCTTGGAGCGTCTTGTATGATATGAGTCTTTTATTTTTAGTTTGCCACAATCATCCTTGCTGCACACATCTTTTGAGAGAGACACGCTGAATCGTGAATTTATTATAATACTCTATGTGCTTCACTTATATCTTTTGAGCTAGGCAATGTTGCTCTAGTACTTCACTTATATCTTTTTGGAGCATGGTGGTGTTTTATTTTATAGAAATTATTGAGCGCTTGTACCTCACTTATATTATTTTGAGAGTCTTTAAACAGCATGGTAATTGGTTTAGGTTATGAATTTAGTCCTAATATAATTTGCATCCAAGAGGGATATAATAAAAACTTTCATATTAAGTGCATTGAATACTATGAGAAGTTTGATTCCTTGCATATAGTTTTGAGATATGAAGATGGTAATATGAGAGTCGTGCTAGTGAGTAATTGTGAATTGGAAGAAATACTTGTGTTAAAGTTTGTGATTCCCGTAGCATGCACGTATGGTGAACCGTTATGTAACGAAGTCGGAGCATGATTTGTTTAATGATTGTCAACCTTTGTGTGAGGGTCGAGAGAGCGCGATGGTTAACTCCTACCAACCTCTCCCCTAGGAGCATGCGTCTAATGCTTTTTTTCGATAACTAATAGACTTTTGCAATAAGTATGTGAGTTCTCTATGACTAATGTTGAGTCCATGGATTATACGCACTCTCACCCTTCCACCTTTGCTAGCCTCTCTAGTACCGCATAACTTTCGCCGGTGCATCAAAGCCACCTTCCTCAAAACAGCCACCATATACTTTCCTCAAAACAGCCACCATACCTACCTATTATGGCATTTCCATAGCCATTCCGAGATATATTGCCATGCAACTTCCACCGTTCCGTTTTTCATGACACGCACCATCACTTTCATATTGCATATAGAGTCATATTTTGTTCTAGGTATCGAGTTGTAATTTTTTTACTTTTTTGAGTCATAAGTAAATAAAAGTGTGATGATTTTCATTATTAGAGCATTGTCCCGTGAGAGAAAAGGATGATGGAAGCTATGGCTCCCTCATAAGTTGGGATGAATCTCCGGACTTTACAAATAATAAAAGAGGCCAGCGAAGCCCAAAAAAAAAGAGGCCAAAGATGCCCACCAAAAAAAAATGAGAGAAAGAGAGAAGGGACAATGCCACTATCTTTTTCCACACTTGTGCTTCAAAGTAGCACCATGATCTTCATGATAGAGAGTCTCCTATTTTGTCACTTTCATATAACTAGTGGAATTTTTCATCTTATGCACAACCACTTAGTTTTCTTTTTGAGCTTTCATACACTTATAGCTCTAGTGCATTCATTGCATGGCAATCCCGACTCACTCACATTGATATCTATTGATGGGCATCTCCATAGCCCGTTGATACGCCTAGTTGATGTGAGACTATCTTCTCCTTTTTCCTTGCAACCTCCACCATATTCTATTCCACCTATAGTGCTATATCCATGGCTCATGCTCATGTATTGCGTGAGAGTTGAAAAGGTTTGAAAACATAAAAAGTGTGAAACAATTGCTTGACTTGTCATCGGGGTTGTACATGATTTAGATACTTTGTGTGGGGAAGATGGAGCATAGCCAGACCATATGATTTTGTAGGGATAGCTTTCTAAGGCCATGTTATTTCGAAAGGACGCAATTGCCTTGTTAGTATGCTTGAAGTATTACTGTTTTTATGTCAACATTAGACTTTTGTTTTGAATCTTACGGATCTGAATATTCATGCCACAATAAAGAATATTACATGGATAAATATGTTAGGTAGCATTCCACATCAAAAATTCTGTTTTTATCATTTACCTACTCGAGGACGAGCAGGAATTAAGCTTGGGGATGCTTGATACGTCTCCAACGTATCTATAATTTTTGATTGTTCCATGCTATTATATTATCTGTTTTGGATGTTTTATATGCATTAATATGCTATTTTATATTATTTTTGGGACTAACTTATTAATCTAGAGCCTAGTGCCAGTTTATGTTTTTCCTTGTTTTTGAGTATTGCAGATAAGGAATATTAAACGGAGTCCAAACGGAATAAAATCTTCGGAATGATTTTTCTTGGACCAGAAGAAACCCAGCAGACTTGGAGATGAAGGCAGGAGACCTGCCGTGGCGTCACAAGCCACCAGGGCGCGTGAGTGTTAGCAATTATGAAAGACTAAAAGATGATTGAGTATGTGGATTTGCTTTACAAGGTCTTATATTGACTCTTTCCGATGTTATGATAAATTGCAATTGCTTCAATGACTGAGATCATAGTTTGTTGGTTCTCAATAGAGTTCTTGATGCATACTTTACATTGTGAATGAATTTTTACTCTAGCATAAGAAATTATATATCAATAAGTGTTGCTGTTCTAAAGATGATCATGATGCTCTCATGTCCGTATTTTATTTTATCGAAACCTCTATCTCTAAACATGTGGACATATTTATCGATTTCGGCTTTTGCTTGAGGACAAGCGAGGTCTAAGCTTGGGGGAGTTGATACGTCCATTTTGCATCATTATTTTTTATTGATATTTATTGCATTATGGGCTGTTATTACATATTATAGTACAATACTTATGCCTTTTCTCTCTTATTTTACATGGTTTACATGAAGAGGGAGAATGCCGGCAGCTGGAATTCTGGACTGGAAAAGGAGCAAATATGAGAGACCTATTCTGCACAACTCCAAAAGTCCTGAAAAGTTATGGAGAATTATTTTGGAATATATAAAAAATATTGGGTGAAAGAAATACCAGAGGGGACCCACCACCACCACTCCCTCCTTCCTCCCTCTTCCCTCTCCCCTCACTCCCTTCATAGGCAGAACAGTTTGATTCTTGGGATAGGGGGGTTAGGTTGATTCTAGGGTTAGGTTTTGTAATATTAGGAAAAATCTCTCTAGGGACCCAATATAGTTAGTTCGTGGTGGTGGAAAAAATTAGTTTAGAGCAAATAATCAATATAGAAATAAGCTTGCTTTGGACCCAATGTAGTTTTCTTCATCTTCACGCTTGAATTAGTGATTTTTTCTTGATGGTTGTAGTGGAAAAAATTAGTTTAGAGCAAAAAGTTAGTTTAGTGATTTTTTCTTCATCTTCACTTTGAATTGTTCGATAATTGTGCCCAAGTGCCCTATATATGAGTTTAAAAAATTAGTGATTAAACGATAAGAAAATGTTCTCATAGGAATTTGTCTCGACGTCGACGATGCCTGGCCCACATCCTCGTTGTCGTCGAGTCAGCGGTGACATCCTTGAGAGGCGCAATGTCCGGGACTGGGCTCCGCCGGGCTGGCACTGGGAGGTGCTACCTTCCCGCGCTCGGAGCTTGGTGAGGAATCCTGGTCTCGTCGTCGACCCAAAGCTTCTTTGGTGGCGGTCGCGTGGGCCACGTTCGGTGCAGAGGGAGTGGGCCCCCGCGGAGGTGGTACGTCGCCGTGTCAGGGAGGAGGACGAGCACGTCCGTCGCTACATGGTGGCATTGGACGCCAGGTTCTCCAATACCTGGCAGGTTCTTCAGGGATCTCACCCGAGTTATGATCCGGTGATGGTTCCTTATCTTTGGGTGTCCACCGCCAGCGACTCAGAGACCGCTAGTGAACCGAGTTCACCGTCCTCCACTTTGGATTCTAGGATATTCGATCTGTATTAGTGATCTTATATGATAATACACGAGATGTATTAGTTAATATTTGATGCTGCATTAACTGGATTATTCGAGATGATGTATTAGTGATATTATATTCGAGTTCATTATAAATCTATAAGTGATATTATATTCGAGTTCATTATAAATGTATTAGTGATATTATATTGGTATAATGCGTGTGTGACTTTCGGTCTGTTATTGCTCGTTGTGTGACTTTCATGTGTGTTCTTGATGGAGGAATCCCGACTGTTGTCGTGGGGGGCGCTTCCTCCTCTTCTCTTCTTGCGATATATACCTCGGTGTAATGCGCAAGGAGAGGAGAGGAGGTGCGCCCATCACCGACGGTCGAACTATTAGTGTGAGAGAGTGTCCACCAACATATATACACCACCATATCAGTGTGAGAGAGTGCGCACCAACACACCATAAGATATGAGAGTTATTTAAGGAAAGCCTCGACGGACCGAAATTCAACCAATATTGAATTAGGTCTATTTGGACATGTGTGTATGTTATTGCAGGGAACCCCTCCTAGTGCCTATGTTTTTCCGGAATGTTGATTTATTTCCGTTCCGGCAAATTTTAGGCGTTCAATATGTCTTACATTAGCAATGGTCATGCCGTAATTTTTGAATCATGAACACATGCAATGTCGTCGTCTGATGACGACGATAGGATCCAAGCGTGTGAACTCTGCGGCGAAGATAAAGGTCTTTGCGACCAGCCTGGGCTGCGAGATGACATGTTCTTCACCATCAAGCTTGACGAGACCTTCATTGTTTCTACGGTACGCAACGATGACAAGTGTTTTTTGTAATTAAGCATGACTTCTGTTTCTTTGCTTCAACGTGTAATTTCTGTTTTATACAATACGACTAGTTCATCCCCTGCCATGCAAGATGGTATGTCTTGGAGAGGCTCGGTTTCGAGGACCACGAGAGTATGGAGACGAGGAGAGCTAACCTGAGGACTAAACATGGTCACACATTTCTGGTCAAAGTAATGAATGCAGTTAATAACACATAATTAGGGTGCTCAAATTGGAAAGCTCTTTGCAAGGCATATGGATTTCAGGAGGATATGGAAATAACCTTCGATCTTCGTCCTGAAGATCATATTGAAGGTAACATCGACATTTGGGTGGATGTCGATATGCTTCCTGTTTTAACTCCATGTGAGTTTATCAACCATGCATATTTTTCAAGTAATTTGCATTCTATTTTTAAAAATAGTTGGTATTCATCCATACTAAATTTGTTAATTTATAATTTACAGCTTATTTCGTTTCTTCGAGTGAAACACAGAAAATAATTGACACGACACACTACATCTAACTTGGGAGGAGAAGGATGATCTTATCAACTTTGTTATTGGTGTCCTAGTTGGTAGGGAGATCTTCCCGTATAATTTGGGAACTGGCCCAAATTATACATTGTACATGCCACTAGTGCATTGGTTGAGGCGGATGACATTCGCCGAAATATCTTGGTAAGAGTTGCTAATTAAGTACACTACTATTGCGTAAATGGTATTGATTACATTACTAACTAGGCTACTATTATGTTCTTCAACAGAAACTCCCAAATGAAGTTGTGCCTCCGTTGATGCATGGCGAAGGTAATATGACAATTAAAAGCCCTATGAGGCCCCAATTCTCTTTTGCATACTCGACTGAGCGCAAACCACCAAGATGGCTCCAATTTGAAGCATGGGGAGAAATAAAGAAGGATTGCAAGCCACAAGTTGGAGACCGTTGGATCTCTTTGCTTCATCATGGAGACATAGGTGTTATTCTGTTTTATGTCATTTTACCTAGGAGGGAGGACTAGGTCCTATGAGAGAGATGTTTTTCTGGTTTATATTAACTTGCATGATCGATTAGGATGATTACTATTATGATGTTTTTCTATTTTATGAGATTTTAACTTGGTATGATTAAGATGATGATGAGTTGTTAGATGAGTAAGATGATGATGAGTTATATGACATATATTTGATTAAGGTGGATGGATGCAAGTGATCATGTTGAATTAGAGAAAAATATGATGTTGCGATTGGCAACATCATATTTTCTTCTAATTCAACATGATCACTTGCATCCATGCACTTTAATCTAAATGTAGTTGATGGCACAATAATTATTGATGTTGTCATATGATGAAACTACTGTATAGAGCATGCACAAATACGTAGAGGGGAATGTAATCTGTGAAAGCAGGAATATTAGCAATAGCGCTGGTAGGCGTCTAGCGGCAGCGCTGGTTTATCAACATCGCTTGTTGTTTTCCAGCGCTACTGCTAACCGTACTTACCAGAAGCATTGGTTTTCCAGCGCTACTGCTACAACTTAGCTGTAGCGCCTTAGCAGTAGCGCTGCCACCAGCGCTACTGGTATGGGTCATTCCAGCGCTACTACTAGGCTTTCTCCTAGTAGTGCATGTCCCTTTAGCACCTACGTAAGTCGTTTATCAAGCCGTCGCCGGACTCCGAATCCATCTTCATCGCAACTGACCCCAGGGCACCCGCCCCACCCATCGCCCCTTCTAGCCCAGGGGCTGCAGGCTCCGACCCGGGGGCTGCGCCAGCCGGCCCGGGGACTGCACTGTCTAGCCCGGGGCTGCCGGCTCCGACCCGGGGGCTGCGCCAGCCGGCCCGGGGACTGCACCGTCTGGCCCGGGGGCTGCCGGCTCCGACCCAGGGGCTGTACTAGCCGGCCCAGGGACTGCATCGTCTGGCCCGGGCGCTGTCGGCTCCGACCCGGGGGGCTGCGCCAGCCGGCCCGGGGACTGCATTGTCTGGCCCGGGGGCTGCCGGCTATGACCTGGGGACTGCGCCAGCCGGCCCAGGGACTGCTGTGTCTGGACCGGAGGCTGCCGGCCCCAGCCGGTTCGGAGGTGGTCGCCGTCCTAACGGTCGTCACAGCTTCGCCTGGGCATAGCCTTTCATCAACTACATTCTGAACGGTGAGCTGCCTACCGACGAAGTTGAGGCCCGCCAAATCCAGCGGCGGTCGACTGCCTACACCATCATCAACAACGACCTCGTCAAGCGCAGCGTAACAGGGGTATTCCAGCACTGCGTCGAGCTAGAGAAAGGCCGCGAGATCCTTCGGGATATTCATCAGGGCGAATGCGGTCACCACGCCACCTCACGCGCCTTGGTGGCCAAAGCTTTCCGTCACGGTTTCTATTGGCTGACCATGCAGGAGGATGCCAAAAACCTCATTGAGAAGTGCAATGCCTGCCAATGCTTCAAAACGCGCAGCCACCAGCCGCCCGCCCTTCGCCGTCTGGGGCCTGGACATGGTAGTCCCGTTTCGGACGGCATGGAACGGCCTCACACATCTACTGGTGGTCGTCGACAAGTTCACAAAGTGGATTGAGGCCCGGCCAATTAAGAAACTCGACGGCCCAACCGCGGCCACGTTCATCAAGGATATCGCCGTCCGCTACGGCGTGCCTCATAGCATCATCACCGACAACGACACCAACTTCGCCAAGGGTGCACTAGCTTGCTACTGCGAGGCGCAAGGGATTCGGCTGGACCTTGCAACTGTAGCCCATCCACAGTCCAACGGCCAGGCGGAACGGGCCAACGGACTAATCCTGGCCGGCCTCAAGCCTCGGCTGATCGAGCCGCTGGAGCGCGCGGCCGGTGCTTGGGTCGAGGAGCTGCCAGCTGTGCTCTGGAGCCTCCGCACCACGCCCAACCGGTCAACCGGTTTCACCTCCTTCTTCCTGGTGTACGGGGCGGAGGCGATCATGCCCACCAACGTCGAGTTCAACTCGCTGCGTGTCACCCTCTACACAGAGGCAGACGCGAAGGAATCCCGTGAAGACGGTGTCGACCTCCTCGAGAAGGCACGTGTGCTGGCGCTGTCCTGATCAACCGGCGGGTCAAGCCCCTCTTGTTCCGAGAGGGCGACCTGGTGCTCCGGCTGATCCAGCGGACAGCTGGGCAGCACAAGCTGTCCGCCCCATGGGAAGGCCCGTTCATCATCAGCAAGGCGCTGAGCAACAACTCGTACTATCTAATCGATGTGCGGAAGAGAAGAAAGAACAAGAGGGACGCCTCTGGCACGAAGACGGAGCGCCCATGGAACGCGGAGCTCCTCCGCCCGTTTTACAGTTAGAGCAAGTGTATGTACATGTTATCCCCTTTTGCGCAATTAAGGAGCAGCCGGCGCCCCGAGCAGGTCTCGGTGACTACCTTTTTCGTTCATTCATTTAGCAAAATTTCTTTCCCACCGCCCGCCCCGGACCGGCCTTGTCGGCTCGGGGACTGGCCGGCTCGCCCCAGCGCTCCCCGGCTTGGCTAAGTACTGTCCCCCCTGCGGCCCAAACCTCGCCCGGCTACATACCACAACCTGCCTGTCCGGCCGGCAGGAGCATAGGCAAAAGGGAGGGGCGAATAGGAAAAAACGACAAAGGAAGGGTTGGGACCGGCCGAGCCAAGTCGCCCATTCGAAATAAATACTTGCAAAGAGCTCTAAGTATCATGATCCCCCCTCCGGCTGCCCACTCCTCGACCCGGCCACAGTCCGCAACCCAGCTGTCCGGCCGGCAGGAAAAAAGGCAAAAGGAACGAGGCGAATGAGAAGTTGACAAAGCCAAGAAAAAATGATGAATGGGCCGACAGCCGGCTACCAGTAGACGCTTAAGTTAAAAAGATAAAGTACGGGCACAAGGCTAAGAGTGCATTACAATAACACTTACACCCAGTGGGTGGACCTGTCCAAACAAGTAACCTAACAGGGAAATATAAGGCCTTAGACAAACGGCGGAGGCTGCTGTCCGGCATCACCACCCGGTGGCAACACCACTTCCGCAGAGGACATGGTCGCCCCGCTAGCGTCGGCTCTAGCCGGCCCACCTTCATCAACAGCCTCCCCCGAGCTGGAGCCGTCTTCCTCGTCGCCATAGTTGAGGGGGACGCCAAACTGATCATCAGGGATGGGCGTGCCTGATACATCTCCAACGTATCTATAATTTATGAAGTATTCATGCTATGTTTACAATAATTTTATATGATTTTGGTATGATTTTATTAGAAATAACCCGGGCTGACGCTGTTTTCAGCAGAACTACCATGGTCTCGTTTTTTGTGCAGAAATAAAAGTTCTTGGAATGGGCTGAAAATTTACGGAGAATATTTTTGCAAAATATAAAAAATACTGGAGCAAAAAGAAACCGGAGAGGAGTCCCGAGGCAGCCACAAGCCTAGGGGGCGCCCCCCCGCTAGGGCGCGCCCCCCTGGCTTGTCAGCCCCTTCGGAGTCCCCCAGACGTGATTCCAACACCAAGTACTCCTATAAATCCGGTAACCCCCAGAAAGAATCCTAGATCGGGAGTTCCGCCACCGCAAGCCTCTGTAGCCACGAAAAACCAATCGGGAGCCCGTTCCGGCACCCTGCCGGAGGGGGAAACCATCACCGGAGGCCATCTTCATCATCCCGGTGGTCTCCATGACGAGGAGGGAGTAGTTCACCCTCGGGGCTGAGGGTATGTACCAGTAGCTATGTGTTTGATCTCTCTCTCTCGTGTTCTTGAGATGACACGATCTTGATGTACCGCGAGCTTTATTAATATAGATGAATCATATGGAGTTTTCCCCTCTCTATCTTCTTGTGATGAATTGAGTTTTCTCTTTGAAGTTTTCTTATCGGATTGAATCTTTAAAGGATTTGAGAACACTTGATGTATGTCTTGCGATGGGATATCCGTGATGACAATGGGACGTTCTATTGATCAACTTGATGTATGTTTTGGTGATCAACTTGCGGGTTCCGTGACCTTGGGAATCTATGCATAGGGGTTGGCACACGTTTTCGACTTGACTCTCCGGTAGAAACTTTGGGGCACTCTTTGAAGTTCTTTGTGTTGGATTGAACATGATGAATCTGAAATTGTGTGATGCATATCGTATAATCAAGCCCATGGGTACTCGTGGTGACATTGGAGTATCTAGGTGACATTAGGGTTTTGGTTGATGTGTATCTTTAGGTGTTATTTTAGTACGAACTCTAGGGCTGTTCGTGACACTTATAGGGATAGCTTATACGATTGATCGGAAAAGATAACTTTGAGGTGGTTTCGTACCCTACAATAATTTCTTCGTTTGTTATCCGCTATTTGTGACTTTGGAGTGAACTCTTTGTCGCACGTGAGGGATTTACATATGATTCAACTATGTCAGTATTGTTGAGAGAACTTGCACTAGTGAAAGTATGAACCCTAGGCCTTGTTTCTAAGCATTGCAATACTGTTTGTGCTCACTTTTATCATTAGTTACCTTGCTGTTTTTATATTTTCAGATTACAAAAACCTATATCTACCATCCATATTACACTTGTATCACCATCTCTTCGCCGATCTAGTGCACCTATACAATTTACCATTGTATTGGGTGTGTTGGGGACACAAGAGACTCTTTGTTATTTGGTTGCAGTGTTGTTTGAGAGAGACCATCTTCATCCTACGCCTCCCATGGATTGATAAACCTGAGGTCATCCACTTGAGGGAAATTTGCTACTGTCCTACAAAACTCTGCGCTTGGAGGCCCAACACGAGTCTACAAGAAGAAGGTTGCGTAGTAGACATCAAGCTCTTTTCTGGCGCCGTTGCCGGGGAGGTGAGTGCTTGAAGGTATATCTTTAGATCTTGCAATTGAATCTTTTAGTTTCTTGTTTTATCACTAGTTTAGTCTATAAAAGAAAACTAAAAAAATGGAGTTTAGGTTGCATCAATTGGTTCGTCTTTTTAATGTCTTTCGTGAAAATGATGGTTTGGAAAATTGTGCTCCTTTGGTAGAGGAAGAATTTATGAAAATACTTAATGAGAATTCCTTGAATGATGAGCATGATTGCAATATTGCTAGTATGAATTCTCTGAATATCCATGATGCTAATGATATGCAAAGCCACAAGCTTGGAGATGCTATGTTTGATGAAGATGATATTTTTAGTCCCCCAAGTTTTGACGAGCAAATTTGTTATGATAATGACATGCCTACTATCTATCTATGATGAAATGTATGCTATAAAGAGTGATAGTAACCATGAAACTTGTCATCATGATTTTAATATTCAAAGTGGTTATGTCAATCAAGTATCTCATGATAGTTATTTTGTTGAGTTTGCTCCCACTATTATGAATGAGAAGAAAATTGCTTATGTGGAGAGCGAAAAAATTTCTATGCTTGTGGATCATGAAGATAATGCTTTATGTGATAGTTATGTTGTGAAATTCCTTCATGATGCTACTGAAAATTATTATGAGGGAGGAACATATGCTTGTAGGAATTGCAATAATATCAAGTTTCCTCTCTATGTGCTCAAAGTTTTGAAGTTATGCTTGTTTTGCCTTCCTATGCTAGTTGATTCTTGCTCCCATAAATTGTTTGCTCACAAAATCCCTATACATAGGAAGTGGGTTAGACTTAAATGTTCTTGTCATGAGATTCATGATGCTCTTTTGCATGTTTCAATTATTATTCCTATGTGAGCATCATTGAAATCATCATGCCTAGCTAAAAGGCATTAAAGAAAAGCGCTTGTTGGGAGGCAACCCAACACTTTTACTTTCTGTTTTTGTGTGTTCACATGATTAATATACTGTAGTGATCATGTTTTATGCCTTTTATTTCAATAAAGTGCCAAGTAAAGCCTTTGAGATGACTCACAAGATGAGTAGAATTGATGCTGAACCAAAACAGAAACTTTTGACTCCAGTACAGGAATTTTAATTTTTTACTGGAGCGTGATAATGATCTGAAAGTTTTACACAGTCTTGATATACAAATTATTCAGGTTGTACTAATTTTTCCGAATTTTTAGAGATAGGTAAGTATGGTTAGACTACAAATCTTCACAGACTATTCTGTTTTTGACAGATTCTGTTTTGCATGCATAGTTTGCTTGTTTTAGTGTTCCCATAGCTTATATTCAGTGATATAAATTATGGGAATGATATAATACAGTAGGTATTATGTGAGAACAATTATGAATCTTGTCTTGACAGTACCTAAGTGAATGATCATTATTTATTATACTTACCCATCTCACGAAGTTCCGTTAAGTTTTGTGTGATTGAAGTTTTCAAGTTTTGGGTGAGACACCGATATGAGGAGAATAAGGAGTGACAAGAACCTAAGCTTGGGGATTTCCAAGGCACCCCCAAGGTAATATCCAAGTAAGACTCAAGAGCTTAAGCTTGGGGATGCCCCGGAAGGCATCCCCTCTTTCGTCTTCAACATTATCGGTATATCTTACTTAGAGCTATATTTTTATTCATCACATAATATGTGCTTTGCTTGGAGCATCATTTTATTTTGTTATTTTCTGTTAGGTGTTATTTATAATCTTGTTTTTCAATAAAAAGTTCCAATAATTGCCTTTAGGATGCTTGCATTGCATGTTTGATGTGTGCTGTGTAAAAACAGAAACTTTTGCTGTAGTGTTTGAATTTCCATATTTTACTGGAACGTGGTAAGTTTATGAAATTTTTTACACAGTATTTTCATATAAATTGAATATATATCCTAAATTTTCATAATTTTTTGATTTACATAAGTACACTGTTTTCATAAATTTCTACAGACTGTTCTGTTTGGACAGATTGCTGTCATAGTTTCGTTATCTACTTATCCTATAGTCTCCATAGCCTATATTGGTAGATATAAATTGTGGAGACGATAGTAAACAGTAGATGATGTTTGGAAATTGTTGTTCAACTTGTCTTGGCAGTACATGAAGTGTTGATTTGTTCTTATGTGTACTAACCTATCTCACGAGTTCTTGTTGAGTTTTGTGTGGATGAAATTTATAAGAATTAGGGAAACCATGATATGAGAGGATTAAGGAGACACAAGAGCTCAAGCTTGGGGATGCCCAAGGTATCCCTAATTAATATTTCAAGAAGTCTCAAGCATCTAAGCTTGGGGATGCCCCGGTAGGCATCCCACCTTTCTTCATCAACAATTATCGGTTAGCCTATGTTGAGCCTAAATTTTTATTCGTTCACATGATGCGTGCTATTCTTGGAGTGATATTTTTTTTGCTTGCTGTTTAATAAAATACTTAGATTTGAAAATCTTTATTGAGAGAGAGAGTCCTCACATAGCTACTTAATTGTTGGCTACTCATTGATCTTCACTTATATCTTTTGAGAGTAGCTTGTCATTTCCTCTCATGCTTCACTTATATCTTTTTGAGAGATGAAATCTTTATGCTCTTGTACTTCACTTAAATTTGTTTGAGCTTGCCAAAAAGCAATAGCAACATATGAAACTAGTCCCAAAGTGATAGATATCCAAGGAGGATATAATAAAAATTTCATGAAGATCATTGGACAAATTAAACTTAATTCCTTGTAATAGTTTTGAAACATGATGATAGTAATATGTGAATCATGTTAGTGAGTAATTATGCTTAGTAGGAATATTGGTGTTAAGGTTTGTGATTCCCTATGCATGCACGAAAGTCAATAGTAATGCAATGAAGTTACATCCTACTTGTGGTGCATTACTCGGTGTTAGTTATGTTCAATGCTCACTTATGTGATTTTTCGTTTCTTGGTTTGGTTGCTTCCCAAACTATTTGCTAGCCTTCATTTGTACTAAGTAGAAATAATACTTTGTTGGGTAACGCAGCAGAAAACATAAAATTCTGACCTACGCACCAGCCCAGGACCACTATGGAGACTGCATACAAGGTTTGATCTTTTCGTTACCGACTCGTAGCGCAGCGGAAGTAGAGTCGATGACGATCGGCGGTGCAGATCCCCGCAGCTAGGATTTACAACCTCCCAACCGCGAGGATGTAAACCCTCATCCGCCCCTCGGACAGCCCTCCGGGAGGCGGTCGGACAGTCCCCCGGACGGTGTCGCGGACAGCCCTTCGGGAGGACAGATGAAACTCAAACAGTCACTCGGACAGCCCTTCGGGAGGACCCACGAAACTCGGACAGTCACTCGGACAGCCCTTCGGGAGGCACACTCGAACTAAGACCGAAACTACGATCTCTCTACAGAGTTGCACACATACGGTGTCATCTATCCGGCAGGGCTTCGCCATCCAGAACTAGTTTTCACCGGAACCCAGACAGCCTTTCGGCTCTACGAAACTATTTCGCTGGGAGGGAGAGAGAAGCCAGATAACATCAGATGGCAAGTGTATGTGAGAAAGAGTGAGTGTGGAGAGTGCATCTCCACTTCTATTTATAGGAAAACCCAAGGGGTAGGGTGACACTTGAAATACCCAAAATGCCCTTCACAAGGGCACAAAGGTAAAAGCAAGTGGGAAGCCCTTATCCTTCCATGTCATCCCTAAAGATATTTGTGAGTAAAGCCCCAAAAGGTGGCTTTCCATAAAGTAATCCAAAAAGCACTTTCACTATTCACGACGACATATTTCAGCGTCCGTTCGAACTGAAAATACTCATGTGGGCTTAGAACATTTCCTGAACCCACTAAAATAATTTTCAACGCGATCCGAAACAATTCCGGTTTAGTGATTTTCATCTGCGAAAAGCATCTGAAGCGGTTCCGTCAGCTCCGGAA
The DNA here is from genome assembly GCA_039707655.1 of Elymus sibiricus. Lineage (NCBI taxonomy): Eukaryota > Viridiplantae > Streptophyta > Magnoliopsida > Poales > Poaceae > Elymus > Elymus sibiricus. Next base: position 494,761,078 of record CM077667.1, read on the forward strand.
CATTTCCAGTTTTCATCCCGGAAAATTCCAGAAAGTTTCCAGAACGATTCTGGCACCCTCCAAGAATTATCAGGCATGTGCCGAAACCAATTTGACTTTATGGTGTACTCCGAAACAACTTTTTGGTTTAGTGATTTTCATCTGTGAAAAGCAACTAAAGCGGTTCCGGCAGTCCGGAACATTTCCGGTTTTTGTCTCTGAAAAATCTCAGAAGTTACCGGAACAATTCTGGTACCTTCCAATAATTTCCAGGCATGTGCCAAAACCAATTTGACTTTATCGTACACTCCGAAACAACTTTTTGGTTTTACCGAAACTCTTCCGGTGTTCTCTCTCCGGAACTCTTCCGTTGTCTCCGAAACTTTTTCGGTGAATTTCTCTCAGACGCCCTGTCTAGTATTCAACAGATAGATGACCCTTAAGCGTGTGACCCTATAGGTTCGGTGAAGCATAGATATGACCCGGAACCCCTTCCGATCAATGATCAACATCGGAGCCGTGGACACCCATATTGACCCCTATACCCACACGAATGAATATTCGAGTGAACCTCCAGTTGCCGTGTGCTATTCCTGTTGCTTCGCGATATGTTACAAATACCTGAGGTGAGACATGTTGGCATCCCCGTGGATCAACAACTTGTCCACTATGCCAGTTACCTCGTTACCGGTATTGTTCTCTTTTCTCGTTCACGTGTTCCGGCATCCCCGTGATCAAATCACAAAGTGTCTGGCCAGACGATGATGGATACCGTAACACCGAGAGGGCCCAGAGATATCTCTCCATCGTCGGAGGAGCAAATCCCAATCTTGAGCTATCAAGTTACTTGACATACTTTTCCATGAACCCGTAAGCCGCCGTAATAGCCACCCATGAACGGATGACGTTTAACAAACCCCAAAGTTCATGAAGCAAGCATGAAGAAACTCGATACTCTCATGGTCTAAGGAATTATGCAAACGTTAACCATCTCTGTGTTATTAACCATTAACTTGTGACGAATGAATCTCATAGCATAACATCAATTCGGGTCGATTCAACACAAATGTTCTTCTAACATTGTGCCCTCAAAATTGCCGGCATAGCCATGCCCATGATTAGGAAAACAGGATCATCATGCAATACTTGAGCCAGTCTTAGAGGCCAGACTAGGAATACATTTTACCGTTTATTATTCCACACGTGCATATGAGTCTTCCTTCGAGCCTCGTGGTTATTGTAGACTCGAGAACCATAGCAGTTATAGCATGGAACATAAACCTAATTATGAACAGGGAGATAATCAATAACATTTATTATTGCCTCTAGGGCATATCTCCTACAGACTCCCACTTGCACTAGAGTCAATAATCTAGTCAATGCTAATGCACTTTACACCTATGGCATACTGGTGTAAAATATGCTTCGCTTGTGGTATAGCCTGATGTCCAATGGATCTGACGACTTCAGCTCCGTGTGTAACTTTGCATATCCTTGCGTTTTCACGCTTTCACAAAATTCATATTTTGTGTGGACTTGGATTTGCATATGTGTGAATCATTGGTCGAAACCTGATTCCTCAGACTGAGCTATGGGGCAACTATCTGCAATAGTGTCCCATAGACCAAAGCCATCTTGGAACCATACTAAGTTCATGAATGAACTATATGATTCAACAACTTCTTTGTCGCTTCTAAAGCGTCAACATACTTAGCCTTTGTTATAGAATTCGCCACAATGTCTTGTTTGGAACAATTTCCAACTACCGTGCCACCATGTTGTGTATTACACAAAACCCTTAACTTAAATCGAAAATCGCATAGAGCATTGATGAAGACTGTATCGATGTAATTACTTACAACGAGCACTTCATAATCTCTGCTTGCGAGAAAACATGTCATCAGTACTGCTCTAGTACTCAATGACATCTTTCACTGTTGTCCCATGATCAGTACTTTGATCACTTTGGTATCTATACTCGCAACAGTTTTGGAGTATTGGACATAGCTGGTTGTTTTTACATACCATGGAATACATGATTAATCCAAACACAAGAGTGTGTGGAATCTCCATCATGTATTTTCCTCATCAGTGTTTTGGGACACCGAGTCTTGCAAAACTCTTTCCATGTGACTTCGGCAAGAATCACTCCTTGGGGTTTTAAATGCTAAAAAGTTTTAGCATCTTGTCAATATGTATTCATAGCTTAGCCCCATTAGGTAAATCTATCTCCATAGATCATCATGCCTAATATTGAGGCTATTTAGCCTAAGCACTTCATCGAAAAACTATTTTCAATTGAAGTCCTAATTCGTGTCAAGAAATTTATTTCCAATTAACAATGTGTCAAGTACACAAGGTTTTTAGAAATATTATTATGCTCCCACTTACTTTCTTGAATCACAAGCATCTTCGATACCCATTTGATGAAGTCAAACCCCTTTGCCATTCCATCAAAAACGAAGATTCCAACTCCACTTTGCTCTCTTCTGTCCATCGCTGGAACTCTGAAGTTTGCATACTTACTAGCATCCTCTGGATCGACAAATTACTTTGGACTGTATCACATACAAGTCGTAGGTTTCATTTCCATCATATGGAAATCCTATTGCCATCCATGTGTTTATATCTCATGATTGAAATATGTATTAATTGCTAGTTTAACCCAAACCGACTTCAAGCATCGCTACGGTGAGACAATCTCATCGTAGTCAACTCCTTGAACTTGTTATTGCAACAAGTCGAGCTTTATGGATACAACATTTTATCCGTATCAGTTTTTAGTTCCATAAATATTCGTTAGACTCTAAGTCTTCCGAAAGGTGTATCAAGATTTTAATCTCGAATCACTTATATGGAAACTATCTCGGATTGTATTGGCATTTAGCCAATTCCGGAGTCAGGGCCCATCACCACTTCCTTATGTATCGTAGGTATACTGTTGTCCAACAACAATATCTCGTTTGCGCAGCTGAGAGGTTTGCACGAGCCTTGCCTACGTGGTTCAGTTGCAAGTTCGACCGAAGTTCATACATTTTATTGTAGAGACTTCCGTATCAGTCGCAGTAGGAAACTCCGGAATCACTTCCAAGGTTTGTTTCCTTTGATCTGATGACGAAGATACTAGTTATCTCATCGAGTTGCACTGTCGTCCCACTCACCTTTTGTAAGAACTATTCTCTTTAAAAGCATACCGTTTTGTGGCAAAATCCTTTGCCTCGGTATAGTGGTGGGGGAATACCCAATGACTTGGGATAACCTACAAAGTAGCACTTGTCTGATTTGGAATATGTTTGTAACCTTTTACACAAGCCCCATATTCCAAATGTTAAGAAAAGATATAACATGGTTGGGCTTACCATACCATGGCGTCATTTCAACAGACCTGATGGAGCTCTTTTCAGTGTAAAAGCCGCAGTCTCTAAAGCATCACCTTTTAAAAGGGGTAATGGCAAATTTATTTATGTCATCTTTGATCTTACCATGTCATAAATGGTTCGATTACATCTTCACGGACTTTCCACTTGTAGTGGTGTTCTGGGAGGTGCAAGTTATGAAACCCCTTTCACAACTCATCAGACATTCGCTAAACTTGTAACTCAAATATTCCTTTCTGCAATCGAATTGTAGAAACATAATTTTCTTGTTACAATATTTTCTTCTTCATTTTGAAAACCTTTCGAATGATTTCAAAAGATCCAGACTCACGTCTCATCAAGTAAATATCCATATATCTACTTGAGTCATTTCTGAAGATAGATAAATCCACTACTTGCAACAACATTTATTGGACTACACACATCATAATGTATGATGACCAATTTGTTCTATGCTCGTTCCTTATGGCCTGTGAACGGTATTTCAGTCACTTCACTTTTCATAGGAAAGTTGCAAGTGTCAGATGATTCAAAATCAAACGACTTCAAAATCCATCATAATGGAATTTTCCATGCGGGTTTCTCCAATGTGACCAAATGCAGTGCCACACTTGTGTGGTATTCTTTTAGTCTTGCGACATTTAGCGTTAGTGTTATGGATGTATCATATTTCCATCAATATTCATAACGTACATCCCATCTAGGATGGAAGCATGTCCCTTCATGTTATTCATAATACTGAACAACAATTGTTGTTTTTATGAACAACTCTTTTGCAACAAACATTGTGCAATGGGCTAGAGTGTATGAAACTCTAAAATGAATTATGAAAGTAAACACAGAGGTAATATATTAATATCATTATTCATAACAAACATCTCATTCATAATGAAAGTATGGCCCTTATGTTATTCATAACACCGAACATCAAAAGTTCTCTTATGAACAACCTTCTTGCAAGATACCTTATGCAAAGGGCTGGAGCGTGAAACTCCAAAAGAATTATGAAAATAAATACATAGGTAATACACCGATGGAAGGTATAGTAACATTTACTATGTTCCCTGTGTGTATCTTAACCTCATTCCTGGCTAGTCTTTCAGGCCATAGTAGTTCTTACATCGAGTTGCAACAGAATGCAATCAAGCGGGTATCTTTGTGATCAACTCACAATACCCAAGAATTAGTGATCAACATGTTTAACCATAATTCCCAAGAACTATATCTTTAACCAGCCTTCTATACATCAAAAACTTGTATGACATTCATACATGAGCTGGATATTCCAGTCTTCTTTCTTTCTGCCTTCATACTCCTAACAGTTTAACTTTTAGTATTTCTCCTACTCTCAGAAGAAGCACCCAACTTAAGAGTGGCATTAGCCCCGGACTTCCTAGGTGTGAAAGTCTTACTAACACCCTTCAGACACTTCCTTTCTCTTTAAGTTGTTGTTTTATTCACCGTTCATCATATGACAGGCGTTCTCCTGGATCCCTCTCTTATCAGTCTAATGCATAGTAAACTCCTTTACTAATAGTTTGCAAACAAACATTGCTTTTGATATATCATATCTTTTAGCCTTTGTCTTTCTCTGAAAATGATTTTCAGATTCCATGAATATCACATAACTATCCAAACTTTCGAAGTTCGGGTCTCATGGAAGCAAACATATTGCACTTTGACTGAAAAGGAATTCTAGCCTTTGGATCGAAGGACGAGAGTCACATGATCCATAGCATTAGCGGGAGAATACCGAAAGCATGCGATAGGACAAAGTCCTTCTCGGCACTCTTGAGGACAATCCTCACATTACGTTACCAACCGTAAAGTTTTAACCAGATATTTAACAGCTTATTCAATTTTAATTGGGAAGGTGGAAACGCGAGCCATTATTCTACAACTATTATGCAAATAACACTTAGCCAGTGTTCATAATTAATTGCACTCAGAATTTAAACAAGTTAATCCTATAGTGCGCTCCCACTCAAATCAATATCTCTCATAATTGATTGTGAGTGATACAAGACCCGCATTTAAATTCAACGCCACGGTTCGAGATGAACTCAAATGGTAGGCGAACTTGCCGATCACATCTCTATGTGATTCTTGTTCATCTTTCGATGCGTGTGTTCCGAGCTCAGGACTGTCCTGCCTGACTGTCAAGACAACCAAGTGATCTCGCTGCGAGGTCTCAACTCACCCGCCTCACACTTCTCTAATCGTTCGCACCCATGGAGATCATGTGATGCCCCGAAGAGATAGGTGCCGTGACGGTGCTACACTTGGGAGAACACTAACTATTCGATATTTTTGTGAGAGATCACCCTAATAAAAAGCGACTACCGCGCAATCAAGAAGGGTGCATCATAAGGGATAAACATCTCAGGCAATTCATAATAGCATGATATGGTATAGCCCTTTCTGACGGAGAAGTCTTGTATTTCTTTGTCTTCGGCATTCGCGTCGGTGTTCACCTTCGTGAAGATTGCCACCACCTTGTCGATGCACCAGATAATATTGCTATCTCTATAGCTAATAAAATAAGTGCATTACATAAGGTTGACACGCAGGTCATTAAAGTGCAATCATATGCCTCCAGCCATCATGCCGAATCATGACACGCAGGTCATGTCAATCAAATTACATCATATAGTCATCTCATACATAATCAAATTAATATGAGCACTGCAATACCACGTCATATGCACATGCAAACCATCCTGCAAAACCAAGTTAGACGCCTCTAATCGGTTCATGCAAAAACTTGTTTTACGTGGCTTCTAAGGTTTCGAAACAAACCGAAGCTACCAACGTCCATCATCAAGCATGATAATCCAAGTCGCTAGATTAACATTGCGGGGTGTATGAAACACGAGATAATAAAATCTCGAGCCCCATACTAAACTTCGTCATACGCGTGACCCCTGTGCAGATCATATCTGCATTGCCCTTTCGTCTGCGAAACATCCATCTTTCTTTAACTATGGTGGAACCCAAAGAACTGTTAGCACTTCGTTGATCTGTCAATCAGCATACTCAGGAGCAGCATGAAAGGATTGCGGATTGTCAGAACTTTGTGAGATTCCACCATGCCGTCAAGATCAGGACGACGCAAATTCAGGGGAAGCAACAAGAATATCGGGTAACAGATTTCATCTGCTACCCGCACAAATAATTTTTAGTAATAGAACTCATCTACCACCTAATTATATTGTGCAACACCCATAAATCTCTATGTATTCTAGATCGCAACCTGCATCTACGCATAGCACGGCCCTGATACCACTGTTGGGTAATGCAGCAGAAAACAAAAAATTCCGACCTACGCACCAGCCCAGGACCACTATGGAGACTGCATACAAGGTTTGATCTTTTCGTTACCGACTCGTAGCGCAGCGGAAGTAGAGTCGATGACGATCGGCGGTGTAGATCCCCGCAGCTAGGATTTACAACCTCCCAACCGCAAGGATGTAAACCCTCATCCGCCCCTCGGACAGCCCTTCGGGAGGCGGTCGGACAGTCCCCCGGACGGTGTCGCGGACAGCCCTTCGGGAGGACCAACGAAACTCAGACAGTCACTCGAACAGCCCTTCGGGAGGACCCACGAAACTCGGACAGTCACTCGGACAGCCCTTCGGGAGGCACACTCGAACTAAGACCGAAACCACCATCTCTCTACAGAGTTGCACACATGCGGTGTCATCTATCCGGCAGGGCTTCGCCGTCCAGAACTAGTTCCACTAGTAGAATGTCGATCAGTAGTCCCGGTCGGGATGTGCCTTTAGTACCGGTTCCCCAACCGGTACTAAAGGGTCGGGACTAAAGGTCCAGACCTTTAGTACCGGTTGGACCATGGACCGGTACTAAAGGCCCACCACGTGGCTGCCTACGTGGGCTGGTGGTGGAGGACCTTTAGTACCGGTTGGTGATACCAACTGGTACTAAGTGTTCTGTTTTTTTTTCCGCTTTTAATTAGGTTTTAGTTTTCCTCTCTATTTATTGTGTTTTCCATTCATTTCAAATTTATTTTACGGTGCTACATACTGTAAACATTAATTACACAAGTTGATGCATATATATATGTAATATAATATACAATATCTCATACACAGTATATATACAAATGGAAATACACATCCATATATATTCTGGACTTATAACTTAAGGCCCAAAACCCGGCCGGGACTAGCTAGCTAGTGCTCCGGATGAAATCTCAGTTTTCTACTACTGATTTGCTGGCATTATTGAGGCGGCGGTAAGTAATAGTGCTCTCCGTTTACATCAATGACATGTTGAAGAAGAAATGCCGCAAATTCCTCTTGAAGTGTTACAAAGCATTGCTCGGGTGAGAGCGTCGACATCATCTGCCAAACCTGGAGTTGTCTTTCACGTGCTCCTCTGCGACGTATACGGCCTTCGGTCTGGATGCGAATGTTCTCGCAGAGGAAGTATCCACATAAATTTGTCCCTTATGGCTGCTTCGCGCACTTTGCAAAAGAATAGAATTCAATAAGATAATTAATAATCAAGCATGATAATGGTGTTGAAACTAGAATTAAAGAGATGTGCGGACCTAGTAGTACTACTCAAGTACCTGCATCTTTTTCCACTTTAGCTTCGGTTTCCATTGACGACCGTTATGGTTTTTTTCTATCATCTTTTTCCAAACACTACGCGGCAAAGAAAAAGAATGAAAGAGTTATTATAATTACTTTTGATATCAGGAAATAATGAAAGAAAGCGAGGTCGATAAAGATTGAAATTACCGTTCTATCATAAAATACAAGTCCACGTATGATTGTTCTAGTGTATCTAGTGAGTCGTACACTTGAACAAGTCCATCCGCGAGGATAATATTTAGGAGGATATAGTGGTCTCTGCGCAGAAGTTTATATAATTAAGCAGGCATGCATATAACTCATAAACTACACTTGACAGCGAGCTAGTAAGCAAAAATAGAATTTGTAGTATACAAGAGAGTAAACACTCACCCCATGTTGTAAGGAAATATTATAGTAGATTTGGTATTCATTAGTGCCTCTAGAAAATTTTCCAAGAGATCTTCTGTGTCCTTGGCATAATGTTTTACCACATGACCATTAACGGTATTTGGGTCGATGAACCCAATGTCATCGATTCCCTCTTGTTTCAATTCCCACATCTTCAATCTGCATAATAGCGTAGAAAAGAACATATATAGTGAGGAGATAAGCCAATGAACGATATCTTAGCTAGAGACTTAAATTATTAAAGATATAAATCACTTACAGACAATAGCAACTGATGAGAGTTTTGTCGATAGAGTCCATGTGGTATAACTGGAAAAGTTCTGAGAATTCAAGACATATGTCACATGCATTGACGTAATGCTCTTTCCTTACTTTGACCATGACCGCCGTCTCCCCTTGCTTTGCTTCACGCAGGTACCAATCATGCAACCGTCGCGTCGCAGTTGGTAGTTCCTTGTACTGCTCGGGTGTGACAAGTGGTTTTCCGACGGCATATTGCATTGCGTACTCAGTTGCACCGTACCCGCGGAATTCCTCGGTGCCAAGGATTTGGCCAAGAGTGAGACCTGCAGCCTCTACTTCTTCGAGGTCGATTGGGTTGCCTTGCACGTCGACTGGTTGGATCGATTGCTTGCTTGGATTGGTACTCACCTTGAGCGGAGAGATCGATTGCTTGGATTGTTCTCCGAGCTGGGGAACTGTTTTCCCGGTAGTAGTACCACCTGTCGTTGATGCCGTACTTCCCGACTTCTTCCTTGGGCTGGGCCGACTTCTCTGCTCACTTGCCTTCTGAATCTGTCGCTCATAGTGTGTCGGCATACGCTCGACATATGCCGAGGGTCGATCAATAAAGTGTTCCATAAAGTGCTCTTGGACTTGCTTGGGTATTACCTCCTTAGGCGGCACGGTCTTCTTCGCAAAAAAGGCTTTCACTTGGCGATCGCTTTCAATTTCGTTTTCCTCTGGTGTCATGTCGTAAGGCAGCTTCCTTTTGGCCGGAGGCTCGGGTTTCTTCTTTGCTTTCCTCCGAAGAGGACTGCTGGTGGCCTTCCTCTTTTGGGAGCCCTGCTGGCGGGACCGCTGCCGGGGTGGAGTCGGCTCACGCGGCGGAGATCGATATCGACGATATGGACTCGCGTCGTGCTCCGTCCCGAGGTTGGGGGGACTGCTGGCGAGGTGGGGAGGACTGCTGGCGAGGTGGGACGCCTTTCGAGGTGGGGAGGACTGCTGGGGAGGTGTAGAGGACTGCTGGCGAGGTGGGGAGTACTGCTGGTGAGGTGGGGAGGACTGCTGGCGCTGCGATGCCTCTGGCTGGGATCCCTCGCGCTGGACATCGATACTCGGAGGAGCCGGTGGCCTTAGCGCCGTTTGTGGAAAGACGATGCAGTCCTTACTCCATATCCCGGTGGCCACGGCCGGCTTCTGCCAGTGTGGACTCCCCCTCACCTCCAGGGATGTCAAGCAATAGTTCATCATATCCTGGCTCTATTGCGTCCACCGCGACACGAGCATACCCAGCTGGAACCGGATTGCAATGCCAGAGAACATCAGGTGTATTTGGTAAAGCATAGCCCGTCGCGACCCGCACGGGTATGTTCTTCATTTTCTGGATTAGCTCACAAGATGTCTTCTCAGTGATATCATCCACGGGGGTGTGACCCAGCGGTGCCCCCGTGGAACCCACGCTGCTTTTCGGCAGTGTAGATGGGACAGGTTCCCCTGCCTCCTGCTGCGGAGTTTCCCTTTGTTGGGTCAGTACCTCTATCTGCAGCTGCTGCTGCTCGTACTTCTGTTCCAACTTTGAAAGTCGGTCTGCTTCCACCTTCTTTTTTCTCGAACGGCTTTTATAACTGTCCTTCCATCCCGCAAACCCCTCGTACCACGGAACAACGCCCACGCCTCGTGTTCGTCCTCCGTGTTCGGGATTCCCGAGGGCGAGTGTAAGCTCGTCGTTCTCTCTATCGGGGTGAAACCGTCCTTCTTGGGCAGCTTTTATTGCTTCAATCAACTCATCTGATGCATGCTTCAGACTGGCCAGTGCAATAATCTTCCCTGTTGCTGGGTCCAACTTTCCCCCATGCGCAAAAAACCAATTCCTGCACCTCTTGGGCCAGTTGAAGGTTACTGGAGTGATCCCTTCAGCATGCATCTTATTCTCTAATGCATCCTACTTAGGAATGGCTGACTTGTATCCACCTGTCCCTAGTTTATGGTGATACTTTTTTTTCTTCGCATTTATCTTATTCTTTGCCGACTTCTCCATAGCAGCTTCCGATGTCTTGTACTCGATAAATGCGTCCCAGTGATTCCTTACCTTCTCGTATATTCCTATGAATTCGGGCGCCTTCTGGCCTCTAGCGTTGTACTCGGTCCATAATCTTTTCTTCCAAGTCTGGAACGCATCGGCCATCTTATGGAGAGCAAACTCCTTGACTTTGTCCCTTTGGCACTCCGAGAGAGAATCTGGTAGGATGAAATGCTCCATGAGATCTCGCCAAAGGGCATCTTTAATTCTTGTATCGACATAATTCACTCCTGGTTTTGGGTTGTTTGGTTGAATACATTCTTGCATTGTGATCGGGACTCCATCCCTAACAACGACTCCGCATTGACGCACAAATGTCTTGGCATTGGCTTCAGGGTGAGTTGGTGCGCCATCATGTTTGAAAGCATCAAGATTGAGCTTTACGTTGCCGTCCAATATTTTGGCACCGCCTCGTACCTTTCTACGAGATTGGCTCGATCCGGAGGGCTGATAATTAAAAGAAAAAAGATTTGTTAATATATATATATATATATATATATATATATATATATATATATATATATATATATATATATATATATATATATATATATATATATATATATATATACAAATCAATTAATACACATGTAATGATCACTAGAGGCTAATATGTGTATATACCTCACCGGACATTATTAGATGTTCCGGATTTTGGAACATAAGTTGTTCTTCCTCGGCCTCACATCCATCACCGTAATCGTTCAGATATTGTGAGCCGTCATCATCATGTGATTCACCCTGAAGGTCCGCTGGGTTTTCGGAGGAGCGTATCATGTCGAAGATGTCCTCTTCATGAGCTCTACCGGTATTGTCCATAGCTTAATAACTAATCCATAATAATATAGATAAAACAAATTAGTATTCAAATTAGCATGCATTCAAGAAGCAAAATAACTGATAGTTAATTAATAATGCATCATCGAATACATATATAGTAGTTAATATATCGATCTAGCTAGAACCCTAGCGCCCGGCGGATATCGGGGCGGGCGGTGGACACCCAAAGAGAAGGAACCATCACAGGAACATAGCTCTAGTGAGATCCCTGAAGAATCTGCCAGGTATTGTCGGACCTGGCCTCCAAAGCTGCCATGTAGCGACGGACATGCTCGTTCTCCTTGCTGACATGGTACCGTACCACCTCCGCGGGGGACTCAATCCTCCGAATCGTCCGTGGCCCATGCGGCCGCCACCACAGAACCTCCGGGTCGACGACGGGCTGGCTCCTCACCAAGCTGTGCCGCCCGGAAGGCATCACCTCCCAGTACCAGCCCGACGGAGCCCAGTCCCTGACAGGGCCCCTCGGCTCAAGCAAGTGACCTCCTCCGGCGACTCGACGACGAGGATGCGGGATCGGCATCGTCGACGTCGAGAAGAAACACTTAATTATGAAAACAAATTAAATAAAACATAGCAAAATTAACAATTAGCATCTAACAAATTAAATAACACTTAGCATCTAACAAAATCAACAAAATTAACACATAACCTAATAACCTAAGAACCTAACTAACTAACTAACGAAACTAACCTAACTAACTAAACTAACTAAACTAACCTGATAACCTAACTAACTAACTAACTAAATAGGGGTGCTGTGTCGTGGTCGGTGTCGTGGTCGGGGGTGCCGTGTCAGGGTGTCGGGGTGTCGTGTCGGGGTCGGGGTGTCGTGTCAGGGTGTCGGGGTGTTATGTCGGGGTCGGGGTGTCGGGGGTGTCGTGTTGGGGTCGGGGTGCTGTGTCGTGGTCGGGGGTGCCGTGTCGGGGTGTCGGGGTGTCGTGTCGGGGTCGGGGTGTCGGGGGGTGTCGTGTCGGGGTCGGGGTGTCGGGGGTGCCGTGTCGGGGTGTCGTGTCGGGGGTCAGGCTGTCGGTGATGTCGTGTCAGGGTCGATCCTCGACTCCTTTTCCCCTCGATCCTCGACCCCCGACAATCTAAATAAACCTAAACAAAATCTAGCGGGGGGGGGGGGCCTAAACTAAACCTAAACTAAACCTAAACTAAACAGAATCTAAATCTAAACTAAATTAAACCTAAACTAAACCTAAACTAAACAAAATCTAAACTAAACAAAACCTAAACTAAACAAAATCTAAATTGAACAAAATCTAAATTAAACAAAATCTAAATTAAACCTTAAAAAAAAGAGGACAGACTCACGGCGGCAGCGGCGGGGGCGGCCGGCGGCAGGGGCGGGGGCGGCCGGCAGCAGGGGCGGGGGCGGCTGGCGGCAGGGGCGGGGGCGGGGGTGGCCGGCGGCAGGGGCAGGGGCGGCGGGGTGGCGCGCGGCATCAGGGCGGCGCGCGGCGTCGAGGCAGGGCGCGGCGTCGGGGCGGCGGGCTCGCGGCGGCGCGCGGCGTCGGGGCGGCGGGGTCGGGGCGGCGGGCTTGGGGCTGCGCGCGGCGTCGGGGCGGCGGGCGGCGGCGTCGGCGGATTCCGGCAGCCTGGCGGCGCGCAAATGAACTTCTCCCGGTGCGTGTCTCGCACCGGGACGAGTCCTCCACTATTTATACGTGGAGGACCTTTAGTACCACTAGTAGAAAACGGACCTTTCGTCCCGAGCATTAGTCCCGGTCTGGTCACGAGCCGGTACTAAAGATGGTATTAGTCCCGGTTCGTGCCGGCTCCAACGGCTAGGAGTAGGGCGACCTTTAGTACCGGCTCGTGAGCGATCTTTAGTACCAGTTCGTGTCACGAGCCGGTACTAAAGGGGGCGTGGCAGGCTGTTGGTCAGACTTGGGCCCCGCTTGCACCTTTAGTACCGGCTGGTGACACCAACTGGTACTAAAGTGCAACCTTAAGTACCGGTTGGTGTCACCAGCCGGTACTAAAGACTTCCTACATATACGGGCTACGTCCGCAGCCGATCGAAGGGGCTCTCATTTCTCTGTTTTCTCCCCTGTTCTTCTTCTTGCTCGATGCTCATCCTCCATTTTGCCAAGGATTTGTCAAGATTTAAAGGCACCCCATCTATCCAAGTGTTCATAAAGGTTAGCAACTTTGCTCCTTCATCTCTCATTGCTAGATTAGCTTGTGGTATGCTCAAAGATATGTGATTTGTGGGTTTTAGCTAGGTTTTGGAGGAGTGGTCATTATGTGGGAGTTTATTTGATTTATATGCAATTTGAGCTCAAATTAACTTGTTAGGTTGCATATGTGTAGGTGTGGTTTATTTGGTGCCTTCCCATCCCCGTCCTAACCACCGTCGATCATCCGCACCGTCTCGTCGCGGCACCGGCCACCTTGGTGAGCCTCTTGTTCTTCTTAAAACCTTTTTGTTAAAACAAATTACTTGTATGATTTAGATAGCTGCGTGTACGATTTACTTACTTTTATTATTGTTAGTTATTCTATAGTGTCATGGTTATGGTATCAGCCCACGTCGGCCCTCGTCCAGTCTATGATTCAGATGTGGTATGTCGTTATATTTTATAACTATTTCACACATCATCTAATGTCTATGACAATTAATTATGCCACCAAATTGACATACATGTTTTTATCTATAGGAAGTAGTTGAACCAGAAATTACATCCGACTATGCAATTCTGCTCGAGAAATTAACACAAGCTGAAAAAGAAATTGATCATTTAAAAGAAAAATTGAAAAGAACTGAAGATGAGAAGATGGGATTGGAGTTGCATGTTGCCGATATCGTCGATGATCACAAGAACAAGATGGCTGGAATGCGCTTGAAGCTTAGAAAGATTAGAAAATATGCCATTGATAAAGAGGCTTGGTATCATTATGCCATTGGCTCAATTGTTACTTTAGTTGCGATTATGATCGCATTTGTTGTTGCATTTACATGTTTTAGATAGTTGCATGTTGTTTTATGAGATGTATGTATGAACTATAAGTATCTATTATTTGCAGTAATAACATTTGGTCACTGCTAGCTCTACTTTTGGTTGTAATGTGATGATGAAGTTGTATTAATTTGGTCACTTCGATGTTGTGTAGTGAACATGAGCCGGCAATGGATGTACGATGACCGACTAAGTCCAGGGTTTCTTAATGGCATGCATGATTTTCTTCGTGTGGCTGAGGCAAACAAGCAGAATGGTTTCATGTGTTGTCCATGTCTTGACTGTAAGAATGATAGGAATTACTCTAACTCAAAAACCCTTCACGTCCACCTGCTTGAGAAGGGTTTCATGCCACACTATAATGTTTGGACCAAGAACGGAGAAAGAGGGGTTATAATGGAAGACAATGAAGAAGAAGAGGATGATGACAACTATCCTTTCGCCGATACAACAATGGGGGAAGCTGAAGAAGAGGCATCAATGGGGGAAGCTGAAGAAGAGGCATCAGATGAGACCGCTGATGATTTGGGTCGGGTCATTGCTGATGCAAAGAGAAACTGCGAAAGTGACAAGGAGAGGTTGAAGTTGAAACGCATGTTAGAGGATCACAAGAAATTATTGTATCCAAATTGTGAAGATGACCAGAAAAAGCTGGGTACCACGCTGGAATTGCTTTAATGGAAGGCGAAGAATGGTGTAACTGACAAGGGATTTCAAGAATTGCTGATAATGATAAAGAAGATGCTTCCAAAGGATAACGAATTGCCTGAAAGTGCGTACGACGCAAAGAAGGTTGTCTGCCCTCTAGGATTAGAGGTGCAGAAGATACATGCATGCCCTAATGACTGCATCCTCTATCGCGGTGATGAGTACTTGAATTTGGATGCATGCCCGGTATGCGGTGCACTACGCTATAAGATCCCCCGCGATGACCCTGGTGATGTGGAGGGCGAACGCCACAGGAAGAGGGTTCCTGCCAAGGTGATGTGGTATGCTCCTATAATACCACGATTGAAACGTTTGTTCCAAAACAAAGAGCATGCCAAGTTGTTGCGATGGCACAAAGAAGAACGTAAGAAAGACGGGATGTTGAGCGCACCTGCTGATGGGTCGCAGTGGAGAAAAATTGAGAGGGAGTTCGAGGACTTTGCAGCTGACGCAACGAACTTATGGTTTGGTCTTAGTACAGATGGCATGAATCCTTTTGGGGAGCAGAGCTCCAGTCACAGCACCTGGCCCGTGACTCTATGTATCTACAACCTTCCTCCTTGGTTGTGCATGAAGCGGAAGTTCCTTATGATGCCAGTGCTCATCCAAGGCCCTAAGCAACCCGGCAACGACATTGATGTATACCTAAGGCCACTAGTTGATGAACTTCTACAGTTGTGGAAAAAACCAGGTGTACGTGTGTGGGATGCGCACACACAGAAGGAAATTGACCTACGAGCGTTGCTGTTTGTAACCATCAATGATTGGCCTGCTCTTAGTAACCTTTCAGGACATACAAACAAGGGATACAATGCATGCACGCACTGTTTAGATGATACTGAAAGTATATATTTGGATAAATGTAAGAAGAATGTGTACCTGGGACATCGTCGATTTCTACCGATCAAGCATATCTTAAGAAAGGCAGGCAACCATTTCAAAGGTGAGCCAGATAACCGGAAGAAGCCTGGCCTCCGTACTGGTGAATATATATTTGATATGGTCAAGGATTTATAGGTAATCTTTGGAAAGGGTCCTGGCGGACAATCTGTTCCGAATGACGCCAATGGACACGCACCCATGTGGAAGAAGAAATCTATATTTTGGGAACTTGAATATTGGAAAGCCCTAGAGGTCCGCAATGCAATCGACGTGATGCACGTGACGAAGAATCTTTGTGTGAACCTGCTAGGCTTCTTGGGCGTGTATGGAAAGACAAAAGATACACCGGAGGCACGGGAGGACAAGCAAAGAATTAACGAAAATGACGGCATGCCTCCAAAGCAGTATCATGGTCCTGCCAGCTACGCTCTTACGAAAGAAGAGAAGGAAATCTTTTTTGAATGCCTGCTCAGTATCAAGGTCCCGTCTGGCTTCTCATCGAATATAAAGGGAATAATAAATATGGCAGAGAAAAAATTTCAAAATCTAAAGTCTCATGACTGCCACGTGATTATGACGCAATTACTTCCGGTTGCACTTAGGGGGCTTCTACCGGAAAATGTTCGATTAGCCATTGTGAAGCTATGCGCATTCCTCAATGCAATTTCTCTAAAGGTAATCGATCCAGAAATCCTACCAAGGTTACAGAATGACCTGGTCCAATGTCTTGTCAGTTTCGAGTTGGTGTTCCCTCCATCCTTCTTCAATATTATGACGCACGTTCTAGTTCACCTAGTCGAAGAGATTAACATTCTGGGTCCTGTATTTCTACACAATATGTTCCCCTTCGAGAGGTTCATGGGAGTCTTAAAGAAATATGTTCATAACCGTGCTAGGCCAGAAGGAAGCATCGCCAAGGGATATGGAACAGAGGAGGTTATTGAGTTTTGTGTTGACTTTGTTCCTAACATTAAGCCGATTGGTCTTCCTGAATCGTGGCATGAGGGGAGACTGGGTGGAAAAGGCACATTAGGAAAGAAAGAAGCAATAAATATGGACGGGCATTCTTTCACTCAAGCACACTACACGGTTCTACAAAATTCCACCTTGGTGACTCCATATATGGAGGAACACAAGGATATTGTACGGTCCAAGAACCCGGAGCAGTCTGACCCCTGGATTGAACGTAAACACATGGAGACTTTTGCCGGTTGGTTGCAAACAAAGCTCATCAATGACAACGATGTTCCAGATGAACTGTACAGGTTGGCCAAGACACCAAGTTCGACTGTAACGACTTTCAAAGGGTACGAGATAAATGGGAATACATTTTACACGATCGCCCAAGATAAAAAGAGCACCAACCAAAACAGTGGTGTCCGCTATGATGCAACCAACTTTCAAGACACATATTATGGTTACATAGAGGAGATATGGGAACTTGACTATGGACCTAATCTTATGGTCCCTTTGTTTCGGTGCAAATGGGTCAAATATACTGGAGGCGGGGTACAGCTAGCAGACCCACAGTACGGAATGACAACAGTGGATCTCAACAATCTTGGATACACAGACGACTCATTCGTACTAGCCAATGATGTGGCTCAGGTTTTCTATGTGAAGGACATGTCTAGCAAACCGAGGAGAAAAAAAGATAAGCAAGCGAATACATCATACGATGAGCCAAAGCGCCACATAGTTCTTTCAGGGAAAAGAAACATTGTGGGAGTGGAGGACAAGACAGACATGTCAGAAGATTATGAAAAGTTTCATGAAATCCCTCCCTTCAGAGTGAAGACTGACCCAAGCATCCTGTAAAATGATGAAGATTCTCCATGGTTACGGCGCAATCATAAGCAAGGGACAAACACGCAGAAAAAGTCTTACACCGCGAGATCCCACTCTGGGATGTGACCGGCTTCACCGTCATCACTTTCTATGTGAAGGACATGCATGCTTTTTCTAGCATGGTATCTTTGTAACAGTTTGTACACGAAGTGCATCCACCAGTTTGTACACGAAGTGTAACAGTTTGTAACAGTAACCAGTTTGTACACGAAGTGTAACAGTAACAAATTCAGGGATGTGGGTGGGTGAAATTATGTGAAATTATGATGTCATGCCAAATTATGATGTCCGGAGTTAAAATAAGTTATTAAAAATGGAGAGGCGCAATGCTCACCTACACGTTGCTTAGCTTCAGGCCTTGAGAAACTGCAGATAGCTCCGTGCAGTCTACACCATTTCCTCAAGGCCTAAAGCTAAGCAACGTGCAGGTGAGCATTGCGCCTCTCGCTTCATCGTCTCTGCACTCATGGCTTATAAACCGCTGCGAGTCCCTCTCGCTTGGCGAGGTGGGACTAAATTTTAGCCACTCCCAGGACCGAGGTCGTACCAATCAGGAAGAAGCACACGGATCGTGTGTTTCTTTCAAGCGCTTGTGAGCTGTTGGATCAGCACTATAACTAGTCCCGGTTCGTGCTAGCAACCGGGACTAAAGAGGCACACGACCCTATATATAACCCACCTCTCGGACATGTTCGACACTTAGTGTGTGTACTCATTCGGATTCAAATTATTCAGATTCCCTGCATACGGTCCGCGGTGCATTTCATATGCGGGCACTCACGAGCCACCGTCGGGCTGTATGCAGGGGAAACCGTGTGTTTTGTTGATCTATCTAGAAATCCTTTAGTTCATCGACCGAATACAAATCATTCGGATTCCCTGCATACGGTCCGACGGTGCATTTCATATGCGGGCACTCACGAGCCACCGTCGGGCTGTGTGCAGGGGAAAGGATGATGCTCAATTGTCCGTTTTGTACACGAAGTGCATCCAGTTTTTGCCGTAACCCTCTCAACTTTTTATAACATGCTATGTGGCTGAAATGATGATACCATGCCATATTTCAACCTTTTCAGAGTCCATTTGTAGTGCTTTTCAATTTCAGGGTCATTTAGCTCAAAAAATCAGTAAGTGCATGAAAAATACCAAATGAATTCAGAAAGGGTTGAAAATTGATGATGTGGCTTTCAATGGTGCATTTTGAACACACAAAAAGTCTGGAGTTCAAATAAGTTCAAAAAAATGAAATCCCTTTGTAACACATGAGTTTTCGTCCGAAACCCTCATACTTAGAAAGAGATTGTCCAATTTGTACACGAAGTGCATCCAGTTTTTGCCGTAACCCTCTCAACTCTTTAGAAGTTGCTATGTGGGTGAAATTATGATGTCATGCCAAGTTACAGCCTTTTCAGAGTCCATTTGTAGTGCTTTTCAAATTCAGGGTCATTTAGCTCAAAATAAATCATTAAATGCATGAAAAATATCAAATGAAGTCAGAAAGGGTTGAAAATTGATGATGTGCCTTTGAATGGTGCATATTGAACACACAAAAAGTATGGAGTTCAAATAAGTTATTAAAAATGAAATCCCTTTGTAATAGATGAGTTTTCGTCCGAAACCCTCATACTTCGAAAGAGATTGTCCAATTTGTACACGAAGTGCATCCAGTTTTTGCCGTAACCCTCTCAACTCTTTAGAAGTTGCTATGTGGGTGAAATTATGATGTCATGCCAAGTTACAGCCTTTTCAGAGTCCATTTGTAGTGCTTTTCAAATTCAGGGTCATTTAGCTCAAAATAAATCATTAAATGCATGAAAAATATCAAATGAAGTCAGAAAGGGTTGAAAATTGATGATGTGCCTTTGAATGGTGCATATTGAACACACAAAAAGTATGGAGTTCAAATAAGTTATTAAAAATGAAATCCCTTTGTAATAGATGAGTTTTCGTCCGAAACCCTCATATACTTCGAAAGAGATTGTCCAATTTGTACACGAAGTGCATCCAGTTTTTGCCGTAACCCTCTCAACTCTTTAGAAGTTGCTATGTGGGTGAAATTATGATGTCATGCCAAGTTACAACCTTTTCAGAGTTCATTTATACTGCTTTTCAAACTCGAGATATGACATTTCAAATGCCATTTAATCAAATTGTCTTATACAGCAGTTGAAGTTGTTCAAACAAGCATGGAAATGCCATAAACAGATTCTTCATATTTTTCTGATATTTTTTCATATATTATTTATTTCCATTGGAGTCATAGATTTTTTTCTATGATTTTTTAAAGTTTAGGAGTTTTCCTGAAAATAACAATGAATATTGAAATAAAAACCCTTTAGTACCGGTGCTAGCCACGCACCGGTACTAAAGGTCCACCGCCCCGCGCATTTTTTGGGGAGGACCTTTAGTACCGGTGCGTGGCTCGCACCGGTACTAAAGGGTCTTTAGTACCGGTGCGAGCCACGCACCGGTACTAAAGGGGTGCGTGGTATAAATAGGAACGCCCTTAGTCCCGGGCCGAGACACGCACCGGGAGAGCTCAGTTTGCGCCGCCAGGCTGCCAAAATTAGCCCCCGCGCCCTCGCCGTCGCCCTCGCCGCCGTCGCACCACCACCGCCGCCCATGCCCCTCGCCGCCCCCGCCCCGGCCAGCCCCGCCCCTCCCCAGTCCCGCCCCACCGCTCTGGTCCTGCCCCGCGACTCCCTCCGCCACCTCGTTCCTCCCCAGCCCCTCCCCGACCCGCCGACCGCCGCCCCCGCTCCGGCCCTGCCCCGCCACGCCCTCCGCCGCCCCGTCCTGGCCCGTCCCCGACCTGCCGTCGGCCCCCGCCAAGGTCCCGCGCCGCCCAGCAGTCCGTCGCCCCGCTGCCCCGTCCTGCTACGTCGGGGACCCGTCGGTGAGGCCCCTTAGATGAATTTGATGATGTTTGTATATATGAATTTGATGAATTTGATGATGTTTGTATATATGATGAATATATGATGATGTTTATGTTCTGTAGTTAAATTTGATGATGTTTTTAGATGAATTTGATGATGTTTGTATATATGATGAATATATATATGATGATGTTTGTATATATGATGAATGGTTTTATCCGTCGGAATCAAGTGACAATAGAGTGGGTCGAGAAAACCGATGTGTTCTTGAAGGAAAAAAAGGAAAAAGAAAAAAGGAAAAGAAGAAAAAATAAGAAGAAGAAGAAGAAGAAGAAGAAGAAGAATAAGAAAATGAAGAAGAGGAGGAGGAGAAGAAAAAAGAAGAAGAAGAAGAAGAAGAAGAAGAAGAAAAAGAGGAGAGGAGGAGAAGAAGAAGAGGAGGAGAAGAAAAGAAGAAGAAGAAGAAGAAGAAGAAGAAGAAGAAGAAGAAGAAGAAGAAGAAGAAGAAAAAAGAGGAGAGGAGGAGGAGAAGAAGAAGAAGAAGAAGAAGAAGAAGAAGAAGAACAAGAAGGAGAGGAGGAGGAGGCCCCCCCGCTAGATTTTGTTTAGGTTTATTTAGATTGTCGGGGGTCGAGGATCGAGGGGACACCCCGACACGGCACCCCCGACACCCCGACCCCGACACGACACCCCCGACACCCCGACCCCGACACGACACCCCGACACGGCACCCCCGACCACGACACAGCACCCCGACCCCGACATGACACCCCGACACCCCGACCCCGACACGACACCCAGTCTGAAGCATGCATCAGATGAGTTGATTGAAGCAATAAAAGCTGCCCAAGAAGGACGGTTTCACCCCGATAGAGAGAACGACGAGCTTACACTCGCCCTCGGGAATGCCGAACACGGAGGACGAACACGAGGCGTGGGCGTTGTTCCGTGGTACGAGGGGTTTGCGGGATGGAAGGACAGTTATAAAAGCCGTTCGAGAAAAAAGAAGGTGGAAGTAGACCGACTTTCAAAGTTGGAACAGAAGTACGAGCAGCAGCAGATGCAGATACAGTTACTGACCCAGCAAAGGGAAACTCCGCAGCAGGAGGCAGGGGAACCCGTCCCATCTACATTGCCGAAAAGTAGCGTGGGTTCCACGGGGGCACCGCTGGGTCACACCCCCATGGATGATATCACCGAGAAGACATCTTGTGAGCTAATCCAGAAAATGAAGAATATACCCGTGTGGGTCGCGACGGGCTATGCTTTACCAAATACACCTGGTGTTCTCTGGCATTGCAATCCGGTTCCAGCTGGGTATGCTCGTGTCGCGGTGGACGCAATAGAGCCAGGATATGATGAACTATTGCTTGACATCCCTGGAGGTGAGGGGGAGTCCACACTGGCAGAAGCCGGCCGTGGTCTCATTCTATGGAGTAAGGACTGCATCGTCTTTCCACAAACGGCGCTAAGGCCACCGGCTCCTCCGAGTATCGATGTCCAGCGCGAGGGATCCCAGCCAGAGGCATCGCAGCGCCAGCAGTCCTCCCCACCTCGCCAGCAGTCCTCCCCACCTCGCGAGCAGTCCGCCCCACCTCGAGAGGCGTTCCACCTCGCCAGCAGTCCTCCCCACCTCGCCAGCAGTCCTCCCAACCTCGGGACGGAGCACGACGCGAGTCCATATCATCGATATCGATCTCCGCCGCGTGAGCTGACTCCACCCCGGCAGCGGTCCCGCCAGCAGGGCTCCCAAAAGAGGAAGGCCACCAGCAGTCCTCTTCGGAGGAAAGCAAAGAAGAAACCCGAGCCTCCGGCCAAAAGGAAGCTGCCTTATGACATGACACCAGAGGAAAACGAAATTGAATGCGACCGCAAATTGAAAGCCTTTTTTGCAAAGAAGACCGTGACGCCAAAGGAGGTAATACCCAAGGAAGTCCAAGAGCACTTTATGGAACACTTTATTGATCGACCCCCGGCATATGTCGAGCGTATGCCGACACACTATGAGCGACAGATTCAGAAGGCAAGTGAGCAGAGAAGTCGGCCCAGCCCAAGGAAGAAGTCGGGAAGTAGGGCATCAACGACAGGTGGTACTACTACCGGGAAAACAGTTCCCCAGCTCGGAGAACAATCCAAGCAATCGATCTCTCCGCTCAAGGTGAGTACCAATCCAAGCAAGCAATCGATCCAACCAGTCGACGTGCATGGCAACCCAATCGACCTCGAAGAAGTAGAGGCTGCAGGTCTCACTCTTGGCCAAATCCTTGGCACCGAGGAATTCCGCCGGTACGGTGCAACTGAGTACGCAATGCCATATGCCAAAGGAAAACCACTTGTCACACCCGAGGAGTACAAGGAACTACCAACTGCGATGCGACGGTTGCATGATTGGTACCTGCGTGAAGTAGAGCGAGGGGAGACGGCGGTCATGGTCAAAGTAAGGAAAGAGCATTACGTCAATGCATGTGACATATGTCTTGAATTCTCAGAACTTTTCCAGTTATACCACATGGACTCTATCGACAAAACTCTCATCAGTTGCTATTGTCTGTAAGTGATTTATATCTTTAATAATTTAAGTCTCTAGCTAAGATATCGTTCATTGGCTTATCTCCTCACTATATATGTTCTTTTCTACGCCATTATGCAGATTGAAGATGTGGGAATTGAAACAAGAGGGAATCGATGACATTGGGTTCATCGACCCAAATACCGTTAATGGTCATGTGGTAAAACATTATGCCAAGGACACAGAAGATCTCTTGGAAAATTTTCTAGAGGCACTAATGAATACCAAATCTACTATAATATTTCCTTACAACATGGGGTGAGTGTTTACTCTCTTGTATACTACAAATTCTATTTTTGCTTACTAGCTCGCTGTCAAGTGTAGTTTATGAGTTATATGCATGCCTGCTTAATTATATAAACTTCTGCGCAGAGACCACTATATCCTCCTAAATATTATCCTCGCGGATGGACTTGTTCAAGTGTACGACTCACTAGATACACTAGAACAATCATACGTGGACTTGTATTTTATGATAGAACGGTAATTTCAATCTTTATCGACCTCGCTTTCTTTCATTATTTCCTGATATCAAAAGTAATTATAATAACTCTTTCATTCTTTTTCTTTGCCGCGTAGTGTTTGGAAAAAGATGATAGAAAAAAACCATCACGGTCGTCAATGGAAACCGAAGCTAAAGTGGAAAAAGATGCAGGTAATTAAGTAGTACTACTAGGTCCGCTCATCTCTTTAATTCTAGTTTCAATACCATTATCATGCTTGATTATTAATTATCTTATTGAATTCTATTCTTTTGCAAAGTGCGCGAAGCAGCCAAAGGGGACAAATTTATGTGGATACTTCCTCTGCGAGAACATTCGCATCCAGACCGAAGGCCGTATACGTCGCAGAGGAGCACGTGAAAGACAACTCCAGGTTTGGCAGATGATGTCGAAGCTCTCACCCGAGCAACGCTTTGTAGCACTTCAAGAGGAATTTGCGGCATTTCTTCTTCAACATGTCATTGATGTAAACGGAGAGCACTATTACTTACCGCCGCCTCAATAATGCCAGCAAATCAGTAGTAGAAAACTGAGATTTCATCTGGAGCACTAGCTAGCTAGTCCCGGCCGGGTTTTGGGCCTTAATTAAGTTATAAGTCCAGAATATATATGGATGTGTAATTCCTTTTGTATATATACTGTGTATGAGATATTGTATATTATATTACATATATATATATATGCATCAACTTGTGTAATTAATGTTTACAGTATGTAGCACTGTAAAATAAATTTGAAATGAATGGAAAACACAATAAATAGAGAGGAAAACTAAAACCTAATTAAAAGCGAAAACAAAAAAAAACAGAACACTTAGTACCGGTTGGTATCACCAACCGGTACTAAAGGTCCTCCACCACCAGCCCACGCAGGCAGCCACGTGATGGGCCTTTAGTACCGATCCGTGGTCCAACCGGTACTAAAGGTCTGGACCTTTAGTCCCGACCCTTTAGTACCGGCTGGGGAACCGGTACTAAAGGCCCTTCCCGACCGGGACTACTGGTCGACATTCTACTAGTGTACCGGTGCGTGGCTCGCACCGGTACTAAAGACCCTTTAGTACCGGTACGAGCCACGCACCGGTACTAAATGTCCTCCCCAAAAAATGCGCGGGGCGGTGGACCTTTAGTATCGGTGCGTGGCTCGCACCGGTACTAAAGGTTTTTTAATTCAATATTCATTATTATTTTCAGGAACACCCCTAAACTTTAAAAAATCATAGAAAAAAATCTATGACTCCAATGGAAATAAATAATATATGAAAAAATATTAGAAAAATATAAAGAATCTGTTTATGGCATTTCCATGCATGTTTGAACAACTTCAACTGCTGTATAAGACAATTTGATTAAATGGCATTTGAAATGTCATATCTCGAGTTTGAAAAGCAGTATAAATGAACTCTGAAAAGGGTGTAACTTGGCATGACATCATAATTTCACCCACATATCAACTTCTAAAGAGTTGACAGGGTTACGGCAAAAACTGGATGCACTTCGTGTACAAATTGGACAATCTCTTTCGAAGTATGAGGGTTTCGGACGAAAACTCATCTATTACAAAGGGATTTCATTTTTAATAACTTATTTTAACTCCATACTTTTTGTGTGTTCAATATGCACCATTCAAAGGCACATCATCAATTTTCAACCCTTTCTGACTTCATTTGATATTTTTCATGCATTTAATGATTTATTTTGAGCTAAATGACCCTGAATTTGAAAAGCAGTACAAATGAACTCTGAAAAGGTTGTAACTTGGCATGACATCATAATTTCACCCACATAGCAACTTCTAAAGAGTTGAGAGGGTTACGGCAAAAACTGGATGCACTTCGTGTACAAATTGGACAATCTCTTTCGAAGTATATGAGGGTTTCGGACGAAAACTCATCTATTACAAAGGGATTTCATTTTTAATAACTTATTTGAACTCCATACTTTTTGTGTGTTCAATATGCACCATTCAAAGGCACATCATCAATTTTCAACCCTTTCTGACTTCATTTGATATTTTTCATGCATTTAATGATTTATTTTGAGCTAAATGACCCTGAATTTGAAAAGCACTACAAATGGACTCTGAAAAGGCTGTAACTTGGCATGACATCATAATTTCACCCACATATCAACTTCTAAAGAGTTGAGAGGGTTACGGCAAAAACTGGATGCACTTCGTGTACAAATTGGACAATCTCTTTCAAAGTATGAGGGTTTCGGACGAAAACTCATCTATTACAAAGGGATTTCATTTTTAATAACTTATTTTAACTCCATACTTTTTGTGTGTTCAATATGCACCATTCAAAGGCACATCATCAATTTTCAACCCTTTCTGACTTCATTTGATATTTTTCATGCATTTAATGATTTATTTTGAGCTAAATGACCCTGAATTTGAAAAGCAGTACAAATGAACTCTGAAAAGGTTGTAACTTGGCATGACATCATAATTTCACCCACATAGCAACTTCTAAAGAGTTGAGAGGGTTACGGCAAAAACTGGATGCACTTCGTGTACAAATTGGACAATCTCTTTCGAAGTATATGAGGGTTTCGGACGAAAACTCATCTATTACAAAGGGATTTCATTTTTAATAACTTATTTTAACTCCATACTTTTTGTGTGTTCAATATGCACCATTCAAAGGCACATCATCAATTTTCAACCCTTTCTGACTTCATTTGATATTTTTCATGCATTTAATGATTTATTTTGAGCTAAATGACCCTGAATTTGAAAAGCAGTACAAATGAACTCTGAAAAGGTTGTAACTTGGCATGACATCATAATTTCACCCACATAGCAACTTCTAAAGAGTTGAGAGGGTTACTGTTAAACTTCGTGTACAAACTGGATGCACTTCGTGTACAAACTGTTACAAAGATACCATGCTAGAAAATGCATGCATGTCCTTCACATAGAAAGTGATGACGGTGAAGCCGGTCACATCCCAGAGTGGGATCTCGCGGTGTAAGACTTTTTCTGCGTGTTTGTACCTTGCTTATGATTGCGCCGTAACCATGGAGAATCTTCATCATTTAACAGGATGCTTGGGTCAGTCTTCACTCTGAAGGGAGGGATTTCATGAAACTTTTCATAATCTTCTGACATGTCTGTCTTGTCCTCCACTCCCATAATGTTTCTTTTCCCTGAAAGAACTATGTGGCGCTTTGGCTCATCGTATGATGTATTCGTTTCCTTATCTTTTTTTCTCCTCGGTTTGCTAGACATGTCCTTCACATAGAAAACCTGAGCCACATCATTGGCTAGGACGAATGAGTCGTCTGTGTATCCAAGATTGTTGAGATCCACTGTTGTCATTCCGTACTGCGGGTCTACCTGTACACTGCCTCCAGTATATTTGACCCATTTGCACCGAAACAAAGGGACCTTAAGATCAGGTCCATAGTCAAGTTCCCATATCTCCTCTATGTAACCATAATATGTGTCTTGAAAGTTGGTTGCATCATAGCGGACACCACTGTTTTGGTTGGTGCTCTTTTTATCTTGGGCGATCGTGTAAAATGTATTCCCATTTATCTCGTACCCTTTGAAACTCGTTACAGTCGAACTTGGTGTCTTGGCCAACCAGTACAGTTCATCTGGAACATCGTTGTCATTGATGAGCTTTGTTTGCAACCAACCGGCAAAAGTCTCCATGTGTTTACGTTCAATCCAGGGGTCAGACTGCTCCGGGTTCTTGGACCGTACAATATCCTTGTGTTCCTCCATATATGGAGTCACCAAGGTGGAATTTTGTAGAACCGTGTAGTGTGCTTGAGTGAAAGAATGCCCGTCCATATTTATTGCTTCTTTCTTTCCTAATGTGCCTTTTCCACCCAGTCTCCCCTCATGCCGCGATTCAGGAAGACCAATCGGCTTAATGTCAGGAACAAAGTCAACACAAAACTCAATAACCTCCTCTGTTCCATATCCCTTGGCGATGCTTCCTTCTGGCCTAGCACGGTTATGAACATATTTCTTTAAGACTCCCATGAACCTCTCGAAGGGGAACATATTGTGTAGAAAAACAGGACCCAGAATGTTAATCTCTTCGACTAGGTGAACTAGAACGTGCGTCATAATATTGAAGAAGGATGGAGAGAACACCAACTCGAAACTGACAAGACATTGGACCAGGTCATTCTGTAACCTTGGTAGGATTTTTGGATCGATTACCTTCTGAGAAATTGCATTGAGGAATGCGCATAGCTTCACAATGGCTAATCAAACATTTTCCGGTAGAAGCCCCCTAAGTGCAACCGGAAGTAATTGCGTCATAATCACGTGGCAGTCATGAGACTTTAGATTTTGAAATTTTTTCTCTGCCATATTTATTATTCCCTTTATATTCGACGAGAAGCCAGACGGGACCTTGATTCTGAGCAGGCATTCAAAAAAGATTTCCTTCTCTTCTTTCGTAAGAGCGTAGCTGGCAGGACCTTGATACTGCTTTGGAGGCATGCCGTCTTTTTCGTTAATTCTTTGCTTGTCCTCCCGTGCCTCCGGTGTATCTTTTGTCTTTCCATACACGCCCAAGAAGCCTAGCAGGTTCACACAAAGATTCTTCGTCACGTGCATCACGTCGATTGCATTGCAGACCTCTAGGGCTTTCCAATATTCAAGTTCCCAAAATATAGATTTCTTCTTCCACATGGGTGCGTGTCCGTTGGCGTCATTCGGAACAGATTGTCCGCCAGGACCCTTTCCAAAGATTACCTGTAAATCCTTGACCATATCAAATATATATTCACATGTACGGAGGCCAGGCTTCTTCCGGTTATCTGGCTCACCTTTGAAATGGTTGCCTGCCTTTCTTAAGATATGCTTGATCGGTAGAAATCGACGATGTCCCAGGTACACATTCTTCTTACATTTATCCAAATATATACTTTCAGTATCATCTAAACAGTGCGTGCATGCATTGTATCCCTTGTTTGTATGTCCTGAAAGGTTACTAAGAGCAGGCCAATCATTGATGGTTACAAACAGCAATGCTCGTAGGTCAATTTCCTTCTGTGTGTGCGCATCCCACACACGTACACCTGGTTTTTTCCACAACTGTAGAAGTTCATCAACTAGTGGCCTTAGGTATACATCAATGTCGTTGCCGGGTTGCTTAGGGCCTTGGATGAGCACTGGCATCATAATGAACTTCCGCTTCATGCACAACCAAGGAGGAAGGTTGTAGATACATAGAGTCACGGGCTAGGTGCTGTGACTGGAGCTCTGCTCCCCAAAAGGATTCATGCCGTCTGTACTAAGACCAAACCATAAGTTCGTTGCGTCAGCTGCAAAGTCCTCGAAATCCCTCTCAATTTTTCTCCACTGCGACCCATCAGCGGGTGCTCTCAACATCCCGTCTTTCTTACGTTCTTCTTTGTGCCATCGCAACAACTTGGCATGCTCTTTGTTTTGGAACAAACGTTTCAACCGTGGTATTATAGGAGCATACCACATCACCTTGGCAGGAACCCTCTTCCTGTGGCGTTCGCCCTCCACATCACCAGGGTCATCGCGGGGGATCTTATAGCGCAGTGCACCGCATACCGGGCATGCATCCAAATTCTCGTACTCCTCACCGCGGTAGAGGATGCAGTCATTAGGGCATGCATGTATCTTCTGCACCTCTAATCCTAGAGGGCAGACAACCTTCTTTGCTTCGTACATACTTTCAGGCAATTCGTTATCCTTTGGAAGCATCTTCTTTATCATTATCAGCAATTCTTGAAATCCCTTGTCAGTTACACCATTCTTCGCCTTCCATTGCAGCAATTCCAGCGTGGTACCCAGCTTTTTCTGGTCATCTTCACAATTTGGATACAATAATTTATTGTGATCCTATAACATGCGTTTCAACTTCAACCTCTCCTTGTCACTTTCGCAGTTTCTCTTTGCATGAGCAATGACCCGACCCAAATCATCAGCGGGCTCATCTGATGCCTCTTCTTCAGTTTCCCCCATTGATGCCTCTTCTTCAGCTTCCCCCATTGTTGTATCGGCGAAAGGATAGTTGTCATCATCCTCTTCTTCTTCATTGTCTTCCATTATAACCCCTCTTTCTCCGTGCTTGGTCCAACAGCTATAGCCGGACATGAAACTGGACTTCAGCAGGTGGTAGTGAAGGGTTTTTGAGGTAGAGTAATTCCTATCATTCTTACAGTCACGACATGGACAACACATGAAACCATTCTGCTTGTTTGCCTCAGCCACACGAATAAAATCATGCAGGCCATTAAGAAACCCTGGACTTAGTCGGTCATCGTACATCCAATGCCGGCTCATGTTCACTACACAACATCGAAGTGACCAAATTAATACAATTTCATCATCACATTACAACCAAAAGTAGAGCTAGCAGTGACCAAATGTTATTACTGCAAATAATAGATACTTATAGTTCATACATACATCTCATAAAACAACATACAACTATCTAAAACATGTAAATGCAACAACAAATGCGATCATAATCGCAACTAAAGTAACAATTGAGCCAACGGCATAATGATACCAAGCCTCTTTATCAATGGCATATTTTCTAATCTTTCTAAGCTTCAAGCGCATTCCAGCCATCTTGTTCTTGTGATCATCGACGATATCTGCAACATGCAACTCCAATCCCATCTTCTCATCTTCAGTTCTTTTCAATTTTTCTTTTAAATGATCAATTTCTTTTTCAGCTTGTGTTAATTTCTCGAGCAGAATTGCATAGTCGGTTGGAATTTCTGGTTCAACTACTTCCTATAGATAAAAACATCTACGTCAATTTGGTGGCATAATTAATTGTCATAGACATTAGATGATGTGTGAAATAGTTATAAAAGATAACGACATACCACATCTGAATCATAGACTGGACGAGGGACGACGTGGGCTGATACCATAACCATGACACTATAAAATAACTAACAATAATACAAGTAAGTAAATCGTACACGCAGCTATCTAAATCATACAAGTAATTTTTTTAACAAAAAGGTTTTAAGAAGAACAAGAGGCTCACCAAGGTGGCCGGTGCCACGACGAGACGGTGCGGACGATCGACGGTGGTTAGGACGGGGATGGGAAGGCACCAAATAAACCACACCTACACATATGCAACCTAACAAGTTAATTTGAGCTCAAATTGCATATAAATCAAATAAACTCCCACATAAAGATCACTCCTCCAAAACCTAGCTAAAACCCACAAATCACATATCTTTGAGCATACCACAAGCTAATCAAGCAATGAGAGATGAAGGAGCAAAGTTGCTAACCTTTATGAACACTTGGATAGATGGGGTGCCTTTAAATCTTGACAAATCCTTGGCAAAATGGAGGATGAGCTTCGAGCAAGAAGAAGAACAGGGGAGAAAACAGAGAAATGAGAGCCCCTTCGATCGGCTGCGGACGAAGCGTATATGTAGTAAGTCTTTAGTACCGGCTGGTGACACCAACCGGTACTAAAGGTTGCCCTTTAGTACCGGTTGGTATCACCAGCCGGTACTAAAGGTGCAAGCGGGGCCCAAGTCTGACCAACAGCCTGCCACGCCCCCTTTAGTACCGGCTCGTGACACGAACCGGTACTAAAGATCGCTCACGAGCCGGTACTAAAGGTCACCCTGCTCCTAGCCGTTGGAGCCGGCACGAACCGGGACTAATACCATCTTTAGTACCGGCTCGTGACCAGACCGGGACTAATGCTCGGGACGAAAGGTCTGTTTTCTACTAGTGTTCCCACCGGAACGCAGACAGCCTTTCGGCTCTACGAAACTATTTCGCTTGGAGGGAGAGAGAAGCCAAATAACATCAGATGGCAAGTGTATGTGAGAAAGAGTGAGTGTGGAGAGTGCATCTCCACTTCTATTTATAGGAAAACCCAAGGGGTAGGGTGACACTTGAAATACCCAAAATGCCCTTCACAAGGGCACAAAGGTAAAAGCAAGTGGGCAGCCCTTATCCTTCCAAGTCATCCCTAAAGATATTTGTGAGTAAAGCCCCAAAAGGTGGCTTTCCATAAAGTAATCCAAAAAGCACTTTCACTATTCACGATAACATATTTCAGCGTCCGTTCGAACTGAAAATATTCATGTGGGCTTAGAACATTTCCAGTACCCACTAAAATAGTTTTCAACGCGATCTGAAACAATTCCGGTTTAGTGATTTTCATCTGCGAAAAGCATCTGAAGCGGTTCCGGCAGCTCCGGAACATTTCCGGTTTTCATCCCGGAAAATTCCAGAAAGTTTCCAGAACGATTCTGGCACCCTCCAAGAATTATCAGGCATGTGCCGAAACCAATTTGACTTGATGGTGTACTCCGAAACAACTTTTCGGTTTAGTGATTTTCATTTGTGAAAAGCAACTAAAGCGGTTCCGGCAGTCCGGAACATTTCCGGTTTTTGTCTCTGAAAAATCTCAGAAGTTACCAAAACAATTCTGGTACCTTCCAATAATTTCCAGGCATGTGCCGAAACCAATTTGACTTTATGGTACACTCCGAAACAACTTTTTGGTTTTACCGAAACTCTTCCGGTGTTCTCTCTCCGGAACTCTTCCATTGTCTCCGAAACTTTTTCGGTGAATTTCTCTCAGACTCCCTGTCTAGTATTCAACAGATAGATGACCCTTAAGCGTGTGACCCTATAGGTTCGGTGAAGCATAGACATGACCCGGAACCCCTTCCGATCAATGATCAACATCGGAGTCGTGGACACCCATATTGACCCCTATACCCACACGAATGAATATTCGAGTGAACCTCCAGTTGCCGTGTGCTATTCCTGTTGCTTCGCGATATGTTACAAATACCCGAGGTGAGACATGTTGGCATCCCCGTGGATCAACAACTTGTCCACTATGCCAGTTACCTCGTTACCGGTATTGTTCTCTTTTCTCGTTCACGTGTTCCGGCATCCCCGTGATCAAATCACAAAGTGTCTGGCCAGACGATGATGGATACCGTAACACCGAGAGGGCCCAGAGATATCTCTCCATCGTCGGAGGAGCAAATCCCAATCTTGAGCTATCAAGTTACTTGACATACTTTTCCATGAACCCGTAAGCCGCCGTAATAGCCACCAATGAATGGATGACGTTTAACAAACCCCAAAGTTCATGAAGCAAGCATGAAGAAACTCGATGCTCTCATGGTCTAAGGAATTATGCAAATGTTAACCATCTATGTGTTATTAACCATTAACTTGTGACGAATGAATCTCATATATAACATCAATTCGGGTCGATTCAACACAAATGTTCTTCTAACATTGTGCCCTCAAAATTGCCGGCATAGCCATGCCCATGATCAGGAAAACAGGATCATCATGCAATACTTGAACAAGTCTTAGAGGCCAGACTAGGAATACATTTTACCGTTTATTATTCCACACGTGCATATGAGTCTTCCTTCGAGCCTCGTGGTTATTGTAGACTCGAGAACCATAGCAGTTATAGCATGGAACATAAACCTAATTATGAACAGGGAGATAATCAATAACATTTATTATTGCCTCCAGGGCATATCTCCTACATACTTGTGCATCCAAAATCCTTAAACCAAGTTTTGCCTTATGAGTCCACCATACCTACCTATATGTGGTATTTCCATGCCGTTCCAAGCAAATTTGTATGTGCCATTTCTAAATTTTCAAAATAAATTTTCTCTTTTGCATGCCCATACCGCTCATGAAATGGTGGGGAGTATTGATACGTCTCCAACGTATCTATAATTTATGAAGTATTCATGCCATGTTTACAATAATTTTATATGATTTTGGTATGATTTTATTAGAACTAACCCGGACTGACGCTGTTTTCAGCAGAACTACCATGGTGTCATTTTTTGTGCAGAAATAAAATTCTCGGAATGGGCTGAAAATTTACGGAGAATATTTTTGGAAAATATAAAAAATACTGCAGCAAAAACATACCGGAGAGGAGTCCGGAGGCAGCCACAAGCCTAGGGGGCGCCCCCCCCCCCCTAGGGTGCGCCCCCTGGCTTGTGGGTCCCTCGGGAGTCCCCCTGACGTGAGACCGACGCCAAATATTCCTATAAATACCAAAACCCCCATAAAGAAACCTAGATCGGGAGTTCCGCCACCGCAAGTCTCTGTAGCCATGAAAAACCAATCAGGAGCCCGTTCCGGCACCCTGCCGGAGGGGGAAACCATCACCGGGGGCCATATTCATCATCCCGGCGGTCTCCATGACGAGGAGGGAGTAGTTCACCCTCGGCGCTGAGTGTATGTACCAGTAGCTATGTGTTTGATCTCTCTCTCTCTCTCGTGTTCTTGAGATGGCATGATCTTGATGGACCGCGAGCTTTATTAATATAGATGAATCATATGGAGTTTTCCCCTCTCTATCTTCTTGTGATGAATTGAGTTTTCCCTTTGAAGTTTTCTTATCGGATTGAGTCTTTAAGGATTTGAGAACACTTGATGTATGTCTTGCGATGGGATATCCGTGGTGACAATGGGATGTTCTATTGATCCACTTGATGTATGTTTTGGTGATCAACTTGCGGGTTCCGTGACCTTGCGAATCTATGCATAGGGGTTGGCACATGTTTTCGTCCTGACTCTCCGGTAGAAACTTTGGGGCACTCTTTGAAGTTCTTTGTGTTGGATTGAACATGATGAATCTGAAATTGTGTGATGCATATCGTATAATCAAGCCCATGGGTACTCGTGGTGACATTGGAGTATCTAGGTGACATTAGGGTTTTGGTTGATGTGTATCTTAAGGTGTTATTTTAGTACGAACTCTAGGGCTGTTCGTGACACTTATAGGGATAGCTCATAAGATTGATCGGAAAAGATAACTTTGAGGTGGTTTCGTACCCTACAATAATTTATTCGTTTGTTCTCCGCTATTTGTGACTTTGGAGTGAACTCTTTGTCGCACGTAAGGGATTTACATATGATTCAACTATGTCAGTATTGTTGAGAGAACTTGCACTAGTGTAAGTATGAACCCTAGGCCTTGTTTCTAAGCATTGCAATACCGTTTGTGATCACTTTTATCATTAGTTACCTTGCTGTTTTTATATTTTCAGATTACAAAAACCTATATCTACCATCCATATTACACTTGTATCACCATCTCTTCGCCGAACTAGTGCACCTATACAATTTACCATTGTATTGGGTGTGTTGGGGACACAAGAAACTCTTTGTTATTTGGTTGCAGGGTTGTTTGAGAAAGACCATCTTCATCCTACGCCTCCCACGGATTGATAAACCTTAGGTCATCCACTTGAGGGAAATTTGCTACTGTCCTACAAAACTCTGCGCTTGGAGGCCCAACACGAGTCTACAAGAAGAAGGTTGCGTAGTAGACATCAAGTATCCAATATTTTTCCATGCTAGATGTGTTATTCTCAAGATGAGTCTTTATTCACTTGTCATTGCACGAGAGTGCGGCGGTATAGGGATGCCCATTCCCGAAATGAAAAAGAAAAAAATATATTTACTTTATGTATTCAAATAATAAATTCCTTGGAAAGTATTGGTATGGAAGGCAACCGTGGATACGGCCCGCCATGGAAAGTGAAAGTTTGGTGGAAAAAGGAATAAACTTTATTTTCTGTTTGGGAACCACCTATGATATATCTAGCATGGAAAGTATTGTGAGCTACTTTGTCGTTTTCGTTGACAGGAAAAGCATGCCACTCAAAATATTTCTCTCTCTCAATTTAAACCTTGAGCTCTGGCACCTCTGCAAATCCCTACTTCCCTCTGCGAAGGGCCTATCTATTTACTTTATGCAATTTTTATTTTTGCTTTGAGTCTCCATCTTCTCTTATAAGCACCAACTAGGGGGCACTATGATCATACTTGAGCATTGGGCATAGCTAATATTTGAGTGTGTTTCATGAATGGATCAATGATTGAGCATGATGGGCTAGGGATAACTTTCTTTAGTGTTGATATTTTGAAAGACACGGTTGCTTGTTGACATGTTTGAGTATTGAAGTCATTATGTTAAAACTAGACTATTGCTTTGAATCATTTACAAGTCCAAATGTCCATGCTATACAAAGAAGAAAAGAATATGATGAATATGTTAGGTAGCATTCACACTTCATAAATTATTTCTTTTATCATTTACCTACTTGAGGACGAGCAGGAATTAAGCTTGGGGATGCAGATACGTCTCCAACGTATCTATAATTTATGAAGTATTCATGCCATGTTTACAATAATTTTATATGATTTTATTAGAACTAACCCGGACTGACGCTGTTTTCAGCAGAACTACCATGGTGTCGTTTTTTTGTGCAGAAATAAAAGTTCTCGGAATGGGCTGAAAATTTACGGAGAATATTTTTGGAAAATATAAAAAATACTAGAGCAAAAATATACCGGAGAGGAGTCCCGAGGCAGCCACAAGCCTAGGGGGCGCCCCCCGCCCCTAGGGCGCGCCCCCCTGAATTGTGGGCCCCTCGGGAGTCCCCCTGACGTGATTCAAATGCCAAGTACTCCTATAATTCCCGTAACCCCCAGAAAGAAACCTAGATCGGGAGTTCCGCCGCCGCAAGCCTCTGTAGCCACGAAAAACAAATCGGGAGCTTGTTCTGGCACCCTGCTAGAGGGGCAAACCATCACCGGAGGCCATCTTCATCATCCCGGCGGTCTCCATGACGAGGAGGGAGTAGTTCACCCTTGGGGCTGAGGCTATGTACCAGTAGCTATGTGTTTGATCTCTCTCTCTCGTGTTCTCCTTCTCCGCCTGGCCAAGCACCTCGCCGAGCCGGGCCACCTCACGACGCAGCTCCTCTGCCTCCCGCTCCTTGGCGGCCGAGGGTTTCGACGCGTCCTCCTTCTCCGCCGCCTCCTTCTGGAGTGACGCGTCGATTCGCTCCAACTCCTCCACATGGGCGGACCTCAGCTCATCCATTGTCGCCCACTGGGCATCTAGCTCCTTCGCCAGCCGATCACGCTCGCCGTCCACCTCGTTACACTTGCCGCGCACGTCCGCAAGCGTGCGGCGCAGTTCCTCCGCCTCGGCCTCCGGAATGGCTCCCTATGCACTAGGAAAACATCAGCGGCCGTCTCAACAGAAAGACGTCAAGGAAAGAACGCGTGAGAAGATTCGGCCCAGCTGCCACGCAGTCGCGCAGCCGGCCCGAATCTCGGGGCCTACACCCAGTGGGTGCGCTGGTGCGCACCCACCGCCAGGAGAGCGTACCTCAGGCCGCTTGCAGTTTGGCCGTCCGGGCGTCGAGCTCTTTCTTGGTATTATAGTATGAGTTCTTGGCAAAGCAGCACAACACGGCCGCCTCCTTGAAGAGCACCTCGCGCCGCGCGACGTTAGCCTGCCCAAGAAACAACTAGATCAGATCAGAAGTTTGAAGGAAGATCCGGCCCCGCTGCCACGCAGCCGGCCTGCATCTCGGGGACTGTACCCAGTGGGTGCACTGGCGCGCCCCCACTGAAAAACAAGAGAAAAAGGTAGAGATAAAGACCTGGATGGCGCGCTCCATCACCTGGAAATTCCTAACTGTGGTCTACACGAAGGCCGCCAAACCTTGCTGGTACCTCGTCGTGGCCCCGGCCGTGCCGGGTAGCGCCACGACCTGCTCCGCAGTCAGCGGAGCCGAGCCAGACCCCCAGGGACCCAGCTCAACTTCTCCTAGTCCGCCAAGACATCGGACATCGACCGACCGACCCTGCTACCCGACATGGTCCGATCGGCGGGCGTAGAACCCGGCTGCTCTGACGACACGATCATGGCCCGGGCATCGCCGCCTCGGGGCACGGGCTCCGACTGGTGTTGTGGCTCCGTCGCTGGGTTCATCGGCATGCCCTCCACCGCCGGCACTAACACTTGCGGCACGACCATCTCTGGCTCCTGCAGCTGCTCCGTTCGGGCCGGCTCAGGCCGCGCCACCCCGCGGGCCGTCGAGGCCGCCGGAGCGTCGGTCCCCGCGCCCTCCGCCTCCTTAGCCGCGAAATCCCTCTAAGCGGCCTCCGCGGCCGCCGTCGCCTGGCTCGCCCAAAGCTCGGCGGCCCGTTCCCTTTCGAGCCATGCCGTCGCGGTATGCTCCGCGGCCGCCTCACCGCCCGACCTTGACGGGGCCGGCGGCGGAAGTTCTTTGGCCGCGCTGAATTAAAGAGAACGGCGTGAGCCAGAATGTAAAAAAGATGGTATGAGAAACAAGTGCCATGCGGCAATCCTACTTACCCAGAAACAAGCGGGATCTGGCGCCCACCGCTCCTCGACGCCTTTGGAGCTGGCGGCCGGGCGCCCGGCAGCAGCACAGCAGAACGCACCTTCTTGGCGGCCGGGCCAGCCGACGGCCCGTCAGCCGGTCGCTTCTCCCGTCGCCTCTCCTCCGCCATCTGGCGGTGGGCTGGCTGTCCACCCGCTGGCTGCCGGGCAACCGGCTGCTCCTCGCACCCTCCGCGGTGGCGGTTCCGGGACAGCTCCGTTGCAGGCGGGGCGTCCAAGACTCGAACATCATCATCTTCATCATCATCCGTCCAGTCCCTCAAAGTGACATCGGGGAGGGACTCACCGGCTCCCCCGGGCCGGGCACCCCCGGTGCCAGCCGGCGCTTCCTCCTCGTCATCCTCTTCCGTCTCAAGCGCGTCCCCGCCCCCGGAGGCGTCCGAGGCATCCCCCTCCGTCTCGTAGTCGACCTGGTCAGAGTCCGCACGATCGGCCGCAAAGTTCAGCAGCTGCGGCCCATCCAGCGTCATCTGCCACCTGAAGCGCTGATAAAAACGGCCGGCTGCAAATCAGAGCTGCGTCAAAAGGGAGTGACAAAGAAGAAAAGCTGAGAAGGCTAACCTCCGCCGCAGGGAAATTGTGACAGCATGACTCCTTACCAAACCACCAGTCGTCCGGCTGCAGCCGGAAAGAAGTGATGTTGTTGACCCGGCGAGCAATCTTGACCGGCTCCAAGTCGATGGTCGACAGCCGACACGGATCCTTCCAGAAGCCCATGTCGCAGATTCGGTGCGGCCGATCCTAGAGCGGCAACACCTGGCGGGAGATGAACGCCACCACCAGATCCACAGGCATTAATCTCTCCGAGGCCTTGAGCTGCTGCAGCCGGCTCAGGATAGTAGTAAACTCGCCGGCACGTGGCTCCAAACCCCAGTTGGTGTCGGCCGGCGAGGCATCAACAAACCCCGGCAGGTTCACCCAATCGCGCTCCCCATCGAGGCTCCGGACGTAGAAGAACGTCCGTTGCCACTTCTTGAAGGAGTCGATGAGCTTCATCTTGGGGAAGAGGTTGTTGCGGCGCACGTACACCATCGCGCCCCCGCAGGAGTACGGCACCTCGTCGTTCTTCTGGGCGCGGAAATGGAAGAAAGAGCGGAACAAGGAACTGAAGCGCCAAAACCCGAAGTAGCCCTCGCACAGTGTCACGAAGCAGGCAAGGTACATGATCGAGTTTGGCCCCAGATGATGGACCTGGAGGCCGTAGAACTCCATGAACTGCCGCAGGAATCAGCTAGCTGGGAGGCCGAACCCCAAGTCGAAGTGGGTGGCGAACACGACGCGCTCGCCCTCCTGCGGCACTGGCACGCGCTCGCGCCCCGGAACGCGGGCCTCCACCCGCTCCGCCGATGGGATCTTGCGCGTCAGGCGGAGGCGCTCGATGTGCTCCATCGTCACCACTGAGCCCTCCCAGGATCCGGGGGCCGCCGCGGCCATCTCGACGCCCGACGGTGCCGGTGGAGCGGGCCGCCGAAGATTGGCGTTGCGGGCGCGCGGAGGGAGGAAGGGCGGCGGCGAGAGCTGCGGGTGCGCGGAGGGAGGGGGCGGCGGCAAAACCGCGACGAGCTCGAAGCAAGGGGCGAGGAAGGAGGCGAGTCGCAGCAAGACGAATGGTGGCCTCGGTCTCCCCCTCTCCCCCCATTTATAAGGAGCTGAGGAAGCGAAGGGACGGGGGATCAGCTACGCCCACGTTCCCCACTCGCCCGACATGTGCGGGCATTTTTAACACGAGCGTGGGCGGCGGCCCGCGGCCGTAGAAGATCCCCCTCATGGGCCGAGGCCTAGTGGGCTAGGCCTACGGCGTCATCCTGTCGCGCGCGTGGTGGCGGGCCCGCACTCCCTGCACGGGTCACACGTGGCTCGACCCGGCCGGCGGTGGACCCGAGGCGACGCTGTGGAACCCCAGGCGTCGTGGGCAGCTGGCCTGAATCGCAGTCGGTCGGCTGCCCCGGCAGTCCAACGGCAACTACGACAAAGAGAAGCCGCCGGCCCCCTCGGGCCCGAGGCCTCCGGACCCCGACGGCTTCAGGGGCTACTGACGGGGGTATGGACCCTGGGTATACCAAAGCGGAGGGTACCCAACTCCGAGACATTAGGGGGCCGGCTGGCCCCTCCAGGCCAGCTGGTAGCAGGCAGCCGACCGGTCACGGCACTGCTGGCCGGCTTGCCACAGCCAGCTCGGCCGGTTGGCTGCGGTCGCAGCCGGCGGGTCAGCAGTCGTCCCGTCCGCCCGTACCAGAGTACGACGGAGAGACAAGACCCCCGGATGGGCCGCGCGTGGCTACATGACGCGTTGACAGGCCTCACGTGGCTACAGGGATCGCTGACGACGGTTGAGCGTGGCTACAGGGACCGCTGACGTCCCCAGACTTGACCGGGCGAGGCGGCACAGGGGACGGCGTGTGCCTACCTGCCCCTTGACGATCGGGCGTGCGAGCCACAGTGGCGCGCGGCCGGCGGGCCCCGCGCCCCGACAAGACTCGACAGCCGGCAGGTCCCATGGCCAGCCTGAGAGGCTGACAGCTGGGGCCCGCGCCCTCCCCCCCCCCCCCTTGTTGTAATCATCTGGCTGCACTATAAAGCCAGCCCCCAGCCCTCCTGAGAGGGGGAGGGAGAAAACGAGAGAACACACACCCACATTCACACCATTCAGAGGCAAGGTAAGGCCGGCAGTGAGAGCTTCGTCTTCCTCCTCTCTAACAGCTAAAGGAGCACCATGTATTGTGAATTTGTGATCACCTATGATCACACAGGCAGGACTAGGGGTTTTACCTCCATCGGAGGGCCCTGAACCTGGGTAGCTTCGGCGTCATGTGTTTTGCGCCACCACCCGCCTCCGGACGCCGCCGGCGCCCATCAGCCCCAAACCACGATCTAAGCCACCCCCTGGCATCTTTCGCAGAAATACCACGACAGGTATCTCGTTATGTGCCGAGATTTGATATCAGATGCTTTAGATCTATGGAAGTGTTTAATGGGGACGACAGCGGCTCCTTGGCACTGGTTTTTACGGGCACGTGCTCGAAGAATTTTCGTCTGTCATCGACAAAGTCAAGTCGGTTCTGGCAGGGGAGCGGTGACAGCGGTGCGTCAGCGGCACTTACTGACGGCAGTAGTGGCCATTTGTCGGCCTCGGAATCTTGATGTAATTTTTATTATGTTTGAGATGATTTGTACTTCTGATTAATTTTTATAATTGATCTTTCTGTAAAGAAAAAGAAAACTGAAAGCTATTTGTAGTTCCGTTGGCATAAGAACACTGCATTTTGAAAGTGCTCTTTTGATCTAGAGCTCACGTGCTCTCTGATGAATAGTAAAAATCCAAAAAATAGTAAAAGATCAAAAAATTCTTAATTTATTTTGATATATATTGATAAAGTTTTTAACCTCGTGCAAAATGTTGTGTGAAATGACATTTGTAGAGGTTTGGGAGAAATTAACAAAATCGTGATCCAAAATGCTTCCAACAATAGTGGATTCAAGGCATCGATCTTGTTCTTTTTTCTGCCGAGACCTTCACGAATGTCATTTCGTTATAAAATTTCGCATGTAGTTGAAACATTCATCAATGTTTATCAAGAAACAATTTCAGATTTTAAATCTTTTCAATGTTTTTTCTATTTTACTATTGATCAGAGAACATATGAGCTCGGGTTCAAAAACGACAAGGAGGAGGCGAGCAGGGGGTAGACGCCTGCTAATTACATGTAGATGCAGTTCCGATGAGAGAATTATGTGAGAACCTAAGAGAATTGATTGTAGTAACTAAAGGTGTTCGATAGACCGGGTTCCCATACAGAACAAAGAAGGCACCTCCGAGGCTCCGACACTTGAACCTTCCATGGAAGTAACCGCTTAAGGTGACGGGGAGCAACAATTTTTTAAACCCTCTTATTTAATTTTTTTTTATACAATACACTATGCTTTTCAATGTTTAAATCTTCATAATTAATTGAGGCTTTAATTTAGACTTTGGTCACCCAATTCTGGTCGGGTCAACAATTTCTCAAGGAGCTCTCCTATTTACTTATTTTAATTCTTCATGCTCACTAATTTTA
Source organism: Elymus sibiricus (assembly GCA_039707655.1). NCBI lineage: Eukaryota > Viridiplantae > Streptophyta > Magnoliopsida > Poales > Poaceae > Elymus > Elymus sibiricus. The sequence goes on from CM077667.1 coordinate 494,803,225, forward strand.
ATGCTTTTTCATTCGATTGAGGTATTCAATTTTGGATTTGGTTTACGATTTTGATCGGGCCAACGATTTTCAAATCAATCAGGAGCAACTAGCCTATAAAAACTCGCAGAATCCTATCATCCATAAAAAAATTTACCATGTAGTACTATAGCACAAATATAGTACATGCAACCAATGATGGGAAAATATCCCCATATAAATATGTGTTGATTAACGGATAACACAAAATCACACCGCGAAAGACCCACCAAATAACAGCATTATAAATAAACATAAAACACACTCCATCGTCTCCCCCACCGGGCACCGGCCAAACTAAATACTCCATCGGTTTCAAAATATAAGGGTAATTAGCTTTTTGGAAAGTCAAATTTCTTTAATTTTGACCAAGTTCAAAGCCAAAAATATCGACATTCACAATACTAATAACACTGATTTGATATTATGATTTTTGATATATTTCTCTATAAATTTGATCAAACTTAAAGATGTTTGACTTTGTCAAAAAAATAATACACCCGATATTTTGAAATAGAGTGAGTAATTTTTTTTAAGAATCCCAACAAATTCAACGACGCAACAAAGCGCGCACAAGCCTTCTAGTAAAGAACTATTGGGCAAGTGACATGCCATGGGAGCTGCCCAACACCAAATTAACCTCCATCTATAAAGATCGGCACACTCTCTTCCATGTTTGCCCAGCACAAACGGATCGATTTTGTTAAGCTAGGAGGCATAAAGGCTGTTTTGTGACCCTCGTGCTCGTGCTAGCTGGCCCATTCGCCAAGGCCTTGGCCGGCTACGGTGTCAAGGATTTGGTGATGTCAATGTCGGCATTTCCTATTTGGTGCCACAGGCGCCAGTTAATGTGCATTTCTGTTAATTGGCGTCTGTGGCGTTCATAAATGGGCCGGTCCATCTAGGCTGCGGTTGATTTTTTTTTTTTGAAAATTCAATGAACTTTTTTGAATATCGATGAACTTTTCTTGAAATTTGATGAACATATTTTTGAAAATGGTTAAATTTTTTCAAAATTGATGAACTTTTTTATAATTTATGATATTTGTTTCAGTTTAGTGAACTTTTCTAAAAAAATACTTGAACTTTTTTTGAATTTCTATGAACTTTTTTCAAATTTAATGAACTTTTTCCAAATTGGATGAACATTGTTTTTCAATTTCAATGAACTTTTTTTTCAAATTTATGATCTTTTTTTAAAATTGATGAACCTTTTCTAAAGATATGAACTTTTTTCAAATTTGATGAACTTTTTTCGAAATTAATGAACTTTTTTCAAGTTTGATGACCTTTTTTCAGAATTGATGAACTTTTTTAAAATGTATGAACTTTTTTCGTAAAAAAATATAAAATATTCAAAAATCTAAGTGGCGTTGCGCAATAAATAGCGCAGTTCTGATGGTTCTTAAACAATTCGCGTTTGTTATCTATCACTAGGCCTCCGGTGGTGCAGTGGCTAGCCGAAAAATCCTGCTCCTCTAGAGACAGACTAGTGCTCTGCGCTTCCGTGGGCCGGCCCACTAGGCGTTACTAGTGCGCGCCGGTTCGCTTCCGTGACGCCGAACGCGCCGAATAGGAGCGCCCGTCAATGTCATCATTTTTCAGGCTAGGCGGCATACCTCAACTAGAAAGGCCTAGAGCCCAGTGGGCCAGCCAGTGCGGGGCCACGCAGAGAGCTGTATACCGGTCGAGATGGGGAACCCTATTCCGCATGTAGCGGTACCCCCCGCCCCCCGCCCCATCACGCGCCCCGTCCTCTGTTGGGCTGGCCATTCCGGGTTCTTCACCATACCAGTTTTGGCAAGGTACTAGAACCTTCCTTGAACCATATATTTTTCTTTTTCTCCATTTTTTGTTTTATTTTACATTTCTCTTTATATGTCTTTTCATTTTATTTTCTGATTTTTCATTTTCCTATTTTTCTTGTTCACTTTGAGAACGTATTTCAATTTTTGAATATTTTTTAAAATCATGAACATTTTTTGAATTCATGACCACATTTTTGGAATTATGAGAATTTATAGAATTCAGGAACATTTTCCATAAATTCGTGAATAATTTTAAAAAGCATGAACCTTTTCCGAATCCTCATTGAAAATCCGTGAACTATTCTTGAAATTGTGAACATTTGTTTTAAAACTCATGAATAGTTCTTTAATAAATGACCATTTTTCTGCATCGGTGAACTTTCTCGAACCAACGAACATTTTTGAATCGATGATATTTTGTAGTTATAAGTATTTTTTTAATCAGAGATCATTTTTTTAAAATTTATGAATATTTTTGTTTGAACAGCATTGTTTTGAAATGCATGAAGAATTTCCGAATTCATTAGCATTTTTTGAATTAGCAAAAAAAATTAGTCGATGAACATCTTTTGTAATTCATGGTCATTTTTTGAATTTTGTGAACTTAAAAAAATAATCCTGAATAAGTTTTGAATTAGCAAACATTTTTTAGTCGATGAACATCTTTTGTAATTCATGGCCATTTTTTGAATTTTGTGAACTTAAAAAAAATCCTGAATAATTTTTGAATTCACGAACATTTTGTTTAAATTGAAGTACATTTTTGAATATGCGAACATTTTTTCAAAATCACAAACACTATTTTTAATCCACGTACATTTTATGATTTCCGAAACACTTTTTCTAAATTTGTATTTTCTTGAAATTTTGAATTTTTTGAAATCCCAAATTATTTTAAATAATAACTGAAATGGAAGAATAAAAAAAACAAATAGCAGTAAAACGAAAGAAAGAATTAGAGGGTGTCCAGGCCCGCCCATGGGTCAGCCCAATAGGGTGCACGGGGAAAGTGGTGCGCGCTTGCTTGTTCGCCATCGCGTCACATGCTAATAGGAGTCAAGGTGGCAACGGGCACGGGGATGACCGGGGATGAGTCCACCATCCCCGCCCCGATCCCCGCCAGTCCCCCATACCCCGTGAGCCCTGTGAAGCTTCGCTGGGACAAAACACCCCTCATCCCCGTCAACAACGGGTACCCGTTACCCGTTGGGTATCCATGTGGATCTTAAAACTGACTGGGATAGGCAAGATTGGCAAGGGCATGGTTGTTGGGAGAGGTGGAGAAAAATAATTGTGTGAAATATCTATGTACTAATCTATATATTGTGTATTTGTAGTACGCATGGCATAGTTTTTGGGGTATCCATGGAGTCCTCAGGGGGTGATTTTATTCCCATCCCCGCCCCGCGAGACTAACGGATACCCACCAGACAATACCCATGGGGTGAATTTGTCCTCCATCCCCGCTTCATGATGGATAAATCCCCACGGGAATATTGCCACCTTGAAATAGGAGCACCCTTTTGCCGGTATTGCTAGAGAAAGTACACGTGCGCTTATGCACCACCACATTGAACGAAAGGGCACTACATACGGGCATCAATGCAGCCTCCTTCCTGCACTGCCCGGGGTATTTTGAGCAAAAATCCTACACCTATCTATCTATACCTATACTAATTAGGCACTTTCTAAAAATTCCCACGTTAATTAGATTTTACGAGCCGTTAATTTGGAGGGACCGAATTATTACGGTGTAGATTGATTCGTAGAAAAAAAAACACGTATCTCTCTCCTATAACCAAACTCTCCCAATCTCTCACCTCTCACTTAGCTCTCCAATTAGAAAAACAATAACGCAACTCTCAATCTCTCACGTCTCATGTATAAAAAAACTCAGGTATCTCTCTCCCATGATTTTTTCCTCACACGTCTCACGTATCGTCCCATGACCAACTACCTCACACGTCTAACGTATCTCTCGAATTAGAAAAAAAACTCATGTACCTCTCTCCCATGTCCCAACTCCCTCAATTTCTCACATATCTCTAAAGAAATTCCTCACGTAAAAAAACTCTCACATATCTCTACGTTAATCTTCATAAAATATATAGCTAACTATCCGTGCAATTAGACCATCAACCATCCCTAACCATCGGATCAAGTAATCCCCTGTCCCTCCTCGACGTCTCTATATCCATGCGCTAAGCGATCCCCAGCGCCGACTCCTTCATGCCCATCGATCTCTAGCGTCGGTCATCTCAGCGTCGTGGTAACCTCTAAGCTCCATTGATGCTGGGTTGCTTGAGGAAAAATCCACGACTCTCTGTCTCTCCTTCAAAAGAATCCTGCCTCGATCCAGGCCTTCGAAATAAGCCACGATCAATCCAGATTACGAAGCTCTTTCCACCAGTCTTTGAATCTCCAAAGCTTCAAGCTCGAGCACGTTGCACCTTTCCATCCAAGCAGTAGCAGTACCTATACTCGATCAGTCCTTTGTTGCTCCGTAGCCTTCTGTCAAAGCTGAGGCTGTGTTCTTATATCAAGCGCACTCCTGGCCGCCTTGCCCGGGTACTCACCATCCCACTCACGCATGCTCTCACAACAGATTAGAACGACCAGCTGATTCGTCTATGGAGGACTCCCTGGCACACTACCCCGTGTTCTGACTAACCCGGCCCTAGCTTTGCCTCACTGCAGGTAATTCCTTACTTGCAAATTTTTCTAATGTTTTCAGGAATAAATTGGACCTAGGGTTTCGTAATTATGGATTTTGATGACACATGTTCTCTTATTTGGCCCAAGAGAGAACGGCTGGCCACAGTGAGTTTTCTACCGTTAAAGCTCAAACATGATTTGCTTATCAAATATATATTTTGCATATCCATTTTGGATCCACATGTGCATCACCATCATCTTGATTTTACAAAAGAAACCCACCCGCACAAACTGCATGTTTGTGTTCCCATGGCTTCTTGCAGCCGAATTGTTCACTTCAGACCATGCACGCAAGTCACTAAGGTTGAAGGATTGGATAAAGCCAGTGCCAATCCTTTATGTTATCAGAAATTATTGACAAGTTAGGGGTTAGATATGCGTCCTGCAATGTCGTGCATGGCCTGAACGTAAGTGCTTTTTGGCTATCAAATATTGATGTTTCATCTTATTTTCATTCAGGGATGACAATACTTCGATATGTATCTTCATCATAAGAAGACATTTCCGGAACGGCATAAACATCGGAAGAGCATTGCATTCTATTTCGGGGAGAATGCAAAACGTGTACCATAGTTTTATAGAAGATAGAAAAACAAAGTTCTAGATGTGCGAATGCCAGAAAGACTTCATGGATGTGATGGTCTTTGACATCTTGGGAAAACTTCTACATTCCTTTAGTTTTAAGACTTCTGAAATGAGTGCTCAAGTTTACGTTCTAATTTTGTTAAGATAATTGTTTACATAAAAATTATATTCTAATACCGATACAATTTCACCCGTATTGTAAAAAGCCAAAAAAAACTAGCCCGTGCAAACCAAATATGCAAAGCTGCATCCTAGCCCGAACCGATATTGCTAGATCTTTATGATAATTATGATTTAGATTTGGTGTGAAATAGCAGAAAAAATATAGATATATACGAACACATTTCCACTATCAAAGTTTCTTTGAAAAATTCTTACTTAATGCATATTCCGAGCACAACTAAATCAAGAAAATGTATTATAAACATAATTGTGTCGCACATGTGTGAAATGTTTATGAACGTATCTGACTCATCATATTATCATCAATTCTGAAATATGCCTTTACATGGTAATACTTTTTGATATGTTTGTTATGTGCAATTAATAATATCCAAAACCATCCATCTTGAAACAGATGTGTGAAGTCAATGAATTGCTATTAAATTTGTTTATTTTACATTCCTAGCATAATAAAGAAAACGAGGGTGATTTTTAATTTCCTTCCCATACATTGTGTATATCCCTAGCCTATTACTTTTTTTCTTCCCAAATTTTTGTTGCATCCAACATGTCATCCACAGGACATGATAGATGTCTTAGTTGATTTATCGGCCTATTTTGTGTGGGTGTCAATTATTGTTTCGTTGTTGTAGTCTACAATAGAAACATTGTTCTCCTTACCATAATTTACTATTCACCACTGTTTTATTGAACTCTCTTACATCTTCATGTTGTTAACTGAAGTGTACTTTCTTCATATACACTTTAATGGGAACAGTTCATGAATTTCACCCATAATCTTAATAACATGCGTGCACTCTCTTAGCAATATTCTCCTACGCTACAATGGAAGTTCATATAATCTGGCCTCTCACGTACATTATTGTGGCAGAAAAACAAATTGGTTTCCAGAGGCATTCCGGACACAATGATCACCAAATTCAAAACTCATTGTTATATTGGATATGGTACCGTAGTGATTCTTCAACAAATTCCCACGAACTCTCATCGCCAAGATTCCTTCCAAATTTTCTAGCTCTTTCGTAAAACTGAAATTTGGGGAGTCATTAGAAATTGCTTCATTGATAAAGTACCATTGTAGGAAATGATGCACGGTACACTTTAAATTAGTAACTTGGCAAGTATGTAATTTATTATCTCTACACATGGAGTTGTGCCACTGGCAGCTTAAATGGCACCCTACGTCCATTAGATTCGATGTTTCTTTCAGACCCTTCTCTTATCTACCAACATTTCTCAGTATTATAGATCACATAAAAAAAATAACTATTGCACTCATAGTCTTAAACTATCAGAAAGTTATTGAGTGTAATCTATATTATAATATTTTTTAATGTGATCAAATCCAACATAAAGAAGCTTTCCTGTGCATTGCATCTGCACGGGTTGATGACTAGTACATATAACCTTCCAACTAATCCACTCACCCCCTGAATTTCACTGGGGTGGGCCCATTCTCCTCCTAACCCCAGGGCCGGTCCTAGGATTTTAGGGGCCCGAGGCGAGATTAGAGCTCGGGGGCCCTTAGAGCGTTGCCTTTGGGATCGATTTCATAGGTCTTTCCCGCTTCCCATCGATCCCAATATTTAATCTTGCCTTCAATTATCACATTGATTTCACAAATGACAAAGCCTCTAATGAAGAGCAAAATATTGATTATCATTTATAATTTGTATTAATTATCATAGGAAAAGCAAAATCGTTAGGGCACAGTACCTTATCTAGAATCAACTTGTCGAATCGTTGATGTGGCGTCTCCGGCTAAAACTGTAGCCATTGCAGGGCTCATCCCTGGTGTCTGTCCCTCTTCTGCTATAGTTCAACTGGTTCTGGCGGTCGCGAGGCGAAGAGGTGAAAAGCCATCCGGCCGTCCGGCGGCGGCGGCCGAAACCGTGCCTCGCGTGCGTGCATAACTGACGCGCCTCTTCAAGAAGGCTGATTCGATCCAGCCATGCGTACTTATTAGTTTTTTTTTGAGGGATGAAAGAACTTTATTCATCGAAAGCCACAATTTGTGGGATACAAGGATCATGGGGTTGTATGAGCCACAAGTGGCGCCCCTGAGCTAACTTAAGAAAAAACCTAGCTAAGCTATCAGCATCATTGTTTGCTAACCGACCTTCAAAAACAATTTTAGTATTGAAATTTGCCGCCCTTGCCTTTATCTCTTCTATTATGGTGCCATACGTTCCTCTGCCTCTTTGGTTGATATCACTCACGACTTGTTTCGCATCTGAAGCAATGATGAAGTTTTGAAGAGCCAAGTCTTCCGCAAGAGCATATGCTTCTCTGCATGCAATCGTCTCTAGAGTTGCTGCATCTTGGAGTCCATTGATCACCAATGCCGAGCTCCCCAGGTACATGCCTTGTTCGTCGTGACAAACAGCTACAGCCGAGCCTTTTCCATAGCGTTTAGAGACTCCTGCATCAACATGGATCTTTGCAAAGCCCGTTGGAGGAGCTCGAGGCCTGATATTACCTGCAGGATGCGCCCTTGCTGCATTAGCTGATGGTTGTTGCCCCTTGATGATCTCCAAATCCGCCATATACCTAGTGATGAAAGCGTGTGTTGCATGTGGGCTTTGGAAATCTCCTTCATGTATAGCCTTTCTCCGCGCGGTCCACGTAGCCCAAAGTGTCACAGCAAGCTTCAAGAAAGCTGCATGAGATAATACTTCGATCATTGAAAAGAGCCAGGTCTTTCCTGATGGTTCGCTTGACGCCCTCAACTAGTCTGCGAGCTCCCCATCAACCAGCGCCCAGATACATTTTGACATGCTACAATCAAGAAGGGAGTGCCTCCATGAATCCTGAGCCCCACATAGCCCGCATGAGCTGCTGGTGGACATATGCCGGTGCTCCCTGACGTCTTCAGTTGGCAAAGAATGTCTCGCAAGTTTCCAAAGAAACATGCGAATCTTCCCAGGTACTTGCGTGTGCCATAAAGATTTCCATGAACTCCTCTCCTTTGCTGAATTGGACGTCCCTGCCGACCCCTCTAACCAAGCCTCTCTGCGGACTTTGGTTGCGACCAACATCATATACGCCGAACGTACTGTGAATAGTCCATTTTTCTCATAATTCCATGACCAAAAATCAGAGATAATTCTAGTGCAGATGGGGATGCTGACAACTGTTGGAATGTCGATGGGTAGCATAACCTGCTGTATTCTGTTGATATCCCAAGTAGCCGTGGTCGGATCAATCAATTCCGACACTATCTGGGGAGGGTTGGTTACCCGGCACCCATAAGGTCTCATCATCTCCTCTCTAGGCAGCCAGTTATCATTCCATATGTTGGTAGATGTACCATCTCCAATTCTTCTGATCAGTCCTTGTTTCAGAATGTCCCTTCCTTCAACGATAGCCCTCCAAATCTGACTGGGCCTTCCTCCAAGAACGGCATCCAGTATAGTGGTCGTGGGGAAGTAGACACCCTTCAAAATGCGTGAGCTAAGAGATTCCGGATTATGCATGATCCGCCAAGCTTGTCTTGCCAACAAAGCGAGATTAAAAAGTTCAAAATCTTTGAACCCGAGGCCTCCCATATCCTTTGGCTGAGTCATGTCCTTCCATGCAACCCAAGCTGGTTTTCTCTTGCCATCTCTACTGCCCCACCAAAACTTCCGAATTAACATGTTCAAGTGTTCACATAGGCCCCGTGGAAGTTTAAAACAGGACATGGAATAGACGGGAACTGCTTGCGCCACTGCTTTAACAAGCACCTCCTTACCTGCTGTTGCCATAGTTTTCTCAATCCATCCCTGAACCTTGCCCCACAGCCGGTCTTTGAGGTATTTGAAAGCACCATTTTTTGAAGAGCCTACATCTGATGGCATGCCCAAGTATTTTTCACTTAGGGTTTCATTAGGGACACTTAGCAAGACCTTGATTTCTATCCTTACATTGTCAGGGACACCCTTACTGAAAAATATTGAAGACTTATCATAGTTAATCCGTTGGCCCGTTGCTTGACAGTATGTTTCCAACAACTGGTGCACCTCTGATGCTCCCGCTCCATTTTCTCTGAAAAACAGCAGGCTGTCATCTGCAAATAAAAGGTGGTTGACTGGCGGCGCCAAAGGTGCCACTTGCAACCCCCGAAGATTGGATGACTCGTCTCTGGATTTAATAAGGCACGAAAGGCCCTCTGCTGCTAACAAAAACAAATAAGGAGAGATTGGGTCCCCTTGTCGGATACCGCGAGAAGGTTGAAATTGCTTGAGTTTTTTACCATTGAACAACACTGAGAATTTGACTGATTCTATCAAGCCCATAACAATCCCAACCCACCTTTCTGTGAAGCGAAGTTTCAGCATTATTGCACGAAGATAAGCCCACTCAACTCTGTCGTAGGCTTTCATCATATCTAGTTTCAGTGCACCGTGTTGCTTCTCCTTCGCCTTGTTCCTTTTCATGAAGTGCAGGCACTCAAAGGCAGTGATGATGTTATCCGTGATCATTCTCCCTGGAACAAAGGCTGACTGTTCCTCGGATATAATATCAGGTAGAACTTGCTTCAACCGGTTAGCTATGACCTTGGAAGCTATTTTATAAAGTACATTGCAAAGGCTTATAGGGCGAAACTGTGACAGAAGAATTGGGTTTTTTACCTTTGGAATTAGAACCAATAGGGTATGATTGATACATTCGGCTGACTCTGTACCATCCACTATTCTGAGTACTGCCTTAGTTACCTCAGCTCCGCAGACATCCCAGTGAAGCTGGAAAAAATGAGCAGGAAATCCATCAGGACCCGGAGCCTTCAGAGGGAACATCTGAAATAGAGCTTGTTTGATCTCCTCCTGGGTGTATTCCGCGTTTAGCATGGAGTTCATATCCTCTGTAACTCGACGAGGGACTGTGTCAATAACACTCGCCATGTTCTGTACTCCCTCTGTTCTGTACAAATTTTCATAAAACTGGGTGGTCGCCTCCTCAAGCTCATCCTTGTTTTCTGAGACACGGCCATCCGTCAACTGCAATGATTTTATTTGATTCTTTCTCCTTCTTCTGCTAGCTCTCAGGTGGAAAAAATATGTGTTCTTGTCCCCGTGGGCCAGCCACTCCAATCGCGCTCGCTGCGGCCATAGGATTTCCTCACGATGATACAGTTCAACCAGCCTATCTGTAATTTTTGTCTCTGCATATGAGGGTGCAAATCTTCCAGGGGCTGCACGCAAATTATCGAGTTCCTTTTTTAACTGCTTGATCTCTTGTCTGACATTCCCAAAGTGGATTCGGTCCCATGTTGTCAAGTCACCCGACAGCAGCGACAGCTTGCTCTGGATTCCTGCTACCGAGTCTGTCGCTGTCGCGCCCCATCCATCTCCAATAATCTGCTTCAGGTCAGGGTGTCTCTCCCAAGCGAGCTCGTATTTGAACGAGCGCGACCCCAATTTGAGTGCATGCACGGAATCAAAACGCAACAACAACGCTGCATGGTTTGATGACTCCGAGTTGTGATGCTCCAGTATAGCACTAGGGAAGGCCATCAACCAGCTAGGTGAGGCCACGCCTCTATCTAGTCGGACTCTTGTGTATGTACCTCCAGTGACTTTTTTCTCAAAGGTCCAACTATTACCTGTGTAGCCAATATCCACAAGTCCGCATGTATCAAGCGCATCCCTAAACGCGTCCATCTGTGCTTGGCTTCTTTGCCCCACTCCATCATGCTCGTGAGCTTGCAAAACTTCGTTGAAGTCACCGATCATTATCCATGGTAGATTACTAGCGCTAGCAATCCCTCTCATCATGTCCCATGTTTTGTACCTCTCAGGTACTTGTGCTTCACCATAGACAAAGGTTATTCTATTCTTGGCGAGTACCTGATCATCAACTATCACATCTATATGATACTCAGAGTAGCCAATAACTTCTACTTTTATTGATTCATTCCAAAAAATTCCCAAGCCTCCACTTCTACTGGCGCTGTTTACTGCAAAACTCTTATCAAAGCCTACAGAATTTGCGAGATTCTCCACTCGGGAGCCCTCTATTTGTGTTTCAAGGATACATGCAATAGAGGGGGCAAATTGCTTCGTCATATCACGAAGCTCTCGAACTGCCGCGGGTTTGCCAGCCCCACGACAGTTCCAACACAGGATATTCATTGCGCTAGGCGCGACCCTCCAGGGAGGCCCGCCAAACGCGCATCAGGGTTTTTGCTAGGAGCAATGGGTTTTGCCGGAGTGGCCGGACTTGGTTTATTCCTCTTCTGATCTTGCTTCGGTGGAGGGCTGCTTGGGATTTCTGGGGGGGGGGGGGGGGAGGGGGGGGGGGGGGGGGGCAGCATCAGCAGCTTATTGTCTTGGCCAGCGGGATTTGTCATGTTCACTGCCTGCTTCGGATCTGACACAGCATTAGCACCCCTTTTCTTGTTCTTGTCGGCCTCATCCATGAAAGCATCTGTGTCAGCTTGTTCTGAAAGCTCAACACCCTGGCCAACATGGGTGTTGCGTTGAGAGTTAGCCCTGCCTCCTCCTCTTCCAGCACGGCCTCGGCCTCTTCCTCTTCCTCCACCATCTCCGTTCCCTTCTCCTGGCCCTCTCCCTGGTCCACGGAACCATGTGGCCTTGAGGTCCTTAAAAACCAGCGCCTTTGGGTCATGAACTCCATCGCCACAGGCCTTGTAAAGATGCCCAATGTATCCACACACCGCACACCAATCAGGTAGGCGTTCATACTTAACTCTGAATATAACCCGCTCCATGCCACTTTTTTTCTTGATCAAAAGGGAGATAGCGTTCTTCAGGGGTTTGGTGACGTCGATTGTTACTCTAATCCGAACAAAATTGCCTTCGAAGTCTTGGGACTTTGGCTCAGCGAACAAGACTTCCCCCACTGTTGAGGCCAGTGCCTTAACCTTGGAGAAAAAACCATCCGGAAGATCATGTATCTGGATCCAAATATCGATCTTGTTGAGCTCAATGGACGAGGGCTTGGTGTGTCCATCGTAGTGTTCCAGAACTACAGCCTTTCCCTTGAACTACCATGGTCCTTCCTCCATCACACGCTCCCAGTCGCCTAGACATGCAAATTGCATCGAGTAAAGATTTTCCTCGAGCGGTCTGATTTTTACTTCCTGTGACAAGTCCCAGGCTACCCTCATGTTCCTATAGAACCAGTATTGGCTGTAGGGTTTATCGGTGTGAACCCTAGCGATCGCCATCCAACGAGTCGCCTCCTCTGGAAGTTCGCCGTCTTCCACAACAACATCCTGCAGGTCGTCCTCTTTCAGACCCAGTTCATCCATCATTGCCTCGAGGTCAGTCATGGTAGGTTTCGAGCTCGAGGCGGTCTCATCCATCTTCTCTGGCCCGGGGTGTAGAGTCCGCGGGCGGTACAGACCCTAGCCGATCCAACTCCAGCGCTTCCGCCGAGGCCCGAGAGCCCGGCGATCACCGGCGGGAAGAGGGGGGGGGGGGGGGGGGCAGGGGAGATCCGATCTCAACGGAGGGGCAGCGCCGTCGCCGTGAGGAGAGAAAACCCTAACGAGAGGGGATATTTTTCCGACAGTTCCGTACTTATTAGTAGTAGCGAGCCTCACGTAGTACCAAACATGGGCCAGCATGGCAGTGCTTTTTTTCAGTCCATAGACGCACGCAGCAGCAGAGTGCGAAGTTTGTGTGCTCGGGCACACTGGTGCCCTTTTTTGAAAAAAATTCAAAAACCATATTTAAAAGTAGAAAAAAAATTCGAAAATAATTATGTGGAAAGGTGTATGTATTCACTATGGATCCATGAAATTTTGTTTTGAAAAAAATGTAATTAGTAAGCTGTACAAAAAAACAAAATTCCGGCCCAAAAACAAAAAATTCCGGCCCATTTGAAAATGCATTTTTGTCTTTTTTTTGTACGCCACGTGTGAATGTAAAATGTAATGAATTTTTGCACATGTGCAGTATATATCTGTGTGCGTGTTTACAAAAAGTTTCAATTTTTTTTCGCTGTAAAAAATGATTTTTGGAAACTGGCACCATGGAGCCCGTGCACAATTGCGAATTTTCGGCAGAGCAGGCCTATATATCTCTATAACACATACGTCCCTGGTGGGGGCCCCTCCGTTCCGGGGGCCCGGGGCGCACCTCCCCCCCCCCCCCCCCCCCCTATCAGGACCGGGCCCCCATTCACAATCCTCCACATTGATTTATGTAAAAACTTGTAGTCAAACGTATATAAGTAGTTGTGCATGCGTAGTTTTTTTTTTTTTTTTGCGGGTTCATGCATGAGTAGTTGTGCACTCGCGTTCCATTGGTCCATGTTGTTGTATTTTCATTTCCATTCTGCGTGTACTTTAATACCGTGCCGTCGTATCTGTAAACTTTGCGTGCAGTCTCGTTGTACAATTGTGAAGTTCTATTGTGCTTGTACGGTTGTACATACAGTCCGATTACTGATGTTCGAAAGTCAAGGTTGTCTTGCATCCTGTTTGTAATTAAACACAAGTGAAAGCTTTTTTTTTTGCATGGTAATACGTGTTTGATTCATATCATACAGATCAAAGTACAAGTCACGTAAGGACCGACATGACAAAACTGAAAAGATAGTAGAACATCTCTAAGCTTGACACCAACACCCGTCACCTGCCTCCGACACCACCACAGTAGCCACCGAAGAAAAGAATGACGAATCACCTCCTCACCCGAGCGCGATGCGGCTCCATCGCTGATATGCAGCTTTGCGGACCTCCAAGGTGGCTCAACAAAAGTGAAGCCCTTGCCGTTGAACGAATCAGACCGGGGAAACACCCCGGACACGGCATCGAACTCCAGGTCTGGCACCCCACCTCGACTAAGACGTCGAAGAAGGAAACCATACCTGCCATCCCCGAGCCACGAACCCAGCACACGTTTCGTCTTCCAGATGTCGTCGATGCAGACCACAATCCGCATCCGCTCCTGGACTACCTCCCAAGCTCCGCGTCGACGCCGGAGCAAACGGCGACGTAACGGCGAAGCCCGAGGACACAGGTCCACCACGAGGATACCGCCGCCGCCACGCCATCCTTGTTTGAACAAACTGGTTTCCAGATGCATCCTCAACCATAGAACCGATGGCCTCGTCAGGGAAAGATCTGAATAATCTTTATTCAGTGTCGTCATCGCCGCCGCCGAAGCCAAGGCGATAAACACCTAAAAGACCTAGACTACAAGGACTAAATATGATCCATACGCATGAATCCGGCGACCCCATCACCACCGGTGACCGTAGGCCTGTTGGGTAACGCAGCAGAAAACAAAAAAATTCCGACCTACGCACCAGACCAGGACCACTATGGAGACTGCATACAAGGTTGGGTAACGCAGCGGAAGTAGAGTCGATGACGATCGGCGATGCAGATCCCCGCAGCTAGGATTTACAACCTCCCAACTGCGAGGATGTAAACCCTCATCCGCCCCTCGGACAGCCCTCCGGGAGGCGGTCGAACAGTCCCCCGGACGGTGTCGCGGACAGCCCTTCGGGAGGACCAACGAAACTCAGACAGTCACTCGGACAGCCCTTCGGGAGGACCCACGAAACTCGGACAGTCACTCGGACAGCCCTTCGGGAGGCACACTCGAACTAAGACCGAAACTACGATCTCTCTACAGAGTTGCGCACATACGGTGTCATCTATCCGGCAGGGCTTCGCCGTCCAGAACTAGTTCCCACCGGAACCCAGACAGCCTTTCGGCTCTACGAAACTATTTCGCTGGGAGGGAGAGAGAAGCCAGATAACATCAGATGGCATGTGTATGTGAGAAAGAGTGAGTGTGGAGAGTGCATCTCCACCTCTATTTATAGGAAAACCCAAGGGGTAGGGTGACACTTGAAATACCCAAAATGCCCTTCACAAGGGCACAAAGGTAAAAGCAAGTGGGCAGCCCTTATCCTTCCATGTCATCCCTAAAGATATTTGTGAGCAAAGCCCCAAAAGGTGGCTTTCCATAAAGTAATCCAAAAAGCACTTTCACTATTCACGACGACATATTTCAGCGTCCGTTCGAACTGAAAATATTCATGTGGGCTTAGAACATTTCCAGTACCCACTAAAATAATTTTCAACGCGATCCGAAACAATTCCGGTTTAGTGATTTTCATCTGCGAAACGCATCTGAAGCGGTTCCGGCAGCTCCGGAACATTTCCGGTTTTCATCCCGAAAAATTCCAGAAAGTTTCCAGAACGATTCTGGCACCCTCCAAGAATTATCAGGCATGTGCCGAAACCAATTTGACTTTATGGTGTACTCCAAAACAACTTCTCGGTTTAGTGATTTTCATCTGTGAAAAGCAACTAAAGCGGTTCCGGCAGTCCGGAACATTTCCGGTTTTTGTCTCTGAAAAATCTCAGAAGTTACCGGAACAATTATGGTACCTTCCAATAATTTCCAGTTATGTGCCGAAACCAATTTGACTTTATGGTACACTCCGAAACAACTTTTCGGTTTCACCGAAACTCTTCCGGTGTTCTCTCTCCGGAACTCTTCCGTTGTCTCCGAAACTTTTTCGGTGAATTTCTCTCAGACTCCCTGTCTAGTATTCAACAAATAGATGACCCTTAAGCGTGCGACCCTATAGGTTCGGTGAAGCATAGACATGACCAGGAACCCCTTCCGATCAATGATCAACATCGGAGCCGTGGACACCCATATTGACCCATATACCCACACGAATGAATATTCGAGTGAACCTCCAGTTGCCGTGTGCTATTCCTGTTGCTTCGCGATATGTTACAAATACCCGAGGTGAGACATGTTGGCATCCCCGTGGATCAACAACTTGTCCACTATGTTGGGGAACGCGATAGAAAACAAAAATTTCGGTACAGCGAGCACGCCCAGGACCACTATGGAGACTGCATACAAGGTTTGATCTGATCCGTACCGACTCGAAGCGCAGCGGAAGAAGGGTCGGTGGAGATCGTTGGTGCAGATCCCCGCAGCTATGATTTTACAACCTCCCAACCGCGAGGATGTACTCCCTCGTCGGACAGCCCTTCGGGAGGCGGTCGGACAGTCCCTCGGACGATGTCACGGACAGCCCTTCGGGAGGACCTTCGAAACTCGGACGGTCACTCGGACAGCCCTTCGGGAGGCACTCTCGAACTAAGACCGAAACTACGATCTCTCTACAGAGTTGCACACATACGGTGTCATCTATCCGGCAGGGCTTCGCCGTCCAGAACTAGTTCCTGTCGGAACCCAGACAGCCTTTCGGCTCTACGAAAAACTCTTTTCGTGGGAGGGAGAGAGAGAGCTAGCAAAGCATAGCATGTGTATGAGAGCAAGGGATCAAGAGATGGCAGCCCACTCACCTCCTATTTATAGGAAAAACCCAAGGGGTGAGGTGCCACTTGAAATACCCAAAAGACCCTTCACAAGGGCACAAAGGGAAACCAAATGGGGCATGTGAGGGCACCATGGTGTGCCCCACCTTGGCCGGCCACCTCTCCTTGGGGGCCCACCATGAGGGGCTTCCTTATCCCCCAAGTCCTTCTAGAAGCCTTTTGGAAATATCCCAAAAGGTGACTTTCCATAAATATCCCAAAAAGCACTTTCACTATTCATGATGACATTTTTCAGCGTCCGGTCGAACTGAAAATATTTATGTGGGCTTAGAACATTTCCAGTACCCACCAAAATAATTTTCAATGCCATCCGGAACAATTCCGGATTAGTGATTTTCATCTGCGAAAAGCATCCGAAGCGGTTCCGGCAGCTCCGGAACATTTCCGGTTTTTCTTCCGGAAAATTCCCAGAAGTTTCCAGAATGATTCTAGCACCCTCCGAGAATTATCAGGCATGTGCCGAAACCAATTTGACTTAATGGTATCCCCTGAAACAACTTTTCAGTTTTACCGAAACTGTTCCGGAGTTCTCTCTGCGGAACTTTTCCGCTGTCCGAAACTTTTCCGGTGTCCGAAACTTTTTCGGTGATTTTCTCTCAGACTCCCTGTCTAGTATTCAGCAGATAGATGACCCTTAAGCGTGTGACCCTATAGGTTCGGTGAAGCATAGACATGACCCGGAACCCCTTCCAATCAATGATCAACATCGGAGACGTGGACACCCATATTGACCCCTATACCCACACGAATGAATATTCGAGTGAACCTCCAGTTGTCGTGTGCTATTCCTGTTGCTTCGCGATATGTCACAAACACCCGAGGTGACATTTTCTGCATCCCCGTGAATCAACAACTTGTCCACTATGCAAGTTACCTCGTTACCGGTTTTGTTCTCTTTTCTCGTTTTCGTGTTCCGGCATCCCTGTGATCAAATCACACTGTGTCTGGCCAGACGATGATGGATACCGTAACACCGAGAGGGCTCGAGAATATCTCTCCATCGTCGGAGGAGCAAATCCCAATCTTGAGCTATCATGTTACTTGCCATACTTTTCCGTGAACCCGTAATCCGCCGTAATAGCCACCCAGTAACGGATGACGTTTAACAAACCCCAAAGTTCACGAAGCAAGCACGAAGGAACTCGATACTCTCATGGTCTAAGGAATTATGCAAACATTAACTATCTCTGTGTCATTAACCATAAACTTGTGACGAATGAATCTCATAGCATAACAACAATTTGGGTCGATTCAACACAAGTGTTCTACCAACATCGTGCCCTCAAAATTGCCGGCATAGCCATGCCCATGATCAGGAAAACAGGATCATCCTGCAATACTTGAGCCAGTCTTAGAGGCAAGACTAGGAATACAATTTACCGTTTATTATACCACACGTGCACATGAGTTTCCCTCCAAGCCTCGTGGTTATTGCAGACTCGAGAATCATTGCAGTTATAGCATGGATCATAAACATTCATTACAAACTCGGAGATACAAAATAACTGTTATTACTGTCTCTAGGGCATATCTCCTATAGACTCCCACTTGCACTAGAGTCATAATCCAGTTACATGGCTTCCCTAACACCAATGGCTATCCGGTGTTGCTCATGCTTTGCTCGTGGTAGAGGCTTTGTCATCGGGTCTGACACATTCAGATCCGTGTGAACTTTGCGTACTTTAACTAAACCTTCTTCGACATGATGTCGAATGAGTTTATATTTGCGTTGAATATGCATTGTCTTGTGGTGCGAACTTGGCTCCCTTGCCTGAGCCACGGCGCCACTATTATCACAATAGATCTCCACCGGGTCCAGCGCACTAGGGACCACAGCAAGGTCTTCAAGAAATTGCTTGATTCCGACAGCCTGCTTGGAGGCTTCTGAAGCAGCAACATATTCCGCCTCCGTTGTAGAATCCGCCACAGTCTTTTGTTTGGAACTTTTCCAACCAACTGCGCCGCCGTTCAATATGAAAACATAGCCAGATTGAGATTTAAAGTCATCTGGGTCAGTCATGAAGCCTGCATCAGTGTAACAACTTACAATGAGCTCTTCATCACCTCCGTAGACAAGGAGTAAATCCTTGGTCCTTCTGAGGTACTTAAGAATACCCTTGACTGCGGCCCAGTGTTCCAATCCTGGATCACCTTGGTACCGGCTGCTAACACTTAGCGCATAGGAAACATCCGGTCTTGTACATAGCATGGCATACATAATAGAACCAACTACCGAAGCATATGGAATATCATTCATTTGTACTCGCTCATCGAGGGTCCGAGGACACTGATTCTTGCAAAGCACGGTGCCAGGTGACATGGGGAGTAGGCCTTTCTTGGAGTTCTCCATGTTGAACCTTTTCAACACCTTGTCAATGTACGTGCTTTGGCTAAGCGCTATCAGGCGTCTTGATCTATCTCTATAGATTTTGATGCCCAATACATATGCCGCTTCGCCTAAGTCTTTCAGTGAAAAACTCTTCTTCAATGAGTCTTTTATTTCGCTAAGAAAATCCACATCATTTCCAATCAACAATATGTCATCCACATACAAGATTAGAAATGCTTTTGCGCTCCCACTAAACTTCTTGTAAACACAAGATTCTTCATCGTTCCTGATGAAGCCAAACTCTTTGACCACTTCATCAAAACGAATGTTCCAGCTCCTTGATGCTTGCTTCAGACCATAAATGGCTTTCTGAAGTTTGCATACCATTCCAGCATCCTTATGAATGACAAAACCTTCTGGCTGTATCATGTATACATCCTCTTTGAGGTTTCCATTTAGGAAAGCCGTTTTGACATCCATTTGCCATATTTCATAATCGAAATAAGCAGCAATTGCTAGTAATATCCGAACAGACCTAAGAATAGCTACGGGCGAGAAAGTCTCGTTGTAGTCTACCCCTAGAACTTGCGTGAACCCTTTCGCGACAAGTCTAGCTTTGTGGATAGTAATGTTACCATCCGCGTCCGTCTTTCTTTTGAAAATCCATTTACAACCAATGGGTTTTACACCATCTGGAAGTTCTTCCAAGTTCCAAACTTGGTTTTCGTACATGGATTCCATTTCGGATTTCATGGCCTTGTGCCATTCCCTTGAGCTAGGCCCCGCTATCGCTTCCTTGTAGTGCGCAGGTTCATCGTCTTCAAGAATGAAGATTTCGTTATGAAACCACTCAGGTGGCTGGATAGCCCTACCTGATCTGCGCGGTTCAGTTACAACATTGTCTGAAGTTTTGCATCACATGCGACAACTTCCGGCTCGGTTGTAGGGATAATTTGCGGAATTACTTCCGGTTCCTTAGCCATATCAACGGTTGCCGAAGATTCACTAATCTCATTAAGTTGCACTATCCTCCCACTTAATTCTTTGGCGAGAAACTCTTTCTCAAGAAATTGTCCATTTCTGGCAACAAACACTTTGTTATCGGACGGGTGGTAGAAGGAATACCAAATTTTTTCCTTGGGATAACCTACAAAGTAACATTTGTCTGATCTGGGATCAAGTTTGGTAGGTTGTAAACGTTTTACGTATACCTCACAACCCCAAATTCTGAGATGCGACAAACCGGGTTTCTTCCCGTTCCATATCTCATATGGTGTCGTCTCAACTGACTTAGACGGTGCTCTGTTAAGTGTGTGAGTGGCAGTTTCTAGTGCGTGACCCCAAAAAGATATCGGAAGATTTGTAAGAGACATCATCGATCTTACCATGTCTAACAGGGTTCGGTTACGTCTTTCCGACACTCCGTTTCGCTGTGGAGTTCCGGGAGGCGTAAGCTGTGAAACGATTCCACGGTCACTCAGATGTTGGCCAAACTCATGACTAAGATATTCGCCTCCGCGATCAGACCGCGGAAACTTAATATTTTTGTTACGATGATTTTCTACCTCATTCTGAAATTCTTTGAACTTTTCAAAGGTTTCCGACTTATGCTTCATCAAGTAGATATAACCATACCTACTCAAATCATCAGTAAAAGTCACGAAGTAGAAATACCCACCCCGTGCGATTGTGCTTATTGGACCACATACATCACTATGTATTATTTCCAGTAATTCACTCGCCCATTCAGGATGACCTGTGAACGACGTCTTGGTCATTTTTCCCATCAAGCAAGCTTCACATGTGTCAAATGATTCAAAATCAAAAGACGGTAAAACTCCATCTTTATGGAGTCTTTGCATGTGTTTCTTTCCGATGTGGCCAAGCCGACAGTGCCACATGAAAGTGGTGGTGGTATCAGCCTTCTTAAGGCGTTTAGCATTCACGTTAAAGACATCATTTTCACATTCAAGATTTAGTATGAAAAGGCCCCCAACAATGGGTGCAAATCCATAAAATATATCCTTACAATAAAGTGAACAACCATTGTTCTCAGACTTGTAGGAGTACCCATCGTGCACTAAACATGATCCAGAGATAATGTTTCTACACAACAACGGAACAAAATAACAGTTACTTAGTTCCAAAATAAATCCTGAAGGGAGACGTAGAGGCATAATGCCGACGGCTTGAGCGGCGATCCCAGCGCCGTTCCCGACACGCATCACGACTTCATTCTTTGCTAGCTTGCGCACCTTCTGAAGCCCCTGTATCGAGTTGCAAATGTGAGCAACCGATCCGGTATCAAATACCCAAGACTTAGAATTTTCGCTAGCAAGCAAAACGTCAATGACATTAACTTGTATAACAATTATACCTTTTCCGGTTTTCCTGGATTTCTTATCTTCCAAATACTTCTTGCAGTTTCTCTTCCAGTGTCCCGCGCCCTTGCAGTAGAAGCACTCAGTTTCATTCTTGGCTCCGCCCTTAGATTTGCGTTGGAAGCCGGTCTTACCGGCGCCCTTGCCCTTCTTTGGCTTGCCTTCCTTATTGAAACTGGCAGTTTTATTCACAAGCAACACTTGCTTGCGATTTTTCCGCAGTCCTCCTTCAGCAGTTTTCAGCATGGCAAGCACCTCATTAGGTGTTTTGTTCATCCCATTCATGTTGTAGTTCATGACAAAACCTTCGTAAGAAGGGGGGAGTGAACCGAGCAACATGTCCATAACATGCTCTTCTGGAAGTGGAAATTCCAGGGTTTTAAGCCTCTCAGCGTGGCCAATCATATTGACCACGTGTTCGCCAACTGAACCGCCCTCAGCCATCTTGGTCTCCGACATGGTTTTGACGATATCAAAACGTTCAGACCGTGCATTAAACTTGTACAGAGCATCTAGTTCCTTGATCATATCAAAGGAGTCATGGAATTCAAAACGTTTTTCAAGCTCTGAACTCATGCAAGACAGCATGCATGAGACACTGCACTAAGTTGAAGTCATCATCCTTAGTGGCCCAAACATTTTGTATATCTGCCGCGGTTGTTGCCACTGGCTTAGGTGGAAGAGGTCCTTCAAGCACATACACTTTCTTAGCACTCCTGAGGACAATCCTCAGGGTACGGACCCAGTCCGCATAGTTGTTTCCATTCGCAGCTAACTTCTCTTTCTCTAACATCGGGCCTAAGTTGAACGCGCTATTGCGAGCCATTTGATCTACAACGGAAAACACAAGTTCACTTAGACTTTGTTCATAATGATTTTTGCACTAGTGAATAAACAGTTTTATTCTAAAGTGTGCTCCCACTCAAATCAATATCTCTCAAAATTGATTGTGAGTGATTCAAGATCCGCATTTCAATTCGACGCCATTGACGGGTTCATCACTGATGACGCGAATTTCAATCGGTAGGCCAACTTGCCAATCACATCTCTATGTGATTCTTGTCCATCTTTCGATGTGTGTGTTCCGAGCTCATGACTCTCATGCCTGAACGTCAAAGACAACCAAGTGATCTTGCTGCGAGGTCTGACCTCACCCGCCTCATTCCTCTCAATTCGTTCGTGCTCATGTGTACATGGCGCACCCCGAAAAGATACGAATTACAGACGGTGCTACACTTGGGTGAACACTAACTACTTTGATATTTTAAGTGAGAGATCACCCTAATAAAAAGCGACTACCGCGCAATCAAGAAGGGTGCATCAAGAGGGATAAACATCTCAGGCAATTCATAATAGCATGATATGGTATAGCCCCTTCTGACGGAGAAGTCAAGTATTTCTTCGTCTTCTGCATTTGCGTCGGTGTTCACCTTCGCGAAGATTGCCACCACCTTGTCGATGCACCAGATAATATTGCTATCTCTATAGCTAATAAAATAAGTGCATTACATAAGGTTGACACGCAGGTCATTAAAGTGCAATCATATGGCTCCAGCCATCATGCCGAATCATGACACGCGGGTCATGTTAATTACATCATATAGTCATCTCATACATAATCAAAATAATATGAGACCTGCTATACCACATCACATGCAAACCATCCTGCAAAACCAAGTTAGACGCCTCTAATCGGTTTATGCAAAATTTTATTTTACGTGGCTTCTAAGGTTTTGACTCAAACCGCAGCTACCAACGTCCATCATCAAGTATGGTAATTCAAGTTGCTAGATTAACTTTCCAGGGTGTATGAAACACGAGATAGTAAAATCTCGAGCCCCATACTAAACTTCGTCATACGCGTGACCCCCGTGCAGATCATATCTGCATTGCCCTTTCGTCTGCGAAACATCCATCTTTCTTTAACTATGGTGGAACCCAAAGAACTGTTAGCACTTCGTTGATCTGTCAATCAGCATACTCAGGAGCGGCATGAAAGGATCGCGGATTGCCAGAACTTTGTGAGATTCCACCATGCCGTCAAGATCAGGACTACGCAAATTTAAGGGAAGCAACAGGAACATCGGGTAACAGATTTCATCTGCTATCCGCACAAATAATTTTCAGTAATAGATCTCATCTACTACAAAATTATACTATGCAATACCCATACATCTCATGTATTCTAGATCATAACATGCATCTACGCATAGCCTGGCTCTGATACCACTGTTGGGGAACGCGACAGAAAACAAAAATTTCGGTACAGCGAGCACGCCCAGGACCACTATGGAGACTGCATACAAGGTTTGATCTGATCCGTACCGACTCGAAGCGCAGCGGAAGAAGAGTCGGTGGAGATCGTTGGTGCAGATCCCCGCAGCTAGGATTTTACAACCTCCCAACCGCGAGGATGTACTCCCTCGTCGGACAGCCCTTCGGGAGGCGGTCGGACAGTCCCTCGGACAATGTCACGGACAGCCCTTCGGGAGGACCTTCGAAACTCGGACGGTCACTCGGACAGCCCTTCGGGAGGCACTCTCGAACTAAGACCGAAACTACAATCTCTCTACAGAGTTGCACACATACGGTGTCATCTATCCGGCAGGGCTTCGCCGTCCAGAATTAGTTCCTGTCGGAACCCAGACAGCCTTTCGGCTCTACGAAAAACTCTTTTCGTGGGAGGGAGAGAGAGAGCTAGCAAAGCATAGCATGTGTATGAGAGCAAGGGATCAAGAGATGGCAGCCCACTCACCACCTATTTATAGGAAAAACCCAAGGGGTGAGGTGCCACTTGAAATACCCAAAAGACCCTTCACAAGGGCATAACGGGAAACCAAATGGGGCATGTGAGGGCACCATGGTGTGCCCCACCTTGGCCGGCCACCTCTCCTTCGGGGCCCCCCATGAGGGGCATCCTTAGCCCCCAAGTCCTTCTAGAAGCCTTTTGGAAATATCCCAAAAGGTGACTTTCCATAAATATCCCAAAAAGCACTTTCACTATTCACGACGACATTTTTCAGCGTCCGGTCGAACTGAAAATATTTATGTGGGCTTAGAACATTTCCAGTACCCACCAAAATAATTTTCAATGCCATCCGGAACAATTCCGGATTAGTGATTTTCATCTGCGAAAAGCATCCGA
Source organism: Elymus sibiricus (assembly GCA_039707655.1). Taxonomy (NCBI): domain Eukaryota; kingdom Viridiplantae; phylum Streptophyta; class Magnoliopsida; order Poales; family Poaceae; genus Elymus; species Elymus sibiricus. The sequence goes on from CM077667.1 coordinate 494,827,718, forward strand.
AGCGGTTCCGGCAGCTCCGGAACATTTCCGGTTTTTCTTCCGGAAAATTCCCAGAAGTTTCCAGAATGATTCTGGCACCCTCCAAGAATTATCAGGCATGTGCCGAAACCAATTTGACTTAATAGTATCCCCTGAAACAACTTTTCAGTTTTACCGAAACTGTTCCAGTGTTCTCTCTGCGGAACTTTTCCGCTGTCCGAAACTTTTCCGGTGTCCGAAACTTTTTCGGTGATTTTCTCTCAGACTCCCTGTCTAGTATTCAGCAGATAGATGACCCTTAAGCGTGTGACCCTATAGGTTCGGTGAAGCATAGACATGACCCGGAACCCCTTCCGATCAATGATCAACATCGGAGCCGTGGACACCCATATTGACCCCTATACCCACACGAATGAATATTCGAGTGAACCTCCAGTTGCCGTGTGCTATTCCTGTTGCTTCGCGATATGTCACAAACACCCGAGGTGAGATTTTCTGCATCCCCGTGAATCAACAACTTGTCCACTATGCAAGTTACCTCGTTACCGGTTTTGTTCTCTTTTCTCGTTTTCGTGTTCCGGCATCCCTGTGATCAAATCACACTGTGTCTGGCCAGACGATGATGGATACCGTAACACCGAGAGGGCTCGAGAATATCTCTCCATCGTCGGAGGAGCAAATCCCAATCTTGATCTATGATGTTACTTGCCATACTTTTCCGTGAACCCGTAAGCCACCGTAATAGCCACCCAGTAACGGATGACGTTTTACAAACCCCAAAGTTCACGAAGCAAGCACGAAGGAACTCGATACTCTCATGGTCTAAGGAATTATGCAAACATTAACTATCTCTGTGTCATTAACCATAAACTTGTGACGAATGAATCTCATAGCATAACAACAATTTGGGTCGATTCAACACAAGTGTTCTACCAACATCGTGCCCTCAAAATTGCCGGCATAGCCATGCCCATGATCAGGAAAACAGGATCATCCTACAATACTTGAGCCAGTCTTAGAGGCAAGACTAGGAATACAATTTACCGTTTATTATACCACACGTGCACATGAGTTTCCCTCCAAGCCTCGTGGTTATTGCAGACTCGAGAATCATTGCAGTTATAGCATGGATCATAAACATTCATTACAAACTCGGAGATACAAAATAACTGTTATTACTGCCTCTAGGGCATATCTCCTACACACTATGCCAGTTACCTCGTTACCGGTATTGTTCTCTTTTCTCGTTCCCGTGTTCCGGCATCCCCGTGATCAAATCACAAAGTGTCTGGCCAAACGATGATGGATACCTTAACACCGAGAGGGCCCAGAGATATCTCTCCGTCGTCGGAGGAGCAAATCTCAATCTTGAGCTATCAAGTTACTTGACATAATTTTCCTTGAACCCGTAAGCCGCCGTAATAGCCACCCATTTACGGATGACGTTTAACAAACCCCAAAGTTCATGAAGCAAGCATGAAGAAACTCGATACTCTCATGGTCTAAGGAATCATGCAAACGTTAACCATCTCTGTGTTATTAACCATTAACTTGTGACGAATGTATCTCATAGCACAACATCAATTCGGGTCGATTCAACACAAATGTTCTTCCAACATTGTGCCCTCAAAGTTGCTGGCATAGACATGCCCATGATCAGGAAAACAGAACCATCATGCAACACTTGAGCTAGTCTCAGAGGCCAGACTAGGAATACATTTTACCGTTTATTATTCCACACGTGCATATGAGTCTTCCTCCGAGCCTCGTGGTTATTGTAGACTCGAGAACCATAGCAGTTATAGCATGGAACATAAACCTAATTATGAACAGGGAGATAATCAATAACATTTATTATTGCCTCTAGGGCATATCTCCTACAAGGCCCGGCCCTGAGGGGGGGCAGCCCCCCCCCCCCCCGAATCAGGGGGACCCCCATTTATGTATGTGTGTCATGTATATACTAGTCACTTTGGCCTAGAGCACAGCCCAAACGAGAGGTGGGCAGGCGGCAAGACGCAGAGCCCTCTGATGATGGATCTGTTAGATCGTGCCCGTGTTTGATCTCCTGAAATCGTGGCGGCAATCGCCCATCGCCGGCCACGCCGACAAGCCGAGCCGCGAGGGCTGAGTCTGAGATTTTTGCCGGCGTCAACAGACAACAGGCCCCACGATTATTCCGGGAGTACGTCGGCCACGCAGCCGCCGAGACATCCCTCGTCCGCGCAGCTTTCCAGCCTTCATCCTCCTTCGGTACACGTGGTAATGCATCTCTCTTATTTCCCCTTTCTGAAAACAAGGAACCCATCTCCCTGTACTTCTCGAGACTGTTGTTTCTTGTATTAGCGATCTAGTTGGATGGTACATTGAAACCACAAAGTAGAATTTCTCATGTACTGTGATTGTTAGGGTTCAGTTTTGGCACTCATTGTGTGTAACTTCTCACAACTTTGGGTAGATGATTGCGTAACTTTCAATTCTACAGACATTGCCAAGGAGATCTTGATTCTAAATAATGCCCACAAATAGACGAACTATATGCATATGATTTATGAGTCTCCCAATTAGTCTAGAAATTTTCACATTGTGTTCTGCAATGACCACGTTTGTGGGCCACTTTACAGGAGATTTACGTCAATGGAATTTTTAGAAGCGAAGTGTATTCCTAATTGATTTGAACTTCTATGTATATGCCTACTATTTTAGTATCCAAGAAGTAGCTTATACGTATAAATTTCCATTATTGAAATCAAGCTCATGGCCGTGACACCGCTGGTAGTTTTAGAGGCCCATTTTCATTCCTAATTGATATGAACTTCTATGTATATACATACTATTCATTCTTGTAATCAAGTTCATGAGTGTCACAGCCATTTGACTTACACTCTCTATTTAGATCTTTTGATACTTTTGATTTTCTCAGGATAGGTTATTGGTGGATAGATCAACTCTTGTCCAGCTAATATATGGAGTTTTACTTTGGTCTGGCTTCACAAGAGGTGTGTGAAAATTTATCTTTCATCGCATATGAAACATCATTGCTACCTATTCCTTGCAGTGTGTAACTTAAGTTTCTCGACAAATTAATTATCATATACATAGTTTTTTCATCCTATACATAGTTGTTAAATATAATTTAAGCATGCTTATTATTATTTTGATGTTGTACAAACACATGGTTACTGTCGTAGGATTGTCATGGCAAGATGTCTTCGTGAGAGAACTTAGGTGTGAGGCCATCGCAACTATGTGGCAGCTTGAGAGGGGTTGGTCGGAATCGAGAGACGCGAGTTTACCCAGGTTCGGCCCCTCCGATGGAGGTAATAGCCTACATCTTGCTTTGTGTGTATTGATGATGAGGGTGATCTCGATTACAAGGGTGCTGTCTTGCTACCTCTAATCTCGAGAGCCTCTAATCTGTCTATCTCTAATGACTTTAACTTGTCCCTCTTGGGGCGCCTTACCCCTCCTTATATAGGTTGAAGGGGTAGGTTTACGTGTAGAGTCCTACTAGGAGTAGGACTAGGACTAGTCTCTCTTGAATCCTAATCCGGATCTTATTTTCCTTGTGAGGGAGTCTTTCCTTTCATTGGGCCTTCTCTATGAACCGGCCCACCATAATATGAGTCGGCCCTCCCATGAGCCGCCTTCTGGGCTGTTGGGTCTTGTCGTCCTTCTGATCCGCCTGCCGGGTCACCAATGAGCAGCCAGGCTCGGCCGGGTCACCAGTGAGTCGCCCAGTGTCGACCGGGTCATACTTCGGGCCGGGTTATAACGCGGGGTAATATCCCCGACAGTTACCATTTCAAAATAGGGGCCCCTGTGTTCTGTTTTCGCCCCGGGCCCCAAAATCTCAGGACCGGCCCTGGGTGACCGAGGTCGCCGACAGAGGGGAGCCGTCGAAAGACGGCATTGGAAGATTGTCTTCTCCTGGCGGCGGCTAGAGTTCCAGCCGCCGGGGAAAGAGAGGAAAACCCGTGGAGACCTACTCAAGTGAAAGCTATTTGCACCTCTATTTGGCACAAAAACACTGCATTTGACTTATTCTTGTACGAATTGGTATTTGGCTTTTTGGTTGTTGCAATGGACAGAAATGCACGATCTGTTTGACTTTTTGCTTGTCATTTGATTTATCCACGTAATTTTCTCCTTTAATTAAAATGCCTACGGTAGCCGTTGTAGTTCACCTAGAAATGCTGCTGCATTGAATTCAATTAAGACGAGACAAATAGACAGGGCCACGAGAGCTGCCTAATACCGAACGTCGACTATTCAACAAAATACCAAACGTCCATCTATAAGGCCGCTAACACTCTCCATCGAATCGATTAGCTAAGCTAGCATGGACACAAAGGCGTGCATCTCGCTTCTAATCCTCGCGCTCGTGCTCGCTGGCCCGGAGACCAGGGTTACGGCGCTCGCCGTCATCGACGCGGCGGCAGCGGTGGTGATGCCATCCATGCCGCTTATGAAGCTGGAGGACGGAGTGGCACCGGAGCTCGCAGATTCGGCGACGGTGGACCTGGAGGGGCACCGCCGCGTCCTCGCCGGCAGAGGCATCAGCGCGAGTTCCCTGAACCCCAACAAGGCAGCCTGCACCAGGACGTGCCCAGCACGCGGACGGCCGTACACCGGCCGGGCATGCCTCAAACGGTACCAGTGCCGTTAGGGTGATCAATGGGACAGCACTGCGGCTGTCACTTCAACCTCCATTCTGTACTACACGTCGTCCGTTCATGGCTGCACTCGCGTTCCATCGGTGTTTTACTGTATATTTCCATTTCCATTTTGCCCGTGTCGTTGCGATCGCCATGTATCTTGAATTGAAATATAACTTGGCACGTTGGTGTTGGTGTGCAACTGTGGAGTAGCGGTGACTGTACCATCCAATCATGAGTTTCTTCGGTGATTGTAGTCAAATTTACAGTAGAAGGCCCCGGTCAAGCTTTGTGCCCCTGATGATTTTCTTCCGTCCATTCCTGGCCATAACGACTAGTATAAAGCCGTTGCCCCGATAAAAACTGGGACTTTAATCTAGCTAGAATAAAGCACACATCGGCAAAAACCAAGCATATGTATGTAAGAGTGTCTACAGTCAGGCTCTTCAAAACCCTGATACGGCCCGACGGACGACTGGTAGAAAAAACGATTCAGACGGACTTCTTATGCCGGCAACATACGCCCAGGCTGACTCGCATCCCTAACATACGCCCGGGAGCATCTGTCACATTGGACTGACTGCAGAGACCCACACGAAAACGCTCAGAAACCTGTTTGTCCGATCGGCGTCTTTGCTAATTTTTGACGAAGGAGGTGACGATGCATTCATGGCGCCACATGGTGCGGCTTTGGTGCGCCACCCGAGGGCTCAAGTTCGTCTACTTAAGCCGGACGGCGACCCCCAAACATAACTGCATCCCATATCTCTCCCCTTCCCTCCGCACCCATCCATCCGAACCACCAACGTTATGCTTACTCCGGATAGCCGGTTGTACTCATAGAGCAGATCCGGGCAAGGCGTGTCGCTCAGTTTGCAGCCGGCCTGCCTTTGGACCCTCAGAGCATGAAGACGAGCAGCATGAAGAGGAGAAGAACGAGCGTGAAGACGCATTTTGGTCGGACGCTCAAGCAGCAGGTGTGTGCCATCTGACCGCCGAATTGCAATCAGTACCGCGCTAGATCGCCGGTCGGTGGTCCGCTGAAAACCCATGTATACCAAACGTTATGAATGCATGCTTCTTTCGACGACGTACCTACGGCTTGGTTCCCTGGAGTATCATCAATCTATTAGCATTGAATGATGTTCATTATAACGACTCGATAACGATCAACGATCGTAATTTGGCCAGAGCATACTATCAATACCTAATTTACGTGCCACATCACTAGTACATAACAGGGCATTGGTCCAGGCCGGGCCAGCCCATTAGTCCCGGTTCAGTCACGAACCGGGACCAATGGGGGCAACGGTCCCGGTTCGTGAGGCCAGGGGGCCGGCCGGGCCTCGTGGGGCATTGGTCCCGGTTCGTCTGGACCCTTTGGTCTCGGTTCCAGACACGAACCGGGACCAGTGTGCCTCGCTCCTGGCCCACAACCATTGGTCCCGGTTCGTGGCTGGAACCGGGACCAAAGGGGGTCCTTTGGTCCCGGTTCCAGCCACGAACCGGGACCAATGAGATGCCTATATAAACCCCCCGCGAGCGAGCAGAGCACTCCACATTGCTCTGTTTTTCTGGCCGGCGAGGGGAGAGCTTTGTGGTGCTCTAGCTCACCTCCTATGCACATGAGGTGTTCGATGAAATGCTCGAGCCACACTTAAGCTTTCTCCTCTCGAAGCTCCTTGTCCAATCTCCATTTTTCTCAAGATTTGTTTAGGTTTGGCGGTCCGTCCTGTCCCGTCCCCGTCCTCACCGCCGTCGATCGCCCGCGTCCATCTCGGCGCCGGCACCACCGTGGTTAGCCTCTTCTTCTTATCTTCTTTCTAAAAGAAAAAAGTTCTTACTTGTATCATTTAGATAGATACTTGTGTAATTTTCTTACTTTTATTATTGTTTGTTATTATATAGTGCCATGGTCATGGTATCCGCCCACGTCGGCCCTCGTCCGGTCTATGATTCGGATGTGGTATATATTATCTTTTATAACTATTTGTTTTATTTAGTGTTTATGACAATTATGCCGACCAACGTGACATAGATTTTTTAATCTAGGAGGTATGTGAACCGGAAATTCCAACCGACATAGAAATTCTTGTCGAGAAGTTAAATTTGGTTGAAAAAGAAAACAATTACTTGAAAGAGGAGAAGATGAACTTGGAGTTGAATGTTGCCGATGTCGTCGACGATCACAAGATCAAGATGGATGCAATGCGCTTGAAGATTAGAAAGATTAGAAAATATGCCATTCATACTGAGGCTTGGTATCATTATGCCGTTAGATCAATTGGTACCTTAGTTGCGGTTATGATCGCATTTGTTGTTGCATTTAAATTTTATAGTTTCAACGTATGTTTTAATTAGATGCTCTAGAGAGCTATATGTTGTTCAATAATGAGAACTATGTATGAACGTTATGACGCAACTGCTTCCGGTTGCATTGAGGGGGCTTCTACCGAAAAACGTTCGATTAGCCATTGTGAAGCTATGTGCATTCCTCAATGCAATCTCTCAGAAGGTGATCGATCCAGAAATCCTGCCAAGGTTAAGGAGTGATTTGGTGCAATGTCTTGTTAGTTTCGAGCTGGTGTTCCCACCGTCCTTCTTCAATATCATGACGCACGTCCTAGTTCATCTAGTCGATGAGATTGTCGTTCTGGGCCCTGTATTTCTACACAATATGTTCCCCTTTGAGAGGTTCATGGGAGTCTTAAAGAAATATGTTCGTAACCGCGCTAGGCCAGAAGCAAGCATCTCCATGGGCCATCAAACAGAGGATGTCATTGGGTTTTGTGTTGACTTCATTCCTGACCTTAAGAAGATTGGTCTCCCTCAATGGCGGTATGAGGGGAGACTGACTGGAAAAGGCACGCTAGGAGCGGAGTCAATAATATGTAGGGACGGCCATTCTTGGTCTCAAGCACACTACACAGTTTTATAGAATTCTACCTTGGTGACCCCGTATGTCGATGAACACAAGAATATTCTGCGCTCCAAACACCCGGAGCAGTGTGACGACTGGATTACATGTGAACACATCAGGACTTTCGGCAGTTGGTTGCAAATATGTCTCATGTGTGACAACACTGTTTTTGATGAGCTGTACTCGTTGGCCAGGGGACCATGTTCGACTGTAATGACTTACAAAGGGTACGAGTTCATTTGAAGTGCTTTTCAATTTCAGGGTTATTTAGCTCAAAAAAATCAGTAAGTGCATGAAAAATACCAAATGAAGTCAGAAAGGGTTGAAAATTGATGATGTGGCTTTGAATGGTGCATTTTGAACACACAAAAAGTATGGAGTTCAAATAAGTTCAAAAAAATGAAATCCCTTTGTAACAGATGAGTTTTCGTCCGAAAGCCTCATACTTCGAAAGAGATTGTCCATTTTGTACACGAAGTGCATCCAGTTTTTGCCGTAACCCACTCAACTTTTTAGCACATGCTATGTGGGTGAAATGATGATACCATGCCAACTTTCAACCTTTTCAGAGTTCATTTGAAGTGCTTTTCAATTTCAGTGTTATTTAGCTCAAAAAAATCAGTAAGTGCATGAAAAATACCAAATGAAGTCAGAAAGGGTTGAAAATTGATGATGTGGCTTTGAATGGTGCATTTTGAACACACAAAAAGTATGGAGTTCAAATAAGTTCAAAAAAATGAAATCCCTTTGTAACAGATGAGTTTTCGTCCGAAACCCTGATACTTCGAAAGAGATTGTCCGTTTTGTACACGAAGTGCATCCAGTTTTTGCCGTAACCCACTCAACTTTTTAGCACATGCTATGTGGGTAAAATGATGATACCATGCCAACTTTCAACCTTTTCAGAGTTCATTTGAAGTGCTTTTCAATTTCAGGGTCATTTAGCTCAAAAAAATCAGTAAATGCATGAAAAGTACCAAATGAAGTCAGAAAGGGTTGAAAATTGATGATGTGGCTTCGAATGGTGCATTTTGAACACACAAAAAGTATGGAGTTCAAATAAGTTCAAAAAAATGAAATCCCTTTGTAACAGATGAGTTTTCGTCCGAAACCCTGATACTTCGAAAGAGATTGTCCGTTTTGTACACGAAGTGCATCCAGTTTTTGCCGTAACCCTCTCAACTTTTTAGCACATGCTATGTGGGTGAAATGATGATACCATGCCAACTTTCAACCTTTTGAGAGTTCATTTGAAGTGCTTTTCAATTTCAGGGTCATTTAGCTCAAAAAAATCAGTAAATGCATGAAAAATAACAAATGAAGTCAGAAAGGGTTAAAATTTAATGATGTGGCTTCGAATGGTGCATTTTGAATACACAAAAAGTCTGGAGTTCAAATAAGTTCAAAAAAATGAAATCCCTTTTGTAACAGATGAGTTTTCGTTCGAAACCCTGATACTTCGAAAGAGATTGCCCGTTTTGTACACGAAGTGCATCCAGTTTTTGCCGTAACCCTCTCAACTTTTTAGCACATGCTATGTGGGTGAAATGATGATACCATGCCAACTTTCAAGCTTTTCAGAGTTCATTTGTAGTGCTTTTCAATTTCAGGGTCATTTAGCTCAAAAAATCAGTAAATGCATGAAAAATAACAAATGAAGTCAGAAAGGGTTAAAATTTGATGATGTGGCTTCGAATGGTGCATTTTGAACACACAAAAAGTCTGGAGTTCAAATAAGTTCAAAAAAATGAAATCCCTTTTGTAACAGATGAGTTTTCGTTCGAAAGAGATTGCCCGTTTTGTACACGAAGTGCATCCAGTTTTTGCCGTAACCCTCTAAACTTTTTAGCACATGCTATGTGGGTGAAATGATGATACCATGCCAACTTTTAAGCTTTCCAGAGTTCATTTGTAGTGCTTTTATAAAACTCTAATAGCAAAAAGAATCAACTAAAAAGCTTTTATAAACCTCTAGTATTTTTTAAACTAAAATTATATAAAATTTATGCAACTAAAATTATCAAAGTATTTTCTGTTCAAAACATTAACGGCAAAAAGAATTTTAATAAAGAAATTTTTAGTTACAAACTTTAATAGCAAACTAAAATAACAAAATCTGTTCTTGATTAAAACAGACATTTAAAATAACCTAAAAATTACCAAATTTAATATAATGATAAAACACAATAATATTAAATAGCAGGAAAAAGAATCACTCCAAAATCTATTTTTATAGTAAAGTTATTCACACAAATTTAAAAGAATTCAAATTTAAACTATTCAAATATGAAAATTAATGGCACTAACAGAAAGTCTATAATTTTGTGACCTAACAGCAAAAAGAATCACTGGAAAACTGAAAAAAAAAAGCAAAAAAGAAAACAAATAAACAGAAAAAAAATGCCACCTACTGGGCCACCACAGCCTGAATACGACTAGAAACTAAGATAGTTGGGACAGGATTCAGGCCCGCAGAAGGCCCAGCAGGCCCACAGGCATAGCAGTGTCAGATTAGGCCCATAGGCCTGCAGTTCAGAGGAGTTCGAGAGGGAAGAGGCAGCGGGGCTTATAAACAGGTGGTCGGCGCTCTCAACTAGCGAGGTGGGACTAAACTCCCACCACTACGCCGTTGTGCAAGGCCATTGGTCCCGGTTGGTGGCACCAACCGGGACCAATGCGCACCTTTGGTCCCGGTTTGTGCCACCAACCGGGACCAATGCCTACCTTTGGTCCCGGTTGGTGGAACCAACCGGGACCAAAGGTCTCTGCTTCCCGCCCTTTGGGCTGCTGAAAAGAGACCTTTGGTCCCGGTTGGTGGCACCAACCGGGACTAAAGGTGGGCATTGGTCCCGGTTGGTGCCACCAACCGGGACCAATGCTTCTTGTATATAAGAAAACCCTTGGAAAATTTCAGGTTTTCATCTACCAGTTGCCCCGAGCCCGCCTCCCCGATTCCGCCGTCCCCGTCGTCGCCGCCGCCTCCCCGTCACCGCGTCGTCGCCTCCCCGAGCCTGCCGTCCTCGTCGTCGCCGTCGCCTCCCCGTCGCCGCGTCGTCGCCGTCGCCGAGCCCGCCGTCCTCGTCGTCGTCGCCTCCCCGAGCCCGCCGTCCCCGTCGTCGCCGTCGCCTCCCCGACGTCGTCGCCGTCGCCGAGCCCGCCGTCCTCGTCGTCGTTGCCTCCCCGAGCCCGCCGTCCCAGTCGTCGCCGTTGCCTCCCCGTCGCCGCGTCGTCGCCTCCCTAAGCCCGCCGCCCTCGTCGTCGTCGCCTCCCCGAGCGCCCGCCGTCCTCGTCCCCATCACCGCGTGCTGCCCCGAGCCCGCCGTCCTCGTCGCCGGCCTCCAGCCATCGCCGCCCACCCCAGTGAGCCCCCCCCCCCTTTCCGGCCATGTATATGTTTTTTTTCATGTATATGTATATGTTCATGTATATGTGTGTATATGTTCATGTAAAAAGTCATGTATATGTTTTTTCATGTATATGTATATATGTTCATGTATATGTGTGTATATGTTCATGTAAAAAGTCATGTATATGTTTTTTTGATGTATATGTATATAGGTTCATGTATATGTGTGTATATGTGTGTATATGTTATCCGGAATGTATGTCGTTGTCGATATACCCCCTCCCCGATAACTTCGACATGAGGGGGGAGGGGGGGTCGATATACCCCCTCCCCGATAACATTTTTTTTCTAAGTTACTAAGGTAAAATGTTCACCCCCCTCTCGATATACCGGGCGACCAACTCTCAAGGCCACCCAAATCCTAGAAAGAAAAAATCATACAGAAAACTCCAGTAATATAGATTTAGCAAGAATGCCCCCATTATGGATGTGCAAAAGAAGAAAGAGCGTTGTCGATCTCCTACCCCCTCCCGTCCCTACCCGATAAACTCTCGAGGCCACCCAAACCCTAGAAGAAAGAGCGTTGTCGATCTCCTACCCCCTCCCGTCCCTACCCTAGAAGTGTTGTCGAGGCCACCCCAAACCGGACGTCGGACATTCATGAGAGAGGCGGTCCGGATGTCGGACATTCATGTTTGTATATTAATTGCCATGTTGTAATATTTGCAGAAACTATGGATCCAAGAGACTTGGAACAAGAACAGTTGTTGGGGACATAATCCACGGCGGCGGACGTGATATCTTGTCGTTTCTCAACGACACCGATGGTCTGGAAGGAGAGGATGACGGCTCCGGTGATCGAACAATTGAGGAGGAAGGACAAGATCATGATGGCTCCGGTGACCGAATGCCGGAGGAAGAAGGAGACCATGATGACGGCTCCGGTGACCGAACGGAGGAGGGAGCTGTTGCAAAGTCCGGCGAGGTATATATATTAATTAAGCCTGTGCTGACTAGCTAATTGATGCATTAATTGTTTTGGTATGTACATATATTAATTAACTCTTCTTTCTTCTTTTATAGCCCTCCGGATCGAGCCAAACTTCGGTAACGAGACGAGGCCCGAAGAAGAGGTTGCGCAAGGATGAAAGGTTCACGATCACAGCAGTCGCGCACGATGGCCATCCGATTGAACCCAAGCGGACCAAGGACGCATTTTCTGCTCAGTGCGGAGCTATTGTTAGGGACGACATCCCGATCAGCATCAAGCAATGGAATAAGCCTAAGGACGGCGCCCCTGAAGCTGATTATGTCACCGATAGACAGAAAGATGATCTTTGGACCGCGCTGAAGGCAAATTTCATCCTATCGCCAGAGGAGGATCCGAATAAGCCAGTTATAGAGCCACTGGTCAAGGCGTGTGCTCTTAAGAAGATGGCAGATCTATTCAGGAGGTGGAAGAATGAGTTGAAATCAAAGTTTGTCGACAAAGGGAAGACTCCAGTATTCACCGGCTGATTTGAGAAGATAAGAGATCACTGGCCCGCATTTGTGGCCTACAAGACATCGGACAAGAGTATTAAAATGTCAGAGACAAACAAGACCAATGCTGCAAAGAAGCAGTATCACCATCACACGGGGTCAGGTGGCTACCTCAAAGCCCGGCCGTTGTGGGACAAAGCTGAGAATGACCTGATTGCTAAAAACGTCGTACCACAGACATTGAACTGGCCAGACCGTTCAAGGACTTGGTCCTTCGGGGTTGGGGGAACTTTGAACCCTGAAACAGGGAAGTGCCGTTGGACGAACGAGCAACTTGCAATACCCATGAACAAGCTTCAGGAGTATATCACCGCAGCGCAGGAAGGGACGTTCATTCCCGACAGAGAGAAGGACGAGCTGACTGAGGCCCTAGGGAATGCTGAGCACCCTGGACGAACACGAGGCACACCAGGCTCCGTTCCGTGGAAGGTTGGGTTTCCCGACGCAGGCGGTTACAGAAGCCGGGAGAGAAAGAGGAAAGCGGAGCTAAGCGAAATTCAGAAGCTCAATGCAAGAATACAAAAGCTAGAGGAAGCTGAGAGCCAGCGAGCTGCCGGCCAACCATCTCAGCGGCACGAAGCTACCCCAGAAGCTACCCCGCCATCTCAGCGGAGAAGCAGCGTCGCTTCCACGGAGCCCCTTCAGCCTGACTTCACGTCTCCTAGCTACCCCGTGGATACTATCACGGAGGCTCAACATTGCAATCTTATGACGAAATGCCAGAACCTCACTTTATTGGCGACTGTCGGCTCTGTTGCACCTCCTCAACCCAACGGAACTTTTCACTACCGTCCGATTCCACATGGCTATGCTGTTGTGATGGTCGATGAAGTAATGAAGGAATTTGAGGAGCTCGAGCTTCACCACTCTAGAGGTGAAGGGGAGAATCGGCTGGGTCGTGCCCTAAAGAGTACATGTCTATGGCAGAAGGAGTACATCAAGCTTCCAAACTGGACACCTCCGCCTCCTCCTCCTCCTCCGGCGAGTCAGGGCACTCCGCCTCCTCCTCCTCCTCCTCCTCCGGCGAGTGATCAGGGCACCCCGCCTCCTTCTCCGGCTCCTCCGACGCGTGAGGGCACTCCGCCTCCTCCTTCGCCTACTCCGGCACGTCGGAGCAGTACGCCTCCTCCTCAGCCTCGTCGGCAACGACGGAAGACAGACGCCGCCGCTCCGGCTCCTCCGGCGCGTCGGAGCACTCCGCCTCCTTCTCCGCCTCGTAAGCAACGACAAAAGAGAGACGCCGCCGCTCCGGCGGCTAGCAGTACAAGAAGAGGCGGGAGGGATTACAGATACGGTCCATCTCTCAAGCCTCTGGAAAAGTTACCATATGAGAGGACCGAGTCTGAAAACGAGGAGATATGTCAGGCCGAATTGACGGCCCATTTTGCAAAGAAAACTCCACCTCCGAAGGAGAAGCTAGATCCGGTGAAAGTGATGCGCACTATCAATGCCCTGAAGCGACCACCACCGCCTCCGCCGGATTCCAACTTTGACCGCTGTGTAAAAAGACATATCAAGATGCGCGGCGGTCGGGAAGTACTTTCAGTGATGCAAGGTTAGCAAAACGAAGAAGTGGGAAAAAAATTCCCCAGCTCGGCGAACAGGCGAACCAATCGTGCCCCCCGCTCAAGGTGTCTAGCGATATCGTCGCTAATCATCCGGGGATGGTGCCCGGTACCAATCCTGGTGATTACCTGAGCGATGATGTACAGTTTGAGCCGTTGGAGGTGGACGAATTCAGTTACCGGTACGGGCGGCCTCTCGTCAAACCTGATCATCCTCCTCTAATATGAGGAGATATTCCAGTTATACAATCAAAAGGCCCTCGACAAAACAATCGTGACTTGCTACTGTCTGTAAGTACTACTTCTGTAATTAAGTCTCTCTATATATATAGCTCAGCTCTTTCATTGCATGTATATATAATTATCCTCACTATATTATACAGATTGAAGATCGTCGAATGCAGAAAAGCACAAATGTATGACATTGGGTTCATTAACCCAAATATCATACATGCGTTTACGGTTAAAAACAATGTCACACAAACCGAGGACAACTTGCTACAATCGTTGCTTAAAAATCAAAACAAAGGGACAATACCCTTTCCTTACAACTTCAATTGAGTGTTACTGTCTTGTGCATATTCGGTTTCCCTTATTACTCGAGGTTATAGTAATGTAATTGATGAGTTATGCATGCGTGCGCAGGTTCCACTATATTCTGCTAGAGATTAAGCTTGAGCGGGGAGTAGTAATCGTCTTAGACTCGAAACGAAAAGATCCCCAGGAATATGCGGACATGACTGAAATGCTCCAGAAGTAAGTTCAATCGATCATTATCGCATCATATCGGCAACTTTGTTCATTTTCTGATATCAAGTAATTATTTTCTTTGTCTGGCAGGGTTTGGAAAGAGTTCACCGCAATTGTTCCGGCACTGCCGAGGGAGCTGCGATTTACACACCCGAAAGTAAGTACTACTACCTAGTTCCGCGCATCTCCCATTGATTCTAGTTCCATCAATACCATTTATCATGCTTGATTATCAGTTTGATTGAACTCTATTTCTCGTAAAGTGCTTGTGGCAGGAAAAAGGGAATAATTTTTGTGGATACTACGTTTGCAAGTTCATCTACAACACGACGACCCCTAAGCGGGGCTACTCTGAAAAACAATTTCAAGTGCGTAAGCAATAATATTCACAATTTTATTTTATTACCATGATTTGTGTTGAGTTTCATTCATATATATGTATTGACCCCCTTCTTCAAATTAGACGTGGCAGATGTGGGATGAACTCCTACCACATGATCGCATACGAGCAATTCAAGAGGAATTGGCGGGATTCTTTCTTGACCACGTCATAAATAAAGCCGGAGAATACCATCTGGAATTTGAAATTAAATGTTAGGGATTGTAAGAGATCTTATATTGTATATATGTAGCTAGTAGCGTCGGATAGATATACGAAAACTTGTTGTTCGACCAATCTCTCTGTGTATATGTTCATGATCGACGATCTTGTGTACTTAATGGTTCCTTCATTTGCTTACTAGCTAGCGTGTCGAGTTCTCTCTATAGTAGCTAGCGTCGACCAAGCACGGAGAAAGAGAGGACACTTCTCTCTATTAGCTAGCTAACACAATATGAAACACCTCAATTAACCCTACAAACCCCCCTAACCCCCCCTAACCCCCCCCCCCCCCCCCCCTTAAAAAAAAAAACCCCAGTGCCTTTTGGTCCCGGTTGGTGTTACCAACCGGGACTAAAGGTCCTCCTGCCTGGGCTCCCAACACCGGCCACGTGGAGGGCCTTTAGTCCCGGTTCGTGAGCCAGCCGGAACTAAAGGTTTTGGGCTTTAGTCCCGACCCTTTAGTCCCGGTTCCAGAACCGGGACAAAAGGCCCTTACGAACCGGGACAAATAGGGGTTTTCCTACTAGTGATCAGGGAATAGTCGACGCCGGCCGATGGGCGAAGGTCTAGCTTAAGATAGATGCATATGTTCTTGCTGGGTGTCAAGTGTAGTTTGGTATGGGTGCTCTTTTTTTTTTTTTTTAAACAAAGTATCCATTAAACATCTAGCGCAGCAAACTCGCTGGCCACCAAGTCAAGAATACAAGCTGGGGCATACTCCACCCATAACATGTCAGGTACATCTAGACTAGACCCAAGCCTTGCTAGTTCGTGTGCAATCTTGTTACAATCACGCCGGCAGTAAGAAAAATCAAAAGAGTCCAACGAACCTATGCACCTACTCCTTGCCTCCCTAGTGAGAACACCCAGCGCCCCCAGATCATATTTCGTGCTCTGCATAGTCTGAACCAACTGGAGACAATCTGACTCAAATGTGACATTGTAAAGAGCCTGGGCTGTAACTCCTTCGACAGCATGTACACATGCTAGGGATTCAGCGTGAAATGCACTCGTCAGATTAAAGAGTTTCCCGGCTCCCGCTGTGATGAATTCACCTTCGCTGTTCCCGACGACATAGCCCCAGCCACCCTTACCCGATTCCCGGCAGTAGGCACCATCAAAATTGACCTTAACTGAGCCCTCCTTTGGTGGTTGCCAACGGTACATTGGAGTAGTCTCAGCCTGTGCTTTCTTCCCAGCATGCACCTGTGTGAACTCTGCAATATGTTTCTCCACCAGGTGACACACTTCCGCTGTCGCTCGAGGCTTCTCTCCAGCGTTTGCTTTATTGCGTGTACTCCACCAGTCCCAGAGCAGCACAATAATTCTGATTTGTAGCTCAGCAGGCATAGCCCAAATATGATCCATCATCTCCTTCGTATTGGGGCACCCAGCAAGCAGTAGACGTTGCTCTTCAAGCCCCAAAGCCCGCCAGCAGGCCTTAACCATTTTACACTTCAAAAAACAGTGCCCACCATCTTCGTCCAATCGCCAGCAAACCGGACATCGAGTATCCAGCTCCACGCTCTTGTGCTTGATGTTCATTCGCGTCGGCAGGCTATTGTGTACGAGACGCCATGTGAACATCTTTACCTTGCCCGGCAACTGCATGCCCCATATACAGCTCCAGCTGGACGACGAACAATTGTTTGTGCATGATGATGATGATCCCCGCCAGTACTTCTATCTCTAAGATGCACCCCGAGCTTGTAAGCTGATTTCACAGAGAAAATTCCTTTGGTGTCATAGTGCCATGCCACTGTGTCTTCCATTCCCTCTCTCAGTGGAATACCAAGGATTGTTTTTGCATCTTCCTGATCAAACAGCTCCTTCACTAGCTCAGCATCCCACTGCTCCGACACAGGGTCGATCAATTCCGCATCAAGATCAAGTGAATTCCGTGGAAGTAGAGCATGAAAATTTGATGCCAACCGAATAAGTGGAAGAACAAACTACAGATTCCGTTGAAGCTATAGTGGAAGAGAATGTTGAGGTTCACGGAGTTGAAGGTATAAATGTTTTTAGTCTAGATTACATAAATGGTGATCTAGGACTTCGCATTCCACTTGATAGATTTGCCCCCAACATTAGAGATGATGTTAGATTTGCTTATATACGAATGGGTCCAACTCGACCAACTAGTCACAATTGCTACTACCGGTAGCGACGGCAACAGTTGAAAGGGCCTTCTCATCAATGAAAATCATCAAGACTGAGTTGCGTAGCAAGATGTCCGATGGATGGCTTAATGACTTGATGGTGTGTTACATTGAGCGAGGGATCTTCAAAAGTATTGATCTTGGTAAAATTAAGGAAGATTTTCAGAAGGAGGGTAGGGCATTGCCATTGCCTGGGTCTTCTAGACGCCATTGAAAGCTTCATTATCGGTATGTTTTAGGTTGTTTTTCTATTAAAACATGTCTACATTTTCATTGTATTTGGTTATTCGTTTGTAGTGTGCATTGTTAGTGTGTATTGACTCTTTTGGTTTGCATCAAAAAAAAATCTTTGCTTAAGATTTTGCCACACCTTAATTTTTTTTCGTCCTCCGCCTCTGATCCCCTTGGAACCCACATATTTGAACTAAAATCGCAGAGGTTCTCACTAAAACATAGAGATGCTTCAGCTCGAAAATCACGCTAATTTCAACTAAAAATGGGGACATTTCAACCTAGAAACGGAGAAGTTTAACTTTTTACTACAGGAACTTAAACTTTCGACATCACAGAGCCATGTTTCAACTTGAGAATCATCAGCTTTCGACAGCATACAAAAAAGACTTTCGACCAAACTAATCATAAAACCAACAAAACACAAGTTTGTGACACAACGTGATTTGATTATATTTTCCCCATTATTCGTTGCTAGCAAATTTGGGTTCGTATGTACATGCCAAGCTGGTGCTTGGTCTTGGATTTATTCGTATTTTTTGACAAATCTGGCCCCTTTCACCGACTTCAGCCACGTCTGGCCCTCGGGCGAAACTAATTCAGAATCTGGCCCCTTAGGTCGGCGCCACATATAACGGCGCCGAAGTTGTACATGTCGGCTCCTATATAAACGGTGCCGAGGTTGTGGGCCCGCCAGGACCACCGTTCCCCCGAACGGGTTACATAACCGTTGACGTGGTAATCTCGGCGCCATTCTTCACGGCGCCATCATCCTTAGGAAAATTACAACCCCTCTCGTTTTGCATCTTTCTGGACGCGTACTGGATTTGGAGGAGCGGTGGCGCCGAAATGCACATAGTCGGCGCCTAGTCATACGGCGCCGTAGTCGGCGCCATCAACTCTGGCGCCGAATATGTGCACTTTGGCGCCGTCGCTCCTCCAAATCCAGTACGCATGCAGAACGATGTAAAAGAAGGCCTGGATTTCCCTAAGGATGACCGCGCCACATATATCGGCGCCGAAGTTATTCATTTCGGCGCCTTATTTACCGGCGCCGAAATTCCAGGCTGGACAGAAAATTTGGCCAGAACCTCTCCTTATTTTGTAGCCATCCGAACAACAACAGCATACATAATAACAGAAGCATAGACATAATAACAGGAGCATACATAAAAGTCATCACAGCGTACACAAAAGCCTAAAGTGTTTAACAAAAGTGTCCATCACACGACAACACAACTAAAGTGATCATCACGGCACACATACTGCCTAGTACTCCTCCTCAAGTAGACGGTAATGAACCGCCATCCTGCAAAGACAAGGTATAAACTGAAATGAGATCATGCATGCCAAATTGACAAACTTATAAGCTGAAATATAATAAATATGTTCGACAAATATAATAACCTGAGTTTTTCTGCCTATTACTTCTGCCAATCTCCCAACTACCTTGGGACGACGGCGGGCACCTCTGTAATGTCTAGTGCCTCGCGGACGCTTAGGACCTCTCCCCCTACCGCTTGATGAAGGGTTAGCAGCTGCAGATTCAGCGATTGCTTCGTCTGCGGCCTTTTGTTTCTTTCGTGCCTCACAACTGAACTTCTTCGTGTTCTTGTGACCTTCCTCGCCACATGCAGAACAACGGTTCTTCACAGTGTCCTCAACGGAATATTCGTCTGGCTGCGGTCGCGGTCGCTTCAAGGTTATCCCACCCTGAGCTCGGTCCATGTCCATCTTGAACCTCTTCGTCTGGCGTCGACCTTTTGTCTTAACCATTAGTTCACTATCCGGTAAATAAACTGGACCATTGTACTTCGCCCATTGTGCCATGTCCAAGTAGGGCTCAAATCTACCAGCCCATGTGCTCCGAACGGCTCTCATATGGTAGAAGGGTGACAAACAAGTCGAGCTCCTTGCTAGAAGTGCCCGAGCACGACATGCTGTTATCATATGAGAGCATGGAAGATGGATCTGTAACGGCATCTGGCATGAGCACGAGGGAGGGGTGAGGACCACGACATAACTGCGACCACCATATTGCTCACCGCCACAAGTTGTGCCTCCTTGCTCAGAAACCTCATACTTCCACACCTCCTTGTCAAAACAATTAAATGTTTGGCCTTGCGACTTCCTTTCCTGGTAATCAAGCTCTTCCTCCACGGTCTTTGGCCATCTCTTACCTTCATTCCATAGGGCATCTATTTCGTAATGCCTAATGCACCAACGGTGCTTCACTAGGGGGTGCCCGACAATTTCCTCCTTCACGGCATTCAATATCCCATGATGGCGGTCGGATATGACACAAACCACCCGTTTAGGGCCAACAACCTTAGTCCTAAGCAAGTGCATGAACCAGCTCCAGTTGTCGTTGTCCTCCCCGGTAACCAAAGCAAAGGCCAACGGGACCAATCGATTGTCCGCGTCGCAGGAGATCACCATGAGCAGGGTGCCTTTAAACTTCCCCGTCAAGAATGTGCCATCAACAGACATAAATGGCCGGCAATGCTTGAACGCCTTGACACAAGGGCGGAAGCACCAAAATGCTCGACCAAACACTAGGTACTTCACATTCTTCACAGTGCGGGACTTGCTTGGATGCGGCTCGACAACCTGCGTCATTCCAGGGTTGCGAAAGGCCATCGCTGCCAACATCCTAGGTAGCCTTCCATACGCGTCCTCCCAATCACCGTAAGCCATCTTCAGAGCCATTTGTTTTGCCCACCACGCCTTCCCATACTTCACATGGTAGTCAAATATCAAGAATATGAACTTCACCAAAGAACCTGCTAAGAGGGTTGGCGTAGCTTTGATGGCTCCGGCGCACCGGTGAGCAATAAAAGTGGATGTCGGTTGCCGGTGCTTGTCGCCAACGAGGATGGTGTCGCCGCAATGTGGGGCCCTTCATAGCTACTTATCTTCCAAAAACCACCCGAAGTCTTCCTCGCCCTGACCTTTCAAGGACAATCTTCCTTCTCGCACATCACAACATAACGCTTGTTTTTGTTGGACTTGAATACTATGTATGCCCGATGATGTTTGACGGCGTACTCTTGTAGCCAGATCTTCATGTGCAACATAGTCTTGAACTTCAAGCCTTCATATATCAAAGGTCGTCGCCGAGGTCGGTCTCGTGCTTCCTCCTCGGTGACAGGATTAGGCGGTTTCGGCCCAAATTCCCGCATGTTAGAGTCCGCTACGGCGAGGTGATGTGTCTCCCTAACATCCCTGAACTCATGAATGCTCGGATGTCTGCCCCATACCTTAATAAATGCTTCGATCTCCTTCTTGGAAAATTGGAACTCCGGACGGTCCTCGTCAGAGTCAGACGCAAAAGCTTGAGCATATCCCTCGTCTTCAGAATTTTTTTCTTCAAATGTCTCTGGATCTCCATCAAGTTGGCTTGATGCCACGAGAGGTACACAAGGCGAGGATGGAAACATGATTTCGGGGATGTCGACAAACTCTCTGTTGGTCCCCTCATCTTGAGAATTGTTTTCAACATTTGATGGTTGGCTTGGACCCACTTCATAGACGTCTGCACAACCAACATCATTGCATCTTTCAATAACCGAGGGGCACTCATTCAGATCGATGAGAAGTTGAGGCCTCACAACACCGGTGACTTTGACGGCAACGACCACTAGAGATTTTATTTGGGACCCTTCAACAAGCTCCTTGTATAAATCCCACTCGTCGACGCCACTGATAGGTATCATCTGAGTAAACGACCGAGGGCCACACCCAGCATCGTATCTTCCTTCTAAAAGAACATCATCGCCAATGTCGGTCCAACCCAACACCTCTCTCAGCTTTGCAACAACCTCATTGAAACTAGGACTACGCGGGAAGAACACAACTTGACTCGTCATGTCTACAAACTCCACACCGCTGCTCGAGGAGGTCACATGCCCTCCGTGATGAACATGAATTATCTTTGAGTAAGCCATCTATATTCATCAAAAAACAGCTTAACATATAGATTAGATAACCAACTAAAAACAGCTTAACAATCAAAATAAAAGGTGGAGATACCTTCACTTCTACAGAAACTTGGGGTGGAGCTGGGGCGTCACCGGCGTGGGATGGAGCTGGGCCGACGTGGTTTCGGAGAAGAGGGCCGAGAGGGAGTGCGGGGGCGGAGGGGCGGGACCTCAACCGGCGAGGTCAGTGGCGGAGAGCCGGGTCACCTTGCGCCGACCCATGGCTCGGGGATGGGGCTCGGGCGCGAGTTGTGGCGGAGGAGGCACCGGCTGGTGGAGAGCAAAGGCGGCCGGCGACGATCGATGGGTGGGTGGGGGGCTGGGGCGGTCGAGGCCGCCGCCGCCGCCGCTTCTCTGTAAATTAAATGGTGATTCGGGGAATAGTCACCTGGGTGAATCGATGCGGGGATTTAACCCTACCCAGAGTTCGGCGCCACATTATACGGCGCCGAAATATAGAAGTTCGGCGCCTAACACCATGGCGCTGAAATTGCCACGTCGCCGGCTATGCCATCCGTTCGGGGTAACGGCGGTGGTGATGGGCCCACAAGGTCGGCGCTGGTTAGGTTGGAGCCGAGATGTGCAACGTCGGCGCCATGTTAGTTGGCGCCGACCCCAGGGGCCAGATTCCGAATTAGTTTCGCCCAGGGGCCAGACGTGCCTGAAGTCGGTAAAAGGGGCCAGATTTGTCAAAAAAATACGATTTATTCATCACGCCCCGGGCCCAGGCCCCCCCGGCCTGGATCCTGTCTCCGCCACTGCTTCGACGGACCCAAACAGTTGGAGGAGAGAGAGGGGGGCCGCCGACGACGAGAAGGAATAGAAGAGGCAGCTAGCTAGCATGGAATCGTTTTTTTATCCTATTGATTGATGCCAATTGATGCCTATGCTCGCGCATTTTTCTATCCTACTGGTAGTCAAATTCTGATAATATAGTAGTAGATTTCTCGGTCCATGGGCAGTTCCTTCTAAAGAGCAAATTTCTGAAGAGCAGTTCCTTCTGCACTTGACACCCGAAAACCGATTCTGAACTTTTCTGCACTTCCACCGTCCCTGGCAGAAAAATAGCAATGGTGACCAAGCACAGGCCGACCACGGGCGCCAACAGGGATGACATGTTGAGCGCTGCGGCACAAGTACAGGGAGATACATAGTCCGAAAAGGGGATCGACAGCGTGCGTGCCACTGACCGCCGAGCATTCATTCCAGCAGCTTTGTTGTCTTCTTGTTTTCTGATCCGATTTCATCGCTAGCTGTCCACTGGACCAGACAAACACACATTCATTCAGTCCAGATAATGTATAACCCTACGTACTGACCTGCAAACAATCAAGCAATCTATCAACTTCAACAACATATATAACCCACCCACTTCATTTGAAATAGAGATGAAAACAGGCACTGTAGGAACAGTTTATTTGGACCGACCTGAAAGCTGAAGATAGGATGCAGAATCTTATGTAAAAAAAAAGGCCATGGTGGTTAACCTTAGATTTAACAATTGAATTATTAACACACGTAATTTTGAGTAAGAGTGGCAGCACCATTACAACTTAGGTCGAGGAAAGTAAAGGACTCCAGATATGCAAATGGTGCCTTATCTCTGAAGTTGCTCTCATCTGCCTCCCGTCCTGCCCTGCCCTGTTCAAGTGCATATCTGAAGTTGCCCGTCGCCCCTTCCCTGTTCAAGTGCTCCTCCGGCGGCCGGCAGTGTTGTTGAGAATATATCGTGCTACAACTTGAGCCTTTGTTGAGCAGACTGGGTCAGCGCGGCCCTGCTTTGATTGATCCAGGATGCAGTCTGATCAAGAGAGCACTGAGTTGGTCGGTCCAACTGAATGGCTCGAAGCACCAGGGCCTGGTCGTACAGCTTCAGGGTCAGTTGAGCAGCCAAGACATGACGCTTCTACTGTCGTCGTCTGCTTAACAGCAAGTGTTTTGCTTAACAACAGTTTAAAGTGTAAATGAATTACAGAGTAACTCCCATGGTAATAAGCAAAGCGTTATTAGATCAACCAGACGTCCATAGTCTGAACCTGAAGACACTGGTTTCAGTTAAGGAATGCAGGTGCGAACCTGACACTTGCTGGCCTACGTGTAGCCGAAGGGAGAATATCATACGCAAACCAACATTCGAAGAAAACTTCATGCAAACCACATTTTAAAGTTTCAAAAAAATCTGAAAAAAATACAGGATGTTAAGAGGGTGATGTTTTATTGCCACGCGAAATTTCAAGTTGAAACACATTACAAGATGTGAGCTATGAAAAAGACAAATTCAGCCCTAAATAGTGACATTACTGTTCGGCACTATTCAATGCTGAGCCGGCGACAGGCAGCGTGTGCCTGGCGGTACTGTAGATGACGTACTCGGCCGATCGATCTCGGGGACGGCCCTGGCTTCAGGATTCTCCGAATCAGAGTGGACGATGCATTGCGGCCAAGTCCTTGGTTGCCACGGTGAAGTGGTTGGTGTCAAGACCTTTTCTGAAACTTATGAAGAAAAGCAACAGTTGTCAACTCAAAAACTGGACACTTACTTAAGAAGTGGACACTCTTACTGCCGTTTCTTTACCTTGCGTAAGGCTATATATAAAAGCCAGACAGAGACCTTGAGCCCTAGAGCTCATCATCTTTGTATCCTAGCCGTCACTGTCCATGGGCTTGGGCTGGCCATACGCGTATGTTCGAAACCCTAGCTGAAATTCTGTCGAAATTGCTATTCTGAAACTGAAACTTGACAGTTCAAGCCTGAACCTATCAAGTGGGAGAGGCCCAAAGCAACTTGCAAGTGCAACAGAGTGACACAACGTACGTACGTGTGGTAACATCCAATTGACACACATCCATCTCCATCCTAAAAGCACAAGCATGTTGGTTCGTTCATGTGGATGTGTGCATGCCTGCGCTTATCAAAAGCCGGCATACCCATTCCTCGTTCTTTTTTTTAGAAAAGGAGGATATACCCCCGGCCTCTGCATCTGGGTGATGCATGCAGCCATTTTATTAATTATTCACAAAGACCTTACAAAGTAATAGATCAGTAAGCCTGAAACCACCATCTTGAAAACACCTGTCGCTACTCCTATCCCTTTGATGAAGGGATGCCGAATGTCCGAGCCGAATACCAAACAGACATCGCACCAAAGCCTAACATCTAAAGCCGGATGCCCTAGCCCAGTCACACACCGGTCCGGCGCACTCTCATAGGCTACCGCCGCCGTCTTCCGCCGATCCATCTCCAGAGCAGGTACTGACGCACCGACCTTGCCAGGCCTGCCGTCGACACCACCACGACGCCAGACAGTGCCATCCTCCTGCGCGAGTCCGTCTAAACGGGTCGGACGCCGAGCCTCCACTGCGCCACGCCGCCGAGATCCGCCGTCGTTGATGTGAAAGATGAAACACCGCTCCACCTCCTGCCTCTTTCTTCCAGCGCTGCTCCACAAACAATGCTCCCAAGAGAGGAACGACACCGCAATGCCGCCATCGTCCGATCTGGAAGGCCAGATCCTAGGGTTTCCCCCGGAGCAACACGAGTGGGTCGACAGTAGTTACACGACGATGCCTTCATCAAGGTAACGACGTAGAACGCCGTCATCGTCCGCCGTTGGCTCGGTTTTCACCGGCAACCATGTCTCCCCGACTCGCAGCCGGGACTAGATGACGGACTACGAGATCCGACCACCCAGCCTCAGGCCGACCACCTCCGACGTAGGAGATGACCACCACCGCCATAATCCTCGTGATGCGTGGCAGACCCGGAGTGCCTCCATGAGCCGTCGCCGAGGCTGACGAGAGGCAGCAGAAGAGGACGTACCAGCAGCAGCCCTAGATCGAGCCCGCCTACCACGCCGCCGCCTCCTGCCAATCCCGCTGCCTGCAGCAGAGCCCCTCGATGCGTCCCGGCCGCCGCTGCCCGCCATCCACGTTGCAAGGGGATCAAGATCAGGCCGCCGCCGACTCAGATCCCCGGACGCCAGAGGAGTTCCGCCGCCGCCGCGCCACAGGGCCGACGCCCGGCGACGTTGCCGGCGGCGGCGGAGGGCGGGGGATGCGCAGGGGTCTAGGGAAGGATGGGTGGTGGCCGCCCGGTGCAGCCCGGCGGCGGCCGCACGGGGTAGGGAAGGGGGAAGGGGGAAGCACATCTTAAGCCATTATTTCACAGGGTTGAACGCTAAATGCCATCAAACCATTTCACAGCTAATTCATATTTATCGGAATGAGTTTAGTAACGGACAGAGTACCTAGTTTAAATCCAAATGGAAATGCTTAAGATGTGCTCCTACCAACTTACCTTGAATTTCTTTCATATGATCAGGCTCCAAAAGACTCCATCCCTTGGCATGAACCATCAAGTTGCTAGAGATGGAGAACCGACAATTAGCATCACAACCTTTTGTTTCCTCGGATTGCTTTTGGATATAGGTAAAGCACCATTAACCATGTCAGCTGTCAGGGCAAAGCAGCTTATAAGGAAAAAAAGGGCTTTTGTTCAGACTTCCATCAATTGTCCATTCACCACTGGATTCTGTGAATAAATAGAAACATCAATTGTCCATTCACCACTGGATTCTGTGAATAAATAGAAACATCAATTGTCCATTCCATGTTGCCAACAGAATTTGGAGATCATGAATGAATTGCTAGCTATGGAAGTGGAACACTAGTCTCGAAAAGCCAAAAAGATGGGCATTTTCAAGGAAGCCTGTTTGATCTTTTATACATGTAGTTGGTGAGTTGCCCAACAGAGAGTATAATTCGTAGGGAATACGCAGTCCGAGTTTCTAGGGTAAAAAAAGTTCTGGTGGACTAAATAAAACCTCATGCATGGCTGGTTCTGGGGAGTTCAACAAGTTCTGTCCGCGGAAGGAAGGAAACCGCTCTGTAACACATAAATATGTTTTCTCTCTAAAAAAATACATAAATCTGTTTGGAGAACAACAAAAAGCTTCTGGCATATAGGCAACAAAAGAACTACATGATCAAGACAGGATAACTACAAATGTATCAGAACCAAATCAATTAGAAGAACTGGAAATGCACGAAATTGCGCTTAAAACACCTTCAAGAAAAAACATTTCTATATCTAAACAATTCACATCTGATATGGCATGTTAATCCGCAAGACAAGAAGCAGTTGGTTGATGCCAAGGACAAGGGTGGATTAATACCACTTCTCAGTTGCCGTTGAAGCTGAATTTACGCAATAATATGGTTTCACAGGAAAATGACCTTAATAAATAAATGCAGATATCCATTGCCAAACACTCCTATATCATAGATCTAGCACATGACACACATAATATGGTTACTTCTATATACTGTCATTGACCTTGTGTGTGTGTGTAAGGCTAAAAAAAGCCAGAGGACTCGAGCCCTTAAAAGAGCTCATCCTCTTTGTATCCTAGCCGCCACTGCCCGCGGGCTGGCCATACTCATATCTCAAAGAGCTCGAAACCCTTTCAGTCTGAAATTGTCAAAAGTGGCTATTTTTCAGTCTGAGATTGTTGTTCTGAAATTGAAACTTGACAGTTCAAGTCTGAACCTGTCAAGTGTGGCAACATCCCATCTCCATCCTAAAGCTGGATGCACAAGTATGTATGTTCATTCATGTGGTGTGCATTGCCAAAAGCAAACAAACAGCCTGACGGACAGCATATCCATTTCTCATGCTACACTTCAAAAACCATAATTTCTCAGGGTTAAACGTTGAATGCCATCGATTTGCAGCGCGAACCATCTCCCTGCTGATTTAAATTTACTGGGATGAGTTTAGTAACAAACGAGTATCTGGTTAAATCTAAATGCAAATGCTTAAGATGCACTCCTACAAACGTACCTCGATTTTCTTTCACATGATCAAGCTCCAAAAAAACTTGCAGGGATGGAGAACCGACAATTAGTTCAAGAAGTTCTATCCATGGAAGGAAACCGTTCTGTAACACATACATAAATCTGTTTAAAGAACAACATTAGCTTCTCTGTTATGCTGACAATATTAAATATAGGCAACAAAAGAACTACATGGTCAGTCAAGACAGGATAACTACAAATGTATAATCAATTAGAAGAACTAGAAATGTACGACATTGCGCTTAAAACACCTTGGACAACAACATTTCTATATCTAAACAATCGACATCTACTGTGGCATGTTAATTCGCAAACGAGCAGTTGATTGCTGCCAAGGACAAAGGTGGATTAATGCCACTTCTCAGTTGCCATTGAAGCTGAATTTACACGGTAATATGGTTTCACAGGAAAATGGCCTTAACAAAATAAATGCAGATATCCATTGCCAAATACTCCTATATCACAGATCTAGGTCACAACCATAACATCCCATGTCATACACTATGTGTAGTTTATCCTATAGCGAAATTCTAGATGCACAATTCATCACAAAATTTCAGACATCTATTTCGCCGACTTCTATTGCAATCATCATATATTTCTGTCACCACTTCAAGAAATGAACATGAATGCTGCGAAACAATGAAGCAAATGCTTCACTGCTAACAGCCTGATTTTCAGCTCACTGTTCTGATTTGCAACGCAGCATAGTCCCACTGCAAAATATTACTTTATCCTTATATCCATTTTGATCAGAAAAATGAGAGGAAATCAAATCTCTAACTAGTTTTCAAAATTGATCCTTAGTTTTCAAATTCAAATTTGAAATTGTTTGAAAAGCCTTTTAAAAGTTGAAAAATTCATAACTTGAGTTCTATAACTTCAATTTGAACAAGTAATGTATGAATTTTGATCGAAAAAACATAAGCAATCTGAATATGACATATTCATACATGTTAATCCAACATATACATACTGATCTTTAATAATTCAAATTTAACTCAAATTTAACCCTGCTTGGTCCGGCCCTTTGACCGGTTTCGAAAGGGGGTAGACCATGGGGATTTTTCTCTTTGTTTGTGTTATGGTAGAGCATTACAACATGGAAAAC
Source organism: Elymus sibiricus (assembly GCA_039707655.1). NCBI lineage: Eukaryota > Viridiplantae > Streptophyta > Magnoliopsida > Poales > Poaceae > Elymus > Elymus sibiricus. Next base: position 494,856,416 of record CM077667.1, read on the forward strand.
CAAAATTGAGCCCAAGTTTTCACAAAATTCCCTCCTGTTGCCTCGAAGTGAGGGTTTCGCACAGTAAGTCTAGAAACTTTGATCTTGTTTCTGAAGAAAGTGCCACATCAAAGACGTGTATTGGATCTTTCCACCTTAGACCACCCTTGTATACATATATTAGGGCCACATGCAAGTGGGGAAGGTTTTTCGACCCTCCCTCGTGCGGTATCGGACGGAACAATGATCCGTGGGCCCCGCTGGTTCCTGCCCTTTGACCAGCTTCGAAATGAGGTAGTCCATGGGTATTTTATCATTGCTTGTGCTAGGGTAGGTCATAGGAACATGTAAAACCAAAATTGAGTCCAAGTTTTCATAAGATTCCCTCCCGTTGCCTCGAAGTGGGTGTTTCGCACTATAAGTCCAGAACCTTCATGCCGGATAGTCCTGTTTGTGAAGGAAGTGACGCATCAATGATGTGTATTGGATCTTTCAACCTTAGACCACCCTTGTATACATATATTAGGGCCACATGCAACTGGGGGAGGTTTTCTGACCCTCCCTCGCGTGGAATCGGACGAAACGCTGATCTGTGGGCCCCTCTTGGTCTAGCCCTTTGAACGGCTTCGAAAGGGGTAGACCATGGGCCTTTTATCTTTGTTTGTGTTAGGGTAGGTTGTAGGAACATGAAAAACCAAAATTAAGCCGAATTTTTCACAAGATTTCTCCGATTGCCTCGAAGTGGGGGTTTCGCACTATAAGTCCAGAACCTTCGTGCGGGATAGTCCTGTTTGTGAACGAAGTGCCACATCAAAGATGTGTATTGGATCATTCCACCTTACACCACCCTTGTATACATATATTAGGGCCACATGCAAGTGAGGGAGGTTTTCCGACCCTCCCTCGCGCGGTATCGGACGGAACGATGATCAATGGGCCCCGATTGGTCCTGCCCTTTGACCGGCTTCAAAGGGGGGGTAGACCATGGGCCTTTTCTCATTATTAGTGCTAGGGTAGGTCATAGGAACCTCAAAAACAAAAATTAAGCCCAAGTTTTAAAAAGATTCTCTCCCGTGGCCTCGAAGTGGGTGTTTCGCAAAATAAGTCCATAACCTTCGTGTCGGATAGTCCTATTTGTGAAGGAAGTGCCACATCAAAGATGTGTATTGGATCTTTCCACCTTACACCACCCTTTTATACATATATTAGGGCCACATGCAAGTAGGGGAGGTTTTCTAACCCTCCCTCGCGTGGAATCGGACGAAGCGCTGATCCATGGGCCCTGCTTGGTCTAGCCCTTTGACCGGCTTTGAAATGTGGTAGACCATCGGTCCTTTCTCATTTTTGGTGCTAGGGTAGGTCATAGGAACATGTAAAACCAAAATTGAGCCCAAGTTTTCACAAGATTCCCTCCCGTTGCCTCGAAGTGTGTGTTTCGCACTACAAGTCCATAACCTTCGTGCCGGATAGTCCTGTTTGTGAAGGAAGTGCCACATCATTGATGTGTATTGAATCTTTCCACCTTACACCACCCTTATATACATATATTAGGGCCACATGCAAGTGGGGGAGATTTTTTGACCCTCCCTCACGCGGTATCAGACGAAAAGCTGATCCGTGGGCCCCGCTTGGCCCTGCCCTTTGATTGGCTTCGAAAGTGGGTTGACCATGTGCCTTTTCTCATTTTTTGTGCTACGGTAGGTCATAGGAACATGCAAAACCAAAATTGAGCCCAAGTTTTCACAAGATTCCCTCCCTTTGCCTCAAAGTGGTGTTTCGCATTATAAGTCCATAACCTTCGTGCCGGATAGTCCTTTTTGTGAAGGAAATGCCACATCAAATATGTGCAATGGATCTTTCCACCTTACACCACCCTTGTATACATATATTAGGGCCACATGCAAGTGGGGGAGGTTTTCCGACCCTCCCTCGTGTGGAATCAGACGGAACGCTGATCCGTGGGTCCCGCTTAGTCTAGCCTTTTGACCGGCTTCGAAAGGGGGTAGACTGTGGGCCTTTTCTCATTGTTTGTGCTAGGGTTGGTTATAGGAACATGGAAAACTGAAATTGAGCCCAAGTTTTCACAAGATTCCCTTCCGTAACCTTGAAGTGGGTGTTTCGCACTATAAGTCGAGAACATTAGTGCCGGATAGTCCTTTTTGTGAAGGAAGTGCCACATCAATGATGTGTGTTGGATCTTTCCACATTACACCACCCTTGTATACATATATTAGGGCCACATGCAAGTGGGGGAGGTTTTTCGACCCTCCCTCGCGCGGTATCGGATGAAACGGTGATCCGTGGGCCCCGCTGGGTCCTGCCCTTTGACCGGCTTCGAAATGGGGTAGACCATGGGTCTTTTCTCATTACTTGTGCTAGGGTAGGTCCTAGGAACATGTAAAACCAAAATTGAATCCAAGTTTTCATAAGATTCCCTCCCATTGCCTCGAAGTGGGTGTTTCGCACTATAAGTCCATAACTTTCATGCCGGATAGTCCTGTTTGTGAAGAAGTGCAACATCAATGATGTGTATTGGATCTTTCCACCTTACACCACCCTTGTATACATATATTAGGGCCACATGCAAGTGGGGGAGGTTTTCCGACACTCCCTCGCGTGGAATCAGACGGAACGCTGATCCGTGGGCCTCGCTTGGTCTAGCCTTTTGACCGGCTTTGAAAGGGGGTAGACCATGGGCCTTTTCTCATTGTTTGTGCTAGGGTTGGTAATAGGAACATGGAAAACTGAAATTGAGCCCAAGTTTTCACAAGATTCCCTCTCGTAGCCTCGAAGTGGGTGTTTCGCTCTATATGTCCAGAACCTTAGTGCCCGATAGTCCTGTTTGTGAAGGAAGTGCCACATCTATGATGTGTATTGGATCTTTCCACCTTAAACCACCCTTGTATACATATATTAGCGCCATATGCAAGTGGGGGAGGTTTTTCGACACTCCCTCGAGCGGTATCAGATGGAACGCTGAACCATGGGCCTCGCTTGGTCCTACCTTTGACCGGCTTAGAAAGGGGGTAGATCATGGGCCTTTTGTCATTGTTTGTGCTAGGGTACGTCATAGGAACATGGAAAACCAAAATTGAGGCCAAGTTTTCACAAAATTCCCTCTCGTTGCCTCGAAGTGGGTGTTTCGCACTATAAGTCCTGAACCTTCGTGCCGGATAGACCTATTTGTGAAGGAAGTGCCACTTCAACGATGTGTCTTGGATCTTTCCACCTTACACCACCCTTGTATACATATATTAGGGCCACATGCAAGTGGGGGAGGTTTTCTGACCCTCCCTCGCGTGGAATCGGACGGAACGCTGATCCGTGGGCCTCTCTTGGTCTAGCCCTTTGACCGGCTTCGAAAGGGGGTAGACCATGGACCTTTTCTCATCGTTTATGCTAGGGTAGGTCATAGGAACCTGGGAAACCAAAATTGAGCCCAAGTTTTCACAAGATTCCTTCCCGTTGTCTCGAAGCGGGTGTTTCGCACTATAAGTCCATAAACTCATGCCGGATAGTTTTATTTGTGAAGGAAGTGCCACATGAAAGATGTGTATTGGATCTTTCCACCTTACACCACCCATGTATACATATATTAGGGCCACACGCAAGTAGGGGAGGTTTTCTGACCCTCCCTCGCGTGGAATCGGACGGAGCGCTGATCCGTGGGCGCCGCTTGGTCCAGCCTTTTGACCGGCTTCGAAAGGGGGTAAACCATGGGCCTTTTCTCTTTGTTTGTGCTAAGGTAGGTTATAGGAACATGTAAAACTAAAATTGAGTCCAAGTTTTCATAAGATTCCCTCTCGTTGCCTCGAAGTGGGTGTTTCGCACTATAAGTCCATAACTTTCGTGCCGGATAGTCCTGTTTGTGAAGAAGTGCCACATCAATGATGTGTATTGGATCTTTCCACCTTACACCACCCTTGTATACATATATTAGGGCCACATGCAAGTGGGGGAGGTTTTCCGACACTCCCTCGCGTGGAATCAGACGGAACGCTGATCCATGGGCCCCGCTTGGTCTAGCCTTTTGACCGGCTTTGAAAGGGGGTAGACCATGGGCCTTCTCTCATTGTTTGTGCTAGGGTAGGTAAAAGCAACATGGAAAACTGAAATTGAGACCAAGTTTTCACAAGATTCCCTCCCGTAGCCTCGAAGTGGGTGTTTCGCACTATATGTCTAGAACCTTAGTGCCGGATAGTCCTAATTGTGAAGGAAGTGCCACATCTATGATGTGTATTGGATCTTTCCACCTTACACCACCCTTGTATACATATATTAGGGCCATATGGAAGTGGGGGAGGTTTTTCGACCATCCCTCGCGCGGTATCGAACGGAACGCTGAACCATGGGCCCCGCTTGGTCCTGCCCTTTGACCGGCTTAAAAAGGGGGTAGATCATGGGCCTTTTCTCATTGTTTGTGCTAGGGTAGGTCATAGGAACATGGAAAACCGAAATTGAGCCCAAGTTTTCACAAAATTCCCTCTCGTTGCCTCGAAGTGGGTGTTTCGCACTATAAGTCCTGAACCTTCGTGCCGGATAGTCCTATTTGTGAAGGAAGTGCCACATCAATGATGTGTATTGGATCTTTCGACCTTACACCACCCTTGTATACATATATTAGGGCGACATGCAAGTGGGCGAGGTTTTCTGACCCTCCCTCGCCTGGAATCGGACGGAACGCTGATCCGTGGGCCTCTCTTGGTCTAGCCCTTTGACCGGCTTCGAAAGGGGGTAGACCATGGACCATTTCTCATCGTTTGTGCTAGGGTAGGTCATAGGAAAATGGGAAACCAAAATTGAGCCCAAATTTCACAACATTCCTTCCCGTTGTCTCGAAGCGGGTGTTTCGCACTATAAGTCCCTAAACTTCATGCCGGATAGTTCTATTTGTGAAGGAAGTGCCACATCAAAGATGTGTATTGGATCTTTCCACCTTACACAACCCATGTATACATATATTAGGGCCACACGCAAGTAGGGGAGGTTTTATGACCCTCCCTCGCGTGAAATAGGACGGAGCGCTGATCCGTGGGCCCCGCTTGGTCCAGCCTTTTGACCGGCTTCGAAAGGGGGTAGACCATGGGCCTTTTCTCTTTGTTTGTGCTAGGGTAGGTTATAGGAACATGGAAAACCAAAATTGAGCCCAAGTTTTCACAAGATTCCCTCCCGTAGCCTCGAAGTGGGTGTTTCGCACTATAAGTCCAGAACCTTAGTGCCGGATAGTCCTTTTTGTGAAGGAAGTGCCACATCAATTATGTGTATTGGATCTTTCCACATTACACCACCCTTGTATACAAATATTAGGGTCACATGCAAGTGGGGGAGGTTTTTCGACCCTCCCTCATGCGGTATCGGATGAAACGATGATCCGTGGGCCCCGCTGGGTCCTGCCCTTTGACCGGTTTCGACCCTCCCTCATACTTCCACACCTCCTTGTCAAAACAATTAAATGTTTGGCCTTGCGACTTCCTTTCCTGGTAATCAAGCTCTTCCTCCACGGTCTTTGGCCATCTCTTACCTTCATTCCATAGGGCATCTATTTCGTAATGCCTAATGCACCAACGGTGCTTCACTAGGGGGTGCCCGACAATTTCCTCCTTCACAGCATTCAATATCCCATGATGGCGGTCGGATATGACACAAACCACCCGTTTAGGGCCAACAACCTTAGTCCTAAGCAAGTGCATGAACCAGCTCCAGTTGTCGTTGTCCTCCCCGGTAACCAAAGCAAAGGCCAACGGGACCAATCGATTGTCCGCGTCGCAGGAGATCACCATGAGCAGGGTGCCTTTAAACTTCCCCGTCAAGAATGTGCCATCAACAGACATAAATGGCCGGCAATGCTTGAACGCCTTGACACAAGGGCGGAAGCACCAAAATGCTCGACCAAACACTAGGTACTTCACATTCTTCACAGTGCGGGACTTGCTTGGATGCGGCTCGACAACCTGCGTCATTCCAGGGTTGCGAAAGGCCATCGCTGCCAACATCCTAGGTAGCCTTCCATACGCGTCCTCCCAATCACCGTAAGCCATCTTCAGAGCCATTTGTTTTGCCCACCACGCCTTCCCATACTTCACATGGTAGTCAAATATCAAGAATATGAACTTCACCAAAGAACCTGCTAAGAGGGTTGGCGTAGCTTTGATGGCTCCGGCGCACCGGTGAGCAATAAAAGTGGATGTCGGTTGCCGGTGCTTGTCGCCAACGAGGATGGTGTCGCCGCAATGTGGGGCCCTTCATAGCTACTTATCTTCCAACAACCACCCGAAGTCTTCCTCGCCCTGACCTTTCAAGGACAATCTTCCTTCTCGCACATCACAACATAACGCTTGTTTTTGTTGGACTTGAATACTATGTATGCCCGATGATGTTTGACGGCGTACTCTTGTAGCCAGATCTTCATGTGCAACATAGTCTTGAACTTCAAGCCTTCATATATCAAAGGTCGTCGCCGAGGTCGGTCTCGTGCTTCCTCCTCGGTGACAGGATTAGGCGGTTTCGGCCCAAATTCCCGCATGTTAGAGTCCGCTACGGCGAGGTGATGTGTCTCCCTAACATCCCTGAACTCATGAATGCTCGGATGTCTGCCCCATACCTTAATAAATGCTTCGATCTCCTTCTTGGAAAATTGGAACTCCGGACGGTCCTCGTCAGAGTCAGACGCAAAAGCTTGAGCATATCCCTCGTCTTCAGAATTTTTTTCTTCAAATGTCTCTGGATCTCCATCAAGTTGGCTTGATGCCACGAGAGGTACACAAGGCGAGGATGGAAACATGATTTCGGGGATGTCGACAAACTCTCTGTTGGTCCCCTCATCTTGAGAATTGTTTTCAACATTTGATGGTTGGCTTGGACCCACTTCATAGACGTCTGCACAACCAACATCATTGCATCTTTCAATAACCGAGGGGCACTCATTCAGATCGATGAGAAGTTGAGGCCTCACAACACCGGTGACTTTGACGGCAACGACCACTAGAGATTTTATTTGGGACCCTTCAACAAGCTCCTTGTATAAATCCCACTCGTCGACGCCACTGATAGGTATCATCTGAGTAAACGACCGAGGGCCACACCCAGCATCGTATCTTCCTTCTAAAAGAACATCATCGCCAATGTCGGTCCAACCCAACACCTCTCTCAGCTTTGCAACAACCTCATTGAAACTAGGACTACGCGGGAAGAACACAACTTGACTCGTCATGTCTACAAACTCCACACCGCTGCTCGAGGAGGTCACATGCCCTCCGTGATGAACATGAATTATCTTTGAGTAAGCCATCTATATTCATCAAAAAACAGCTTAACATATAGATTAGATAACCAACTAAAAACAGCTTAACAATCAAAATAAAAGGTGAAGATACCTTCACTTCTACAGAAACTTGGGGTGGAGCTGGGGCGTCACCGGCGTGGGATGGAGCTGGGCCGACGTGGTTTCGGAGAAGAGGGCCGAGAGGGAGTGCGGGGGCGGAGGGGCGGGACCTCAACCGGCGAGGTCAGTGGAGGAGAGCCGGGTCACCTTGCGCCGACCCATGGCTCGGGGATGGGGCTCGGGCGCGAGTTGTGGCGGAGGAGGCACCGGCTGGTGGAGAGCAAAGGCGGCCGGCGACGATCGATGGGTGGGTGGGGGGCTGGGGCGTCGAGGCCGCCGCCGCCGCCGCTTCTCTGTAAATTAAATGGTGATTCGGGGAATAGTCACCTGGGTGAATCGATGCGGGGATTTAACCCTACCCAGAGTTCGGCGCCACATTATACGGCGCCGAAATATAGAAGTTCGGCGCCTAACACCATGGCGCTGAAATTGCCACGTCGCCGGCTATGCCATCCGTTCGGGGTAACGGCGGTGGTGATGGGCCCACAAGGTCGGCGCTGGTTAGGTTGGAGCCGAGATGTGCAACGTCGGCGCCATGTTAGTTGGCGCCGACCCAGGGGCCAGATTCCGAATTAGTTTCGCCCAGGGGCCAGACGTGCCTGAAGTCGGTAAAAGGGGCCAGATTTGTCAAAAAAATACGATTTATTCATCACGCCCTGGGCCCAGCCCCCCCCCCCCCCCCCCCCCCCCCCCCCCCGGCCTGGATCCTGTCTCCGCCACTGCTTCGACGGACCCAAACAGTTGGAGGAGAGAGAGGGGGGCCGCCGACGACGAGAAGGAATAGAAGAGGCAGCTAGCTAGCATGGAATCGTTTTTTTATCCTATTGATTGATGCCAATTGATGCCTATGCTCGCGCATTTTTCTATCCTACTGGTAGTCAAATTCTGATAATATAGTAGTAGATTTCTCGGTCCATGGGCAGTTCCTTCTAAAGAGCAAATTTCTGAAGAGCAGTTCCTTCTGCACTTGACACCCGAAAACCGATTCTGAACTTTTCTGCACTTCCACCGTCCCTGGCAGAAAAATAGCAATGGTGACCAAGCACAGGCCGACCACGGGCGCCAACAGGGATGACATGTTGAGCGCTGCGGCACAAGTACAGGGAGATACATAGTCCGAAAAGGGGATCGACAGCGTGCGTGCCACTGACCGCCGAGCATTCATTCCAGCAGCTTTGTTGTCTTCTTGTTTTCTGATCCGATTTCATCGCTAGCTGTCCACTGGACCAGACAAACACACATTCATTCAGTCCAGATAATGTATAACCCTACGTACTGACCTGCAAACAATCAAGCAATCTATCAACTTCAACAACATATATAACCCACCCACTTCATTTGAAATAGAGATGAAAACAGGCACTGTAGGAACAGTTTATTTGGACCGACCTGAAAGCTGAAGATAGGATGCAGAATCTTATGTAAAAAAAAAGGCCATGGTGGTTAACCTTAGATTTAACAATTGAATTATTAACACACGTAATTTTGAGTAAGAGTGGCAGCACCATTACAACTTAGGTCGAGGAAAGTAAAGGACTCCAGATATGCAAATGGTGCCTTATCTCTGAAGTTGCTCTCATCTGCCTCCCGTCCTGCCCTGCCCTGTTCAAGTGCATATCTGAAGTTGCCCGTCGCCCCTTCCCTGTTCAAGTGCTCCTCCGGCGGCCGGCAGTGTTGTTGAGAATATATCGTGCTACAACTTGAGCCTTTGTTGAGCAGACTGGGTCAGCGCGGCCCTGCTTTGATTGATCCAGGATGCAGTCTGATCAAGAGAGCACTGAGTTGGTCGGTCCAACTGAATGGCTCGAAGCACCAGGGCCTGGTCGTACAGCTTCAGGGTCAGTTGAGCAGCCAAGACATGACGCTTCTACTGTCGTCGTCTGCTTAACAGCAAGTGTTTTGCTTAACAACAGTTTAAAGTGTAAATGAATTACAGAGTAACTCCCATGGTAATAAGCAAAGCGTTATTAGATCAACCAGACGTCCATAGTCTGAACCTGAAGACACTGGTTTCAGTTAAGGAATGCAGGTGCGAACCTGACACTTGCTGGCCTACGTGTAGCCGAAGGGAGAATATCATACGCAAACCAACATTCGAAGAAAACTTCATGCAAACCACATTTTAAAGTTTCAAAAAAATCTGAAAAAAATACAGGATGTTAAGAGGGTGATGTTTTATTGCCACGCGAAATTTCAAGTTGAAACACATTACAAGATGTGAGCTATGAAAAAGACAAATTCAGCCCTAAATAGTGACATTACTGTTCGGCACTATTCAATGCTGAGCCGGCGACAGGCAGCGTGTGCCTGGCGGTACTGTAGATGACGTACTCGGCCGATCGATCTCGGGGACGGCCCTGGCTTCAGGATTCTCCGAATCAGAGTGGACGATGCATTGCGGCCAAGTCCTTGGTTGCCACGGTGAAGTGGTTGGTGTCAAGACCTTTTCTGAAACTTATGAAGAAAAGCAACAGTTGTCAACTCAAAAACTGGACACTTACTTAAGAAGTGGACACTCTTACTGCCGTTTCTTTACCTTGCGTAAGGCTATATATAAAAGCCAGACAGAGACCTTGAGCCCTAGAGCTCATCATCTTTGTATCCTAGCCGTCACTGTCCATGGGCTTGGGCTGGCCATACGCGTATGTTCGAAACCCTAGCTGAAATTCTGTCGAAATTGCTATTCTGAAACTGAAACTTGACAGTTCAAGCCTGAACCTATCAAGTGGGAGAGGCCCAAAGCAACTTGCAAGTGCAACAGAGTGACACAACGTACGTACGTGTGGTAACATCCAATTGACACACATCCATCTCCATCCTAAAAGCACAAGCATGTTGGTTCGTTCATGTGGATGTGTGCATGCCTGCGCTTATCAAAAGCCGGCATACCCATTCCTCGTTCTTTTTTTTAGAAAAGGAGGATATACCCCCGGCCTCTGCATCTGGGTGATGCATGCAGCCATTTTATTAATTATTCACAAAGACCTTACAAAGTAATAGATCAGTAAGCCTGAAACCACCATCTTGAAAACACCTGTCGCTACTCCTATCCCTTTGATGAAGGGGTGCCGAATGTCCGAGCCGAATACCAAACAGACATCGCACCAAAGCCTAACATCTAAAGCCGGATGCCCTAGCCCAGTCACACACCGGTCCGGCGCACTCTCATAGGCCACCGCCGCCGTCTTCCGCCGATCCATCTCCAGAGCAGGTACTGACGCACCGACCTTGCCAGGCCTGCCGTCAACACCACCACGACGCCAGACAGTGCCATCCTCCTGCGCGAGTCCGTCTAAACGGGTCGGACGCCGAGCCTCCACTGCGCCACGCCGCCGAGATCCGCCGTCGTTGATGTGAAAGATGAAACACCGCTCCACCTCCTGCCTCTTTCTTCCAGCGCTGCTCCACAAACAATGCTCCCAAGAGAGGAACGACACCGCAATGCCGCCATCGTCCGATCTGGAAGGCCAGATCCTAGGGTTTCCCCCGGAGCAACACGAGTGGGTCGACAGTAGTTACACGACGATGCCTTCATCAAGGTAACGACGTAGAACGCCGCCATCGTCCGCCGTTGGTTCGGTTTTCGCCGGCAACCATGTCTCCCCGACTCGCAGCCGGGACTAGATGACGGACTCACTACTACAAAACTGGCTATAGCCAATATCCATATTAGTGGCGCACCATGGTGGTGGTGCGCCACTGCTATATAGCAATGGCGCACCAGAAACAGGTGCGCCATTGTTATTTTTTTAGTAGTGGCGCACCACCTGAGCAGTGCGCCATTGCTATTTTTTTTGCCCACCCCCCCACCCCACCAGACATAGCAATGGCGCACCACACCTAGGTGCGCCATTACTATGCACCTTAGTAATGGCGCACCTTGGTGTGGTGCGCCATTGCTATGTCTGGTGGGGGGTGTGTGTCCGTGTGTGTGAGACATAGTAATGGCGCACCCTCCCTGGTGCGCCATTGCTAACCCTAGCAATGGCGCACCAGGGAGGGTGCGCCATTACTATGTCTCACACACACGGACACACACCCCACCACACACACACAGACACCCAACCCCCCCCCCCCCCCCCCCCGTGGATCGCCTTTTCAATTTGAAAAAAAATAAAAGAAAATGATAAATGATTCAAAAAAATTCAAAAAAATAGATGCCGATGTGTTATGTGTTCTAGTTGTTACAAAAATTAACAAAGATGAATTTTGAATTTTTTTGCAAAAAAAAACCGCCGTGTTTCGGTAAAATGGCCGTAACTTTTGCACACGACCTCCGATGAAAAAGTTTTCTATATGAAAAAGATACTACTCGAAAAGTTACATCCGAATTTGACCGGCTTCGCCCGTTATCGATTTTTTAGAATCCTCAAAAACCTAACAGAAAATAAGTTACAGCAATTTTAAGATCTGCAGGCAAAAAAATAAAAAAATTAAAAAAAGTTAGCAGTGGCGCACCAATGCATAGTGCGCCACTGCTAACTTTCCCGCCTTCCAAATTCAAAAAAATTAAAAAATAGTAATGGCGCACCATGGGGTGGTGCGCCATTGCTATGGTACATAGTAATGGCGCACCACACCTAGGTGCGCCATTACTATGTACCATAGCAATGGCGCACCACCCCATGGTGCGCCATTACTATGTCACAGCCCCACCACGTGCGCACCCACCCACCCCTCTCCTTCCTCTCTCCTTATCCCCATCCCCCTCCCTCCTCCTCCCTTCTCCTTCCCCGTCTTCCTTCCCCTTCTTCCTCCCTTCCCCTTCATTCTTCTCCTCCTCTCCTCCACTCCATCTCCTCCTCTCCTCCACTCCATCTCCTCCTCTCCTCCTCTCCTCCTCTCCATCTCCTCCTCTCCGGCGACCTCCTCCTCCTCAAGGTGCTCCTCCTCCGGTGACTTCCTCCTCACGGCCGGTGCTCCTCCTCCGGCGACCTCCTCCTCCCTCCTCTCCTCCTCACGGTGCTCCTCCTCCTCCCTCCTCTCCTCCTCACGGTGCTCCTTCCTCTCCTGCTCACGGTCCTCCTCCTCTCCGGCGACCTCCTCCTCCTTCTCCGGCGACCTCCTCCTCCTCTCCGGCGACCTCCTCCTCCTCCTCTCCGGCGACCTCCTCCTCCTCCTCTCCGGCGACCTCCTCCTCCTTCTCCGGCGACATCCTCCTCCTCTCCGGCGACCTCCTCCTCCTCCCTCCTCTCCTCCTCACGGTCTCTCCTCCCTCCTCCCTCCTCCTCTACTTCCGGCCACATGTGGAGCCAAAAATTTGAAAAAAATTTAACCAAAAAAAACGAGGCAAAAAAATTTAACCAGGTCGAGAACGAAATTTGAAAAAAATTTAACCAAAAAAAACGAGCCAAAAAAATGAGCCAGATCCAAATTCAAAATTCAAAAATAGCAATGGCGCACGGTGGGGGTTAGACGGTGCGCCACTACTATTTTCCCGCCTTCAAAATTCAAAAAAAATCAAAAAAAAAAAAGAAAAAAAAAATTACCAGTGGCGCACCTGTAGCAATAGTAATGACGCACCAGAGGTGCGCCACTGTTACCTGCAATACTAATGGCGCACCAGAGGTGCGCCATTAGTATTTCTTATTAGTGGCGTGGTAATAGTGGCGCACCTATGGTGCGCCATTAATACCCAAAAGTGGTGCGCCACTAATGTGCTTTTTTCTAGTAGTGACTACGAGATCCGACCACCCAGCCTCAGGCCGACCACCTCCGACGTAGGAGATGACCACCACCGCCATAATCCTCGTGATGCGTGGCAGACCCGGAGTGCCTCCATGAGCCGTCGCCGAGGCCGACGAGAGGCAACAGAAGAGGACGTACCAGCAGCAGCCCTAGATCGAGCCCGCCTACCACGCCGCCGCCTCCTGCCAATCCCGCTGCCTGCAGCAGAGCCCCTCGATGCGTCCCGGCCGCCGCTGCCCGCCATCCACGTTGCAAGGGGATCAAGATCAGGCCGCCGCCGACTCAGATCCCCGGACGCCAGAGGACTTCCGCCGCCGCCGCGCCACAGGGCCGACGCCCGGCGACGTTGCCGGCGGCGGCGGAGGGCGGGGGATGCGCAGGGGTCTAGGGGAGGATGGGTGGTGGCCGCCCGGTGCAGCCCGGCGGTGGCCGCACGGGGTAGGGAAGGGGGAAGGGGGAAGCACATCTTAAGCCATTATTTCACAGGGTTGAACGCTAAATGCCATCAAACCATTTCACAGCTAATTCATATTTATTGGAATGAGTTTAGTAACGGACAGAGTACCTAGTTTAAATCCAAATGGAAATGCTTAAGATGTGCTCCTACCAACTTACCTTGAATTTCTTTCATATGATCAGGCTCCAAAAGACTCCATCCCTTGGCATGAACCATCAAGTTGCTAGAGATGGAGAACCGACAATTAGCACCACAACCTTTTGTTTCCTCGGATTGCTTTTGGATATAGGTAAAGCACCATTAACCATGTCAGCTGTCAGGGCAAAGCAGCTTATAAGGAAAAAAAGGGCTTTTGTTCAGACTTCCATCAATTGTCCATTCACCACTGGATTCTGTGAATAAATAGAAACATCAATTGTCCATTCACCACTGGATTCTGTGAATAAATAGAAACATCAATTGTCCATTCCATGTTGCCAACAGAATTTGGAGATCATGAATGAATTGCTAGCTATGGAAGTGGAACACTAGTCTCGAAAAGCCAAAAAGATGGGCATTTTCAAGGAAGCCTGTTTGATCTTTTATACATGTAGTTGGTGAGTTGCCCAACAGAGAGTATAATTCGTAGGGAATACGCAGTCCGAGTTTCTAGGGTAAAAAAAGTTCTGGTGGACTAAATAAAACCTCATGCATGGCTGGTTCTGGGGAGTTCAACAAGTTCTGTCCGCGGAAGGAAGGAAACCGCTCTGTAACACATAAATATGTTTTCTCTCTAAAAAAATACATAAATCTGTTTGGAGAACAACAAAAAGCTTCTGGCATATAGGCAACAAAAGAACTACATGATCAAGACAGGATAACTACAAATGTATCAGAACCAAATCAATTAGAAGAACTGGAAATGCACGAAATTGCGCTTAAAACACCTTCAAGAAAAACATTTCTATATCTAAACAATTGACATCTGATATGGCATGTTAATCCGCAAGACAAGAAGCAGTTGGTTGATGCCAAGGACAAGGGTGGATTAATACCACTTCTCAGTTGCCGTTGAAGCTGAATTTACGCAATAATATGGTTTCACAGGAAAATGACCTTAATAAATAAATGCAGATATCCATTGCCAAACACTCCTATATCATAGATCTAGCACATGACACACATAATATGGTTACTTCTATATACTGTCATTGACCTTGTGTGTGTGTGTAAGGCTAAAAAAAGCCAGAGGACTCGAGCCCTTAAAAGAGCTCATCCTCTTTGTATCCTAGCCGCCACTGCCCGCGGGCTGGCCATACTCATATCTCAAAGAGCTCGAAACCCTTTCAGTCTGAAATTGTCAAAAGTGGCTATTTTTCAGTCTGAGATTGTTGTTCTGAAATTGAAACTTGACAGTTCAAGTCTGAACCTGTCAAGTGTGGCAACATCCCATCTCCATCCTAAAGCTGGATGCACAAGTATGTATGTTCATTCATGTGGTGTGCATTGCCAAAAGCAAACAAACAGCCTGACGGACAGCATATCCATTTCTCATGCTACACTTCAAAAACCATAATTTCTCAGGGTTAAACGTTGAATGCCATCGATTTGCAGCGCGAACCATCTCCCTGCTGATTTAAATTTACTGGGATGAGTTTAGTAACAAACGAGTATCTGGTTAAATCTAAATGCAAATGCTTAAGATGCACTCCTACAAACGTACCTCGATTTTCTTTCACATGATCAAGCTCCAAAAAAACTTGCAGGGATGGAGAACCGACAATTAGTTCAAGAAGTTCTATCCATGGAAGGAAACCGTTCTGTAACACATACATAAATCTGTTTAAAGAACAACATTAGCTTCTCTGTTATGCTGACAATATTAAATATAGGCAACAAAAGAACTACATGGTCAGTCAAGACAGGATAACTACAAATGTATAATCAATTAGAAGAACTAGAAATGTACGACATTGCGCTTAAAACACCTTGGACAACAACATTTCTATATCTAAACAATCGACATCTACTGTGGCATGTTAATTCGCAAACGAGCAGTTGATTGCTGCCAAGGACAAAGGTGGATTAATGCCACTTCTCAGTTGCCATTGAAGCTGAATTTACACGGTAATATGGTTTCACAGGAAAATGGCCTTAACAAAATAAATGCAGATATCCATTGCCAAATACTCCTATATCATAGATCTAGGTCACAACCATAACATCCCATGTCATACACTATGTGTAGTTTATCCTATAGCGAAATTCTAGATGCACAATTCATCACAAAATTTCAGACATCTATTTCGCCGACTTCTATTGCAATCATCATATATTTCTGTCACCACTTCAAGAAATGAACATGAATGCTGCGAAACAATGAAGCAAATGCTTCACTGCTAACAGCCTGATTTTCAGCTCACTGTTCTGATTTGCAACGCAGCATAGTCCCACTGCAAAATATTACTTTATCCTTATATCCATTTTGATCAGAAAAATGAGAGGAAATCAAATCTCTAACTAGTTTTCAAAATTGATCCTTAGTTTTCAAATTCAAATTTGAAATTGTTTGAAAAGCCTTTTAAAAGTTGAAAAATTCATAACTTGAGTTCTATAACTTCAATTTGAACAAGTAATGTATGAATTTTGATCGAAAAAACATAAGCAATCTGAATATGACATATTCATACATGTTAATCCAACATATACATACTGATCTTTAATAATTCAAATTTAACTCAAATTTAACCCTGCTTGGTCCTGCCCTTTGACCGGTTTCGAAAGGGGGTAGACCATGGGGATTTTTCTCTTTGTTTGTGTTATGGTAGAGCATTACAACATGGAAAACCAAAATTGAGCCCAAGTTTTCACAAAATTCCCTCATGTTGCCTCGAAGTGAGGGTTTCGCACAGTAAGTCTAGAAACTTTGATCTTGTTTCTGAAGAAAGTGCCACATCAAAGACGTGTATTGGATCTTTCCACCTTAGACCACCCTTGTATACATATATTAGGGCCACATGCAAGTGGGGAAGGTTTTTCGACCCTCCCTCGTGCGGTATCGGACGGAACAATGATCCGTGGGCCCCGCTGGTTCCTGCCCTTTGACCAGCTTCGAAATGAGGTAGTCCATGGGTATTTTATCATTGCTTGTGCTAGGGTAGGTCATAGGAACATGTAAAACCAAAATTGAGTCCAAGTTTTCATAAGATTCCCTCCCGTTGCCTCGAAGTGGGTGTTTCGCACTATAAGTCCAGAACCTTCATGCCGGATAGTCCTGTTTGTGAAGGAAGTGACGCATCAATGATGTGTATTGGATCTTTCAACCTTAGACCACCCTTGTATACATATATTAGGGCCACATGCAACTGGGGGAGGTTTTCTGACCCTCCCTCGCGTGGAATCGGACGAAACGCTGATCTGTGGGCCCCTCTTGGTCCAGCCCTTTGAACGGCTTCGAAAGGGGTAGACCATGGGCCTTTTATCTTTGTTTGTGTTAGGGTAGGTTGTAGGAACATGAAAAACCAAAATTAAGCCGAATTTTTCACAAGATTTCTCCGATTGCCTCGAAGTGGGGGTTTCGCACTATAAGTCCAGAACCTTCGTGCGGGATAGTCCTGTTTGTGAACGAAGTGCCACATCAAAGATGTGTATTGGATCATTCCACCTTACACCACCCTTGTATACATATATTAGGGCCACATGCAAGTGAGGGAGGTTTTCCGACCCTCCCTCGCGCGGTATCGGACGGAACGATGATCAATGGGCCCCGATTGGTCCTGCCCTTTGACCGGCTTCAAAGGGGGGGTAGACCATGGGCCTTTTCTCATTATTAGTGCTAGGGTAGGTCATAGGAACCTCAAAAACAAAAATTAAGCCCAAGTTTTAAAAAGATTCTCTCCCGTGGCCTCGAAGTGGGTGTTTCGCAAAATAAGTCCATAACCTTCGTGTCGGATAGTCCTATTTGTGAAGGAAGTGCCACATCAAAGATGTGTATTGGATCTTTCCACCTTACACCACCCTTTTATACATATATTAGGGCCACATGCAAGTAGGGGAGGTTTTCTAACCCTCCCTCGCGTGGAATCGGACGAAGCGCTGATCCATGGGCCCTGCTTGGTCTAGCCCTTTGACCGGCTTTGAAATGTGGTAGACCATCGGTCCTTTCTCATTTTTGGTGCTAGGGTAGGTCATAGGAACATGTAAAACCAAAATTGAGCCCAAGTTTTCACAAGATTCCCTCCCGTTGCCTCGAAGTGTGTGTTTCGCACTACAAGTCCATAACCTTCGTGCCGGATAGTCCTGTTTGTGAAGGAAGTGCCACATCATTGATGTGTATTGAATCTTTCCACCTTACACCACCCTTATATACATATATTAGGGCCACATGCAAGTGGGGGAGATTTTTTGACCCTCCCTCACGCGGTATCAGACGAAAAGCTGATCCGTGGGCCCCGCTTGGCCCTGCCCTTTGATTGGCTTCGAAAGTGGGTTGACCATGTGCCTTTTCTCATTTTTTTGTGCTACGGTAGGTCATAGGAACATGCAAAACCAAAATTGAGCCCAAGTTTTCACAAGATTCCCTCCCTTTGCCTCAAAGTGGTGTTTCGCATTATAAGTCCATAACCTTCGTGCCGGATAGTCCTTTTTGTGAAGGAAGTGCCACATCAAATATGTGCAATGGATCTTTCCACCTTACACCACCCTTGTATACATATATTAGGGCCACATGCAAGTGGGGGAGGTTTTCCGACCCTCCCTCGTGTGGAATCAGACGGAACGCTGATCCGTGGGTCCCGCTTAGTCTACCCTTTTGACCGGCTTCGAAAGGGGGTAGACTGTCGGCCTTTTCTCATTGTTTGTGCTAGGGTTGGTTATAGGAACATGGAAAACTGAAATTGAGCCCAAGTTTTCACAAGATTCCCTTCCGTAACCTTGAAGTGGGTGTTTCGCACTATAAGTCCAGAACATTAGTGCCGGATAGTCCTTTTTGTGAAGGAAGTGCCACATCAATGATGTGTATTGGATCTTTCCACATTACACCACCCTTGTATACATATATTAGGGCCACATGCAAGTGGGGGAGGTTTTTCGACCCTCCCTCGCGCGGTATCGGATGAAACGGTGATCCGTGGGCCCCGCTGGGTCCTGCCCTTTGACTGGCTACGAAATGGGGTAGACCATGGGTCTTTTATCATTGCTTGTGCTAGGGTAGGTCATAGGAACATGTAAAACCAAAATTGAATCCAAGTTTTCATAAGATTCCCTCCCATTGCCTCGAAGTGGGTGTTTCGCACTATAAGTCCATAACTTTCATGCTGGATAGTCCTGTTTGTGAAGAAGTGCAACATCAATGATGTGTATTGGATCTTTCCACCTTACGCCACCCTTGTATACATATATTAGGGCCACATGCAAGTGGGGGGAGGTTTTCTGACACTCCCTCGCGTGAAATCAGCCGGAACGCTGATCCGTGGGCCTCGCTTGGTCTAGCCTTTTGACCGGCTTTGAAAGGGGGTAGACCATGGGCCTTTTCTCATTTTTTGTGCTAGGGTTGGTAATAGGAACATGGAAAACTGAAATTGAGCCCAAGTTTTCACAAGATTCCCTCTCGTAGCCTCGAAGTGGGTGTTTCGCTCTATATGTCCAGAACCTTAGTGCCCGATAGTCCTGTTTGTGAAGGAAGTGCCACATCTATGATGTGTATTGGATCTTTCCACCTTACACCACCCTTGTATACATATATTAGCGCCATATGCAAGTGGGGGAGGTTTTTCGACACTCCCTCGAGCGGTATCAGACGGAACGCTGAACCATGGGCCTCGCTTGGTCCTACCTTTGACCGGCTTAGAAAGTGGGTAGATCATGGGCCTTTTGTCATTGTTTGTGCTAGGGTACGTCATAGGAACATGGAAAACCAAAATTGAGGCCAAGTTTTCACAAAATTCCCTCTCGTTGCCTCGAAGTGGGTGTTTCGCACTATAAGTCCTGAACCTTCGTGCCGGATAGACCTATTTGTGAAGGAAGTGCCACTTCAACGATGTGTCTTGGATCTTTCCACCTTACACCACCCTTGTATACATATATTAGGGCCACATGCAAGTGGGGGAGGTTTTCTGACCCTCCCTCGCGTGGAATCGGACGGAACGCTGATCCGTGGGCCTCTCTTGGTCTAGCCCTTTGACCGGCTTCGAAAGGGGGTAGACCATGGACCTTTTCTCATCGTTTGTGCTAGGGTAGGTCATAGGAACCTGGGAAACCAAAATTGATTCCAAGTTTTCACAAGATTCCTTCCCGTTGTCTCGAAGCGGGTGTTTCGCACTATAAGTCCATGAACTTCATGCCGGATAGTTTTATTTGTGAAGGAAGTGCCACATGAAAGATGTGTATTGGATCTTTCCACCTTACACCACCCATGTATACATATATTAGGGCCACACACAAGTAGGGGAGGTTTTCTGACCCTCCCTCGCGTGGAATCGGACGGAGCGCTGATCCGTGGGCGCCGCTTGGTCCAGCCTTTTGACCGGCTTCGAAAGTGGGTAAACCATGGGTCTTTTCTCTTTGTTTGTGCTAGGGTAGGTTATAGGAACATGTAAAACTAATATTGAGTCCAAGTTTCATAAGATTCCCTCTCGTTGCTTCGAAGTGGGTGTTTCGCACTATAAGTCCATAACTTTCGTGCCGGATAGTCCTGTTTGTGAAGAAGTGCCACATCAATGATGTGTATTGGATCTTTCCACCTTACACCACCCTTGTATACATATATTAGGGCCACATGCAAGTGGGGGAGGTTTTCCGACACTCCCTCGCGTGGAATCAGACGGAACGCTGATCCATGGGCCCCGCTTGGTCTAGCCTTTGGACCGGCTTTGAAAGGGGGTAGACCATGGGCCTTCTCTCATTGTTTGTGCTAGGGTAGGTAAAAGCAACATGGAAAACTGAAATTGAGACCAAGTTTTCACAAGATTCCCTCCCGTAGCCTCGAAGTGGGTGTTTCGCACTATATGTCCAGAACCTTAGTGCGGATAGTCCTAATTGTGAAGGAAGTGCCACATCTATGATGTGTATTGGATCTTTCCACCTTACACCACCCTTGTATACATATATTAGGGCCATATGGAAGTGGGGGAGGTTTTTCGACCATCCCTCGCGCGGTATCGAACGGAACGCTGAACCATGGGCCCCGCTTGGTCCTCCCCTTTGACCGGCTTAAAAAGGGGGGTAGATCATGGGCCTTTTCTCATTGTTTGTGCTAGGGTAGGTCATAGGAACATGGAAAACCGAAATTGAGCCCAAGTTTTCACAATATTCCCTCCCGTAGCCTCGAAGTGGGTGTTTCGCACTATAAGTCCAGAACCTTAGTGCCGGATAGTCCTGTTTGTGAAGAAGTGCCACATCAATGATGTGTATTGGATCTTTCCACCTTAGACCACCCTTGTATACATATATTAGGGCCACATGCAAGTGGGGGAGATTTTTCGACACTCCCTCACGTGGAATCAGACGGAACGTTGATCCGTGGGCCCCGCTTGGTCTAGCCTTTTGACCGGCTTTGAAAGGGGGTAGACCATGGGCCTTTTCTCATTGTTTGTGCTAGGGTTGGTAAAAGTTGTGTATTGGATTTTTCCACCTTACACCATCCTTGTATACATATATTAGGGCCACATGCAAGTGGGGGTGGTTTCCGACCCTCACTCGCGTGGAATCGGACGGAACGTTGATCCGTGGGCCTCTCTTGGTCTAGCCCTTTGACCGGCTTCGAAAGGGGGTAGACCATGGGCCTTTTCTCATCGTTTGTGCGAGGGTAGGTCATAGGAACATGGGAAACCAAAATTGAGCCCAAGTTTTCACAAGATTCCTTCCCGTTGTCTCGAAGCGGGTGTTTCGCACCATAAGTCCATAAACTTCATGCCGGATAGTTCTGTTTGTGAAGGAAGTGCCACATGAAAGATGTGTATTGGATCTTTCCACCTTAAACCACCCATGTATACATATATTAGGTCCACACGCAAGTTGGTGATGTTTTCTGACCCTCCCTCGCGTGGAATCGGACGGAGCGCTGATCCGTTGGCCCCGCTTGGTCTAGCCTTTTGACCGGCTTCGAAAGGGGGTAGACCATGGGCCTTTTCTCTTTGTTTGTGCTAGGGTAGGTTATAGGAACCTGGAAAACCAAAATTGAGCCCAAGTTTTCACAATATTCCCTCCCGTAGCCTCGTAGTGGGTGTTTCGCACTATAAGTCCAGAACCTTAGTGCCGGATAGTCCTGTTTGTGAAGGAAGTGCCACATCAATGATGTGTACTGGATCTTTCCACCTTTCACCACCCGTGTATACATATATTAGTGCCACATGCAAGTGGGGGAGGTTTTCGACCCTCCCTCGTGCGGTATCGAATGAAACGATGATCCGTGGGCCCCACTGGGTCCTGCCTTTGACCGGCTTCGAAATGTGGTAGACCATGGGTTTTTTCTCATTGCTTGTGCCAGGGTAGGTCATAGGAACATGTAAAACCAAAATTGAGTCCAAGTTTTCATAAGATTCCCTCCCGTTGCCTCGAAGTGGGTGTTTCGCACTATAAGTCCATAACTTTCATGCCGGATAGTCCTTTTTGTCAATAAGTGCCACATCAATGATGTGTATTGGATCTTTCCACCTTAGATCACCGTTGTATACATATATTAGGGCCACATGCAAGTGGGGGAGGTTTTTTGAGCCTCCCTCGCGTGGAATTGGACGGAACGCTGATCCGTGGGCCCCTCTTGTTCTAGCCCTTTGACCGGTTTCGAAAAGGGGTAGACCATGGGCCTTTTCTCATCGTTTGTGCTAGGGTAGGTCGTAGGAACATGGAAAACCAAAATTGAGCCCAATTTTTCACAAGATTACCTCCAACTGCCTTGAAGTGGGTGTTTCGCACTATAAGTCCATAACCTTCTTGCCGGATAGTCCTGTTTGTGAATGAAGTGCCATATCAAATATGTGTATTGGATCTTTCCACATTACACCACCCTTGTACAAATATATTAGGGCCACATGCAAGTGGGGGAGGTTTTCCGACCCTCCCTCGCATGGTATCGAACGGAACGCTGATCCGTGTGCCCCGCTTGGTCTTGCTCTTTGACCGGCTTCAAAAGGGGGTAGACCATGTCCCTTTTATCTTTGTTGGTGCTAGGGTAGGTCATAGAAATATGGAAAACCAAAATTGAGCCCAAGTTTTCAAAAGATTCCCTCCCGTTGCCTCGAAGCTGGTGTTTCGCACTATAAGTCCAGAACCTTCGTGCCGGATAGTCCTATTTGTGAAGGAAGTGCCACATCAATGATGTGTATTGGATCTTTTCACCTTACACCAGCCTTGTATACTTCTATTAGGGCCACATGCAAGTGGGGGAGGTTTTCCGACCCTCCCTCGCGCGGTATCGGATAGAACGCTGATCCGTGTGCCCTGCCTGGTCTAGCCCTTTGACCGGCTTCGAAAGGTGGTAGACCATGTGCCTTTTCTCATTCCTTGTGCTAGGGTAGGTCATAGGAATATGAGAAACCAAAATTGAGCCCAAGTTTTCACAAGATTCCCTCCTGTTGCGTCGAAGTTGATGTTTCGCACTAAAAGTTCAGAACCTTCGTACCAGATAGTCATGTTTGTGAAGAAAGTGCCACATCAATGATGTGTATTGGATCTTTCCACCTTAGATCAACCTTGTATACATATATTAGGGCCACATGCAAGTGGGGGGTTTTTTTTGACCCTCCCTCGCGCGGTATCGGACGGAACGCTAATCCATGGGCCCTGCTTGGTCATGCCCTTTGACAGGCTTCGAAAGGGGGTAGACCATGGGCCTTTTCTCATTTTTTGTGATAGGGTAGGTCCTAGGAACATGGAAAACCAAAATTGAGCCCAAGTTTTCATAAGATTCCCTCCCGTTGCCTTGAAGAGAGTATTTCGCACTATAAGTCCATAACCTTCATGCCAGATTGTTTTGTTTGTGAAGGAAGCGCTACATCAAAGATGTGTATTGGATCTTTCCACCTTACACCACCCTTGTATACATATGTTAGGTCCACATGCAATTTGGGGAGGTTTTCTGACCTTCCCTTGCGCGGTATCGGACGGAACGCTGATCCATGGGCCCCGCTTGGTCTAGAATTCGACTGGTTTTGAAAGTGGGTAGACCATGGGGATTTTCTCTTTGTTTGTGTTAGGGTAAGTCATAGCAACATTGAAAACCAAAATTGAGCCCAAGTTTTCACAAGATTCCCTCCCGTTGCCTCGAAGTGGGGGTTTCGCACTATAAGTCCAGAACCTTCGTGCTGGATAGTCCTGTTTGTGAAGGATGTGCCACATCAAAGATGTGTGTTTGATCTTTCCACCTTAGACCACCATTATATACATATCTTAGGGTCACATGCAAGTGGGGGAGGTTTTTCAACCCTCCCTCGCGTGGAATCGGACGAAACGCTAATCTATGGGCCCCGCTTGGTCTAGACTTTTGATCGGCTTTGAAAGGGGGTAGACCTTGGGCCTTTTCTCTTTGTTTGTGTTAGGGTAGGTCATAGGAACATGGAAAACCAAAATTGAGCCCAAGTTTTCACAAGATTCCCTCACGTTGCCTCGAAGTGGGTGTTTCGCACTATAAGTCCATAACCTTTGTGCCGAATAGTCCTGTTTGTGAAGGAAGTGCCACATCAAAGATGTGTATTAGATCTTTCCATCTTACACCACCCTTGTATACATATATTAGGGCCACATGCAAGTGGGGGAGGTTTTCCGACCCTTCGTCGCGCGGTATCGGACGGAACGCTGATTCGTGGGCCTCGCTTGGTCTAGCCCTTTGACCGGCTTCGAAAGGGGGTAGACCATGGGCTTTTTCTCATTGCTTGTGCTAGGTTAGGTCATAGGAACATGGAAAACCAAAATTGAGCCCAAGTTTTCACAAGATTCCCTCGCGTGGCCTCGAAGTGGTTGTTTCGCACTATAAGTCCATAACCTTCGTGCCGGATAGTCCTGTTTGTGAAGGAAGTGCCACATCAAAGATGTGTATTGGATCTTTCCAGCTTACATCACCCTTGTATACATATATTAGGGCCACATGCAAGTGTGGGAGATTTTTTGACCCTCCTTCGCGTGGAATCGGACGGAACGCTGATCCGTGGGCCCTGTTTGGTCTAGCCCTTTGACCGGCTTCGAAAGGGGGTAGACCATGGGCCTTTGCTCATTGTCCGTGCTAGGGTAGGTCATAGGAACATGTAAAACCAAAATTGAGCCCAAATTTTCACAATATTCCCTCCCGTTGCCTTGAAGTGGGTGTTTCGCACTATAAGTCCATAACCTTCGTGCCGGATAGTCCTGTTTGTGAAGGAAGTGCCACATTAATGATGTGTATTGGATCTTTCCACCTTAAACCGCCCTTGTATACATATATTAGGGCCACATGCATGTGGGGGAGGTTTTCCGTCCCTCCCTCGTGCGGTATCGGATGGAATGCTGATTCGTTTGCCCCGCTTGGTCTAGCCCTTTGACCGGCTTCGAAAGGGGGTAGACCGTGGGCCTTTTCTATTTGCTTGTGCTAGGGTAGGTCATAGGAACATGGAAAACCAAAATTGAGCCCAAGTTTTCACAAGATTCCCTCCCGTGATGCATTGCAGTATATTCTTAACTCTTTCTCTATCTTAACTCCTCCTTCATATGAACTGGGACCATGTGAATTGACTAGCTATGACTACACATCACAAGATGGAGAACCGGTGTTTAAGCTTAATGTCATGTCTTGAAGCCAGATTGCACATTCGTTATTAACAAAATCTCAAAGTCTGTTGGTTACCACTGTTTGTGGAAAATCATTTCATTTTATTGGCTCGAGAGATTGTCCATACTGTAGATATATGATAGCAGAGTACACATCTCCTAGCAAACCTTTTTTAAGGAAAATTATAGAGGAGTTCCGTACATTGTAACAAATAATCTTTTATTGCTGATTTGTTTATTTTCAGCTGTCTATATTCAGAAGATCAGAATATTCAGATCTTTATAATTTTCTTCCTTGTACAGTCCCGTTCCCGAGGAGCAATCTGCTGGTGGGGACATAATTTTGTAGCTGGAAGGAGATCTAAGAGATATGAAGGAGCGTCTACTCAACATGAGCTTAGAGTATGCAGAGGTAGAGGCCCAGCGGGAACGATTAGTGATGGAGCTGAAATTTGCCAAGAAAGGGGGGAGGGGGCGATGGTTCTAGCATGATGGGAGACCTTTTGCCTGCCATAAACATAAAAACTGACAACACAGGTACATGGATGCTATTTTCTTGCCAATAATTGATATGATAATTTGGATGGATAGAGCAACTTTTCTTGGGAAACTGTTCTATGTTTGTTATCAATGTGATCTCATCATGTACTTCTTGGGTACAAGATACCTTTTGTTTTGGTTCTTATGGATAGTCTAAAGTCTTCTGCTTTTGTAGATGACCCATCATCAATCAACGTCATGTCTGCACCATGACAATACAAGCCATCCGCCGATGCCAACTTATCATGATGTAAGAGAACAAGCAAGTGCAGAATCACATGTGATGTGCTGGACTTACTAGTTGGTACTGGAGGATTGTGAGTCTGTGACTATTTCCTGGAAGAAAAAGCCACCTCCAAGAGATGGTCTCCCTGACAAGGCAAAAATTGAGAGTCTGTGACTAATTCCTGGAAGAAAAGGCCACCTCCACCTGTAAGCCTCACTATGATAATTCCGATTTAGCCAATCGATTATGCAATGCCATGTTTTCTTCATCCAGTATACCGGCCTGTTTCTCAATTGATCGGGAGGGTGATCGTTATCTGTTCACATGGTTACTATGATCACCCACCATTTACATGGGATTTACATGCAAAGTTCACTTTAACTGTCAATAAATGTAGCTCTTCTTCATCTTGTTTGTGAGACCAGCTTGAAGAGGTCAAGCTAGTAGTATAGTCACCGCACTCTCGTACATTATTGTAATTCAATGTGTACAATATTAAGGGTTTAGCTACTTAACTATTGTTACTTTTATCGCAAATTGAAAAACTGCTTATTGCTTTTGTGAGATCATCTTCAAGCCTGGTACGGATACATTTTATCATGTCGTGATCTTAAGGATTACTAGTTGGCTTCTAGAATAAAATTTTAGTTTTGGTTTCTAGAATAAGCTGGGGAGGGGGCAGCTTATTTTGGTAGCCACCCATAAGCCCCAAAAAAAACAGGCCCTTAAAGAGCTGAAGGATCCAAGACAAGCATCTGGTGCCAGCTTCATGATTAAGATGGTGCCTTCATTAACTCAAGCTAGTAGCATAACTGCGGCGACGCAGCCACTAGGGGGTGGTATACAACTATAATCGTATAGTTGTATAGCACTATACTTGTATAGTTGTATAGCATTTAAAGAAATCATAAGCATTATGGTTGTATAGCAAATGTATATAGCTATAATTCCAAATATAGACCAAAGTACATTAGTATATTAGTATGGAGCATAGTCGATTATCAATAATAATTTAACATCACTGAAGCACAAATAATTTCATTCTTACATCGACAAACACTCATTGACAATAGAAGAAGGGTACCACGATCACCGTTACGACTGTATCCTTTCCTTGCTTCTCTCAGGCCACTTTTGCCCTTTCTATGAGGTCCATGAGAACAGAGGGACAACTCCTTTGTAAATGCTTGAAACCGCCATTTTCCAAGATGACTTTCATATTCTTGGGAGAGACGAGGAAGTCGATGCATGCCGCCTTGAGCCTTTGGCAGTGGTGCTGCTCCGCTAACACCAGTGTGGTTATCGCCGTGCTCGTGGAGACACGATTGCACAGTATGTCCTCGCAGATCAGCTTCAGCCTCTCCATCTTGTACCTATCCGCCGCTTCAAGCAATCCATGCGCCATTGCTGTCGGCACCTCATCTCCCTTGTCCATCTCATCAGGCAATGCATCGGTGTATATGTAGTGGAGCAAGGCCTTGAACACTTTTGCCTCCATGTCTTCGATCCTTACGATGGCCATGGCTTTCTTCTTCTCCCTTTCCGGCACGCCAAGTTGCTCTGCTTCCGCTGATGCCTTCAAGATCGGAGACCGGCCAGCCAACACCCATCGATGGGCAGTAAGTGTCTCACCGCCCACCTCGAAGGCCACATCTGTCCCCTCCTTCTTCCACAGGAGATCAGCAAAATCACAATCCTCTGTTTCCTCAGCGCGCAACTCTGTGACAGTGATGTCGCACCTGAGAGTGAAGCAATCATCCTTGACGTAACCTGAGTTCTCTATCGACGACCTTGCGAAGAATATGAGCAAGCCCTCTTCAGTGGTCATGAAACGTCTATTGAAGGTAGTTAATGGCACTGGTTTGCCGGCCCGGTCCAGTAAACTGAGCGAGCCTTGAGCTGAGATGCTCTTGTCAGGCACGACCGGCAAGTCCCTGCTAACACTGACAAGTTGAATGAAGACACATACATAAATGGTATAATCTGAGGTGTAGCCACTGGGGTAATACTTGATACGCCAGCTGTGGCCTCCGACATCAAAAGTGTAGGATTGGATGTAGCTACCAACGGTGACCACCTTGGTTTGCGAGTACCCATCGATCTTGAGCAAGTGGTGCCCGCTCACCGCCCTGGCGATTATGGCGGAGGTAGAGCGTGACGACATCTTAGATGTACTAATCCGTGTGTCTGCACGGTTTGATGGCTAGTGATAGTAGGTTATTATGGCTAGCTCAGAGAAGGGGAGTGTATGTGAGAATACAATGTGTATGAAAACTGCCGCAGTGGCTGCAGAAACGACAATCCATGGTGAGAATATATATAGGCAAAATTAGTTAATGAATGAATATATTTTATGGATCCTCCGGTGGAAGGAAGGTACTAATATGTTCTGATAAGACTTGCAAGTTTCTATGACGGATCCTTTGCTTTGCTTCGATTAAGCACATCCTGGTATTTTATAGAAAAAAAAAGTACATCCTGGTATAAACTTGCTGGCTGCTAATCCCAGAGGTGATACCAGGTTCCGTGCCGTGTCTGTGGGTGGCTTGTGCCAAAGTTTCTTGGGCTTTAGGGTGTGTTTGGTTTGAGCTCAAGTTTACCGTACCAAAAAATTGGCTAGCTAAAATTTTGGTCAAGGTTTTACTTGCCCATGACTTGGCCAATGTTGGCAAGAAAAATGAACTAGAATAGCCAATTTTTTTCCAACCATCCAAACAAGGATCAAAGTTTGCCATGACCAAAAAATTGGTAGGGTAGCATTTGGCCATAACTAATCCAAACATAATTGGCAAGCTTAAAATTTCTCACAAACTAATGCTAGCTGTTGCTTCCAGTCTTAATTGGCAAGTTAGCAGTATCCAAGTTTTTGGGCTTTGGCTTGTTCCTTTGATGCTAGCTGCTTCCAGACTTGATTGGCAAGCTAAGCATATCAATTTTTTGGGCTTTAGCTTGTTCCCTTGATGCTAGCTGCTTCCAGACTTGATTGGCAAGCTAAGCATAACAATTTTTTGGGGCTTTAGCATGTTCCTTTGATGCCAGCTGGTTTCGGTCTTAATTGGCAAGCTAAGAATATCATTGCACAATCTAATTCAATTACTACTTCTATTTCACCCCTGTAAAAAACTACTTCTGTTTCGCAATATAGGGTCATTTAGACAGAGAACGGATTTTGTGCCCCTTTTTTCTGAAAAATGGAAAAGCATGCATGTTGACATTTCTGAAAAACAGAACTGTGTGGGCTTGACCTTGGAGGCGCTGTTGGGCACGCCGGCCGGGTGGCGTCACCTTCTCGCTGGCGACGTCGATGTGGAACGACGTCACCCCCTCCATCGTGGCGATGTGCTCCCTCACCTCTTCTTGTTGGCGTGGGTGAGTTGGAGGTGGAAGAGCGGTGGGGGTCTACAGGGCGCGGGGAGTGGCGGCGGTCGACGACACCACGGAGGAGCAGGAGATTGAGATGGATGGCAACCGCCTCGTTCTCGGTCATGGTGCCTCAATCAACTTCTGGGCTTGGTTGAGCCGTATTTCATTGGTTGTGGCACCAGCAGATTCCTGACCGTCGTGCAGGACACCCGTTGCCACTTGGACCGATTCCGATTTCTCAAAAAAAAAACTTGGGCGATTCCTGACCGTCTCTTGTCAGCGAGCCAAAGACGGACACCACGCGTGATCGAGGTCGATCGGGATTCACTAAATTTGAGTGAATTTTAGTTCACTAAATTCAAAATCAGTTCACTACAATTCAAGATCAGTTCACTAGATTTCAAAATCATTTCACTCAAATTCAAAATCATTTCAATATAATTCAAAAATAGTTCACTCAAAATCAAAATCAGTTCACTACAATTCAAGATCAGTTTACTAGAATTCAAAATAGTTCATTTAAATTCAAATTTTAGATTCAAATTTAGTTCACTAAAATTCCAGTGAATTTTTGTTCACTAAATTCAAAATCAGTTCACTACAATTTAAGATCAGTTCACTAGAATTCAAAATCATTTCACTCAAATTCAAAATCAGTTCAATAGAATTCAAAAATAGTTCACTCAAAATCAAAATTAGTTCACTACAATTCAAGATCGGTTTACTAGAATTCAAATCCAGTTCACTTAAATACAAAATCAGTTCACTAGAATTCAAATTCAGGTCACTCCAATTCAAAAATAGTTCACTCAAATTCAAGATCAATTCACTAAAATTCAAATTCAGTTCACTACAATTCAAATTCAGTTCACTAAAATTCAAATTCAATTCACTAGAATTCCAATTCAGTTCACTACAATTCAAAATCAGTTCACTACAATTCAAAAATAGTTCACTCAAATTCAAAATCAATTCACTACAGTTTAAGATCAGTTCACTAGAATGCAAATTTAGTTCACTCATATTCAAAATCAGTTCACTACAATTCAAAAACAATTCACTACATTTCAAAAAAGTTTCACTAGAATTCAAATTCAATTCACTCAAATTCAAAATCATTTTAGATTCAAAAATTATTCAAAAATCAGTTCACTACAATTCAAAAATAGTTCACTCAAATTCAAAATCAGTTCACTACATTTCAACATCAGTTCACTAGAAATCAAGTTCAGTTCACTACAATTCAAAAATAGTTCACTCAAATTTCAAATCTGTTCACTACATTTCAAGATCAGTTCACTACAATTCAAAATCAGTTCACTCAAAATTCAAAATCAAATGACTAGAATTCAAATTCAGTTCACTCAAATTTCAAAATCAGTTCACTACAATTCAAAAATAGCTCACTCAAATTCAAAATCAGTTCACTACAATTCAAGATCAGTTCACTAGAATTCAAAATAAGTTCATTACATTTCAACATCAGTTCACTAGAATTCAAGTTCAGTTCACTACAATTCAAAAATAGCTCACTCAAATTTCAAATCAGTTCACTACATTTCAAGATCAGTTCACTAGAATTCAAATTTAGTTCACTTAAATACAAAATCAGTTAGCTAGAATTCATATTCAGTTCACTCCAATTCAAAATCAGTTCACTACAATTCAAAAATAGATCACTCAAATTCAAAATCAATTCACTACAATTCAAGATCACTACAATTCAAGATCAGTTCACTAGAATTCAAATTCAGTTCACTCAAATTCAAAATAAGTTCACTATAATTCAAAAATAGTTAATTTTAATTCATAATCAGTTCACTAGAATTCAAAATCAGTTCACTACAATTCAAAAATAGTTCACTCAAATTCAATATCAGTTCACTAGAATTCAAGATTAGTTCACTAGAATTCAAATACAAAATCAGTTCACTACATTTCAAGATCAGTTCACTAGAATTCAAATTCAGTTCACTCAAATTTAAGATCAGTTCACTCAAATTAAAAATAATAATTTTACTCCACTAAATTTTCACAATTAGTTCACTACAATTCAAAATTAGTTCACCGGTTCACTCAGATATAGTTCACTATAATTCAAAGTCAATCCATTCAAATTCAAATTTAGTTTACTACAAATAAAAATTAGTTCACTCAAATTCAAAATTAGTTCACTAAAATTCAAATTCAGTTCACTCAAATTCAAAATAATAAATTTAGTTCACTACATTTTCAAAATTAGTTCACTACAATTCAAAATTAGATCACTAGAATACAATATATAGTTCACTATAATACAAAGTCAATTCATTAAAATTTAAATTAAGTTCACTAAATTTTCAAAATTAGTTCACTACAATTCAAAATTAGTTCACTACAATTCAAAATCAGTTCACTAGAATTCAAGTTCAGTTCACTATAATTCAAAAATAGCTCACTCAAATTTCAAATCAATTCACTACATTTCAAGATCAGTTCACTACAATTCAAATTTAGTTCACTTAAATACAAAATCAGTTCACTAGAATTCAAATTCAGTTCACTCCAATTCAAAATCAGTTCACTACAATTCAAAAATAGATCACTCAAATTCAAAAT
Source organism: Elymus sibiricus (assembly GCA_039707655.1). Classification (NCBI taxonomy): domain Eukaryota; kingdom Viridiplantae; phylum Streptophyta; class Magnoliopsida; order Poales; family Poaceae; genus Elymus; species Elymus sibiricus. The sequence continues at coordinate 494,888,363 of CM077667.1, forward strand.
CAATTCACTACAGTTCAAGATCACTACAATTCAAATTTAGTTCACTATTTTTCCAAAAACAATACATTCAAATTCAAATATAGTTCACTAATTTCCAAAATTAGTTCACCATAAATCAATTTAAATTCAAATTAGTTCATTCAATTTCAAATTAAGTTCATTAATTTTCAAAAAATAGTTCATTCAAATTCAAATATAGTTCACTAATTTCCAAAATTAGTTCACCACAAATCAATTTAAATTCAAATTAGTTCATTCAAATTCAAATTTAGTTCACTAATTTTTAAAATTAGTTCTATCAAATTCAAATTTAGTTCACTAATTTTCAAAATTAGTTCACCACAAATCAATTTAAATTCAAATTAGTTCATTTAAATTCAAAATTTAGATTCCAATTTAGTTCACTCTAATTCCAGTGAATTTTAGTTCACTAAACTCAAAATCAGTTCACTACAATTCAAGATCAGTTCACTAGAATTCAAAATCATTTCACTCAAATTCAAAATCAGTTCAATAGAATTCAAAAATAGTTCACTCAAAATCAAAATCAGTTCACTACAATTCAAGATCAGTTTACTAGAATTCAAATCCAGTTCACTTAAATACAAAATCAGTTCACTAGAATTCAAATTCAGGTCACTCCAATTCAAAAATAGTTCACTCAAATTCAAGATCAGTTCACTAAAATTCAAATTCAGTTCACTAGAATTCAAATTCAGTTCACTAGAATTCAAATTCAGTTCACTACAATTCAAAAATAGTTCACTCAAATTCAAAATCAATTCACTACAGTTCAAGATCAGTTCACTAGAATTCAAATTCAGTTCACTCAAATTCAAAATAAGTTCACTACAATTCAAAATCAGTTCACTACAATTAAAAACAATTCACTACATTTCAAAAAAGTTTCACTAGAATTCAAATTCAAAATCATTTTAGATTCAAAAATTATTCAAAAATCAGTTCACTACAATTCAAAAATAGTTCACTTAAATTCAAAATCAGTTCACTACATTTCAACATCAGTTCACTAGAAATCAAGTTCAATTCCCTACAATTCAAAAATAGTTCACTACATTTCAAGATCAGTTCACTACAATTCAAAATCAGTTCACTCAAAATTCAAAATCAAATGACTAGAATTCAAATTCAGTTCACTCCAATTTCAAAATCAGTTTACTACAATTCAAAAATATCTCACTCAAATTCAAAATCAGTTCACTACAATTCAAGATCAGTTCACTAGAATTCAAAATCAGTTCATTACATTTCAACATCAGTTCACTAGAATTCAAGTTCAGTTCACTACAATTCAAAAACAGCTCACTCAAATTTCAAATTAGTTCACTACATTTCAAGATCAGTTCACTAGAATTCAAATTTAGTTCACTTAAATACAAAATCAGTTCACTAGAATTCAAATTCAGTTCACTCCAATTCAAAATCAGTTCACTACAATTCAAAAATAGATCACTCAAATTCAAAATCAATTCACTACAGTTCAAGATCACTACAATTCAAATTTAGTTCACTATTTTTCAAAAAACAATACATTCAAATTCAAATATAGTTCACTAATTTCCAAAATTAGTTCACCATAAATCAATTTAAATTCAAATTAGTTCATTCAATTTCAAATTAAGTTCATTAATTTTCAAAAAACAGTTCATTCAAATTCAAATATAGTTCACTAATTTCCAAAATTAGTTCACCACAAATCAATTTAAATTCAAATTAGTTCATTCAAATTCAAATTTAGTTCACTAATTTTTAAAATTAGTTCTATCAAATTCAAATTTAGTTCACTAATTTTCAAAATTAGTTCACCACAAATCAATTTAAATTCAAATTAGTTCATTTAAATTCAAAATTTAGATTCAAATTTAGTTCACTCAAATTCCAGTGAATTTTAGTTCACTAAATTCAAAATCAGTTCACTACAATTCAAGATCAGTTGACTAGAATTCAAAATCATTTCACTCAAATTCAAAATCATTTCAATATAATTCAAAAATAGTTCACTCAAAATTAAAACCAGTTCACTACAATTCAAGATCAGTTTACTAGAATTCAAAATAGTTCATTTAAATTCAAATTTTAGATTCAAATTTTGTTCACTAAAATTCCAGTGAATTTTAGTTCACTAAATTCAAAATCAGTTCACTACAATTCAAGATCAGTTCACTAGAATTCAAAATCATTTCACTCAAATTCAAAATCAGTTCAATTGAATTCAAAAATAGTTCACTCAAAATCAAAATCAGTTCACTACAATTCAAGATCAGTTTACTAGAATTCAAATCCAGTTCACTTAAATACAAAATCAGTTCACTAGAATTCAAATTCAGGTCACTCCAATTCAAAAATAGTTCACTCAAATTCAAGATCAGTTCACTAAAATTCAAGTTCAGTTCACTAGAATTCAAATTCAGTTCACTAAAATTCAAATTCAATTCACTAGAATTCCAATTCAGTTCACTCCAATTCAAAATCAGTTCACTACAATTCAAAAATAGTTCACTCAAATTCAAAATCAATTCACTACAGTTTAAGATCAGTTCACTAGAATTCAAATTTAGTTCACTCAAATTCAAAATAAGTTCACTACAATTCAAAATCAGTTCACTACAATTCAAAAACAATTCACTACATTTCAAAAAAGTTTTAGTAGAATTCAAATTCAATTCACTCAAATTCAAAATCATTTTACATTCAAAAATTATTCAAAAATCAGTTCACTACAATTCAAAAATAGTTCACTCAAATTCAAAATCAGTTCACTACATTTCAACATCAGTTCACTAGAAATCAAATTCAGTTCACTACAATTCAAAAATAGTTCACTCAAATTTCAAATCTGTTCACTACATTTCAAGATCAGTTCAATACAATTCAAAATCAGTTCACTCAAAATTCAAAATCAAATGACTAGAATTCAAATTCAGTTCACTCAAATTTCAAAATCAGTTCACTACAATTCAAAAATAGCTCACTCAAATTCAAAATCAGTTCACTGCAATTCAAGATCAGTTCACTAGAATTCAAAATCAGTTCATTACATTTCAACATCAGTTCACTAGAATTCAAGTTCAGTTCACTACAATTCAAAAATAGCTCACTCAAATTTCAAATCAGTTCACTACATTTCAAGATCGGTTCACTAGAATTCAAATTTAGTTCACTTAAATACAAAATCAGTTCACTAGAATTCAAATTCAGTACACTCCAATTTAAAATCAGTTCGCTACAATTCAAAAATAGATCACTCAAATTCAAAATCAATTCACTACAGTTCAAGATCACTACAATTCACTACAGTTCAACATCAGTTCACTAGAAATCAAGTTCAGTTCACTACAATTCAAAAATAGTTCACTCAAATTTCAAATCTGTTCACTACATTTCAAGATCAGTTCAATACAATTCAAAATCAGTTCACTCAAAATTCAAAATCAAATGATTAGAATTCAAATTCAGTTCACTCAAATTTCAAAATCAGTTCACTACAATTCAAAAATAGCTCACTCAAATTCAAAATCAGTTCACTGCAATTCAAGATCAGTTCACTAGAATTCAAAATCAGTTCATTACATTTGAACATCAGTTCACTAGAATTCAAGTTCAGTTCACTACAATTCAAAAATAGCTCACTCAAATTTCAAATCAGTTCACTACATTTCAAGATCAGTTCACTAGAATTCAAATTTAGTTCACTTAAATACAAAATCAGTTCACTAGAATTCATATTCAGTTCACTCCAATTCAAAATCAGTTCACTACAATTCAAAAATAGATCACTCAAATTCAAAATCAATTCACTACAATTCAAGATCACTACAATTCAAGATCAGTTCACTAGAATTCAAATTCAGTTCACTCAAATTCAAAATAAGTTCACTATAATTCAAAAGTAGTTAATTTTAATTCATAATCAGTTCACTAGAATTCAAAATCAGTTCACTACAATTCAAAAATAGTTCACTCAAATTCAATATCAGTTCACTAGAATTCAAGATTAGTTCACTAGAATTCAAATACAAAATCAGTTCACTACATTTCAAGATCAGTTCACTAGAATTCAAATTCAGTTCACTCAAATTTAAGATCAGTTCACTCAAATTCAAAATAATAAATTTACTGCACTAAATTTTCGCAATTAGTTCACTACAATTGAAAATTAGTTCACCGGTTCACTCAAATATAGTTCACTATAATTCAAAGTCAGTCCATTCAAATTCAAATTTAGTTTACTACAATTAAAAATTAGTTCACTCAAATTCAAAATTAGTTCACTAAAATTCAAATTCAGTTCACTCAAATTCAAAATAATAAATTTAGTTCACTACATTTTCAAAATTAGTTCACTACAATTCAAAATTAGATCACTAGAATACAATATATAGTTCACTATAATACAAAGTCAATTCATTAAAATTTAAATTTAGTTCACTAAATTTTCAAAATTAGTTCACTACAATTCAAAATTAGTTCACTAGAATACAAATATAGTTCACTATAATTCAAAGCCAATCCATTCAAATTCAAATTTAGATCACTAAAATTCAAAATTAGTTCACTAAATTTCAAATGTAAACTTAGTTCACTACAATTCAAAATTAGTTCACTAAAATTCAAAACTAGTGAACTAAAATTCAAATCCAGTTCCCTAAAATTCAAAATAATAAATTTAGTTCACTACATTTTCAAAATTAGTTCACTACTATTCAAAATTAGTTCACTAGATTACAAATATAGTTCACTATAATTCAAAATCAGTTCATTCAAATTTAAATTTAGCTCACTACAATTCGGAATTAGTTCATTAAAATTCAAATCTAAAATTAGTTCACTACAATTCAAAATGAGTTCACTAAAATTCAAAATTAGTTCAGTAGAATACAAATATAGTTCCCTAAAATTCAAAATCAGTTCATTTAAATTTAAATTTAGTTCACTATAATCCAAAATTAGTTCACTATAATTCTAATTAGTTCATTCAAAATTCTCCACAGTTTGAAATTAGTTCACTAGAATACAAATATAGTTCACTAGACTTCAAAATCAGTTCATTCAAATTCAAATTTAGTTCACTAGAATTGAAAACTAAAATTCAAAATTAGTTGAGTAGAATACAAATATAGTTCACTAGAATTCAAAATCAATTCATTCAAATTCAAATTTAGTTCACTAGAATTCAAAACTAAAATTCAAAATTCGTTCACTAGAATACAAATATAGTTCACTAAAATTCAAAATCAGTTCATTCAAATTCAAATTTAGTTCACTACAATTCAAAATTAGTTCACTGAATTCAAATCAAAAATTAGTTCACTACAATTCAAAATTAGTTCAGTACAATTCAGAATTAGTTCACTAAAATTCAAATCTAAAATTCAAATTTAGTTCACTACAATTCAAAGTTAGTACACTATAATTCAAATTAGTTCATTCAAAATTCATCACAATTCAAAATTAGTGAACTAGAATACAAATATAGTTTACTGGAATTCAAAATCATTTCATTCAAATTCAAAATTAGTTCACTATAATACAAATATAGTTCACTAAAATTCAAAATCATTTAATTCAAATTCAAATTTAGTTCGCTATATTTCAAACTTAGATTCAAATTTAGTTCACTACAGTTCAAATTCAGTTCACTTCAGCTCAAATAGTTCACTCGAATTCAAATCCAGTTCACGCGAATAAATCTAGTTCAATCGAATTCAAATTGAGTTCACTCAAATTCAAAATCAAATCACTTCAATTCAAAAACAGTTCACTAGAATTCAAATTCAGATCACTCAAATTGAAAATCATTTCTCTAAAATTCTAAATCAGTTCACTAGAATTCAAATTCAGTTCACTCAAATTCAAAAATCAGTTCACTACAATTCAAAATCAGATCACTACAATTCAAATTTAGTTCATTAAAATTCGCATTCAAAACAAGTTCACTGGAATTCAAAATCATTTCACTAGAATTCAAATTTAGTTCACTAAAATTCACATTCAAAACAAGTTCACTGGAATTCAAGATCAGTTCACTATAATTCAAATTCAGTTTACTCAAATTCAAAATCAGTTCACTACAATTCAAAGTAGTTATCTTCAATTCAAAATCAGTCCATTCAAATTCAATTTACTCAAATTCAAAATCAATTCTCTAAAATTCAAAATCAATTCACTAACATTCATATATAGTTGACTCGAATTCAAAATCAGTTCACTCAAATTCAAAATCAATCCAATTAAAAAAAGTAGATCTTCAATTCAAAATCATATCTGAAAAAAAGTTAATCGATTTTGAAAAAGCTTCATCAATTTTTTTAAAAAGTTCATCAATTTTGAAAAAAAAGTTCATTGATTTTGAAAAAAGTTCATCGATTTTCAAAAAAATGTTAACTGATTTTGAAAAAGGTTCACGAATTTGAAAAAAAAGTTCATCAATTTGAAAAAAAGACCAAGAATTTGGAAAAAAAGTTCATCGATTTTGGAAATAGTTCTAGAATTTGGAAAAAAAGTTCATCGATTTTGGAAAAAGTTCAAAACAAGTTCACTGGAATTCAAAATCATTTCACTAGAATTCAAATTTAGTTCACTAAAATTCACATTCAAAACAAGTTCACTGGAATTCAAGATCAGTTGACTAGAATTCAAATTCAGTTTACTCAAATTCAAAATCAGTTCACTACAATTCAAAGTAGTTATCTTCAATTCAAAATCAATTCACTCAAATTCAAAATCAATTCTCTAAAATTCAAAATCAATTCACTAACATTCATATATAGTTCACTTGAATTCAAAATCAGTTCACTCAAATTAAAAATCAATCCAATTCAAAAAAAGTAGGTCTTCAATTCAAAATCATATCTGAAAAAAAAGTTAATCGATTTTGAAAAAGCTTCATCAATTTAAAAAAAAGTTCATCAATTTTGAAAAAAAGTTCATTGATTTTGAAAAAAGTTCATCGATTTTCAAAAAAATGTTAACTGATTTTGAAAAAAGTTTCACGAATTTGAAAAAAAAGTTCATCAATTTGAAAAAAAGTCCAAGAATTTGGAAAAAAAGTTCATCGATTTTGGAAATAGTTATAGAATTTGGAAAAAAAGTTCATCGATTTTAGAAAAAGTTCATCGATTTTGAAAAAAGTTCATCAACAAAAAATAGTAGCATTTTATGTTGACTTTATTCATCTGGTTTCAAACTTAGTTTTTATTGTTTGTTCAACTATTTTTTAGCTAAGACACATATCTCAAACGCCGTATGCTAGTACTGTTCCATTTTTTTTAAAAGGTCCCTGATGCTCCTAATTGAAACCTATCAACTTAGGGTGCTTCCAAGGGTTTACTGATGGCAACCTAATTGAAACTTAACAACTTAGGGTGCTTTCGATGGTTTGAAATGCATGAAGCAACTCTATTTTTTAGATTGCTTCCCAGAGTATAATATGTTTCCTTGTATTCTTGTTAAAGGAAACAGAACTATTAAGCTTCTTTAGTAATAGATTTAACAAAAATTCCTCAATCATTTTTCCTCTTTTTTTGATTGCTTGTTGATTTCAGTTCGTTTTTTGTCCCTCCACACCCCATGCAATTTTTTATCACGCAGATATAACAGCTTTGCCTCATGTATTTTACATAATCTGAACGACACTAGTACACCAAGTTCCATAGATCTAGGGTTCAACAAATACCAGTACATGCAGTTCATATGAACCTCCACACCGCCATCAGTTTGTCAATAATTACATGTTGATCGTTGGAACACCTCTCTATTTTTAGTTTGTTCTGTATATGTGATTTTTTCTTTCTTTTCTTGATTGAATTAGAAAATTTAGTGGATAAGCCAAGCCAATCTTAGAAAACTATAGCTCCAAAGTTCTGTGTACACTAAGATACTTTGAGAAGCAATATTATAAAGTAATTTCGTTTTGTTAATTGTTTTCCAAAGGACTAAACTACTTTCTACTATAATAATACTACTTTCCCAAAGGACTAAATTATTAGTCCTAAAAGTATATTTTTTTTGTGGAAGGTGTGAAAAGTGTATGTTTGTTTTTGTCTATACCAAAAAATGACGTACTATTTTGGTTGCTGTATTGACCTCTCACTATTATTTGTTACAGCAACCAAAATAAACATTTTTTAAGAAAAAGCATCACGATCACTGTTTCCTTGTTGTTCAGGTCTAAGCTGGACAGCCTACTGTACTGTATCTTCCAGTTCTGTTATCTGAAGAAACATAGTAGCATACAACTTCAGTTCTGGTAAGTTCTAAAAGGACCGGGTCAGTGAAGACCTAACTTGTAATTTGTTCATGAAGCGGATGACACCTAACTTCTGAACAAAATAAGATATCAGTGTACAAGGATTATATAAATCTAAAACACCAAAAATAGTAGTCTCACATGCAAATCTTTTTTAATACCTGGACTGTAATAACACATTTCTTTTACTCTTCTCAATTTTCATCTTATCTAACAAAAAATGTAAAAAAATAGTCTCTTCACTCCCAGGATTGAATCTCCAAGGTCTGTAATAGCCTATCTCTTATATGCAAAACAGCAATTCTGAAAATTAAATATCACTTAAATTGCTTCGCCAATTTTTTCATTTCTTCTTTCTGTATTCAGTTCTTCTCATGCTTTAAATAGATTGTTTCCTCTTCTGAGCAGCTTTTCTTTCAGCTTCGATTTCTGAACGAGGCTTCATTCTGTTTCCTTTCCTCACTGACTTGTTCTTTTTGATAGCAGGATCTTTCATGGCCATGCTACCCCCAGCCTGGCTTTTAGATTGATCTTTCTTCTCTTGGTTTGTTTCTGTTGGCTGTTTGCCAAGGAGGTACTTATTATGTACTGTCTTCACTGCATCCATTAACTCTTGACACAACCCTGAATCATGGCTAATGTCAGAACACACCTCACCAACAGTGTTCATCACAATTGCATAGCGTACAGCATTGTGCGACTGGTCTTCTGCTTGAACACCAAGGACATCAAACTTGTGCTTCTTTAATTCATTCTCTCTAAATTCTCTAGTCCATCTTGCCACTATGTACTTCCCGGGGATCTTCAGCAAGTCAAATTGGGTAAACAGTCTGAGAATATGGCAGCATAATATTCCATCCCTCTCAAACTTCCCACATTCACAGACATATTCTTCAGCAGCTTGATGCACACGCACAGTAAAGATCTCCCTGTCAAACTCTGGGTTCTCATATTCAAAGTTTCTTTTAAGCTCATATGTTTGATCTTTCTCAATCTCCTTCACTCCAAAAGCTGTTGCATTCATCATCTCTGTCAAAAACTTGCAGTATATTGCTCTAGTGTATATCTCAGTTGCATGGCGTTCAACCGGCTGGTATCCCCACATAACAGGCACTTTTTCATTAGACAAGAACCTATCTTGATTCTCTACATGAATCACATTCTCCTGAAATAGTTCATATTGACGGATGAACGTTTCAATTGTGTCCTTCCTCAAGACATAGTCCTTAAAGTTCGAGTTGAAGCTCTCACTTCTGCTTGTCGATCTAATGAAAGGACAGAACACTCCTTGGAAATAAGCAGGAACAAAGTACCTTCTGTTGTCCCACATGCGCTTAATGTGAGCATGTTTTCCATAGTTGTATTTCAACTCCATTTCATGCCATTTTTTTTCAAATTCCTCAACTGTTATTGACTGCATGATACATTCATCCATGTCTTTTTCCATTCCTTTCCTAATATGCATGTACACACTCAAATTCTCTCTTGCTTTCCTCCTGACATGCCAAATACAGAACCTGTGAAATGCATCCGGGAACACCTTGGGAACTGCTATTTTCATAGCTGAATCTTGATCAGTGAGCACTACTCTTGGCTTTTTCCCACCCATAACTTCAACAAAAGTTTCAAACAGCCAGGAGAAAGTATCTGCTTTTTCATCCTGCAAAAGGGCCCAGCCGAAGACAATTGTTCTTGAGTGGCCATGAACTCCTATTATTGGTGCAAAGGGCATATTGTACTTGTTTGTGCTGAAGGTTGTGTCAAATGAAATAATATCTCCATACAACAAATAATCCAGCCTTGATCTTGAATCTGTCCAGAACAAACTAAGGACTGTATTTGCAGAGTCTCTTTGGGCCTTGTATATGAAGCCAGGCTTGTCAATCTGCAGCTTCTCAATGTACATCATAGTGTGCTCTATATCTGTGTTTCTTCTCTTTTCACGCTCATCTTGCTTCAAATTGTCAAGTTTCTTCACATCAAAAGTAATATTCCCAAATTTGCCCCCACACAACTTCCTAAATATGCTCATTATTTTCCTAGGTTTCACTCTGTGTTCCTGTAGGAGCTTGGACAATAGTTTCTCAGCCTCATTCATGCTTTTGTGGCTAAGGAAGAATTGCGTCAGCGATGGACAAGTAACCATAGGATGATTATGTTTCAATTCTTGTGATGTAATGTGCCATGTTCCGTCTTCCAAACTAACTGTAACATGCATTTGACAGTTTGTTCTATTAAGAACATTTCTCCTCCTTTTTCTTGTTCCTGCATATGTTGATACCGTCTTCCTACTCTTGTTGCAGCAAAAAGCAATCTTCCTGTTCTTGTAATTCCTCCCCTTCTTTATTCCAAACCCACTTATATGAGCATAAACGTTAACAAACCTCTTAGCCTCCTCTAGACTACTAAAGACCCTTCCAACTTGAGGTGTATTTGTTATCTCCAGTTCATCTGGTGTTGGAAACATGTACTCTTCTCGTTTACAATCGCCGTCAGTTACCTCTTCATCAGAATCCTCACAGCTTGTAGCATCATCTGAATAATGAAGACCCTTCTCACAAGAAACTAGATCCTACAAAAGTATAAATAAAGCATTTTTAATGGCAAACAAACTGTGTGTACTTCTTTTCTGAATTTTGAATTAACTGAATCACAATTTTTTCAGAAATTTTTAGTACATACCTTCTCAGAAGGAACCACCACACCAACTGTGTTTACATTTTTAGCTGAAGAGGTAGTCTATGTGTTTCTCCTTATTTCACTTGAGCAAGGACCTGAAGCAGCTCCTACAACCGTTTGTACCTGTTCAACAGATAACAAGCATTTTAAAAGAAACAACAATCTAAATTTAAGCCATAAAACAGTAGAACAGAAATCTGAAGCATGCCATAAATTCTTTTTTACACCTCTTCTACTGTTTGAGCAATTGCTACTACATTTTGTTCTTCAGACTCCTTTATTTCAGTGCCTTGTACTACATCAGCTTGTACACAAATTACTTCCGGCATAATACCTTGCGTCCTCTCCTGGCTACTGAATTTATCTTGGCTAATTTTTTGTTCCTGACTACTCAGTGCTTCCTGAAAAATTTAAGAAAGACATTTATCTTTTTTCACAATATTTGTAACACTAATATGAGTTCAACCATTCAGGTTTAATTCAAACAAACATGCTTACCTCTGTTTTCTTCTTCATCTCATGGTACAGAACAAACTGATCAAATTCAAGCATAACATCTTCACCCTTCATCAAGAACAAAAATGTATTAAACATTTTTGCCTAACAACTGTATTGTAAGAAACCTCATGCATTTCACAACAACCAAATAAACCTAAGGATTTAAAAACAGCAGAATAAAGAAGCATACATGATTTATTTGTTTGGAAACATTAATAACTCCTCCAGTCATTGCCGGGTTGCTGTCTGGTACTTTGTTCTTTGTAGGTTTCCGCTTCCGAGCTGTTACTGTCTTTCTAGTACCAGCAACCTAAAAAAAAAGAAAGTAATGAATTAATAGTTATTTTTAAAGGAAGCATTCAAGAATAATATCCAAGTTTCTTCATAGCTGGTATTTTTTCGTTGCTTTCTATATAATTAAATGATTTTAAAATATAATTTACTTGAACAAACTCAAGGGTATCCTATGTTGTTGCAATGACTGTCTAGTTACTCCACAGGACCTAACTGAATTCATCACAATAGTTTTTCAGAAAAAGCAGTTAAATGTATGTATTTTTTGTTTCCAGCAACAATAATTCCTCTAGTGGAGAGCACCAACGATCGCTACAGTCTTGCATCTATACTGTATTCAGGGGGCATACAGTCAAATGATTTAGCACGCGTGGTTTATCTTTTTTTCATCAGCAAGGGGCAAGAGTGACCTTCTAAAGATTGCAAAGTTCAACTCAATATGGCTAAGGCACCATATTCGTATGTTCAGATTGACTTTCTAAAACATTGCAAAGTTCAGAATAAAGCACCTATTAGTTGTTATAATTATTAAAACTATTCTTCAACCAAACAAACCAACACATTGGTATGTTTCTAAATTCTCACTACATACTGAAGGTTAACAGCGAACAGAGTTTCATATTAATTTGTTTCTGAAATTATTAACCACTAAACATCACAGAAACAACGGAGTTTCAGATAGGTTTGAAACAAAATATATAGTGATTAGTTATCATACAAGTCCACAGCATCAACCAGGATTTTCTACTAAATCTCCCCTACTTCTACTTCACTACCATAATGAAGAGATTCAGTTTTGCTACTTTAATCACCTGGCACAAACACAAGTGTAGGGGGTTTGCTTTAATTCAATTGCAATCTGAAGATACACGATTTGAGACTACGAACGCAGTAAGAGAGAAATCAAAATTCTACCAACTAGTTCTAGCACCGCTTGCGATTTCGAGGAAGAAGAATACACAATTTGATACCCCGATTTCTTTCCAGATTTTTACCTGCGAATTCGAGGCACTGCTATGGTTTGAACTTTTGCTCCCAGCTAATTCTTCCAGCGCTTGCGAATGAAATTCAACTGAAAGAGGCACCGTAGCTAGAACGCCTGGATTTGTAGGAGTTCCTTCCATGCCGCCGACGGGGTGCTCGCATCCAGCGCGACACGCCACCGCCGCCGCCGCCGCCGCGAATTCCTCCCTTGAGCCCTACTCGCCAGTTTTTATCCCCAAAATTGTTTCTCTGTTTCCTTCTTTAATAAAATATCTGTGGAAACACTTACTTGTGGGCCCTGGTTCCTTTCCATAGGGACGATATGGAGGGGCTAAGCGCAAAAAATCAGAGGGGCTAAGCGCAAAAAAACCAGCCCGTCCAGCCAGATGCTTCTTCCCCACCTCTTCATCTTCGATTCACTCCTCTGGCGATTCGGCCTACCCCTCCTGATTCGCTTCTGAAATCTGGCTCATCTCACAAGATCTGCAGGTTTGTTCTAAAATTTTGCCCTCTCTATCGAATCCGTCGCTTCTTGTTCTTCCTTTAGTCCAAATTAGAACCCTAGCTTCATTTCGGATCAATTTTTTTTGATTCATGTTGAAATTAGAACTAAACAACCAGCAAACTAGATTCTAAGTTAAATTTCTTCGGCGTTACCGAACCCTACTTCAACATGGCAACTAAAAAAACCAATCCTAAATTATTTTGGATGCCATTCCCGAAGTTTTTCCTTAGCTCTCAGATGCAGTTTCAAATAATTTTTGGACGAGTCTCCTTATGTGTTGGCTTAGCTAGCTTCAAAGATTCAGAAAAAATCCTGAAAATTAGGTGATTCAAGTCTAGTAGCAATAACTTCTGAAATTCAACTACAGTAGCAAACAATTTTTTTGCCTTATACTACTTGACATCCATGAGCTCAAGTAGAGAATTCTGATTCTTCTGCACTAACTTGTTAGCTACATTCAGAGAATATGTTCACTAGCATACAGAAATGTCCTACAATGTCACTTTTCAAAGATAATTATGACTAATCCTGGCAAAAATATGAATGAATCCCAACTTAATGCCCCAAATTACTCTCCAGTGTGTGCAATCCGCAGCAGACTGACTATATTGATTCAACAACTATTTTTTTTATCTTCAACTGAACTGATTCTACAATAGGGGTTGCTATTTTTTATCGAAAATGAATTTCAACAGTGTTGCTGATGGGAGACTCCTTCACCAAAATGTACACCTATTTTACTAGAAAATAAATAATTACTTTTTGTTTGCTAATGGGTCCGCTTGCTCTACTGTTTTTTTCACTCAATACTTACTGAAGTAGATAGCTACTCCATTCAAATATTTCAGTAGTCTTTTTTTCCAAGTATATAGTACAAGTGATCAGTACCATATTTCAGTTTTGTTAAATAAGTAGTTTGTTCCATCTCGACAACTGGTATGCTCAGTCATTTTTTTAATTACTCAATTTTTTTCTATATTCTTTATGAGGGTCAGGGCTTTTACAAATTTAAAAAGAGGAGCATGCTTTACTAAAATTCTTCCATTCCAAACTCTCTACTGAAGATACACTGAATATTCTTTAATGCACAGTATTACTAAAATACTTTTTTACATCTCTCCTTTGTTTTTAAACAACTTCAATGACCACTCAACTAATTTTTGAATTTGTACAGATGTCTACTACGGACGAAACATTACTGAAGAAGAGGAGCACCCAACATCTCCATGCAACGGAATTAATTGAGAACAAAGCATCTAAAAGGAAAAAAGTAAGGCCAAGTTTGATCTTCTTTTTTCTACTAGTTGTTTCAAAATAATCTTCCCAACATATCTATTTAAGCTTCGATAATTACTCTGTTAGCAGCACTTCCACTTTTGAAAAGAATTTTTTTTCTAAAGCTGTTAATTATTTTGTACCAGGTCAGCCATCTGGACAATCTGAATTTGTTCTTGAATTTTCTATCGGATCTAAATGAGGATCAAAAGCTGATAGTACGCAACCTAGGGTTCGGTTCATTGCTAGATATTTCATGCAACTGCAGTGTGGATGATATATTCGAGTGGCTAGGGATCCAGTTTAACACAACAACAAGCAGCATTGAGCTAAGGAATGGATTTAAATTCAAATTTACCGATTCTGTTGTTCAAAAAATACTAGGGATTCCTTGTGGAGGTCTACCGATTCATACCAACCCTTCTAAAGAAACTGTTGATTTCATCAGTACAGTTGTCCAATCATCTAATCCAACAATAGAACATCTGTTGTCTATGATTTCTGAAAACATCACAGAAGAAGCATTTTCCAGGATATTCTTGCTACTTGCTCTTTCAACTCTTGTTGCACCTAATTCAAAAGGAGTTCCTAGTAAGAAATTCTATAGTGCCTTGGTGAACCTAGATTCTGTTCCCAAATACAATTGGTGTCTTTTCGCCCTGTCATTCTTGATACACCAGATAAACAAAACGCAATCAGATATAAGGAACAACAGGACAGTTTTCCCAGGAGGATGCAAACTTATATTGGTGGTAAGAATTTATTTTTTAGTAATAACTACATTTTTTCTAAAACAATATTGGGAAATTTGTCTGCGCTTTTATATGGGTGTTCAAGCTCATTATTTGCCCTGCTTTTTTTCCATTCCGGAAAATATGCAGATTACACACTTCAAATTCTTAATCAGTTCTGAATACAAGATTCCAACCAATAGCTTCCCAAGACTTCCGTTGTGGTCATCAACAATGCTGAAATCTTTTATTGCCCTTGATACAATGCCTGGAGTGAATCTTCAGTTCGGAAGACTAGCAGTGAGTTTATAATAAACTACTTATTCCTTTTTAAAAAAAATTCCCTTACAATGACAAGTTATACTACTAGTACCTTACTTCTATTTGTATAACTACTAACTACATTCTTTTTTTGTTCAAATGAACTCACAAACTGTTTTTGCTTTTTTTAATACAAATAGATGAAGCACATATCGTCCACTCCCTTCAATGATGCCTCGAACGAATTAACAGTGCAACTACCTGAATCAATTCTGCACTACATCAACAGCAAATTCCCTTCGATTCACAATATTCAGGTTAATAAATGTAACAAACAATTACATCTTTCATTTCTTAGTGCTTCTCATATAATAAATAAAATCAGCAGCTATTTTGTTACTCATTTGTTCTTATTCAATTCAATTTTTTGCTCTGTTCTTGAATCAGGAGAAGACAAAGCTCGAAAGTAGCAGTCAGAAATTCTGGCAAACAATTCTAACAAACTCCATTCCCACGCTTCAAACTTACATTGATTATGTTCACAGCTCTCTTTGTTTAAGTATTCCTTCCGAAGAATCATTATACAGCTTCGAAAGTGCCTGCTCCTTCAAACATGCAGTTGTCTAATGCTGCAACAAATTCTAGTGTACCCAAGTTTCCAAATGAATTACAACCAGACATAAACTCAATCCTGTCTTCGATTGATTTCATGGATTTCCCTATGCCTGCCAACTATCCTCCAAGTTTTGATTCAGAATACAGCAAAGTATTTATTGATTCATTCATCCAAAACCTCTCTGAATGTCTAAATATTGATAACCCAACAAACCTTGACCTTCTATTCAGTGTTGGCTCAGCAAGTACTAAAGACTTACCCTGTCTAGAGGTTTTCAACAGAGACCCAATCAACAAAATCGACAGCTATATAGAGACTTCTCCTTTGCAAGGTACAAATATTTTTATTCAATCTATCAATTTTGTTCTTCTACCTAAGTCTTTTCAAGAGGCATTTCATGGCTATTCAGTTATTTTTTCTTTTTCGTAAACACCAGTTTTTTTTTAAAGAAACATGAATATGTTATTAATCCCTCCTCTACATTCTACACAAACACAGTGCTTTTTGATTCCATGAAAAGTGAGCCGACCTGGAAGGAATTGCATGCAACAGATCATCTAAATTGGAGACAAGAAAAATTTAGCTTTACTCAGTGCAGATTTATCTCAGCTTCTTCATCTTTCAGAGGTATTTCAAATCCTTTTAAATATCCTATCTAAAGATAATAAAAAAAGACCACAATTAAACGTGCCATGTTTACTTTGTTCTTCACACTTTTTAAATAAACTCTTTGTTCTTTATGATGCTTCTCTAATAAGTTAAAAAATATTTTTGTTTTTTATCTCAGGAAATAGGTTATACTGCGCACCAGATGAAGCAGAAATCCAACCTCCAGGATTCAAATCTATGCTGCTTTCTACTCATTCCTGCCAGCAAACAACTCTAAAGAGTCACCAAACTCTTCTGACTGGGACTTTTCCGTCTATTCAAGGAACAGATCAAAAAACTGCACCTAGTTCTTCTATACCAAGTAAACTTGAGGATGACATTCCCTCTTTCAATGCCATAACTGATGGGGTGCAAGATGCACCTGCGCACCGAATGACTGCTTACCAAACTACAACCTATTCAGTTCCTGGTTCTTCCACACTTGTTGTTAATTCTGGCAGTCAATCCTATCCAAGGTTCCCCAATCACAACTCTCCATTCCTCTATAGCAATAGTCCACTCAGGCCTTTCAACAACTCTGGACAACCAGAAAACAGATTTGGAACTCCAATTTCCGATCCCCTGTTGGTAAAACTACTAGAAGACTACGAAGCGGAATGCAAAAGGAATGACAATGAGGCAACAAATCAAAAATTCTCTTCAGGAACTGTTGTTCACCATGTTCAAGAAATGCACTGCAAACAATTTATCTTCTCAACACCAACACAATCTGAATTTTACAAGACAATGACTTCTGTTCTACCATTTTTGGACTCAAGGTATTCATTTTTCAATTTTTTGCTCCTAAGTACAAAGTGTCTGTTAAGTGCTCTCTTCATCTGTTATATCTTCTGTTGCAAGTACTTTTTGAAACTTTCTTATCTTTATTTCCAAACCACAGCCAAAGGATATTCCAAGTGGATGAAGTTTGGGTTGATCAGAAAACTTTAACTGTTTCGCTGAGGCCTGGGTGTTGGATGAACCCCCATTCATTGGACTGTTACTCAAAAAATACTCAATACAGACCAACTAATTCGTGGTAGGCAAGGGCTAATCCCCAACACCGACGTTATTAGGCACATTGTCCAAAGAGAGGACATGGTATTTTGCTTTATCTTAAGCTTATTTCAATTCTTCTCATAAACAGATTCTGTCACTTCTTCACTTCTTCCAAATAAGCCAGAATTCAAGTTTTTTTCCTTACACACATATGGTATACAAATTCAGATAAAAGATACACATCAATCAAGTTATCACTCTACAATGCAGGAACTACTCATGAGGCCACTATTAGATCATTCAGACCCAATATGTAGAGACATATTAAGCGAAGCGAGAGTCGGCTTCAGTTTGCAAAAAGCCAATTTCGTAAATACTCTACTTGAAGATCAAGAGTTCATCATATATATTTACATTACATGAACGAGTAACACAATACCTCTAACAAAAGAAACTGTCAACTTTCTCAGGTGCACTTACCATGTTTCAATGATAAACAGTGGATTGTGATTACCGCAAACCTACAAACTGGAAGGTTTTTTGATATTATGAATCCTGATGGCTCTGGAAATGATAAATTCACAACTATCATAAGTACTGTTGCCTTCAACTTTAAGACACTCTTCGCCATGACCTACCCAAACTGTACTGCATTCAACATAAGGGACTTCGACTGCAGATTTGCTCCAGTACCTAGAACTCATTTCAGGTTAACTACTATATTCATCAGTTTTTTGGTTTTTCCTTTTTCCTGCTTTCTATCATTTGATTTCAAGCTAGTTCAATAGATTTAACTCACTACAAATTAAGATGCTATTCTATCTGTGTTCCTTTCCCCAGGTATGATACAGGTGTTTTCCTGCTGCAAATTCTCAAGACTTACCGCGGAATGGGAGTTGTAGGGTTCTCAACTGTAAGTTTTTCTTTCAATGCCAATACTGTTTTAGAAATTAGTAATATCACAGATACAAAAGAGTCAATTCCCACCCAAACTGTGTTGTCCCCAGGTTGATTTGCAGGCTCCGCGCGAAATATTCTTGTATGAGATTGCAACATATAGCAATAGCGAGGTTCAATTACCAAAAGTGAGGACATTCCTTGAAAGTCATGTTAGTTTTAAATCCTACCCCTTTTTATCCTTGATAAAGGTTTTCAATTATTTATGAACTAATAACTTTTTTTAACTATGCTAGTTTATGCACGAAAACCTAACTTCCTCAAGGTAATTCTTTTTTTGTAGGGATTTCGGTCATTCAAATGAAACTTATTCCAATCACGAATCAATTTTGTGCTTTTCCAAATAAGGTATGAAACCTAACATTTTAAAGAAAAAACAAGGGGAAATGTTTTCCCTCAGATAGTTGTTCCAAAAAAATCTGAAAAAATTACTGAAATTTTGAAGAAACTAATTTACTTTTTGTTTTTTTTTTCAGGTGCCTCCAGAAAAAACTGTTACTTTCACATCTGCAGAATTAAGATTGAATACGAGTGTTATTCAACCGATTTCAATTCACAAAACTAGTGATCATTATACAACTGTTACTTCACATCTTCGGAATTAAGATTGAATACAAATGTTATTCAAACTGTTTTCATTTCAAAAACTAGTGATCATTATTTTTCCTTTTAGTGATGACCAAATTTTAAGTGCTGGTATATGTCATTCTGAAGAATTGTTTCAGAAAAAGTCTTATAGTTCAGCTTTGTTTAGAAATTTCAGTTTTTACAGGCATTTTTTAATGTTTCCAGTCGTTTTATTTTCTGGCATCAATTAAAGAAACGAACATACAAGCGCTCGAAACAGTTAAATTTGAAAAAACCCAGTTCATTGAATTTGAAAAAAAGTTAAGGAACGAACTTTTAATTTGAACTGTACAAGTTTTAAAAAGTTCATTGAACTGTACAAGCGGTCGAACCATAACGAGTAAGGGAAACAGTTAGCGAACCAGTTAAGGAACGAACGTACAAGCGCTCGAAACAGTTTGCAAAACGATCGAAACAGATACCACGTAGAAGCGGTCGAAACAGTTAGCGAACCAGTTAATGGGCCAACTATCGAAGCCCACAGAAGGACGCTATAGGCGCCGGTTCTTCAAATCGGCGCTGAAGGCGCCGATTAGGACCTCCCATCGTTCGACCAGTTCAATCGACCCCGACCAAACCCTAGCCGCCTGAGCGCCCCTGCGTCGCCGGAGGCGGAGACCAACGCGCACACCACCGGCGAGCCGGTGACGCCTCCGTTCTCCCCGCGACGGGGATGCGTCGGGAAGGTGCGGGGGAGGCACCGGCAGGCGGCTTCCACTCGGGTAAGGGCAACTGAAGTACTACTGGGTTCGTTTAGTCCCATACTGCTCGGCGACGGTGGATTCGACTACGTTAAAGACGCGGGCCTTAGCAGGGTTGTCACCAAGTAGCAGTAGAAGGGGAGTAGAGCGCTTAGTATAGGGTTTAGGATTAGGGGTGTATAGGGTCGCGAGAGCTATATCTCGCTTAGTGCGAGACTAGCTTCTCGCTTTTTGTTTCTTTATTCGTTTTTAATGGTTTTTTCTTTTCTTTTCTATCTATGTTTCTTCGTTTTTTTTGTTTCTTTCTTAGTTTTCATCAATTTTCTTCGTTTTTCTTCTGTTTTGTTTGGTTTTTCTTTGTTTCCCTCGCTGTAGGATTTTTCGTGCTATCTACAGTAACAGGCCGGCCCGTTTCTGCTCGCTCGCTGCGTTTTGCTCGGGTTTTTTTTCTTTTTCTTTTTTCTTCCATTTTTTGTTTCTTCACGGTTTTTTTTTGGTTTTTTGTTTCTCCATTGTTTTCTTCGTTTTATTCTGTTTTTACTGGTTTTTCTTTTTTTTGTCGGTTTTTCTTTTGTTTCTTTCTTCGTTTTTAATGGTTTTTTCTTTTCTATTCTATGTTTCTTTGTTTTTTCTTTCTTTCTTAGTTTTAATCAATTTTCTTAATTTTTCTTCAATTTTGTTTTGTCTTTCTTGATTTTTCTTCGTTTCCTTATGGGTTTTCACGGGTTTCTTTGCGTTTTTCGTTTTTGAGGGTTTTTGTTCTTGATTAACATTTTTCAAATACAAGATTAACATTTTTTAATGCATGGTCAACATTTTTTCTAAACACATTTTTAACATTTTCAAATGCTTGATTAACATTTTTCAAATACATGATTAACATTATTTTAATGCATGGTCAACATTTTTTCTATACACAGTTAACATTTTTCAAATGTTTTATTAACATTTTTTGAAATGCAAGATTAACTATTTTTTAATACATGGTCAAATTTTTTTGCTATATACATTTAACATTTTTCAAATGCTTGATTAACATTTTTCAAATACAAGTTTAACAATTTTTTAATACAATACAAGATTAACTTTTCTTGAATACATGGTCAACATTTTTTCTATACACATTTTTAACATTTTCAAATGCATGATTAACATTTTTTCAAATGCAAGATTAACTATTTTTTAATACATGGCCAACATTTTTTTATATACATTTAACATTTTTCAATAGCTTTATTAACATTTTTTAAATACAAGTTTAACATTTTTTGAATACAATACAAGATTAACTTTTTTTGAATACACGGTGAATTTTTTTTCTATACATATTTAATATTTTCAAATGCTTAATTAACATTTTTTTAATACATGGTCAACATTTTTTTGTATACATGGTCAACATTTTTTCTACACACATTTAACATTTTAAAATGCTTGATTAACATTTTGACATGATCAAGTTTTTTTCATACACATTTTTGTTTTTTATGTATACATTTTTTGGATCATGAGAAACATTTTCTCTATACGCATTCAACATTTTTCACATGCTTGGTTAATATTTTTTTCCAAATGTTTTTACGTAAAGTGTTTTTTGTAATATATTTATTTAGAATATTTTGGAAGTATAAACAAAAGTAAAAAAGAAGGCACACAAAAAAACGTGAAAAAAAAAGTGAAACAAAACCAAAGAAAAATGGAAGGCGCTTGTGTCGGCAGGTTTCGATTCGGCACCGCCACGGTCGAGGGCGGCCGTGCCAGCCAATGCGATACGTGTGTGCGCTTGGCACAATGGGCAGTGTAGCTTTACTGGAGGCTGAAGGAGACGAAGTCGTTATGGCCCGCCTGGCCCATGTACAAGGCGCTGCGCGGGCGAGTGTTCCTTCCAGCTCGCTATAAGCGATAAATAGACGCGCCCGTATAGGGTTGGGGCTGGAGGGGCGCACGTATAGGGGGGAGCTATGCCCGGGGACAAAGGTAGGGGGGGGGGACCTATGCCTGGTGGGAGAGCTGGAGGGCGGGGTATATGGGGAGGGTATGCCCGGCGGCACAGTCGGGCTGCGGGGGGACAGGGGGGAGCTATGCCCGGCAGTAGAGCCGGGCTGTGGGGGTGGGAGGTAGGGGTGCCTGGCTGCACTGTTGGGGAACGTTGCATGGGAAACAAAATTTTCCTACGCACACATAAGATCTATCCATGGTGATGAGCATCTACGAGAGGGAGAGTGAATCTACATACCCTTGTAGATCGCTAAGCGGAAGCGTTAATAAACGCGGTTGATGTAGTCGAACGTCTTCGCGATCCAAATCGCCGAGCGTCCCGCGATCCAATCACGATCCTTCCGATCTAGTGCCGAACGGACGGCACCTCCGCGTTCAACACACGTACGGCTTGATGACGCCTTCACCTCCTCGATCCAGCGAGCGATGATGAAGTAGTGGTTGAGTTCCAGCAGCACGACGGCGTGGTGATGGTGGTGAGGAACAATCTTTGCAGGGCTTCGCCAAGCACTACGGAGATTATGACGGAGGAACTAGAGGGCTAGGGTTGCCGACACACGGCTTGGGAAATCCTGATGTGTCCCGTGTGCTAGCCCTGCCCCTCTATTTATATGTTGAGCCTTGGGGTCTAAACTTGGAGTAAAAGCCTCCTCCGGGTCGGTTTTGCCCGCACAAGGTCGGTTTGGCCCGCAGGAAAAGAGTCCAATTCGGACCCTGCCGAATCATGCACAGCCGCGCACAAGCGGTAGTACCGCTTCACACAAGCGGTAGTACCGCTTGGGCGGTAGTACCGCTTCACACAAGCGGTAGTACCGCTCCGGCGGTAGTACCGCTTCACCAAGCGGTAGTACCGCTTACGCGGCAGCAAAACTACTTTTGCACTTTCCAATACCTTGTGGGCTTTATCCCTTTGGCTCATATAAAGTGTTGCTGCACCCGAACACTTCGGTAAACATCCGGAACCCCTTCCGGTGAACTTCGGAACTCTTCCGGAGATCGAAACACTATTATCACATATATCAATCTTTACCTCCGGACTATTCCGGAGATCCTCGTCATGTCCGGGATCTTATCCGGGACTCCGAACAACTTTCGGTCACCAACATAATAACTCAATTATACTAATCGTCACCAAACGTTAAGTGTGTAGACCCTGCGGGTTCGAGAACTATGTAGACATGACCGAGACACCTCTACGATCAATAACCAATAGCGGGACCTGGATGCCCATATTGGCTCCTACATATTCTACGAAGATCTTTATCGGTCGAACCTCTATGTCAAGGATTCAGTTAATCCCGTATGCTGTTCCCTTTGTTCTTCGGTATGTTACTTGCCCGAGATTCGATCGTCAGTATCACTATACCTAGTTCAATCTCGTTACCGGCAAGTCTCTTTACTCGTTCCGTAATACAAGATCTCGTGGCTAACACTTTAGTCACATTGCTTGCAAGGCTCATTGTGATGTTGTATTACCGAGTGGGCCCTGAGATACCTCTCCGTCACACGGAGTAACAAATCCCAGTCTTGATCCATGCCAACCCAACAGACACCCTCGGAGATACCTGTAGAGCACCTTTATAGTCACCCAGTTACGTTGCGACGTTTGATACACACAAGGTATTCCTCCGGTGTCAGTGAGTTGCATGATCTCATGGTCAAAGGAACAGATACTTGACATGCAGAAAACAATAGCAATAAACTGACACGATCAAATGCTACGTTTACAGTTTGGGTCTTGTCCATCACATCATTCTCCTAATGATGTGATCCCGTTATCAAATGACATCTCATGTCAATGGCTAGGAAACCTTAACCATCTTTGATCAACGAGCTAGTCAACTAGAGGCTTACTAGGGACACAGTGTTGTCTATGTACCCACACATGTATTTGAGTTTCCAATCAATACAATTATAGCATGGATAATAAACGATTATCATGAACAAGGAAATATAATAATAACCAATTTATTATTGCCTCTAGGGCATATTTCCAACATGCACAGCCGGGCTGCGGGGGTATAGGGGCGGAGATGTGCCCTCTCAGGAAAATTGACAGAAAGGGGGGGTTTGGGGGAGGGGGAGGGGGTCAATTCTCCTCCTCTATAAGGGGGTAAGAAGAATAATTGGACTGTGAAGAAATTATAATAAAAAAATCTGGCATCTGGTCTTGATAGCAAAACCTTCCAAAATTAAAATATCACTTTTTTTTACAGCACATGAGAGCAGAACCTCCCAAGAAAGAAAATAAAAAGTAAAACTAAAATTGTGTTCCCCCCTTGCCTTCATTTTTTTTCAAGTAAAAATTGTCCATGTAAAACTAAAATTCATATTATTTAAATGCAGCAACCATCTGGTCTGTTTATGGTTCGGTTTTGTAGTCTCAGAATATTTGTTTCATCTTTGCAAATATCTAGCTAGTCAAATCACAGATTGCAAAATTATCTTTATAAGTACTCCCGGCAAAAACGTTTTATAATTAGTTACGGAGGTAGTATTTGTTACTATGTGATATGCAGAAGTTTGTTCTTTTTACAGAAAAATATCAATTAGATTTGACTAGTGTGTTTTTTCTGCGGAGAAGTACTATGTATTCGATTCGCTATCCAGTGCAACAAAATGATGTATCCTTGAAACCACCTTTGTGTTCATGGCTAGCTTAAGCTTGTCTCATTTTGTCTGGTATTTGAATATGTTCTTACTTCTTACGAGGGAATACTTTCTCAATATCTCTATCAACATTCTTCGTACAATGTAGCTTACTGATCATTCTGACATATTTCAGATGGCAAAGGAACGTACTAGATGGGATTCTTGATTCATCTAAAGCCGAACCGAGTGATGCTTCCACCTCGTATCCTGAGAAAATAATCACTCTGATATGTCAAACCATGTCGGTGGTACGTTCATCTATTGAAGTTCTATGTTGATTTCCTTTTTCTATTAACTGTTAGTGTTACATTTATTACATCTGAATTGGTGTTGCTAACCCACTTGTGTATCATGCTGTCTGTAAATTGAGGATGAGGTCCTATAATCTGCTGCTGGTATAGTTTGCTGCTTTAAGATCTTAGCACTACCCCAACTTGAAATTGTTCACCTAGTGTGTTACATTGTTACTTGGCAGCTAATGTCTTCAAAACTAATCTACTTTGAGTATTAAAGTCAGCTGAATCTTTAAGAAAACCACACTGCTTGACTCTGCCTTTTCCTGCCGTAGTATAGTTAGCAAAGCACATGACCACTTTTCAAGTACGATCCACCTCAACTCCACATAATTATGCAGCTCATATTGATTCTAATCTGTTTCTCTTCGGTCTTACAGGTTCTTCTATGCCTCGAGGGCACGCATATACCCCTGCATTCAATCAGCCTGAAACAATTTTGAGCTTGACGGAAGCTGATGCTGAGGTATGTCGACAAAAATCACCAAGACATTTTTGTATCAGTCCAACGGGGGTAAACCACCCAAGTTTTGATTCTTTGGATGTACAAAAATTCAGCCTCAAGATGCATGTGGCCCATTGTAGGACTTTGTCATCGAGTGCTGTATTTGTTGTTCCCATAATATTTATGGACGCACCGCATGGGACATGTGGTTAGCCAACTAAAAAAAATTCACATAATATTTATGGACGCACCGCATGGGACATGTGGTTAGCCAACTAAAAAAAATTCACATAATATTTATGGACGCTTTTGGGACCTGGAAAGGTAAATCCATCAGCCCTCGAGTCGATCAACCATAGATGATGCAGTGGTACCCGGGCGCTGGTTGAGCTGGGTTCCCTTTGTGCCGCTGACGGCAGGGAGAGCTCTCGTGTCAACGAGTGAAAATTATTTTTATCTGCTGCTAATGGGAAATCCAAACCTAGAAATAGCACGGCGCATGTAGTTTAGCAGGTTTTTTTTATTCTGCAAGTGTATTTATCCATCATCTGCCCCATTAGACTATTTATTATGTCACCTAGTTCTTTGTACACCACCTTTGATCTGATGAATGAAGAATAAATAAGACTCTGCTATGTGACGCTGTCTTGTTACTTTCTTTTTATCCGAATCTGTTTACTCCGATTCGTGGGTATGCAATGCGTCAAGATTTTACTCCATTTCAGTTGAGAATTCAAGTGTTGCCCAACATTCATTTGGTAGCTGTCTATTGGCCCCAACACCTACTGCCCCAACTGAAAGGTGCTTGCAAGTTGAAACAATCAGTTACACGAAACTGACCTGAGGCAAATCCCTCACTGAAGGTGGTTTCCAGCCCAGGCTTGCTCACTAAAAATAAGAAAGGTAAAACTTGTGACGAAAAAAGTTTCTATGTTTCAGCCAAATCCCATATACAACACAAGGATGGCACCAATACTCTTCTGTGCCAAAACAAAATCTTTCAACATGTATATCCACCTACATACATGTTACAAAATGTTTTAGTGTGTCAAGGAGAATGAGTAGCAGGATCCAACAAATACACAACAAAACTGTCGCTCCACTGAGCTTCCAAGCACTACGGGGGTACTCGAGCAAATCATTTCCGGTCATCATGTGTTCGAAGAATTGATGTTCAAGGGCTTCACTTCCTTTCCTTTCAGGCACATTGGGCAACCTCAGCAACTGATCCAGCCAGCATGTACTAATGTATAATCGGACATGTTCTTGGGACAGCTGCGGCGCTCACATATCTGCGACGGACCAAAGATAGGCCTCCTGCTCCGTGGCCTGCTTATCGTTCTTTAGCTTGTACATGTCCTTCTCGTATCCTGGAAACACAAGGAAATGGATTTAGTGATGGCTGCCAGATCCATGGCGGCAAAAGCGCATTACAACTGAACCAGAACATATATCTGAACCAACTAATGATGGACGGAAAGTTCTAGAAGTTAAAATGCACCCAACACAAGCTGTGTGAATTCATATAGAGTACCAGACAAGTTAGTATAGGATTACAATGAGCAACGGACAATGTCTGTGAACATGTTCTATTGCCGACACGATATATATTAGTACCGTTTTTCTCATCTCATTTTGTAACCATAACCAGGTTTTGAACAATTCATGCAGAGAAACATATCTTGGCTACGACAAACATGATATGCAAACAAATGAATGGACCAACTGCAACAACTGTATCAGAAACATGACAGCACGACTAACAGTTTATACAGTTGTTGAGCAGGTTAAAATGATTTGTTTTTCCTTGTCATCCACCAATGCAACAAAGAGATGGCACTCTTAAAAGAAACACAAATCTTCAAAACAATAAAGGTGTGAAGTGAAACTCAAACAATCCTAGTGGTTTATTTAAATACCAGCATCCACACATACTAGGTAGCTCACACAGGAAGGTGTTAGATTTTCATACCAAAAATTTAAGCCAACCTGGTTCTTTTGCCATGGCCAAGAGGCACGCAGTTGAAAAACAGTAAGAAAGGGAGACTGAATAAATTTGAAAGGCACATACCATTGCTGCGGTCCACTCCGTCCCAATGACGGCCTGGTTTTATGCCATAACGGTTTGGAGGAGGATCTACCCCACGCTTCAGCCAGCTG
Source organism: Elymus sibiricus (assembly GCA_039707655.1). NCBI lineage: Eukaryota > Viridiplantae > Streptophyta > Magnoliopsida > Poales > Poaceae > Elymus > Elymus sibiricus. The sequence continues at coordinate 494,915,955 of CM077667.1, forward strand.
TGAGCAGGTACATTTTGAGGAACTATAAATCCGGATTCCTTCATCTTTTCATCATCTCCCAAGTCATTGAGAAGAAAGTCTGTATCTTTGCGCTGCAATGTATTAGCACACATATCACCCATTAACCAGAAGAAATAGCATCAATAGATTCAATTAAGCAACTCCAAATCGAAAGCTGCAGTTACCTTGACAAGATGAGCCATAGGATCACCCCATCGGAGTCTGTTTTTCAGCATGCTGTCAAGCTCAGGATCATCCCTGCACGTAAACAAACTCAACTTTAAATACTTCTAAGTTAGCTATAAAACTCCATGTTCATTTGGACAATAAAAAGCAAACAACAACGACACCAAAAATAAAGAGTACACTGTTCAAAGCAGGTACCGTATTGTCGATTACACAAATTCTCAAATGAACTCAACAAGGATCATGCCGCTTTATGTGCAAGTTTAATAAGGAAAAAAATACCTTGTTCTTGCAAATGGCTGATCCTTCTCATCTTCAAGCTCCTTCACTCGAGCCTCGGCTGCTCGTTTCTGCACCAACCCTTTACCCCATTCTATATGTTTTTCCTGCAAATAATAAGAACACCAGTTATTATTTATCAGCTATAGGTAGCGGCATCCAAGATAGAAATCATGTATTGAAATGACTTCAGATAAGTGAGGAAGAGGAAAAGGTATGATGAGATAAGTGAGGAAGAGGAAAAGGTATGATGAGATAAGTGAGGAAGAGGAAAAGGTATGATGAAGTGAGATGGTTTCAACTAATCTGATTTCCCTCGTATCCAGCATGGGTCTTATCTGAATTTGTATGGATCAGTAGCTCACAGCATGAATAGAGTACTTACAGGGAACAGGGGAACTTGACATAAAAGGAAACCAGATTTTGGTTATGCAAAAATAAGAATTTGCATGAGAGTGAATAAAGTTGGTATTAACAAGCTCTGTCCCTTTTAGTGTTGTAATCTTTATAGTACTGAGTGGCAGCTTTCATAGCTTTTCTTTTTGCTGATCAGTATCCTTTTAAATGTAAGTGCCTATTTTGTTTCTACACATAGAAGAGGTGTTCTTCTAGGCACTCTGCACATTGCACGCCCTCTATTCTAACGATCCCAAGGTAACAATTTATTCAAAAAAATTAACAAACATTGGTACTTGCGGGCAAAGAAAAGTGTGTGGCATAGTGCATTTTGCCATTTTCTACAGTTTTGCCACAAGAACACGACACAATATCAGGATAAGATAATTAGCACAAAACAATTGCTCAAATCTATATTCTGTACTACTAGAAACACATGAATTTTCATGCGACAAAGTATAATTAACCAGATGTCCAGATAAAACACAAAGATGGCTAATAAAAAACCCAGAGCAAGAGCATATATTTACCTTTGGCTTCTCGTCTCTCTTTGCCTTCTGTATGTCTTCTTGATTTATCCTTTTTCCTAGGAAACGTCACAAAGCAATGTTACCACTGAAACTAGAGTGTCTACATAGGTAACTGCCACCAAAATGACCAAAACATGATAGTGCACAGTGCATACCTTCCTTGTCTCGGAACACTACCTTTGCCCCTTTACCAGTGAACGAAGGGTCCTGTGCTGCAAACCTAAAAGACAAATATCATACAACATATTACAAATCTTAGCAAAAGGAGTAAGCATATGTATTCCAAGACATGAAGTATCACTCACTTGAGCTTCTCATCCTCCTTAATCTTCCTGATGTCCTCTTTAACTTCCTCTGCTGACATCAACCCAGCTATCCTTGTCTCTTTCGGAGCTCCTTCCTTTCTAACCTTCCTTGGAGGAGAAGTGTCTCTCTCCTTACGAGGTGGAGATAAATCATCTGATGCAGACTTCCGACCCTTCCTTGGTGGAGAAATATCCCCATCCCCCAGGCTCTGTCCCAAATTTTGTCTTCTTGTGAGTGACAGGTCGTCCAGCTGTGCAGATTCCTGGCGCTTCCGTCTTCGTGGTGGAGAGATGTCTCCGGGCTCCTCCGAGTCATGCCGTGTCTGGCGCCGAGGGGGAGAGCGGTTCTGAGGCTCCTCCGAGTCATGCCTCGTGCACCTCCGTGGTGGTGAGATGTCCTGGGATTCCTCGGAATCATGGCGAGCTCGTCTCCTTGGAGGAGAGGGATTGTCTTGCCGCCTAGATTTCCATGGTGGTGACAGATCACCTCCCTCTCCTGTACCCTTGCCCTCCGGCGAGGGTGTGTCAAGCCGCCTTTGCCTCTGCCTCTGCCTCGGCGGCGAAATGTCGCTCCCCGCAGCACCTCCACGCTTAGGAGATGGCGTGTCACGCCGCTGCCTTCGCCGTGGGGGAGAGAGGTCCTCCTTCCTCTCGGCGGGGCCGCCGCCTCTCTCAGGCGACGGCGTGTCGTTCCGGCGGCGGCGGGGCGAGCCACTGCCCGCAGGCAGAGTGACCCACCCGCTGCCATCGTTAGCGATGGAGTTGTAGGGCCGGGCCGCGCGGATCGCCTCCATGCGCCGCATCTGCTTCACCTCGATGTCCTCGTCCACCTGAGGCTTCTCGTCCCCTGCGACAACCCACCACACGCCCGATTCCAGTCAAAATTCACCGCGAATCTGGTGAAATCCTCACGAATCAGACTCGAACCACGACTAGGGTTTGGGAGAGGGGGGGATACATACCTGACGACGGCTGGTCCTCCTCGATCTGCACCGGCTTCTGCCACACGGGGTCCTCGTCGACGATTAGCACCCCTCCGGCGGAGGGCTTGGGGTTCTTCTTCTTCTTCTTGGCCTTCTTCTGGTCGCCGGCGGCGGCGGGGCCCGATTGGTACCGCTTGAGGTAGTCCTTCATGGACACCACGGCCCCCGATGTGGAAGAGGACGGCGGCGGCTGCTTCGTCGCCATGGGTTGCCGCGGCCGCGAGCCCCAAGGGCACGGCTCGACGGGGGGCGGCGAGGGTTCGGCTGCAGCGAGGACGGCCAGGGTGGACCTCTGAACCCCCCCAGTTCTGTCAGAGGGAGGCAAAAAATCAGAAATTTCACACACCAAAACTCATGCATACATCAATTAGAACAGGGGAATATGATGTTACCTTTTCAGATCCATCACACCCCTTGGTCAATCCAGCCCCTCCCACTCAAATCCCCATGTCAATCCCACACAACACCTAGGGTTCAACGATTTAGAAACCGTACCAGAGGAAGAGCCCAAAATCTGTGAAAAATAGAAGGGGGGAGAGGTTGCCTTACCTTGGGCCAGCAATGGAAGGCGACGGATGGGGGGAAACGCGGCGGAGCAGGGCGACGGACGGCGGGCGCAGCGGCTCTGGCGACTTGGCGGCTAGGTCGGGTCGGGGACAGAATGAAGAACGGGCCAGGCCTCTGTCTCGTGCGTTGAGGAAGGAAGAGTGGACGATGGCAGATTTGGCAATTCCAAATTTATTAAGTCCAGATTCTTTCCTTACCAGCTACTCCCTCCGTTCCCAAATATAAGTCTTTTTAGAGATTTCACTAGAGGGCTACATACGGAGCAAAATGGATGAATCTATACTCTAAAGTATGTCTATATACATTCGTATGTAGTCCCCTAATGAAACCTCTAAAAGGACTTATATTTAGAAACGAAGGGAGTAAATCAAGAGATAACAGCGCAAGCGCAGGGGGTTAGGATCCTCTGCAGTAGCACATGGTGCAGTACGGTCGCTGCCATGCAGACCCGACCCCACTTGTCATCTGCACTACAGCAGGGTGCAGTACTGCAGAGGATCTCAACCCAGCGCAGGAGGGGCAAGCGAGCGAAAATTAGGCCGCATCGGGGGGTTCAGAGGAAGGCAAACGAAGAGAGGGGCATAAGATCGAAGGCGTGCGAGCTGGGGGGGTTAAAATCAATTCTCCCTGAGCCGGCATGTTCGCCCGCTGGGCCGAGTGTTCGCCCACTTCTTTTTCTTCGCCTTTAGAGAGGGGGAAGAGAGGGAGAATACGTTGATCTTGATGAGGCTATAGACGGTCCAGATGGCTTGTCAAACTAGTACCGACCTACGGTCCAGATGGGTTGATTCATTGTCAGCAATCAAAAACCGCTCCGAATGAACCGTGTATACTTCTAAGGGTAGTGGCGGACCTAGCCCACTGGGCCAGGGAGGGCCCAGAGTACAACTATACATATAAATTTATTTTTCCTTATATTTTTTAGCCTTTCTGCTACAGTATTATAGGCTATTTCTCAATTTCAAGGTGGGCCATGGCCCACCCTGTCCACCCCCTACCTCCGCCACTGTCTAAGGGCATGTACAGTGGTTGATAAGATAGTCTTTCTTAAGCCTTGTATGTAATATAGAGATGACAATAAAAGCATGTCTACAATGATTATCTCTTAGCCTTATCTTAAATAACTAGCTATTCCTAAAAACGTGGTGAGACATATTGTGTTAAGAGATCATCTCTTAAATAAGAGAAGACAAGCCTTTTCTTGTGATTTCTCTCTCCTCCACCTCAACATTTATCCTATGTGGCACTCCAAAGATAGCACCATTGTACATGCCCTAATTATCTCAACACATGGGGTATCATCTAGTTTTTCAAACTACCAAGCATGAATTTGTGTAGGAAAGTCCAATCCTAGTGCTCGCATTTACAAGAGCATATGTAATTTTAGGTTACATAGGGTTCAAACAAACAAGTATCGAGGTGGCTAGGTGACCTGTGCGGACTTCATGTGTGTGCCCGAAATATGTGTGTGTTCAAGGTCGAACTAAAGGCGCCCGCATAATTTTGAAATACAAATTTAGATCAAAGCAAACACCCTCTTTTGACTCTGACGAATTTTCTTGCTTTTCTTTTCACTTTCTTCACTGGGTGATCTTTTCAAGATGTCACTTTCTATCTTTGTGAACAGTTGTGAGATCTACCCTTGCGAATCAACTGCATAGAAAGAGAGTGAATTAGAAGAGAATGGGAAAAATGAGTGAGAGGGTCGTGTTGCTGGGAAAAAGGGGTGGGAGAGACTAAGATAAAACTTTGGACAATTAGGGTTAGTAAGGGTTTTTATACGCTAGGGGGATGAAGTGGACTCTTTAGAACATACAATCGCCAATGACGGGCCTACTATGCAACCCGTTGGTATCGTGTATTTAGCCAATAAAGACGTGGTATAGAGCATGTTAGTACAAACGGACTACCGATGGTTACAATGTCCACAATTCCAGCTTGATAGTGGTCTCCTTTTTGCTGAAAATGGTCCATTGGATGATGACACCGCTGATGGGTACAATTTTCGGGGTTTCCTCTACCCGTCCCTAGCGATCAATTTAGAAATGACTGTTTTTTTAACAGTATGGCTTGCAGGAACACAATGGAGTTGTGTATGTTGGACAAATAAAGCAAGTCATGCAGCCCACAAACGTTAATTGTCATATCATTTGTTAGTATGTATACACTCACCTAACTTGTGTTGGTTGTGATACAAGTGAGGACCGTCCATATCTTGCATCCTATAGTACTTACTGTTATTTAGTTATTTCACCAGCAATTTGTTGGTTGCGGCGATTGGTTGGACAAGCAGACTAGCGACTTGATATTTGCTTATATATCAAGGATTTAGATCATTTGGAGCAAAAAATCGGATAAATACTTAACCACCTTCATCGCTTGGTGCTGATTCATGCTCCACAAAATTTACCATTCTACTGCTAGCTTACATTGCATTATATGTAAAAGAGCTTCCGTAAAGAAATATCCCAATGAATTGATCCGAGATAAATGTTCTAAGAGCCACATGCTTGGCATACAATTTATATAGCACCGACTATATATCGAGTGCGTTCTCTCCATGATGAATCATTTTGATCAGCACCTACCTTCTGTACGACATCAATTATTAGCAACTAGAATGCAAGAAAAGAAAGATAGAGAGTAGCATGAGAATAGGAGACATCCACAAGAAAGGCTTTGAAGGAAGCAGACGCATTGTAACACACTGTATGTTGCTGCGATGCCACTTCGTTTTCTAACAACGGAGGCTACCGTTCCAGCTTCTACGGTCTAGAGAGCCGTGAGATCTTTGAAGATATAATATATGTTTAGTCTCTTTAGATAATGAATCTACGTACTAAGGAAACACAATCCCCCATATGTTTCATCTCTTTGCAATTTCCTTCTAGAGTTCAACTATACAAAATTCACGTCGTTGTGTATTATGTGCGATATCGACTGCCTAGTCAACGTAGTTGCAGTCACCCACGCGAGAGATGTGTTCGACACTAAGTGCCCTGCATAATTTTTGAAGACAAGTTTAGACCAAAGCATGCACCCTCCTTGGACTCGGGCATATTTTCCTTACTATTTTTTTTACTTTTTCTTCTACTTTTTCACTGGGTGATCTTCTTAAGATGTGGATTTTCTTCCTTGCAAACAATTATGAAATCTACGCTTGCGAATCGGTTGCATAGAGAAAGTGGATCGGAAGAAAATGGGAGAAGGGAATGAGAGGGCGTGTTGTCGGGAAAAATGGTGTAGGAGGGGACTAAGGGAAAACTAAAGGAAAAATAGGATAAGTAGGGATTTTATACGCTAGGGAGGTGAGGTGGAATCTTTGATTGCAAATAATCAACACTAGTGAGCCTAATATGCTTCTCATCTTGATCATGTATTTAACTAGTGAAGGCCTAGTATAGAGCCCGATGGTAATAATGTACGCAATTCCAGCTCACAGTGGTGTCTTTTTTGCTGACAATGTTCCATTTGATGATGACACCACTGATGGGGACCGAGGTGACGGTTGGTGCTAAATAGTACCGGTTTTCCTCTCCCATCTGTGATGATCAATCAGCAAGAACTGTTTTTCTAGTAGTGTGCCTTGAGCTTGCATGAACGTAGTAGAGTTGTATACGTTTGACAAATAAAGCAAGTCATGCAGCCCACAAACATTAATCGTCATATTATTTGTCAATATCTATACACTAACCCAATTGGTGTTGATTAGGTTACAAGTGAGGATCACCCATATCTTGCACCCTAGTACTCGCTATTTTTCAATTTTTTCACTGGCAGTTTGTTAGTTGCAACGATTGGTTGGACAAGCTGACTAGCGACTTGATATCTGCTTATAAATAGAGGATTTAATTTATATCTTTTGGAGCAAAGAATCGGAGAAATCCTTAACCATGTTCATGGTTTGATGACGATTCATGCTCCACAAATTTTACTATTCTACTGCTAGATAACACTGCATTATATGTAAAAGAGCTTCCATAAAAAAAGCACACATAATTGATCCGAGATAAATGTTCTAGCAGCCACACGCTTGGCTCACAATTTATACACCACTGACCATGCATCGAGTGTGTTCTTTCCATGATGAATCGTTTGGATTAGCACCTACCTTTTGTTCTGCATCAACTCTTAGCAACTATCTCTCCGTTCTGAACTATAAGATGTTCTAACTTTTATTGAACCGGATGTATATAGACGCGTTTTAGTGTGTTTGTTCACTCATTTCAGTCTATATATAGCCCACATTGAAATATCCAAAACATCTTATAATTAGGAATGGAGGTAGTAGAATGCAAGAAAAAAAGAGATAGACCAACTTGAGAATAGGAGACATCAGAAAAGGAAGACTTCAGACGAAGGAAACCCTCTGTAAACGCTTTGTAACACACAATATGTTGCTCTGGTGCCACTCCGTTTTCTAATGGAGGGGGCTAGCAATCCATCTTCTGAGATCGAGAACGTCATGAGATCTTTGAAATAGATGGGGTTTAATCTCTTTAGATAATGAATCTAACTACTAAGGACACACAATCCCCATCTGTTTCATCTATTTGAATTTTTTTCTAAAGTTTAACTATACAAAATTCACGTTGTTGCTGTATTTTGTGCGATATCAACTGCCTAGTCAACGTAGTTGCAATCACCCACTGGTAGATCGAGCGAGAGATGTGCTCGACACTAAGTGCCCCGCTCCTACCTCCTCTAAGCGTAAACTCACTAGTTTTAATTAGTACCCGGTTAACTAGCACATCCTCCCTAAAATGAGTTACTTAACTAGGACATCAACACATTTTATGTGTGCAAACTGAATGAACTATTTCCATATATAGTAATTAAGCTGGATAAAGTTAAATCAGAAACTGGCTAATTGATTGAAACATGTAACAAATGATCAATTCAAAACATTCATGTCATGCATCTTGCAGTGGTAGTCTTGGACAGCTAAAGCTAAACACGTCATTGGTTAATATAAATTACTTGTGTGCTATGGTCTTCACATCTACTGGTAATTATACATTTGGTCGCAACAAAGAAGGATGGAAAAAAGCACCGCAAAGTACAAACATATGTACATCTCGCCCCACCAACCTTCAACCCTCCGTGCAGACAATGATGTGGGTCTAAATATTTCTTCATCTTCACCCAAATATATAGCAGCAAACATGCTGCAAACGAAAATCCTAAAACCACAGATCCAGTGGCCTACCTAGAGGCAATTACGAATAATAGAAAATATGAAGAGCTTCAAGGAATAGAAGGCACCAGGAAAGAGGAAATTTTTTTCTCCTGGCCAGATCAGCATCAAATCTTATTGAGTTGAACCTGTGCACTCAAGAATACAAGTCATATAATCACAATATGTCGATCAACCCAAGAAAGACGGGCTAGTGCTCCACTGACTCATTGATTTTCCTAGCCATCTAAGGATAAAACAAAATAAATGAAATAAGAAACATAATCAGAGAAACATCAAGTCTAAATGTAGCACCCCTTGTGTGATCATATGAATACCTTCATGTTAAAATTTCCATAAGATACTAGCAGTATCCCACCCAGACACTGTTATAGCTGGTACAATATGTTTAATATTTAGATGTATATCGTTAGGGTAAGAATAAGATCTAGATATGTTGTTTGTACGTGATAATACTTAGTTCATCGAATTCGGGTTCAGATTGCACATCGGTCATCTGGTCATCTACATGTTAGTTGGCTAGTCTTTTGTTTATGCTAATACATTGGTGCGCAAAATTGAGCTTTCATGGCTAACAAGTCATCGTTGTATGTGATACTAGATTAGTTTAGCCAAACATTTGGATCCTGTGTGAGGTTGACTGCCATTAGATGATGCACTAACTGAAGACAAGTCGACTGTCGAAAGGCAATATTACATGGAACACTAGATAGAACATCCACATGTAATACATGTTTTCCTTCAAAAGGCAATATTCTGGGGAATACTAGATAGAACATCCACCGCTAATACATTGTTTCCGTCAAAAGGCAATACTCGGTGTGATACTAGACACTCTTGTTTCACACATATTGTTTGTCGTTCGATGTGCAGGGTCTCCGTAGACATGATTTGTACTAGTGTGCCGCACCGATGGGGTTTTCCGAACAACAGTCCGTTATGTAGTTAAGAAAATGCTTCATTTATGATCGTTTTATGCATTAATCGTCTGCAACATTATCATACAAAATCACCACATTTGTGGCAATTGTATACTTTTTGAACATCAGAACCACCGGACCACGGGGCTGGGTCTTGGCAAATAACACTAATGATTGTCTGGGTAAATATTCAAAAAAATGTGGGTTAACTATGAGGCCAAGTACCAATCTCTAAAAGGAACCGCTATTTTATTTGTGAGAGACACAATAATTCTCTGTCAGAATGCGCCCATGATTTGCCCCAATCAATCCAAATCAATAAATATCATTCATAACACGTAAAAGGTCACTGACAATAAATGTACTACTTATTGCCATATAATCGATGTAAAATAGTACATTCTCAACCACCTTACAAGATACAAATAATTTCTGGCACATATATATATGTTGCTCAATCTCCACTAAACAAGAGACATATATGTTGCTCAATCTCCACTAAACAAGAGGCAAGCTCCACAAGCTACCAGTTGGCGAAAACTTCTTTTGCTGCAATAAAAAAGAGTAGATCACATGCAAGGAAAAGCATAGAAGCTAGCCTAGGGGATATATGGTAGAGGAAGAAAATAAATACTATGAACTCCAATACAATATGGGAATAGGAGACCTCAGGAAAGAGACGGCCATTTCTCTGTACAGCTGCCACCATATCAAGCCGCGAGGACGCTCATTTCTTCACTATGGGCTCCCTTGGCCCCTCATTTATTGGTCCTAGAACTAGCCAGCACGTGATGTAGATCATTGTTGAGAAACAATAAGCAACATTGAAGGGCAGTTGGCCAGTCTTTAGCCCCCAGCCCCAAAGGCCAACATCTTTATGGGTGTAGGTTCCAGCGTAGGAGTTGCTTATGGGCAAAGAGCGATGTTGGCCCCTTGTGCTATTGCTAGCTCTCCATCTCCTTACAACTCCTTTCTCATTGTTCTTCGCTGCCACTTGTCGACACATGGTGATGGAATTGGGGTCCATGCAACAACGCCATCCGGGAGCGCATCCAACAAACAAGCGATCTAGAAAGTGTTGTCCTAGCTATCTCTTTAAACACTACTACTCCTACGTGAACTTAAGACATCAAGAAAAGATGTGGCATTCAGCAGCACCAAAATCGAGAAAGCTATAGCTTGTTTGTTTCCTCTGTTAGAGCAACTGTAGCAGAGTCTTCATATTGGCAACCTCCATATCCATATGGAGCACGCTTCATATGCATTATGGAGGCTGCCCAGGTGATGCGCAAACTCAAATTCACCAAATAGGCAACCTCCATAATTGTGGGACTCACTCGTCAATAGAACATCATTTTTCCCAATCTCCCTGCCATCCCACGTGAGGTAGGGGGACCACATGAAGTTTCCTTTGCGCCATTGCCATATGGAATGCACTCCAAAAGGCAGCCCCAAGATGCCAAATATGGCGACTAGGAGGCCAGATATGGAGGGTGCTTCATAAATTATGGCGACTATGCTACAATGTCTTTTTTTGGCCAGAATCGTCATATTGGCAGTTATTATGATGATTTGCCCAATATGACGACTCTGGAGTTGCTCTTAGCTAGCTTTCCTAGACCAGCAGGAAATAATCAACCAACTATTTGGTGCCAAATCACATCAGGCAGGTAGGCAAGCCAGCTTTGCACGTTGCACGGCCAAGAAAAATAATCGTCAAGTAGAAACGGATTGCCCCGACGGGAGCAAGCCATTCCCGAGGCCACCATGGGTGCCTCTAAAGCTCAGTCGACTGATCATTAACTAATTCCTAATCACATAGTAGCTGCTCGATGTGCTCTGTCCATATCGTGTGATCGGTGCGTGCTTGTTGTTTGTAGTTGACCAAGCCTTAGTTATGTGCCCCACAAACTCAAATTCACGCTCACCAACACGAAACAATCGAAAGGCCCCATACGTTCCAATGCTAGTTGCGTGACACGTGAACAGTGTGATCTTGGACTTCTCGCTGACCTCTTTGTTAGACTTGATCAATTGTTGTTTGCCAGGTGTGCCAAATTCATGGGTATGTTCTTCATTAAAAATATGATAGCAAGTATTTGTCATTCATGGGTATAGACTTGATCAATTCATATACTGATCTTTCTTGCATGCTTTCTTATCTTCTTCTCTCCATTCAAATCCTTCTTAGGTTCCTCCTCCTTCTTTGTTCAAAAACCTAATTTGCCACAAAGAATACGCATTCGGGCCACCACATTATCTGCAGCCTTCTTTTTCCCAATTTGAATTGTGAATCCAACATTATGTGCATAAGCCTTGTAAAACTTTTTGACTGGCTTTCATACTCTTGAATGTCATACTACAACCAACTTTAAGTTCTCATCACATTCACGTTTACATGGTGAACCCTAAAAATTACAACACCCATTAATTAGTGTTACACGTTAGTAATTGTTCAATAAATTTGAAAAAATATGGTCATAATGAACCCACACAAAAATGGGGCGCCGGTAGATCTTTGTATGTGTGTGTGTTTGTGTGTGTGCACCGAAGCTTTGTAGATTGACCAGTAGAAGATTTTATTTCCATATCATGGCGTCCTCCATTATGGCGATGAGTTTGCAAAGCCAAATCAAAACCAACATGAGGTTCCTCTATTGTGTTTAGAATAAGCTCACTCCGCCATTCCGCCCGACTGTGCTTTTACCCTTTTTTTGTGGTTGTCTCTCGACATATTTCAAATGCCTACCTTTTCCAATGACGTTGGAACCAAATCCAACACTTTCAGGATATTTCCTATGTTGTGCTCGAGTTCAATACTTTATGTGGTTTGAAGGGATCAAAGATTCCTTGTTCTTTGGAAGAGAATCCCCTTCTCCTCCTACCACTCAATAATATTATATTAGTTTTAATTTTTTTTGATCTAGTGGTGTATTTATTAGCTTAAATATCCAGAGAGAGTTATGCTCAAGACACAACACTACCACCCGAAGTGAACATGAATTGATAATCTTGAAAGCAATGTAAAAATATCCTAAAATAACATGTAAAATACATGAAAATATACCACTTCATCGAACTAAACAGGCCAATCAGTAATCCGAATTGCCACTCAGCTAAGGTCTAAAAAATTGAACATGAACATCTTAGAATAGCCTAGGTTCATTTGTCTAGCCAACTTGAAGCAAACATATACGTGACTGGAATATACAATATCGGCATGACTCAATGTTTCATGGATGTCTAAATTTTCCAGGAGCAACACAAATAAATTCAGCACGAAGAATTGCAATAGTCATGTAATGGTCCTAAATCTGCACATATCTTGTTTGGCTACATATATTTAGCAACCTAATTATCCTTGGTCTCGTCAGCAATATTGATAAACATGGATAAAACTTGAAGACTAATCACTAGCTTCAACGGGAGGTCAGTTTATATGCTTCAGTAGTATCGATTGAGGAAGAAAAATAATCATCAAAAGGAACGCCATTACTTATTTGTGCAAGGCTACGAGGAGGCGGGGCATGGCAAGGGTCAGAGGGGCGGCAGGCCGTTGATCACAAGCTCTGAAGGACTAGTCAAAGCTTACATAGGGCTATGGCTCACGGCCATCGGAGGGCGAGGGCTCACGGGTGGCAGAGAGCAAGTCTCCAATGCGCCACAATATGGAAGACGAAACGATCAGGCTTTCCTGATGGTGGCTAAGAGAAGAGGAGGGTTATCTGCAAAATCAGGTTTAAGTGGCTGGCTATCACCCCACGTGTGATCTCAGCTGTTCCTTACTGAACTGATGGCCCACTTTCAAAGTTTTCCAAGTATTCACTCGCTATTGGTTTTCACGAGATACTTCGCCTCGAACCGATGTACTAGCTTGTAGCATGGGTTCCAGAACATTCAACCATGCAGATCAACTGCTTATTAATTGTGCGCGTGCGCGCATATATATTTCTGTTCACTCTACACCCAAGTGGAATCATGCTCTGTTAGGCGACACACACTTTTCTCTAGCTATCATATCAAATGGTCATGGATGGGAAAGGCTAATAGTAGTAGTATATATCTAAGATGAGACGGGCGGAAAGAGCATGCAAAAGATTAGTTGTAGGGAATAGCAGACGCCACGAGTCAGAGCAAGAGTACTTGTTGGATCTCATAGTTCCCTGATGTATCCATTTTGTATCCAAAGCCACCCTGCATGTGAGGCTTCGTCACCAGTAGCGGTGGCAAGAAAAATGGAAGCGAACAAACTCCTCCGCGTGCTAGGCTCGAGAATGTAGCAAATTAATTGGTTAAGAGGCTGTTTGGATCGCAGCCCTCGGCTGCCCATCCAAAAAATTGGTCGTTGACCAGACTTGCCTTCGCGTTTGGATGGCTGCCAATTTTTTTGGTGCGCCCGACCCATCCCAACTCCTCCAGTTCATTTGACGCCAAATTGTTGGCAAACCAGGGGCGGCCAGATCCTGCGCCAACTATTTGGCTCGCCCACGATTGACAGGGCTGCCACGGGCGTAAACCAAACAGCCCCTAAAAGCACATGCAACTTTGAATATTGCCACGTGCTAGGCCGTTGTATTGCCTGCTCCAGAAAAGCCCGACCAAAAATGATCTCCCTAGTCTTGGGCGAAGCAGTAGAGGTAGGCTGATGAAATTAGGCCCTGCATCTGCGCTTGTATCTCGATGGTAAGGGCATCTCCAACGCCGTCAATCAAAACGGACCCTAAACATCAGCGCACATGTCTGGATGTGTCCGCTGACAGCGCTAGCGGAGCCGGCCATCCAACCCTATACATTGAATGACCGCACCTGTTTTTATCCTATTATCCAGAACACTTAAAACAAGTAAGATAAATAGCATCATTCGTCCATAATCATGTTATGCAAATATTTCAATGCAATAATAATTCAAATTACAACCCAAAGATGAAGTTTTGTGATAAAATAGTTCAAATTTGAATTCAACTTATTCGGACATATTGTGTAGTTCTCCCCTCGAATTACCCATAAATGCTCAACCAGATCATTCTAAAGTTGCTCATGAGTTGCTCGATGGGAATCTGTTGATGCATTTGGATAAATTCCTCGAACGTCGTTGGATTCTGCGTAGGAAGTTTGATAGGATCACCCATTTGCTGAAATTCTTGATCGTGGCATACTCCGTCACCCTTATCCTCCACAATCATGTTGTGCATGATCACACAAGTTGTCATCACCTCACACAACGTCTCTGGATCCCATACTTTTGCAGGTCCTCGAACAACTGTAAAACGGGCTTGGAGCACTCAAAATGCCCTCTTGACATCCTTTCTAGATCCTTCTTGTCTTTCGGCAAAGTGACATCATTTCTCAACCCTTGGACCAGAGATCGTCGTGACGAAGGTCGCCCACAAAGGATAGATACCATCACAAAGATAATAGCTCATGTTGTACTCATGACCATTGATGGTATAGTTACACAGAGGAGCTTGTTCTGCACACAACCTTGCCAACAATGGAGACCGCTGCAGCACGTTGATGTCGTTGTGAGACCTGGTCATCCCAAGGAACAAGCGACAAATCCAAAGGTCTTGTGATGCAACTGCTTCAAGAATGACAGTGGGCTTCTTGCAATGGCCCTGCTATTGCCCTTGTAGAGCATATGGACAATTCTTCCATTGCCAGTGCATGCAATTCAGAGATCCGAGAATACCTGGCCACCCTCTTGCTTCAGACAATGCCATGAGCCATGCGGTGTCTTCGGCAGTTGGTTCCCACAAGTACTCCGCTCCAAACACCTTGACCACCGCAGTAGCAAACCTGACCATGGGTTCGAGCCATGTGGTTTCAGACATCCGGAGGTACTCGTTCCACGAATCTGCGACCGTGCAATAGGCAAGCATCCTCAAGGAAGCCATTACCTTCTGGTAACCAGAGAATCCAATGTTTCCAACGAAATCCTTCATCAAGATGAAGTAGTCATCATATGCCCGGACACAATTGTAGAGGCGATCGAACACATTTTGGATCATCCGGAATCGACGGCGGTAAAGGACTCAAATAACACATTGGGGACACAGTAGTCATCCATCAACATCATATGCCCTCGTGCCCTCTTCCAATTCAGCACTCGATGCCCCTTGATTGATTCCTTGAAATTGACAACATGCTCCTCCGCACGTTGGGCATCTTCGAGAACCGCATACATCATCGCTGTTTCATCCTCATATTCGTCCTCATCCGACGAGGACGAATCCATGAACTTGGCGTAGAAGTACTCCGAGGCCGAATTCATCGTGTTTGCTTCCAAAGTAAACAACAAAAGCGTGAATAAATTTGGCTATGACATTTGGCCAAACACTTGTCGGGCGTGGTATCCGCCATAAACGACAATGTGCAGGGGCGGAGGGTACCTGGGCAGCGGCCAGACTAGGGGTGGAAAGGAGGCGTAGGCAAGTCGGCTGGCACCCCAGTGGAGCAAAGAAACTTCGGCAAGACGGTGGAGCGGGTAGTACAACGGCGGCACCGGTCTCGGACTACGCGGATACACAGCAAGGTGGGTTTTTTGTGTGGGCTGGGTGTGTCGGAGTCTGACGTGGCGGCTGTCCGGACGCCCGCAAACCTCCTCCGGGTTTGCTTCCATTTTGCGGGAATTCGGACATGCGGACCTGTCCGCTGACATTTGATGGACAGTGTGGGAGGGCTCAAAGTGTCCGTACCGCACAATCTGGACGTTTACGGGCGTTTTGATGGATGACATTGGATAAAAGAAATAGCTCCATGGACAAGCAACTGTAGTAGGTAATAGGAGGCGGCTTGGCAGTAGACCTCAGCAGTCATGAATAACCTCCATGGAGAATCATCAACTACACGTGATTGAATAAGTGCAGATGCATCAAATAGACAGGAGGATCAAGTCTTGTAGATCATGCGATCAGCGCTAGGATTGGTAACAAATTAAGCTACCACCCTCCTCTACTCGTGTTCAAGGGTACATGTTTTCGTGATCCTTCTTTTAACTATTTATACTTTGTTTTTGTGAATCGAACACTACCGGAATAACCTCGTATGCCGACGGCATTTTCTATGCCGACGGCTTTTTGTCGGGGCCGTCGGCATAGATGGATATATGCCGACGGCCAGGGGAAAACCGTCGGCATAGAAATGCCGTCGGCACACAACCATCTATACCGACGGCAGCCGTCAGCATATATATGCCATCGGCACACCTCCATATATGCCGACGGCCGCCGTCGGCATAGATCGGCCATCGGCATATATGTGGCCCTGGCGACCCGGCCTCTAACGGCCGGCTAACGCCGTCAGAGCTATGCCGGCCGTCGGCATAGATTTTATCTGTATTTTTTTTATTTTAAATCATTTTTTTTAAAGTTAGAAATTGATTAATTTAAATTTGATTTATCTAAACTTAAATATATACAAATTATATATCGATTTGGGGTAGAATTTTTCATATATTATGAATATCCAGTTTGTTTTTGTTTTTGAGTATGTTAAAAATGCGACCTCATGTACTTTTGCATATAGGTTCTTATACTTTGTTAAAATCACAAGTAATTGATACTTGCATTGATTTTGACAAATTTTATATGCTTTTTTATCAGGATCTTGAATGGATTCTGTTGCTATACTATGTTTTCAAATTTGAACAAACTAAAATCATGTTTGCTTCAGATTTACAGAAAACACCCTTTTGTTTTTACTTTTTTGTATATTTTTCATTCCCTGGCCAAACGAGACAAATTTTATATCTACATCCATCAGATAGTTTATAGGATTGTGGTAGGTGTAAACACCCAATTCGCAGCTCCGGAGTGTGACCCCCTTCGCGGACGGCACGACCGCATGCACTGAGAGGGGGCAAGCTGCCACGTCAGATCAACCTGGAGGGAATCTTGTGTTAGCTTGGGCTCAAACTGTGTTTTAAAATGTTCCTATGGTCTCATCTATGACAACCAAGTGGAAAAGTCCATTGGTCAAAGGCCGTCCGGTGAAAGTCAAAGGGGTAGATCTTCGGGTCAACCGGGATAGGGTTAGGCCGGTCCGGGGTCTTCGGGGGGTAGCTATGCCACCAAAACTTGCATTGGGTTCTCATACATGTCTGAAAGTGTGGCGGGAGGTTCAAACACCCACCACGCAGCTCCAGAGTGTGACCCCCTACACGGACAACGATAACACCAAAGTAACGTTCTGCAGTTTTGTTGTTGCATGAATATTTCTGAATAGTCAGAGCGTGATCAATTCATGAAATTTTTACACAGTACATACACAGTAGCACTAAGCTGTGTGGTAATTTTTCATAGTTTTTAGAGATGCAGAAGTATCTCAATTAATTCCTCTTTAGAGATTGTTCTTTGCATGTCTAAAAGTGTGGTGGGGGGTCTTCGGGGGGTAGCAATCTCACCAAATCTTGCGTTGGGTCCTCTTACATGTATGGAAGTGTGGTGGTTGGTGTAAACACCCAACACACAGCTCCGGAGTGTGACCCCCTTCGCGGACGGCACGACCGCGTGCATAGAGAGGGGGGAAGCTGCGACGGAGGGTCAACCCGGAGGGAATCTTGTGATAGGTTGGGCCCAAACATTGTTTTTAAATGTTCCTTTGGGCTGACCTAGCACAACCAGGTGGAAAAGTCCATTGCTCAAAGGCCGTCCGGTGAAAGTCAAAGGGGGTAGATCTCCGGGTCAACCGGGCCAGGGTTAGGCCGCTCGGGGGCCTTCGGGGGGTAGCAACGCCACCAAAACTTGCATTGGGTCCTCATACATATTTGAAAGTGTGGGGGAGGTTCAAACACCCACCACGCAGCTCCGGAGTGTGACCCCCCTACACGGACGACGATAACACCGAAGTAACGTTCGGCAGTTTTGCTGTTGCATGAATATTTCTGAATAGGCAGAGCGTGATCAATTCATAAATTGTTTACATAGTACATACACAATAGCAATAAGCTGGGTGGTAATTTTTCATAGTTTTTAGAGATGCAGAAGTATCTTAATTAATTCCTCTTTAGAGATTGTTCTTTGCATGTCTAAAAGTGTGGTGGGGGTCTTCGGGGGGTAGCAATCCCACCAAATCTTTCGTTGGGTCCTCTTACATGTATGAAAGTGTGGTGGTTGGTGTAAACACCCAACACGAAGCTTCGAAGTGTGACCCCCTTCGCGGACGGCACGACCGCGTGCACTGAGAGGGGGGAAGCTGCGACGGAGGGTCAACCCGGAGGGAATCTTGTGATAGGTTGGGCCCAAACTTTGTTTTTAAATGTTCCTTTGGGCTGACCTAGCACAACCAGGTGGAAAAGTCCATTGGTCAAAGGCCGTCCGGTGAAAGTTAACGGGGCCAGGGTTAGGCCGCTCGGGGGCCTTCGGGGGGTAGCAACGGCACTAAAACTTGCATTGGGTCCTCATACATGTCTGAAAGTGTGGCGGGAGGTTCAAACATCCACCATGCAGCTCCGGAGTGTGACCCCCTACACGGACGGCGATAACACCGAAGTAACGTTCGGCAGTTTTGCTGTTGCATGAATATTTCTGAATAGTCAGAGCGTGATCAATTCATGAAATTTTTACACAGTACATACACAGTAGCACTAAGCTGTGTGGTAATTTTTCATAGTTTTTAGAGATGCAGAAGTATCTTAATTAATTCCTCTTTAGAGATTGTTCTTTGCATGTCTAAAAGTGTGGTGGGGCGTTTTCGGGGGGTAGCAATCCCACCAAATTTTTCGTTGGGTCCTCTTACATGTATGAAAGTGTGGTGGTTGGTGTAAACACCCAACACGCAGCTCTGGAGTGTGACCCCCTTCGCGGACGGCACGACCGCGTGCACTGAGAGGGGGGAAGCTGCGACGGAGGGTCAACCCGGAGGGAATCTTGTGATAGCTTGGGCCCAAACTTTGTTTTTAAATGTTCCTTTGGGCTGACCTAGCACAACCAGGTGGACAATTCCATTGGTCAAAGGCCGTCCGGTGAAAGTCAAAGGGGGTAGATCTCCGGGTCAACGGGGCCATGGTTAGGCCGCTCGGGGGCCTTCGGGGGGTAGCAACGCCACCAAAACTTGCATTGGGTCCTCATACATGTCTGAAAGTGTGGCGGGAGGTTCAAACACCCACCACACAGCTCCGGAGTGTGACCCCCTACACGGACGGTGATAATACCGAAGTAACGTTCGGCAGTTTTGCTGTTGCATGAATATTTCTGAATAGTCAGAGCGTGATCAATTCATGAAATTTTTACACAGTACATACACAGTAGCACTAAGCTGTGTGGTAATTTTTCATAGTTTTTAGAGATGCAGAAGTATCTTAATTAATTCCTCTTTAGAGATTGTTCTTTGCATGTCTAAAAGTGTGGTGGGGGGGGGGGGGTCTTCGGGGGGTAGCAATCCCACCAAATCTTGCGTTGCGTCCTCTTACATGTATGAAAGTGTGGTGGTTGGTGTAAACACCCAACACGCAACTCCAGAGTGTGACCCCCTTCGCGGACGGCACCACCGCGTGCACTGAGAGGGGGGAATCTGCCACGTCGGGTCAACCCGGAGGGAATCTTGTGTTAGCTTGGGCTCAAACTTTGTTTTAAAATGTTCCTATGATCTCACCTATGACAAGCAGGTGAAAAAGTCCATTGATCAAAGTCAGTCCGGTGAAAGTCATAGGGGTAGATCTCCGGGTCAACCGGGCTAGGGTTAGGTCGGTCCGGGGTCTTCGGGGGGTAGCTATGCCACCAAAACTTGCGTTGTGCCCTAGTAGACGTACGAATGTGTGGTGGGAGGTTAAAACACCCGGTACGCAGCTCCGGAGTGTGACCCCCTTCACGGACGGTACTACCGCCAGCCCGTGAAACTGCTGCGGAGGGAAACTTTCCCGGTCAGAAAAGTATCTATGCCGACAGGTAGAATGCAGTCAGTTTGTTTTTTTTGTGAACACTCTTGCACATGTATAGCATGTATGTATGTGTAATAAAAAAAGCAAAATAAAATAATGAGAATAAAAAAAATGAGAAGTTTGCCGTCGGCATAGATGGACACGTGGCGTACAATCTATGCCGACGGCAATGCCGTCGGCATAAAGCCCCCCTTATCCACTCGCGCAGCGCTCTCCTCCACTCATTTCTCTCTCTCTCTCTCTCTCTCTCTCTCTCTCTCTCTCTCTCTCTCCCGTTCCGACCCGCCGCCGCCGCCGCCACCCTCTCCGCCCGCCGTCCTCTCCCCGTCCCTGCCCACCGGCCGCACCCGAGGGCGGACAGGGCTCCCCACCGCCGCCACCCACGCCCGCTCCGGTTCCGGGCGCCCATCGCCGCATCTGTGCTCCCGTCACCGCCCCGGCCACCCGTCGCCGCTTGTGCTCCCTCGCAACCCAGCCGCCCATCGGCTTCGCTGCCCGTCGCTGTCTCGGCCACCCGTCACCCTCGCCTGCCACACGTGGCCAGCCTCGGGCCCGGCGGCCTCTTCGACGACCTTCTCGAGGACCGGCGGCCTCACCACCGCTAGGGTTCCGCCCAGCGGCCTCCCCGATGACCGGTGGCCTCCTGGGCTCCCTGCGCCACTGCCACCCCCTTCCTCCCTCGGCCCCGACCGGCAGCCTCCTCCCTCGGTGATGACCAATTGATCTATAGCTGTTAAAATTTGCCAACTTTCCTTGATGATTGCCATTGATCTATACCTCCTATGGAGATGCATCCTATATATGTTTTGCACTACATCATGTATACTTTCATGCCATGCCCTTTGATGCCATGAGAAGTTCCTGTAGCATGTCCATTTCTTGCTCTAAAGTAGCTATGGTGATATAACTGTTTTTCTGTTAACAGAAAGTTATATTTTGTAAAATTCATAGTAATTAATCCTTGCATCCTATGAATTTGAGCCAATGGAATAAAATGAACCTTGTCATGTCTACTTTCTGTACATATCAATTTCACCCATGTTAAAAATAGTTTGCTTGCTGTTCTGTTGCTGTCAAGAGTGCATGGTAATGTTTCTGTTGGTGAGCATCTCTGTTTTTCACTGTCCTAAAATTGCAGCAGAACTTTGCCAACTTTGCTTGATTATTGCCATTGATCTATAGCTCCTATGGAGATGCATCCTATATATGTTTTGCACTACATCATGTGTACTTTCATGCCATGCCCTTTGATGCCATGAGAAGTTCCTGTAGCATGTCCATTTCTTGCTCTAAAGTAGC
Organism: Elymus sibiricus; assembly: GCA_039707655.1. Lineage (NCBI taxonomy): Eukaryota > Viridiplantae > Streptophyta > Magnoliopsida > Poales > Poaceae > Elymus > Elymus sibiricus. The sequence goes on from CM077667.1 coordinate 494,937,493, forward strand.
TATGGTGATATAACTGTTTTTCTGTTAATAGAAAGTTGCATTTTGTAAAATTCATAGTAATTAATCCTTGCATCCCATGAATTTGAGCCAATGGAATAAAATGAACCTTGTCATGTCTACTTTCTGTACATATCAATTTCACCCATGTTAAAAATAGTTTGCTTGCTGTTTTGTTGCTGTCAAGAGTGCATGATAATGTTTCTGTTGGTGAGCATCTCTGTTTTTCACCAAGTCCTAAAATTGCAGCAGAACTTTGCCAACTTTGCTTGATGATTGCCATTGATCTATAGCTCCTATGGAGATGCATCCTATATATGTTTTGCACTACATCATGTGTACTTTCATGCCATGCCCTTTGATGCCATGAGAAGTTCCTGTAGCATGTCCATTTCTTACTCTAAAGTAGCTATGGTGATATAACTGTTTTTCTGTTAACAGAAAGTTGCATTTTGTAAAATTCATAGTAATTAATCCTTGCATCCTATGAATTTGAGCCAATGGAATAAAATGAACCTTGTCATGTCTATTTTCTGTACATATCAATTTCACCCATGTTAAAAATAGTTTGCTTGCTGTTCTGTTGCTGTCAAGAGAGCATGGTAATGTTTTTGTTGGTGAGCATCTCTGTTTTTCACTAAGTCCTAAAATTGCAGCAGAACTTTGCCAACTTTGCTTGATGATTGCCATTGATCTATAGCTCCTATGGAGATGCATCCTATATATGTTTTGCACTACATCAGGTGTACTTTCATGCCATGCCCTTTGATGCCATGACAAGTTCCTATAGCATGTCCATTTCTTGCTCAAAATAGCTATGATGATATAACTTTTTTTTTTTCTGTTAACAGAAAGTTGCATTTTGTAAAATTCATAGTAATTAATCCTTGCATCCTATGAATTTGAGCCAATGGAATAAAATGAACCTTGTCATGTCTACTTTCTGTACATATCAATTTCACCCATGTTAAAAATAGTTTGCTTGCTGTTCGGTGGAATTTACAGACTTTGTGGTGTTGCATCTATTTGGAGTCATCGTCGTCGGAATTGTTGGTCCGTGATCTCGTCGCTGTTCGACTACTTCCTCTACAGCCGAGGGTGAGCTACAAATCCATCTCCTCCTCTGCTTTTTGTATGCTTATTTATTTCCAGTATTGCATCTTTATTTGTTTTCATTTACTAATTGTTTACTCTTTTCTCAATGCAGGTGATTGAACCATGGGCAAGGCCGACGGCACGGGTTTGCTAGGCAAACTCGCCTCTGCTGTTACTCAGAGTGGGAGAGCACGTACTGTCCCCCCGACTACTTGAGGATGACACCTCATAGGGAGGTCGAGGGGTCAGGGGAAGAGCCCCTAGAGGAGGAGGGGGCGGGGGAAGACCCGCCAGAGGAGGACGGGGCGGCGGAGGGCGTGGCGGTCAGAAACTGCGCTCCATGTCCAACATAGGGGGCTCGTCTTCGACTCCCTCCTATAGTGAGGCACCCTCTGAGTCCGAGGAGAGGGTTACCGAGGAGAGGGAGTCCGAGGACAGGGAGTCCGAGGAGAGGGAGGGCGAGGAGAAGGTTGAGGAGGAGGAGGGCGAGGAGGAGGAGATTGAGGAGGAGGAGGGCGAGGAGGGGGGTGACGAGGAGGGGGGTGGCGGGGAGGGGTGGCTGCCTGGAGTGGCACAACTCCCTCGCCTTCCTGCTACCGAGGAGCAGAAGACCCTCATTATTCCCGCGGGGAAAGAGTAAGTGCCTCTTTATCATATTTTCAACACATACGACCATTTTGATTGTACACATGCTAATATTTTGATTCTTTTGCAGCAATTGGAAGGTTATTGGAGAGGGCCAGATTCCAAACGGCATTATCACTATCCTGCCGAGGGAGTTTTGGCCGGGCCTGTACAACCCACGGCCAGATGCAAACCCGCCGTGCGAGCAGCGAATTTTGGCAACGAGCTGGGAGCACTACGAGGCTGCCAGCCTTGCGGGGTACGGGACGGCCGCTAAGGCCGTGATCAAACATTTTTGGGTAAGTTCTCTTCAGAAGTATGAGTCTTGAGTTTCGTTCATAGTTCATCATCCAATCACTTAACTCATGGCTTGTTCCATTCTGGTTTTATGCATGACTGTAGGAATTCCATAGAGTTTTGGAGGAGGACAAGGCCAGAGCTGACGTGGTCTTGGTGGAGGCTGCGAGGAAGAAGGTCCGCCAGATGCCGTACGAGGCGCGCTGGGTGGCCATCACGCACTACTACCACAACGTTCTCCACCAGAAGATGACCAAGAAAGAGGCGTAGAGGAGGTAGCTTTCCTTGACCAGGGAGCAGTATTTGGACGTAAGTATTACAGACTTTTCATTCCCACGTTTGTGGTAAATTTCATTGTTTCGTATTGACATGCCATGCTTCCATTATTTAGGTGATTCCTGCTTGGTGCTTCGGAAGGAGTGATGGATGGGAGAGGTTGGTGAATAGGTGGCTCGGGGAGGATGCATACTTTGCTGCCAAGAGCAACAAAAACCGGAGGAATCGTGGCACTGACGGAACACACGGTCAAGGAAACCGGAGCCACTGGCGCCACAAGAAAGTCCAGGTATATCTATATATATGAAACATTCTTCTTCTATTTACCGCCAGGTTCTTATGTATGCGTAACTTCTGTTTGGCGTTGCAGGAGTCCTTGTTGAAGGCGCCGATCTCAGACATTAAGGCGTGGGAGCTTGGCCGTGTGCGGAAGAAGGCCAAGGACGGCGAGAGCAAGTACTACGGCAAGAGCGGGGAGAATCTGACGGCCTACACGGAGGAGTTTCGTCGGCTCCATACTGGGGAGGATATTCCTAACCCCATAGAGTCGGAGACCGATGAGACGGCGGTGGTCGGCATAGCACCGAAGCTACATGGCCGCTACCCAGTTCTGGATGGCATGATCACTCCTGCTGTCTCTTACACACGGCTCCGAGCTACCACCCCGAGCGGGAGTACGGCCCGTGCACAGCCGAGCGGATCAAGCCAGAAGGATATAAGTATTTTCCCCCTTTTCTTCCTTTTTTCTCACTTTCTTTTCTGCATTTCTATGCTCACGTGTTCATTCATGTCATATTGTAGGCCTACCTTAAGCTTGTCGATCTTCATCGTCTAGAGTGCGAGGAACACGCCGCGAAGCTGCAAGCGTACGAGGAGTACAACCGTCTGCTAATGACGGTTAGTTTTGCCCACTTAGAGCCAACCTAAATATTGCACTTTCATTTCTTCTGACCTTCGTGTTTGCTTGGTCAACTAACATGCAGACTATGTATGCGGCTATGCAAAACGGCATGGTTCCTCCATCAATGGGACCAGCACCACCACATCCTGGACGGTACCCACGATTGCCTTCGTTCGATGAATATGTGGCACGCGGCAACGGGACTCCGGTTAGTACATTGCATATTTCCCCTTACTATCAAGCACTAGATATCGTTCATTCAACACTTGCATATTTCCCCTTACTATCTCTTTTAAAACATGTAGGGAACCAGTGGATCATCCGTTAGTGGTGATACTGCTGATGGTTCAACTCCTGGTTCACGAAGCCCAATCACTTCGGTCTGGCAAGGTGGTGGTGGTCGTGGTGCTGATGCTGGTTTTGGTGGTGGCGCTGATGCTAGTGGTGGTGGTGGCGTTGATTCTGGTGGTGGCGCTTGACCACTTTTGTTGATGGTCGTGGGGCTGCTGCTGGTGCTTCTGTCGGCGCTTACGATGGTGGCGCTTCCGATGGTGGTGCTTCCGATGCTGGTGGTGGTGTTTAGTTGATGTTAGGGACTTGTTTATGACTTGTTGGTACGATGCTATGCTTGTTTACATGATGATGACTTGGTTTCGATGACGATGATGCCATGTGTGGTTGCTTAGATGATGATGATGATGTTGATCTATATTGCTATATATGTGGTCATGTTGGTATATATGTGCTGTGCTGGGATATATATGTATATATGTGCTGTCAATTTGCAGGGCAGAAACAAAACAGAAAATACAAAAAAAACTGACAAAAACTATGCGCCACGTGGCACTTATGCCGACGGCTTATGCCGACGGCTTATGCCGACGGCTTTGCCGTCGGCATAAGTGCCACGTGGCGCCTCCTGGGCTTTCCTGGCCGAACTCTATGCCGACGGCATATATTTCCATCTATGCCGTCTGCTGCCGTGACTCTTGTATGCCGACGGCTTTGCCGTCAGCATAAAGCCGACACGTGTCGACTCCTGTATGGCTTGACTTGGCGACGGCACCGTCAGCTGCCGTCTCGTCTTTTTTTTTGCCGACGGTCAATCTATACCGACGGCCCACTGAACACCGTCGGCATAGGCACCTATGCTGACGGCTTTCCTATGCCGACGGTCTGACAAGAAGGTGCCGACGGGTCGAAGCCGACGGCAGCCGTCGGCATAGGCATATGCCGACGAGGTTCGGGCCTATGCCGACGGCCTCCGGCCGTCGGCATAGTGGGTAATTCCGGTAGTGGAAGAAATCAAAGTGGCATCGAATGTCCATTGGGTCTCTTCAATCAGTGACACTCGTGACTTTAATCTCAGATTTTCTTTGTTTGCCATTTATATAGCTATGAATAGATGGCTGCGTCCACGTAAATGCAGGAGACGACGCGAAAAATACCTGGAAGGAGAGCACCCACGAATAATAAAATATGGAACATTAATTTGGAAAAGTCAATGTTTCTTTAGAAATCAAGTGTTGATCGTTTATTCAATTGTCAACTAGCTGGATAATATACATTGACTGCATGAATCAAGAGATGCATAGAGCAGAGCGGTGATATCTGGTTTTTGCATAAACTGGTTCGATCCTCCATCCTGTGAAATATGTGTACGATTCCTGGGAACTGAGACAATTCTTCATGCCAACGTGCTCACATGTTTAATGAGGGTGAGCATGCCACGATGGCTAGTTTATATGTAATACCCTACTCCGTGTTCATGCACATGACCTTTTTTTTTCATCTTCTTGAAATCATTGTATTGTGTTGTTATTTAGGTAGGGACTAGCACAAATGCCCGTGTGTTGCAATGGGAGAAAACACCGGTTCTCATGAACCACAGTTGGCCGAGTCGAGAAACTGTGTCGTGGGACAACGGCCGCTGATGAGAAAAAAAGATGGATGATTTGAGTATATCACAACTTGAGCTCATGACATGGGGTATGCTTCCGAGTAAATTGATCTGAACAATGTTAACTTTAGATTATTAGTTCATTATGAAATTTAGAAGTATAACATGCAAAAATAGCAATATCAATAAATCTGAAGTAATAACAGCAGCAAGCAAACCAACCTAGATGGATATTACCTGCAAAAATTCTCAACCTGTGCGTTGCAACGGGAGAAAAGAAAAAATATACCACACGCACCTAGTCCAATACCCGATGCCTTCTATTTGAACTATCATACTCAATATCAGTAGGCACTCTTTCTGAAATAGGCAAGGCAAAAGGAAAAATATGACTCCCAGCAGAGAACTTCAACATCCTGTGGTAAACACAAGAAACCTACAAAATTAGTCGAGAAAAACTGATGCCCGTGCGTTGCTACAGGTTGTTATCCGGCTCATAGATTGTAGAAGTAAAAAAAAAACGCACTGCTTTAGATGCGCACTGCTCTCAAGTGGAAGGGCTGTGGTTGGATAGGGAAGAGCACACAGAAAAGTTAGATCAAGTGCAACATGTAATCTGAAAATTAAGTAGAAGATATGTCAAATGCTTGCATGTGCTTCTCTGCTAAGTACAATGCTTCCGTCACAAAACAACACACAACTATGAATTCAGGCAAATTTTCCTTTGAAGTTCTAGCAAATCTCTGCTGAGGCATGTTGGAAACTGTCATTCCTATTATTTATAACAGCCAATAAACATCCATAGGTTAGAGAAAGAAATGAATAGGCATTCTGAACTGTTGGACGTGCTCATTGGTTCAACTATCAATACGCTCTTGTGTTTAGACTTACACAATTAGGAAAAAAAATATACTATATTATCTAAATCCTACTCCCTCCGTTCCTAAATATAAGTCTTTGTAGACATTTCACTATGGACCACATACGAATGTATATAGATGCATTTTAAAGTGTAGATTCACTCATTTTGCTCCGTATGTAGTCCATAGTGAAATCTCTACAAAGACTTATATTTAGGAACGGAGGGAGTACAAAATATGTGGTTATGGCTATGGTTGCTTCTTTTTCGTGGAAATCTTGGATGGAAGGCGCCTATCAGCACAACTATCACAACAACTGCTAATTTACCAATAGCCTGCATTACAAAAAATTAGATACCAGCCTAGCCGAGGAATTGTAACAAATGAGGCAGCTACAAGCTCAACTATTACTAATTCACAAATCCAATTACCTGCAAATGGGTCTGACACTCTTGATCGTCATTGGAACCAGTCACTTCGTGTGCACTATCAGGTACAGAATGCTCATTGGAAGTAAAAAAAACCCATCTATTTGGATGTAAAAAAACATGCTCGGCAAGGAAAGCCTCGTCAATTGCTGCACGAAATTTGCTTGGCTTGAGCTTATACAGAGGTTGACCCTCGAACCTGGTGGAAGAAAGAAGACTGTCATCTGACGGGGTCGAGGAGGTTGAGGAAGCCGCAATCGGATCGAAGCTCCCTGCAGGTCTTGGTCCTCTTCACCTCTAGCAATGAACCGAGATACCAAACCAGAGAAGGACATTGCTTGTTGCAGAATATAGCACTGGGCGGCGACTGGCCCCATGCTGTCGGTGAACGGAGTGGCGGACGACCATCCTTGTACCAGGCGCGGCCTGGGAGCGTGACCCTTAGGAAGGCGGTGGCCATTGTCGGCCCGCGCGGCCTGCCCTATTGCGTGACCTGTCGGGGAGCAGTGAGAAACGACGGCGCTCGCCGTCCTCCATGCACAACCGCCCTGGCGTCACTCGAGGACCATCTGGCCGCCTAAGGACCCGTACCCCCGCGCGTCGGCGGCCAAGCCCTGCCCCAGCTCCACCTCCTATCTTCTTCTTCATGCACGGCGACGGACCTCCCGAAGAGCTTCTCCATCTGGCCGACGAGCACCTCTCCTCCCAGCCAGATGCACGCCTCCTCGGTCTGCATCGGACACTTGCCACCATGCCTATCTCTCTGCATCTTCACCCCGCCCACGATGGCACGATCGAAGATTTGGAGTTGGGGAGATCGAGGGAGGCGCCAAGTATGGAGGGGATTGGGGGCGTAGCGCGCCGCGCGCCGCCGTCCTAGTGTCGTGACGGGGCGTGTGACAGGGAGGGCGTCGGCCCGCACGGGTTTGGCATGGCGTCGACCAAGGAAGGATGCAGAACAGGTGAGATCGAGGCGGCATCAAGCAGGGAGGGCATAGGGACGTCGAGCGCCATCGTGATGCGTTGCCGGATGCGTAGGTTCCTCCTCGTCCGCCGTGCGCGAGGCTGGTGGCCAAGGGCAACGCATCCCCGTAAAGCGGCGAAGCAGACCTTCAGGCCCTGCTGATCGTCGTCCAGGAAGACAATGCGCTCGAACGCCAACAACGTCTGTGTCGCCGGGGCCATGGATCCTACACATGGCTTGAAGCGGTCACGCTTTGCGTGGTGGGGCGGCGCCAGGGACGGCTCATCCAAGAAGGTCGCCGCGCAGCACTTGCGCATCTCCACGATGTCGACCATGGGATTGGATCGCAAGTCCTAATCCCGTTACTTATGGGTGTGTCGGACGGGCCCGAGACCGATCAGAAGTCCTAAGTTTTTGTTCCACGACAATACAACGTAGGAAGCGGAGAAGGAGAAGGACGGCGTATGGACCCAGATCCCGACGCGTGAACAACGATTAATAAACTTATGAAGAACTAAGAAATCTTCCTCCTTTTATTATTAATAAATATGTATTAGATATAGATATAGATATAGAATGGAGACACGGTCAGGCTGTCACAATGAATAACCCACCAGAGATCTAACCATGAATCAATGTACTAGCCAGTAGCACAGGCTCCACAACATTCAACCATGCAGATCAACTCTTTATTAATTGTGCCTGTGGGAGCATATATATTACTCGTCAGTCTTCGCCCAAGTAGAATCATGCTATAGGTGACACACACTTTTCTGTCGCTATCATATCAAATGGTCATGAGTGAGAAGTGGGAAAGGCCAGTGGTATATAAATCTAGATGAGTCGGGACGGGATGAAAAGAGGATGGTTCATTACCAGGAGGAGTGCCAGGCAAATGGAGATGCCAGGAATCAGAGCACGGGTACTTGATGGACCTCGCAGTTCCTTGATATATCCCTAGGACAAGGGATGCTTCCCGATCAATGTTTTAAATAGCGGGCTATGGCAAATAGCGGCGGACCTTCAAAAAGGCTATAGCGGAGCTATAGCGGGCTATAGCGTGCATTTTGTACATGAGACCATTTAGCGGCACCCTGTTGAAAAGGCTATAGCAAAGCTATAGCGGGGCTATTGCGGGCTATTTAAAACTATGTTCCCAATTGGATCCAAACACACCATGTGCGTGATGGTTCATTACCAGTAGGAGTGCCAGGCAAAATTGAAGGGAACAAACTGCTCCGCGTGCTAGGCTCCAGAATGCAGTTAAGTAACTAAATAATGCCAATGAAGCTGTGCATATACTAGTGGTTGCGTTGCTGGCTTCCGGAAAGCCCTTCCCAAATTGATCTCTCTAGTCTGAAACAAATATCAAGAGGAGAGTTCGTGCTTGTAATTTGTGGGAGAGTTCGTGCTTGTAATTTGTGGCAACACTGCAACAGTAGAAGCTAGTTAGCATGAGCTAATGCATGCGTACTTGAGGAGGCGGCTCGGCAGTGGACCTCAGCAGTCATCGACAACCTCCATGGCGAGTAATCAACTACACGTGACTGAACAAGTACAAATGCATCAAATGGCTACCACCGTCTTATAGAGCAGGCGATTCAGCGCTACGATTGGTAACAAATTACGCTACCACCGTCCTCTATTTGTGTTCAATGGTACATGTTTTTGTGATCCTGCTTTTTCCTATTTATACTTTGTTTTTGTGAATCCAGGAAACCAAAGAGGCATCCAGTGTCCATTGGGTCTCTTCAATCAGTGATGCTCGTGACTTTAATCTCAGATTTTTTTATGTTTGGCATTTATATATATCGATATGAATAGATGGAAGAGACCCTGGAAGGAGAGCACAAACGAATAATCAAATATGGAACATTAAGTGCGGAAAAAGGCAATGTTTCTTTAGAAAATTAGGTGTGTAATCGTTTATTCAATTGTCAAGTAGTTGGATAAAATACGTTGACTGCATGGATCAACCGATGCATAGACCAGGGATTATCCGCTTTTGGAATATACTGGATCGATCCTACATCCCATGAAATATGTGTATGATTCCTGGGAACTGAGACAATTCTTCATGCCTATGCGCTCGTATGTTTAACGAGTGTGAGGATGCCACGATGCTTAGTTTATATGTAACACCCTTTTCCGCGTTCATGTACATGACCTTTTTTTCTTCTTGAAATAGTTGTATGGTATTGTTATTTAGTTAGGGAATCGAGACACGTCAAGGCACAAAACACATATATGAATTGTGCATTCCATAAGTAAGAGTATATATTTAAGCATTATGCTATCATCCTCCATGTATACATGTGGTCATAGGATTTTATGATAAATATAATTTATTCGCATAAGATTTTGTGTGCACAGTGGCGTGCACAACCATAGAATCCAATTTTATTTCAGGCCTTCCGGCGATGTGCGTTCAGTGGGAGGAGACGTTCCCGTCGACTATGAAGGCGTCTGTGGCGACTTCGTCAATCTCAAGATGATGTGCCGGCTCAGTCTCTCGGAGGTGCTCATATGGGTAGGGTGTGCGTGCGTGCGTTCATAGGGACGAGTGTATGTGCGTATGTATGAGCGTCTGCGTCTGTACTGTGTTAAAAAAAGCCATAGAATCCAATTGTGTTGATGGCTTAGTATTTCCAATGGCTCATTGCAATTTTTTTTTGAAATAAACGCAATAATAAGAGAAACATCAAATCTAGACTAACCCCTTGTGTGATTATATGAGTATTTTTTTAAATTAATTAGTACGGTACCCCATGCAAAATGCATGGGGGAACTGCTATAGTTATGTTATCGTTATACATAATTATGTTTCAAGTCAACCATATAGTAATTTGACTTGTATTATTACATCACTTTAGTGCCTATATGTCCAGAGTATGATTCATATGTCATCTTCTCCAATATCTGTTGTTTGCACCCGGACACGTTTGATGAGCCCGCCCATGCCGTGATGCTCCATTCCGTGTTGGTCTACATGACCCTTTCCTTTTTTTCTTCTAAGAGATCAACTATAGTTTCCAAAAGTGATGACTGCACAAAAAATGGAAACAAAGAGAAAGTGATTTTCTGCAGCATACTAGTGAGCTGGCAGCCGGCTGCAACTAGCCGGTGAGCCCAATGTGACGTGTGCCCAGCTACAATGAGTAATGACAGCACCGTGTTGGCGCTGGATATTTTTTTTTTTGAGGGGAACGTTGCTGCTTTATTCAATGTTTAGAGCTCCGTCTGAAGCAATCTCCGAGCTAACACACTCCGGAGATACATGGAGCCAAGTTTTACATAACGACTTAGTACAACCTTCCCTAGCTAGTACGTGTGCGACTTTATTAGCCGAACGTCGCACCCATGCAACCCTAAACTCAAGAAAAGACCTAAGTAACACCTTAACATCTTGAACTAGTTGCCCATGAACAGAGAAGTCCCTTTGCTCATTTCTGATCTTGCTCACCGCCGCTTGGGAGTCCGCCTCGAGTATTACCTTCTGAACATTAAGTTCTCTAGCCAGAATAAGAGCCCGGTGACACGCCAACAGCTACGCCGCCTCCGCGTCATGAGTGGCAGGAAAAAAATGGCACAATCCCGCAAAGAACCTGCCATGGTTGTCCCTAAGAACAGCTCCCCCCCCCCGCGAATCATTATGTTTTGACATGGCGCCGTCAGCGTTAGTTTTAACCCATCCTTCATCTGTCTTCTTCCATTACTTCAGAATATTTCTCTCTCTTGGTGGGGGCACCGTCTCATGAACAGACTTCCATTCCGCAGCAAGACGAAGAACACGCTCGCATAGTTTCCCAGGATCCTCCATTCGGTGAGAGTCTTTTGCCTCGTTGCGCGCCATCCACAGCTCGTACCAACATCTAATCACTATCTCCTTTTCTTCAGTCCCTGTAGCGCCTAGCCACTCCAGGAGCCAAGCACGCAACGCCTCCGGGCTTTGAACCTGCTTTGGTAAGCTAGGTAGCGGAGCAGCAAGTGATTCACTCATACGTTTCCAAAACTCAACAGCATGCTGGCACCTCCAGAATCTGTGCATAGTGTCCTCTTCTCTCGCACATACGACGCAAAACACACCCTGTTTTATCCTCCTCCGATTTAACTCGACACCCACAGCTAGGCCGTTTCTTATCAGTCTCCAAGCATGGATTTTCATTTTATTTGGAACGTCAGTGTCCCAAAGCTGCTGCCAGCTTCTTTGGTTTGCCTTTGGGTCCGAGCAGGAGGCTAGTGCCTTGCTCGATGCCTTCAACGTTACGCCGAGATGGTACGCCGACCGTACGGAAAACCTGCCATCTTTTGTATAATGCCATGCCCTGTAGTCCTCTGTGCTCGGTCCTCCCACTATGATCTTTTGAACATCAGCAGCATCCCCATCCGAAAACACCTGCTGTAGTTTTGTAGTATCCCAGCTTGTCCCTGGCCTATTCACACTAGTAGAAAACTGACCTTTCATTCGGAGCACTAGTCCCGGCCGGGTTTGGGCCCGGGATTAATGTGAGTATTAGTCCCGGTTCCAACGGCTAGGAGCGGACGGGGGCACGGCCAGGATTAGTCCCGGTTCAAATGAGACCTCTAGTCCCGGTTGGTGATACCAACCGGGACTAAAGGGGTTGCGGTAGGCTGGGGCCCCTGCGAGCCCCTTTAGTCCTGGTTGGTATCACCCACCGGGACTAAAGATGGACCTTTAGTCCCGGTTGGTGTATCCAACCGGGACTATATAAAGCTGCTTTGTCCAGCCTGAGTACTTATTCTCCAAACTTTCTCTCCTCTCTGTTTCCTTCCCCAAGCTCGAGTTCATCCTCCATTTTTGCCAAGATCCAAGGGTTCTAAAAGGTTAGCAACTTCATCCTTTCATCTCTCATTGCTAGTTTAGCTCGTTTCATGCTCTATAAGTATAGTTATTTGTGGGTTTTAGTTTGGGAGTAATTATGTGGGAGTTTATTTGATTTATATGCAATTTGAGTTTAAATTAACTTCTTAGTTTGCATATGTGTAGGTGTGGTTTACTTAGTGCCTTCCCGTCCCCGTCCTCACCGCCGTCGATCGCCCGCGCCGTCCCGTCGCCGGCACCACCTTGGTGAGCCTCTTGTTCTTATCATTTTTCTAAAAAAAAACTTATTGGTATGATTTAGATAGTTACTTGTATAATTTTCTTACTTGTATGATTGTTTGTTATATATAGTGCCATGATTTTGATATCCGTCCCCGTCGGCCCTCGTCCGGTTTATGATTCGGATGCGGTATATTATCTTTTTTAACTATTTGTTTCATTTCGTGTTTATAACAATTATGCCCATCAAGTTGACATAGATATTTTTATCTAGGAGGTATTTGAACCGGAAATTGCAACCGACCCTCTTGTCGAGAAGTTAAATTTAGTTGAAAAAGAAAACGATTATTTGAAAGAAAAATTGAAAAGAATTGAAGAAGAGAAGATGAAATTGGAGTTGTATGTTGCCAATGTCGTCGATGATCACAAGATCAAGATGGATGCAATGCGCTTGAAGATTAGAAAATATGCCATTAATAAAGAGGCTTGGTATCATTATGCTGTTGGATCAATTATTACCTTAATTGCGATTTTGATCGCATTTGTTGTTGCATTTAAATGCTTTAGCTATATAGTTGTATGTTGTTTTATGAGAAGTATGTATGAACTTTATGTATGAACTTGTATTAATTTGGTCACTTCGATGTTGTGTAATGAAGATGAGCCGGCAATGGATGTACGATGACCGACGCTCTCCCGAGTTCATTAATGGCCTGCATAATTTTCTGCGTGTTGCTGAGGCAAACAAGCGGAATGGTTTTATGTGTTGTCCATGTGGTGTCTGTAAGAATGATAAGGATTACTCTACCTCAAAAATCCTTCACAGCCACCTGCTTCAGTCCGGTTTCATGTCCGGCTATAACTGTTGGACCAAGCACGGAGAAAGAGGGGTTATAATGGAAGACAATGAAGAAGAAGAGGATGATGACAACTATCCTAGGTTCCCTGAATACGATGGTACTACAATGGGGGAAGCTGAAGAAAAGGCATCAGATGAGCCCGCTGATGATCTTGGTCGGGCCATTGCTGATGCAAAGAGAAACTGCGAAAGTGAAAAGGAGAGGTTGAAGTTGGAGCGCATGTTAGAGGATCACAAAAAATTGTTGTACCCAAATTGCGAAGATGACAAGAAAAACATGGGTACCACACTGGAATTGCTGCAATGGAAGACAGAGAATGGTGTATCTAACAAGGGATTTGAAAAGTTTCTGAAAATAATAAAGAAGATACTTCCAAAGGATAACGAATTGCCCGACAGTACGTACGAAGCAAAGAAGGCTGTCTGCCCTCTAGGATTAGAGGTGCAGAAGATACATGCATGCCCTAATGACTGCATCCTCTACCGCGGTGAGGAGTATGAGAATTTGAATGCATGCCCGGTATGCGGTGCATTGCGCTATAAGATCAGCCGCGATGACCCTGGTGATGTTGAGGGTGAGCGCCCCAGGAAGAGGGTTCCTGCCAAGGTGATGTGGTATGCTCCTATAATACCACGGTTGAAACGTTTGTTCCAAAACAAAGAGCATGCCAAGTTGTTGCGATGGCACAAAGAAGACCGTAAGAAAGACACGATGTTGAGAGTACCCGCTGATGGGTCGCAGTGGAGAAAAATTGAGAGAAAGTGGCCGGAGTTTGCTGATGACGCAAGGAACTTATGGTTTGGTATAAGTACAGATGGCATGAATCCTTTTGGGGAGCAGAGCAGCAGTCATAGCACCTGGCCTGTGACTCTATGTATCTATAACCTTCCTCCTTGGTTGTGCATGAAGCGAAAGTTCATTATGATGCCAGTGCTCATCCAAGGCCCTAAGCAACCCGGCAACGACATTGATGTGTACCTAAGGCCATTAGTTGAAGAACTTTTACAGTTGTGGGATATAAAAGGTGTACGTGTATGGGATGAGCACAAACAGGAGGAATTTGACCTACGAGCGTTGCTGTTTGTAACCATCAATGATTGGCCTGCTCTTAGTAACCTTTCAGGACAGACAAATAAGGGATACAATGCATGCACGCGCTGTTTAGATGAGACTGAAAGTATATATTTGGATAAATGTAAGAAGAATGTGTACCCGGGACATCGTCGATTTCTTCCGATTAGGCATCCCTTAAGAAAGAAAGGCAAGCATTTCAAAGGTGAGGCAGATCACCGGAAGAAGCTTGGCCACCGTACTGGTGATGATATATTTGATATGGTCAAGGATTTAAAAGTAATCTTTGGAAAGGGTCCTGGCGGACAATCTGTTCCGAATGACGCTAACGGACACGCACCCATGTGGAAGAAGAAATCTATATTTTGGGAGCTACCCTTTTGGAAAGTCCTAGAGGTCCGCTCTACAATCGACGTGATGCACGTGACGAAGAATCTTTGCGTGAACCTGCTAGGCTTCTTGGGCGTGTATGGGAAGACAAAAGATACACCGGAGGCATGGGAGGACCAGCAACGTATGAACGAAAAAGACGGCATGCATCCAAAGCAGTATCAAGGTCCTGCCAGCTACGCTCTTACGAAAGAAGAGAAGGAAATCTTTTTTGAATGCCTGAGCAGTATGAAGGTCCCGTCTGGCTTCTCGTCGAATATAAAGGAATAATAAATATGGCAGAGAAAAAATTCCAAAACCTAAAGTCTCATGACTGCCACGTGATTATGACACAATTACTTCCGGTTGCATTGAGGGGGCTTCTACCAGAAAATGTTCGATTAGCCATTGTGAAGCTATGTGCATTCCTCAATGCAATTTCTCAGAAGGTAATCGATCCAGAAATCCTACCAAGGTTACAGAATGATTTGGTCCAATGTCTTGTCAGTTTCGAGTTGGTGTTCCCACCATCCTTCTTCAATATTATGACGCACGTCCTAGTTCACCTAGTCGAAGAGATTACCATTCTGGGTCCTGTATTTCTACACAATATGTTCCCCTTTGAGAGATTCATGGGAGTCTTAAAGAAATATGTTCATAACCGTGCTAGGCCAGAAGGAAGCATCTCCAAGGGCCATGAAACAGAGGAG
Source organism: Elymus sibiricus (assembly GCA_039707655.1). Classification (NCBI taxonomy): domain Eukaryota; kingdom Viridiplantae; phylum Streptophyta; class Magnoliopsida; order Poales; family Poaceae; genus Elymus; species Elymus sibiricus. The sequence goes on from CM077667.1 coordinate 494,952,907, forward strand.
GTTATTGGGTTTTGTGTTGACTTTATTCCTGACCTTAAGCCGATTGGTGTTCCTCAATCGCGGCATGAGGGGAGACTGAGTGGAAAAGGCATGCTAGGAAAGAATTCAGTAATAAGTATGGACGGGCATTCTTTCACTCAAGCACACTACACAGTTCTACAAAATTCCACCTTGGTGGCTCCGTATATCGAGGAACACATGGATATTGTACGCTCCAAGAACCCGGAGCAGTCTGAGTCCTGGATTAAACGTACACACATGGCGACTTTCGGCGGTTGGTTGCAAACACATCTCATGAATAACACCACTGTTGGAGATGAGTTGTACTTGTTGGCCAAGTCACCATCTTCGACTATATTCACTTTCAAAGGGTACAAGATAAATGGGAATACATTTTACACGATCGCCCAAGATAAAAAGAGCACCAACCAAAACGGTGGTGTCCGCTTTGATGCAACAAACAACAATAGGAAAAAGGACACATATTATGGTTACATAGAGGAGATATGGGAACTTGACTATGGACCTTCTTTTAAGGTCCCTTTGTTTCGGTGCAAATGGGTCAATCTGACAGGAGGTGGGGTAAAGGTAGACCCACAGTACGGAATGACAACAGTGGATCTCAACAATCTTGGGTACACAGACGAACCATTCGTCCTAGCCAATGATGTGGCTCAGGTTTTCTATGTGAAGGACATGTCTACCAAACCGAGAAAAAAAAAGATAAGGAAGCGAATACATCATACGATGAGCCAAAGCGCCACATAGTTCTTTCAGGGAAAAGAAACATCGTGGGAGTGGAGGACAAGATAGACATGTCAGAAGATTATAATAAGTTTGATGAAATTCCTCCCTTCACAGTGAAGACTGACCCAAACATCCTGTTAAATGATGAAGATTCTCCATGGTTACGGCGCAATCATAAGCAAGGGACATACGCGAAGAAAAAGTTTTATACCCCAAGATCCCACTCTGGGATGTGACCGGCTTCACCGTCATCACTTTCTCTCTAATGAGTTTCCGGACTTATAGCTGGAAAGTCCCACTTCGGACAAACCGGAGGGAATCTTTGTAAGAGTTAGGGTATATATGTGTTTTGGGTGTTCATAGGTGGACTCCGGAGCGTCGGAATCGAACCAAAAAGCTAGGGCATTTTGGCATTTGAAACATGATTTTTGAATAATTATTTATTAAGTTATGAATTTTCAATTATTCCTATCCTTTTAGTATTTTAATTATACAGAGGAGTTAATCAATGCAATTATGTCCAAACAAAACATGAATGTGTAGGTTATGTTAAGACAAACAATTTGACATCTTATTTGCTCCATTTGGCTTAACAGAACCGAAGATATGAATTTTCAAAGTTTAAAATAATGTCTTTAATTACTGTATTTAATTAATAAGTGCAAAATTAATTATCCAAATTCCTTTCAAAATGACACTAGTTGATAGAAATCTTCAAGATGAATCCACAGAAATTTGAATCAACTCATTTGGTTTAGTTTTCAAATTGTTATGCATTTTACAAGAATTAATTTCAATCTGTAAAATTGAATCTGTCAAATAATTTCTTCAAAATGAAAATTAATTGAAAGACACCTTTAGTCCCGGTTGCAACCACCACCCGGGACTAAAGGTTTCAGCTCCCGCGCGGAATTTTGGCCGCCGAAAAGTTTGGCCTTTAGTCCCGGTTCGTGGCTGGAGCCGGGACTAAAGGACCTTTAGTCTCGGTTCGTGGCTGGAGCCGGGACTAAAGGTCGCGGGTATATAACTGGCGTCCCGGTGCCAGCCACCGCCCGGGAGAAGGAACAGATCCACGCCGCCAGGCCGCTCGTCTTGATCCTCCGACTGCCGGAGATCGCCGACGCCGTCCCGCTCGCTCCGGCCCCTCCCCGAGCTGTCAGGTACGCCTTCTACAGAGCTCCCGTGGTCTCCTGTCCCTCTAGCCCTCTTCCTCCCCTTCGGTTCCGCGGTGATGCCACCGTCAATTCGCGTCACTTCGGCCGCCCCCGTCGCCCACGAGCCAAGTTTCGCTGCGTTTGGTCACCGGAGTGCAGCTCCGGTGGGCCTCCGCCGTCCTCTGTCTGCGCCGGCATGCGCGCGCTGAGATTTAAACAGCCGGCCTGGTAGCTGATGACTAATCGGCCAAGTCCCACTGCAGCCTTATCGACTACCACTGTTTGACAGCAACAAACAACAAGTAAAAGGTTTTTGACACGCATGAAAATAATATGAATAGAAAGTAGATATAACAAGGTTCAAACATTACCATTGGACCAATTCCAAAAGAGGAATGGAATAAATCCTAAGAAAATAACAAAATGCTATTTGCTGATAACAGAGAAAAACAGAAAACAGGTTACTGCCTTGGCTACTTTGGAGCTGATAATGAACCTACTACAGGGACTGTTCATGCCAACCAAGGGCATGGATTGATAGTACCCTTGATGTAGTGTAAATCATCTATAGGAAGTGTCTCCATTTGATCTATGGATCAATGGTATTCATCCAGTGAACTTGGTATCTTTTAACAGTTCCTGGAACTAACATCAAGTGCTACTTTTCAACCAAAGATTTGAACCAGCAGTTGGACCCTAACATAGATACAAGTGATACTAGTACTAGTAGGAAACCCCTCATTTGTCCCGGTTCGTAAGGGCCTTTTGTCCCGGTTTCGGAACCGGGACTAAAGGGTCGGGACTAAAGCCCAAAACCTTTAGTCCCGGTTGGCTTACGAACCGGGACTAAAGGCCCTCCACGTGGCAGGTGCTGGGAGCCCAGGCAGGAGGACCTTTAGTCCCGGTTGGTAACACCAACCGGGACCAAAAGGCAGGACCTTTAGTCCCGGTTGGCAACACCAACCGGGACCAAAAGGCACTGGGGTTTTTGTTTTTGTTTTTTTCAAATGGGGGGGGGGGGGGGGGGTTTGGAGGGTTAATTTAGGGTTTCATATTGTGTTAGCTAGCTAATAGAGAGAAGTGTCCCGATCATCATCATCATAGTCATCTAACCAACTATACTTAATTGTTCTTAGAACTACTCGTTATCATAATAACAAGTCATACTCGATCATCATCATCATAGTCATCTAACCAACCATACTTAATTGTTCTTAGAACTACTCGTTATCATAATAACAAGTCATACTCGATCATCATCATCATAGTCATCTAACCAACCATACTTAATTGTTCTTAGCACATGATCATGAGTATTAGCTAGGACCTAACTACCCGGCCTCTCTTAGGTAAAATAGCATAAAACAAGATAGGCCCTGACTCTCCATTATGGAGAATGGAGATTATCTTGTCTCCAATTCTTGCACGTCGCACAATGTTGCTTCCAAGTAGCTCCCTACGATCGACCATACAATTTTTCCAATCTTTGATTGTCATGTCTTCATCGGTTTTAGAAATCCGGTATGGACAACAGTGATGCATATGATGACCTGGCAGTAAGCTCATAACATCAAGGTGACCTTTCGGAAACATCAGATGAGGCACACAATCATTCGGGATTTTCTGTTGAAAAACATAGTAATAACTTCGTAGTTAGCAATGTAGTTTAGTTTTAAAAATAATTTATGCAAAAGATGCACGGATGTCGTAATAGTAAAAAATCTTACCATGCGATCTCCATGGATGTTACCGTAGTTCAACACGTGCACTAGTGGCACGTATTGACCATAATGTGTAGGAGTTTGATAATAGGTATTGTAATTCTGAAGATCATTAATAAATGCGATAAGATGATTTTTCTCCTGACAAGTTAATTCTGCGCCATCGGTGTAGTAGGTTCTGTCTACCATCTTCCGTACATTTTTTGAAGAATGAAAATAAGCTGTCAATGGAAATAAGCTGTCAACTATTTTGAAATAAACAATATAAATTACATAATAAATATGTTTAACAAACTCACAAGGAGGCAGAATCGGAATCATAATAAATATGGTTGAGAAACTCACATAATGGTAGAACTGGAGGCGTCTGCACATCGACCCAGATGTCGATATTACCTTCAATTTCATCTTCCGGACGAATATCAAAGGTGATAAGCATATTAGGCTCAAATGCATAAGCCTTGCATAGTGCTTGCCAACTTTTGCATTCAAAATAGGAGTAGGTGTCTGCATTGTACAATTTTACGGCAAAAGTATAACCATGCTCGGTCCTCAAGTGAACTCTCTTTACCTCCATACTTTTTTTAGTATTGAAACCAATCTTATCCAAGACATAAATTCTTGCATGGCAGGGGATACGCTAGTAGAATAGTAAAAAACTAAAATTATAAGTTCAAGCAAAAGAAGCAGAAGTCATGCTTAATTACGAAAAAAGACTTGTCGTTGTGACTTACTGTATCCACTTCGAAGGTCTCATCCAGCACGATGCTGAAGCGCCTACCATCAACTAGGTGAGTCGTGTCGCACAGACCGCGCTCGTCTTCGCAGTATTCGCACATACCGAATTCCCTTTCGCTATCGTCGTCAGACATTTCTTATGTTCATAGTTGAAACATTTAAAATCGATCGAAGGCAACTACCAGGAAACTGATCAACACACAGATCACTATTACTCAAAATATGCAACGGGTTGACTTTAGGTCTGTCGAGTCTTTCCTTCCTAAACTCTCATCTCACGTATATGGTGGGCACTCCCTCTGATATTGCGACCGTCGGTGATGGTGGCTCCTCCATTCGTCCCCGAGTGCATTACACCAAAATGTCTAGCACACGGGAACGAAGGAGAAGCGACCCCCACGACAACAGTCGGGATTCTTCCTCTCTCATATTTCGACCGTCGGTGATGGTCGCTACTCCTTCTTTCCCGTGTGCATTACAAATATCTAGCACAAGGAAAAGAAGGAGAAGCGACCTCCACGACAACAGTCGGGATTCTTCCTCTCTCATATATATATATGGTGGACACTCTCCCTCACTAAAAGACGCACAAGGAGCCGAAACAGACCTAAAGTCAACCCGTTCCATATATCGAGCAATGACATAGAAAAAATGCCCTATGTTTTGCCGGAATATCATTGAATTCCCGTTCTGGCAAATCACAAGCACTCGATATGTCCTACATTGTAGCACAAGTCATGCTAAAATTCATGAAAAATATGAGGCATTACCTTTGCTAAAAACAGGACATATCGAGCGCTTGTAAAAATTCCTATATATGCAATGTCATTTTATTAGGAAATCTAATTAAGCATATATACTAATTAAACACTAATTATAGAAAAACAACATTATATAAAAAAATAGAACATATGTGTGTGTGTGTGTTCATGCGTGTGTGTGTGCGCGGGATCGACCCCCCCCCCTCATGTCGAAGTTATCGGGGAGGGGGTATATCGACCCCTCCCCCCTCATGTCGAAGTTATCGGGGAGGGGGTATATCGACAACGACATACATTCCGGATCCGTTGGAAAGCTCTCGGGGAGCCGATGCCAACGTGATGATAGGATTTCCTTGTAAATGTTTCCTTGTAAAATTTTAGTAACCCTAAAATTTCAGTAACCCTAAGATTTTTTTCACTCAGCTTGTTTTCACTCTTGTTGTAATTTCCTTGTAAATGTTTGTTCGACAAATCACAAACAAAACTTTTATCAAATTAAAAAATTTATGATTTTGTCCCTATACAAGAAACCTAATAAGAATGCACTAAATCGATCCCTAAAAGAAAAAACAACAAATTTTGGTGCTACAACCATACACACACTACTATTTTTCGCATCAAGATATCGACAACACCACAAAAACCCCATGAAATGTGAAGGAATTATGCTAATCGTTATACATCTACGTATGAAGAAACATATGTAACTAAACATAATTAATCTTGCAACATCATTGAAAAAAGAAACATGTAACTAAACTTATAATTTCTATCTTGTATTGATCTATTGGACCAAGAAAAACTGATTAATCTTGCAACATCATTGCAAGCAACTCCTGATGATTTTTTGCAGATAAGCAAGGCAAAGACGACGATGGCGACGTTGCCGCCGCCGCTGCCGTCCACGGCGATGGTGGCGCACGCGCGCGCGGAGGGAACGCGTGCGGGGAGGAAAGGGGGTTGGCCGGACGGCTCCAGGGTGGAAGAGGAGCTCACCACAGCGCGCGGAGGGAGAGGGCGGCGACGGGACGGCGACGGGGACGGCGGGCTCAGGGCGTCGCCGGAGCGGCGACGGGGCGGCGACGGGACGGCGACGGGGCGGCGACGGGGCGGCGACGGGGACGGCGGGCTCGGGGCGGCGACGAGGACGGCGGCGACGGGCTCGGGGCGGCGACGGGGCAGCGACGGGGCGGCGACGGGGCGGCGACGGGGCGGCGGGCTCGGGGCAATGGCATATGAAAACTGAAATTTTCCAAGTGTTTACTTATATAGAAGAAGCATTGGTCCCGGTTCGGGGAACCAACCGGGACCAATGCCCACCTTTAGTCCCGGTTGGTGCCACCAACCGGGACTAAAGGGGGGCATTGGTCCCGGTTGGTGGCATCAACCGGGACCAAAGGGTGATTCTGCCCGGGGCCAAATTTTTAGTCCCACCTCGCTAGACGAGAGAGCTCGAGAGTGGTTTATAAGCGCTGCTGCGCATACCCTCTCGAGCTCCTCTCTACTGCAGGCCTTCGGGCCTAATCTGTCACTGCCTGTGGGCCTATTGGGCCTTCTGCGGGCCTGAATCCTGGCCCAACAAGCTGGTTCGGTTTCAAGTCGTATTCAGGCAGTGGCGGCCCAATAGGTGGCATTTTTTTAAATTTTTTTCCAGTTTTTTGTTTTGTTTTTTGCTTTATTTTTTTTATTTTTTTCCTACTTACTGTTTTTTAGTTCATTCTTTTTGCTTTTAGGTCACAAAAATTATAAACTTTCTGTTAGTGCCTTTAGTTTTCAAATTTGAATAGTTTAAATTAGAATTTTTTGAAATTTGTGTGAATCACTAGTTTGTGAATAACTTTACTAAAAAAAGAGATTTTTGAGTGATCATTTTTCCTACTATTTAATATTACTGTGTTTTATCATTATATTCAATTTGGTAAGTTTTAGGTTACTTTAAATGTCTGTTTTAATCAAAAACAGATTTGGTTATTTTAGTTTGCTATTAAAGTTTCTAACAAAAAATTTCTTTATGAAAATTCTTTTTGCTATTAATGTTTTGAACAAAAAATTCTTTTATAATTTTAGTTGCATAAATTTTATATAATTTTAGTTTCAAAAATACTAGAGGTTTATAAAAGCTTTTTAGTTGATTCCTTTTGCTATTAGAGTTTTATAAAAGCTTTTTAGTTGATTCTTTTTGCTATTGAAGAATATTATAGTTTTGTTTTAGTTGATCATAACAGAATATTTTAATTGATTATTTTTAGTTCATTCTTTTTGCTATTAGAGTTTCATAAAAGTTTTCTAGTTCATTCTTTTTGCTATTAGTTCATTCTTTGAGCTAAATGACCCTGAAATTAAAAAACACTACAAATGAACTCTGAAAAGGTTGAAAGTTGGCATGGTATCATCATTTCACCCAAATAGCATGTGCTAAAAAGTTGAGAGGGTTACGGCAAAAACTAGATGCACTTCGTGTACAAAACGGACAATCTCTTTCGAAATATGAGGGTTTCGGACGAAAACTCATCTGTTACAAAGGTATTTCATTTTTTTGAACTTATTTGAACTCCAGACTTTTTGTGTGTTCGAAATGAACCATTCAAAGCCACATCATCAATTTTCAACCCTTTCTGACTTCATTTGGTATTTTTCATGCATTTACTGATTTTTTGAGCTAAATGACCATGAAATTGAAAATCATTACAAATGAACTCTGAAAAGGTTGAAAGTTGGCATGGTATCATCATTTCACCCAAATAGCATGTGCTAAAAAGTTGAGAGGGTTACGGCAAAAACTAGATGCACTTCGTGTACAAAACGGACAATCTCTTTCGAAGTATCAGGGTTTCATACGAAAACTCATCTGTTACAAAAGGCATTTTATTTCTTCACATGTAACTGCAGTGATATTCTAGATCAAAGGCATCATCATACTAGTTGTGGAGAGAAAGTCTTCACTTTTTCTTCGCTTGTGTCCTTTGCTTATTGCGCCGTAACCATGGATAATCTTCATCGTTTAACAGTGTGCTTGGGTCAGCCTTGACTTTGAAGGGAGGAATTTCATGAAACTTTTCATAATCTTCAGACATGTCTGTCTTGCCCTCCAATCCCACGATGTCTCTTTTTCCTGAAAGAACTATGTGGCGCTTTGGCTCATCGTATGATGTATTCGCTTCCTTATCTATTCTTTTTCTCGGTTTGGTAGACATGTCCTTCACATAGAAAACCTGCGCCACATCATTGGCTAGGACGAATGGTTCGTCTGTGTACCCAAGATTGTTCAGATCCACTGTTGTCATTCCGTACTGTGGATCTTCCTGTACCCCGCCTCTTGACAGATTGACCCATTTGCACTGAAACAAAGGGACCTTCAAATCATGTCCATAGTCAAGTTCCCATATGTCCACTATGTAACCATAATATGTGTCCTTTCCCCTCTTGGTTGCTGCATCAAAGCGGATACCACTGTTTTGGTTGGTGCTCTTTTGATCCTGGGCGATCGTGTAAAATGTATTCCCATTTATCTCGTACCCTTTCTAAGTCATTACAGTCGAAGATGGTCCCCTGGCCAACGAGTACAGCTCATCAGAAACAGTGTTGTCACGCATGAGACGTGTTTGCAACCAACTGCCGAAAGTTCTGATGTGTTCACTTGTAATCCAGTCGTCACACTGCTCCGGGTGTTTGGAGCACAGAATATTCTTGTGTTCATCAACATACGGGGTCACCAAGGTAGAATTCTGTAGAACTGTGTAGTGTGCTTGAGACCATGAATGGCCGTCCCTACATATTATTGAGTTCGCTCCTAGCATGCCTTTTCCAGTCAGTCTCCCCTCATACCGCGATTGAGGGAGACCAATCTTCTTAAGGTCAGGAATGAAGTCAACACAAAACCCAATGACATCCTTTGTTTGATGGCCCATGGAGATGCTTGCTTCTGGCCTAGCGCGGTTACGAACATATTTCTTTAAGACTCCCATGAACCTCTCAAAGGGGAACATATTGTGTAGAAATACAGGGCCCAGAATGACAATCTCGTCGACTAGATGAACTAGGACGTGCGTCATGATATTGAAGAAGGACGGTGGGAACACCAGCTCAAAACTAACAAGACATTGCACCAAATCACTCCTTAACCTTGGCAGGATTTCTGGATCGATCACCTTCTAAGATATTGCATTGAGGAATGCACATAGCTTCACAATGGTTAATCGAACGTTTTCCGGTAGAAGCCCCCTCAATGCAACCGGAAGCAGTTGCGTCATAATCACGTGACAGTCATGAGACTTTAAGTTCTGGAACTTTTTCTCTGCCATATTTATTATTCCCTTTATATTCGACGAGAAGCCAGACGGGACCTTCATACTGAGCAGGCATTCAAAGAAGATTTCCTTCTCTTCTTTGGTAAGAGCGTAGCTGGCAGGACCTTCATACTGCTTTGGATGCATGCCGTCTTTTTCATGCACACGTTGCTGTTCCTCCCGTGCCTCCAGTGTATCTTTTGTCTTCCCATACACTCCCAAGAAGCCAAGCAGGTTCACGCAAAGATTCTTCGTCACGTGCATCACGTCGATTGCAGAGCGCACCTCTAGGTCTTTCCAATAGGGTAGGTCCCAAAATATAGATTTCTTCTTCCACATGGGTGCGCGTCCCGCATCGTCAGTCGGAACAGATAGTCCGCCAGGACCCTTTCCAAATATTACTTGTAAATGATTGACCATATCAAGTATGTGATCACCAGTACGGAGGGCGGGCTTCTTCCGGTGATCTGCCTCACCTTTGAAATGCTTTCCTTTCTTTCAACATTGATGGTTGGTCGGAAGAAATCGACGATGCCCCAGGTACACATTCTTCCTGCATTTGTCCAAATATATACTGTCGGTGTCATCTAAACAGTGCGTGCATGCGTGGTATCCCTTGTTTGTCTGTCCTGAAAGGTTACTGAGAGCAGGCCAATCGTTGATGGTTACAAACAGCAACACATGTATGTCAAATTCCTCCTGTTCGTTCTCATCCCACACACGTACACCTCTTCCATTCCATAGCTGTAAAAGTTCATCAACTAATGGCCTTAGGTACACATCAATTTCATTGCCGGGTTGCTTAGGGCCTTGGATGAGCACTGGCATCATAATGAACTTCCGCTTCATGCACAACCAAGGAGGAAGGTTATACATACATAGAGTCACAGGCCATGTGCTATGCTTGCTGCTCTGCTCCCCAAAAGGATTAACGCCATCTGCACTTAAACCAAACCATACATTCCTCGGGTCACCTGTAAAGTCGCTCCACTTTCTCTCGATCTTTCTCCACTGCGACCCGTCAGCGGGTGCTCTCAACTTCCCGTCTTTCTTACGGTCTTTTTTGTGCCATTGCATCAACTCAGCATGCTTTTTGTTTCTGAACAGACGTTTCAACCGTGGTATTATAGGAGCATACCACATCACCTTGGCAGGAACCCTCTTCCCGGTGCGCTGGCCCTCAACATCACCAGGGTCATCTCTTCTGATCTTATACCGCAAGGCACCGCATACCGAGCATGCGTTCAAATCCTCGTACGCACCGTGGTAGAGGATGCAGTCATTAGGGCATGCATGTATCTTCTGCACCTCCAATCCTAGAGGGCATAGAACCTTCTTTGCTTCGTACGTACTGCCGGGCAATTCGTTATCCTTTGGAAGCTTCTTTTTCATTATTTTCAGTAACGAACTAAATCCTTTGTCAGATACACCATTGTCTGCCTTCCATTGCAGCAATTCCAGTGTGGTACCGAGCTTTCTGTTGTCATCTTCGCAATTTGGGTACAACCCTTTTTTGTGATCCTCTAACATGCGATCGAACTTCAACTTCTCCCTTTCACTTTCGCATTCTCTCCATGCATCAACAATGACCCGGCGAAGATCATCATCGGGCACATCGTCTGGTTCCTCTTGATCTTCAGCTTCCCCCATTGCAGCATCACCGTATTCAGGGGGCGGGTAGTTGTCGTCATCCTCTTCTTCTTCGTTGTCTTCCATCATAACCCCTCTTTCTCCGTGCTTGGTCCAAACATTATAGTGTGGCATAAAACCCTTCTCAAGCAGGTGGAAGTGAAGGGTTTTAGAGTTGGAGAAAGCCTTCGTATTCTCACAGACAGTACATGGACAATGCATAAAACCATTCTGCTTGTTTGCCTCAGCCGCTTCGAGAAAATTATGCAGGCCCTCAATATACTCGGAGGTGCATCGGTCACCGTACATCCATTGCCGGTTCATCTGCGTGCATATCATGAATAGAGAAGTGACCAAATTAATAGAAATTCATCATCACATTAAAGCCAAAGTACAACAGTGACCAAAATAAATACATAACGTTCATACATAGTTCTCATTATTGAACAACATATAGCTCTCTAGAGCATCTAATTAAAACATACATTGAAACTATAAAATTTCTATGTCGGTTGGAATTTCCGGTTCACATACCTCCTAGATTAAAAAATCTATGTCACGTTGGTCGGCATAATTGTCATAAACACTAAATAAAACAAATAGTTATAAAAGATAATATATACCACATCCGAATCATAGACCGGACGAGGGCCGACGTGGGCGGATACCATGACCATGGCACTATATAATAACAAACAATAATAAAAGTAAGAAAATTACACAAGTATCTATCTAAATGATACAAGTAAGAACTTTTTTCTTTTAGAAAGAAGATAAGAAGAAGAGGCTAACCACGGTGGTGCCGGCGCCGAGATGGACGCGGGCGATCGACGGCGGTGAGGACGGGGACGGGATAGGACGGACCGCCAAACCTAAACAAATCTTGAGAAAAATGGAGATTGGACAAGGAGCTTCGAGAGGAGAAAGCTTAAGTGTGGCTCGAGCATTTCATCGAACACCTCATGTGCATAGGAGGTGAGCTAGAGCACCACAAAGCTCTCCCCTCGCCGGCCAGAAAAACAGAGCAATGTGGAGAGCTCTGCTCGCTCGCGGGGGGGGGGGGGGGGTATATATAGGCATCTCATTGGTCCCGGTTCGTGGCTGGAACCGGGACTAAAGGACCCCCTTTGGTCCCGGTTCCAGCCACGAACCGGGACCAATGGTTGTGGGCCAGGAGCGAGGCACACTGGTCCCGGTTCGTGTCTGGAACCGGGACCAAAGGGTCCAGACGAACCAGGACCAATGCCCCACGAGGCCCGGCCGGCCCCCTGGCCTCACGAACCGGGACCGCTGCCCCCATTGGTCCCGGTTCGTGACTGAACCGGGACTAATGGGCTGGCCGGCCTGGACCAATGCCCTGTTATGTACTAGTGTAGTTTGTAGATCACAGAAAAATGATCAACTTTGGTATAGGACACAACTTCATAGGATGAACAGGGCCCTAGCTACAGTCTCTGGAAACAGCTAACTGATGTTCCAGACTTGACAGATTTTCAGAGTCAGATCAGAATTACTGCCTTAACCACTTTGCTAGCTATAAACTTGGTGCAAATGATTTTTAGTGATAATGTAAAGGACATGGTCATATTGTACCCATACCATAGAGCAACTTTGGTAATTGGAATGTATTTGTTAGAGGCTTGGATATTTAACTATGGATTTGGCAAAAGGCTAAGTTTTGCTGATCACAGAGAAAATCACAGAATAACACTAAGTAACCTACTTTGATTAGGATGAACAGTGGTTTAACCAAATTATCAAATCATGGAAATGATATGTAGATAAAGATATCAGAGAGCCTAACAAAATATGTTTAGGTCATTTACCCAAAAGACCCATGATTAACCCATCATAGCCCTCACAAAATGGCTACCCAATAACCAGATTTCAGACTTAGTAGAAATTCAGAGAAATCCAGAAATTGAATTAAAAACTTTGGAAATTCATATAAAATAAACCGTAAGTCAGATGAAAATAATTTATATATTTAAGATGATCAGAAAAATGATACGAATCTGAATATGGCTTCCGTTTTCATGTCTGATCACTCTAGGTGGTTAAACATGGAACTTTTGGCCTGCCTTCTGTTAATGGCGCGGTTTAAACTAAATAACCCTCTGTTTGAATAAATGGCATTTGAAATGCCTTATGTGGAGTTTGAATTTGAATCTTGTGTTCAAACCAACTCCATTTAAATTGTTGCTAGCTACATTAGCCCAAATCATATTATATTGCCATGTCATGATCATGCATCATATTGTTGCATTGCATTGATTGTGTTCCCTCTTGTTTGCCGGTGGTTGTTCCCTCTCGGTTCAAATTGACTTCATCCAAATTGATGTTAGTTGCATAAGCTCAAACCACATCATATCTCCATGTCATGATCATGCATCATATTGTTGCATTGCTGTGTATTGATTGCATCTCCGGTATTGTTCTTCTCGATACTATGATTCAGTTTTTGCTTATTGAATGCATTCTAATTTAAATACTAAATTGTTTTATCTTTCTTCTGGATTAGTTAAGCTATGGACGATAGCGGCAGATACCATGAAGAGGATATCTTTGACATCATACGCTCCTCCCAAAACCAAGAGAATGAACCAGATGACGGCTCACAATTTCTGAACGACTCCGGTGAGGGACTTGAGCAAGAACCAAGAGACGAAGGGCAAACAAACAATGATGGCGAAGAAAATGTTAGACAATTAACAAAGTCCGGTAAGGTATATATATATATTAGGCCTCTGGTGATCATTAGATGTATTAATTGATTTGTATATATATATATATTAATGAATCTTTCTTCTTTTAGCCCTCCGGATCGAGCCAATCTCCTAGAAGGGTACGAGGCCGGGCCAAAAAGTTGGGCGATGACATAAAGTTCAACATCGATGAAGTCGCAGAAGATGGCAAACCGATTGCTCCTGAACAGAATGCCCGTAAATTTATAAATCAATGCGGAGTTATTGTTAGGGACAACATCCCGATCACCATTCGAGAATGGAATAAGCCAAAGGTAGATCAAGGAGTTAGTTATGTTGATGAAAGATCGAAAAATTTGCTTTGGGATACGCTCATGTCACATTTCAACCTACCAGAGGGTCTCACAGATGGCAAACGGTTGAAAGTCAAGCAGTTTGCTCTTAAGAAGATGGCCACACAATTCCAGAGCTGGAAGAAAAGATTATACAGTGACTACATCAAGGCAAAAAAGAAGACTCCAGAATTCACTGGAGCACTAGAGAAGATAAAAGATCACTGGGACGCATTTGTGGAGTACAAGGAATCGGATGAAGCTCTGGAAAGGTCGAGAAGAAATAAGATAAATGCTGAGAAAAAACAGTATCACCATGTTCTGGGGACAGGTGGCTACAAGAGAGGCGTGCCTAAGTGGGAAGCAGCTGAGGCCAAGATGCTTGATGAAGGGGTCATTCCAAAAACATTGGATTGGCCCCAGAGGTCCAAGAATTGGTTTTATGCGCATGGGGGAAAGTTGGACCCAGCGACAGGGGAGATTATTGAAAAGGCAGATCTTAAAACAGCCTCGGACGCTTTACTTGAAGCAATAGAAGCTGCTCGAAAGGGGTTGTTCCAGCCCGAGAGAGAGAACGACGAGCTTACACGCGCCCTCAAGAATCCTGAACATGGAGGACGAACACGAGGCAAAGGCGTTGTTCCGTGGGTTCAGGGTTTTTCGGAGTGGAACGACACTTATAGAAGCCGTCAGAGAAAAAAGAAGCAGGATGCAGACCGGCTTCAGAAGGTAGAAACAAAGAACGAGGAGTTGGAACGCATGTTAAAGCGGCAGCAGGAGCAACTGGACAGAATTGATCAGCAAAGGGCGTCTCCGCGGCAGGAGCAAGCAGATCCAGCATTGGATAGTACCGTCCCATCTATGCGGAAAAGCAGCGTGGGTTCCACAGGGGTCCGGGCCGATGATGCACTGCTGGCTCGCTACCCCGTGGATGATATCAAAGAGAGAACAAATTGTGAGCTACACCATAAAATGAAGAACATATCCATGAAGGTGGCGGTCGGCTTTGCTTTACCGAATGCACCTGAAGCAACCATCCATGGCAATCCAATTCCAGCTGGCTATGCTCGTGTCGGGGTGGATGAAGTTCTGCCGGGATATGACTCACTAGAGCTTGACATTCCTGGAGGTGAAGGGGAGCAGACACTGGGAGAAGTCATACATGGTGTCATTGTATGGATAAAGGAATGCATCGTGTTTCCAAACTCAGCGCCAAGGCCATCGACTCCTCCGAGTAGCAATACACCTCTAAGTCCACCCCACCTCGAGAGGGAGCCCAGCGCGAGTCCACCATATCGATCTCCGCCGCGTCAGCCGACTCCACCCCCTATGTCCCAGCAGGGCCAAAAGGGGAAGAAAGCACCAAAGAAGAAAGCCAACGACGAGCCTCCTGCCAAAAACAAGTTAGCTTACGATATGACTGATGAGGAAACCAGAGCGGTCGTGGTTTCCGAAGTGAAGTCCCATTTTGCACCGAAACCGCCCCCGCCGCCAAAGGAGATAATACCTATGAAAACCGTAAAGCACTTTGTGGAACTTCTTGAGCGACCCCCTGCACATGTGGAGAATAGGCCATTAGACTATGACCGCTCTATTAGGAAGTCATATGAGAAACAAATGCAGAAGTCGAGATGTACAAGTAGTAATAAAAGCAGGAAAACAGTTCCCCAGCTCGAAGAACAGGCAATGCAATCGATCCCCCCGCTCAAGGTGATTACCGATAAGGTAACCGACGCTGCTAGAGAGTTTGGTATCAGTGTTGATCAACTCCTAGGCACCGAGGAAGTCCCCGTGGCTGATGTAGCATGGCGATATGTCCCCGGGAACCCTCTGGTCAGACCTGAGCAGGTCCCGCTTCTACCAACACAAATGCGAAGATTGCATGAGTGGTACATGGAAGAAGTAAAGAACGGGCGAGAGATTCTCATGGTGAAAGTCAAGGAAGAGCATTACTTCTATGAAAACGATCTATGCATTGAGCTTCTAGAAATTTTTCAGTTATACAATCAAGACGCACTCGACAAATCTATCGTCAGTTGCTATTGTCTGTAAGTGGTTTCTTTCTGTAATTTAAGTCTCTAGCTCAGCTCGTTCATTGCCTATAATTATCCTCACTATATTCTTTTGTACGCTATTATGCAGAATGAAGATTCTCGAATGCAAAAAAGATGGAATCTATGACATTGGGTTCGTTGACCCATATATCATTAATGAAATTATGATACAAGACCACCCCAAAGACACAGAGGAAAACTTGCTAAGGTTTATGAAGGCACTAAATAACAGAACAGAAATACTATTTCCTTACAACTTCAAGTGAGTGTTACTGTCTTGTACTACAAATTCTATTTTGCTTACTCGATATTAAGTGTAGTTGATGAGTTATGCATGCCTGCTTATATAAACGTGCGCAGGTTCCATTGGATCCTGCTAATCATTAGAGTTGACGATAGAACTGTTGAAACCCTGGACTCACTAGATAAAGACCCTCGAGAATACACCAGTGTGGTTTTGATGCTCGACAGGTAATTTCAATCATTATCGCACTATATCGGCCTCTTTCGTTCATTTCCTTAGCAAGGAGGGCTTGATTAAAGAGCACAAAGTCTCTAAAACCCATCCCACCTTCCCACTTCCGCGTACACATCTTGTCCCATGCTATCCAATGGACTTTTTGTTCACCGTCAGCTGCCCCCCCACCAGAATTTTGAAGAGATTGATTCCAGGTTCCCGCACATCTTCTTGGAGAGCTGGAAGCAACTCATTGCGAAGGTAGGAGTAGCTTGTAACCCCGACTTCACAAGTACCTCCCTAGCAGCTTTAGATAAACCTTGTCCCTTCCATCCCGAGACCTTTGACTTTGATGATTCCCTCACATTTTTGAAGCTTCCATCTTTTGACCTACCCACCGTCGTAGGTAGTCCTAAGTATTTCTCACTCAGCGCCTCAGAGTCAATACCAACTATCTGTTTGAGCTCTTCCTTACTCGCTTCCATACAACCCTTGCCAA
Source organism: Elymus sibiricus (assembly GCA_039707655.1). Lineage (NCBI taxonomy): Eukaryota > Viridiplantae > Streptophyta > Magnoliopsida > Poales > Poaceae > Elymus > Elymus sibiricus. The sequence goes on from CM077667.1 coordinate 494,969,990, forward strand.
AATAAATGGAAGACTTTTGTAAGTTCACCTTTTGCCCAGACACTTCTTCATACACCTGTAAGATCCGACGTAAACGAGTGAGGTTATTTGAGGAGGCCTCCAAGAACACAATACTATCATCAGCAAATAGGAGATGTGTCACATTGGGGCCAGTGCGACCAAAAGACAACCCCTGTAATTCCTTTTCCTGCTGTGCCAACTTAAGTAATGCTGAGAAGCCCTCGACACAGAACAAAAAAAGATACGGAGATAATGGATCCCCTTGTCGTAGGCCTCTTGAAGGAAGAAAACCATCAGAGACACCACCATTTAGCTTAACTGTAAACCGTGCCGAAGTAACACATCTCATGACCATGGCTGTCCATGCCTGAGAAAAACCAAACCGAGCCATCATGTTCTCCAAGAAAGACCACTCCACCCTGTCATATGCTTTCATCATATCTAACTTAACCGCACACAGGGGTTTCTTCCTTTTCCTCTTTCTGATCGCATGCACACATTCATATGCAACTAGAACATTGTCACTGATCAACCTCCCTGGATATATGACATAATTGTTGGTTGCTCTGAGCTACCTAGGACTGGGTCCAACCATAAGAAGGTTGTGGGTAGGACTAGTTGACACACTTCTTGTCTCCTCACAAATTAATAGGTTACCTTTGAGAAATAGAGGAAGCTATTGGCCTCAACAGAAGAAGCACCCGAGGAATAGGAGGCACCAGGAACGAGAGGACCGTTGTAACGTGTAGCCTGCAACCACATGTGCTTTGAGTTTGCACTTTTCGGTTTAGAGAAACCTTAGCGGATGTTTGACATATCAACATCAGGTGGCCACACAAATTCACTTACTAATGGAAAGCCTATCTGAATGCCACAAGAGATGACCTAGCAGTCTTGGTGCTTCCCAAGCAATCATCTACACCCTCCAACAAGAGCAAATGTGGCACAGCGGGGAGAGCAAATTCACTTACTAATAGAAAGCCTATCTGCATGCCACACACCTCGGGATTTCCTTGACCAGATTGTTCGATGAGACCATTAACTAAGAGCAACTTTAAAAATATAGCCAGCAACTGGCTATATAAGACTACCTTGTCATCAAGAGCTAGCAATATTAATCACTAATATAATACGGTTGGCTATAAAGTTGGATATTTGCTGAGTAATTCCCCCCCTTCCTCTCTCCTATCATTTACTCTTCTTACCTAGGCCCACTTATAGAGGTCGTCTCTTGCAATAGAGCCCACTCCCTCCCTTTTTGCATGCCTCTCTCCTCCAAGTAGGCAAAAGTGTTATGTAGCAGACTTATAGCCCACTGTTATACTTGCTCTTAAAACCATTTCCAATGCACTCTGTCTCTCTCTTAGTGCGGTCTCCTATGACATGGTACATATTTAGATACAACGACCCCAATATGCGACTCGTCAGTGTCTTGTATTTAACTAGTGAAGGCCTAGTATAGAACACGTTAGTAGAGATGGACTGCTAGTGGTAACAATGTCCACAATTCCGGCTTGACAGTGGTGTTTTTTCGCTAAAAATGGAATATTCGATGATGACACCACTGATGGGCACCGCTGCCGGGTTTTCCTCTGCCCATCCGTGATGATCAACCAGCGAAGACTGTTTTTCAAGTAGTGTGCCTTGAGCTTGCAGCTAACGTAGTATAGCTGTGTCTGTTGGACAAACAAAGGAAGTCATGCACCCCACAAACATTAGTTGTCACTTGTCACATCTTTTGTTAATATGTACTCCCTCCGTTCATAAATATAAGCCATTTTAGCTTTTTTGTGAATTGGATGTATATAGACGCATTTTAGCGTGTTTGTTCACTCATTTCAGTCCGCATGTAGTCCATATTGAAATATCCAAAAAATCTTATATTTGTGAACGGAGGAAGTATACACTCACCCAATTGGTGTTGACTGGGATACAAGTGAGGACCACCCATATCTTGCACCCTATTACTCACTATCTTTTAGTTTTTTTCCACCATGAGTTTGTTATTTTCAGTGATTGGTTGGGAAAGCATACTAGCAATTTGATATCTGCTTATAAACCAAGGATTTATATTTTTTGGAGCAAAGAATCACAGAAATACTTAACCATCTTCATCGCTTGGAGACGATTCATGCTCCACAAATATTACCATTCCACCGCTAGCTGTAGCTTACATTCCATTATATGTAAAGAGCTTCCCTAGAAAATATACCACATAATTGATCCGTGATAAATGTTCTAGCAGCCCTATGCTTGGCTCACAATTAATATACCACCGACTATACATCGAGTGTGTTCTCTCCATAATGGATCATTTGGATCAACACCTACCTTTCGTCCTACATCAATTGTTAGCAACTAGAATGCAAGGAAAAAGAAGAAGAGATTAACTAGAGAATAGGAGACATCAGAAAAGGAAGGCTTAGAAGGAAGCAAATGCTCTGTAAACGCTTTGTAACACACAATATGTTGCTCTAGTGCCACTCCGTTTTCTAATGACGGGGGCTAGCGATCCATCTTCTGACGTCTAGAGAGCTGTGAGATCTTTGAAGATAGAATATATGTTTAGCCTCTTTAGCTAATCAATCTAACTACTAACTACTAAGGACACACTATCCCCCATTTGTTTCATCTATTTGCAATTTTCTTCTAGAGTTTAACTATACAAAATTTGCGTCATAACTTTATCTTGTGGGATCGCCTACCTAGTCAACGTAGTTGCAGTCACCCACAGATAGATCGAGCGAGCGATGTACTCAGTACTAAGTGCCCCACTCCTGTCTCCTCCAAGGGGAAACTCACTAATTTTAATTAGTATCAGTTAACTAGCACATGCTCCCCTAAAGTCTTAATTATCTAGGACATCAACACATATCATGTCTGCATAATGAACGAACTATTTCCATCTATAGTAATTAAGATGGATAGACTTAAATCAGAAACTGGCTAATTGATCAAACCTATAACGAATGATCGATTCAAAACATTCATGTCATCCATCTTGCAGTCGTAGTCTTGGACGGCTGTGAGCTAAACACATCATTTGTTAATATAAATTACTTTTGTGCTATGGTCTTCAAATATACTGGTAATTAGACATTTGGTTGCAGCAAAGGACGGAAAACACCACCATAAAGTACAAACATATGTACAAGCACTTCATCACATAAAACCAACATAATAACTAATACAACTCGCCCACCATCCTTCAACCATCCGTGCAGTCATTGGAGTGTATATAAGCAAGCAGGTTGCAAACAAAAATCCGAAAACTGCAAATCTAGTAGCTTACCTAGAGGCAGTTACAAATAAGGGAAATGATTGGCTTCAACCGAACGATTTTCTGTCGCCCATCCGCCTCCTCACGTTCGCGACGTGTGTCCCTATGGGACCAGCTCGTTCTTATCCTCACGCCCACGACCTCGTCGTCCATTCCCGAAGCTTCTCGCTGAAACCGTTTTCTTCTCCATTCGTCCACCCCGTCTGCTTCCATCTCCCCCCAATCTCTCTCCTATGAGCCCGCATTGCTCGTCCATCTCTCTCGCCTCCCCTCTCTCTTCTCCATACTGTGGTGCTGCGTCGGTTACACGGGACAAGACTGGCGAGATTCAGATTGACGGTGCCCGGCTGCCTCACGCATGGGGCATGTCTCTGTTGATGCCCCTGTCACCTAGGGAAGCTCGTCGGCCAGATCCATGGCATGCCAACTTAAAGATTCCGGCGTTGTAGGCCACGCCCCGGATGCTACATGCATGTGTCGCTCACCACCGAGGTTTGGATGAAATCCACTGCCTAATGCTACAAGTGCTTCAGATGGAATTTTTGCAACAAAGGTCTTGTTGCAGAAATACAGAGAAGAGGTCGGAGATGTTGTTGTAATTTTTGCAACAAGGGTCTTGTTGCAGGAATACATAGAAGAGTTTTTTTTTGCAACAAAGGTCTTGTTGCAGGAATGTAGAGAAGAGGCCGAAGATGTTGTTGCAATTTTTGCAACAAGGGTCTTATTGCAGGAATGCAGAGAAGAGGCCAGATATTTTGTTGCAATTGTTGCAACAATGGTCTTGCTGCAGGGATATAGAGAAGAAGCGGAGATGCTTTTGCAACAAAGATTCTGTTGGAACGGAGTTTTACAACAAGGGTCTTGTTAATCGGATGGCTTGCGGCATACAATCGGACAGCTCGCGACCCGACCGATCTTTTAAAAAGATCAGCCGGTGGACGCGTAGCACGCTCCTACAAATAATAGAAAATTTATATGAATAGCTTCAAGGAATAGAAGGCACCATGAAAGAGGCGAAAATTGCTCCGTGGCCAGATCGGCATCAAATCTTATGGATTGAACTTGTGCACTCAAGAATGCAAGCCATATAATCAAGACATGTTGGTCAATCAAGGAAAGATGGGCTAGTCTTCAAGGTTAGGCACCCCCAACGATTTGGGGAGTGGGAGTGACATCGGAAAGCTCAAAAATGGAGGCACGGGGGAGTGGGTGTCAACCCCGCACTCGATTTATGGAATGAAATACCGAGGCGTTGGAATTGACAGACGACACCACCGTCAGAACAATCGAATTATGTCAGACATGTGTGTCGCCTCCAGTGAGCATGCATCAATTATGCCCGTCCTGATCATCTCCTTGACAATGCACACCTGTTGCCGCAGCCAAGTGGAGCTTTCCGCTGTCGTAGCATCCATCCCCACGAACATCGCCTCTGCCATCTCTCTGCAACTCGCCGCCGGCGCACTACGTGGGTGCCCTACCGCCAAACCACCACTCCTAGGTTCACTTTGAGCCCCTCTTCAGGAATCTGAGGCCAAGTCCTCCTCCCACGATACCGTTCGCCATCACCAGCTACTCCCGAGCGCATCTTCCCCTGTCTTCTAACGACATGGATCCAGGAACCTCTCCTATAATGTTTTAGGGTCTTCTTTGCAAAAGTAGAGCCTATGTGGCAGCGGTCCACGTGACATAAGAACAAGTTAGAGCTGGATGGAACCTGCTGTAAATCACTTATCCATGGTTAGGATCCAAATGTGGATTTTTAAACTTTTAAGACCCAGTTAAACACTCGTTGAATACTTTTAGGATATCCATTGCATTTTACTATTATATAAATATGTGTTTATGTTGAATTTCCATAAGATACTAGCATGATATCCCACCCATTGTACACTGTTGTAACTGCTACATAATCTTTACACCCTCCGTCCCTGAATAGATGTGTATAAATTGAATCAAAAAGTCAATGATTTCTAAGTTTGGCCAAGCATATATACAAAAATATGAAGATAAGTAATATCAAATCAATACCAATATGTTCACCATTAGATATATTTTCATAATGTATTTATTCAATATTGTAGTTGTTGATAGGTTCTTCTATATATTTGGTCAAACTTAGAAATAGTTGACTTTTAACTGAATTTATACGCCATCTATTTGGGGATGGAGGGAGGAACATTTAGATGTGTGTCGTTAGGTTAAGAACAGCATCCAGATCTGTTGTTTGTACTTGATAATATTGAGTTCATGGAATTCAAGTTCACATTGCACGTCGCCACGTCGGTCTTATTTGGCCATCTACATGATAGTTGGCTAGTCCTTTGTTTACGATGTTACATCGGTGCACAAATTAAACTTTGATGGCTAACTAGTTGTTGTTGTACTTGTACTAGATCAATACATGGAATTAGTTTGGCCGCCATCTAGGTCTTGTGTGAGGTTGACTGCCATTAGGTGTTGCACTAACTAAAGACAAGCCGCCCACCTATCACCAGTTAGCGTATGTCCAAAGGCAACATTCCGTGAAACACTACATAGAACATCCAACATTTTTTGAGTAGGTTTGCTATTTTCCAGGCATTAACTAATTCTTCGGACACAAAAAAGGGCAGAACACTCTTCGGTTGGAAAGCGCATGCAAACGAGCTCCCAAAGTGATGAAACTTGGCATGGTGTCTTCATTGGACCCCTGTAGGATGTGGTAAAAATTTGAGATCGTTACGGCAAAAACTTGATGCACCTCGTGTACAAATCGAACACTCTCCCCCTAAGTGTCAGGGTTTCGAACGGAAACCGCCGCCTTACACACACAACTATATTTTTCTAAATCATTTGGACTTCAAATTTTTCCCATGGTTAATACACACCATCCAAAACGACATGCTCGAATTTCGCCTTTTTTTGAGTAGGTTAGCTATTTTTCAGGCATTAACTGATTTTCCGGCCACTAAAAAGAGTAGAACGCTCTTCCATTGGAAAGCGCATGCAAACGAGCTCCGAAAGCGATGAAACTTGGCATGGTGTCTTCATTGGACCCCTGTAGGATGTGGTAGAAATTTAAGATCGTTACGGCAAAAACTTGATGCACCTCGTGTACAAATCAAACACTCTCCCGCCTAAGTGTGAGGGTTTCGAACGAAAAACCGCCGCCTTACACACACAACTATATTTTTCTAAATCATTTGGACTTCAAACTTTTTCCATGGTTAATACACACCATCCAAAACGCCATGCTCGAATTTCGCCTTTTTTAAAGTAGGTTAGCTATTTTCCAGGCATTAACTGATTTTTCGGCCACTAAAAAGAGTAGAACGCTCTTCCATTGGAAAGCGCATGCAAAGAAGCTCCGAAAGCGATGAAACTTGGCATGGTGTATTCATTGGACCCCTGTAGGGTGTGGTAAAAATTTGAGATCGTTACGGCGAAAACTTGATGCACCTCATGTACAAACCGAACACTCCCCCCCTAAGTGTGAGGGTTTCGAACGGAAACCGCCACATTACACACAGAGCTACATTTTTCTAAATCATTTGGACTTCAAACTTTTTTCATGGTTAATACACACCATCCAAAACGCCATGCTCGAATTTCACCTTTTTTAGTAGGTTAGCTATTTTCCAGGCATTAACTGATTTTCTGGCCACTAAAAAGAGCAGAACGCTCTTTCATTGGAAAGCGTGTGCAAACGAGCTCCAAAAGCGATGAAACTTGGCATGGTGTCTTCATTGGACCCCTGTAGGGTGTGGTAAAAATTTGAGATCGTTACGAAAAAAAAACTTGATGCACCTCGTGTACAAATCGAACACTCTCCCCCCAAGTGTCAGGGTTTCAAATGGAAAACCGCCGCCTTACACACACAACTACATTTTTCAAAATCATTTGAATTTCAAACATTTTCCATGGTTAATACACATTTTTCTAAATCATTTGGACTTCAAACTTTTTATAAATCATTTGTACAAATCGAATACTCTCTCCCCAAGTCAATTTTTTAAAATCATTTGAACTTCAAATTTTTTACATTAATAATACACACCATCCAAAGCCCAATTCTCAAATTTGGCCACTTTCTAGGTTTAGTAAACATGATTTTTCAAGTTTTTTCGCACTTACGATATGTGTGGCGGGCGGCCCACACTGCCTGCTGCAAACTTTTGGAATTTTTGAATGTTTTTGGCGCGAGTTGCGGAAAGATATGTGTGGCGGGTGTTATGTTAGGCCCGCCACTGGTTACTGATAAAGCAGTGGCGGGCATTTCGTCTGGCCCGCCACTACTGTTTATCACCGCGCGGGAATCTTGAGAAGAGTTTACTTGTGGCGGGTTCTAAATATTGCCCGCCACTGCTATTCATAAATCAGTGGCGGGTACTGTTTTCTATCCGCCAGTGCAACTATTTCAAAATAGCAGTGGCGGGTAGAATATAGAGCCCGCCACGAATTTGAGGTCACCTATAAGACTTTTCCCAGTAGTGTACTAGATAATTATTTCACACAGCTTGTTTGCCCTTCGATGTGCGGGTCTCCATGGATCTAGTTTGTACTAGTGTGCTACACCGGTGGGTTTTTCCGAATAACAGTCCATTATGTAGTGAAAAGAAATCCTTAATTTATGTATTTTACTCGTCTGCAACTTTATCGTAATAAATCACCACATGTTCAGCAATTGTATATGACATAACCACTTTGTTTGGAAAATTGAAACCACAAGACCATGGGGTTTGGTCTTAGCGAATAACATAGATGATGGTCTGAGTAAACTGTTGGAGCCGACTCTCGGCTCCTCTTCTTCTTCCTCCCGGCTGCTTCTCAAAGCTCACTCACGAACAGGAAGAAGACAGGTATTTGGTGGCCACTGCCTCTCACAGCCTGCCGTTTTCTTCTGTCTATTTCTCTTCTTGTCTCAAAGCAAACATGTTTACATCACTTAAATAGCAGACGCACACACACACGGCCGAACGGCCACTAACCCACGTATGTCCGCATAACCCCATCTCTCCTAGAATTTCTCCAGTGCACCACCGGCTAACAACTGATGCGTGCATGCAATAACTAACTTATCTAATCTCTTGGCTGCAACTAACTTGTCCAGCCGATCTGACCCCAGTCGTCACGCGCCTTGCCGCTTCTCACGGCCGTGCTGCATCGCACAGCACCCCGGCATCACAACTTGCATGCCGCATCGCACAGCAGCAGGCATCTCGCCGTCCTTTGCACGCTCAGCCGAGACTTCACTGGACAACAAGTCCCTTTTTTTTTTTTTTGCGGGTGGACAAGTCCCTAACCTATGCTACATGCAAGATTAAATAAACATGCATATACGAAATATCAAGATTAGTGCTAACATAAACTTTCAAAGAAGTGTGGGTTAACTATGAGGTCAGGAACTAAATTCTCTACCCCGCAAAAATATAAAAAGGAACTAAATTCTCTAAAAGGAACCACCATTTTATTTATGAGAGACACAATATTTCTCTTGCAAAATGCATGCATTATTTGCTCCTAATCAATCCAAACCAATAAAAACCATTCGTAACACATAAAAGGTCACTGGCATACTAATAAATGTATTACTTATCGCCATAAAATTGATGTAATATAGTACATACTCAACCACCTTACAAGATACAAATAATTTCTGGCACATATATGTTGCTAATCTCCACTGAAGGAGAGGCAAACTCCACAAGCTACCAGTTGGAGAAAACTTCTTTTGCTGCCATAAGAAAGAGTAGGTCACGTGCAGGAAAAAACATAGGGGGTACATGACAGAAGAAGAAAAATAAAGGCTATGAAACTACAATTCGGGAATAGGAGATCTTGGGAAAGAGATGGCCATTTCTCTGTACAACTACCACCATATCAAGCGGCGAGGATGCCATTTTTTTCACTCTTGGCTCCCTTAGCTCATCATATATTGATCATAGATCTAGCCAGCACGTGCTCTAGATAATTGTTGAGAAGCTATAAGCTAACTCACAGGGAATGTGGTCAGTCTTTAGCCCGCAGCTCTGAAGATAGGTGTAGATTTTGGTGACGGGGTTGCTTATGGGCAAAGACCGATGGTGTCCACTCGTGCTCTCTATCGTCGAGAAGCTAATCTTTGCCGATAGAATACAGGGAGAAAGCATTGAACAACTGGGCACATTCATCCATAATCAATAAATCAGCATCCGATTAATTAGCTGGCAGATGAACGAGCTTGGAATTGAACTAGTTAGTGTGTAGTCATTAAGCTAGGAATAACTTAAGTCATGAAATTCAAGTAGCATAACCATGTATATATGTCTACGTGGTGCATGAATAAGTTAGGACTAGCACAAATGCCCGTGCGTTGCAATGGGATAAAAAATGTCCCCGTATTGCCGCACCCTCTTATACGAAAAGAACACATGGTGTAGTTCAAAAAAAAAAATAAGAACACATGGTGTAAGACTTGAGAATCAGGCTGTAGAGATGTGGTAGATATAAAAAAAACTTTTGGACATATGCAAGAATAAGAAAAGGACTTTTAAAAGGCCATTCAGAAAACTGAAAATGTGACAGCGTTGTCACGGCCTGATTTCCTAAAAGTATTCACGTTATAGTTTGCCTCTACCATTATATGAATCAAACATACGTAACTTTAAAGACCATAAACGGAAAGAAATGATGCTGCCCTACAAATTTCATCTTCTGAATACAATAAACAAAGGGAAAAGCTGGTGTTCAACCGACTGATCTTTTCTTTTACATCCACCGCTTCCTATGCTTGCCATGCGTCTTGATGATGCCCACGCACCGCATCTCTTCCTTCATCCTTATCTCCTGGACCCCTGGCCACTAATGCTATTCGGTAGCTACTCCCATTCCTGCAACTGATCACCTGTTTCAGAAACCAAACCGCACCAAATGGTATGTTGCACACCAACCAGAAGGTAACTCCGTCGGTGGTGGCCTCCCCAATCATGGCGGAGCGACCAGGGTGGCTGGGCCCGAGTGGTGGCCATCGATGTCGCCCACATACTGGCAGCGAACGACACAACCTTCCCAGGCGGACAACGCACATCCCCTTTGCCGCCTCCGCCACGGTGCTAGCCCGACGGAAGCCGGCGACGGCGAAGCGGGTCCAGGATCAGCGGACGCTACGCGTGCCCGCCAGACCGTGCGGCAGCACGCCGAAGAATTTCTGCAAAAATGGCGGAGTTGCAAAATGGAGACGACAACGAGGCTAATGCTGCTCCAGCAACATCTTTTACTGCAATAAAATTTCTGCAACATCATTCATGTTGCAAAAGCCTTTTCTGCGACATTATCTATGTCGCAAAGCTAGAAAAAAAATCTGCAACACAGCCTCTGTTGCAAATATTTTTTCTGCAACATGAGCTCTGTTGCAAATGTTCTGCAACACTGCCTTTGTTGCAATACTAAAAACGAGGTTGGGTCGTTGGATGTCGTGAGATCTAAACGGCTGTGGAGCCGCCGGATCTATTAAAAATATGTTTCTGCAACGGGTCGAGACAACGGCTGTGGACCGTTGCTTCAGGAATTGGTCTGTCCGGGTCGAGACAACGAATTTGTTTCTGCAACTGGACCGTTGCTTCAGGAATTAATTGGTCTGTCCGGGCCGAGACAACGAATTTGTTTCTGCAACTGGACCGTTGCTTCAGGAATCCACCGGCGGACAGCAAAATTGTTTCTGAAACTGGCTGCTTGTTTCAGGTTCTATTTGGTGGAAAAGGCGTCCCAGCTGGATGATCCAACGGCTATGCGCGTGTGTATCGGACTGTCAGTTGGGTGGTGGATATTTTCTACATATCCACCGGTGGACGCCTAGCAGAGCAAAAAATTTGGCATTATAGCTTTTATCATAATTGATCCAAGTTCTTCTGCACATGATTTGCAAATAATCTAATTATTCCTAACCACAGAAATACCTTTTTATTTCAAGGTATAAGACCAGAGGATCATTTTTTTTCTCACTGCCAAAAGTACCAAGCCCAGAACTGAAGAACCACATCCTGAAAGCGAGCATTTTCTTAAGATACAGTAAAAGAGCGCGCGCACACACACCATAAACATGAAGACCTTGAGCTGAATTCGTACTCAACCTGCAAAGACCACACAAATAGTGAATATGAAAGGAATGTACTAATAGCTTGAATAGGAAATGCAGCTACTGTCCATGTACTACTTATATATCCTTATCGACTTTCAATTAGTATCACATCACATAGATCAATTATCTCAGAAGAAATTCTCACTCTTGCGCATCCTGAGAAAAATCCATCAATGCGTGTATGGACATAATAACCGGCCGACATCATGCAGAGCTAGCTTTCTGAAGAATCATCAACCTGGCCTCTACAAGTCTGATTTGTTTCCACCCACCAAGCGCACGCCTCCTCCTCTGTGCACCGCATCAGATCAACGTCCTCTCAGTCGGATTCTCCCGTGCTATTTAACCTTCTTGCACTCTCCCGGTGGCTTAACTCTATTCAGCTCGCACTGATCACTCCTTCCCTAAGTTTAGTTATCCTACCCGTTTAAATATTATATCCAGCCCGCACAATATTTCCAGCTATGACCAGCTATGGGTCATGCCTCGGTTCACACACGATGGCCATGTCCATGTCCAGCTATGGCTCATGCCTCGGTTCACACAGCGGAATTAATCTCACAAACGGGACCCATTACTACTAATTATTGATTCTCAAGGCTGCTTATTGATTGTAAATCATAGAACTATATAAATTGGTAGAACACCATGTAAAGAAGCGAGGTGGTACTATTTAATAAGGAAAAAACCTTGTATGTTACACAATGATGTGCTAGCTCGGTTGGTCGCAGCATGTGAACTTGACGTACAACGTCGGGAGTTTCGATTCCATACGAAGATGCCTGTTTTTTGCGATTTGACGGGCTGAGGTGGTAATATTTCTTTTGGGCTGGTTTAATTAGCTGCTAGTGGAGCAAGCCCAACAACAACAACTGACGTGCCGGCCAAGGCCTAGTGAGGCGACGTAGCCCAATTAAATCAAAGCGAACGAACAGAGATACGAAAACTTACCGTGACGGACTTTTTCATGAGGAGGAATTCCAATCCCCGCTAACGACTTTTTCTTTTATTCAGAATTGTATTGCTGATTTGGGTCTGATCCCCATGAAGAACCCTACAGCAACGGCGTTCGCTCCTCTGGCTGTTCAGAAGTGGTCTCCTCCGATGAGTGGATCAGTGAAAATCCATGTAGACGCAGCAGTGGGCGGACATGGCAATCGAGGAGCAATAGCTGCTATATGTCGGTCGGAAACTGGCGATTATCTTGGTGCTTCGGCTGTGTCAATCCCAGATTTGACAGACCCGGAGATACTAGAAGCAATGGCCTGCAGTGAAGCTCTCTCCTTGGCAGCTGATTTTTCTTGCCAGCGGCTAGTTATTGCAATGGGCTGTGCATCCACGGTGAAGCATGTCAAGGGAATATACAAAGCGCCATATGAAGCCATCATCAGAGAGATCAATTTGAAGTGTGCAGGTTTTGCCTCGGTGCAAATTACTCATGAGAATCGAAGTCTGAATGTTGAAGCACATATGTTAGCTAGAGCTACTACTACATTAGTTTCTGGACGTCATGTTTGGCTGTCAGTTAGACCAGATTTTATTGTAATTCCGTCGAACATTTTGAATGAATAAAGTGCTTCAACCCCTAAAAAAAAAAACTTACCGTGACGGACGAAATTTACGTACGGAAGTTCGGGAGTAAGAAACCTTCGTCCTTTTATTAGTAGGTAGGTATAGGTATATACTAGCAAAATGGCCCGTGCATTGCAACGGGAGAAAAAAATACCACACGCTCTTAATTTACAAAAAATGGTCTATAATGTGAGAATTTGTAGTTACGCCCTAAATAAAGATGGTCTTAGCCTACAAAATCGCAGTTGAAGATTTCACAGGTCTTCTATTTCAACATGGCTTACATGTAGATTTAATACATACAAAGAAACGGGCAAGTGACCTTGAATTTCATCTCCAATCCTGATTTTGCTGAGGTGTTCATCCCCAATCTGGATCAGCACCGGTATGAAAAAAAAAAGGATAATGCATTATTTATTAAGATTGCATCCTAGATAGTATTTTTTTTCTAAATGGTTTGCATGTAAAATAACATCATATTTAGATTCTACCTATTTTTCTAATCCAATTCCATATGTAACATGTTAAATTTGAAGTTACAGTTTAGAAGATATGAATATTTTAAAATAACATCGTATTCATATTGTACACATCGCTATTGATTAAAATTAAAATTACACCAGAAATAGAATTTTAAAAATACTAAAAATATAAAAATAACATCATATTCAGATTCTACAAATTTTTCTAATCAAATTTCATATATAATAATTTAAAATTGGAGTTACGGTTTAAAAGATATGATTTACACATCGCTATTGATTAAAATTAAAATTACACCAGAAATAAAATTTTAAAAATGCCAAAAAGATAAAAATAACATAATATTCAGATTCTACAAATTTTTCTAATCAAATTTCATATATAATAATTTAAAATTGGAGTTACGGTTTAAAAGATATGATTTACACATCGCTATTGATTAAAATTAAAATTACATCAGAAATAGAATTTTAAAAATGCCAAAAAGATAAAAATAACATCATATTCAGATTCTACAAATTTTTATAATCAAATTTCATATATAATAATTTAAAATTGGAGTTACGGTTTAAAAGATATGATTTACACATCGCTATTGATTAAAATTAAAATTACACCAGAAATAGAATTTTAAAAATGCCAAAAAGATAAAAATAACATCATATTCAGATTTTACAAATTTTTCTAATCAAATTTCATATATAATCTCTCCCTAATAATCTGTCACGCCCAAGATGCGGTCCTATCCCTATTAAGGCCTGTGGCCTCGACGGGGATAGAAGCGTATCTCGTCGTTCGCAAGCACAGTAAACATTGCAATACATGTAGGAAGAGATGAGTATATGAGTTGGCTTACACTCGCCACAAGCTATCTTACAAGTCCACACAAATATTATTTATACATCATTCAGAAGACAGGGTCCGGCTACGGACGAAAACAAACGATAAAAGAAGCAATGTAAAACTGCCTCGCTATCCCGGGATCACCACCACGGAGCTCCCTACTCGTCTGGATAAGTAACATACATACGTCTACTCTCCTCGTCGTACTCCCATTGGAGCTGGGTCACATCGTCTGGCACGTTCTCATCAACACCTGTACCTGTATTGTTGTAATCTGTGAGCCACAGGGACTCAGCAATCTCATAACCCGGGTACCGAAACTATGTAAGCCATTGGGTAAGGAATTGGTTAAGTGGTGAGGCTGCAGCAAGCGCTAAGCATATGTTTGGTGGCTAACTTACGAGAACATGAATGTAAATATGGTGGCTTACGTATGACGATCGTGAATTAGTATGATCACTAAGTGATCCTGAACACCTACTTACGGCAATCATAACCCCACCGTGTTCTCTCCCGGTTCATGTTCACGAGCAGAGACGGTCACGGTTACGCACACAGTTGGTGTATTTTATTGGAGTTTACTTCAAGTTAACTATAACCGGGTGTTAAACAAATTTCCAAGTTGCCACATAACCGCGGGCACGGCTTTCCGAAAAGATTAAACCCTGCAGGGGTGCTCCAACTCATCCATCACAAACTAACCACACTTCGCGGGAATAACCTCGACCACGAATCTCGTGATCGTCCTAGGCAATTCCACTGGAAAACCGCAACATCGAGATAGCCCGAAGAAAAACCAGAATTCCTCGCGCAAGACATTCGATAAAGGTAAAACAAGTCCAGCAAGACCGCCCGACGTGTCGACGAACCCGATAAGAGCCGCGTATCTCGTTCTCAGGACACGACGGATGAGCTATGGTTACCACGCCAAACACCGAGTTGCCCCGGGTGGCGTTAATAAGCTGCTCTGGGTTGGACCAACACTCATGAGGAGCACTGGCCCGGGTTGTTGATTAATTATCCACGGGGTAGCTACGCCCTATGCAATTTTATTAAGTTGTTTAGCAAATGTAGTACCAAAGTTGGGTCTTGCCAGACAAGTTTTAATCTAAAACGAATGTACAAGGGGGTCCCCATAACAACCCCGAGCATGTTAGGAGCGCAAAATATGGAATATAACACCGGTACTCGGAACTAGTGCGGCAAAAGCGGAACAAAACACTGAGCAAAAGGCCAAGCCTTCCACCGTTGCCAGATATATATGTGCATTAATTTAAATAACAATAAATAGAGTGATATAAACAGAATCCATGTTGACACATGGAAAGCTTGCACCTGCAACTAGCAACGCTATAAGATAAGGGCTGAGCAGCGGTAACATAGCCAATCAATGTTTGCTAGGTAGTGGAAGGGTTAGAGGCTTTCATGGCAGTTTAGGAGGCTGACAGTATAAGTGGTAGGAAACGGAACATAACGGTAAAAAAAACGAGACATCTAGCAAGGCAAAAATAGTGTCGGGATCCGGGTATGATCATCTTGCCTGTTGGTTCTTCAGAGGGACACAGAGCTGGGTCCTCGTAGTTGTACTCTCCGAAATCCTCGTACTCAGGCTCAACACTCGCGTCTACCCAAAGAGAACAGCACCAAATGAACAAACAGCGAGGTGCAATGCACAAACAAGATGATGCATGGTCATATTAAGAAATATAGCATGGCAAGCCTATGCTAGTCATGTTCCACATGCATTTATTAAGTTGTTTAGTATTCTGGACAGAACCTCAATATTACTTATTTGGACATGCATGATCATGGCAAATATGGATGCGTCATGCAAAATTGATGCAAATGCATATGTAGAATGTTGCAAACGGAGTAACGTAGCTCACGGTACGCTCACGGCAAGGTACGAACGTTAACGGAGACAAAAACACAAGATGAGGCAATCTATGGGCTATACCTTGGTGTTCCAAGGATTCCACTGGATAGGAAATGAAAATCTAGCAAGAATAGAGCTAAAGATCAAGCAAAACAATGGAGTATAGCTCCCACAAGTCACAAAACAATCAAACACACAATCTGTCCACAAACAGCAACATGGCATCTTGTCACACACATAGCCAGAGCTACAGCAGGTTTTAAATCACAATCAAGGCATGTACAGAAACTTTACAGCATGCTTATCAAATCATCTATCTACACCAACTTGAAAGTAAGCATAGATCAATAGCAATGAAGATCACAAGATGGCATGTTGAAACAGATTTTTAGGGACTTGGTGAAAATTCCAGTTTTTCTGGAATCTGAGTTAACCAGATGGCATATTGACAGCATGGTTTATATATGCTACAGCAACTTCATGGCATGAAAAAATAATAGGATGGTAGAGGGCAACCTCTACAACAAAACACTAGCACTGAGCATGAGCTAGAACACAACACATAATTTGGTAGCATCCTCTAACCATGGCATAAAAATAACAACAGACTCTCAGACTTAGACAATTTTTAGCAAGGGTAAAACTGGACACATGTTAACAGAATAGCAACTTGACAGCAGGTTTTAAATATGATGCAAGGGCTTAATGCCCAAGTTATTAGCACATTTAGGTAGAGGATGATGAGCACAACAAAACATGTTCATGCCCCAAACTCAAAGGGACATCACATACATGGGAACCATCATCTAAACATAGCAAGAAAATAACAGCTCCAACACTTAGCAATATTTTTAGACATGAAACAGGGTTATTATCTTAACATGTTAACAGCAAGAAACCCACTTATCCACAAGTATATCATGCCAAACAAAAATACCAGGGCCTAGTACCCACAAAACACTAGCATAAACATGTTGACAAGTTTCACATATTTTGCATAGATTAAATCATATGAAAATGACAAAATGGCATGTTGGGACAAAAAATGACATTTTGCAAACTTGCTCAAAAGACAAAACAAATTGCACCACTGGACTCCTTGGGAAATTCTACCCCAAAAACATATATCATACTCATATCTTTGCATATGTAAAACGCCCAAAACCTAGCTCGAAATTGCACATATGCACTTATAAGTCACTTATTACCCTATTTGGACATCTACTAAAAAGGCAGTGGCCTGATCTGGAAAACTACCAGAAATAGAAAAAAAACAAACAGAGAAGACAACAAAATAAAACAACAAATAAATAAAATCAAAAGGAGGGGGTCCCACTGGCAGTGAGCCAGGGCCCCCTGAGTGGCTGACTGTTAGGTGCTTCCTGGATATATCTCTCGATGGATTACTCTCAGGAATCAGAGTAGCATATGAGTACAGGATTTGAGTCCTTACAAGCACATAGGTGCTGAATTGAAGAAGCAAGAAAGAGGGAAAGGGTTGAGAGCCGTAGGTGGGAGGAGAGAGCTAGCCGCCGGGTTCGCCTGATCATTCTCGGATGATTTGCTCGCAGCCTCCTCCAGGTATTTATACTCTGCAGCTCCCAGTAGTTCACAAACGGGCCAGGCCCATGTGATGCCCCAAGGAACCAGCCCATGTACGTGTATGAGTAAGGAGAGGTCGCTAACACCCCTCCCTCCTTGAAAGTCGGCTTGTCCCCAAGCCGTTGCCACAAAGAACTCTCCAGGATCCCAAGGGCTTGAAGATCCTTGATCATGTCGGAGTGGCCATAGTAGTCGTCGCGGAAGTGACCATGATTGAGGTGGTCACTGTGGTAGCCTTACGTGGCCGGAGTTGACTCGGACAAGGGTAGGGTAGTAGTCGTGGCCGACGAAGAAGGCGAGGACCCTGATGCTCCTCCCTCCTTGAAAAGGAGCTTGTCCGAAGCCAGTAGAAAACTCCTCGCCGCCCAGTAGAGAACTGCATGGAATAATGAGCAAGACTTGGTGACCAAAAGGAGAAATATCTTCAACAGCAATCCCTAAGATACCCGGATCCCATGGCAGAAACAATTCTCCGACAATGTGTATCGCTGCGTCCTTGCAGTCACGAATCTTCAACAACCCCCATGAGTCTCTGATATGGAAGCATGGCTCCTTATAACCATGGCGATCGACGGCGGTGAGGACGGGGACGGGATAGGACGGACCGCCAAACCTAAACAAATCTTGAGAAAAATGGAGATTGGACAAGGAGCTTCGAGAGGAGAAAGCTTAAGTGTGGCTCGAGCATTTCATCGAACACCTCATGTGCATAGGAGGTGAGCTAGAGCACCACAAAGCTCTCCCCTCGCCGGCCAGAAAAACAGAGCAATGTGGAGAGCTCTGCTCGCTCGCGGGGGGGGGGGGGGGTATATATAGGCATCTCATTGGTCCCGGTTCGTGGCTGGAACCGGGACTAAAGGACCCCCTTTGGTCCCGGTTCCAGCCACGAACCGGGACCAATGGTTGTGGGCCAGGAGCGAGGCACACTGGTCCCGGTTCGTGTCTGGAACCGGGACCAAAGGGTCCAGACGAACCAGGACCAATGCCCCACGAGGCCCGGCCGGCCCCCTGGCCTCACGAACCGGGACCGCTGCCCCCATTGGTCCCGGTTCGTGACTGAACCGGGACTAATGGGCTGGCCGGCCTGGACCAATGCCCTGTTATGTACTAGTGTAGTTTGTAGATCACAGAAAAATGATCAACTTTGGTATAGGACACAACTTCATAGGATGAACAGGGCCCTAGCTACAGTCTCTGGAAACAGCTAACTGATGTTCCAGACTTGACAGATTTTCAGAGTCAGATCAGAATTACTGCCTTAACCACTTTGCTAGCTATAAACTTGGTGCAAATGATTTTTAGTGATAATGTAAAGGACATGGTCATATTGTACCCATACCATAGAGCAACTTTGGTAATTGGAATGTATTTGTTAGAGGCTTGGATATTTAACTATGGATTTGGCAAAAGGCTAAGTTTTGCTGATCACAGAGAAAATCACAGAATAACACTAAGTAACCTACTTTGATTAGGATGAACAGTGGTTTAACCAAATTATCAAATCATGGAAATGATATGTAGATAAAGATATCAGAGAGCCTAACAAAATATGTTTAGGTCATTTACCCAAAAGACCCATGATTAACCCATCATAGCCCTCACAAAATGGCTACCCAATAACCAGATTTCAGACTTAGTAGAAATTCAGAGAAATCCAGAAATTGAATTAAAAACTTTGGAAATTCATATAAAATAAACCGTAAGTCAGATGAAAATAATTTATATATTTAAGATGATCAGAAAAATGATACGAATCTGAATATGGCTTCCGTTTTCATGTCTGATCACTCTAGGTGGTTAAACATGGAACTTTTGGCCTGCCTTCTGTTAATGGCGCGGTTTAAACTAAATAACCCTCTGTTTGAATAAATGGCATTTGAAATGCCTTATGTGGAGTTTGAATTTGAATCTTGTGTTCAAACCAACTCCATTTAAATTGTTGCTAGCTACATTAGCCCAAATCATATTATATTGCCATGTCATGATCATGCATCATATTGTTGCATTGCATTGATTGTGTTCCCTCTTGTTTGCCGGTGGTTGTTCCCTCTCGGTTCAAATTGACTTCATCCAAATTGATGTTAGTTGCATAAGCTCAAACCACATCATATCTCCATGTCATGATCATGCATCATATTGTTGCATTGCTGTGTATTGATTGCATCTCCGGTATTGTTCTTCTCGATACTATGATTCAGTTTTTGCTTATTGAATGCATTCTAATTTAAATACTAAATTGTTTTATCTTTCTTCTGGATTAGTTAAGCTATGGACGATAGCGGCAGATACCATGAAGAGGATATCTTTGACATCATACGCTCCTCCCAAAACCAAGAGAATGAACCAGATGACGGCTCACAATTTCTGAACGACTCCGGTGAGGGACTTGAGCAAGAACCAAGAGACGAAGGGCAAACAAACAATGATGGCGAAGAAAATGTTAGACAATTAACAAAGTCCGGTGAGGTATATATATATTAGGCCTCTGGTGATCATTAGATGTATTAATTGATTTGTATATATATATATATTAATGAATCTTTCTTCTTTTAGCCCTCCGGATCGAGCCAATCTCCTAGAAGGGTACGAGGCCGGGCCAAAAAGTTGGGCGATGACATAAAGTTCAACATCGATGAAGTCGCAGAAGATGGCAAACCGATTGCTCCTGAACAGAATGCCCGTAAATTTATAAATCAATGCGGAGTTATTGTTAGGGACAACATCCCGATCACCATTCGAGAATGGAATAAGCCAAAGGTAGATCAAGGAGTTAGTTATGTTGATGAAAGATCGAAAAATTTGCTTTGGGATACGCTCATGTCACATTTCAACCTACCAGAGGGTCTCACAGATGGCAAACGGTTGAAAGTCAAGCAGTTTGCTCTTAAGAAGATGGCCACACAATTCCAGAGCTGGAAGAAAAGATTATACAGTGACTACATCAAGGCAAAAAAGAAGACTCCAGAATTCACTGGAGCACTAGAGAAGATAAAAGATTACTGGGACGCATTTGTGGAGTACAAGGAATCGGATGAAGCTCTGGAAAGGTCGAGAAGAAATAAGATAAATGCTGAGAAAAAACAGTATCACCATGTTCTGGGGACAGGTGGCTACAAGAGAGGCGTGCCTAAGTGGGAAGCAGCTGAGGCCAAGATGCTTGATGAAGGGGTCATTCCAAAAACATTGGATTGGCCCCAGAGGTCCAAGAATTGGTTTTATGCGCATGGGGGAAAGTTGGACCCAGCGACAGGGGAGATTATTGAAAAGGCAGATCTTAAAACAGCCTCGGACGCTTTACTTGAAGCAATAGAAGCTGCTCGAAAGGGGTTGTTCCAGCCCGAGAGAGAGAACGACGAGCTTACACGCGCCCTCAAGAATCCTGAACATGGAGGACGAACACGAGGCAAAGGCGTTGTTCCGTGGGTTCAGGGTTTTTCGGAGTGGAACGACACTTATAGAAGCCGTCAGAGAAAAAAGAAGCAGGATGCAGACCGGCTTCAGAAGGTAGAAACAAAGAACGAGGAGTTGGAACGCATGTTAAAGCGGCAGCAGGAGCAACTGGACAGAATTGATCAGCAAAGGGCGTCTCCGCGGCAGGAGCAAGCAGATCCAGCATTGGATAGTACCGTCCCATCTATGCGGAAAAGCAGCGTGGGTTCCACAGGGGTCCGGGCCGATGATGCACTGCTGGCTCGCTACCCCGTGGATGATATCAAAGAGAGAACAAATTGTGAGCTACACCATAAAATGAAGAACATATCCATGAAGGTGGCGGTCGGCTTTGCTTTACCGAATGCACCTGAAGCAACCATCCATGGCAATCCAATTCCAGCTGGCTATGCTCGTGTCGGGGTGGATGAAGTTCTGCCGGGATATGACTCACTAGAGCTTGACATTCCTGGAGGTGAAGGGGAGCAGACACTGGGAGAAGTCATACATGGTGTCATTGTATGGATAAAGGAATGCATCGTGTTTCCAAACTCAGCGCCAAGGCCATCGACTCCTCCGAGTAGCAATACACCTCTAAGTCCACCCCACCTCGAGAGGGAGCCCAGCGCGAGTCCACCATATCGATCTCCGCCGCGTCAGCCGACTCCACCCCCTATGTCCCAGCAGGGCCAAAAGGGGAAGAAAGCACCAAAGAAGAAAGCCAACGACGAGCCTCCTGCCAAAAACAAGTTAGCTTACGATATGACTGATGAGGAAACCAGAGCGGTCGTGGTTTCCGAAGTGAAGTCCCATTTTGCACCGAAACCGCCCCCGCCGCCAAAGGAGATAATACCTATGAAAACCGTAAAGCACTTTGTGGAACTTCTTGAGCGACCCCCTGCACATGTGGAGAATAGGCCATTAGACTATGACCGCTCTATTAGGAAGTCATATGAGAAACAAATGCAGAAGTCGAGATGTACAAGTAGTAATAAAAGCAGGAAAACAGTTCCCCAGCTCGAAGAACAGGCAATGCAATCGATCCCCCCGCTCAAGGTGATTACCGATAAGGTAACCGACGCTGCTAGAGAGTTTGGTATCAGTGTTGATCAACTCCTAGGCACCGAGGAAGTCCCCGTGGCTGATGTAGCATGGCGATATGTCCCCGGGAACCCTCTGGTCAGACCTGAGCAGGTCCCGCTTCTACCAACACAAATGCGAAGATTGCATGAGTGGTACATGGAAGAAGTAAAGAACGGGCGAGAGATTCTCATGGTGAAAGTCAAGGAAGAGCATTACTTCTATGAAAACGATCTATGCATTGAGCTTCTAGAAATTTTTCAGTTATACAATCAAGACGCACTCGACAAATCTATCGTCAGTTGCTATTGTCTGTAAGTGGTTTCTTTCTGTAATTTAAGTCTCTAGCTCAGCTCGTTCATTGCCTATAATTATCCTCACTATATTCTTTTGTACGCTATTATGCAGAATGAAGATTCTCGAATGCAAAAAAGATGGAATCTATGACATTGGGTTCGTTGACCCATATATCATTAATGAAATTATGATACAAGACCACCCCAAAGACACAGAGGAAAACTTGCTAAGGTTTATGAAGGCACTAAATACCAGAACAGAAATACTATTTCTTTACAACTTCAAGTGAGTGTTACTGTCTTGTACTACAAATTCTATTTTGCTTACTCGATATTAAGTGTAGTTGATGAGTTATGCATGCCTGCTTATATAAACGTGCGCAGGTTCCATTGGATCCTGCTAATCATTAGAGTTGACGATAGAACTGTTGAAACCCTGGACTCACTAGATAAAGACCCTCGAGAATACACCAGTGTGGTTTTGATGCTCGACAGGTAATTTCAATCATTATCGCACTATATCGGCCTCTTTCGTTCATTTCCTTAGCAAGGAGGGCTTGATTAAAGAGCACAAAGTCTCTAAAACCCATCCCACCTTCCCACTTCCGCGTACACATCTTGTCCCATGCTATCCAATGGACTTTTTGTTCACCGTCAGCTGCCCCCCCCACCAGAATTTTGAAGAGATTGATTCCAGGTTCCCGCACATCTTCTTGGAGAGCTGGAAGCAACTCATTGCGAAGGTAGGAGTAGCTTGTAACCCCGACTTCACAAGTACCTCCCTAGCAGCTTTAGATAAACCTTGTCCCTTCCATCCCGAGACCTTTGACTTTGATGATTCCCTCACATTTTTGAAGCTTCCATCTTTTGACCTACCCACCGTCGTAGGTAGTCCTAAGTATTTCTCACTCAGCGCCTCAGAGTCAATACCAACTATCTGTTTGAGCTCTTCCTTACTCGCTTCCATACAACCCTTGCCAAAATAAATGGAAGACTTTTGTAAGTTCACCTTTTGCCCAGACACTTCTTCATACACCTGTAAGATCCGACGTAAACGAGTGAGGTTATTTGAGGAGGCCTCCAAGAACACAATACTATCATCAGCAAATAGGAGATGTGTCACATTGGGGCCAGTGCGACCAAAAGACAACCCCTGTAATTCCTTTTCCTGCTGTGCCAACTTAAGTAATGCTGAGAAGCCCTCGACACAGAACAAAAAAAGATACGGAGATAATGGATCCCCTTGTCGTAGGCCTCTTGAAGGAAGAAAACCATCAGAGACACCACCATTTAGCTTAACTGTAAACCGTGCCGAAGTAACACATCTCATGACCATGGCTGTCCATGCCTGAGAAAAACCAAACCGAGCCATCATGTTCTCCAAGAAAGACCACTCCACCCTGTCATATGCTTTCATCATATCTAACTTAACCGCACACAGGGGTTTCTTCCTTTTCCTCTTTCTGATCGCATGCACACATTCATATGCAACTAGAACATTGTCACTGATCAACCTCCCTGGATATATGACATAATTGTTGGTTGCTCTGAGCTACCTAGGACTGGGTCCAACCATAAGAAGGTTGTGGGTAGGACTAGTTGACACACTTCTTGTCTCCTCACAAATTAATAGGTTACCTTTGAGAAATAGAGGAAGCTATTGGCCTCAACAGAAGAAGCACCCGAGGAATAGGAGGCACCAGGAACGAGAGGACCGTTGTAACGTGTAGCCTGCAACCACATGTGCTTTGAGTTTGCACTTTTCGGTTTAGAGAAACCTTAGCGGATGTTTGACATATCAACATCAGGTGGCCACACAAATTCACTTACTAATGGAAAGCCTATCTGAATGCCACAAGAGATGACCTAGCAGTCTTGGTGCTTCCCAAGCAATCATCTACACCCTCCAACAAGAGCAAATGTGGCACAGCGGGGAGAGCAAATTCACTTACTAATAGAAAGCCTATCTGCATGCCACACACCTCGGGATTTCCTTGACCAGATTGTTCGATGAGACCATTAACTAAGAGCAACTTTAAAAATATAGCCAGCAACTGGCTATATAAGACTACCTTGTCATCAAGAGCTAGCAATATTAATCACTAATATAATACGGTTGGCTATAAAGTTGGATATTTGCTGAGTAATTCCCCCCCTTCCTCTCTCCTATCATTTACTCTTCTTACCTAGGCCCACTTATAGAGGTCGTCTCTTGCAATAGAGCCCACTCCCTCCCTTTTTGCATGCCTCTCTCCTCCAAGTAGGCAAAAGTGTTATGTAGCAGACTTATAGCCCACTGTTATACTTGCTCTTAAAACCATTTCCAATGCACTCTGTCTCTCTCTTAGTGCGGTCTCCTATGACATGGTACATATTTAGATACAACGACCCCAATATGCGACTCGTCAGTGTCTTGTATTTAACTAGTGAAGGCCTAGTATAGAACACGTTAGTAGAGATGGACTGCTAGTGGTAACAATGTCCACAATTCCGGCTTGACAGTGGTGTTTTTTCGCTAAAAATGGAATATTCGATGATGACACCACTGATGGGCACCGCTGCCGGGTTTTCCTCTGCCCATCCGTGATGATCAACCAGCGAAGACTGTTTTTCAAGTAGTGTGCCTTGAGCTTGCAGCTAACGTAGTATAGCTGTGTCTGTTGGACAAACAAAGGAAGTCATGCACCCCACAAACATTAGTTGTCACTTGTCACATCTTTTGTTAATATGTACTCCCTCCGTTCATAAATATAAGCCATTTTAGCTTTTTTGTGAATTGGATGTATATAGACGCATTTTAGCGTGTTTGTTCACTCATTTCAGTCCGCATGTAGTCCATATTGAAATATCCAAAAAATCTTATATTTGTGAACGGAGGAAGTATACACTCACCCAATTGGTGTTGACTGGGATACAAGTGAGGACCACCCATATCTTGCACCCTATTACTCACTATCTTTTAGTTTTTTTCCACCATGAGTTTGTTATTTTCAGTGATTGGTTGGGAAAGCATACTAGCAATTTGATATCTGCTTATAAACCAAGGATTTATATTTTTTGGAGCAAAGAATCACAGAAATACTTAACCATCTTCATCGCTTGGAGACGATTCATGCTCCACAAATATTACCATTCCACCGCTAGCTGTAGCTTACATTCCATTATATGTAAAGAGCTTCCCTAGAAAATATACCACATAATTGATCCGTGATAAATGTTCTAGCAGCCCTATGCTTGGCTCACAATTAATATACCACCGACTATACATCGAGTGTGTTCTCTCCATAATGGATCATTTGGATCAACACCTACCTTTCGTCCTACATCAATTGTTAGCAACTAGAATGCAAGGAAAAAGAAGAAGAGATTAACTAGAGAATAGGAGACATCAGAAAAGGAAGGCTTAGAAGGAAGCAAATGCTCTGTAAACGCTTTGTAACACACAATATGTTGCTCTAGTGCCACTCCGTTTTCTAATGACGGGGGCTAGCGATCCATCTTCTGACGTCTAGAGAGCTGTGAGATCTTTGAAGATAGAATATATGTTTAGCCTCTTTAGCTAATCAATCTAACTACTAACTACTAAGGACACACTATCCCCCATTTGTTTCATCTATTTGCAATTTTCTTCTAGAGTTTAACTATACAAAATTTGCGTCATAACTTTATCTTGTGGGATCGCCTACCTAGTCAACGTAGTTGCAGTCACCCACAGATAGATCGAGCGAGCGATGTACTCAGTACTAAGTGCCCCACTCCTGTCTCCTCCAAGGGGAAACTCACTAATTTTAATTAGTATCAGTTAACTAGCACATGCTCCCCTAAAGTCTTAATTAT
Organism: Elymus sibiricus; assembly: GCA_039707655.1. NCBI lineage: Eukaryota > Viridiplantae > Streptophyta > Magnoliopsida > Poales > Poaceae > Elymus > Elymus sibiricus. Next base: position 494,996,386 of record CM077667.1, read on the forward strand.
CTAGGACATCAACACATATCATGTCTGCATAATGAACGAACTATTTCCATCTATAGTAATTAAGATGGATAGACTTAAATCAGAAACTGGCTAATTGATCAAACCTATAACGAATGATCGATTCAAAACATTCATGTCATCCATCTTGCAGTCGTAGTCTTGGACGGCTGTGAGCTAAACACATCATTTGTTAATATAAATTACTTTTGTGCTATGGTCTTCAAATATACTGGTAATTAGACATTTGGTTGCAGCAAAGGACGGAAAACACCACCATAAAGTACAAACATATGTACAAGCACTTCATCACATAAAACCAACATAATAACTAATACAACTCGCCCACCATCCTTCAACCATCCGTGCAGTCATTGGAGTGTATATAAGCAAGCAGGTTGCAAACAAAAATCCGAAAACTGCAAATCTAGTAGCTTACCTAGAGGCAGTTACAAATAAGGGAAATGATTGGCTTCAACCGAACGATTTTCTGTCGCCCATCCGCCTCCTCACGTTCGCGACGTGTGTCCCTATGGGACCAGCTCGTTCTTATCCTCACGCCCACGACCTCGTCGTCCATTCCCGAAGCTTCTCGCTGAAACCGTTTTCTTCTCCATTCGTCCACCCCGTCTGCTTCCATCTCCCCCCAATCTCTCTCCTATGAGCCCGCATTGCTCGTCCATCTCTCTCGCCTCCCCTCTCTCTTCTCCATACTGTGGTGCTGCGTCGGTTACACGGGACAAGACTGGCGAGATTCAGATTGACGGTGCCCGGCTGCCTCACGCATGGGGCATGTCTCTGTTGATGCCCCTGTCACCTAGGGAAGCTCGTCGGCCAGATCCATGGCATGCCAACTTAAAGATTCCGGCGTTGTAGGCCACGCCCCGGATGCTACATGCATGTGTCGCTCACCACCGAGGTTTGGATGAAATCCACTGCCTAATGCTACAAGTGCTTCAGATGGAATTTTTGCAACAAAGGTCTTGTTGCAGAAATACAGAGAAGAGGTCGGAGATGTTGTTGTAATTTTTGCAACAAGGGTCTTGTTGCAGGAATACACAGAAGAGTTTTTTTTTGCAACAAAGGTCTTGTTGCAGGAATGTAGAGAAGAGGCCGAAGATGTTGTTGCAATTTTTGCAACAAGGGTCTTATTGCAGGAATGCAGAGAAGAGGCCAGATATTTTGTTGCAATTGTTGCAACAATGGTCTTGCTGCAGGGATATAGAGAAGAAGCCGGAGATGCTTTTGCAACAAAGATTCTGTTGGAACGGAGTTTTACAACAAGGGTCTTGTTAATCGGATGGCTCGCGGCATACAATCGGACAGCTCGCGACCCGACCGATCTTTTAAAAAGATCAGCCGGTGGACGCGTAGCACGCTCCTACAAATAATAGAAAATTTATATGAATAGCTTCAAGGAATAGAAGGCACCATGAAAGAGGCGAAAATTGCTCCGTGGCCAGATCGGCATCAAATCTTATGGATTGAACTTGTGCACTCAAGAATGCAAGCCATATAATCAAGACATGTTGGTCAATCAAGGAAAGATGGGCTAGTCTTCAAGGTTAGGCACCCCCAACGATTTGGGGAGTGGGAGTGACATCGGAAAGCTCAAAAATGGAGGCACGGGGGAGTGGGTGTCAACCCCGCACTCGATTTATGGAATGAAATACCGAGGCGTTGGAATTGACAGACGACACCACCGTCAGAACAATCGAATTATGTCAGACATGTGTGTCGCCTCCAGTGAGCATGCATCAATTATGCCCGTCCTGAGCATCTCCTTGACAATGCACACCTGTTGCCGCAGCCAAGTGGAGCTTTCCGCTGTCGTAGCATCCATCCCCACGAACATCGCCTCTGCCATCTCTCTGCAACTCGCCGCCGGCGCACTACGTGGGTGCCCTACCGCCAAACCACCACTCCTAGGTTCACTTTGAGCCCCTCTTCAGGAATCTGAGGCCAAGTCCTCCTCCCACGATACCGTTCGCCATCACCAGCTACTCCCGAGCGCATCTTCCCCTGTCTTCTAACGACATGGATCCAGGAACCTCTCCTATAATGTTTTAGGGTCTTCTTTGCAAAAGTAGAGCCTATGTGGCAGCGGTCCACGTGACATAAGAACAAGTTAGAGCTGGATGGAACCTGCTGTAAATCACTTATCCATGGTTAGGATCCAAATGTGGATTTTTAAACTTTTAAGACCCAGTTAAACACTCGTTGAATACTTTTAGGATATCCATTGCATTTTACTATTATATAAATATGTGTTTATGTTGAATTTCCATAAGATACTAGCATGATATCCCACCCATTGTACACTGTTGTAACTGCTACATAATCTTTACACCCTCCGTCCCTGAATAGATGTGTATAAATTGAATCAAAAAGTCAATGATTTCTAAGTTTGGCCAAGCATATATACAAAAATATGAAGATAAGTAATATCAAATCAATACCAATATGTTCACCATTAGATATATTTTCATAATGTATTTATTCAATATTGTAGTTGTTGATAGGTTCTTCTATATATTTGGTCAAACTTAGAAATAGTTGACTTTTAACTGAATTTATACGCCATCTATTTGGGGATGGAGGGAGGAACATTTAGATGTGTGTCGTTAGGTTAAGAACAGCATCCAGATCTGTTGTTTGTACTTGATAATATTGAGTTCATGGAATTCAAGTTCACATTGCACGTCGCCACGTCGGTCTTATTTGGCCATCTACATGATAGTTGGCTAGTCCTTTGTTTACGATGTTACATCGGTGCACAAATTAAACTTTGATGGCTAACTAGTTGTTGTTGTACTTGTACTAGATCAATACATGGAATTAGTTTGGCCGCCATCTAGGTCTTGTGTGAGGTTGACTGCCATTAGGTGTTGCACTAACTAAAGACAAGCCGCCCACCTATCACCAGTTAGCGTATGTCCAAAGGCAACATTCCGTGAAACACTACATAGAACATCCAACATTTTTTGAGTAGGTTTGCTATTTTCCAGGCATTAACTAATTCTTCGGACACAAAAAAGGGCAGAACACTCTTCGGTTGGAAAGCGCGTGCAAACGAGCTCCCAAAGTGATGAAACTTGGCATGGTGTCTTCATTGGACCCCTGTAGGATGTGGTAAAAATTTGAGATCGTTACGGCAAAAACTTGATGCACCTCGTGTACAAATCGAACACTCTCCCCCTAAGTGTCAGGGTTTCGAACGGAAACCGCCGCCTTACACACACAACTATATTTTTCTAAATCATTTGGACTTCAAATTTTTCCCATGGTTAATACACACCATCCAAAACGACATGCTCGAATTTCGCCTTTTTTTGAGTAGGTTAGCTATTTTTCAGGCATTAACTGATTTTCCGGCCACTAAAAAGAGTAGAACGCTCTTCCATTGGAAAGCGCATGCAAACGAGCTCCGAAAGCGATGAAACTTGGCATTGTGTCTTCATTGGACCCCTGTAGGATGTGGTAGAAATTTAAGATCGTTACGGCAAAAACTTGATGCACCTCGTGTACAAATCAAACACTCTCCCGCCTAAGTGTGAGGGTTTCGAACGAAAAACCGCCGCCTTACACACACAACTATATTTTTCTAAATCATTTGGACTTCAAACTTTTTCCATGGTTAATACACACCATCCAAAATGCCATGCTCGAATTTCGCCTTTTTTTAAGTAGGTTAGCTATTTTCCAGGCATTAACTGATTTTTCGGCCACTAAAAAGAGTAGAACGCTCTTCCATTGGAAAGCGCATGCAAAGAAGCTCCGAAAGCGATGAAACTTGGCATGGTGTATTCATTGGACCCCTGTAGGGTGTGGTAAAAATTTGAGATCGTTACGGCAAAAACTTGATGCACCTCATGTACAAACCGAACACTCCCCCCCTAAGTGTGAGGGTTTCGAACGGAAACCGCCGCATTACACACAGAGCTACATTTTTCTAAATCATTTGGACTTCAAACTTTTTTCATGGTTAATACACACCATCCAAAACGCCATGCTCGAATTTCACCTTTTTTAGTAGGTTAGCTATTTTCCAGGCATTAACTGATTTTCTGGCCACTAAAAAGAGCAGAACGCTCTTTCATTGGAAAGCGTGTGCAAACGAGCTCCAAAAGCGATGAAACTTGGCATGGTGTCTTCATTGGACCCCTGTAGGGTGTGGTAAAAATTTGAGATCGTTACGAAAAAAAAACTTGATGCACCTCGTGTACAAATCGAACACTCTCCCCCCAAGTGTCAGGGTTTCAAATGGAAAACCGCCGCCTTACACACACAACTACATTTTTCAAAATCATTTGAATTTCAAACATTTTCCATGGTTAATACACATTTTTCTAAATCATTTGGACTTCAAACTTTTTATAAATCATTTGTACAAATCGAATACTCTCTCCCCAAGTCAATTTTTTAAAATCATTTGAACTTCAAATTTTTTACATTAATAATACACACCATCCAAAGCCCAATTCTCAAATTTGGCCACTTTCTAGGTTTAGTAAACATGATTTTTCAAGTTTTTTCGCACTTACGATATGTGTGGCGGGCGGCCCACACTGCCTGCTGCAAACTTTTGGAATTTTTGAATGTTTTTGGCGCGAGTTGCGGAAAGATATGTGTGGCGGGTGTTATGTTAGGCCCGCCACTGGTTACTGATAAAGCAGTGGCGGGCATTTCGTCTGGCCCGCCACTACTGTTTATCACCGCGCGGGAATCTTGAGAAGAGTTTACTTGTGGCGGGTTCTAAATATTGCCCGCCACTGCTATTCATAAATCAGTGGCGGGTACTGTTTTCTATCCGCCAGTGCAACTATTTCAAAATAGCAGTGGCGGGTAGAATATAGAGCCCGCCACGAATTTGAGGTCACCTATAAGACTTTTCCCAGTAGTGTACTAGATAATTATTTCACACAGCTTGTTTGCCCTTCGATGTGCGGGTCTCCATGGATCTAGTTTGTACTAGTGTGCTACACCGGTGGGTTTTTCCGAATAACAGTCCATTATGTAGTGAAAAGAAATCCTTAATTTATGTATTTTACTCGTCTGCAACTTTATCGTAATAAATCACCACATGTTCAGCAATTGTATATGACATAACCACTTTGTTTGGAAAATTGAAACCACAAGACCATGGGGTTTGGTCTTAGCGAATAACATAGATGATGGTCTGAGTAAACTGTTGGAGCCGACTCTCGGCTCCTCTTCTTCTTCCTCCCGGCTGCTTCTCAAAGCTCACTCACGAACAGGAAGAAGACAGGTATTTGGTGGCCACTGCCTCTCACAGCCTGCCGTTTTCTTCTGTCTATTTCTCTTCTTGTCTCAAAGCAAACATGTTTACATCACTTAAATAGCAGACGCACACACACACGGCCGAACGGCCACTAACCCACGTATGTCCGCATAACCCCATCTCTCCTAGAATTTCTCCAGTGCACCACCGGCTAACAACTGATGCGTGCATGCAATAACTAACTTATCTAATCTCTTGGCTGCAACTAACTTGTCCAGCCGATCTGACCCCAGTCGTCACGCGCCTTGCCGCTTCTCACGGCCGTGCTGCATCGCACAGCACCCCGGCATCACAACTTGCATGCCGCATCGCACAGCAGCAGGCATCTCGCCGTCCTTTGCACGCTCAGCCGAGACTTCACTGGACAACAAGTCCCTTTTTTTTTTTTTTGCGGGTGGACAAGTCCCTAACCTATGCTACATGCAAGATTAAATAAACATGCATATACGAAATATCAAGATTAGTGCTAACATAAACTTTCAAAGAAGTGTGGGTTAACTATGAGGTCAGGAACTAAATTCTCTACCCCGCAAAAATATAAAAAGGAACTAAATTCTCTAAAAGGAACCACCATTTTATTTATGAGAGACACAATATTTCTCTTGCAAAATGCATGCATTATTTGCTCCTAATCAATCCAAACCAATAAAAACCATTCGTAACACATAAAAGGTCACTGGCATACTAATAAATGTATTACTTATCGCCATAAAATTGATGTAATATAGTACATACTCAACCACCTTACAAGATACAAATAATTTCTGGCACATATATGTTGCTAATCTCCACTGAAGGAGAGGCAAACTCCACAAGCTACCAGTTGGAGAAAACTTCTTTTGCTGCCATAAGAAAGAGTAGGTCACGTGCAGGAAAAAACATAGGGGGTACATGACAGAAGAAGAAAAATAAAGGCTATGAAACTACAATTCGGGAATAGGAGATCTTGGGAAAGAGATGGCCATTTCTCTGTACAACTACCACCATATCAAGCGGCGAGGATGCCATTTTTTTCACTCTTGGCTCCCTTAGCTCATCATATATTGATCATAGATCTAGCCAGCACGTGCTCTAGATAATTGTTGAGAAGCTATAAGCTAACTCACAGGGAATGTGGTCAGTCTTTAGCCCGCAGCTCTGAAGATAGGTGTAGATTTTGGTGACGGGGTTGCTTATGGGCAAAGACCGATGGTGTCCACTCGTGCTCTCTATCGTCGAGAAGCTAATCTTTGCCGATAGAATACAGGGAGAAAGCATTGAACAACTGGGCACATTCATCCATAATCAATAAATCAGCATCCGATTAATTAGCTGGCAGATGAACGAGCTTGGAATTGAACTAGTTAGTGTGTAGTCATTAAGCTAGGAATAACTTAAGTCATGAAATTCAAGTAGCATAACCATGTATATATGTCTACGTGGTGCATGAATAAGTTAGGACTAGCACAAATGCCCGTGCGTTGCAATGGGATAAAAAATGTCCCCGTATTGCCGCACCCTCTTATACGAAAAGAACACATGGTGTAGTTCAAAAAAAAAAAAAGAACACATGGTGTAAGACTTGAGAATCAGGCTGTAGAGATGTGGTAGATATAAAAAAAACTTTTGGACATATGCAAGAATAAGAAAAGGACTTTTAAAAGGCCATTCAGAAAACTGAAAATGTGACAGCGTTGTCACGGCCTGATTTCCTAAAAGTATTCACGTTATAGTTTGCCTCTACCATTATATGAATCAAACATACGTAACTTTAAAGACCATAAACGGAAAGAAATGATGCTGCCCTACAAATTTCATCTTCTGAATACAATAAACAAAGGGAAAAGCTGGTGTTCAACCGACTGATCTTTTCTTTTACATCCACCGCTTCCTATGCTTGCCATGCGTCTTGATGATGCCCACGCACCGCATCTCTTCCTTCATCCTTATCTCCTGGACCCCTGGCCACTAATGCTATTCGGTAGCTACTCCCATTCCTGCAACTGATCACCTGTTTCAGAAACCAAACCGCACCAAATGGTATGTTGCACACCAACCAGAAGGTAACTCCGTCGGTGGTGGCCTCCCCAATCATGGCGGAGCGACCAGGGTGGCTGGGCCCGAGTGGTGGCCATCGATGTCGCCCACATACTGGCAGCGAACGACACAACCTTCCCAGGCGGACAACGCACATCCCCTTTGCCGCCTCCGCCACGGTGCTAGCCCGACGGAAGCCGGCGACGGCGAAGCGGGTCCAGGATCAGCGGACGCTACGCGTGCCCGCCAGACCGTGCGGCAGCACGCCGAAGAATTTCTGCAAAAATGGCGGAGTTGCAAAATGGAGACGACAACGAGGCTAATGCTGCTCCAGCAACATCTTTTACTGCAATAAAATTTCTGCAACATCATTCATGTTGCAAAAGCCTTTTCTGCGACATTATCTATGTCGCAAAGCTAGAAAAAAAATCTGCAACACAGCCTCTGTTGCAAATATTTTTTCTGCAACATGAGCTCTGTTGCAAATGTTCTGCAACACTGCCTTTGTTGCAATACTAAAAACGAGGTTGGGTCGTTGGATGTCGTGAGATCTAAACGGCTGTGGAGCCGCCGGATCTATTAAAAATATGTTTCTGCAACGGGTCGAGACAACGGCTGTGGACCGTTGCTTCAGGAATTGGTCTGTCCGGGTCGAGACAACGAATTTGTTTCTGCAACTGGACCGTTGCTTCAGGAATTAATTGGTCTGTCCGGGCCGAGACAACGGATTTGTTTCTGCAACTGGACCGTTGCTTCAGGAATCCACCGGCGGACAGCAAAATTGTTTCTGAAACTGGCTGCTTGTTTCAGGTTCTATTTGGTGGAAAAGGCGTCCCAGCTGGATGATCCAACGGCTATGCGCGTGTGTATCGGACTGTCAGTTGGGTGGTGGATATTTTCTACATATCCACCGGTGGACGCCTAGCAGAGCAAAAAATTTGGCATTATAGCTTTTATCATAATTGATCCAAGTTCTTCTGCACATGATTTGCAAATAATCTAATTATTCCTAACCACAGAAATACCTTTTTATTTCAAGGTATAAGACCAGAGGATCATTTTTTTTCTCACTGCCAAAAGTACCAAGCCCAGAACTGGAACCACATCCTGAAAGCGAGCATTTTCTTAAGATACAGTAAAAGAGCGCGCGCACACACACCATAAACATGAAGACCTTGAGCTGAATTCGTACTCAACCTGCAAAGACCACACAAATAGTGAATATGAAAGGAATGTACTAATAGCTTGAATAGGAAATGCAGCTACTGTCCATGTACTACTTATATATCCTTATCGACTTTCAATTAGTATCACATCACATAGATCAATTATCTCAGAAGAAATTCTCACTCTTGCGCATCCTGAGAAAAATCCATCAATGCGTGTATGGACATAATAACCGGCCGACATCATGCAGAGCTAGCTTTCTGAAGAATCATCAACCTGGCCTCTACAAGTCTGATTTGTTTCCACCCACCAAGCGCACGCCTCCTCCTCTGTGCACCGCATCAGATCAACGTCCTCTCAGTCGGATTCTCCCGTGCTATTTAACCTTCTTGCACTCTCCCGGTGGCTTAACTCTATTCAGCTCGCACTGATCACTCCTTCCCTAAGTTTAGTTATCCTACCCGTTTAAATATTATATCCAGCCCGCACAATATTTCCAGCTATGACCAGCTATGGGTCATGCCTCGGTTCACACACGATGGCCATGTCCATGTCCAGCTATGGCTCATGCCTCGGTTCACACAGCGGAATTAATCTCACAAACGGGACCCATTACTACTAATTATTGATTCTCAAGGCTGCTTATTGATTGTAAATCATAGAACTATATAAATTGGTAGAACACCATGTAAAGAAGCGAGGTGGTACTATTTAATAAGGAAAAAACCTTGTATGTTACACAATGATGTGCTAGCTCGGTTGGTCGCAGCATGTGAACTTGACGTACAACGTCGGGAGTTTCGATTCCATACGAAGATGCCTGTTTTTTGCGATTTGACGGGCTGAGGTGGTAATATTTCTTTTGGGCTGGTTTAATTAGCTGCTAGTGGAGCAAGCCCAACAACAACAACTGACGTGCCGGCCAAGGCCTAGTGAGGCGACGTAGCCCAATTAAATCAAAGCGAACGAACAGAGATACGAAAACTTACCGTGACGGACTTTTTCATGAGGAGGAATTCCAATCCCCGCTAACGACTTTTTCTTTTATTCAGAATTGTATTGCTGATTTGGGTCTGATCCCCATGAAGAACCCTACAGCAACGGCGTTCGCTCCTCTGGCTGTTCAGAAGTGGTCTCCTCCGATGAGTGGATCAGTGAAAATCCATGTAGACGCAGCAGTGGGCGGACATGGCAATCGAGGAGCAATAGCTGCTATATGTCGGTCGGAAACTGGCGATTATCTTGGTGCTTCGGCTGTGTCAATCCCAGATTTGACAGACCCGGAGATACTAGAAGCAATGGCCTGCAGTGAAGCTCTCTCCTTGGCAGCTGATTTTTCTTGCCAGCGGCTAGTTATTGCAATGGGCTGTGCATCCACGGTGAAGCATGTCAAGGGAATATACAAAGCGCCATATGAAGCCATCATCAGAGAGATCAATTTGAAGTGTGCAGGTTTTGCCTCGGTGCAAATTACTCATGAGAATCGAAGTCTGAATGTTGAAGCACATATGTTAGCTAGAGCTACTACTACATTAGTTTCTGGACGTCATGTTTGGCTGTCAGTTAGACCAGATTTTATTGTAATTCCGTCGAACATTTTGAATGAATAAAGTGCTTCAACCCCTAAAAAAAAAAACTTACCGTGACGGACGAAATTTACGTACGGAAGTTCGGGAGTAAGAAACCTTCGTCCTTTTATTAGTAGGTAGGTATAGGTATATACTAGCAAAATGGCCCGTGCATTGCAACGGGAGAAAAAAATACCACACGCTCTTCATTTACAAAAAATGGTCTATAATGTGAGAATTTGTAGTTACGCCCTAAATAAAGATGGTCTTAGCCTACAAAATCGCAGTTGAAGATTTCACAGGTCTTCTATTTCAACATGGCTTACATGTAGATTTAATACATACAAAGAAACGGGCAAGTGACCTTGAATTTCATCTCCAATCCTGATTTTGCTGAGGTGTTCATCGCCAATCTGAATCAGCACCGGTATGAAAAAAAAAGGATAATGCATTATTTATTAAGATTGCATCCTAGATAGTATTTTTTTTCTAAATGGTTTGCATGTAAAATAACATCATATTTAGATTCTACCTATTTTTCTAATCCAATTCCATATGTAACATGTTAAATTTGAAGTTACAGTTTAGAAGATATGAATATTTTAAAATAACATCGTATTCACATTGTACACATCGCTATTGATTAAAATTAAAATTACATCAGAAATAGAATTTTAAAAATACTAAAAATATAAAAATAACATCATATTCAGATTCTACAAATTTTTCTAATCAAATTTCATATATAATAATTTAAAATTGGAGTTACGGTTTAAAAGATATGATTTACACATCGCTATTGATTAAAATTAAAATTACACCAGAAATAAAATTTTAAAAATGTCAAAAAGATAAAAATAACATAATATTCAGATTCTACAAATTTTTCTAATCAAATTTCATATATAATAATTTAAAATTGGAGTTACGGTTTAAAAGATATGATTTACACATCGCTATTGATTAAAATTAAAATTACATCAGAAATAGAATTTTAAAAATGCCAAAAAGATAAAAATAACATCATATTCAGATTCTACAAATTTTTATAATCAAATTTCATATATAATAATTTAAAATTGGAGTTACGGTTTAAAAGATATGATTTACACATCGCTATTGATTAAAATTAAAATTACACCAGAAATAGAATTTTAAAAATGCCAAAAAGATAAAAATAACATCATATTCAGATTTTACAAATTTTTCTAATCAAATTTCATATATAATCTCTCCCTAATAATCTGTCACGCCCAAGATGCGGTCCTATCCCTATTAAGGCCTGTGGCCTCGACGGGGATAGAAGCGCATCTCGTCGTTCGCAAGCACAGTAAACATTGCAATACATGTAGGAAGAGATGAGTATATGAGTTGGCTTACACTCGCCACAAGCTATCTTACAAGTCCACACAAATATTATTTATACATCATTCAGAAGACAGGGTCCGGCTACGGACGAAAACAAACGATAAAAGAAGCAATATAAAACTGCCTCGCTATCCCGGGATCACCACCACGGAGCTCCCTACTCGTCTGGATAAGTAACATACATACGTCTACTCTCCTCGTCGTACTCCCACTGGAGCTGGGTCACATCGTCTGGCACGTTCTCATCAACACCTGTACCTGTATTGTTGTAATCTGTGAGCCACAGGGACTCAGCAATCTCATAACCCGGGTACCGAAACTATGTAAGCCATTGGGTAAGGAATTGGTTAAGTGGTGAGGCTGCAGCAAGCGCTAAGCATATGTTTGGTGGCTAACTTACGAGAACATGAATGTAAATATGGTGGCTTACGTATGACGATCGTGAATTAGTATGATCACTAAGTGATCCTGAACACCTACTTACGGCAATCATAACCCCACCGTGTTCTCTCCCGGTTCATGTTCACGAGCAGAGACGGTCACGGTTACGCACACAGTTGGTGTATTTTATTGGAGTTTACTTCAAGTTAACTATAACCGGGTGTTAAACAAATTTCCAAGTTGCCACATAACCGCGGGCACGGCTTTCCGAAAAGATTAAACCCTGCAGGGGTGCTCCAACTCATCCATCACAAACTAACCACACTTCGCGGGAATAACCTCGACCACGAATCTTGTGATCGTCCTAGGCAATTCCACTGGAAAACCGCAACATCGAGATAGCCCGAAGAAAAACCAGAATTCCTCGCGCAAGACATTCGATAAAGGTAAAACAAGTCCAGCAAGACCGCCCGACGTGTCGACGAACCCGATAAGAGCCGCGTATCTCGTTCTCAGGACACGACGGATGAGCTATGGTTACCACGCCAAACACCGAGTTGCCCCGGGTGGCGTTAATAACCTGCTCTGGGTTGGACCAACACTCATGAGGAGCACTGGCCCGGGTTGTTGATTAATTATCCACGGGGTAGCTACGCCCTATGCAATTTTATTAAGTTGTTTAGCAAATGTAGTACCAAAGTTGGGTCTTGCCAGACAAGTTTTAATCTAAAACGAATGTACAAGGGGGTCCCCATAACAACCCCGAGCATGTTAGGAGCGCAAAATATGGAATATAACACCGGTACTCGGAACTAGTGCGGCAAAAGCGGAACAAAACACTGAGCAAAAGGCCAAGCCTTCCACCGTTGCCAGATATATATGTGCATTAATTTAAATAACAATAAATAGAGTGATATAAACAGAATCCATGTTGACACATGGAAAGCTTGCACCTGCAACTAGCAACGCTATAAGATAAGGGCTGAGCAGCGGTAACATAGCCAATCAATGTTTGTTAGGTAGTGGAAGGGTTAGAGGCTTTCATGGCAGTTTAGGAGGCTGACAGTATAAGTGGTAGGAAACGGAACATAACGGTAAAAAAAACGAGACATCTAGCAAGGCAAAAATAGTGTCGGGATCCGGGTATGATCATCTTGCCTGTTGGTTCTTCAGAGGGACACAGAGCTGGGTCCTCGTAGTTGTACTCTCCGAAATCCTCGTACTCAGGCTCAACACTCGCGTCTACCCAAAGAGAACAGCACCAAATGAACAAACAGCGAGGTGCAATGCACAAACAAGATGATGCATGGTCATATTAAGAAATATAGCATGGCAAGCCTATGCTAGTCATGTTCCACATGCATTTATTAAGTTGTTTAGTATTCTGGACAGAACCTCAATATTACTTATTTGGACATGCATGATCATGGCAAATATGGATGCGTCATGCAAAATTGATGCAAATGCATATGTAGAATGTTGCAAACGGAGTAACGTAGCTCACGGTACGCTCACGGCAAGGTACGAACGTTAACGGAGACAAAAACACAAGATGAGGCAATCTCTGGGCTATACCTTGGTGTTCCAAGGATTCCACTGGATAGGAAATGAAAATCTAGCAAGAATAGAGCTAAAGATCAAGCAAAACAATGGAGTATAGCTCCCACACAAGTCACAAAACAATCAAACACACAATCTGTCCACAAACAGCAACATGGCATCTTGTCACACACATAGCCAGAGCTACAGCAGGTTTTAAATCACAATCAAGGCATGTACAGAAACTTTACAGCATGCTTATCAAATCATCTATCTACACCAACTTGAAAGTAAGCATAGATCAATAGCAATGAAGATCACAAGATGGCATGCTGAAACAGATTTTTAGGGACTTGGTGAAAATTCCAGTTTTTCTGGAATTTGAGTTAACCAGATGGCATATTGACAGCATGGTTTATATATGCTACAGCAACTTCATGGCATGAAAAAATAACAGGATGGTAGAGGGCAACCTCTACAACAAAACACTAGCACTGAGCATGAGCTAGAACACAACACATAATTTGGTAGCATCCTCTAACCATGGCATAAAAATAACAACAGACTCTCAGACTTAGACAATTTTTAGCAAGGGTAAAACTGGACACATGTTAACAGAATAGCAACTTGACAGCAGGTTTTAAATATGATGCAAGGGCTTAATGCCCAAGTTATTAGCACATTTAGGTAGAGGATGATGAGCACAACAAAACATGTTCATGCCCCAAACTCAAAGGGACATCACATACATGGGAACCATCATCTAAACATAGCAAGAAAATAACAGCTCCAACACTTAGCAATATTTTTAGACATGAAACAGGGTTATTATCTTAACATGTTAACAGCAAGAAACCCACTTATCCACAAGTATATCATGCCAAACAAAAATACCAGGGCCTAGTACCCACAAAACACTAGCATAAACATGTTGACAAGTTTCACATATTTTGCATAGATTAAATCATATGAAAATGACAAAATGGCATGTTGGGACAAAAAATGACATTTTGCAAACTTGCTCAAAAGACAAAACAAATTGCACCACTGGACTCCTTGGGAAATTCTACCCCAAAAACATATATCATACTCATATCTTTGCATATGTAAAACGCCCAAAACCTAGCTCGAAATTGCACATATGCACTTATAAGTCACTTATTACCCTATTTGGACATCTACTAAAAAGGCAGTGGCCTGATCTGGAAAACTACCAGAAATAGAAAAAAAACAAACAGAGAAGACAACAAAATAAAACAACAAATAAATAAAATCAAAAGGAGGGGGTCCCACTGGCAGTGAGCCAGGGCCCCCTGAGTGGCTGACTGTTAGGTGCTTCCTGGATATATCTCTCGATGGATTACTCTCAGGAATCAGAGTAGCATATGAGTACAGGATTTGAGTCCTTACAAGCACATAGGTGCTGAATTGAAGAAGCAAGAAAGAGGGAAAGGGTTGAGAGCCGTAGGTGGGAGGAGAGAGCTAGCCGCCGGGTTCGCCTGATCATTCTCGGATGATTTGCTCGCAGCCTCCTCCACGTATTTATACTCTGCAGCTCCCAACAGTTCACAAACGGGCCAGGCCCATGTGATGCCCCAAGGAACCAGCCCATGTACGTGTATGAGTAAGGAGAGGTCGCTAACACCCCTCCCTCCTTGAAAGTCGGCTTGTCCCCAAGCCGTTGCCACAAAGAACTCTCCAGGATCCCAAGGGCTTGAAGATCCTTGATCATGTCGGAGTGGCCATAGTAGTCGTCGCGGAAGTGACCATGATTGAGGTGGTCGCTGTGGTAGCCTTACGTGGCCGGAGTTGACTCGGACAAGGGTAGGGTAGTAGTCGTGGCCGACGAAGAAGGCGAGGACCCTGATGCTCCTCCCTCCTTGAAAAGGAGCTTGTCCGAAGCCAGTAGAAAACTCCTCGCCGCCCAGTAGAGAACTGCATGGAATAGTGAGCAAGACTTGGTGACCAAAAGGAGAAATATCTTCAACAGCAATCCCTAAGATACCCGGATCCCATGGCAGAAACAATTCTCCGACAATGTGTATCGCTGCGTCCTTGCAGTCACGAATCTTCAACAACCCCCATGAGTCTCTGATATGGAAGCATGGCTCCTTATAACCTTGACTCTGAGGGAGCAACAAGTCGCTGGCTGTAGGACATAACCCCCTTTCATTGGAATAGAATGCATCAGAAATAGAAGTGAAGCTGTATGTAGCATCAATAGGTGCATCTACCGTTGGAAGGACATTGTGGATATTAAGCATCCCGGCCAAGTGCAACACAAGGATGGAACAAACAGCCGAGCTTCTTATCTGAATCTCCAAGTAGCATATCCCAGTAGAGCACTTCAGGAAAAGGTACAGGTGTATAGCGCGAGGAATACAATGTGACAGTGGTACAGTTGGGAAAAACTGAAACCAAACTCCCAGTAGTGGATTACTGAATAACCAAGGAATCTTCCATTGCATAAGCTCAAAAGTTCCCAGAATAATATAACGAGTGAGGCATGAACTAACCCATGCTTGCAAGAACCCATCAAACACCAGGTTCACCTCAAAAGAATTCCAAGTATTAGGGCTGCAACCCATTAGTATCCATGGGTTCACAACTGGCATTGCATACTGCCATGAGCTCACTCTTATGGAATAAAATTCAGTGGTCTGGAGCATAACAACACATGCAGTAAGGAGCATAGCATTTGGTTGTCCTTCTTCAAGTCCCGAAGGGGAGACCACCACCATTTCCAAGCTTGTGGATGCAAGGTTCAGAGCAGTGCACTGAAGGAACCATGGGTTTGGTTTATGATACCCAGATGGAAAAGGTAATAACCAGCATTCACCCTGTGTCCCATGCAATGGTCCAGGAAACTGTATGTTGACCGCTCCTTCTACCAAAAATTTCTGGAGCAGCACTAGCTTGTGACAGGAATTAGATATAGTTCTTACCAATGTCACAATCAACAAGGATAGCTCCCAAGAAGGCCAGGGCTTCAGGTCTACCAGGAAAATGAAATACTTCTGCAACTTCTCAAGGAGATTTGCTAACTTGACAACAAACTCAAGTAATTGGAATATATCCAACCAGGCATCATCATGACCAGACCACCTTGTGGCAACACCACACCTTGTTTCATCTCCAGAAGTGATCCCCATAAGCTTGCTCATGATACAAGTGTCAATAACGTGGTAGTCAGACCAAGCTTCATGCACATGATCATCTTTGAACAGTAAATTCATTACCCAAAACTGAAACCCTGAATTTTTCTCACCTACAGGTACAGGCCCATGTACACCAGGAGGTGGCCTGAACTTGTCTCCATCACCATCAGAATACTCCAAGTAGAACCTCCTAGCAATTTCCCATCCCAAAAAGGGAGGGCGATTGTCTTTGCTGGTGTCGTGCGATGAGGTTTCTGTCACTAGATTCACCCATGGAAAAACATCCGATTTGCTATTAAACAAGCATCTGGCACTAGTTTCATGTTCAGACAAGTAAGAAACAACCACTGATTTTGTTGCAATCTCGGAGCTGCAATGCCAAGACTCCACAATGACATAGCTAACAGGCCAATGTGAACCACTACTAGCAGTAGTAAACACCATGGTCCGCTGGTTTCTATTTCTGGGCAAATAACCACCCGGATTCCAAGGGAACATGGCTAATGTAGGATCTGTATCAAGCTGCCTTAATGAACATAAGTCACAGAAATGAGCTTGCACAAGCGATGGCCATGCCGGCCGCAGTTTAAATTTAACAATCCTCGTGCACTCCTCAAACATCAAGTGGGCATCCAACGAAACAAAACACATGTCTTGGGGAATGAGGGGCTGTTCATACCAGGCCGATGGGTTAATGGGCAGTGGAATTACAAAATCATGCGCATCCTTGGGCTCCTTCACAGCAGCAGTAGCATCCTGAGACTTGTCAAACAGCTCAGACATTGATTCCTCATGATAATCTGCTACTAACTGGCACTTGAATGATGGCCACGGCCTTGGCCGTAGCACCTTGAGCTCACGGGTGAGCGCCGGTGCTGCTGCTTGCAGCAGCCTTGATGGCATGGTGAAGTCGTTGGTGACCACGGAAGCAACGAGCAAGGGAGTGATGACAATGGTGGCCGCGGCCGACGTAGGTGTCGTGCCCAGGGTGAACACAGACGTCGATGCGGTCGCGTCTCGACTCGGGCATTCCGTCGAGCAGGTTGTGAGCGTCGGTGCAGCGACGCCCGTGGCATCAAAGTCGAGGGACTTGGCGCTTGCAGACGAGGCAGCGAGCACGGGGGCGACGTCGACGATGGTCGTGGGCGAAGCAGGTGCGTCCGTGGAGAGCAACTGCAAAGCAACCGGGGTGGTCGCCTGCTCGAGCGCCGGCTTCGAGTTGCCAAACCCAGCCGCGACAGCCTCCCTGATGCCCCTTCGGAACTCCTTCAGGAGATCCTTCAGGTCCTGCTTGGTCGCCGGCTCCATCGCCAGATCGACGACGGCGGATCGAGGTGGTGGTGGTGGGGAAAAAATTGGCTCTGAATACCAAGTGTTAGGTGCTTCCTGGATATATCTCTCGATGGATTACTCTCAGGAATCAGAGTAGCATATGAGTACAGGATTTGAGTCCTTACAAGCACATAGGTGCTGAATTGAAGAAGCAAGAAAGAGGGAAAGGGTTGAGAGCCGTAGGTGGGAGGAGAGAGCTAGCCGCCGGGTTCGCCTGATCATTCTCGGATGATTTGCTCGCAGCCTCCTCCAGGTATTTATACTCTGCAGCTCCCAGCAGTTCACAAACGGGCCAGGCCCATGTGATGCCCCAAGGAACCAGCCCATGTACGTGTATGAGTAAGGAGAGGTCGCTAACACCCCTCCCTCCTTGAAAGTCGGCTTGTCCCCAAGCCGTTGCCACAAAGAACTCTCCAGGATCCCAAGGGCTTGAAGATCCTTGATCATGTCGGAGTGGCCATAGTAGTCGTCGCGGAAGTGACCATGATTGAGGTGGTCGCTGTGGTAGCCTTACATGGCCGGAGTTGACTCGGACAAGGGTAGGGTAGTAGTCGTGGCCGACGAAGAAGGAGAGGACCCTGATGCTCCTCCGTCCTTGAAAAGGAGCTTGTCCGAAGCCAGTAGAAAACTCCTCGCCGCCCAGTAGAGAACTGCATGGAATAGTGAGCAAGACTTGGTGACCAAAAGGAGAAATATCTTCAACAGCAATCCCTAAGATACCCGGATCCCATGGCAGAAACAATTCTCCGACAATGTGTATCGCTGCGTCCTTGCAGTCACGAATCTTCAACAACCCCCATGAGTCTCTGATATGGAAGCATGGCTCCTTATAACCTTGACTCTGAGGGAGCAACAAGTCGCTGGCTGTAGGACATAACCCCCTTTCATTGGAATAGAATGCATCAGAAATAGAAGTGAAGCTGTATGTAGCATCAATAGGTGCATCTACCGTTGGAAGGACATTGTGGATATTAAGCATCCCGGCCAAGTGCAACACAAGGATGGAACAAACAGCCGAGCTTCTTATCTGAATCTCCAAGTAGCATATCCCAGTAGAGCACTTCAGGAAAAGGTACAGGTGTATAGCGCGAGGAATACAATGTGACAGTGGTACAGTTGGGAAAAACTGAAACCAAACTCCCAGTAGTGGATTACTGAATAACCAAGGAATCTTCCATTGCATAAGCTCAAAAGTTCCCAGAATAATATAACGAGTGAGGCATGAACTAACCCATGCTTGCAAGAACCCATCAAACACCAGGTTCACCTCAAAAGAATTCCAAGTATTAGGGCTGCAACCCATTAGTATCCATGGGTTCACAACTGGCATTGCATACTGCCATGAGCTCACTCTTATGGAATAAAATTCAGTGGTCTGGAGCATAACAACACATGCAGTAAGGAGCATAGCATTTGGTTGTCCTTCTTCAAGTCCCGAAGGGGAGACCACCACCATTTCCAAGCTTGTGGATGCAAGGTTCAGAGCAGTGCACTGAAGGAACCATGGGTTTGGTTTATGATACCCAGATGGAAAAGGTAATAACCAGCATTCACCCTGTGTCCCATGCAATGGTCCAGGAAACTGTATGTTGACCGCTCCTTCTACCAAAAATTTCTGGAGCAACACTAGCTTGTGACAGGAATTAGATATAGTTCTTACCAATGTCACAATCAACAAGGATTGCGCCCAAGAAGGCCAGGGCTTCAGGTCTACCAGGAAAATGAAATACTTCTGCAACTTCTCAAGGAGATTTGCTAACTTGACAACAAACTCAAGTAATTGGAATATATCCAACCAGGCATCATCATGACCAGACCACCTTGTGGCAACACCACACCTTGTTTCATCTCCAGAAGTGATCCCCATAAGCTTGCTCATGATACAAGTGTCAATAACGTGGTAGTCAGACCAAGCTTCATGCACATGATCATCTTTGAACAGTAAATTCATTACCCAAAACTGAAACCCTGAATTTTTCTCACATACAGGTACAGGCCCATGTACACCAGGAGGTGCCCTGAACTTGTCTCCATCACCATCAGAATACTCCAAGTAGAACCTCCTAGCAATTTCCCATCCCAAAAAGGGAGGGCGATTGTCTTTGCTGGTGTCGTGCGATGAGGTTTCTGTCACTAGATTCACCCATGGAAAAACATCCGATTTGCTATTAAACAAGCATCTGGCACTAGTTTCATGTTCAGACAAGTAAGAAACAACCACTGATTTTGTTGCAATCTTGGAGCTGCAATGCCAAGACTCCACAATGACATAGCTAACAGGCCAATGTGAACCACTACTAGCAGTAGTAAACACCATGGTCCGCTGGTTTCTATTTCTGGGCAAATAACCACCCGGATTTCAAGGGAACATGGCTAATGTAGGATCTGTATCAAGCTGCCTTAATGAACATAAGTCACAGAAATGAGCTTGCACAAGCGATGGCCAGGCCGGCCGCAGTTTAAATTTAACAATCCTCGTGCACTCCTCAAACATCAAGTGGGCATCCAACGAAACAAAACACATGTCTTGGGGAATGAGGGGCTGTTCATACCAGGCCGATGGGTTAATGGGCAGTGGAATTACAAACTCATGCGCATCCTTGGGCTCCTTCACAGCAGCAGTAGCATCCTGAGACTTGTCAAACAGCTCAGACATTGATTCCTCATGATAATCTGCTACTAACTGGCACTTGAATGATGGCCACGGCCTTGGCCGTAGCACCTTGAGCTCACGGGTGAGCGCCGGTGCTGCTGCTTGCAGCAGCCTTGATGGCATGGTGAAGTCGTTGGTGACCACGGAAGCAACGAGCAAGGGAGTGACGACAATGGTGGCCGTGGCCGACGTAGGTGTCGTGCCCAGGGTGAACACAGACGTCGATGCGGTCGCGTCTCGACTCGGGCATTCCGTCGAGCAGGTTGTGAGCGTCGGTGCAGCGACGCCCATGGCATCAAAGTCGAGGGACTTGGCGCTTGCAGACGAGGCAGCGAGCACGGGGGCGACGTCGACGATGGTCGTGGGCGAAGCAGGTGCGTCCATGGAGAGCAACTGCGAAGCAGCCGGGGTGGTCGCCTGCTCGAGCGCCGGCTTCGAGTTGCCGAACCCAGCCGCGACAGCCTCCCTGATGCCCCTTCGGAACTCCTTCAGGAGATCCTTCAGGTCCTGCTTGGTCGCCGGCTCCATCGCCAGATCGACGACGGCGGATCGGGGTGGTGGTGGTGGGGAAAAAATTGGCTCTGAATACCAAGTGTTAGGTGCTTCCTGGATATATCTCTCGATGGATTACTCTCAGGAATCAGAGTAGCATATGAGTATAGGATTTGAGTCCTTACAAGCACATAGGTGCTGAATTGAAGAAGCAAGAAAGAGGGAAAGGGTTGAGAGCCGTAGGTGTGAGGAGAGAGCTAGCCGCCGGGTTCGCCAGATCATTCTCGGATGATTTGCTCGCAGCCTCCTCCAGGTATTTATACTCTGCAGCTCCCAGCAGTTCACAAACGGGCCAGGCCCATGTGATGCCCCAAGGAACCATCAGAGTAGCATATGAGTACAGGATTTGAGTCCTTACAAGCACATAGGTGCTGAATTGAAGAAGCAAGAAAGAGGGAAAGGGTTGAGAGCCGTAGGTGGGAGGAGAGAGCTAGCCGCCGGGTTCGCCTGATCATTCTCGGATGATTTGCTCGCAGCCTCCTCCAGGTATTTATACTCTGTAGCTCCCAGCAGTTCACAAACGGGCCAGGCCCATGTGATGCCCCAAGAAACCAGCCCATGTACGTGTATGAGTAAGGAGAGGTCGCTAACACTGACAAGGTGGCCCCATGGCTCACCTGTCACACACACACACTCAGTACTCACACACACAGGGGCACACACACTCATACACAGTACTCACACGCACAGAGTCCTTACAAGCACATAGGTGCTGAATTGAAGAAGCAAGAAAGAGGGAAAGGGTTGAGAGCCGTAGGTGTGAGGAGAGAGCTAGCCGCCGGGTTCGCCAGATCATTCTCTGATGATTTGCTCGCAGCCTCCTCCAGGTATTTATACTCTGCAGCTCCCAGCAGTTCACAAACGGGCCAGGCCCATGTGATGCCCCAAGGAACCATCAGAGTAGCATATGAGTACAGGATTTGAGTCCTTACAAGCACATAGGTGCTGAATTGAAGAAGCAAGAAAGAGGGAAAGGGTTGAGAGCCGTAGGTGGGAGGAGAGAGCTAGCCGCCGGGTTCGCCTGATCATTCTCGGATGATTTGCTCGCAGCCTCCTCCAGGTATTTATACTCTGCAGCTCCCAGCAGTTCACAAACGGGCCAGGCCCATGTGATGCCCCAAGAAACCAGCCCATGTACGTGTATGAGTAAGGAGAGGTCGCTAACACTGACAAGGTGGCCCCATGGCTCACCTGTCACACACACACACTCAGTACTCACACACACAGGGGCACACACACTCATACAGAGTGCACACACGCACAGAGCACGCACAGTACACCGAAAATTAAAAAGGGGCCAGGGGGGATTCGATCCCTGGACCTCTCGGTCCTCGCCCTGAGTCGAACCCACTATGCGACCGAATTGATACACGACAGAGGAGGGAGCTAGCGCTACTAATACCGACTGCTGAGGGGAATCCCTCTGTCCGGCGACAGAGACACGGCGGCGACGCAATACACGGCGAGACGACGGCAATCGGCGACAGCTACCACTGGCGGGGGCTGCGAGCACGGAGGGGAGCCCATTCCCGCACTCAAATCCAACTAAATGCGGCGGCAGCGGGGAGCTCGAGCACGAGCTTGCGCTCGGCTCGACAATGGCGGCGACGGCGAAACGAAGACCAGGACGCGACTAGGCGGCTACGCACGATAAAGAGAGGGGGAAGGAGGAGCCGATGCTCACTGCGGGCTGCTCGAGGACGCGGCGAGGCGAGGATGACGAAGCTGGCGCTGCCTGACGACGCGCAGCTCCAACCGCGCGACGCGACGACGGGAAGACGACGCGGGGACGCTCCAGCCTCCCTAACGCCGGGAATCGACCGCGGAGGGCTCCACGGTCATCGGCGACATCCAGGACGGAGGGGAGGAAGGCCACCGGAGCGCGGACGACGGCGACAGACGACGGCGATCTCTGAACTCTGAACCTTGCCCCTCTGAAACTTACCGCGAGGAGGGAGAAGAAGGAGAGGAAGAAGGTGGCGGCGGCACGGAGGAGAAGGGGGGGGGGGAACCCTAGGGAGAGGGGCACGCACGCCGAGGCTTTAAAGGAGGGGCCAGACGCGCTCGCTCTCTCTCTGATGCTGACGGAGGAAGGAAAACGGCAAGCAGGTAGCCGCTACCTGAGCTAGCTGGGCCACGCACCGCGCCCGGCTGGGCCTGGAGGAGGCCCAGGTGGGCTCAACCTCACTCTGACTCGCTGAAACTCTGCCGAATTAAAATAGCAGCCACAAACAAACAAACAAACAAAAAAAAACACAGGGGGTTTGGAAGAGAGGTAGAGAGAAAAGAAAATATCCTTGCATTCATAAAATTCCACACTATTTAATAAAAAAGGAATTGGCATTTTTAGAACTATTAAATCATTCACATATATTTGCATTGGAATCTGTTTTGCAAGATATAGAAAGACCATAATTTACAAATTGGAACCAGAGCTATATTAACATGCATAACAGAATATTTTGGAGAGAAGCAACATTTTTTTAATATAGGAAAACAGCAAGCAAAGATGTTATCATGTGGAATATTTGAATGAGAGAGAAGAGGTGATTGTTTGCTTATGGAAAAAGAGGTAGAACTAATCTCCTCCTCTTCCTATCTATCCAGCGCACCGCCAATGACTCCACTCACCTGGAGTGCGCGCGGCAACCAGACCAGAGGACGCCATGGGCGCCTTGGAGCTCCCCTGTCGTCGCCCGATCTGGGCGCGAAGTCACCGTATCCGGTCAGTAGACTCGCCTCTGACCGCTGCCTCGGCTCGCAGCTGGCCAGACCAGAGGACGCCCGCGAAATCGCCGCCCCGTGCTCCGGATCCGGACAGTAGGCTCGCCTCCGACCGATTCGGCCAACCCTGCGCCATGTCCCCGTGCTTTGGATCCTAGCCTCGCCTTTGACCACTTCGTTGCCTTCCCATCATAGTAATTCTTTTTTTTTGCCTCTGATTCTCATGTGTGCTGAGAGTGATTATTTTTTGCATCTGATTCTCATGTATCCACCGGCCGGCGTCCTCCTCGACCCAGCCTCCTCGTGCTCGCGCGCAGCCCCCTCGGCCTCGCCTCGCCGGCGAAAAGCCCCCGCCGGAGCTCCCCGAGCTCCCTCGCCTCCTTGTCGAAAGTCGCCGCCGCCGGGAATGGATTAGCCAACACCAGCCGCGACGCCTCACCCCAATCCTGGGCTGGGCTGGGGTGGCGCGTACGCCCGCCTCCTTGGCTGCTGCCTCCTGCGGCGTGGACGCCGGCGGCAAGCGGCGGCGCGTGCCCGGCGGTGGAAGAAGGGAACGGATAAGTCGCCGTGGTGTGTGGTGGTGAATCAGTTCAATTAAGCGGCCAGAGGCTTTTATGTAAAACTGAAACGTTTTCTTAACTTAAAATAGGACTGCGGGTTAAATACAGAACAACACGAGGACGTTTTTGCAAAACACGCGACGACGGACGACAGAAGCGATAGCCGCTTTATTAGTAGGTAAAGATTAGGGAGAGATTAGGAAGAGATATAGAAAACGTGCAACAAGTGACCACTTAAAAATAATTCACGTCGTACGTGCATCTTGTTGTTGTGGTAGTCGTATAGGTTCCAGTAGATTAGTCCGAGTACTATATCTATCGTTTGTTTTTTTAATTTCGGGTCTAAACCGGCTTTGTACACGGATTTGGTGTGGTTGGGCGTAGTCTCTGTACTAGCATTGGACGGGATCGATTTCCTAGCTAAATTCTGTAAAACGCTACATGAAGTTACAAAAGATACCAGGAAAAAACGCCGCATGTATCATTTGACGGTGTCCTGGATTAGGGGGTGCACACCACGTCGGCCCGCCATTCAAGCCGACAACTGGGCCGAACCGAGGATCCACCAACAACTGAGGAATTGGCCACGCAAGCCGTGGCCCTCGGCGTACTCAAGATGAAATTCTCCGAAGACTTGGCGTACACTTTAAGGCGTATTCAAATGATCGGCATGTTATCCTTAGTTGTAACCGACATACTTGTAACCCTAGATACCCCCGGTACTTATATAAGCCGGGGGGTTTAATCCGTAGAGACAAGGTTTTAGATGTTAGAACTCATTCATACGATCTCGAGGTAGATCATCCTGTACTTTGTATCCCATCCACAATCAATACAATACAAGCAGGACGTAAGGTTTTACCTCTTAGAGAGGGCCCGAACCTCGGTAAAATTGTGTCCCTGTTACTTCCTGTTACCATCGTACCAAGATCACCAGCTCGGGACCCCCTACCCGAGATCCGCCGGTTTTAGCATCGACATTGATGGCCCATACAGGTCCCGCTGTGTGGTCACGAAGGAACGATGGAGGCATCGGTCAACGATCAGATCCATGCCCGTGTGTCCCCCACGTCGGAAACCCAAACCCTTGGCTCAACCGAGGCTCAGGAGTGCTTCGGAACTCCTACACGTCGTCAGGACTTAAAACCCGACGATTCAGATCTGGTGATCGGACCCCTCGCAGCATCTTCGGATCCAGCCAAGGATTTTCACGCGGTCACCACCCAAAAACCGGCCTCCTACCCATTAGGGGACCACGCTCACGATCGGTTGGACCAAGCCTGGAGCTCGGATCCAAATCTTCACCAAGGCGACTCGATTAACGTCGCCGCTCAATCCATCCCTGGGGCTCCTTTAAGTCACCCTCGGGAAGATTTCCTCGAGAGGCCGATGTCAGATCGGGCCGGAATCAAATTTACTCTCCCATCCACCCCCACGTCGCTTATTGCCCCGATAGCTCGGAACCAACTGACGTCTGGGATCTAGCTTATATCACACAAAAGCCTAGAGAAACAACTCGGCAATTCTGGATGAGATTCTTGTTCATAAAAAATAAGATCCCAGATTGCTGTGACGCGAAAGCCTTGGCAGCGTTCCGCTTCAATTGTCACGATGAGAGCATCTCTAATGCCTTGGCTCGGAGACGCGTTAGAACGTTCCCGGAGCTATCGGACATTGTGTCAAGATATTGCATCATGGAAGACGCCTGGCTGGCAGAAAAAGAACAAAGGGATTTGATCCAGGGTCCATCGGATTCCGGCGACAGGCGCATGCGTTCCAGCCGACGCCCGAAACGCTCGAGAGCCGACAAACAAGTTAATCAGCCCGCACGAAAGAAGAAACAGCTGGAGCAAGGACCCAAGTCTGCACTGAACGCGATCTTGGATGAACCATGCGCAATCCACTCTGTCTCATTGAACACAAACCCAACCCACAGGCTTCGGGCATGTTGGGTCCTAAGACAAGTGGCAAAGGGAGGGATAAACCTCCTAGATAACCTCGGCGCCCAGAGAAGCCGAGGAAAAACGCCAAGCTGGGGGGAACAGTCGTTTGACGAAGACGAGATCTTAATGATCTATGAGACTCATCCATCAAGGAACCAGCGGAAAAGCTCCGAGAAATAAACCGCGTTATTCACGTGATAACCTCGGACAACAAGTGGTTGGACACACCGATCACCTTCCGACAGGACGATCAGCTGACATCCGGCCCCAGCCGAGGAGTCACGGCCTTGGTCCTCGACCCCATTGTCAACGGCTACAGACTGACCAAAGTCTTGATGGACGGCGGCAGTAGCTTAAACCTCATCTACGAGGAAACTTTGCAAAAGATGCAGTTCGACAAATCGCGCATCGAACCGATCCAAACCACGTTCAAAGGAATCATCCCAGAGAAAGAGGTGCGATGCAGCGGAAGAGTGGCGCTTGATGTGGTATTCGGAACATCCGACAACTACCGGGTTGAGGAATTAATCTTCAACATCGTACCCTTCCGAAGTGACTACCACGCTCTACTCGGCCGAGATGCGTTTGCTAGGTTTCACGCCGTCCCCCATTACGCTTACATGAAGCTCAAGATGCCGGGACCAAACAGAGTGATTACAGTCATAAGCAACGCAGATAGATCACTCAAAGCTGAGAATAAAACGGCAGCACTTGCCTTGGAGGCAGAAGCCAAGGCCCTCGCGGCCGAAGAATTAACAGCTCTACGCGCAACAGTGGATAGGGACGACGTTATCCTCGATAAGAGGCCCAAATCTACGTCGTTTAAACCAGCCGATGAGATAGTTAAATTTCAGGTGCATCCTGAGGACCCTTCAAAAACGGCCTCCATTGGAGCACGACTGGACCCGGCGCTGGACGAGGCGTTGCGCGCTTTCCTTCAGGGAAATTGGGACATTTTTGCTTGGCATCCATCGGACATGCCAGGAATCCCAAGAAATCTAGCCGAGCATAGCCTCAACATAATCAAGGGATTCAAACCCTTAAGAAGGCGCTCCGCAGGTTCTCGGAACCAAAGAGACAAGCAATGGGAGAAGAACTGGCCAAGCTATTAGAGGCCGGATTCATCCGCGAAATCAAGCACCCCGAATGGCTGGCCAACCTGGTCATGGTACCAAAGAAGGATAAATCATGGCGCCTTTGCGTCGATTTCAAGGATGTCAATAAGGCCTGCCCAAAAGATCCCTTCCCGTTACCTTGGATTGATCAGATAGTTGACGCCACAGCAGGACCTGATTTACTCTGTTTCCTCGACGCCTACTCAGGGTACCATCAAATAAAAATGAAGGAATCCGACCAGGCGACCACAGCTTTCATAACTCCCTATGGGCCATTTTGTTTTAATACAATGCCCTTTGGCCTAAAAACGCTGGCGCAACATACCAACGCATGATTCAGACATGCCTGGAGCCACAGATCGGCAAGACAGTCGAAGCATATGTCGACGATGTGGTCGTCAAAACCAAACAGGCCAATAAGCTAATTGATGATCTTCGGGAAACATTTAAAAACCTCCGAGCATATAACATCAAGTTAAACCCGGAGAAGTGCGTCTTCGGCGTACCGTCCGGCAAACTTCTCGGCTTCATTGTATCCCATAGAGGAATAGAGGCAAATCCGGATAAGATCAAAGCACTGGCACGACTAGAAGTGCCAACAGAGCTCAAGCATGTCCAGAGACAAGCAGGATGCGTTGCTTCCCTTAGTCGCTTTATTTCACGACTAGGGGAAAAGGCCCTGCCGCTATATAGATTGCTAAAACAAACAAAGGATTTCAAGTGGACTAATGAGGCAAACACCACCTTGGAGGAAATCAAAACACTCCTCGCCACTAATCCAATCTTAGCCGCCCCCGGCGCGGGTGAGCCAATGTTGCTTTACATCTCAGCAACAAATCAAGTCGTCAGCATAGTCCTCGTCGTCGAGCGCGATATGGATGGACATAAACTCAAGGTGCAATGGCTGGTCTTTTATATTTCTGAAGTGCTTACCCCATGTAAAACTAGGTACCCGCATTACCAGAAGATAGCTTATGCAGTCTTCATGGCTTCTCAGAAATTGCGGCACTACTTTCAAGAGTGCTCCATTACCGTGGCCTCAGAAGTACCACTCAATGACATTATCAATAACCGTGATGCCACCGGCAGAATTGCAAAGTGGGCCGTCGAGCTCTTGCCTTTCGAAATCGCATATCGACCACGCTGAGCTATTAAATCTCAGGTGTTGGCCAACTTCGTGGCCAAGTGGACGGAAGCCGAGCTCCCTCGAGAGCATAGTACATACTCTCATTGGATCATGTACTTTGACGGCTCAAAAATGCTTGCCGGTTTAGGAGCAGGGGTGGTTCTCACCTCACCAACCGGAGACAATAGTAGGTATGTACTTTAAATTATGTACACCGACTCTAACAACGCAGCAGAATATGAAGCACTGCTACACGGTCTTCGGATGGCCGTTTTCATGGGAATCCAACGTCTTGAGGTCCGAGGAGATTCGAACCTCGCCATGTCTCAAGTTAATGGAGAATTTGACGCTAAGGACCCAAAAATGACGGCTTATCGTAATGCCGTCATAACAATTTCGGCCCGATTCGATGGGCTGGAGTTTCATCACATCCCTAGGGACAACAATCAAGCTGCCCATGTCCTTGCCAGGATGGGCGCTAAGCATGACCCCGTGCCAGAGAACACTTTTCTCGAACGATTATTCAAACCATCGGTTACATGGAAAGACGGCGCGCAGATAGCCCAACAATCGGCCTCCAAAATGATCACCCCTCCGACCATCGAACCAGACGAGGGGATAATTGGGGGCTCGGCAATAGAAGAAACCTCCTCGGTACACGAGATCATGGCAGTAATCGCGCCATGGACCGAGCCCATCCTAGCATACTTGCTATGCAAGGAGCTACCTGAGGACCAGACAGACGCACGGCGGATCGTTCGACGATCCAAAGCGTACAAAGTCCATGAAGGAGAATTGTACAAGCACAGTGTCACTGGTGTGGTCCAGCGATGCATATCCGAGGAGGAAGGAAAATCGCTCCTCTCGGAAATTCACTCCGGTATGTGCGGCCATCACGCAGCACCTCGGACCTTGGTCAGCAAGGTTTCTCGAGCCGGATTTTATTGGCCTACCGCAAGGGCCGATGCGAGGGACCTAGTACAGCAATGCGTAGGATGCCAGGTCTTCGCCAATCAAAGCCACATACCGGCTACAGCCCTACGAACCATCCCGATCACCTGGCCATTCGCGGTCTGGGGGCTTGACATGGTCGGACCACTCCGAGAAGGGACAGATAAAAATAGGTACCTCCTGGTCATGGTGGATAAATTCATAAAATGGATCGAGGCGAAGCCAGTGACCTCGGCAAAAGTGGGGCCGGTGATTGATTTCATCTCTGGTGTTGTACACCATTATGGTGTACCACACAGCATCATTACGGACAATGTGTCCAATTTTACAGCCAAGGAGGTTAAAGATTGGTGCAGTAAGATGGGCATCAAGCTCGATTTTGCCTCGGTGTATCACCCGCAGTCCAATGGTCAAGCCTAACGAGCTAATGGTTTGATATTGAGTGGCATCATGTCGCGCCTGGTTCGATCCCTAGAGAAGGCCGACTGCAAATGGGTTGAGGATCTCGACTCCGTATTGTGGGGCTTACGCACCACACCTAATCGATCCACTGGCTACACTCCATTTTTTATGGTTTACGGGCCGAGACCATACTTCCCAGCGATCTCATCCATGATGCACCTTGAGTATGCATGTATGAAGAACGAGAGGCTGAGTTAGATCGACAGGACGACCTCGACGCCCTCGACGAGGAACGTGATGTTGCCCGAGCACGGTCAACATTTTATCAACAGCAGGCGCGGCGCTATCAGAGTCGAGAAGTCCAAACAAAGGCGTATAATGTCGGAGACTTGGTCTTGCGACACCACCCAGATAAACCTGATCAGCTTAAACTATCAGCAAAATGGGATGGACCATTCATCATCGACAAGGTGCTCACTGGAGGGGCGTATCGCATTCGGAGCGCCAAGGAGAATCGCCTGGAGCCGCACCCATGGAACACTGCTCGACTGCGCCATTTTCACGGTTGAACGTATCTTCGCTTTTTTTATTCTTCTAGTATTTAAAGACTTAGCTAAACAGTACATAAAAAAAGGGGTTAGCATCGATTTATTGCACTAATATCATTACTATTTGCTTTTTATTCTTATTTTTGAATGACGCACTACGCATTATATGGCTCATGGCCATACTCTGCACAGTGCTTAAACCTCAATTATTTTTACGTAAAGTATCTTGGACCTATGAAAGAGCCGAGTAAACCATACCGGGGGCTCCTTGAGGCATCTCGGCGTGTTTACCTCGGGACTCCTGGAGAGCCCCAACATACCCTCAGCACTTATATTCAATATACGAGCGCTGCCTTCCCATGAATTGTTATAAAGCCACAATATGCATCAATTTGACTTGAGATTTTTTGTCAAGCTGGGTTGCCTGACTCCTGTGCTTACCCCTTACGTTTTCAATGAATTCGGCTAAGGGGTAAATGGAGCACCTCTGCAATTGTTACTTCCGGGTTAACCTGGCAAGTACCTCAGACGGGTGAAGCCGAAAGCTAGCGGTCACAAGAACATAATTGGTCGGCAACGGAGGAAGTGAAAGTCAAGGCCTCTTTAAGGGACACTAGACGTAGAACATAGAGCCTACCTATTGTGCCAAGGATATTCCCGAGTCGAGGCCATCGAGCAAA
Source organism: Elymus sibiricus (assembly GCA_039707655.1). Taxonomy (NCBI): domain Eukaryota; kingdom Viridiplantae; phylum Streptophyta; class Magnoliopsida; order Poales; family Poaceae; genus Elymus; species Elymus sibiricus. The sequence continues at coordinate 495,027,468 of CM077667.1, forward strand.
TATATTGGGACATCGGCTAATTCGTCGTGATTAACATGACACCCCGGGAAAAGGAACTGCTAGAGGAACTATTTTTCGCCAAAGATGTGACTTGCGTTAAGAAGCAATATAACATATCTCTCTGCAAGGCTTTCGTTTTGACCCTATGGCCGGATCGCCTCGATCCCCACAAACGTTGCCCGAGGACTCAGGCCGACGTTGGGAACACTCCTCGTCCTCTGGCCGGGGAGGTAGAAGCCGATGGCTGGTTAACGGAGTATAATATCTGCGGATATGAGCTTTTCAATGACAAAAGTACATAGATACATAAAGTCATTATTCAGTATAAACTGTTTACACCATTTATTCAAGACCATCTATAAGGGTATCGAGGAGACAATCTTGCTCGGTTAGCCGAGCAGCAGGCATGACGTTCTCATACTTCCCGCTGGCCTTGATTTCTTTTCCATCAAGTCCCTTGGAGCTGACCTTGGCAAGCTGTTTGGTCTTCAACTGACGATAGTGTGTCTTGGCCATCGCCCATGCTTCTCGAGCACCTTCTCGGCAGGCCGACACCTTCCACGTCTGAATCCAACGCCTGGATGCTTTGAGGCATTTAGCCAGCTCGGTCATGTCCCTTGGCATGGGGTCATTGGGCCATAAAGCTCGGAAAATCTTCTCCATGGATTTTTGCGAAAGATTGTGCAGCTCACTGAGCCCAATTATGACATTTTTAAAAGATGCATGGCCGGATTCACCAGGCTAGCCAGGTAAAACAGCTGCACAAAGAATATAATAAATTTTTGACTCAAGAACACCAGGCAAAAATCGACCATAGGTAAGTAACTTACTCGTGAGAAATTCGCTGGCCTCCTGGATTTCTTTCTCGGAAGTAGCCAGCTGGGATTTCAACCTTTCAATTTCTAGCACTTGTTGGTCCCTCTCGGCCTTGAGCTGATTACATTCGTCGATTTTCCGAGCATGTGTCCGACGACCTGCCTCCTCTTGCGCTTCGGCGTAACGAGCAGCTTCTCGAGCTTGCTCAAGGTCCTTTTCAAGTTGACCTATCGTCTCCGCTGCTTGTAAAAAGCATACATCTTAGACAAGTAATCAAAATATTGTTAGCATGGGTAAAGTATTAAACTTACCATGGGCCTCGCAGGTGAATTTCCTGATATCGGACACTTCTTTCTGCGATTTGACTAGCTCAGCTTTCGCTAGCTCCTGCTCCGTTAAGAGATCTTTATTCTCTTGCCAAGAAGTCTGTGTTAAACAAAACAAAACTTTGTGTCAAACAAATGTCGATCCTTAATTCGGCCACCCGTGCCCAAATTAAGGCTCGGGGGCTACTGGGATTCGCATTCCCAATAACATCATTAGCTAAATCACTAGAGGATATATTGACCCCCCGGTTGGGTTTTTTCCTTCCTAGCCAGTGGCTCAGGGGCTACTGCATTATAAGTTATTCTTAATAATAAGCTCCTCGGCCATCTAAAACTGGCGTTCGCTGAATACGGTTGAAAGTCATCAACTCATTCACCGCTGAACACGGACTTAGGATACGTGTACACCCTGAGGGCTACTGGGTTGGATCAGAGCTCTATCAGCTTAAAAACGTAATTACATGCAAACCCGATGCTAACACATCGGCGACCTCTTTGAGCCCCATCCGAGCAGCCCCGAGGTGAGCATCCACTGTTCGGAGCGCGTTAAACTCCTCATCAGAAAATACTGGATTCACCAGTGATGCCCTCCTCACCCGATGACGCATCAGGCTTTCAGCCTCGGAGGCGGTCGCAGAATGCGCCGCCGAGGATTCCTGTTGAGGAATGTCGCGAGTCTCCTCGGGAGGTGGCGGCTGCTCTGAGGTCATCTCTGGGACGGGGATGTACGTTTCCGAGACCTCGGCAGTAGGCGCGTTAGTAGGAGAGGGAAGCCTGCAGGACAGAGAATAAAACCTCATAACGGTAATGAAAGAATCTGTAAGAGATCACAATGAAAATAATACTTACACGGCAGAATTGGGCACTGCACCCTCAATGGTTCGCTGGACGACCGGCTCAGGTTTCCTCCTGTTCCCTGGAGGAATTGAGCTAATCCTTTGACGCTTCGATCGACGGCCTTTTATAGAAGGAGTGTAAGTGCTCGAAGTCGGATTAGCGTCGGCGAGGGACCGTTTTCTTGAAGGAGCACGGGGGGCACTAGCCACACCTAATGAAGGTAGAATGCCTGGGTGATCAATGAGGACAGCCACCTCGGCACCATCGCCACTCTCCTGGTAGAAGACCCCATCCTTGAAGATGAGGGCTATCTCCGAGTCCTCGGCATAGCCGGGGTCATTCTCCCGGACATGGACTTCTGGTTGCGGAGCGGGGGAATTTACTTTCTCGACCCAGCGCTTCCAGCCCTGCTCGGATATGTTAAATAACTAATCAGGATAATAAAAACCCTGTTCAAGTAAAATTGAGATATGGGGTATAAGAACTTACTGCCTCGACTGGCTTGTGAGAAGAGAAGCTGTCAAACATCGGCTGCTTGAGGAAATCCTCTTTTTCCCCCTTGTAGATGGCCTCCAGCGCGGCCACCAAAGATTGGCGATTCTTGTAGCCCTTCCTGATGGCTCGGGTCACGTTGTCGGATCCGTTGTACTCCCATAACGGATGTACGCGTTGTTGAAGAGGCTGGATTCCTCGGGCCATAGCCACGGCCATCACGATAGAGATGGTGAGCTTGTGGCGGCCAAGACAGGAAACTTGGACGGCCAGCCGGGACACCTCAGCGTCATCTTCCTCGGATGGACTCCTCGGCCGCCAGTTGTATCGCTTCTTCGGCGGAGCATGGGAGAAAGGGGGAAGCCCCTGTCGAATAGGATCCTCTAGAGGCACGTCGGCGATATAAAACTACTCGGTCGACCACGTTTGGCCCCCCTCTTTAGGGGTTCCCGGGAGGTAATCCGTTCTAGCAATCCTGCATACCTCGGCACCACCAACTTCGAAGATTGTGCCATCACGGGAGCAAGGAATTAAACAAAAATACCTCCGCCACAGCGCAAAGTGGGCTTCGCAGCCAAGGAAGGCCTCGCAAAGAGTGACAAAACCCGATATATGGAGCATGGCGCTGGGCGTGAGGTGATGGAGTTGGATCCCGTAGAATTCTAGAAGACCCCTAAGGAAAGGATGTATGGGAAAGACGAGTCCTCGGAGGAGAAAAGGTATAAAGCAGATTCGCTCTGCCCCATTGGGTGTGGGATACTTATTCTTAAGAACCCCTTTATCTATAGCCACCAACCCGGGACGGACCGGAGTGAAATCTGGATCAGGCAGATACCCTTGTGTTGCAAGCCGATTCAGTTGCCCTTGGGTAACCAAGCAACTCTTCCAGTCTCCCTCGAGGGGACCGTTCGGGCGCTTTGACGATCCAGGAGCGTGCGCCAATGTTGGAGCTCTAGAAGCGAAGATGGGAGGGAGAGTTGCATTGGCGCAGGGTGAAAGCAAGGTTACCTCCCCCTGGGGCTTATATTCACCATGACGGGACGGGTTGCGATGGGATGCTTGAATCCCCGATAATTAATCCGCATATTTCCCAGGCGTCATGCCCTGTTTGGGAACACAAATCAAGGAAAAGAAGTTAAAAACACAGTTAAAAACTGATCTCCAGGCCCACCACAACTCCTTTTTGGCGAGTATACCAAGGTGTGGGACCATAAAACTGCCAGGGGTCGTCGAGTATCCTCGGAGAGTAAAACTTCGCTTATAAGGAATCGACCTCAGCTTAAAAAGGTTTCGGACTTGGAGTCCTCGGAAGAAGTCTTCGGACTAGATGAAACTACATTGCTCGGATCGACACATGGACGCAAAAGCCGACGGTGGAACATAAAGGGACCTTGGGTCCAAACAAAGTCCTCGGATTTAGAAGCCGACGTGGGAGATAGAACTCGCCTACGAAGCCGAAGACCAGACATATGAAGCTATTCCGAGGAGGGAGCCAATGTCCTCGGCTTGAAGACAAGTTCAGGGGCTACTGACGGTGTCCTGGATTAGGGGGTCCACATCACGTCGGCCCGCCATTCATGGGCCAAACCGAGGATCCACCAACAACTGAAGAACGGGCCACGCAAGCCGTGACCCTCGACGTACTCAAGATGGCGTACACTTCAAGGCGCATTCAAATGATTAGCATGTTATCCTTAGTTGTAATCGACATACTTGTAACCCTAGATACCCCCGGTACTTATATAAGCCGGGGGGTTTAATCCGTAGAGGCAAGGTTTTAGAGGTTAGAACTCATTCATATGATCTTGAGGTAGATCATCCTGTACTTTGTATCCCATCCACAATCAATACAATACAAGCAGGACGTAGGGTTTTATCTCTTAGAGAGGGCCTGAACCTGGGTAAAACTGTGTCCCTGTTACTTCCTGTTACCATCGTACCAAGATCACTAGCTCGGGACCCCCTACCCGAGATCCGCCGGTTTTAGCACCGACACCATTTCCATGATAGAGTATAAATATCCACACATGCACCATTCAGATTCAGAGCGGTGCAAACAAAAAACAAAAAATTCCCCGCAAAAAAAAATGATGCAAATAGCAACATGATCATAACACACCACCACATTTGCGGCAATTTTATACGATAGAACCACCGTTTTTTGAAAAATCGAATGGCCTGTGCCATGGGGCCGGGTCTTGTCAAATACTCCCTCCGTTCATAAATATAATATGTTCTAACTTTTTTTTGAATCGGATGTATATAGACACGTTTTAGTGTGTTTGTTCACTCATTTCAAGTCTGTATGTAGTCCATATTGAAATATTTAAAACAACTTATATTTGGGAACAGAGGGAGTAACACTGACGATCGATTGAGTAAGTTTCCATAAAAGTGTGGGTTAACTGTTGATAATACTTTGATCAACGTATGTATAGTACTATTCATGTGAAATTTGTTTATTTGTGTTTACCATGGAAGATTCACGTTTCATTGAATATCATGGTGCACATAGGCTATAGGTAGAGGTCAAGTGGCATCTCCAAAAGGAACCACTATTTAGGACAGTAAAACTGCACCACTTTCCTGCCCTCTCATGCACTAGGCATTTTTGGCCGTCCATTTTCTGATCTGGGTGTTTCTGGCCATCAGATCTGGTCTATGTTGCCACATGAAACGCAATTGTAAATTACTGGCCTAACTGTCCTATGGGCTGCTGCTCCAGAAGCCGAAAGTGAGTCTTGTGGTAAACTAGGCCTGTTTATTCAGCCCAATTATCTAACCGAGTTGCCGTGCTCCTAAAAAAACTCTTCACTCAAAATTATTCAGCCCAGGCGCCACCGATACGATCTCAAAAAAAAAAAGGCGCCGCCGCGTGCACGAGGGGATACAGAGAGAGGAAGCTCGCGTTTTCTGTGGATCGAGCCGATGCGCTCGAAGGGATGAATCCGAGGCGAGGCTCTGCGAGGAATCGAACCGACCTAGCTCACGCGCGGGATGCGGGTCCTGGGTCCAGTCGACGCACCCGAGGGATGAAGGGGAGGCGAGGCGAGGTTGCGCTAGGGAATCAGCCGACCCAGTGCGAGGGGATCCAGCCGATGAGAGCCTTGCGAGGGGATCGACCGGCGGCGCTGGATGTGGATGAATCGGGGGCGGTCGATCCAGCCCACCCACGTGATGCGCCTGCGAGGTCGCCGATGATTGGCACAAGGAGCTCTTTCGAGGTGACGCCAAGATTAAGGCGTGCCACAAGTCGGATGTGGTTGGATTTTTGAATCCTTTTTATTAGCCCGTGAATGTTCTCTCTTGTATCCATTTTATCCATTTATCTCCATACTCTTCTATTTGTCCTCTTTAGTAACGACTTCTAGATTTCGTGTTGTCGCAGGAACTTCCAGATCGAGCTGCCGATTGCCTTCTCACATCCCATTGACTGAAGAGGATCACACCCTTGAGTCACCCTCAGGTTCCTAGCCATACAGACAAGAATAGTTTCACTTCACTAATTGTAGAACTGGTGACATTTGTATTCTGGTGTGTGTGGAAGAAACCTGATGTTGGAAATAGATTAACTGGATCAACCAGTGATGAACAGACTAGACACTCCCGTAGGTACTGTTGTTTTATTCAAAACTCATATGCCATTCTAACTAACCCAAGTAATATATTGGAAACAGAGCAGCCACCCCCCCATAAGTATTGTTGTTTGATTTAATACTCACATGCCATTCTAACTAATTCAGCTAATATATTGGAATAATTTTGCCACATTTTTTTTTAGAAAAGGACATCTGCCTGCCTTTAGATAACTGAAGCCCTTAGGTTCACAACACAAAAGTTCAATGCGCACACACAGATACAAACTCTCTTGAAGCTTGTTGGCCAAGGGGCATTTGGCAAAGTCTATCATGTGAGAAGGAATGTACTTCAGAAATATCTATATGCAATGAAAGTCATGAGGAAATACAAGATTTTGGAGAAGAACCATGTACATGAAAGCAGAGAGAGATATACTGACAAAAGTTGATCATCCTTTTGTGGTGCAGCTGAGGTACTCCTTTCAGGTAGGCCGTTACCATTTCTGTGTGTGCACTGTGTTTTCAAGCATGGATATATTTTCTATAGTGTTATGCATCTGCCAGTACTAAAACCAAAACTTACTCGCAGATTAACATTATGGTCCTGCCGTCCTACTCTGATTGTCGTCATCGGTGGCTTGTTCCCGAGCTCCTTGCTTATTTTCTTTGAGGTTAATTTGCCCAAGTTCGAGTGAAATTCAGTTTTATTATCTCCATGTTTTGTTGTTTTAATTTTGTTTGCAAAGTCACCTGTGATTGCCTATAATCACTAGTACAAAACAGGGCATTCGTCACAGGTCACCCAACACATTAGTCCCGGTTGCATTACGAACCGGGACTAATGTGAGCATTAGTCCCTGTTGGAGACACGAACCGGGACTAAAGGGGCCGATACCCTTTAGTCCCGGTTGGTGTCTCCAACCGGGACTAAAGGTTAAGCCTTTAGTCCCGGTTGGAGACACCAACCGGGACTAAAGGGGTTGAGGCTTTAGTCCCGGTTGGTGTCTCCAACCGGGACTAAAGGTTAGACCTTTAGTCCCGGTTGGAGACACCAACCGGGACTAAAAGGGTTCTGAAAGTTTTTTTTAATGTTTTTACAAGTGGGATCTGTTTTTAGTTTCTGTTTTAAATTGCTTATATCTTTTAGGATATTTGATGTTTTTGAGTGATTTTTTTTGTATTAGATTCCAAATTTTGTCTAGTTTCTATTTGTGCCATTAGTTTGCAAATTTGAATGTTTAAATTTGAATTTGTTCAAATTTGCTTCAAACCCTAGATTGTGAATAACTCGAGTTTACAAATAGTTTTAAATTTAATTCTTTTTGCTCCTAGTCACGTGTTAGATTGTTGTCACAGTAAGATTTATTTGGTTATTTTTAGAATAATTTAAAAATGAAATGCCTTTGTAACAGACGAGTTTTCGTCCGAAACCTTGATACTTCGAAGGAGATGGTCCAATTTGTACACGAAGTGCATCCAGTTTTTGCCGTAACCCTCTCAACTTTGTAGCACATGCTATGTGGGTGAAATGATGATACCATGCCAAGTTTCAACCTTTTCAGAGTTCATTTGTAGGGCTTTTCAATTTCAGGGTCATTTAGCTCAAAAAACATTAAATGCATGAAAAATAGCAAATGAAGTTAGAAAAGGTTGAAATTTGAGGATGTGGCTTTGAATGGTGCATATTGAATGCACAAAAAGTCTGGAGTTGAAATAAGTTAAAAAAATTAAATGCCTTTGTAACAGATGGGTTTTCGTGCGAAACCTTGATACTTCGAAGGAGATGGTCCAGTTTGTATACGAAGTGCATCCAGTTTTTGCCGAAACCCTCTCAACTTTTTAGCACAAGCTATGTGGGTGAAATTATGATACCATGCCAAGTTTCAACCTTTTCAGAGTTCATTTGTAGTGCTTTTCAAATTAAGGGCCATTTAGCTCAAAAAATCATTAAATGCATGAAAAATAGCAAATGAAGTTAGAAAGGGTTGACTCTGGCTTGGTTAACCTTAGTTGTGACTCTGGCTGGGACGGTGCTAGCAGATGTAGTCGACGTTATGATTGGATGGACACCAACCCGGACTAAAGGGGTTCTGAAATTTTCACTCTCCCCCCCCCCATGGACCGCCTTTTTTAGTTTTGTAGAAAATAAACAAAAATGATATAATCTTCAAAAAATAAAATCCTTTGAGATGTAGTTAGGTTTTAGTGTCTAGTTGGTATAGAAATTTTGAAATATGAATTTTGACCGTTTCTGCAATAAAACGAAAGAAAAATGTAAAACGACCATAACTTTTGCATACGACGTCGAAAAAAACCTTTAATATATAAAAAAAACTAGAGAAAAATTGGGACTCGATTTCACCGGGTTTACCCGGTGAAGTTTTCTCAGATTCTCGAAATTCCAAAAGTAAAAAAAGTTATTTCAAATCAAAAAAAATAATTTTAATAATTTTAAAAATTAATTTTATTTAAAAATAATTAAATGATGTCATATTTGGATTCGTCACATTTTTCTGATAATAATGGATATATTATTTGTCGAATTTCGATTTACAGATTTAAAGATATTAATTATGCCATATTAAATGAATAAATGGCAAAAAAATGAATAAAATAATATTATTACTTATTTTATTTTCATTGAAATTCAATATTATTAGTACTTATTTTGTTTATTTTAATAATTGTTTATAATTCAAAAAATTAAATCATGTGACATCAAGACCTAAGGGTTAATAGGATTGATAGCTTACTATTGTCAGGAAAACAATAAGTGCAGACTTGGAAGCTAGGGTCGATAGAACCAGGAAGTTAAGCGTGCTGGGTCTAGAGCAGTGAGAGGATGGGTAACCGGACGGGAAGTTAGACGATTTGAAATGAGTGCATGACGCTGGAGTAGTGAGGACGGGTGATTAGAGATTAAATTGTCAAATAATTCAAAGATTTGAAAATCGGAATAAAACTTAAAAACATTTCAAAAAAAAATTCAAAAAAAATATAAAAAAATTCCTTTAGTCCCGGTTGGTAACACCAACCGGGACAAATGGTCCTCCCTCCCCCGCCCCAGGCTGCGCCACGTGGAGGGCCTTTGGTCCCGGTTCGTAAGCAAACTGGGACTAAAGGTTTTGGGTATTAGTCCCGACCCTTTAGTCCCGGTTCCAGAACCGGGACCAATGGCCCTTTGGAACCGGGACAAAAGGCCCTGTTTCTACTAGTGATAGTCCACAAATGAGAAGGGGGAGGGTGCTAGCTAGCGGGATGGAGAGACAAGTGAAGGACAGAATAATAGTGTGTGAAGAACATTATGGAATAAGAGGCACCGAGAAGGGTAGGATGGGTCGAACACATTATGGAACATCGTGCTCTGATGGCAGTCCCACGGGTGCTTGTTGTTCATCACAATGCTAGAATCAACTTCATCCCCTCGAGCCTTTTATCAGCAGGGATACCATCACTACCCTTTCAATTCTAACATTGCCATCTACACCGCCAGGAGTAGTGACAGTCTAGATCAAATCGGCATCCACTACCACAAAATTGGCTACAAGTGCCCGTTTTTCAAGAAGTGTGTGTTGAACCAAGATAATCCCACTAGTGATTTAGCTATAGCTAGTGGGCTCTTGCCGTGATCTTGCAGGAACATAGTAGAGTTTTGGACATGGTAGACTTGCGGGTTGTTTTCTAGGCACAACCCAGATGTTATCTTCTTACCACTACTCGTATCTTCTTGTTTTCTCACAAGGTTAAAATCACCACCAACAATAGGAGGCCCTGACCTATTTAGAAACATATCATGTAATTCAGAAATAAAAGGTTGCTTTCCTTCTTCATTAGGGGAGGCATATACAGTTGTAATCGCAATGACCAAGTCAATCCGTTTGTTTTTAATTATTCTAGTAACGAAGTAGGTTTTGATCTCCTAGCTCATTGTTTCTAACACATCAATATTCACTCCAACAAAAATGCCACATTTTAATCTTCCTAGGGATCTCCAGGTTATGCTGGATGGCGAGGTCTTTTGCTTTGTCCATTGTATACTTGTTCATGTCAATTCTTCTGCTTTGTCTTGTGGGGCTCTCCACGGGCACTACATATCTTCGGCTTTTTATTGTCCTTCTTCCACAACACCATCTTCCAGCAAAACTACCCCATTGAGTTCAAATTTGTCAAGGTAGCCATGTGGGCATTGTATTTCGTGGTAGTTTCTCCAGTTTGTTTGGCTCAATCTATCTTATATAATCTACCCTGCACGAACAGAACTCCAACGTTCAAATTAAACCAATTGTGAAGTTCTTTTATAAGCGGCATCTGCATTTCCCACTGATTTTTCAATCAAAATAACAAACTTCTGACAAGATAGCGAAATGATGCGAGGAAAGGAAGAAAACAAATTCGGGCAGAATGCAAGCACGACTGAGACTCTGCATTCTTGTTACAGTGTTTCATGAATATTTCTTCAACGATACACCATCTCAAGTTACCCTCAGGCTTGACTGCACTTGGCCTACATGTCGGCCGCGACAGTGGGGTCCACCCACCTGCAAGCAGTGTGCTGAGCTGCGCACACAAGCGACCGAGGACGGCGGCATACTTGATCGGCAACTGTAGTGATCGACATTGCTGGACGCCAGCTGTGAGACACTGACTTGGCTCTGAAATAATGCCGGAGAGGATGCCGGCTTCGCATTTTGGGGGAGAGAGCGTCAGCCCCTCCAGGTTCGCTGCGGCCGTGCGGCGAGATCATGGGTGCGTGAGTGCGCGCATCCAGCTGCGCGCATGGCGTCGAACACCCTTGGCGCATGCAGCCTCGTTGAAGCGTACTCTGTCGAGGTTGTCGGGGGCGGGGGCTGTGGCTGTGGCGGGGAGGGTCTCGGGGGCTGCTGCTATGTGGGTGAGGTGCTCGGGGCCAGGCGCACTGAAATGAGAGAGACGAGCCAGCCTAGATCTAGTTGGCACTGCCTAATCAGCAGTCAACGCGGTCAAAGGCGGCTGCTGCTATGTGGGTGAGGTGCTTGGGGCCGGCGCATTGAAATGAGAGAGACGAGCCAGCCTAGACCTAGTTGGCAATGCCTAATCAGCAGTCAACGCGGTCAAAACCACTTGACTAAGTCAAAACCAAGAGGAGGGTTGATTTATAAACCGCGTGGTTAGTTCAGGGTATAACTTGACAGATTTTGAAGTTCATAATTGAATATTAAACTGAGTGGTTACTTCGTGTTGTAATGTGGACTTTTTCAATGCGTCCAAAGTTGACAGTCGAATTCTGAACTTGGGGACAAGGTAGCCTGCCCATTTCAATCAGTAAGGGATCGATCATGCGCCGTTTCCGTAGTGTATTCGGTTCGAGTCTTCAGGGCCGGCCCTGGGGAGGGGCAGGGGGGCGGCCGCCCCGGGCCCCCAAACTCCAGGGGCCCCCTCCCAGGAACGCAGTAACCCATTGGCCAGGCTACAGGGAAACTGCACGCAGCCAGCGTACATCAGCGACAAGCTTCGTACCCTTTTCTTCCAATGGCTAGGTGCGAGCCCAAGTATATTTTTCTTTACATTAGGCCTAGCACTAAAGAAAACTGTCATTGGGCCTGACCCAAGTAGTAGAAGCTTCGTAATTGGAGCGTCTAAACGAACGCATTGACCAGAATCTATGAGAGCGCGTCACGCCCATGGTGAGCGCCGCCTGTTCGCCTCACGCCGAGATCGCCACAGATGAGCTTGCTCGAGGAGTCGAGGAGACCCTGACTGCAAGAGACATGGTTGTGCATCGGAGCCCGACGGCGTGCCGGCGCTGCGTGTTCTGTATGTATCATCAACCGTTTATTTATGTTGTTTGACAAATACTGGTCTTGTGGTATAGATCTGAAACAGATAAAAACAAGGAGTAATGTTCTAGATGGTGGTCTTGGCGAGTAGTTTTCAGACGAACCGTGCAATGCCAGCATCAATGGGGTAATTTACTCTTATTTGCAAATTTGCTCAAGTAGATAAGAATTACTTTGCAGTCTCGCAGTACCATTGATTTAATTTTTAATGAATGGAATAATATTTTCCATATCATTCATATGGATTTTTCATCTATCTTAATTTCTTGGATACTTCTATTTAGAATAATAACCTTAGCAATAGTCAGTCCAATAACTAATCTGCATTTTAGATACAAATTTCTTGTAGGATCATGGACAAATTTCTTGTAGTTACCTGTCTCAAGGATGTCCAGTGATAGATTCCTTCGTACAGTATAGCCAGACATTAAACATAGCTTTTGCATTTTCAAGGATGTCTTGTGATAGATTCCTTCATAGGCCATTAGATATACTTGCACAACCGTTGCAATGCGGATCCCAAGCGTTTATTGTTACATTTCAAATATACACATATATATTGATTATTATTGATATGACATTTATATTAAAGGGCCCCGAGTTTTAGTTTCGCCCCGGGCCCCCAAAATCTCAGGACCGGCCCTGCGAGTCTTCGGGAAGACGTGAACGTATTTTCGTTGCCCCGGGCATCCAGCACGTACGCTCGTGTACCCTCGATCGTAACATGTAGCAACGACCAATTAGCACGGCATAGCAGTCAGTCAGCTAGCGCCTCCCCAGGTTGAGCTCGACCAGCGCCGTCGTGCATGCCCTCATCCTGCCTTCCCACCCGCCCCGTGGCCCTCGTATCGTTCGTACGTGCCTCTTCGCGTCGCTCCACCTATGCTGCCGATTCACTCACTCACTCGTCGTCTTCCACCCCGCGACCGCGACTGCGACCAATACAATAGCGAATTCGCTCAGTTCACTACCCAGCACCCACATACATATATATATACTGTCGGAGAGGCCAGTGCCGCGGTTCGAGCTGCACCTCTCCAAGTACGCCCTCGATGGTACGTATACGTAACAAGCCGTCTGTGATGTATTCCATTGATCGATTGATTAGTTCTCCAGTCCAACTTCAAGCTGCATCGATCACTGACGATGAGATGCTGTGTTGGGCATGCGTGCAGCTCTGGACCCGGAGACCAAGGTGCTGGACCTGGGCTCTCGCAACTTCTTCCTCTGCTCCAACAGGCGGACGCAGAGATCAGATCATCATCTGCTTCTTCACTCAGCACTGCCATGTCTTGCTGTCTGAAAGAGTGAAAGTAGTGCTGTAAAAATGGTGGGAATCACTAGAAGTCAGAACCTGACGCATGTATGGTTTTGTAGTGTACCTAACGTCCGATCCTCTGGACCAGCACGTAGAGTTAGGTTAGGTACAGTTCGGCCGGATCAAACAGATCGCTTTTCTTTCTTCCCAGGAAAGAAAGGGGTAGTGACAGGTGATCCGGAGTGCACCCCCCCCCCCCCCCCCCCCCCCCGACCCTCGCGTCGCCCCCTCAGACGACTCGGGGGGCGACTCGGGTTCCGCCGCCGCCGCCGCCCATCCAACCCCCTTCCTCCCCTCGCCGCCACCGGAGACGGCCGTCAGGGAACCCAGCGCGGGCGCCGGTGAAGGTGGCGGCGGGGATCTCGGCGCTTCGTCCCTTCTCGGAGGCCTTTGGTACCTGGGGCGAAGGCCCTTGCCGGTGAGGCGGCGGTGTTGGGCGGCCGGCGGCGTTCGCAGGTGGTATGCTGGCCAGCGTGCTCGGCCGTGAGGGCGGCGGGTCGCCGGTGGAGTTCGGTCGCGGCACGGAACCACTCTGCGTCAAATCTGGAGGTACGAGACCCCTCCTCCCTGCTGCCTCTCTCGCTCTGTATGCTGTGGCTTGTGAATCGCTTGCTGGCTCCGTCGTTGGTGAGCTCTGGTGGAACAGCTCGGGGACCGGGGGAAACCCTGGCCGGCTGGCCGGCCCGGCGGCGGCGACGCCCAAGGGCGCCGCTTTCTTCCATGGGGGCGCTGCCGAGGTCCCCAACTATCCACCCCAACCCCCTGCCCGGGTGAAAACCCAAAATCCGCTTTGGATTTGGCGGCGGCGGCGCCTTGCGTGTCGTGACCTCCCTGGAGGCGTCGTCCGGGGTGAAGGCGCTCGGATGGGAGGATTTGCAGGCGCGGGGTTGAGGTTGCTTGCGTTTCGAGTTTGTGCGGATTTGGTGTGGGTGGTAGGCACCGACGTCTCTTCTGGTTGGTGCTCTCCGGTGGCATGGACGCCACTCGGTCCCGGCGGTGCGGCCTCTCGATCCTGACGGAAGGGGATAGGGTTCCCCTTCCCGGTGGGCAGTGGCGTGACGTAAACCGGAGACACCTGTGTCTACTCAACGGTGGTGCTCTACTTCCTTGCCTCTCGCATCTTTGCTCGGTTCCCTGCTGCCTCCTCTTCAGCGTCCGGCTCCATGAAGCTTTCCTTCTCCAACTAGTTGGGCGTGGACCGTGGCGGTGCTGCCTGCATGACATATCCCCAATCGAGGTGGTCGCCCTATGCCCACCTTGCGATGTGAGGGCGGCATTCTTCTAGCTCTCGGGTGAGCTTCTCTGAATCTCGATGGTACGGCGCCTACGAGCCATGGCGAGGGGGTAGGGTCCCTCTTCGGTGATAGAGAAGGAAGTTCCTGTGTTCCCTCCTTCCCTAGGTGCTCCTGGAGCAATGTCCATCTTCGACGGTCGGTTATGTCCTGCTCTGCTGCTTCGTCCTTGATTTGTATGATCCTAGTGTGGAGTGTTTCGCCTCTAGCAAGCTGTAATCTTCATTTTATTTTCTTCAGTAGCTTGTGGAGGCTGTAGTTTCGTTTTGCTTTTCAGCGTTCCACATTGTATCAGTTTGGTCGTCGTTATTTGGTTCGTCTGTTGTAACTCCTGGCCGGTTGATGGCTTTGTTAATTCAAAGCTGGGCTCTTCGCGAGCCTTCATTCTAAAAAAAAGGAAAGATAGGGAGACCTAGCCAGCCACTAGGCCCTTCCGCCGCCGTCCTCCGGCGGCTCCCCTCCGCCGGCGACCTCGGTCGTCGGTGGTGAGGGGGGTCGCCGGATCCACGCAAGTGGATCGTGTAGCTTTAGGTTTTAGGCCCTAGTAGCTTAGGTTTTTCGGCCGTTTATCGTCATGGCTTCGACGGCGGCAATGGCGGCGCTGAATAAAGAAGCTTCAGATCCTTCCCCGATGAGGCGATCGGTCCTATGGTTGGGGATGGATTTGAAAACTAGTCTGTTCAAGCAAGGATGGTGTGGCGGCAGCATCCTCGTGGTGGACTTGTATCCTCGGGCTCCGCCGTTGCGACGGCGTTTGCTCCAGTGCCGGTGCGTAGCTTGGGAGGTAGTCCAGGAACGGATGCAGATTATGGTCTGCATCAACGACATCTGGAAGATGGTGGATCGTGTGCTGGGTTCGTGGTTCCTGGCTGGCAGGTATGGTTTCCTCCTCCGACGTTTTAGTCGTGTAGGGGTGACAGATCTGGAGTTCGATGGCGTGTCCGGGGTGTTGCCCCGGTCTAATTCGTTCACCGGTAATTTCTTCGCCTTGGGTGAACCACCTTGGAGGTCCGCAAAGCTGCATATCAGTGATGGAGCCGCGTCGAGGTCGGGTGAGGTCATTCAACGAATTACGGATATTTTCTTTCCATTAATCCCACACAGCACGTCTCATGGATTCCGGATCTTTTCTTTCCAGTAATTCCGTCATGCACGTCTCACGAATTCCAGATATTTTATTTCCATTAATTCCTTCTTTTCCAGAAGTGTTCGATCTCCTTATTAATTCTCGAGGCGGCTTATTGAGTTTAATTCACATACGTATATAAATAGGTGGATTTGTGTGTTCAGGAGGAAGGTGGGACTATGCAATACTATGTACAAACCGTCTTTATTTCCACTATCATGATGTAGACCAGCTGTCCATAGCCTTTTGGTGGACTCTTGGTCGGGAGTTCGATCCTCGTAGCTGCAACTATTTTTTGCCGAATTGATTGGGCCACAACGCACCTCTCGTGGAATATAGCTCGACGGGCCAGGATGGGCCTTTTTCGTTGGGCCCTAGTGCCAGGTTGCGGGCGAGCCACTTTAGAAGATCGTGACGTTCGACAAACGAAACTAGTGGTTCGCTCGTGTCTGGACCGCGGGTTTATTCTACCAAAAGTCAGGGCTGTTTTTACAAAATTGCGTGACGGACCAAGAATACCTATTCCCTTTAATAGTAGGTATAGAAATGAGACACGTATTACCATGAAAAAAAGGTACAGTTCGGCCAAGGGACGGTACATATACATACATGTCCGACAGTCCTACGAGCTCGAGATATGTCTGCCATGTCGGATCTGGCACACACTGGCCTACCCCGACCCCACATATATTCGTCCCAATCCGCTTCCTGGACCAAACCCTAACCACTCCACTCCACTCTGCCCCCAAGCTCCCTTCCGGCGATCTCCGGCCTTCTCCGACATGACGGGCAGCGGATCCGAGTTCTCGGTCACCCGATCTGTGGACTGAGACATAGTCACATGCGGGCCCGAGTAGGAGATGGTCGTCCGCATTGCGCTCCGCAGCTCCCAAGAAGAGCCTCCGAAAAGCACATGGCAAGAGCTTGAGGTTTCTTGGTTTATCTAGATCATGATCCATAAAAAGTATTGTGTCACTCGCATATGGTAGAATGGACAAGTCATCTAGTACTAGGTGAGGAATTACACCGCTTATCTCACCAGCCACTTTAGCCCGTTTAACGAGAATAGCTAACATATCTACCACAATATTGAACAAAATGGGTGACAGAGGGTCCACTTTGCAAAGACCCTCATGAGTCAGAAAATAGTCATCAACATCATCATTGAATTTGGTTGCACATTAATCCTTGATCTTTCTGATATCCTCTTTAACTTCCTCTGCTGACATCAACCCAGCTCTCCTTGTCTCTTTCGGAGCTCCTTCCTTTCTAACCTTCCTTGGAGAAGTGTCTCTCTCCTTATGAGGTGGAGATAAATCATGTGATGCAGACTTCCTACCCTTCCTTGGTGGAGAAATATCCCCATCACCCAGGCTCTATCCCAAATTTTGTTTTCTTGCAAGTGACAGGTTGTCCAGCTGTGCCGAGTCCTGGCGCTTCCGTCTTCGTGGTGGAGAGATGTCTTAGGGCTCCTCCGAGTCATGCCGTGTCCGGCGCAGAAGGGGAGAGTGGTTCTGAGGCTCCTCTGAGTCGTGCCTCGTGCGCTTCCGTGGTGGCGAGATGTCCTGGGGTTCCTCGGAATCATGGCGAGCCTGCCTCCTTGGAGGAAAGGGATTGTCTTGCCGCCTGGACTTCTGTGGCGGTGACAGATTGCCTCCCTCTCCTATACCCTTGACCTCCGGCGAGGAGGTGTCACGCCGCCTTTGCCTCTGTCTCTGCGGCGAAATATCACTCCCCGCAGCACCTCCACATTTAGGAGATGGCGTGTCCCGCCGCTGCCTTCGCCGCGGGGAAGAGAGGTCCTCCTTCCTCCCGGCGCCGCCTCCCCGCTCAGGTGACGGAGTGACGTTCCGGCGGCTGCGGGGCGAGCCACTGCCCGCAGGCTCCGGAACGGGCAGAGTGACCCACCCGCTGCCGTCGTTAGCGATGGAGTTGTAGGGCCACGCCGCGCGGATCACCTCCATGCGCCGCATCCACTTCACCTCGATGTCCTCGTCCACCTGAGGCTTCTCGTCCCCTACAACCATACATAGCACGCCCGATTCCAGTCAAAATTCACCGCGAATCTGGTGCAAATCCTCGATTGTCAGACTAGAACCATGACTAGGGTTTGGGGTCGAGATGGGGGGGATACATACCTGACGACAGCTCCTCCTCCTCGATCTGCACCGGCTTCTGCCACACGGGGTCCTCATCGACGATTAGCACCCCTCCGACGGAGGGCTTGGGGTTCTTCTTCTTCTTCTTCTTGGCCTTCTTCTGGTCACCGGCGACGGCGGGGCCCGACTGGTACCGCTTGAGGTTGTCCTTCATAGACACCGCGGCCCATGATGTCGAAGCGGATAGCGGCGGCTGCTTGGTCGCCATGGGTGGCGGCGGCCGCAAGCCTGAAGGGCATGACTCGATGGGGGGCGGGGGCAGCGCCGGCGGCTAGGGTTCGGCGGTGGCGAGCACGGCCGGGGTGGACCTGACGGGACTGTCTGATCTATGGGGGAAGAGAGGGAGAATACGTTGATCTGAGGCTATGGACGTTCCAGATGGCTTGTCAAACTAGTACCAACCTACGGTCCAGATGGGTTGATTCATTGTCAGCAATCGAAAACCGTTCCGAATGAAAAATAACTTTATGACCGAAAAGCCTCCGAAAAGAACATGGCAAGAGCTTGAGGTTTCTTGGTTTATCTAGATCATGATCCATAAAAAGTATTGTGTCACTCGCATATGGTAGAATGGACAAGTCATCTAGTACTAGGTGAGGAATTACACCGCTTATCTCACCAGCCACTTTAGCCCGTTTAACGAGAATAGCTAACATATCTACCACAATATTGAACAAAATGGGTGACAGAGGGTCCCCTTTGCAAAGACCCTCATGAGTCAGAAAATAGTCATCAGCATCATCATTTAATTTGGTTGCACATTAATCCTTGATCTTTCTGATATCCTCTTTAACTTCCTCTGCTGACATCAACCCAGCTCTCCTTGTCTCTTTCGGAGCTCCTTCCTTTCTAACCTTCCTTGGAGAAGTGTCTCTCCCCTTATGAGGTGGAGATAAATCATGTGATGCAGACTTCCTACCCTTCCTTATTGGAGAAATATCCCCATCCCCCAGGCTCTATCCCAAATTTTGTCTTCTTGCAAGTGACAGGTTGTCTAGCTGTGCCGAGTCCTGGCGCTTCCGTCTTCGTGGTGGAGAGATGTCTTAGGGCTCCTCCGAGTCATGCCGTGTCCGGCGCAGAAGGGGAGAGTGGTTCTGAGGCTCCTCTGAGTCGTGCCTCGTGCGCTTCCGTGGTGGCGAGATGTCCTGGGGTTCCTCGGAATCATGGCGAGCCCGCCTCCTTGGAGGAAAGGGATTGTCTTGCCGCCTGGACTTCTGTGGCGGTGACAGATCGCCTCCCTCTCCTATACCCTTGACCTCCGGCGAGGAGGTGTCACGCCGCCTTTGCCTCTGCCTCTGCGGCGAAATATCACTCCCTGCAGCACCTCCACATTTAGGAGATGGCGTGTCCCGCCGCTGCCTTCGCCGCGGGGAAGAGAGGTCCTCCTTCCTCCCGGCGCCGCCTCCCCGCTCAGGCGACGGAGTGACGTTCCGGCGGCGGCGGGGCGAGCCACTGCCCGCAGGCTCCGGAACGGGCAGAGTGACCCACCCGCTGCCGTCGTTAGCGATGGAGTTGTAGGGCCGCGCCGCGCGGATCACCTCCATGCGCCGCATCCACTTCACCTCGATGTCCTCGTCCACCTGAGGCTTCTCGTCCCCTACAACCATACATAGCACGCCCGATTCTAGTCAAACTTCACCGCGAATCTGGTGCAAATCCTCAATTGTCAGACTATTACCATGACTAGGGTTTGGGGTCGAGATGGGGGGGATACATACCTGACGACAGCTCCTCCTCCTCGATCTGCACCGGCTTCTGCCACACGGGGTCCTCATCGACGATTAGCACCCCTCCGACGGAGGGCTTGGGGTTCTTCTTCTTCTTCTTGGCCTTCTTCTGGTCACCGGCGACGGCGGGGCCCGACTGGTACCGCTTGAGGTTGTCCTTCATAGACACCGCGGCCCATGATGTCGAAGCGGATAGCGGCGGCTGCTTGGTCGCCATGGGTGGCGGCGGCCGCAAGCCTGAAGGGCATGACTCGATGGGGGGCGGGGGCAGCGCCGGCGGCTAGGGTTCGGCGGTGGCGAGCACGGCCGGGGTGGACCTGACGGGACTGTCTGATCTATGGGGGAAGAGAGGGAGAATACGTTGATCTGAGGCTATGGACGTTCCAGATGGCTTGTCAAACTAGTACCAACCTACGGTCCAGATGGGTTGATTCATTGTCAGCAATCGAAAACCGTTCCGAATGAAAAATAACTTTATGACCGAAAAGCCTCCGAAAAGAACATGGCAAGAGCTTGAGGTTTCTTGGTTTATCTAGATCATGATCCATAAAAAGTATTGTGTCACTCGCATATGGTAGAATGGACAAGTCATCTAGTACTAGGTGAGGAATTACACCGCTTATCTCACCAGCCACTTTAGCCCGTTTAACGAGAGTAGCTAACATATCTACCACAATATTGAACAAAATGGGTGACAGAGGGTCCCCTTTGCAAACACCCTCATGAGTCAGAAAATAGTCATCAGCATCATCATTTAATTTGGTTGCACATTAATCCTTGATCTTTCTGATTTTAACTTCCTCTGCTGACATCAACCCAGCTCTCCTTGTCTCTTTCGGAGCTCCTTCCTTTCTAACCTTCCTTGGAGAAGTGTCTCTCCCCTTATGAGGTGGAGATAAATCATGTGATGCAGACTTCCTACCCTTCCTTATTGGAGAAATATCCCCATCCCCCAGGCTCTATCCCAAATTTTGTCTTCTTGCAAGTGACAGGTTGTCCAGCTGTGCCGAGTCCTGGCGCTTCCGTCTTCGTGGTGGAGAGATGTCTTAGGGCTCCTCCGAGTCATGCCGTGTCCGGCGTAGAAGGGGAGAGTGGTTCTGAGGCTCCTCTGAG
This sequence comes from Elymus sibiricus, assembly GCA_039707655.1. Taxonomy (NCBI): domain Eukaryota; kingdom Viridiplantae; phylum Streptophyta; class Magnoliopsida; order Poales; family Poaceae; genus Elymus; species Elymus sibiricus. The sequence goes on from CM077667.1 coordinate 495,048,068, forward strand.
TCGTGCCTCGTGCGTTTCCGTGGTGGCGAGATGTCCTGGGGTTCCTCGGAATCATGGCGAGCCCGCCTCCTTGGAGGAAAGGGATTGTCTTGCCGCCTGGACTTCTGTGGCGGTGACAGATCGCCGCCCTCTCCTATACCCTTGACCTCCGGTGAGGAGGTGTCACGCCGCCTTTGCCTCTGCCTCTGCGGCGAAATATCACTCCCCGCAGCACCTCCACATTTAGGAGATGGCGTGTCCCGCCGCTGCCTTCGCCGCGGGGAAGAGAGGTCCTCCTTCCTCCCGGCGCCGCCTCCCCGCTCAGGCGACGGAGTGACGTTCCAGCGGCGGCGGGGCGAGCCACTGCCCGCAGGCTCTGGAACGGGCAGAGTGACCCACCCACTGCCGTCGTTAGCGATGGAGTTGTAGGGCCGCGCCGCGCGGATCACCTCCATGCGCCGCATCCACTTCACCTCGATGTCCTCGTCCACCTGAGGCTTCTCGTCCCCTACAACCATACATAGCACGCCCGATTCCAGTCAAACTTCACCGCGAATCTGGTGCAAATCCTCAATTGTCAGACTATTACCATGACTAGGGTTTGGGGTCGAGATGGGGGGGATACATACCTGACGACAGCTCCTCCTCCTCGATCTGCACCGGCTTCTTCCACACGGGGTCCTCATCGACGATTAGCACCCCTCCGACGGAGGGCTTGGGGTTCTTCTTCTTCTTCTTGGCCTTCTTCTGGTCACCGGCGACGGCGGGGCCCGACTGGTACCGCTTGAGGTTGTCCTTCATAGACACCGCGGCCCATGATGTCGAAGCGGATAGCGGCGGCTGCTTGGTCGCCATGGGTGGCGGCGGCCGCAAGCCTGAAGGGCATGACTCGATGGGGGGCGGGGGCAGCGCCGGCGGCTAGGGTTCGGCGGTGGCGAGCACGGCCAGGGTGGACCTGACGGGACTGTCTGATCTATGGGGGAAGAGAGGGAGAATACGTTGATCTGAGGCTATGGACGTTCCAGATGGCTTGTCAAACTAGTACCAACCTACGGTCCAGATGGGTTGATTCATTGTCAGCAATCGAAAACCGTTCCGAATGAAAAATAACTTTATGACCGAAAAGCCTCCGAAAAGAACATGGGCAAGAGCTTGAGGTTTCTTGGTTTATCTAGATCATGATCCATAAAAAGTATCGTGTCACTCGCATATGGTAGAATGGACAAGTCATCTAGTACTAGGTGAGGAATTACACCGCTTATCTCACCAGCCACTTTAGCCCGTTTAACGAGAATAGCTAACATATCTACCACAATATTGAACAAAATGGGGGACAGAGGGTCCCCTTTGCAAAGACCCTCATGAGTCAGAAAATAGTCATCTGCATCATCATTTAATTTGGTTGCACATTAATCCTTGATCCTTCTGATATCCTCTTTAACTTCCTCTGCTGACATCAACCCAGCTCTCCTTGTCTCTTTCGGAGCTCCTTCCTTTCTAACCTTCCTTGGAGAAGTGTCTCTCTCCTTATGAGGTGGAGATAAATCATGTGATGCAGACTTCCTACCCTTCCTTGGTGGAGAAATATCCCCATCCCCCAGGCTCTGTCCCAAATTTTGTCTTCTTGCAAGTGACAGGTTGTCCAGGTGTGCGAGTCCTGGCGCTTCCGTCTTCGTGGTGGAGAGATGTCTTAGGGCTCCTCCGAGTCATGCTGTGTCTGGCGCAGAAGGGGAGAGTGGTTCTGAGGCTCCTCTGAGTCGTGCCTCGTGCGCTTCCGTGGTGGCAAGATGTCCTGGGGTTCCTCGGAATCATGGCGAGCCCGCCTCCTTGGAGGAAAAGGATTGTCTTGCCGCCTGGACTTCTATGGCGGTGACAGATCGCCTCCCTCTCCTATACCCTTGCCCTCCGGCGAGGGGATGTCACGCCGCGTTTGCCTCTGCCTCTGCGGCGAAATATCACTCCCCGCAGCACCTCGACGTTTATGAGATGGCGTGTCCCGCCGCTGCCTTCGCCGCGGGGAAGAGAGGTCCTCCTTCCTCCTGGCGCCGCCTCCCCGATCAGGCGACGGAGTGACGTTCCGGCGGCGGCGAGGCGAGCCACTGCCCGCAGGCTCCGGAACGGGCAGAGTGACCCACCCGCTGCCGTCGTTAGCGATGGAGTTGTAGGGCCGCGCCGCGCGGATCACCTCCATGCGCCGCATCCACTTCACCTCGATGTCCTCGTCCACCTGAGGCTTCTCGTCCCCTACAACCATACATAGCACGCCCGATTCCAGTCAAAATTCACCGTGAATCTGGTGCAAATCCTCGATTGTCAGACTAGAACCATGACTAGGGTTTGGGGTCGAGATGGGGGGGATAGATACCTGACGACAGCTCCTCCTCCTCGATCTGCACCGGCTTCTGCCACACGGGGTCCTCATCGACGATTAGCACCCCTCCGACGGAGGGCTTGGGGTTCTTCTTCTTCTTCTTGGCCTTCTTCTGGTCGCCGACGGCGGCGGGGCTCGACTGGTACCGCTTGAGGTTGTCCTTTATAGACACCGCGGCCCATGATGTCGAAGCGGATAGCGGCGGCTGCTTGGTCGCCATGGGTGGCGGCGGCCGCAAGCCTGAAGGGCATGACTCGATGGGGGGCGGGGGCAGCGCCGGCGGCTAGGGTTCGGCTGTGGCGAGCACGGTCGGGGTGGACCTGACGGGACTGTCTGTTCTATGGGGAAGAGAGGGAGAATACGTTGATCTGAGGCTATGGACGGTCCAGATGGCTTGTTAAACTAGTACCAACCTACGGTCCAGATGGGTTGATTCATTGTCAGCAATCGAAAACCGTTCCAAATGAAAAATAACTTTATGACCGAAAAGCCTCCGAAAAGAACATGGGCAAGAGCTTGAGGTTTCTTGGTTTATCTAGATCATGATCCATAAAAAGTATTGTGTCACTCGCATATGGTAGAATGGACAAGTCATCTAGTACTAGGTGAGGAATTACACCGCTTATCTCACCAGCCACTTTAGCCCGTTTAACGAGAATAGCTAACATATCTACCACAATATTGAACAAAATGGGGGACAGAGGGTCCCCTTTGCAAAGACCCTCAAGAGTCAGAAAATAGTCATCAGCATCATCATTTAATTTGGTTGCACATTAATCCTTGATCTTTCTGATATCCTCTTTAACTTCCTCTGCTGACATCAACCCAGCTCTCCTTGTCTCTTTCGGAGCTCCCTCCTGTCTAACCTTCCTTGGAGAAGTGTCTCTCTCCTTATGAGGTGGAGACAAATCATGTGATGCAGACTTCCTACCCTTCCTTGGTGGAGAAATATCCCCATCCCCCAGGCTCTGTCCCAAATTTTGTCTTCTTGCAAGTGACAGGTTGTCCAGCTGTGCGAGTCCTGGCGCTTCCGTCTTCGTGGTGGAGAGATGTCTTAGGGCTCCTCCGAGTCATGCCGTGTCCGGCGCAGAAGGGGAGAGTGGTTCTGAGGCTCCTCTGAGTCGTGCCTCGTGCGCTTCCGTGGTGGCGAGATGTCCTGGGGTTCCTCGGAATCATGGCGAGCCCGCCTCCTTGGAGGAAATGGATTGTCTTGCCACCTGGACTTCTATGGCGGTGACAAATCGCCTCCCTCTCCTATACCCTTGCCCTCCGGCGAGGGGATGTCACGCCGCATTTGCCTCTGCCTCTGCGGCGAAATATCACTCCCCGCAGCACCTCCACGTTTATGAAATGGCGTGTCCCGCCGCTGCCTTCGCCGCGGGGAAGAGAGGTCCTCCTTCCTCCCGGCGCCGCCTCCCCGCTCAGGCGACGGAGTGACGTTCCGGCGGCGGCGGGGCGAGCCACTGCCCGCAGGCTCCGGAACGGGCAGAGTGACCCACCCGCTGCCGTCGTTAGCGATGGAGTTGTAGGGCCGCGCCGCGCGGATCACCTCCATGCGCCGCATCCACTTCACCTCGATGTCCTCGTCCACCTGAGGCTTCTCGTCCCCTACAACCATACATAGCACGCCCGATTCCAGTCAAAATTCACCGCGAATCTGGTGCAAATCCTCGATTGTCAGACTAGAACCATGACTAGGGTTTGGGGTCGAGATGGGGGGGATACATACCTGACGACAGCTCCTCCTCCTCGATCTGCACCGGCTTCTGCCACACGGGGTCCTCATCGACGATTAGCACCCCTCCGACGGAGGGCTTGGGGTTCTTCTTCTTCTTCTTGGCCTTCTTCTGGTCACCGGCGATGGCGGGGCCCGACTGGTACCGCTTGAGGTTGTCCTTCATAGACACCGCGGCCCATGATCTCGAAGCGGATAGCGGCGGCTGCTTGGTCGCCATGGGTGGCGGCGGCCGCAAGCCTGAAGGGCATGACTCGATGGGGGGCGGGGGCAGCGCCGGCGGCTAGGGTTCGGCTGTGGCGAGCACGGCCGGGGTGGACCTGACGGGACTGTCTGATCTATGGGGGAAGAGAGGGAGAATACGTTGATCTGAGGCTATGGACGGTCCAGATGGCTTGTCAAACTAGTACCAACCTACGGTCCAGATGGGTTGATTCATTGTCAGCAATCGAAAACCGTTCCGAATGAAAAATAACTTTATGACCGAAAAGCCTCCGAAAAGAACATGGGCAAGAGCTTGAGGTTTCTTGGTTTATCTAGATCATGATCCATAAAAAGTATTGTGTCACTCGCATATGGTAGAATGGACAAGTCATCTAGTACTAGGTGAGGAATTACACCGCTTATCTCACCAGCCACTTTAGCCCGTTTAACGAGAATAGCTAACATATCTACCACAATATTGAACAAAATGGGGGACAGAGGGTCCCCTTTGCAAAGACCCTCATGAGTCAGAAAATAGTCATCAGCATCATCATTTTATTTGGTTGCACATTAATCCTTGATCTTTCTGATATCCTCTTTAACTTCCTCTGCTGACATCAACCCAGCTCTCCTTGTCTCTTTCGGAGCTCCTTCCTTTCTAACCTTCCTTGGAGAAGTGTCTCTCTCCTTATGAGGTGGAGATAAATCATGTGATGCAGACTTCCTACCCTTCCTTGGTGGAGAAATATCCCCATCCCCCAGGCTCTGTCCCAAATTTTGTCTTCTTGCAAGTGACAGGTTGTCCAGCTGTTTGAGTCCTGGCGCTTCCGTCTTCGTGGTGGAGAGATGTCTTAGGGCTCCTCCGAGTCATGCCGTGTCCGGCGCAGAAGGGGAGAGTGGTTCTGAGGCTCCTCTGAGTCGTGCCTCGTGCGCTTCCGTGGTGGCGAGATGTCCTGGGGTTCCTCGGAATCATGGCGAGCCCGCCTCCTTGGAGGAAAGGGATTGTCTTGCCACCTGGACTTCTATGGCGGTGACAGATCGCCTCCCTCTCCTATACCCTTGCCCTCCGGCGAGGGGATGTCACGCCACGTTTGCCTCTGCCTCTGCGGCGAAATATCACTCCCCGCAGCACCTCCACGTTTATGAGATGGCGTGTCCCGCCGCTGCCTTCGCCGCGGGGAAGAGAGGTCCTCCTTCCTCCTGGCGCCGCCTCCCCGATCAGGCGACGGAGTGACGTTCCGGCGGCGGCGAGGCGAGCCACTGCCCGCAGGCTCCGGAACGGGCAGAGTGACCCACCCGCTGCCGTCGTTAGCGATGGAGTTGTAGGGCCGCGCCGCGCGGATCACCTCCATGCGCCGCATCCACTTCACCTCGATGTCCTCGTCCACCTGAGGCTTCTCGTCCCCTACAACCATACATAGCACGCCCGATTCCAGTCAAAATTCACCGCGAATCTGGTGCAAATCCTCGATTGTCAGACTAGAACCATGACTAGGGTTTGGGGTCGAGATGGGGGGGATACATACCTGACGACAGCTCCTCCTCCTCGATCTGCACCGGCTTCTGCCACACGGGGTCCTCATCGACGATTAGCACCCCTCCGACGGAGGGCTTGGGGTTCTTCTTCTTCTTGGCCTTCTTCTGGACACCGGCAACGGCGGGGCCCGACTGGTACCGCTTGAGGTTGTCCTTCATAGACACCGCGGCCCATGATGTCGAAGCGGATAGTGGCGGCTGCTTGGTCGCCATGGGTGGCGGCGGCCGCAAGCCTAAAGGGCATGACTCGATGGGGGGCGGGGGCAGCGCCGGCGGCTAGGGTTCGGCTGTGGCGAGCACGGCCGGGGTGGACCTGACGGGACTGTCTGGTCTATGGGGGAAGAGAGGGAGAATACGTTGATCTGAGGCTATGGACGGTCCAGATGGCTTGTCAAACTAGTACCAACCTACGGTCCAGATGGGTTGATTCATTGTCAGCAATCGAAAACCGTTCCGAATGAAAAATAACTTTATGACCGAAAAGCCTCCGAAAAGAACATGGCAAGAGCTTGAGGTTTCTTGGTTTATCTAGATCATGATCCATAAAAAGTATTGTGTCACTCGCATATGGTAAAATGGACAAGTCATCTAGTACTAGGTGAGGAATTACACCGCTTATCTCACCAGCCACTTTAGCCCGTTTAACGAGAATAGCTAACATATCTACCACAATATTGAACTAAATGGGGGACGGAGGGTCCCCTTTGCAAAGTCCCTTCTGAGTCAGAAAATAGTCATCAGCATCATCATTGAATTTGGTTGCACATTAATCCTTGATCTTTCTGATATCCTCTTTAACTTCCTCTGCTGACATCAACCCAGCTCTCCTTGTCTCTTTCGGAGCTCCTTCCTTTCTAACCTTCCTTGGAGAAGTGTCTCTCTCCTTACGAGGTGGAGATAAATCATGTGATCCAGACTTCCTACCCTTCCTTGGTGGAGAAATATCCCCATCCCCCAGGCTCTGTCCCAAATTTTGTCTTCTTGCAAGTGACAGGTCGTCCAGCTATGCCGAGTCCTGGCGCTTCCGTCTTCATGGGGGAAAGATGTCTTAGGGCTCCTCGGAGTCATGCCGTGTCTGGCGCAGAGGGGGAGAGCGGTTCTGAGGCTCCTCTGAGTCGTGCCTCGTGCACTTCCGTGGTGGTGAGATGTCCTGGGGTTCCTCGGAATCATGGCGAGCCCGCCTCCTTGGAGGAGAGGGATTGTCTTGCCACCTGGACTTCTATGGCGGTGACAGATCGCCTCCCTCTCCTATACCCTTGCCCTCCGGCGAGGGGATGTCATGCCGCGTTTGCCTTTGCCTCGGCGGTGAAATATCACTCCCCGCAGCACCTGCACGTTTATGAGATGGCGTGTCCCGCCGCTGCCTTCGCCGCGGGGAAGAGAGGTCCTCCTTCCTCCTGGCGCTGCCTCCACGCTCAGGCGACGGAGGGACGTTCCGGCGGGGGCGAGGCGAGCCACTGCCCGCAGGCTCCGGAACGGGCAGAGTGACCCACCCGCTGCCGTCGTTAGCGATGGAGTTGTAGGGCCGCGCCGCGCGGATCACCTCCATGCGCCGCATCCACTTCACCTCGATGTCCTCGTCCACCTGAGGCTTCTCGTCCCCTACAACCATACATAGCACGCCCGATTCCATTCAAAATTCACCGCGAATCTGGTGCAAATCGTCGATTGTCAGACTAGAACCATGACTAGGGTTTGGGGTCGAGATGGGGGGGATACATACCTGACGACAGCTCCTCCTCCTCGATCTGCACCGGCTTCTGCCACACGGGGTCCTCATCGACGATTAGCACCCCTCCGACGGAGGGCTTGGGGTTCTTCTTCTTCTTCTTGGCCTTCTTCTGGTCACCGGCGACGGCGGGGCCCGACTGGTACCGCTTGAGGTTGTCCTTCATAGACACCGCGGCCCATGATGTCGAAGCGGATAGCGGCGGCTGCTTGGTCGCCATGGGTGGCGGCGGCCGCAAGCCTAAAGGGCATGACTCGATGGGGGGCGGGGGCAGCGCCGGCGGCTAGGGTTCGGCTGTGGCGAGCACGGCCGGGGTGGACCTGACGGGACTGTCTGATCTATGGGGGAAGAGAGGGAGAATACGTTGATCTGAGGCTATGGACGGTCCAGATGGCTTGTCAAACTAGTACCAACCTACGGTCCAGATGGGTTGATTCATTGTCAGCAATCGAAAACCGTTCAGAATGAAAAATAACTTTATGACCGAAAAGCCTCCGAAAAGAACAAGGCAAGAGGTTGAGGTTTCTTGGTTTATCTAGATCATGATCCATAAAACGTATTGTGTCACTCGCATATGGTAAAATGGATAAGTCATCTAGTACTAGGTGAGGAATTACACCGCTTATCTCACCAGCCACTTTAGCCCGTTTAACGAGAATAGCTAACATATCTACCACAATATTGAACAAAATGGGGGACAGAGGGTCCCCTTTGCAAAGTCCCTTCTGAGTCAGAAAATAGTCATCAGCATCATCATTGAATTTTGTTGCACATTAATCCTTGATCTTTCTGATATCCTCTTTAACTTCCTCTGCTGACATCAACCCAGCTCTCCTTGTCTCTTTCGGAGCTCCTTCCTTTCTAACCTTCCTTGGAGAAGTGTCTCTCTCCTTACGAGGTGGAGATAAATCATGTGATCCAGACTTCCTACCCTTCGTTGGTGGTGAAATATCCCCATCCCCCAGGCTCTGTCCCAAATTTTGTCTTCTTGCAAGTGACAGGTCGTCCAGCTATGTCGAGTCCTGGCGCTTCCGTCTTCATGGTGGAAAGATGTCTTAGGGCTCCTCGAAGTCATGCCGTGTCCGGCGCAGAGGGGGAGAGCGGTTCTGAGGCTCCTCTGAGTTGTGCCTCGTGCACTTCCGTGGTGGCGAGATGTCCTGGGATTCCTCGGAATCATGGCGAGCCCGCCTCCATGGAGGAGAGGGATTGTCTTGCCACCTGGACTTCTATGGCGGTGACAGATCGCCTCCCTCTCCTATACCCTTGCCCTCCGGCTAGGGGGTGTCACGCCGCGTTTGCCTCTGCCTCGGCGGTGAAATATCACTCCCCGCAGCACCTCCACATTTATGAGATGGCGTGTCCCGCCGCTGCCTTCGCCGCGGGGAAGAGAGGTCCTCCTTCCTCCTGGCGCCGCCTTCCCGCTCAGGCGACGGAGTGACGTTCCGGTGGGGGCGAGGCGAGCCACTGCCCACAGGCTCCGGAACGGGCACATTGACCCACCCGCTGCCGTTGTTAGCGATGGAGTTGTAGGGCCGCGCCGCGCGGATCACCTCCATGCGCCGCATCCACTTCACCTCGATGTCCTCGTCCACCTGAGGCTTCTCGTCCCCTACAACCATACATAGCACGCCCGATTCCAGTCAAAATTTACCGCGAATCTGGGGCAAATCCTCGATTGTCAGACTAGAACCATGAATAGGGTTTGGGGTCGAGATGGGGGGGATACATACCTGACGACGGCTCCTCCTCCTCGATCTGCACCGGCTTCTGCCACCCGGGGTCCTCATCGACGATTAGCACCCCTCCGACGGAGGGCTTGGGGTTCTTCTTCTTCTTCTTGGCCTTCTTCTGGTCACCGGCGACGGCGGGGCCCGACTGGTACCGCTTGAGGTTGTCCTTCATAGACACCGCGGCCCATGATGTCGAAGCGGATAGCGGCGGCTGCTTGGTCGCCATGGGTGGCGGCGGCCGCAAGCCTAAAGGGCATGACTCGATGGGGGGCGGGGGCAGCGCCGGCGGCTAGGGTTCGGCTGTGGCGAGCACGGCCGGGGTGGACCTGACGGGACTGTCTGATCTATGGGGGAAGAGAGGGAGAATACGTTGATCTGAGGCTATGGACGGTCCAGATGGCTTGTCAAACTAGTACCAACCTACGGTCCAGATGGGTTGATTCATTGTCAGCAGTCGAAAACCGTTCCGAATGAAAAATAACTTTATGACCGAAAAGCCTCCGAAAAGAACATGGCAAGAGCTTGAGGTTTCTTGGTTTATCTAGATCATGATTCATAAAAAGTATTGTGTCACTCGCATATGGTAAAATGGATAAGTCATCTAGTACTAGGTGAGGAATTACACCGCTTATCTCACCAGCCACTTTAGACCGTTTAACGAGAATAGCTAACATATCTACCACAATATTGAACAAAATGGGGGACAGAGGGTCCCCTTTGCAAAGTCCCTTCTGAGTCAGAAAATAGTCATCAGCATCATCATTGAATTTGGTTGCACATTAATCCTTGATCTTTCTGATATCCTCTTTAACTTCCTCTGCTGACATCAACCCAGCTCTCCTTGTCTCTTTCGGAGCTCCTTCCTTTCTAACCTTCCTTGGAGAAGTGTCTCTCTCCTTACGAGGTGGAGATAAATCATGTGATCCAGACTTCCTACCCTTCCTTGGTGGAGAAATATCCCCATCCCCCAGGCTCTGTCCCAAATTTTGTCTTCTTGCAAGTGACAGGTCGTCCAGCTATGCCGAGTCCTGGCGCTTCCGTCTTCATGGTGGAAAGATGTCTTAGGTCTCCTCGGAGTCATGCCGTGTCCGGCGCAGAGGGGGAGAGCGGTTCTGAGGCTCCTCTGAGTCGTGCGTCGTGCACTTCCGTGGTGGCGAGATGTCCTGGGGTTCCTCGGAATCATGGCGAGCCCGCCTCCTTGGAGGAGAGGGATTGTCTTGCCACCTGGACTTCTATGGCGGTGACAGATCGCCTCCCTCTCCTATACCCTTGCCCTCCGGCGAGGGGATGTCACGCCGCGTTTGCCTTTGCCTCGGCGATGAAATATGACTCCCCGCAGCACCTCCACGTTTATGAGATGGTGTGTCCCGCCGCTGCCTTCGCCGCGGGGAAGAGAGGTCCTCCTTCCTCCTGGCGCCGCCTCCCCGCTCAGGCGACGGAGTGACATTCCGGCGGCGGCGGGGCGAGCCACTGCCCGCAGGCTCAGGAACGGGCACAGTGACCCACCCGCTGCCGTCGTTAGCGATGGAGTTGTAGGGCCGCGCCGCGGGGATCACCTCCATGCGCCGCATCCAATTCACCACGATGTCCTCGTCCACCTGAGGCTTCTCGTCCCCTACAACCATACATAGCACGCCCGATTCCAGTCAAAATTCACCGCGAATCTGGTGCAAATCCTCGATTGTCAGACTAGAACCATGACTAGGGTTTGGGGTCGAGATGGGGGGGATACATACCTGACGACAGCTCCTCCTCCTCGACCTGCACCGGCTTCTGCAACACGGGGTCCTCATCGACGATTAGCACCCCTCCGACGGAGGGCTTGGGGTTCTTCTTCTTCTTCTTGGCCTTCTTCTGGTCACCGGCGACGGCGGGGCCCGACTGGTACCGCTTGAGGTTGTCTTTCATAGACACCGCGGCCCATGATGTCGAAGCGGATAGCGGCGGCTGCTTGGTCGCCATGGGTGGCGGCGGCCGCAAGCCTGAAGGGCATGACACGACGGGGGGCGGGGGCAGCGCCGGCGGCTAGGGTTCGGCTGTGGCGAGCACGGCCGGGGTGGACCTGACGGGACTGTCTGATCTATGGGGGAAGAGAGGGAGAATACGTTGATCTGAGGCTATGGACGGTCCAGATGGCTTGTCAAACTAGTACCAACCTACGGTCCAGATGGGTTGATTCATTGTCAGCAATCGAAAACCGTTCCGAATGAAAAATAACTTTATGACCGAAAAGCCTTCGAAAAGAACATGGCAAGAGCTTGAGGTTTCTTGGTTTATCTAGATCATGATCCATAAAAAGTATTGTGTCACTCGCATATGGTAAAATGGATAAGTCATCTAGTACTAGGTGAGGAATTACACCGCTTATCTCACCAGCCACTTTAGCCCGTTTAACGAGAATAGCTAACATATCTACCACAATATTGAACAAAATGGGGGACAGAGGGTCCCCTTTGCAAAGTCCCTTCTGAGTCAGCAAATAGTCATCAGCATCATCATTGAATTTGGTTGCCCATTAATCCTTGATCTTTCTGATATCCTCTTTAACTTCCTGTGCTGACATCAACCCAGCTCTCCTTGTCTCTTTCGAAGCTCCTTCCTTTCTAACATTCCTTGGAGAAGTGTCTCTCTCCTTACGAGGTGGAGATAAATCATGTGATCCAGACTTCCTACCCTTCGTTGGTGGTGAAATATCCCCATCCCCCAGGCTCTGTCCCAAATTTTGTCTTCTTGCAAGTGACAGGTCGTCCAGCTATGTCGAGTCCTGGTGCTTCCGTCTTCATGGTGGAAAGATGTCTTAGGGCTCCTCCGAGTCATGCCGTGTCCGGCGCAGAGGGGGAGAGCGGTTCTGAGGCTCCTCTGAGTCGTGCCTCGTGCACTTCCGTGGTGGCGAGATGTCCTGGGGTTCCTCGGAATCATGGCGAGCCCGCCTCCTTGGAGGAGAGGGATTGCCTTGCCACCTGGACTTCTATGGCGGTGACAGATCGCCTCCCTCTCCTATACCCTTGCCCTCCGACGAGGGGGTGTCACGCCGCGTTTGCCTCTGCCTCGGCGGTGAAATATCACTCCCCGCAGCACCTCCACGTTTATGAGATGGCGAGTCCCGCCGCTGCCTTTGCCGCAGGGAAGAGAGGTCCTCCTTCCTCCAGGCACCACCTCCCCGCTCAGGCGACGGAGTGACTTTCCGGTGGCGGCGGGACGAGCCACTGCCCGTAGGCTCCGGAACGGGCAGAGTGACCCACCCGCTGCCGTCGTTAGCGATGGAGTTGTAGGGCCGCGCCGCGCGGATCACCTCCATGCGCCGCATCCACTTCACCTCGATGTCCTCGTCCACCTGAGGCTTCTCGTCCCCTACAACCATACATAGAACGCCCGCTTCCAGTCAAAATTCACCACGAATCCGGTGCAAATCCTTGTTTGTCAGACTAGAACCATGACTAGGGTTTGGGGTCGAGATGGGGGGGATACATACCTGACGATGGCTCCTCCTCCTCGATCTGCACCGACTTCTGCCAAACGGGGTCCTCATCGACGAATAGCACCCCTCCGGCGAAGGGCTTGGGGTTCTTCTTCTTCTTCTTCTTCTTGGCCTTCTTGTGATCACCGGCGGCGGCGGGGCCCGACTGGTACCGCTTGAGGTAGTCCTTCATGGACACCGCGGCCCCTAATGTGGAAGCGGATGGCGGCGGCTGCTTGGTTGCCATGGGTGGCGGCGGCCGCAAGCCCCAAGGGCATGACTCGACGGGGGGCGGGGGCAGCGCCGGCGGCTAGGGTTCGGCTGCGGCGAGCACGGCTGGGGTGGACCTGACGGGACTGTCTGATCTATGGGGGAAGAGAGGGAGAATACGTTGATCTGAGGCTATGGACGGTCCAGATGGCTTGTCAAACTAGTACCAACCTACGGTCCAGATGGGTTGATTCATTGTCAGCAATCGAAAACCGTTCCGAATGAAAAATAACTTTATGACCGAAAAGCCTTCGAAAAGAACATGGCAAGAGCTTGAGGTTTCTTGGTTTATCTAGATCATGATCCATAAAAAGTATTGTGTCACTCGCATATGGTAAAATGGATAAGTCATCTAGTACTAGGTGAGGAATTACACCGCTTATCTCACCAGCCACTTTAGCCCGTTTAACGAGAATAGCTAACATATCTACCACAATATTGAACAAAATGGGGGACAGAGGGTCCCCTTTGCAAAGTCCCTTCTGAGTCAGCAAATAGTCATCAGCATCATCATTGAATTTGGTTGCCCATTAATCCTTGATCTTTCTGATATCCTCTTTAACTTCCTGTGCTGACATCAACCCAGCTCTCCTTGTCTCTTTCGAAGCTCCTTCCTTTCTAACATTCCTTGGAGAAGTGTCTCTCTCCTTACGAGGTGGAGATAAATCATGTGATCTAGACTTCCTACCCTTCGTTGGTGGTGAAATATCCCCATCCCCCAGGCTCTGTCCCAAATTTTGTCTTCTTGCAAGTGACAGGTCGTCCAGCTATGTCGAGTCCTGGTGCTTCCGTCTTCATGGTGGAAAGATGTCTTAGGGCTCCTCCGAGTCATGCCGTGTCCGGCGCAGAGGGGGAGAGCGGTTCTGAGGCTCCTCTGAGTCGTGCCTCGTGCACTTCCGTGGTGGCGAGATGTCCTGGGGTTCCTCGGAATCATGGCGAGCCCGCCTCCTTGGAGGAGAGGGATTGCCTTGCCACCTGGACTTCTATGGCGGTGACAGATCGCCTCCCTCTCCTATCCCTTGCCCTCCGACGAGGGGGTGTCACGCCGCGTTTGCCTCTGCCTCGGCGGTGAAATATCACTCCCCGCAGCACCTCCACGTTTATGAGATGGCGAGTCCCGCCGCTGCCTTTGCCGCAGGGAAGAGAGGTCCTCCTTCCTCCAGGCACCACCTCCCCGCTCAGGCGACGGAGTGACTTTCCGGTGGCGGCGGGACGAGCCACTGCCCGTAGGCTCCGGAACGGGCAGAGTGACCCACCCGCTGCCGTCGTTAGCGATGGAGTTGTAGGGCCGCGCCGCGCGGATCACCTCCATGCGCCGCATCCACTTCACCTCGATGTCCTCGTCCACCTGAGGCTTCTCGTCCCCTACAACCATACATAGAATGCCCGCTTCCAGTCAAAATTCACCACGAATCCGGTGCAAATCCTTGTTTGTCAGACTAGAACCATGACTAGGGTTTGGGGTCGAGATGGGGGGGATACATACCTGACGATGGCTCCTCCTCCTCGATCTGCACCGACTTCTGCCAAACGGGGTCCTCATCGACGAATAGCACCCCTCCGGCGAAGGGCTTGGGGTTCTTCTTCTTCTTCTTCTTGGCCTTCTTGTGATCACCGGCGGCGGCGGGGCCCGACTGGTACCGCTTGAGGTAGTCCTTCATGGACACCGCGGCCCCTAATGTGGAAGCGGATGGCGGCGGCTGCTTGGTTGCCATGGGTGGCGGCGGCCGCAAGCCCCAAGGGCATGACTCGACGGGGGGCGGGGACAGCGCCGGCGGCTAGGGTTCGGCTGCGGCGAGCACGGCTGGGGTGGACTTGACGGGACTGTCTGATCTATGGGGGAAGAGAGGGAGAATACGTTGATCTGAGGCTATGGACGGTCCAGATGGCTTGTCAAACTAGTACCAACCTACGGTCCAGATGGGTTGATTCATTGTCAGCAATCGAAAACCGTTCCGAAGGAAAAATAACTTTATGACCGAAAAGCCTCCGAAAAGAACATGGCAAGAGCTTGAGGTTTCTTGGTTTATCTAGATCATGATCCATAAAAAGTATTGTGTCACTCGCATATGGTAAAATGGATAAGTCATCTAGTACTAGGTGAGGAATTACACCGCTTATCTCACCAGCCACTTTAGCCCGTTTAACGAGAATAGCTAACATATCTACCACAATATTGAACAAAATGGGGGACAGAGGGTCCCCTTTGCAAAGTCCCTTCCGAGTCAGAAAATAGTCATCAGCATCATCATTGAATTTGGTTGCACATTAATCCTTGATCTTTCTGATATCCTCTTTAACTTCCTCTGCTGACATCAACCCAGCTCTCCTTGTCTCTTTCGGAGCTCCTTCCTTTCTAACCTTCCTTGGAGAAGTGTCTCTCTCCTTACGAGGTGGAGATAAATCATGTGATCCAGACTTCCTACCCTTCCTTGGTGGAGAAATATCCCCATCCCCCAGGCTCTGTCCCAAATTTTGTCTTCTTGCAAGTGACAGGTCGTCCAGCTAGGCCGAGTTCTGGCGCTTCCGTCTTCATGGTGGAGAGATGTCTTCGGGCTTCTCTGAGTCATGCCGTGTACAACGCAGAGGGGGAGAGCGGTTCTGAGGCTCCTCTGAGTCGTGCCTCGTGCGCTTCCATGGTGGCGAGATGCCCTAGGGTTCCCCGGAATCACGGCGAGCCCGCCTCCTTGGAGGAGAGGGATTGTCTTGCAGCCTGGACATCTGTGGCGGTGATAGATCTCCTCCGTCTCCTCTACCCTTGCCCTCCGACGAGGGGGTGTCACGCCGCCTTTGCCTCTGCCTCGGCGGTGACAAATCACTCCCCGCAGCACCTCCACGTTTAGGAGATGGCGTGTCCCGCCGCTGCCTTCACCGCAGGGGAGAGAGGTCCTCCTTCCTCCCGGCGCCGCCTCCCCTCTCACGTGACGGAGTGTCGTTCCGGCGGCGGCGGAGCGAGCCACTGCCCGCAGGCTCCGGAATGGGCAGAGTGACCCACCCGCTGCCGTCGTTAGCGATGGAGTTGTAGGGCCGCGCCGCGCGGATCACCTCCATGCACCGCATCCGCTTCACCTCGATGTCCTCGTCCACCTGAGGCTTCTCGTCCCCTACAACCATACATAGCACGCCCTATTCCAGTCAAAATTCACCGCGAATCCGGTGGAAATCCTCGATTGTCAGACTAGAACCACGACTAGGGTTTGGGGTTGAGATGGGGGGGAGATACATACCTGACGACGGCTCCTCCTCCTCAATCTGCACGGGCTTCTGCCACACGGGGTCCTCATCGACGATTAGCACCCCTCCGGCGCAGGGCTTGGGGTTCTTCTTCTTCTGGTCGCCGGCGGCGGCGGGGCCCGACTGGTACCGCTTGAGGTAGTCCTTCATGGAAACCGCGGTCCCCGATGTGGAAGCGGATGGCGGCGGCTGCTTGGTCGCCATGGGTGGCGGTGGCCGCAAGCCCCAAGGGCATGACTCGACGGGGGTTGGGGGCGGCGCCAGCGGCTAGGGTTCGGCTGCGGCGAGCATGGCCGGGGTGGACTTGACGGGACTGTCTGAGCTGTGGGGAAATGGGTTGTCAAACTAGTACCAACCTACGGTCCAGATGGGTTGATTCATTGTCAGGAATCGAAAACCGCTCCGAATGGGAAAGTCCAATTATCGAGGTGGCTAGGTGACGTGTGCGCACTTCATGTGTGTGCCCGGAATATGTGTGTGTTCACGGTCGAACTAAAGGCCTTTGCATAATTTTGAAAGACAAATTTAGATCAAAGCAAACACCCACTTTTGACTCTGACAAATTTTCTTGCTTTTCTTTTCACTTTCTTCGCCGGGTGATCTTCTCAAGATGTCACTTTTTGTCCTTGTGAACAGTTGTGGGATCTACCATTGCGAATCAAATGCATAGAGAGAGTGGAAAAAAAGATAATGGGAAAAATGAGTGAGAGGGCGTGTTGCCGGGAAAAAGCAGTGGGAGAGAGTAAGGGAAAACTTAGGACAATTAGGGTTAGTAAGGGTTTTTATACGCAAGGGGGATGAAGTGGACTTTTTAGAACATACAATTGCTAATGACGGGCCTAATATGCGACCCGTTGGTGTCGTGTATTTAGCCAATAAAGATGTGTTATAGAGCATGTTAGTACAAATGGACTGCCGGTGGTTACAGTGTCCACAATTCCAGCTTGATAGTGGTGTCCTTTTTGCTGAAAATGGTCCATTGAATGATGACACTTCTGATGGGTACAGTTTTTGGGTTTTCCTCTGCCTGTACCTAACGATCGATTTATAAAAGACTTTTTTTTAATAGTATGGATTGCAGAAACACGATGGAGTTGTGTATGTTGGACAAATAAAGAAAGTCATGCAGCCCACAAACGTTAATTGTCATATCGTTTGTTAATATGTATACAAATAAAGAAAGTCATGCAGCCCACAAACAGTAGGACTAACATCTGAGAAAACATGAAGAGAAATTAATCTATTTTTAGTGTTTTGTTTTGTGAAATACATAACCAATTGTTGGACTGTCATCAAAACGGGTTAAACGTATTTCATGCTATCATCTCTCAAATGGTTGCACCCAAAGTTCATAGGCACCAAATCTTCCACACGGTGCACAGAGCACCACATAACGCCTACGAGCACGAAGCTACATGTCGCCAGGGCCAAGGGCGTCCAACAAAGAACCACGTGATGCAGTGGGATCGAGGACGGCACATAGAGCAGCCTGCAGTCAAGGGCAAGGATGCCCAACTGAGCCGCCAGGAAACGGAGAGTCCATGGGAGGTTAGACAGAAAGGGGAGGGTACTGCCGTTAGCCATCACGTCTGGAGCCAAATGGTCAGGGGAACTGGGGGAAGGTCCGGAGCCAAGACACCGCCATGCAAAATGGAGCACTCCACACAACCGGGACCATAAGCACTTAACAGCGTCCAGCCATACGTTGGAGTGTCGCCATAGCCACATGCTCGGGCACCGCCATTGATGGTGTAGGAGATGGGCAATCGACGCCACCGCGTCTGATGCACAGCATGCGAGAGTGCCTGCGATCACGAAGCTACATGTTTCTAAGGCCAAGGTCGCCCAACAAAGAACCACATGATGCACCTCCTACCACGCTATCTATATATGGTTTGAACTGTTTCCCTGCATGCATGCACCATTTAATTAGAAAAAACATGTGTTATGACCATATACAACACTATTATTTTGTATAATCACTACTGGAATCGCCTACTTTGCGAGTGCCCAAGAAACTCGGCGAAGCCCTAAGAAACTCGGCAAAGACTTTGCCGAGAACTACTCTCGGCAAAAGGCATACGGCGTAGACCCGTCAGGAAAACAGTGCTTTGCCGTGTGCCGTCTGTCGGGCACTCAACATCATGTTACCGAGAACCAAAGGTGCCCTCTCGGCAAAATAAAGTGACTTCACTCCCGTAAATCGGGAACGGCGCCGTCAGGTATTTGCCGAGTCCTCACTGGAGAACTCAATAAACACCTTCCTATTTGCCGACTAGCAACTCTCGGCTTACCTAGCACCAACAACTCCCCAGGTGCTGAGATGTGTTGCTGTTTGCCGAGAGACCTCACCAAGCTCTCGGCTTATATACACCATCAACTCCCCAGGTACTCCCCTTTTGCCGAGTTTCTTCTCCAGGTTCTCCCCAGGTACTCCCAAGGTATTTGATGAATAATTGGTTTATGATTTAGCCAACACCTATCTCGTGGGCAAGGCCCGGCATACAAGACTTCCTAGTACCATATCACAGGCGAATGATTTCTACACGCGTGATTGATTTTGTAGATTTGGCACTGGTTTTGATGATAGAAGTGCAGTAAGAAAATTGCGAAAGCAGAGACTGCTCTGCTTTGTGATCTGTGTGGCCACGTGGCATCTTTTGGACTGGGTCTCTCTTCATGAGAGGAATGACCCGTGGTATACGAATTTTTTCCCTTGCCTTTGGAGCACGAGGGCTCACGGTCAGTAGAGGGCAAGCCTCCATCGCGCCACAATGTCGAAGACGAAGCGATCAAACCTTCCTGATGGTGGATAAGAGAAGAGGAGGGCTATCTGCAAAATCAGATTTAAGTGGTTGACTATGATCCAACCTGTGATCTCAGCCGTTCCTTACCGAACTGATGGACCACTTTCCAAGTTTCCAAGTTTTCATTGGTTGTTGGTTTTCACGAGATACTACACCAGGAATCAATGTACTAGTCGTTGGTAGCATGTGCTTCACAACATTCAATAATGCAAATTAACTGCTTATTAATCATGCATGTGAGTGCATATATATTACTCCTCCGCCTTCACCCGAGAATAATCATGGTCTGTTAGGCGACACACACTTTGGTAGTTATCATATCAAACGGTCATGCATGGGAAATGCCAATGGTAGTATAAATCTAGTTGAGACAGGACGGAAAGAGTATGCAATAGATTAGTAGTAGGGAATAGGAGACAGCAGGAATGAGAGCACGGGTCTTGTTTCACCTTATAGGTCTCTGATGTATCCCTAGGACTAGGGATACTTTTATATTTGATCCCAAACACATAATGCACGTGAGGCTTCATTACCAGTAGGTGTGGCAGGCGAATTTGAAGGAACAAACACCTCCGCATGCTATGCTCGCGAATGTAGTTAAGTAATTAATTAACGCGCATATAACTTTGCATATACTAGTTGTTGTTTTGTTGACTTCCAAAAAGCCCGGCTCAAATTAATCTCGGGAAAATCTAACCTGTAGCGTGCGCACCGCTGCTTTCCGATGCGGCGGCTGCCCACCCACGTCCGATTTCTTTTTTCTTTTTCTTTTTTAAAGCCACAAGTCGGATTTCTTATAGGCGCGTGATTATGTGGGGTGGCATTTTCTACTTTGCGGAACGGTACAAAGTGCTACAGTATACAAGTGCTGTACAGCAGCCCTGCAGTGCACGATAGGGATGCTACAGTGTGCTGATCTGCTTTCCGCTGTACGTGGACATCCAAAGTACAGTGTGCTAGTAAAGTTGCATGTTAATGCTAGGGACACACACACTTTCTTTCTCTTTGTTGTTATATCCGGTTCTAGAACAAGTTTTTTGAACAAGTACGTTTTCACAAAATGTAGATGCGACAAACTAGTAGATGGTAACAGCATCAAAAGCTTGATAGACGCGCACAAATCTTTGTCAAGTGTCTTATACTCCAAAACGGATGACTAGTATCACACAACTAGACAACCAATAAGTTTTGTGCTCGAACCCTGCTCACTAAGGACTACATACAACAGAAATTAGAGAACAGGAACTCACAAGTTGTTTGCAACCAAAATTTAGTTGTTTCTAAACAACCTAGCAGATTGTTTTACAAAAGCCGGTAGCTATCAATAAACAATTTGGTAGTTGTGTCGAACAATTTGGCAATTGCTCACAGAAATTTCGGTAAGTGTATCTTAAAACAACTCAGTAACTGCATCGAAGAATTTTTTGGCAATTGCTTTTCTAAACAACCTGGTAACGGTATCAAAACAATCTGGTAGTTGTCCTTGAAAAATGTGGCAGCTGTATCAAAACAACGTGGTAGCTGTAAATGTGGCAAATAAGCACAGTATAATGGCAAGTGGCACGGTTAAACTTTTAATATGGCAAGTAAGGACAATGAATCCGACAAGTAGGTATAGTGGCAAATGACATGGTTAAACTGTTAGTATGGGAAGTAAGCATAATAAATCCGACAAGTAAGTATAGTGACAAGTGGCACAGTTAAACTGTAATATGACAAGTAAGCACAATAAATCTGACAAGTAAATATAGTGGCCAATGACACAGTTAAACTGTTAATATGGCAAGCAAGTATAATTATTTGACAAGTAAGTATATTAGCAAGTGGTTAAAATATAGAAGCATGCCTGAACATGCTAGTACTACTTATGGGCCAGGCATCGCTATTGCTTGAACATGCACCCGCTGCCCATGGATCGCTAGCATTGACATGACTGGTCAGACATGAGACATGAGCTGTCATCGTACTTGTACCGCGTACAATAAAAGATGGCTTTTCTTTATTTTTGTAGCAACGTTTTACTTTTTGACTGGGATGGGGAGATTCCCTGCTAAGCTGCATGCATACAGGAGGGTGAAAGCGACGTTCGGCAACCACGGTCTCATGCATGCGCGCGCCTATCGGGCTAAGCAGGCAAACTCAGATTGTAGGATTTTTGTCAGATAACCGTTGGTTTAGCCGCCGCATGGGAGCGCACACATGCGGCGCCGCTAAGTTCTCTGCAGACCAAAGCAAATCTCAAGAGGCGGGCTGATGAGATCAGGTCCCTTGGCCGCGCTTGTATCATGGTGGCAACTCCGCAACAGTAGAAGCTAGTTAGAAAGATCTCATGCTTGCTTACTTGAGGAGGCAGCTCAGCATCGACAACCTCCATGACGAGTCATCAACTATACATGATTGAATAATTATAGATGTATCAAATGGCCAGTAGGACCAAGTCTTTTAGCTCATGAGATTCAGCCCTAGGATTGGTAACAAATTAAGCTACCGCCGTCCTTTGGTCTGTTGAATGGTATATTTTTGTCATCCTGCTTTTCGTATATTTCTACTTTGTTTTCGTGAATCCGGGAAATCAAAGAGACATCCAAGATCCATTGAGTCTCTCTTTCAATCGGTGACACCTGTGACTTTAATCTTATGTTTTTCTTTTGCTTGACGTTTATATGGTTATGAATAGATGGCCACGTCCATGTAAATGCAAACACCATGAACGAGCCCAGTGGTGACAGTGGAGAAATAAATGATTCCATATGGTAGGCAAAATCCTTATAAACCAATAAGCAATGATAAAGTTCCATTAACTAAAAATATATGATAACAAACTCTTGCTTTTGTATTCTGATAATGTTCTTGTTATTCCACACTATTAACACATAATTTATCAGGATCATCAGTAGTCTCATTCCTCAAAACAAATTTATCCATAGCCGCTTATGAGATTCAATGAACTGGTTTGCTCATTTCCATGTTTATATCTTCCCGCAGCTAGTTAAATGTTTTCTCAGGTAACATGTTTACAAGAAAAGGAGCAAGAACACCTGAACGTTTGAGTAATTTAGCAACAGTTCACTTGTGACCGTGTTTTCAAGCTGGCCCCAAGGCTCTGAACTGTAGCTGCAACCTGCATATATCGTACAAATCAGAATCAAAATCAATCAGATTGACATAAAAAACACTACAAAATCCCACATAACTAAATATGTAATCCACACTAGCATATTTCTTGAAAACCTATTTAGTCAGGCTTCTGAGAGTATTTATTCCCAATAATACATTGCTTCCTATGTGGGGCAGTGATCCACCTAGCATTCCATTAGATATATTTCATATGGAAACCTTTTCATAGGGTGTGCTTGCCTCGTTTCTTCCTATTTACACGTATAAATCCAGTTCAGTCCTCCTTCTCTCTGTCCACATCAAATGCATCCTGTCAGGAGGAAGATCGCATCCATAATTCTCTACATTGACATGCTTATCTATTTGTACATGCTTCTCATTTATCATCTACTATTCTCTAATCGTAACACCCACAGTGTTGGTCATACCAGTTAAATCTTCTAGAGGCAAAACGTAAAAAAGGTTAGGGTTCATAAAAATAAAATCGAGGCACAAATAAGTTGATTCTAGTTTGGGCACATGCTCACAACAATCAATGAATAACATATAGTATCAAAAAAGTGGGGGGGGGGGGGGAATAATTGGATTAGTATGACAATGGCTGCGCCAAAATCCTCCATGGCCAGCACCATCGGGCACTAGTAGAAAACAGGGCTTTGGTCCAGCCCTGAAAAGCCCATTAATCCCGGTTCACTCACGAACTGGGACCAATGGGGGCATTGGTCCCGGTTCGTGAGGCCAGGGCGCCGGCCGGGCCTCGTGGGCCATTGGTCCCGGTTCGTCTGACCCCTTTGGTCCCGGTTCCAGACACGAACCGGGACCAATGGGACTCGCTCCTGGCCCACAACCATTGGTCCCGGTTTGTGGCTGGAACTGGGACCAAATGATGTCCTTTAGTCCCGGTTCCAGCCACAAACCGGGACCAATGGTCGGCCTATATATACCCCCCTGCCCGCGAGGAGAGCAGTGCACTGCTCTGTTTTTTTGGCCGGCCGTGGGAGAGCTTTGTGGTGCTCTAGCTCACCTCCTATGCACATGAGGTGATCGATGAAATGCCCGAGCCACACTTAAGCTTTCTCCTCTGGAAGCTCCTTGTCCAAGCTCCATTTTCCTCAAGATTTGTCTAGGTTTGGCGGTCCGTCCTGTCCCGTCCCCGTCCTCACCGCCGTCGATCGCCCGCGCCCATCTCGGCGCCGGCACCACCGTGGTTAGCCTCTTCTTCTTATCTTCTTTCTAAAAGAAAAAAGTTCTTACTTGTATGATTTAGATAGATACTTGTGTAACTTTCTTACTTTTATTATTGTTTGTTATTATAGAGTGCGATGGTTTTGGTTATATGTTGTTCTAGATAGTTCTTACTTGTATGATTTAATTAGATGCTCTAGAGAGTTATATGTTGTTCAATAATGAGAACTATATAACGCACGCATATGAACCGGCAATGGATGTACGGTGACCGACGCACCTCTGAGTATATTAAGGGCCTGCATAATTTTCTCGAAGCGGCTAAGGCAAACAAGCAGAATGGTTTTATGCATTGTCCATGTACTGTCTGTGAGAATACGAAGGCTTTCTCCAACTCTAAAACCCTTCACTTCCACCTGCTTGAGAAGGGTTTTATGCCACGCTATAATGTTTGGACCAAGCACGGAGAAAGAGGGGTTATGATGGAAGACAACGAAGAAGAAGAGGATGATGACAACTACCCGCCCCCTGAATACGGTGATGCTGCAACGGGGGAAGCTGAAGATCAAGAGGAACCAGACGATGTGCCCGATGATGATCTTCGCCGGGTCATTGTTGATGCACAGAGAGAATGCGAAAGTGAAAGGGAGAAGTTGAAGTTCGATCGCATGTTAGAGGATCACAAAAAAGGGTTGTACCCAAATTGCGAAGATGACAACAGAAAGCTCGGTACCACACTGGAATTGCTGCAATGGAAGGCGGACAATGGTGTATCTGACAAGGGATTTAGTTCGCTACTTAAAATAATGAAGAAGAAGCTTCCAAAGGATAACGAATTGCCCGGCAGTACTTACGAAGCAAAGAAGGTTCTATGCCCTCTAGGATTGGAGGTGCAGAAGATACATGCATGCCCTAATGACTGCATCCTCTACCGCGGTGCGTACGAGGATTTGAACGCATGCCCGGTATGCGGTGCATTGCGGTATAAGATCAGAAGAGATGACCCTGGTGATGTTGAGGGCCAGCGCACCGGGAAGAGGGTTCCTGCCAAGGTGATGTGGTATGCTCCTATAATACCGCGGTTGAAACGTCTATTCAGAAACAAAAAGCATGCCGAGTTGATGCAATGGCACATAAAAGACCGTAAAAAGGAAGGGAAGTTGAGAGCACCCGCTGACGGGTCGTAGTGGAGAAAGATCGAGAGAAAGTGGAGCGGCTTTACAGGTGACCCGAGGAACGTATGGTTTGGTTTAAGTGCAGATGGCGTCAATCCTTTTGGGGAGCAGAGCAGCAAGCATAGCACATGGCTTGTGACTCTATGTATGTATAACCTTCCTCCTTGGTTGTGCATGAAGCGGAAGTTCAGTATGATGCCAGTGCTCATCCAAGGCCCTAAGCAACCCGGCAATGACATTGATGTGTACCTAAGGCCATTAGTTGATGAACTTTTATAGCTATGGAATGGAAGAGGTGTACGTGTGTGGGATGAGAACGAACAGGAGGAATTTGACCTACATGCGTTGCTGTTTGTAACCATCAACGATTGGCCTGCTCTCAGTAACCTTTCAGGACAGACAAACAAGGGATACCACGCATGCACACACTGTTTAGATGACACTGACAGTATATATTTGGACAAATGCAGGAAGAATGTGTACCTGGGGCATCGTCGATTTCTTCTGACCAACCATCAATGTCGAACAAAAGGAAAGCATTTCAAAGGTGAGGCAGATCACCGGAAGAAGCCCGCCCTCCGTACTGGTGATCACATACTTGATATGGTCAATGATTTACAAGTAATCTTTGGAAAGGGTCCTGGCGGACTATCTGTTCCGACTGACGATGCGGGACGTGAACCCATGTGGAAGAAGAAATCTATATTTTGGGACCTACCCTATTGGAAAGACCTAGAGGTCCGCTCTGCAATCGACGTGATGCACGTGACGAAGAATATTTGCGTGAACCTGCTAGGCTTCTTGGGAGTGTATGGGAAGACAAAAGATACACCGGAGGCACGGGAGGAACAGCAACGTGTGCATGAAAAAGACGGCATGCATCCAAAGCAGTATGAAGGTCCTGTCAGCTACGCTCTTACCAAAGAAGAGAAGGAAATCTTCTTTGAATGCCTGCTCAGTATGAAGGTCCCGTCTAGCTTCTCGTCGAATATAAAGGGAATAATAAATATGGCAGAGAAAAAGTTCCAGAACCTAAAGTCTCATGACTGCCACGTGATTATGACGCAACTGCTTCCGGTTGCATTGAGGGGGCTTCTACCGGAAAACGTTCGATTAGCCATTGTGAAGCTATGTGCATTCCTCAATGCAATCTCTCAGAAGGTGATCGATCCAGAAATCCTGCCAAGGTTAAGGAGTGATTTGGTGCAATGTCTTGTTAGTTTCGAGCTGGTGTTCCCACCGTCCTTCTTCAATATCATGACGCACGTCCTAGTTCATCTAGTCGACGAGATTGTCGTTCTAGGCCCTGTATTTCTACACAATATGTTCCCCTTTGAGAGGTTCATGGGAGTCTTAAAGAAATATGTTCGTAACCGTGCTAGGCCAGAAGCAAGCATCTCCATGGGCCATCAAACAGAGGATGTCATTGGGTTTTGTGTTGACTTCATTCCTGACCTTAAGAAGATTGGTCTCCCTCAATCGCGGTATGAGGGGAGACTGACTGGAAAAGGCACGCTAGGAGCGGACTCAATAATATGTAGGGACGGGCATTCTTGGTCTCAAGCACACTACACAGTTCTACAGAATTCTACCTTGGTGACCCCGTATGTCGATGAACACAAGAATATTCTGCGCTCCAAACACCCGGAGCAGTGTGACGACTGGATTACATATGAACACATCAGGACTTTCGGCAGTTGGTTGCAAACATGTCTCATGGGTGACAACACTGTTTCTGATGAGCTGTACTCGTTGGCCAGGGGACCATCTTCGACTGTATTGACTTACAAAGGGTACGAGATAAATGGGAATACATTTTACACGATCGCCCAAGATCAAAAGAGCACCAACCAAAACAGCGGTGTCCGCTTTGATGCAGCAACCAAGAGGGGAAATGACACATATTATGGTTACATAGTGGACATATGGGAACTTGACTCTGGACATGAATTGAAGGTCCCTTTGTTTCAGTGCAAATGGGTCAATCTGTTAGGAGGCGGGGTACAGGAAGACCCACAGTACGGAATGACAACAGTGGATCTGAACAATCTTGGGTACACAGACGAACCATTCGTCCTAGCCAATGATGTGGCGCATGTTTTCTATGTGAAGGACATGTCTACCAAACCGAGAAAAAGAAAAGATAAGGAAGCGAATACATCATACGATGAGCCAAAGCGCCACATAGTTCTTTCAGGAAAAAGAGACATCGTGGGATTGGAGGGCAAGACAGACATGTCTGAAGATTATGAAAAGTTTCATGAAATTCCTCCCTTCAAAGTGAAGGCTGACCCAAGCACCCTGTTAAGCGATGAAGATTATCCATGGTTACGGCGCAATAAGCAAAGGACACAAGCGAAGAAAAAGTGAAGACTTTCTCTCCACAATTAGTATGATGATGGCTTTGATCTAGAATATCACTGCAGTTACATGTGAAGAAATGAATTGTCCGTTTTGTACAGGAAGTGCATCCAGTTATTGCCGTAACCCTCTCAACTTTTTATGACATGCTATGTGGGTGAAATGATGATACCATGCCAACTTTCAACCTTTTCAAAGTTCATTTGTAGTGCTTTTCAATTTCAGGGTCATTTAGATTGAAAAAATTAGTAAATGCATGAAAAATACCAGATGAAGTCAGAAAGGGTTGAAAATTGATGATGTGGCTTTGAATGGTTCATTTTGAACACACAAAAAGTCTGGAGTTCAAATAAGTTCAAAAAAATGAAATACCTTTGTAACAGATGAGTTTTCGTCCGAAGCCCTGATACTTCGAAAGAGATTGCCCATTTTGTACATGAAGTGCATCCAGTTTTTGCCGTAACCCTCTCAACTTTTTAGCACATGCTATGTGGGTGAAATGATGATACCATGCCAACTTTCAACCTTTTTAGAGTTCATTTGTAGTGCTTTTCAATTTCAGGGTCATTGAGCTCAAAAAAATCAGTAAATGCATGAAAAATACCAAATGAAGTCAGAAAGGGTTGAAAATTGATGATGTGGCTTTGAATGGTGCATTTTGAACACACAAAAAGTCTGGAGTTCAAATAAGTTGAAAAAAATGAAATCCCTTTGTAACAGATGAGCTTTCGTCCGAAACCCTGATACTTCGAAAGAGATTGTCCATTTTGTACACGAAGTGCATCCAGTTTTTGCCGTAACCCTCTCAACTTTTTAGCACATGCTATGTGGGTGAAATGATTATACCATGCCAACTTTCAACCTTTTCAGAGTTCATTTGTAGTGCTTTTCAATTTCAGGGTCATTTAGCTCAAAGAATGAACTAATAGCAAAATGAATGAACTAGAAAACTTTTATGAAACTCTAATAGCAAAAAGAATGAACTAAAAATAATCAATTAAAATATTCTGTTATGATCAACTAAAACAAAACTATAATCTTCTTCAATAGCAAAAAGAATCAACTAAAAAGCTTTTATAAAACTCTAATAGCAAAAGGAATCAACTAAAAAGCTTTTATAAACCTATAGAATTTTCATATAGAATTTTTTTGTTAGAAACTTTAATAGCAAACTAAAATAACAAAATCTGTTTTTGATTAAAACGGACATTTAAAATAACCTAAAAATTACCAAATTGAATATAATGATAAAACACAGTAATATTAAATAGCAGGAAAAAGAATCACTCAAAAATCTATTTTTATAGTAAAGTTATTCACAAACTCGTGATTCACACAAATTTAAAAGAATTCAAATTTAAACTATTCAAATTTGAAAACTAATGGCACTAACAGAAAGTTTATAATTTTTGTGACCTAACAGCAAAAAGAATTAAAAAAATAAAGCAAAAAAGAAAAGAAATAAATAATGCAAAAAACAAAACAAAAAAACTGCAAAAAAATTAAAAAATAATGCCGCCTACTGGGCCACCACGGCCTGAATACGACTAGAAACCCAACCAGCCAGTTGGGCCAGGATTCAGGCCCGCAGAAGGCCCAATAGGCCCACAGGCAGATACAGAGTGGTTAGGCCCGTAAGCCTGCTTTAGAGAGGAGCTCGAAGGCTCTGGCGCACCGCGCCTTATAAACAGGTGCGGCACTCTCACAAGTAGCGAGGTGGGACTAAACTCCCACCACGCCGCTGTGCAAGGCCATTGGTCCCGGTTGGTGGCACCAACCGGGACCAAAGGTAGGCATTGGTCCCGGTTGGTAGGCATTGGTCCCGGTTGGTGCCACCAACCGGGACCAATGCCTACCTTTGGTCCCGGTTCGTGCCACCAACCGGGACCAAAGGGGGGGCATTGGTCCCGGTTCCTGCCTCAAACCGGGACCAATGCTGTGTGTATATAAGCAGCACTTGTGAAAATTTTCATTTTCATCTCGCAGTTCCCCCCAACGACGCCGACCTCCTCGACGCCGCCAGGCAGCCCCGACGCCGTCGCCGTCGCCCGTGCCCCTGCCCCGCCGCCGAGCCCACGCCGACGCCGTCCGCCGCCCACGCCGTCGCCGTCCGCCGCCCCCGAGCGCGCCCGGCCGCGCCCCTGCGCCCCGGCCCGCCCCCACCGTCGCCGTCGTCGCCGGCTCCCTCGTGCGCCGGCCCCGCCGTCGCCCTCGCCAGCCAACGCCGTCGCCGGCTCCCTCACGTGCCGCCCCCGCCGTCGCCCTCGCCAGCCGACGCCGTCCGCCGCCCCCGAGCGCGCCCGGCCACGCCCCTGCCCCGGCCCGCCCCCACCGTCGCCGTCGCCGACGCCCTCGCCGCCCCCGCCGTCGCCCTCGCCGGCCGCCCCCGGTGTGAGCCGCCGCCGCCCCGGCTCTGTTCATATCATTTTTTTGTTCTTTTTTTATATGATGATTTTTGTTCATATATATATAATGTATATATGTATGTGGCTATATGTATGTATGGATGTTCATATATGTAATAATTTTTTTGTATGTGGCTATATGTATGTATGTATGGATGTTCATAGCATTTTTTTGTTCATATATGTATTTTTTTTCATAGCATTTTTTTCCATGTATATATGTATGTGGCTATGTATGTATAGATGGATAGCATTTTTTCCATGTATGTATGTCGTTGTCGATATACCCCCTCCCCGATAACTTCGACATGAGGGGGGGGGGGTCAATATACCCCCTCCCCGATAACATTTTTTTTCTAAGTTAGTAAGGTAAAATGTTCACCCCCCTCTCGATATACCGGGCGACCAACTCTCGAGGCCACCCAAACCCTAGAAAAAAGCGTTGTCGATATACCCCCTCCCTCATAACATTTTTTTCTAAGTTAGTAAGGTAAAGGGAGAATATCATACGGAAACCAACATTCAATTAAAACTTCGTGCAAACCATATTTTAAAGTTTAAAAAAAATCTGCAAAAAATATGGGATGTTAAGAGGGTGATGTTTTATTGCCACGCAAAATTTTAAATTGAAACACATTACGTGATGTGAGCTATGAAAAAGACAAATTTCAGCCCTGAATAGTGACATTACTGTTCGGCACTATTCAATGCTGATTTTGTCTTTTTCATAGCTCACATCTCGTAATGTGTTTCAACTTGAAATTTGGCGTGGCAATAAAACATCATCCTCTTAACATCCCGTATTTTTTTCAGATTTTTTTGAAACTTTTCAAAATCTTTTTTTCGTGGTTTTCACCGGTTTCCACCGAATGTTGGTTTCCGTATGATATTCTCCCGTAAGGTAAAATGTTCACCCCCCTCTCGATATAACGGGCGACCAACTCTCGAGGCCACCGAAACCCTAGAAAAAAAGCGTTGTCGATATACCCCCTCCCCGATAACATTTTTTTTCTAAGTTACTAAGGTAAAATGTACATCCCCCTCTCGATATACCGGGCGACCAACTCTCGAGGCCACCCAAACCCTAGAAAAAAAAGCATTGTCGATATACATATGCAACATTTGATCATATGTCAAATTTTGATCATATGTCAAAGTTTGATCATATGTGAAAGTTTGACTTTTGACATAGATTTATCAAGAATGCCCCCATTATGGATGTGCACAAGTTGATCCAATTTTTTTCTGATCTCATCTATATATATATTCTTCTATATGTCACGTTGTCTGTCAAAGTATTGAAGAAATCCATGGCTTCATCATTAGCCGGAAGTAACAGGCGTATGATGCTACGAAGCTCTTCAAAGTTGTTTTGGAACGGAGTTCCGGATAGAATAATTCGCTTTTTGGTACGAATTTCAGCAATGGCCTTCCAAATAGCGATATTCGGAAGGCTCTTGCTGAACTTCGTACCAAAAAGCTAATTAATTATCCTATCCGGGACTCCGTTCGAAAACAATTTTGGAGAGCTTCGTACCATTATGCGCCTGTTACTTCCGGCTAATGATGAAGCCATGGTTTTCTTGAATCCTTTGACACTAGACAACGTGACATATAGAAGGGTAGATGAGATCAGGAAAAATATGAACCATTTTCTGCACATCCAGAATGGCGCCATTTTGTTAATTAAATCCCTTAAATGTTAAGAGAATCCCTTGTTTGACATTCATGAGAGAGGCGGTCCGGACGTCGGACATTCATGTTTGTATATTAATTGCCATGTTGTAATATTTGCAGAAACTATGGCTCAAAGAGACTTGGAACAAGAACAGTTGTTGGGGGACATAATCCTCGGCGGACGTGATGTCTTGTCGTTTCTCAACGACACCGATGGTCTAGAAGGAGAGGATGATGGCTCCGGTGATCGAACAATGGAGGAGGAAGGACATGATCATGATGGCTCCGGTGACCGAATGCCGGAGGAAGAAGGAGACCATGATGACGGCTCCGGTGACCGAACGGAGGAGGGAGCTATTGCAAAGTCCGGCGAGGTATATATATTAATTAAGCCCGTGCTGACTAGCTAATTGATGCATTAATTGTTTTGGTATGTACATATATTAACTCTTCTTTCTTCTTTTATAGCCCTCCGAATCGAGCCAAACTTCGGTAACGAGACGAGGCCCGAAGAAGAGGTTGCGCAAGGATGAAAGGTTCACGATCACAGCACTCGCGGACGATGGCCATCCGATTGAACCCAAGCGGACCAAGGACGCATTTTCTACTCAGTGCGGAGTTATTGTTAGGGACAACATCCCGATCAGCATCAAGTAATGGAATAAGCCTAAGGACGACGCCCCTGAAGGTGATTATGTCACCGATAGACAGAAAGATGATCTTTGGACCGCGCTGAAGGCAAATTTCACCCTACCGCCAGAGGAGGATCCGAATAAGCCAGTTATAGAGCTACTGGTCAAGGCATGTGCTCTTAAGAAGATGGCAGATCTATTCAGGAGATGGAAGAATGAGTTGAAATCAAAGTTTGTCGACAAAGGGAAGACTCCAGAATTCACCGGCCGATTTGAGAAGATAAGAGATCACTGGCCTGCATTTGTGGCCTACAAGACATCGGACAAGAGTAAGAAAATGTCAGAGACAAACAAGAACAACGCTGCAAAGAAGCAGTATCACCATCACACGGGGTCAGGTGGCTACCTCAAAGCCCGGCCGTTGTGGGACAAAGCTGAGAATGACCTGACTGCTAAAGGGGTCGAACCACAGACATTGAACTGGCCAGACCGTTCAAGGACTTGGTTCTTCGGGGTTGGGGGAACTTTGGACCCTGAAACAGGGAAGTGCCGTTGGACGGACGAGCAACTTGCAATACCCGTCACGAAGCTTCATGAGTATATCACCGCAGGGCAGGAAGGGACGTTCATTCCCGACAGAGAGAAGGACGAGCTGACTGAGGCCCTAGGGAATGCTGAGCACCCTGGACGAACACGAGGCACACCAGGCTCCGTTCCGTGGAAGGTTGGGTTTCCCGACGCAGGCAGTTACAGAAGCCGGGAGAGAAAGAGGAAAGCGGAGCTGAGCGAAATTCAGAAGCTCAATGCAAGACTACAAAAGCTAGAGGAAGCTGAGAGCCAGCGAGCTGCCGGCCAACCATCTCAGCGGCATGAAGCTACCCCAGAAGCTACCCCTCCATCTCAGCAGAGAAGCAGTGTCGCTTCCACGGAGCCCGTTCAGCCTGACTTCACGTCTCCTAGCTACCCCGTGGATACTATCACGGAGGCTCAACATTGCGAGCTTATGACGAAATGCCGGAACCTCACTTTCAAGGCGGTTGTCGGCTCTGTTGCACCTCCTCAACCCAACGGAACTTTTCACTGCCGTCCGATTCCACATGGCTATGTTGTTGTGATGGTGGATGAAGTAATAGAGGGATTTGAGGAGCTCGAGCTTGACCACTCTACAGGTGAAGGGGAGAATCAGCTCGTTCGTGCCCTGAGGAGTACATGTCTATGGCAGAAGGAGTACATCAAGCTTCCAAACTGGACGCCTCCGCCTCCACCTCCTCCTCCGGTGAGTCAGGGCACTCCGCCGCCTCCTCCTCCTCCTCCTCCGGCGAGTGATCAGGGCACTCCGCCTCCTTCTCCGGCTCCTCTGACGCGTCAGGGCACTCCGCCTCCTCCTTCGCCTACTCCGGCGCGTCGGAGCAGTCCGCCTCCTCCTCAGCCTCGTCGGCAACGGCGGAAGACAGACGCGGCAGCTAGCAGTACAAGCAGAGGCGGGAGCCAATTCAGATACGGTCCATCTCTCAAGCCTCTGGAAAAGTTACCATATGAGAGGACCGAGCAGGAAAACGAGGACATATGCCGTGCCCAAGTGAGGGACCATTTTGCAAAGAAAACTCCACCTCCGAAGGAGAAGGTAGATCCGGTGAAAGTGAAGCGCACTATCAATGCCCTGAAGCGACCACCACCGCCTCCGCCCGATTCCAACTATGACCGCATAATTACTAAGACACATGCTGAAGCGCAGCAGTCGGGAAGTACTTCTAGTGCTGCAAGAGCAAAAAAACGAAGAAGTGGGAAAACAATTCCCCAGCTCGGCGAACAGGAGAAGCAATCGTGCCCCCCGCTCAAGGTGTCTAGCGATATCGCTAATCATCCGGTGCTACTGCCCGGTACCACTCTTGATGATTACCTGCCCGATGATGTACAGTTTGAAACGGCTGAGGTAGTAGACGTCTTTAGATACGAGCACGGGAAGCCTCTCGTCAAACCTGATCATCCTCATCTGACAACGATGATGCAAAAATTGCATGACTGGTACATGGAAACCTGCAGGAAGTCTGGGAAAGACAGTTTGTTAGTCGGAATTAAAAAAGAGCATGACTTCCCTGGAGTCGACCTGTTGCCTGTTGAATTTGTGGAGTTATTTCAATTATACAATCAAAAGGCCCTCGACAAACAACTCATGACTTGCTACTGTCTGTAAGTATTACTTCTATAATTAAGTCTCTAGCTCAGCTCGTTCATTGCATGTATATATAATTATCCTCACTATATTATGCAGATTGAAGATGGTCGAATGCAAAAAAACAGGAATCTTCGACGTTGGGTTCATTAGCCCAAATACCGTAAATGAATGGTCGGTACGAAAGGCGGCTGAAGATACCGAGAACAACTTGCTAGAAACGTTCCTTGCACATCAAAACAAAAGGGAAATACTCTTTCCTTACAACTTCAAGTGAGTGTTACTGTCTTCTGCATATTCGGTTCCGCTTACTCGTGGTTAAGTAATGTAATTGATGAGTTATGCGTGCGCAGCTTCCACTATATTCTGCTATCCATTAACCTTGACGGGGATTAGTAACTATCTTAGACTCGCTCCGTCAAGATCCCAAGTATTATGCGGACATGACTGCAATGCTCCAGAAGTAAGTTCAATCAATACCGGGACCATATCGGCAACTTTCGTTCATTTCCTGATATCAAGTAATCATTTTCTTTGCCTGCCAGGGTTTGGAAAACGTTCACCGCTGAGGTTCCGGGTCTGAAGAAGGATCTGCGATTTACACACCCCAAAGTAAGTAGTACTAGCTAGTTCCGCGCATCTCTCATTGATTCTAGTTTCATCAATACCATTATCATGCTTGCTTATCAATTTGATTGAACTCTATTCTCATAAAGTGCTTATTGCAGGCACCCAACACTCATTTATGTGGATACTACGTATGCGAGTTCATTCGCTACTATACCTCTGAACGGGCCTCCTCTGAGAAACAATTTGAAGTACGTAAACAATATTCACAATTTTATTTTATATATTACCATCAATTGTGTTGAGTTTCATTCATAAATATGTATTGACCCCCTTCTTTAAATTAGATCTGGCAGATGCGGAATGAACTCCTACCACATGATCGCATACGAGCAATTCAAGAGGAATTGGCAGGATTCTTTCTTGACCACGTCATACCTGAAAACGGAGAATACCATGTGAAATTGAAATGGTTGTAAGGGATATTATATATTGTACATATGTAGCAGCGTCGGATAGATATACGAAAACTTGTTGTTCGACCAAGCACGAAGAAAGAGATGTCACTTCTCTCTATATATGTTCATGACGATCTTGTGTAATTAATGGTTTCCTTTATTTGCTTACTAGCTAGCGTCGAGTTCTCTCTATATGTGTAGTAGCTAGCGTCGACCAAGCACGGAAAAAGAGAGGTCACTTCTCTCTATTAGCTCGCTAACACAATATGAAACCCCTAAATTAACCCTCCAAAACCCCAAAACTCCCCCTTCCAAAAAAAAACAAAACCCCCAGCGACTGCGAGCTGCTGACGCGTGGCCGCCTTTTGGTCCCGGTTGGTGTTACCAACCGGGACTAAAGGTCCTCCTGCCTGGGCTCCCGCAGCGGCCACGTGGAGACCCTTTGGTCCCGGTTCGTAAGAGAACCGGGACTAAAGGTTTTGGGCTTTAGTCCCGACCCTTTAGTCCCGGTTCCAGAACCGGGACAAATGGGCCTCTGAAACCGGGACTAATGGGCCCTTTTCTACTAGTGGGGCTAGCATGTTCTCTCCCTACCTCCTCCAGTCGAATAATAGCATCAAACACCAGAGCACTACCGGTTATAAAATTAACTAAAAATCCCAATCTTTCGGGTGCAAAGAGCACCACGGCCGATGTGGGGGAGAGATGACGATATGGAGCACCATCCGCCACTGCTTCACGGCTTGGGGCGATGGCTACCAAGATCGAGAAGATAGAAACGGACACCTCTGGAGGGGCCCCTCCCACCACCATCCGCTACAATCCACTCTCGGTTTCCTTTCAGATCTGGAGAGAGAAATGTGGAGACCCGGGAGTGTGCGCGCACAGGTGTAGGCAAAGCATGGTGCGACCACATCTCAGCCACCATGTGGTGTAGACGAGGTCCAGTGGAGACGCTGTTGGGGAGGTGTGGGGTGGGGCCGGCGATATTGGTCGGGGAGGTGTTGGGGCAGTGGTGAAGGGCACGAAGAAGGAATGTGACGTGTTGGCTGAGAGAAGAGAAGACGATGAGGGGAGGTCACGATGGCTCGTCAGGGTGCTGGGAAGAGGTTGACCATGGGGAACGAGGTGAGGAGGGAGGAGCTATGAAGTCATCGATATGGCGACACCTATATGGCGATACGAGTACTGTGATATGGGATACAACAGTGTCTAGAAATAACAATACGGTGATACAGTGAGTATATATAAATAATTAATAAAATGACATGTAATAAAAAACAAAACATAATAGAATGTGTGAGATGAGATCAAAATACTGCCCCATTGGTTGCCTGATTGCCTCCATGCCTCTTTTCAAGTCGTGAATGATCATCCAGGTCCTCAACTCACACATGTCGATACCGATACGGCAGATGCAATGTAGTATTTCCCTCCCAAGTAGAAGGCAGTAGCAGCAACATCAGTAAAGCAACAACATCAGCAAGCAATTGCAAGTGGTACCAACTAGCAAGGAGTAGCATTAGCAAGCAGTAGCAATAGCAAGCAGTAACATCAGCAAGCAGTAGAGCAGCGACATCACCAAGCA
This sequence comes from Elymus sibiricus, assembly GCA_039707655.1. Taxonomy (NCBI): domain Eukaryota; kingdom Viridiplantae; phylum Streptophyta; class Magnoliopsida; order Poales; family Poaceae; genus Elymus; species Elymus sibiricus. The sequence goes on from CM077667.1 coordinate 495,084,458, forward strand.
ACTGCAGTCTGCAAGCAGCCAGCCAAGCATCGTTGACCTGGTTTGTAACAAGAACAGGGAGCCAAGAACCATTGAAGAAAAAATCATTAATGGATAGATCAACTAGAGTGAAGGAGAATTCACTGGATCTATCTTACCTTGCTCTTGCTGGTGACTAGCGATGGCGCCGGAGAAGATTCTAGTCAACCGAGGCGGCGGCATGGCGAGTCAGCAAGGCAGCGAGGCGATTACAGGCGGCGGTGGCGAGCCACTCCAGTCTGCGGTGTGGGGAGGCGAGTCCAGGTAGCGGCAAGGCGAGTCCAGGCGGTGGCGGCTCGCTCCTGCAAGCGCCTGTCGTGCAAACAAACATAGAGAGCGGGGCAGATGTTAGGGTTGTCCATGGGCCCTCTACTGGGCTGGTCGTGTCCCTCCCGTATCATGGATGTTGAACAGGACGTATCGACATTTTTTCTTTTCTTTTTAAATCAAAAAATACGATACTTCGCCGATACCCGTATCCCGGCCGTATCACGCGTATCGCCGTATCGGCGACGCCCCGCACGCGGACACGCCAGTTTCCCACGTATCGGCGCTTCAGAGGGGAGGAGAGGCGGCGGCAAACGGGCGCTGGAGATTGAGAAGAGAAGGAGGATGGGGAGAGAAGCGAAAATGAGTTGGAGAGGCGCGAGGCTCGAGGACAAGGTGGGATTGGTAGATATGTTTTACTGCTTGGGTCGTCCGCACAACATTTTCGTGCAGTAAAACTGAAGCAAAATCTTCTAATTTCCTGGCCCCATGATTAACGAGCCCCACCTGCCATTCACCCGTGAACCTGCTCCGAACATGTCATACGAATTAACGCCTCACCGAATGCCAACAACAAAAACCGTACAACAGTAAATTAGTCGGACAATACAAAAAGGATAGCGCACAAGTGCTGTAAAATGGTGGCTTGGACATGTCAATGCATAATTGTACTTCTTTTGTACTCATCCAACAACCTTTCACCATGGTTGTCCACCATATACAGTATTGCTTGATCTTTACCCGGGTATACCAACGTTTGGCATAAAACTCTCTCCATAAATGTACTGGATGAAACACCCATTTCTGCTATTATCATTTGTATAGTCCACAAATGAGAAGGGGGAGGGTGCTAGCTAGCGGGATGGAGAGACAAGTGAAGGACAGAATAATAGTGTGTGAAGAACATTATGGAATAAGAGGCACCGAGAAGGGTAGGATGGGTCGAACACATTATGGAACATCGTGCTCTGATGGCAGTCCCACGGGTGCTTGTTGTTCATCACAATGCTAGAATCAACTTCATCCCCTCGAGCCTTTTATCAGCAGGGATACCATCACTACCCTTTCAATTCTAACATTGCCATCTACACCGCCAGGAGTAGTGACAGTCTAGATCAAATCGGCATCCACTACCACAAAATTGGCTACAAGTGCCCGTTTTTCAAGAAGTGTGTGTTGAACCAAGATAATCCCACTAGTGATTTAGCTATAGCTAGTGGGCTCTTGCCGTGATCTTGCAGGAACATAGTAGAGTTTTGGACATGGTAGACTTGCGGGTTGTTTTCTAGGCACAACCCAGATGTTATCTTCTTACCACTACTCGTATCTTCTTGTTTTCTCACAAGGTTAAAATCACCACCAACAATAGGAGGCCCTGACCTATTTAGAAACATATCATGTAATTCAGAAATAAAAGGTTGCTTTCCTTCTTCATTAGGGGAGGCATATACAGTTGTAATCGCAATGACCAAGTCAATCCGTTTGTTTTTAATTATTCTAGTAACGAAGTAGGTTTTGATCTCCTAGCTCATTGTTTCTAACACATCAATATTCACTCCAACAAAAATGCCACATTTTAATCTTCCTAGGGATCTCCAGGTTATGCTAGATGGAGAGGTCTTTTGCTTTGTCCATTGTATACTTGTTCATGTCAATTCTTCTGCTTTGTCTTGTGGGGCTCTCCACGGGCACTACATATCTTCGGCTTTTTATTGTCCTTCTTCCACAACACCATCTTCCAGCAAAACTACCCCATTGAGTTCAAATTTGTCAAGGTAGCCATGTGCGCATTGTATTTCGTGGTAGTTTCTCCAGTTTGTTTGGCTCAATCTATCTTATATAATCTACCCTGCACGAACAGAACTCCAACGTTCAAATTAAACCAATTGTGAAGTTCTTTTATAAGCGGCATCTGCATTTCCCACTGATTTTTCAATCAAAATAACAAACTTCTGACAAGATAGCGAAATGATGCGAGGAAAGGAAGAAAACAAATTCGGGCAGAATGCAAGCACGACTGAGACTCTGCATTCTTGTTACAGTGTTTCATGAATATTGCTTCAACGATACACCATCTCAAGTTACCCTCAGGCTTGACTGCACTTGGCCTACATGTCGGCCGCGACAGTGGGGTCCACCCACCTGCAAGCAGTGTGCTGAGCTGCGCACACAAGCGACCGAGGACGGCGGCATACTTGATCGGCAACTGTAGTGCTCGACATTGCTGGACGCCAGCTGTGAGACACTGACTTGGCTCTGAAATAATGCCGGAGAGGACGCCGGCTTCGCATTTTGGGGGAGAGAGCGTCAGCCCCTCCAGGTTCGCTGCGGCCGTGCGGCGAGATCATGGGTGCGTGAGTGCGCGCATCCAGCTGTGCGCATGGCGTCGAACACCCTTGGCGCATCCAGCCTCGTTGAAGCGTACTATGTCGAGGTCGTCGGGGGCGGGGGCTGTGGCTGTGGCGGGGAGGGGCTCGGGCTTGGCTGCGAGGAAAGGAGAGACCGCGACGGAGGTGCAGCACCGCCGTTCTTTGGTTGCCGGCGCACACGGAGTTTGGGGCGGCATGCACGGCGGCGGCTGCTGCTGCTATGTGGGTGAGGTGCTCAGGGCCAGGTGCACTGAAATGAGAGAGACGAGCCAGCCTAGATCTAGTTGGCACTGCCTATTCAGCAGTCAACGCGGTCAAAGGCGGCTGCTGCTATGTGGGTGAGGTGCTCGGGGCCCGGCGCATTGAAATGAGAGAGACGAGCCAGCATAGACCTAGTTGGCAATGCCTAATCAGCAGTCAACGCGGTCAAAACCACTTGACTAAGTCAAAACCAAGAGGAGGGTTGATTTATAAACCGCGTGGTTAGTTCAGGGTATAACTTGACAGATTTTGAAGTTCATAATTGAATATTAAACTGAGTGGTTACTTCGTCTTGTAATGTGGACTTTTTCAATGCGTCCAAAGTTGACAGTCGAATTCTGAACTTGGGGACAAGGTAGCCTGCCCATTTCAGTCAGTAAGGGATCGATCATGCGCCGTTTCCGTAGTGTATTCGGTTCGAGTCTAAGAGTCTTCGGGAAGACGTGAACGTATTTTCGTTGCCCCGGGCATCCAGCACGTACGCTCGTGTACCCTCGATCGTAACATGTAGGAACGACCAATTAGCACGGCATAGCAGTCATTCAGCTAGCGCCTCCCCAGGTTGAGCTCGACCAGCGCCGTCGTGCATGCCCTCATCCGGCCTTCCCACCCGCCCCGTGGCCCTCGTATCGTTCGTACGTGCCTCTTCGCGTCGCTCCACCTATGCTGCCGATTCACTCACTCACTCGTCGTCTTCCACCCCGCGACCGCGACTGCGACCAATACAATAGCGAATTCGCTCAGTTCACTACCCAGCACCCACATACATATATATAGCGTTGTCAGTGTCAGTGCAAAGTCCATTTTCTCGCGCCTCTAGAAGCCACGTACGTCCGCGCGCACTGGTTATCCTTCTCTCTCTGCTCAGGCCTCAGGCCAGCCATGAGGAGCCCCGTTCACACCTCGGCCGCGGCGGGCGCGAGCGTGAGCGCGATAGCGCTGCTGGGCCGCCCTTTGGCCGTGCTGTCGGAGAGGCCAGCGCCGCGGCTGACGCGGCTGCTGGTGAACGTGACCGTGGAGCGGAGCCTGTGGCCGGTGCACGTGCTGCTGGGCGCCGACGCCACCGTGGCCGACCTCGCGCGCACCGCCGTCGCCGCCTATGCCGCCGAGGGGCGCAGGCCGCCGCTCCCCGCCGATGACGGCGCCACCGACACGGCCGCGCGGTTCGAGCTGTACCTCTCCAAGTACGCCCTCGATGGTACGTATACGTAACAAGCGGTCTGTGATGTATTCCATTGATCGATTGATTAGTTCTCCAGTCCAACTTCGAGCTGCATCGATCACTGACGATGAGATGCTGTGTTGGGCATGCGTGCAGCTCTGGACCCGGAGACCAAGGTGCTGGACCTGGGCTCTCGCAACTTCTTCCTCTGCTCCAACAGGCAGACGCAGAGATCAGACCATCATCTGCTTCTTCACTCAGCACTGCCATGTCTTGCTGTCTGAAAGAGTGAAAGTAGTGCTGTAAAAATGGTGGGAATCACTAGAAGTCAGAACCTGACGCATGTATGGTTTTGTAGTGTACCTAACGTCCGATGCCCAGCACGTAGAGTTAGGTTAGGTACAGTTCGGCCGGATCTAGCAGATCCCTTTTCTTTCTTCCCAGGAAAGAAAGGGGTAGTGACAGGTGATCCGGAGTGCCCCCCCCCCCCCCCCCCCCCCCCCACCCTCGCGTCGCACCCTCGGGCGACTCGGGGGGCAACTCGGGTTCCGCCGCCGCCGCCGCCCATCCAACCCCCTTCCTCCCCTCGCCGCCACCGGAGACGGCCGCCAGGGAACCCAGCGCGGGCGCTGGTGAAGGTGGCGGCGGGGATCTCGGCGCTTCGTCCCTTCTTGGAGGCCTTTGGTACCTGGGGCGAAGGCCCCTGCCGGTGAGGCGGCGGCGTCGGGCGGCCGGCAGCGTTCGCAGGTGGTGTGCTGGCCAGCGTGCTCGGCCGTGAGGGCGGCGGGTCGCTGGTGGAGTTCGGTCGCGGCACGGAACCACTCTGCGCCAAATCTGGAGGTACGAGACCCCTCCTCCCTGCTGCCTCTCTCGCTCTGTACGCTGTGGCTTGCGAATCGCTTGCTGGCTCCGTCGTTGGTGAGCTCTGGTGGAGCAGCTCGGGGACTGGGGGAAACCCTGGCCGGCCTGGCCGGCCCGGCGGCGGCGACGCCCAAGGGCGCCGCTTTCTTCCATGGGGGCGCTGCCGAGGTCCCCAACTATCCACCCGACCCCCTGCCCGGGTGAAAACCCAAAATCCCGGGGGGGGGGGGGGGGGGGGGGGGGGGGGCGGCATAGGCGAAACCCTAGCCGCCGCCGCCCCCGTTCTCCACCTCCACCCCAGCTCCCCTCGCCGCCGCCAGGTGATACCGACGGGCAAAGCCCGTTCGGCGTACGGCAGCGACGGGGAGATCTCCTCGCGAGGCGCGTAGCGGCGGCCCTGGACGACGCTATGCGACGAGCGGCGGTGGCGTCTCGTCGGCGCAGGCAAGCCGGGGCGGCGGCCCCGGGCATGGTGGCGGCGCCGTTTTCTCTCCTCCCACGGGGGTCGGGCGTGGCGGTGCTGGGCCAATCCGCCGCGGATCTGGCGCCAGATGCTTGATTCGTCGGTGGGGGCGCCCAGGCGGGTGGCTGCGGTGGCGTTGCATCGCGTGGCGGCGGCTGCTCGTCCGGTTTGTCGAGCTGCGGTGGTGGCGGCGTGCCGCAGCTGCTGGATGGCGTCGTCGAGGAGCCCCGACCCACCTCCAACCAATGGGTCCTCGTCTTCCGGGTGAAAACCCAGATTTAGTTTGCTGGATCGGATGACGGCGACGTTTTCTTGACGTCGTGTATCCTCCTTGGAGGCGCCATTTTTGGAGACGAGGTCCGGTTGGCGCTTGTGGCTTTCGTTTTTTCCGGAGGGATGCCGAGGCGGTGGATGCCGGAGCGGCGGTTCCGGACAGTGGATGTACGCCGAGGTGGCGGCCTCGGACGGCAATGCAGTTGCGGCCCAATGGGGTAGGGACGTGGCTTTGCATGGCATGGGTGGCCACCTGGTGCTGCAAGGGTAGCGAGTTCGACGGCTCGGTCGACGCGATCTAAGAGGTCGGTCTGGCTGGAAGTCGGGGCGGTGGCCCCGGATGTTTGGCGCAGCGTTCGTGGTCTGCGGGCGGTCGTCTCATGTAGCAAGGGCTACAAGGCGACCAGGCCGTGCGGCGCTACGGCTCGCGAGCGGGCGGGGGATGTCGGAGCGGCGGCTCCGGAGCCATGATGTGTGTGTTTTGTTGCGATTGTGGCCTCGGGTCGAGTTGTCGATGAGGCTTCGTTGCTTGTGCGGTTTTCGGCCTAGTTTTCCTCATAAACCGGGCCATTTTGTTAGGTTTTCGATCTGGTTTTCCTTATAAACTGGATCAATTCTCTTCTTCTGTAATGCAATGTCAGAGCTCCTGGCCCTCTGACGAGGTTCCGTAGAAAAAACCCAAAATCCGCTTTGGATTTGGCGGCTTGCGTGTCGTGACCTCCCTGGAGGCGTCGTCTGGGGCGAAGGGGATCGGATGGGAGGATTTGCAGGCGCGGGGTTGAGGTTGCTTGCGTTTCGAGTTTGTGAGGATTTGGTGTGGGTGGTAGGCACCGACGTCTCTTCTGGTTGGTGCTCTCCGGTGGCATGGACGCCACTCGGTCCCGGCGGTGCGGCCTCTCGATCCTGACGGAAGGGGATAGGGTTCCCCTTCCCGGTGGGCAGTGGCGTGACGTAAACCGGAGACACCTGTGTCTACTCAACGGTGGTGCTCTGCTTCCTTGCCTCTCGCATCTTTGCTCGGTTCCCTGCTGCCTCCTCTTCGGCGTCTGGCTCCATGAAGCTTTCCTTCTCCAACTAGTTGGGCGTGGACCGTCGCGGTGCTGCCTGCATGACATATCCCAAATCGAGGTGGTCGCCCTATGCCCACCTTGCGATGTGAGGGCGGCATTGTTCTAGCTCTCGGGTGAGCTTCTCTGAATCTCGACGATACGGCGCCTACGAGCCATGGCGAGGGGGTAGGGTCCCTCTTCGGTGATAGAGAAGTAAGTTCCTATGTTCCCTCCTTCCCTAGGTGCTCCTGGAGCAATGTCCATCTTCGACGGTCGGCTATGTCCTGCTCTGCTGCTTCGTCCTTGATTTGTATGATCCTAGTGTGGAGTGCTTCGCCTCTAGCAAGCTGTAATCTTCATTTTCTTTTCTTCAGTAGCTTGTGGAGGCTGTAGTTTGGTTTTGCTTTCCAGCGTTCCACATTGTATCAGTTTGGTCGTCGTTATTTGGTTCGTCTGTTGTAACTTCTGGCCGGTTGATGGCTTGGTTAATTCAAAGCCGGGCTCTTCGCAAGCCTTCATTCTAAAAAAAAGGAAAGATAGGGAGACCTAGCCAGCCACCAGGCCCTTCCGCCGCCGTCCTCCCGCGGCTCCCCTCCGCCGGCGACCTCGGTCGTCGGTGGTGAGAGGGGTCGCCGGATCCACGCAAGTGGATCGTGTAGCTTTAGGTTTTAGGCCCTAGTAGCTTAGGTTTTTTGGTCGTTTATCGTCATGGCTTCGGCGGCGGCGATGGCGGCACTGAATAAAGAAGCTTCAGATCCTTCCCCGATGAGGCGATCGGTCCTATGGTTGGGGATGGATTTGAAAACTAGTCTGTTCAAGCAAGGATGGCGTGGCGGCAGCATCCTCGTGGTGGACTTGTATCCTCGGGCTCCGCCGTTGCGACGGCGTTTGCTCCAGTGCCGGTGCGGAGCTTGGGAGGTAGTCCAGGAACGGATGCAGATTGTGGTCTGCATCAATGACATCTGGAAGATGTTGGATCGTGTGCTGGGTTCGTGGTTCGTGGCTGGCAGGTATGGTTTCCTCCTCCGACGTTTTAGTCGTGCAGGGGTGACAGATCTGCAGTTCGCTGGCGTGTCTGGGGTGTTGCCCCGGTCTGATTCGTTCAACGGTAATTTCTTCGCCTTGGGTGAACCACCTTGGAGGTCCGCAAAGCTGCATATCAGTGATGGAGCCGCGTCGAGGTCGGGTGAGGTCATTCAACGAATTACGGATATTTTCTTTCCATTAATCCCACACAGCACGTCTCACGAATTCCGGATCTTTTCTTTCCATTAATTCCGTCATGCACGTCTCACGAATTCCAGATATTTTATTTCCATTAATTCCTTCTTTTCCAGAAGTGTTCGTTCTCATTATAAATTCTCGAGACGGCTTATTGAGTTTAATTCACATACGTATATAAATAGGTGGATTTGTGTGTTCAGGAGCAAGGTGGGACTATGCAATACTATGTACAAACCGTCTTTATTTCAACTATCATGATGTAGACCAGCTGTCCATATAGCCTTTTGGTGGACTCTTGGTCGGGAGTTCGATCCTCATAGCTGCAACTATTTTTTGCCGAATTGATTGGGCCACAACGCACCTCTCGTGGAATATAGCTCGACGGGCCAGGATGGGCCTTTTTCGTTGGGCCCCAGTGCCAGGTTGCGGGCGAGCCACTTTAGAAGATTGTGACGTTCAACAAACGAAACTGGTGGTTCGCTCGTGTCTGGACCGCGGGTTTATTCTACCAAAAGTCAGGGCTGTTTTTACAAAATTGCGTGATGGACAAAGAATACCTATTCCCTTTAATATTAGGTATAGAAATGAGACACGTATTACCATGAAAAAAAAGGTACAGTTCGGCAAAGGACGGTACATATATGTACATGTCCGACAGTCCTACGAGCTCGAGATATGTCTGCCACGTCGGATCCGGCACACACTGGCCTACCCCGACCCCACATATATTCGTCCCAATCCGCTTCCTGGACAAAACCCTAGCCACTCCACTCCACTCTGCCCCTAAGCTCCCTTTCGGCGATCTCCGGCCTTCTCTGACATGACGGGCAGCGGATCCGAGTTCTCGGTCACCCGATCTGTGGACTGAGACATAGTCCCATGTGGGCCCGAGTAGGAGATGGCCGTCCGCATTGCGCTCCGCAGCTCCCGAGAGGAGTCTGCTCGACAACTATCGGACTCGATCCGACAGGAATCCATTGCGTCCGCCCAAATGGCGCTTGGATCCGGCGCGAGGCGCGTCGCCGTTGCCTCGCCGGAGGCGGTGTGGTCCGTCTGGCGCCCCAATGCCGTGGCGGAGGCGCAACTCCTTCTTTAGTGTGCCGAGTCGGAGGTAAACGCCCGCACTAATGGCCCGTTCGGTGGGGAGGCTATGGCGCGGCGTGCCCGCTGTGCGAAGCATAGCGCGCGGGAGGCCGCGGCAGCCCTCCCGGCACAGGCCGGCGAGGCGGAGTCGCACGCCGCAGCGCCTCTACGGGTGACCGGGAAACCCTTGCGCTGCTATGGTGTCGTGGTGGACGTGTCGGGCTCTGACCATGACGGATCTATCATGGACCTCACATCGACCGGTGACGTGCAGGCCACTTGATCTGATTTCTGCACATTCGATTTTAGTTACTTCAATGTACCAAAATTCAGCCTCAGGATGCTTGTTATGGGCAATGAGATGTTCACAACCAAGTTGCGCAAGCACTAGTGCTGTGTTGTCTGTTTCCACAACATTTATGGACATTTTGGGACCTGCAAAGGTAAATTCCACCAGCTCTGAGTCGATTGATCATAGGGTAAGCTTGCCTGGACCGTCAACGGTGAGGCTCAAGGTATATGTCATTGCCTTGCTCTAAGTTATGATGCCTAACTTGGAGAGCTCACAGATAACAATATATCTCACACTGGTAAATGCTATGTAGGATGACCTGAGGTTCACATACTTCTGGATCAAGGATCCGAGCAGATCGATAATGGGGATGGATGTTGCAGGGTCATCGAAGGCCCAAGCGCCGGTTGAGCTGGGTTCCTTCTGTGCCGCCACTGACAGCAAGGAGTATATTGAAGAGGTCTCAAGTGTTGATGACCTAGATAGAAATAGCATAGTATATACTCCCCACGATGTATGTGGTTTAACAGATTTTTATGCTGTGTCTATTCATCATCAACCCCACTAGATTATTGCCCCGTGGTGCACGCGGCGATTGCGGGTTTGCTGATGATGCCTCGAACTCGCTCTTTCCCTTTCTCTTCTCATGTAACTCTTGCTGTCACGAACTGATGTATTCTTGTTATGCTGGAAAGGTGAAAGCCCAGTCTGGGGAAAGAAAACACTCGATTAGTTGTGTCACATAATTCATTGTACAAAACCACCTGCTGTGTTGATATTCATTTTTACTTTTCAAAAAAATTGGTGAAAAACTTGTTTTCTTCACTCTGATCCATGGGTGTACAACGTGCCTAAGAAATATTTCTTTTCAGTTGAGAGGTTCAATTTCCAAACAGTGTTGACAAATATTCGCTTGGCAGTTGTTTGTGCAACCATTTACAACATCTTACCTCGGCTGACTGGTTGTTGCAACAGATCAGTTACACGAAACGGTTGACCGCATAAGGTGGAACACAAAGCTTGTGTTTTAGCGAAATAATATGCTGTATACAGGAAGAATGGCACTAAAACTCTTCTGTGCCAAAACAAAATCTTTCAGCATATTTCCACCTACATACATGTCACAAACTGTTTTAAGTATCCAACAAATGTACAACAAAACTGTTGCTCCACCAAGCTTCGAAGCAAGCTACGGGGCTACTCGAGCAAATCAATCATTCCTGGTCACCATATGTTTGAAGAATAACCATTCACAAGGCTTCGTTTCCTTCTCCTTTCAGGCACATTGGACAACCTCAGCAACTGATCCAGCCAGCATGTACTAATGTATCATCGAACATGTTCTTGGAACAGCTGCGGCGCTCACATATCTGCGACAGACCAAAGATAAGCCTCTTGCTCCGTGGCCTGCTTATCGTTCTTTAGCTTGTACATGTCCTTCTCGTATCCTGGAAACACATGAAAATGGATTTAGTGATGCCTGCCAGATGCATCGCAGCAAAGCGCATTGCAAATGAACCATAACATAAATCTGAGCCAACTAATGATGGATGGAAAGTCTTACAAGTTCAAATGCACACAAGACAAGCTGTGTGAATTCTCAGAGTTCCAGACAAGTTAGTATAGGATTACAATGAGAAACGGGAAAAAAATGAAAACATGTTCTCTTATTTTCCGACATGATATACATATCATTACCGTTTTTCTCATTTCCTTTTGTAATCGTAACTAGGTTTTGAATAATTCAGGCAGAGAAACATATCTTGGCTACGGCACACATGATATGAAAACAAATGAAGGACGAACTTCACCAAATGCATCAGAAACATGACAGCACGACTAACAATTTACAGTTATTGAGCAGGTTAAAATGACGTGTTTTTCCCTTCTCATCCACCAATGCAACAAAAAAGATGGTGCTCTTAAAAGAGACATAAAACTCTTCAAAACAAGAAAGGTGTGAAGTGAAACTCTAACAATCCTAGTGGTTCATTTAAACCTACCAGCCTACTAGGTAACTCACATCTGAAGGTGTTCAGTTTTCATGCCAAAAATTTAAGCCAACCTGGTTCTTTTGCCATGGCCAAGAGGCACGCTATTGAAAAACAGAAAGAAAACAAAAATGAATAAATCTGAAAGCCACATACCATTGCTGCGGTCCACTCCATCAAAATGACGGCTAGGTTTTATGCCATAACGGTTTGGAGGAGGATCTACCCCACATTTCAGCCAGCTGTGAGCAGGTACATTTTGAGGAACTATAAAGCCGGATTCCTTCATCTTTTCATCATCTCCCAAGTCATTGAGAAGAAAGTCTGTATCTTTGCGCTGCAATGCATTAGCACACATGTCACCCATTAACCAGAAGAAATAGCATCGATACATTCAATAAGCCAACTCGAAATCAAAAGCTGCAGTTAACTTGACAAGATGAGCCATAGGATCATCCCATCGGAGTCTGTTTTTCAGCATGTTGTCAAGCTCAGGATCATCCCTACACGCAAACAAACTCAACTTTAAATACTTTTAACCTAGTTAGAAATCTTCATGTTCATTTGGAGAACAAAAAGCAGACAACACCGACACCAAAAATAAAGATCACCTGATCAAAGTAGGTACCGTATTATCGGTTACACAAATTCTCAAATCAAGTTAACAAGGATCAGGCCCCTTTCTGTGCAAGTTTAATAAGAAAAAGTACCTTGTTCTTGCAAATGGTTGATTCTTCTCATTTTCAAGCTCCTCCACTTGAGCCTCAGCTTCTCGTTTCTGCACCAACCCTTTACCCCATTCTATATGTTTTTCCTGCCAACAAGAAGAACACCAGTTATTACTTATTAGCTATAGGCAGCGACATCCAAGATAGAGATCATGTATTGAAATGACTCCAGATAAGTGAAGAAGAAGAAAAGGTGTGATGAGTGATTAATTATTCGATCATTTGCTGCATTTTGTTCCATACTTCAATGAACTCACTAATAAGCGAGATGGTTTCAACTAATCTGATTTCCCTCATATCCAGCAGGTGTCTTATCTGAATTTGTATGGATCAGTGGCTCATAGTGTGAATAGAGTGCTTACAGGGAACAGGGAACCGGGGAACTTGACATAAAAGGAAACCAGATTTTGGTTATTCAACAGTAAGAACTTGTATGAGAGTGAATAAAGTTGGCACTAACAAGCTCTGTCCCTTTTAATGTTGTAATTTTTATATTACTGAGTGGGAGCCATCATAGCTTTTCTGTTTGCTGATCAGTCGTTATCCTTTTATATGTAGTGCCTATTTTGTTTCTATACATAGAGTTGTTCTTCTAGGCACTCTGCACACTGTTTATTTAAGGTACCAATTTATTCAAAGAAGTTAACAAATGTCGGTGCTTGCGGGTAAAGAAAAGTGTGTGGCATAGTGCATTTGCTACAATTTTACCACAAGAACACAACACAATACCAGGATAAGATAATTAGCACAAAACAATTCCTCGAGTCTATATTCTGTACTACTAGAAACACATGAATTTCCATGTGGCAAAGTATAATTAACCAGATGTCCAGATAAAACACAATGATGACTAATAAAAAATCCAGAGGAAGAGCATATATTTACCTTTGGCTTCTCGTCTCCCTTTGCCTTCTATATGTCTTCTTGATTTATTCTTTTTCCTGGGAAACGTCACAAAGGAATGTTACCAAAGAAACTAGAATGTCTAAATAGGTATATCTGCCACCTAAATAACCAACACATGATAATGTACAGTCCATACCTTCCTTGTCTCGGAACACTGCCTTTGCCCCTTTACCGGTGAACGAAGGGTCCTGTGCTGCGAACCTAAAAGACAAATATCATACATCATATCACAAATCTCAGCAAAAGGAGTAAGCATATGTATTCCAAGACATGAAGTATCACTCACTTGAGCTTCTCATCCTCCTTGATTTTCGGATGTCCTCTTTAACTTACTCTGCTGACATCAACCCAGCTCTCCTTGTCTCTTTCGGAGCTCCTTCCTATCTAACCTTCCTTGGAGAAGTGTATATCTCCTTACGAGGTGGAGATAAATCATGTGATGCAGACTTCCTACCCTTCCTTCGTGGAGAAATATCCACATCCCCCAGGCTCTGTCCAAAATTTTGTCTTCTTGCAAGTGACAGGTCGTCCAACTGTGCCTAGTCCTGGCGCTTCCGTCTTCGTGGTGGAGAGATGTCTTAGGGCTCCTCCGAGTCATGCCGTGTCCGGCGCAGAGGGGGAGAGCGATTCTAAGGCACCTCTGAGTCATGCCTCATGCGCTTCCGTGGTGGCGAGATCTCCTGGGGTTCCTCGGAATCATGGCAAGCCCACCTCCTTGGAGGAGAGGGATTGTCTTGCCGCCTGGACTTCTGTGGCGGTGACAGATCTTCTCCAATCCTATACCCTTGCCCTACGCCGAGGGGGTGTCACGCCGCCTTTGCCTCTGCCTCGGCGACGAAATATCACTCCCCGCAGCACCTCCACGTTTAGGAGATGGCCTGTCCCGCCGCTGCCTTCGCCGGGGAGAAGAGAGGTCCTCCAGGCGACGGAGTGACATTCCAGCGGCGGCGGGGCGAGCCACTGCCCGCAGGCTCCGGAACGGGCAGAGTGACCCACCCGCTGCCGTCGTTAGCGATGGAGTAGTAGGGCCGCGCCACGCGGATCACCTCCGTGCGCTGCATCCGCTTCACCTTCATGTCCTCGTCCACCTGAGGCCTCTCGTCCCCTACAACCATACATAGCACGCCCGATTCAAGTCAAAATTCACCGCGAATCCGGTGCAAATCCTCGATTGTCAGACTAGAACCATGACTAGGGTTTGGGGTCGAGATGGGGGGGGGGATACATACCTGACGACGGCTCCTCCTCCTCGATCTGCACCGGCTTCTACCACACGAGGTCCTCATCGACGATTAGCACCCCTCCGGCGGAAGGCTTGGGGTTTTTCTTCTTCTTCTTGGCCATCTTCTGGTCACCGGCGACGGCGGGGCCCGACTGGTACCGCTTGAGGTAGTCCTTCATGGACACCGCGGCACCTGATTTGGAAGCGGATGGCGGCAGCTGCTTGGTCGCCAGGGGTGGCGGCGGCCGCAAGCCCCAAGGGCACGACTCGACGGGGGGCGGGGGCAGCGCCGGCGGCTAGGGTTCGGCTGCGGCGAGCACGGCCGGGGTGGACCTGACGGGACTGTCTGAGCTGTGGCAGAAGAGAGGAAGAATACGTTGATCTGAGGATATGGACGGTCCAGATGGTTGTCAAAGTAGTACCGACCTACGGTCCGGATGGGTTGATTCATTGTCAGCAATCGAAAACTGCTCCGAATGAAAAATAACTTTATGACCGAAAAGCCTCCTAAAAGCACATGAAAAGTGCTTGAGGTTTCTTGGTTTATCTAGATCATGATCCATAAAAAGTATTGTGTCACTCGCATATGGTAGAATGGACAAGTCATCTAGTACTAGGTGAGGAATTACACCACTTATCTCACTAGCCACTTTAGCCCGTTTAACGAGAATAGCTAACATATCTACCACAATATTGAACAAAATGGGGGACAGAGGGTCCCCTTTGCAAAGACCCTTCTGAGTCAGAAAATAGTCATCAGCATCATCATTGAATTTGGTTGCACATTAATCCTTGATCTTTCTGATATCCTCTTTAACTTCCTCTGCTGACATCAACCAAGCTCTCCTTGTCTCTTTTGGAGCTCCTTCCTTTCTAACCTTCCTTGGAGAAGTGTCTCTCTCTTTACGAGGTGGAGATAAATCATGTGATGCAGACTTCCTACACTTCCTTGGTGGAGAAATATCCCCATCCCCCAGGCTCTGTCCCAAATTTTGTCTTCTTGCAAGTGACAGGTCGTCCAGCTATGCCGAGTCCTGGCGCTTCCGTCTTCGTGGTGGAGAGATGTCTTCAGGCTCCTTCGAGTCATGCCGTGTACATCGCAGAGGGGGGGAGCGGTTCTGAGGCTCCTCTGAGTCCTGCCTCGTGCGCCTCCATGTTGGCAAAATGTCCTGGGATTCCTTGGAATCATGGCAAGCCCGCCTCCTTGGAGGAGAGGGATTGTCTTGCTGCCTGGACTTCTGTGGCGGTGACAGATCGCCTCCCTCTTCTGTACCCTTGCCCTCCGGCGAGGGGGTGTCACGCCGCCTTTGCCTCTGCCTCGGCGGCGAAATATCACTCCCCGCAGCACCTCCACGTTTAGGAGATGGCGTGTCTTGCCGCTGCCTTCGCCGCGGGGGAGAGAGGTCCTCCTTCCTCCCGGCGCCGCCTCCCCTCTCAGGCGACGGAGTGTCGTTCCGGCGGCGGCGGGGCGAGCCACTGCCCGCAGGCTCCAGAACGGGCAGAGTGACCCACCCGTTGCCGTCGTTAGCCATGGAGTTGTAGGGCCGCGCCGCGCGGATCACCTCCATGCGCCGCATCCGCTTCACCTCGATGTCCTCGTCCACCTGAGGCTTCTCGTCCCCTACAACCAGACATAGAACGCCCGATTCCAGTCAAAATTCACCTCGAATCTGGTGCAAATCCTCGATTGTCAGACAAGAACCACGACTAGGGTTTGGGGTCGAGATGTGGGGGAGATACATACCTGACGACGGCTCCTCCTCCTCGATCTGCACCGGCTTCTGCCACACCGGGTCCTCATCGACGATTAGCACCCCTCCGGCGGAGGGCTTGGGGTTCTTCTTCTTCTTCTTGGCCTTCTTCTGGTCGCCGACGGCGGCGGGGCTCGACTGGTACCGCTTGAGGTAGTCCTTCATGGACACCGCGGCCCCCGATGTGGAAGCGGATGGCGGCGGCTGCTTCGTCGCCATGGGTGGCGGCGGCCGAAAGCCCCAAGGGCACGACTCAAAGGGGGGTGGGGGCGGCGCCGGCGGCTAGGGTTCGGCTGCGGCGAGCATGGCCGGGGTGGACTTGACGGGACTGTCTGAGCTGTGGGGGAAGAGAGGGAGAATACGTTGATTTGAGGCTATGGACGGTCCAGATGGCTTGTCAAACTAGTACCGACCTACGGTCCAGATGGGTTGATTCATTGTCAGCAATCGAAAACCGCTCTGAATGGGAAAGTCCAATCCTAGTGCTCGCGAGCATTTACAAGAGCATATGTAATTTTAGGTTACATAGGGTTCAAACAAACAAGTATCGAGGTGGCTAGGTGACGTGTGCGCACTTCTTGTGTGTGCCCGGAATATGTGTGTGTTCACGGTCGAACTAAAGGCCTTTGCATAATTTTGAAAGACAAATTTAGATCAAAGAAACACCCACTTTTGACTCTGACGAATTTTCTTGCTTTTCTTTTCACTTTCTTCGCCGAGTGATCTTCTCAAGATGTCACTTTTTGTCCTTGTGAACAGTTGTGGGATCTACCATTGCGGATCAAATGCATAGAGAGAGTGGAACAGAAGATAATGGGAAAAATGAGTGAGACGGCGTGTTGCCGGGAAAAAGCGGTGGGAGAGAGTAAGGGAAAACTTAGGACAATTAGGGTTAGTAAGAGTTTTTATACGCTAGGGGGATGAAGTGGATTTTTTAGAACATACAATTGCTAATGACGGGCCTAATATGCGACCCGTTGGTGTCGTGTATTTAGCCAATAAAGATGTGTTATAGAGCATGTTAGTACAAATGGACTGCCAGTGGTTACAGTGTCCACAATTCCAGCTTGATAGTGGTGTCCTTTTTGCTGAAAATGGTCCATTGAATGATGACACTTCTGATGGATACAGTTTTCGGGTTTTCCTCTGCCTGTACCTAACGATCGACTTAGAAAAGTCTTTTTTTTAATAGTATGGCTTGCAGAAACACAGTGGAGTTGTGTATGTTGGATAAATAAAGAAAGTCATGCAGCCCACAAACGTTAATTGTCATATCGTTTGTTAATATGTATACAAATAAAGAAAGTCATGCAGCCCACAAACAGTAGGACAGACATCTGAGAAAACATGAAGAGAAATTAAATTTTTTTAGTGTTTTGTTGTGTGAAATACATAACCTATTGTTGGACTGTCATCAAAACAGGTTAAACGTATCTCATGATATCATCTCTCAAATGGTTGCACCCAAAGTTCATAGGCACCAAATCTTCCACACGGTGCACAGAGCACCGCATAACGCCTGCGAGCACGAAGCTACATGTTGGCAGGGCCAAGGGTGTCCAACAAAGAACCACGTGATGCAGTGGGATAGAGGACGGCACATAGAGCAGCCTGCAGTCAAGGGCATGGATGCCCAACTGAGCCGCCAGGAAACGGAGAGTCCATGGGAGGTTAGACAGAAAGGGGAGGGTACTGCCGTTCGCCGTCACGTCTGGAGCCAAACGGTCGGGGGAAATGGGGGAAGGTCCGGAGCCAAGACACCGCCATGCAAAATGGAGCACTCCACACAACCGGGACCATAGCCACATGCTCGGGCACCGCCATTGATGGTGTAGGAGATGGGCAATCGACGCCACCGTGTCTGATGCGCAGCATACGAGAGTGCCTGCAATCATGAAGCTACATGTTTCTAAGACCAAGGTCACCCAGCAAATAACCACATGATGCACCTCCTACCACGCGATCTATATATGGTTTGAACTGTTTCCCTGCATGCATGCACCATTTAATTAGAAAACATGTGTTATGACCATATACAACACTATTATTTTGTATAATCACTACTGGAATCGCCTACTTTGTGAGTGCCCAAGAAACTCGGCGAAGCCCTAAGAAACTCGGCAAAGACTTTGCCGAGAACTACTCTCGGCAAAAGGCATACGGCGTAGATCCGTCAGGAAAACAGAGCTTTGCCGTGTGCTGTCTGTCGGGCACTCAACATCATGCTACCAAGAACCAAAGGTGCCCTCTCGGCAAAATAAAGTGACTTCACTCCCGTAAATCGGGAACGGCGTCGTCAGGTATTTGCCGAGTCCTCCATGGAGAACTCGATAAACACCTTCCTATTTGCCGACTAGCAACTCTCGACTTACCTAGCACCAACAACTCCCCAGGTGTTGCCATGTGTCGCTGTTTGCCGAGAGCCCTCACCAAGCTCTCGGCTTATATACACCAGCAACGCCCCAGGTACTCCCCTTTTGCCGAGTTTCTTCTCCAGGTTCTCCCCAGGTACTCCCAAGGTATTTGATGAATAATTGGTTTATGATTTAGCCAACACCTATCTCTTGGGCAAGGCCCGGCATACAAGACTTCCTAGTACCATATCACGGGCGAATGATTTCTACACGCGTGATTGATTTTGTAGATTTGGCACTGGTTTTGATGGTAGAAGTGCAGTAAGAAAATTGCGAAAGCAGAGACT
Source organism: Elymus sibiricus (assembly GCA_039707655.1). Taxonomy (NCBI): domain Eukaryota; kingdom Viridiplantae; phylum Streptophyta; class Magnoliopsida; order Poales; family Poaceae; genus Elymus; species Elymus sibiricus. The sequence goes on from CM077667.1 coordinate 495,103,079, forward strand.
GCTCTGCTTTGTGATCTGTGTGGCCACGTGGCATCTTTTGGACTGGGTCTCTCTTAATGAGAGGAATGACCCGGTGGTATACGAATTTTCTCCCATGCCTTTGGAGCACGAGGGCTCACGGTCAGTAGAGGGCAAGCCTCCATCGCGCCACAATGTCGAAGACGAAGCGATCAAACCTTGCTGATGGTGGATAAGAGAAGAGGAGGGCTATCCGCAAAATCAGTTTTAAGTGGTTGACTATGATCCCACCTGTGATCTCAGCCGTTCCTTACCGAACTGATGGACCACTTTCCAAGTTTCCATGTTTTCATTGGTTGTTGTTTTCACGAGATACCACACCTGGAATCAATGTACTAGTCGTTGGTAGCATGTGCTTCACAACATTCAATAATGCAAATTAACTGCTTATTAATCATGCATGTGAGTGCATATATATTACTCGTCTGCCTTCACCCGAGAATAATCATGGTCTGTTAGGCGACACACACTTTGGTAGCTATCATATCAAACGGTCATGCATGGGAAATGCCAATGGTAGTAGTATAAATCAAGATGAGACAGGACGGAAAGAGTATGCAATAGATTAGTAGTAGGGAATAGGAGACACCAGGAATCAGAGCACGGGTCTGGTTTCACCTTATAGGTCTTTGATGTATCCCTAGGACTAGGGATATTTTTAAATTTGATCCCAAACACATAATGCACGTGAGGCTTTATTACCAGTAGGTGTGGCAGGCGAATTTGAAGGAACAAACACCTCCGCATGCTATACTCGAGAATGTAGTTAAGTAATTAATTAACATGCATATAACTTTGCATATACTAGTTGTTGTGTTGTTGACTTCCAAAAAGCCCGGCTCAAATTAATCTCGGGAAAATCTAACCTGTAGCGTGCGCACCGCTGCTTTCCGATGCGGCGGCTGCCCACCCACGTCCGATTTCTTTTTTCTTTTTCTTTTTTAAAGCCACAAGTCGGATTTCTTATAGGCGCGTGATTAAGTGCTACTTTGCGGAACGGTACAAAGTGCTACAGTATACAAGTGCTACTACAGCAGCCCTGCAGTGCAGGGCTGCTACAGTGTGCTGATCTGCTTTCCGCTGTACGTGGACATCCAAACTAAGGGATCGATCATGCGCCGTTTCCGTAGTGTATTCGGTTCGAGTCTTCGGGAAGACGTGAACGTATTTTCGTTGCCCCGGGCATCCAGCACGTACGCTCGTGTACCCTCGATCGTAACATGTAGCAACGACCAATTAGCACGGCATAGCAGTCAGTCAGCTAGCGCCTCCCCAGGTTGAGCTGGACCAGCGCCGTCGTGCATGCCCTCATCCGGCCTTCCCACCCGCCCCGTGGCCCTCGTATCGTTCGTACGTGCCTCTTCGCGTCGCTCCACCTATGCTGCCGATTCACTCACTCACTCGTCGTCTTCCACCCAGCGACCGCGACTGCGACCAATACAATAGCGAATTCGCTCAGTTCACTACCCAGCACCCACATACATATATATAGCGTTGTCAGTGTCAGTGCAAAGTCCATTTTCTCGCGCCTCTAGAAGCCACGTACGTCCGCGCGCACTGGTGATCCTTCTCTCTCTGCTCAGGCCTCAGGCCAGCCATGAGGAGCCCCGTTCACACCTCGGCCATGGCGGGCGCGAGCGTGAGCGCGATAGCGCTGCTGGGCCTCCCTTTGGCCGTGCTGTCGGAGAGCCGGAGAGGCCAGCGCAACGGCTGACGCGGCTACTGGTGAACGTGACCGTGGAGCGGCGCCTGTGGCCGGTGCACGTGCTGCTGGGCGCCGACGCCACCGTGGCCGACCTCGCGCGCACCGCTGTCGCCGTCTATGCCGCCGAGGGGCGCAGGCCGCCGCTCCCCGCCGATGACGGCGCCACCGACGCGGCCGCGCGGTTCGAGCTGCACCTCTCCAAGTACGCCCTCGATGGTACGTATACGTAACAAGCCGTCTGTGAAGTATTCCATTGATCGATTGATTAGTTCTCCAGTCCAACTTCAAGCTGCATCGATCACTGACGATGAGATGCTGTGTTGGGCATGCGTGCAGCTCTGGACCCGGAGACCAAGGTGCTGGACCTGGGCTCTCACAACTTCTTCCTCTGCTCCAACAGGCGGACGCAGAGATCAGATCATCATCTGCTTCTTCACTCAGCACTGCCATGTCTTGCTGTCTGAAAGAGTGAAAGTAGTGCTGTAAAAATGGTGGGAATCACTAGAAGTCAGAACCTGACGCATGTATGGTTTTGTTGTGTACCTAACATCTGATCCTCTGGACCAGCACGTAGTGTTAGGTTAGGTACAGTTCGGCCGGATCAAACAGATCGCTTTTCTTTCTTCCCAGGAAAGAAAGGGGTAGTACCAGGTGATCCTGAGTGCACCCCCCCCCCCCCCCCCCCACACACACACCCTCGCGTCGCCCCCTCGGGCGACTCGGAGGGCGACTAGGGTTCCGCCGCCGCCGCCGCCCTTCCAACCCCCTTCCTCCCCACGCCGCCACCGGAGACGGCCGCCGGGAAATCAAGCGCAGCCAGTGAAGGTGGCGGCGGGGATCTCGGCGCTTTGTCCCTTCTCGGAGGCCTTTGGTACCTGGGGCGGCGGCCCCTGCCGGCGAGGCGGCGGCGTCGGGCGGCCGGCGTCATTCACAGGTGGTGTGCTGGCCAGCGTGCTCGGCCGTGAGGGCGGCGGGTCGCTGGTAGAGTTCGGTCGCGGCGCGGAACCACTCTGCGGCAAATCTGGAGGTACGAGACCCCTCCTCCCTGCTGCCTCTCTCGCTCTGTACGCTGTGGCTTGCGAATCGCTTGCTGGCTCCGGCGTTGGTGAGCACTGGTGGAGCAGCTCGGGGACCAGGGGAAACCCTGGCCGGTTTGGCCGGCCCGGCGGCGGCGACGCCCAAGGGCGCCGCTTTCTTTCATGGGGGCGCTGCCGAGGTCCCCATCTATCCACCCGACCCCCTGCCCGGGTGAAAACCCGAAATCCGCTTTGGATTTGGCGGCGGCGGCGCCTTGCGCGTCGTGACCTCCCTGCAGGCGTCGTCAGGGGTGAAGGGGCTAGGATGGGAGGATTTGTAGGCGCGGGGTTGAGGTTGCATGCGTTTCGAGTTTGTGCGGATTTGATGTGGGTGGTAGGCACCGACGTCTCTTCTAGTTGGTGCTCTCCGGTGGCGTGGACGCCACTCGGTCCCGGCGGTGCGGCGTCTCGATCCTGACGGAAGGGGATATGGTTCCCCTTCCCGGCGGGCAGTGGCGTGACGTAAACCGGAGACACCTGGGTCTACTCAACGGTGGTGCTCTGCTTCCTTGCCTCTCGCATCTTTGCTCGGTTCCCTGCTGCCTCCTCTTCGGCGTCCGGCTCCATGAAGCTTTCCTTCTCCAACTAGTTGGGCGTGGACCGTGGCGGTGCTGCCTGCATGACATATCCCAAATCGAGGTGGTCGCCCTATGCCCACCTTGCGATGTGAGGGCAGCATTCTTCTAGCTCTCGGGTGAGCTTCTCTGAATCTCGACGGTACGGCGCCTACGAGCCATGGCGAGGGGGTAGGGTCCCTCTTCGGTGATAGAGAAGGAAGTTCATGTGTTCCCTCCTTCCCTAGGTGCTCCTGGAGCTATGTCCATCTTCGACGGTCGGCTATGTCCTGCTCTTCTGCTTCGTCCTTGATTTGTATGATCCTAGTGTGGAGTGCTTCGCCTCTAGCAAGCTGTAATCTTCATTTTCTTTTCTTCAGTAGCTTGTGGAGGCTGTAGTTTGGTTTTGCTTTCCAGCGTTCCCCATTAATTGTATCAGTTTGGTCGTCGTTATTTGGTTCGTCTGTTGTAACTCCTGGCCGGTTGATGGCTTTGTTAATTCAAAGCCGAGCTCTTCGCGAGCCTTCATTCTCAAAAAAGGAAAGAAAGGGCGACCTAGCCAGCTACCAGGCCCTTCCGCCACCGTCCTCCGGCGGTCCCCTCTGCCGACGACCTCGGTCGTCGCTGGTGAGGGGGGTCGCCGGATCCACGCGTGTGGATCATGTAGCTTTAGGTTTTAGGCCCTAGTAGCTTAGGTTTTTTCGGTCGTTTATCGTCATGGCTTCGGCGGCGGCGATGGCGGCGCTGAATAAAGAAGCTTCAGATCCTTCCCCGACAAGACGATCGGTCCTATGGTTGGGGATGGATTTGAAAACCAGTCTGTTCAAGCAAGGATGGCGTGGCGGCGGCATCCTCGTGGTGGACTTGTGTCCTCGGGCTCCGTCGTTGCGACGGCGTTTGCTCCAGCGCCGGCGCGGAGCTTGGGAGGTAGTCTAGGAGCGGATGCAGATTGTGGTCTGCATCAACGACATCTGGAAGATGGTGGATCGTGTGCTGGGTTCGTGGTTGGCAGGTATGGTTTCCTCCTCCGATGTTTTGAGGTTGCATGCGTTTCGAGTTTGTGCGGATTTGATGTGGGTGGTAGGCACCGACGTCTCTTCTGGTTGGTGCTCTCCGGTGGCGTGGACGCCACTCGGTCCCGGCGGTGCGGCGTCTCGATCCTGACGGAAGGGGATATGGTTCCCCTTCCCGGCGGGCAGTGGCGTGACGTAAACCGGAGACACCTGGGTCTACTCAACGGTGGTGCTCTGCTTCCTTGCCTCTCGCATCTTTGCTCGGTTCCCTGCTGCCTCCTCTTCGGCGTCCGGCTCCATGAAGCTTTCCTTCTCCAACTAGTTGGGCGTGGACCGTGGCGGTGCTGCCTGCATGACATATCCCAAATCGAGGTGGTCGCCCTATGCCCACCTTGCGATGTGAGGGCAGCATTCTTCTAGCTCTCGGGTGAGCTTCTCTGAATCTCGACGGTACGGCGCCTACGAGCCATGGCGAGGGGGTAGGGTCCCTCTTCGGTGATAGAGAAGGAAGTTCATGTGTTCCCTCCTTCCCTAGGTGCTCCTGGAGCTATGTCCATCTTCGACGGTCGGCTATGTCCTGCTCTTCTGCTTCGTCCTTGATTTGTCTGATCCTAGTGTGGAGTGCTTCGCCTCTAGCAAGCTGTAATCTTCATTTTCTTTTCTTCAGTAGCTTGTGGAGGCTGTAGTTTGGTTTTGCTTTCCAGCGTTCCCCATTAATTGTATCAGTTTGGTCGTCGTTATTTGGTTCGTCTGTTGTAACTCCTGGCCGGTTGATGGCTTTGTTAATTCAAAGCCGAGCTCTTCGCGAGCCTTCATTCTCAAAAAAGGAAAGAAAGGGCGACCTAGCCAGCTACCAGGCCCTTCCGCCACCGTCCTCCGGCGGTCCCCTCTGCCGACGACCTCGGTCGTCGCTGGTGAGGGAGGTCGCCGGATCCACGCGTGTGGATCATGTAGCTTTAGGTTTTAGGCCCTAGTAGCTTAGGTTTTTTCGGTCGTTTATCGTCATGGCTTCGGCGGCGGCGATGGCGGCGCTGAATAAAGAAGCTTCAGATCCTTCCCCGACGAGACGATCGGTCCTATGGTTGGGGATGGATTTGAAAACCAGTCTGTTCAAGCAAGGATGGCGTGGCGGCGGCATCCTCGTGGTGGACTTGTGTCCTCGGGCTCCGTCGTTGCGACGGCGTTTGCTCCAGCGCCGGCGCGGAGCTTGGGAGGTAGTCCAGGAGCGGATGCAGATTGTGGTCTGCATCAACGACATCTGGAAGATGGTGGATCGTGTGCTGGGTTCGTGGTTGGCAGGTATGGTTTCCTCCTCCGATGTTTTAGTCGTGCAGGGGTGACAGATCTGGAGTTCGATGGCGTGTCCGGGGTGTTGCCCCGGTCTGATTCGTTCAATGGTAATGTCTTCGCCTTGGGTGAGCCACCTTGGAGGTCTGCAAAGCTCCATATCTGTGACGGAACCGCGTCGAGGTCGGGTGAGGTCGTTCAACGAATTACGGATATTCTCATTCCATTAATCCCACCATGCACGTCTCACGAATTCCGGATCTTTTCTTTCCATTAATTCCATCATGCACGTCTCACGAATTCCAGATATTTTATTTCCATTAATTCCTTCTTTTCCAGAAGTGTTCGTTCTCCTTATTAATTCTCGAGGCGGCTTATTGAGTTTAATTCACAGACGTATATAAATAGGTGGATTTGTGTGTTGAGGAGCAAGGTGGGACTATGCAATACTATGTACAAACCGTCTTTATTTCCACTATCATGATGTAGACCAGCTGTCCATAGCCTTTTGGTGGACTCTTGGTCGGGAGTTCGATCCTCACATCTGCAACTATTTTTTGCCGAATTGATTGGGCCACAACGCACCTCTCGTGGAATATAGCTCGACGGGCCAGGATGGGCCTTTTTCGTTGGGCTCCAGTGCCAGGTTGCGGGCGAGCCACTTTAGAAGATCGTGATGTTCGACAAACGAAACTGGTGGTTCGCTCGTGTCTGGACCGTGGGTTTATTCTACCAAAAGTCAGGGCTGTTTTTACAAAATTGCGTGACGGACCAAGAATACCTATTCCCTTAAATAGTAGGTATAGAAATGAGACACGTATGACCATGAAAAAAAAGGTACAGTTCGGCCAAGGGACGGTACATATACATACTTGTCCGACAGTTCTACGAGCTCAAGATATGTACATGTCGTTGTATGTATGTATGCAATTGCAATGCCAGCGCAACACCAATGATCCTGCAACTCCTTCTTTAGTGTGCCGAGTCAGAGGTAAACGCCCGCACTTATGGCACGTTCGGTGGGGAGGCTATGGCGCGGCGTGCCCGCTGGGCGAAGCATAGCGCGCGGGAGGCTGCGGCAGCCCTCCCGGCACAGGCCGGCGAGGCGGAGTCGCACGCCGCAGCACCGCTACGGGTGACCGGGAACCCCTTGCGCTGCTACAGTGTCGTGGTGGACGTGTCGGGCTCCGACCATGACGGATCTATCATGGACCTCACATCGACCGGTGACGTGCAAGCCACATGATCTCATTTCTGCACATTCGATTCACTATCCAATGGAACAAAATGATGTGTAACCAACTTTGTATTCATGGCTAACTTAAATTTGTCTCCTGTTGTCTGGTGTGTGGATGTGTTCCTATGAGGGGAATACTTTCTTGATATCTCTAGCTATATTCTTTGTACAATGCAGCTTACTGATCATTTTAGCGTAGTTCAGATGGCAAAGGCACTATATGGGATTCTTGATTCATCTGAAACTGAACTGAGTGATGCTTCCACCGTGTATCTGGAGAAAATAATCACTCCGATATATCAAACCATGTCGATGGTAGGTTCATCTATTCTATGTTAATTTACTTGTTCAGTTAATTGTTAGTATTACATCTATTACATCTGAATTCGTGTTGTTAGCCACTGGTGTATAATGTTGTACTCCCTCTGTAACTTAATATAAGACATTTTTTGACACTGAGTATGTGTATTGACATGGGTATTTCCTAGATTGAGGATAAAGCCCTATAATCTGCTGGTATTACCAAACTGTACTTGAGAACTACACTGCTTCCTAGATATTTGAACAATTAACTCTGCTTTTTTCCTGCCATGTTATAATTAGCAAAGCACATAACCACTTCATGTACTCGACTCCATGTAATGTTGTGCAACCCATATTGATTCTAATATGTCGCTACGTTTGTCTTACAAGTTATCCTTTGCCTAGAGTGCACGCATATACCCTGGATTTAACTTGAAGCACATTTGAGCTTGAAGGAAGCTGATGCATGGCCTGCTGAGGTATGTCCATAAAAATACTATGACTTTTTTATCAGTCCAGCGGGGTAAGACACCCTGATTTTAGTTACTTCAATGTACCAAAATTCAGCCTCAGGATGCTTGTTATGGGCAATGAGATGCTCACAACCAAGTTGCGCAAGCACTAGTGCTGTGTTGTCTGTTTCCACAACATTTATGGACATTTTGGGACCTGCAAAGGTAAATTCCACCCGCTCTGAGACGATTGATCATAGGGTAAACTTGCCTGGACCGTCAACGGTGAGGCTCAAGGTATATGTCATTGTCTTGCTCTAAGTTATGATGCCTAACTTGGAGAGCTCACAGATAACAATATATCTCACACTGGTAAATGCTATGCAGGATGGCCTGAGGTTCACATACTTCTGGATCAAGGATCCGAGCAGATCGATAAAGGGGATGGATGTTGCAGGTTCATCCAAGGCCCAAGCGCTGGTTGAGCTGGGTTCCTTCTGTGCCGCCGCTGACAGCAAGGAGTATACTGAAGAGGTCTCAAGTGTTGATGACCTAGATAGAAATAGCACAGTATATACTCCCCACGATGTATGTGGTTTAACAGATTTTTATGATGTGTCTATTCATCATCAACCCCACTAGATTATTGCCCCGTGGTGCACGCGGCGATTGCGGGTTTCCTGATGATGCCTGGAACTCGCTCTTTCCCTTTCTCTTCTCATGTAACTCTTGCTGTCACGAACTGATGTATTCCTGTTATGCTGGAAAGGGGAAAGCCTAGTTTGGGGAAAGAAAACACTCGATTAGTCGTGTCACATAATTCATTGTACAAAACCACCTGCTGTGTTGATATTCATTTTTACTTTTCAAAAAAATCAGTGAAAAACTTGTTTTCTTCACTCTGATCCATGGGTGTACAACGTGCCTAAGAAATATTTCTTGTCAGTTGAGAGGTTCAATTTCAAAACAGTGTTGACAAATATTCGCTTGGCAGTTGTTTGTGCAACCATTTACACCATCTTACCTTGGCTGACTGGTTGTTGCAACAGATCAGTTACACGAAACGGTTGACCGCATAAGGTGGAATGCAAAGCTTGTGTTTTAGCGAAATAATATGCTGTATACAGGAAGAATTGCACTAAAACTCTTATGTGCCAAAACAAAATCTTTCAGCATATTTCCACCTACATACATGTCACAAACTGTTTTAAGTATCCAACAAATGTACAACAAAACTGTTGCTCCACCAAGCTTCGAAGCAAGCTACGGGGCTACTCGAGCAAATCAATCATTCCGGGTCACCATGTGTTTGAAGAATAACCATTCACAAGGATTCGTTTCCTTCTCCTTTTAGGCACATTGGACAACCTCAGCAACTGATCCAGCCAGCATGTACTAATGTATCATCGAACATGTTCTTGGAACAGCTGCGGCGCTCACATATCTGCGACAGACCAAAGATAAGCCTCTTGCTCCGTGGCCTGCTTATCGTTCTTTAGCTTGTACATGTCCTTCTCGTATCCTGGAAACACATGGAAATGGATTTAGTGATGCCTGCCGGATGCATCGCAGCAAAGCGCATTGCAAATGAACCATAACATAAATCTAAGCCAACTAATGATGGATGGAAAGTTCTACAAGTTCAAATGCACACAAGACAAGTTGTGTGAATTCTCAGAGTTCCAGACAAGTTAGTATAGGATTACAATGAGCAACGGGAAAAAAATGAAAACATGTTCTCTTATTTGCCGACACGATATACATATCATTACCGTTTTTCTCATTTCCTTTTGTAACCATAACTAGGTTTTGCATAATTCAGGCAGAGAAACATATCTTGGCTACGGCAAACACGATATGCAAACAAATGAAGGACGAACTTCACCAAATGCATCAGATACATGACAGAATGACTAACAGTTTACAGTTATTGAGCAGGTTAAAATGACGTGTTTTTTCCTTCTCATCCACCAATGCAACAAAGAAGATGGTGCTCTTAAAAGAAACACAAAACTCTTCAAAACAAGAAAGGTGTGAAGTGAAACTCAAACAATCCTAGTGGTTCATTTAAACCTACCAGCCTACTAGGTAACTCACATCTGAAGGTGTTCAGTTTTCATGCCAAAAATTTAAGCCAACCTGATTCGTTTGCCATGGCCAAGAGGCACGCTATTGAAAAACAGAAAGAAAAGAAAAATGAATAAATCTGAAAGCCACATACCATTGCTGCGGTCCACTTCATCCCAATGACGGCCAGGTTTTATGCCATAACGGTTTGGAGGAGGATCTACCCACGTTTCAGCCAGCTGTGAGCAGGTTCATTTTGAGGAAGTATAAAGCCGGATTCCTTCATCTTTTCATCATCTCCCAAGTCATTGAGAAGAAAGTCTCTATCTTTGCGCTGCAATGCATTAGCACACATGTCACCCATTAACTAGAAGAAATAGCATCGATACATTCAATTATCCAACTCGAAATCAAAAGCTGCAGTTACCTTGACAAGATGAGCCATAGGATCACCCCATCGGAGTCTGTTTTTCAGCATGCAGTCAAGCTCAGGATCATCCCTACACGCAAACAAACTCAACTTTAAATACTTTTAATCTAGTTAGAAATCTTCATGTTCATTTGGAGAACAAAAAGCAGACAACACCGACACCAAAAATAAAGAGCACCTGATCAAAGTAGGTACCGTATTATCGGTTACACAAATTCTCAAATCAAGTTAACAAGGATCAGGCCCCTTTCTGTGCAAGTTTAATAAGAAAAAGTACCTTGTTCTTGCAAATGGTTGATTCTTCTCATTTTCAAGCTCCTCCACTTGAGCATCAGCTGCTCGTTTCTGCACCAAACCTTTACCCCATTCTATATGTTTTTCCTTCCAACAAGAAGAACACCAGTTATTACTTATTAGCTATAGGCAGCGACATCCAAGATAGAGATCCTGTATTGAAATGACTCCAGATAAGTGAAGAAGAAGAAAAGGTGTGATGAGTGATTATTCGATCATTTGCTACATTTTGTTCCATACTTCAATGAACTCACTAATAAGTGAGATGGTTTCAATTAATCGGATTTCCCTCATATCCAGCAGGTGTCTTATCTGAATTTGTATGGATCAGTGGCTCATAGTGTGAATAGAGTGCTTACAGGGAACAGGGGAACTTGACATAAAAGGAAACCAGATTTTGGTTATTCAATAGTAAGAACTTGTATGAGAGTGAATAAAGTTGGCACTAACAAGCTCTGTCCCTTTTAATGTTGTAATCTTTATAGTACTGAGTGGGAGCCTTCATAGCATTTCTGTTTGCTGATCAGTCGTTATCCTTTTATATGTAGTGCCTATTTTGTTTCTATACATAGAGGTGTTCTTCTAGGCACTCTGCACACTGTTTATGCAAGGTACCAATTTACTGAAAGAAGTTAACATATGTCGGTGCTTGCGGGTAAAGAAAAGTGTGTGGCATAGTGCATTTTCTACAGTTTTACCACAAGAACACAACACAATACCAGGATAAGATAATTAGCACAAAATAATTCCTCGAGTCTATATTCTGTACTACTAGAAACACATGAATTTCCGTGTGGCAAGGTATAATTAACCAGATGTCCAGATAAAACACAATGATGACTAATAAAAAATCCAGAGGAAGAGCATATATTTACCTTTGGCTTCTCGTCTCCCTTTGCCTTCTGTATGTCTTCTTCATTTATTCTTTTTCCTGGGAAACATCACAAAGGAATGTTACCAAAGAAACTAGAATGTCTAAATAGGTATAGCTGCCACCTAAATAACCAACACATGATAATGTACAGTCCATACCTTCCTTGTCTCGGAACACTGCCTTTACCCCTTTACCGGTGAACGAAGGGTCCTGTGCTGCGAACCTAAAAGACAAATATCATACAGCATATCACAAATCTCAGCAAAAGGAGTAAGCATATGTATTCCAAGACATGAAGTATCACTCACTTGAGCTTCTCATCCTCCATGATCTTTTTGATGTCCTCTTTAACTTCCTCTGCTGACATCAACCCAGCTCTCCTTGTCTCTTTCGAAGCTCCTTCCTTTCTAACCTTCCTTGGAGAAGTGTCTATCTCCTTACGAGGTGGAGATAAATCATGTGATGCAGACTTCCTACCCTTCATTGGTGGAGAAATATCCCCATCCCCCAGCCTCTGTCCCAAATTTTGTTTTCTTGCAAGTGACAGGTCGTCCAGCTGTGCCGAGTCCTGGCGCTTCCGTCTTCGTGGTGGAGAGATGTCTTAGGGCTCCTCCGAGTCATGCCGTGTCCGGCACAGAGGGGGAGAGCGGTTCTGAGGCTCCTCTGAGTCGTGCCTCGTGCGCTTCCGTGCTGGCGAGATGTCCTGGGGTTCCTCGGAATCATGCCGAGCCTGCCTCCTTGGAGGAGAGGGATTATCTTGCCGCCTGGACTTCTGTGGCGGTGATAGATCGCCTCCCTCTCCTGTACCATTGCCCTCCGGCGAGGGGGTGTCACGCCGCCTTTGCCTCTGCCTCGGCGGCGAAATATCACTCCCCGCAGAACCTCCACGTTTAGGAGATGGCGTGTCCCACCGCTGCCTTCGCCGTGGGGAAGAGAGGTATTCCTTCCTCACGGCGCCGCCTCCCCGCTCAGGCGACGGAGTGACGTTCCGGTGGCGGCGGGGCGAGCCACTTCCCGCAGGCTCCGGAACGGGCAGAGTGACCCACCCGCTGCCGTTGTTAGCGATGGAGTTGTAGGTCCGCGCCACGCGGATCACCTCCATGCGCCGCATCCGCTTCACCTCGATGTCCTCATCCAACTGAGGCTTCTCGTCCCCTACAACCATACATAGCACGCCCGATTCCAGTCAAAATTCCCTGTGAATCTGGTGCAAATCCTCGATTATCAGACTAGAACCATGACTAGGGTTTGGGGTCGAGGTGGGGGGATACATACCTGACGACAGCTCCTCCTCCTCGATCTGCACCGGCTTCTTCCAAACGGGGTCCTCATCGACAATTAGCACCCCTCCGACGGAGGGCTTGGGGTTCTTCTTCTTCTTCATGGCCTTCGTCTGGTCACCGGCGGCGGCGGGGCCCGATTGGTACCGCTTGAGGTAGTCCTTCATGGACACCGCGGCCCCTGATGTGGAAGCGGTTGGCAGCGGCTGCTTGGTCGCCATGGGTGGCGGCGGCCGCAAGCCCCAAGGGCACGACTCGATGGGGGGCGGGGGCAGCGCCGGCGGCTAGGGTTCGGCTGCGGCGAGCACGGCCGGGGTGGACCTGACGGGACTGTCTGAGCTGTGGGGGAAGAGAGGGAGAATACGTTGATCTGAGGCTATGGACGGTCCAGATGGCTTGTCAAACTAGTACCGACCTACAGTCCAGATGGGTTGCTTCATTGTCAGCAATCGAAAACCGCTCCGAATGAAAAATAACTTTATGACCGAAAAGCCTCCGAAAAGCACATGGCAAGAGCTTGAGGTTTCTTGGTTTATCTAGATCATGATCCATAAAAAGTATTGTGTCACTCTCATATGGTAGAATGGACAAGTCATCTAGTACTAGGTGAGGAATTACACCGCTTATCTCACCAGCCACTTTAGCCCGTTTAACGAGAATAGCTAACATATCTACCAGAATATTGAACAAAATGGGGGACAGAGGGCCCCATTTGCAAAGACCCTTCTGAGTCAGAAAAAAAGTCATCAGCATCATCATTGAATTTGGTTGCACATTAATCCTTGATCTTTCTGATATCCTCTTTAACTTCCTCTGCTGACATCAACCCAGCTGTCCTTGTTTCTTTCGGAGCTCCTTCCTTTCTAACCTTCCTTGGAGAAGTGTCTCTCTCCTTACGAGGTGGAGATAAATCATGTGATGCAGACTTCCTACCCTTCCTTGGTGGAGAAATATCCCCATCGCCCAGGCTCTGTCCCAAATTTTGTCTTCTTGCAAGTGACAGGTCGTCCAGCTGTACCGAGTCCTGGCGCTTCCGTCTTCGTGGTGGAGAGATGTCTTAGGGCTCCTCCGAGTCATGCCGTGTCCGGCGTAGAGGGGGAGAGCGGTTCTGAGGCTCCTTTGAGTCGTGCCTCATGCGCTTCCGTGGTGGCGATATGTCTTGGGGTTCCTCGGAATCATGGCGAGCCCGCCTCCTTGGAGGAAAGGGATTGTCTTGCCGCCTGGACTTCTGTGGCGGTGACAGATCGCCTCCCTCTCATGTACCCTTGCCCTCCGGCGAGGGGGTGTCACGCCACCTTTGCCTCTACCTCGGCGGCGAAATATCACTCCCCGCAGCACCTCCACGTTTTGGAGATGGCGTGTCCCGCCGCTGCCTTCGCTGCGGGGAAGAGATGTACTCCTGCCTCCCGGCGTTGACTCCCCACTCAGGCGACGGAGTGACGTTCCGGCGGCGGCGGGGCGAGCCACTGCCCGCAGGCTCCGGAACGGGCAGAGTGACCCATCCGCTGCCGTCGTTAGCGATGGACTTGTAGGGCCGCGCCGCGCGGATCACCTCCATGCGCCGCATCCGCTTCACCTCGATGTCCTCGTCCACCTGAGGCTTCTCGTCCCCTACAACCATACATAGCACGCCCGATTCCAGTCAAAATTCACCACGAATCCGATGCAAATCCTCGATTGTCAGACTAGAACCATGACTAGGGTTTGGGGTCGAGATGAGGGGGGGATACATACCTGACGATGGCTCCTCCTCCTCGATCTGCAAAGACTTCTGCCACATGGGGTCCTCGTCGACGATTAGCACCCCTCCGGCGGAGGGCTTGGTGTTCTTCTTCTTCTTCTTGGCCTTCTTCTGGTCACCGGCGGCGGCAGGGCCTGACTGGTACCGCTTTAGGTAGTCCTTCATGGACACCGCGGATCCTGATGTGGAAGCAGATGGCGGCGGCTGCTTGGTCGCCATGGGTGATGGCGGCCGCAAGCCCCAAGGGCACGACTCGACGGGGGGCGGGGGCAGCGCCGGCGGCTAGGGATCGGCTGCGGCGAGCACGGCCGGGGTGGACCTGACGGGACTGTCTGAGCTGTGGGGGAAGAGAGGGAGAATACGTTGATCTGAGGCTATGGACGGTCCGGATGGCTTGTCAAACTAGTACCGACCTACGGTCCAGATGGGTTGATTCATTGTCAGCAATCGAAAACTGCTCCGAATGAAAAATAACTTTATGACCGAAAAGCCTCCGAAAAGCACATGGCAGGAGCTTGAGGTTTCTTGGTTTATCTAGATCATGATCCATAAAAAGTATTGTGTCACTCGCATATGGTAGAATGGACAAGTCATCTAGTACTAGGTGAGGAATTACATCGCTTATCTCACCAGCCACTTTAGCCCGTTTAACGAGAATAGCTAACATATCTACCAAAATATTAAACAAAATGGGGGACAGAGGGTCCCCTTTGCAAAGACCCTTCTGAGTCAGAAAATAGTCATTAGCATCATCATTGAATTTGGTTGCACATTAATCCTTGATCTTTCTCATATCCTCTTTAACTTCCTCTGCTGACATCAACCCAGCTCTCCTTGTCTCTTTCGGAGCTCCTTCCTTTCTAACCTTCCTTGGAGAAGTGTCTCTCTCCTTACGAGGTGGATATAAATCATGTGATGCAGACTTCCTACCCTTCCTTGGTGGAGAAATATCCCCATCACCTAGGCTCTGTCCCAAATTTTGTCTTCTTGCAAGTGACATGTCGTCCACCTGTGCCGAGTCCTGGCGCTTCCATCTTCATGGTGGAGAGATGTCTTAGGGCTCCTCCGAGTCATCCCATGTCCGGCGCAGAGGGGGAGAGCGGTTCTGATGCTCCTCTGAGTTGTGCCTCGCGCGCTTTCGTGGTGGCGAGATGTCCTGGGGTTCCTCTGAATCATGGCGAGCCCGCCTCCTTGGAGGAGAGGGATTGTCTTGCCGCCTGGACTTCTGTGGCGGTGACAGATTGCCTCCCTCTCCTGTACCCTTGCCCTCCGGCGAGGGGGTGTCACGCCGCCTTTGCCTCTTCCTCGGCTGCGAAATATCACTCCCCGCAGCACCTCCACGTTTAGGAGATGGCGTGTCCCGCCGCTGCCTTCGCCGCGGGGAATAGAGGCCTTCCTTCCTCCCGGTGCCGCCTCCCCGCTCAGGCGACGGAGTGACGTTCAGGCAGCGGCGGGGCGAGCCACTGGCTGCAGGCTCCGGAACGGGCAGAGTGACCCACCCGCTGCCGTCGTTAGCGATGGAGTTGTAGGGCCGCGCCGCGCGGATCGCCTCCATGCGCCGCATCCGCTTCACCTCGATGTCCTCGTCCACCTGAGGCTTCTCGTCCCCTACAACCATACATAGCACGCCCGATTCCATTCAAAATTCGCCGTGAATCCGGTGCAAATCCTCGATTGTCAGACTAGAACCATGACTAGGGTTTGGGGTCGAGATGGGGGGGATACATACCAGGCGATGACTCCTCCTCCTCGATCATCACCGGCTTCTGCCACATAGGGTCCTCATCGACGATTAGCACCCCTCCGGCAAAGGGCTTGGGTTTCTTCTTATTCTCCTTGGCCTTCTTCTGGTCACCGGCGGCGGCGGGGCCCGACTGGTATCGCTTGAGGTAGTCCTTCATGGACACCGCGGCCCCTGATGTGGAAGCGGATGGCAGCGGCTGCTTGGTCGCCATGGGTGGCGGTGGCCGCAAGCCCCAAGGGCACGACTCGACGGGGGGCGGGGGCAGCGCCAGCGGCTAGGGTTCGACTGCGGCGAGAACGGCCGGGGTGGACCTGACAGGAATGTCTGAGCTATGGGGGAAGAGAGGGAGAATACGTTGATCTGAGGCTATGGACGGTCCAGATGGCTTGTCAAACTAGTACCGACCTACGGTCCAGATGGGCTGATTCATTGTTAGCAATCGAAAACCGGTCCGAATGAAAAAACAACTTCATGACCGAAAAGCCTCCGAAAAGCACATGACAAGAGCTTAAGGTTTCTTGGTTTATCTAGATCATGATCCATAAAAAGTAATGTGTCACTCGCATATGGTAGAATGGACAAGTCATCTAGTACTAGGAGAGGAATTACACCGCTTTTCTCACCAGCCACTTTAGCCCGTTTAACAAGAATAGCTAACATATCTACCACAATATTGAACAAAATGGGGAACAGAGGGTCCCCTTTGCAAAGACCCTTCTGAGTCAGAAAATAGTCATCAGCATCATCATTGAATTTGGTTGCACATTAATCCTTGATCTTTCTGATATCCTCTTTAACTTCCTCTGCTGACATCAACCCAGCTCTCCTTGTCTCTTTCGAAGCTCCTTCCTTTCTAACCTTCCTTGGAGAAGTGTCTCTCTCCTTACGAGGTGGAGATAAATCATGTGATGCAGACTTCCTACCCTTCCTTGGTGGAGAAATATCCCCATCCCCCAGGCTCTGTCCCAAATTTTGTCTTCTTGCAAGTGACATGTCATCTAGCTATGTCGAGTCCTGGCGCTTCCGTCTTCGTGGTGGAGAGATGTCTTCGGGCTGCTCCAAGTCATGCCGTGTACAGCGCAGAGGGGGAGAGCGGTTCTGAGGCTCCTCTCAGTCATGCCTCGTGCGCTTCCTTGATGGCGAGATGTCCTGGGGTTCCTCGGAATCATGGCGAGCCCGCCTCCTTGGAGGAGAGAGATTGTCTTGCTGCCTGGAATTCTGTGGCGGTGACAGATCGCCTCCCTCTCCTGTACCCTTGCCCTCCGGCGAGGGGGTGTCATGCCGCCTTTGCCTCTGCCTCGGCGGTGAAATATCACTCCCCGCAGCACCTCCACGTTTAGGAGATGGCGTTTCCCGCCGCTGCCTTCGCCGCGGGGGAGAGAGGTCCTCCTTCCTCCCGGCGCCGCCTCCCCTCTCAGGCGACGGAGTGTCGCTCCGTCTGCGGCGGGGTGAGCCACTGCCCGCAGGCTCCGGAACGGGCAGAGTGACCCACCCGCTGCCGTCGTTAGCGATGGAGTTGTAGGGCCGCGCGGCGCGGATCACCTTCATGCGCCGCATCCCCTTCACCTTAATGTCCTTGTCCACCTGAGGCTTCTCGTCCCCTACAACCATACATAGCACACCCGATTCCAGTCAAAATTTACCGCGAATCCATTAAAAATCCTCGATTGTCAGCCTAGAACCACGACTAGGGTTTGGGGTCGAGATGGGGGGGATATACATACCTAACGATGGCTCCTCCTCCTCGATCTGCACCGGCTTCTGCCACACGGGGTCCTCATCGACGATTAGCACCCCTCCGGCGGAGGGCTTGGGTTTCTTCTTCTTCTTCTTGGTCCTCTTCTGGTCGCCGGCGGCGGCGGGGCCCGACTGGTACCGCTTAAGGTAGTCCTTCATCGACACCGCGGCCCCCGATGTGGAAGCGGATGGCGGCGGTTGCTTGGTCACCATGGGTGGCGGCGGCCGCAAGCCCCAAGGGCACGACTCGACGGGGGGTGGGGCGGCGCCGGTGGCTAGGATTCGGCTGCGGCGAGCACGGCTGGAGTGGACCTGACGGGACAGTCTGAGCTATGGGGGAAGAGAGGGAGAATACGTTGATCTGAGGCTATGGACGGTCCAGATGGCTTGTCAAACTAGTACCGTCCTACGGTCCAGATGGCTTGATTCATTGTCAGCAATCGAAAACCGCTCCGAATGGGAAAGTCCAATCCTAGTGCTCGCGAGCATTTACAAGAGCATATGTAATTTTAGGTTACATAGGGTTCAAACAAACAAGTATCGAGGTGGCTAGGTGACGTAAGCGCACTTCATGGATGTGCCCGGAATATGTGTGTGTTCACGGTCGAACTAAAGGCCTTTGCATACTTTTGAAAGATAAATTTAGATCAAAGCAAACACCCACTTTTGACTCTGACGAATTTTCTTGCTTTTCTTTTCATTTTCTTCGCCGGGTGATCTTCTCAAGATGTCACTTTTTGTCCTTGTGAATAGTTGTGGGATCTACCATTGCGAATCAAATGCATAGAGAGAGTGGAACAGAAGATAATGGGAAAAATTAGTGAGATGGCGTGTTGCCAGGAAAAGCGGCGGGAGAGAGTAAGGGAAAACTTAGGACAATTATGGTTAGTAAGGGTTTTTATACGCTAGGGGGATGAAGTGGACTTTTTAGAACATACAATTGCTAATGACGGGCCTAATATGCGACCCGTTGGTGTCGTGTATTTAGCCAATAAAGATGTGTTATAGAGCATGTTAGTACAAATGGACTGCCAGTGGTTACAATGTCCACAATTCCAGCTTGATAGTAGTGTCCTTTTTGCTGAAAATGGTCCATTGAATGATGACACTTCTGATGGGTACAGTTTTCAGGTCTTCCTCTACCTGTACCTAACGATCGATTTAGAAAAGACTTTTTTTAATAGTATGGCTTGCAGAAACACAATGGAGTTGTGTATGTTGGACAAATAAAGAAAGTCATGCAGCCGACAAACGTTAATTGTCATATCGTTTGTTAATATGTATACAAATAAAGAAAGTCATGCAACCCACAAACAGTAGGACTAACATCTGAGAAAACATGAAGAGAAATTTATTTATTTTTAGTGTTTTGTTGTGTGAAATACATAACCTATTGTTGGACTGTCATCAAAACAGGTTAAACGTATCTCATGCTATCATCTCTCAAATGGTTGCACCCAAAGTTCATAGGCACCAAATCTTCCACACGGTGCACAGAGCACCACATAACGCCTGCGAGCATGAAGCTACATGTCGCCAGGGCCAAGGGCGTCCAAAAAAGAACCACGTGATGCAGTGGGATTGAGGACGGCACATAGAGTAGCCTGCAGTCATGGGCAAGGATGCCCAACTGAGCCGCCAGGAAACGGAGAGTCCATGGGAGGTTAGACAGAAAGGGGAGGGTACTGCCGTTAGCCATCACATCTGGAGCCAAACGGTCAGGGGAAATGGGGGAAGGTCCGGTGCCAAGACACCGCCATGCAAAATGGAGCATTCCACACAACCGGAACCATAAGCACTTAACAGCGTCCAGCCATACATTGGAGTGTTGCAATAGCCACATGCTCGGGCACCGCCATTGATGGTGTAGGAGATGGGCAATCGACGCCACCGCGTCTGATGCACAACATGCGAGAGTGCCTGCGATCACGAAGCTACATGTTTCTAAGGCCAAGGTCGCCCAGCAAAGAACCACATGATGCACCTCCAACCACGCGATCTATATATGGTTTGAACTGTTTCCCTGGATGCATGCACCATTTAATTAGAAAAAAACATGTGTTATGACCATATACAACACTATTATTTTGTATAATCGCTACTGGAATCGCCTACTTTGTGAGTGCCCAAGAAACTCAGCGAAGCCCTAAGAAACTCGGCAAAGACTTTGCCGAGAACTACTCTCGGCAAAAGGCATACGGCGTAGACCCGTCAGGAAAACAGAGCTTTGCCATGTGCCGTCTGTCGGGCACTCAACATCATGTTACCGAGAACTAAAGGTGCCCTCTCGGCAAAATAAAGTGACTTCACTCCCGTAAATCGGGAACGGCGCCGTCAGTTATTTGCCAAGTCCTCCATGGAGAACTCGATAAACACCTTCCTATTTGCCGACTAGCAACTCTCGGCTTACCTAGCACCAACAACTCCCCAGGTGCTGCCATGTATCTCTGTTTATATACACCAGCAACTCCCCAGGTACTCCCCTTTTGCCGAGTTTCTTCTCCAGGTTCTCCCCAGGTACTCCCAAGGTATTTGATGAATAATTGGTTTATGATTTAGCCAACACCTATCTCGTGGGCAAGGCCCGGCATACAAGACTTCCTAGTACCATATCACGGGCGAATGATTTCTACACGCGTGATTGATTTTGTAGATTTGGCACTTGATTTGATGATAGAAGTGCAGTAAGAAAATTGCGAAAGCAGAGACTGCTCTTTGTGATCTGTGTGGCCACGTGGCATCTTTTGGACTGGGTCTCTCTTCATGAGAGGAATGACCCGGTGGTATACGAATTTTTTCCCATTTCTTTGGAGCACGAGGGCTCACGGTCAGTAGAGGGCAAGCCTCCATCGCGCCACAATGTCGAAGACGAAGCGATCAAACCTTCCTGATGGTGGATAAGAGAAGAGGAGGGCTATCCGCAAAATTAGATTTAAGTGGTTGACTATGATCCCACCTATGATCTCAGCCGTTCCTTACCGAACTGATGGACCACTTTCCAAGTTTCCAAGTTTTCATTGGTTGTTGGTTTTCACGAGATACTACACCTTGAATCAATGTACTAGTCGTTGGTAGCATGTGCTTCACAACATTCAATAATGCAAATTAACTGCTTATTTATCATGCATGTGAGTGCATATATATTACTCGTCCGCCTTCACCCGAGAATAATCATGGTCTGTTAGGCGACACACACTTTGGTAGCTATCATATCAAACGGTCATGCATGGGAAAGGCCAATGGTAGTAGTATAAATCTAGATGAGACAGGAAGGAAAGAGTATGCAATAGATTAGTAGTAGGGAATAGGAGACACCAGGAATTAGAGCACGGGTCTTGTTTCACCTTATAGGTCTCTGATGTATCCTTAGGACTAGGGATACTTTTAGATTTGATCCCAAACACATAATGCACGTGAGGCTTCATTACCAGTAGGTGTGGCAGGCGAATTTGAAGGAACAAACACCTCCGCATGCTATGCTCGAGAATGTAGTTAAATAATTAATTAACGCGCATAGAACTTTGCATATACAAGTTGTTGTGTTGTTGACTTACAAAAAGCCCGGCTCAAATTAATCTCGGGAAAATCTAACCTATAGCGTGCGCACCGCTGCTTTCCGATGCGGCGGGCAGCCGCCCACGTCCGATTTCTTTTTTCTTTTTCTTTTTTAAAGCCACAAGTCGGATTTCTTATAGGCGCGTGATTATGTGGGGTGGCATTTTCTACTTCGCGGAACGGTACAAAGTGCTACAGTATACAAGTGCTACTACAGCAGCCCTGCAGTGTACGACAGGGATGCTACAGTGTGCTGATCTGCTTTCCACTGTACGTGGACATCCAAAGTACAGTGTGCTAGTAAAGTTGCATGTTAACGCTAGGGACACACACACTTTCTTTCTCTTTGTTGTTATATCCGGTTCTAGAACAAATTTTTTGAACATAGTACATT
Source organism: Elymus sibiricus (assembly GCA_039707655.1). NCBI lineage: Eukaryota > Viridiplantae > Streptophyta > Magnoliopsida > Poales > Poaceae > Elymus > Elymus sibiricus. Next base: position 495,124,840 of record CM077667.1, read on the forward strand.
TTCACAAAATGTAGATGCTACAAACTACTAGATGGTAACAGCATCAAAAGCTTGATAGACGCGCACAAATCTTTGTCAAGTGTCTTATACTCCAAAACGGATGACTAGTATCACACAACTAGACAACCAATAAGTTTTGTGCTCGAACCCTGCTCACTAAGGACTACATACAACAGAAATTAGAGAACAGGAACTCACAAGTTGTTTGCAACCAAAATTTAGTTGTTTCTAAACAACCTAGCAGATTGTTTTACAAAAGCCGGTAGCTATCAATAAACAATTTGGTAGTTGTGTCGAACAATTTGGCAATTGCTCACAGAAATTTCGGTAAGTGTATCTTAAAACAACTCAGTAACTGCATCGAAGAATTTTTTGGCAATTGCTTTTCTAAACAACCTGGTAACGGTATCAAAACAATCTGGTAGTTGTCCTTGAAAAATGTGGCAGCTGTATCAAAACAACGTGGTAGCTGTAAATGTGGCAAATAAGCACAGTATAATGGCAAGTGGCACGGTTAAACTTTTAATATGGCAAGTAAGGACAATGAATCCGACAAGTAGGTATAGTGGCAAATGACATGGTTAAACTGTTAATATGGGAAGTAAGCATAATAAATCCGACAAGTAAGTATAGTGACAAGTGGCACAGTTAAACTGTAATATGACAAGTAAGCACAATAAATCTGACAAGTAAATATAGTGGCCAATGACACAGTTAAACTGTTAATATGGCAAGCAAGTATAATTATTTGACAAGTAAGTATATTAGCAAGTGGTTAAAATATAGAAGCATGCCTGAACATGCTAGTACTACTTATGGGCCAGGCATCGCTATTGCTTGAACATGCACCCGCTGCCCATGGATCGCTAGCATTGACATGACTGGTCAGACATGAGACATGAGCTGTCATCGTACTTGTACCGCGTACAATAAAAGATGGCTTTTCTTTATTTTTGTAGCAACGTTTTACTTTTTGACTGGGATGGGGAGATTCCCTGCTAAGCTGCATGCATACAGGAGGGTGAAAGCGACGTTCGGCAACCACGGTCTCATGCATGCGCGCGCCTATCGGGCTAAGCAGGCAAACTCAGATGGTAGGATTTTTGTCAGATAACCGTTGGTTTAGCCGCCGCATGGGAGCGCACACATGCGGCGCCGCTAAGTTCTCTGCAGACCAAAGCAAATCTCAAGAGGCGGGCTGATGAGATCAGGTCCCTTGGCCGCGCTTGTATCATGGTGGCAACTCCGCAACAGTAGAAGCTAGTTAGAAAGATCTCATGCTTGCTTACTTGAGGAGGCAGCTCAGCAGTTGACCTCGGCAGTCGTCGACAACCTCCATGACGAGTCATCAACTATACATGATTGAATAATTATAGATGTATCAAATGGCCAGTAGGACCAAGTCTTTTAGCTCATGAGATTCAGCCCTAGGATTGGTAACAAATTAAGCTACCGCCGTCCTTTGGTCTGTTGAATGGTATATTTTTGTCATCCTGCTTTTCGTATATTTCTACTTTGTTTTCGTGAATCCGGGAAATCAAAGAGACATCCAAGATCCATTGAGTCTCTCTTTCAATCGGTGACACCTGTGACTTTAATCTTATGTTTTTCTTTTGCTTGACGTTTATATGGTTATGAATAGATGGCCACGTCCATGTAAATGCAAACACCATGAACGAGCCCAGTGGTGACAGTGGAGAAATAAATGATTCCATACGGTAGGCAAAATCCTTATAAACCAATAAGCAATGATAAAGTTCCATTAACTAAAAATATATGATAACAAACTCTTGCTTTTGTATTCTGATAATGTTCTTGTTATTCCACACTATTAACACATAATTTATCAGGATCATCAGTAGTCTCATTCCTCAAAACAAATTTATCCATAGCCGCTTATGAGATTCAATGAACTGGTTTGCTCATTTCCATGTTTATATCTTCCCGCAGCTAGTTAAATGTTTTCTCAGGTAACATGTTTACAAGAAAAGGAGCAAGAACACCTGAACGTTTGAGTAATTTAGCAACAGTTCACTTGTGACCGTGTTTTCAAGCTGGCCCCAAGGCTCTGAACTGTAGCTGCAACCTGCATATATCGTACAAATCAGAATCAAAATCAATCAGATTGACATAAAAAACACTACAAAATCCCACATAACTAAATATGTAATCCACACTAGCATATTTCTTGAAAACCTATTTAGTCAGGCTTATGAGAGTATTTATTCCCAATAATACATTGCTTCCTATGTGGGGCAGTGATCCACCTAGCATTCCATTAGATATATTTCATATGGAAACCTTTTCATAGGGTGTGCTTGCCTCGTTTCTTCCTATTTACACGTATAAATCCAGTTCAGTCCTCCTTCTCTCTGTCCACATCAAATGCATCCTGTCAGGAGGAAGATCGCATCCATAATTCTCTACATTGACATGCTTATCTATTTGTACATGCTTCTCATTTATCATCTACTATTCTCTAATCGTAACACCCACAGTGTTGGTCATACCAGTTAAATCTTCTAGAGGCAAAACGTAAAAAAGGTTAGGGTTCATAAAAATAAAATCGAGGCACAAATAAGTTGATTCTAGTTTGGGCACATGCTCACAACAATCAACGAATAACATATAGTATCAAAAAAGTGTGGGGGGGGGGGGGGGGGGGGGAATAATTGGATTAGTATGACAATGGCTGCGCCAAAATCCTCCATGGCCAGCACCATCGGGCACTAGTAGAAAACAGGGCTTTGGTCCAGCCCTGAAAAGCCCATTAATCCCGGTTCACTCACGAACTGGGACCAATGGAGGCATTGGTCCCGGTTCGTGAGGCCAGGGCGCCGGCCGGGCCTCGTGGGCCATTGGTCCCGGTTCGTCTGACCCCTTTGGTCCCGGTTCCAGACACGAACCGGGACCAATGGGACTCGCTCCTGGCCCACAACCATTGGTCCCGGTTTGTGGCTGGAACCGGGACCAAATGATGTCCTTTAGTCCCGGTTCCAGCCACAAACCAGGACCAATGGTCGGCCTATATATACCCCCCTGCCCGCGAGGAGAGCAGTGCACTGCTCTGTTTTTTTGGCCGGCCGTGGGAGAGCTTTGTGGTGCTCTAGCTCACCTCCTATGCACATGAGGTGTTCGATGAAATGCCCGAGCCACACTTAAGCTTTCTCCTCTGGAAGCTCCTTGTCCAAGCTCCATTTTCCTCAAGATTTGTCTAGGTTTGGCGGTCCGTCCTGTCCCGTCCCCGTCCTCACCGCCGTCGATCGCCCGCGCCCATCTCGGCGCCGGCACCACCGTGGTTAGCCTCTTCTTCTTATCTTCTTTCTAAAAGAAAAAAGTTCTTACTTGTATGATTTAGATAGATACTTGTGTAACTTTCTTACTTTTATTATTGTTTGTTATTATAGAGTGCGATGGTTTTGGTTATATGTTGTTCTAGATAGTTCTTACTTGTATGATTTAATTAGATGCTCTAGAGAGTTATATGTTGTTCAATAATGAGAACTATATAACGCACGCATATGAACCGGCAATGGATGTACGGTGACCGACGCACCTCCGAGTATATTAAGGGCCTGCATAATTTTCTCGAAGCGGCTAAGGCAAACAAGCAGAATGGTTTTATGCATTGTCCATGTACTGTCTGTGAGAATACGAAGGCTTTCTCCAACTCTAAAACCCTTCACTTCCACCTGCTTGAGAAGGGTTTTATGCCACGCTATAATGTTTGGACCAAGCACGGAGAAAGAGGGGTTATGATGGAAGACAACGAAGAAGAAGAGGATGATGACAACTACCCGCCCCCTGAATACGGTGATGCTGCAACGGGGGAAGCTGAAGATCAAGAGGAACCAGATGATGTGCCCGATGATGATCTTCGCCGGGTCATTGTTGATGCACAGAGAGAATGCGAAAGTGCAAGGGAGAAGTTGAAGTTCGATCGCATGTTAGAGGATCACAAAAAAGGGTTGTACCCAAATTGCGAAGATGACAACAGAAAGCTCGGTACCACACTGGAATTGCTGCAATGGAAGGCAGACAATGGTGTATCTGACAAGGGATTTAGTTCGCTACTTAAAATAATGAAGAAGAAGCTTCCAAAGGATAACGAATTGCCCGGCAGTACTTACGAAGCAAAGAAGGTTCTATGCCCTCTAGGATTGGAGGTGCAGAAGATACATGCATGCCCTAATGACTGCATCCTCTACCGCGGTGCGTACGAGGATTTGAACGCATGCCCGGTATGCGGTGCATTGCGGTATAAGATCAGAAGAGATGACCCTGGTGATGTTGAGGGCCAGCGCACCGGGAAGAGGGTTCCTGCCAAGGTGATGTGGTATGCTCCTATAATACCACGGTTGAAACGTCTGTTCAGAAACAAAAAGCATGCCGAGTTGATGCAATGGCACATAAAAGACCGTAAAAAGGAAGGGAAGTTGAGAGCACCCGCTGACGGGTCGTAGTGGAGAAAGATCGAGAGAAAGCGGAGCGGCTTTACAGGTGACCCGAGGAACGTATGGTTTGGTTTAAGTGCAGATGGCGTTAATCCTTTTGGGGAGCAGAGCAGCAAGCATAGCACATGGCTTGTGACTCTATGTATGTATAACCTTCCTCCTTGGTTGTGCATGAAGTGGAAGTTCATTATGATGCCAGTGCTCATCCAAGGCCCTAAGCAACCCGGCAATGACATTGATGTGTACCTAAGGCCATTAGTTGATGAACTTTTATAGCTATGGAATGGAAGAGGTGTACGTGTGTGGGATGAGAACGAACAGGAGGAATTTGACCTACATGCGTTGCTGTTTGTAACCATCAACGATTGGCCTGCTCTCAGTAACCTTTCAGGATAGACAAACAAGGGATACCACGCATGCACACACTGTTTAGATGACACTGACAGTATATATTTGGACAAATGCAGGAAGAATGTGTACCTGGGGCATCGTCGATTTCTTCTGACCAACCATCAATGTCGAAAAAAAGGAAAGCATTTCAAAGGTGAGGCAGATCACCGGAAGAAGCCCGCCCTCCGTACTGGTGATCACATACTTGATATGGTCAATGATTTACAAGTAATCTTTGGAAATGGTCCTGGCGGACTATCTGTTCCGACTGACGATGCGGGACGTGAACCCATGTGGAAGAAGAAATCTATATTTTGGGACCTACCCTATTGGAAAGACCTAGAGGTCCGCTCTGCAATTGACGTGATGCACGTGACGAAGAATATTTGCGTGAACCTGCTAGGCTTCTTGGGAGTGTATGGGAAGACAAAAGATACACCGGAGGCACGGGAGGAACAGCAACGTGTGCATGAAAAAGACGGCATGCATCCAAAGCAGTATGAAGGTCCTGTCAGCTACGCTCTTACCAAAGAAGAGAAGGAAATCTTCTTTGAATGCCTGCTCAGTATGAAGGTCCCGTCTAGCTTCTCGTCGAATATAAAGGGAATAATAAATATGGCAGAGAAAAAGTTCCAGAACCTAAAGTCTCATGACTGCCACGTGATTATGACGCAACTGCTTCCGGTTGCATTGAGGGGGCTTCTACCGGAAAACGTTCGATTAGCCATTGTGAAGCTATGTGCATTCCTCAATGCAATCTCTCAGAAGGTGATCGATCCAGAAATCCTGCCAAGGTTAAGGAGTGATTTGGTGCAATGTCTTGTTAGTTTCGAGCTGGTGTTCCCACCGTCCTTCTTCAATATCATGACGCACGTCCTAGTTCATCTAGTCGACGAGATTATTGTTCTAGGCCCTGTATTTCTACACAATATGTTCCCCTTTAAGAGGTTCATGGGAGTCTTAAAGAAATATGTTCGTAACCGCGCTAGGCCAGAAGCAAGCATCTCCATGGGCCATCAAACAGAGGATGTCATTGGGTTTTGTGTTGACTTCATTCCTGACCTTAAGAAGATTGGTCTCCCTCAATCGCGGTATGAGGGGAGACTGACTGGAAAAGGCACGCTAGGAGCGGACTCAATAATATGTAGGGACGGGCATTCTTGGTCTCAAGCACACTACACAGTTCTACAGAATTCTACCTTGGTGACCCCGTATGTCGATGAACACAAGAATATTCTGTGCTCCAAACACCCGGAGCAGTGTGACGACTGGATTACATATGAACACATCAGGACTTTCGGCAGTTGGTTGCAAACATGTCTCATGGGTGACAACACTGTTTCTGATGAGCTGTACTCGTTGGCCAGGGGACCATCTTCGACTGTATTGACTTACAAAGGGTACGAGATAAATGGGAATACATTTTACACGATCGCCCAAGATCAAAAGAGCACCAACCAAAACAGCGGTGTCCGCTTTGATGCAGCAACCAAGAGGGGAAATGACACATATTATGGTTACATAGTGGACATATGGGAACTTGACTATGGACATGAATTGAAGGTCCCTTTGTTTCAGTGAAAATGGGTCAATCTGTTAGGAGGCGGGGTACAGGAAGACCCACAGTACGGAATGACAACAGTGGATCTGAACAATCTTGGGTACACAGACGAACCATTCGTCCTAGCCAATGATGTGGCGCATGTTTTCTATGTGAAGGACATGTCTACCAAACTGAGAAAAAGAAAAGATAAGGAAGCGAATACATCATACGATGAGCCAAAGCGCCACATAGTTCTTTCAGGAAAAAGAGACATCGTGGGATTGGAGGGCAAGACAGACATGTCTGAAGATTATGAAAAGTTTCATGAAATTCCTCCCTTCAAAGTGAAGGCTGACCCAAGCACCCTGTTAAACGACGAAGATTATCCATGGTTACGGCGCAATAAGCAAAGGACACAAGCGAAGAAAAAGTGAAGACTTTCTCTCCACAATTAGTATGATGATGGCTTTGATCTAGAATATCACTGCAGTTACATGTGAAGAAATGAATTGTCCGTTTTGTACAGGAAGTGCATCCAGTTATTGCCGTAACCCTCTCAACTTTTTATGACATGCTATGAGGGTGAAATGATGATACCATGCCAACTTTCAACCTTTTCAAAGTTCATTTGTAGTGCTTTTCAATTTCAGGGTCATTTAGATTGAAAAAATTAGTAAATGCCTGAAAAATACCAGATGAAGTCAGAAAGGGTTGAAAATTGATGATGTGGCTTTGAATGGTTCATTTTGAACACACAAAAAGTCTGGAGTTCAAATAAGTTCAAAAAAATGAAATACCTTTGTAACAGATGAGTTTTCGTCCGAAGCCCTGATACTTCGAAAGAGATTGCCCATTTTGTACATGAAGTGCATCCAGTTTTTGCCGTAACCCTCTCAACTTTTTAGCACATGCTATGTGGGTGAAATGATGATACCATGCCAACTTTCAACCTTTTTAGAGTTCATTTGTAGTGCTTTTCAATTTCAGGGTCATTGAGCTCAAAAAAATCAGTAAATGCATGAAAAATACCAAATGAAGTCAAAAAGGGTTGAAAATTGAGGATGTGGCTTTGAATGGTGCATTTTGAACACACAAAAAGTCTGGAGTTCAAATAAGTTCAAAAAAATGAAATCCCTTTGTAACAGATGAGTTTTCGTCCGAAACCCTGATACTTCGAAAGAGATTGTCCATTTTGTACACGAAGTGCATCCAGTTTTTGCCGTAACCCTCTCAACTTTTTAGCACATGCTATGTGGGTGAAATGATTATACCATGCCAACTTTCAACCTTTTCAGAGTTCATTTGTAGTGCTTTTCAATTTCAGGGTCATTTAGCTCAAAGAATGAACTAATAGCAAAAAGAATGAACTAGAAAACTTTTATGAAACTCTAATAGCAAAAAGAATGAACTAAAAATAATCAATTAAAATATTCTGTTATGATCAACTAAAACAAAACTATAATCTTCTTCAATAGCAAAAAGAATCAACTAAAAAGCTTTTATAAAACTCTAATAGCAAAAGGAATCAACTAAAAAGCTTTTATAAACCTATAGAATTTTCATATAGAATTTTTTTGTTAGAAACTTTAATAGCAAACTAAAATAACAAAATCTGTTTTTGATTAAAACAGACATTTAAAATAACCTAAAAATTACCAAATTGAATATAATGATAAAACACAGTAATATTAAATAGCAGGAAAAAGAATCACTCAAAAATCTATTTTTATAGTAAAGTTATTCACAAACTCGTGATTCACACAAATTTAAAAGAATTCAAATTTAAACTATTCAAATTTGAAAACTAATGGCACTAACAGAAAGTTTATAATTTTTGTGACCTAACAGCAAAAAGAATTAAAAAAAATAAAGCAAAAAAGAAAAGAAATAAATAATGCAAAAAACAAAACAAAAAAACTGCAAAAAAATTAAAAAATAATGCCGCCTACTGGGCCACCACGGCCTGAATACGACTAGAAACCCAACCAGCCAGTTGGGCCAGGATTCAGGCCCGCAGAAGGCCCAATAGGCCCACAGGCAGATACAGAGTGGTTAGGCCCGTAAGCCTGCTTTAGAGAGGAGCTCGAAGGCTCTGGCGCACCGCGCCTTATAAACAGGTGCGGCACTCTCTCAAGTAGCGAGGTGGGACTAAACTCCCACCACGCCGCTGTGCAAGGCCATTGGTCCCGGTTGGTGGCACCAACCGGGACCAAAGGTAGGCATTGGTCCCGGTTGGTAGGCATTGGTCCCAGTTGGTGCCACCAACCGGGACCAATGCCTACCCTTGGTCCCGGTTCGTGCCACCAACCGGGACCAAAGGTCTCTGCTTCCCGCCCTTTGGGCTGCTGAAAAGAGACCTTTGGTCCCGGTTGGTGGCTCTAACCGGGACCAAAGGGGGGCATTGGTCCCGGTTCCTGCCTCAAACCGGGACCAATGCTGTGTGTATATAAGCAGCACTTGTGAAAATTTTCATTTTCATCTCGCAGTTCCCCCCAACAACGCCGACCTCCTCGACGCCGCCAGGCAGCCCCGACGCCGTCGCCGTCGCCCGTGCCCCTGCCCTGCCCCCGAGCCCACGCCGACGCCTTCCGCCGCCCCCGAGCGCGCCCGGCCGCGCCCCTGCGCCCCGGCCCGCCCCCACCGTCGCCGTCGTCGCCGGCTCCCTCGTGCGCCGGCCCCGCCGTCGCCCTCGCCAGCCGACGCCGTCGCCGGCTCCCTCACGCGCCGCCCCCGCCGTCGCCCTCGCCAGCCGACGCCGTCCGCCGCCCCCGAGCGCGCCCGGCCACGCCCCCACCGTCGCCGTCGCCGACGCCCTCGCCGCCCCCGCCGTCGCCCTCGCCGGCCGCCCCCGCTGTGAGCCGCCGCCGCCCCGGCTCTGTTCATATCATTTTTTTGTTCTTTTTTATATGATGATTTTTTGTTCATATATATATAATGTATATATGTATGTGGCTATATGTATGTATGGATGTTCATATATGTATTAATTTTTTTGTATGTGGCTATATGTATGTGGCTATATGTATGTATGTATGGATGTTCATAGCATTTTTTTGTTCATATATGTATTTTTTTTCATAGCATTTTTTTCCATGTATATATGTATGTGGCTATGTATGTATAGATGGATAGCATTTTTTCCATGTATGTATGTCGTTGTCGATATACCCCCTCCCCGATAACTTCGACATGAGGGGGGGGGGTCGATATACCCCCTCCCCGATAACATTTTTTTTCTAAGTTAGTAAGGTAAAATGTTCACCCCCCTCTCGATATACCGGGCGACCAACTCTCGAGGCCACCCAAACCCTAGAAAAAAAGCGTTGTCGATATACCCCCTCCCTGATAACATTTTTTTCTAAGTTAGTAAGGTAAAGGGAGAATATCATACGGAAACCAACATTCAATGAAAACTTCGTGCAAACCATATTTTAAAGTTTAAAAAAAAATCTGCAAAAAATATGGTATGTTAAGAGGGTGATGTTTTATTGCCACGCAAAATTTTAAATTGAAACACATTACGTGATGTGAGCTATGAAAAAGACAAATTTCAGCCCTGAATAGTGACATTACTGTTCGGCACTATTCAATGCTGATTTTGTCTTTTTCATAGCTCACATCTCGTAATGTGTTTCAACTTGAAATTTGGCGTGGCAATAAAACATCATCCTCTTAACATCCCGTATTTTTTTAAGATTTTTTTGAAACTTTTCAAAATCTTTTTTTCGTGGTTTTCACCGGTTTCCACCGAATGTTGGTTTCCGTATGATATTCTCCCGTAAGGTAAAATGTTCACCCCCCTCTCGATATAACGGGCGACCAACTCTCGAGGCCACCCAAACCCTAGAAAAAAAGCGTTGTCGATATACCCCCTCCCCGATAACATTTTTTTTCTAAGTTACTAAGGTAAAATGTACATCCCCCTCTCGATATACCGGGCGACCAACTCTCGAGGCCACCCAAACCCTAGAAAAAAAAGCATTCTCGATATACATATGCAACATTTGATCATATGTCAAATTTTGATCATATGTCAAAGTTTGATCATATGTGAAAGTTTGACTTTTGACATAGATTTATCAAGAATGCCCCCATTATGGATGTGCACAAGTTGATCCAATTTTTTTCTGATCTCATCTATATATATATTCTTCTATATGTCACGTTGTCTGTCAAAGTATTGAAGAAATCCATGGCTTCATCATTAGCCGGAAGTAACAGGCGTATGATGCTACGAAGCTCTTCAAAGTTGTTTTGGAACGGAGTTCCGGATAGAATAATTCGCTTTTTGGTACGAATTTCAGCAATGGCCTTCCAAATAGCGATATTCAGAAGGCTCTTGCTAAACTTCGTACCAAAAAGCTAATTAATTATCCTATCCGGGACTCCGTTCGAAAACAATTTTGGAGAGCTTCGTACCATTATGCGCCTGTTACTTCCGGCTAATGATGAAGCCATGGTTTTCTTGAATCCTTTGACACTAGACAACGTGACATATAGAAGGGTAGATGAGATCAGGAAAAATATGAACCATTTTCTGCACATCCAGAATGGCGCCATTTTGTTAATTAAATCCCTTAAAGGTTAAGAGAATCCCTTGTTTGACATTCATGAGAGAGGCGGTCCGGACGTCGGACATTCATGTTTGTATATTAATTGCCATGTTGTAATATTTGCAGAAACTATGGCTCAAAGAGACTTGGAACAAGAACAGTTGTTGGGGGACATAATCCTCGGCGGACGTGATGTCTTGTCGTTTCTCAACGACACCGATGGTCTGGAAGGAGAGGATGATGGCTCCGGTGATCGAACAATGGAGGAGGAAGGACATGATCATGATGGCTCCGGTGACCGAATGCCGGAGGAAGAAGGAGACCATGATGACGGCTCCGGTGACCGAACGGAGGAGGGAGCTATTGCAAAGTCCGGCGAGGTATATATATTAATTAAGCCCGTGCTGACTAGCTAATTGATGCATTAAATGTTTTGGTATGTACATATATTAACTCTTCTTTCTTCTTTTATAGCCCTCCGGATCGAGCCAAACTTCGGTAACGAGACGAGGCCCGAAGAAGAGGTTGCGCAAGGATGAAAGGTTCACGATCACAGCACTCGCGGACGATGGCCATCCGATTGAACCCAAGCGGACCAAGGACGCATTTTCTACTCAGTGCGGAGTTATTGTTAGGGACAACATCCCGATCAGCATCAAGTAATGGAATAAGCCTAAGGACGACGCCCCTGAAGGTGATTATGTCACCGATAGACAGAAAGATGATCTTTGGACCGCGCTGAAGGCAAATTTCACCCTACCGCCAGAGGAGGATCCGAATAAGCCAGTTATAGAGCCACTGGTCAAGGCGTGTGCTCTTAAGAAGATGGCAGATCTATTCAGGAGATGGAAGAATGAGTTGAAATCAAAGTTTGTCGACAAAGGGAAGACTCCAGAATTCACCGGCCGATTTGAGAAGATAAGAGATCACTGGCCTGCATTTGTGGCCTACAAGACATCGGACAAGAGTAAGAAAATGTCAGAGACAAACAAGAACAACGCTGCAAAGAAGCAGTATCACCATCACACGGGGTCAGGTGGCTACCTCAAAGCCCGGCCGTTGTGGGACAAAGCTGAGAATGACCTGATTGCTAAAGGGGTCGAACCACAGACATTGAACTGGCCAGACCGTTCAAGGACTTGGTTCTTCGGGGTTGGGGGAACTTTGGACCCTGAACAGGGAAGTGCCGTTGGACGGACGAGCAACTTGCAATACCCGTCACGAAGCTTCATGAGTATATCACCGCAGGGCAGGAAGGGACGTTCATTCCCGACAGAGAGAAGGACGAGCTGACTGAGGCCCTAGGGAATGCTGAGCACCCTGGACGAACACGAGGCACACCAGGCTCCGTTCCGTGGAAGGTTGGGTTTCCCGACGCAGGCAGTTACAGAAGCCGGGAGAGAAAGAGGAAAGCGGAGCTGAGCGAAATTCAGAAGCTCAATGCAAGACTACAAAAGCTAGAGGAAGCTGAGAGCCAGCGAGCTGCCGGCCAACCATCTCAGCGGCATGAAGCTACCCCAGAAGCTACCCCGCCATCTCAGCAGAGAAGCAGTGTCGCTTCCACGGAGCCCGTTCAGCCTGACTTCACGTCTCCTAGCTACCCCGTGGATACTATCACGGAGGCTCAACATTGCGAGCTTATGACGAAATGCCGGAACCTCACTTTCAAGGCGGTTGTCGGCTCGGTTGCACCTCCTCAACCCAACGGAACTTTTCACTGCCGTCCGATTCCACATGGCTATGTTGTTGTGATGGTGGATGAAGTAATAGAGGGATTTGAGGAGCTCGAGCTTGACCACTCTACAGGTGAAGGGGAGAATCAGCTCGTTCGTGCCCTGAGGAGTACATGTCTATGGCAGAAGGAGTACATCAAGCTTCCAAACTGGACGCCTCCGCCTCCACCTCCTCCTCCGGTGAGTCAGGGCACTCCGCCTCCTCCTCCTCCTCCTCCTCCGGCGAGTGATCAGGGCACTCCGCCTCCTTCTCCGGCTCCTCTGACGCGTCAGGGCACTCCGCCTCCTCCTTCGCCTACTCCGGCGCGTCGGAGCAGTCCGCCTCCTCCTCAGCCTCGTCGGCAACGGCGGAAGACAGACGCGGCAGCTAGCAGTACAAGCAGAGGCGGGAGCCAATTCAGATACGGTCCATCTCTCAAGCCTCTGAAAAAGTTACCATATGAGAGGACCGAGCAGGAAAACGAGGACATATGCCGTGCCCAAGTGAGGGACCATTTTGCAAAGAAAACTCCACCTCCGAAGGAGAAGGTAGATCCGGTGAAAGTGAAGCGCACTATCAATGCCCTGAAGCGACCACCACCGCCTCCGCCCGATTCCAACTATGACCGCATAATTACTAAGACACATGCTGAAGCGCAGCAGTCGGGAAGTACTTCTAGTGCTGCAAGAGCGAAAAAACGAAGAAGTGGGAAAACAATTCCCCAGCTCGGCGAACAGGAGAAGCAATCGTGCCCCCCGCTCAAGGTGTCTAGCGATATCGCTAATCATCCGGTGCTACTGCCCGGTACCACTCTTGATGATTACCTGCCCGATGATGTACAGTTTGAATCGGCTGAGGTAGTAGACGTCTTTAGATACGAGCACGGGACGCCTCTCGTCAAACCTGATCATCCTCATCTAACAACGATGATGCAAAAATTGCATGACTGGTACATGGAAACCTGCAGGAAGTCTGGGAAAGACAGTTTGTTAGTCGGAATTAAAAAAGAGCATGACTTCCCTGGAGTCGACCTGTTGCCTGTTGAATTTGTGGAGTTATTTCAATTATACAATCAAAAGGCCCTCGACAAACAACTCATGACTTGCTACTGTTTGTAAGTATTACTTCTATAATTAAGTCTCTAGCTCAGCTCGTTCATTGCATGTATATATAATTATCCTCACTATATTATGCAGATTGAAGATGGTCGAATGCAAAAAAACAGGAATCTTCGACGTTGGGTTCATTAGCCCAAATACCGTAAATGAATGGTCGGTACGAAAGGCGGCTGAAGATACCGAGAACAACTTGCTAGAAACGTTCCTTGCACATCAAAACAAAAGGGAAATACTCTTTCCTTACAACTTCAAGTGAGTGTTACTGTCTTCTGCATATTCGGTTCCGCTTACTCGTGGTTAAGTAATGTAATTGATGAGTTATGCGTGCGCAGCTTCCACTATATTTTGCTATCCATTAACCTTGACGGGGCATTAGTAACTATCTTAGACTCGCTCCGTAAAGATCCCAAGTATTATGCGGACATGACTGCAATGCTCCAGAAGTAAGTTCAATCAATACCGGGACCATATCGGCAACTTTCGTTCATTTCCTGATATCAAGTAATCATTTTCTTTGCCTGCCAGGGTTTGGAAAACGTTCACTGCTAAGGTTCCGGGTCTGAAGAAGGATCTGCGATTTACACACCCCAAAGTAAGTAGTACTAGCTAGTTCCGCGCATCTCTCATTGATTCTAGTTTCATCTATACCATTATCATGCTTGCTTATCAATTTGATTGAACTCTATTCTCATAAAGTGCTTATTGCAGGCACCCAACACTCATTTATGTGGATACTACGTATGCGAGTTCATTCGCTACTATACCTCTGAATGGGCCTCCTCTGAGAAACAATTTGAAGTACGTAAACAATATTCACAATTTTATTTTATATATTACCATCAATTGTGTTGAGTTTCATTCATATATATGTATTGACCCCCTTCTTTAAATTAGATCTGGCAGATGCGGAATGAACTCCTACCACATGATCGCATACGAGCAATTCAAGAGGAATTGGCAGGATTCTTTCTTGACCACGTCATACCTGAAAACGGAGAATACCATGTGAAATTGAATGGTTGTAAGGGATATTATATATTGTACATATGTAGCAGCGTCGGATAGATATACGAAAACTTGTTGTTCGACCAAGCACGAAGAAAGAGATGTCACTTCTCTCTATATATGTTCATGACGATCTTGTGTAATTAATGGTTTCCTTTATTTGCTTACTAGCTAGCGTCGAGTTCTCTCTATATGTGTAGTAGCTAGCGTCGACCAAGCACGGAAAAAGAGAGGTCACTTCTCTCTATTAGCTCGCTAACACAATATGAAACCCCTAAATTAACCCTCCAAAACCCCAAAACTCCCCCTTCCAAAAAAAAACAAAACCCCCAGCGACTGCGAGCTGCTGACGCGTGGCCGCCTTTTGGTCCCGGTTGGTGTTACCAACCGGGACTAAAGGTCCTCCTGCCTGGGCTCCCGCAGCGGCCACGTGGAGACTCTTTTGTCCCGGTTCGTAAGAGAACCGGGACTAAAGGTTTTGGGCTTTAGTCCCGACCCTTTAGTCCCGGTTCCAGAACCGGGACAAATGGGCCTCTGGAACCGGGACTAATGGGCCCTTTTCTACTAGTGGGGCTAGCATGTTCTCTCCCTACCTCCTCCAATCGAATAATAGCATCAAACACCAGAGCACTACCGGTTATAAAATTAACTAAAAATCCCAATCTTTCGGGTGCAAAAGAGCACCACGGCCGATGTGGGGGAGAGATGACGATATGGAGCACCATCCGCCACTGCTTCACGGCTTGGGGCGATGGCTACCAAGATCGAGAAGATAGAAACGGACACCTCTGGAGGGGCCCCTCCCACCACCATCCGCTACAATCCACTCTCGGTTTCCTTTCAGATCTGGAGAGAGAAATGTGGAGACCCGGGAGTGTGCGCGCACAGGTGTAGGCAAAGCATGGTGCGACCACATCTCAGCCACCACGTGGTGTAGACGAGGTCCAGTGGAGACGCTGTTGGGGAGGTGTGGGGTGGGGCCGGCGATATTGGTCGGGGAGGTGTTGGGGCAGTGGTGAAGGGCACGAAGAAGGAATGTGACGTGTTGGCTGAGAGAAGAGAAGACGATGAGGGGAGGTCACGATGGCTCGTCAGGGTGCTGGGAAGAGGTTGACCATGGGGAACGAGGTGAGGAGGGAGGAGCTATGAAGGCATCGATATGGCGACACCTATATGGCGATACGAGTACTGTGATATGGGATACAACAGTGTCTAGAAATAACAATACGGTGATACAGCGAGTATATATAAATAATTAATAAAATGACATGTAATAAAAAACAAAACATAATAGAATGTGTGAGATGAGATCAAAATACTGCCCCATTGGTTGCCTGATTGCCTCCATGCCTCTTTTCAAGTCGTGAATGATCATCCAGGTCCTCAACTCACACATGTCGATACCGATACGGCAGATGCAATGTAGTATTTCCCTCCCAAGTAGAAGGCAGTAGCAGCAACATCAGTAAAGCAACAACATCAGCAAGCAATTGCAAGCGGTACCAACTAGCAAGGAGTAGCATTAGCAAGCAGTAGCAATAGCAAGCAGTAACATCAGCAAGCAGTAGAGCAGCGACATCACCAAGCAACTGCAGTCTGCAAGCAGCCAGCCAAGCATCGTTGACCTGGTTTGTAACAAGAACAGGGAGCCAAGAACCATTGAAGAAAAAATCATTAATGGATAGATCAACTAGAGTGAAGGAGAATTCACCGGATCTATCTTACCTTGCTCTTGCTGGTGACTGGCGATGGCGCCGGAGAAGATTCTAGTCAACCGAGGCGGCGGCATGGCGAGTCAGCAAGGCAGCGAGGCGATTACAGGCAGCGGTGGCGAGCCACTCCAGTCTGCGGCGTGGGGAGGCGAGTCCAGGTAGCGGCAAGGCGAGTCCAGGCGGTGGCGGCTCGCTCCTGCAAGCGCCTGTCGTGCAAACAAACATAGAGAGCGGGGCAGATGTTAGGGTTGTCCATGGGCCCTCTACTGGGCTGGTCGTGTCCCTCCCGTATCATGGATGTTGAACAGGACGTATCGACATTTTTTCTTTTCTTTTTAAATCAAAAAATACGATACTTCGCCGATACCCGTATCCCGGCCGTATCACGCGTATCGCCGTATCGGCGACGCCCCGCACGCGGACACGCCAGTTTCTCACGTATCGGCGCTTCAGAGGGGAGGAGAGGCGGCGGCAAACGGGCACTGGAGATTGAGAAGAGAAGGAGGATGGGGAGAGAAGCGAAAAGGAGTTGGAGAGGCGCGAGGCTCGAGGACAAGTTGGGATTGGTAGATATGTTTTACTGCTTGGGTCGTCCGCACAACATTTTCGCACAGTAAAACTGAAGCAAAATCTTCTAATTTCCTGGACCCATGATTAACGAGCCCCACCTGCCATTCACCCGTGAACCTGCTCCGAACATGTCATACGAATTAACACCTCACCGAATGCCAACAGCAAAAACCGTACAACAGTAAATTAGTCGGACAATACAAAAAGGATAGCGCACAAGTGCTGTAAAATGGTGGCTTGGACATGTCAATGCATAATTGTACTTCTTTTGTACTCATCCAACAACCTTTCACCATGGTTGTCCACCATATACAGTATTACTTGATCTTTACCCGGGTATACCAACGTTTGGCATAAAACTCTCTCCATAAATGTACTGGATGAAACACCCATTTCTGCTATTATCATTTGTATAGTCCACAAATGAGAAGGGGGAGGGTGCTAGCTAGCGGGATGGAGAGACAAGTGAAGGACAGAATAATAGTGTGTGAAGAACATTATGGAATAAGAGGCACCGAGAAGGGTAGGATGGGTCGAACACATTATGGAACATCGTGCTCTGATGGCAGTCCCACGGGTGCTTGTTGTTCATCACAATGCTAGAATCAACTTCATCCCCTCGAGCCTTTTATCAGCAGGGATACCATCACTACCCTTTCAATTCTAACATTGCCATCTACACCGCCAGGAGTAGTGACAGTCTAGATCAAATCGGCATCCACTACCACAAAATTGGCTACAAGTGCCCGTTTTTCAAGAAGTGTGTGTTGAACCAAGATAATCCCACTAGTGATTTAGCTATAGCTAGTGGGCTCTTGCCTTGATCTTGCAGGAACATAGTAGAGTTTTGGACATGGTTGACTTGCGGGTTGTTTTCTACGCACAACCCAGATGTTATCTTCTTACCACTACTCGTATCTTCTTGTTTTCTCACAAGGTTAAAATCACCACCAACAATAGGAGGCCCTGGCCTATTTAGAAACATATCATGTAATTCAGAAATAAAAGGTTGCTTTCCTTCTTCATTAGGGGAGCCATATACAGTTGTAATCGCAATGACCAAGTCAATCCGTTTGTTTTTAACTATTCTAGTAACGAAGTAGGTTTTGATCTCCTAGCTCATTGTTTCTAACACATCAATATTCACTCCAACAAAAATGCCACATTTTAATCTTCCTAGGGATCTCCAGGTTATGCTGGATGGAGAGGTCTTTTGCTTTGTCCATTGTATACTTGTTCATGTCAATTCTTCTGCTTTGTCTTGTGGGGCTCTCCACGGGCACTACATATCTTCGGCTTTTTATTGTCCTTCTTCCACAACACCATCTTCCAGCAAAACTACCCCATTGAGTTCAAATTTGTCACGGTAGCCATGTGGGCATTGTATTTTGTGGTAGTTTCTCCAGTTTGGTTGGCTCAATCTATCTTATATAATCTACCCTGCACGAACAGAACTCCAACGTTCAAATTAAACCAATTGTGAAGTTCTTTTATAAGCGGCATCTGCATTTCCCACTGATTTTTCAATCAAAATAACAAACTTATGACAAGATAGCGAAATGATGCGAGGAAAGGAAGAAAACAAATTCGGGCAGAATGCAAGCACGACTGAGACTCTGCATTCTTGTTACAGTCTTTCATGAATATTGCTTCAACGATACACCATCTCAAGTTACCCTCATGCTTGACTGCACTTGGCCTACATGTCGGCCGCAACAGTGGGGTCCACCCACCTGCAAGCAGTGTGCTGAGCTGCGCACACAAGCGACCGAGGACGGCGGCATACTTGATCGGCAACTGTAGTGCTCGACATTGCTGGACGCCAGCTGTGAGACACTGACTTGGCTCTGAAATAATGCCGGAGAGGACGCCGGCTTCGCATTTTGGGGGAGAGACCGTCAGCCCCTCCAGGTTCGCTGCGGCCGTGCGGCGAGATCATGGGTGCGTGAGTGCGCGCATCCAGCTGTGCGCATGGCGTCGAACACCCTTGGCGCATCCAGCCTCGTTGAAGCGTACTATGTCGAGGTCGTCGGGGGCGGGGGCTGTGGCTGTGGCGGGGAGGGGCTCGGGCTTGGCTGCGAGGAAAGGAGAGACCGCGACGGAGGTGCAGCACCGCCGTTCTTTGGTTGCCGGCGCACACGGAGTTTGGGGCGGCATGCACGGCGGCGGCTCCTGCTGCTATGTGGGTGAGGTGCTCGGGGCCAGGTGCACTGAAATGAGAGAGACGAGCCAGCCTAGATCTAGTTGGCACTGCCTATTCAGCAGTCAACGCGGTCAAAGGCGGCTACTGCTATGTGGGTGAGGTGCTCGAGGCCCGGCGCATTGAAATGAGAGAAACGAGCCAGCATAGACCTAGTTGGCAATGCCTAATCAGCAGTCAACGCGGTCAAAACCACTTGACTAAGTCAAAACCAAGAGGAGAGTATTCGGTTCGAGTCTAAGAGTCTTCGGGAAGACGTGAACGTATTTTCGTTGCCCCGGGCATCCAGCACGTACGCTCGTGTACCCTCGATCGTAACATGTAGGAACGACCAATTAGCACGGCATGGCAGTCATTCAGCTAGCGCCTCCCCAGGTTGAGCTCGACCAGCGCCGTCGTGCATGCCCTCATCCGGCCTTCCCACCCGCCCCGTGGCCCTCGTATCGTTCGTACGTGCCTCTTCGCGTCGCTCCACCTATGCTGCCGATTCACTCACTCACTCGTCGTCTTCCACCCCGCGACCGCGACTGCGACCAATACAATAGCGAATTCGCTCAGTTCACTACCCAGCACCCACATACATATATATAGCGTTGTCAGTGTCAGCGCAAAGTCCATTTTCTCGCGCCTCTAGAAGCCACGTACGTCCGCGCGCACTGGTGATCCTTCTCTCTCTGCTCAGGCCTCAGGCCAGCCATGAGGAGCCCCGTTCACACCTCGGCCGCGGCGGGCGCGAGCGTGAGCGCGATAGCGCTGCTGGGCCGCCCTTTGGCCGTGCTGTCGGAGAGGCCAGCGCCGCGGCTGACGCGGCTGCTGGTGAACGTGACCGTGGAGCGGAGCCTGTGGCCGGTGCACGTGCTGCTGGGCGCCGACGCCACCGTGGCCGACCTCGCGCGCACCGCCGTCGCCACCTATGCCGCCGAGGGGCGCAGGCCGCCGCTCCCCGCCGATGACGGCGCCACCGACACGGCCGCGCGGTTCGAGCTGCACCTCTCCAAGTACGCCCTCGATGGTACGTATACGTAACAAGCGGTCTGTGATGTATTCCATTGATCGATTGATTAGTTCTCCAGTCCAACTTCGAGCTGCATCGATCACTGACGATGAGATGCTGTGTTGGGCATGCGTGCAGCTCTGGACCCGGAGACAGGGGTGCTGGACCTGGGCTCTCGCAACTTCTTCCTCTGCTCCAACAGGCAGACGCAGAGATCAGACCATCATCTGCTTCTTCACTCAGCACTGCCATGTCTTGCTGTCTGAAAGAGTGAAAGTAGTGCTGTAAAAATGGTGGGAATCACTAGAAGTCAGAACCTGACGCATGTATGGTTTTGTAGTGTACCTAACGTCCGATGCCCAGCACGTAGAGTTAGGTTAGGTACAGTTCGGCCGGATCTAACAGATCCCTTTTCTTTCTTCCCAGGAAAGAAAGGGGTAGTGACAGGTGATCCGGAGTGCACCCCCCCCCCCCCCCCCCCCGACCCTCGCGTCGCACCCTCGGGCGACTCAGGGGGCAACTCGGGTTCCGCCGCCGCCGCCGCCCATCCAACCCCCTTCCTCCCCTCGCCGCCACCGGAGACGGCCGCCAGGGAACCCAGCGCGGGCGCCGGTGAAGGTGGCGGCGGGGATCTCGGCGCTTCGTCCCTTCTCGGAGGCCTTTGGTACCTGGGGCGAAGGCCCCTGCCGGTGAGGCGGCGGCGTCGGGCGGCCGGCAGCGTTCGCAGGTCGTGTGCTGGCCAGCGTGCTCGGCCGTGAGGGCGGCGGGTCGCTGGTGGAGTTCGGTCGCGGCACGGAACCACTCTGCGCCAAATCTGGAGGTACGAGACCCCTCCTCCCTGCTGCCTCTCTCGCTCTGTACGCTGTGGCTTCCGAATCGCTTGCTAGCTCCGTCGTTGGTGAGCTCTGGTGGAGCAGCTCGGGGACAGGGGGAAACCCTGGCCGGCCTGGCCGGCCCGGCGGCGGCGACGCCCAAGGGCGCCGCTTTCTTCCATGGGGGCGCTGCCGAGGTCCCCAACTATCCACCCGACCCCCTGCCCGGGTGAAAACCCAAAATCCCGGGGGGGGGGGGGGGGGGGGGGCGGCATGGGCGAAACCCTAGCCGCCGCCGCCCCCGTTCTCCACCTCCACCCCAGCTCCCCTCGCCGCCGCCAGGTGATACCGACGGGCAAAGCCCGTTCGGCGTACGGCGGCGACGGGGAGATCTCCTCGCGAGGCGCGTAGCGGCGGCCCTGGACGACGCTATGCGACGAGCGGCGGTGGCGTCTCGTCGGCGCAGGCAAGCCGGGGCGGCGGCCTCGGGCATGGTGGCGGCGCCGTTTTCTCTCCTCCTCCCTCGGGGGTCGGGCGTGGCGGTGCTGGGCCCGTCCGCCGCGGATCTGGCGCCAGATGCTTGATTCGTCGGTGGGGGCGCCCAGGCGGGTGGCTGCGGTGGTGTTGCATCGCGTGGTGGCGGCTGCTCGTCCGGTTTGTCGAGCTGCGGTGGTGGCGGCGTGCCGCAGCTGCTGGATGGCGTCGTCGAGGAGCCCCGACCCACCTCCAACCAATGGGTCCTCGTCTTCCGGGTGAAAACCCAGATTTAGTTTGCTGGATCGGATGACGGCGACGTTTTCTTGACGTCGTGTATCCTCCTTGGAGGCGCCATTTTTGGAGACGAGGTCCGGTTGGCGCTTGTGGCTTTCGTTTTTTCCGGAGGGATGCCGAGGCGGTGGATGCCGGAGCGGCGGCTCCGGACGGTGGATGTACGCCGAGGTGGCGGCCTCGGACGGCAATGCAGTTGCGGCCCAATGGGGTAGGGACGTGGCTTTGCATGGCATGGGTGGCGACCTGGTGCTGCAAGGGTAGCGAGTTCGTCGGCTCGGTCGACGCGATCTGAGAGGTCGGTCTGGCTGGAAGTCGGGGCGGTTTCCCCGGATGTTTGGCGCAGCGTTCGTGGTCTGCGGGCGGTCGTCTCGTGTAGCAAGGGCTACAAGGCGACCAGGCCGTGCGGCGCTACGGCTCGCGAGCGGGCGGGGGATGTCGGAGCGGCGGCTCCGGAGCCATGATGTGTGTGTTTTGTTGCGATTGTGGCCTCGGGTCGAGTTGTCGATGAGGCTTCGTTACTTGTGCGGTTTTCGGCCTAGTTTTCCTCATAAACTGGGCCATTTTGTTAGGTTTTCGATCCGGTTTTCCTTATAAACTGGATCAATTCTCTTCTTCTGTAATGCAATGTCAGAGCTCCTGGCCCTCTGACGAGGTTCCGTAAAAAAAACCCAAAATCCGCTTTGGATTTGGCGGCGGCGGCGCCTTGCGTGTCATGACCTCCCTGGAGGCGTCGTCCGGGGTGAAGGGGATCGGATGGGAGGATTTGCAGGCGCGGGGTTGAGGTTGCTTGCGTTTCGAGTTTGTGAGGATTTGGTGTGGGTGGTAGGCACCGACGTCTCTTCTGGTTGGTGCTCTCCGGTGGCATGGACGCCACTCGGTCCCGGCGGTGCGGCCTCTCGATCCTGACGGAAGGGGATAGGGTTCCCCTTCCCGGTGGGCAGTGGCGTGACGTAAACCGGAGACACCTGTGTCTACTCAACGGTGGTGCTCTGCTTCCTTGCCTCTCGCATCTTTGCTCGGTTCCCTGCTGCCTCCTCTTCGGCGTCCGGCTCCATGAAGCTTTCCTTCTCCAACTAGTTGGGCGTGGACCGTGGCGGTGCTGCCTGCATGACATATCCCAAATCGAGGTGGTCGCCCTATGCCCACCTTGCGATGTGAGGGCGGCATTGTTCTAGCTCTCGGGTGAGCTTCTCTGAATCTCGACGGTACGGCGCCTACGAGCCATGGCGAGGGGGTAGGGTCCCTCTTCGGTGATAGAGAAGTAAGTTCCTGTGTTCCCTCCTTCCCTAGGTGCTCCTGGAGCAATGTCCATCTTCGACGGTCGGCTATGTCCTGCTCTGCTGCTTCGTCCTTGATTTGTATGATCCTAGTGTGGAGTGCTTCGCCTCTAGCAAGCTGTAATCTTCATTTTCTTTTCTTCAGTAGCTTGTGGAGGCTGTAGTTTGGTTTTGCTTTCCAGCGTTCCACATTGTATCAGTTTGGTCGTCGTTATTTGGTTCGTCTGTTGTAACTCCTGGCCGGTTGATGGCTTGGTTAATTCAAAGCCGGGCTCTTCGCAAGCCTTCATTCTAAAAAAAAAGGAAAGATAGGGAGACCTAGCCAGCCACCAGGCCCTTCCGCCGCCGTCCTCCCGCGGCTCCCCTCCGCCGGCGACCTCGGTCGTCGGTGGTGAGAGGGGTCGCCGGATCCACGCAAGTGGATCGTGTAGCTTTAGGTTTTAGGCCCTAGTAGCTTAGGTTTTTCGGTCGTTTATCGTCATGGCTTCGGCGGCGGCGATGGCGGCACTGAATAAAGAAGCTTCAGATCCTTCCCCGATGAGGCGATCGGTCCTATGGTTGGGGATGGATTTGAAAACTAGTCTGTTCAAGCAAGGATGGCGTGGCGGCAGCATCCTCGTGGTGGACTTGTATCCTCGGGCTCCGCCGTTGCGACGGCGTTTGCTCCAGTGCCGGTGCGGAGCTTGGGAGGTAGTCCAGGAACGGATACAGATTGTGGTCTGCATCAACGACATCTGGAAGATGTTGGATCGTGTGCTGGGTTCGTGGTTCGTGGCTGGCAGGTATGGTTTCCTCCTCCGACGTTTTAGTCGTGCAGGGGTGACAGATCTGCAGTTCGCTGGCGTGTCCGGGGTGTTGCCCCGGTCTGATTCGTTCAACGGTAATTTCTTCGCCTTGGGTGAACCACCTTGGAGGTCCGCAAAGCTGCATATCAGTGATGGAGCTGCGTCGAGGTCGGGTGAGGTCATTCAACGAATTACGGATATTTTCTTTCCATTAATCCCACACAGCACGTCTCACGAATTCCGGATCTTTTCTTTCCATTAATTCCGTCATGCACGTCTCACGAATTCCAGATATTTTATTTCCATTAATTCCTTCTTTTCGAGAAGTGTTCGTTCTCCTTATAAATTCTCGAGGCGGCTTATTGAGTTTAATTCACATACGTATATAAATAGGTGGATTTGTGTGTTCAGGAGCAAGGTGGGACTATGCAATACTATGTACAAACCGTCTTTATTTCAACTATCATGATGTAGACCAGCTGTCCATATAGCCTTTTGGTGGACTCTTGGTCGGGAGTTCGATCCTCATAGCTGCAACTATTTTTTGCCGAATTGATTGGGCCACAACGCACCTCTCGTGGAATATAGCTCGACGGGCCAGGATGGGCCTTTTTCGTTGGGCCCCAGTGCCAGGTTGCGGGCGAGCCACTTTAGAAGATTGTGACGTTCGACAAACGAAACTGGTGGTTCGCTCGTGTCTGGACCGCGGGTTTATTCTATCAAAAGTCAGGGCTGTTTTTACAAAATTGCGTGATGGACAAAGAATACCTATTCCCTTTAATAGTAGGTATAGAAATTAGACACGTATTACCATGAAAAAAAAGGTACAGTTCGGCAAAGGACGGTACATATACGTACATGTCCGACAGTCCTACGAGCTCGAGATATGTCTGCCACGTCGGATCCGGCACACACTGGCCTACCCCGACCCCACATATATTCGTCCCAATCCGCTTCCTGGACAAAACCCTAGCCACTCCACTCCACTCTGCCCCCAAGCTCCCTTTCGGCGATCTCCGGCCTTCTCTGACATGACGGGCAGCGGATCCGAGTTCTCGGTCACCCGATCTGTGGACTGAGACATAGTCCCATGTGGGCCCGAGTAGGAGATGGCCGTCCGCATTGCGCTCCGCAGCTCCCGAGAGGAGTCTGCTCGACAACTATCGGACTCGATCCGACAGGAATCCATTGCGTCCGCCCAAATGGCGCTTGGATCCGGCGCGAGGCGCGTCGCCGCTGCCTCGCCGGAGGCGGTGTGGTCCGTCTGGCGCCCCAATGCCGTGGCGGAGGCGCAACTCCTTCTTTAGTGTGCCGAGTCGGAGGTAAACGCCCGCACTAATGGCCCGTTCGGTGGGGAGGCTATGGCGCGGCGTGCCCGCTGTGCGAAGCATAGCGCGCGGGAGGCCGCGGCAGCCCTCCCGGCACAGGCCGGCGAGGCGGAGTCGCACGCCGCAGCGCCTCTACGGGTGACCGGGAAACCCTTGCGCTGCTATGGTGTCGTGGTGGACGTGTCGGGCTCTGACCATGACGGATCTATCATGGACCTCACATCGACCGGTGACGTGCAGGCCACATGATCTGATTTCTGCACATTCGATTCACTATCCAATGGAACAAAATGATGTGTAACCAACTTTGTATTCATGGCTAACTTAAATTTGTCTCCTGTTGTCTCGTGTGTGAATGTGTTCGTACGAGGGGAATACTTTCCTGATATCTCTAGCTATATTCTTTGTACAATGCAGATTACTGATCATTTTGGCGTAGTTCAGATGGCAACGGCACTATATGGGATTCTTGATTCATCTGAAGCCGAACTGAGTGATGCTTCCACCGTGTATCTGGAGAAAATAATCACTCCGATATATCAAACCATGTCGATGGTAGGTTCATCTATTCTATGTTAATTTACTTGTTCAGTTAACCGTTAGTATTACATCCATTACATCTGAATTCGTGTTGTTAACCCACTGGTGTATAATGTTGTACTCCCTCTGTAACTTAATATAAGACATTTTTTGACACTGAGTATGTGTATTGACATGGGTATTTCCTAAATTGAGGATAAATCCCTATAATCTGCTGGTATTACCAAACTGTACTTGAGAACCACACTGCTTCCTTGATATTTGAACAATTAACTCTGCTTTTTTCCTGCCATGTTATAATTAGCAAAGCACATAACCACTTCATGAACTCAACTCCATGTAATGTTGTGCAACCCATATTGATTCTAATATGTCGCTACGTTTGTCTTACAAGTTATCCTTTGCCTAGAGTGCACGCATATACCCTGGATTTAACTTGAAGCACATTTGAGCTTGAAGGAAGCTGATGCATGGCCTGCAGAGGTATGTCCATAAAAATACTATGACTTTTTTATCAGTCTAGCGGGGTAAGACACCCTGATTTTAGTTACTTCAATGTACCAAAATTCAGCCTCAGGATGCTTGTTATGGGCAATGAGATGTTCACAACCAAGTTGCGCAAGCACTAGTGCTGTGTTGTCTGTTTCCACAACATTTATGGACATTTTGGGACCTGCAAAGGTAAATTCCACCAGCTCTGAGTCGATTGATCATAGGGTAAGCTTGCCTGGACCGTCAACGGTGAGGCTCAAGGTATATGTCATTGCCTTGCTCTAAGTTATGATGCCTAACTTGGAGAGCTCACAGATAACAATATATCTCACACTGGTAAATGCTATGTAGGATGACCTGAGGTTCACATACTTCTGGATCAAGGATCCGAGCAGATCGATAAAGGGGATGGATGTTGCAGGGTCATCGAAGGCCCAAGCGCCGGTTGAGCTGGGTTCCTTCTGTGCCGCCACTGACAGCAAGGAGTATATTGAAGAGGTCTCAAGTGTTGATGACCTAGATAGAAATAGCATAGTATATACTCCCCACGATGTATGTGGTTTAACAGATTTTTATGCTGTGTCTATTCATCATCAACCCCACTAGATTATTGCCCCGTGGTGCACGCGGCGATTGCGGGTTTGCTGATGATGCCTCGAACTCGCTCTTTCCCTTTCTCTTCTCATGTAACTCTTGCTGTCACGAACTGATGTATTCTTGTTATGCTGGAAAGGTGAAAGCCCAGTCTGGGGAAAGAAAACACTCGATTAGTTGTGTCACATAATTCATTGTACAAAACCACCTGCTGTGTTGATATTCATTTTTACTTTTCAAAAAAATTGGTGAAAAACTTGTTTTCTTCACTCTGATCCATGGGTGTACAACGTGCCTAAGAAATATTTCTTTTCAGTTGAGAGGTTCAATTTCCAAACAGTGTTGACAAATATTCGCTTGGCAGTTGTTTGTGCAACCATTTACAACATCTTACCTCGGCTGACTGGTTGTTGCAACAGATCAGTTACACGAAACGGTTGACCGCATAAGGTGGAACACAAAGCTTGTGTTTTAGCGAAATAATATGCTGTATACAGGAAGAATGGCACTAAAACTCTTCTGTGCCAAAACAAAATCTTTCAGCATATTTCCACCTACATACATGTCACAAACTGTTTTAAGTATCCAACAAATGTACACCAAAACTGTTGCTCCACCAAGCTTCGAAGCAAGCTACGGGGCTACTCGAGCAAATCAATCATTCCTGGTCACCATATGTTTGAAGAATAACCATTCACAAGGCTTCGTTTCCTTCTCCTTTCAGGCACATTGGAGAACCTCAGCAACTGATCCAGCCAGCATGTACTAATGTATCATCGAACATGTTCTTGGAACAGCTGCGGCGCTCACATATCTGCGACAGACCAAAGATAAGCCTCTTGCTCCGTGGCCTGCTTATCGTTCTTTAGCTTGTACATGTCCTTCTCGTATCCTGGAAACACATGAAAATGGATTTAGTGATGCCTGCCAGATGCATCGCAGCAAAGCGCATTGCAAATGAACCATAACATAAATCTGAGCCAACTAATGATGGATGGAAAGTCTTAGAAGTTCAAATGCACACAAGACAAGCTGTGTGAATTCTCAGAGTTCCAGACAAGGTAGTATAGGATTACAATGAGAAACGGGAAAAAAATGAAAACATGTTCTCTTATTTTCCGACATGATATACATATCATTACCGTTTTTCTCATTTCCTTTTGTAATCGTAACTAGGTTTTGAATAATTCAGGCAGAGAAACATATCTTGGCTACGGCACACATGATATGAAAACAAATGAAGGACGAACTTCACCAAATGCATCAGAAACATGACAGCACGACTAACAATTTACAGTTATTGAGCAGGTTAAAATGACGTGTTTTTCCCTTCTCATCCACCAATGCAACAAAAAAGATGGTGCTCTTAAAAGAGACACAAAACTCTTCAAAACAAGAAAGGTGTGAAGTGAAACTCTAACAATCCTAGTGGTTCATTTAAACCTACCAGCCTACTAGGTAACTCACATCTGAAGGTGTTCAGTTTTCATGCCAAAAATTTAAGCCAACCTGGTTCTTTTGCCATGGCCAAGAGGCACGCTATTGAAAAACAGAAAGAAAACAAAAATGAATAAATCTGAAAGCCACATACCATTGCTGCGGTCCACTCCGTCAAAATGACGGCCAGGTTTTACGCCATAACGGTTTGGAGGAGGATCTACCCCACATTTCAGCCAGCTGTGAGCAGGTACATTTTGAGGAACTATAAAGCCGGATTCCTTCATCTTTTCATCATCTCCCAAGTCATTGAGAAGAAAGTCTGCATCTTTGCGCTGCAATGCATTAGAACACATGTCACCCATTAACCAGAAGAAATAGCATCGATACATTCAATTAGCCAACTCGAAATCAAAAGCTGCAGTTAACTTGACAAGATGAGCCATAGGATCACCCCATCGGAGTCTGTTTTTCAGCATGTTGTCAAGCTCAGGATCATCCCTACACGCAAACAAACTCAACTTTAAATACTTTTAAGCTAGTTAGAAATCTTCATGTTCATTTGGAGAACAAAAAGCAGACAACACCGACACCAAAAATAAAGATCACCTGATCAAAGTAGGTACCGTATTATCGGTTACACAAATTCTCAAATCAAGTTAACAAGGATCAGGCCCCTTTCTGTGCAAGTTTAATAAGAAAAAGTACCTTGTTCTTGCAAATGGTTGATTCTTCTCATTTTCAAGCTCCTCCACTTGAGCCTCAGCTTCTCGTTTCTGCACCAACCCTTTACCCCATTCCATATGTTTTTCCTGCCAACAAGAAGAACACCAGTTATTACTTATTAGCTATAGGCAACGACATCCAAGATAGAGATCATGTATTGAAATGACTCCAGATAAGTGAAGAAGAAGAAAAGGTGTGATGAGTGATTAATTATTCGATCATTTGCTGCATTTTGTTCCATACTTCAATGAACTCACTAATAAGCGAGATGGTTTCAACTAATCTGATTTCCCTCATATCCAGCAGGTGTCTTATCTGAATTTGTATGGATCAGTGGCTCATAGTGTGAATAGAGTGCTTACAGGGAACAGGGAACCGGGGAACTTGACATAAAAGGAAACCAGATTTTGGTTATTCAACAGTAAGAACTTGTATGAGAGTGAATAAAGTTGGCACTAACAAGCTCTGTCCCTTTTAATGTTGTAATTTTTATATTACTGAGTGGGAGCCTTCATAGCTTTTCTGTTTGCTGATCAGTCGTTATCCTTTTATATGTAGTGCCTATTTTGTTTCTATACATAGAGTTGTTCTTCTAGGCACTCTGCACACTGTTTATTTAAGGTACCAATTTATTCAAAGAAGTTAACAAATGTCGGTGCTTGCGGGTAAAGAAAAGTGTGTGGCATAGTGCATTTGATACAATTTTACCACAAGAACACAACACAATACCAGGATAAGATAATTAGCACAAAACAATTCCTCGAGTCTATATTCTGTACTACTAGAAACACATGAATTTCCATGTGCAAAGTATAATTAACCAGATGTCCAGATAAAACACAATGATGACTAATAAAAAATCCAGAGGAAGAGCATATATTTACCTTTGGCTTCTCGTCTCCCTTTGCCTTCTATATGTCTTCTTGATTTATTCTTTTTCCTGGGAAACGTCACAAAGGAATGTTACCAAAGAAACTAGAATGTCTAAATAGGTATAGCTGCCACCTAAATAACCAACACATGATAATGTACAGTCCATACCTTCCTTGTCTCGGAACACTGCCTTTGCCCCTTTACCGGTGAACGAAGGGTCCTGTGCTGCGAACCTAAAAGACAAATATCATACATCATATCACAAATCTCAGCAAAAGGAGTAAGCATATGTATTCCAAGACATGAAGTATCACTCACTTGAGCTTCTCATCCTCCTTGATTTTCGGATGTCCTCTTTAACTTACTCTGCTGACATCAACCCAGCTCTCCTTGTCTCTTTCGGATCTCCTTCCTTTCTAACCTTCCTTGGAGAAGTGTATATCTCCTTACGAGGTGGAGATAAATCATGTGATGCAGACTTCCTACCCTTCCTTCGTGGAGAAATATCCACATCCCCCAGGCTCTGTCCAAAATTTTGTCTTCTTGCAAGTGACAGGTCGTCCAACTGTGCCTAGTCCTGGCGCTTCCGTCTTCGTGGTGGAGAGATGTCTTAGGGCTCCTCCGAGTCATGCCGTGTCCGGCGCAGAGGGGGAGAGCGATTCTAAGGCACCTCTGAGTCATGCCTCATGCGCTTCCGTGGTGGCGAGATGTCCTGGGGTTCCTCGGAATCATGGCAAGCCCACCTCCTTGGAGGAGAGGGATTGTCTTGCCGCCTGGACTTCTGTGGCGGTGACAGATCTTCTCCAATCCTATACCCTTGCCCTACGCCGAGGGGGTGTCACGCCGCCTTTGCCTCTGCCTCGGCGACGAAATATCACTCCCCGCAACACCTCCACGTTTAGGAGATGGCCTGTCCCGCCGCTGCCTTCGCCGGGGGGAAGAGAGGTCCTCCAGGCGACGGAGTGACATTCCGGCGGCGGCGGGGCGAGCCACTGCCCGCAGGCTCCGGAACGGGCAGAGTGACCCACCCGCTGCCGTCGTTAGCGATGGAGTAGTAGGGCCGCGCCACGCGGATCACCTCCATGCGCTGCATCCGCTTCACCTTCATGTCCTCGTCCACCTGAGGCCTCTCGTCCCCTACAACCATACATAGCACGCCCGATTCCAGTCAAAATTCACCGCGAATCCGATGCAAATCCTCGATTGTCAGACTAGAACCATGACTAGGGTTTGGGGTCGAGATGGGGGGGGGGATACATACCTGAGGACGGCTCCTCCTCCTCGATCTGCACCGGCTTCTACCACACGAGGTCCTCATCGATGATTAGCACCCCTCCGGCGGAAGGCTTGGGGTTTTTCTTCTTCTTCTTGGCCATCTTCTGGTCACCGGCGACGGCGGGGCCCGACTGGTACCGCTTGAGGTAGTCCTTCATGGACACCGCGGCACCTGATTTGGAAGCGGATGGCGGCAGCTGCTTGGTTGCCAGGGGTGGCGGCCTCCGCAAGCCCCAAGGGCACGACTCGACGGGGGGCGGGGGCAGCGCCGGCGGCTAGGGTTCGGCTGCGGCGAGCACGGCCGGGGTGGACCTGACGGGACTGTCTGAGCTGTGGGGGAAGAGAGGAAGAATACGTTGATCTGAAGATATGGACGGTCCAGATGGCTTGTCAAAGTAGTACCGACCTACGGTCCGGATGGGTTGATTCATTGTCAGCAATCGAAAACTGCTCCGAATGAAAAAAACTTTATGACCGAAAAGCCTCCTAAAAGCACATGACAAGAGCTTGAGGTTTCTTGGTTTATCTAGATCATGATCCATAAAAAGTATTGTGTCACTCGCATATGGTAGAATGGACAAGTCATCTAGTACTAGGTGAGGAATTACACCGCTTATCTCACTAGCCACTTTAGCCCGTTTAACGAGAATAGCTAACATATCTACCACAATATTGAACAAAATGGGGGACAGAGGGTCCCCTTTGCAAAGACCCTTCTGAGTCAGAAAATAGTCATCAGCATCATCATTGAATTTGGTTGCACATTAATCCTTGATCTTTCTGATATCCTTTTTAACTTCCTCTGCTGACATCAACCAAGCTCTCCTTGTCTCTTTTGGAGCTCCTTCCTTTCTAACCTTCCTTGGAGAAGTGTCTCTCTCTTTACGAGGTGGAGATAAATCATGTGATGCAGACTTCCTACACTTCCTTGGTGGAGAAATATCCCCATCTCCCAGGCTCTGTCCCAAATTTTGTCTTCTTGCAAGTGACAGGTCGTCCAGCTATGCCGAGTCCTGGCGCTTCCGTCTTCGTGGTGGAGAGATGTCTTCAGGCTCCTTCGAGTCATGCCGTGTACATCGCAGAGGGGGGGAGCGGTTCTGAGGCTCCTCTGAGTCCTGCCTCGTGCGCCTCCATGTGGGCAAAATGTCCTGGGATTACTTGGAATCATGGCAAGCCCGCCTCCTTGGAGGAGAGGGATTGTCTTGCTGCCTGGACTTCTGTGGCGGTGACAGATCGCCTCCCTCTTCTGTACCCTTGCCCTCCGGCGAGGGGGTGTCACGCCGCCTTTGCCTCTGCCTCGGCGGCGAAATATCACTCCCCGCAGCACCTCCACGTTTAGGAGATGGCGTGTCTTGCCGCTGCCTTCGCCGCGGGGGAGAGAGGTCCTCCTTCCTCCCGGCGCCGCCTCCCCTCTCAGGCGACGGAGTGTCGTTCCGGCGGCGGCGGGGCGAGCCACTGCCCGCAGGCTCCAGAACGGGCAGAGTGACCCACCCGTTGCCGTCGTTAGCCATGGAGTTCTAGGGCCGCGCCGCGCAGATCACCTTCATGCGCCGCATCCGCTTCACCTCGATGTCCTCGTCCACCTGAGGCTTCTCGTCCCCTACAACCAGACATAGAACGCCCGATTCCAGTCAAAATTCACCTCGAATCTGGTGCAAATCCTCGATTGTCAGACAAGAACCACGACTAGGGTTTGGGGTCGAGATGTGGGGGAGATACATACCTGACGACGGCTCCCCCTCCTCGATCTGCACCGGCTTCTGCCACACCGGGTCCTCATCGACGATTAGCACCCCTCCGGCTGAGGGCTTGGGGTTCTTCTTCTTCTTCTTGGCCTTCTTCTGGTCGCCGACGGCGGCGGGGCTCGACTGGTACCGCTTGAGGTAGTCCTTCATGGACACCGCGGCCCCCGATGTGGAAGCGGATGGCGGCGGCTGCTTCGTCGCCATGGGTGGCGGCGGCCGAAAGCCCCAAGGGCACGACTCGAAGGGGGGTGGGGGCGGCGCCGGCGGCTAGGGTTCGGCTGCGGCGAGCATGGCCGGGGTGGACTTGACGGGACTGTCTGAGCTGTGGGGGAAGAGAGGGAGAATACGTTGATCTGAGGCTATGGACGGTCCAGATGGCTTGTCAAACTAGTACCGACCTACGGTCCAGATGGGTTGATTCATTGTCAGCAATCGAAAACCGCTCTGAATGGGAAAGTCCAATCCTAGTGCTCGCGAGCATTTACAAGAGCATATGTAATTTTAGGTTACATAGGGTTCAAACAAACAAGTATCGAGGTGGCTAGGTGACGTGTGCGCACTTCTTGTGTGTGCCCGGAATATGTGTGTGTTCACGGTCGAACTAAAGGCCTTTGCATAATTTTGAAAGACAAATTTAGATCAAAGCAAACACCCACTTTTGACTCTGACGAATTTTCTTGCTTTTCTTTTCACTTTCTTCGCCGAGTGATCTTCTCAAGATGTCACTTTTTGTCCTTGTGAACAGTTGTGGGATCTACCATTGCGGATCAAATGCATAGAGAGAGTGGAACAGAAGATAATGGGAAAAATGAGTGAGAGGGCGTGTTGCCGGGAAAAAGCGGTGGGAGAGAGTAAGGGAAAACTTAGGACAATTAGGGTTAGTAAGAGTTTTTATACGCTAGGGGGATGAAGTGGATTTTTTAGAACATACAATTGCTAATGACGGGCCTAATATGCGACCCGTTGGTGTCGTGTATTTAGCCAATAAAGATGTGTTATAGAGCATGTTAGTACAAATGGACTGCCAGTGGTTACAGTGTCCACAATTCCAGCTTGATAGTGGTGTCCTTTTTGCTGAAAATGGTCCATTGAATGATGACACTTCTGATGGATACAGTTTTCGGGTTTTCCTCTGCCTGTACCTAACGATCGACTTAGAAAAGTCTTTTTTTTAATAGTATGGCTTGCAGAAACACAGTGGAGTTGTGTATGTTGGATAAATAAAGAAAGTCATGCAGCCCACAAACGTTAATTGTCATATCGTTTGTTAATATGTATACAAATAAAGAAAGTCATGCAGCCCACAAACAGTAGGACAGACATCTGAGAAAACATGAAGAGAAATTAAATTTTTTTAGTGTTTTGTTGTGTGAAATACATAACCTATTGTTGGACTGTCATCAAAACAGGTTAAACGTATCTCATGATATCATCTCTCAAATGGTTGCACCCAAAGTTCATAGGCACCAAATCTTCCACACGGTGCACAGAGCACCGCATAACGCCTGCGAGCACGAAGCTACATGTCGGCAGGGCCAAGGGTGTCCAACAAAGAACCACGTGAGGCAGTGGGATAGAGGACGGCACATACAGCAGCCTGCAGTCAAGGGCAAGGATGCCCAACTGAGCCGCCAGGAAATGGAGAGTCCATGGGAGGTTAGACAGAAAGGGGAGGGTACTGCCGTTCGCCATCACGTCTGGAGCCAAACGGTCGGGGGAAATGGGGGAAGGTCCGGAGCCAAGACACCGCCATGCAAAATGGAGCACTCCACACAACCGGGACCATAGCCACATGCTCGGGCACCGCCATTGATGGTGTAGGAGATGGGCAATCGACGCCACCGTGTCTGATGCACAGCAT
Organism: Elymus sibiricus; assembly: GCA_039707655.1. Lineage (NCBI taxonomy): Eukaryota > Viridiplantae > Streptophyta > Magnoliopsida > Poales > Poaceae > Elymus > Elymus sibiricus. Next base: position 495,159,608 of record CM077667.1, read on the forward strand.
ACGAGAGTGCCTGCAATCATGAAGCTACATGTTTCTAAGGCCAAGGTCACCCAGCAAATAACCACATGATGCACCTCCTACCACGCGATCTATATATGGTTTGAACTGTTTCCCTGCATGCATGCACCATTTAATTAGAAAACATGTGTTATGACCATATACAACACTATTATTTTGTATAATCACTACTGGAATCGCCTACTTTGTGAGTGCCCAAGAAACTCGGCGAAGCCCTAAGAAACTCGGCAAAGACTTTGCCGAGAACTACTCTCGGCAAAAGGCATACGGCGTAGATCCGTCAGGAAAACAGAGCTTTGCCGTGTGCTGTCTGTCAGGTATTTGCCGAGTCCTCCATGGAGAACTCGATAAACACCTTCCTATTTGCCGACTAGCAACTCTCGGCTTACCTAGCACCAACAACTCCCCAGGTGTTGCCATGTGTCGCTGTTTGCCGAGAGCCCTCACCAAGCTCTCGGCTTATATACACCAGCAACTCCCCAGGTACTCCCCTTTTGCCGAGTTTCTTCTCCAGGTTCTCCCCAGGTACTCCCAAGGTATTTGATGAATAATTGGTTTATGATTTAGCCAACACCTATCTCTTGGGCAAGGCCCGGCATACAAGACTTCCTAGTACCATATCACGGGCGAATGATTTCTACACGCGTGATTGATTTTGTAGATTTGGCACTGGTTTTGATGGTAGAAGTGCAGTAAGAAATTTGCGAAAGCAGAGACTGCTCTGCTTTGTGATCTGTGTGGCCACGTGGCATCTTTTGGACTGGGTCTCTCTTCATGAGAGGAATGACCCGGTGGTATACGAATTTTCTCCCATGCCTTTGGAGCACGAGGGATCACGGTCAGTAGAGGGCAAGCCTCCATCGCGCCACAATGTCGAAGACGAAGCGATCAAACCTTCCTGATGATGGATAAGAGAAGAGGAGGGCTATCCGCAAAATCAGATTTAAGTGGTTGACTATGATCCCACCTGTGATCTCAGCCGTTCCTTACCGAACTGATGGATCTCTTTCCAAGTTTCCATGTTTTCATTGGTTGTTGGTTTTCACGAGATACCACACCTGGAATCAATGTACTAGTCGTTGGTAGCATGTGCTTCACAACATTCAATAATGCAAATTAACTGCTTATTAATCATGCATGTGAGTGCATATATATTACTCGTCTGCCTTCACCCGAGAATAATCATGGTCTGTTAGGCGACACACACTTTGGTAGCTATCATATCAAACGGTCATGCATGGGAAATGCCAATGGTAGTAGTATAAATCAAGATGAGACAGGACGGAAAGAGTATGCAATAGATTAGTAGTAGGGAATAGGAGACACCAGGAATCAGAGCACGGGTCTGGTTTCACCTTATAGGTCTTTGATGTATCCCTAGGACTAGGGATATTTTTAAATTTGATCCCAAACACATAATGCACGTGAGGCTTTATTACCAGTAGGTGTGGCAGGCGAATTTGAAGGAACAAACACCTCCGCATGCTATGCTCGAGAATGTAGTTAAGTAATTAATTAACACGCATATAACTTTGCATATACTAGTTGTTGTGTTGTTGACTTCCAAAAAGCCCGGCTCAAATTAATCTCGGGAAAATCTAACCTGTAGCGTGCGCACCGCTGCTTTCCGATGCGGCGGCTGCCCACCCACGTCCGATTTCTTTTTTCTTTTTCTTTTTTAAAGCCACAAGTCGGATTTCTTATAGGCGCGTGATTAAGTGCTACTTTGCGGAACGGTACAAAGTGCTACAGTATACAAGTGCTACTACAGCAGCCCTGCAGTGCACGACAGGGCTGCTACAGTGTGCTGATCTGCTTTCCGCTGTACGTGGACATCCAAACTAAGGGATCGATCATGCGCCGTTTCCGTAGTGTATTCGGTTCGAGTCTTCGGGAAGACGTGAACGTATTTTCGTTGCCCCGGGCATCCAGCACGTACGCTCGTGTACCCTCGATCGTAACATGTAGCAACGACCAATTAGCACGGCATAGCAGTCAGTCAGCTAGCGCCTCCCCAGGTTGAGCTGGACCAGCGCCGTCGTGCATGCCCTCATCCGGCCTTCCCACCCGCCCCGTGGCCCTCGTATCGTTCGTACGTGCCTCTTCGCGTCGCTCCACCTATGCTGCCGATTCACTCACTCACTCGTCGTCTTCCACCCCGCGACCGCGACTGCGACCAATACAATAGCGAATTCGCTCAGTTCACTACCCAGCACCCACATACATATATATAGCGTTGTCAGTGTCAGTGCAAAGTCCATTTTCTCGCGCCTCTAGAAGCCACGTACGTCCGCGCGCACTGGTGATCCTTCTCTCTCTGCTCAGGCCTCAGGCCAGCCATGAGGAGCCCCGTTCACACCTCGGCCGCGGCGGGCGCGAGCGTGAGCGCGATAGCGCTGCTGGGCCGCCCTTTGGCCGTGCTGTCGGAGAGGCCAGCGCCGCGGCTGACGCGGCTGCTGGTGAACGTGACCGTGGAGCGGAGCCTGTGGCCGGTGCACGTGCTGCTGGGCGCCGACGCCACCGTGGCCGACCTCGCGCGCACCGCCGTCGCCACCTATGCCGCCGAGAGGCGCAGGCCGCCGCTCCCCGCCGATGACGGCGCCACCGACACGGCCGCGCGGTTCGAGCTGCACCTCTCCAAGTACGCCCTCGATGGTACGTATACGTAACAAGCGGTCTGTGATGTATTCCATTGATCGATTGATTAGTTCTCCAGTCCAACTTCGAGCTGCATCGATCACTGACGATGAGATGCTGTGTTGGGCATGCGTGCAGCTCTGGACCCGGAGACCAAGGTGCTGGACCTGGGCTCTCGCAACTTCTTCCTCTGCTCCAACAGGCAGACGCAGAGATCAGACCATCATCTGCTTCTTCACTCAGCACTGCCATGTCTTGCTGTCTGAAAGAGTGAAAGTAGTGCTGTAAAAATGGTGGGAATCACTAGAAGTCAGAACCTGACGCATGTATGGTTTTGTAGTGTACCTAACGTCCGATGCCCAGCACGTAGAGTTAGGTTAGATACAGTTCGGCCGGATCTAACAGATCCCTTTTCTTTCTTCCCAGGAAAGAAAGGGGTAGTGACAGGTGATCCGGAGTGCACCCCCCCCCCCCCCCCCCGACCCTCGCGTCGCACCCTCGGGCGACTCGGGGGGCAACTCGGGTTCCGCCGCCGCCGCCGCCCATCCAACCCCCTTCCTCCCCTCGCCGCCACCGGAGACGGCCGCCAGGGAACATAGCGCGGGCGCCGGTGAAGGTGGCGGCGGGGATCTCGGCGCTTCGTCCCTTCTCGGAGGCCTTTGGTACCTGGGGCGAAGGCCCCTGCCAGTGAGGCGGCGGCGTCGGGCGGCCGGCAGCGTTCGCAGGTCATGTGCTGGCCAGCGTGCTCGGCCGTGAGGGCGGCGGGTCGCTGGTGGAGTTCGGTCGCGGCACGGAACCACTCTGCGCCAAATCTGGAGGTACGAGACCCCTCCTCCCTGCTGCCTCTCTCGCTCTGTACGCTGTGGCTTCCGAATCGCTTGCTAGCTCCGTCGTTGGTGAGCTCTGGTGGAGCAGCTCGGGGACTGGGGGAAACCCTGGCCGGCCTGGCCGGCCCGGCGGCGGCGACGCCCAAGGGCGCCGCTTTCTTCCATGGGGGCGCTGCCGAGGTCCCCAACTATCCACCCGACCCCCTGCCCGGGTGAAAACCCAAAATCCCGGGGGGGGGGGGGGGGGGGGCATGGGCGAAACCCTAGCCGCCGCCGCCCCCGTTCTCCACCTCCACCCCAGCTCCCCTCGCCGCCGCCAGGTGATACCGACGGGCAAAGCCCGTTCGGCGTACGGCGGCGACGGGGAGATCTCCTCACGAGGCGCGTAGCGGCGGCCCTGGACGACGCTATGCGACGAGCGGCGGTGGCGTCTCGTCGGCGCAGGCAAGCCGGGGCGGCGGCCTCGGGCATGGTGGCGGCGCCGTTTTCTCTCCTCCTCCCTCGGGGGTCGGGCGTGGCGGTGCTGGGCCCGTCCGCCGCGGATCTGGCGCCAGATGCTTGATTCGTCGGTGGGGGCGCCCAGGCGGGTGGCTGCGGTGGTGTTGCTTCGCGTGGCGGCGGCTGCTCGTCCGGTTTGTCGAGCTGCGGTGGTGGCGGCGTGCCGCAGCTGCTGGATGGCGTCGTCGAGGAGCCCCGACCCACCTCCAACCAATGGGTCCTCGTCTTCCGGGTGAAAACCCAGATTTAGTTTGCTGGATCGGATGACGGCGACGTTTTCTTGACGTCGTGTATCCTCCTTGGAGGCGCCATTTTTGGAGACGAGGTCCGGTTGGCGCTTGTGGCTTTCGTTTTTTCCGGAGGGATGCCGAGGCGGTGGATGCCGGAGCGGCGGCTCCGGACGGTGGATGTACTCCGAGGTGGCGGCCTCGGACGGCAATGCAGTTGCGGCCCAATGGGGTAGGGACGTGGCTTTGCATGGCATGGGTGGCGACCTGGTGCTGCAAGGGTAGCGAGTTCGTCGGCTCGGTCGACGCGATTTGAGAGGTCGGTCTGGCTGGAAGTCGGGGCGGTTTCCCCGGATGTTTGGCGCAGCGTTCGTGGTCTGCGGGCGGTCGTCTCGTGTAGCAAGGGCTACAAGGCGACCAGGCCGTGCGGCGCTACGGCTCGCGAGCGGGCGGGGGATGTCGGAGCGGCGGCTCCGGAGCCATGATGTGTGTGTTTTGTTGCGATTGTGGCCTCGGGTCGAGTTGCCGATGAGGCTTCGTTGCTTGTGCGGTTTTCGGCCTAGTTTTCCTCATAAACCGGGCCATTTTGTTAGGTTTTCGATCCGGTTTTCCTTATAAACTGGATCAATTCTCTTTTTCTGTAATGCAATGTCAGAGCTCCTGGCCCTCTGACGAGGTTCCGTAAAAAAAACCCAAAATCCGCTTTGGATTTGGCGGCGGCGGCGCCTTGCGTGTCGTGACCTCCCTGGAGGCGTCGTCCGGGGTGAAGGGGATCGGATGGGAGGATTTGCAGGCGCGGGGTTGAGGTTGCTTGCGTTTCGAGTTTGTGAGGATTTGGTGTGGGTGGTAGGCACCGACGTCTCTTCTGGTTGGTGCTCTCCGGTGGCATGGACGCCACTCGGTCCCGGCGGTGCGGCCTCTCGATCCTGACGGAAGGGGATAGGGTTCCCCTTCCCGGTGGGCAGTGGCGTGACGTAAACCGGAGACACCTGTGTCTACTCAACGGTGGTGCTCTGCTTCCTTGCCTCTCGCATCTTTGCTCGGTTCCCTGCTGCCTCCTCTTCGGCGTCCGGCTCCATGAAGCTTTCCTTCTCCAACTAGTTGGGCGTGGACCGTGGCGGTGCTGCCTGCATGACATATCCCAAATCGAGGTGGTCGCCCTATGCCCACCTTGCGATGTGAGGGCGGCATTGTTCTAGCTCTCGGGTGAGCTTCTCTGAATCTCGACGGTACGGCGCCTACGAGCCATGGCGAGGGGGTAGGGTCCCTCTTCGGTGATAGAGAAGTAAGTTCCTGTGTTCCCTCCTTCCCTAGGTGCTCCTGGAGCAATGTCCATCTTCGACGGTCGGCTATGTCCTGCTCTGCTGCTTCGTCCTTGATTTGTATGATCCTAGTGTGGAGTGCTTCGCCTCTAGCAAGCTGTAATCTTCATTTTCTTTTCTTCAGTAGCTTGTGGAGGCTGTAGTTTGGTTTTGCTTTCCAGCGTTCCACATTGTATCAGTTTGGTCGTCGTTATTTGGTTCGTCTGTTGTAACTCCTGGCCGGTTGATGGCTTGGTTAATTCAAAGCCGGGCTCTTCGCAAGCCTTCATTCTAAAAAAAAGGAAAGATAGGGAGACCTAGCCAGCCACCAGGCCCTTCCGCCGCCGTCCTCCCGCGGCTCCCCTCCGCCGGCGACCTCGGTCGTCGGTGGTGAGAGGGGTCGCCGGATCCACGCAAGTGGATCGTGTAGCTTTAGGTTTTAGGCCCTAGTAGCTTAGGTTTTTCGGTCGTTTATCGTCATGGCTTCGGCGGCGGCGATGGCGGCACTGAATAAAGAAGCTTCAGATCCTTCCCCGATGAGGCGATCGGTCCTATGGTTGGGGATGGATTTGAAAACTAGTCTGTTCAAGCAAGGATGGCGTGGCGGCAGCATCCTCGTGGTGGACTTGTATCCTCGGGCTCCGCCGTTGCGACGGCGTTTGCTCCAGTGCCGGTGCGGAGCTTGGGAGGTAGTCCAGGAACGGATACAGATTGTGGTCTGCATCAACGACATCTGGAAGATGTTGGATCGTGTGCTGGGTTCGTGGTTCGTGGCTGGCAGGTATGGTTTCCTCCTCCGACGTTTTAGTCGTGCAGGGGTGACAGATCTGCAGTTCGCTGGCGTGTCCGGGGTGTTGCCCCGGTCTGATTCGTTCAACGGTAATTTCTTCGCCTTGGGTGAACCACCTTGGAGGTCCGCAAAGCTGCATATCAGTGATGGAGCCGCGTCGAGGTCGGGTGAGGTCATTCAACGAATTACGGATATTTTCTTTCCATTAATCCCACACAGCACGTCTCACGAATTCCGGATCTTTTCTTTCCATTAATTCCGTCATGCACGTCTCACGAATTCCAGATATTTTATTTCCATTAATTCCTTCTTTTCCAGAAGTGTTCGTTCTCCTTATAAATTCTCGAGGCGGCTTATTGAGTTTAATTCACATACGTATATAAATAGGTGGATTTGTGTGTTCAGGAGCAAGGTGGGACTATGCAATACTATGTACAAACCGTCTTTATTTCAACTATCATGATGTAGACCAGCTGTCCATATAGCCTTTTGGTGGACTCTTGGTCGGGAGTTCAATCCTCATAGCTGCAACTATTTTTTGCCGAATTGATTGGGCCACAACGCACCTCTCGTGGAATATAGCTCGACGGGCCAGGATGGGCCTTTTTCGTTGGGCCCCAGTGCCAGGTTGCGGGCGAGCCACTTTAGAAGATTGTGACGTTCGACAAACGAAACTGGTGGTTCGCTCGTGTCTGGACCGCGGGTTTATTCTACCAAAAGTCAGGGCTGTTTTTACAAAATTGCGTGATGGACAAAGAATACCTATTCCCTTTAATAGTAGGTATAGAAATTAGACACGTATTACCATGAAAAAAAAGGTACAGTTCGGCAAAGGACGGTACATATACGTACATGTCCGACAGTCCTACGAGCTCGAGATATGTCTGCCACGTCGGATCCGGCACACACTGGCCTACCCCGACCCCACATATATTCGTCCCAATCCGCTTCCTGGACAAAACCCTAGCCACTCCACTCCACTCTGCCCCCAAGCTCCCTTTCGGCGATCTCCGGCCTTCTCTGACATGACGGGCAGCGGATCCGAGTTCTCGGTCACCCGATCTGTGGACTGAGACATAGTCCCATGTGGGCCCGAGTAGGAGATGGCCGTCCGCATTGCGCTCCGCAGCTCCCGAGAGGAGTCTGCTCGACAACTATCGGACTCGATCCGACAGGAATCCATTGCGTCCGCCCAAATGGCGCTTGGATCCGGCGCGAGGCGCGTCGCCGCTGCCTCGCCGGAGGCGGTGTGGTCCGTCTGGCGCCCCAATGCCGTGGCGGAGGCGCAACTCCTTCTTTAGTGTGCCGAGTCGGAGGTAAACGCCCGCACTAATGGCCCGTTCGGTGGGGAGGCTATGGCGCGGCGTGCCCGCTGTGCGAAGCATAGCGCGCGGGAGGCCGCGGCAGCCCTCCCGGCACAGGCCGGCGAGGCGGAGTCGCACGCCGCAGCGCCTCTACGGGTGACCGGGAAACCCTTGCGCTGCTATGGTGTCGTGGTGGACGTGTCGGGCTCTGACCATGACGGATCTATCATGGACCTCACATCGACCGGTGACGTGCAGGCCACATGATCTGATTTCTGCACATTCGATTCACTATCCAATGGAACAAAATGATGTGTAACCAACTTTGTATTCATGGCTAACTTAAATTTGTCTCCTGTTGTCTGGTGTGTGAATGTGTTCGTACGAGGGGAATACTTTCCTGATATCTCTAGCTATATTCTTTGTACAATGCAGATTACTGATCATTTTGGCGTAGTTCAGATGGCAACGGCACTATATGGGATTCTTGATTCATCTGAAGCCGAACTGAGTGATGCTTCCACCGTGTATCTGGAGAAAATAATCACTCCGATATATCAAACCATGTCGATGGTAGGTTCATCTATTCTATGTTAATTTACTTGTTCAGTTAACCGTTAGTATTACATCCATTACATCTGAATTCGTGTTGTTAACCCACTGGTGTATAATGTTGTACTCCCTCTGTAACTTAATATAAGACATTTTTTGACACTGAGTATGTGTATTGACATGGGTATTTCCTAAATTGAGGATAAATCCCTATAATCTGCTGGTATTACCAAACTGTACTTGAGAACCACACTGCTTCCTTGATATTTGAACAATTAACTCTGCTTTTTTCCTGCCATGTTATAATTAGCAAAGCACATAACCACTTCATGAACTCAACTCCATGTAATGTTGTGCAACCCATATTGATTCTAATATGTCGCTACGTTTGTCTTACAAGTTATCCTTTGCCTAGAGTGCACGCATATACCCTGGATTTAACTTGAAGCACATTTGAGCTTGAAGGAAGCTGATGCATGGCCTGCAGAGGTATGTCCATAAAAATACTATGACTTTTTTATCAGTCTAGCGGGGTAAGACACCCTGATTTTAGTTACTTCAATGTACCAAAATTCAGCCTCAGGATGCTTGTTATGGGCAATGAGATGTTCACAACCAAGTTGCGCAAGCACTAGTGCTGTGTTGTCTGTTTCCACAACATTTATGGACATTTTGGGACCTGCAAAGGTAAATTCCACCAGCTCTGAGTCGATTGATCATAGGGTAAGCTTGCCTGGACCGTCAACGGTGAGGCTCAAGGTATATGTCATTGCCTTGCTCTAAGTTATGATGCCTAACTTGGAGAGCTCACAGATAACAATATATCTCACACTGGTAAATGCTATGTAGGATGACCTGAGGTTCACATACTTCTGGATCAAGGATCCGAGCAGATCGATAAAGGGGATGGATGTTGCAGGGTCATCGAAGGCCCAAGCGCCGGTTGAGCTGGGTTCCTTCTGTGCCGCCACTGACAGCAAGGAGTATATTGAAGAGGTCTCAAGTGTTGATGACCTAGATAGAAATAGCATAGTATATACTCCCCACGATGTATGTGGTTTAACAGATTTTTATGCTGTGTCTATTCATCATCAACCCCACTAGATTATTGCCCCGTGGTGCACGCGGCGATTGCGGGTTTGCTGATGATGCCTCGAACTCGCTCTTTCCCTTTCTCTTCTCATGTAACTCTTGCTGTCACGAACTGATGTATTCTTGTTATGCTGGAAAGGTGAAAGCCCAGTCTGGGGAAAGAAAACACTCGATTAGTTGTGTCACATAATTCATTGTACAAAACCACCTTCTGTGTTGATATTCATTTTTACTTTTCAAAAAAATTGGTGAAAAACTTGTTTTCTTCACTCTGATCCATGGGTGTACAACGTGCCTAAGAAATATTTCTTTTCAGTTGAGAGGTTCAATTTCCAAACAGTGTTGACAAATATTCGCTTGGCAGTTGTTTGTGCAACCATTTACAACATCTTACCTCGGCTGACTGGTTGTTGCAACAGATCAGTTACACGAAACGGTTGACCGCATAAGGTGGAACACAAAGCTTGTGTTTTAGCGAAATAATATGCTGTATACAGGAAGAATGGCACTAAAACTCTTCTATGCCAAAACAAAATCTTTCAGCATATTTCCACCTACATACATGTCACAAACTGTTTTAAGTATCCAACAAATGTACAACAAAACTGTTGCTCCACCAAGCTTCGAAGCAAGCTACGGGGCTACTCGAGCAAATCAATCATTCCTGGTCACCATATGTTTGAAGAATAACCATTCACAAGGCTTCGTTTCCTTCTCCTTTCAGGCACATTGGACAACCTCAGCAACTGATCCAGCCAGCATGTACTAATGTATCATCGAACATGTTCTTGGAACAGCTGCGGCGCTCACATATCTGCGACAGACCAAAGATAAGCCTCTTGCTCCGTGGCCTGCTTATCGTTCTTTAGCTTGTACATGTCCTTCTCGTATCCTGGAAACACATGAAAATGGATTTAGTGATGCCTGCCAGATGCATCGCAGCAAAGCGCATTGCAAATGAACCATAACATAAATCTGAGCCAACTAATGATGGATGGAAAGTCTTAGAAGTTCAAATGCACACAAGACAAGCTGTGTGAATTCTCAGAGTTCCAGACAAGGTAGTATAGGATTACAATGAGAAACGGGAAAAAAATGAAAACATGTTCTCTTATTTTCCGACATGATATACATATCATTACCATTTTTCTCATTTCCTTTTGTAATCGTAACTAGGTTTTGAATAATTCAGGCAGAGAAACATATCTTGGCTACGGCACACATGATATGAAAACAAATGAAGGACGAACTTCACCAAATGCATCAGAAACATGACAGCACGACTAACAATTTACAGTTATTGAGCAGGTTAAAATGACGTGTTTTTCCCTTCTCATCCACCAATGCAACAAAAAAGATGGTGCTCTTAAAAGAGACACAAAAGTCTTCAAAACAAGAAAGGTGTGAAGTGAAACTCTAACAATCCTAGTGGTTCATTTAAACCTACCAGCCTACTAGGTAACTCACATCTGAAGGTGTTCAGTTTTCATGCCAAAAATTTAAGCCAACCTGGTTCTTTTGCCATGGCCAAGAGGCACGCTATTGAAAAACAGAAAGAAAACAAAAATGAATAAATCTGAAAGCCACATACCATTGCTGCGGTCCACTCCGTCAAAATGACGGCCAGGTTTTACGCCATAACGGTTTGGAGGAGGATCTACCCCACATTTCAGCCAGCTGTGAGCAGGTACATTTTGAGGAACTATAAAGCCGGATTCCTTCATCTTTTCATCATCTCCCAAGTCATTGAGAAGAAAGTCTGTATCTTTGCGCTGCAATGCATTAGAACACATGTCACCCATTAACCAGAAGAAATAGCATCGATACATTCAATTAGCCAACTCGAAATCAAAAGCTGCAGTTAACTTGACAAGATGAGCCATAGGATCACCCCATCGGAGTCTGTTTTTCAGCATGTTGTCAAGCTCAGGATCATCCCTACACGCAAACAAACTCAACTTTAAATACTTTTAAGCTAGTTAGAAATCTTCATGTTCATTTGGAGAACAAAAAGCAGACAACACCGACACCAAAAATAAAGATCACCTGATCAAAGTAGGTACCGTATTATCGGTTACACAAATTCTCAAATCAAGTTAACAAGGATCAGGCCCCTTTCTGTGCAAGTTTAATAAGAAAAAGTACCTTGTTCTTGCAAATGGTTGATTCTTCTCATTTTCAAGCTCCTCCACTTGAGCCTCAGCTTCTCGTTTCTGCACCAACCCTTTACCCCATTCTATATGTTTTTCCTGCCAACAAGAAGAACACCAGTTATTACTTATTAGCTATAGGCAGCGACATCCAAGATAGAGATCATGTATTGAAATGACTCCAGATAAGTGAAGAAGAAGAAAAGGTGTGATGAGTGATTAATTATTCGATCATTTGCTGCATTTTGTTCCATACTTCAATGAACTCACTAATAAGCGAGATGGTTTCAACTAATCTGATTTCCCTCATATCCAGCAGGTGTCTTATCTGAATTTGTATGGATCAGTGGCTCATAGTGTGAATAGAGTGCTTACAGGGAACAGGGAACCGGGGAACTTGACATAAAAGGAAACCAGATTTTGGTTATTCAACAGTAAGAACTTGTATGAGAGTGAATAAAGTTGGCACTAACAAGCTCTGTCCCTTTTAATGTTGTAATTTTTATATTACTGAGTGGGAGCCTTCATAGCTTTTCTGTTTGCTGATCAGTCGTTATCCTTTTATATGTAGTGCCTATTTTGTTTCTATACATAGAGTTGTTCTTCTAGGCACTCTGCACACTGTTTATTTAAGGTACCAATTTATTCAAAGAAGTTAACAAATGTCGGTGCTTGCGGGTAAAGAAAAGTGTGTGGCATAGTGCATTTGATACAATTTTACCACAAGAACACAACACAATACCAGGATAAGATAATTAGCACAAAACAATTCCTCGAGTCTATATTCTGTACTACTAGAAACACATGAATTTCCATGTGGCAAAGTATAATTAACCAGATGTCCAGATAAAACACAATGATGACTAATAAAAAATCCAGAGGAAGAGCATATATTTACCTTTGGCTTCTCGTCTCCCTTTGCATATATTTACTCTGCTGACATCAACCCAGCTCTCCTTGTCTCTTTCGGATCTCCTTCCTTTCTAACCTTCCTTGGAGAAGTGTATATCTCCTTACGAGGTGGAGATAAATCATGTGATGCAGACTTCCTACCCTTCCTTCGTGGAGAAATATCCACATCCCCCAGGCTCTGTCCAAAATTTTGTCTTCTTGCAAGTGACAGGTCGTCCAACTGTGCCTAGTCCTGGCGCTTCCGTCTTCATGGTGGAGAGATGTCTTAGGGCTCCTCCGAGTCATGCCGTGTCCGGCGCAGAGGGGGAGAGCGATTCTAAGGCACCTCTGAGTCATGCCTCATGCGCTTCCGTGGTGGCGAGATGTCCTGGGGTTCCTCGGAATCATGGCAAGCCCACCTCCTTGGAGGAGAGGGATTGTCTTGCCGCCTGGACTTCTGTGGCGGTGACAGATCTTCTCCAATCCTATACCCTTGCCCTACGCCGAGGGGGTGTCACGCCGCCTTTGCCTCTGCCTCGGCGACGAAATATCACTCCCCGCAACACCTCCACATTTAGGAGATGGCCTGTCCCGCCGCTGCCTTCGCCGGGGGGAAGAGAGGTCCTCCAGGCGACGGAGTGACATTCCGGCGGCGGCGGGGCGAGCCACTGCCCGCAGGCTCCGGAACGGGCAGAGTGACCCACCCGCTGCCGTCGTTAGCGATGGAGTAGTAGGGCCGCGCCACGCGGATCACCTCCATGCGCTGCATCCGCTTCACCTTCATGTCCTCGTCCACCTGAGGCCTCTCGTCCCCTACAACCATACATAGCACGCCCGATTCCAGTCAAAATTCACCGCGAATCCGATGCAAATCCTCGATTGTCAGACTAGAACCATGACTAGGGTTTGGGGTCGAGATGGGGGGGGATACATACCTGACGACGGCTCCTCCTCCTCGATCTGCACCGGCTTCTACCACACGAGGTCCTCATCGATGATTAGCACCCCTCCGGCGGAAGGCTTGGGGTTTTTCTTCTTCTTCTTGGCCATCTTTTGGTCACCGGCGACGGCGGGGCCCGACTGGTACCGCTTGAGGTAGTCCTTCATGGACACCGCGGCACCTGATTTGGAAGCGGATGGCGGCAGCTGCTTGGTCGCCAGGGGTGGCGGCGGCCGCAAGCCCCAAGGGCACGACTCGACGGGGGGCGGGGGCAGCGCCGGCGGCTAGGGTTCGGCTGCGGCGAGCACGGCCGGGGTGGACCTGACGGGACTGTCTGAGCTGTGGGGGAAGAGAGGAAGAATACGTTGATCTGAGGATATGGACGGTCCAGATGGCTTGTCAAAGTAGTACCGACCTACGGTCCGGATGGGTTGATTCATTGTCAGCAATCGAAAACTGCTCCGAATGAAAAAAACTTTATGACCGAAAAGCCTCCTAAAAGCACATGACAAGAGCTTGAGGTTTCTTGGTTTATCTAGATCATGATCCATAAAAAGTATTGTGTCACTCGCATATGGTAGAATGGACAAGTCATCTAGTACTAGGTGAGGAATTACACCGCTTATCTCACTAGCCACTTTAGCCCGTTTAACGAGAATAGCTAACATATCTACCACAATATTGAACAAAATGGGGGACAGAGGGTCCCCTTTGCAAAGACCCTTCTGAGTCAGAAAATAGTCATCAGCATCATCATTGAATTTGGTTGCACATTAATCCTTGATCTTTCTGATATCCTTTTTAACTTCCTCTGCTGACATCAACCAAGCTCTCCTTGTCTCTTTTGGAGCTCCTTCCTTTCTAACCTTCCTTGGAGAAGTGTCTCTCTCTTTACGAGGTGGAGATAAATCATGTGATGCAGACTTCCTACACTTCCTTGGTGGAGAAATATCCCCATCTCCCAGGCTCTGTCCCAAATTTTGTCTTCTTGCAAGTGACAGGTCGTCCAGCTATGCCGAGTCCTGGCGCTTCCGTCTTCGTGGTGGAGAGATGTCTTCAGGCTCCTTCGAGTCATGCCGTGTACATCGCAGAGGGGGGGAGCGGTTCTGAGGCTCCTCTGAGTCCTGCCTCGTGCGCCTCCATGTGGGCAAAATGTCCTGGGATTCCTTGGAATCATGGCAAGCCCGCCTCCTTGGAGGAGAGGGATTGTCTTGCTGCCTGGACTTCTGTGGCGGTGACAGATCGCCTCCCTCTTCTGTACCCTTGCCCTCCGGCGAGGGGGTGTCACGCCGCCTTTGCCTCTGCCTCGGCGGCGAAATATCACTCCCCGCAGCACCTCCACGTTTAGGAGATGGCGTGTCTTGCCGCTGCCTTCGCCGCGGGGGAGAGAGGTCCTCCTTCCTCCCGGCGCCGCCTCCCCTCTCAGGCGACGGAGTGTCGTTCCGGCAGCGGCGGGGCGAGCCACTGCCCGCAGGCTCCAGAACGGGCAGAGTGACCCACCCGTTGCCGTCGTTAGCCATGGAGTTCTAGGGCCGCGCCGCGCGGATCACCTCCATGCGCCGTATCCGCTTCACCTCGATGTCCTCGTCCACCTGAGGCTTCTCGTCCCCTACAACCAGACATAGAACGCCCGATTCCAGTCAAAATTCACCTCGAATCTGGTGCAAATCCTCGATTGTCAGACAAGAACCACGACTAGGGTTTGGGGTCGAGATGTGGGGGAGATACATACCTGACGACGGCTCCTCCTCCTCGATCTGCACCGGCTTCTGCCACACCGGGTCCTCATCGACGATTAGCACCCCTCCGGCTGAGGGCTTGGGGTTCTTCTTCTTCTTCTTGGCCTTCTTCTGGTCGCCGACGGCGGCGGGGCTCGACTGGTACCGCTTGAGGTAGTCCTTCATGGACACCGCGGCCCCCGATGTGGAAGCGGATGGCGGCGGCTGCTTCGTCGCCATGGGTGGCGGCGGCCGAAAGCCCCAAGGGCACGACTCGAAGGGGGGTGGGGGCGGCGCCGGCGGCTAGGGTTCGGCTGCGGCGAGCATGGCCGGGGTGGACTTGACGGGACTGTCTGAGCTGTGGGGGAAGAGAGGGAGAATACGTTGATCTGAGGCTATGGACGGTCCAGATGGCTTGTCAAACTAGTACCGACCTACGGTCCAGATGGGTTGATTCATTGTCAGCAATCGAAAACCGCTCTGAATGGGAAAGTCCAATCCTAGTGCTCGCGAGCATTTACAAGAGCATATGTAATTTTAGGTTACATAGGGTTCAAACAAACAAGTATCGAGGTGGCTAGGTGACGTGTGCGCACTTCTTGTGTGTGCCCGGAATATGTGTGTGTTCACGGTCGAACTAAAGGCCTTTGCATAATTTTGAAAGACAAATTTAGATCAAAGCAAACACCCACTTTTGACTCTGACGAATTTTCTTGCTTTTCTTTTCACTTTCTTCGCCGAGTGATCTTCTCAAGATGTCACTTTTTGTCCTTGTGAACAGTTGTGGGATCTACCATTGCGGATCAAATGCATAGAGAGAGTGGAACAGAAGATAATGGGAAAAATGAGTGAGAGGGCGTGTTGCCGGGAAAAAGCGGTGGGAGAGAGTAAGGGAAAACTTAGGACAATTAGGGTTAGTAAGAGTTTTTATACGCTAGGGGGATGAAGTGGATTTTTTAGAACATACAATTGCTAATGACGGGCCTAATATGCGACCCGTTGGTGTCGTGTATTTAGCCAATAAAGATGTGTTATAGAGCATGTTAGTACAAATGGACTGCCAGTGGTTACAGTGTCCACAATTCCAGCTTGATAGTGGTGTCCTTTTTGCTGAAAATGGTCCATTGAATGATGACACTTCTGATGGATACAGTTTTCGGGTTTTCCTCTGCCTGTACCTAACGATCGACTTAGAAAAGTCTTTTTTTTAATAGTATGGCTTGCAGAAACACAGTGGAGTTGTGTATGTTGGATAAATAAAGAAAGTCATGCAGCCCACAAACGTTAATTGTCATATCGTTTGTTAATATGTATACAAATAAAGAAAGTCATGCAGCCCACAAACAGTAGGACAGACATCTGAGAAAACATGAAGAGAAATTAAATTTTTTTAGTGTTTTGTTGTGTGAAATACATAACCTATTGTTGGACTGTCATCAAAACAGGTTAAACGTATCTCATGATATCATCTCTCAAATGGTTGCACCCAAAGTTCATAGGCACCAAATCTTCCACACGGTGCACAGAGCACCGCATAACGCCTGCGAGCACGAAGCTACATGTCGGCAGGGCCAAGGGTGTCCAACAAAGAACCACGTGAGGCAGTGGGATAGAGGACGGCACATACAGCAGCCTGCAGTCAAGGGCAAGGATGCCCAACTGAGCCGCCAGGAAACGGAGAGTCCATGGGAGGTTAGACAGAAAGGGGAGGGTACTGCCGTTCGCCATCACGTCTGGAGCCAAACGGTCGGGGGAAATGGGGGAAGGTCCGGAGCCAAGACACCGCCATGCAAAATGGAGCACTCCACACAACCGGGACCATAGCCACATGCTCGGGCACCGCCATTGATGGTGTAGGAGATGGGCAATCGACGCCACCGTGTCTGATGCACAGCATACGAGAGTGCCTGCAATCATGAAGCTACATGTTTCTAAGGCCAAGGTCACCCAGCAAATAACCACATGATGCACCTCCTACCACGCGATCTATATATGGTTTGAACTGTTTCCTGCATGCATGCACCATTTAATTAGAAAACATGTGTTATGACCATATACAACACTATTATTTTGTATAATCACTACTGGAATCGCCTACTTTGTGAGTGCCCAAGAAACTCGGCGAAGCCCTAAGAAACTCGGCAAAGACTTTGCCGAGAACTACTCTCGGCAAAAGGCATACGGCGTAGATCCGTCAGGAAAACAGAGCTTTGCCGTGTGCTGTCTGTCGGGCACTCAACATCATGCTACCAAGAACCAAAGGTGCCCTCTCGGCAAAATAAAGCGACTTCACTCCCGTAAATCGGGAACGGCGTCGTCAGGTATTTGCCGAGTCCTCCATGGAGAACTCGATAAACACCTTCCTATTTGCCGACTAGCAACTCTCGGCTTACCTAGCACCAACAACTCCCCAGGTGTTGCCATGTGTCGCTGTTTGCCGAGAGCCCTCACCAAGCTCTCGGCTTATATACACCAGCAACTCCCCAGGTACTCCCTTTTTGCCGAGTTTCTTCTCCAGGTTCTCCCCAGGTACTCCCAAGGTATTTGATGAATAATTGGTTTATGATTTAGCCAACACCTATCTCTTGGGCAAGGCCCGGCATACAAGACTTCCTAGTACCATATCACGGGCGAATGATTTCTACACGCGTGATTGATTTTGTAGATTTGGCACTGGTTTTGATGGTAGAAGTGCAGTAAGAAAATTGCGAAAGCAGAGACTGCTCTGCTTTGTGATCTGTGTGGCCACGTGGCATCTTTTGGACTGGGTCTCTCTTCATGAGAGGAATGACCCGGTGGTATACGAATTTTCTCCCATGCCTTTGGAGCACGAGGGCTCACGGTCAGTAGAGGGCAAGCCTCCATCGCGCCACAATGTCGAAGACGAAGCGATCAAACCTTCCTGATGGTGGATAAGAGAAGAGGAGGGCTATCCGCAAAATCAGATTTAAGTGGTTGACTATGATCCCACCTGTGATCTCAGCCGTTCCTTACCGAACTGATGGACCACTTTCCAAGTTTCCATGTTTTCATTGGTTGTTGGTTTTCACGAGATACCACACCTGGAATCAATGTACTAGTCGTTGGTAGCATGTGCTTCACAACATTCAATAATGCAAATTAACTGCTTATTAATCATGCATGTGAGTGCATATATATTACTCGTCTGCCTTCACCCGAGAATAATCATGGTCTGTTAGGCGACACACACTTTGGTAGCTATCATATCAAACGGTCATGCATGGGAAATGCCAATGGTAGTAGTATAAATCAAGATGAGACAGGACGGAAAGAGTATGCAATAGATTAGTAGTAGGGAATAGGAGACACCAGGAATCAGAGCACGGGTCTGGTTTCACCTTATAGGTCTTTGATGTATCCCTAGGACTAGGGATATTTTTAAATTTGATCCCAAACACATAATGCACGTGAGGCTTTATTACCAGTAGGTGTGGCAGGCGAATTTGAAGGAACAAACACCTCCGCATGCTATGCTCGAGAATGTAGTTAAGTAATTAATTAACACGCATATAACTTTGCATATACTAGTTGTTGTGTTGTTGACTTCCAAAAAGCCCGGCTCAAATTAATCTCGGGAAAATCTAACCTGTAGCGTGCGCACCGCTGCTTTCCGATGCGGCGGCTGCCCACCCACGTCCGATTTCTTTTTTCTTTTTCTTTTTTAAAGCCACAAGTCGGATTTCTTATAGGCGCGTGATTAAGTGCTACTTTGCGGAACGGTACAAAGTGCTACAGTATACAAGTGCTACTACAGCAGCCCTGCAGTGCACGACAGGGCTGCTACAGTGTGCTGATCTGCTTTCCGCTGTACGTGGACATCCAAACTAAGGGATCGATCATGCGCCGTTTCCGTAGTGTATTCGGTTCGAGTCTTCGGGAAGACGTGAACGTATTTTCGTTGCCCCGGGCATCCAGCACGTACGCTCGTGTACCCTCGATCGTAACATGTAGCAACGACCAATTAGCACGGCATAGCAGTCAGTCAGCTAGCGCCTCCCCAGGTTGAGCTCGACCAGCGCCGTCGTGCATGCCCTCATCCGGCCTTCCCACCCGCCCCGTGGCCCTCGTATCGTTCGTACGTGCCTCTTCGCGTCGCTCCACCTATGCTGCCGATTCACTCACTCACTCGTCGTCTTCCACCCCGCGACCGCGACTGCGACCAATACAATAGCGAATTCGCTCAGTTCACTACCCAGCACCCACATACATATATATAGCGTTGTCAGTGTCAGTGCAAAGTCCATTTTCTCGCGCCTCTAGAAGCCACGTACGTCCGCGCGCACTGGTGATCCTTCTCTCTCTGCTCAGGCCTCAGGCCAGCCATGAGGAGCCCCGTTCACACCTCGGCCGCGGCGGGCGCGAGCGTGAGCGCGATAGCGCTGCTGGGCCGCCCTTTGGCCGTGCTGTCGGAGAGGCCAGCGCCGCGGCTGACGCGGCTGCTGGTGAACGTGACCGTGGAGCGGAGCCTGTGGCCGGTGCACGTGCTGCTGGGCGCCGACGCCACCGTGGCCGACCTCGCGCGCACCGCCGTCGCCACCTATGCCGCCGAGAGGCGCAGGCCGCCGCTCCCCGCCGATGACGGCGCCACCGACACGGCCGCGCGGTTCGAGCTGCACCTCTCCAAGTACGCCCTCGATGGTACGTATACGTAACAAGCGGTCTGTGATGTATTCCATTGATCGATTGATTAGTTCTCCAGTCCAACTTCGAGCTGCATCGATCACTGACGATGAGATGCTGTGTTGGGCATGCGTGCAGCTCTGGACCCGGAGACCAAGGTGCTGGACCTGGGCTCTCGCAACTTCTTCCTCTGCTCCAACAGGCAGACGCAGAGATCAGACCATCATCTGCTTCTTCACTCAGCACTGCCATGTCTTGCTGTCTGAAAGAGTGAAAGTAGTGCTGTAAAAATGGTGGGAATCACTAGAAGTCAGAACCTGACGCATGTATGGTTTTGTAGTGTACCTAACGTCCGATGCCCAGCACGTAGAGTTAGGTTAGGTACAGTTCGGCCGGATCTAACAGATCCCTTTCTTTCTTCCCAGGAAAGAAAGGGGTAGTGACAGGTGATCCGGAGTGCACCCCCCCCCCCCCCCCCCCGACCCTCGCGTCGCACCCTCGGGCGACTCGGGGGGCAACTCGGGTTCCGCCGCCGCCGCCGCCCATCCAACCCCCTTCCTCCCCTCGCCGCCACCGGAGACGGCCGCCAGGGAACATAGCGCGGGCGCCGGTGAAGGTGGCGGCGGGGATCTCGGCGCTTCGTCCCTTCTCGGAGGCCTTTGGTACCTGGGGCGAAGGCCCCTGCCGGTGAGGCGGCGGCGTCGGGCGGCCGGCAGCGTTCGCAGGTCGTGTGCTGGCCAGCGTGCTCGGCCGTGAGGGCGGCGGGTCGCTGGTGGAGTTCGGTCGCGGCACGGAACCACTCTGCGCCAAATCTGGAGGTACGAGACCCCTCCTCCCTGCTGCCTCTCTCGCTCTGTACGCTGTGGCTTCCGAATCGCTTGCTAGCTCCGTCGTTGGTGAGCTCTGGTGGAGCAGCTCGGGGACTGGGGGAAACCCTGGCCGGCCTGGCCGGCCCGGCGGCGGCGACGCCCAAGGGCGCCGCTTTCTTCCATGGGGGCGCTGCCGAGGTCCCCAACTATCCACCCGACCCCCTGCCCGGGTGAAAACCCAAAATCCCGGGGGGGGGGGGGGGGGGGGGCGGCATGGGCGAAACCCTAGCCGCCGCCGCCCCCGTTCTCCACCTCCACCCCAGCTCCCCTCGCCGCCGCCAGGTGATACCGACGGGCAAAGCCCGTTCGGCGTACGGCGGCGACGGGGAGATCTCCTCGCGAGGCGCGTAGCGGCGGCCCTGGACGACGCTATGCGACGAGCGGCGGTGGCGTCTCGTCGGCGCAGGCAAGCCGGGGCGGCGGCCTCGGGCATGGTGGCGGCGCCGTTTTCTCTCCTCCTCCCTCGGGGGTCGGGCGTGGCGGTGCTGGGCCCGTCCGCCGCGGATCTGGCGCCAGATGCTTGATTCGTCGGTGGGGGCGCCCAGGCGGGTGGCTGCGGTGGTGTTGCATCGCGTGGCGGCGGCTGCTCGTCCGGTTTGTCGAGCTGCGGTGGTGGCGGCGTGCCGCAGCTGCTGGATGGCGTCGTCGAGGAGCCCCGACCCACCTCCAACCAATGGGTCCTCGTCTTCCGGGTGAAAACCCAGATTTAGTTTGCTGGATCGGATGACGGCGACGTTTTCTTGACGTCGTGTATCCTCCTTGGAGGCGCCATTTTTGGAGACGAGGTCCGGTTGGCGCTTGTGGCTTTCGTTTTTTCCGGAGGGATGCCGAGGCGGTGGATGCCGGAGCGGCGGCTCCGGACGGTGGATGTACGCCGAGGTGGCGGCCTCGGACGGCAATGCAGTTGCGGCCCAATGGGGTAGGGACGTGGCTTTGCATGGCATGGGTGGCGACCTGGTGCTGCAAGGGTAGCGAGTTCGTCGGCTCGGTCGACGCGATCTGAGAGGTCGGTCTGGCTGGAAGTCGGGGCGGTTTCCCCGGATGTTTGGCGCAGCGTTCGTGGTCTGCGGGCGGTCGTCTCGTGTAGCAAGGGCTACAAGGCGACCAGGCCGTGCGGCGCTACGGCTCGCGAGCGGGCGGGGGATGTCGGAGCGGCGGCTCCGGAGCCATGATGTGTGTGTTTTGTTGCGATTGTGGCCTCGGGTCGAGTTGCCGATGAGGCTTCGTTGCTTGTGCGGTTTTCGGCCTAGTTTTCCTCATAAACCGGGCCATTTTGTTAGGTTTTCGATCCGGTTTTCCTTATAAACTGGATCAATTCTCTTTTTCTGTAATGCAATGTCAGAGCTCCTGGCCCTCTGACGAGGTTCCGTAAAAAAAACCCAAAATCCGCTTTGGATTTGGCGGCGGCGGCGCCTTGCGTGTCGTGACCTCCCTGGAGGCGTCGTCCGGGGTGAAGGGGATCGGATGGGAGGATTTGCAGGCGCGGGGTTGAGGTTGCTTGCGTTTCGAGTTTGTGAGGATTTGGTGTGGGTGGTAGGCACCGACGTCTCTTCTGGTTGGTGCTCTCCGGTGGCATGGACGCCACTCGGTCCCGGCGGTGCGGCCTCTCGATCCTGACGGAAGGGGATAGGGTTCCCCTTCCCGGTGGGCAGTGGCGTGACGTAAACCGGAGACACCTGTGTCTACTCAACGGTGGTGCTCTGCTTCCTTGCCTCTCGCATCTTTGCTCGGTTCCCTGCTGCCTCCTCTTCGGCGTCCGGCTCCATGAAGCTTTCCTTCTCCAACTAGTTGGGCGTGGACCGTGGCGGTGCTGCCTGCATGACATATCCCAAATCGAGGTGGTCGCCCTATGCCCACCTTGCGATGTGAGGGCGGCATTGTTCTAGCTCTCGGGTGAGCTTCTCTGAATCTCGACGGTACGGCGCCTACGAGCCATGGCGAGGGGGTAGGGTCCCTCTTCGGTGATAGAGAAGTAAGTTCCTGTGTTCCCTCCTTCCCTAGGTGCTCCTGGAGCAATGTCCATCTTCGACGGTCGGCTATGTCCTGCTCTGCTGCTTCGTCCTTGATTTGTATGATCCTAGTGTGGAGTGCTTCGCCTCTAGCAAGCTGTAATCTTCATTTTCTTTTCTTCAGTAGCTTGTGGAGGCTGTAGTTTGGTTTTGCTTTCCAGCGTTCCACATTGTATCAGTTTGGTCGTCGTTATTTGGTTCGTCTGTTGTAACTCCTGGCCGGTTGATGGCTTGGTTAATTCAAAGCCGGGCTCTTCGCAAGCCTTCATTCTAAAAAAAAGGAAAGATAGGGAGACCTAGCCAGCCACCAGGCCCTTCCGCCGCCGTCCTCCCGCGGCTCCCCTCCACCGGCGACCTCGGTCGTCGGTGGTGAGAGGGGTCGCCGGATCCACGCAAGTGGATCGTGTAGCTTTAGGTTTTAGGCCCTAGTAGCTTAGGTTTTTCGGTCGTTTATCGTCATGGCTTCGGCGGCGGCGATGGCGGCACTGAATAAAGAAGCTTCAGATCCTTCCCCGATGAGGCGATCGGTCCTATGGTTGGGGATGGATTTGAAAACTAGTCTGTTCAAGCAAGGATGGCGTGGCGGCAGCATCCTCGTGGTGGACTTGTATCCTCGGGCTCCGCCGTTGCGACGGCGTTTGCTCCAGTGCCGGTGCGGAGCTTGGGAGGTAGTCCAGGAACGGATACAGATTGTGGTATGCATCAACGACATCTGGAAGATGTTGGATCGTGTGCTGGGTTCGTGGTTCGTGGCTGGCAGGTATGGTTTCCTCCTCCGACGTTTTAGTCGTGCAGGGGTGACAGATCTGCAGTTCGCTGGCGTGTCCGGGGTGTTGCCCCGGTCTGATTCGTTCAACGGTAATTTCTTCGCCTTGGGTGAACCACCTTGGAGGTCCGCAAAGCTGCATATCAGTGATGGAGCCGCGTCGAGGTCGGGTGAGGTCATTCAACGAATTACGGATATTTTCTTTCCATTAATCCCACACAGCACGTCTCACGAATTCCGGATCTTTTCTTTCCATTAATTCCGTCATGCACGTCTCACGAATTCCAGATATTTTATTTCCATTAATTCCTTCTTTTCCAGAAGTGTTCGTTCTCCTTATAAATTCTCGAGGCGGCTTATTGAGTTTAATTCACATACGTATATAAATAGGTGGATTTGTGTGTTCAGGAGCAAGGTGGGACTATGCAATACTATGTACAAACCGTCTTTATTTCAACTATCATGATGTAGACCAGCTGTCCATATAGCCTTTTGGTGGACTCTTGGTCGGGAGTTCGATCCTCATAGCTGCAACTATTTTTTGCCGAATTGATTGGGCCACAACGCACCTCTCGTGGAATATAGCTCGACGGGCCAGGATGGGCCTTTTTCGTTGGGCCCCAGTGCCAGGTTGCGGGCGAGCCACTTTAGAAGATTGTGACGTTCGACAAACGAAACTGGTGGTTCGCTCGTGTCTGGACGCGGGTTTATTCTACCAAAAGTCAGGGCTGTTTTTACAAAATTGCGTGATGGACAAAGAATACCTATTCCCTTTAATAGTAGGTATAGAAATGAGACACGTATTACCATGAAAAAAAAGGTACAGTTCGGCAAAGGACGGTACATATACGTACATGTCCGACAGTCCTACGAGCTCGAGATATGTCTGCCACGTCGGATCCGGCACACACTGGCCTACCCCGACCCCACATATATTCGTCCCAATCCGCTTCCTGGACAAAACCCTAGCCACTCCACTCCACTCTGCCCCCAAGCTCCCTTTCGGCGATCTCCGGCCTTCTCTGACATGACGGGCAGCGGATCCGAGTTCTCGGTCACCCGATCTGTGGACTGAGACATAGTCCCATGTGGGCCCGAGTAGGAGATGGCCGTCCGCATTGCGCTCCGCAGCTCCCGAGAGGAGTCTGCTCGACAACTATCGGACTCGATCCGACAGGAATCCATTGCGTCCGCCCAAATGGCGCTTGGATCCGGCGCGAGGCGCGTCGCCGCTGCCTCGCCGGAGGCGGTGTGGTCCGTCTGGCGCCCCAATGCCGTGGCGGAGGCGCAACTCCTTCTTTAGTGTGCCGAGTCGGAGGTAAACGCCCGCACTAATGGCCCGTTCGGTGGGGAGGCTATGGCGCGGCGTGCCCGCTGTGCGAAGCATAGCGCGCGGGAGGCCGCGGCAGCCCTCCCGGCACAGGCCGGCGAGGCGGAGTCGCACGCCGCAGCGCCTCTACGGGTGACCAGGAAACCCTTGCGCTGCTATGGTGTCGTGGTGGACGTGTCGGGCTCTGACCATGACGGATCTATCATGGACCTCACATCGACCGGTGACGTGCAGGCCACATGATCTGATTTCTGCACATTCGATTCACTATCCAATGGAACAAAATGATGTGTAACCAACTTTGTATTCATGGCTAACTTAAATTTGTCTCCTGTTGTCTGGTGTGTGAATGTGTTCGTACGAGGGGAATACTTTCCTGATATCTCTAGCTATATTCTTTGTACAATGCAGATTACTGATCATTTTGGCGTAGTTCAGATGGCAACGGCACTATATGGGATTCTTGATTCATCTGAAGCCGAACTGAGTGATGCTTCCACCGTGTATCTGGAGAAAATAATCACTCCGATATATCAAACCATGTCGATGGTAGGTTCATCTATTCTATGTTAATTTACTTGTTCAGTTAACCGTTAGTATTACATCCATTACATCTGAATTCGTGTTGTTAACCCACTGGTGTATAATGTTGTACTCCCTCTGTAACTTAATATAAGACATTTTTTGACACTGAGTATGTGTATTGACATGGGTATTTCCTAAATTGAGGATAAATCCCTATAATCTGCTGGTATTACCAAACTGTACTTGAGAACCACACTGCTTCCTTGATATTTGAACAATTAACTCTGCTTTTTTCCTGCCATGTTATAATTAGCAAAGCACATAACCACTTCATGAACTCAACTCCATGTAATGTTGTGCAACCCATATTGATTCTAATATGTCGCTACGTTTGTCTTACAAGTTATCCTTTGCCTAGAGTGCACGCATATACCCTGGATTTAACTTGAAGCACATTTGAGCTTGAAGGAAGCTGATGCATGGCCTGCAGAGGTATGTCCATAAAAATACTATGACTTTTTTATCAGTCTAGCGGGGTAAGACACCCTGATTTTAGTTACTTCAATGTACCAAAATTCAGCCTCAGGATGCTTGTTATGGGCAATGAGATGTTCACAACCAAGTTGCGCAAGCACTAGTGCTGTGTTGTCTGTTTCCACAACATTTATGGACATTTTGGGACCTGCAAAGGTAAATTCCACCAGCTCTGAGTCGATTGATCATAGGGTAAGCTTGCCTGGACCGTCAACGGTGAGGCTCAAGGTATATGTCATTGCCTTGCTCTAAGTTATGATGCCTAACTTGGAGAGCTCACAGATAACAATATATCTCACACTGGTAAATGCTATGTAGGATGACCTGAGGTTCACATACTTCTGGATCAAGGATCCGAGCAGATCGATAAAGGGGATGGATGTTGCAGGGTCATCGAAGGCCCAAGCGCCGGTTGAGCTGGGTTCCTTCTGTGCCGCCACTGACAGCAAGGAGTATATTGAAGAGGTCTCAAGTGTTGATGACCTAGATAGAAATAGCATAGTATATACTCCCCACGATGTATGTGGTTTAACAGATTTTTATGCTGTGTCTATTCATCATCAACCCCACTAGATTATTGCCCCGTGGTGCACGCGGCGATTGCGGGTTTGCTGATGATGCCTCGAACTCGCTCTTTCCCTTTCTCTTCTCATGTAACTCTTGCTGTCACGAACTGATGTATTCTTGTTATGCTGGAAAGGTGAAAGCCCAGTCTGGGGAAAGAAAACACTCGATTAGTTGTGTCACATAATTCATTGTACAAAACCACCTTCTGTGTTGATATTCATTTTTACTTTTCAAAAAAATTGGTGAAAAACTTGTTTTCTTCACTCTGATCCATGGGTGTACAACGTGCCTAAGAAATATTTCTTTTCAGTTGAGAGGTTCAATTTCCAAACAGTGTTGACAAATATTCGCTTGGCAGTTGTTTGTGCAACCATTTACAACATCTTACCTCGGCTGACTGGTTGTTGCAACAGATCAGTTACACGAAACGGTTGACCGCATAAGGTGGAACACAAAGCTTGTGTTTTAGCGAAATAATATGCTGTATACAGGAAGAATGGCACTAAAACTCTTCTATGCCAAAACAAAATCTTTCAGCATATTTCCACCTACATACATGTCACAAACTGTTTTAAGTATCCAACAAATGTACAACAAAACTGTTGCTCCACCAAGCTTCGAAGCAAGCTACGGGGCTACTCGAGCAAATCAATCATTCCTGGTCACCATATGTTTGAAGAATAACCATTCACAAGGCTTCGTTTCCTTCTCCTTTCAGGCACATTGGACAACCTCAGCAACTGATCCAGCCAGCATGTACTAATGTATCATCGAACATGTTCTTGGAACAGCTGCGGCGCTCACATATCTGCGACAGACCAAAGATAAGCCTCTTGCTCCGTGGCCTGCTTATCGTTCTTTAGCTTGTACATGTCCTTCTCGTATCCTGGAAACACATGAAAATGGATTTAGTGATGCCTGCCAGATGCATCGCAGCAAAGCGCATTGCAAATGAACCATAACATAAATCTGAGCCAACTAATGATGGATGGAAAGTCTTAGAAGTTCAAATGCACACAAGACAAGCTGTGTGAATTCTCAGAGTTCCAGACAAGGTAGTATAGGATTACAATGAGAAACGGGAAAAAAATGAAAACATGTTCTCTTATTTTCCGACATGATATACATATCATTACCATTTTTCTCATTTCCTTTTGTAATCGTAACTAGGTTTTGAATAATTCAGGCAGAGAAACATATCTTGGCTACGGCACACATGATATGAAAACAAATGAAGGACGAACTTCACCAAATGCATCAGAAACATGACAGCACGACTAACAATTTACAGTTATTGAGCAGGTTAAAATGACGTGTTTTTCCCTTCTCATCCACCAATGCAACAAAAAAGATGGTGCTCTTAAAAGAGACACAAAAGTCTTCAAAACAAGAAAGGTGTGAAGTGAAACTCTAACAATCCTAGTGGTTCATTTAAACCTACCAGCCTACTAGGTAACTCACATCTGAAGGTGTTCAGTTTTCATGCCAAAAATTTAAGCCAACCTGGTTCTTTTGCCATGGCCAAGAGGCACGCTATTGAAAAACAGAAAGAAAACAAAAATGAATAAATCTGAAAGCCACATACCATTGCTGCGGTCCACTCCGTCAAAATGACGGCCAGGTTTTACGCCATAACGGTTTGGAGGAGGATCTACCCCACATTTCAGCCAGCTGTGAGCAGGTACATTTTGAGGAACTATAAAGCCGGATTCCTTCATCTTTTCATCATCTCCCAAGTCATTGAGAAGAAAGTCTGTATCTTTGCGCTGCAATGCATTAGAACACATGTCACCCATTAACCAGAAGAAATAGCATCGATACATTCAATTAGCCAACTCGAAATCAAAAGCTGCAGTTAACTTGACAAGATGAGCCATAGGATCACCCCATCGGAGTCTGTTTTTCAGCATGTTGTCAAGCTCAGGATCATCCCTACACGCAAACAAACTCAACTTTAAATACTTTTAAGCTAGTTAGAAATCTTCATGTTCATTTGGAGAACAAAAAGCAGACAACACCGACACCAAAAATAAAGATCACCTGATCAAAGTAGGTACCGTATTATCGGTTACACAAATTCTCAAATCAAGTTAACAAGGATCAGGCCCCTTTCTGTGCAAGTTTAATAAGAAAAAGTACCTTGTTCTTGCAAATGGTTGATTCTTCTCATTTTCAAGCTCCTCCACTTGAGCCTCAGCTTCTCGTTTCTGCACCAACCCTTTACCCCATTCTATATGTTTTTCCTGCCAACAAGAAGAACACCAGTTATTACTTATTAGCTATAGGCAGCGACATCCAAGATAGAGATCATGTATTGAAATGACTCCAGATAAGTGAAGAAGAAGAAAAGGTGTGATGAGTGATTAATTATTCGATCATTTGCTGCATTTTGTTCCATACTTCAATGAACTCACTAATAAGCGAGATGGTTTCAACTAATCTGATTTCCCTCATATCCAGCAGGTGTCTTATCTGAATTTGTATGGATCAGTGGCTCATAGTGTGAATAGAGTGCTTACAGGGAACAGGGAACCGGGGAACTTGACATAAAAGGAAACCAGATTTTGGTTATTCAACAGTAAGAACTTGTATGAGAGTGAATAAAGTTGGCACTAACAAGCTCTGTCCCTTTTAATGTTGTAATTTTCATATTACTGAGTGGGAGCCTTCATAGCTTTTCTGTTTGCTGATCAGTCGTTATCCTTTTATATGTAGTGCCTATTTTGTTTCTATACATAGAGTTGTTCTTCTAGGCACTCTGCACACTGTTTATTTAAGGTACCAATTTATTCACAGAAGTTAACAAATGTCGGTGCTTGCGGGTAAATAAAAGTGTGTGGCATAGTGCATTTGATACAATTTTACCACAAGAACACAACACAATACCAGGATAAGATAATTAGCACAAAACAATTCCTCGAGTCTATATTCTGTACTACTAGAAACACATGAATTTCCATGTGGCAAAGTATAATTAACCAGATGTCCAGATAAAACACAATGATGACTAATAAAAAATCCAGAGGAAGAGCATATATTTACCTTTGGCTTCTCGTCTCCCTTTGCCTTCTATATGTCTTCTTGATTTATTCTTTTTCCTGGGAAACGTCACAAAGGAATGTTACCAAAGAAACTAGAATGTCTAAATAGGTATAGCTGCCACCTAAATAACCAACACATGATAATGTACAGTCCATACCTTCCTTGTCTCGGAACACTGCCTTTGCCCCTTTACCGGTGAACGAAGGGTCCTGTGCTGCGAACCTAAAAGACAAATATCATACATCATATCACAAATCTCAGCAAAAGGAGTAAGCATATGTATTCCAAGACATGAAGTATCACTCACTTGAGCTTCTCATCCTCCTTGATTTTCGGATGTCCTCTTTAACTTACTCTGCTGACATCAACCCAGCTCTCCTTGTCTCTTTCGGATCTCCTTCCTTTCTAACCTTCCTTGGAGAAGTGTATATCTCCTTACGAGGTTGAGATAAATCATGTGATGCAGACTTCCTACCCTTCCTTCGTGGAGAAATATCCACATCCCCCAGGCTCTGTCCAAAATTTTGTCTTCTTGCAAGTGACAGGTCGTCCAACTGTGCCTAGTCCTGGCGCTTCCGTCTTCATGGTGGAGAGATGTCTTAGGGCTCCTCCGAGTCATGCCGTGTCCGGCGCAGAGGGGGAGAGCGATTCTAAGGCACCTCTGAGTCATGCCTCATGCGCTTCCGTGGTGGCGAGATGTCCTGGGGTTCCTCGGAATCATGGCAAGCCCACCTCCTTGGAGGAGAGGGATTGTCTTGCCGCCTGGACTTCTGTGGCGGTGACAGATCTTCTCCAATCCTATACCCTTGCCCTACGCCGAGGGGGTGTCACGCCGCCTTTGCCTCTGCCTCGGCGACGAAATATCACTCCCCACAACACCTCCACGTTTAGGAGATGGCCTGTCCCGCCGCTGCCTTCGCCGGGGGGAAGAGAGGTCCTCCAGGCGACGGAGTGACATTCCGGCGGCGGCGGGGCGAGCCACTGCCCGCAGGCTCCGGAACGGGCAGAGTGACCCACCCGCTGCCGTCGTTAGCGATGGAGTAGTAGGGCCGCGCCACGCGGATCACCTCCATGCGCTGCATCCGCTTCACCTTCATGTCCTCGTCCACCTGAGGCCTCTCGTCCCCTACAACCATACATAGCACGCCCGATTCCAGTCAAAATTCACCGCGAATCCGATGCAAATCCTCGATTGTCAGACTAGAACCATGACTAGGGTTTGGGGTCGAGATGGGGGGGGGATACATACCTGACGACGGCTCCTCCTCCTCGATCTGCACCGGCTTCTACCACACGAGGTCCTCATCGATGATTAGCACCCCTCCGGCGGAAGGCTTGGGGTTTTTCTTCTTCTTCTTGGCCATCTTCTGGTCACCGGCGACGGCGGGGCCCGACTGGTACCGCTTGAGGTAGTCCTTCATGGACACCGCGGCACCTGATTTGGAAGCGGATGGCGGCAGCTGCTTGGTCGCCAGGGGTGGCGGCGGCCGCAAGCCCCAAGGGCACGACTCGACGGGGGGCGGGGGCAGCGCCGGCGGCTAGGGTTCGGCTGCGGCGAGCACGGCCGGGGTGGACCTGACGGGACTGTCTGAGCTGTGGGGGAAGAGAGGAAGAATACGTTGATCTGAGGATATGGACGGTCCAGATGGCTTGTCAAAGTAGTACCGACCTACGGTCCGGATGGGTTGATTCATTGTCAGCAATCGAAAACTGCTCCGAATGAAAAAAACTTTATGACCGAAAAGCCTCCTAAAAGCACATGACAAGAGCTTGAGGTTTCTTGGTTTATCTAGATCATGATCCATAAAAAGTATTGTGTCACTCGCATATGGTAGAATGGACAAGTCATCTAGTACTAGGTGAGGAATTACACCGCTTATCTCACTAGCCACTTTAGCCCGTTTAACGAGAATAGCTAACATATCTACCACAATATTGAACAAAATGGGGGACAGAGGGTCCCCTTTGCAAAGACCCTTCTGAGTCAGAAAATAGTCATCAGCATCATCATTGAATTTGGTTGCACATTAATCCTTGATCTTTCTGATATCCTTTTTAACTTCCTCTGCTGACATCAACCAAGCTCTCCTTGTCTCTTTTGGAGCTCCTTCCTTTCTAACCTTCCTTGGAGAAGTGTCTCTCTCTTTACGAGGTGGAGATAAATCATGTGATGCAGACTTCCTACACTTCCTTGGTGGAGAAATATCCCCATCTCCCAGGCTCTGTCCCAAATTTTGTCTTCTTGCAAGTGACAGGTCGTCCAGCTATGCCGAGTCCTAGCGCTTCCGTCTTCGTGGTGGAGAGATGTCTTCAGGCTCCTTCGAGTCATGCCGTGTACATCGCAGAGGGGGGGAGCGGTTCTGAGGCTCCTCTGAGTCCTGCCTCGTGCGCCTCCATGTGGGCAAAATGTCCTGGGATTCCTTGGAATCATGGCAAGCCCGCCTCCTTGGAGGAGAGGGATTGTCTTGCTGCCTGGACTTCTGTGGCGGTGACAGATCGCCTCCCTCTTCTGTACCCTTGCCCTCCGGCGAGGGGGTGTCACGCCGCCTTTGCCTCTGCCTCGGCGGCGAAATATCACTCCCCGCAGCACCTCCACGTTTAGGAGATGGCGTGTCTTGCCGCTGCCTTCGCCGCGGGGGAGAGAGGTCCTCCTTCCTCCCGGCGCCGCCTCCCCTCTCAGGCGACGGAGTGTCGTTCCGGCAGCGGCGGGGCGAGCCACTGCCCGCAGGCTCCAGAACGGGCAGAGTGACCCACCCGTTGCCGTCGTTAGCCATGGAGTTCTAGGGCCGCGCCGCGCGGATCACCTCCATGCGCCGCATCCGCTTCACCTCGATGTCCTCGTCCACCTGAGGCTTCTCGTCCCCTACAACCAGACATAGAACGCCCGATTCCAGTCAAAATTCACCTCGAATCTGGTGCAAATCCTCGATTGTCAGACAAGAACCACGACTAGGGTTTGGGGTCGAGATGTGGGGGAGATACATACCTGACGACGGCTCCTCCTCCTCGATCTGCACCGGCTTCTGCCACACCGGGTCCTCATCGACGATTAGCACCCCTCCGGCTGAGGGCTTGGGGTTCTTCTTCTTCTTCTTGGCCTTCTTCTGGTCGCCGACGGCGGCGGGGCTCGACTGGTACCGCTTGAGGTAGTCCTTCATGGACACCGCGGCCCCCGATGTGGAAGCGGATGGCGGCGGCTGCTTCGTCGCCATGGGTGGCGGCGGCCGAAAGCCCCAAGGGCACGACTCGAAGGGGGGTGGGGGCGGCGCCGGCGGCTAGGGTTCGGCTGCGGCGAGCATGGCCGGGGTGGACTTGACGGGACTGTCTGAGCTGTGGGGGAAGAGAGGGAGAATACGTTGATCTGAGGCTATGGACGGTCCAGATGGCTTGTCAAACTAGTACCGACCTACGGTCCAGATGGGTTGATTCATTGTCAGCAATCGAAAACCGCTCTGAATGGGAAAGTCCAATCCTAGTGCTCGCGAGCATTTACAAGAGCATATGTAATTTTAGGTTACATAGGGTTCAAACAAACAAGTATCGAGGTGGCTAGGTGACGTGTGCGCACTTCTTGTGTGTGCCCGGAATATGTGTGTGTTCACGGTCGAACTAAAGGCCTTTGCATAATTTTGAAAGACAAATTTAGATCAAAGCAAACACCCACTTTTGACTCTGACGAATTTTCTTGCTTTTCTTTTCACTTTCTTCGCCGAGTGATCTTCTCAAGATGTCACTTTTTGTCCTTGTGAACAGTTGTGGGATCTACCATTGCGGATCAAATGCATAGAGAGAGTGGAACAGAAGATAATGGGAAAAATGAGTGAGAGGGCGTGTTGCCGGGAAAAAGCGGTGGGAGAGAGTAAGGGAAAACTTAGGACAATTAGGGTTAGTAAGAGTTTTTATACGCTAGGGGGATGAAGTGGATTTTTTAGAACATACAATTGCTAATGACGGGCCTAATATGCGACCCGTTGGTGTCGTGTATTTAGCCAATAAAGATGTGTTATAGAGTATGTTAGTACAAATGGACTGCCAGTGGTTACAGTGTCCACAATTCCAGCTTGATAGTGGTGTCCTTTTTGCTGAAAATGGTCCATTGAATGATGACACTTCTGATGGATACAGTTTTCGGGTTTTCCTCTGCCTGTACCTAACGATCGACTTAGAAAAGTCTTTTTTTTAATAGTATGGCTTGCAGAAACACAGTGGAGTTGTGTATGTTGGATAAATAAAGAAAGTCATGCAGCCCACAAACGTTAATTGTCATATCGTTTGTTAATATGTATACAAATAAAGAAAGTCATGCAGCCCACAAACAGTAGGACAGACATCTGAGAAAACATGAAGAGAAATTAAATTTTTTAGTGTTTTGTTGTGTGAAATACATAACCTATTGTTGGACTGTCATCAAAACAGGTTAAACGTATCTCATGATATCATCTCTCAAATGGTTGCACCCAAAGTTCATAGGCACCAAATCTTCCACACGGTGCACAGAGCACCGCATAACGCCTGCGAGCACGAAGCTACATGTCGGCAGGGCCAAGGGTGTCCAACAAAGAACCACGTGAGGCAGTGGGATAGAGGACGGCACATACAGCAGCCTGCAGTCAAGGGCAAGGATGCCCAACTGAGCCGCCAGGAAACGGAGAGTCCATGGGAGGTTAGACAGAAAGGGGAGGGTACTGCCGTTCGCCATCACGTCTGGAGCCAAACGGTCGGGGGAAATGGGGGAAGGTCCGGAGCCAAGACACCGCCATGCAAAATGGAGCACTCCACACAACCGGGACCATAGCCACATGCTCGGGCACCGCCATTGATGGTGTAGGAGATGGGCAATCGACGCCACCGTGTCTGATGCACAGCATACGAGAGTGCCTGCAATCATGAAGCTACATGTTTCTAAGGCCAAGGTCACCCAGCAAATAACCACATGATGCACCTCCTACCACGCGATCTATATATGGTTTGAACTGTTTCCTGCATGCATGCACCATTTAATTAGAAAACATGTGTTATGACCATATACAACACTATTATTTTGTATAATCACTACTGGAATCGCCTACTTTGTGAGTGCCCAAGAAACTCGGCGAAGCCCTAAGAAACTCGGCAAAGACTTTGCCGAGAACTACTCTCGGCAAAAGGCATACGGCGTAGATCCGTCAGGAAAACAGAGCTTTGCCGTGTGCTGTCTGTCGGGCACTCAACATCATGCTACCAAGAACCAAAGGTGCCCTCTCGGCAAAATAAAGCGACTTCACTCCCGTAAATCGGGAACGGCGTCGTCAGGTATTTGCCGAGTCCTCCATGGAGAACTCGATAAACACCTTCCTATTTGCCGACTAGCAACTCTCGGCTTACCTAGCACCAACAACTCCCCAGGTGTTGCCATGTGTCGCTGTTTGCCGAGAGCCCTCACCAAGCTCTCGGCTTATATACACCAGCAACTCCCCAGGTACTCCCTTTTTGCCGAGTTTCTTCTCCAGGTTCTCCCCAGGTACTCCCAAGGTATTTGATGAATAATTGGTTTATGATTTAGCCAACACCTATCTCTTGGGCAAGGCCCGGCATACAAGACTTCCTAGTACCATATCACGGGCGAATGATTTCTACACGCGTGATTGATTTTGTAGATTTGGCACTGGTTTTGATGGTAGAAGTGCAGTAAGAAAATTGCGAAAGCAGAGACTGCTCTGCTTTGTGATCTGTGTGGCCACGTGGCATCTTTTGGACTGGGTCTCTCTTCATGAGAGGAATGACCCGGTGGTATACGAATTTTCTCCCATGCCTTTGGAGCACGAGGGCTCACGGTCAGTAGAGGGCAAGCCTCCATCGCGCCACAATGTCGAAGACGAAGCGATCAAACCTTCCTGATGGTGGATAAGAGAAGAGGAGGGCTATCCGCAAAATCAGATTTAAGTGGTTGACTATGATCCCACCTGTGATCTCAGCCGTTCCTTACCGAACTGATGGACCACTTTCCAAGTTTCCATGTTTTCATTGGTTGTTGGTTTTCACGAGATACCACACCTGGAATCAATGTACTAGTCGTTGGTAGCATGTGCTTCACAACATTCAATAATGCAAATTAACTGCTTATTAATCATGCATGTGAGTGCATATATATTACTCGTCTGCCTTCACCCGAGAATAATCATGGTCTGTTAGGCGACACACACTTTGGTAGCTATCATATCAAACGGTCATGCATGGGAAATGCCAATGGTAGTAGTATAAATCAAGATGAGACAGGACGGAAAGAGTATGCAATAGATTAGTAGTAGGGAATAGGAGACACCAGGAATCAGAGCACGGGTCTGGTTTCACCTTATAGGTCTTTGATGTATCCCTAGGACTAGGGATATTTTTAAATTTGATCCCAAACACATAATGCACGTGAGGCTTTATTACCAGTAGGTGTGGCAGGCGAATTTGAAGGAACAAACACCTCCGCATGCTATGCTCGAGAATGTAGTTAAGTAATTAATTAACACGCATATAACTTTGCATATACTAGTTGTTGTGTTGTTGACTTCCAAAAAGCCCGGCTCAAATTAATCTCGGGAAAATCTAACCTGTAGCGTGCGCACCGCTGCTTTCCGATGCGGCGGCTGCCCACCCACGTCCGATTTCTTTTTTCTTTTTCTTTTTTAAAGCCACAAGTCGGATTTCTTATAGGCGCGTGATTAAGTGCTACTTTGCGGAACGGTACAAAGTGCTACAGTATACAAGTGCTACTACAGCAGCCCTGCAGTGCACGACAGGGCTGCTACAGTGTGCTGATCTGCTTTCCGCTGTACGTGGACATCCAAACTAAGGGATCGATCATGCGCCGTTTCCGTAGTGTATTCGGTTCGAGTCTTCGGGAAGACGTGAACGTATTTTCGTTGCCCCGGGCATCCAGCACGTACGCTCGTGTACCCTCGATCGTAACATGTAGCAACGACCAATTAGCACGGCATAGCAGTCAGTCAGCTAGCGCCTCCCCAGGTTGAGCTCGACC
The DNA here is from genome assembly GCA_039707655.1 of Elymus sibiricus. NCBI lineage: Eukaryota > Viridiplantae > Streptophyta > Magnoliopsida > Poales > Poaceae > Elymus > Elymus sibiricus. Next base: position 495,195,842 of record CM077667.1, read on the forward strand.
AGCGCCGTCGTGCATGCCCTCATCCGGCCTTCCCACCCGCCCCGTGGCCCTCGTATCGTTCGTACGTGCCTCTTCGCGTCGCTCCACCTATGCTGCCGATTCACTCACTCACTCGTCGTCTTCCACCCCGCGACCGCGACTGCGACCAATACAATAGCGAATTCGCTCAGTTCACTACCCAGCACCCACATACATATATATAGCGTTGTCAGTGTCAGTGCAAAGTCCATTTTCTCGCGCCTCTAGAAGCCACGTACGTCCGCGCGCACTGGTGATCCTTCTCTCTCTGCTCAGGCCTCAGGCCAGCCATGAGGAGCCCCGTTCACACCTCGGCCATGGCGGGCGCGAGCGTGAGCGCGATAGCGCTGCTGGGCCTCCCTTTGGCCGTGCTGTCGGAGAGCCGGAGAGGCCAGCGCAACGGCTGACGCGGCTACTGGTGAACGTGACCGTGGAGCGGCGCCTGTGGCCGGTGCACGTGCTGCTGGGCGCCGACGCCACCGTGGCCGACCTCGCGCGCACCGCCGTCGCCGTCTATGCCGCCGAGGGGCGCAGGCCGCCGCTCCCCGCCGATGACGGCGCCACCGACGCGGCCGCGCGGTTCGAGCTGCACCTCTCCAAGTACGCCCTCGATGGTACGTATACGTAACAAGCCGTCTGTGATGTATTCCATTGATCGATTGATTAGTTCTCCAGTCCAACTTCAAGCTGCATCGATCACTGACGATGAGATGCTGTGTTGGGCATGCGTGCAGCTCTGGACCCGGAGACCAAGGTGCTGGACCTGGGCTCTCGCAACTTCTTCCTCTGCTCCAACAGGCGGACGCAGAGATCAGATCATCATCTGCTTCTTCACTCAGCACTGCCATGTCTTGCTGTCTGAAAGAGTGAAAGTAGTGCTGTAAAAATGGTGGGAATCACTAGAAGTCAGAACCTGACGCATGTATGGTTTTGTTGTGTACCTAACATCCGATCCTCTGGACCAGCACGTAGTGTTAGGTTAGGTACAGTTCGGCCGGATCAAACAGATCGCTTTTCTTTCTTCCCAGGAAAGAAAGGGGTAGTACCAGGTGATCCTGAGTGCACCCCCCCCCCCCCCCCCCCCCACACACACACACACACTCGCGTCGCCCCCTCGGGCGACTCGGAGGGCGACTAGGGTTCCGCCGCCGCCGCCGCCCTTCCAACCCCCTTCCTCCCCACGCCGCCACCGGAGACGGCCGCCGGGAAATCAAGCGCAGCCGGTGAAGGTGGTGGCGGGGATCTCGGCGCTTTGTCCCTTCTCGGAGGCCTTTGGTACCTGGGGCGGCGGCCCCTGCCGGCGAGGCGGCGGCGTCGGGCGGCCGGCGTCATTCGCAGGTGGTGTGCTGGCCAGCGTGCTCGGCCGTGAGGGCGGCGGGTCGATGGTAGAGTTCGGTCGCGGCGCGGAACCACTCTGCGGCAAATCTGGAGGTACGAGACCCCTCCTCCCTGCTGCCTCTCTCGCTCTGTACGCTGTGGCTTGCGAATCGCTTGCTGGCTCCGGCATTGGTGAGCACTGGTGGAGCAGCTCGGGGACCGGGGGAAACCCTGGCCGGCTTGGCCGGCCCGGCGGCGGTGACGCCCAAGGGCGCCGCTTTCTTCCATGGGGGCGCTGCCGAGGTCCCCAACTATCCACCCCGACCCCCTGCCCGGGTGAAAACCCGAAATCCGCTTTGGATTTGGCGGCGGCGGCGCCTTGCGCGTCGTGACCTCCCTGCAGGCGTCGTCAGGGGTGAAGGGGCTAGGATGGGAGGATTTGTAGGCGCGGGGTTGAGGTTGCATGCGTTTCGAGTTTGTGCGGATTTGATGTGGGTGGTAGGCACCGACGTCTCTTCTGGTTGGTGCTCTCCGGTGGCGTGGACGCCACTCGGTCCCGGCGGTGCGGCGTCTCGATCCTGACGGAAGGGGATATGGTTCCCCTTCCCGGCGGGCAGTGGCGTGACGTAAACCGGAGACACCTTGGTCTACTCAACGGTGGTGCTCTGCTTCCTTGCCTCTCGCATCTTTGCTCGGTTCCCTGCTGCCTCCTCTTCGGCGTCCGGCTCCATGAAGCTTTCCTTCTCCAACTAGTTGGGCGTGGACCGTGGCGGTGCTGCCTGCATGACATGTCCCAAATCGAGGTGGTCGCCCTATGCCCACCTTGCGATGTGAGGGCAGCATTCTTCTAGCTCTCGGGTGAGCTTCTCTGAATCTCGACGGTACGGCGCCTACGAGCCATGGCGAGGGGGTAGGGTCCCTCTTCGGTGATAGAGAAGGAAGTTCATGTGTTCCCTCCTTTCCTAGGTGCTCCTGGAGCTATGTCCATCTTCGACGGTCGGCTATGTCCTGCTCTTCTGCTTCGTCCTTGATTTGTATGATCCTAGTGTGGAGTGCTTCGCCTCTAGCAAGCTGTAATCTTCATTTTCTTTTCTTCAGTAGCTTGTGGAGGCTGTAGTTTGGTTTTGCTTTCCAGCGTTCCCCATTAATTGTATCAGTTTGGTCGTCGTTATTTGGTTCGTCTGTTGTAACTCCTGGCCGGTTGATGGCTTTGTTAATTCAAAGCCGAGCTCTTCGCGAGCCTTCATTCTCAAAAAAGGAAAGAAAGGGCGACCTAGCCAGCTACCAGGCCCTTCCGCCACCGTCCTCCGGCGGTCCCCTCTGCCGACGACCTCGGTCGTCGCTGGTGAGGGGGGTCGCCGGATCCACGCGTGTGGATCATGTAGCTTTAGGTTTTAGGCCCTAGTAGCTTAGGTTTTTTTGGTCGTTTATCGTCATGGCTTCGGCGGCGGCGATGGCGGCGCTGAATAAAGAAGCTTCAGATCCTTCCCCGACGAGACGATCGGTCCTATGGTTGGGGATGGATTTGAAAACCAGTCTGTTCAAGCAAGGATGGCGTGGCGGCGGCATCCTCGTGGTGGACTTGTGTCCTCGGGCTCCGTCGTTGTGACGGCGTTTGCTCCAGCGCCGGCGCGGAGCTTGGGAGGTAGTCCAGGAGCGGATGCAGATTGTGGTCTGCATCAACGACATCTGGAAGATGGTGGATCGTGTGCTGGGTTCGTGGTTGGCAGGTATGGTTTCCTCCTCCGATGTTTTGAGGTTGCATGCGTTTCGAGTTTGTGCGGATTTGATGTGGGTGGTAGGCACTGACGTCTCTTCTGGTTGGTGCTCTCCGGTGGCGTGGACGCCACTCGGTCCCGGCGGTGCGGCGTCTCGATCCTGACGGAAGGGGATATGGTTCCCCTTCCCGGCGGGCAGTGGCGTGACGTAAACCGGAGACACCTGGGTCTACTCAACGGTGGTGCTCTGCTTCCTTGCCTCTCGCATCTTTGCTCGGTTCCCTGCTGCCTCCTCTTCGGCGTCCGGCTCCATGAAGCTTTCCTTCTCCAACTAGTTGGGCGTGGACCGTGGCGGTGCTGCCTGCATGACATATCCCAAATCGAGGTGGTCGCCCTATGCCCACCTTGCGATGTGAGGGCAGCATTCTTCTAGCTCTTGGGTGAGCTTCTCTGAATCTCGACGGTACGGCGCCTACGAGCCATGGCGAGGGGGTAGGGTCCCTCTTCGGTGATAGAGAAGGAAGTTCATGTGCTCCCTCCTTCCCTAGGTGCTCCTGGAGCTATGTCCATCTTCGACGGTCGGCTATGTCCTGCTCTTCAGCTTCGTCCTTGATTTGTATGATCCTAGTGTGGAGTGCTTCGCCTCTAGCAAGCTGTAATCTTCATTTTCTTTTCTTCAGTAGCTTGTGGAGGCTGTAGTTTGGTTTTGCTTTCCAGCGTTCCCCATTAATTGTATCAGTTTGGTCGTCGTTATTTGGTTCGTCTGTTGTAACTCCTGGCCGGTTGATGGCTTTGTTAATTCAAACCGAGCTCTTCGCGAGCCTTCATTCTAAAAAAAGGAAAGAAAGGGCGACCTAGCCAGCTACCAGGCCCTTCCGCCACCTTCCTCCGGCGGTCCCCTCTGCCGACGACCTCGGTCGTCGCTGGTGAGGGGGGTCGCCGGATCCACGCGTGTGGATCATGTAGCTTTAGGTTTTAGGCCCTAGTAGCTTAGGTTTTTTCGGTCGTTTATCGTCATGGCTTCGGCGGCGGCGATGGCGGCGCTGAATAAAGAAGCTTCAGATCCTTCCCCGACAAGACGATCGGTCCTATGGTGGGGGATGGATTTGAAAACCAGTCTGTTCAAGCAAGGATGGCGTGGCGGCGGCATCCTCGTGGTGGACTTGTGTCCTCGGGCTCCGTCGTTGCGACGGCGTTTGCTCCAGCGCCGGTGCGGAGCTTGGGAGGTAGTCCAGGAGCGGATGCAGATTGTGGTCTGCATCAACGACATCTGGAAGATGGTGGATCGTGTGCTGGGTTCGTGGTTGGCAGGTATGGTTTCCTCCTCCGATGTTTTAGTCGTGCAGGGGTGACAGATCTGGAGTTCGATGGCGTGTCCGGGGTGTTGCCCCGGTCTGATTCGTTCAATGGTAATGTCTTCGCCTTGGGTGAGCCACCTTGGAGGTCTGCAAAGCTGCATATCTGTGACGGAACCGCGTCCAGGCCGGGTGAGGTCGTTCAACGAATTACGGATATTCTCATTCCATTAATCCCACCATGCACGTCTCACGAATTCCGGATCTTTTCTTTCCATTAATTCCATCATGCACGTCTCACGAATTCCAGATATTTTATTTCCATTAATTCCTTCTTTTCCAGAAGTGTTCGTTCTCCTTATTAATTCTCGAGGCGGCTTATTGAGTTTAATTCACAGACGTATATAAATAGGTGGATTTGTGTGTTGAGGAGCAAGGTGGGACTATGCAATACTATGTACAAACCGTCTTTATTTCCACTATCATGATGTAGACCAGCTGTCCATAGCCTTTTGGTGGACTCTTGGTCGGGAGTTCGATCCTCACATCTGCAACTATTTTTTGCCGAATTGATTGGGCCACAACGCACCTCTCGTGGAATATAGCTCGAGTGCCAGGTTGCGGACGAGCCACTTTAGAAGATCGTGATGTTCGACAAACGAAACTGGTGGTTCGCTCGTGTCTGGACCGTGGGTTTATTCTACCAAAAGTCAGCGCTGTTTTTACAAAATTGCGTGACGGACCAAGAATACCTATTCCCTTAAATAGTAGGTATAGAAATGAGACACGTATTACCATGAAAAAAAAGGTACAGTTCGGCCAAGGGACGGTACATATACATACTTGTCCGACAGTTCTACGAGCTCAAGATATGTACATGTCGCTGTATGTATGTATGCAATTGCAATGCCAGCGCAACACCAATGATCCTGCAACTCCTTCTTTAGTGTGCCGAGTCAGAGGTAAACGCCCGCACTTATGGCACGTTCGGTGGGGAGGCTATGGTGCGGCGTGCCCGCTGGGCGAAGCATAGCGCGCGGGAGGCCGCGGCAGCCCTCCCGGCACAGGCCGGCGAGGCGGAGTCGCACGCCGCAGCACCGCTACGGGTGTCCGGGAACCCCTTGCGCTGCTACAGTGTCGTGGTGGACGTGTCGGGCTCCGACCATGACGGATCTATCATGGACCTCACATCGACCGGTGACGTGCAAGCCACATGATCTGATTTCTGCACATTCGATTCACTATCCAATGGAACAAAATGATGTGTAACCAACTTTGTATTCATGGCTAACTTAAATTTGTCTCCTGTTGTCTGGTGTGTGGATGTGTTCCTATGAGGGGAATACTTTCTTGATATCTCTAGCTATATTCTTTGTACAATGCAGCTTACTGATCATTTTAGCGTAGTTCACATGGCAAAGGCACTATATGGGATTCTTGATTCATCTGAAACTGAACTGAGTGATGCTTCCACCGTGTATCTGGAGAAAATAATCACTCCGATATATCAAACCATGTCGATGGTAGGTTCATCTATTCTATGTTAATTTACTTGTTCAGTTAACTGTTAGTATTACATCTATTACATCTGAATTCGTGTTGTTAGCCACTGGTGTATAATGTTGTACTCCCTCTGTAACTTAATATAAGACATTTTTTGACACTGAGTATGTGTATTGACATGGGTATTTCCTAGATTGAGGATAAAGCCCTATAATCTGCTGGTATTACCAAACTGTACTTGAGAACTACACTGCTTCCTAGATATTTGAACAATTAACTCTGCTTTTTCCTGCCATGTTATAATTAGCAAAGCACATAACCACTTCATGTACTCAACTCCATGTAATGTTGTGCAACCCATATTGATTCTAATATGTCGCTACGTTTGTCTTACAAGTTATCCTTTGCCTAGAGTGCACGCATATACCCTGGATTTAACTTGAAGCACATTTGAGCTTGAAGGAAGCTGATGCATGGCCTGCTGAGGTATGTCCATAAAAATACTATGACTTTTTTATCAGTCCAGCGGGGTAAGACACCCTGATTTTAGTTACTTCAATGTACCAAAATTCAGCCTCAGGATGCTTGTTATGGGCAATGAGATGCTCACAACCAAGTTGCGCAAGCACTAGTGCTGTGTTGTCTGTTTCCACAACATTTATGGACATTTTGGGACCTGCAAAGGTAAATTCCACCCGCTCTGAGACGATTGATCATAGGGTAAGCTTGCCTGGACCGTCAACGGTGAGGCTCAAGGAATATGTCATTGTCTTGCTCTAAGTTATGATGCCTAACTTGGAGAGCTCACAGATAACAATATATCTCACACTGGTAAATGCTATGCAGGATGGCCTGAGGTTCACATACTTCTGGATCAAGGATCCGAGCAGATCGATAAAGGGGATGGATGTTGCAGGTTCATCCAAGGCCCAAGCGCCGGTTGAGCTGGGTTCCTTCTGTGCCGCCGCTGACAGCAAGGAGTATACTGAAGAGGTCTCAAGTGTTGATGACCTAGATAGAAATAGCACAGTATATACTCCCCACGATGTATGTGGTTTAACAGATTTTTATGATGTGTCTATTCATCATCAACCCCACTAGATTATTGCCCCGTGGTGCACGCGGCGATTGCGGGTTTCCTGATGATGCCTGGAACTCGCTCTTTCCCTTTCTCTTCTCATGTAACTCTTGCTGTCACGAACTGATGTATTCCTGTTATGCTGGAAAGGGGAAAGCCTAGTTTGGGGAAAGAAAACACTCGATTAGTTGTGTCACATAATTCATTGTACAAAACCACCTGCTGTGTTGATATTCATTTTTACTTTTCAAAAAAATCAGTGAAAAACTTGTTTTCTTCACTCTGATCCATGGGTGTACAACGTGCCTAAGAAATATTTCTTGTCAGTTGAGAGGTTCAATTTCCAAACAGTGTTGACAAATATTCGCTTGGCAGTTGTTTGTGCAACCATTTACACCATCTTACCTTGGCTGACTGGTTGTTGCAACAGATCAGTTACACGAAACGGTTGACCGCATAAGGTGGAATGCAAAGCTTGAGTTTTAGCGAAATAATATGCTGTATACAGGAAGAATTGCACTAAAACTCTTATGTGCCAAAACAAAATCTTTCAGCATATTTCCACCTACATACATGTCACAAACTGTTTTAAGTATCCAACAAATGTACAACAAAACTGTTGCTCCACCAAGCTTCGAAGCAAGCTACGGGGCTACTCGAGCAAATCAATCATTCCGGGTCACCATGTGTTTGAAGAATAACCATTCACAAGGATTCGTTTGCTTCTCCTTTTAGGCACATTGGACAACCTCAGCAACTGATCCAGCCAGCATGTACTAATGTATCATCGAACATGTTCTTGGAACAGCTGCGGCGCTCACATATCTGCGACAGACCAAAGATAAGCCTCTTGCTCCGTGGCCTGCTTATCGTTCTTTAGCTTGTACATGTCCTTCTTGTATCCTGGAAACACATGGAAATGGATTTAGTGATGCCTGCCGGATGCATCGCAGCAAAGCGCATTGCAAATGAACCATAACATAAATCTAAGCCAACTAATGATGGATGGAAAGTTCTACAAGTTCAAATGCACACAAGACAAGTTGTGTGAATTCTCAGAGTTCCAGACAAGTTAGTATAGGATTACAATGAGCAACGGGAAAAAAATGAAAACATGTTCTCTTATTTGCCGACACGATATACATATCATTACCGTTTTTCTCATTTCCTTTTGTAACCATAACTAGGTTTTGAATAATTCAGGCAGAGAAACATATCTTGGCTACGGCAAACACGATATGCAAACAAATGAAGGACGAACTTCACCAAATGCATCAGAAACATGACAGCATGACTAACAGTTTACAGTTATTGAGCAGGTTAAAATGACGTGTTTTTTCCTTCTCATCCACCAATGCAACAAAAAAGATGGTGCTCTTAAAAGAAACACAAAACTCTTCAAAACAAGAAAGGTGTGAAGTGAAACTCAAACAATCCTAGTGGTTCATTTAAACCTACCAGCCTACTAGGTAACTCACATCTGAAGGTGTTCAGTTTTCATGCCAAAAATTTAAGCCAACCTGATTCGTTTGCCATGGCCAAGAGGCACGCTATTGAAAAACAGAAAGAAAAGAAAAATGAATAAATCTGAAAGCCACATACCATTGCTGCGGTCCACTTCATCCCAATGACGGCCAGGTTTTATGCCATAACGGTTTGGAGGAGGATCTACCCACGTTTCAGCCAGCTGTGAGCAGGTTCATTTTGAGGAAGTATAAAGCCGGATTCCTTCATCTTTTCATCATCTCCCAAGTCATTGAGAAGAAAGTCTCTATCTTTGCGCTGCAATGCATTAGCACACATGTCACCCATTAACTAGAAGAAATAGCATCGATACATTCAATTAGCCAACTCGAAATCAAAAGCTGCAGTTACCTTGACAAGATGAGCCATAGGATCACCCCATCGGAGTCTGTTTTTCAGCATGCAGTCAAGCTCAGGATCATCCCTACACGCAAACAAACTCAACTTTAAATACTTTTAATCTAGTTAGAAATCTTCATGTTCATTTGGAGAACAAAAAGCAGACAACACCGACACCAAAAATAAAGAGCACCTGATCAAAGTAGGTACCGTATTATCGGTTACACAAATTCTCAAATCAAGTTAACAAGGATCAGGCCCCTTTCTGTGCAAGTTTAATAAGAAAAAGTACCTTGTTCTTGCAAATGGTTGATTCTTCTCATTTTCAAGCTCCTCCACTTGAGCATCAGCTGCTCGTTTCTGCACCAAACCTTTACCCCCATTCTATATGTTTTTCCTTCCAACAAGAAGAACACCAGTTATTACTTATTAGCTATAGGCAGCGACATCCAAGATAGAGATCCTGTATTGAAATGACTCCAGATAAGTGAAGAAGAAGAAAAGGTGTGATGAGTGATTATTCGATCATTTGCTACATTTTGTTCCATACTTCAATGAACTCACTAATAAGTGAGATGGTTTCAATTAATCGGATTTCCCTCATATCCAGCAGGTGTCTTATCTGAATTTGTATGGATCAGTGGCTCATAGTGTGAATAGAGTGCTTACAGGGAACAGGGGAACTTGACATAAAAGGAAACCAGATTTTGGTTATTCAATAGTAAGAACTTGTATGAGAGTGAATAAAGTTGGCACTAACAAGCTCTGTCCCTTTTAATGTTGTAATCTTTATAGTACTAAGTGGGAGCCTTCATAGCATTTCTGTTTGCTGACCAGTCGTTATCCTTTTATATGTAGTGCCTATTTTGTTTCTATACATAGAGGTGTTCTTCTAGGCACTCTGCACACTGTTTATTCAAGGTACCAATTTACTGAAAGAAGTTAACAAATGTCGGTGCTTGCGGGTAAAGAAAAGTGTGTGGCATAGTGCATTTTCTACAGTTTTACCACAAGAACACAACACAATACCAGGATAAGATAATTAGCACAAAATAATTCCTCGAGTCTATATTCTGTACTACTAGAAACACATGAATTTCCGTGTGGCAAAGTATATTAACCAGATGTCCAGATAAAACACAATGATGACTAATAAAAAATCCAGAGGAAGAGCATATATTTACCTTTGGCTTCTCGTCTCCCTTTGCCTTCTGTATGTCTTCTTCATTTATTCTTTTTCCTGGGAAACATCACAAAGGAATGTTACCAAAGAAACTAGAATGTCTAAATAGGTATAGCTGCCACCTAAATAACCAACACATGATAATGTACAGTCCATACCTTCCTTGTCTCGGAACACTGCCTTTACCCCTTTACCGGTGAACGAAGGGTCCTGTGCTGCGAACCTAAAAGACAAATATCATACAGCATATCACAAATCTCAGCAAAAGGAGTAAGCATATGTATTCCAAGACATGAAGTATCACTCACTTGAGCTTCTCATCCTCCTTGATCTTTCTGATGTCCTCTTTAACTTCCTCTGCTGACATCAACCCAGCTCTCCTTGTCTCTTTCGAAGCTCCTTCCTTTCTAACCTTCCTTGGAGAAGTGTCTATCTCCTTACGAGGTGGAGATAAATCATGTGATGCAGACTTCCTACCCTTCCTTGGTGGAGAAATATCCCCATCCCCCAGTCTGGTCACCGGCGGCGGCGGGGCCCGATTGGTACCGCTTGAGGTAGTCCTTCATGGACACTGCGGCCCCTGATGTGGAAGCGGATGGCAGCGGCTGCTTGGTCGCCATGGGTGGCGGCGGCCGCAATCCCCAAGGGCACGACTCGATGGGGGGCGGGGGCAGCGCCGGCGGCTAGGGTTCGGCTGCGGCGAGCACGGCCGGGGTGGACCTGACGGGACTGTCTGAGCTGTGGTGGAAGAGAGGGAGAATACGTTGATCTGAGGCTATGGACGGTCCAGATGGCTTGTCAAACTAGTACCGACCTACAGTCCAGATGGGTTGCTTCATTGTCAGCAATCGAAAACCGCTCCGAATGAAAAATAACTTTATGACCGAAAAGCCTCCGAAAAGCACATGGCAAGAGCTTGAGGTTTCTTGGTTTATCTAGATCATGATCCATAAAAAGTATTGTGTCACTCTCATATGGTAGAATGGACAAGTCATCTAGTACTAGGTGAGGAATTACACCGCTTATCTCACCAGCCACTTTAGCCCGTTTAACGAGAATAGCTAACATATCTACCAGAATATTGAACAAAATGGGGGACAGAGGGCCCCCTTTGCAAAGACCCTTCTGAGTCAGAAAAAAAGTCATCAGCATCATCATTGAATTTGGTTGCACATTAATCCTTGATCTTTCTGATATCCTCTTTAACTTCCTCTGCTGACATCAACCCAGCTGTCCTTGTTTCTTTCGGAGCTCCTTCCTTTCTAACCTTCCTAGGAGAAGTGTCTCTCTCCTTACGAGGTGGAGATAAATCATGTGATGCAGACTTCCTACACTTCCTTGGTGGAGAAATATCCCCATCCCCCAGGCTCTGTCCCAAATTTTGTCTTCTTGCAAGTGACAGGTCGTCCAGCTGTACCGAGTCCTGGCGCTTCCGTCTTCGTGGTGGAGAGATGTCTTAGGGCTCCTCCGAGTCATGCCGTGTCCGGCGCAGAGGGGGAGAGCGGTTCTGAGGCTCCTTTGAGTCGTGCCTCGTGCGCTTCCGTGGTGGCGATATGTCTTGGGGTTCCTCGGAATCATGGCGAGCCCGCCTCCTTGGAGGAAAGGGATTGTCTTGCCGCCTGGACTTCTGTGGCGGTGACAGATCGCCTCCCTCTCATGTACCCTTGCCCTCCGGCGAGGGGGTGTCACGCCACCTTTGCCTCTGCCTCGGCGGCGAAATATCACTCCCCGCAGCACCTCCACATTTAGGAGATGGCGTGTCCCGCCGCTGCCTTCGCTGCGGGGAAGAGAGGTACTCCTGCCTCCCGGCGTTGACTCCCCGCTCAGGCGACGGAGTGACGTTCCGGCGGCGGCGGGGCGAGCCACTGCCCGCAGGCTCCGGAACGGGCAGAGTGACCCATCCGCTGCCGTCGTTAGCGATGGACTTGTAGGGCCGCGCCGCGCGGATCACCTCCATGCGCCGCATCCGCTTCACCTCGATGTCCTCGTCCACCTGAGGCTTCTCGTCCCCTACAACCATACATAGCACGCCCGATTCTAGTCAAAATTCACCACGAATCCGATGCAAATCCTCGATTGTCAGACTAGAACCATGACTAGGGTTTGGGGTCGAGATGAGGGGGGGATACATACCTGATGATGGCTCCTCCTCCTCGATCTGCAAAGACTTCTGCCACATGGGGTCCTCATCGACGATTAGCACCTTTCCGACGGAGGGCTTGGGGTTCTTCTTCTTCTTCTTGGCCTTCTTCTGGTCACCGGCGGCGGCGGGGCCTGACTGGTACCGCTTTAGGTAGTCCTTCATGGACACCGCGGCCCCTGATGTGGAAGCAGATGGTGGCGGCTGCTTGGTCGCCATGGGTGATGGCGGCCGCAAGCCCCAAGGGCACGACTCGATGGGGGGCGGGGGCAGCGCCGGCGGCTAGGGATCGGCTGCGGCGAGCACGGCCGGGGTGGACCTGACGGGACTGTCTGAGCTGTGGGGGAAGAGAGGGAGAATACGTTGATCTGAGGCTATGGACGGTCCAGATGGCTTGTCAAACTAGTACCAACCTACGGTCCAGATGGGTTGATTCATTGTCAGCAATCGAAAACTGCTCCGAATGAAAAATAACTTTATGACCGAAAAGCCTCCGAAAAGTACATGGCAAGAGCTTAAGGTTTCTTGGTTTATCTAGATCATGATCCATAAAAAGTATTGTGTCACTCGCATATGGTATAATGGACAAGTCATCTAGTACTAGGTGAGGAATTACACCGCTTATCTCACCAGCCACTTTAGCCCGTTTAACGAGAATAGCTAACATATCTACCAAAATATTAAACAAAATGGGGGACAGAGGGTCCCCTTTGCAAAGACCCTTCTGAGTCAGAAAATAGTCATTAGCATCATCATTGAATTTGGTTGCACATTAATCCTTGATCTTTCTCATATCCTCTTTAACTTCCTCTGCTGACATCAACCCAGCTCTCCTTGTCTCTTTCGGAGCTCCTTCCTTTCTAACCTTCCTTGGAGAAGTGTCTCTCTCCTTACGAGGTGGATATAAATCATGTGATGCAGACTTCCTACCCTTCCTTGGTGGAGAAATATCCCCATCCCCTAGGCTCTGTCCCAAATTTTGTCTTCTTGCAAGTGACATGTCGTCCACCTGTGCCGAGTCCTGGCGCTTCCATCTTCATGGTGGAGAGATGTCTTAGGGCTCCTCTGAGTCATCCCATGTCCGGCGCAGAGGGGGAGAGCGGTTCTGACGCTCCTCTGAGTTGTGCCTCGCGCGCTTTCGTGGTGGCGAGATGTCCTGGGGTTCCTCAGAATCATGGCGAGCCCGCCTCCTTGGAGGAGAGGGATTGTCTTGCCGCCTGGACTTCTGTGGCGGTGACAGATTGCCTCCCTCTCCTGTACCCTTGCCCTCCGGCGAGGGGGTGTCACGCCGCCTTTGCCTCTTCCTCGGCTGCGAAATATCACTCCCCGCAGCACCTCCACGTTTCGGAGATGGCGTGTCCCGCCGCTGCCTTCGCCGCGGGGAATAGAGGCCTTCCTTCCTCCTGGTGCCGCCTCCCCGCTCAGGCGACGGAGTGACGTTCAGGCAGCGGCGGGGCGAGCCACTGCCCGCAGGCTCCGGAACGGGCAGAGTGACCCACCCGCTGCCGTCGTTAGCGATGGAGTTGTAGGGCCGCGCCGCGCGGATCGCCTCCATGCGCCGCATCCGCTTCACCTCGATGTCCTCGTCCACCTGAGGCTTCTCGTCCCCTACAACCATACATAGCACGCCCGATTCCATTCAAAATTTGCCGTGAATCCGGTGCAAATCCTCGATTGTCAGACTAGAACCATGACTAGGGTTTGGGGTCGAGATGGGGGGGGATACATACCAGACGACGACTCCTCCTCCTCGATCATCACCGGCTTCTGCCACACAGGGTCCTCATCGACGATTAGCACCCCTCCGACAAAGGGCTTGGGTTTCTTCTTATTCTCCTTGGCCTTCTTCTGGTCACCGGCGGCGGCGGGGCCCGACTGTATCGCTTGAGGTAGTCCTTCATGGACACCGCGGCCCCTGATGTGGATGCGGATGGCAGCGGCTGCTTGGTCGCCATGGGTGGCGGTGGCCGCAAGCCCCAAGGGCACGACTCGACGGGGGGCGGGGGCAGCGCCAGCGGCTAGGGTTCGACTGCGGCGAGAACGGCCGGGGTGGACCTGACGGGAATGTCTGAGCTATGGGGGAAGAGAGGGAGAATACGTTGATCTGAGGCTATGGACGGTCCAGATGGCTTGTCAAACTACTACCGACCTACGGTCCAGATGGGCTGATTCATTGTGAGCAATCGAAAACCGGTCCGAATGAAAAAATAACTTCATGACCGAAAAGCCTCCGAAAAGCACATGACAAGAGCTTAAGGTTTCTTGGTTTATCTAGATCATGATCCATAAAAAGTAATGTGTCACTCGCATATGGTAGAATGGACAAGTCATCTAGTACTAGGTGAGGAATTACACCGCTTTTCTCACCAGCCACTTTAGCCCGTTTAACAAGAATAGCTAACATATCTACCACAATATTGAACAAAATGGGGAACAGAGGGTCCCCTTTGCAAAGACCCTTCCGAGTCAGAAAATAGTCATCAGCATCATCATTGAATTTGGTTGCACATTAATCCTTGATCTTTCTGATATCCTCTTTAACTTCCTCTGCTGACATCAACCCAGCTCTCCTTGTCTCTTTCGAAGCTCCTTCCTTTCTAACCTTCCTTGGAGAAGTGTCTCTCTCCTTACGAGGTGGAGATAAATCATGTGATGCAAACTTCCTACCCTTCCTTGGTGGAGAAATATCCCCATCCCCCAGGCTCTGTCCCAAATTTTGTCTTCTTGCAAGTGACATGTCATCTAGCTATGCCGAGTCCTGGCGCTTCCGTCTTCGTGGTGGAGAGATGTCTTCGGGCTGCTCCAAGTCATGCCCTGTACAACGCAGAGGGGGAGAGCGGTTCTGAGGCTCCTCTGAGTCATGCCTCGTGCGCTTCCTTGATGGCGAGATGTCCTGGGGTTCCTCGGAATCATGGCGAGCCCGCCTCCTTGGAGGAGAGAGATTGTCTTGCTGCCTGGACTTCTGTGGCGGTGACAGATCGCCTCCCTCTCCTGTACCCTTGCCCTCCGGCGAGGGGGTGTCACGCCGCCTTTGCCTCTGCCTCGGCGGTGAAATATCACTCCCCCCAGCACCTCCACGTTTAGGAGATGGCGTGTCCCGCCGCTGCCTTCGCCGCGGGGGAGAGAGGTCCTCCTTCCTCCCGGCGCCGCCTCCCCTCTCAGGCGACGGAGTGTCGCTCCGTCTGCGGCGGGGTGAGCCACTGCCCGCAGGCTCCGGAACGGGCAGAGTGACCCACCCGTTGCCGTCGTTAGCGATGGAGTTGTAGGGCCGCGCGGCGCGGATCACCTCCATGCGCCGCATCCCCTTCACCTTAATGTCCTCGTCCACCTGAGGCTTCTCGTCCCCTACAACCATACATAGCACACCCGATTCCAGTCAAAATTTACCACGAATCCGTTTCAAATCCTCGATTGTCAGCCTAGAACCACGACTAGGGTTTGGGGTCGAGATGGGGGGAGATACATACCTAACGACGGCTCCTCCTCCTCGATCTGCACCGGCTTCTGCCACACGGGGTCCTCATCGACGCTTAGCACCCCTCCGGCGGAGGGCTTGGGTTTCTTCTTCTTCTTCTTGGTCTTCTTCTGGTCGCCGGCGGCGGCGGGGCCCGACTGGTACCGCTTAAGGTAGTCCTTCATCGACACCGCGGCCCCCGATGTGGAAGCGGATGGCGGCGGTTGCTTGGTCACCATGGGTGGCGGCGGCCGCAAGCCCCAAGGGCACGACTCGACGGATGGTGGGGCGGCGCCGGTGGCTAGGATTCGGCTGCGGCGAGCACGGCTGGAGTGGACCTGACGGGACAGTCTGAGCTATGGGGGAAGAGAGGGAGAATACGTTGATCTGAGGCTATGGACGGTCCAGATGGCTTGTCAAAATAGTACCGTCCTACGGTCCAGATGGGTTGATTCATTGTCAGCAATCGAAAACCGCTCCGAATGGGAAAGTCCAATCCTAGTGCTCGCGAGCATTTACAAGAGCATATGTAAATTTAGGTTACATAGGGTTCAAACAAACAAGTATCGAGGTGGCTAGGTGACGTGTGCGCACTTCATGGATGTGCCCGGAATATGTGTGTGTTCACGGTCGAACTAAAGGCCTTTGCACACTTTTGAAACACAAATTTAGATCAAAGCAAACACCCACTTTTGACTCTGACGAATTTTCTTGCTTTTCTTTTCATTTTCTTCGCCGGGTGATCTTCTCAAGATGTCACTTTTTGTCCTTGTGAATAGTTGTGGGATCTACCATTGCGAATCAAATGCATAGAGAGAGTGGAACAGAAGATAATGGGAAAAATTAGTGAGATGGCGTGTTGCCAGGAAAAGCGGCGGGAGAGAGTAAGGGAAAACTTAGGACAATTATGGTTAGTAAGGGTTTTTATACGCTAGGGGGATGAAGTGGACTTTTTAGAACATACAATTGCTAATGACGGGCCTAATATGCGACCCGTTGGTGTCGTGTATTTAGCCAATAAAGATGTGTTATAGAGCATGTTAGTACAAATGGACTGCCAGTGGTTACAATGTCCACAATTCCAGCTTGATAGTGGTGTCCTTTTTGCTGAAAATGGTCCATTGAATGATGACACTTCTGATGGGTACAGTTTTCAGGTCTTCCTCTACCTGTACCTAACGATCGATTTAGAAAAGACTTTTTTTAATAGTATGGCTTGCAGAAACACAATGGAGTTGTGTATGTTGGACAAATAAAGAAAGTCATGCAGCCGACAAACGTTAATTGTCATATCGTTTGTTAATATGTATACAAATAAAGAAAGTCATGCAACCCACAAACAGTAGGACTAACATCTGAGAAAACATGAAGAGAAATTTATTTATTTTTAGTGTTTTGTTGTGTGAAATACATAACCTATTGTTGGACTGTCATCAAAACAGGTTAAACGTATCTCATGCTATCATCTCTCAAATGGTTGCACCCAAAGTTCATAGGCACCAAATCTTCCACACGGTGCACAGAGCACCACATGACGCCTGCGAGCATGAAGCTACATGTCGCCAGGGCCAAGGGCGTCCAAAAAAGAACCACGTGATGCAGTGGGATCGAGGACGGCACATAGAGCAGCCTGCAGTCATGGGCAAGGATGCCCAACTGAGCCGCCAGGAAATGGAGAGTCCATGGGAGGTTAGACAGAAAGGGGAGGGTACTGCCGTTAGCCGTCACGTCTGGAGCCAAACGGTCAGGGGAAATGGGGGAAGGTCCGGAGCCAAGACACCGCCATGCAAAATGGAGCATTCCACACAACCGGAACCATAAGCACTTAACAGCGTCCAGCCATACATTGGAGTGTTGGAATAGCCACATGCTCGGGCACCGCCATTGATGGTGTAGGAGATGGGCAATCGACGCCACCGCGTCTGATGCACAACATGCGAGAGTGCCTGCGATCACGAAGCTACATGTTTCTAAGGCGAAGGTCGCCCAGCAAAGAACCACATGATGCACCTCCAACCACGCGATCTATATATGGTTTGAACTGTTTCCCTGGATGCATGCACCATTTAATTAGAAAAAAAACATGTGTTATGACCATATACAACACTATTATTTTGTATAATCGCTACTGGAATCGCCTACTTTGTGAGTGCCCAAGAAACTCAGCGAAGCCCTAAGAAACTCGGCAAAGACTTTGCCGAGAACTACTCTCGGCAAAAGGCATACGGCGTAGACCCGTCAGGAAAACAGAGCTTTGCCATGTGCCGTCTGTCGGGCACTCAACATCATGTTACCGAGAACTAAAGGTGCCCTCTCGGCAAAATAAAATGACTTCACTCCCGTAAATCGGGAACGGCGCCGTCAGTTATTTGCCAAGTCCTCCATGGAGAACTCGATAAACACCTTCCTATTTGCCGACTAGCAACTCTCGGCTTACCTAGCACCAACAACTCCCCAGGTGCTGCCATGTATCTCTGTTTATATACACCAGCAACTCCCCAGGTACTCCCCTTTTGCCGAGTTTCTTCTCCAGGTTCTCCCCAGGTACTCCCAAGGTATTTGATGAATAATTGGTTTATGATTTAGCCAACACCTATCTCGTGGGCAAGGCCCGGCATACAAGACTTCCTAGTACCATATCACGGGCGAATGATTTCTACACGCGTGATTGATTTTGTAGATTTGGCACTTGATTTGATGATAGAAGTGCAGTAAGAAAATTGCGAAAGCAGAGACTGCTCTGCTTTGTGATCTGTGTGGCCACGTGGCATCTTTTGGACTGGGTCTCTCTTCATGAGAGGAATGACCCGGTGGTATACGAATTTTTTCCCATTTCTTTGGAGCACGAGGGCTCACGGTCAGTAGAGGGCAAGCCTCCATCGCGCCACAATGTCGAAGACGAAGCGATCAAACCTTCCTGATGGTGGATAAGAGAAGAGGAGGGCTATCCGCAAAATTAGATTTAAGTGGTTGACTATGATCCCACCTATGATCTCAGCCGTTCCTTACCGAACTGATGGACCACTTTCCAAGTTTCCAAGTTTTCATTGGTTGTTGGTTTTCACGAGATACTACACCTTGAATCAATGTACTAGTCGTTGGTAGCATGTGCTTCACAACATTCAATAATGCAAATTAACTGCTTATTTATCATGCATGTGAGTGCATATATATTACTCGTCCGCCTTCACCCGAGAATAATCATGGTCTGTTAGGCGACACACACTTTGGTAGCTATCATATCAAACGGTCATGCATGGGAAAGGCCAATGGTAGTAGTATAAATCTAGATGAGACAGGAAGGAAAGAGTATGCAATAGATTAGTAGTAGGGAATAGGAGACACCAGGAATCAGAGCACGGGTCTTGTTTCACCTTATAGGTCTCTGATGTATCCCTAGGACTAGGGATACTTTTAGATTTGATCCCAAACACATAATGCACGTGAGGCTTCATTACCAGTAGGTGTGGCAGGCGAATTTGAAGGAACAAACACCTCCGCATGCTATGCTCGAGAATGTAGTTAAATAATTAATTAACGCGCATATAACTTTGCATATACAAGTTGTTGTGTTGTTGACTTACAAAAAGCCCGGCTCAAATTAATCTCGGGAAAATCTAACCTATAGCGTGCGCACCGCTGCTTTCCGATGCGGCGGGCAGCCGCCCAAGTCCGATTTCTTTTTTCTTTTTCTTTTTTAAAGCCACAAGTCGGATTTCTTATAGGCGCGTGATTATGTGGGGTGGCATTTTCTACTTCGCGGAACGGTACAAAGTGCTACAGTATACAAGTGCTACTACAGCAGCCCTGCAGTGCACGACAGGGATGCTACAGTGTGCTGATCTGCTTTCCACTGTACGTGGACATCCAAAGTACAGTGTGCTAGTAAAGTTGCATGTTAACGCTAGGGACACACACACTTTCTTTCTCTTTGTTGTTATATCCGGTTCTAGAACAAGTTTTTTGAACATTGTACATTTTCACAAAATGTAGATGCTACAAACTACTAGATGGTAACAGCATCAAAAGCTTGATAGACGAGCACAAATCTTTGTCAAGTGTCTTATACTCCAAAACGGATGACTAGTATCACACAACTAGACAACCAATAAGTTTTGTGCTTGAACACGGCTCACTAAGGACTACATACAACAGAAATTAGAGAACAGGAACTCACAAGTTGTTTGCAACCAAAATTTAGTTGTTTCTAAACAACCTAGCAGATTGTTTTACAAAAGCCGGTAGCTATCAATAAACAATTTGGTAGTTGTGTCGAACAATTTGGCAATTGCTCACAGAAATTTCGGTAAGTGTATCTTAAAACAACTCAGTAACTGCATCGAAGATTTTTTGGCAATTGCTTTTCTAAACAACCTGGTAACTGTATCAAAACAATCTGGTAGTTGTCCTTGAAAAATGTGGCAGCTGTATCAAAACAACGTGGTAGCTGTAAATGTGGCAAATAAGCACAATATAATGGCAAGTGGCACGGTTAAACTTTTAATATGGCAAGTAAGGACAATAAATCCGACAAGTAGGTATAGTGGCAAATGACATGGTTAAACTGTTAATATGGGAAGTAAGCATAATAAATCTGACAAGTAAGTATAGTGGCAAGTGGCACAGTTAAACTGTAATATGACAAGTAAGCACAATAAATCTGACAAGTAAATATAGTGGCCAATGACACAGGTAAACTGTTAATATGGCAAGCAAGTATAATTATTTGACAACTAAGTATATTAGCAAGTGGTTAAAATGTAGAAGCATGCCTGAACATGCTAGTACTATTTATGGGCCAGGCATCGCTATTGCTTGAGCATGCACCCGCTGCCCTTGGATCGCTAGCATTGACATGACTGGTCAGACATGAGACATGAGCTGTCATCGTACTTGTACCGCGTACAATAAAAGCATCAAACACCAGAACACTACCGCTTATAAAATTAACTAAAAATCCTCCATGGCCAGCACCATCAGGCTAGCATGTTCTCTCCTAGCTCCTCCAGTCGAATAATAGCATCAAACACCAGAGCACTATCGCTTATAAAATTAACTAAAAATCCCAATCTTTCGGGTGCAAAGAGCACCACGGCCGATGTGGGGGAGAGGTGACGATATGTTGCACCATCCGCCACAGCTTCACGGCTTGGGGCGATGGCTACCCAGATCGAGAAGATAGAAACGGACTCCTCTGGAGGGGTCCCTCCCACCACCATCCGCTACAATCCACTCTAGGTTTCCTTTCAGATCTGGAGAGAGAAATGTGGAGACCCGGGAGTGTGCGCGCACAGGTGTAGGCAAAGCATGGTGCGACCACATCTCAGCCACCACGTGATGCAGACGAGGTCCAGTGGAGACGCTGTTGGGGAGGTGTGGGGTGGGGCCGGCGATGTTGGTCGGGGAGGTGTTGGAGCAGTGGTGAAGGGCACGAATAAGGA
This sequence comes from Elymus sibiricus, assembly GCA_039707655.1. NCBI lineage: Eukaryota > Viridiplantae > Streptophyta > Magnoliopsida > Poales > Poaceae > Elymus > Elymus sibiricus. Next base: position 495,216,852 of record CM077667.1, read on the forward strand.
ATGTGACGTGTTGGCTGAGAGAAGAGAAGACGACGAGGGGAGGTCACGATGGCTCGTCGGGGTGCTGGGAAGAGGTTGACCATGAGGAACGAGGTGAGGAGGGAGGAGCTATGAAGGCATCGATACGGCGACACCTATATGGCGATACGAGTACTGTGATACGGGATACAACAGTGTCTAGAAATAACAATACGGCGATACAACGAGTATATATAAATAATTAATAAAATGACATGTAATAAAAAAACATAATAGAATGTGTGAGATGAGATCAAAATACTGCCACATTGGTTGCCTGATTGCCTCCATGCCTCTTTTCAAGTCATGAATGATCATCCAGGTCCTCAACTCACACATGTCGATACCGATACGGCAGATGCAATGTCGTATTTCCCTCCCTAGTAGAAGGCAGTAGCGGCAACATCAGTAAAACAGCAACATCAGTAAGCAATTGCAAGCGGTACCAACTAGCAAGGAGTAGCATTAGCAAGCAGTAGCAATAACAAGCAGTAACATCAGCAAGCAGTAGAAGTAGCAGTAGAGCAGCGACATCACCAAGCAACTACAGTCTGCAAGCAGCCAGCCAATCATCGTTGACCCGGTTTGTAACAAGAACAGGGAGCCAAGAACCATTGAAGAAAAAAATCATTAATGGATAGATCAACTAGAGAGAAGGAGAATTCACCGGATCTATCTTACCTCGCTCTTGCTGGCGATTGGCGACGGCGCCAGAGAAGATTCTAGTCAACCGAGGCGGCGGCACGGCGAGTCAGCAAGGCAGCGAGGCGATTACAGGCGGCGGTGGCGAGCCACTCCAGTCTGCGGCGGTGGGGAGGCGAGTCCAGGCAGCGGCAAGGCGAGTCCAGGCGGCGGCCGCGGTGGCGGCTCGCTCCTGCAAGCGCCTGTCGTGCAAACAAACAGAGAGAGCGGGGCAGATGTTAGGGTTGTCCATGGGCCCTCTACTGGGCTGGTCGTGTCCCTCCCGTATCATGGATGTTGAACAGGACGTATCGACATTTTTTCTTTTCTTTTTAAATCAAAAAATACGATACTTCGCCGATACCCGTATCCTGGCCGTATCACGCGTATCACCGTATCGACGATGCCCCGCACGCGGACACGCCAATTTCTCACGTATCGGCACTTCAGAGGGGAGGAGAGGCGGCGGCAACCGGGCGCTGGAGATTGAGAAGAGAAGGAGGATGGGGAGAGAAGCGAAAAGGAGGTGGAGAGGCGCGAGGCTCGAGGACAAGGGGGGATTGGTAGATATGTTTTACTGCATGGGTCGTCCACACAACATTTTCGCACAGTAAAACTGAAGCAAAATCTTCTAATTTCCTGGACCCATGATTAACGAGCCCCACCTGCCATTCACCCGTGAACCTGCTCCGAACATGTCATACGAATTAACACCTCACCGAATGCCAATAGCCAAAACCGTACAACAGAAAATTAGTCGGACAATACAAAAAGGATAGCGCACAAGTGCTGTAAAATGGCGGCTTGGACATGTCAATACATAATTGTACTTCTTTTGTACTGATCCAACAACCTTTCACCACGATTGTCCACCATATACGGTATTGCTTGATCTTTACCCAGGTATACCAACGTTTGGCATAAAACTCTCTCCATAAATGTACTGGATGAAACACCCATTTCTGCTATTATCATTTGTATAGTCCACAAATGATAAGGGGGAGGGTGCTAGCTAGCGGGATGGAGAGACAAGTGACGGACAGAATAATAGTGTGTGAAGAACATTATGGACTAAGAGGCACCGAGAATGGGAGGATGGGTCGAACACATTATGGAACATCGTGCTCTGATGGCAGTCCCACGGGTGCTTGTTGTTCATCACAATGCTAAAATCAACTTCATCCCCTCGAGCCTTTTATCAGCAGGGATACCATCACTACCCTTCCAATTCTAACATTGCCATCTACACCGCCAGGAGTAGTGACAGTCTAGATCAAATCGGCATCCACTACCACAAAATTGGCTACAAGTGCCTATTTTTCAAGAAGTGTGTGTTGAACCAAGATAATCCCACTAGTGATTTAGCTATAGCTAGTGGGCTCTTGCCTTGATCTTGCAGGAACGTAGTAGAGTTTTGGACATGGTAGACTTGCGGGTTGTTTTCTAGGCACAACCCAGATGTTATCTTCTTACCACTACTCGTATCTTCCTGTTTTCTCACAAGGTTAAAATCACCACCAACAATAGGAGGCCCTGACCTATTTAGAAACATATCATGTAATTCAGAAATAAAAGGTTGCTTTCCTTCTTCATTAGGGGCGCCATATACAGTTGTAATCGCAATGACCAAGTCAATCCGTTTGTTTTTAACTATTCTAGTAACGAAGTAGGTTTTGATCTCCTAGCTCATTGTTTCTAACACATCAATATTCACTCCAACAAAAATGCCACATTTTAATCTTCCTAGGGATCTCCAGGTTATGCTGGATGGAGAGGTCTTTTGCTTTGTCCATTGTATACTTGTTCATGTCAATTCTTCTGCTTTGTCTTGTGGGGCTCTCCACGGGCACTACATATCTTCGGCTTTTTATTGTCCTTCTTCCACAACACCATCTTCCAGCAAAACTACCCCATTGAGTTCAAGTTTGTCAAGGTAGCCATGTGGGCATTATATTTTGTGGTAGTTTCTCCAGTTTGTTTGGCTCAATCTATCTTATAAAATCTGCCCTGCACGAAGAGAACTCCAACGTTCAAATTAAACCAACAGTGAAGTTCTTTTATAAGCGGCATCTGCATTTCCCACTGATTTTTCAATCAAAATAACAAACTTCTGACAAGATAGCGAAATGATGTGAGGAAAGGAAGAAAACGAATTCGGGCAGAATGCAAGCACGACTGAGACTCTGCATTCTTGTTACAGTCTTTCATGAATATTGCTTCAACGATACAACATCTCAAGTTACCCTCAGGCTTGACTGCACTTGGCCTACATGTCTGCGGTGACAGAGGGGTCCACCCACCTGCAAGTAGTGTGCTGAGCTGCGCACACAAGCGACCGAGGACGGCGGCATACTTGATCGGCAACTGTAGTGCTCGACATTGCTGGACGCCAGCTGTGAGACACTGACTTGGCTCTGAAATAATGCCGGAGAGGACGCCGTCTTCGCATTTTGGGGGAGAGAGCGTCAGCCCCTCCAGGTTCGCTGCGGCCGTGCGACGAGATCATGGGCGCATGAGTGCGCGCATCCAGCTGCGCGCATGGCGTCGAACACCCTTGGCGCATCCAGCCTCGTTGAAGCGTACTATGTCCAGGTCGTCGGGGGCGGGGGCTGTGGCTGTGGCGGGGAGGGGCTCGGATTTGGCTGCGAGGAAAGGAGAGACCGCGACGGAGGTGCAACACCGCCGTTCTTTGGTTGCCGGCGCAGACCGAGTTGGGGGCGGCATGCACGGCGGCAGCGGCTGCTGCTATGTGGGTGAGGTGCTCGGGGCCAGGCGCACTGAAATGAGAGAGACGAGCCAGCTTAGACCTAGTTGGCACTGCCTAATCAGCAGTCAACGCGGTCAAAGGAGGCTGCTGCTATGTGGGTGAGGTGCTCGGGGCCCCGCGCATTGAAATGAGAGAGACGAGCCAGCCTAGACCTAGTTGGCAATGCCTAATCAGCAGTCAACGCGGTCAAAACCACTTGACTAAGTCAAAACCAAGAGGAGAGTTGATTTATAAACCGTGTGGTTAGTTCAGGGTATAACTTGACAGATTTTGAAGTTCATAATTGAATATTAAACTGAGTGGTTACTTCGTGTTGTAATGTGGACTTTTTCAATGCGTCCAAAGTTGACAGTCGAATTCTGAACTTGGTAGTACACTGCCCATTTCAGTCAGTAAGGGATCGATCATGCGCCGTTTCCGTAGTGTATTCGGTTCGAGTCTTCAGGGCCGGCCCTGGGGAGGGGCAGGGGGGCGGCCGCCCCGGGCCCCCAAACTCCAGGGGGCCCCTCCCAGTAACGCAGTAACCCATTGGCCAGGCTACAGGGAAACTGCACGCAGCCAGCATACATCAGCCACAAGCTTCGTACCCTTTTCTTCCAATCACTAGTAGCGAGCCCAAGTATATTTTTCTTTACATTAGGCCTAGCACTAAAGAAAACTGTCATTGGGCCTGACCCAAGTAGTAGAAGCTTCGTAATTGGAGCGTCTAAACGAACGCATTGACCAGAATCTATGAGAGCGCGTCACGCCCATGGTGAGCGCCGCCTGTTCGCCTCACGCCCAGATCGCCCAGATCACACAGATGAGCTTGCTCGAGGAGTCGAGGAGGAGACCCTGACTGCAAGAGACATGGCTGCGCATCGGAGCCCCACGGCGTGCCGGCGCTGCGTGTTATGTATGTATCATCAACCGTTTATTTATGTTGTTTGACAAATACTGGTCTTGTGGTATAGATCTGAAACAGATAAAAAAAAGGAGTAATGTTCTAGATGGTGGTCTTGGCGAGTAGTTTTCAGACGAACCGTGCAATGCCAGCATCAATGGGGTAATTTACTCTTATTTGCAAATTTGCTCAAGTAGATAAGAATTACTTTGCAGTCTCGCAGTACCATTGATTTAATTTTTAATGAATGGAATAATATTTTCCATATCATTCATATGGATTTTTCATCTATCTTAATTTCTCGGATACTTCTATTTAGAATAATAACCTTAGCAATAGTCAGTCCAATAACTAATCTGCATTTTAGATACAAATTTATTGTTGGATCATGGACAAATTTCTCGTAGTTACCTGTCTCAAGGATGTCTAGTGATAGATTCCTTCGTACAGTATAGCCTGATATTAAACATAGCTTTTGCATTTTCAAGGATGTCTTGTGATAGATTCCTTCATAGGCCATTGTGCATGCCCTCATCCGGCCTCAGGCCAGCGCCGTCGTGCATGCCCTCATCCGGCCTTCCCACCCGCCCCGTGGCCCTCGTATCGTTCGTACGTGCCTCTTCGCGTCGCTCCACCTATGCTGCCGATTCACTCACTCTCTCATCGTCTTCCACCCCGCGACCGCGACTGCGACCAATACAATAGCGAATTGGCTCAGTTCACTACCCAGCAGGCCAGCACCCACATACATATATATAGCGTTGTCAGTGTCAGTGCAAAGTCCATTTTCTCGCGCCTCTAGAAGCCACGTACGTCCGCGCGCACTGGTGATCCTTCTCTCTCTGCTCAGGCCTCAGGCCAGCCATGAGGAGCCCCGTTCACACCTCGGCCGCGGCGGGCGCGAGCGTGAGCGCGATAGTGCTGCTGGGCCGCCCTTTGGACGTGCTGTCAGAGAGGCCAGCGCCGCGACTGACGCGGCTGCTGGTGAACGTGACCGTGGAGCGGAGCCTGTGGCCGGTGCACGTGCTGCTGGGCGCCGACGCCACCATGGCCGACCTCGCGCGCACCGCCGTCGCCGCCTATGCCGCCGAGGGGCGCAGGCCGCCGCTCCCCGCCGATGACGGCGCCACCGACGCGGCCGCGCGGTTTGGCGGCGGGGATCTCGGTGCTTCGTCCCTTCTCGGAGGCCTTTGGTACCTGGGGCGGCAGCCCCCGCCGGTGAGGCGGCCGGCAGCGTTCGCAAGTGGTGTGCTGGCCAGCGTGCTCGGCCGTGAGGGCTGCGGGTCGCTGGTGGAGTTCGGTCGCGGCGCGGAACCACTCTGCGTCAGATCTGGAGGTACGAGACCCCTCCTCCCTGCTGCCTCTCTCGCTCTGTACGCTGTGGCTTGCGAATCGCTTGCTGGCTCCGGCGTTGGTGAGCACTGGTGGAGCAGCTCGGGGACCGGGGGAAACCCTGGCCGGCCTGGCCGGCCCGGCGGCGGCGACGCCCAAGGCCGCCGCTTTCTTCCATGGGGGCGCTGCCGAGGTCCCCAACTATCCACCCCGACCCCCTGCCCGGGTGAAAACCCAAAATCCGCTTTGGATTTGGCGGCGGCGGCGCCTTGCGTGTCGTGACCTCCATGGAGGCGTCGTCCGGGGTGAAGGGGCTCGGATGGGAGGATTTGCAGGCGCGGGGTTGAGGTTGCTTGCGTTTCAAGTTTGTGCGGATTTGGTGTGGGTGGTAGGCACCGACGTCTCTTCTGGTTGGTGCTCTCCGGTGGCGTGGACGCCACTTGGTCCCGGCGGTGCGGCGTCTCGATCCTGACGGAAGGGGATAGGGTTCCCCTTCCCGGCGGGCAGTGGCATGACGTAAACCGGAGACACCTGGGTCTACTCAATGGTGGTGCTCTACTTCCTTGCCTCTCGCATCTTTGCTCGGTTCCCTGCTGCCTCCTCTTCGGCGTCCGGCTCCATGATGCTTTTCTTCTCCAACTAGTTGGGCGTGGACCGTGGCGGTGCTGCCTGCATGACATATCCCAAATCGAGGTGGTCGCCCTATGCCCACCTTGCGATGTGAGGGCGGCATTCTTCTAGCTCTCGGGTGAGCTTCTCTGAATCTCGACGGTACGTCGCCTACGAGCCATGGCGAGGGGGTAGGGTCCCTCTTCGGTGATAGAGAAGGAAGTTCCTGTGTTCCCTCCTTCCCTTGGTGCTCCTGGAGCAATGTCCATCTTCGACGGTCGGCTATGTCCTGCTCTGCTGCTTCGTCCTTGATTTGTATGATCCTAGTGTGGAGTGCTTCGCCTCTAGCAAGCTGTAATCTTCATTATTTTTTCTTCAGTAGCTTGTGGAGGCTGTAGTTTGGTTTTGCTTTCCTGCGTTCCCCATTGTATCAGTTTGGTCGTCGTTATTTGGTTCGTCTGTTGTAACTCCGAGCCGGTTGATGGCTTTGTTAATTCAAAGCCAGGCTCTTCGCGAGCCTTCATTCTAAAAAAAGGAAAGAAAGGGCGACCTAGCCAGCCACCAGGCCCTTCCGCCGCCGTTCTCCGGCGGCTCCCCTCCGCCGGCGACCTCGGTCGTCGGGTGTGAGGGGGGTCGTCGGATCCACGCGTGTGGATCGTGTAGCTTTTGGTTTTAGGCCCTAGCAGCTTAGGTTTTTCGGTCGTTTATCGTCATGGCTTCGGCGGTGGCGATGGCGGCGCTGAATAAAGTAGCTTCAGATCCTTCCCCGACGAGACGATCGGTCCTATGGTTGGGGATGGATTTGAAAACCAGTCTGTTCAAGCAAGGATGGCGTGGCGGCGGCATCCTCGTGATGGACTTGTGTCCTCGGGCTCCACGGTTGCGACGGCGTTTGCTCCAGTGCCGGCGCGGAGCTTGGGAGGTAGTCCAGGAGCGGATGCAGATTGTGGTCTGCATCAACGACATCTAGAAGATGATGGATCGTGTGCTGGGTTCGTGGTTCGTGGCTGGCAGGTATGGTTTCCTCCTCCGACGTTTTAGTCGTGCAGGGGTGATAGATCTGGAGTTCGACGGTAATGGCTTCGCCTTGGGTGAGCCACCTTGGAGGTCCGCAAAGCTGCATATCAGTGATGGAGCCGCGTCGAGGTCGGGTGAGGTCGTTCAACGAATTACGGATATTTTCTTTCCATTAATCCCACCATGCACGTCTATCGAATTCCGGATCTTTTCTTTCCATTAATTCCATCATGCACGTCTCACGAATTCCAGATATTTTATTTCCATTAATTCCTTCTTTTCCAGAAGTGTTCGTTCTCCTTATTAATTCTCGAGGCGGCTTATTGAGTTTAATTCACAGACCTATATAAATAGGTGGATTTGTGTGTTCAAGAGCAAGGTGGGACTATGAAATACTATGTACAAACCGTCTTTATTTCCACTATCATGATGTAGACCAGCTGTCCATAGCCTTTTGGTGGACTCTTGCTCGGGAGTTCGATCCTCACAGCTGCAACTATTTTTTGCCGAATTGATTGGGCCACAACGCACCTCTCGTGGAATATAGCTCGACGGGCCAGGATGGGCCTTTTTCGTTGGGCCCCAGTGACAGGTTGCTGGCGAGCCACTTTAGAAGATCGTGACGTTCGACAAATGAAACAGGTGGTTCGCTCGTGTCTGTACCGTGGGTTTATTCTACCAAAAGTCAGGGCTGTTTTTACAAAATTGCGTGACAGACCTAGAATACCTATTCCCTTTAATAGTAGGTATAGAAATGAGACACGTATTACCATGAAAAAAAGATACAGTTCGGCCAAGGGACGGTACATATACGTACTTGTCCGACAGTCTTACGAGCTCGAGATATGTACATGTCGCTGTATGTATGTATGCCATTGCAATGCCAGCGCAACACCAATGATGCTGCGAAAAAGTTTAAAAATAAGAGCACCTATGTGACAGGTGTTTGATTTTTTTTCCTGGTTTCAGAGCGTCTACAGCAGGCCTCCCCAAACCCACCCTACACTCGTGGACGGATGGCCCGGTCACTGACCGATCAAAAAAAGCTGACCCAGGCCGACGCCTCATACTGGCCCCAAACGCCCGGGCTGACCGGCACCTCTCATATCCAGCCCAAATCTGGGGCGGATATGGGGAGGCCCAGGCGCGCCCGGGTGCGTCTGCCACGTCGGATCCGGCACACACTGGCCTACCCTGACCCCACATATATTCGTCCCAATCCGCTTCCTGGACCAAACCCTAGCCACTCCACTCCACTCTGCCCCCAAGCTCCCTTCCGGCGATCTCCAGCCTTCTCCGACATGACGGGCAGCGGATCCGAGTTCTCGGTCACCCGATCTGTGGACTGAGACATAGTCCCATGCGGGCCCGAGGAGGAGATGGCCGTCCGCATTGCGCTCCGCAGCTCCCGGTAGGAGTCTGCTCGACAACTATCGGACTCGATACGACGGGAATCCATTGCGTCCGCCCAAATGGCGCTTGGATCCGGCGCGAGGCGCGTCGCCGCTGCCTCGCCGGAGGCGGTGCGGTCCGTCTGGCGCCCCAATGCCGTGGCAGAGGCGCAACTCCTTCTTTAGTGTGCCGAGTCAGAGGTAAACACCCGCACATATGGTCCGTTCGGTGGGGAGGCTATGGCGCGGCGTGCCCGCTGTGCGAAGCATAGCGCGCGGGAGGCCGCGGCAGCCCTCCCGGCACAGGCCGGCGAGGCGGAGTCGCACGCCGCGGCGCCGCTACGGGTGACCGGGAACCCCTTGCGCTGCTACGGTGTCGTGGTGGACGTGTCGGGCTCCGACCATGACGGATCTATCATGGACCTCACATCGATCGGTGATGTGCAGGCCACATGATCTGATTTCTGCACATTCGATTCACTATGCAGTGGAACAAAATGATGTGTAACCAACTTTGTATTCATGGCTAACTTAAATTTGTCTCCTGTTGTCTGGTGTGTGAATGTGTTCGTACGAGGGGAATACTTTCTTGATATCTCTAGCTATATTCTTTGTACAATGCAGCTTACTGATCATTTTGGCGTAGTTCAGATGGCAAAGGCACTATATGGGATTCTTGATTCATCTGAAGCCGAACTGAGTGATGCTTCCACCGTGTATCTGGAGAAAATAATCACTCCGATATATCAAACCATGTCGAAGGTAGGTTCATCTATTCTATGTTAATTTACTTGTTCAGTTAACTGTTAGTATTACATCTATTACATCTGAATTCGTGTTGTTAACCCACAGTTGTATAATGTTGTACTCCCTCTGTAACTTAATATAAGACATTTTTTGACACTGAGTATGTGTATTGACATGGGTATTTCCTAAACTGAGGATAAAGCCCTATAATCTGCTGGTATTACCAAACTGTACTTGAGAACCACACTGCTTCCTTGATATTTGAACAATTAACTCTGCTTTTTTCCTGCCATGTTATAATTAGCAAAGCACATAACCACTTCATGTACTCAACTCCATGTAATGTTGTGCAACCCATATTGATTCTAATATGTCGCTACGTTTGTCTTACAAGTTATCCTTTGCCTAGAGTGCACACATATACCCTGAATTTAACTTGAAGCACATTTGAGCTTGAAGGAAGCTGATGCATGGCCTGCTGAGGTATGTCCATAAAAATACTATGACTTTTTTATCTGTCCAGCGGGGTAAGACACCCTGATTTTAGTTACTTCAATGTACCAAAATTCAGCCTCAGGATGCTTGTTATGGGCAATGAGATGCTCACAACCAAGTTGCGCAAGTACTAGTGCTGTGTTGTCTTTTTCCACAACATTTATGGACATTTTGGGACCTGCAAAGGTAAATTCCACCAGCTCTGAGTCGATTGATCATAGGGTAAGCTTGTCTGGACCGTCAACGGTGAGGCTCAAGTTATATGTCATTGTCTTGCTCTAAGTTATGATGCCTAACTTGGAGAGCTCACAGATAACAATATATCTCACACTGGTAAATGCTATGTAGGATGGCCTGAGGTTCACATACTTCTGGATCAAGGATCCGAGAAGATCGATAAAGGGGATGGATGTTGCAGGGTCATCCAAGGCCCAAGCTCCGGTTGAGCTGGGTTCCTTCTGTGTCGCCGCTGACAGCAAGGAGTATACTGAAGAGCTCTCAAGTGTTGATGACCTAGATAGAAATAGCACAGTATATACTCCCCACGATGTATGTGGTTTAACAGATTTTTATGCTGTGTCTATTCATAATCAACCCCACTAGATTATTGCCCCGTGGTGCACGCGGCGATTGCGGGTTTCCTGATGATGCCTCGAACTCGCTCTTTCCCTTTCTCTTCTCATGTAACTCTTGCTGTCACGAACTGATGTATTCCTGTTATGCTGGAAATGGGAAAGCCCAGTTTGGGGAAAGAAAACACTCGATTAGTTGTGTCACATAGTTCATTGTACAAAACCACCTGTTGTGTTGATATTCATTTTTTACTTTTCAAAAAAATGTGTGAAAAACTTGTTTTCTTCACTCTGATCCATGGGTGTACAACGTGCCTAAGAAATATTTCTTGTCAGTTGAGAGGTTCAATTTCGAAACAATGTTGACAAATATTCGCTTGGCAATTGTTTGTGCAACCATTTACACCATCTTACCTCGGCTGACTGGTTGTTGCAACAGATCAGTTACACGAAACGGTTGACCGCATAAGGTGGAACGCAAAGCTTGTGTTTTAGCGAAACAATATGCTGTCTACAGGAAGAATGGCACTAAAACTCTTATGTGCCAAAACATAATCTTTCAGCATATTTCCACCTACATACATGTCACAAACTGTTTTAAGTATCCAACAAATGTACAACAAAACTGTTGCTCCACCAAGCTTCGAAGCAAGCTACGGGGCTACTTGAGCAAATCAATCATTCGTGGTCACCATGTGTTTGAAGAATAACCATTCACAAGGCTTCGTTTCCTTCTCCTTTCAGTCACAATTGACAACCTCAGCAACTGATCCAGCCAGCATGTACTAATGTATCATCGAACATGTTCTTGGAACAGTTGCAGCGCTCACATATCTGCGATAGACCAAAGATAAGCTCTTGCTCCGTGGCCTGCTTATCGTTCTTTAGCTTGTACATGTCCTTCTCGTATCCTGAAAACACATGGAAATGGATTTAGTGATGCCTGCCAGATGCATCGCAGCAAAGCGCATTGCAAATGAACCATAACATAAATCTGAGCCAACTAATGATGGATGGAAAGTTCTACAAGTTCAAATGCACACAAGACAAGCTGTGTGAATTCTCAGAGTTCCAGACAAGTTAGTATAGGATTACAATGAGCAACGGGAAAAAAATGAAAACATGTTCTCTTATTTGCCGACACGATATACATATCATTACCGTTTTTCCCATTTCCTTTTGTAACCATAACTAGGTTTTGAATAATTCAGGTAGAGAAACAAATCTTGGCTACGGCAAACACGATATGCAAACAAATGAAGGACGAACTTCACCAAATGCATCAGAAACATGACAGCACGACTAACAGTTTACAGTTATTGAACAGGTTAAAATGACGTGTTTTTCCCTTCTCATCCACCAATGCAACAAAAAAGATGGTGCTCTTAAAAGAAACACAAAACTCGTCAAAACAAGAAAGGTGTGAAGTGAAACTCAAACAATCATAGTGGTTCATTTAAACCTACCAGCCTACTAGGTAACTCACATCTGAAGGTGTTCAGTTTTCATGCCAAAAATTTAAGCCAACCTGGTTCTTTTGCCATGGCCAAGAGACACGCTATTGAAAAACAGAAAGAAAAGAAAAATGAATAAATCTGAAAGCCACATACGATTGCTGCGGTCCACTCCATCCCAATGACGGCCAGGTTTTATGCCATAACGGTTTGGAGGAGGATCTACCCACTAGTAGAAAAAAGCCCATTTGTCCCGGTTCCAGAGGCCCATTTGTCCCGGTTCTGGAACCGGGACTAAAGCCCAAAACCTTTAGTCCCGGTTTGCTTACAAACCGGGACCAAAGGCCCTCCACGTGGCCGCTACGGGGAGCCCAGGCAGGGGGACCTTTAGTCCCGGTTAGTAACACCAACCGGGACCAAAAGGCATCCACGCGTCAGCATCTGGCAGGAGCTGGGGTTTTTGTTTTTTTTAAAGGGGGGGGGGTTTAGGGGGTTTTTAGGGTTAATTTAGGGGTTTCATATTGTGTTAGCTAGCTAATAGAGAGAAGTGTCCTCTCTTTCTCCGTGCTTGGTCGACGCTAGCTACTATAGAGAGAACTCGACACGCTAGCTAGTAAGCAAATGAAGGAACCATTAAGTACATAAGATCATCATGAACATATACAAAGAGAAGTGACCGACCTCTCTTTCTCCGAGAGATTGGTCGAACAACAAGTTTTCGTATATCTATCCGACGGTACTACATATATACAATATAACATCTTTTACAATCCCTAACATCATCTACCTAAGATCCAATCACAAATCCGCATGGTATTCTCCGTCTTTAGGTATGACGTGGTCAAGAAAGAATCTCGCCAATTCCTCTTGAATTGCTCGTATGCGATCATGTGGTAGGAGTTCATCCCGCATCCGCCAGATCTAATTTAAAAAAGGGGGTAAATACATGCATATATATGAATAAAACTCAACACAATTGATGGTAATATATAAAATAAAATTGTGAATATTATTTATGTACTTCAAATTGTTTGTCAGAGAAGCCCCGCTCAGAGGTCGAGTGGCGAATGAACTCGCATACGTAGTATGCACATAAAGAAGTCCCTTCTTTCTGGTACAAGCACTTTACGAGAATAGAGTTCAATCAAACTGATAAGCAAGCATGGTAATGATATATTGATGAAAATTTGAATCAATTAGAGATGCGCGGAACTAGCTAGTACTACTTACTTTGGGGTGCGTAAATCGCAACTCTTTTTTTAGACCGGGAACCTTTCGGGTGAACTTCTTCCAAACCCTGCCAGGCAAAGAAAATGATTACTTGATATCAGGAAATTAACGAAAGTTGCATGCCGATATGGTCCCGGTATTGACTGAACTTACTTCTTGAGCATTGCAGTCATGTCCGCATAATTCTCGGGATCTTTACGTCTCGAGTCTAAGACAGTTACTAATGCCCCGTCAAGCTTAATGGATAGCTGAATAAAGTGGAAACTGCACACGCATATATAACTCATCAATTACATTACTTAACCTCGAGTAAGCGAAACCGAGTATACAGAGAAGACAACAACACTCACTTGAAGTTGTAAGGAAAGAGTATTTCCCTTTTGTTTTGATGTATAAGGAACGACTTCAGCAAGTTCTCCTCGGTCTCTTTGATTGAGTTTCGTACCGTCCATTCATTTACGGCATCTGGGCTAATGAACCCAACGTCGAAGATTCCTAGTTTTTTGCATTCGACGATCTTCAATCTGCATAATATAGTGAGGATAATTATATATACATGCAATGAACAAGCTGAGCTAGAGACTTAACTATAGAGTAATACTTACAGACAGTAGGCAGTCATGAGTTGTTTGTCGAGGGCCAGTTGATTGTATAACTGAAATAACTCCACAAATTCAACAGGCATCACGGTAAGTCCAATGAATTCGTGCTCTGGTTTCACTGCCATATACATAGTGTCTCTCCCAGACTCCCAGCAGGTTTTCATGTACCACTCATGCAATTTGTACATCATCGTTGTTAGAGGAGGATGATCAGGTTTGACAAGAGGCTTCCCGTGCATGTATTCATATTTTTTCTTTTGTTACCTCAGCCGTTTGAAAAATTACATCATCCCCCAAGTAATCACCAGGATTGGTACCGGGCACCATCCCCGGATGATTTGCGACGATATCGCTAGACACCTTGAGCGGGGGGCACGATTGCTTCTCCTGTTCGCCGAGCTGGGGAATTGTTTTCCCACTTCTTCGTTCTGCTAACCTTGCATCACTAGAAGTACTTCCCGACCGCCGCGCTTCTTCATATGTCTTTTTAATAATCCGGACATAGTTGGAATCTGGCGGAGGCGGTGGTGGTCGCTTCAGGGCATTGATAGTGCGCATCACTTTCACCGGATCTAGCTTCTCCTTCGGAGGTGAAGTTTTCTTTGCAAAATGGGCCGTCAATTCGGCCTGACATATCTCCTCGTTTTCAGACTCGGTCCTCTCATATGGTAACTTTTCCAGAGGCTTGAGAGATGGACCGTATCTGTATTCCCTCCCGCCTGTGCTTGTACTGCTAGCCGCCGGAGCGGCGGCGTCTCTCTTCCGTCGTTGCTTACGAGGCGGAGAAGGAGGCGGAGTGCTCCGACGCGCCGGAGGAGCTGGAGCGGCGGCGTCTGTCTTCCGCCGTTGCTGACGAGGCTGAGGAGGAGGCGTACTGCTCCGACGTGCCGGAGTAGGCGAAGGAGGAGGCGGAGTGCCCTCACGCGTCGGAGGAGCCGGAGAAGGAGGAGGGGTCCCCTGATCACTCGCCGGAGGAGGAGGAGGAGGAGGAGGAGGCGGAGAGCCCTGATTCGCCTGAGGAGGAGGAGGAGGCGGAGGCGTCCAGTTTGGAAGCTTGATGTACTCCTTTTGCCATAGACATGTACTCCTCAGAGCACGAGCCAGCTTATTCTCTCCTTCACCTGTAGACCGGTCAAGCTCGAGCTCCTCAAATCCCTCCATTACTTCATCCACCATCACAACAGCATAGCCATGTGGAATCGGTGAGCAGTGAAAAGTTCGGTTGGGTTGAGGAGGTGCAACAGAGCCGACAGCCGCCTTGAAAGTGAGGTTCCGGCATTTCGTCATGAGCTCGCAATGTTGAGCCTCCGTGATAGTATCCACGGGGTAGATAGGAGCCGTGAAGTCAGGCTGAACGTGCTCCGTGGAAGCGACGCTGCTTCTCCGCTCAGATGGTGGGGTAGCTTCTGGGGTAGCTTCGTGCCGCTGAGATGGTTGGCCGGCAGCTCGCTGGCTCTCAGCTTCCTCTAGCTTTTGTAGTCTTGCATTCAGCTTCTGAATTTCGCTCAGCTCCGCTTTCCTCTTTCTCTCCCGGCTTCTGTAACCGCCTGCGTCGGGAAACCCAACCTTCCACGGAACGGAGCCTGGTGTGCCTCGTGTTCGTCCAGGGTGCTCAGCATTCCCTAGGGCCTCAGTCAGCTCATCCTTCTCTCTGTCGGGAATGAACGTCCCTTCCTGCGCTGCGGTGATATACTCCTGAAGCTTGTTCATGGGTATCGCAAGTTGCTCGTTCGTCCAACGGCACTTCCCTGTTTCAGGGTCCAAAGTACCCCCAACCCCGAAGAACCAAGTCCTTGAATGGTCTGGCCAGTTCAATGTCTATGGTACGACGTTTTTAGCAATCAGGTCATTCTCAGCTTTGTCCCACAACGGCCGGGCTTTGAGGTAGCCACCTGACCCCGTGTGATGGTGATACTGCTTCTTTGCAGCATTGATCTTGTTTGTCTCTGACATTTTCTTACTCTTGTCCGATGTCTTGTAGGCCACAAATGCGGGCCAGTGATCACGTATCTTCTCAAATCGGCCGGTGAATTCTGGAGTCTCCCCTTTGTCGACAAACTTTGATTTCAACTCATTCTTCCACCTCTTGAATAGATCTGCCATCTTCTTAAGAGCACACGCCTTGACCAGTGGCTCTATAACTGGCTTATTCGGATCCTCCTCTGGCGGTAGGGTGAAATTTGCCTTCAGCGCGGTCCAAAGATCATCTTTCTCTCTATTGGTGACATAATCACCATCAGGGGCGCTGTCCTTAGGCTTATTCCATTGCTTGATGCTGATCGGGATGTAGTCCCTAACAATAGCACCGCACTGAGCAGAAAATGCGTTCTTGGTCCGCTTGGGTTCAATCGGATGGCCATCGTGCGCGAGTGCTGTGATCGTGAACCTTTCTTCCTTGCGCAACCTCTTCTTCGGGCCTCGTCTCGTTACCGAAGTTTGGCTCGATCCGGAGGGCTATAAAAGAAGAAAGAAGAGTTAATTAATATATGTACATACCAAAACAATTAATGCATCAATTAGCTAGTCAGCACGGGCTTAATTAATATATATACCTCGCCGGACTTTGCAACAGCACCCTCCTCCGTTCGGTCACAGGAGCCGTCATGATGGTCTCCTTCTTCCTCCGGCATTCTGTCACCGGAGCCATCATGATCATGTCCTTCCTCCTCCATTGTTCGATCACCGGAGACATCAACCTCTCCTTCCAGACCATCGGTGTCGTTGAGATACGACAAGATATCACGTCCGTTGTGGATTATGTCCCCCAACAACTGTTCTTTTTCCAAGTCTCTTGGATCCATAGTTCCTGCAAATATTACAACATGGCAATTAATATACAAACATGAATGTCCGACGTCCAGACCGCCTCTCTCATGAATGTACGACGCCCGGTTTGGGGTGGCCTCGACAATACTTGTAGGGTTTGGGTGGGGGGGTATATCGACAACGCTTTTTTTCTCGGGTTTGGGTGGCCTCGAGAGTTGGTCGCCCGGTATATCGAGAGGGGGGTGAACATTTTACCTAAGTAACTTAGAAAAAAAATGTTATCGGGGAGGGGGTATATCGACCCCCCCTCATGTCGAAGTTATCGGGGAGGGGGTATATCGACCCCCCCCTCATGTCGAAGTTATCGGGGGTGCTCTACATTTTATATGTTTTTTCTTATATGTTTGTTTTCGTTTTCACTCTACATTTTCGTACATATGAAAAACAACAAAGTTTGTATACAAAAGTGCACATATACATCTCATACATGAACATATACATCTCATACATGAACATATACACATGAAAATTTATCTATCTATCTATCTCATCTCATACATGAACATATACACACATATACATGAACATATACACATATACATGAAAAAAACATATACATCAACATATACACATATACATGCCCGCAAAAAAAAATACACATATACATGAAAAATACAGAGGACATGGAGCAGCGGCGACGGGGAGCAGGGGACATGGGAAGGGGGGCTCACTGTGGGGGGGGGGGGGGGGGCGAGGGCGCGGTGAGGACGGCGGGCTCCGGGGGGCGAGGGCGCGACGAGGACGGCGGGCTCGAGGCCGGCGACGAGGACGGCGCGCGGCGAGGGCGAGGGCGCGGGCGAGGGCGAGGGCGCGTCGGCGACGAGGACGGCGGGCTCGAGGCCGGCGACGAGGACGGCGCGCGGCGAGGGCGAGGGCGCGGGCGAGGGCGAGGGCGCGAGGGCGCATCGGCGAGGGCATCGGCGAGGGCTCGGGGAGGAGAGCGCGTCGGCGAGGGCGAGGCAGTGGTCCGGCAGCCTGGCGGCGTCGTGCTGTTCAGCGCGGCGTCGGGGGGAAGATGAACTGGGCTAGAATACGCTAAGTGTGGGCTTATATACCCAGAGCCTTTGGTCCCGGTTGGTGGCACCAACCGGGACTAAAGGGGTGCATTGGTCCCGGTTGGTGCCACCAACCGGGACCAAAGGTCAGTTTTCGTCAGCCCAAAGGGCGGGAAACAGGGACCTTTGGTCCCGGTTGGTGGCACCAACCGGGACCAAAGGTAGGGATTGTTCCCGGTTGGTGGAACCAACCGGGACGAAAGGTAGGCATTGGTCCCGGTTGGTGCCACCAACCGGGACCAATGGCCTTGCACAGCGGCGTGGTGGAAGTTTAGTCCCACCTCGCTAGTCGAGGGGCGCCTCAACCAGTTTATAAGCCCCGGCGCGGGAACCGTATTGAGCTCCTCTCTAATGCAGGCCTTATGGGCCTACCTCTGCTGCGATTCCCAGTGGGCCTACTGGGCCTTGCGGGCCTGCGTCCTATGCAGGCCGTTGTGGCCCAGTAGGCGGGTTTTTTTAATTTATTTATTTTTCATTTTTTTTTGTTTTCTGCTTTAATTTTTTATATTTCTGAGTTGTTTTTTTCTTTATTTAGAGTTTCTTTGTGAATCCTTTTGCTTTAGGTAAAAAAAATATAAACTTTCTGTTAGTGCCAGTAGTTTTCAAATTTGAATAGTTTAAATTTGAATTATTTGAAATTTGTGTGAATCACTAGTTTGTGAATAACTTTACTTTAAAAATAGATTTTTCAGTGATTATTTTTTCTTCTATTTAATTTTATTGTGTTTTATCAATATATTCAATTTGGTAATACTTAGGTTATTTAAAAAAATGAAATGCCTTTGTAACAGACGAGTTTTCGTGTGAAACCCTGATACTTCGAAAGAGATTGTCCATTTTGTACACGAAGTGCATCCAGTTTTTGCCGTAACCCTCTCAACTTTTTAGCACATGCTATGTGGGTGAAATGATGATACCATGCCAACTTTCAACCTTTTCAGAGTTCATTTGTAGTTCTTTTCAATCTCAGGGTCATTTAGCTCAAAACAAATCATTAAATGCATGAAAAATAGCAAATGAAGTGAGAAAGGTTTGAAAATTGATGACGTGGCTTCGAATGGTGCATACTGAACGCACAAAAAGTCTGGAGTTGAAATAAGTTTAAAAAATGAAATGCCTTTGTAACAGATGAGTTTTCGTCTGAAACCCTGATACTTCGAAAGAGATTGTCCATTTTGTACAGGAAGTGCATCCAGTTTTTGCCGTAACCCTCTCAACTTTTTAGCACATGCTATGTGGGTGAAATGATGATACCATGCAAACTTTCAACCTTTTCAGAGTTCATTTGTAGTGCTTTTCAATTTCAGGGTCATTTAGCTCAAAACAAATCATTAAATGCATGAAAAATAGCAAATGAAGTCAGAAAGGGTTGAAAATTGATGACGTGGCTTCGAATGGTGCATACTGAACGCACAAAAAGTCTGGAGTTGAAATAAGTTTAAAAAAATAAAATGCCTTTGTAACAGACGAGTTTTCGTCTGTAACCCTGATACTTCGAAAGAGATTGTCCATTTTGTACACGAAGTGCATCCAGTTTTTGCCGTAACCCTCTCAACTTTTTAGGACATGCTATGTAGGTGAAATGATGATACCATCCCAACTTTCAACCATTTCAGAGTTCATTTGTAGTGCTTTTCAATTTCAGGGTCATTTAGCTCAAAACAAATCATTAAATGCATGAAAAATAGCAAATGAAGTCAGAAAGGGTTGAAAATTGATGACGTGGCTTCGAATGGTGCATACTGAACGCCTTTGTAACAGACGAGTTTTCGTCTGAAACCCTGATACTTCGAAAGAGATTGTCCATTTTGTACACGAAGTGCATCCAGTTTGGGCGGTGAAGGTCGTACCAATCAGGAAGAAGCACACGGATCGTGTGTTTCTTTCAAGCGCTTGTGAGCTGTTGGATCAGCACTATAACGACTAGTCCCGGTTCGTGCTAGCAACCGGGACTAAAGAGGCACACGACCCTATATATAGCCCACCACTCGGACATGTTCGACACTTAGTGTGTGTACTCATTCGGATTCAAATCATTCGGATTCCCTGCATACGGTCCAACGGTGCATTTCATATTTCCAACATTGGGCTGTATGCAGGGGAAACCGTGTGTTTTGTTGATCTATCTAGAAATCATGTAGTTCATCGACCGAATGAAAATCATTCGGATTCCCTGCATACGGTCCGACGGTGCATTTCATATGCGGGCACTCACGAGCCACCGTCGGGCTGTATGCAGGGGAAACCGTGTGATTTGTTGATCTATCTAGATATCCTTTCATTTTCCGA
Organism: Elymus sibiricus; assembly: GCA_039707655.1. Classification (NCBI taxonomy): domain Eukaryota; kingdom Viridiplantae; phylum Streptophyta; class Magnoliopsida; order Poales; family Poaceae; genus Elymus; species Elymus sibiricus. Next base: position 495,236,820 of record CM077667.1, read on the forward strand.
CGGTATATTTCATTTTTCCAACTCCATTTTTACAAAGACACTTAGAAAGAAACAAAAGACAAATAGAAAGGATGATGCTCAATTGGCGGACAAAACGGACAATCTCTTTCGAAGTATTAGGGTTTCATACGAAAACTCATTTGTTACAAAAGGCATTTCATTTCTTCACATGTAACTGCAATGATATAGTTGTGGAGAGAAAGTCTTCACTTTTTGTTCGCTTGTGTCCTTTGCTTATTGCGCCGTAACCATGGATAATCTTCATCGTTTAAGAGGGTGCTTGGGTTAGCCTTGACTTTGAAGGGAGGAATTTCATCAAACTTTTCATAATCTTCAGACATGTCTGTCTTGCCCTCCAATCCCACGATGTCTCTTTTTCCTGAAAGAACTATGTGGCGCTTTGGCTCATCGTATGATGTATTCGCTTCCTTATCTTTTCTTTTTCTCGGTTTGGTAGACATGTCCTTCACATAGAAAACCTGCGCCACATCATTGGCTAGGACGAATGGTTCGTCTGTGTACCCAAGATTGTTCAGATCCACTGTTGTCATTCCGTACTGTGGGTCTTCCTGTACCCCGCCTCCTGACAGATTGACCCATTTGCACTGAAACAAAGGGACCTTGAAATCATGTCCATAGTCAAGTTCCCATATGTCCACTATGTAACCATAATATGTGTCCTTTCCCCTATTGGTTGCTGCATCAAAGCCGACACCGCTATTTTGGTTGGTGCTGTTTTGATCTTGGGCGATCGTGTAAAATGTATTCCCATTTATCTCGTACCGTTTGTAAGTCAATACAGTCGAAGATGTTCCCCTGGCCAACGAGTACAACTCATCAGAAACAGTGTTGTCACCCATGAGACGTGTTTGCAACCAACTGCCGAAAGTCCTGATGTGTTCATATGTAATCCAGTCGTCACACTACTCCGGGTGTTTGGAGCGCAGAATATCCTTGTGTTCATCGACATACGGGGTCACCAAGGTAGAATTCTGTAGAACTGTGTAGTGTGCTTGAGACCAAGAATGCCCATCCCTACATATTATTGAGTCCGCTCCTAGCGTGCCTTTTCCAGTCAGTCTCCCCTCATACCGTGATTGAGGGAGACCAATCTTCTTAAGGTCAGGAATGAAGTCAACACAAAACCCAATGACATCCTCTGTTTGATGGCCCATGGAGATGCTTGCTTCTGGCCTAGCGTGGTTACGAACATATTTCTTTAAGACTCCCATGAACCTCTCAAAGGGGAACATATTGTGTAGAAAGACAGGGCCCAGAACGACAATCTCGTCGACTAGATGAACTAGGACGTGCGTCATGATATTGAAGAAGGACGGTGGGAACACCAGCTCGAAACTAACAAGACATTGCACCAAATCACTCCTTAACCTTGGCAGGATTTCTGGATCGATCACCTTCTGAGAGATTGCATTGAGGAATGCACATAGCTTCACAATGGCTAATCGAACGTTTTCAGGTAGAAGCCCCCTCAATGCAACCGGAAGCAGTTGCGTCATAATCACGTGGCAGTCATGAGACTTTAGGTTCTGGAACTTTTTCTCTGCCATATTTATTATTCCCTTTATATTCGACGAGAAGCCAGACGGGACCTTCATACTTAGCAGGCATTCAAAGAAGATTTGCTTCTCTTCTTTGGTAAGAGCGTAGCTGGCAGGACCTTCATACTGCTTTGGATGCATGCCGTCTTTTTCATGCACACGTTGCTGTTCCTCCCGTGCCTCCGGTGTATCTTTTGTCTTCCCATACACTCCCAAGAAGCCTAGCAGGTTCACGCAAAGATTCTTCGTCACGTGCATCACGTCGATTGCAGAGCGGACCTCTAGGTCTTTCCAATAGGGTAGGTCCCAAAATATAGATTTCTTCTTCCACATGGGTGCGCGTCCCGCATCGTCAGTCGGAACAGATAGTCCGCCAGGACCCTTTTCAAATATTACTTGTAAATCATTGACCATATCAACTATGTGATCACCAGTACGGAGGGCGGGCTTCTTCCGGTGATCTGCCTCACCTTTGAAATGCTTTCCTTTCTTTCGACATTGATGGTTGGTCGGAAGAAATCGACGATGCCCCAGGTACACATTCTTCCTGCATTTGTCCAAATATATACTGTCGGTGTCATCTAAACAGTGTGTGCATGTGTGGTATCCCTTGTTTGTCTGTCCTGAAAGGTTACTGAGAGCAGGCCAATCGTTGATGGTTACAAACATCAACGCTCGTAGGTCAAATTCCTCTTGTGCATGCTCATCCCACACACGTACACCTCTTCCATGCCATAGCTGTAAAAGTTCATCAACTAATGGCCTTACGTACACATCAGTGTCATTGCCGGGTTGCTTAGGGCCTTGGATGAGCACTGGCATCATAATGAACTTACACTTCATGCACAACAAGGGAGGAAGGTTATACATACATAGAGTCACAGGCCATGTGCTATGCTTGCTGCTCTGCTCCCCAAAATGATTAACGCCATCTGCACTTAAACCAAACCATACGTTCCTCGGGTCACCTGTAAAGTCGCTCCACTTTCTCTCGATCTTTCTCCACTGCGACCCGTCAGCGGGTGCTCTCAACTTCCCGTCTTTCTTACGGTCTTTTTTGTGCCATTGCATCAACTCGACATGCTTTTTGTTTCTGAACAGACGTTTCAACCGTGGTATTATAGGAGCATACCACATCACCTTGGCAGGAACCCTCTTCCCGGTGCGCTGGCCCTCAACATCACCAGGGTCATCTCTTCTGATCTTATACCGCAAGGCACCACATACCGAGCATGCGTTCAAATCCTCGTACGCACCGCGGTAGAGGATGCAGTCATTAGGGCATGCATGTATCTTCTGCACCTCCAATCCTAGAGGGCATACAACCTTCTTTGCTTCGTACGTACTGCCGGGCAATTCGTTATCCTTTGGAAGTTTATTCTTCATTATTTTCAGAAGCGAACTAAATCCCTTGTCAGATACACCATTGTCTGCCTTCCATTGCAGCAATTCCAGTGTGGTACCGAGCTTTCTGTTGTCATCTTCGCAATTTGGGTACAACCCTTTTTTGTGATCCTCTAACATGCGATCGAACTTCAACTTCTCCCTTTCACTTTCGCATTCTCTCTGTGCATCAACAATGACCCGGCGAAGATCATCATCGGGCACATCGTCTGGTTCCTCTTGATCTTCAGCTTCCCCCATTGCAGCATCACCATATTCAGGGGGCGGGTAGTTGTCGTCATCCTCTGCTTCTTCGTTGTCTTCCATCATAACCCCTCTTTCTTCGTGCTTGGTCCAAACATTATAGTGTGGCATAAAACCCTTCTGAAGCAGGTGGAAGTGAAGGGTTTTATAGTTGGAGAAAGCCTTCGTATTCTCACAGACAGTACATGGACAATGCATAAAACCATTCTGCTTGTTTGCCTCAGCCGCTTCGAGAAAATTATGCAGGCCCTCAATATACTCGGAGGTGCGTCGGTCACCGTACATCCATTGCCGGTTCATCTGCGTGCATATCATGAATAGATAAGTGACCAAATTAATAGAAATTCATCATCACATTAAAGCCAAAGTACAGTAGTGACCAAAATAAATACATAACGTTCATACATAGTTCTCATTATTGAACAACATATAGCTCTCTAGAGCATCTAATTAAAACATACATTGAAACTAGAAAATTTAAATGCAACAACAAATGCGATCATAACCGCAACTAAGGTACCAATTGATCCAACGGCATAATGATACCAAGCCTCAGTATGAATGGCATATTTTCTAATCTTTCTAATCTTCAAGCGCATTGCATCCATCTTGATCTTGTGATCGTCGACGACATCGGCAACATGCAACTCCAACTTCATCTTCTCCTCTTCAACTCTTTGTAATTTTTCTTTCAAGTAATTGTTTTCTTTTTCAACCAAATTTAACTTCTCGACAAGAACTTCTATGTTGGTTGGAATTTCTGGTTCACATACCTCCTAGACTAAAAAATCTATGTCACGTTGGTCGGCATAATTGTCATAAACACTAAATAAAATAAATAGTTATAAAAGATAATATATACCACATCCGAATCATAGACCGGACGAGGGCCGACGTGGGCGGATACCATGACCATGGCACTATATAATAACAAACAATAATAAAAGTAAGAAAATTACACAAGTATCTATCTAAATGATACAAGTAAGAACTTTTTTCTTTTAGAAAGAAGATAAGAAGAAGAGGCTAACCACGGTGGTGCCGGCGCCGAGATGGACGCGGGCGATCGACGGTGGTGAGGACGGGGACGGGACAGGACGGACCGCCAAACCTAAACAAATCTTGAGAAAAATGGAGCTTGGACAAGGAGCTTCGAGAGGAGAAAGCTTAAGTGTGGCTCGGGCATTTCATCGAACACCTCATGTGCATAGGAGGTGAGCTAGAGCACCACAAAGCTCTCCCCTCGCAGGCCAGAAAAACAGAGCAGTGTGGAGTGCTCTGCTCGCTAGTGGGGGGGGGTATATATAGGCATCTCATTGGTCCCGGTTCGTGGCTGGAACCGGGACTAAAGGACCCCCCTTTGGTCCCGGTTCCAGCCACGAACCGGGACCAATGGTTGTGGGCCAGGAGCGAGGCACACTGGTCCCGGTTCGTGTCTGGAACCGGGACCAAAGGGTCCAGACGAACCGGGACCAATGCCCCACGAGGCCCGGCCGGCCCCCTGGCCTCACGAACCGGGACCGTTGCCCCCATTGGTCCCGGTTCGTGACTGAACCGGGACTAATGGGCTGGCCCGGCCTGGATCAATGCCCTGTTATGTACTAGTGACCCCACGTTTCAGCCAGCTGTGAGCAGGTACATTTTGAGGAACTATAAAGCTGGATTACTTCATCTTTTCATCATCTCCCAAGTCATTGAGAAAAAAGTTTGTATCTTTGCGCTGCAATGCATTAGCACACATGTCACCCATTAACCAGAAGAAATAGCATCGATACATTCAATTAGCCAACTCAAAATCAAAAACTGCAGGTACCTTGACAAGATGAGCCATAGGATCACCCCATCGGAGTCTTTTTTCAGCATGCTGTCAAGCTCAGGATCTTCCCTACAAGCAAACAAACTCAACTTTAAATACTTTTAAGCTAGTTAGAAATCTTCATGTTCATTTGGAGAACAAAAAGCAGACAACACCGACACCAAGAATAAAGAGCACCTGATCAAAGTAGGTACTGTATTATCGGTTACACAAATTTTCAAATCAAGTTAACAAGGATCAGGCCCCTTTCTGTGCAAGTTTAGTAAGAAAAAGTACCTTGTTCTTGCAAATGGTGGATTCTTCTCATTTTCAAGCTCCTTCACTTGAGCCTCAGCTGCTCGTTTCTGCACCAACCCTTTACCCCATTCTATAAGTTTTTCCTGCCAACAAGAAGAACACCAGTTATTACTTATTAGCTATAGGCAGCGACATCCAAGATAGAGATCCTGTATTGAAATGACTCCAGATAAGTGAAGAAGAAGAAAAGGTGTGATGAGTGATTATTCGATCATTTGCTGCATTTTGTTCCATACATCAATGAACTCACTAATAAGTGAGATGGTTTCAACTAATCTGATTTCCCTCATATCCAGCAGGTGTCTTATCTGAATTTGTATGGATCAGTGGCTCATAGTGTGAATAGAGTGCCTACAGGGAACAGGGAACAGGGGAACTTGACATAAAAGGAAACCAGATTTTGGTTATTCAACAGTAAGAACTTGTATGAGAGTGAATAAAGTTGGCACTAACAAGCTCTGTCCCTTTTAATGTTGCAATCTGTATAGTACTGAGTGGGAACCTTCATAGCTTTTCTGTTTGCTGATCAGTCGTTATCCTTTTATATGTAGTGCCTATTTTGTTTCTATACATAGAGGTGTTCTTCTAGGCACTCAGCACACTGTTTATTCAAGGTACCAATTTATTCATAGAAGTTAACAAATGTCGGTGCTTGCGGGTAAAGAAAAGTGTGTGGCATAGTGCATTTTCTACAGTTTTACCACAAGAACACAACACAATACCAGGATAAGATAATTAGCACAAAACAATTCCTCGAGTCAATATTCTGTACTACTAGAAACACATGAATTTCCATGTGGCAAAGTATAATTAATCAGATGTCCAGATAAAACACAATGATGACTAATAAAAAATCCAGAGGAAGAGTACATATTAACCTTTGGCTTCTCGTCTCCCTTTGCCTTCTGTATGTCTTCTTGATTATTCTTTTTCCTGGGAAACGTCACAAAGGAATGTTACCAAAGAAACTAGAATGTCTAAATAGATATAGCTGCCACCTAAATAACCAACACGTGATAATGTACAGTCCATACCTTCCTTGTCTCGGAACACTGCCTTTGCCCCTTTACCGGTGAACGAAGGGTCCTGTGCTACGAACCTAAAAGACAAATATCATATAGCATATTGCAAATCTCAGCAAAACGAGTAAGCATATGTATTCCAAGACGTGAAGTATCACTCACTTGAGCTTCTCATCCTCCTTGATCTTTCTGATGTCCTCTTTAACTTCCTCTGCTGACGTCAACCCAGCTCTCCTTGTCTCTTTCGGAGCTCCTTCCTTTCTAACCTTCCTTGGAGAAGTGTCTATCTCCTTACGAGGTGGAGATAAATCATGTGATGCAGACTTCCTACCCTTCCTTGGTGGAGAAATATCCCCATCCCCCAGGCTCTGTCTCAAATTTTGTCTTCTTGCAAGTGACAGGTCGTCCAGCTGTGCCGAGTCCTGGTGCTTCCATCTTGGTGGTGGAGAGATGTCTTAGGGCTCCTCCGAGTCATGCCGTGTACGGCTCAGAGGGGGAGAGCGGTTCTGAGGCTCCTCTGAGTCATGCCTCGTGCGCTTCCGTGGTGGCGAGATGTAATGGGGTTCCTCGAAATCATGGCGAGCCCGCCTGCTTGGAGGAGAGGGATTGTCTTGCCGCCTGGACTTCTTTGGCAGTGACAGATCGCCTCCCTGTCCTGTACCCGTGCCCTCCGGCGAGGGGGTGTCACGCCGCCTTTGCCTCTGCCTTGGCGGCAAAATATCACTCCCCGTAGCACCTCAATGTTTAGGAGATGGCGTGTCCCACCGCTGCCTTCGCCGCGGGGAAGAGAGGTCCTCCTTCCTCCTGGCGCCGCCTCCCCGCTTAGGCGACAGAGTGACGTTCCGGCGGCGGCGGGGCGAGCCACTGCCCTCGGGCTCCGGAACGGGCAGAGTGCCCACCCGCTGCCGTCATTAGCGATGGAGTTGTAGGGCCGCGCCGCGCGGATCACCTCCACGCGCCGCATCCGCTTCACCTCGATGTCCTCATCCACCTGAGGCTTCTCGTCCCTTACAACCATACATAGCACGCCCGATTCCAGTCAAAATTCACCGCGAATCCGGTGCAAATCCTTGATTGTCAGACTAGAACCATGACTAGGGTTTGGGGTCGAGATGGTGGAGGATACATACCTGACGACGGCTCCTCCTCCTCGATCTGCACCGGCTTCTGCCACACGGGGTCCTCATCGACGATTAGCACCCCTCTGGTAGAGGGCTTGGGGTTCTTCTTCTTCTTCTTGGCCTTCTTCTGGTCACCGGCGGTGGCGGGGCCCGACTGGTACCGCTTGAGGTAGTCCTTCATGGACACCGCGGCTCCTGATGTGGAAGTGGATGGCGGCGGCTGCTTGGTCGCCATGGGTGGCGGCGGCCGGAAGCCCCAAGGGCACGACTCGATTGGGGGCGGGGGCAGCGCCGGCGGCTAAGGTTCGGCTGCGGCGAGCACGGCCGGGGTGGACCTGACGGGACTGTCTGAACTATGGGGGAAGATAGGGAGAATACGTTGATCTGAGGCTATGGACGGTCCAGATGGCTTGTCAAACTAGTACCGACCTACGGTCCAGATGGGTTGATTCATTGTCAGCAATCGAAAACCGCTCCGAATGAAAAATAACTTTATGACCGAAAAGCACATGACAAGAGCTTGAGGTTTCTTGGTTTATCTTGATCATGATCCATAAAAAGTATTGTGTCACTCGCATATGGTAGAATGGACAAGTCATGTAGTACTAGGTGAGGAATTAGACCGCTTATCTCACTAGCCACTTTAGCCCGTTTAATGAGAATAGCTAACATATCTACCAAAATATTGAACAAAATGGGGGCCAGAGGGTCCCCTTTGCAAAGACCCTTCTGAGTCAGAAAATAGCCATCAGCATAATCATTGAATTTGGTTGCACATTAATCCTTGATCTTTCTGATATCCTCTTGAACTTCCTCTGCTGACATCAACCCAGCTGTCCTTGTCTCTTTCGGAGCTCCTTCCTTTCTAACCTTCCTTGGAGAAGTGTCTCTCTCCTTATGAGGTGGAGATAAATCATGTGATGCAGACTTCCTACCCCTCCTTGGTGGAGAAATATCCCTATCCCCTAGGCTCTGTCCCAAATTTTGTCTTCTTACAAGTGACAGGTCGTCCAGCTGTGCCGAGTCCTGGCGCTTCCATATTCGTGGTGGAGAGATGTCTTAGGGCTCCTCCGAGTCATGCCGTGTCCGGCACAGAGGGGGAGAGCGGTTCTGAGGCTCCTCTGAGTCATGCCTCGTGCGCTTCCGTTATGGCGAGATGTCCTGGGGTTCCTCGGAATCATGGCTAGCCCGCCTCCTTGGAGGAGAGGGATTGTCTTGCCGCCTGGACTTCTGTGGCAGTGATAGATCACCTCCCTCTCCTGTACCCTTGCCCTCCGGCGAGGGGGTGTCACGCCGCCTTCGCCTCTGCTTCGGCGGCGAAATATCACTCCCCACAGCACCTCCACGTTTAGGAGATGGCGTGTCCCGCCGCTGCCTTCGCCGCGGGGAAGATAGGTCCTCCTTCCTCCCCGTGCCGCCTCCCCGCTCAGGCGACGGAGTGACGTTCTGGCGGCGGCGGGGCGAGCCACTGCCTGCAGGCTGAGGAACGGGCAGAGTGACCCACCCACTGCAGTCGTTAGCGATGGAGTTGTAGGTCCACGCCGCGCGGATCACGTCCATGCGCCGCATCCACTTTACCTCGATGTCCTCGTCCACCTGAGTCTTATCGTCCCCTACAACCATACATAGCATGCCCGATTCCAGTGAAAATTCACCGCGAATCCAGTGCAAATCCTCGATTGTCAGACTAGAACCATGACTAGGGTTTGGGGTCGAGATGGGGGGGATACATACCTGACGACGGCTCCTCCTCCTTGATCTGCAGCGGCTTCTGCCACACGGGGTCCTCATCGACGATTAGCACCCCTCCGGCGGAGGGCTTTGGGTTCTTCTTCTTCTTCTTGGCCTTCTTCTGGTCACCGGCGGCGGCGGGGCCAGACTGGTACCGCTTGAGTTAGTTCTCAATGGACACCGCGGCCCCAGATGTAGAAGCGGATGGCGGCGGCTGCTTGGTCGCCATGGGTGGCGGCGGCCGCAAGCCCCAAGGGCACGACCTGATTGGGGGCGGGGGCAGCGCCGACGGCTAGGGTTCGGTTGCGGCGAGCACGGCCGGGGTGGACCTGACGGGACTATCTGAGCTGTGGGGGAAGAGAGGGAGAATACGTTGATCTGATGCTATGGACGGTCCAGATGGCTTTTCAATCTAGCACTGACCTACGGTCCAGATGGGTTGATTCATTGTCAGCAATCGAAAACCGCTCCGAATGAAAAATAACTTTATGACCGAAAAGCCTCCGAAAAGCACATGACAAGAGCTTGAGGTTTCTTGGTTTATCTAGATCATGATCCATAAAAAGTATTGTGTCACTCGCATATGGTAGAATGGACAAGTCATCTAGTACTAGGTGAGGAATTACACCGCTTATCTCACCAGCCTCTTTAGCCCGTTTAATGAGAATAGCTAACATATCTACCACAATATTGAACAAAATGGGGGACAGAGGGTCCCCTTTGCACAGACCCTTCTGAATCAGAAGATAGCCATCAGCATCATCATTGAATTTGGTTACACATTAATCCTTGATCTTTCTGATATCCTCTTTAACTTCCTCTGCTGACATCAACCCAGCTCTCCTTGTCTCTTTCGGAGCTCCTTCCTTTCTAACATTCCTTTGAGAAGTGTCTCTCTCTTTAGAAGGTGGAGATAAATCATGTGATGCAGACTTCCTACCCTTCCTTGGTGGAGAAATATCCCCATCCCCCAGGCTCTGTCCCAAATTTTGTCTTCTTGCAAGTGACAGGTCGTCCAGCTATGCCGAGTCCTGGCGCTTCCGTCTTCGTGGTGGAGAGATGTTTTCGGGCTCCTCCGAGTCATGCGATGTACGGCGTAGAGGGGGAAAGCAGTTCTAAGGTTCCTCTGAATCATGCCTCGTGTGCCTCCATGGTGGCGAGATGTCCTGGGGTTCCTCGGAATCATGGCGAGCCCGCCTCCTTGGAGGAGAGGGATTGTCTTGCTGCCTGGACTTCTGTGGCAGTGACAGATCTCCTCCCTCTCCTGTACCCTTGCCCTCCCGCGAGGGGGTGTCACGCCGCCTTTGCCTCTCCATGTTTAGGAGATGGCGTGTCCCGCCGCTGCCTTCGCCGCGGGGGAGAGAGGTCCTCCTTCCACCCGGCGCCGCCTCCCCTCTCAGCCGACGGAGTGTCGTTTCGGCGGTGGCAGGGCGAGCCACTGCCCACAGGCTCCAGAACGGGCAGAGTGACCCACCCGCTGCAGTCATTAGCGATGGAGTTGTATGGCCGCTCCGCGCGGATCACCTCCATGCGCCGCATCCACTTCACCTCGATGTCCTCGTCCACCTGAGGCTTCTCGTCCCCTACAACCATACATAGCACGCCCGATTCCAGTCAAAATTCACCGTGAATCAGGTGCAAATCCTCGATTGTCAGACTAGAACCACGACTAGGGTTTCGGGTCGAGATAGGGGGAGATATATACCTGACGACGGCTCCTCCTCCTCGATCTGCACCGGCTTCTGCCACACGGGGTCCTCATCGACGATTAGGACCCCTCCGGTGGAGGGCTTGGGGTTCTTCTTCTTCTTCTTGGCCTTCTTCTGGTCGCCGGCGGGGGCGGGGCCTGACTGGTACCGCTTGAGGTAGTCCTTCATGGACACCGCGGCCCCCGATGTGGAAGCGGATGGCGGCGGCTACTTGGTCACAATGGGTGGCGGCGGCCGCAAGCCCCAAGAACACGACTCGACCGGGGGTGGGGGCGGCGCCGGCGGCTAGGGTTCGGCTGCGGCGAGCACGGCCGGGGTGGACCTGACGGGACTGTGTGAGCTGTGGGGGAAGAGCGGGAGAATACGTTGATCTGAGGCTATGGATGGTCCAGATGGCTTGTCAAACTAGTACCGACCTACCCAGTTGGGTTGATTCATTGTCAGCAATCGAAAACCGCTCCGAATGGGAAAGTCCAATCCTAGTGCTCGCGAGCATTTACAAGAGCATATGTAATTTTAGGTTACATATGGTTCAAACAAACAAGTATCGAGGTGGTTAGGTGACGTGTGCGCACTTCATGTGTGTTCACGGTCGAACTAAAGGCCTTTGCATAATTTTGAAAGACAAATTTAGATCAAAGCAAACACCCACTTTTGACTCTGACGAATTTTCTTGCTTTTCTTTTCAGTTTCTTCGCCGGGTGATCTTCTCAAGATGTCACTTTTTGTCCTTGTGAACAGTTGTGGGATCTACCATTGCGAATCAAATGCATAGAGAGAGTGGAACAGAAGATAATGGGAAAAATGAGTGAGAGGGCGTGTTGCCGGGAAAAAGCGGTGGGAGAGAGTAAGGGGAAACTTAGGGCAATTAGGGTTAGTTAGGGTTTTTATACGCTAGGGGGATGAAGTGGACTTTTTAGCCAATAAAGATGTGTTATAGAGCATGTTAGTACAAATGGACTGCCAGTGGTTACAGTGTCCACAATTCCAGGTTGATAGTGGTGTCCTTTTAGCTAAAAATGGTCCATTGAATGATGACACTTCTGATGGGTACAATTTTCGGGTTTTCCTCTGCTTGTACCTAACGATCGATTTAGAAAAGACTTTTTTTAATAGTATGGCTTGCAGAAACACAATGGAGTTGTGTATGTTGGATAAATAAAGAAAGTCATGCAGCCCACAAATGTTAATTGTCATATCGTTTGTTAATATGTAGACAAATAAAGAAAGTCATGCAGCCCACAAACAGTAGGACTAACATCTGAGAAAACATGAAGAGAAATTAAATTATATTTAGTGGTTTGTTGTGTGAAATACATAACCTAGTGTTGGACTGTCATCAAAACAGGTTAAACGTATCTCATGCTATCATCTCTCAAATGGTTGCACCCAAAGTTCATAGGCACCAAATCTTCCACACGGTGCACAGAGCACCACATAACGCCTGCCAGCATGAAGCTACATGTCACCAGGGCCAAGGGCGTCCAAAAAAGAACCATGTGATGCAGTGGGATCGAGGACGGCACATATAGCAGCCTGCAGTCAAGGGGAAGGATGCCCAACTGAGCCGCCAGGAAACAGAGAGTCCATGGGAGGTTAGACAGAAAGGGGAGGGTACTGCCGTTAGCCGTCACGTCTGGAGCCAAATGGTCAGGGGAAATGGGGGAAGGTACGGAGCCAAGACACCGCCATGCAAAATGGAGCACTCCACACAACCGGAACCATAAGCACTTAACACTAGTAGGAAAGGGCCCATTTGTCCCGTTTCGTAAGGGCCTTTAGTCCCGGTTCTGGAACCGGGACTAAAGGGTCGGGACTAAAGCCCAATACCTTTAGTCCCGGTTCGCTTACGAACCGGGACAGATGGAGCTCCACATGGCCGCTGCGGCGAGCCCAGGCAGGAGGGCCTTTAGTCCCGGTTGCTAACACCAACCGGGACCAATAAGCAACCACGCGTCAGCAGCTCAGGAGCTGGGGTTTTTATTTTGAGGGGGGGGGGGGGGTTGGGGGTTTTGGATGGTTAATTTGGGGGTTTCATATATTGTGTTAGCTAGCTAATAGCTACCTAGAGAGAAGTGACCTCTTTTATCTCCGTGCTTGGTCGACGCTACGTACTATACGTATAGAGAGAACTCGACACGCTAGGTAGTAAGCAAATGAAGGAACCAGTAAGTACATAAGATCGTCATGAACATATACCGAGAGAAGTGATCGACCTCTCTTTCTCCGGAGAGATTGGTCGAACAACAAGTTATCGTATATCTATCCGACGCTACTACATATATACAATATAACATCTTTTACAATCCCTAACATCATGTACCTAAGATCCAATCACAAATTCACATGGTATTCTCCGTCTTTAGGTATGACGTGGTCAAGAATGAATCCCGCCAATTCCTCTTGAATTGCTCGTATGCGATCATGTGGTAGGAGTTCATCCCGCATCTGCCAGATCTAATTTAAAGAAGGGGGTCAATACATACATATATATGAATAAAACTCAACACAATTGATGGTAATATATAAAATAAAATTGTGAATATTATTTATGTACGTCAAATTGTTTGTCAGAGAAGCCCTGCTCAGAGGTCGAGTGGCGAATGAACTCGCATACGTAGTATGCACATAAAGAAGTCCCTTCTTTCTGGTACAAGCACTTTACGAGAATAGAGTTCAATCAAACTGATAAGCAAGCATGGTAATGATATATTGATGAAAATTTTAATCAATTTGAGATGCGCGGAACTAGCTAGTACTACTTACTTTGGGGTGCGTAAATCGCAACTCCGAGTTTAGACCGGGAACCTTTCGGGTGAACTTCTTCCAAACCCTGCCAGGCAAAGAAAATGACTACTTGATATCAGGAAATTAACGAAAGTTGCATGCCGATATGGTCCCGGTATTGACTGAACTTACTTCTTGAGCATTGCAGTCATGTCCGCATAATTCTCGGGATCTTTACGTCTCGAGTCTAAGACAGTTACTAATGCCCCGTCAAGCTTAATGGATAGCAGAATAAAGTGGTAACTGCGCACGCATATATAACTCATCAATTACATTACTTAACCTCGAGTAAGCGAAACCGAGTATACAGAGAAGACAGCAACACTCACTTGAAGTTGTAAGGAAAGAGTATTTCCCTTTTGTTTTGATGTATAAGGAACGACTTTAGCAAGTTCTTCTCGGTCTCTTTGATTGAGTTTCGTACCGTCCATTCATTTACGGCATCTGGGCTAATGAACCCAACGTCGAAGATTCCTAGTTTTTTGCATTCGACGATCTTCAATCTGCATAATATAGTGAGGATAATTATATATACATGCAATGAACAAGCTGAGCTAGAGACTTAACTATAGAGTAATACTTACAGACAGTAGGCAGTCATGAGTTGTTTGTCGAGGGCCCGTTGATTGTATAACTGAAATAACTCCACAAATTCAACAGGCATCACGGAAAGTCCAATGAATTCGTGCTCTGGTTTCACTGCCATATACATAGTGTCTCTCCCAGACTCCCTGCAGGTTTTCATGTACCACTCATGCAATTTGTACATCATCGTTGTTAGAGGAGGATGATCAGGTTTGACAAGAGGCTTCCCGTGCATGTATTCATATTTTTCTTTTGTTACCTCAGCCGTTTGAAAAATTACATCATCCCCCAAGTAATCACCAGGATTGGTACCGGGCACCATCCCCGGATGATTTGCGACGATATCGCTAGACACCTTGAGCGGGGGGCACGATTGCTTCTCCTGTTCGCCGAGCTGGGGAATTGTTTTCCCACATCTTCGTTCTGCTAACCTTGCATCACTAGAAGTACTTCCCGACCGCCGCGCTTCTTCATATGTCTTTTTAATAATCCGGACATAGTTGGAATCCGGCGGAGGCGGTGGTGGTCGCTTCAGGGCATTGATAGTGCGCATCACTTTCACCGGATCTAGCTTCTCCTTCGGAGGTGGAGTTTTCTTTGCAAAATGGGCCGTCAATTCGGCCTGACATATCTCCTCGTTTTCAGACTCGGTCCTCTCATATGGTAACTTTTCCAGAGGCTTGAGAGATGGACCGTATCTGTATTCCCTCCCGCCTGTGCTTGTACTGCAAGCCGCCGGAGTGGCGGCGTCTCTCTTCCGTCGTTGCTTACGAGGCGGAGAAGGAGGCGGAGTGTTCCGACGTGCCGGAGGAGCCGGAGCGGCGGCGGCTGTCTTCCGCCGTTGCTGACGAGGCTGAGGAGGAGGCGTACTGCTCCGACGTGCCGGAGTAGGCGAAGGAGGAAGCGGAGTGCCCTCACGCGTCGGAGGAGCCGGAGAAGGAGGCGGGGTCCCCTGAACACTCGCCGGAGGAGGAGGAGGAGGAGGAGGAGGCGGAGAGCCCTGATTCGCCTGAGGAGGAGGAGGAGGCGGAGGCGTCCAGTTTGGAAGCTTGATGTACTTCTTTTGCCATAGACATGTACTCCTCAGAGCACGAGCCAGCTTATTCTCTCCTTCACCTGTAGACCGGTCAAGCTCGAGCTCCTCAAATCCCTCCATTACTTCATCCACCATCACAACAGCATAGCCATGTGGAATCGGTGAGCAGTGAAAAGTTCCGTTGGGTTGAGGAGGTGCAACAGAGCCGACAGCCGCCTTGATAGTGAGGTTCCGGCATTTCGTCATGAGCTCACAATGTTGAGCCTCCGTGATAGTATCCACGGGGTAGATAGGAGCCGTGAAGTCAGGCTGAACGAGCTCCGTGGAAGCGACGCTGCTTCTCCGCTGAGATTGCGGGGTAGCTTCTGGGGTAGCTTCGTGCCGCTGAGATGGTTGGCCGGCAGCTCGCTGGCTCTCAGCTTCCTCTAGCTTTTGTAGTCTTGCATTCAGCTTCTGAATTTCGCTCAGCTCCGCTTTCCTCTTTCATTCTCGGCTTTTGTAACCTCCTGCGTCGGGAAACCCAACCTTCCACGGAACGGAGCCTGGTGTGCCTCGTGTTCGTCCAGGGTGCTCAGCATTCCCTAGGGCCTCAGTCAGCTCGTCCTTCTCTCTGTCGGGAATGAACGTCCCTTCCTGCGCTGCGGTGATATACTCCCGAAGCTTGTTCATGGGTATCGCAAGTTGCTCGTTCGTCCAACGGCACTTCCCTGTTTCAGGGTCCAAAGTTCCCCCAACCCCGAAGAACCAAGTCCTTGAACGGTCTGGCCAGTTCAATGTCTGTGGTATGACGTTTTTAGCAATCAGGTCATTCTCAGCTTTGTCCCACAACGGCCGGGCTTTGAGGTAGCCACCTGACCCCGTGTGATGGTGATACTGCTTCTTTGCAGCATTGATCTTGTTTGTCTCTGACATTTTCTTACTCTGGTCCGATGTCTTGTAGGCCACAAATGCGGGCCAGTGATCACGTATCTTCTCAAATCGGCCGGTGAATTCTGGAGTCTCCCCTTTGTCGACAAACTTTGATTTCAACTCATTCTTCCACCCCCTGAATAGATCTGCCATCTTCTTAAGAGCACACGCCTTGACCAGTGGCTCTATAACTGGCTTATTCGGATCCTCCTCTGGCGGTAGGGTGAAATTTGCCTTCAGCGCGGTCCAAAGATCATCTTTCTGTCTATCGGTGACATAATCACCATCAGGGGCGCCGTCCTTAGGCTTATTCCATTGCTTGATGCTGATCGGGATGTAGTCCCTAACAATAGCTCCACACTGAGCAGAAAATGCGTCCTTGGTACGCTTGGGTTCAATCGAATGGCCATCGTGCGCGAGTGCTGTGATCGTGAACCTTTCTTCCTTGCGCAACCTCTTCTTCGGGCCTCGTCTCGTTACCGAAGTTTGGCTCGATCCGGAGGGGTATAAAAGAAGAAAGAAGAGTTAATTAATATATGTACATACCAAAACAATTAATGCATCAATTAGCTAGTCAGCACGGGCTTAATTAATATATATACCTCGCCGGACTTTGCAACAGCTCCCTCCTCCGTTCGGTCACCGGAGCCGTCATCATCGTCTCCTTCTTCCTCCGGCATTCGGTCACCGGAGCCATCATGATCATGTCCTTCCTCCTCCATTGTTCAATCACCGGAGCCATCAACCTCTCCTTCCAGACCATCGGTGTCGTTGAGATACGACAAGATATCACGTCCGTCGTAGATTATGTCCCCCAACAACTGTGCTTTTTCCAAGTCTCTTGGATCCATAGTTTCTGCAAATATTACAACATGGCAATTAATATACAAACATGAATGTCCGACGTCCGGACCGCCTCTCTCATGAATGTACGACGCCCGGTTTGGGGTGGCCTCGACAACACTTGTAGGGTTTGGGTGGGGGGTATATCGACAACGCTTTTTTTCTCGGGTTTGGGTGGCCTCAAGAGTTGGTCGCCCGGTATATCGAGGAGGGGGTATATCGACCCCCCCCCCTCATGTCGAAGTTATCGGGGTGGGGGTATATCGACCCCCCCATGTCGAAGTTATCGGGGAGGGGGTATATCGACAACGACATACACACATGGAAAAAAATGCTATCCATCTTTACATACATAGCCACATACATATATTATATATTTTCATTAACTCATGACATATTTTCATTATATTTTTCTTTCTTTAACTCAACGACAACGACATACATACATGGAAAAAAATGTATATCGACCCCCCCCCCCTCATGTCGAAGTTATCGGGGAGGGGGCGATCTCTTTCTCGTTATTTTTCGTGTGTCCGTGTCCGTGTCCGTGTCGCCGTATCCGAGCAGGGACCATGGTAAAGGGGTGGCTCACTGGGGGGCGGCGACGGGGCGGCGCGGCGATGGGGAGGCGATGGGGACGGGGCGACGACGGGGCGGATCGGGGCGGCGCGCGGCGACAGGGACGGGGTGGCGCGCGGCGACGGGGCGGCTCGGGGCAACGCGCGGCGACGGGGACGGGGACGGGGCGGCGCGCGGCGACGGGGCGGCGCGCGGCGACGGGGACGGGGCGGCGCGCGGCGACGGGGACGGGGCGGCACGCGGCGACGGGGCGGCTCGGGGCGACGGGGACGGGGCGGCGACGGGGCGGCGCGGCGACGGGGACGGGGCGGCGCGGCGACGGGGTCGGGGCGGCGACGGCAACGGGGACGGGGCGGCGACGGCGACGGCGACCTCGGGGCGGCTCGGGGCGGCGCGCGACGGGGACGACGACGGCACGGCGACGGGGCGGCGACGGGGCGGCTCGGGGCGGCGCGCGGCGACGGCGACGAGGAGCGGGCGGCAACGGCGACGGGGACGGGGCGGCGACGGGCTCGGGGCGGCGACGGGGAATGGCAGATGAAAACTGAAATTTTCTAAGTGTTTACTTATATACAAGAAGCATTGGTCCCGGTTGGTGGCACCAACCGGGACCAATGCTCACCTTTAGTCCCGGTTGGTGCCACCAACCGGGACCAAAGGTCTCTTTTCAGCAGCCCAAAGGGCGGGAAGCAGAGACCTTTGGTCCCGGTTGGTGGCACCAACCGGGACCAAAGGTGTGCATTGGTCCCGGTTGGTGCCACCAACCGGGACCAAAGGTGGGCATTGGTCCCGGTTGGTGGCACCAACCGGGACTAAAGCCCTGTTCCTGGCACGGTGGGGGTTTAGTCCCACCTCGCCGAGCGAGGAGCAGTCGTACTGGTTTATAAGCGCGGCTGCACCCACCGTCTCGAGCTCCTCTCTACCGCAGGCTTACGGGCCTAACAGCTTGGCAACTGCCTGTGGGCCTATTGGGCCTTCTGCGGGCTTGAATGCCGTGGTGACCTAGTAGGCGGCATTTTTTTTTATTTTTTTTCGGTATTTTTGTTTTGTTTTTTGCTTTATTATTTTTTATTTTTTTCCAATATTTTTCTACTGTTATTTTAGTTCATTCTTTTTAACAAATAAATACTTTAATAATTTTAGTTGCATAATTTCCATTATTTTGTTTTGTTTTTTGCTTGATTTATTTTTGTTTTATTTTTTGCTTTATTTATTTCCAGTGTGTTTTATCATTATATTCTTTTTGCTATTAATGTTTTGAACAAAAAATACTTTGATAATTTTAGTTGCATAATTTTTATATAATTATAGTTTCAAAAATACTAGAGGTTTATAAAAGCTTTTTAGTTGATTCTTTTTTGAACTCCACTCCCACGATATTTTGATAGAAATTAAAAAGCACTTCAAATGAACTGTGAAAAGGTTGAAAGTTGGCATGGTATCATCATTTCACCCACATAGCATGTGCTAAAAAGTTGAGTGGGTTACGGCAAAAACTGGATGCACTTCGTGTACAAAATGGACAATCTCTTTCGAAGTATCACGGTTTCGGATGGAAACTCATCTGTTACAAAGGGATATCATTTTTTTTGAACTTATTTGAACTCCATACTTTTTGTGTGTTCAAAATGCACCATTCAAAGCCACATCATCAATTTTCAACCCTTTCTGACTTCATTTGGTAATTTTCATACAGTTACTGATTTTTTGAGCTAAATGACCCTGAAATTGAAAAGCACTACAAATGAACTCTGAAAAGGTTGAAAGTTGGCATGGTATCATCATTTCACCCACATAGCATGTTATAAAAAGTTGAGAGGGTTACGGCAAAAACTGGATGCACTTCGTGTACAAAAGGATTTCTAGATAGATCAACAAAACACACGGTTTCCCCTGCATACAACCCGACGGTGGCTCATGAGTGCCCGCATATGAAATGCACCGTCGGACCGTATGCAGGGAATCCGAATGATTTGTATTCGGTCGATGAACTAAAGGATTTCTAGATAGATCAACAAAACACACGGTTTCCCCTGCATACAGCCCGACGGTGGCTCGTGAGTGCCCGCATATGAAATGCACCGTCGGACCGTATGCAGGGAATCCGAATGATTTGTATTCGGTCGATGAACTAAAGGATTTCTAGATAGATCAACAAAACACACGGTTTCCCCTGCATACAGCCCGACGGTGGCTCGTGAGTGCCCGCATATGAAATGCACCGTCGGACCGTATGCAGGGAATCCGAATGATTTGTATTCGGTCGATGAACTAAAGGATTTCTAGATAGATCAACAAAACACACGGTTTCCCCTGCATACAGCCCGACGGTGGCTCGTGAGTGCCCGCATATGAAACGCACCGTCGGACCGTATGCAGGGAATCCGAATGATTTGTATTCGGTCGATGAACTAAAGGATTTCTAGATAGATCAACAAAACACACGGTTTCCCCTGCATACAGCCCAACGGTGGAAATATGAAATGCACCGTTGGACCGTATGCAGGGAATCCGAATGATTTGAATCCGAAAGAGTACACACACTAAGTGTCGAACATGTCCGAGAGGTGGGTTATATGTAGGGTCGTGTGCCTCTTTAGTCCCGGTTGCTAGCACGAACCGGGACTAGTCATTATAGTGCTGATCCAACAGCTCACAAGCGCTTGAAAGAAACACACGATCCTTGTGCTTCTTCCTGATTGGTACGACCTTCACCGCCCAAGGTTATAAAGAGTTGAGAGGGTTACGGCAAAAACTGGATGCACTTCGTGTACAAAACGGACAATCTCTTTCGAAGTATTAGGGTTTCATACGAAAACTCATCTGTTACAAAAGGCATTTCATTTCTTCACATGTAACTGCAATGATATAGTTGTGGAGAGAAAGTCTTCACTTTTTCTTCGCTTGTGTCCTTTGCTTATTGCGCCGTAACCATGGATAATCTTCATCGTTTAAGAGGGTGCTTGGGTCAGCCTTGACTTTGAAGGGAGGAATTTCATGAAACTTTTCATAATCTTCAGACATGTCTGTCTTGCCCTCCAATCCCACGATGTCTTTTTTTCCTGAAAGAACTATGTGGCGCTTTGGCTCAACGTATGATGTATTCGCTTCCTTATATTTTCTTTTTCTCGGTTTGGTAGACATGTCCTTCACATAGAAAACCTGCGCCACATCATTGGCTAGGGCGAATGGTTCGTCTGTGTACCCAAGATTGTTCAGATCCACTGTTGTCATTCCGTACTGTGGGTCTTCCTGTACCCCGCCTCCTGACAGATTGACCCATTTGCACTGAAACAAAGAGACCTTGAAATCATGTCCATAGTCAAGTTCCCATATGTCCACTATGTAACCATAATATGTGTCCTTTCCCCTATTGGTTGCTGCATCAAAGCGGACACCGCTGTTTTGGTTGGTGCTGTTTTGATCTTGGGCGATCGTGTAAAATGTATTCCCATTTATCTCGTACCCTTTGTAAGTCAATACAGTCGAAGATGGTCCCCTGGCCAACGAGTACAACTCATCAGAAACAGTGTTGTCACCCATGAGACGTGTTTGCAACCAACTGCCGAAAGTCCTGATGTGTTCATATGTAATCCAGTCATCACACTGCTCCGGGTGTTTGGAGCGTAGAATATTCTTGTGTTCATCGACATACGGGGTCACCAAGGTAGAATTCTGTAGAACTGTGTAGTGTGCTTGAGACCAAGAATGCTCGTCCCTACATATTATTGAGTCCACTCCTAGCGTGCCTTTTCCAGTCAGTCTCCCCTCATACCGTGATTGAGGGAGACCAATCTTCTTAAGGTCAGGAATGAAGTCAACACAAAACCCAATGACATCCTCTGTTTGATGGCCCATGGAGATGCTTGCTTCTGGCCTAGCGCGGTTACGAACATATTTCTTTAAGACTCCCATGAACCTCTCAAAGGGGAACATATTGTGTAGAAATACAGGGCCCAGAACGACAATCTCGTCGACTAGATGAACTAGGACGTGCGTCATGATATTGAAGAAGGACGGTGGGAACACCAGCTCGAAACTAACAAGACATTGCACCAAATCACTCCTTAACCTTGGCAGAATTTCTGGATCGATCACCTTCTGAGAGATTGCATTGAGGAATGCACATAGCTTCACATTGGCTAATCGAACGTTTTCAGGTAGAAGCCCCCTCAATGCAACCGGAAGCAGTTGCGTCATAATCACGTGGCAGTCATGAGACTTTAGGTTGTGGAACTTTTTCTCTGCCATATTTATTATTCCCTTTATATTCGACGAGAAGCCAGACGGGACCTTCATACTGAGCAGGCATTCAAAGAAGATTTCCTTCTCTTCTTTGGTAAGAGCGTAGCTAGCAGGACCTTCATACTGCTTTGGATGCATGCCGTCTTTTTCATGCACACGTTGCTGTTCCTCCCGTGCCTCCGGTGTATCTTTTGTCTTCCCATACACTCCCAACAAGCCTAGCAGGTTCACGCAAAGATTCTTCGTCACGTGCATCACGTCGATTGCAGAGCGGACCTCTAGGTCTTTCCAATAGGGTAGGTCCCAAAATATAGATTTCTTCTTCCACATGGGTGCGCGTCCCGCATCGTCAGTCGGAACAGATAGTCCGCCAGGACCCTTTCCAAATATTACTTGTAAATCATTGACCATATCAAGTATGTGATCACCAGTACGGAGGGCGGGCTTCTTCCGGTGATCTGCCTCACCTTTGAAATGCTTTCCTTTCTTTCGACATTGATGGTTGGTCGGAAGAAATCGACGATGCCCCAGGTACACATTCTTCCTGCATTTGTCCAAATATATACTGTCGGTGTCATCTAAACAGTGTGTGCATGCGTGGTATCCCTTGTTTGTCTGTCCTGAAAGGTTACTGAGAGCAGGCCAATCGTTGATGATTACAAACAACAACGCTCGTAGGTCAAATTCCTCTTGTGCATGCTCATCCCACACACGTACACCTCTTCCATGCCATAGCTGTAAAAGTTCATCAACTAATGGCCTTAGGTACACATCAATGTCATTGCCGGGTTGCTTAGGGCCTTGGATGAGCACTGGCATCATAATGAACTTACGCTGCATGCACAACCAAGGAGGAAGGTTATACATACATAGAGTCACAGGCCATGTGCTATGCTTGCTGCTCTACTCCCCAAAAGGATTAATGCCATCTGCACTTAAACCAAACCATACGTTCCTCGGGTCACCTGTAAAGTCGCTCCACTTTCTCTCGATCTTTCTCCACTGCGACCCGTCAGCGGGTGCTCTCAACTTCCCGTCTTTCTTACGGTCTTTTTTGTGCCATTGCATCAACTCGGCATGCTTTTTGTTTCTGAACAGACGTTTCAACCGTGGTATTATAGGACCATACCACATCACCTTGGCAGGAACCCTCTTCCCGGTGCGCTGGCCCTCAACATCACCAGGGTCATCTCTTCTGATCTTATACCGCAAGGCACCGCATACCGAGCATGCGTTCAAATCCTCGTACGCACCGCGGTAGAGGATGCAGACATTAGGGCATGCATGTATCTTCTGCACCTCCAATCCTAGAGGGCATAGAACCTTCTTTGCTTCGTACGTACTGCCGGGCAATTCGTTATCCTTTGGAAGCTTATTCTTCATTATTTTCATAAGCGAACTAAATCCCTTGTCAGATACACCATTGTCTGCCTTCCATTGCAGCAATTCCAGTGTGGTACCGAGCTTTCTGTTGTCATCTTCGCAATTTGGGTACAACCCTTTTTTGTGATCCTCTAACATGTGATCAAACTTCAACTTCTCCCTTTCACTTTCGCATTCTCTCTGTGCATCAACAATGACCCGGCGAAGATCATCATCGGGCACATCGTCTGGTTCCTCTTGATCTTCAGCTTCCCCCATTGCAGCATCACCGTATTCAGGGGACGGGTAGTTGTTGTCATCCTCTTCTTCGTTGTCTTCCATCATAACCCCTCATTATAGTGTGGCATAAAACCCTTCTGAAGCAGGTGGAAGTGAAGGGTTTTATAGTTGGAGAAAGCCTTCGTATTCTCACAGACAGTGCATGGACAATGCATAAAACCATTCTGCTTGTTTGCCTCAGCCGCTTCGAGAAAATTATGCAGGCCCTCAATATACTCGGAGGTGCGTCGGTCACCGTACATCCATTGCCGGTTCATCTGCGTGCATATCATGAATAGAGAAGTGACCAAATTAATAGAAATTCATCATCAGATTAAAGCCAAAGTACAGTAGTGACCAAAATAAATACATAACGTTCATACATAGTTCTCATTATTGAACAACATATAGCTCTCTAGAGCATCTAATTAAAACATACATTGAAACTAGAAAATTTAAATGCAACAACAAATGCGATCATAACCGCAACTAAGGTACCAATTGATCCAACGGCATAATGATACCAAGCCTCAGTATGAATGGCATATTTTCTAATCTTTCTAATCTTCAAGCGCATTGCATCCATCTTGATCTTGTGATCGTCGACGACATCGGCAACATGCAACTCCAACTTCATCTTCTCCTCTTCAACTCTTTGTAATTTTTCTTTCAAGTAATTGTTTTCTTTTTCAACCAATTTTAACTTCTCGACAAGAATTTCTATGTCGGTTGGAATTTCCGGTTCACATACCTCCTAGATTAAAAAATCTATGTCACGTTGGTCGGCATAATTGTCATAAACACTAAATAAAATAAATAGTTATAAAAGATAATATATACCACATCCGAATCATAGACCGGACGAGGGCAAATGAATAGAGAAGTGAATAGAGAAGTGATCAAATGTTATTATTGAAAAAATAAATACATAAAGTTCACACATAGTTCTCATAGAACAACATATAGCTCTCTAGAGCATCTAATTAAAACATAAATTGGAAGTAACATACAACTATGTAAAACATTTAAATGCAACAACAAATGCGATCATAATGGCAACTAAGGTAACAATTGATCCAACAGCATAATGATACCAAGCCTCATTATCAATGGCATATTTTCTTATCTTTCTAATCTTCAAGCGCATTGCATCCATCTTGATCTTGTGGTCATCGACGACATCGGCAACATGCAACTCCAATTTCATCTTCTCCTCCTCAATTCTTTTCAATTTTTCTTTCAAATCCTCGTTTTCTTTTTCAACTAAATTTAACCTCTCGACAAGAGGGTCGGTTGGAATTTCCGGTTCACATACCTCCTAGACAAACACATCTATGTCACGTTGGTCGGCATAATTGTCATAAACACTAAATAGAAGAAATAGTTATAAAAGATAATATATACCACATCCGAATCATAGACCGGACGAGGGCCGACGTGGGCGGATACCATGACCATGGCACTATATAGTAACAAACAATAATAAAAGTAAGAAAATTACACAAGTATCTATCTAAATGATACAAGTAAGAACTTTTTTCTTTTAGAAAGAAGATAAGAAGAAGAGGCTAACCACGGTGGTGCCGGCACCGAGATGGACGCGGGCGATCGACGGTGGTGAGGACGGGGACGGGACAGGACGGACCGCCAAACCTAAACAAATCTTGAGAAAAATGGAGCTTGGACAAGGAGCTTCGAGAGGAGAAAGCTTAAGTGTGGCTCGGGCATTTCATCGAACACCTCATGTGCATAGGAGGTGAGCTAGAGCACCACAAAGCTCTCCCCTCGCAGGCCAAAAAAACAGAGCAGTGTGGAGTGCTCCGCTCGCTGGTGGGGGGGGTATATATAGGCATCTCATTGGTCCCGGTTCGTGGCCGGAACCGGGACTAAAGGACCCCCCTTTGGTCCCGGTTCCAGCCACGAACCGGGACCAATGGTTGTGGGCCAGGAGCGAGGCACATTGGTCCCGGTTCGTGTCTGGAACCGGGACCAAAGGGTCCAGACGAACCGGGACCAATGCCCCACAAGGTCCGGCCGGCCCCCTGGCCTCACGAACCGGGACCGTTGCCCCCATTGGTCCCGGTTCGTGACTGAACCGGGACTAATGGGCTGGCCCGGCCTGGACCAATGCCCCGTTCTCCACTAGTGTAACAGCGCCCAGCCATACGTTGGAGTGTCGCCATAGCCACATGCTCGGGCACCACCATTGATGGTGTAGGAGATGGGCAATCGACGCCACCGCGTCTGATGCACAGCATGCGACAGTGCCTGTGATCACGAAGCTACATGTTTCTAAGGCCAAGGTCGTCCAGCAAAGAACCACATGATGCACCTCCTACCACGCGATCTATATATGGTTTGAACTGTTTCCGTGCATGCATGCACCATTTAATTAGAAAAAAACATGTGTTATGACCATATACAACACTATTATTTTGTATAATCACTACTGGAATCGCCTACTTTGCGAGTGCCCAAGAAACTCGGCGAAGCCCTAAGAAACTCGGTAAAGACTTTGCGGAGAACTACTCTCGGCAAAAGGCATACGGCGTAGACCCATCAGGAAAACAGAGCTTTGCCGTGTGCCGTCTGTCGGGCACTCAACATCATGTTACCGAGAACCAAAGGTGCCCTCTCAGCAAAATAAAGTGACTTCACTCCCGTAAATCGGGAACGGCGCCGTCAGGTATTTGCCGAGTCCTCCATGGAGAACTCGATAAACACCTTCCTATTTGCCGACTAGCAACTCTCGGTTTACCTAGCACCAACAACTCCCCAGGTGCTGCCATGTGTCACTGTTTGCCGAGAGCCCTCACCAAGCTCTCGGCTTATATACACTAGCAACTCCCCAGGTACTCCCCTTTTGCCGAGTTTCTTCTCCAGGTTCTCCCCAGGTACTCCCAAGGTATTTGATGAATAATTGGTTTATGATTTATCCAAAACCTATCTCGTGGGCAAGGCCCGGCATACAAGACTTCCTAGTACCATATCACGGGCGAATGATTTCTACACGCGTGATTGATTTTGTAGATTTGGCACTGGTTTTGATGACAGAACTGCAGTAAGAAAATTGCGAAAGCAGGGACTGCTCTGCTTTGTGATATGTGTGGCCACGTGGCATCTTTTGGACTGGGTCTCTCTTCATGAGAGGAATGACCCGGTGGTATACGAATTTTTTCCCATGCCTTTGGAGCACGAGGGCTCACGGTCAGTAGAGGGCAAGCCTCCATCGCGCCACAATGTCGAAGACGAAGCGATCAAACCTTCCTGATGGTGGATAAGAGAAGAGGAGGGCTATCCGCAAAATCAAATTTAAGTGGTTGCTTTGATCCCACCTGTGATCTCAGACGTTCCTTACCGAACTGATGGACCACTTTCCAAGTTTCCAAGTTTTCATTGGTTGTTTGTTTTCACGAGATACTACACCCGGAATCAATGTACTAGTCGTTGGTAGCATGTGCTTCACAACATTCAATAATGCAAATTAACTGCTTATTAATCATGCATGTGAGTGCATATATATTACTCCTCCGCCTTCACCCGAGAATAATCATGGTCTGTTAGGCGACACACACTTTGGTAGCTATCATATCAAACGGTCGGGCACCAGACCGAGCGCCGCCAGAGACGATGCTGCTCTCATCGGGCACAGCTGCCTAGCTCAGCCCTCCCCCGACCTCCCCCGTGCGGCGGCGCCGCCCCGCACCGGGGAGCCCCCGCCCTCCTCCTACAGCCGCCCCCCACCTCCACTCCCCTCCACCGCCGTCGCCCGGGGCGTCACAGGGCAAAGCCCTTGTGGCGTGGCGGCGGCAGCGGTTTTCTCCTCGGATCTCGATCTGGTTGGGAGGCGGCGCTCCTTTCCGGCCAGATCGGCGGCGGTGGCGCAGATCGGCGGCGACATGGCTGTGGTGCGGCGGCGGCGTTGGAGGACGGCACCAGCAGCGGCGGATCTGGCCTTGACTCAGTCAGGCTGATTCGGTGTGCTACCGATCTCAATCGCCGTCAGCGGTGCACTGCTCATGGACTTGATCTGCAACACGAGGATGCCTGGGGCGCCGGCCCTAGGCTTGGTGGTGGTGGCCTTCTTCTTCGTCGGAGGTGGTCGGCCGGCTGGCTGTGCATGGAGTGGGGACGGGCGGCTGCCGGTGAAAGCCGTGATCCGACTTCGGTCGTGGCGGGTGACGACGGCGCCTACGCGTCGTTACCTTCTTGAAGGCGTCACCTTTGCAGTCTCCGTCTTCCCACTCGCGGTCCAGTCAGTGTCGGGCTGCTTTGGCACCGTGGTGGTGCCGCGGGCGGTCAGGCGGCGGCGGCTGGATCCTTTGATCTAGTCTCCGGCAGAGAAGGCGGCGACCCGTGCACAAGAAGCTTGATGGAGTTCTCCGAACATATCTGGGTGAAAACCTGCTCTTGGCTAGATGCCAAGGCCGGCGATGGTGACGCTCTACGGCGTCGTTCCCTTCTTGAAGGCATCGCCGAGGAGAAGTTCTAGACCACTATCTGCTACCTCCGGGGGAAACCCTAGATCGATAGATCAGAAGACGGCGGCGCGCTTGTGTCGTCTCTCCCTTGGGGGCGTCATTCTTGGAGGTGTACGCGGGTTCGGGGGACCAGTGGATGTTTTCTTCGGTGGAGCGGTGCTTCATCCTGCACATTGAAGGCGACGGATCTCGATGGCGTGGCGCCCTGGTGATTAGGCGTCTGATGTGCGAAGATGGACTCGCGCAGGAGGGCGACGCTGTCTGGCGTCGTGGTGGCGTCGACGGCAGCTAGACCGGGCAAGGTGGATGCGTCAGTACAGTTCTGAAGATGGATTGGTGGCAGTTGGCGGCGGCGACCTCTGAGTGTGCGCCGGACCGGTGGGTGCCCCATACCCGGCAGGTGGCTTGGTTGGGGCCTCAGGTCTTAGATGTTAGGTTTGGCTGCGAGGTCTGTTTGGTATTAGGCCCAGACTATCAGCATCCCTTCATCAACTGTATAGAAGTAGCGACATATGTTGCCTAGACGGTGGCTTCAGTCTTACTGATGTATTACTTTGTAAGGTCTTTTGTGAATAATTAATAAAATGGCTGCATGCATCGCTCAGATGCAGAGGCCGGGGGTCTTCCTCCTTTTCTAAAAAAAAATCATATCAAACGGTCATGCATGGGAAATGCCAATGGTAGTATATAAATCTAGATGAGATAGGACGGAAAGAGTATGCAATAGATTAATCTCTACAGACCAAAGCAAATCTCAAGAGGCGGGCTGATGAGATCAGGTCCCTTGGCCGCGCTTGTATCATGGTGGCAACTCCGCAACTGTAGAAGCTAGTTAGAAAGATCTCTTGCTTGCTTACTTGAGGAGGCAGCTCAGCAGTTGACCTCGGCAGTCGTCGACAACCTCCATGACGAGTCATCAACTATACATGATTGAATAATTATAGATGTTTCAAATGGCCAGTAGGACCAAGTCTTGTAGCTCATGCGATTCAGCGCTAGGATTGGTAACAAATTAAGCTACCGCCGTCCTTTGGTCTGTTGAATGGTATATTTTTGTCATCCTGCTTTTCGTATATTTCTACTTTGTTTTCGTGAATCCGGGAAATCAAAGAGACATCCAAGATCCATTGAGTCTCTCTTTCAATCGGTGGCACCTGTGACTTCAATCTTATGTTTTTCTTTTGCTTGTCGTTTATATGGTTATGAATAGATGGCCACGTCCATGTAAATGCAAACACCATGAACGAGCCCAGTGGTGACAGTGGAGAAATAAATGATTCCATACGGTAGGCAAAATCCTTATAAACCAATAAGCAATGATAAAGTTCCATTAACTAAAAATATATGATAACAAACTCTTGCTTTTGTATTCTGATAATGTTCTTGTTATTCCACACTATTAACCCATAATTTATCAGGATCATCAGTAGTCTCATTCCTCAAAAGAAATTTATCCATAGCCGCTTATGAGATTCAATGAACTGGTTTGCTCATTTCCATGTTTATATCTTCCCGCAGCTAGTTAAATGTTTTCTCAGGTAACATGTTTACAACAAAAGGAGCAAGAACACCTGAACGTTTGAGTAATTTAGCAACAGTTCACTTGTGACCGTGTTTTCAAGCTGGCCCCAAGGCTCTGAACTGTAGCTGCAACCTGCATATATCGTACAAATCAGAATCAAAATTAATCAGATTGACATAAAAAACACTACAAAATCCCACATAACTAAATATGTAATCCACACTAGCATATTTCTTGAAAACCTATTTAGTCAGGCTTCTGAGAGTATTTATTCCCAATAATACATTGCTTCCTATGTGGGGCAGTGATCCACCTAGCATTCCATTAGATATATTTCATATGGAAACCTTTTCATAGGGTGTGCTTGCCTCGTTACTTCCTATTTATTTACACGTATAAACCCAGTTCAGTCCTCCTTCTCTCTGTCCACATCAAATGCATCCTGTCAGGAGGAAGATCGCATCCATAATTCTCTACATTGACATGCTTATCTATTTGTACATGCTTCTCATTTATCATCTACTATTCTCTAATCGTAACACCCACAGTGTTGGTCATACCAGTTAAATCTTCTAGTGGCAAAACGTAAAAAAGGTTAGGGTTCATAAAAATAAAATCGAGGCACAAATATGCTGATTCTAGTTTGGGCATATGCTCACAACAATCAATGAATAACATATAGTATCAAAAAGGGGGGGGGGGGGGGGGGGATAATTGGATTAGTATGACAATGGCTGCGCCAAAATCCTCCATGGCCAGCACCATCGGGCTAGCATGTTCTCTCCCTACCTCCTCTAGTCGAATAATAGCATCAAACACTAGAGCACTACCGGTTATAAAATTAACTAAAAATCCCAATCTTTCGGGTGCAAAGAGCACCACGGCCGATGTGGGGGAGAGGTGACGATTTGGAGCACCATCTGCCACTGCTTCACGGCTTGGGGCGATGGCTACCCAGATCGAGAAGAGATAGAAACGGACTCCTCTGGAGGGGTCCCTCCCACCACCATCCGCTACAATCCACTCTCAGTTTCCTTTCAGATCCGGAGAGAGAAATGTGGAGACCCGGGAGTGTGCGCGCACAGGTGTAGGCAAAGCATGGTGTGACCACATCTCAGCCACCACGTGGTGTAGATGAGGTCCAGTGGAGACGCTGTTGGGGAGGTGTGGGGTGGGGCCGGCGATGTTGGTCGGGGAGGTGTTGGGGCAGTAGTGAAGGGCACGAAGAAGGAATGTGACGTGTTGGCTGAGAGAAGAGAAGACGACGAGGGGAGGTCACGATGGCTCGTCGGGGTGCTGGGAAGAGGCTGACCACGGGGAACGAGGTGAGGAGGGAGGAGCTATGAAGGCATCGATACGGCGACACCTATATGGCGATACGAGTACTATGATACGGGAAACAACAGTATCTAGAAATAACAATACGGCGATACAGCGAGTATATATAAATAATTAATAAAATGACATGTAATAAAAAACAAAACATAATTGAATGTGTGAGATGAGATCAAAATACTGCCCCATTGGTTGCCTGATTGCCTCCATGCCTCTTTCCAAGTCGTGAATCATCATCCAGGTCCTCAACTCACACATGTCGATACCGATACGGCAGATGCAATGTCGTATTTCCCTCCCTAGTAGAAGGCAGTGGCAGCAACATCAGTAAAGCAGCAACATCAGCAAGCAATTGCAAGCGGTACCAACTAGCAAGGAGTAGCATTAGCAAGCAGTAGCAATAGCAAGCAGTAACATCAGCAAGCAGTAGAAGTAGTAGTAGAGCTGCGACATGACCAAGCAACTGCAGTATGCAAGCAGCCAGCCAAGCATCGTTGACCCGGTTTGTAACAAGAACAGGGAGCCAAGAACCATTGAAGAAAAAAATCATTAATGGATAGATCAACTAGAGAGAAGGAGAATTCACCGGATCTATCTTACCTCGCTCTTGCTAGCGACTGGCGACGGCGCCGGAGAAGATTCTAGTCAACCGAGGCGGCGGCATGGCGAGTTAGCAAGGCAGCGAGGCGATTACAGGTGGTGGTGGCGAGCCACTCCAGTCTGCGGCGGTGGGGAGGCGAGTCCAGGCAGCGTCAAGGCGAGTCCAGGCGGCGGCGGCGGTGGCGGCTCGCTCCTGCAAACGCCTATCGTGCAAACAGAGAGAGCGGGGCAGATGTTAGGGTTGTCCATGGGCCCTCTACTGGGCTGGTCGTGTCCCTCCCGTATCATGGATGTTGAACAGGACATATAGACATTTTTTCTTTTCTTTTTAAATCATAAAATACGATACTTCGCCGATACCCGTATCCCGGCCGTATCACGCGTATCGCCGTATCGGCGACGCCCCGCACGCGGACACGCCAGTTTCTCACGTATCGGCGCTTCAGAGGGGAGGAGAGGCGGCGGCAACCGGGCGCTAGAGATTGAGAAGTGAAGCAGGATGGGGAGAGAAGCGAAAAGGAGGTGGAGAGGCGCGAGGCTCGAGGACAAGGGGGATTGGTAGATATGTTTTACTGCTTGGGTAATCCACACAACATTTTCGCACAGTAAAACTGAAGCAAAATCTTCTAATTTCCTGGACCCATGATTAACGAGCCCCACCTGCCATTCACCCGTGACCTGCTCCGAACATGTCATACGAATTAACTCCTCACCGAATGCCAACAGCCAAAACCGTACAACAGTAAATTAGTCGGACCATACAAAAAGGATAGCGCACAAGTGCTGTAAAATGGCGGCTTGGACATGTCAATGCATAATTGTACTTCTTTTGTACTCATCCAACAACCTTTCACCACGCTTGTCCACCATATATGGTATTGCTTGATCTTTACCCAGGTATACCAACGTTTGGCATAAAACTCTCTCCATAAATGTACTGGATGAAACTCCCATTTCTGCTATTATCATTTGTATAGTCCACAAATGAGAAGGGGGAGGGTGCTAGCTAGCGGGATGGAGAGACAAGTGAAGGACATAATAATAGTGTGTGAAGAACATTATGGAAAAAGAGGCACCGAGAATGGGAGGATGGGTCGAACACATTATGGAACATCGTGCTCTGATGGCAGTTCCACGGGTCCTTGTTGTTCATCACAATGCTAGAATCAACTTCATCCCCTCGAGCCTTTTATCAGCAGGGATACCATCACTACCCTTCCAATTCTAACATTGCCATCTACACCGCCAGGAGTAGTGACAGTCTAGATCAAATCGCCATCCACTACCACAAAATTGGCTACAAGTGCCCATTTTTCAAGAAGTGTGTGTTGAACCAAGATAATCCCACTAGTGATTTAGCTATAGCTAGTGGGCTCTTGCCTTGATCTTGCAGGAACGTAGTAGAGTTTTGGACATGGTAGACTTGCGGGTTGTTTTCTAGGCACAACCCAGATGTTATCTTCTTACCACTACTCGTATCTTCTTGTTTCTAACACATCAATATTCACTCCAACAAAAATGCCACATTTTAATCTTCCTAGGGATCTCCAGGTTATGCTGGATGGAGAGGTCTTTTGCTTTGTCCATTGTATACTTGTTCATGTCAATTCTTCTGCTTTGTCTTGTGGGGCTCTCCACGGGCACTACATATCTTCGGCTTTTTATTGTCCTTCTTCCACAACACCATCTTCCAGCAAAACTACCCCATTGAGTTCAAGTTTGTCAAGGTAGCTATGTGGGCATTGTATTTTGTGGTAGTTTCTCCAGTTTGTTTGGCTCAATCTATCTTATCAAATATGCCCTGCACGAAGAGAACTCCAACGTTCAAATTAAACCAACTGTGAAGTTCTTTTATAAGCGGCATCTGCATTTCCCACTGATTTTTCAATCAAAATAACAAACTTCTGACAAGATAGCGAAATGATGCGAGGAAAGGAAGAAAACGAATTCGGGCAGAATGCAAGCACGACTGAGACTCTGCATTCTTGTTACAGTGTTTCATGAATATTGCTTCAACGATACACCATCTCAAGTCACCCTCAGGCTTGACTGCACTTGGCCTACATGTCGGCGGCGACAGTGGGGTCCACCCACCTGCAAGCAGTGTGCTGAGCTGCGCACACAATCGACCGAGGACGGCGGCGTACTTGATCGGCAACTGTAGTGCTCGACATTGCTGCACGCCAGCAGTGAGACACTGACTTGGCTCTGAAATAATGCCGGAGAGGACGCCGGCTTCGCATTTTGGGGGAGAGAGCGTCAGACCCTCCAGGTTCGCTGCGGCCGTGCGGCGAGATCATGGGCGCGTGAGTGCGCGCATCCAGCTGCGCGCATGGCGTCGAACACCCTTGGCGCATCCAGCCTCGTTGAAGCGTACTATGTCGAGGTCGTCGGGGGCGGGGGCTGTGGCTGTGGCGGGGAGGGGCTCGGGCTTGGCTGCGAGGAAAGGAGAGACCGCGACGGAGGTGTAGCACCGCCGTTCTTTGGTTGCCGGCGCAAACGGAGTTGGGGGCGGCATGCACGGCGGCGGCGACTGCTGCTATGTGGGTGAGGTGCTCGGGGCCCGACGCATTGAAACGAGAGAGAGAGAGATGAGCCAGCCTAGACCTAGTTGGCAGTGCCTAATCAGCAGTCAACGCGGTCAAAACCACTTGACTAAGTCAAAACCAAGAGGAGGGTTGATTTATAAACCGCGTGGTTAGTTCAGGGTATAACTTGACCGGTTTTGAAGTTCATAATTGAATATTAAACCGAGTGGTTACTTCGTGTTCTAATGTGGACTTTTTCAATGCGTCCAAAGTTGACAGTCGAATTCTGAACTTGGGGACAAGGTAGCCTGCCCGTTTCAGTCAGTAAGGGATCGATCATGCGCCGTTTCCGTGGTGTATTCGGTTCGAGTCTTCGGGAAGACGTGAACGTATTTTCGTTGCCCCGGGCATCCAGCACGTACGCTCGTGTACCCTCGATCGTAACATGTAGGAACGACCAATTAGCACGGCATAGCAGTCAGTCAGCTAGCGCCTCCCCAGGTTGAGCTCGACCAGCGCCGTCGTGCATGCCCTCATCCGGTCTTCCCACCCGCCCCGTGGCCCTCGTATCGTTCGTACGTGCCTCTTCGCGTCGCTCCACCTATGCTGCCGATTCACTCACTCACTCGTCGTCTTCCACCCCGCGACCGCGACTGCGACCAATACAATAGCGAATTCGCTCAGTTCACTACCCAGCACCCACATACATATATATAGCGTTGTCAGTGTCAGTGCAAAGTCCATTTTCTCGCGCCTCTAGAAGCCACGTACGTCCGCGCGCACTGGTGATCCTTCTCTCTCTGCTCAGGCCTCAGGCCAGCCATGAGGAGCCCCGTTCACACCTCGGCCGCGGCGGGCGCGAGCGTGAGCGCGATAGCGCTGCTGGGCCGCCCTTTGGCCGTGCTGTCGGAGAGGCCAGCGCCGCGGCTGACGCGGCTGCTGGTGAACCTGACCGTGGAGCGGAGCCTGTGGCCGGTGCACGTGCTGCTGGGCGCCGACGCCACCGTGGCCGACCTCGCGCGCACCGCCGTCGCCGCCTATGCCGCCGGGGTCAATAGCTCTTATGCGACGTTTTTTCTGCGAATTAGCTGCAAAGTGATATCGTTCGCAGGAATAGCTCTGCTCCGACATATCTCTGCGCACAAATAGCCCAGGCACGACATGGCCCTTAAGCACTATCTCTGTCAGGATTAGGGGGAGCCGGGTGGGACCCATAGCTTATCCACGTCGGCGTGGGACCCAGTTGGCGGCGACTACGGTTAAACTGTTTTCCCCTGCGTGCGCATCCTCCCTCTTCTTCTTCTCCGGCGACGAAGCACGGCAACGCCGGCGAGCTCCGATACAGACAAGCATATTTACAAGCATTCAACCGAAATCGACCGAATTCAAACAACATACATAGATTTTAGCAAACATAGCAGATAATTTAGTTCGATTACACACGGAGTAGTACCCATAGTTCTAATGGCGGGCTCGTCGGAGCAAAAGCCACACTCGTCGGAGCAAAAGCCAGACGGAGTACTTCGATTACCTAAATCTACGCGGGTATCCCGCAGCTCCTACCCCTAGTTATATCACCAAAATTGGGCTCACCTGAGCCCCGGGGGTGCGGCTCCGACAAGGCGGCGGCGCCGCTCAGTCGGAGTCGGAGTTGGAGGCGCCCCACCCCCTGTCGGCGCGGGACTTCTCGATGGCTTGGCGTAAGCGGAGCTCGTCGAGCTCCTCTTCCATCTGCCGGCGCGCGACGAGCTGCTGCGGCTTGTCCTTGGTAAGCTCCATAATCTCGGCGATGACGCCGTCGAGGTCGCCGTCGTCGACGTAGTCTCCCGGCAGAAAGCCGAGCTGGTGCGGTGCCAAGCCCTGCTCCGGACCCCCCTGCTCCTCCCCCTCCCTCTTCGGAGGCGGCAGCGGTGCGCGTGCAATGGCGGAGCTCCCCGCGCCACCCGCGCCAGAGGAGCTCCCCGCGCCACCCGCGCTAGCACCTCGCGCCGCCACCTCGCGGTCGTACTCCTCCACCTCGCGGCGAGCGAACGCACGCGGCGGCGCGAGCCCCCAGTTGGTGTACTTGCGTGCGCCGCGCTTCCGAGGACCGTCGGAAGCAACCCGCGCCACCCGTTCAGGGTCAGAGTCGGGCGACGGCCGCTTCTTGTCGGAGCGGTTTCCGCCGCCGGAATGGCCGCCACGCGAGCTGGAAGATCCGGGCCTCATGATCGTCGCACGGAGGCGCTTGATCTGCGGCGGCAGGGCTGGATTGCGTGGTGGTCGCCGGCGGCGAGAGTGGCGCAGATCTGGTCGCCGGCGGTGCTGGAAATAGCTAGGGTACGACACATTTGACCGTATAAGTAGGAGGTGGATTCACTAGTGACACTGACATCCCAGGCCCACGGGTCAGATTGACCGGTCAGCCCCCCATGTCAGCATGAATAAACCTTTTCTATTTACTCAATAATCCAGAAAATGCAATAAACTTGTAAATTCAATAACTTTTAAACCGAAACTCCAAATGAAATAAATTATATATGTGGAATGATCATAAAAATTCAAGGATTCTGAATATGTAATTTTGTTTCATGACAAAACACTTTAAAGTGGAGGAACAGAGGCAAATGCATATATGGTTCATTTGAAATGAGCATAAAAAATTCAAAAAAATCAAAAAACTTTCAAAAACCTCACAAAAGCTTTATTTTGGAGTGACTAAGAAGGATCCAGGCTTGGTTTTTCATTTTCATGTTTGAAACTTGTTTAAATGTTGGTTCATTTGAAATGAGCATAAAAAATCAAAAAAAATCCATATATGGTTCATTTGAAATGAGCATAAAAAATTCAAATAAAATCAAAAATTTGGAAAACCAGTGCACATGTTCTTATTTTGTCATATACTAACAACGCAAATTGATTTGGCTGTTTTACACATGGTGGACAAAAAAACTTGCTTACAAATGGGTTGTTTACCCTACCTTTGGAGGTAATTTGAAACACATGTGTGAAGATAAGTGGTTTTGGGTGTTGAACTTGAAACTTTCAAAAACCTCACAAAAGCTTCGTTTTGGAGTGACTAAGAAGGATCCAGGCTTGGTTTTTCATTTTCATGTTTGAAACTTGTTTAAATGTTGGTCAAAGTTAGGTTTGACCAACTTTGAAATGAGCATAAAAAATTCAAAAAAAATCAAAAAAATGGAAAACCAGTGCACATGTTCTTATTTTGTCATATACTAACAACGCAAATTGATTTGGCTGTTTTACACATGGTGGACAAAAAAACTTGCTTACAAATGGGTTGTTTACCCTACCTTTGGAGGTAATTTGAAACACATGTGTGAAGACAAGTGGTTTTGGGTGTTGAACTTGAAACTTTCAAAAACCTCACAAAAGCTTCATTTTGGAGTGACTAACAAGGATCCAGGCTTGGTTTTTCATTTTCATGTTTGAAACTTGTTTAAATGTTGGTCAAACTTAGGTTTGACCAAGTTTGAAATGAGCATAAAAAATTCAAAAAAAATCAAAAAAATGGAAAACCAGTGCACATGTTCTTATTTTGTCATATACTATCAACGCAAATTGATTTGGCTGTTTTACACATGGTGGACAAAAAAACTTGCTTACAAATGGGTTGTTTACCCTACCTTTGGATGTAATTTGAAACACATGTGTGAAGACAAGTGGTTTTGGGTGTTGAACTTGAAACTTTCAAAAACCTCACAAAAGCTTCATTTTGGAGTGACTAACAAGGATCCAGGCTTGGTTTTTCATTTTCATGTTTGAAACTTGTTTAAATGTTGGTCAAAGTTAGGTTTGACCAAGTTTGAAATGAGCATAAAAAATTCAAAAAAAAAATCAAAAAGATGGAAAACCAGTGCACATGTTCTTACTTTGTCATATACTAACAACTAAAATTGATTTGGTGTCTTATACATGGTGGAGAAGAAAACTTGCTTACAACCCTAACCCTTGAAAACCCTACAACCTCGTTCGTGATAGCCAAGTTTGTGAAGGCTTTTTCATGAAAAACTCCATAGTCCAAGTTTCTTATTTTTTCTCGCAACTTAGTCGCATAGAACAATGATTGGCACAAGTTTTATATTTTTTTGATTTTTTTTCAATTATTTATGCTCAACCCTAACCCTTGAAAACCTCTCAAAACCCATCAAAACCCCATCAAAAGCCCGCACCAGTCCGGACCATTGGATCGCCGTGACTGGACGGTCTGGATCAGGCAGTAGGGCTACGTCAGCGATCCGTGGGCTGCGCTTTCATTGGATGGTCTTTTTAGCACTTTTTTTTGGCAACGTTCCGCGCAGATTGAGCAGGCCTGCCAGGCGTTTTTGGGCTTAATTAAATCCGGCCCACCCGTGCTTGGGTTGATCTATCTATATAATATGATGTAAGATAATGACTGGCCTGGCAATGCTAGAAAAAACAATGGCTTGCATTGCATATTTTGGTGGCATTAAGTTGATATTATGGTAAATGTTTGGCAGAGGTGACAGTGAACATATGATATAATACAAATTAAAAAAAATGTTTGGCCTGGGGCTCGAACCCAGTACCTGTAGTTAGATGCATAGGGTGCAATGCCAATGAGATAGAAGTAGTGATTTGCTTCGATTAGTAATTCTTTCCTACATATTGAATACTTCGGAGATTGCAGTTAAGACGCAACCGTGCGTTGCGTACGGTGTGGGGCAACCGTGCGTTGCACTACTCGTTGGCGTTTGCGTTTCCAGTTGTAGTTAATACGTGTTCCCCCACCGCTCGCTCTACCCGCACTCCCCACTCCCCTGTCCACGGTTGCCGAAAAACCCTCGCCTACATCCAATCCACCACCGCCAAGATTGCACCATGCTGGACCACTTACCAAAAGTAGGAGGTAGTAGCACTGAATGTTCAATTCTGTTAACTGAATTTTCAGTGTGGACAGCTAACTGAATGCAATTTCAGTTATCTGAATGTTGAATGTTAACACTTAACTGAATTTTTATGCATGTGGATATTGACATTCAGTTAACTATTCAGTTAACTATTGACATTCAGTCATTCAGTTAACTATTCAGTTAACCAAAGTCAGAAACAGAATTTCTACCATTCAAATCACCAAATCAACCAAGTTCACAAAGATAGAATTCAGCAAATTCAACCAATTAGGTTACAAATTCACCTAATTTAACAAGTTCACCAAATAAGATAACCATCTGATTCATTATGTCCTCCCTCTCTTTCATTGTTTTTTCCCTCTCCTGCTTCAACAGATCAAGCTCTTCCTTCATCAGGATCCCCCAAAATTGAGCTCTTGGGTAGGCGGCGCATGAACCCTAGATCCACCGCCCAAATTCAACGAAAAAAGAAATAAATCGGGAGAAATTAGACCATACGATGGTGAAAATCACAAATCACAGATCTAACCTGCCCCGGCTGTCGTGGGAACGATTCCGACAGTACGAAGGGGGTAGGGTAAAGGAGCAAGATCTACCGAGATGCATATGGGTGACGGTATTTTAGCGAGTTCGGGCCTCTCACGGTGGAGATAACAACCCTACGTCTCGTGCTCCGGAGAGGCTTTGTTTTATCTGAGTATATATCCGGAGATTACAATATGTGTGGGAGAGAGCGGAGAACGGATCCCCTGCCTCAGTTAAGTCCGGAGACTAGAAGGAAAGAGAGAGAGGTAGAAGAAAAAGGTCCCCTTAGCTTAGTGGTGGGGGTGGCTTATATAGAGTGCGCCACCCCTTCACCTCCTATGTTACAAAGTGGGGCATTGATGTCGTAACGCCAGATGGTGCTTCGACTGCCTTGTCGACTGTCGGTCTTCGCATATCCGAGTGAGCCATATGACCGAGTGATTGATTTTCTTCCGAGTGAAAGGTAACTGTCGAGTGAAAGGTAATCTCCGAGTGGATATTGTCGAGTGACTTGTATGCCTTGATGATTTCAGTCGGAGATCTCCTTGTAGCCCTTAAGCTTTCTGGGGCAGTGTCCTTAGGTAGGGCAGGTAGGTCAGGCCTATGACCCTACCCTAGGTACACATCCCCATCACCGGCTGAAGTCGAGCTAGACATCACTCGCCGGCGGCGCGCTTAGTTGCCGGAGAAGAGGAAGAAGAAGGTGGGGAAAAGAAAGGGGAAGACCCGCAAGCAATGGGGCGATGGGCTGCAGGCTCGGGCTCGTGGCTGGCTCGGGTCGGGGCGCGCTGGGGTATGAGCACGACCACTTATGTGGATAAGTTGTGGGCCCCGCACGCATGCGAGTAAGTGGGGGGTCCCATGTTCACGTGTATAACTGGTGGGTCCCGCATGTCATAACCCTAAACCCTAACCCCTTGTGTTTTGCATTTCATGGTTAAACAGAGCCATGTCGCATTGCAGCTATTGTCTGCTTCAAAGATGTCGCACGAGAGCCATTTTCCTCAACTACGTCGCACTCCATCCAATTCCCATAAAAAACGTCGCACAGGAGCTATTGACCCATGCCGCCGAGGGGCGAAGGCCGCCGCTCCCCGCCGATGACGGCGCCACCGACACGGCCGCGCGGTTCGAGCTGCACCTCTCCAAGTACGCCCTCGATGGTACGTATACGTAACAAGCGGTCTGTGATGTATTCCATTGATCGATTGATTAGTTCTCCAGTCCAACTTCGAGCGGCATCGATCCCTGACGATGAGATGCTGTGTTGGGCATGCGTGCAGCTCTGGACCCGGAGACCAAGGTGCTGGACCTGGGCTCTCGCAACTTCTTCCTCTGCTCCAACAGGCGGACGCAGAGATCAGATCATCATCTGCTTCTTCACTCAGCACTGCCATGTCTTGCTGTCTGAAAGAGTGAAAGTAGTGCTGTAAAAATGGTGGGAATCACTAGAATTCAGAACCTGACACATGTATGGTTTTGTAGTGTACCTAACGTCCGATCCTCTGGACCAGCACGTAGTGTTAGGTTAGGTACAGTTCGGCCGGATCAAACAGATCGCTTTTCTTTCTTCCCAGGAAAGAAAGGGGTAGTACCAGGTGATCCTGAGTGCACCCCCCCCCCCCCCACACACACACACACCCTCGCGTCGCCCCCTCGGGCGACTCGGAGGGCGACTAGGGTTCCGCCGCCGCCGCCGCCCTTCCAACCCCCTTCCTCCCCACGCCGCCACCGGAGACGGCCGCCGGGAAATCAAGCGCAGCCGGTGAAGGTGGCGGCGGGGATCTCGGCACTTTGTCCCTTCTCGGAGGCCTTTGGTACCTGGGGCGGCGGCCGCTGCCGGCGAGGCGGCGGCGTCGGGCGGCCGGCGTCATTCGCAGGTGGTGTGCTGGCCAGCGTGCTCGGCCGTGAGGGCGGCGGGTCGCTGGTAGAGTTCGGTCGCGGCGCGGAACCACTCTGCGGCAAATCTGGAGGTACGAGACCCCTCCTCCATGCTGCCTCTCTCGCTCTGTACGCTGTGGCTTGCGAATCGCTTGCTGGCTCCGGCGTTGGTGAGCACTGGTGGAGCAGCTCGGGGACCGGGGGAAACCCTGGCCGGCTTGGCCGGCCCGGCGGCGGCGACGCCCAAGGGCGCCGCTTTCTTCCATGGGGGCGCTGCCGAGGTCCCCAACTATCCACCCCGACCCCCTGCCCGGGTGAAAACCCGAAATCCGCTTTGGATTTGGCGGCGGCGGCGCCTTGCGCGTCGTGACCTCCCTGCAGGAGTCGTCAAGGGTGAAGAGGCTAGGATGGGAGGATTTGTAGGCGCGGGGTTGAGGTTGCATGCGTTTCGAGTTTGTGCGGATTTGATGTGGGTGGTAGGCACCGACGTCTCTTCTGGTTGGTGCTCTCCGGTGGCGTGGACGCCACTCGGTCCCGGCAGTGCGGCGTCTCGATCCCGACGGAAGGGGATATGGTTCCCCTTCCCGGCGGGCAGTGGCGTGACGTAAACCGGAGACACCTGGGTCTACTCAACGGTGGTGCTCTGCTTCCTTGCCTCTTGCATCTTTGCTCGGTTCCCTGCTGCCTCCTCTTCGGCGTCCGGCTCCATGAAGCTTTCCTTCTCCAACTAGTTGGGCGTGGACCGTGGCGGTGCTGCCTGCATGACATATCCCAAATCGAGGTGGTCGCCCTATGCCCACCTTGCGATGTGAGGGCAGCATTCTTCTAGCTCTCGGGTGAGCTTCTCTGAATCTCGACGGTACGGCGCCTACGAGCCATGGCGAGGGGGTAGGGTCCCTCTTCGGTGATAGAGAAGGAAGTTCATGTGTTCCCTCCTTCCCTAGGTGCTCCTGGAGCTATGTCCATCTTCGACGGTCGGCTATGTCCTGCTCTTCTGCTTCGTCCTTGATTTGTATGATCCTAGTGTGGAGTGCTTCGCCTCTAGCAAGCTGTAATCTTCATTTTCTTTTCTTCAGTAGCTTGTGGAGGCTGTAGTTTGGTTTTGCTTTCCAGCGTTCCCCATTAATTGTATCAGTTTGGTCGTCGTTATTTGGTTCGTCTGTTGTAACTCCTGGCCGGTTGATGGCTTTGTTAATTCAAAGCCGAGCTCTTCGCGAGCCTTCATTCTAAAAAAAAGGAAAGAAAGGGCGACCTAGCCAGCTACCAGGCCCTTCCGCCACCGTCCTCCGGCGGTCCCCTCTGCCGACGACCTCGGTCGTCGCTGGTGAGGGGGGTCGCCGGATCCACGCGTGTGGATCATGTAGCTTTAGGTTTTAGGCCCTAGTAGCTTAGGTTTTTTCGGTCGTTTATCGTCATGGCTTCGGCGGCGGCGATGGCAGCGCTGAATAAACAAGCTTCAGATCCTTCCCCGACGAGACGATCGGTCCTATGGTTGGGGATGGATTTGAAAACCAGTCTGTTCAAGCAAGGATGGCGTGGCGGCGGCATCCTCGTGGTGGACTTGTGTCCTCGGGCTCCGTCGTTGCGACGGCGTTTGCTCCAGCGCCGGCGCGGAGCTTGGGAGGTAGTCCAGGAGCGGATGCAGATTGTGGTCTGCATCAACGACATCTGGAAGATGGTGGATCGTGTGCTGGGTTCGTGGTTGGCAGGTATGGTTTCCTCCTCCGATGTTTTAGTCGTGCAGGGGTGACAGATCTGGAGTTCGATGGCGTGTCCGGGGTGTTGCCCCGGTCTGATTCGTTCAACGGTAATGTCTTCGCCTTGGGTGAGCCACCTTGGAGGTCCGCAAAGCTGCATATCTGTGACGGAACCGCGTCGAGGTCGGGTGAGGTCGTTCAACGAATTACGGATATTCTCATTCCATTAATCCCACCATGCACGTCTCACGAATTCCGGATCTTTTCTTTCCATTAATTCCATCATGCACGTCTCACGAATTCCAGATATTTTATTTCCATGAATTCCTTCTTTTCCAGAAGTGTTCGTTCTCCTTATTAATTTTCGAGGCGGCTTATTGAGTTTAATTCACAGACGTATATAAATAGGTGGATTTGTGTGTTGAGGAGCAAGGTGGGACTATGCAATACTATGTACAAACCGTCTTTATTTCCACTATCATGATGTAGACCAGCTGTCCATAGCCTTTTGGTGGACTCTTGGTCGGGAGTTCGATCCTCACATCTGCAACTATTTTTTGCCGAATTGATTGGGCCACAACGCACCTCTCGTGGAATATAGCTCGACGGGCCAGGATGGGCCTTTTTCGTTGGGCTCCAGTGCCAGGTTGCGGGCGAGCCACTTTAGAAGATCGTGATGTTCGACAAACGAAACTGGCGGTTCGCTCGTGTCTGGACCGTGGGTTTATTCTACCAAAAGTCCGGGCTGTTTTTACAAAATTGCGTGACGGACCAAGAATACCTATTCCCTTAAATAGTAGGTATAGAAATGAGACACGTATTACCATGAAAAAAAGGTACAGTTCGGCCAAGGGACGGTACATATACATACTTGTCCGACAGTTCTACGAGCTCAAGATATGTACATGTCGCTGTATGTATGTATGCAATTGCAATGCCAGCACAACACCAATGATCCTGCAAAAAAGATTAAAAATAAGAGCACCTATGTGACAGGTGCTTGATTTTTTTTCCTGGTTTCAGAGCATCTACAGCCGGCCTCCCCAAACCCACCCTATACTTGTGGACGGATGGGCCGGTCACTGACCGATCAAAAAAAGCTGACCCAGGCCGACGCCTCATACCGGCCACAAACGCCCGGGCTGACCGGCACCTCTCATATCCAGCCCAAATCTGGGGCGGATATGGGGAGGCCCAGGCGACCGGGTGCGTCTGCCACGTCCGATCCGGCACACACTGGCCTACCCCGACCCCACATATATTCGTCCCAATCCGCTTCCTGGACCAAACCCTAGCCACTCCACTCCACTCTGCCCCCAAGCTCCCTTCCGGCGATCTCCGGCCTTCTCTGACATGACGGGCAGCGGATC
Organism: Elymus sibiricus; assembly: GCA_039707655.1. NCBI lineage: Eukaryota > Viridiplantae > Streptophyta > Magnoliopsida > Poales > Poaceae > Elymus > Elymus sibiricus. The sequence continues at coordinate 495,281,160 of CM077667.1, forward strand.
CGAGTTCTCGGTCATCCGATCTGTGGACTGAGACATAGTTCCATGCGGGCCCGAGGAGGAGATGGCCGTCCGCATTGCGCTCCGCAGCTCCCGGGAGGAGTCTGCTCGACAACTATCAGACTCGATCCGATGGGAATCCATTGCGTCCGCCCAAATGGCTCTTGGATCCGGCGCGAGGCGCGTCGCCGCTGCCTTGCCGGAGGCGGTGCAGTCCGTCTGGCGCCCCAATGCCATGGTGGAGGCGCAACTCCTTCTTTAGTGTGCCGAGTCAGAGGTAAACGCCCGCACTTATGGCCCGTTCGGTGGGGAGGCTATGGCGCGGCGTGCCCGCTGGGCGAAGCATAGCGCGCGGGAGGCCGTGGCAGCCCTCCCGACACAGGCCGGCGAGGCGGAGTCGCACGCCGCAGCGCCGCTACGGGTGACCGGGAACCCCTTGCGCTGCTACAGTGTCGTGGTGGACGTGTCGGGCTCCGACCATGACGGATCTATCATGGACCTCACATCGACCGGTGACGTGCAAGCCACATGATCTGATTTCTGCACATTCGATTCACTATCCAATGGAACAAAATGATGTGTAACCAACTTTGTATTCATGGCTAACTTAAATTTGTCTCCTGTTGTCTGGTGTGTGGATGTGTTCCTATGAGGGGAATACTTTCTTGATATCTCTAGCTATATTCTTTGTACAATGCAGCTTACTGATCATTTTAGCGTAGTTCAGATGGCAAAGGCACTATATCGGATTCTTGATTCATCTGAAACTGAACTGAGTGATGCTTCCACCGTGTATCTGGAGAAAATAATCACTCCGATATATCAAACCATGTCGATGGTAGGTTCATCTATTCTATGTTAATTTACTTGTTCAGTTAATTGTTAGTATTACATCTATTACATCTGAATTCGTGTTGTTAGCCACTGGTGTATAATGTTGTACTCCCTCTGTAACTTAATATAAGACATTTTTTGACACTAAGTATGTGTATTGACATGGGTATTTCCTAGATTGAGGATAAAGCCCTATAATCTGCTGGTATTACCAAACTGTACTTGAGAACCACACTGCTTCCTAGATATTTGAACAATTAACTCTGCTTTTTTCCTGCCATGTTATAATTAGCAAAGCACATAACCACTTCATGTACTCAACTCCATGTAATGTTGTGCAACCCATATTGATTCTAATATGTCGCTACGTTTGTCTTACAAGTTATCCTTTGCCTAGAGTGGACGCATATACCCTGGATTTAACTTGAAGCACATTTGAGCTTGAAGGAAGCTGATGCATGGCCTGCTGAGGTATGTCCATAAAAATACTATGACTTTTTTATCAGTCCAGCGGGGTAAAACACCCTGATTTTAGTTACTTCAATGTACCAAAATTCAGCCTCAGGATGCTTGTTATGGGCAATGAGATGCTCACAACCAAGTTGCGCAAGCACTAGTGCTGTGTTGTCTGTTTCCACAACATTTATGGACATTTTGGGACCTGCAAAGGTAAATTCCACCCGCCCCGAGACGATTGATCATAGGGTAAGCTTGCCTGGACCGTCAACGGTGAGGCTCAAGGTATATGTCATTGTCTTGCTATAAGTTATGATGCCTAACTTGGAGAGCTCACAGATAACAATATATCTCACACTGGTAAATGATATGCAGGATGGCCTGAGGTTCACATACTTCTGGATCAAGGATCCGAGCAGATCGATAAAGGGGATGGATGTTGCAGGTTCATCCAAGGCCCAAGCGCCGATTGAGCTAGGTTCCTTCTGTGCCGCCGCTGACAGCAAGGAGTATACTGAAGAGGTCTCAAGTGTTGATGACCTAGATAGAAATAGCACAGTATATACTCCCCACGATGTATGTGGTTTAACAGATTTTTATGATGTGTCTATTCATCATCAACCCCACTAGATTATTGCCCCGTGGTGCACGCGGAGATTGCGGGTTTCCTGATGATGCCTCGAACTCGCTCTTTCCCTTTCTCTTCTCATGTAACTCTTGCTGTCACGAACTGATGTATTCCTGTTATGCTGGAAAGGGGAAAGCCTAGTTTGGGGAAAGAAAACACTCGATTAGTTGTGTCACATAATTCATTGTACAAAACCACCTGCTGTGTTGATATTCATTTTTACTTTTCAAAAAAATCAGTGAAAAACTTGTTTTCTTCACTCTGATCCAAGGGTGTACAACGTGCCTAAGAAATATTTCTTGTCAGTTGAGAGGTTCAATTTCCAAACAGTGTTGACAAATATTCGCTTGGCAGTTGTTTGTGCAACCATTTACACCATCTTACCTTGGCTGACTGGTTGTTGCAACAGATCAGTTACACGAAACGGTTGACCGCATAAGGTGGAATGCAAAGCTTGTGTTTTAGCAAAATAATATGCTGTATACAGGAAGAATTGCACTAAAACTCTTATGTGCCAAAACAAAATCTTTCAGCATATTTCCACCTACATACATGTCACAAACTGTTTTAAGTATCCAACAAATGTACAACAAAACTATTGCTCCACCAAGCTTCGAAGCAAGCTACGGGGCTACTCGAGCAAATCAATCATTCCTGGTCACCATGTGTTTGAAGAATAACCATTCACAAGGATTCGTTTCCTTCTCCTTTTAGGCACATTGGACAACCTCAGCAACTGATCCAGTTAGCATGTACTAATGTATCATCGAACATGTTCTTGGAACAGCTGCGGCGCTCACATATCTGCGACAGACCAAAGATAAGCCTCTTGCTCCGTGGCCTGCTTATCGTTCTTTAGCTTGTACATGTCCTTCTCGTATCCTGGAAACACATGGAAATGGATTTAGTGATGCCTGCCGGATGCATCACAGCAAAGCGCATTGCAAATGAACCATAACATAAATCTAAGCCAACTAATGATGGATGGAAAGTTCTACAAGTTCAAATGCACACAAGACAAGTTGTGTGAATTCTCAGAGTTCCAGACAAGTTAGTATAGGATTACAATGAGCAACGGGAAAAAAATGAAAACATGTTCTCTTATTTGCTGACACGATATACATATCATTACCGTTTTTCTCATTTCCTTTTGTAACCATAACTAGGTTTTGAATAATTCAGGCAGAGAAACATATCTTGGCTACGGGAAACACGATATGCAAACAAATGAAGGACGAACTTCACCAAATGCATCAGAAACATGACAGCATGACTAACTGTTTACAGTTATTGAGCAGGTTAAAATGACGTGTTTTTTCCTTCTCATCCACCAATGCAACAAAAAAGATGGTGCTCTTAAAAGAAACACAAAACTCTTCAAAACAAGAAAGGTGTGAAGTGAAACTCAAACAATCCTAGTGGTTCATTTAAACCTACCAGCCTACTAGGTAACTCACATCTGAAGGTGTTCAGTTTTCATGCCAAAAATTTAAGCCAACCTGATTCGTTTGCCATGGCCAAGAGGCACGCTATTGAAAAACAGAAAGAAAAGAAAAATGAATAAATCTGAAAGCCACATACCATTGCTGCGGTCCACTTCATCCCAATGACGGCCAGGTTTTATGCCATAACGGTTTGGAGGAGGATCTACCCACGTTTCAGCCAGCTGTGAGCCGGATTCCTTCATCTTTTCATCATCTCCCAAGTCATTGAGAAGAAAGTCTCTATCTTTGCGCTGCAATGCATTAGCACACATGTCACCCATTAACTAGAAGAAATAGCATCGATACATTCAATTAGCCTACTCGAAATCAAAAGCTGCAGTTACCTTGACAAGATGAGCCATAGGATCACCCCATCGGAGTCTGTTTTTCAGCATGCAGTCAAGCTCAGGATCATCCCTACACGCAAACAAACTCAACTTTAAATACTTTTAATCTAGTTAGAAATCTTCATGTTCATTTCGAGAACAAAAAGCAGACAACACCGACACCAAAAATAAAGAGCACCTGATCAAAGTAGGTACCGTATTATCGGTTACACAAATTCTCAAATCAAGTTAACAAGGATCAGGCCCCTTTCTGTGCAAGTTTAATAAGAAAAAGTACCTTGTTCTTGCAAATGGTTGATTCTTCTCATTTTCAAGCTCCTCCACTTGAGCATCAGCTGCTCGTTTCTGCACCAAACCTTTACCCCATTCTATATGTTTTTCCTGCCAACAAGAAGAACACCAGTTATTACTTATTAGCTATAGGCAGCGACATCCAAGATAGAGATCCTGTATTGAAATGACTCCAGATAAGTGAAGAAGAAGAAAAGGTGTGATGAGTGATTATTCGATCATTTGCTACATTTTGTTCCATACTTCAATGAACTCACTAATAAGTGAGATGGTTTCAATTAATCGGATTTCCCTCATATCCAGCAGGTGTCTTATCTGAATTTGTATGGATCAGTGGCTCATAGTGTGAATAGAGTGCTTACAGGGAACAGGGGAACTTGACCTAAAAGGAAACCAGATTTTGGTTATTCAATAGTAAGAACTTGTATGAGAGTGAATAAAGTTGGCACTAACAAGCTCTGTCCCTTTTAATGTTGTAATCTTTATAGTACTGAGTGGGAGCCTTCATAGCATTTCTGTTTGCTGATCAGTCGTTATCCTTTTATATGTAGTGCCTATTTTGTTTCTATACATAGAGGTGTTCTTCTAGGCACTCTGCACACTGTTTATTCAAGGTACCAATTTACTGAAAGAAGAAAAGTGTGTGGCATAGTGCATTTTCTACAGTTTTACCACAAGAACACAACACAATACCAGGATAAGATAATTAGCACAAAATAATTCCTCGAGTCTATATTCTGTACTACTAGAAACACATGAATTTCCGTGTGGCAAAGTATAATTAACCAGATGTCCAGATAAAACACAATGATGACTAATAAAAAATCCAGAGGAAGAGCATATATTTACCTTTGGCTTCTCGTCTCCCTTTGCCTTCTGTATGTCTTCTTGATTTATCCTTTTTCCTGGGAAACATCACAAAGGAATGTTACCAAAGAAACTAGAATGTCTAAATAGGTATAGCTGCCACCTAAATAACCAACACATGATAATGTACAGTCCATACCTTCCTTGTCTCGGAACACTGCCTTTACCCCTTTACCGGTGAACGAAGGGTCCTGTGCTGCGCACCTAAAAGACAAATATCAGATAGCATATCACAAATCTCAGCAAAAGGAGTAAGCATATGTATTCCAAGACATGAAGTATCACTCACTTGAGCTTCTCATCCTCCTTGATCTTTCTGATGTCCTCTTTAACTTCCTCTGCTGACATCAACCCAGCTCTCCTTGTCTCTTTCGAAGCTCCTTCCTTTCTAACCTTCCTTGGAGAAGTGTCTATCTCCTTACGAGGTGGAGATAAATCATGTGATGCAGACTTCCTACCCTTCCTTGGTGGAGAAATATCCCCATCCCCCAGCCTCTGTCCCAAATTTTGTTTTCTTGCAAGTGACAGGTCGTCCAGCTGTGCCGAGTCCTGGCGCTTCCGTCTTCGTGGTGGAGAGATGTCTTAGGGCTCCTCCGAGTCATGCCGTGTCCGGCACAGAGGGGGAGAGCCGTTCTGAGGCTCCTCTAAGTCGTGCCTTGTGCGCTTCCGTGGTGGCGAGATGTCCTGGGGTTCCTCGGAATCATGTCGAGCCTGCCTCCTTGGAGGAGAGGGATTATCTTGCCGCCTGGACTTCTGTGGCGGTGATAGATCGCCTCCCTCTCCTGTACCATTGCCCTCCGGCGAGGGGGTGTCACGCCGCCTTTGCCTCTGCCTCGGCGGCGAAATATCACTCCCCGCAGAACCTCCACGTGTAGGAGATGGCGTGTCCCACCGCTGCCTTCGCAGTGGGGAAGAGAGGTATTCCTTCCTCACGGCGCCGCCTCCCCGCTCAGGCGACGGAGTGACGTTCCGGTGGCGGCGGGGCGAGCCACTTCCCGCAGGCTCCGGAACGGGCAAAGTGACCCACCCGCTGCCGTTGTTAGCGATGGAGTTGTAGGTCCGCGCCACGCGGATCACCTCCATGCGCCGCATCCGCTTCACCTCGATGTCCTCATCCAACTGAGGCTTCTCGTCCCCTAAAACCATACATAGCACGCCCGATTCCAGTCAAAATTCACTGTGAATCTGGTGCAAATCCTCGATTATCAGACTAGAACCATGACTAGGGTTTGGGGTCGAGGTGGGGGGATACATACCTGACGACAGCTCCTCCTCCTCGATCTGCACCGGCTTCTGCCAAACGGGGTCCTCATCGACGATTAGCACCCCTCCGACGGAGGGCTTGGGGTTCTTCTTCTTCTTCTTGGCCTTCTTCTGGTCACCGGCGGCGGCGGGGCCCGATTGGTACCGCTTGAGGTAGTCCTTCATGGACACCGCGGCCCCTGATGTGGAAGCGGATGGCAGCGGCTGCTTGGTCGCCATGGGTGGCGGCGGCCGCAAGCCCCAAGGGCACGACTCGACGGGGGGCGGGGGCAGCGCCGGCGGCTAGGGTTCGGCTGCGGCGAGCACGGCCGGGGTGGACCTGACGGGACTGTCTGAGCTGTGGGGGAAGAGAGGGAGAATACGTTGATCTGAGGCTATGGACGGTCCAGATGGCTTGTCAAACTAGTACCGACCTACAGTCCAGATGGGTTGCTTCATTGTCAGCAATCGAAAACCGCTCCGAATGAAAAATAACTTTATGACCGAAAAGCCTCCGAAAAGCACATGGCAAGAGCTTGAGGTTTCTTGGTTTATCTAGATCATGATCCATAAAAAGTATTGTGTCACTCTCATATGGTAGAATGGACAAGTCATCTAGTACTAGGTGAGGAATTACACCGCTTATCTCACCAGCTACTTTAGCCCGTTTAACGAGATTAGCTAACATATCTACCAGAATATTGAACAAAATGGGGGACAGAGGGCCCCCTTTGCAAAGACCCTTCTGAGTCAGAAAAAAAGTCATCAGCATCATCATTGAATTTGGTTGCACATTAATCCTTGATCTTTCTGATATCCTCTTTAACTTCCTCTGCTGACATCAACCCAGCTGTCCTTGTTTCTTTCGGAGCTCCTTCCTTTCTAACCATCCTTGGAGAAGTGTCTCTCTCCTTACGAGGTGGAGATAAATCATGTGATGCAGACTTCCTACCCTTCCTTGGTGGAGAAATATCCCCATCCCCCAGGCTCTGTCCCAAATTTTGTCTTCTTGCAAGTGATAGGTCGTCCAGCTATACCGAGTCCTGGCGCTTCCTTCTTCGTGGTGGAGAGATGTCTTAGGGCTCCTCCGAGTCATGCCGTGTCCAGCGCAGAGAGGGAGAGCGGTTCTGAGGCTCCTTTGAGTCGTGCCTCGTGCGCTTCCATGGTGGCGAGATGTCTTGGGGTTCCTCGGAATCATGGCGAGCCCGCCTCCTTGGAGGAAAGGGATTGTCTTGCCGCCTGGACTTCTGTGGCGGTGACAGATCGCCTCCCTCTCCTGTACCCTTGCCCTCCGGCGAGGGGGTGTCACGCCACCTTTGCCTTTGCCTCGGCGGCGAAATATCACTCCCCGCAGCACCTCCACGTTTAGGAGATGGCGTGTCCCGCCGCTGCCTTCGCTGCGGGGAAGAGAGGTACTCCTGCCTCCTGGCGCTGACTCCCCGCTCAGGCGACGGAGTGACGTTCCGGCGGCGGCGGGGCGAGCCACTGCCCGCAGGCTCCGGAACGGGCAGAGTGACCCATCCGCTGCCGTCGTTAGCGATGGACTTGTAGGGCCGCGCCGCGCGGATCACCTCCATGCGCCGCATCCACTTCACCTCGATGTCCTCGTCCACCTGAGGCTTCTCGTCCCCTACAACCATACATAGCATGCCCGATTCCAGTCAAAATTCACCACGAATGCGATGCAAATCCTCGATTGTCAGACTAGAACCATGACTAGGGTTTGGGGTCGAGATGAGGGGGGATACATACCTGACGATGGCTCCTCCTCCTCGATCTGCAAAGACTTCTGCCACATGGGGTCCTCATCGACGATTAGCACCCCTCCGGCGGAGGGCTTGGGGTTCTTCTTCTTCTTCTTGGCCTTCTTCTGGTCACCGGCGGCGGCGGGGCCTGACTGGTACCGCTTGAGGTAGTCCTTCATGGACACCGCGGCCCCTGATGTGGAAGCAGATGGCGGCGGCTGCTTGGTCGCCATCGGTGATGGCGGCCGCAAGCCCCAAGGGCACGACTCGACGGGGGGCGGGGGCAGCGCCGGCGGCTAGGGTTCGACTGCGGCGAGAACGGCCGGGGTGGACCTGACGGGAATGTCTGAGCTATGGGGGAAGAGAGGGAGAATACGTTGATCTGAGGCTATGGACGGTCCAGATGGCTTGTCAAACTAGTACCGACCTACGGTCCAGATGGGCTGATTCATTGTCAGCAATCGAAAACCGGTCCGAATGAAAAAATAACTTCATGACCGAAAAGCCTCCGAAAAGCACATGACAAGAGCTTAAGGTTTCTTGGTTTATCTAGATCATGATCCATAAAAAGTAATGTGTCACTCGCATATGGTAGAATGGACAAGTCATCTAGTACTAGGAGAGGAATTACACCGCTTTTCTCACCAGCCACTTTAGCCCGTTTAACAAGAATAGCTAACATATCTACCACAATATTGAACAAAATGGGGGACAGAGGGTCCCCTTTGCAAAGACCCTTCTGAGTCAGAAAATAGTCATCAGCATCATCATTGAATTTGGTTGCACATTAATCCTTGATCTTTCTGATATCCTCTTTAACTTCCTCTGCTGACATCAACCCAGCTCTCCTTGTCTCTTTCGAAGCTCCTTCCTTTCTAACCTTCCTTGGAGAAGTGTCGCTCTCCTTACGAGGTGGAGATAAATCATGTGATGCAGACTTCCTACCCTTCCTTGGTGGAGAAATATCCCCATCCCCCAGGCTCTGTCCCAAATTTTGTCTTCTTGCAAGTGACATGTCATCTAGCTATGCCGAGTCCTGGCGCTTCCGTCTTCGTGGTGGAGAGATGTCTTCGGGCTGCTCCAAGTCATGCCGTGTACAACGCAGAGGGGGAGAGCGGTTCTGAGGCTCCTCTAAGTCATGCCTCGTGCGCTTCCTTGATGGCGAGATGTCCTGGGGTTCCTCGGAATCATGGCAAGCCCGCCTCCTTGGAGGAGAGAGATTGTCTTGCTGCCTGGACTTCTGTGGCGGTGACAGATCGCCTCCCTCTCCTGTACCCTTGCCCTCCGGCGAGGGGGTGTCACGCCGCCTTTGCCTCTGCCTCGGCGGTGAAATATCACTCCCCGCAGCACCTCCACGTTTAGGAGATGGCGTGTCCCGCCGCTGCCTTCGCCGCGGGGGAGAGAGGTCCTCCTTCCTCCCGGCGCCGCCTCCCCTCTCAGGCGACGGAGTGTCGCTCCGTCTGCGGCGGGGTGAGCCACTGCCCGCAGGCTCCGGAACGGGCAGAGTGACCCACCCGCTGCCGTCGTTAGCGATGGAGTTGTAGGGCCGCGCGGCGCGGATCACCTCCATGCGCCGCATCCCCTTCACCTCAATGTCCTCGTCCACCTGAGGCTTCTCGTCCCCTACAACCATACATAGCACACCCGATTCCATTCAAAATTCACCGCGAATCCGTTTCAAATCCTCGATTGTCATCCTAGAACCACGACTAGGGTTTGGGGTCAAGATGGGGGGGAGATACATACCTAACGACGGCTCCTCCTCCTCGATCTGCACCGGCTTCTGCCACACGGGGTCCTCATCGACGATTAGCACCCCTCCGGCGGAGGGCTTGGGTTTCTTCTTCTTCTTCTTGGTCTTCTTCTGGTCGCCGGCGGCGGCGGGGCCCGACTGGTACCGCTTAAGGTAGTCCTTCATCGACACCGCGGCCCCCGATGTGGAAGCGGATGGCGGCGGTTGCTTGGTCACCATGGGTGGCGGCGGCCGCAAGCCCCAAGGGCACGACTCGACGGGGGGTGGGGCGGCGCCGGTGGCTAGGATTCGGCTGCGGCGAGCACGGCTGGAGTGGACCTGACGGGACAGTCTGAGCTGTGGGGGAAGAGAGGGAGAATACGTTGATCTGAGGCTATGGACGGTCCAGATGGCTTGTCAAACTAGTACCGTCCTACGGTCCAGATGGGTTGATTCATTGTCAGCAATCGAAAACCGCTTCGAATGGGAAAGTCCAATCCTAGTGCTCGCGAGCATTTACAAGAGCATATGTAATTTTAGGTTACATAGGGTTCAAACAAACAAGTATCGAGGTGGCTAGGTGACGTGTGCGCACTTCATGGATGTGCCCGGAATATGTGTGTGTTCACGGTCGAACTAAAGGCCTTTGCATACTTTTGAAAGACAAATTTAGATCAAAGCAACCACCCACTTTTGACTCTGACGAATTTTCTTGCTTTTCTTTTCATTTTCTTCGTCGGGTGATCTTCTCAAGATGTCACTTTTTGTCCTTATGAATAGTTGTGGGATCTACCATTGCGAATCAAATGCATAGACAGAGTGGAACAGAAGATAATGGGAAAAATTAGTGAGATGGTGTGTTGCCAGGAAAAGAGGCGGGAGAGAGTAAGGGAAAACTTAGGACAATTATGGTTAGTAAGGGTTTTTATACGCTAGGGGGATGAAGTGGACTTTTTAGAACATACAATTGCTAATGACGGGCCTAATATGCGACCCGTTGGTGTCGTGTATTTAGCCAATAAAAATGTGTTATAGAGCATGTTAGTACAAATGGACTGCCAGTGGTTACAATGTCCACAATTCCAGCTTGATAGTGGTGTCCTTTTTGCTGAAAATGGTCCATTGAATGATGACACTTCTGATGGGTACAGTTTTCAGGTCTTCCTCTACCTGTACCTAACGATCGATTTAGAAAAGACTTTTTTTAATAGTATGGCTTGCAGAAACACAATGGAGTTGTTTATGTTGGACAAATAAAGAAAGTCATGCAGCCGACAAACGTTAATTGTCATATCGTTTGTTAATATGTATACAAATAAAGAAAGTCATGCAGCCCACAAACAGTAGGACTAACATCTGAGAAAACATGAAGAGAAATTTATTTATTTTTAGTGTTTTGTTGTGTGAAATACATAACCTATTGTTGGACTGTCATCAAAACAGGTTAAACGTATCTCATGCTATCATCTCTCAAATGGTTGCACCCAAAGTTCATAGGCACCAAATCTTCCACACGGTGCACAGAGCACCACATAACGCCTGCGAGCATGAAGCTACATGTCGCCAGGGCCAAGGGCGTCCAACAAAGAACCACGTGATGCAGTGGGATCGAGGACGGCACATAGAGCAGCCTGCAGTCATGGGTAAGGATGCCCAACTGAGCCGCCAGGAAACGGAGAGTCCATGGGAGGTTAGACAGAAAGGGGAGGGTACTGCCGTTAGCCGTCACGTCTGGAGCCAAACGGTCAGGGGAAATGGGGGAAGGTCCGGAGCCAAGACACCGCCATGCAAAATGGAGCATTCCACACAACCGGAACCAGAAGCACTTAACAACGTCCAGCCATACATTGGAGTGTTGCAATAGCCACATGCTCGGGCACCGCCATTGATGGTGTAGGAGATGGGCAATCGACGCCACCGCGTCTGATGCACAACATGCGAGAGTGCCTGCGATCACGAAGCTACATGTTTCTAAGGTCAAGGTCGCCCAGCAAAGAACCACATGATGCACCTCCAACCACGCGATCTATATATGGTTTGAACTGTTTCCCTGGATGCATGCACCATTTAATTAGAAAAAAACATGTGTTATGACCATATACAACACTATTATTTTGTATAATCGCTACTGGAATCGCCTACTTTGTGAGTGCCCAAGAAACTCAGCGAAGCCCTAAGAAACTCGGCAAAGACTTTGCCGAGAACTACTCTCGGCAAAAGGCATACGGCGTAGACCCGTCAGGAAAACAGAGCTTTGCCATGTGCCGTCTGTCGGGCACTCAACATCATGTTACCGAGAACTAAAGGTGCCCTCTCGGCAAAATAAAGTGACTTCACTCCCGTAAATCGGGAACGGCGCCGTCAGTTATTTGCCAAGTCCTCCATGGAGAACTCGATAAACACCTTCCTATTTGCCGACTAGCAACTCTCGGCTTACCTAGCACCAACAACTCCCCAGGTGCTGCCATGTATCTCTGTTTATATACACCAGCAACTCCCCAGGTACTCCCCTTTTGCCGAGTTTCTTCTCCAGGTTCTCCCCAGGTACTCCCAAGGTATTTGATGAATAATTGGTTTATGATTTAGCCAACACCTATCTCGTGGGCAAGGCCCGGCATACAAGACTTCCTAGTACCATATCACGGGCGAATGATTTCTACACGCGTGATTGATTTTGTAGATTTGGCACTTGATTTGATGATAGAAGTGCAGTAAGAAAATTGCGAAAGCAGAGACTGCTCTGCTTTGTGATCTGTGTGGCCACGTGGCATCTTTTGGACTGGGTCTCTCTTCATGAGAGGAATGACCCGGTGGTATACGAATTTTTTCCCATTTCTTTGGAGCACGAGGGCTCACGGTCAGTAGAAGGCAAGCCTCCATCGCGCCACAATGTCGAAGACGAAGCGATCAAACCTTCCTGATGGTGGATAAGAGAAGAGGAGGGCTATCCGCAAAATTAGATTTAAGTGGTTGACTATGATCCCACCTATGATCTCAGCCGTTCCTTACCGAACTGATGGACCACTTTCCAAGTTTCCAAGTTTTCATTGGTTGTTGGTTTTCACGAGATACGACACCTGGAATCAATGTACTAGTCGTTGGTAGCATGTGCTTCACAACATTCAATAATGCAAATTAACTGCTTATTTATCATGCATGTGAGTGCATATATATTACTCGTCCGCCTTCACCCGAGAAAAATCATGGTCTGTTAGGCGACACACACTTTGGTAGCTATCATATCAAACGGTCATGCATGGGAAAGGCCAATGGTAGTAGTATAAATCTAGATGAGACAGGAAGGAAAGAGTATGCAATAGATTAGTAGTAGGGAATAGGAGACACCAGGAATCAGAGCACGGGTCTTGTTTCACCTTATAGGTCTCTGATGTATCCCTAGGACTAGGGATACTTTTAGATTTGATCCCAAACACATAATGCACGTGAGGCTTCATTACCAGTAGGTGTGGCAGGAGAATTTGAAGGAACAAACACCTCCGCATGCTATGCTCGAGAATGTAGTTAAATAATTAATTAACGCGCATATAACTTTGCATATACAAGTTGTTGTGTTGTTGACTTACAAAAAGCCGGGCTCAAATTAATCTCGGGAAAATCTAACCTATAGCGTGCGCACCGCTGCTTTCCGATGCGGCGGGCAGCCGCCCACGTCCGATTTCTTTTTTCTTTTTCTTTTTTAAAGCCACAAGTCGGATTTATGGCGCGTGATTATGTGGGGTGGCATTTTCTACTTTGCGGAACGGTACAAAGCGCTACAGTATACAAGTGCTACTACAGCAGCCCTGCAGTGCACGACAGGGATGCTACAGTGTGCTGATCTGCTTTCCACTGTACGTGGACATCCAAAGTACAGTGTGCTAGTAAAGTTGCATGTTAACGCTAGGGACACACACACTTTCTTTCTCTTTGTTGTTATATCCGGTTCTAGAACAAGTTTTTTGAACATAGTACATTTTCACAAAATGTAGATGCTACAAACTACTTGATGGTAACAGCATCAAAAGCTTGATAGACGAGCACAAATCTTTGTCAAGTGTCTTATACTCCAAAACGGATGACTAGTATCACACAACTAGACAACCAATAAGTTTTGTGCTTGAACACTGCTCACTAAGGACTACATACAACAGAAATTAGAGAACAGGAACTCACAAGTTGTTTGCAACCAAAATTTAGTTGTTTCTAAACAACCTAGCAGATTGTTTTACAAAAGCCGGTAGCTATCAATAAACAATTTGGTAGTTGTGTCGAACAATTTGGCAATTGCTCACAGAAATTTCGGTAAGTGGATCTTAAAACAACTCAGTAACTGCATCGAAGATTTTTTGGCAATTGCTTTTCTAAACAACCTGGTAACTGTATCAAAACAATCTGGTAGTTGTCCTTGAAAAATGTGGCAGCTGTATCAAAACAACGTGGTAGCTGTAAATGTGGCAAATAAGCACAGTATAATGGCAAGTGGCACGGTTAAACTTTTAATATGGCAAGTAAGGACAATAAATCCGACAAGTAGGTATAGTGGCAAATGACATGGTTAAACTGTTAATATGGGAAGTAAGCATAATAAATCTGACAAGTAAGTATAGTGGCAAGTGGCACAGTTAAACTGTAATATGACAAGAAAGCACAATAAATCTGACAAGTAAATATAGTGGCCAATGACACAGTTAAACTGTTAATATGGCAAGCAAGTATAATTATTTGACAACTAAGTATATTAGCAAGTGGTTAAAATATAGAAGCATGCCTGAACATGCTAGTACTATTTATGGGCCAGGCATCGCTATTTCTTGAGCATGCACCCGCTGCCCTTGGATCGCTAGCATTGACATGACTGGTCAGACATGAGACATGAGCTGTCATCGTACTTGTACCGCGTACAATAAAAGCATCAAACACCAGAACACTACCGCTTATAAAATTAACTAAAAATCCTCCATGGCCAGCACCATCAGGCTAGCATGTTCTCTTCTAGCTCCTCCAGTCGAATAATAGCATCAAACACCAGAGCACTATCGCTTATAAAATTAACTAAAAATCCCAATCTTTCGGGTGCAAAGAGCACCACGGCCGATGTGGGGGAGAGGTGACGATATGTTGCACCATCCGCCACAGCTTCACGGCTTGGGGCGATGGCTACCCAGATCGAGAAGATAGAAACGGACTCCTCTGGAGGGGTCCCTCCCACCACCATCCGCTACAATCCACTCTAGGTTTCCTTTCAGATCTGGAGAGAGAAATGTGGAGACCCGAGAGTGTGCGCGCACAGGTGTAGGCAAAGCATGGTGCGACCACATCTCAACCACCACGTGATGCAGACGAGGTCCAGTGGAGACGCTGTTGGGGAGGTGTGGGGTGGGGCCGGCGATGTTGGTCGGGAGAGGTGTTGGAGCAGTGATGAAGGGCACGAAGAAGGAATGTGACGTGTTGGCTGAGAGAAGAGAAGACGACGAGGGGAGGTCACGATGGCTCGTCGGGGTGCTGGGAAGAGGTTGACCATGAGGAACGAGGTGAGGAGGGAGGAGCTATGAAGGCATCGATACGGCGACACCTATATGGCGATACGAGTACTGTGATACGGGATACAACAGTGTCTAGAAATAACAATACGGCGATACATCGAGTATATATAAATAATTAATAAAATGACATGTAATAAAAAACCATAATAGAATGTGTGAGATGAGATCAAAATACTGCCACATTGGTTGCCTGATTGCCTCCATGCCTCTTTTCAAGTCGTGAATGATCATCCAGGTCCTCAACTCACACATGTCGATACCGATACGGCAGATGCAATGTCGTATTTCCCTCCCTAGTAGAAGGCAGTAGCGGCAACATCAGTAAAGCAGCAACATCAGTAAGCAATTGCAAGCGGTACCAACTAGCAAGGAGTAGCATTAGCAAGCAGTAGCAATAGCAAGCAGTAACATCAGCAAGCAGTAGAAGTAGCAGTAGAGCAGCGACATCACCAAGGAACTACAGTCTGCAAGCAGCCAGCCAATCATCGTTGACCCGGTTTGTAACAAGAACAGGGAGCCAAGAACCATTGAAGAAAAAAATCATTAATGGATAGATCAACTAGAGAGAAGGAGAATTCACCGGATCTATCTTACCTCGCTCTTGCTGGCGACTGGCGACGGCGCCAGAGAAGATTCTAGTCAACCGAGGCGGCGGCACGGCGAGTCAGCAAGGCAGCGAGGCGATTACAGGCGGCGGTGGCGAGCCACTCCAGTCTGCGGCGGTGGGGAGGCGAGTCCAGGCAGCGGCAAGGCGAGTCCAGGCGGCGGCGGCGGTGGCGGCTCGCTCCTGCAAGCGCCTGTCGTGCAAACAAACAGAGAGAGCGGGGCAGATGTTAGGGTTGTCCATGGGCCCTCTACTGGGCTGGTCGTGTCCCTCCCGTATCATGGATGTTGAACAGGACGTATCGACATTTTTTATTTTCTTTTTAAATCAAAAAATACGATACTTCGCCGATACCCGCATCCCGGCCGTATCACGCGTATCACCGTATCGGCGATGCCCCGCACGCGGACACGCCAATTTCTCACGTATCGGCACTTTAGATGGGAGGAGAGGCGGCGGCAACCGGGCGCTGGAGATTGAGAAGAGAAGGAGGATGGGGAGAGAAGCGAAAAGGAGGTGGAGAGGCGCGAGGCTCGAGGACAAGGGGGGATTGGTAGATATGTTTTACTGCTTGGGTCGTCCACACAACATTTTTGCACAGTAAAACTGAAGCAAAATCTTCTAATTTCCTGGACCCATGATTAACGAGCCCCACCTGCCATTCACCCGTGAACCTGCTCCGAACATGTCATACGAATTAACACCTCACCGAATGCCAATAGCCAAAACCGTACAACAGTAAATTAGTCGGACAATACAAAAAGGATAGCGCACAAGTGCTGTAAAATGGCGGCTTGGACATGTCAATACATAATTGTACTTCTTTTGTACTGATCCAACAACCTTTCACCACGGTTGTCCACCATATACGGTATTGCTTGATCTTTACCCAGGTATACCAACATTTGGCATAAAACTCTCTCCATAAATGTACTGGATGAAACACCCATTTCTGCTATTATCATTTGTATAGTCCACAAATGAGAAGGGGGAGGGTGCTAGCTAGCGGGATGGAGAGACAAGTGACGGACAGAATAATAGTGTGTGAAGAACATTATGGACTAAGAGGCACCGAGAATGGGAGGATGGGTCGAACACATTATGGAACATCGTGCTCTGATGGCAGTCCCACGAGTGCTTGTTGTTCATCACAATGCTAAAATCAACTTCATCCCCTCGAGCCTTTTATCAGCAGGGATACCATCACTACCCTTCCAATTCTAACATTGCCATCTACACCGCCAGGAGTAGTGACAGTCTAGATCAAATCGGCATCCACTACCACAAAATTGGCTACAAGTGCCCATTTTTCAAGAAGTGTGTGTTGAACCAAGATAATCCCACTAGTGATTTAGCTATAGCTAGTGGGCTCTTGCCTTGATCTTGCAGGAACGTAGTAGAGTTTTGGACATGGTAGACTTGCGGGTTGTTTTCTAGGCACAACCCAGATGTTATCTTCTTACCACTACTCGTATCTTCCTGTTTTCTCACAAGGTTAAAATCACCACCAACAATAGGAGGCCCTGACCTATTTAGAAACATATCATGTAATTCAGAAATAAAAGGTTGCTTTCCTTCTTCATTAGGGGCGCCATATACAGTTGTAATCGCAATGACCAAGTCAATCCGTTTGTTTTTAACTATTCTAGTAACGAAGTAGGTTTTGATCTCCTAGCTCATTGTTTCTAACACATCAATATTCACTCCAACAAAAATGCCACATTTTAATCTTCCTAGGGATCTCCAGGTTATGCTGGATGGAGAGGTCTTTTGCTTTGTCCATTGTATACTTGTTCATGTCAATTCTTCTGCTTTGTCTTGTGGGGCTCTCCACGGGCACTACATATCTTCGGCTTTTTATTGTCCTTCTTCCACAACACCATCTTCCAGCAAAACTACCCCATTGAGTTCAAGTTTGTCAAGGTAGCTATGTGGGCATTGTATTTTGTGGTAGTTTCTCCAGTTTGTTTGGCTCAATCTATCTTATCAAATATGCCCCGCACGAAGAGAACTCCAACGTTCAAATTAAACCAACTGTGAAGTTCTTTTATAAGCGGCATCTGCATTTCCCACTGATTTTTCAATCAAAATAACAAACTTCTGACAAGATAGCGAAATGATGTGAGGAAAGGAAGAAAACGAATTCGGGCAGAATGCAAGCACGACTGAGACTCTGCATTCTTGTTACAGTCTTTCATGAATATTGCTTCAATGATACAACATCTCAAGTTACCCTCAGGCTTGACTGCACTTGGCCTACATGTCTGCGGTGACAGAGGGGTCCACCCACCTGCAAGTAGTGTGCTGAGCTGCGCACACAAGCGACCGAGGACGGCGGCATACTTGATCGGCAACTGTAGTGCTCGACATTGCTGGACACCAGCTGTGAGACACTGACTTGGCTCTGAAATAATGCCGGAGAGGACGCCATCTTCGCATTTTGGGGGAGAGAGCGTCAGCCCCTCCAGGTTCGCTGCGGCCGTGCGGCGAGATCATGGGCGCATGAGTGCGCGCATCCAGCTGCGCGCATGGTGTCGAACACCCTTGGCGCATCCAGCCTCGTTGAAGCGTACTATGTCGAGGTCGTCGGGGGCGGGGGCTGTGGCTGTGGCGGGGAGGGGCTCGGGTTTGGCTGCGAGGAAAGGAGAGACCGCGACGGAGGTGCAGCACCGCCGTTCTTTGGTTGCCGGCGCAGACCGAGTTGGGGGCGGCATGCACGGCGGCGGCGGCTGCTGCTATGTGGGTGAGGTGCTCGGGGCCAGGCGCACTGAAATGAGAGAGACGAGCCAGCCTAGACCTAGTTGGCACTGCCTAATCAGCAGTCAACGCGGTCAAAGGCGGCTGCTGCTATGTGGGTGAGGTGCTCGGGGCCCCGCGCATTGAAATGAGAGAGACGAGCCAGCCTAGACCTAGTTGGCAATGCCTAATCAGCAGTCAACGCGGTCAAAACCACTTGACTAAGTCAAAACCAAGAGGAGAGTTGATTTATAAACCGTGTGGTTAGTTCAGGGTATAACTTGACAGATTTTGAAGTTCATAATTGAATATGAAACTGAGTGGTTACTTCGTGTTGTAATGTGGACTTTTTCAATGCGTCCAAAGTTGACAGTCGAATTCTGAACTTGGTAGTACACTGCCCATTTCAGTCAGTAAGGGATCGATCATGCGCCGTTTCCGTAGTGTATTCGGTTCGAGTCTTCAGGGCCGGCCCTGGGGAGGGGCAGGGGGGCGGCCGCCCCGGGCCCCCAAACTCCAGGGGCCCCCTCCCAGTAACGCAGTAACCCATTGGCCAGGCTACAGGGAAACTGCACGCAGCCAGCGTACATCAGCCACAAGCTTCGTACCCTTTTCTTCCAATCACTAGTAGCGAGCCCAAGTATATTTTTCTTTACATTAGGCCTAGCACTAAAGAAAACTGTCATTGGGCCTGACCCAAGTAGTAGAAGCTTCGTAATTGGAGCGTCTAAACGAACGCATTGACCAGAATCTATGAGAGCGCGTCACGCCCATGGTGAGCGCCGCCTGTTCGCCTCACGCCCAGATCGCCCAGATCACACAGATGAGCTTGCTCGAGGAGTCGAGGAGGAGACCCTGACTGCAAGAGACATGGCTGCGCATCGGAGCCCCACGGCGTGCCGGCGCTGCGTGTTATGTATGTATCATCAACCGTTTATTTATGTTGTTTGACAAATACTGGTCTTGTGGTATAGATCTGAAACAGATAAAAACAAGGAGTAATGTTCTAGATGGTGGTCTTGGCGAGTAGTTTTCAGACGAACCGTGCAATGCCAGCATCAATGGGGTAATTTACTCTTATTTGCAAATTTGCTCAAGTAGATAAGAATTACTTTGCAGTCTCGCAGTACCATTGATTTAATTTTTAATGAATGGAATAATATTTTCCATATCATTCATATGGATTTTTCATCTATCTTAATTTCTCGGATACTTCTATTTAGAATAATAACCTTAGCAATAGTCAGTCCAATAACTAATCTGCATTTTAGATACAAATTTATTGTAGGATCATGGACAAATTTCTTGTAGTTACCTGTCTCAAGGATGTCTAGTGATAGATTCCTTCGTACAGTATAGCCTGACATTAAACATAGCTTTTGCATTTTCAAGGATGTCTTGTGATAGATTCCTTCATAGGCCATTGTGCATGCCCTCATCTGGCCTCAGGCCAGCGCCGTCGTGCATGCCCTCATCCGGCCTTCCCACCCGCCCCGTGGCCCTCGTATCGTTCGTACGTGCCTCTTCGCGTCGCTTCACCTATGCTGCCGATTCACTCACTCTCTCATCGTCTTCCACCCCGCGACCGCGACTGCGACCAATACAATAGCGAATTCGCTCAGTTCACTACCCAGCAGGCCAGCACCCACATACATATATATAGCGTTGTCAGTGTCAGTGCAAAGTCCATTTTCTCGCGCCTCTAGAAGCCACGTACGTCCGCGCGCACTGGTGATCCTTCTCTCTCTGCTCAGGCCTCAGGCCAGCCATGAGGAGCCCCGTTCACGCCTCGGCCGCGGCGGGCGCGAGCGTGAGCGCGATAGCGCTGCTGGGCCGCCCTTTGGCCGTGCTGTCAGAGAGGCCAGCGCCGCGGCTGACGCGGCTGCTGGTGAACGTGACCGTGGAGCGGAGCCTGTGGCCGGTGCACGTGCTGCTGGGCGCCGACGCCACCGTGGCCGACCTCGCGCGCACCGCCGTCGCCGCCTATGCCGCCGAGGGGCGCAGGCCGCCGCTCCCCGCCGATGACGGCGCCACCGACGCGGCCGCGCGGTTTGGCGGCGGGGATCTCGGTGCTTCGTCCCTTCTCGGAGGCCTTTGGTACCTGGGGCGGCAGCCCCCGCCGGTGAGGCGGCCGGCAGCGTTCGCAAGTGGTGTGCTGGCCAGCGTGCTCGGCCGTGAGGGCTGCGGGTCACTGGTGGAGTTCGGTCGCGGCGCGGAACCACTCTGCGTCAGATCTGGAGGTACGAGACCCCTCCTCCCTGCTGCCTCTCTCGCTCTGTACGCTGTGGCTTGCGAATCGCTTGCTGGCTCCGGCGTTGGTGAGCACTGGTGGAGCAGCTCGGGGACCGGGGGAAACCCTGGCCGGCCTGGCCGGCCGGCGGCGGCGACGCCCAAGGGCGCCGCTTTCTTCCATGGGGGCGCTGCCGAGGTCCCCAACTATCCACCCCGACCCCCTGCCCGGGTGAAAACCCAAAATCCGCTTTGGATTTGGCGGCGGCGGCGCCTTGCGTGTCGTGACCTCCATGGAGGCGTCGTCCGGGGTGAAGGGGCTCGGATGGGAGGATTTGCAGGCGCGGGGTTGAGGTTGCTTGCGTTTCAAGTTTGTGCGGATTTGGTGTGGGTGGTAGGCACCGACGTCTCTTCTTGTTAGTGCTCTCCGGTGGCGTGGACGCCACTTGGTCCCGGCGGTGCGGCGTCTCGATCCTGACGGAAGGGGATAGGGTTCCCCTTCCCGGCGGGCAGTGGCATGACGTAAACCGGAGACACCTGGGTCTACTCAATGGTGGTGCTCTACTTCCTTGCCTCTCGCATCTTTGCTCGGTTCCCTGCTGCCTCCTCTTCGGCGTCCGGCTCCATGATGCTTTTCTTCTCCAACTAGTTGGGCGTGGACCGTGGCGGTGCTGCCTGCATGACATATCCCAAATCGAGGTGGCCGCCCTATGCCCACCTTGCGATGTGAGGGCGGCATTCTTCTAGCTCTCGGGTGAGCTTCTCTGAATCTTGACGGTACGTCGCCTACGAGCCATGGCGAGGGGGTAGGGTCCCTCTTCGGTGATAGAGAAGGAAGTTCCTGTGTTCCCTCCTTCCCTTGGTGCTCCTGGAGCAATGTCCATCTTCGACGGTCGGCTATGTCCTGCTCTGCTGCTTCGTCCTTGATTTGTATGATCCTAGTGTGGAGTGCTTCGCCTCTAGCAAGCTGTAATCTTCATTATCTTTTCTTCAGTAGCTTGTGGAGGCTGTAGTTTGGTTTTGCTTTCCTGCGTTCCCCATTGTATCAGTTTGGTCGTCGTTATTTGATTCGTCTGTTGTAACTCCGAGCCGGTTGATGGCTTTGTTAATTCAAAGCCAGGCTCTTCGCGAGCCTTCATTCTAAAAAAAAGGAAAGAAAGGGCGACCTAGCCAGCCACCAGGCCCTTCCGCCGCCGTTCTCCGGTGGCTCCCCTCCGCCGGCGACCTCGGTCGTCGGGTGTGAGGGGGGTCGCCGGATCCACGCGTGTGGATCGTGTAGCTTTTGGTTTTAGGCCCTAGCAGCTTAGGTTTTTCGGTCGTTTATCGTCATGGCTTCGGCGGTGGCGATGGCGGCGCTGAATAAAGTAGCTTCAGATCCTTCCCCGACGAGGCGATCGGTCCTATGGTTGGGGATGGATTTGAAAACCAGTCTATTCAAGCAACGACGTGGCAGCGGATCCTCGTGATGGACTTGTGTCCTCGGGCTCCACGGTTGCGACGGCGTTTGCTCCAGTGCCGGCGCGGAGCTTGGGAGGTAGTCCAGGAGCGGATGCAGATTGTGGTCTGCATCAACGACATCTAGAAGATGATGGATCGTGTGCTGGGTTCGTGGTTCGTGGCTGGCAGGTATGGTTTCCTCCGCCGACGTTTTAGTCGTGCAGGGGTGATAGATCTGGAGTTCGATGGCGTGTCCGGGGTGTTGCCCCGGTCTGATTCGTTCAACGGTAATGGCTTCGCCTTGGGTGAGCCACCTTGGAGGTCCGCAAAGCTGCATATCAGTGATGGAGCCGCGTCGAGGTCGGGTGAGGTCGTTCAACGAATTACGGATATTTTCTTTCCATTAATCCCACCATGCACGTCTATCGAATTCCGGATCTTTTCTTTCCATTAATTCCATCATGCACGTCTCACGAATTCCAGATATTTTATTTCCATTAATTGCTTCTTTTCCAGAAGTGTTCGTTCTCCTTATTAATTCTCGAGGCGGCTTATTGAGTTTAATTCACAGACGTATATAAATAGGTGGATTTGTATATAAATAGGTGGATTTGTGTGTTCAGGAGCAAGGTGGGACTATGAAATACTATGTACAAACCGTCTTTATTTCCACTATCATGATGTAGACCAGCTGTCCATAGCATTTTGGTGGACTCTTGCTCGGGAGTTCGATCCTCACAGCTGCAACTATTTTTTGCCGAATTGATTGGGCCACAACGCACCTCTCGTGGAATATAGCTCGACGGGCCAGGATGGGCCTTTTTCGTTGGGCCCCAGTGACAGGTTGCTGGCGAGCCACTTTAGAAGATCGTGACGTTCGACAAATGAAACAGGTGGTTCGCTCGTGTCTGGACCGTGGGTTTATTCTACCAAAAGTCAGGGCTGTTTTTACAACATTGCGTGACAGACCAAGAATACCTATTCCCTTTAATAGTAGGTATAGAAATGAGACACGTATTACCATGAAAAAAAGATACAGTTCGGCCAAGGGACGGTACATATACGTACTTGTCCGACAGTCTTACGAGCTCGAGATATGTACATGTCGCTGTATGTATGTATGCCATTGCAATGCCAGCGCAACACCAATGATGCTGCGAAAAAGTTTAAAAATAAGAGCACCTATGTGACAGGTGTTTGATTTTTTTTTCCTGGTTCCAGAGCGTCTACAGCAGGCCTCCCCAAACCCACCCTATACTCGTGGACGGATGGCCCGGTCACTGACCGATCAAAAAAGCTGATCCAGGCCGACGCCTCATACTGGCCCCAAACGCCCGGGCTGACCGGCACCTCTCATATCCAGCCCAAATCTGGGGCGGATATGGGGAGGCCCAGGCGCGCCCGGGTGCGTCTGCCACGTCGGATCCGGCACACACTGGCCTACCCCGACCCCACATATATTCGTCCCAATCCGCTTCCTGGACCAAACCCTAGCCACTCCACTCCACTCTGCCCCCAAGCTCCCTTCCGGCGATCTCCAGCCTTCTCCGACATGACGGGCAGCGGATCTGAGTTCTCGGTCACCCGATCTGTGGACTGAGACATAGTCCCATGCGGGCCCGAGGAGGAGATGGCCATCCGCATTGCGCTCCGCAGCTCCCGGTAGGAGTCTGCTCGACAACTATCGGACTCGATCCGACGGGAATCCATTGCGTCCGCCCAAATGGCGCTTGGATCCGGCGCGAGGCGCGTCGCCGCTGCCTCGCCGGAGGCGGTGCGGTCCGTCTGGCGCCCCAATGCCGTGGCGGAGGCGCAACTCCTTCTTTAGTGTGCCGAGCCAGAGGTAAACACCCGCAGATATGGCCCGTTCGGTGGGGAGGCTATGGCGCGGCGTGCCCGCTGTGCGAAGCATAGCGCGCGGGAGGCCGCGGCAGCCCTCCCGGCACAGGCCGGCGAGGCGGAGTCGCACGCCGCGGCGCCGCTACGGGTGACCGGGAACCCCTTGCGCTGCTACGGTGTCGTGGTGGACGTGTCGGGCTCCGACCATGATGGATCTATCATGGACCTCACATCGATCGGTGATGTGCAGGCCACATGATCTGATTTCTGCACATTCGATTCACTATCCAGTGGAACAAAATGATGTGTAACCAACTTTGTATTCATGGCTAACTTAAATTTGTCTCCTGTTGTCTGGTGTGTGAATGTGTTCGTACGAGGGGAATACTTTCTTGATATCTCTAGCTATATTCTTTGTACAATGCAGCTTACTGATCATTTTGGCGTAGTTCAGATGGCAAAGGCACTATATGGGGTTCTTGATTCATCTGAAGCCGAACTGAGTGATGCTTCCACCGTGTATCTGGAGAAAATAATCACTCCGATATATCAAACCATGTCGATGGTAGGTTCATCTATTCTATGTTAATTTACTTGTTCAGTTAACTGTTAGTATTACATCTATTACATCTGAATTCGTGTTGTTAACCCACAGTTGTATAATGTTGTACTCCCTCTTTAACTTAATATAAGACATTTTTTGACACTGAGTATGTGTATTGACATGGGTATTTCCTAAACTGAGGATAAAGCCCTATAATCTGCTGGTATTACCAAACTGTACTTGAGAACCACACTGCTTCCTTGATATTTGAACAATTAACTCTGCTTTTTTCCTGCCATGTTATAATTAGCAAAGCACATAACCACTTCATGTACTCAACTCCATGTAATGTTGTGCAACCCATATTGATTCTAATATGTCGCTACGTTTGTCTTACAAGTTATCCTTTGCCTAGAGTGCACACATATACCCTGAATTTAACTTGAAGCACATTTGAGCTTGAAGGAAGCTGATGCATGGCCTGCTGAGGTATGTCCATAAAAATACTATGACTTTTTTATCTGTCCAGCGGGGTAAGACACCCTGATTTTAGTTACTTCAATGTACCAAAATTCAGCCTCAGGATGCTTGTTGTGGGCAATGAGATGCTCACAACCAAGTTGCGCAAGTACTAGTGCTGTGTTGTCTGTTTCCACAACATTTATGGACATTTTGGGACCTGCAAAGGTAAATTCCACCAGCTCTGAGTCGATTGATCATAGGGTAAGCTTGTCTGGACCGTCAACGGTGAGGCTCAAGTTATATGTCATTGTCTTGCTCTAAGTTATGATGCCTAACTTGGAGAGCTCACAGATAACAATATATCTCACACTGGTAAATGCTATGTAGGATGGCATGAGGTTCACATACTTCTGGATCAAGGATCCGAGCAGATCGATAAAGGGGATGGATGTTGCAGGGTCATCCAAGGCCCAAGCTCCGGTTGAGCTGGGTTCCTTCTGTGCCGCCGCTGACAGCAAGGAGTATACTGAAGAGCTCTCAAGTGTTGATGACCTAGATAGAAATAGCACAGTATATACTCCCCACGATGTATGTGGTTTAACAGATTTTTATGCTGTGTCTATTCATAATCAACCCCACTAGATTATTGCCCCGTGGTGCACGCGGCGATTGCGGGTTTCCTGATGATGCCTCGAACTCGCTCTTTCCCTTTCTCTTCTCATGTAACTCTTGCTGTCACGAACTGATGTATTCCTGTTATGCTGGAAATGGGAAAGCCCAGTTTGGGGAAAGAAAACACTCGATTAGTTGTGTCACATAGTTCATTGTACAAAACCACCTGTTGTGTTGATATTCATTTTTTACTTTTCAAAAAAATGTGTGAAAAACTTGTTTTCTTCACTCTGATCCATGGGTGTACAACGTGCCTAAGAAATATTTCTTTCCAGTTGAGAGGTTCAATTTCGAAACAATGTTGACAAATATTCGCTTGGCAATTGTTTGTGCAACCATTTACACCATCTTACCTCGGCTGACTGGTTGTTGCAACAGATCAGTTACACGAAACGGTTGACCGCATAAGGTGGAACGCAAAGCTTGTGTTTTAGCGAAACAATATGCTGTCTACAGGAAGAATGGCACTAAAACTCTTATGTGCCAAAACATAATCTTTCAGCATATTTCCACCTACATACATGTCACAAACTGTTTTAAGTATCCAACAAATGTACAACAAAACTGTTGCTCCACCAAGCTTCGAAGCAAGCTACGGGGCTACTTGAGCAAATCAATCATTCGTGGTCACCATGTGTTTGAAGAATAACCATTCACAAGGCTTCGTTTCCTTCTCCTTTCAGTCACAATTGACAACCTCAGCAACTGATCCAGCCAGCAAGTACTAATGTATCATCGAACATGTTCTTGGAACAGCTGCAGCGCTCACATATCTGCGATAGACCAAAGATAAGCTCTTGCTCCGTGGCCTGCTTATCATTCTTTAGCTTGTACATGTCCTTCTCGTATCCTGAAAACACATGGAAATGGATTTAGTGATGCCTGCCAGATGCATCGCAGCAAAGCGCATTGCAAATGAACCATAACATAAATCTGAGCCAACTAATGATGGATGGAAAGTTCTACAAGTTCAAATGCACACAAGACAAGCTGTGTGAATTCTCAGAGTTCCAGACAAGTTAGTATAGGATTACAATGAGCAACGGGAAAAAAATGAAAACATGTTCTCTTATTTGCCGACACGATATACATATCATTACCATTTTTCCTATTTCCTTTTGTAACCATAACTAGGTTTTGAATAATTCAGGTAGAGAAACATATCTTGGCTACGGCAAACACGATATGCAAACAAATGAAGGACGAACTTCACCAAATGCATCAGAAACATGACAGCACGACTAACAGTTTACAGTTATTGAACAGGTTAAAATGACGTGTTTTTCCCTTCTCATCCACCAATGCAACAAAAAAGATGGTGCTCTTAAAATAAACACAAAACTCTTCAAAACAAGAAAGGTGTGAAGTGAAACTCAAACAATCATAGTGGTTCATTTAAACCTACCAGCCTACTAGGTAACTCACATCTGAAGGTGTTCAGTTTTCATGCCAAAAATTTAAGCCAACCTGGTTCTTTTGCCATGGCCAAGAGACACGCTATTGAAAAACAGAAAGAAAAGAAAAATGAATAAATCTGAAAGCCACATACCATTGCTGCGGTCCACTCCATCCCAATGACGGCCAGGTTTTATGCCATAACGGTTTGGAGGAGGATCTACCCACTAGTAGAAAAAGGCCCATTTGTCCCGGTTCCAGAGGCCCATTTGTCCCGGTTCTGGAACCGGGACTAAAGCCCAAAACCTTTAGTCCCGGTTTGCTTACAAACCGGGACCAAAGGCCCTCCACGTGGCCGCTGCGGGGAGCCCAGGCAGGAGGACCTTTAGTCCCGGTTGGTAACACCAACCGGGACCAAAAGGCATCCACGCGTCAGCATCTGGCAGGAGCTGGGGTTTTTGTTTTTTTTAAAGGGGGGGGGGGGGGGGTTAGGGGGTTTTTAGGGTTAATTTAGGGGTTTCATATTGTGTTAGCTTGCTAATAGAGAGAAGTGTCCTCTCTTTCTCCGTGCTTGGTCGACGCTAGCTACTATAGAGAGAACTCGACACGCTAGCTAGTAAGCAAATGAAGGAACCATTAAGTACATAAGATCATCATGAACATATACAAAGAGAAGTGACCGACCTCTCTTTCTCCGAGAGATTGGTCGAACAACAAGTTTTCGTATATCTATCCGACGGTACTACATATATACAATATAACATCTTTTACAATCCCTAACATCATCTACCTAAGATCCAATCACAAATCCGCATGGTATTCTCCGTCTTTAGGTATGACGTGGTCAAGAAAGAATCTCGCCAATTCCTCTTGAATTGCTCGTATGCGATCATGTGGTAGGAGTTCATCCCGCATCCGCCAGATCTAATTTTAAAAAGGGGGTAAATACATGCATATATATGAATAAAACTCAACACAATTGATGGTAATATATAAAATAAAATTGTGAATATTATTTACGTACTTCAAATTGTTTGTCAGAGAAGCCCCACTCAGAGGTCGAGTGGCGAATGAACTCGCATACGTAGTATGCACATAAAGAAGTCCCTTCTTTCTGGTACAAGCACTTTACGAGAATAGAGTTCAATCAAACTGATAAGCAAGCATGGTAATGATATATTGATGAAAATTTGAATCAATTAGAGATGCGCGGAACTAGCTAGTACTACTTACTTTGGGGTGCGTAAATCGCAACTCTTTGTTTAGACCGGGAACCTTTCAGGTGAACTTCTTCCAAATCTTGCCAGGCAAAGAAAATGATTACTTGATATCAGGAAATTAACGAAAGTTGCATGCCGATATGGTCCCGGTATTGACTGAACTTACTTCTTGAGCATTGCAGTCATGTCCGCATAATTCTCGGGATCTTTACGTCTCGAGTCTAAGACAATTACTAATGCCCCGTCAAGCTTAATGGATAGCAGAATAAAGTGGAAACTGCACACGCATATATAACTCATCAATTACATTACTTAACCTCGAGTAAGCGAAACCGAGTATACAGAGAAGACAACAACACTCACTTGAAGTTGTAAGGAAAGAGTATTTCCCTTTTGTTTTGATGTATAAGGAACAACTTTAGAAAGTTCTCCTCGGTCTCTTTGATTGAGTTTCGTACCATCCATTCATTTACGGCATCTGGGCTAATGAACCCAACGTCGAAGATTCCTAGTTTTTTGCATTCGACGATCTTCAATCCGCATAATATAGTGAGGATAATTATATATACATGCAATGAACGAGCTGAGCTAGAGACTTAACTATAGAAGTAATACTTACAGACATTAGGCAGTCATGAGTTGTTTGTCGAGGGCCAGTTGATTGTATAACTGAAATAACTCCACAAATTCAACAGGCATCATGGTAAGTCCAATGAATTCGTGCTCTGGTTTCACTGCCATATACATAGTGTCTCTCCCAGACTCCCAGCAGGTTTTCATGTACCACTCATTCAATTTGTACATCATCGTTGTTAGAGGAGGATGATCAGGTTTGACAAGAGGCTTCCCGTGCATGTATTCATATTTTTCTTTTGTTACCTCAGCCGTTTGAAAAATTACATCATCCCCCAAGTAATCACAAGGATTGGTACCGGGCACCATCCCCGGATGATTTGCGACGATATCGCTAGACACCTTGAGCGGGGGGCACGATTGCTTCTCCTGTTCGCCGAGCTGGGGAATTGTTTCCCACTTCGTCGTTCTGCTAACCTTGCATCACTAGAAGTACTTCCCGACCGCCGCGCTTCCTCATATGTCTTTTTAATAATCCGGACATAGTTGGAATCCGGCGGAGGCGGTGGTGGTCGCTTCAGGGCATTGATAGTGCGCATCACTTTCACCGGATCTAGCTTCTCCTTCGGAAGTGGAGTTTTCTTTGCAAAATGGGCCGTCAATTCGGCCTGACATATCTCCTCGTTTTCAGACTCGGTCCTCTCATATGGTAACTTTTCCAGAGGCTTGAGAGATGGACCGTATCTGTATTCCCTCCCGCCTGTGCTTGTACTGCTAGCCGCCGGAGCGGCGGCGTCTCTCTTCCGTCGTTGCTTACGAGGCGGAGAAGGAGGCGGAGTGCTCCGACGCGCCGGAGGAGCCGGAGCGGCGGCGTTTGTCTTCCGCCGTTGCTGACGAGGCTGAGGAGGAGGCGTACTGCTCCGACGTGCCGGAGTAGGCGAAGGAGGAGGCGGAGTGCCCTCACGCGTCGGAGGAGCCGGAGAAGGAGGCGGGGTCCCCTAATCACTTGCCGGAGGAGGAGGAGGAGGAGGAGGCGGAGAGCCCTGATTCGCCTGAGGAGGAGGAGGAGGCGGAGGCGTCCAGTTTGGAAGCTTGATGTACTCCTTTTGCCATAGACATGTACTCCTCAGAGCACGAGCCAGCTTATTCTCTCCTTCACCTGTAGACCGGTCAAGCTCGAGCTCCTCAAATCCCTCCATTACTTCATTCACCATCACAACAGCATAGCCATGTGGAATCGGTGAGCAGTGAAAAGTTCCGTTGGGTTGAGGAGGTGCAATAGAGCCGACAGCCGCCTTGAAAGTGAGGTTCCGGCATTTCGTCATGAGCTCGCAATGTTGAGCCTCCGTGATAGTATCCACGGGGTAGATAGGAGCCGTGAAGTCAGGCTGAACGTGCTCCGTGGAAGCGACGCTGCTTCTCCGCTAAGATGGCGGGGTAGCTTCTGGGGTAGCTTCGTGCCGCTGAGATGGTTGGCCGGCAGCTCGCTGGCTCTCAGCTTCCTCTAGCTTTTGTAGTCTTGCATTCAGCTTCTGAATTTCGCTCAGCTCCGCTTTCCTCTTTCTCTCCCGGCTTCTGTAACCGCCTGCGTCGGGAAACCCAACCTTCCACGGAACGGAGCCTGGTGTGCCTCGTGTTCGTCCAGGGTGCTCGGCATTCCCTAGGGCCTCAGTCAGCTCATCCTTCTCTCTGTCGGTAATGAATGTCCCTTCCTGCGCTGCGGTGATATACTCCTGAAGCTTGTTCATGGGTATCGCAAGTTGCTCGTTCGTCCAACGGCACTTCCCTGTTTCAGGGTCCAAAGTTCCCCCAACCCCGAAGAACCAAGTCCTTGAACGGTCTGGCCAGTTCAATGTCTACGGTATGACGTTTTTAGCAATCAGGTCATTCTCAGCTTTGTCCCACAACGGCCGGGCTTTGAGGTAGCCACCTGACCCCATGTGATGGTGATACTGCTTCTTTGCAGCATTGATCTTGTTTGTCTCTGACATTTTCTTACTCTTGTCCGATGTCTTGTAGGCCACAAATGCGGGCCAGTGATCACGTATCTTCTCAAATCGGCCGGTGAATTCTGGAGTCTCCCCTTTGTCGACAAACTTTGATTTCAACTCATTCTTCCACCTCCTGAATAGATCTGCCATCTTCTTCAGAGCACACGCCTTGACCAGTGGTTCTATAACTGGCTTATTCGGATCCTCCTCTGGCGGTAGCGTGAAATTTGCCTTCAGCGCGGTCCAAAGATCATCTTTCTCTCTATCGGTGACATAATCACCATCAGGGGCGCTGTCCTTAGGCATATTCCATTGCTTGATGCTGATCGGGATGTAGTACCTAACAATAGCTCCGCACTGAGCAGAAAATGCGTTCTTGGTCCGCTTGGGTTCAATCGGATGGCCATCGTGCGCGAGTGCTGTGATCGTGAACCTTTCTTCCTTGCGCAACCTCTTCTTCGGGCCTCGTCTCGTTACCGAAGTTTGGCTCGATCCGGAGGGCTATAAAAGAAGAAAGAAGAGTTATTTAATATATGTACATACCAAAACAATTAATGCATCAATTAGCTAGTCAGCACGGGCTTAATTAATATATATACCTCGCCGGACTTTGCAACAGCACCCTCCTCCGTTTGTTCACCGGAGCCGTCATCATGGTCTCCTTCTTCCTCCGGCATTCGGTCACCGGAGCCATCATGATCATGTCCTTCCTCCTCCATTGTTCGATCACCGGAGCCATCAACCTCTCCTTCCAGACCATCGGTGTCGTTGAGATACGACAAGATATCACGTCCGTTGTGGATTATGTCCCCCAACAACTGTTCTTTTTCCAAGTCTCTTGGATCCATAGTTCCTGCAAATATTACAAAATGGCAATTAATATACAAACATGAATGTCCGACGTCCAGACCGCCTCTCTCATGAATGTACGACGCCCGGTTTGGGGTGGCCTCAACAACACTTGTAGGGTTTGGGTGGGGGGGTATATCGACAACGCTTTTTTTCTCGGGTTTGGGTGGCCTCGAGAGTTGGTCGCCCGGTATATCGAGAGGGGGGTGAACATTTTACCTAAGTAACTTAGAAAAAAAATGTTATCGGGGAGGGGGTATATCGACCCCCCCTCATGTCGAAGTTATCGGGGAGGGGGTATATCGACCCCCCCCCTCATGTCGAAGTTATCGGGGAGGGGGGTATATCGACAACGACATACATACATGGAAAAAAATGCTATCCATCTTTACATACATAGCCACATACATGGAAAAAAATGCTATCGGCGACGAGGACGGCGGGCTCGAGGCCGACGACGAGGACGGCGCGCGGCGAGGGCGAGGGCGAGGACACGTCGGCTGTTCGGCGCGGCGTCGGGGGGAAGATGAACTGGGATAGAATACGCTAAGTTTGGGTTATATACCCAGAGCCTTTGGTCCCGGTTGGTGGCACCAACCGGGACTAAAGGGGTGCATTGGTCCCGGTTGGTGCCACCAACCGGGACCAAAGGTCAGTTTTCGTCAGCCCAAAGGGCGGGAAACAGGGACCTTTGGTCCCGGTTGGTGGCACCAACCGGGACCAAAGGTAGGGATTGTTCCCGGTTGGTGGAACCAACCGGGACGAAAGGTAGGCATTGGTCCCGGTTGGTGCCACCAACCGGGACCAATGGCCTTGCACAGCGGCGTGGTGGAAGTTTAGTCCCACCTCGCTAGTCGAGGGGCGCCTCAACCAGTTTATAAGCCCCGGCGCGGGAACCGTATTGAGCTCCTCTCTAATGCAGGCCTTATGGGCCTACCTCTGCTGCGATTCCCAGTGGGCCTACTGGGCCTTGCGGGCCTGCGTCCTATGCAGGCCGTTGTGGCCCGGTAGGCGGGTTTTTTTTTTAATTTATTTATTTTTCATTTTTTTTTTGTTTTCTGCTTTAATTTTTTTTATTTCTGAGTTGTTTTTTTCTTTATTTAGAGTTTCTTTGTGAATCCTTTTGCTTTAGGTAAAAAAATATAAACTTTCTGTTAGTGCCAGTAGTTTTCAAATTTGAATAGTTTAAATTTGAATTATTTGAAATTTGTGTGAATCACTAGTTTGTGAAAAACTTTACTTTAAAAATAGATTTTTCAGTGATTATTTTTTCTTCTATTTAATTTTATTGTGTTTTATCAATATATTCAATTTGGTAATACTTAGGTTATTTAAAAAAAATGAAATGCCTTTGTAACAGACGAGTTTTCGTGTGAAACCCTGATACTTCGAAAGAGATTGTCCATTTTGTACACGAAGTGCATCCAGTTTTTGCCGTAACCCTCTCAACTTTTTAGCACATGCTATGTGGGTGAAATGATGATACCATGCCAACTTTCAACCTTTTCAGAGTTCATTTGTAGTGCTTTTCAATCTCAGGGTCATTTAGCTCAAAACAAATCATTAAATGCATGAAAAATAGCAAATGAAGTCAGAAAGGTTTGAAAATTGATGACGTGGCTTCGAATGGTGCATACTGAACGCACAAAAAGTCTGGAGTTGAAATAAGTTTAAAAAAAATGAAATGCCTTTGTAACAGACGAGTTTTCGTCTGAAACCCTGATACTTCGAAAGAGATTGTCCATTTTGTAAAGGAAGTGCATCCAGTTTTTGCCGTAACCCTCTCAAATTTTTAGCACATGCTATGTGGGTGAAATAATGATACCATGCAAACTTTCAACCTTTTCAGAGTTCATTTGTAGTGCTTTTCAATTTCAGGGTCATTTAGCTCAAAACAAATCATTAAATGCATGAAAAATAGCAAATGAAGTCAGAAAGGGTTGAAAATTGATGACGTGGCTTCGAATGGTGCATACTGAACGCACAAAAAGTCTGGAGTTGAAATAAGTTTAAAAAAATGAAATGCCTTTGTAACAGACGAGTTTTCGTCTGAAACCCTTAAACTTCGAAAGAGATTGTCCATTTTGTACACGAAGTGCATCCAGTTTTTGCCGTAACCCTCTCAACTTTTTAGCACATGCTATGTGGGTGAAATGATGATACCATGCCAACTTTCAACCTTTTCAGAGTTCATTTGTAGTGCTTTTCAATTTCAGGGTCATTTAGCTCAAAACAAATCATTAAATGCATGAAAAATAGCAAATGAAGTCAGAAAGGGTTGAAAATTGATGATGTGGCTTTGAATGGTGCGTACT
This sequence comes from Elymus sibiricus, assembly GCA_039707655.1. Taxonomy (NCBI): domain Eukaryota; kingdom Viridiplantae; phylum Streptophyta; class Magnoliopsida; order Poales; family Poaceae; genus Elymus; species Elymus sibiricus. Next base: position 495,315,192 of record CM077667.1, read on the forward strand.
GAACGACTTTGTAACAGACGAGTTTTCGTCTGAAACCCTGATACTTCGAAAGAGATTGTCCATTTTGTACACGAAGTGCATCCAGTTTGGGCGGTGAAGGTCGTACCAATCAGGAAGAAGCACACGGATCGTGTGTTTCTTTCAAGAGCTTGTGAGCTATTGGATCAGCACTATAACGACTAGTCCCGGTTCGTGCTAGCAACCGGGACTAAAGAGGCACACGACCCTATATATAGCCCACCACTCGGACATGTTCGACACTTAGTGTGTGTACTCATTCGGATTCAAATCATTAGGATTCCCTGCATACGGTCCAACGGTGCATTTCATATTTCCACCGTTGGCCTGTATGCAGGGGAAACCGTGTGTTTTGTTGATCTATCTAGAAATCATGTAGTTCATCGACCGAATGCAAATCATTCGGATTCCCTGCATACGGTCCGACGGTGCATTTCATATGCGGGCACTCACGAGCCACCGTCGGGCTGTATGCAGGGGAAACCGTGTGTTTTGTTGATCTATCTAGATATCCTTTCATTTTCCGACGGTATATTTCATTTTTCCAACTCCATTTTTACAAAGACACTTAGAAAGAAACAAACGACAAATAGAAAGGATGATGCTCAATTGGCGGACAAAACGGACAATCTCTTTCGAAGTATTAGGGTTTCATACAAAAACTCATTTGTTACAAAAGGCATTTCATTTTTTCACATGTAACTGCAATGATATAGTTGTGGAGAGAAAGTCTTCACTTTTTGTTCGCTTGTGTCCTTTGCTTATTGCGCCGTAACCATGGATAATCTTCATCGTTTAAGAGGGTGCTTGGGTCAACCTTGACTTTGAAGGGAGGAATTTCATCAAACTTTTCATAATCTTCAGACATGTCTGTCTTGCCCTCCAATCCCACGATGTCTCTTTTTCCTGAAAGAACTATGTGGCGCTTTGGCTCATCGTATGATGTATTCGCTTCCTTATCTTTTCTTTTTCTCGGTTTGGTAGACATGTCCTTCACATAGAAAACCTGCGCCACATCATTGGCTAGGACGAATGGTTCGTCTGTGTACCCAAGATTGTTCAGATCCACTGTTGTCATTCCGTACTGTGGGTCTTCCTGTACCCCGCCTCCTGACAGATTGACCCATTTGCACTGAAACAAAGGGACCTTGAAATCATGTCCATAGTCAAGTTCCCATATGTCCACTATGTAACCATAATATGTGTCCTTTCCCCTATTGGTTGCTGCATCAAAGCGGACACCGCTGTTTTGGTTGGTGCTGTTTTGATCTTGGGCGATCGTGTAAAATGTATTCCCATTTATCTCGTACCGTTTGTAAGTCAATACAGTCGAAGATGGTCCCCTGGCCAACGAGTACAACTCATCAGAAACAGTGTTGTCACCCATGAGACGTGTTTGCAACCAACTGCCGAAAGTCCTGATGTGTTCATATGTAATCCAGTCGTCACACTGCTCCGGGTGTTTGGAGCGCAGAATATCCTTGTGTTCATCGACATACGGGGTCACTAACGTAGAATTCTGTAGAACTGTGTAGTGTGCTTGAGACCAAGAATGCTCGTCCCTACATATTATTGAGTCCGCTCCTAGCGTGCCTTTTCCAGTCAGTCTCCCCTCATACCGTGATTGAGGGAGACCAATCTTCTTAAGGTCAGGAATGAAGTCAACACAAAACCCAATGACATCCTCTGTTTGATGGCCCATGGAGATGCTTGCTTCTGGCCTAGCGCGGTTACGAACATATTTCTTTAAGACTCCCATGAACCTCTCAAAGGGGAACATATTGTGTAGAAATACAGGGCCCAGAACGACAATCTCGTCGACTAGATGAACTAGGACGTGCGTCATGATATTGAAGAAGGACGGTGGGAATACCAGCTCGAAACTAACAAGACATTGCACCAAATCACTCCTTAACCTTGGCAGGATTTCTGGATCGATCACCTTCTGAGAGATTGCATTGAGGAATGCACATAGCTTCACAATGGCTAATCGAACGTTTTCAGGTAGAAGCCCCCTCAATGCAACCGGAAGCAGTTGCGTCATAATCACGTGGCAGTCATGAGACTTTAGGTTCTGGAACTTTTTCTCTGCCATATTTATTATTCCCTTTATATTCGACGAGAAGCCAGACGGGACCTTCATACTGAGCAGGCATTCAAAGAAGATTTGATTCTCTTCTTTGGTAAGAGCGTAGCTGGTAGGACCTTCATACTGCTTTGGATGCATGCCGTCTTTTTCATGCACACGTTGCTGTTCCTCCCGTGCCTCCGGTGTATCTTTTGTCTTCCCATACACTCCCAAGAAGCCTAGCAGGTTCACGCAAAGATTCTTCGTCACGTGCATCACGTCGATTGCAGAGCGGACCTCTAGGTCTTTCCAATAGGGTAGGTCCCAAAATATAGATTTCTTCTTCCACATGGGTGCGCGTCCCGCATCGTCAGTCGGAACAGATAGTCCGCCAGGACCCTTTCCAAATATTACTTGTAAATCATTGACCATATCAAGTATGTGATCACCAGTACGGAGGGCGGGCTTCTTCCGGTGATCTGCCTCACCTTTGAAATGCTTTCCTTTCTTTCGACATTGATGGTTGGTCGGAAGAAATCGACGAAGCCCCAGGTACACATTCTTCCTGCATTTGTCCAAATATATAATGTCGGTGTCATCTAAACAGTGTGTGCGTGTGTGGTATCCCTTGTTTGTCTGTCCTGAAAGGTTACTGAGAGCAGGCCAATCGTTGATGGTTACAAACAGCAACGCTCGTAGGTCAAATTCCTCTTGTGCATGCTCATCCCACACACGTACACCTCTTCCATGCCATAGCTGTAAAAGTTCATCAACTAATGGCCTTATGTACACATCAATGTCATTGCCGGGTTGCTTAGGGCCTTGGATGAGCACTGGCATCATAATGAACTTACGCTTCATGCACAACCGAGGAGGAAGGTTATACATACATAGAGTCACAGGCCATGTGCTATGCTTGCTGCTCTGCTCCCCAAAAGGATTAACGCCATCTGCACTTAAACCAAACCATACGTTCCTCGGGTCACCTGTAAAGTCGCTCCACTTTCTCTCGATCTTTCTCCACTGCGACCCGTCAGCGGGTGCTCTCAACTTCCCGTCTTTCTTACGGTCTTTTTTGTGCCATTGCATCAACTCAACATGCTTTTTGTTTCTGAACAGACGTTTCAACCGTGGTATTATAGGAGCATACCACATCACCTTGGCAGGAACCCTCTTCCCGGTGCACTGGCCCTCAACATCACCAGGGTCATCTCTTCTGATTTTATACCGCAAGGCACCGCATACCGAGCATGCGTTCAAATCCTCGTACGCACTGCGGTGGAGGATGCAGTCATTAGGGCATGCATGTATCTTCTGCACCTCCAATCCTAGAGGGCATAGAACCTTCTTTGCTTCGTACGTACTGCCGGGCAATTCGTTATCCTTTGGAAGTTTATTCTTCATTATTTTTAGAAGCGAACTAAATCCCTTGTCAGATACACCATTGTCTGCCTTCCATTGCAGCAATTCCAGTGTGGTACCGAGCTTTCTGTTGTCATCTTCGCAATTTGGGTACAACCCTTTTTTGTGATCCTCTAACATGCGATCGAACTTCAACTTCTCCCTTTCACTTTCGCATTCTCTCTGTGCTTCAACAATGACCCGGCGAAGATCATCATCGGGCACATCGTCTGGTTCCTCTTGATCTTCAGCTTCCCCCATTGCAGCATCACCGTATTCAGGGGGCGGGTAGTTGTCGTCATCCTCTTCTTCTTCGTTGTCTTCCATCATAACCCCTCTTTCTCCGTGCTTGGTCCAAACATTATAGTGTGGCATAAAACCCTTCTGAAGCAGGTGGAAGTGAAGGGTTTTATAGTTGGAGAAAGCCTTCGTATTCTCACAGACAGTACATGGACAATGCATAAAACCATTCTGCTTGTTTGCCTCAGCCGCTTCGAGAAAATTATGCAGGCCCTCAATATACTCGGAGGTGCGTCGGTCACCGTACATCCATTGCCGGTTCATCTGCGTGCATATCATGAATAGATAAGTGACCAAATTAATAGAAATTCATCATCACATTAAAGCCAAAGTACAGTAGTGACCAAAATAAATACATAACGTTCATACATAGTTCTCATTATTGAACAACATATAGCTCTCTAGAGCATCTAATTAAAACATACATTGAAACTAGAAAATTTAAATGCAACAACAAATGCGATCATAACCGCAACTAAGGTACCAATTGATCCAACGGCATAATGATACCAAGCCTCAGTATGAATGGCATATTTTCTAATCTTTCTAATCTTCAAGCGCATTGCATCCATCTTGATCTTGTGATCGTCGACGACATCGGCAACATGCAACTCCAACTTCATCTTCTCCTCTTCAACTCTTTGTAATTTTTCTTTCAAGTAATTGTTTTCTTTTTCAACCAAATTTAACTTCTCGACAAGAATTTCTATGTCGGTTGGAATTTCCGGTTCACATACCTCCTAGATTAAAAAATCTATGTCACGTTGGTCGGCATAATTGTCATAAACACTAAATAAAATAAATAGTTATAAAAGATAATATATACCACATCCGAATCATAGACCGGACGAGGGCAAATGAATAGAGAAGTGAATAGAGAAGTGATCAAATGTTATTATTGAAAAAATAAATACATAAAGTTCACACATAGTTCTCATAGAACAACATACAGCTCTCTAGAGCATCTAATTAAAACATAAATTGGAACTAACATACAACTATGTAAAACATTTAAATGCAACAACAAATGCGATCATAATGGCAACTAAGGTAACAATTGATCCAACAGCATAATGATACCAAGCCTCATTATCAATGGCATATTTTCTTATCTTTCTAATCTTCAAGCGCATTGCATCCATCTTGATCTTGTGGTCATCGACGACATCGGCAACATGCAACTCCAATTTCATCTTCTCCTCCTCAATTCTTTTCAATTTTTCTTTCAAATCCTCGTTTTATTTTTCAACTAAATTTAACCTCTCGACAAGAGGGTCGGTTGGAATTTCCGGTTCACATACCTCCTAGACAAACACATCTATGTCACGTTGGTCGGCATAATTGTCATAAACACTAAATAGAACAAATAGTTATAAAAGATAATATATACCACATCCGAATCATAGACCGGACGAGGGCCGACGTGGGCGGATACCATGACCATGGCACTATATAGTAACAAACAATAATAAAAGTAAGAAAATTACACAAGTATCTATCTAAATGATACAAGTAAGAACTTTTTTCTTTTAGAAAGAAGATAAGAAGAAGAGGCTAACCACGGTGGTGCCGGCGCCGAGATGGACGCGGGCGATCGACGGTGGTGAGGACGGGGACGGGACAGGACGGACCGCCAAACCTAAACAAATCTTGAGAAAAATGGAGCTTGGACAAGGAGCTTCGAGAGGAGAAAGCTTAAGTGTGGCTCGGGCATTTCATCGAACACCTCATGTGCATAGGAGGTGAGCTAGAGCACCACAAAGCTCTCCCCTCGCAGGCCAGAAAAACAGAGCAGTGTGGAGTGCTCCGCTCGCTGGTGGGGGGGTATATATAGGCATCTCATTGGTCCCGGTTCGTGGTTGGAACCGGGACTAAAGGACCCCCCTTTGGTCCCGGTTCCAGCCACGAACCGGGACCAATGGTTGTGGGCCAGGAGGGAGGCACACTGGTCCCGGTTCGTGTCTGGAACCGGGACCAAAGGGTCCAGACGAACCGGGACCAATGCCCCACGTGGCCCGGCCGGCCCCCTGGCCTCACGAACCGGGACCGTTGCCCCCATTGGTCCCGGTTCGTGACTGAACCGGGACTAATGGGCTGGCCCGGCCTGGACCAATGCCCTGTTATGTACTAGTGACCCCACGTTTCAGCCAGCTGTGAGCAGGTACATTTTGAGGAACTATAAAGCTGGATTACTTCATCTTTTCATCATCTCCCATGTCATTGAGAAAAAAGTTTTTATCTTTGCGCTGCAATGCATTAGCACACATGTCACCCATTAACCAGAAGAAATAGCATCGATACATTCAATTAGCCAACTCAAAATCAAAAACTGCAGTTACCTTGACAAGATGAGCCATAGGATCACCCCATCGGAGTCTTTTTTCAGCATGCTGTCAAGCTCAGGATCTTCCCTACAAGCAAACAAACTCAACTTTAAATACTTTTAAGCTAGTTAGAAATCTTCATGTTCATTTGGAGAACAAAAAGCAGACAACACCGACACCAAAAATAAAGAGCACCTGATCAAAGTAGGTACCGTATTATCGGTTACACAAATTCTCAAATCAAGTTAACAAGGATCAGGCCCCTTTCTGTGCAAGTTTAATAAGAAAAAGTACCTTGTTCTTGCAAATGGTGGATTCTTCTCATTTTCAAGCTCCTCCACTTGAGCCTCAGCTGCTCGTTTCTGCACCAACCCTTTACCCCATTCTATATGTTTTTCCTGCCAACAAGAAGAACACCAGTTATTACTTATTAGCTATAGGCAGCGACATCCAAGATAGAGATCCTGTATTGAAATGACTCCAGATAAGTGAAGAAGAAGAAAAGGTGTGATGAGTGATTATTCGATCATTTGCTGCATTTTGTTCCATACATCAATGAACTCACTAATAAGTGAGATGGTTTCAACTAATCTGATTTCCCTCATATCCAGCAGCTGTCTTATCTGAATTTGTATGGATCAGTGGCTCATAGTGTGAATAGAGTGCCTACAGGGAACAGGGAACAGGGGAACTTGACATAAAAGGAAACCAGATTTTGGTTATTCAACAGTAAGAACTTGTATGAGAGTGAATAAAGTTGGCACTAACAAGCTCTGTCCCTTTTAATGTTGCAATCTTTATAGTACTGAGTGGGAACCTTCATTGCTTTTCTGTTTGCTGATCAGTCGTTATCCTTTTATATGTAGTGCCTATTTTGTTTCTATACATAGAGGTGTTCTTCTAGGCACTCAGCACACTGTTTATTCAAGGTACCAATTTATTCACAGAAGTTAACAAATGTCGGTGCTTGCGGGTAAAGAAAAGTGTGTGGCATAGTGCATTTTCTACAGTTTTACCACAAGAACACAACACAATACCAGGATAAGATAATTAGCACAAAACAATTCCTCGAGTCTATATTCTGTACTACTAGAAACACATGAATTTCCATGTGGCAAAGTATAATTAATCAGATGTCCAGATAAAACACAATGATGACTAATAAAAAATCCAGAGGAAGAGTATATATTTACCTTTGGCTTCTCGTCTCCCTTTGCCTTCTGTATGTCTTCTTGATTATTCTTTTTCCTGGGAAACGTCACAAAGGAATGTTACCAAAGAAACTAGAATGGCTAAATAGGTATAGCTGCCACCTAAATAACCAACACATGATAATGTACAGTCCATACCTTCCTTGTCTCGGAACACTGCCTTTGCCCCTTTACCGGTGAACGAAGGGTCCTGTGCTGCGAACCTAAAAGACAAATATCATACAGCATATCGCAAATCTCAGCAAAAGGAGTAAGCATATGTATTCCAAGACGTGAAGTATCACTCACTTGAGCTTCGCATCCTCCTTGATCTTTCTGATGTCCTCTTTAACTTCCTCTGCTGACATCAACCCAGCTCTCCTTGTCTCTTTCGGAGCTCCTTCCTTTCTAACCTTCCTTGGAGAAGTGTCTATCTCCTTACGAGGTGGAGATAAATCATGTGATGCAGACTTCCTACCCTTCCTTGGTGGAGAAATATCCCCATCCCCCAGGCTCTGTCCCAAATTTTGTCTTCTTGCAAGTGATAGGTCGTCCAGCTGTGCCGAGTCCTGGTGCTTCCATCTTGGTGGTGGAGAGATGTCTTAGGGATCCTCCGAGTCATGCCGTGTACGGCTCAGAGGGGGAGAGCGGTTCTGAGGCTCCTCTGAGTCATGCCTCGTGCGCTTCCGTGGTGGCGAGATGTCCTGGGGTTCCTCGAAATCATGGCGAGCCCGCCTCCTTGGAGGATAGGGATTGTCTTGCCGCCGGGACTTCTGTGGCAGTGACAGATCGCCTCCCTGTCCTGTACCCGTGCCCTCCGGCGAGGGGGTGTCACGCCGCCTTTGCCTCTGCCTTGGCGGCAAAATATCACTCCCCGCAGCACCTCCATGTTTAGGAGATGGCGTGTCCCACCGCTGCCTTCGCCACGGGGAAGAGAGGTCCTCCTTCCTCCTGGCGCCACCTCCCCGCTTAGGCGACAGAGTGACGTTCCGGCGGCGGCGGGGCGAGCTACTGCCCTCAGGCTCCGGAACGGGCAGAGTGCCCACCCGCTGCCGTCATTAGCGATGGAGTTGTAGGGCCGCGCCGCGCGGATCACCTCCATGCGCCGCATCCGCTTCACCTCGATGTCCTCGTCCACCTGAGGCTTCTCGTCCCCTACAACCATACATAGCACGCCCGATTCCAGTCAAAATTCACCGCGAATCCGGTGCAAATCCTTGATTGTCAGACTAGAACCATTACTAGGGTTTGGGGTCGAGATGGTGGGGGATACATACCTGACGCTGGCTCCTCCTCCTCGATCTGCACCGGCTTCAGCCACACGGGGTCCTCATCAACGATTAGCACCCCTCTGGTAGAGGGCTTGGGGTTCTTCTTCTTCTTCTTGGCCTTCTTCTGGTCACCGGCGGTGGTGGGGCCCGACTGGTACCGCTTGAGGTAGTCCTTCATGGACACCGCGGCCCCTGATGTGGAAGTGGATGGCGGCGGCTGCTTGGTCGCCATGGGTGGCGGCGGCCGGAAGCCCCAAGGGCACGACTCGATTGGGGGCGGGGGCAGCGCCGGCGGCTAAGGTTCGGCTGCGGCGAGCACGGCCGGGGTGGACCTGACGGGACTGTCTGAGCTATGGGGGAAGATAGGGAGAATACGTTGATCTGAGGCTATGGACAGTCCAGATGGCTTGTCAAACTAGTACCGACCTACGGTCCAGATGGGTTGATTCATTGTCAGCAATCGAAAACCGCTCCGAATGAAAAATAACTTTATGACCGAAAAGCACATGACAAGAGCTTGAGGTTTCTTGGTTTATCTAGATCATGATCCATAAAAAGTATTGTGTCACTCGCATATGGTAGAATGGACAAGTCATCTAGTACTAGGTGAGGAATTAGACCGCTTATCTCACTAGCCACTTTAGCCCGTTTAACGAGAATAGGTAACATATCTACCACAATATTGAACAAAATGGGGGCCAGAGGGTCCCCTTTGCAAAGACCCTTCTGAGTCAGAAAATAGTCATCAGAATCATCATTGAATTTGGTTGCACATTAATCCTTGATCTTTCTGATATCCTCTTTAACTTCCTCTGGTGACATCAACCCAGCTCTCCTTTTCTCTTTCGGAGCTCCTTCCTTTCTAACCTTCCTTGGAGAAGTGTCTCTCTCCTTACGAGGTGGAGATAAATCATGTGATGCAGACTTCCTACCCTTCCTTGGTGGAGAAATATCGCCATCCCCCAGGCTTGTCCCAAATTTTGTCTTCTTGCAAGTGACAGGTCGTCCAGCTGTGCCTAGTTCTGGCGCTTCCGTCTTCATGGTGGAGAGATGTCTTAGGGATCCACTGAGTCATGCCGTGTCCGACGCAGAGGGGGAGAGCGGTTCTGAGGCTCCTCTGAGTTGTGCCTTGTGCGCTTCCGTTATGGCGAGATGTCCTGGGGTTCCTCGGAATCATGGCGAGCCAGCCTCCTTGGAGGAGAGGGATTGTCTTGCCGCCTGGACTTCTGTGGCGGTGACAGATCACCTCCCTCTCCTGTACCCTTGCCCTCTAGCGAGGGGGGGTCACGCCATCTTTGCCTCTGCCTCGGCGGTGAAATATCACTCCCCGCAGCACCTCCACGTTTAGGAGATGGCATGTCCCGCCGGTGCCTTCGCCACGGGGAAGAGAGGTCCTCCTTCCTCCCGGCGCCGCCTCCCCGCTCAGGCGATGGAGTGACGTTCCGGCGGCGGCGGGGCGAGCCACTGCCCGCAGGCTGAGGAACGGGCAGAGTGACCCACCCGCTGCCGTCGTTCGCGATGGAGCTATAGGGTCGCGCTGCGCGGATCAACTCCATGCGCCGCATCCACTTCACCTCGATGTCCTCGTCCACCTGAGGCTTCTCGTCCCCTACAAACATACATAGCACGCCCGATTCCAGTCAAAATTCACCGCTAATCTGGTGCAAATCCTCGATTGTCAGACTAGAACCATGACTAGGGTTTGGGGTCAAGATGGGGGGGGGGATACATACCTAACGACGGCCCCTCCTCCTCGATCTGCACGAGCTTCTGCCATACGAGGTACTCATCGACGATTAGCACCCCTCCGGCGGAGGGCTTTGGGTTCTTCTTCTTCTTCTTGGCCTTCTTCTGGTCACCGGCGGCGGCGGGGCCCGACTGGTACCGCTTGAGGTACTTCTTCATGGACACCGCGGCCCTTGATGTAGAAGCGGATGGCGGCGGCTGCTTGGTCGCCATGGGTGGCGGCGGCCGCAAGCCCCAAGGGCACGACCTGATTGGGGGCGGGGGCAGCGCCGACGGCTAGGGTTCGGTTGCGGCGAGCACGGCCGGGGTGGACCTGACGGGACTATCTGAGCTGTGGGGGAAGAGAGGGAGAATACGTTGATCTGATGCTATGGACGGTCCAGATGGCTTGTCAAACTAGTACCGACCTACGGTCCAGATGGGTTGATTCATTGTCAGCAATCGAAAACCGCTCCGAATGAAAAATAACTTTATGACCGAAAAGCCTCCGAAAAGCACATGACAAGAGCTTGAGGTTTCTTGGTTTATCTAGATCATGATCCATAAAAAGTATTGTGTCACTCGCATATGGTAGAATGGACAAGTCATCTAGTACTAGGTGAGGAATTACACCGCTTATCTCACCAGCCACTTTAGCCCGTTTAATGAGAATAGCTAACATATCTACCACAATATTGAACAAAATGGGGGACAGAGGGTCCCCTTTGCAAAGACCCTTCTGAGTCAGAAAATAGCCATCAGCATCATCATTGAATTTGGTTACACATTAATCCTTGATCTTTCTGATATCCTCTTTAACTTCCTCTGCTGACATCAACCCAGCTCTCCTTGTCTCTTTCGGAGCTCCTTCCTTTCTAACATTCCTTTGAGAAGTGTCTCTCTCCTTACCAGGTGGAGATAAATCAAGTGATGCAGACTTCCTACCCTTCCTTGGTGGAGAAATATCCCCATCCCCCAGGCTCTGTCCCAAATTTTGTCTTCTTGCAAGTGACAGGTCGTCCAGCTATGCCGAGTCCTGGCGCTTCCGTCTTCGTGGTGGAGAGATGTTTTCGGGCTCCTCCGAGTCATGCCACGTACGGCGCAGAGGGGGAAAGCAGTTCTGAGGTTCCTCTGAATCATGCCTCGTGTGCCTCCATGATGGCGAGATGTCCTGGGGTTCCTCGGAATCATGGCGAGCCCGCCTCCTTGGAGGAGAGGGATTGTCTTCCTGCCTGGACTTCTGTGGCAGTGACAGATCGCCTCCCTCTCCTGTACCCTTGCCCTCCCGCGAGGGGGTGTCACGCCGCCTTTGCCTCTGCCTCAGTGACGAAATATCACTCCCCGCAGCATCTCCATGTTTAGGAGATGGCGTGTCCCGCCGCTGCCTTCGCTGCGGGGGAGAGAGGTCCTCCTTCCACCCGGCGCCACGTCCCCTCTCAGCCGACGGAGTGTCGTTTCGGCGGCGGCAGGGCGAGCCACTGCCCGCAGGCTCCAGAACGGGCAGAGTGACCCACCCGCTGCAGTCATTAGCGATGGAGTTGTAGGGCCGCTCCGCGCGGATCACCTCCATGCGCCGCATCCACTTCACCTCAATGTCCTCGTCCACCTGAGGCTTCTCGTCCCCTAAAACCATACATAGCACGCCCGATTCCAGTCAAAATTCACCGTGAATCAGGTGCAAATCCTTGATTGTCAGACTAGAACCACGACTAGGGTTTCGGGTCGAGATAGGGGGAGATATATACCTGACGACGGCTCCTCCTCCTCGATCTGCACCGGCTTCTGCCACACGGGGTCCTCATCGACGTTTAGGACCCCTCCGGCGGAGGGCTTGGGGTTCTTCTTCTTCTTCTTGGCCTTCTTCTGGTCGCCGGCAGGGGCGGGGCCTGACTGGTACCGCTTGAGGTAGTCCTTCATGGACACCGCGGCCCCCGATGTGGAAGCGGATGGCGGCGGCTACTTGGTCGCCATGGGTGGCGGCGGCCGCAAGCCCCAAGGACACGACTCGACGGGGGGTGGGGGCGGCGCCGGCGGCTAGGGTTTGGCTGCGGCGAGCACGGCCGGGTTGGACCTGACGGGACTGTGTGAGCTGTGGGGGAAGAGCGGGAGAATACGTTGATCTGAGGCTATGGATGGTCCAGATGGCTTGTCAAACTAGTACCGACCTACATTCCAGATGGGTTGATTCATTGTCAGAAATCGAAAACCGCTCCGAATGGGAAAGTCCAATCCTAGTGCTCGCGAGCATTTACAAGAGCATATGTAATTTTAGGTTACATAGGGTTCAAACAAACAAGTATCGAGGTGGTTAGGTGACGTGTGCGCACTTCATGTGTGTGCCCGGAATATGTGTGTGTTCACGGTCGAACTAAAGGCCTTTGCATAATTTTGAAAGACAAATTTAGATCAAAGCAAACACCCACTTTTGACTCTGACGAATTTTCTTGCTTTTCTTTTCAGTTTCTTCGCCGGGTGATCTTCTCAAGATGTCACTTTTTGTCCTTGTGAACAGTTGTGGGATCTACCATTGCGAATCAAATGCATAGAGAGAGTGGAACAAAAGATAATGGGAAAAATGAGTGAGAGGGCGTGTTGCCGGGAAAAAGCGGTGGGAGAGAGTAAGGGGAAACTTAGGACAATTAGGGTTAGTTAGGGTTTTTATACGCTAGGGGGATGAAGTGGACTTTTTAGCCAATAAAGATGTGGTATAGAGCATGTTAGTACAAATGGACTGCCAGTGGTTACAGTGTCCACAATTCCAGCTTGATAGTGGTGTCCTTTTAGCTAAAAATGGTCCATTGAATGATGACACTTCTGATGGGTACAATTTTCGGGTTTTCCTCTGCTTGTATCTAACGATCGATTTAGAAAAGACTTTTTTTAATAGTATGGCTTGCAGAAACACAATGGAGTTGTGTATGTTGGATAAATAAAGAAAGTCATGCAGCCCACAAACGTTAATTGTCATATCGTTTGTTAATATGTATACAAATAAAGAAAGTCATGCAGCCCACAAACAGTAGGACTAACATCTGAGAAAACATGAAGATAAATTAATTTATTTTTAGTGGTTTGTTGTGTGAAATACATAACCTAGTGTTGGACTGTCATCAAAACAGGTTAAACGGATCTCATGCTATCATCTCTCAAATGGTTGCACCCAAAGTTCATAGGCACCAAATCTTCCACACGGTGCACAGAGCACCACATAACGCCTGCGAGCATGAAGCTACATGTCACCAGGGCCAAGGGCGTCCAAAAAAGAACCATGTGATGCAGTGGGCTCGAGGACGGCACATAGAGCAGCCTGCAGTCAAGGGGAAGGATGCCCAACTGAGCCGACAGGAAACAGAGAGTCCATGGGAGGTTAGACAGAAAGGGGAGGGTACTGCCGTTAGCCGTCACGTCTGGAGCCAAATGGTCAGGGGAAATGGGGGAAGGTACGGAGCCAAGACACCGCCATGCAAAATGGAGCACTCCACACAACCGGAACCATAAGCACTTAAGACTAGTAGGAAAGGGCCCATTTGTCCCGGTTCGTAAGGGCCTTTAGTCCCGGTTCTGGAACCGGGACTAAAGGGTCGGGACTAAAGCCCAATACCTTTAGTCCCGGTTCGCTTACGAACCGGGACAGATGGTGCTCCACATGGCCGCTGCGGCGAGCCCAGGCAGGAGGGCCTTTAGTCCCGGTTCGTAACACCAACCGGGACCAATAAGCAACCACGCGTCAGCAGCTCAGGAGCTGGGGTTTTTGTTTTTTTTGAGGGGGGGGGGGGGGTTGGGGGTTTTGGATGGTTAATTTGGGGGTTTCATATATTGTGTTAGCTAGCTAATAGCTACCTAGAGAGAAGTGACCTCTTTTATCTCCGTGCTTGGTCGACGCTACGTACTATACGTATAGAGAGAACTCGACACGCTAGGTAGTAAGCAAATGAAGGAACCAATAAGTACATAAGATCGTCATGAACATATACCGAGAGAAGTGATCGACCTCTCTTTCTCCGGAGAGATTGGTCGAACAACAAGTTATCGTATATCTATCCGACACTACTACATATATACAATATAACATCTTTTACAATCCCTAACATCATGTACCTAAGATCCAATCAAAAATTCGCATGGTATTCTCCGTCTTTAGGTATGACGTGGTCAAGAAAGAATCCCGCCAATTCCTCTTGAATTGCTCGTATGCGATCATGTGGTAGGAGTTCATCCCGCATCTGCCAGATCTAATTTAAAGAAGGGGGTCAATACATGCATATATATGAATAAAACTCAACACAATTGATGGTAATATATAAAATAAAATTGTGAATATTATTTACGTACGTCAAATTGTTTGTCAGAGAAGCCCTGCTCAGAGGTCGAGTGGCGAATGAACTCGTATACGTAGTATGCACATAAAGAAGTCCCTTCTTTCTGGTACAAGCACTTTACGAGAATAGAGTTCAATCAAACTGATAAGCAAGCATGGTAATGATATATTGATGAAAATTTGAATCAATTAGAGATGCGCGGAACTAGCTAGTACTACTTACTTTGGGGTGCGTAAATCGCAACTCCGAGTTTAGACCGGGAACCTTTCGGGTGAACTTCTTCCAAACCCTGCCAGGCAAAGAAAATGATTACTTGATATCAGGAAATTAACGAAAGTTGCATGCCGATATGGTCCCGGTATTGACTGAACTTACTTCTTGAGCATTGCAGTCATGTCCGCATAATTCTCGGGATCTTTACGTCTCGAGTCTAAGACAGTTACTAATGCCCCGTCAAGCTTAATGGATAGCTGAATAAAGTGGAAACTGCACACGCATATATAACTCATCAATTACATTACTTAACCTCGAGTAAGCGAAACCGAGTATACAGAGAAGACAACAACACTCACTTGAAGTTGTAAGGAAAGAGTATTTCCCTTTTGTTTTGATGTATAAGGAACGACTTTAGCAAGTTCTTCTCGGTCTCTTTGATTGAGTTTCGTACCGTCCATTCATTTACGGCATCTGGGCTAATGAACCCAACGTCGAAGATTCCTAGTTTTTTGCATTCGACGATCTTCAATCTGCATAATATAGTGAGGATAATTATATATACATGCAATGAACAAGCTGAGCTAGAGACTTAACTATAGAAGTAATACTTACAGACAGTAGGCAGTCATGAGTTGTTTGTCGAGGGCCCGTTGATTGTATAACTGAAATAACTCCACAAATTCAACAGGCATCAGGGAAAGTCCAATGAATTCGTGCTCTGGTTTCACTGCCATATACATAGTGTCTCTCCCAGACTCCCTGCAGGTTTTCATGTACCACTCATGCAATTTGTACATCATCGTTGTTAGAGGAGGATGATCAGGTTTGACGAGAGGCTTCCCATGCAAGTATTCATATTCTTCTGTTACCTCAGCCGTTTGAAAAATTACATCATCCCCCAAGTAATCACCAGGATTGGTACCGGGCAACATCCCCGGATGATTAGCGACGATATCGCTAGACACCTTGAGCGGGGGGCACGATTGCTTCTCCTGTTCGCCGAGCTGGGGAATTGTTTTCCCACTTCTTCGTTCTGCTAACCTTGCATCACTAGAAGTACTTCCCGACCGCCGCGCTTCTACATATGTCTTTTTAATAATCCGGACATAGTTGGAATCCGGCGGAGGCGGTGGTGGTCGCTTCAGGGCATCAATAGTGCGCTTCACTTTCACCAGATCTAGCTTCTCCTTCGGAGGTGGAGTTTTCTTTGCAAAATGGGCCCTCAATTGCTCCTGACATATCTCCTCGTTTTTAGACTCGGTCCTCTCATATGGTAACTTTTCCAGAGGCTTGAGAGATGGACCGTATCTGTATTCCCTCCCGCCTGTGCTTGTACTGCTAGCCGCCGGAGCGGCGGCGTCTCTCTTCCGTCGTTGCTTACGAGGCGAAGAAGGAGGCGGAGTGCTCCGACGCGCCGGAGGAGCCGGAGCGGCGGCGGCTGTCTTCCACCGTTGCTGACGAGGCTGAGGAGGAGGCGTACTGCTCCGACGTGCCGGAGTAGGCGAAGGAGGAGGCGGAGTGCCCTCACGCGTCGAAGGAGCCGGAGAAGGAGGCGGGGTCCCCTGATCACTCGCCATAGGAGGAGGAGGAGGCGGAGAGCCCTGATTCGCCTGATTAGGAGGAGGAGGCGGAGGCGTCCAGTTTGGAAGCTTGATGTACTTCTTTTGCCATAGACATGTACTCCTCAGAGCACGAGCCAGCTTATTCTCTCCTTCACCTGTAGACCGGTCAAGCTCGAGCTCCTCAAATCCCTCCATTACATCATCCACCATCACAACAGCATAGCCATGTGGAATCGGTGAGCAGTGAAAAGTTCCGTTGGGTTGAGGAGGTGCAACAGAGCCGACAGCCGCCTTGATAGTGAGGTTCCGGCATTTCGTCATGAGCTTGCAATGTTGAGCCTCCGTGATAGTATCCACGGGGTAGATAGGAGCCGTGAAGTCAGGCTGAACGAGCTCCGTGGAAGCGACGCTGCTTCTCCGCTGAGATTGCGGGGTAGCTTCTTGGGTAGCTTCGTGCCGCTGAGATGGTTGGCCGGCAGCTCGCTGGCTCTCAACTTCCTCTAGCTTTTGTAGTCTTGCATTCAGCTTCTGAATTTCGCTCAGCTCCGCTTTCCTCTTTCTCTCCCGGCTTCTGTAACCGCCTGTGTCGGGAAACCCAACCTTCCACGGAACGGAGCCTGGTGTGCCTCGTGTTCGTCCAGGGTGCTCAGCATTCCCTAGGGCCTCAGTCAGCTCGTCCTTCTCTCTGTCGGGAATGAACGTCCCTTCCTGCGCTGCGGTGATATACTCCTGAAGCTTGTTCATGGGTATCGCAAGTTGCTCGTTCGTCCAACGGCACTTCCCTGTTTCAGGGTCCAAAGTTCCCCCAACCCCGAAGAACCAAATCCTTGAACGGTCTGGCCAGTTCAATGTCTGTGGTATGACGTTTTTAGCAATCAGGTCATTCTCAGTTTTGTCCCACAACGGCCGGGCTTTGAGGTAGCCACCTGACCCCGTGTGATGGTGATACTGCTTCTCTGCAGCATTGATCTTGTTTGTCTCTGACATTTTCTTACTCTGGTCCGATGTCTTGTAGGCCACAAATGCGGGCCAGTGATCACGTATCTTCTCAAATCGACCGGTGAATTCTGGAGTCTCCCCTTTGTCGACAAACTTTGATTTCAACTCATTCTTCCACCCCCTCAATAGATCTGCCATCTTCTTAAGAGCACACACCTTGACCAGTGGCTCTATAACAGGCTTATTCGGATCCTCCTCTGGCGGTAGGGTGAAATTTGCCTTCAGCGCGGTCCAAAGATCATCTTTCTGTCTATCGGTGACATAATCACCATCAGGGGCGCCGCCCTTAGGCTTATTCCATTGCTTGATGCTGATCGGGATGTAGTCCCTAACAATAGCTCCGCACTGAGCAGAAAATGCGTCCTTGGTCCGCTTGGGTTCAATCGGATGGCCATCGTGCGCGAGTGCTGTGATCGTGAACCTTTCTTCCTTGCGCAACCTCTTCTTCGGGCCTCGTCTCGTTACCGAAGTTTGGCTCGATCCGGAGGGGTATAAAAGAAGAAAGAAGAGTTAATTAATATATGTACATACCAAAACAATTAATGCATCAATTAGCTAGTCAGCACGGGCTTAATTAATATATATACCTCGCCGGACTTTGCAACAGCTCCCTCCTCCGTTCGGTCACCGGAGCCGTCATCATCGTCTCCTTCTTCCTCCGGCATTCGGTCACCGGAGCCATCATGATCATGTCCTTCCTCCTCCATTGTTCGATCACCGGAGCCATCAACCTCTCCTTCCAGACCATCGGTGTCGTTGAGATACGACAAGATATCACGTCCGTCGTAGATTATGTCCCCCAACAACTGTTCTTTTTCCAAGTCTCTTGGATCCATAGTTTCTGCGAATATTACAACATGGCAATTAATATACAAACATGAATGTCCGACGTCCGGACCGCCTCTCTCATGAATGTACGACGCCCGGTTTGGGGTGGCCTCGACAACACTTGTAGGGTTTGGGTGGGGGGGGTATATCGACAACGCTTTTTTTCTCGGGTTTGGGTGGCCTCGAGAGTTGGTCGCCCGGTATATCGGGGAGGGGGTATATCGACCCCCCCTCATGTCGAAGTTATCGGGGAGGGGGTATATCGACCCCCCCCCATGTCGAAGTTATCGGGGAGGGGGTATATCGACAACGACATACACACATGGAAAAAAATGCTATCCATCTTTACATACATAGCCGCACACATATATTATATATTTTCATTAACTCATGACATATTTTCATTATATTTTTCTTTCTTTAACTCAACGACAACGACATACATACATGGAAAAAAATGTATATCGACCACCCCCCCCCTCATGTCGAAGTTATCGGGGAGGGGGCGATCTCTTTCTCGTTATTTTTCGTGTGTCCGTGTCCGTGTCGCCGTATCCGAGCAGGGACCATGGGAAAGGGGGGGCTCACTGGGGGGCGGCGATGGGGAGGCGACGGGGCGGCGATGGGGCGGCGCGGCGACGGGGAGGCGACGGGGACGGGGCGGCGACGGGGAGGCTCGGGGCGGCGCGCGGTGACGGGGACGGGGCGTCGACGGTGAGGCTCGGGGCGGCGCGCGGCGACGGGGACGGGGCGGCGCGCGGCGACGGGGCGGCTCGGGGCGACGCGCGGCGATGGGGACGGGGACGGGGCAGCGCGCGGCGACGGGGAAGGGGCGGCGCGCGGCGACGGGGACGGGGCGGCGCGCGGCGACGGGGACGGGGTGGCGCGCGGCAACGGGGCGGTTCGGGGCGACGGGGATGGGGCGGCGACGGGGACGGGGCGGCGCGGCGACGGGGTCGGGGCGGCGACGGCGATGGGGACGGGGCGGCGACGGCGACGGCGACCTCGGGGCGGCTCGGGGCGGCGCGTGACGGGGACGACGACGGCACGGCGACGGGGAGGCGACGGGGCGGCTCGGGGCGGCGCGCGGCGACGGCGATGAGGAGCGGGCGGCAACGGCGACGGGGACGGGGCGGCGACGGGCTCGGGGCGGCGACGGGGAATGGCAGATGAAAACTGAAATTTTCTAAGTGTTTACTTATATACAAGAAGCATTGGTCCCGATTGGTGGCACCAACCGGGACCAATGCTCACCTTTAGTCCCGGTTGGTGCCACCAACCGGGACCAAAGGTCTCTTTTCAACAGCCCAAAGGGCGGGAAGCAGAGACCTTTGGTCCCGGTTGGTGGCACCAACCGGGACCAAAGGTGTGCATTGGTCCCGGTTGGTGCCACCAACCGGGACCAAAGGTGGGCATTGGTCCCGGTTGGTGGCACCAACCGGGACTAAAGCCCTGTTCCTGGCACGGTGGGGGTTCAGTCCCACCTCGCCGAGCGAGGAGCAGTCGTACTGGTTTATAAGCGCAGCTGCACCCACCGTCTCGAGCTCCTCTCTACCGCAGGCTTACGGGCCTAACAGCTTTGCAACTGCCTGTGGGCCTATTGGGCCTTCTGCGGGCTTGAATGCCGTGGTGGCCTAGTAGGCGGCATTTTTTTTATTTTTTTTCGGTATTTTTGTTTTGTTTTTTGCTTTATTTATTTTTTCAATTTTTTTCCAATATTTTTCTACTGTTATTTTAGTTCATTCATTTTAACAAATAAATACTTTGATAATTTTAGTTGCATAATTTCCATTATTTTGTTTTGTTTTTTGCTTGATTTATTTTTGTTTTATTTTTTGCTTTATTTATTTCCAGTGTGTTTTATCATTATATTCTTTTTGCTATTAATGTTTTGAACAAAAAATACTTTGATAATTTTAGTTGCATAATTTTTATATAATTATAGTTTAAAAAATACTAGAGGTTTATAAAAGCTTTTTAGTTGATTCTTTTTTGAACTCCACTCCCACGATATTTTGATAGAAATTAAAAAGCACTTCAAATGAACTGTGAAAAGGTTGAAAGTTGGCATGGTATCATCATTTCACCCACATAGCATGTGGTAAAAAGTTGAGTGGGTTACGGCAAAAACTGGATGCACTTCGTGTACAAAATGGACAATCTCTTTCGAAGTATCACGGTTTCGGACGGAAACTCATCTGTTACAAAGGGATTTCATTTTTTTTGAACTTATTTGAACTCCATACTTTTTGTGTGTTCAAAATGCACCATTCAAAGCCACATCATCAATTTTCAACCCTTTCTGACTTCATTTGGTAATTTTCATGCAATTACTGATTTTTTGAGCTAAATGACCCTGAAATTGAAAAGCACTACAAATGAACTCTGAAAAGGTTGAAAGTTGGCATGGTATCATCATTTCACCCACATAGCATGTTATAAAAAGTTGAGAGGGTTACGGCAAAAACTGGATGCACTTCGTGTACAAAAGGATTTCTAGATAGATCAACAAAACACACGGTTTCCCCTGCATACAACCCGACGGTGGCTCATGAGTGCCCGCATATGAAATGCACCGTCGGACCGTATGCAGGGAATCCGAATGATTTGTATTCGGTCGATGAACTAAAGGATTTCTAGATAGATCAACAAAACACACGGTTTCCCCTGCATACAGCCCGACGGTGGCTCGTGAGTGCCCGCATAGGAAATGCACCGTCGGACCATATGCAGGGAATCCGAATGATTTGTATTCGGTCGATGAACTAAAGGATTTCTAGATAGATCAACAAAACACACGGTTTCCCCTGCATACAGCCCGACGGTGGCTCGTGAGTGCCCGCATATGAAATGCACCGTCGGACCGTATGCAGGGAATCCGAATGATTTGTATTCGGTCGATGAACTAAAGGATTTCTAGATAGATCAACAAAACACACGGTTTCCCCTGCATACAGCCCGACGGTGGCTCGTGAGTGCCCGCATATGAAACGCACCGTCGGACCGTATGCAGGGAATCCGAATGATTTGTATTCGGTCGATGAACTAAAGGATTTCTAGATAGATCAACAAAACACACGGTTTCCCCTGCATACAGCCCAACGGTGGAAATATGAAATGCACCGTTGGACCGTACGCAGGGAATCCGAATGATTTGAATCCGAATGAGTACACACACTAAGTGTCGAACATGTCCGAGAGGTGGGTTATATATAGGGTCGTGTGCCTCTTTAGTCCCGGTTGCTAGCACGAACCGGGACTAGTCATTATAGTGCTGATCCAACAGCTCACAAGCGCTTGAAAGAAACACACGATCCGTGTGCTTCTTCCTGATTGGTACGACCTTCACCGCCCAAGGTTATAAAGAGTTGAGAGGGTTACGGCAAAAACTGGATGCACTTCGTGTACAAAACGGACAATCTCTTTCGAAGTATTAGGGTTTCATACGAAAACTCATCTGTTACAAAAGGCATTTCATTTCTTCACATGTAACTGCAATGATATAGTTGTGGAGAGAAAGTCTTCACTTTTTCTTCGCTTGTGTCCTTTGCTTATTGCGCCGTAACCATGGATAATCCTCATCGTTTAAGAGGGTGCTTGGGTCAGCCTTGACTTTGAAGGGAGGAATTTCATGAAACTTTTCATAATCTTCAGATATGTCTGTCTTGCCCTCCAATCCCACGATGTCTCTTTTTCCTGAAAGAACTATGTGGAGCTTTGGCTCATCGTATGATGTATTCGCTTCCTTATCTTTTCTTTTTCTCGGTTTGGTAGACATGTCCTTCACATAGAAAACCTGCGCCACATCATTGGCTAGGAAGAATGGTTCGTCTGTGTACCCAAGATTGTTTAGATCCACTGTTGTCATTCCGTACTGTGGGTCTTCCTGTACCCCGCCTCCTGACAGATTGACCCATTTGCACTGAAACAAAGGGACCTTGAAATCATGTCCATAGTCAAGTTCCCATATGTCCACTATGTAACCATAATATGTGTCCTTTCCCCTATTGGTAGCTGCATCAAAGCGGACACCGCTGTTTTGGTTGGTGCTGTTTTGATGTTGGGCGATCGTGTAAAATGTATTCCCATTTATCTCGTACCCTTTGTAAGTCAATACAGTCGAAGATGGTCCCCTGGCCAACGAGTACAACTCATCAGAAACAGTGTTGTCACCCATGAGACGTGTTTGCAACCAACTGTCGAAAGTCCTGATGTGTTCATATGTAATCCAGTCGTCACACTGCTCCGGGTGTTTGGAGCGCAGAATATTCTTGTGTTCATCGACATACGGGGTCACCAAGGTAGAATTCTGTAGAACTGTGTAGTGTGCTTGAGACCAAGAATGTCCGTCCCTACATA
This sequence comes from Elymus sibiricus, assembly GCA_039707655.1. NCBI lineage: Eukaryota > Viridiplantae > Streptophyta > Magnoliopsida > Poales > Poaceae > Elymus > Elymus sibiricus. The sequence continues at coordinate 495,337,772 of CM077667.1, forward strand.
TTATTGAGTCCGCTCCTAGCGTGCCTTTTCCAGTCAGTCTCCCCTCATACCATGATTGAGGGAGACCAATCTTCTTAAGGTCAGGAATGAAGTCAACACAAAACCCAATGACATCCTCTGTTTGATGGCCCATGGAGATGCTTGCTTCTGGCCTAGCGCGGTTACGAACATATTTCTTTAAGACTCCCATGAACCTCTCAAAGGGGAACATATTGTGTAGAAATACAGGGCCCAAAACGACAATCTCGTCGACTAGATGAACTAGGACGTGCGTCATGATATTGAAGAAGGACGGTGGGAATACCAGCTCGAAACTAACAAGGCATTGCACCAAATCACTCCTTAACCTTGGCAAGATTTCTGGATCGATCACCTTCTGAGAGATTGCATTGAGGAATGCACATAGCTTCACAATGGCTAATCGAACGTTTTCAGGTAGAAGCCCCCTCAATGCAACCGGAAGCAGTTGCGTCATAATCACGTGGCAGTCATGAGACTTTAGGTTCTGGTACTTTTTCTCTGCCATATTTATTATTCCCTTTATATTCGACGAGAAGCCAGACGGGACCTTCATACTGAGCAGGCATTCAAAGAAGATTTCCTTCTCTTCTTTGGTAAGAGCGTAGCTAGCAGGACCTTCATACTGCTTTGGATGCATGCCGTCTTTTTTATGCACACGTTGCTGTTCCTCCCGTGCCTCCGGTGTATCTTTTGTCTTCCCATACACTCCCAAGAAGCCTAGCAGGTTCACGCAAAGATTCTTCGTCACGTGCATCACGTCGATTGCAGAGCGGACCTCTAGGTCTTTCCAATAGGGTAGGTCCCAAAATATAGATTTCTTCTTCCACATGGGTGCGCGTCCCGCATCGTCAGTCGGAACAGATAGTCCGCCAGGACCCTTTCCAAATATTACTTGTAAATCATTGACCATATCAAGTATGTGATCACCAGTACGGAGGGCGGGCTTCTTCCGGTGATCTGCCTCACCTTTGAAATGCTTTCCTTTCTTTCGACATTGATGGTTGGTCGGAAGAAATCGACGATGCCCCAGGTACACATTCTTCCTGCATTTGTCCAAATATATACTGTCGGTGTCATCTAAACAGTGTATGCATGCGTGGTATCCCTTGTTTGTCTATCCTGAAAGGTTACTGAGAGCAGGCCAATCGTTGCTGGTTACAAACAACAACGCTCGTAGGTCAAATTCCTCTTGTGCATGCTCATCCCACACACGTACACCTCTTCCATGCCATAGCTGTAAAAGTTCATCAACTAATGGCCTTAGGTACACATCAATGTCATTGCCGGGTTGCTTAGGGCCTTGGATGAGCACTGGCATCATAATGAACTTAAGCTTCATGCACAACCAAGGAGGAAGGTTATACATACATAGAGTCACAGGCCATGTGCTATGCTTGCTGCTCTACTCCCCAAAAGGATTAACGCCATCTGCACTTAAACCAAACCATACGTTCCTCGGGTCACCTGTAAAGTCGCTCCACTTTCTCTCGATCTTTCTCCACTGCGACCCGTCAGCGGGTGCTCTCAACTTCCCGTCTTTCTTACGGTCTTTTTTGTGCCATTGCATCAACTCGGCATGCTTTTTGTTTCTGAACAGACGTTTCAACTGTGGTATTATAGGAGCATACCACATCACCTTGGCAGGAACCCTCTTCCCGGTGCGCTGGCCCTCAACATCACCAGGGTCATCTCTTCTGATCTTATACCGCAAGGCACCGCATACCGAGCTTGCGTTCAAATCCTCGTACGCACCGCGGTAGAGGATGCAGTCATTAGGGCATGCATGTATCTTCTGCACCTCCAATCCTAGAGGGCATAGAACCTTCTTTGCTTCGTACGTACTGCCGGGCAATTCGTTATCCTTTGGAAGCTTATTCTTCATTATTTTCAGAAGCGAACTAAATCCCTTGTCAGATACACCATTGTCTGCCTTCCATTGCAGCAATTCCAGTGTGGTACCGAGCTTTCTGTTGTCATCTTCGCAATTTGGGTACAACCCTTTTTTGTGATCCTCTAACATGCGATCGAACTTCAACTTCTCCCTTTCACTTTCGCATTCTCTCTGTGCATCAACAATGACCAGGCGAAGATCATCATCGGGCACATCGTCTGGTTCCTCTTGATCTTCAGCTACCCCCATTGCAGCATCACCGTATTCAGGAGGCGGGTAGTTGTCGTCATCCTCTTCTTCTTCGTTGTCTTCCATCATAACCCCTCTTTCTCCGTGCTTGGTCCAAACATTATAGTGTGGCATAAAACCCTTCTGAAGCAGGTGGAAGTGAAGAGTTTTATAGTTGGAGAAAGCCTTCGTATTCTCACAGACAGTACATGGACAATGCATAAAATCATTCTGCTTGATTGCCTCAGCCGCTTCGAGAAAATTATGCAGGCCCTCAATATACTCGGAGGTGCGTCGGTCACCGTACATCCATTGCCGGTTCATCTGCGTGCATATCATGAATAGAGAAGTGACCAAATTAATAGAAATTCATCATCAGATTAAAGCCAAAGTACAGTAGTGACAAAAATAAATACATAACGTTCATACATAGTTCTCATTATTGAACAACATATAGCTGTCTAGAGCATCTAATTAAAACATACATTGAAACTAGAAAATTTAAATGCAACAACAAATGCGATCATAACCGCAACTAAGGTACCAATTGATCCAACGGCATAATGATACCAAGCCTCGGTATGAATGGCATATTTTCTAATCTTTCTAATCTTCAAGCGCATTGCATTCATCTTGATCTTGTGATCGTCGACGACATCGGCAACATGCAACTCCAACTTCAACTTCTCCTCTTCAACTCTTTGTAATTTTTCTTTCAAGTAATTGTTTTCTTTTTCAACCAAATTTAACTTCTCGACAAGAATTTCTATGTCGGTTGGAATTTCCGGTTCACATACCTCCTAGATTAAAAAATCTATGTCACGTTGGTCGGGATAATTGTCATAAACACTAAATAAAATAAATAGTTATAAAAGATAATATATACCACATCCGAATCATAGACCGGACGAGGGCAAATGAATAGAGAAGTGAATAGAGAAGTGATCAAATGTTATTATTGAAAAAATAAATACATAAAGTTCACACATAGTTCTCATAGAACAACATACAGCTCTCTAGAGCATCTAATTAAAACATAAATTGGAACTAACATACAACTATGTAAAACATTTAAATGCAACAACAAATGCGATCATAATGGCAACTAAGGTAACAATTGATCCAACAGCATAATGATACCAAGCCTCATTATCAATGGCATATTTTCTTATCTTTCTAATCTTCAAGCGCATTGCATCCATCTTGATCTTGTGGTCATCGACGACATCGGCAACATGCAACTCCAATTTCATCTTCTCCTCCTCAATTCTTTTCAATTTTTCTTTCAAATCCTCATTTTCTTTTTCAACCAAATTTAACCTCTCGACAAGAGGGTCGGTTGGAATTTCCGGTTCACATACCTCCTAGATAAACACATCTATGTCACGTTGGTCGGCATAATTGTCATAAACACTAAATAGAACAAATAGTTATAAAAGATAATATATACCACATCCGAATCAAAGACCGGACGAGGGCCGACGTGGGCGGATACCATGACCATGGCACTATATAATAACAAACAATAATAAAAGTAAGAAAATTACACAAGTATCTATCTAAATGATACAAGTAAGAACTTTTTTCTTTTAGAAAGAAGATAAGAAGAAGAGGCTAACCACGGTGGTGCCGGCGCCGAGATGGACGCGGGCGATCGACGGTGGTGAGGACGGGGACGGGACAGGACGGACCGCCAAACCTAAACAAATCTTGAGAAAAATGGAGTTTGGACAAGGAGCTTCGAGAGGAGAAAGCTTAAGTGTGGCTCGGGCATTTCATCGAACACCTCATGTGCATAGGAGGTGAGCTAGAGCACCACAAAGCTCTCCCCTCGCAGGCCAGAAAAACAGAGCAGTGTGGAGTGCTCCGCTCGCTGGTGGGGGGGTATATATAGGCATCTCATTGGTCCCGGTTCGTGGCTGGAACCGGGTCTAAAGGACCCCCCTTTGGTCCCGGTTCCAGCCACGAACCGGGACCAATGGTTGTGGGCCAGGAGCGAGGCACATTGGTCCCGGTTCGTGTCTGGAACCGGGACCAAAGGGTCCAGACGAACCGGGACCAATGCCCCACAAGGTCCGGCCGGCCCCCTGGCCTCACGAACCGGGACCGTTGCCCCCATTGGTCCCGGTTCGTGACTGAACCGGGACTAATGGGCTGGCCCGGCCTGGACCAATGCCCCGTTCTCCACTAGTGTAACAGCGCCCAGCCATACGTTGGAGTGTCGCCATAGCCACATGCTCGGGCACCACCATTGATGGTGTAGGAGATGGGCAATCGACGCCACCGCGTCTGATGCACAGCATGCGAGAGTGCCTGTGATCACGAAGCTACATGTTTCTAAGGCCAAGGTCGTCCAGCAAAGAACCACATGATGCACCTCCTACCACGCGATCTATATATGGTTTGAACTGTTTCCCTGCATGCATGCACCATTTAATTAGAAAAAAACATGTGTTATGACCATATACAACACTATTATTTTGTATAATCACTACTGGAATCTCCTACTTTGCGAGTGCCCAAGAAACTCGGCGAAGCCCTAAGAAACTCGGCAAAGACTTTGCCGAGAACTACTCTCGGCAAAAGGCATACGGCGTAGACCCATCAGGAAAACAGAGCTTTGCCGTGTGCCGTCTGTCAGGCACTCAACATCATGTTACCGAGAACCAAAGGTGCCCTCTCAGCAAAATAAAGTGACTTCACTCCCGTAAATCGGGAACGGCGCCGTCAGGTATTTGCCGAGTCCTCCATGGAGAACTCGATAAACACCTTCCTATTTGCCAACTAGCAACTCTCGGCTTACCTAGCACCAACAACTCCCCAGGTGCTGCCATGTGTCACTGTTTGCCGAGAGCCCTCACCAAGCTCTCGGCTTATATACACCAGCAACTCCCCAGGTACTCCCCTTTTGCCGAGTTTATTCTCCAGGTACTCCCAAGGTATTTGATGAATAATTGGTTTATGATTTATCCAAAACCTATCTCGTGGGCAAGGCCCGGCATACAAGACTTCCTAGTACCATATCATGGGCGAATGATTTCTACACGCGTGATTGATTTTGTAGATTTGGCACTGGTTTTGATGATAGAACTGCAGTAAGAAAATTGCGAAAGCAGGGACTGCTCTGCTTTGTGATCTGTGTGGCCACGTGGCATCTTTTGGACTGGGTCTCTCTTCATGAGAGGAATGACCCGGTGGTATACGAATTTTTTCCCATGCCTTTGGAGCACGAGGGCTCACGGTCAGTAGAGGGCAAGCCTCCATCGCTCCACAATGTCGAAGACGAAGCGATCAAACCTTCCTGATGGTGGATAAGAGAAGAGGAGGGCTATCCGCAAAATCAAATTTAAGTGGTTGCTTTGATCCCACCTGTGATCTCAGACGTTCCTTACCGAACTGATGGACCACTTTCCAAGTTTCCAAGTTTTCATTGGTTGTTGGTTTTCACGAGATACTACACCTGGAATCAATGTACTAGTCGTTGGTAGCATGTGCTTCACAACATTCAATAATGCAAATTAACTGCTTATTAATCATGCATGTGAGTGCATATATATTACTCCTCCGCCTTCACCCGAGAATAATCATGGTCTGTTAGGCGACACACACTTTGGTAGCTATCATATCAAACGGTCGGGCACCAGACCGAGCGCCGCCAGAGACGATGCTGCTCTCATCGGGCACAGCTGCCTAGCTCAGCCCTCCCCCGACCTCCCCCGTGCGGCGGCGCCGCCCCGCACCGGGGAGCCCCCGCCCTCCTCCTACAGCCGCCCCCACCTCCTATCCCCTCCGCCGCCGTCACCCGGGGCGTCACAGGGCAAAGCCCTTGTGGCGTGACGGCGGCGGCGGTTTTCTCCTCGGATCTCGATCTGGTTGGGAGGCGGCGCTCCTTTCCGGCCAGATCGGCGGCGGTGGCGCAGATCGGCGGCGACATGGCTGTGGTGCGGCGGCGGCGTTGGAGGACGGCACCAGCAGCGGCGGATCTGGCCTTGACTCTGTCGGGCTGATTCGGTGTGCTACCGATCTCAATCGCCGTCAGCGGTGCACTGCTCATGGACTTGATCTGCAACACGAGGATGCCTGGGGCGCCGGCCCTAGGCTTGGTGGTGGTGGCCTGCTTCTTCGTCGGAGGTGGTCGGCCGGCTGGCTGTGCATGGAGTGGGGACGGGCGGCTGCCGGTGAAAGCCGTGATCCGACTTCGGTCGTGGCGGGTGACGACGGCGCCTACGCGTCGTTACCTTCTTGAAGGCGTCACCTTTGCAGTCTCCGTCTTCCCACTCGCGGTCCAGTTAGTGTCGGGCTGCTTTGGCACCGTGGTGGTGCCGCGGGCGGTCAGGCGGCGGCGGCTGGATCCTTTGATCTAGTCTCCGGCAGAGAAGGCGGCGACCCGTGCACAAGAAGCTTGATGGAGTTCTCCGAACATATCTGGGTGAAAACCTGCTCTTGGCTAGATGCCAAGGCCGGCGATGGTGACGCTCTACGGCGTCGTTCCCTTCTTGAAGGCATCGCCGAGGAGAAGTTCTAGACCACTATCTGCTACCTCCGGGGGAAACCCTAGATCGATAGATCAGAAGACGGCGGCGCGCTTGTGTCGTCTCTCCCTTGGGGGCGTCATTCTTGGAGGTGTACGCGGGTTCGGGGGACCAGTGGATGTTTTCTTCGGTGGAGCGGTGCTTCATCCTGCACATTGAAGGCGACGGATCTCGATGGCGTGGCGCCCTGGTGATTAGGCGTCTGATGTGCGAAGATGGACTCGCGCAGGAGGGCGACGCTGTCTGGCGTCGTGGTGGCGTCGACGGCAGCTAGACCGGGCAAGGTGGATGCGTCAGTACAGTTCTGAAGATGGATTGGTGGCAGTTGGCGGCGGCGACCTCTGAGTGTGCGCCGGACCGGTGGGTGCCCCATACCCGGCAGGTGGCTTGGTTGGGGCCTCAGGTCTTAGATGTTAGGTTTGGCTGCGAGGTCTGTTTGGTATTAGGCCCAGACTATCAGCATCCCTTCATCAACTGTATAGAAGTAGCGACATATGTTGCCTAGACGGTGGCTTCAGTCTTACTGATGTATTACTTTGTAAGGTCTTTTGTGAATAATTAATAAAATGGCTGCATGCATCGCTCAGATGCAGAGGCCGGGGGTCTTCCTCCTTTTCTAAAAAAAAATCATATCAAACGGTCATGCATGGGAAATGCCAACGGTAGTATATAAATCTAGATGAGATAGGACGGAAAGAGTATGCAATAGATTAATCTCTACAGACCAAAGCAAATCTCAAGAGGCGGGCTGATGAGATCAGGTCCCTTGGCCGCGCTTGTATCATGGTGGCAACTCCGCAACTGTAGAAGCTAGTTAGAAAGATCTCTTGCTTGCTTACTTGAGGAGGCAGCTCAGCAGTTGACCTCGGCAGTCGTCGACAACCTCCATGACGAGTCATCAACTATACATGATTGAATAATTATAGATGTTTCAAATGGCCAGTAGGACCAAGTCTTGTAGCTCATGCGATTCAGCGCTAGGATTGGTAACAAATTAAGCTACCGCCGTCCTTTGGTCTGTTGAATGGTATATTTTTGTCATCCTGCTTTTCGTATATTTCTACTTTGTTTTCGTGAATCCGGGAAATCAAAGAGACATCCAAGATCCATTGAGTCTCTCTTTCAATCGGTGGCACCTGTGACTTCAATCTTATGTTTTTCTTTTGCTTGTCGTTTATATGGTTATGAATAGATGGCCACGTCCATGTAAATGCAAACACCATGAACGAGCCCAGTGGTGACAGTGGAGAAATAAATGATTCCATACGGTAGGCAAAATCCTTATAAACCAATAAGCAATGATAAAGTTCCATTAACTAAAAATATATGATAACAAACTCTTGCTTTTGTATTCTGATAATGTTCTTGTTATTCCACACTATTAACACATAATTTATCAGGATCATCAGTAGTCTCATTCCTCAAAACAAATTTATCCATAGCCGCTTATGAGATTCAATGAACTGGTTTGCTCATTTCCATGTTTATATCTTCCCGCAGCTAGTTAAATGTTTTCTCAGGTAACATGTTTACAACAAAAGGAGCAAGAACACCTGAACGTTTGAGTAATTTAGCAACAGTTCACTTGTGACCGTGTTTTCAAGCTGGCCCCAAGGCTCTGAACTGTAGCTGCAACCTGCATATATCGTACAAATCAGAATCAAAATCAATCAGATTGACATAAAAAACACTACAAAATCCCACATAACTAAATATGTAATCCACACTAGCATATTTCTTGAAAACCTATTTAGTCAGGCTTCTGAGAGTATTTATTCCCAATAATACATTGCTTCCTATGTGGGGCAGTGATCCACCTAGCATTCCATTAGATATATTTCATATGGAAACCTTTTCATAGGGTGTGCTTGCCTCGTTACTTCCTATTTACACGTATAAACCCAGTTCAGTCCTCCTTCTCTCTGTCCACATCAAATGCATCCTGTCAGGAGGAAGATCGCATCCGTAATTCTATACATTGACCATAGAATAAAATAGCCCGCGAAATAGCCGCGATAGCTGCGCTATAACTTCCCAGGAGCCTCGCCGCTACGCTATGGCCGCTGCCGCGAAATCATTCACATATCCCTCTAAATGGTTAAAAAATAAGAAAAACCCTCTAGAAATCATCTCGCCCACCAAAAAAAAATTCCGCTATTTGCCGCAATTGCCCGCTATGGCGGCGCTATAGCTGCTGGGAGAGGCCGCCGCGAAATCGTTTCTCCCGCGATTTTAATCTATGACATTGACATGATTATCTATTTGTACATGCTTCTCATTTATCATCTACTATTCTCTAATCGTAACACCCACAGTGTTGGTCATACCAGTTAAATCTTCTAGAGGCAAAACGTAAAAAAGGTTAGGGTTCATAAAAATAAAATCGAGGCACAAATAAGCTGATTCTAGTTTGGGCATATGCTCACAACAATCAATGAATAACATATAGTATCAAAAAAGGGGGGGGGGGGGGGATAATTGGATTAGTATGACAATGGCTGCGCCAAAATCCTCCATGGCCAGCACCATCGGGCTCGCATGTTCTCTCCCTACCTCCTCTAGTCGAATAATAGCATCAAACACTAGAGCACTACCGGTTATAAAATTAACTAAAAATCCCAATCTTTCGGGTGCAAAGAGCACCACGGCCGATGTGGGGGAGAGGTGACGATATGGAGCACCATCTGCCACTGCTTCACGGCTTGGGGCGATGGCTACCCAGATCGAGAAGAGATAGAAACGGACTCCTCTGGAGGGGTCCCTCCCACCACCATCCGCTACAATCCACTCTCAGTTTCCTTTCAGATCCGGAGAGAGAAATGTGGAGACCCGGGAGTGTGCGCGCAAAGGTGTAGGCACAGCATGGTGTGACCACATCTCAGCCACCACGTGGTGCAGATGAGGTCCAGTGGAGACGCTGTTGGGGAGGTGTGGGGTGGGGCCGGCGATGTTGGTCGGGGAGGTGTTGGGGCAGTAGTGAAGGGCACGAAGAAGGAATGTGACGTGTTGGCTGAGAGAAGAGAAGACGACGAGGGGAGGTCACGATGGCTCGTCGGGATGCTGGGAAGAGGCTGACCACGGGGAACGAGGTGAGGAGGGAGGAGCTATGAAGGCATCGATACGGCGACACCTATATGGCGATACGAGTACTATGATACGGGAAACAACAGTATCTAGAAATAACAATATGGCGATACAGCGAGTATATATAAATAATTAATAAAATGACATGTAATAAAAAACAAAACATAATTGAATGTGTGAGATGAGATCAAAATACTGCCCCATTGGTTGCCTGATTGCCTCCATGCCTCTTTCCAAGTCGTGAATCATCATCCAGGTCCTCAACTCACACATGTCGATACCGATACGGCAGATGCAATGTCGTATTTCCCTCCCTAGTAGAAGGCAGTAGCAGCAACATCAGTAAAGCAGCAACATCAGCAAGCAATTGCAAGCGGTACCAACTAGCAAGGAGTAGCATTAGCAAGCAGTAGCAATAGCAAGCAGTAACATCAGCAAGCAGTAGAAGTAGTAGTAGAGCTGCGACATGACCAAGCAACTGCAGTCTGCAAGCAGCCAACCAAGCATCGTTGACCCGGTTTGTAACAAGAACAGGGAGCCAAGAACCATTGAAGAAAAAATCATTAATGAATAGATCAACTAGAGAGAAGGAGAATTCACCGGATCTACCTTACCTCGCTCTTGCTAGCGACTGGCGACGGCGCCGGAGAAGATTCTAGTCAACCGAGGCGGCGGCATGGCGAGTCAGCAAGGCAGCGAGGCGATTACAGGTGGTGGTGGCGAGCCACTCCAATCTGCGGCGGTGGGGAGGCGAGTCCAGGCAGCGTCAAGGTGAGTCCAGGCGGCGGCGGCGGTGGCGGCTCGCTCCTGCAAGCGCCTGTCGTGCAAACAGAGAGAGCGGGGCAGATGTTAGGGTTGTCCATGGGCCCTCTACTGGGCTGGTCGTGTCCCTCCCGTATCATGGATGTTGAACAGGACATATCGACATTTTTTCTTTTCTTTTTAAATCAAAAAATACGATACTTCGCCGATACCCGTATCCCGGCCGTATCACGCGTATCGCCGTATCGGCGACGCCCCGCACGCGGACATGCCAGTTTCTCACGTATCGGCGCTTCAGAGGGGAGGAGAGGCGGCGGCAACCAGGCGCTGGAGATTGAGAAGTGAAGCAGGATGGGGAGAGAAGCGAAAAGGAGGTGGAGAGGCGCGAGGCTCGAGGACAAGGGGGATTGGTAGATATGTTTTACTGCTTGGGTAATCTACACAACATTTTCGCACAGTAAAACTGAAGCAAAATCTTCTAATTTCCTGGACCCATGATTAACGAGCCCCACCTGCCATTCACCCGTGAACCTGCTCCGAACATGTCATACGAATTAACTCCTCACCGAATGCCAACAGCCAAAACCGTACAACAGTAAATTAGTCGGACCATACAAAAAGGATAGCGCACAAGTGCTGTAAAATGGCGGCTTGGACATGTCAATGCATAATTGTACTTCTTTTGTACTCATCCAACAACCTTTCACCACGCTTGTCCACCATATATGGTATTGCTTGATCTTTACCCGGGTATACCAACGTTTGGCATAAAACTCTCTCCATAAATGTACTGGATGAAACTCCCATTTCTGCTATTATCATTTGTATAGTCCACAAATGAGAAGGGGGAGGGTGCTAGTTAGCGGGATGGAGAGACAAGTGAAGGACATAATAATAGTGTGTGAAGAACATTATGGAAAAAGAGGCACCGAGAATGGGAGGATGGGTCGAACACATTATGGAACATCGTGCTCTGATGGCAGTTCCACGGGTGCTTGTTGTTCATCACAATGCTAGAATCAACTTCATCCCCTCGAGCCTTTTATCAGCAGGGATACCATCACTACCCTTCCAATTCTAACATTTCCATCTGCACTGCCAGGAGTAGTGACAGTCTAGATCAAATCGCCATCCACTACCACAAAATTGGCTACAAGTGCCCATTTTTCAAGAAGTGTGTGTTGAACCAAGATAATCCCACTAGTGATTTAGCTATAGCTAGTGGGCTCTTGCCTTGATCTTGCAGGAACGTAGTAGAGTTTTGGACATGGTAGACTTGCGGGTTGTTTTCTAGGCACAACCCAGATGTTATCTTCTTACCACTACTCGTATCTTCTTGTTTCTAACACATCAATATTCACTCCAACAAAAATGCCACATTTTAATCTTCCAAGGGATCTCCAGGTTATGCTGGATGGAGAGGTCTTTTGCTTTGTCCATTGTATACTTGTTCATGTCAATTCTTCTGCTTTGTCTTGTGGGGCTCTCCACGGGCACTACATATCTTCGGCTTTTTATTGTCCTTCTTCCACAACACCATCTTCCAGCAAAACTACCCCATTGAGTTCAAGTTTGTCAAGGTAGCTATGTGGGCATTGTATTTTGTGGTAGTTTCTCCAGTTTGTTTGGCTCAATCTATCTTATCAAATATGCCCTGCACGAAGAGAACTCCAACCTTCAAATTAAACCAACTGTGAAGTTCTTTTATAAGCGGCATCTGCATTTCCCACTGATTTTTCAATCAAAATAACAAACTTCTGACAAGATAGCGAAATGATGCGAGGAAAGGAAGAAAACGAATTCGGGCAGAATGCAAGCACGACTGAGACTCTGCATTCTTGTTACAATGTTTCATGAATATTGCTTCAACGATACACCATCTCAAGTCACCCTCAGGCTTGACTGCACTTGGCCTACATGTCGGCGGCGACAGTGGGGTCCACCCACCTGCAAGCAGTGTGCTGAGCTGCGCACACAAGCGACCGAGGACGGCGGCGTACTTGATCGGCAACTGTAGTGCTCGACATTGCTGGACGCCAGTAGTGAGACACTGACTTGGCTCTGAAATAATGCCGGAGAGGACGCCGGCTTCGCATTTTGGGGGAGAGAGCGTCAGACCCTCCAGGTTCGCTGCGGCCGTGCGGCGAGATCATGGGCGCGTGAGTGCGCGCATCCAGCTGCGCGCATGGCGTCGAACACCCTTGGCGCATCCAGCCTCGTTGAAGCGTACTATGTCGAGGTCGTCGGGGGCGGGGGCTGTGGCTGTGGTGGGGAGGGGCTCGGGCTTGGCTGCGAGGAAAGGAGAGACCGCGACGGAGGTGTAGCACCGCCGTTCTTTGGTTGCCGGCGCAAACGGAGTTGGGGGCGGCATGCACGGCGGCGGCGACTGCTGCTATGTGGGTGAGGTGCTCGGGGCCCGACGCATTGAAATGAGAGAGATGAGCCAGCCTAGACCTAGTTGGCAGTGCCTAATCAGCAGTCAACGCGGTCAAAACCACTTGACTAAGTCAAAACCAAGAGGAGGGTTGATTTATATACCGCGTGGTTAGTTCAGGGTATAACTTGACCGGTTTTGAAGTTCATAATTGAATATTAAACCGAGTGGTTACTTCGTGTTGTAATGTGGACTTTTTCAATGCGTCCAAAGTTGACAGTCGAATTCTGAACTTGGGGACAAGGTAGCCTGCCCGTTTCAGTCAGTAAGGGATCGATCATGCGCCGTTTCCGTGGTGTATTCGGTTCGAGTCTTCGGGAAGACGTGAACGTATTTTCGTTGCCCCGGGCATCCAGCACGTACGCTCGTGTACCCTCGATCGTAACATGTAGGAACGACCAATTAGCACGGCATAGCAGTCAGTCAGCTAGCGCCTCCCCAGGTTGAGCTCGACCAGCGCCGTCGTGCATGCCCTCATCCGGTCTTCCCACCCGCCCCGTGGCCCTCGTATCGTTCGTACGTGCCTCTTCGCGTCGCTCCACCTATGCTGCCGATTCACTCACTCACTCGTCGTCTTCCACCCCGCGACCGCGACTGCGACCAATACAATAGCGAATTCGCTCAGTTCACTACCCAGCACCCACATACATATATATAGCGTTGTCAGTGTCAGTGCAAAGTCCATTTTCTCGCGCCTCTAGAAGCCACGTACGTCCGCGCGCACTGGTGATCCTTCTCTCTCTGCTCAGGCCTCAGGCCAGCCATGAGGAGCCCCGTTCACACCTCGGCCGCGGCAGGCGCGAGCGTGAGCGCGATAGCGCTGCTGGGCCGCCCTTTGGCCGTGCTGTCGGAGAGGCCAGCGCCGCGGCTGACGCGGCTGCTGGTGAACGTGACCGTGGAGCGGAGCCTGTGGCCGGTGCACGTGCTGCTGGGCGCCGACGCCACCGTGGCCGACCTCGCGCGCACCGCCGTCGCCGCCTATGCCGCCGGGGTCAATAGCTCTTATGCGACGTTTTTTCCGCGAATTAGCTGCAAAGTGATATCGTTCGCAGGAATAGCTCTGCTCCGACATATCTCTGCGCACAAATAGCCCAGGCACGACATGGCCCTTAAGCACTATCTCTGTCAGGATTAGGGGGAGCCGGGTGGGACCCACAGCTTATCCACGTCGGCGTGGGACCCAGTTGGCGGCGACTACGGTTAAACTGTTTTCCCCTGCGTGCGCATCCTCCCTCTTCTTCTTCTCCGGCGACGAAGCACGGCAACGCCGGCGAGCTCCGATACAGACAAGCATATTTACAAGCATTCAACCGAAATCGACCGAATTCAAACAACATACATAGATTTTAGCAAACATAGCAGATAATTTAGTTCGATTACACACGGAGTAGTACCCGTAGTTCTAATGGCGGGCTCGTCGGAGCAAAAGCCACACTCGTCGGAGCAAAAGCCAGACGGAGTACTTCGATTACCTAAATCTACGCGGGTATCCCGCAGCTCCTACCCCTAGTTATATCACCAAAATTGGGCTCACCTGAGCCCCGGGGGTGCGGCTCCGACAAGGCGGCGGCGCCGCTCAGTCGGAGTCGGAGTTGGAGGCGCCCCACCCCCTGTCGGCGCGGGACTTCTCGATGGCTTGGCGTAAGCGGAGCTCGTCGAGCTCCTCTTCCATCTGCCGACGCGCGACGAGCTGCTGCGGCTTGTCCTTGGTAAGCTCCATAATCTCGGCGATGACGCCGTCGAGGTCGCCGTCGTCGACGTAGTCTCCCGGCAGAAAGCCGAGCTGGTGCGGTGCCAAGCCCTGCTCCGGACCCCCCTGCTCCTCCCCCTCCCTCTTCGGAGGCGGCAGCGGTGCGCGTGCAATGGCGGAGCTCCCCACGCCACCCGCGCCAGAGGAGCTCCCCGCGCCACCCGCGCTAGCACCTCGCGCCGCCACCTCGCGGTCGTACTCCTCCACCTCGCGGCGAGCGAACGCATGCGGCGGCGCGAGCCCCCAGTTGGTGTACTTGCGTGCGCCGCGCTTCCGAGGACCGTCGGAAGCAACCCGCGCCGCCCGTTCAGGGTCAGAGTCGGGCGACGGCCGCTTCTTGTCGGAGCGGTTTCCGCCGCCGGAATGGCCGCCGCGCGAGCTGGAAGATCCGGGCCTCATGATCGTCGCACGGCGGCGCTTGATCTGCGGCGGCAGGGCTGGATTGCGTGGTGGTCGCCGGCGGCGAGAGTGGCGCAGATCTGGTCGCCGGCGATGCTGGAAATAGCTAGGGTACGACACATTTGACCGTATAAGTAGGAGGTGGATTCACTAGTGACACTGACATCCCAGGCCCACGGGTCAGATTGACCGGTCAGCCCCCCATGTCAGCATGAATAAACCTTTTCTATTTACTCAATAATCCAGAAAATGCAATAAACTTGTAAATTCAATAACTTTTAAACCGAAACTCCAAATGAAATAAATTATATATGTGGAATGATCATAAAAATTCAAGGATTCTGAATATGTAATTTTGTTTCATGACAAAACACTTTAAAGTGGAGGAACAGAGGCAAATGCATATATGGTTCATTTGAAATGAGCATAAAAAATTCAAAAAAATCAAAAAACTTTCAAAAACCTCACAAAAGCTTTATTTTGGAGTGACTAAGAAGGATCCAGGCTTGGTTTTTCATTTTCATGTTTGAAACTTGTTTAAATGTTGGTTCATTTGAAATGAGCATAAAAAATCAAAAAAAATCCATATATGGTTCATTTGAAATGAGCATAAAAAATTCAAATAAAATCAAAAATTTGGAAAACCAGTGCACATGTTCTTATTTTGTCATATACTAACAACGCAAATTGATTTGGCTGTTTTACACATGGTGGACAAAAAAACTTGCTTACAAATGGGTTGTTTACCCTACCTTTGGAGGTAATTTGAAACACATGTGTGAAGACAAGTGGTTTTGGGTGTTGAACTTGAAACTTTCAAAAACCTCACAAAAGCTTCGTTTTGGAGTGACTAAGAAGGATCCAGGCTTGGTTTTTCATTTTCATGTTTGAAACTTGTTTAAATGTTGGTCAAAGTTAGGTTTGACCAACTTTGAAATGAGCATAAAAAATTCAAAAAAAATCAAAAAAATGGAAAACCAGTGCACATGTTCTTATTTTGTCATATACTAACAACGCAAATTGATTTGGCTGTTTTACACATGGTGGACAAAAAAACTTGCTTACAAATGGGTTGTTTACCCTACCTTTGGAGGTAATTTGAAACACATGTGTGAAGACAAGTGGTTTTGGGTGTTGAACTTGAAACTTTCAAAAACCTCACAAAAGCTTCATTTTGGAGTGACTAAGAAGGATCCAGGCTTGGTTTTTCATTTTCATGTTTGAAACTTGTTTAAATGTTGGTCAAACTTAGGTTTGACCAAGTTTGAAATGAGCATAAAAAAATCAAAAAAAAATCAAAAAAATGGAAAACCAGTGCACATGTTCTTATTTTGTCATATACTAACAACGCAAATTGATTTGGCTGTTTTACACATGGTGGACAAAAAAACTTGCTTACAAATGGGTTGTTTACCCTACCTTTGGATGTAATTTGAAACACATGTGTGAAGACAAGTGGTTTTGGGTGTTGAACTTGAAACTTTCAAAAACCTCACAAAAGCTTCATTTTGGAGTGACTAACAAGGATCCAGGCTTGGTTTTTCATTTTCATGTTTGAAACTTGTTTAAATGTTGGTCAAAGTTAGGTTTGACCAAGTTTGAAATGAGCATAAAAAATTCAAAAAAAAATCAAAAAAATGGAAAACCAGTGCACATGTTCTTATTTTGTCATATACTAACAACGCAAATTGATTTGGCTGTTTTACACATGGTGGACAAAAAAACTTGCTTACAAATGGGTTGTTTACCCTACCTTTGGATGTAATTTGAAACACATGTGTGAAGACAAGTGGTTTTGGGTGTTGAACTTGAAACTTTCAAAAACCTCACAAAAGCTTCATTTTGGAGTGACTAACAAGGATCCAGGCTTGGTTTTTCATTTTCATGTTTGAAACTTGTTTAAATGTTGGTCAAAGTTAGGTTTGACCAAGTTTGAAATGAGCATAAAAAATTCAAAAAAAAATGATTGGCACAAGTTTCTTATTTTTTCTCGCAACTTAGTCGCATAGAACAATGATTGGCACAAGTTTTATATTTTTTTGATTTTTTTTCAATTAGTTATGCTCAACCCTAACCCTTGAAAACCTCTCAAAACCCATCAAAACCCCGCACCAGTCCGGACCATTGGATCGCCGTGAATGGACGGTCTGGATCAGGCAGTAGGGCTACGTCAGCGATCCGTGGGCTGCGCTTTCATTGGATGGTCTTTTTAGCACTTTTTTTGGCAACGTTCCGCGCAGATTGAGCAGGCCTGCCAGGCGTTTTTGGGCTTAATTAAATCCGGCCCACCCGTGCTTGGGTTGATCTATCTATATAATATGATGTAAGATAATGACTGGCCTGGCAATGCTAGAAAAAACAATGGCTTGCATTGCATATTTTGGTGGCATTAAGTTGATATTATGGTAAATGTTTGGCAGAGGTGACAGTGAACATATGATATAATACAAATTAAAAAAAATGTTTGGCCTGGGGCTCGAACCCAGTACCTGTAGTTAGATGCATAGGGTGCAATACCAATGAGATAGAAGTAGTGATTTGCTTCGATTAGTAATTATTTCCTACATATTGAATACTTCGGAGATTGCAGTTAAGACGCAACCGTGCGTTGCGTACGGTGCGGGGCAACCGTGCGTTGCACTACTCGTTGGCGTTTGCGTTTCCAGTTGTAGTTAATACGTGTCCCCCCACCGCTTGTTGGGGAACGTTGCATGGGAAACAAAAATTTTCCTACGCACACGCAAGATCTATCCATGGTGATGAGCATCTACGAGAGGGAGAGTGAATCTACATACCCTTGTAGATCGCTAAGCGGAAGCGTTAATAAACGCGGTTGATGTAGTCGAACGTCTTCGCGATCCAAATCGCCGAGCGTCCCGCGATCCAATCACGATCCTTCCGATCTAGTGCCGAACGGACGGCACCTCCGCGTTCAACACACGTACGGCTTGATGACGCCTTCACCTCCTCGATCCAGCGAGCGATGGTGAAGTAGTGGTTGAGTTCCAGCAGCACGACGGCGTGGTGATGGTGGTGAGGAACAATCTCTGCAGGGCTTCGCCAAGCACTACGGAGATTATGACGGAGGAACTAGAGGGCTAGGGTTGCCGGCACACGGCTTGGGAAATCCTGATGTGCTAGCCCTGCCCCTCTATTTATATGTTGAGCCTTGGGGTCTAAACTTGGAGTAAAAGCCTCCTCCGGGTCGGTTTTGCCCGCACAAGGTCGGTTTGGTCCGCAAGAAAAGAGTCCAATTCGGACCCTGCCGAATCGTGCACAGCCGCGCACAAGCGGTAGTACCGCTTCACACAAGCGGTAGTACCGCTTGGGCGGTAGTACCGCTTCACACAAGCGGTAGTACCGCTCGGGCGGTAGTACCGCTTCACCAAGCGGTAGTACCGCTTACGCGGCAGCAAAACTACTTTTGCACTTTCCAATACCTTGTGGGCTTTATCCCTTTGGCTCATATAAAGTGTTGCTGCACCCGAACACTTCGGTAAACATCCGGAACCCCTTCCGGTGAACTTCGGAACCCTTCCAGAGATCAAAACACTATTATCACATATATCAATCTTTACCTCCGGACTATTCCGGAGATCCTCGTCATGTCCGGGATCTTATCCGGGACTCCGAACAACTTTCGGTCACCAACATAATAACTCAATTATACTAATCGTCACCAAACGTTAAGTGTGTAGACCCTGCGGGTTCGAGAACTATGTAGACATGACCGAGACACCTCTACGATCAATAACCAATAGCGGGACCTGGATGCCCATATTGGCTCCTACATATTCTACGAAGATCTTTATCGGTCGAACCTCTATGTCAAGGATTCAGTTAATCCCGTATGCTGTTCCCTTTGTTCTTCGGTATGTTACTTGCCCGAGATTCGATCGTCGGTATCACTATACCTAGTTCAATCTCGTTACCGGCAAGTCTCTTTACTCGTTCCGTAATACAAGATCTCGTGGCTAACACTTTAGTCACATTGCTTGCAAGGCTCATTGTGATGTTGTATTACCGAGTGGGCCCTGAGATACCTCTCCGTCATACGGAGTAACAAATCCCAGTCTTGATCCATGCCAACCCAACAGACACCCTCGGAGATACCTGTAGAGCACCTTTATAGTCACCCAGTTACGTTGCGACGTTTGATACACACAAGGCATTCCTCCGGTGTCAGAGAGTTGCATGATCTCATGGTCAAAGGAACAGATACTTGACATGCAGAAAACAATAGCAATAAACTGACACGATCAAATGCTACGTTTACAGTTTGGGTCTTGTCCATCACATCATTCTCCTAATGACGTGATCCCGTTATCAAATGACATCTCATGTCCATGGCTAGGAAACCTTAACCATCTTTGATCAACAAGCTAGTCAACTAGAGGCTTACTAGGGACACAGTGTTGTCTATGTACCCACACATGTATTTGAGTTTCCAATCAATACAATTATAGCATGGATAATAAACGATTATCATGAACAAGGAAATATAATAATAACCAATTTATTATTGCCTCTAGGGCATATTTCCAACAGTCTCCCACTTGCACTAGAGTCAATAATCTAGTTCACATCACTATGTGATTTACATTGTAATGAATCGAACACCCATGCAGTTCTGGTGTTGTTCATGTTTAGCCCTTGGAAGAGGTTTAGTCATCGGATCTGCAACATTCAGATCCGTGTGTACTTTGCAAATATTTATGTCGTCCTCTTTGATGTAATCGCGGATGGAATTGAAACGTCGCTTTATGTGTCTGGTCCTCTTGTGAAATCTTGGTTCCTTGGCTAGAGCAATGGCACCAGTATTATCACAAAACAGAGTCATTGGGTTAAGCGCACTAGGCACTACTCCAAGATCTGTCATGAACTCCTTCATCCAGACACCTTCCTTCGCCGCCTCCGAGGCAGCGATGTACTCCGCTTCGCATGTAGAATCAGCTACCACGCTTTGCTTGGAACTGCACCAGCTAACCGCACCCCCATTAAGAATAAATACGTATCCGGTTTGCGACTTAGAGTCATCCGGATCAGTGTCAAAGCTTGCATCGACGTAACCCTTTACGACGAGCTCTTGATCACCTCCATAAACGAGAAACATGTCCTTAGTCCTTTTCAGGTACTTCAGGATATTCTTGACCG
Organism: Elymus sibiricus; assembly: GCA_039707655.1. NCBI lineage: Eukaryota > Viridiplantae > Streptophyta > Magnoliopsida > Poales > Poaceae > Elymus > Elymus sibiricus. Next base: position 495,358,027 of record CM077667.1, read on the forward strand.
CCGTCCAGTGTTCCATTCCTGGATCACTTTGAAACCTTCCGGCCATACTTATGGCAAGGCTGACATCGGGTCTTGTGCACAGCATTGCATACATGATAGAGCCTATGGCTGAAGCATAGGGGATGACACTCATCTTTTCTCTATCTTCTGCAGTCACTGGGCATTGAGTCTTACTCAACTTCACACCTTGCAAAACAGGCAAGAACCCCTTCTTGGACTGATCCATTTTGAACTTCTTCAAAATCTTATCAAGGTATGTGCTTTGTGAAAGTCCTATTAAGCGTCTCGATCTATCTCTATAGATCTTGATGCCTAATATGAAAGCAGCTTCTCCTAGGTCCTTCATTGAAAAACTCTTGTTCAAATATTCCTTTATGCTTTCCAGCATTTCTATATTGTTTCCAATCAGCAATATGTCATCCACATATAATATTAGAAACGCTATAGAGCTCCCACTCACTTTCTTGTAAATACAAGCTTCTCCGTAAACTTGTATAAACTCGAACGCTTTGATCACCTCATCAAAACGAAGATTCCAACTCCGAGATGCTTGCACCAGTCCATAAATGGATCGCTGGAGTTTGCAAACATGATTCTGACGGACTTAAGCATCGCTACGGGTGAGAAGGTCTCATCGTAGTCAACTCCTTGAACTTGTGAAAAACCCTTTGCCACAAGTCGAGCTTTATAGACGGTGACATTACCGTCCGCGTCCGTCTTCCTCTTAAAGATCCATTTGTTCTGAATGGCCTTACGCCCTTCAGGTAATACTTCCAAAGTCCATACTTTGTTTTCATACATGGATCCCATCTCGGATTTCATGGCCTCTAACCACTTCTCGGAATCCGGGCCCATCATCGCTTCTCCATAGCTCGCAGGTTCATCGTTGTTTAGCAACATGACCTCTAAGACAGGGTTGCCGTACCACTCAGGAGCAGTACGCGTCCTTGTCGACCTACGAGGTTCGATAGCAACTTGATCCAAAGCTTCATGATCATCATCATTAACTTCCTCTTCAGCTAATGTAGGCTCCACAGAAACAACTTTCTGCGCTGCGCTACTCTCAGGTTGAAGTAAAGGTTCAACAACCTCATCAAGTTCTATCTTCCTCCCACTCAATTCTTTCGAGAGAAACTCTTTCTCAAGAAATGTTCCGTTTTTAGCGACAAACACTTTGCCCTCGGATCTGAGGTAGAAGGTATACCCAATTGTCTCTTTTGGGTATCCTATGAAGACGCATTTCTCCGCTTTGGGTTCCAGCTTTTCAGGCTGAAGCTTTTTGACATAAGCATCACATCCCCAAACTTTAAGAAACGACAGCTTTGGCTTCTTGTCAAACCAAAGTTCATATGGCGTCGTCTCAACGGATTTCGATGGTGCCCTATTTAAAGTGAATGCAGCTGTCTCTAATGCATAACCCCAAAACGATAGTGGCAAATCGGCAAGAGACATCATAGATCGCACCATATCCAATAAAGTTCGATTACGACGTTCGGACACACCATTACGCTGTGGTGTTCCAGGCGGTGTCAATTGTGAAACAATTCCACACTGTCTTAAGTGACTGCCAAACTCATAACTCAGATATTCTCCTCCTCGATCAGATCGTAGGAATTTAATCTTCTTGTTACGATGATTCTCAACTTCACTCTGAAATTGTTTGAACTTTTCAAATGTTTCAGACTTGTGTTTCATTAAGTAAATATACCCATATCTACTTAAGTCATCAGTGAAGGTGAGAAAGTAACGATAACCACCGCGCGCCTCAATACTCATCGGACCGCACACATCAGTATGTATGATTTCCAATAAGTCAGTTGCCCGTTCCATTGTTCCAGAGAACGGCGTTTTAGTCATCTTGCCCATGAGGCATGGCTCACATGTGTCAAGTGATTCAAAATCAAGTGACTCCAAAAGTCCATCAGCATGGAGCTTCTTCATGCGTTTTACGCCAATATGACCTAAACGGCAGTGCCACAAGAAAGTGGTATTATCATTATCAATTCTACATCTTTTGGCATCAATGTTATGAACATGTGTATCATTACTATCGAGATTCAATAAGAATAAACCCCTCACATTGGGTGCATGACCATAAAAGATATTACTCATATAAATAGAACAACCATTATTCTCTGATTTAAATGAGTAACCGTCTCGCAATAAACAAGATCCAGATATAATGTTCATGCTTAACGCAGGCACCAAATAACACTTATTTAGGTTCATCACTAATCCCGACGGTAATCGAAGAGCGAGCGTGCCGACGGCGATCACATCAACCTTGGAACCATTTCCCACGCGCATCGTCACTTCGTCCTTTGCCAGCCTCCGTCTATTCCGCAGTTCCTGTTTTGAGTTGCAAATATGAGCAACCGCACCGGTATCAAATACCCAGGCACTACAACGAGAGTTGGTAAGGTACACATCAATAACATGTATATCATATATACCTTGTTTGTTGTTGGCCGCCTTCTTGTCAGCCAAATACTTGGGGCAATTCCGCTTCCAGTGTCCAGTTCCCTTGCAATGAAAACACACAGTTTCTGGTTTGGGTCCAGCCTTGGGTTTCTTCACGAGAGGAGCAACTGCTTTGCCACTCTGCTTGGAGTTACCCTTCTTACCCTTGCCATTTTTCTTGAAACTAGTGGTTTTATTGACCATCAACACTTGATGCTCCTTCTGAATTTCAGACTCAGCGGCTTTCAGCATCGCAAACAGCTCGGCGACTGACTTGTTCATCCCGTGCATGTTATAGTTCAACACGAAGCTCTTGTAGCTAGGTGGCAATGATTGAAGAACTCTGTCAGTGATAGCCTCTGGCGGAAGGGGCATCCCTAACTCAGCCAGACGGGTGGAGTACCCAGACATTCTGAGCACGTGATCACTGATAGACCCGTTCTCCTCCATCTTGCAAGCATAGAACTTATCGGAGATCTCATATCTCTCGATCCGGGCATTCTTCTGAAAGATAAACTTCAACTCCTGGAACATCTCATATGCTCCATGACGTTCAAAACGTCTTTGAAGTCCCGGTTCTAAGCCATACAACATTGCACATTGAACTATTGAGTAATTATCAGAACGAGCCTGCCAGGCGTTCACAACGTCTAGAGACTCAACTGGAGCGGGTGGATCACCAAGCGGTGCATCAAGGACATAAGCCTTCTGGGAAGCCGTAAGGATAATCCTTAGATTACGGGCCCAGTCCACAAAGTTACTTCCATCATCTTTCAACTTAGCTTTCTCTAGGAACGCATTAAAATTCAGGGGTGCTACCGCGCGAGCCATGATCTACAACATGAATATTGCAAAGACAACTTAGACTATTGTTCTTAGATAATGAGTTTAGTTAATCATATTACTTAAAAACTCCCACTCAAATTGACATCCCTCCGATCATTTGAGTGTAACATGATCCAAATCCACCAACTCAAGTCCGATCATCACGTGAGTTGAGGTGGTTTCAATGGTGAACATCTTCATGTTGATCATATCTACTATATGACTCATGTTCGACCTTTCGGTCTCTTGTGTTCCGAGGCCATGTCTGTACATGCTAGGCTCGTCAAGTTTAACCCGAGTGTTCCGCACGTGTAACATGGCTTACACCCGTTGTATGCGAACGTAGAGTCTATCACACCCGATCGTCACGGCGTGTCTCGAAACGACGAACTTTCGCAACGGTGCACACTTGGGGAGAACACAATTTATCTTGAAATTTAAGTGAGGGATCACCTTATAATGCTACCGTCGTCCTAAGCAAAATAAGATGCATAAAAGGATTAACATCACATGCAAATCATAAGTGACATGATATGGCCATGAACTTGTGCTTTTGATCTCCATCTCCAAAGCACCGGCATGATCTCCATCGTCACCGGCATGACACCATGATCTCCATCATCTTGATCTCCATCAACGTGTCGCCATAAGGTTGTCGCGCTTACTGTTGCTTCCACGACTATAGCTAACGTTTAGCGATAAAGTAAAGCATTACATAGCGCTTTAATGATTGACACGCAGGTCATACAATTATTAAAGACAACTCTATGGCTCCTGCCAGTTGCCGTACTCATCGACATGCAAGTCGTGATATTCTATACAATACATGATCATCTCATACATCACATATATCTCATCATGTAATTGGCCATATCACATCACAACATACCCTGCAAAAACAAGTTAGACGTCCTCTAATTGTTGTTGCAAATTTTACGTGGCTGCTACGGGTATCTAGCAAGAACGATTCTTACCTACGCAAAACCACAACGTGGTGTAGTGATTGCTTTTTGATCTTCTAAAAGAACCCTCTTCATTGAACCGATTCAACTAAAGTGAGAGAGACAGACACCCGCCAGTCACCTTTATGCAACAAGTGCACGCAGCGGTGAAACCAGTCTCGCGTAAGCGTACGCGTAATGTCGGTCCGGGCCGCTTCATCTCACAATACCGCGGAATCAAGTATCAACTAGTAACGGCAAGCAATATGTATACACCCACGCCCACAACTCGTTTGTGTTCTACTCGAGATCTCATCTACGCATAGACCAAGCTCATGATGCCACTGTTGGGGAACGTTGCATGGGAAACAAAAATTTTCCTACGCACACGCAAGATCTATCCATGGTGATGAGCATCTACGAGAGGGAGAGTGAATCTACATACCCTTGTAGATCGCTAAGCGGAAGCGTTAATAAACGCGGTTGATGTAGTCGAACGTCTTCGCGATCCAAATCGCCGAGCGTCCCGCGATCCAATCACGATCCTTCCGATCTAGTGCCGAACGGACGGCACCTCCGCGTTCAACACACGTACGGCTTGATGACGCCTTCACCTCCTCGATCCAGCGAGCGATGGTGAAGTAGTGGTTGAGTTCCAGCAGCACGACGGCGTGGTGATGGTGGTGAGGAACAATCTCTGCAGGGCTTCGCCAAGCACTACGGAGATTATGACGGAGGAACTAGAGGGCTAGGGTTGCCGGCACACGGCTTGGGAAATCCTGATGTGCTAGCCCTGCCCCTCTATTTATATGTTGAGCCTTGGGGTCTAAACTTGGAGTAAAAGCCTCCTCCGGGTCGGTTTTGCCCGCACAAGGTCGGTTTGGTCCGCAAGAAAAGAGTCCAATTCGGACCCTGCCGAATCGTGCACAGCCGCGCACAAGCGGTAGTACCGCTTCACACAAGCGGTAGTACCGCTTGGGCGGTAGTACCGCTTCACACAAGCGGTAGTACCGCTCGGGCGGTAGTACCGCTTCACCAAGCGGTAGTACCGCTTACGCGGCAGCAAAACTACTTTTGCACTTTCCAATACCTTGTGGGCTTTATCCCTTTGGCTCATATAAAGTGTTGCTGCACCCGAACACTTCGGTAAACATCCGGAACCCCTTCCGGTGAACTTCGGAACCCTTCCAGAGATCAAAACACTATTATCACATATATCAATCTTTACCTCCGGACTATTCCGGAGATCCTCGTCATGTCCGGGATCTTATCCGGGACTCCGAACAACTTTCGGTCACCAACATAATAACTCAATTATACTAATCGTCACCAAACGTTAAGTGTGTAGACCCTGCGGGTTCGAGAACTATGTAGACATGACCGAGACACCTCTACGATCAATAACCAATAGCGGGACCTGGATGCCCATATTGGCTCCTACATATTCTACGAAGATCTTTATCGGTCGAACCTCTATGTCAAGGATTCAGTTAATCCCGTATGCTGTTCCCTTTGTTCTTCGGTATGTTACTTGCCCGAGATTCGATCGTCGGTATCACTATACCTAGTTCAATCTCGTTACCGGCAAGTCTCTTTACTCGTTCCGTAATACAAGATCTCGTGGCTAACACTTTAGTCACATTGCTTGCAAGGCTCATTGTGATGTTGTATTACCGAGTGGGCCCTGAGATACCTCTCCGTCATACGGAGTAACAAATCCCAGTCTTGATCCATGCCAACCCAACAGACACCCTCGGAGATACCTGTAGAGCACCTTTATAGTCACCCAGTTACGTTGCGACGTTTGATACACACAAGGCATTCCTCCGGTGTCAGAGAGTTGCATGATCTCATGGTCAAAGGAACAGATACTTGACATGCAGAAAACAATAGCAATAAACTGACACGATCAAATGCTACGTTTACAGTTTGGGTCTTGTCCATCACATCATTCTCCTAATGACGTGATCCCGTTATCAAATGACATCTCATGTCCATGGCTAGGAAACCTTAACCATCTTTGATCAACAAGCTAGTCAACTAGAGGCTTACTAGGGACACAGTGTTGTCTATGTACCCACACATGTATTTGAGTTTCCAATCAATACAATTATAGCATGGATAATAAACGATTATCATGAACAAGGAAATATAATAATAACCAATTTATTATTGCCTCTAGGGCATATTTCCAACACCGCTCGCTCTGCCCGCACTCCCCACTCCCCTGTCCACGGTTGCCGAAAAACCCTCGCCTACATCCAATCCACCACCGCCAAGATTGCACCATGCTGGACCACTTACCAAAAGTAGGAAGTAGTAGCACTGAATGTTCAATTCTGTTAACTGAATTTTCAGTGTGGACAGCTAACTGAATGCAATTTCAGTTATCTGAATGTTGAATGTTAACAGTTAACTGAATTTTTATGCATGTGGATATTGACATTCAGTTAACTATTCAGTTAACTATTGACATTCAGTCATTCAGTTAACTATTCAGTTAACCAAAGTCAGAAACATAATTTCTACCATTCAAATCACCAAATCAACCAAGTTCACAAAGATAGAATTCAGCAAATTCAACCAATTAGGTTACAAATTCACCTAATTTAACAAGTTCACCAAATAAGATAACCATCTGATTCATTATGTCCTCCCTCTCTTTCATTGTTTTTTCCCTCTCCTGCTTCAACAGATCAAGCTCTTCCTTCATCAGCATCCCCCAAAATTGAGCTCTTGGGTAGGCGGCGCATGAACCCTAGATCCACCGCCCAAATTCAACGAAAAAAGAAATAAATCGGGAGAAATTAGACCATACGATGGTGAAAATCACAAATCACAGATCTAACCTGCCCCGGCTGTCGTGGGAACGACTCCGACAGTACGAAGGGGGTAGGGTAAAGGAGCATGATCTACCGAGATGCATATGGGTGACACGGTATTTTAGCGAGTTCGGGCCTCTCACGGTGGAGATAACAACCCTACGTCTCGTGCTCCGGAGAGGCTTTGTTTTATCTGAGTATATATCCGGAGATTACAATATGTGTGGGAGAGAGCGGAGAACGGATCCCCTGCCTCAGCTAAGTCCGGAGACTAGAAGGAAAGAGAGAGAGGTAGAAGAAAAAGGTCCCCTTAGTCTAGTGGTGGGGGTGGCTTATATAGAGTGCGCCACCCCTTCACCTCCTATGTTACAAAGTGGGGCATTGATGTCGTAACGCCAGATGGTGCTTCGACTGCCTTGTCGACTGTCGGTCTTCGCATATCCGAGTGAGCCATACGACCGAGTGATTGATTGTCTTCCGAGTGAAAGGTAACTGTCGAGTGAAAGGTAATCTCCGAGTGGATATTGTCGAGTGATTGTATGCCTTGGTGATTTCAGTCGGAGATCTCCTTGTAGCCCTTAAGCTTTCTGGGGCAGTGTCCTTAGGTAGGGCAGGTAGGTCAGGCCTATTACCCTACCCTAGGTACACATCCCCATCATTAGCCCCCGAATGGATCGGGGTTTGAGTGGAAAAGGAGTTAATGCAGGTTCTGACAAGACACAAAAATTCCGAGTGCATTTTGAGGCTTCTTAGAAATCTGCGTCGATTGAAACTTTTGTCGTTCACCCTGATCGATTCTGTCTTGAAATGTGTCCGGGTGAAACTGAGCTCGAAATCAGGTCCGAGTGAAACTGAGCTCGAAATCAGGTCCGAGTGGTCTGCAAAGTCTTCTGATGTGACGGTTTGCTCCGTCGGGTCCGTTTTTTACGGGGTCCAGAGAGTTGTTTTCTAGTCGACAGGACAGACCTTGTCGAGTAATAGTAGGTCCAGTGGGGACACGCTGAGTGCACCCACTGGGTGTAGTCCCCGAGACCGCCGTCGAGTGCTTGCATCGGCGGGGGTCTTAAGTTCGTTTTGAAAGTTGCTTGCCACTCGACAGGACAGACCTGGTCGAGTGATAATATGTCCAGTGGGGGCACGCTGAGTACACTCACTGGGTGTAGTCCCCGAGACCGCCGTCGAGTGCTTGCATCGGCAGGGGTCTGATAGAGACAATCTTTGCTTGTTTGTTTTCCAATCCTTTGCTTGGCTAAGTTTGTTTGGTTTGTGAGTGAGATGGATGCTCATTACTCGGAAGAATTTTGAACTTAGGCGAAAGACTGGTTCGCAACTAAGTTTCCGAGTGGAAGTGTTACCTGTCACTTGGAACAACCTTTAGCTTAAGTGAGGTCTGACTCGCGGCTAAGTCCCCGAGTGAGAGGAGTGTTCGTCACTTGAGAGAGTTTTTAACTTAGACGAAGACTGGTTCGCAGCTAAGTTTTCGAGTGAAATGGGATGCTATTCACTCGGCAGGGTTTTTAACTTAGGCGAAAACTTGTTCGCGGCAAAGCCCCCGAGTGAAAGAAGCGCTCGTCACTCGGAAGAGTTTTCCACTTAGGCGATACGGAATCGCAGCTAAGCCCTCGAGTGTGGATGATGTCCTTACTCGGAGTGGTTTTTAACTTAGGTGATACGGAATCACAGCTAAGCCCCCGAGTCTGGATGATGTCCTCACTCGGAGTGGGTTTTTAACTTAGGTGATACGGAATCACAGCTAAGCCCCCGAGTGTGGATGATGTCCTCACTCGGAGTGGTTTTTTAACTTAGGCGATACAGAATCGCAGCTAAGCCCCCGAGTGTGGATGATGTCCTCACTTGGAGTGGTTTTTAACTTAGGTGATACGGAATCACAGCTAAGCCCCCGAGTGTGGATGATGTCCTCACTCGGAGTGGTTTTTAACTTAGGTGATACGGAATCACAGCTAAGCCCCCGAGTGTGGAGGACGTCCGCACTCGGAGTAGTTTTTAACTTAGGTGATACGGAATCACAGCTAAGCCCCCGAGTGTGGAGGACGTCCGCACTCGGAGTACTTTTTGACTTAGGCGATGCGGAATCGCAGCTAAGCTGAGCGATGGCGCGCGGGGCGGCCGATGATGAAGAAGTGCCACACGGAGTGGCGATGCGCGGGGCATCCGAATGATGAAGACGTGCCACACGGAGTGGCGATGCGCGGGGCATCCGGCTGAGTGGCGACGCGCGGGGCGGCCAAGTCATGCATGTCGAGGAGGTGTCCGACCGAGTGACGGCGCGCGAGGCGACCATGTCCAGTACGTCATCGAGGGGGCGTCCGAACACGTGATGACGCGCGGGGCGACCGAGTCGAGCATGTCGTCGCGGAGGCATCCAAACAAGTGGAAACACACGAATGATCGTTGCGGCGACTGAGCCTGAATAGCGACGAAGATGGCGCACAGATGCGTCGAGTGATCGCGTAACCTGTGTATGAAAAATAGCACAAGCCAACATAAAAATTTATCAAAGTAATTTGATGTTTGTTGAAATGAACAAATAGACACCCGCTGGGTGTGCTAGGTGCTTGCTGGTCCGGAATCAGCAAGAGTCTAAAGAGTGAAGGATCCGAGTGAACTTGTGAAAGTGAAGGATCCGACGTGAAGATAAAGAACCGAGCGCAGGGGTACACTCGGTGGCGTGGCCTCCGAGTGAACATCATGTGCGACTTACTTGACACTCAGTAATGCATAAATAATTAATTTATTGAATGAAGTCTGTGAAGAATGACTTAGCTGTCTGATAACGCGCGGGGCGGTCGAGCGAAGTAGACACGTCCGGCTGAGTGGCGACGCACGGGGCGGCCAAGTGACGAAGACGTGTCTCGCCGAGTGGCGATGAACGGAGCTGCCGAGTGATGACGACGCGTCCAGTAGAGTGACGGCGCGCGGAGCTGCCGAGTGACGATGGAGCGTCCGACTGAATGGCGATGCGCGGAACTGCCGAGTGATGACGACGCGTCCAGTAGAGTGACGGCGCGCGGAGCTGCCGAGTGACGATGGAGCGTCCGACTGAATGGCGATGCGCGGAACTGCCGAGTGATGACGACGCGTCTAGTAGAGTGACGGCGCGCGGAGCTGCCGAGTGACGATGCAGCGTCCGACTGAATGGCGATGCGCGGAACTGCCGAGTGATGACGACGCGTCCAGTAGAGTGACGGCGCGCGGAGCTGCCGAGTGACGATGGAGCGTCCGACTGAATGGCGATGCGCGGAACTGCCGAGTGATGACGACGCGTCTAGTAGAGTGACGGCGCGCGGAGCTGCCGAATGACGATGGAGCGTCCGACTAAATGGCGATGCGCGGAGCTGCCGAGTGATGACGACGCGTCCAGTAGAGTGACGACGCGCGGAGCTGCCGAGTGACGATGGAGCGTCCGACTGAATGGCGATGCGCGGACCTGCCGAGTGATGACGACGCGTCCAGTAGAGTGACGGCGCGCGGAGCGTCCAAGTGATATGTATCCAGCTGAATGAGGACGAAGCACGGGGCGACCGAGCCATTGCTGGAGCAAAACGTCCCTATCCGACTGTCGCAGTGGTTTGTTAACCATCCGAGTAAATTCGTCCGAGCATGCGTGCGAATCGTTCGAGTGGACGGTTATTCAAGTGAGCTTTAGTCCCGCCCGAGTGAACCTGGGTCCGAACAGAAAAGGGACTGTTAAGCAATTGTACAGTAATATGAGGACTGAATTGTAAAAGTATTGGAGGGGGATAAGATCCTCGATCCTCTGCCGAGTGGCTGGGGACTTCTTTCCGCGAGTCCGTCGTTGTCGAAGCGGAGTTCTGCCGACCCACGGAGGGAGGAGCCTCCACACGCTCGGGGCGTGGCCAGTCTCCGGACACAGCCACGTCGGGCTTGTGTCCCTGACGTGGTGGCTGCTGCCGCACAAATGATGCCGAGGGACAAGAGCTCCCGTGACCACGCCGCGTCTAGCGGTCAGCGCTGGAGGTAGGCGTTCCTCTGCAGAGAGCGCGGCCGAGCCGTCGGCGCTGGAGAGCCGAACGAGCGCGCGTCCGTCATGTTGGTCGGAGGAGGAGCTGCACATGGTGGCGCGGTCGGGCTCTGGTTCCGGTGCTGCGTCGGGCCCGTGTCTCCACCTTACGCCGTGGTCGGCCCGCACCTAACCGCGGCGCCGGTTGGCGGAGTAGCCAGCATCGATGGAAGGAGCCGTCGCATGCGGGTACCGCGTTGGGCGTAGGTCATAGCCGAGGAGGCTGCCGTTCAGCAGCTGGTAGGCGATGGACTTGACGCCATGACGTGAACGAGGTCATTGAGGGCGCCGGAGATCAGCTCAGGATGTGGATCTCGCCGACGTCGCGGTCTCTGATGACGCGGCTGGAGTGGAGCATCACGTCGATGGACTTAACAACACTGGCAGGCACAATGAACATGATCGTGGCGGCTCCGGCGGCCAGATGCGTCGCGAGTGGAGGCATGGCCAGCTCCATCCGAGTGAATCCTGCATGTTACTCGGATATTAAGGAAACAAATTAATGGTAATTATGCATGCATTAATGCTAATTATGTGCGCTTTGGAAGAGCTCAGCTTGCAGTTACGGCTGCAGTGGGCTGCATGCCTCCGTTTCGCATGCCCACGAAGTCCACCTGGCTCACAGTAAAGGTAGGTAACTCACTAGCCGTGCCCTTATGCATGCAGCTAGTAACGCAGAGGCCCACGGGAGTAGGCAAATCGGAGTATTAATTAGAGGAGAAGAGAAAGATTACGACCGAGCGCTGACGTCGGGAAGATCCGGACCGCTTCCGCCATTGCTGTTGCGGCGTGCCGCGCGTGTGGGCGCGACGACGGGGCAGACGACGTCAGTGGCCGGGCGTGAGGGCTCGATGGCGATCACAGAAACGCCTTCAACCCCACACGCGGTGGCCTATACAGTGGGGGCCCAAGCCCGATGAGGTGTGGAGCTGCAGTGCGTCCGTGCCGCCATCGTGCAGCTGTTGCCTCATCACTCGAGAAGCCGATCCATTTTGGATGACGCTGCTACAGCATATTGGACGAGCTCATCCACGGCGTCGTAGACGAGGCCAGAGACGACGGGACGGCCCGCGCCAATGGACGTTTGTGGTGGTTGCCATTGACGATGATCCTGATCCTTTTGCTTGTATGAATGGCGCGATGGCCAGTGAATTTCTCCGGCGATGGTCGTTGATCCGCTGCCGAAGATTGAAAAAAAAACCATTTGCACCATGGCTCGATAGACGCCAAGCCCCACGGTGGGCGCCAACTGTCGTGGGAACGACTCCGACAGTACGAAGGGGGTAGGGTAAAGGAGCATGATCTACCGAGATGCATATGGGTGACACGGTATTTTAGCGAGTTCGGGCCTCTCACGGTGGAGATAACAACCCTACGTCTCGTGCTCCGGAGAGGCTTTGTTTTATCTGAGTATATATCCGGAGATTACAATATGTGTGGGAGAGAGCGGAGAACGGATCCCCTGCCTCAGCTAAGTCCGGAGACTAGAAGGAAAGAGAGAGAGGTAGAAGAAAAAGGTCCCCTTAGTCTAGTGGTGGGGGTGGCTTATATAGACTGCGCCACCCCTTCACCTCTTATGTTACAAAGTGGGGCATTGATGTCGTAACGCCAGATGGTGCTTCGACTGCCTTGTCGACTGTCGGTCTTCGCATATCCGAGTGAGCCATACGACCGAGTGATTGATTGTCTTCCGAGTGAAAGGTAACTGTCGAGTGAAAGGTAATCTCCGAGTGGATATTGTCGAGTGACTTGTATGCCTTGGTGATTTCAGTCGGAGATCTCCTTGTAGCCCTTAAGCTTTCTGGGGCAGTGTCCTTAGGTAGGGTAGGTAGGTCAGGCCTATGACCCTACCCTAGGTACACATCCCCATCACCGGCTGAAGTCGAGCTAGACATCACTCGCCGGCGGCGCGCTTAGTTGCCGGAGAAGAGGTAGAAGAAGGTGGGGGAAAGGAAAGGGGAAGACCCGCAAGCAATGGGGCGATGGGCTGCAGGCTCGGGCTCGTGGCTGGCTCGGGTCGGGGCACGCTGGGGTATGAGCACGACCACTTATGTGGATAAGTTGTGGGCCCCGCACGCATGCGAGTAAGTGGGGGGTCCCATGTTCGCGTGTATAACTGGTGGGTCCCGCATGTCATAACCCTAAACCCTAACCCCTTGTGTTTTGCATTTCATGGTTAAACAGAGCCATGTCGCATTGCAGCTATTGTCTGCTTCAAAGATGTCGCACGAGAGCCATTTTCCTCAACTACGTCGCAGTCCATCCAATTCCCATAAAAAACGTCGCACAGGAGCTATTGACCCATGCCGCCGAGGGGCGCAGGCCGCCGCTCCCCGCCGATGACGGCGCCACCGACACGGCCGCGCGGTTCGAGCTGCACCTCTCCAAGTACGCCCTCGATGGTACGTATACGTAACAAGCGGTCTGTGATGTATTCCATTGATCGATTGATTAGTTCTCCAGTCCAACTTCGAGCTGCATCGATCACTGACGATGAGATGCTGTGTTGGGCATGCGTGCAGCTCTGGACCCGGAGACCAAGGTGCTGGACCTGGGCTCTCGCAACTTCTTCCTCTGCTCCAACAGGCGGACGCAGAGATCAGATCATCATCTGCTTCTTCACTCAGCACTGCCATGTCTTGCTGTCTGAAAGAGTGAAAGTAGTGCTGTAAAAATGGTGGGAATCACTAGAAGTCAGAACCTGACACATGTATGGTTTTGTAGTGTACCTAACGTCCGATCCTCTGGACCAGCACGTAGTGTTAGGTTAGGTACAGTTCGGCCGGATCAAACAGATCGCTTTTCTTTCTTCCCAGGAAAGAAAGGGGTAGTGACAGGTGATCCTGAGTGCACACTCGGCCCCCGCCCCCCGACCCTCGCGTCGCCCCCTCGGGCGACTCGGGGGGCGACTAGGGTTCCGCCGCCGCCGCCGCCCCTCCAACCCCCTTCCTCCCCTCGCCGCCACCGGAGACGGCCGCCGGGGAAGCCAGCGCGGGCGCCGGTGAAGGTGGTGGCGGGGATCTCGGCGCTTCGTCCCTTCTCGGAGGCCTTTGGTACCTGGGGCGGCGTCGTCGTCGGGCGGCCGGCGGCGTTCGCAGGTGGTGTGCTGGCCAGCGTGCTCGGCCGTGAGAAAAATGAGAAAACCTGCTCCGCATGCCTCTTTTTGTATCCAACTCAGACAAACGTTACAAATAAGATTTACTCTCATCTCTAGTTAGACTGTGAAAGTCAAGTTGTTCCACTAAAAGGAAAAATACAAATATCTAGATTCAAAAATGGTGGGAAAACTTTGTCAAACCTGCAAAAGTTGTTACGTACTTTTTTTTGCTTTTAGCAACTTACTGTTACTTGTGTGAGGTGTGTAGATGATCTGAAAACTACGGCTCCTATGACATGAAGATATAGAAAAAGCTTGATTCAAGTATGAAGGAAACTTTTGTCGAACTTGGAGAACATGTTTGCAACGGGAGAAAAATATGACATGTATATATTATCAGGTGGAGTCATTGGTTTTCATGTTATAGTACTTCTTTAGTTTGGTATTATCAGGCGACGAAAAGTCCACTTAGACGCGTCCGCGTCCGTGTTTTCTATATTTTCATTGATCATGGAGATTTAATTGCAACGGAAGAAAAAATTGATATGTATATAATATTAGGCAGAGCCATCGACTCTTTTTTTTTTTTTGCGGGTGGAAGGGATCTTTTATTTCATCAGTCAGGACCTTGGTCCTTCTTACACAGTTCGGAGACTTCACCCGGTCCCTATCCCAGCCACACAACCGTTCGACCTTCAGTTCTACCAAACTGAGCTAAATAATGGGTAACTCCATTTTGCTCTCTCGGCACGTGAGCTAACTTAACAGCTCTCCCTTCCCTCATCAGTCTGTTTATCTGGTGAACTAACATAGCATGTCTAGACCTATCTCTATCAGGTGCATTGATCATGTTGATAGCTGTGAGACAGTCCGTCTCAATCTCAATAGGCAGCTGAGTCCACTGTAGTGCGAGGTTGAGCCCCTCCATGCATGCAGCTAGCTCGGCCTCCAATGGCTCAACGCACGTCCGCAACTCCCTGCAGGAAGAGAAGATGATCTTGCCGGAGCTGTCGTGGAGAATCATTCCGGTGCCGGCCGTCCCAGAGTTCGCGCAGAAGGAGCCGTCCACACTGAGCTTAGTCCAACCTTCCACTGGCGGCATCCACCTTGGTGGCTGGCTAGCAACACGAGCAGTTGATGCATGCGGTATAGGCTTGCATGGCATGATCACATCGACTACTTGCTTGCCTTTCACCGGGTCTGCATTAGGGTAGTTCTGGATGCCCACCAAGGAGTCAACATAGCTCATTAAAAACCTCTTGGATGCCTCGACAGGAGGCGGCCGCTTGTTGTGCGTCATCTCGTTTCGAACGTGCCAGCACCTCCAAAGAGTCATCATGAGCTCCATCCTCTCCGTGTCAGGGAGATCACAGAGAGTTTGGGCGAGCCATTCAGGGCCCGTCCGACGGAAGGTCACTGCATCAGGTATCCGCCATTGCTTGCCACAACGCCACTGCCCTCGGACACCTGCAAAAAGAGTGAAACGTGTCCTCCGGCTCCGTCGCACAGAGAGGACATTGGTCAGACACTTCAAGACCTCAACGCTTTTTATTAACCCAAGTAGGGAGACAGTCCGTAATCAAGCGCCAAATTTGTTTTATATTTCGTATATCTATTTCCTCCGTCCAAATTTGTTGGGACCATGAGCAAGGGAGAGGCGTCCGTTCGTATTAGGGCGTTCCGTCCGACTACCTAGCAAAATTAACTGAAAAACGGTGCATGCATGCGAGATTAGCGTGTAGGGCAGCATTAAGTCACAGATGACGCTGCAAGCCAGGAGGTTTCGCGTTTCGTTCACAGTTCCCTCCCCTAGTCCCGCAGGAAATAAATACTCAACTAATGAGAAAAGTCGTGCGCGTGATTGTTGGGCAGAGCATACGAAGCAATCACCTACTCCCTCTGTAAAGAAATATAAGAGGGAGTATTTATTTAGCCGGGGCTCAATTTTTCGTTATAATTCCACCAATCTTCTTTAAGGCCCAGCGCAATCATCTACTATTTCAGGTCTCTCTTTTTCATTAATTCCACCAATCCATCGATGCGTGCATGATCACCGATTTAATCGGGATGGTCTATCTCCCATTAATTTCATCATGCTTGTCTCACGAATTCCGGATCTTTTCTTACCATTAATTCCACTATGCACGTCTCACGAATTCCGGATATTTTCTTTCCATTAATCCCACCATGCACATCTCACGAATTCCGGATCTTTTCTTTCCATTAATTCCATCATGCATGTCTCACGAATTCTAGATATTTTATATTTCCATTAATTCCTTCTTTTCTAGAAGTGTTCGTTCTCCTCATTAATTCTCGAGGCGGCTTATTGAGTTTAATTCACAGCCGTAATAATGTCTTCCACGTCCGATCCCCGTCCCGATGGTGCGTCTAGCATCGTCGGAGGGAGTGTGGAGGTGTGTCACCGTCGGATCTCGCGGGATTCGGTCAGTGTTGGTCTTCGGTGGATCTATTTGGATCCAGTTTTCGTTCGTCTTTGTTCATGTGATTACAGGTTTGATCTTTCCGATCTACGACTCTCTTCATCGGCGATGGTTGCTGCTCTGGTGCGCTGGTCCTTTGGGGCCTTAGCACGACGACTTCCCGACTGTCTACTACAACAAGGTTTGCCCGGCTCCGGTGAGGGAGGGGCGATGACGGAGGCACGCCTTCGGCTCGCTCCAGTGTTTGTAGTCGTCGCTAGGTGGTCCATGGACCTAGTTGTAATTTTTATTACCTCTAGTCTTCTTTGTACTGCCATGATTGATTATGAATAGATCAGAAAGTTCTCTTGTAAAAAAAAAATTTAAATAGGTGGATTTGTGAGTTCAGGAGCAAGGTCGGACTATGCAATACTATGTACAAACCGTCTTTATTTCCACTATCATGATGTAGACCAGCTGTCCATAGCCTTTTGGTGGACTCTTGGTCGGGAGTTCGATCCTCACAGCTGCAACTATTTTTTGCCGAATTGATTGGGCCATAACGCACCTCTCGTGGAATATAGCTCGACGGGCCAGGATGGGCCTTTTTCGTTGGGCCCCAGTGCCAGGTTGCGGGCGAGCCACTTTAGATGATCGTGACGTTCCACAAACGAAACTGGTGGTTCGCTCGTGTCTGGACCGCGGGTTTATTCTACCAAAAGTCAGGGCTGTTTTTACAAAATTGCGTGACAGACCAAGAATACCTATTCCCTTTAATAGTAGGTATAGAAATGAGACACGTATTACCATGAAAAAAAAAGGTACAGTTCGGCCAAGGGACGGTACATATACGTACTTGTCCGACAGTCCTACGAGCTCGAGATATGTACATGTCGCTATATGTATGTATGCAATTGCAATGCCAGCGCAACACCAATGATGCTGCGAAAAAGATTTAAAATAAGAGCACCTATGTGACAGGTGCTTGATTTTTTTTCCTGGTTTCAGAACATCTACAGCCGGCCTCCCCAAACCCACCCTATACTCGTGGACGGATGGCCCGGTCACTGACCGATCAAAAAAAGCTGACCCAGGCCGACGCCTCATACCGGCCCCAAACGCCCGGGCTGATCGGCACCTCTCATATCCAGCCCAAATCAGGGGCGGATATGGGGAGGCCCAGGCGAGCCCGAGTGCGTCTGCCACGTCGGATCCGGCACACACTGGCCTACCCCGACCCCACATATATTCGTCCCAATCCGCTTCCTGGACCAAACCCTAGCCACTCCACTCCACTCTGCCCCAAGCTCCCTTCCGGCGATCTCCGGCCTTCTCCAACATGGCGGGCAGCGGATCCGAGTTCTCGGTCACCCGATCTGTGGACTGAGACTTAGTCCCATGCGGGCCCAAGGAGGAGATGGCCGTCCGCATTGCGCTCCGCAGCTCCCGGGAGGAGTCTGCTCGACAACTATCGGACTTGATCCGACGGGAATCCATTGCGTCCGCCCAAATGGCGCTTGGATCCGGCGCGAGGCGCGTCGCCGCTGCCTCGCCGCAGGCGGTGCGGTCCGTCTGGCGCCCCAATGCCGTGGCGGAGGCGCAACTCCTTCTTTAGTGTGCCGAGTCGGAGGTAAACACCCGCACTTATGGCCCGTTCGGTGGGGAGGCTATGGCGCGGCGTGCCCGCTGTGCGGAGCATAGCGCGCGGGAGGCCGCGGCAGCCCTCCCGGCACAGGCCGGCGAGGCGGAGTCGCACGCCGCAGCGCCGCTACGGGTGACCGAGAACCCCTTACGCTGCTACGGTGTCGTGGTGCACGTGTCGGGCTCCGACCATGACGGATCTATCGTGGACCTCACATCGACCGGTGACGTGCAGGTCACATGATCTGATTTCTGCACATTCGATTCACTATCCAATGGAACAAAATGATGTGTAACCAACTTTGTATTCATGCCTAACTTAAATTTGTCTCCTGTTGTCTGGTGTGTGAATGTGTTTGTACGAGGGGAATACTTTCTTGATGTCTCTAGCTATATTCTTTGTACAATGCAGCTTACTGATCATTTTGGCGTAGTTCAGATGGCAAAGGCACTATATGGGATTCTTGATTCATCTGAAGCTGACGAGGATATGTACTTAGGGTAGGGTGCTAGGCCCGTCCTACATACCCCACCTAAGGACGCCACATTGGAGGACTACAAGATTACGAGAGAGATTCGACTGAACTAGCCATGGCGTATGAGTCACTCGGAAGACCCCCCCCCCCCCTCCACTCGACGGTCAGCTCTCACTCGGAGGGGCCGTCAATCACTCGACCGCAGAGGACCAAGAGTCTCCCCAGGGAGGCCAACGGGCAGGCGTTACGCTCGCCGCCTTAACTGGCATTTATTGTATACGTTACCAGTAACGTCCCCCCCTTTATTACCTACAATCAAACCCCTAAATGCCAGACGTTTATGAGGGGCAGCGCACTCTATATAAGCCACCCCTCCCCACTGGCACAAGGGTTCGCAATCCTTTGTAAACACAATCACTCGACAGAGTAAGCTCCCCGGAGCACCTGAGACGTAGGGCTGTTATCACTTCCGAGTGAGGCCTGAACTCATACATCTGTGTGTACACCCTCGCCGTAGCTAGGACTCTGCCCTCTCCTTTCGTACCCCTACCATCTACTGTCAGGCACGTTCCCACGACAGTTGGCGCCCACCGTGGGGCCGGCGTCTAAGCGACTTCCGGCGAGGTTGCAGTTTTTCATCTTCACCATGTCTCCCGACGGCGGTTTGATCCTGGGCTGCGAGATCCGTCTCGGTGCGTTCACCTTCATCGCCGATGACTCCGCATGGCTCCAGGAAGCCCCTCTCGACGTTGAGGCTCTCCCCATCCGCGGGGCGACGCACTTCAGCGCGAGTTCATGCGGCGTTCTCCTTCGTCAGCCGTCGACCCCGTACATGTCGGCTCCAGCGTCGTCCACTCTCCCCGCTGTTCGTCGCCGCAAGCGATCCGGTCGTTCGCGGCTCCAGCGATGGGTGAGGCACGCGGCGGCGCGCCAGACGTCGACTCCGCAGATCGCGGCTATCGAGCCCGCCGAGCCACTTCACGGCGCGTTCGACTCGGTATCAGATTCATCCGAGCTCCCTTCCGAGTGCGAGAGCTGCGATCCTACAGCAGAAGTTTTCATGGCGGGTTCTCATCAGAGCCCACCCGGCTATGGCCGTGGCAGCCGCGAGCGTGGCGGCCCGTGGAATGATCAGCAGCGCAGGGATGAGGAGGTCCTCCAAACCCCCATCGTCAGCACGACTGCAGAAGCCCAGGCACTGGAGGCTGCGCGTCTCGCCACCTTGGCAGAGCGCACGCGCCTCGAGGAGATGCAGAGGTCACTCGACGATCGCACTCGACAGCGCCGCGAGCGTCAGTTGTTCCCTCCAGTCGACGACAATCGTCAGGTATACCGTACTCCGATCCAGAATGTTGCAGCGGCGGCTAGGATTGCAGATGCTATACAGCCGTCCGATTCAGAGGCCGGCAGAGGACTCGAGCAGATCCGAACCCTGCTTGGGGCGGCTCGACAGTAGAACTCCGCTGTCTCTCAGTCGCGCAACAGGATTCACAACAAATCAGTTAGAGCAGACACAGTCCAATCGGCCCACAGTCCAGGGTCACCTCAGCGTCGCAGAGGCAGAGATTACCGCGACGATCAGTACAGAGATCAGAGGCGAGATCAGTTTGCTCCTCGGCATCACCGTGATGACCACCGTCGAGTGCCTACTCCCCCGCGGAGTGGTCCATACGTGCCCCGGCACTATGATGACAGGCGCCCGTACGGTGATGAGCGGGACCCTGGGTTTGACGCGAGATCCGTTCTCGTTCAGAACCGGGTCGACAGAGGCAGATACAACAGAGGTGGCTTTGACAGAGATTTTCCGAGTGGCAGTGGTACAGCTGTTTCTGGTCCAGAGTGTTTCAGCAGAGCCATCCGATCTGCTGAGATCCCCCCAACTTCAGGTTGGCGGCTGGGATTAGCAAATTCACTGGCGAGTCGAAGCCGGAAACATGGCTAGACGATTACCGAGTGGCTCTTCAGATCGGCGGAGGCAACGACAACGTGGCTATGAAGCATCTGCCCCTGATGTTGGATGGTCCGGCCCGGGCGTGGCTTAATCAGTTGGCTCCTTCTAGTATCTATTGCTGGGAGGATCTTGCCCGAGTGTTTGTCAAGACCTTCGAAGGCACCTGCAAGCGCCCTGCCGGTTTGCTCGAGTTGCAGCACTGTGTCCAGAAGCCGAATGAGACCTTGAGGGATTACATTCAGTGGTGGACCACTCTTCATCACACGGTGGAAGGTGTTTCCGAGCACCAGGCTGTTTGCGCCTTCAAGGCCGGAGTCAGATACAGAGAGCTCTATTTGAAGTTTGGTCGGACAGGAGATATGTCCCTGAGCAAGATGATGGAGATTGCCACCCGATACGCCAACGGCGAGGAGGAGGATCGCCTCCGCAGTGGCAAGGGTAAAGCAGTCGACAGTAATCCCGGCGGCGGAAATTCCAGTCGGAAGCAAAAGCGTAAAGCTGACGGCTCTGTCCAGGCAGAAGTAGCCGCTCTGGCGGCGAAAGGGAAAGTGAAGCCAAAGGGGCAGTTTGTTCAGAAGAAGTCCAAGAACCAGTCGACAGATGTCCTGGATATGCCATGTCCCATTCACTCACGGAAGGATGAAGAAGGCAACTTGATCCTGTCAAAGCATACCACTCGACAGTGCCGATTGCTGATCCAAGGGTTCAAGGGAGAGCAGTCGAGTGACAAAGATCCTGAGAAAGAAGAGGACGAAGATAAAGAAGACTTTCCTGAGATCAATGCCACATTGGTGATTTTTGCCGATGTAGAGAGCAAGAGTCGATTGAAGGTCATCAACAGGGAGGTCAACATGGCTGCTCCAGCTACCCCCGAGTACCTCAAGTGGTCCCAGACAGCTATCACCTTCGATCAGTCGGACCATCCCGCTCATGTCCCTACCCCAGGTCGACATGCGCTGGTGGTGGATCCGGTGGTAGGAGGCACTCGGCTCCGCAAAGTTCTCATGGATGGAGGAAGGGGCCTGAATATTCTGTACGCTGATACCCTCAAAGGGATGGGCATTCCGATGTCCAGGCTCAGCGAAAGCAATATGCAATTCCACGGGGTCATCCCTGGGAAGAAGGCCAAGTCACTCGGACAGATTGCGCTGGATGTGGTGTTCGGCACTGACAAGAACTTTCGCAAAGAGAAGCTGACATTTGTGGTTGTAGACTTCAAGAATGCATATCATGCCATCCTTGGCCGTCCAGCGTATGCACGTTTCATGGCCCGCCCGTGTTACGTGTATCTCAAGCTGAAGATGCCCGGGCCCAAGGGTGTGATCACGGTCACAGGCAATCGACAGAGGGCTGAGGAGTGCCTCCAACAGGGCTCCAAGATCGCCGACATGCAGATGGCTGTAGTCGAGTTAGAAGAGTACAAGAAGACTGCTGATCCTGCTGATCTGTTGCGTTCCAAGAAGCCCACCACCGAGTCAGCTTTTCAGTCGGCAGGAGACTTGAAGCAAGTGCACATTCACCCGACAGATCCTACTGCTGCTCCGACCAACATCTCAATCACACTCGACAGCAAATAGGAAGCCGAGCTCATCCAGTTCCTCCGTGAGAACTGGGACATCTTTGCATGGAAGCCCGCTGACATGCCTGGTGTACCCAGGGAACTGGCTGAGCACCGTCTGAGAGTTGATCCGAAGGCCAGGCCTGTAAAAGAACACTTGCGCCGGTCGGCAACAGAGAAGCGGAAGGCAATCGGCGAGGAGGTGGTTCGACTCTTGGAGGCCAAGTTCATTCGCGAGGTCTACCACTCCGAGTGGCTTGCGAATGTCGTCATGGTCCCCAAGAAGGACAAGTCGCTCCGAATGTGTATAGACTTCAAGCATATCAATCGGGCCTGCCCGAAAGATCATTTCCCGCTCCCCCGCATCGACCAGATTGTAGACTCGACTGCGGGGTGCGAGCGTTTGTCTTTTCTCGATGCATACTCTGGCTACCATCAGATCCGTCTGTTTGGTCCAGATGAAATAAAAACGGCCTTCATCACCCCTTTCGGGTGTTTCTGTTACATCACCATGCCTTTTGGTCTGAAGAATGCTGGCGCTACTTTCATGCGCATGATTCAGAAGTGTCTCCTCGACCAGATCAGTTGGAACGTCGAGGCCTACATGGATGATATCGTAGTCAAGTCTCGCAAAGGTTCCGACCTGCTGACTGACTTGGCGGAAACATTTGCCAACTTAAGAAGATATGACCTCAAGCTGAATCCAACCAAGTGTACTTTTGGAGTTCCGGGTGGAAAGTTACTCGGTTATCTCGTTTCCGAACGAGGAATCGACATCAACCCCGAGAAGATCGGTGCCATCGTCCGAATGAAACGCCCCGAGCGTATTCACGATGTCCAGAAGCTTACTGGTTGCCTGGCAGCGCTGAGCAGATTCATTTCTCGTCTCGGAGAGAAGGCACTCCCTTTGTACCGACTGATGAAGAAATCCGATACGTTCGAGTGGAATTCAGAGGCAGAAGCAGCGTTTATCCAGCTCAAAGCCCTGCTCTCCACCTAGCCGGTGCTTGCCGCTCCACACAGCAAAGAACCCCTGCTCCTGTACATTGCAGCCACCAATCAGGTCGTCAGTACAGTTCTTACTGTCGAGCGAGAAGAAGAGGGCAAGGCCTACAAAGTCCAGCGCCCAGTTTATTACATCTCTGAAGTGTTGACTCCTTCTAAGCAAAGGTACCCACATTACCAGAAGCTTGTCTATGGTATATATCTATCAGCGAAGAAAGTGGCGCACTATTTTCAAGATCACTCAGTCTCAGTCGTCAGTGATGCGCCTTTGAATCAAATCCTCAACAATCGAGACGCGACTGGTCGAGTAGCCAAATGGGCCATTGAACTTCTTTATTTTGGTATCAAGTTTGAAGCGAAGAAAGCCATTAAATCTCAAGCACTTGCTGACTTCATGGCCGAGTGGATAGAACAGCAGCAGCCAGTCCAGATCCACTCGGAACACTGGACCATGTTCTTTGACGGCTCGAAGATGCTGAACGGTTCTGGTGCTGGTGTGGTATTGGTGTCTCCCAAGGGCGATAAACTCAGCTATGTCCTCCAGATTCACTTTGATTCCTCCAATAATGAAGCTGAGTACGAAGCACTCCTTTACGGGTTACGTATGGCCATCTCGCTCGGCGTCCGTCGCCTGATGGTATACGGTGACTCGGATTTGGTGGTCAATCAAGTGATGAAGGAGTGGGATGTCAGAAACCCCGCCATGACCGGATATTGCAATGCAGTAAGAAAGCTTGAGAAGAAGTTTGAGGGTTTGGAACTCCATCACGTTCCCCGAGTGAAGAATCAGGCAGCTGACGAACTGGCAAAAATCGGTTCCACTCGGAAGCCTGTGCCCAGCAATGTGTTCCTGGAGCATTTGCACTCTCCTTCGGTACAAGAGGACCCCTTCACCGAAGAGCCCCCGCAGCCTATAAGCACCTCCAATCCGACTGAAGTTGATGTCCCAGCAGTCATAGATCTGGTCAGTGAGATTCTGGTGATAACTCCTGATTGGACGGTGCCCTACATCGCGTACATCCTCAAGCGAGAACTTCCAGAAGACAAAGTTGAAGCCCGACAGATTGTCCGCAGATCCAAGCTTTCACTGTTATGAATGGGCAGCTCTACAGAGAGAGCGTAACCGGCGAGGCTCAGCGATGCATTTCTCCCGAAGAAGGTCGACTGATTCTGGAAGAAATTCACTCGGGAACTTGCGGCCATCATGCGTCCTCTCGGACGATTGTTGCCAAGGCCTACCGAGCTGGTTTCTTCTGGCCGCACGCCAATGAGATGGCTAAGGATATTGTGCAGCACTGTGAAGGATGCCAATTCTATGCAAACTTGTCGCACAAGCCCGCGTCTGCCTTGAAGACCATCCCACTCGTCTGGCCGTTCGCTGTATGGGGATTGGATATGATCGGACCTCTCCGCACGGGCCAGAATGGTTTCACGCACCTTCTGGTAGCAGTCGACAAGTTCACTAAATAGATTGAGGCCAAGCCTATCAGGAAGCTGAATTCTCGCACAGCCATCAAATTCATGAGGGAAATAATATTCAGATACGGAGTTCCCCATAGTATCATCACGGACAATGGTTCTAATTTTGATTCGGAAGAGTTCAGAGCCTTTTGCTCCTCTCAAGGCACTCGGGTGGATTACGCATCCGTTGCGCACCCCCAGTCAAACGGTCAGGCCGAGCGAGCAAATGGCCTTATCCTTCAAGTGTTGAAGCCTCGACTCATGCGCGAACTTGATCACGCAGCTGGAGCTTGGGTTACGGAATTACCGTCTGTTCTGTGGGGCTTGAGGACAACTCCAAATCGGTCAACTGATCGCACTCCTTTCTTCATGGTGTATGGGGCTGATGCTGTCCTGCCGAGTGATGTTCTTCACAATTCTCCTTGGGTGGACCTTTACTCGGAGGTTGAAGCTGAGAAAGCACGCCAGGATGCTGTGGATCTCCTTGAAGAAGAGCGGGAAATGGCTTTGATCCGGTCGACTGCATACCAGCAAGATCTGCGTCGCTTTCATGCAAGGCACGTCAGGAGTCGGACCTTCCACGAAGGTGACCTCGTGCTCCGAGTGGATCAGTAGCGGCCTCACAAGCTAGCCCCCGCGTGGGAAGGCCCTTTCGTCGTCACCAAGGTGCTGAACAATGGAGCCTACCACCTCTTCAATCTCAAGAAGAACGCTGACGAGCCACGGGCCTGGAACGCGGATCTGCTTCGTCGGTTCTATACCTGAAGGTTGATCTGTCTGATGTAATTAGAGTAAACTGTTTTGATTATCAAGGATACGACTCCTGCGGTCTTTTGTCGATTCCGATCGCACAATTCTGAGTTCAAGAATACTCTGAGTGCGAGCGATTTTCCACTCGGGGGGCTTAGCCGCGATTCCGCATCGCCTAAGTTTAAATCTACTCCGAGTAATGGGCGATCCTCACACTCCTGCGGTCTTTGCTGCGAGTCAGTCCTCGCCTAATTCCGAAATCAATCAAACAAATTTAAGACCCCTGCCGATGTCGCCGACACTCGACAGCGGTCTCGGGGACTACACCCAGTGGGTGCACTCCGCGTGCCCCCACTGGACCAGAAACCACTCGCCAAGACCTGATCTACTCTTGAGGAAATCAAGCAAAGGACTGAAAAGCAAATTCAGATAAATCCAGAGTATTCAGCATGGATAAAAGTTGCCCATGCAAATGACGAAAGTACTCGGGCCCAAGACCCGAAAGAAGTTTTAACGATGCACCACCACTCGGTATACCGAGGCAAATTAAAGTTTTTGATCACCAGCAAAGTTTTTTCAAGCTCCAGTGGGATTTGCAGGCTCGACGAAGGTGTCCGGGTCGATCCCGTCAGCGATCCGAGTGGCCGCTTCGATGAAGGTCTCCATGAAGTCCTGGAACTGGAGCTTCTTTGTGTTGGCCACCTGAAGTGCTTTCAGTTTGTCCTCCTTGACCTCCTTGCAATGGACCCTGACGAGTGAGAGCGCTATGTCAGCTCCGCAGCATGCAGCAGATTTCTTCCATGCCTGCACTCGACCAGGGAGCTCGTCAAGCCGAGTCATCATTGACTCGAGGTCAGCCTGAAGTGAGTCTTCCGGCCACAGCTCCTTGTCAACCTTCTCCATTGCACCTCGCAGTCGAGCGACGTACTCTCGGACGCCTGCGACTCGAGCATCAAGCCGGAACATGTTCATAGCCACAGCATCTCCGACAGGTGACTTGGAAGGGTCCAGATTGGGCTCGACCGCCTCGGTCTCCTTCTCGAAGTCCTTGCAGAATTCTACATGAAGAAGATGGAAAGAATTAGTCACGATACTGTTCCCTGAAAATCAACGGAATTCACTCGGAAGAAATGACAAGCTGAATAGATCAAGGCAGACGTTGGAAGGCCCAGTCGTCACAGGTATCGAAAAGATCTCGAAGCCCATTCAGAATGCTGAGTTCGACAGAACCTGCACTGCACCTTCTCCACTCGAGCCCTGATCCATTCGGGGGCTAATGACGAGGATATGTACTTAGGGTAGGATGCTAGGCCCATCCTACATACCCCACCTAAGGACGCCACATTGGAGGACTACAAGACTACGTGAGAGATTCCGACTGAACTAGCCATGGCGTATGAGTCACTCGGAAGACCCCCCCCCTCTCCACTCGACGGTCAGCTCTCACTCGGAGGGGCCGTCAATCACTCGACCGCAGAGGACCAAGAGTCTCCCCAGGGAGGCCAACGGGCAGGCGTTACGCTCGCCGCCTTAACTGGCATTTATTGTATACGTTACCAGTAACGTCCCCCCCTTTATTACCTACAATCAAACTCCTAAATGCCAGACGTTTATGAGGGGCAGCGCACTCTATATAAGCCACCCCTCCCCACTGGCACAAGGGTTCGCAATCCTTTGTAAACACAACGCACGTATCACTCGACAGAGTAAGCTCCCCGGAGCACCTGAGACGTAGGGCTGTTATCACTTCCGAGTGAGGCCTGAACTCATACATCTGTGTGTACACCCTCACCGTAGCTAGGACTCTGACCTCTCCTTTCGTACCCCTACCATCTACTATCAGGCACGTTCCCACGACAGAAGCCGAACTGAGTGATGCTTCCACCATGTATCTGGAGAAAATAATCACTCCGATATATCAAACCATGTCGATGGTAGGTTCATCTATTCTATGTTAATTTGCTTGTTCAGTTAACTGTTAGTATTACATCTATTACATCTGAATTTGTGTTGTTAACCCACTGGTGTATAATGTTGTACTCCCTCTGTAACTTAATATAAGACATTTTTTGACACTGAGTATGTGTATTGACATGGGTATTTCCTAAATTGAGGATAAAGCCCTATAATCTGCTGGTATTACCAAAATGTACTTGAGAACCACACTGCTTCCTTGATATTTGAACAATTAACTCTGCTTTTTTCCTTCCATGTTATAATTAGCAAAGCACATAACCACTTCATGTACTCAACTCCATGTAATGTTGTGCAACCCATATTGATTCTAATATGTCGCTACGTTTGTCTTACAAGTTATCCTTTGCCTAGAGTGCACGCATATACCCATGATTTAACTTGAAGCACATTTGAGCTTGAAGGAAGCTGATGCATGGCCTGCTGAGGTATGTCCATAAAAATACTATGACTTTTTTTATCAGTCCTACGGGGTAAGGACCCTGATTTTAGTTACTTCAATGTACCAAAATTCAGCCTCAGGATGCTTGTTATGGGCAATGAGATGCTCACAACCAAGTTGCGCAAGCACTAGTGCTGTGTTGTCTGTTTCCACAACATTTATGGACATTTTGGGACCTGCAAAGGTAAATTCCACCAGCTCTGAGTCGATTGATCATAGGGTAAGCTTGCCTGGACCGACAACGGTGAGGCTCAAGGTATATGTCATTGTCTTGCTCTAAGTTATGATGCCTAACTTGGAGAGCTCACAGATAACAATATATCTCACACTGGTAAATGCTATGTAGGATGGCCTGAGGTTCACATACTTCTGGATCAAGGATCCGAGCAGATCGATAAAGGGGATGGATGTTCCAGGGTCATCCAAGGCCCAAGCGCCGGTTGAGCTGGGTTCCTTCTGGGCCGCCGCTGACACCAAGGAGTATACTGAAGAGCTCTCCAGTGTTGATGACCTAGATAGAAATAGCACAGTATATACTCCCCACGATGTATGTGGTTTAACAGATTTTTATGTTGTCACTAGTAGAAAACAGGGCTTTGGTCCCAGTTTCTAAGGGCCTTTAGTCCCGGGACTAAAAGGCAGCCACGCGTCAGCACCTGCCAAGCGCTGGGTTTTTTGAAATGAGGGGTTTAGGGTTTTGGCGGGTTTAGGGGTTTCATATTGTGTTTCCCCCTTTCTTTTTGTGTTTACCATTCAATTCTTTTACATTTAGGGTTTTCGTTTTTATTTTACGTTTTCCATTCAACTCGACGCTAGCTACTACATATAGCAATGAAGGAACCATTACACAAATCGTCATGAATATAGAGAGAAGTGACCTCTCTTTCTCCGTGCTTGGCCGAACAACAAGTTTTCGTATATCTATTCGACGCTACTACGTATAGTACATGTTCATGCATATATACAATGTAACATCTCTTACGATCCCTAGTATCTAATTACCAACATTCACTACCAATTCTCGATGGTATTCTCCGGTTTCAGCTATGATCTCTTGAAGGAAGAATCCCGCCAATTCCTCTTGAATTGCTCGTATGCGAGCCTTTGGTAGGAGTTCGTCCCGCTTCCGTTCGATCTAATTTAAAGAAGGGAGTCAATATATATATATATATATATATATATATATATATGAATGAAACTCAACACAATTTATGGTAATAAAATAAATTTGTGAATATTGTTTACGTACTTCAAGTTTTTCAGGAAATCTGCCCGTCGCAGAGGTCATCTGGCGAATGAACTCGCAAATGTAGTATCCACATAAGTTATTCCCGGATCCCTGTCTCGAGCACTTTACGAGAATAGAGTTCAATCAAAATAATAATCAAACATGATAGTGGTATTGAAACTAGAATCAAAGAGATGCGGGGACCTAGCTAGTACTACTTACACTGAGTTGTTCAAATCATAGCTCCTCTCTCCATTCACCCCTAGCCTGCTTGGTGAACTCTTTCCAAACCCTGCCCAGCAAAGAAAATGAATAAAGGAGTTATTAATTACTTGATATCAGGAAATGAACGATAGTTGCCGATATAGTGCGATAATGATTGAAATTACCTCTGGAGAATTTTTTTCTGGTCCGCCCACATCTCAGGGTATTTACGTTGCGAGTCCATGACAAGTACTTTTCCTGCGTCAAACTGAATGACTAGCAGAATAAAGTGGAACCTGCGCACGCATAGCTCATCAATTACACTTAATATCGAGTAAGTGAAACAGAATGATGTGTACAAGACAGTATAACACTCACTGGAAGTTGTAAGGAAATAGTATTTCCCTTTTGGTTTGTTGTTTAATTAACGCCCTTAGCAAGTTCTTCTCTATATCCGTGGCGTTCCATTTTACCGTAGCTTCATGAATAGTATTTGGGTTAATGAACCCAATGTCATAGATTTGTCCTCTTTTGCATTCGAGGATCTTCTTTCTGCATAATATATATAGTGAGGATAATTATACATGCAATGGACGAGCTGAGCTAGAGACTTAATTACAGAAATGATACTTACAAACAATAGCAACTGACGATAGATTTGTCGATGGCGTCTTGATTGTATAACTGAAATATTTCTTCAAATTCAATGAAAATCTCCTCGTCTCCATTGAAGTAATGCTCATCTTTAATTCCCGCAATGATAAGGTTGCTCCCTTGCATTGAGGCTTCCAAGTACCAGTCATGCAATCTTCGCATCATCGTTGGTAGATGCGGGAGCTCCTAAGGTCTGACGAGAGGCTTCCCGTGCTCGAATTTATAGGCTAACTCAGCCATTTCGAACTGTACCTCATCGCCTAAGTAATCACCAAGAGTGAAACCAGGATCAGCGGCCGCTACCCCCGGATCATTAGCGATATCGGTAAACACCTTGAGCGGGGGGCACGATTGGTTTTTCTGTTCGCCGAGCTGGGGAATTGTTTTCCCCCTTGCACTACTGCTACTTCCCGACCGCTGCTGTGGATCTCTATATGACTTTACAATAGAGCGGTCATAGTTTGATAGCAGCGGAGGCGGCGGTGGTTTTGTAAGGTTTTCCAGCAAGCGCCTCGCTTTTACCGGATCTATTTTCTTTGTTGGATCTAGACGGGTCGGTGCAAGCTGGCGTTTCACGTCGGCAGCCACGTTCTCCTTGGTTTCCTCCTCAGTCATGTCGTATGGTAACTTGGCAGGAGCCTTCTTGACGCTACATGCTCTGGATTTCTTCGCTGTTGTACTACTAGCCGCCGGAGCGGCGGCGGATCTCTTCCGCCGGTCCTGAGGCAGCGGAGGAGGCGGAGTCAGCTGACGCGGCGGATTCTGCTGAGGGGCCTCCTCCGGCGGAGTCCGCTGATGCGGCGGAGACGGCTGAGGCAGCGGAGACGGCTGAGGCAGCGGAGATAGAGCTGGACTGTGAGGAGTCTACTGAGGGGCCTCCTCCGGCTGAGTATGCTGACGCGACGTCCAGTATGGAAGCACGATGTGTTTCTTTCTCCATAGCATGGTAGTCCTTATGGCATCTCCCAGACGAGTCTCCCATTCACCTGTAGGGTACTCAAGCTCCATCTGCTCAAATCCGTTGGTAACTTCATCCACCCCGACAACAGCATAGCCATCTGGAATCAGAGTGCAATGGTAAGTTCCATCAGGTACATGAGGTAAGGCATAGCCGACCACCACCTTCAAGGTTATGTTCAGGCATTTCGCATGTAGATCACAATGTTACCTCTCCGTGATATCATCCACGGGGTAGCGATCAGGAGCCGTGATATCATCTATGGGCGGCCGAACAAGCTCCGTGGAAGCCACGCTGCTTTTCCGCTGAGATGGTGGGGTAGCTCCGTGGGAAGTATCGAATGAATGATCTTCGTGCCGCTGAGATGATGGGCCGGTAGCTCGCTGGCTGTTAAGTGCCTCTATTTGCTTCTCCTGCAACGCTAATTTTTCTTCTACCTTCTGCAGCCGGTCTGCATCCTCTTTCTTCTTTCTCCCTCGGCTTCTATAAGTGTCTCTGCTGTCGGGAAACCCAACCTTCCACGGAACGGAGCCTTCAGTGCCTCGTGTTCGTCCAGAGTGTTCAGGATTCCCGAGGGCGCGTGTTAGCTCGTCCTTCTCTCTGTCGGGATGGAACTTCCCTTCCTGCACGGCCTGGATTGCATCCTGAATGTTTTTGACGGGTGTTGCAAGTTGAGCTTTCGTATAAACACACTTCCCTATTTCTGGGTGTAAAGTTCCGCCATGCCCGAAGAACCAAGTCCTTGCCCGTTCGCGCCAGTTCAATGTCTCTAGATGGATCCCTTTATCAAGCAAGTCGTTCTCAGCTTTCTCCCACTTAGGCCGCGCAGCCTTGTAGCCACCTGACCCCGTAACATGGTGATATTCCTTCTTTGCAACATATTGCTTATTTATCAGTGACATTTTCTTACCTTTCTCCGATGTCTTGTACGCCACAAATGCGGGCCAGTGATCTTTCATCTTCTCATATTGACCGGTGAATGTTGGAGTCTTCTCTTTTAGGACAAACTTTTCATGCAATCTTTTCTTCCAGTTCTTGAATTGTTCGGCCATCTTCTTAAGAGCCCACGCCTTGACTTTTCGCTCTACAACATTGCTATTTGGATCCACCTCTGGTGGTAGGCTTAAATTTGTCATGAGCGTATTCCAAAGCTCATCTTTGGATCTATCGTCGACATAAGAAACTCCATCGTCCGCCTTTGGCTTATTCCATTCTTTAATGCTGATCGGGATGCTGTCCCTAACAACAACTCCGTACTGACTTATAAATCGGTCTGCGATCTGCTTGGGAGCAGTCGGTTTGCCATCTGTAGCGATTTCTTCGATCGTGAACCTTTCATTCTCGCCCAACCTTTTCTTCGGGCCTCGTCTCTTTACAGAACTTTGGCTCGATCCGGAGGGCTAAAAGAAGAAAGAAGCGTTAATATATGTACATACAAATCAATTAATGCATCTAGTCAGCAGGCTTAATTAATATACCTCGCCGGACTTTGCAACAGTTAAGGCTCCAACACCGCCCGAGCCGTCATCTTCTCCCTCCATTCGATCACCGGAGCCGTCATCCTCTCTTCCCTCACCATCGGAGTCGTTGAGAAACTGTGAGGTGGTATCATCACCTCCGTCGCGGATTATATCCCCCAAGATCTCTTCTTGTTCTAAGGCTCTGTCGTGTTCCATAGTTTCTGCAAATATTACAACATGGCAATATACAACCATGAGAGATAAGCTGTTTTTCAGACTAAATGAAATCTGGAAATGCAAAACAGTAACATTATGATGACAACTTGAGAGCAAGATTGAGTCATGTTTTAACGACCCCCCCCCCCCCCCTCATGTCGAAGTTACGACGATATTTGTACAAGATGAATACAAGATTTATACACAAGATGAATACAAAATGAATACAAGATGAATACAAGATTTATACACAAGATGAATACACAACTCAACAAATGAACCAACCATCATCCTATGAACAAAACTCAACATACAACAAATGGACACCTTTTGTCGAACAGCGGAGGGACAATCAAAGACCAACCCCACGGAGATGCAACACCACAACCTGTAATTCCACGGAGATGTAACACATGGCAAAACATGCTTACTGAACTAATTCAAATGACCCCTAGATCAATGGCAATCATCATGATCAAGTTGACAAGTATTAACAGATTTTCAGACAGTGATATTTGCATAGTGGCAGAAAACAGATTCATGATGCAACCTTTGAGGCAAGTAAAATATATGCTACCGCAGATTTTCATGGCAACAAAGAGCATGGCAAGCATGTACTAATTACCCTCAACAAAACACCCTTACTGATCATGATCCAAAGATGCACAGATTTGTTGCAAACCTCAAGGCAAAATGCAAAGTATTAATACTGCCAGTTTCAGACTTAAAGAAAAATAGCATGGCATATATGGCAGAAATGAATAGAT
The DNA here is from genome assembly GCA_039707655.1 of Elymus sibiricus. Taxonomy (NCBI): domain Eukaryota; kingdom Viridiplantae; phylum Streptophyta; class Magnoliopsida; order Poales; family Poaceae; genus Elymus; species Elymus sibiricus. Next base: position 495,391,382 of record CM077667.1, read on the forward strand.
AGCAAGTTTACAAGCTTATAGCACTCACTACAGGTCCTAACATGGCATGAACTAAAATCTACTAGCAAGATGACATCAAAATGCTCCTACTTCATGTTCAAAGATTGCCCAAAAGATGCTTGCATTAAAACATACAAAAAGACAAAATGAACTCTATTGCAAAAAAAATGTTCTTCAATATGCTTGCATTAAAACATACAAAGGGGGCCTTTAGTCCCGGTCCGAGCCACCAACCGGGACTAAAGGGTTTGTCCTGGCACAGCCGAGGGGCGGTGGGAGTTTAGTCCCACCACGCCAAGCGAGAGGCGCTCGCAGCGGTTTATAAGCCCGCCTGTGGCTACCGTTGCAAGTTCCTCTCAAAGCACAGACAGCTCATCGTCTGACCTGTCCCCTCTCTGCCCTGTGGGTCCTACTGACAGCAGAAATTCGTGCACCGTGGGCCTGCATCCTGGCCCATATATAGTTCGGTTTCTAGTCGTATGCAGGCCGTGGTGTGTAAATTCTCCTGCCTAGTAGGCGGGCATTTTTTTATTTTTTTTATTTTTTGCATATGTTATGTCAATTTTTTGACCTTCTTCAAATCACATCCTAATTTTTATACATACTCACTTATGTGTAATACACATGATTATCAAATAATTTCAACAAAATATATGAAATTCTAAAAAATGCAAAACTTTCATATTCTTTCTGTGTTAATGAAAGAGGTCATGCCTATTTTTGGTTTTAATTCTAAAGTTTTCTTTTAAACAGATGCATACATGCCTAGTTTACATTTAATTCTTTTTGCTATTAAAGTTTTTAACAAAAAATACTTTATGAAAATTTTAGTTGCATAAATTTTATATAATTTTAAGTTAATATTATTTTGATCATAACTAGAGTTTTATAAAAGCTTTTTAGTTGATTCTTTTTGCTATTGAAGAATATTATAGTTTTGTTTTAGTTGATCATAACTAGAATTTTATATAATTTTATTTCATGATATAGATTTACATTTAATGGTTTTTTTGGGCTAAATGACACTGAAACTGAAAAGCACTACAAATGAACTCTGAAAAGGTTGAAACTTGGCATGGTATCATCATTTCACCCACATAGCATGTGCTAGAAAGTTAAGAGGGTTACGGCAAAAACTGGATGCACTTCGTGTACAAACTGGACCATCTCCTTCGAAGTATCATGGTTTCGGACAAAAACTCATCTGTTACAAAGGCATTTCATTTTTTTAAACTTATTTCAACTCCAGACTTTTTGTGCATTCAATATGCACCATTCAAAGCCACATCCTCAAATTTCAACCCTTTCTAACTTCATTTGCTATTTTTCATGCATTTAATGGTTTTTTGAGCTAAATGACCCTGAAATTGAAAAGCACTACAAATGAACTCTGAAAAGGTTGAAACTTGGCATGGTATCATCCTTTCACCCACATAGCATGTGCTAAAAAGTTGAGAGCGTTACGGCAAAAACTGGATGCACTTCGTGTACAAACTGGATCATCTCCTTCGAAATATCAAGGTTTCGGACGAAAACTCATCTGTTACAAAGGCATTTCATTTTTTAAACTTATTTTAACTCCAGACTTTTTGTGCATTCAATATGCACCATTCAAGTCCGGAAACTCACAGTAGAGAGAAAGTGATGGCGGTGAAGCCGGTCACATCCCAGAGTGGGATCTTTTGGGGTATAAAACTATTTCTTCGCGTGTGTCCCTTGCTTATTGCGCCATAACCATGGATAATCTTCATCATTTAACAGGATGCTTGGGTCAGTCTTCACTGTCAAGGGAGGAATTTCATGAAACTTTTCATAATCTTCTGACATGTCTGTCTTGTCCTCCACTCCCACAAGGTTTCTTTTTCCTGAAAGAAATATGTGGCGCTTTGGCTCATCGTATGATGTATTCGCTTCCTTATCTTTTCTTTTTCTTGGTTTGGTAGACATGTCCTTCACATAGAAAACCCGCGCCACATCATTGGCTAGGACGAATGGTTCGTCTGTGTACCCAAGATTGTTGAGATCCACTGTTGTCATTCCGTACTGTGGGTTTACCATTACCCCGCCTCCTGTCAGATTGACCCATTTGCACCGGAACAAAGGGACCTTAAAATCACGTCCATAGTCAAGTTCCCATATCTCCTCTATGTAACCATAATATGTGTCCTTTTCCCTATTGGTGTTTGCTTGATCAAAGCGGACACCACTGTTTTGGTTGGTGCTCTTTTTATCTTGGGCGATCGTGTAAAATGTATTCCCATTTATCTCGTGCCCTTGGAAAGTCAATACAGTCTTTGATGGTGTCCTGGTCAACAAGTACAGCTCATCTCCAATAATGGTGTCATTCATGAGATTTGTTTGCAACCAACCGCCAAAAGTCGCCATGTGTGTACGTTTAATCCAGGGGTCAGACTGCTCCGGGTTCTTGGAGCGTACAATATCCATGTGTTCCTCGATATACGGGGCCACCAAGGTAGAACTTTGTAGAATTGTGTAGTGTGCTTGCGCCCAAGAATGCCCGTCCCTACATACACTAGTAGAAAACAAGCCTTTAGTCCCGGTTGGGAAGGGCCTTTAGTCCCGGTTCACCAACCGGGACTAATAAATCGGGACTAAAGGCACCCACCCTTTAGTCCCGGTTGGCCACGACCCGGGACTAAATCCCTGCCACGTGGCCGGCAGCGTGCGCCGGGGGCTGGGAACCTTTAGTCCCGGTTGGTGACACCAACCAGGACTAAATCCCGGCCACGTGGCCGGCAGTGCGCGCCGGGGGGTGGGACCTTTAGTACCGGTTGGTGACACCAACCGGGACTAAAGGTTTAGGGGTTTAGGGTTTATTGTTTATTTTTTATTTTCATTTTGTGTTTTCCATTCAATTCTTTTTCATTTCAAACATATTTTACGCTACTACATACTGTACACGTTATGCATATATAATATAATTTCTCGTACGACCATACATATATCCTATAATTTCTTGTACGACCATACATATATAAAGCACAAAACTAGCTCATCATTCTAGCACAATGTAGCACATAACTCATCATCATCATCATCATCATAACAATAACTCCTCATCATCATCATAGTCATAACCAACACTAGCTAATTGTTCTTAGCACATGATGAGTACTACCTAAGACCTGCTACTCTCTCGAAGGTAAAATAGCATAAAACAGGAAAACCCCTGAATCTCCATTATGGAGAATAGAGATCAACCTGTCTCCCATTCGTGGGTTGTGCTTCATGTTGCCCCCAAGTAGTTCCCTGCGATCATTCAGAACTTTTCTCCAGTCTTTGATTGTGAGGACTTCATCTCTTCGAGAAATCGTGTATGCACTGCGGTGAACCGTAGGCCAACTTGGCCGTAAGCTAATAATGTTCATGTCACCTTTCATATGCATCAGAGGAGGCACACAATTCTTTGGGAGTTTCTGTTGAAGAACATCATCATAACATACTTAGCAATGTAGTTTAGCTTAAGAAGAATGTATGCAAAAGATGCACTGGTGACATAATAGAAAAAATCTTACCATGATATCTCGATAGATGTTACCGTAGTTCAATACGTGGACTAGTGACACGTATTGACCATAATTTGGAGGAATATCATGACTCGTCTTGAAAGTCTCAACATCATTAATCCATGAAACAAAATGATTTATCTCCTCGCAAGTTAGTTCAGAGCCATAACTGTATTAGGTTTTGTCTACTACGTTCCGTACATGTCTTGAAGAATGGAAATAAGCTGTCAATGAAAATAAGTTGTCAACTATTTTTAAATAAACAATATAAATTACTTAATAAATATGTTTGACAAACTCACATAGAGGTAGAACTGGAAGCGTATCCACATCGACCCAAATGTCGATATTATCTTCAATATCATCTTCAGGACGAATATCGAAGGTGACATGCATATCCTCCTGAAATGCATATGCCTTGCATAGTGCTCTCCAATTTGAGCAACCAAAATAGGAGTGGACCATTGCATTGTATAGCTTGACGACAAAAGTGTAACTATGTTGGGTCCTCAGGTGAACTCTCTTCGTCTCCATATTGTCACCGCCTTCGAAATCCAGCTTATCCAAGACATAAGGTCTTGCATGGCAGGGGATGCACTAGTCGAATTGTAAAAAATGGAAATTACACGTTGAAGCAAAGAAGCAGAAGTTATGCTTAATTACCAAAGAAGACTTGTCGTCGTTACGTACCGTAAAAACATCGAAGGTCTCATCGAGCTTGATGGTGAAGCGCCGATCGTCTTCTAGGTGAGGCCTATCGCACATACCCCGGTTGTCGCCGCAGTGGTCGCACTCAGGGATCCTATCATCGTCAGACATTTCCTATGTTCATAATTCAATGATTAAAAATGATAGTCAGTTTTTTTAAAGACATTTAAAGACATTTCCTATCATCGTCAGTTTTTTTAAATAGCAACAATTCTGTTTTTTATAACCGTTTTTTGTTTCCTTCTATTTCAGATACAGTGCAGGTTGTTGGACCTGGAGTGTTTCATAGCGTCTCCAACATTTACAATTTGGCTTTAATCTGTGACGGTACAGAACAAAGTGGGTTGCAAAGTGATTGCAATAGGGTAAACTTCCATACAATAGTTCCAGATGCTGATAAGAATATAAAGAGATACTGGCATATTACGTCTAAAAATACTCTTTATCTCAAAAATGGTAGTACAAAGTAATGACATCTAAGTAGTGACATAATACAATATTGCACAAAATTGCACAATGAACATAATCTGAAAATTTCTTGATAATTTAGTAATTGTTCAATGAACATAATCTGAAAATTGCACAAAGTAATATCAATGAACATAATCTGAAAATTTTTATTCTTAAAAAAACAGCGCGGCGTCGGCCAGCAGAGCGCGGGCGGCGTCGGGGTCGGCGTCGGCGTCGGCCAGCAGCACGGGCGGCGTCGGGGTCGGCGTCGGCGTCATCGGCCAGCAGGGGGGGATAGGAGGAGGAGGGGATCGGGGCGGCGCTCATAGCGAGGAGGCGAGGAGCGGGGGCGTCGGGGCAGGGCGTCGGCGAGGGCGGCGGTGAGGGCGTCGGGGCAGGGCGTCGCTGCACCCTGGCGGCGGCGTGCGGTGGTTCGGCGTCGGGGCAGAGGCGCGAAAGAAAGAAGATTGGGGAGGAAGAAGGCCGGGGCGCGCGGTTAATATACCTCGAGCTTTAGTCCCGGTTGGAGCCACCAACCGGGACTAAAGCTAAATTTCAGCAGCCGAAAGGGTGCGAAACCCAAGCATTTAGTCCCGGTTGGTGGCACGGACCGGGACTAAAGGTAGGCCTTTAGTCCCGGTCCGTGCCACCAACCGGGACTAAAGTCCTTTAGTCCCGGTCCGTGCCACCAACCGGGACTAAAGGCCTGGGCGCCCTGGGACAGCTGACGGTGGTGGGAGTTTAGTCCCACCTCGCCAAGGGAGGGGCGCTCACACCGGTTTATAAACCTGGCTGCGGGTGACCTGTCAGGTTCCTTTGTATGCAGACAGCCCATCGTCTCTCTCTGCCCTGTGGGGCCTACTATCAGCAGAAATACATGCCCACGGGCCTGCATCCTGGCCCATATGATCGGGCTTCTAGTCGTATGCAGGACGTGGAATTGTAAATTCTCCTGTTAGTTGGCGGGCTTTTTTTATTATCTTTTTATATGTTTTTGGTTTTAGACCTTTAGTCCCGGTCCGTGCCACCAACCGGGACTAAAGGTGTTTTTCATGTTTTCTGTTTTTGTTTTTTGCTTTATTTTTTTACTTTTGTTTCTACTAATTAACAGGCAATATTTAGAGTTTTTGAGTGAATCTTTTTGCTTTAGGTCACAAAAATTATAAACTTTTCGCTAGTGCGAGTAGTTTTCAAATTTGAATTCTTTGAAATTTGTGTGAATCACTAGTTTGTGAATAACTTTAGTTTAAACTTATTTCAACTCCAGACTTTTTGTGCATTCAATATGCAGCATTCAAAGCCACATCCTCAAATTTCAACCCTTTCTAACTTCATTTGCTATTTTTCATGCATTTAATGGTTTTTTTGAGCCAAATGACCCTGAAATTGAAAAGCAGTTCCAATGAACTCTGAAAAGGTTGAAACTTGGCATGGTATCATTATTTCACCCACATAGCATGTGCTAAAAAGTTGGGAGGGTTACGGCAAAAACTGGATGTACTTCGTGTACAAACTGGACCATCTCCTTCGAAGTATCAAGGTTTCTGACGAAAACTCATCTGTTCCAAAGGCATTTCATTTTTTTAAACTTATTTCAACTCCAGACTTTTTGTGCATTCAATATGCACCATTCAAAGCCACATCCTCAAATTTCAACCCTTTCTAACTTCATTTGTATTTTTCATGCATTTCATGATTTTTTTGAGCTAAATGACTCTGAAATCGAAAAGCACTACAAATGAACTCTGAAAAGGTTGAAACTTGGCATGGTATCATCATTTCACCCAGATAGCATGTGCTAAAAAGTTGGGAGGGTTACGGCAAAAACTGGATGCACTTCGTGTACAAACTGGACCATGTCCTTCGAAGTATCATGGTTTCGGACGAAAACTCATCTGTTACAAAGGCATTTCATTTTTTTAAACTTATTTCAACTCCAGACTTTTTGTGCATTCAATATGCACCATTCAAAGCCACATCCTCAAATTTCAACCCTTTCTAACTTCATTTGTATTTTTCATGCATTTCATGATTTTTTTGAGCTAAATGACTCTGAAATCGAAAAGCACTACAAATGAACTCTGAAAAGGTTGAAACTTGGCATGGTATCATCATTTCACCCACATAGCATGTGCTAAAAAGTTGGGAGGGTTACGGCAAAAACTGGATGCACTTCGTGTACAAACTGGACCATGTCCTTCGAAGTATCATGGTTTCGGACGAAAACTCATCTGTTACAAAGGCATTTCATTTTTTTAAACTTATTTCAACTCCAGACTTTTTGTGCATTCAATATGCACCATTCAAAGCCACATCCTCAAATTTCAACCCTGTCTAACTTCATTTGCTATTTTTCATGCATTTAATGGTTTTTTTGAGCTAAATGATCCTGAAATTGAAAAGCACTACAAATGAACTTTGAAAAGGTTGAAACTCCGGGTTCTTGGAGCGTACAATATCCATGTGTTCCTCAATATACGGAGCCACCAAGGTGGAATTTTGTAGAACTGTGTTGTGTGCTTGGGCCCAAGAATGGCCGTCCCTACATATTACTGAATCCTTTCTTAGCGTGCCTTTTCCACTCAGTCTCCCCTCATGCCGCGATTCAGGAACACCAATCGGCTTAAGGTCAGGAATAAAGTCAACACAAAACTCAATAACCTCCTCTGTTTCATGGCCCTTGGAGATGCTTCATTCTGGCCTAGCACGGTTATGAACATATTTCTTTAAGACTCCCATGAACTCTCAAAGGGGAACATATTGTGTAGAAATACAGGACCCAGAATGGCAATCTCTTCTACTAGGTGAACTAGGACGTGCGTCATGATATTGAAGAAGGATGGTGGGAACACCAACTCGAAACTGACAAGACATTGCACCAAATCATTCTGTAACCTTGGTAGGATTTCTGGATCGATTACCTTCTGGGAAATTGCATTGAAGAATGCACATAGCTTCACAATGGCTAATCGAACATTTTCCGGTAGAGGCCCCCTCAATGCAACCGGAAGTAATTGCGTCATAATCACGTGGCAGTCATGAGACTTTAGGTTTTGGAATTTTTTCTCTGCCATATTTATTATTCCCTTTATATTCGACGAGAAGCCAGACGGGACCTTCATACTGAGCAGGCATTCAAAGAAGATTTCCTTCTCTCTTTGGTAAGAGCATAGCTGGCAGGACCTTCATACTGCTTTGGATGCATGCCGTCTTTTTCGTTCATACGTTGCTGGTCCTCCCGTGCCTCCGGTGTATCTTTTGTCTTCCCATACATGCCCAAGAAGCCTAGCAGGTTCACGCAAAGATTCTTCGTCACGTGCATCATGTCGATTGCAGAGCGGACCTCAAGAACTTTCCAATAGGGTAGGTCCCAAAATATAGATTTCTTCTTCCACATGGGTGCGTGTCCGTCAGCGTCATTCGGAACAGATTGTCCGCCAGGACCCTTTCCAAAGATTACTTTTAAATCCTTGACCATATCAAGTATATGATCACCAGTACGGTGGTCAGGCTTCTTCTGGTGATCTGCCTCACCTTTGAAATGCTTGCCTTTCTTTCTTAAGAGATGCTTGATCGGAAGAAATCGACGATGTCCCAGGTACACATTATTCTTACATTTATCCAAATATATACTTTCGGTCTCATCTAAACAGTGTGTGCATGCGTGGTATCCCTTGTTTGTCTATCCTGAAAGGTTACTAAGAGCAGGCCAATCATTGATGGTTACAAACAGCAACGCTCGTAGGTCAAATTCCTGCTGTTTGTGCTCATCTCACACACGTACACCTTTTATGTCCCACAGCTGTAAATGTTCTTCAACTAATGGCCTTAGGTACACATCAATATCGTTGCCGGGTTGCTTAGGGCCTTGGATGAGCACTGGCATCATAATGAACTTTCGCTTCATGCACAACCAAGGAGGAATGTTATAGATACATAGAGTCACAGGCCAGGTGCTATGATTGCTGCTCTGCTCCCCAAAAGGATTAGTGCCATCTGCACTTATACCAAACCATAAGTTCCTTGCGTCATCTGCAAACTCCGGCCACTTTCTCTCTATTTTTCTCCACTGCGACCCATCAGCGGGTACTCTCAACTTCCCGTCTTTCTTACGGTCTTCTTTGTGCCATCGCAACAACTTGGCATGCTCTTTGTTTTGGAACAAACGTTTCAACCGTGGTATTATAGGAGCATACCACATCACCTTGGCAGGAATCCTCTTCCTGGGGCGCACGCCCTCAACATCATCACCAGGGTCATCGCGGCTGATCTTATAGCGCAATGCACCGCATACCGGGCATGCATTCAAATTCTTGTACTCCACACCGCGGTAGAGGATGCAGTCATTAGGGCATGCATGTATCGTCTGCACCTCTAATCCTATAGGGCAGACAGCCTTCTTTGCTTCGTATGTACTGTCGGGCAATTCGTTGTCCTTTGGAAGCATCTTCTTTAACATTTTCAGCAACTTTCCAAATCCCTTGTCAGGTACACCATTCTCTGCCTTCCATTGCAGCAATTCTAGTGTGGTACCCAGCTTTTTCTTGTCATCTTCACAATTTGGGTACAACAATTTTTTGTGATCCTCTAACATGCGCTGCAACTTCAACTTCTCCTTTTCACTTTCGCAGTTTCTCTTTGCATCAGCAATGGCCCGACCAAGATCATCAGCGGGCTCATCTGATGCCTCTTCTTCAGCTTCTTCTTCTTCATTCTCTTCCCCCATTGTAGTACCATCGTATTCAGGGAACCCAGGATAGTTGTCATCATCCTCTTCTTCTTCATTCTCTTCCATTAGAACCCCTCTTTCTCCGTGCTTGGTCCAACAGTTATAGCCGGACATGAAATCGGACGTAAACAGGTGGACGTGAATGACTTTTGAGCTAGAGTAATTCCTATCATTCTTACAGACACCACATGGACAACACATAAAACCATTCCGCTTGTTTGCCTCAGCTGCACGCAGAAAACTATGCACGCCATTAATGAACTGGGGAGAGCGTCGGTCATCGTACATCCATTGCCGACTCATCTTCATTACACAACACCGAAAAGACCAAATTAATACAAGTTCATACACACTTATTCTCATAAAACAACATAAAACTATCTAGCTAAAGCATTTAAATGTAACAACAAATGCGATCAACATCGAACTAAGGTAATAATTGATCCAACAGCATAATGATACCAAGCCTCTTTATTAACGGCATATTTTCTAATCTTTCTAATCTTCAAGCGCATTGCATCCATCTTGATCTTGTGATCATCGACGACATCGGCAACATACAACTCCAATTTCATCTTCTCTTCTTCAATTCTTTTCAATTTTTCTTTCAAATACTCGTTTTCTTTTTCAACTAAATTTAACTTCTCGACAAGAGGGTCAGTTGCAATTTCCGGTTCACATACCTCCTAGATAAAAATATCTATGTCAGCTTGATGGGCATAATTGTCATAAACACGAAATGCAAAAAATAGTTATAAAAGATAATATACCACATCCGAATCATAAACCGGACGAGGGCCGACGGGGACGGATATCAAAACCATGGCACTATGTATAACAAACAATCATACAAGTAAGAAAATTATACAAGTAACTATCTAAATCATACAAATAAGATTTTTTTTATAAAAAGGATAAGAACAAGAGGCTCACCAAGGTGGTGCCGGCGACGGGACGGTGCGGGCGATCGACGGTGGTTAGGACTGGGACGGGAATGCACTAAGTAAACCACACCTACACATATGCAAACTAAGAAGTTAATTTGAGCTCAAATTGCATATAAATCAAATAAACTCCCACATAATTACTCCCAAACTGAAACCCACAAATCACTATACTTATAGAGCATTGCACGAGCTAATATAGCAATGAGAGATGGAAGGACAAAGTTGCTAACCTTTGTGAACACTTGGATAGATGGGGTGCCTCTAATCTTGACAAATCTTGGCAAAAATGGAGGATGAGATCGAGGAAGGGGAAGAGAACAGAGGAGGGAAAGGAGAAAAAACAGAGAAAGGAGAGCTTGGGCTCGGGCTGGAAGAAGCACTATATATAGTGATATCTTTAGTCTCGGATGGGATCACCAACCGGGACTAAAGGTCCATTTCTAGTCCCGGTTGGTGATACCAACCGGGACAAAAGGGGCTCGCAGGGGCCCCAGCCTGACGCCAGCCTGCCACCACCCATTTAGTCCCGGTTGGTAACACCAACCGGGACTAGAGGTCACAAATGAACCGGGACTAAAGCCTAGCCATTGGAACCGGAACTAGTGGTCACATTACTCCCGGTCCAAAACCCGAATGGGACTAATGCTCCGGACGAAAGGCCTGTTTTCTACTAGTGATATTATTGATTTCGGTCCTAGCGTGCCTTTTCCACTCAGTCTCCCCTCATGTCGCGATTCAGGAACACCAATCGGCTTAAGGTCAGGAATAAAGTCAACACAAAACTCAATAACCTCCTCTGTTTCGTGGCCCTTGGAGATGCTTCCTTCTGGCCTTGCACGGTTATGAACATATTTCTTTAAGACTCCCATGAACCTCTCAAAGGGGAACATATTGTGTAGAAATACAGGACCCAGAATGGCAATCTCTTCGACTAGGTGAACTAGGACGTGCGTCATAATATTGAAGAAGGATGGTGGGAACACCAACTCGAAACTGACAAGACATTGCACCAAATCATTCTGTAACCTTGGTAGGATTTCTGAATCGATTACCTTCTAAGAAATTGCATTGAGGAATGCACATAGCTTCACAATTGCTAATCGAACATTTTATGGTAGAAGCCCCCTCAATGCAACCGGAAGCAATTGCGTCATAATCATGTGGCAGTCATGAGACTTTAGGTTCTGGAATTTTTTCTTTGCCATATTTATTATTCCCTTTATATTTGACGAGAAGCCAGACGGGACCTTGATACTGAGCAGGCATTCAAAAAACATTTCCTTCTCTGCTTTGGTAAGAGCGTAGCTGGCAGGACCTTGATACTGCTTTGGATGCATGCCGTCTTTTTCGTTCATACGTTGCTAGTCCTCCCGTGCCTCCGGTGTATCTTTTGTCTTCCCATACACGCCCAAGAAGCCTAGCAGGTTCACGCAAAGATTCTTCATCACGTGCATCACTTCGATTGCAGAGCGGACCTCTAGGACTTTCCAATAGGGTTGGTCCCAAAATATAGATTTCTTCTTCCACATGGGTGTGTGTCCATCAGCGTCATTCAGAACAGATTATCCGACAGGACCCTTTCCAAAGATTGCTTTTTAATCCTTGACCATATCAAATATATCATCACCAGCACGGGGGACAGGCTTCTTCCGGTGATCTGTCTCACCTTTGAAATGCTTGCCTTTCTTTCTTAACGCATGCTTGGTCGGAAGAAATCGACGATGTCCCAGGTACTCATTCTTCTTACATTTGTCCAAATATATACTTTCAGTCTCATCTAAACAGTGCGTGCATGCGTTGTATCCCTTGTTTGACTGTCCTGAAAGGTTACTAAGAGCAGGCCAATCATTGATGGTTACAAACAGCAACGCTCGTAGGTCAAATTCCTCCTGTTTGTGCTCATCCCACACACGTACACCTTTTATATTCAACAGCTGTAAAAGTTCTTCAACTAATGGCCTTAGGTACACATCAATGTCATTGCCGGGTTGCTTAGGGCCTTGGATGAGCACTGTTATCATAATGAACTTCCGCTTCATGCACAACCAAGGAGGAAGGTTATAGATACATAGAGTCACAGCCCAGGTGCTATGATTGCTGCTCTGCTCCCCAAAAGGATTAATGCCATCTGCACTTATACCAAACCATAAGTTCCTTGCGTCACCTGCAAACTCCGGCTACTTCTCTCGATTTTTCTCCACTGCGACCCATCAGCGGGTACTCTCAACATCCCATCTTTCTTACGGTCTTCTCTGTGCCATCGCAACAACTTGGCATGCTCTTTGTTTCTAAACAGACAGTTCAACCGTGGTATTATAGGAGCATACCACATCACCTTCGCAGGAACCCTCTTCCTGGGGCGCACGCCCTCAACATCACCAGGGTCATCTCGTCTGATCTTACACCGCAATGCACCGCATACCGGGCATGCATTCAAATTCTCATACTCCTCACCGCGGTAGAGGATGCAGTCATTAGGGCATGCATGTATATTCTGCACCTCTAATCCTAGAGGGCAGAGAACCTTCTTTGCTTCGTACGTACTGTCAGGCAATTCATTATCCTTTGGAAGCTTCTTCTTCATTATTTTCAGTAGCTTCCCAAATCCCTTGTCGGATAAACCATTCTCTGCCTTCCATTGCAGCAAATTCCAGTGTGGTACCGAGCTTTGTGTTGCCATCTTCGCAATTTGGGTACAACCGTTTTTTGTGATCCTCTAACATGCGATCGAACTTCAACTTCTCCCTTTCACTTTCGCATTCTCTCTATGCATCAACAATGACCCGGCGAAGATCATCAGCGGGCACATCTGGTGCCTCTTGATCTTCAGCTTCCCCCGTTGCAGTATCACCGTATTCAGGGAACATAGGATAGTTGTCATCATCCTCTTCTTCTTCATTGTCTTCCATCATAACCCCTCTTTCTCCGTGCTTGGTCCAACAATTATAGTGGGGCATGAAACCCTTCTCAAGCAGGTGGAAGTGAAGGGTTTTCGAGGAAGAGTAATCCTTTGTATTCCCACAGACAACACATGGACAGTACATAAAACCATTCTGCTTGTTTGCCTCAGCCACATCGATAAAATTATGCAGGCCCGTAATGTACTCGGAAGTGCGTCGGTCACCATACATCCATTGCCGGTTCATCTGCATTATGTAATTAAGTATATCAAAAACCATTACAGAACATCATGAATAGAGAAATGACTAAATTAATACAAGTTCATCATCACATTAAAACCAAAGTACAGTAGTGATCAAATGTTATTACTGCAAAAATAAATACATAAAGTTCATACATAGTTCTCATAAAACAACATACAACTATGTAAAACATTTGAATGCAACAACAAATGCGATCAAAATCGCAACTAAGGTAACAATTGATCCAACAGCATAATGATACCAACCCTCTTTATCAATGGCATATTTTCTAATCTTTCTAATCTTCAAGCGCATTGCATCCATCTGGATCTTGTGTAGATCGACGACATCGGCAACATGCAACTCCAATTTCATCTTCTCTTCTTCAATTCTTTTCAATTTTTCTTTCAAATAATAGTTTTCTTTTTCAACTAAATTTAACCTCTCGACAAGAGGGTCGGTTGGAATTTCCGGTTCACATACGTCCTAGATAAAAACATCTATGTCAAGTTGGTCGGCATAATTGTCATAAACACTAAATGAAACAAACAGTTATAAAAGATAATATACCAGATCCGAATCAAAGACCGGACGAGAGCCGATGGGGGCGGATATCAAAACCATGGCACTATATAATAACAAACAATAATACAAGTAAGAAAATTATACAAGTAGCTACCTAAATCATACAAGTAAGATTTTTTTATTTTTAAAAAAAGATAAGAACAAGAGGCTCACCACGGTGGTGCCGGCGACGAGATCGGCGCGGGCGATCGACGGCAGTGAGGACGGGGACGGGAACGGGCTTGGAGGAAGAACAGAGGAGAAGAAAGAGGAGAAAGCTTAAGTGTGGCTCGGGCACCTCATATCATGTTTGTATTGTGTGAACTCAAGTGGCATCATGCTCTCAGGCATTTCATCGAACACCTCATGTGCATAGGAAGGGAGAGCAAAGTAGCACACACCTCCCACCTTCTATGAGCCAAAAACAGAGGAGAGGGCGGGCAGGGGCGAGAATATATATATAGGCATTTTTTTAGTCCCGGTTGGTGTCTAGAACCGGGACTGAAGACAGAGCTTTTAGTCCCGGTTGGAGACACCAACCGGGACTAAAGGGTGGTAACCCCTTTAGTCCCGGTTGGTCTCACCAACCGGGACTAAAGGTCCCATTCGAACCGGGACTGATGTCTGCCGAGCCCCGGTCGGCTTCCTAGCCGCTCGAACCAGGACTGATGCTCACATTAGTCCCAGTTCGTAATGCGACCGGGACTATTGCTCCCATCCGGCTAGAACCAAAGCCCTGTTTTCTACTAGTGTGTGTCTATTCATCATCAGCCCCACTAGATTATTGCCCCGTGGTGCACGCGGCTATTGCGGGTTTCCTGATGATGCCTCGAACTCGCTCTTTCCCTTTCCCTTCTCATGTAACTCTTGTTGTCACAAACTAATGTATTCCTGTTATGCTGGAAAGGGGAAAGCCCAGTTTGGGGAAAGAAAACACTCGATTAGTTGTGTCACGTAATTCATTGTACAAAACCACCTGCTGTGTTGATATTCATTTTTACTTTTCAAAAAAATCTGCGAAAAACTTGTTTTCTTCACTCTGATCCATGGGTGTACAACGTGCCTAAGAAATATTTCTTTTCAGTTGAGAGGTTCAATTTCCAAACAGCGTTGACAAATACTCCCTCCGTCCGGAAATACTTGTCGGAGAAATGAATGTATCAAGACGTATTTTAGTTCTAGATACATCCATTTTTATCCAATTCGCTGACAAGTATTTCTGGACGGAGGGAGTATTCACTTGCCAGTTGTTTGTGCAACCATTTACACCATCTTACCTCGGCTGACTGGTTGTTGCAACATATCAGTTACATGAAACGGTTGACCGCATAAGGTGGAACACAAAGCTCGTGTTTTAGCGAAATAATATGCTGTATACAGGAAGAATGGTACTAAAACTCTTCTGTGCCAAAACAAAATCTTTCAGCATATTTCCACCTACATACATGTCACGAAATGTTTTAAGTATCCAACAAATGTACAACAAAACTTTTGCTCCACCAAGCTTCGAATCAAGCTACGGGGCTACTCGAGCAAATCAATCAATCCTGGTGACCATGTGTTTGAAGAATAACCGTTCACAAGGCTTTGTTTCCTTCTCCTTTCAGGCACATTGGACAACCTCAGCAACTGATCCAGCCAGCATGTACTAATGTATCATCGGACATGTTCTTGGAACAGCTGCGGCACTCACATATCTGCGACAGACCAAAGATAAGCCTCTTGCTCCGTGGCCTGCTTATCGTTCTTTAGCTTGTACATGTCCTTCTCGTATCCTGGAAACACATGGAAATGGATTTAGTGATGCCTGCCAGATGCATCGCAGCAAAGCGCATTGCAAATGAACCATAACATAAATCTGAGCCAACTAATGATGGAAGGAAAGTTCTACAAGTTCAAATGCACACAAGACAAGCTGTGTGAATTCTCAGAGTTCCAGACAAGTTAGTATAGGATTACAATGAGCAACGGGAAAAAAATGAAAACATGTTCTCTTATTTGCCGACACGATATACATATCATTACCGTTTTTCTCATTTCCTTTTGTAACCATAACCAGGTTTTGAATAATTCAGGCAGAGAAACATATCTTGCTTACGGCAAACACGATATGCAAACAAATGAAGCACGAACTGCACCAAATGCATCAGAAACATGACAGCAAGACTAACAGTTTACAGTTATTGAGCAGGTTAAAATGACGTGTTTTTCCCTTCTCATCCACCAATGCAATAAAAAAGATGGTGCTCTTCAAAGAAACACAAAACTCTTCAAAACAAGAAAGGTGTGAAGTGAAACTCAAACAATCCTAGTGGTTCATTTAAACCTACCAGCCTACAAGGTAACTCACATCTGAAGGTGTTCAGTTTTCATGCCAAAAATTTAAGCCAACCTGGTTCTTTTGCCATGGCCAAGAGGCACGCTATTGAAAAATAGAAAGAAAAGAAAAATGAATAAATCTGGAAGCCACATACCATTGCTGCGGTCCACTCCATCCCAATGACGGCCAGGTTTTATGCCATAATGGTTTGGAGGAGGATCTACCCCACGTTTCAGCCAGCTGTGAGCAGGTACATTTTGAGGAACTATAAAACTGGATTCCTTCATCTTTTCATCATCTCCCAAGTCATTGAGAAGAAAGTATGTATCTTTGCGCTGCAATGCATTAGCACACATGTCACCCATTAACCAGAAGAAATAGCATCGATACATTCAATTACCAACTCGAAATCAAAAGCTGCAGTTACCTTGACAAGATGAGCCATAGGATCACCCCATCGGAGTCTGTTTTTCAGCATGCTGTCAAGCTCAGGATCATCCCTACACGCAAACAAACTCAACTTTAAATACTTTTAAGCTAGTTAGAAATCTTCATGTTCATTTGGAGAGCCAAAAGCAAACAACACCGACACCAAAAATAAAGAGCACCTGATCAAAGTAGGTACCGTATTATCGGTTACACAAATTCTCAAATCAAGTTAACAAGGATCAGGCCCCTTTCTGTGCAAGTTTAATAAGAAAAAGTACCTTGTTCTTGCAAATGGTTGATTCTTCTCATTTTCAAGCTCCTCCACTTGAGCCTCAGCTGCTCGTTTCTGCACCAACCCTTTACCCCTTTCTATATGTTTTTCCTGCCAACAAGAAGAACACCAGTTATTACTTATTAGCAATAGGCGGCGACATCCAAGATAGAGATCCTGTATTGAAATGACTCCAGATAAGTGAAGAAGAAGAAAAGGTGTGATGAGTGATTATTCGACCATTTGCTGCATTTTGTTCCATACTTCAATGAACTCACTAATAAGTGAGATGGTTTCAACTAATGTGATTTCCCTCATATCCAGCAGGTATCTTATCTGAATTTGTATGGATAAGTGGCTCATAGTGGGAATAGAGTGCTTACAGGGAACAGGGAACAGGGGAACTTGACATAAAAGGAAACCAGATTTTGGGTATTCAACAGTAAGAACTTGTATGAGAGTGAATAAAGTTGGCATTAACAAGCTATGTCCCTTTTAATGTTGTAATCTTTATAGTACTGAGTGGGAGCCTTCATAGCTTTTCTGTTTGCTGATAAGTCGTTATCCTTTTATATGTAGTGCCTATTTTGTTTCTATACATAGAGGTGTTCTTCTAGGCACTCTGCACACTGTTTATTCAAGGTACCAATTTATTCAAAGAAGTTAACAAATGTCGGTGCTTGCACGTAAAGAAAAGTGTGTGGCATAGTGCATTTTCTATAGTTTTACCACAAGAACACAACACAATACCAGGATAAGATAAATAGCACAAAACAATTCCTCGAGTCTATATTCTGTACTACTAGAAACACATGAATTTCCATGTGGCAAAGTATAGTTAACCAGATGTCCAGATAAAACACAATGATGACTAATAAAAAATCCAGAGGAAGAGCATATATTTACCTTTGGCTTCTCGTCTCCCTTTGTCTTCTGTATGTCTTCTTGATTTATTCTTTTTCCTGGGAAACGTCACAAAGGAATGTTACAAAAGAAACTAGAATGTCTAAATAGGTATAGCTGCCACCTAAATAACCAAGACATGATAATGTACAGTCCATACCTTCCTTGTCTCAGAACACTGCCTTTGCCCCTTTACCGGTGAACGAAGGGTCCTGTGCTGCGAACCTAAAAGACAAATATCATACAGCATATCGCAAATCTCAGCAAAAGGAGTAAGCATATGTATTCCAAGACGTGAAGTATCACTCACTTGAGCTTCTCATCCTCCTTGATCTTTCTGATGTCCTCTTTAACTTCCTCTGCTGACATCAACCCAGCTCTCCTAGTCTCTTTCGGAGCTCCTTCCTTTCTAACCTTGCTTGGAGAAGTGTCTCTCGCCTTACGAGGTGGAGATAAATCATGTGATGCAGACTTCCTACCCTTCCTTGGTGGAGAAATATCCCCATCCCCCAGGCTATGCCCCAAATTTTGTCTTCTTGCAAGTGAAGTGTTGTCCAGCTGTGCCGAGTCCTGGCGCTTCCATCTTCGTGGTGGAGATATGTCTTCGGGCTCCTCCGAGTCATGCCGTGTCCGGCGCAGAGGGGGAGAGCGGTTCTGAGGCTCCTATGAGTCTTGCCCCGTGCGCCTTCGTGGTGGTGAGATGTCCTAGGGTTCCTCGGAATCATGGCGAGCCCGCCTCCTTGGAGGAGAGGGATTGTCTTGCCGCCTGGACTTCTGTGGCGGTGATAGATCGCCTCCCTCTCCTGTACCCTTGCCCTCCGGCGAGGGGGTGTCACGCCGCCTTTGCCTCTACCTTGGCGGCAAAATATCACTCCCCGCAGCACCTCCACGTTTAGGAGATGACGCGTCTAGCCGTTGCCATCACCGCGGGGGAGAGAGGTCCTCCTTCCTCCCGGCGCCGCCTCCCCTCTCAGGCCACGGAGTGTCGTTCCGTCCGCGGCGGGGCGAGCCACTGCCCGCAGGCTCCGGAACGGGCAGAGTGACCAACCCGCTGCCGTTGTTAGCGATAGAGTTGTAGGGCCGCGCCGCACGGATCACCTCCATTCGCCGCATCCGCTTCACCTCGATGTCCTCGTCCACCTGAGGCTTCTCGTCCCCTACAACCATACAAAGCACGCCCGATTACAGTCAAAATTCACCGCGAATCCGGTGCAAATCCTCGATTGTCAGACTAGAACCACGACTAGGGTTTGGGGTCGAGATGGGGGGATACATACCAGACGACGGCTCCTCCTCCTCGATCTGCACCGGCTTCTGCCACACGGGGTCCTCATCGATGATTAGCACCCCTCCGGCGGAGGGCTTGGGGTTCTTCTTCTTCTTCTTGGCCTTCTTCTGGTCGCAGACGGTGGCGGGGCCCGACTGGTACCGCTTGAGGTAGTCCTTCATGGACACCGCGGCCCCCGATGTGGAAGCGGATGGCGGCGGCTGCTTGGTCGCCATGGGTGGCGGCGGCCGCAAGACTCGACGGATGGCGGGGGCGGCGCCGGCGGCTACGGTTCGGCTATGGTGAGCACGGCCGGGGTGGACCTGATGGGACTGTCTGAGTTGTGGGGGAAGAGAGGGAGAATACGTTGATCTGAGGCAATGGACGGTCCAGATGGCTTGTCAAACTAGTACCGACCTATGGTCCAGATGGGTTGATTCATTGTCAGCAATCGAAAACCGCTCCGAATGGGAAAGTCCAATCCTAGTGCTCGCGAGCATTTACAAGAGCATATGTAATTTTAGGTTACATAGGGTTGAAACAAACAAGTATCGAGGTGGCTAGGTGACGTGTGCGCACTTCATGTGTGTGCCCAGAATATGTGGGTGTTCACGGTCGAACTAAAGGCCTTTGCATAATTTTGAAAGACAAATTTAGATCAAAGCAGACACCCACTTTTGACTCTGACGAATTTTCTTGCTTTTCTTTTCACTTTCTTCGCCGTGTGATCTTCTCAAGATGTCACTTTTTGTCCTTGTGAACAGTTGTGGGATCTACCATTGCGAATCAAATGCATAGAGAGAGTGGAACAGAAGATAATGGGAAAAATGAGTGAGAGGGCGTGTTGCCGGGAAAAAAGCGGTGGGAGAGAGTAAGGGAAAACTTAGGACAATTAGGGTTAGTAAGGGTTTTTATACGCTAGGGGGATGAAGTGGACTTTTTAGAACATACAATTGCTAATGACGGGCCTAATATGCGACCCGTTGGTGTCGTGTATTTAGCCAATAAAGATGTGTTATAGAGCATGTTAGTACAAATGGACTGCCAGTGGTTACAGTGTCCACAATTCCAGCTTGATAGTGGTGTCCTTTTTGCTGAAAATGGTCCATTGAATGATGACACTTCTGATGGGTACAGTTTTCGGGTTTTCCTCTACCTGTACATAACGATCGATTTAGAAAAGACTTTTTTAATACTATTGCTTGCAGAACACAATGGAGTTGTGTATGTTGGACAAATAAAGAAAGTCATGCAGGCCACAAACGTTAATTGTCATATCGTTTGTTAATATGCATACAAATAAAGAAAGTCATGCAGCCCACAAATAGTAGGACTAACATCTGAGAAAACATGAAGAGACATTAATTTATTTTTAGTGTTTTGTTGTGTGAAATACATAACCTATTGTTGGACTGTCATAAAAAAAGGTTAAACGTATCTCATGCTATCATCTCTCAAATGGTTGCACCCAAAGTTCATAGGCACCAAATCTTCCACACGATGCATAGAGCACCACATAACCCCTGCGAGCACGAAGCTACATGTCGCCAGGGCCAAGGGCGTCCAACAGAGAACCACGTGATGCAGTGGGATCGAGGACGGCACATAGAGCAGCCTGCAGCCAAGGGCAAGGATGCCCAACCGAGCCGCCAGGAAACGGAGAGTCCATGGGAGGTTAGACAGAAAGGGGAGGGTACTGCCATTAGCCGTCATGTCTGGAGCCAAACGGTCAGGGGAAATGGGGGAAGGTCCGGAGCCAAGACACCGCCATGCAAAATGGAGCACTCCACACAACCGAAACCATAAGCACTTAACAGCGTCCAGCCATACGTTGGAGTGTCGCCATAGCCACATGCTTGGGCACCGCCATTGATGGTGTAGGAGATGGGCAATCGACGCCACCGCGTCTGATGCACAGCATGCGAGAGTGCCTGCGATCACGAAGTTACATGTTTCTAAGGCCAAGGGCACCCAGCAAAGAACCACATGATGCACCTCCTACCACGCGATCTATATATGGTTTGAAATGTTTCCCTTCATGCATGCACCATTTAATTAGAAAAAAACATGTGTTATGACCATATACAAGACTATTATTTTGTGTAATCACTACTGGAATCGCCTACTTTGCCGAGTGCCCAAGAAACTCGGCGAAGCCCTAAGAAACTTGGCAAAGACTTTGCCGAGAACTACTCTCGGCAAAAGGCATACGGCGTAGACCCGTCAGGAAAACAGAGCTTTGCCGTGTGCCGTCTGTCGGGCAGTCAACATCATGTTACCGAGAACCAAAGGTGCCATCTCGACAAAATAAAGTGACTTCACTCCCGTAAATCGGGAACGGCGCCGTCAGGTATTTGCCGAGTCCTCCATGGAGAACTCGATAAACACCTTCCTATTTGCCGACTAGCAACTCTCGGCTTACCTAGCACCAACAACTCCCCAGGTGCTGCCATGTGTCACTATTTGCCAAGAGCCCTCACCAAGCTCTCGGCTTATATACACCAGCAACTCCCCAGGTACTCCCCTTTTGCCGAGTTTCTTCTCCAGGTTCTCCCCAGGTACTCCCAAGGTATTTGATGAATAATTGGTTTATGATTTAGCCAACACCTATCTCGTGGGCAAGGCCCGGCATACAAGACATCCTAGTACCATATCACAGGCGAATGATTTCTACACGCGTGATTGATTTTGTAGATTGACACTGGTTTTGATGATAGAACTGCAGTAAGAAAATTGCGAAAGCAGAGACTGCTCTGCTTTGTGATCTGTGTGGCCACGTGGCATCTTTTGGACTGGGTCTCTCTTCATGAGAGGAATGACCCGGTGGTATATGAATTTTTTTCCATGCCTTTGGAGCACGAGGGCCCATGGTCAGTAGAGGGCAAGCCTCCATCGCGCCACAATATCGAAGACGAAGCGATCAAACATTCATGATGGTGGATAAGAGAAGAGGAGGGCTATCCACAAAATCAGATTTAAGTGGTTGACTATGATCCCACCTGTGATCTCAGCCGTTCCTTACCGAACTGATGGACCACTTTCCAAGTTTCCAAGTTTTCATTGGTTGCTGGTTTTCACGAGATACTACACCCGGAATCAATGTAATACTCGTTGGTAGCTTGTGCTTCACAACATTCAATAATGCAAATTAACTGCTTATTAATCAGATTTTTTTCAAAACTATGACGTTTTTTATAGCCAATTTGAAAACTATAGGGCCGAATGCAAAAATTTCAGAAATAGCACCCCGTCGCCCTGCAGTCAGCCGAAGAGAGGTGGGCCGATGGGGGGCCTGTCGGCCTGTGGTGGGCCGATGGGGGGCTTGTCGGCCTGCGGTTGGCCGATGAGGGGCCTGTCGGCCTCCAGGCGGCCGAGAGGTGGCCTGTCGGCCTCCCGATGACCGAAGAGCTGTGGATACGCCCGACGGGCTCCTTTCTTCTTCCTCTGCTCGGTAGCTCCTCCTCTCTCTCTCTCGTTTCCTCTCTGTACTCTCCACCCCCGCGCAGATCTCTTCCCTCGTCCACCCATTTTCCTATCCAACCCGCAGAAACAATAGATCATAGCATTCCCCGCCGGCCTAAGGTATTTTTTTTTGCTATGGGGTAGTTTTTTGTGCGTGAGGAGGAGCCATGGTGGGGTGGAGGAGGTGTGGCTGGTGAGGAGGTGCGGGTGTGGAAGCAGTGGTGGTGAGGAGGATGAGGTGGTGGTGAGGAGGAGGAGGTGGTGGTGAGGAGGAGTTCCGGTGGTGTTGTCCGGTGGTGCAAGGAGTCCGCAAGGTGGCCGGTTCCGCTGAGTTGAAGAGAGGAGGAAGCCGGGGACACACGCGTCGAAGGTATACCAATGTCGTCATAAATTTTCTATGAGTTGTACAGTTTATTTAGTGTACATAGTCATTTTAGCGGATAGTTAGTGTAGCCGGTAATAATTTTGTTCGTTGCGATTAATGAGAAGGTGGCAATGTGTAACATGTGAAAATGTCTGAATCAGTAAATTTGACTGTTTACTACGGCCCTGGTAATGTTCGATATAATGTGTTGGGGGTTGATCTTAGCGAGTTTAAAAATGGCGTCATGACACTTTCAGACCCGGACAGACTGGACATTAGATAGTTGAAGCACTGGTTGACTACTAGTTTTGGGCTGGATCCTGAAGTATGTTCCGTCAGTATTCATGCATTGTGGACCAAATCGTGTAAAAATGTCAAGTGGGAGTTGATGCCGATAGATAGGACCAGCATTGGTTGACCCTGTTAAGTCGTTGCCGAGACCGAAGAATCCACCCATATGCCCTAGTGCAACCAGTGGCGAAGGAGGAGAATACCGTACAACTCCATGTGGGGTATGAACCCGGCCAGGGTAGTGAAGCGGCTAACGAGATTTATTTATCCGGGTCACAGCCACCGGATGTGGATGCTAGCCAAGCCGAGAAAGAGTCAGACTACGTGCCACACAATGTTTGTGGTCATGATGCTGGGCAGAGTATTCAGTCGATAATATTAGCTGGTTCTGGTGTTGCTGATGGGGATGAGGAAGGCGATGAAATGCAGAGGGTGATGGAGGAAGAGGACGAGGATGTATTTGCGGAGGATCTGGATTCTGAAAATTCCGAGGATGAAGTGGAGGTACCGATTCCTTCTGCATGGGATCAGGACATATCCACCGGCCTTACTATCAACGATGGCCATGAGACTCCATGGCAATATAATCTGAACCAAGTCCAGATAGGGGCTATGTTTGATACAAAGAAAAAATTGAAGTATGTGGTGATAAAGTGGGCTATGTCTAGGCAGAGGGTTTTCCGGACACACATATCAAGTCCAACAAATTATACCGTGAAGTGTGTTGAAACAGGTTTTCCTGCGAAGGTGCACGGGCACGTGCCGAAGTATAACATCCACTGGGTTGTCACCAATGTGGTCCCACATAATTGTGTGAGGAAAAACCTGTTGGTTCGTCATCCAAACCTGACTTCAACTCTCATTGCGCAACTCATGTATACTAAGATAGTGGAGAAGAAAGATATGGAAGCAAAACACATCCAGACAGCAGTGAAGGTC
This sequence comes from Elymus sibiricus, assembly GCA_039707655.1. Lineage (NCBI taxonomy): Eukaryota > Viridiplantae > Streptophyta > Magnoliopsida > Poales > Poaceae > Elymus > Elymus sibiricus. Next base: position 495,415,696 of record CM077667.1, read on the forward strand.
AGATGGAATTATGACATTCCTTATGGGAAGGCTTGGAGGGCTAAGCAGAAGGCTATGGAGGAAAGGTTTGGGACGTTCTTCGATTCATATGATAATGTTGTCCGTCTCCTTGACATACTGAAGGAGAGGAATCCCGGCACTTATGTTAACATACAACACACGAGGTTGGAGAGTATACCAGATTTCAAGGTGTTGAAACGAGTATTCTTCTCTTTCGCTATGTCCATCGAAGCTTTCCGGCATTGTCCTCCTGTGATGTTTGTGGATGGTACATTCCTGACTGGTCAGTACAAAGGGCAAATCCTGACTGCTATTGGTGTGGACGGGAACAATCAAATCATCCCACTTGCCATGGCATTTGTGGAGGGTGAGAACTTTCCGAGCTGGGTATGGTTCTTCCGGCAAGTTAAAATTGCGATCGTGAAGGACCGACCAAACGTGTGTGTCATTCATGACAGACATGCTGGTATATTGAAGGCCGTGAAGACACTAAGGAATCCAACAGCCGACGAACCAACACCTTGGAAGGACTTGCAGAGCCGGTGGTGCATGCGCCATCTTGGGGCTAATTTTTTCTCACAGTTCAAGAACAAACGGTTGATGAACTTGTTCAAAAAATTATGCAAGCAGAACCAGCAGCGCAAATACGAATTTATTTGTTCAAAAATAGATGAGTTTACTAAGAAGCAGGTCCGTGCGAGGAAAAAAATGGAACAAGATCAGCGGAAATTAGCAGCACTCATCGCGGAGCTGGAGGAGCCAGTAGGTCTTTGTGACTTGCCAGCAATTGACCCTCCTAATACTCAGAGAAAGAAGGGCAGGGCAATAAAGAATTTTTCTGAGTGGATAGAGAAAGAGCCTCCAGTGAATTGGTCTTTGCTGCATGACATCCATGGAGCTAGGTATGGCCACATGACAACCAATCTTGCAGAGGTGTATAACTTTGTACTCAGAGGGAATAGAGCATTGCCACTCACAGCTATTGTGGAGGCTGTATTCCATGGCACATTGAGATATTTCAGAGAAAGGCACGAATTAGCAAAGAAGCATATTGCAGATAATCAGAACACACCTTATTGTAGCCGTGTCATGGAGTACATGGCAAAGAAGATAGAGAAAGCAAAGAAGCACACATTCAGACTCATAGGTAATCAGGAAAGGAGGTATGAGGTTCTGCTTCCTACTGATGGTTTTGGTTCTGCAAATGAGGTGAAGACGCACGAGGTAAAAATTGGAACGGAATTTTATCCAACTTGTGAGTGTACATGCAACAAACCGAAGTTGTTGCACCTGCCTTGCTCACATGTGTTGGCTGCCTGTGGCCAGATTGAGTTGGACGCTATCTCCTTCGTGTACCCATACTATTTAAAAGATGCAGTACTCAATGTCTGGACAGGTGAGATGACAGGGTTTAGAGTCGTCGGCAATTTGAACAAGGTAAACGATGAGGAGAGAGTATACATCCCGGATCCAGAACTTCGGCGAACAAGCAGGGGCAGACATAAGGTAAAACGCATCCGAAACGATATGGACCAATCTGAAGCTGGTGGAGCAACCAGACAATGTTTGCTATGCGCGGCTTATGGGCATAGGATGAAATATTGTCCCGACCTAAACAAAGACGGTGCTTCCACATCGACGAGTGCTTCCACATCGACGACTGCGACAACAGTAGCAAGACGTGGTGGTCGTGGCAGTCGTGGCAGTCGAGGCCGAAGGGGCGGACGAGGAAGAAATAACTCACAAGCTATATAATGTGTTGGACTATGTTTTAATTTGTAATATGTCTAGACTATGTTTTATTTTGTAATATGTCGGACTATGTTTAAATTTTTAATATGTCTCGACTATGTTTTAATTTGTAATATGTCGAACTATGTTTTAATTTGTAATATGTCTGGACTATGTTTTAATTTGTAATATGTCGGATTATGTTTTAATTTGTAATATGTCGTTTAATTTGTAATATGTCGGACTATGTTTTAATTTGCACCTGAGATTTGTTGTTCGAATTGCAGATATGGCTTCATATCCGTTGCTTAATGGTAATATCGATAGAGGGCACCGGGCCGCACTTATGGAAGCGGGCACGAACTTAGACGTGTTGGTCACTCGCACCCCAAAGTCTAACCGGATGATACACCCTTTATGGGTTAATAGGTATGTGTCGGTATAATGACTTACTATGTTTGACATCCTTTTGATAGCAGCTAACTGTATGCTACATTCTCTTTATTTTGTAGGTTAAGTTGGGCTGGACTTCTACCCTTGGCACGGCTGGTTGAGGGTACATTGGATGGGTGGGTTGAACATCCGCAATTGGATGAGGCAGGTGAACCAATGCAGTTACACAAGAGGCAAATGAAACGTTTCTCTTACGACAGGTCACTCCTTACCTGCTTAATAGATAGATGGAGACCAGAGACACATACGTTTCACTTTCCCTGGGGAGAGATGGCTCCTACTTTACAGGATGTGTCTTACTTGTTGGGATTACCTCTGGCCGGTGCTGCCATAGGTCCTTTAGAGGCAGAACCTGGTTGGCTAGCATCGATGCAGGCCCAATTTTTGGCTGCGGTGCCAACTACTATGGGCCTAGACAACGATCCTCACGGGCCTCGTTTTAGGTGGTTGAGCCAGTTTCAGGTAACCTTCACGGCCAGTTTAAAAAATGTTGTTTTCATTATTGTCCTCATTGCATAGTTCATACAATCGTTTGGTTTCTATGTAGATTGTCTCCTTAGGATATCCCGATGTTCAGTTGTCAGAGGCACAGATTGACCGATCCCTAGAGCCATATATTATGTGGTTGTTCGGCAAGACGATGTTCACGGAGAACCACGTGACCACTGTCGATGCACGACTCATCGGTATTGCACGAGAGATAGCTGACGCACGTTGCCCTTGGGACATTCTGCAGAGGAGTTTTGGTTCTGCTATGTTAGCGGCTACGTACAGAGGCCTATGCAAAGCTTGCTTGTTGAAGTCTAGAAAATCAGGTCTTGTTGGATGTCCACTATTGTTGCAGCTCTGGTCATACGAGAGATTCCCTATTGGTCGACCCTATGTCTGCGTTGATAAACCTTTTGGTTTGGAGGACATAGCTGGGACTTACGTGCCTTCTATCGGCGACTTGCCTACTATGGGATCTGTTTGGACACGGAGAGAGGTATTTTCATATTAAGTAACAATATGAATTACTACTGTTTATTTCTTGCCATTCAATGACATTACTCATGCTTATTTGTTGTCATGCACAGAGACAGTTTGCGCATAGCCAGGTGAGGGGATGCTACCCCTCCTTCACGGCGCGGTTTGATAGTTTGCACGAGGATCAAGTTATCTGGGCGCCATACTCCCATCAGGCTATATTATTCAGGTGCCCAGTTGGGATTTCTGGATTGTGCACTAGAGATCGGCACTATTGGATGACCAAGGCCAAGTTGGTGTTCGACGTGACGGTTGAGGAGATGGCTCTTCATAGGGTCATGAGACAGTTCGGTCTATGCCAAGAGCCTGACATTCCAGTTAGTCCACACTTACCAGATCACATGCACAAGTAAGTAATACTATTTTAGTTCTCAGGTTTGCATTTAGAATATAACTAATCATGTAACGTGCATGTCAATCTCAGGTACAGTCGCGCTGGAGGAAACAAGTCCCATGATTCTTGGCTTCAGAACATTAGCCCTTACGTGGACGAATGGACTACTGCGCCGACAAATATCTGGGATGAGGTTCGGCCCTTTGACTGGGACAAGTTCGGGTTGTATTTGCAGCGTTACCGGCATAGCACGAGGATCTACTTGGTTCCATCAGCAGCTCCTGATCAGATCGAAGCCCCTCTCACCAGCGATCTATTGCCAACTGCCTCTGTTGTGGGAACCAGACACCACGCGATACGTGCTATGGTTCTCACATGTTAAGTTTTTTCTTAACCTGAGCATATACAATTGGTTAACTATTCGTGTTGTCTGCCATACAACGATGATCTAATTGGTTAACTCTCCGTGTACAGGGTGACTTGACATGCGAGGCGCTAGAGGAGGTTTCCGCTTTAATGCAACGCTTTGAGAGGGGAGATAATATTCCACCGCGAGGGAACGTCTCATGGTTGAGGCGTCTTGATGAGAAGCTACGCGGGATTTACGCAGCTGTTACATGTAGACGATCTTCGGATGTTGCTATTCCTCGTCCAGCACATCGTCCGCCACGACCCTCTCTACAGCGTTCAGAACCTCGACACTCTGTGCAGCGTTCAGAACCACGACCCTCTGTGCAGCGTTCAGAACCACGACCTTCACAACCAGGGAGATCTTCCTGGCAGCAGACACCTCCTTCACAACCAAGGAGCTCTTCCTGGCAGCAGACACCTCCTTCACAACCAGGGAGCTATTTCTGCCAGCAGCCACCTCCTTCACAACCAGGGAGCTCTTCCTGGCATAATCAGATGGACCTAGGTAACACTACTTTGTACATTCTTTTAAACATTGTAGGTTCGCGAATCAATTTTACATGTTTTACTTTACCGCAGTTGGCAGCCAGTCGCAACCGTTCATGCATTCAGTCCAGTCACCGATGCTTAGTGGTGCTGGTTCGTTCTTAGACGGCGACGGCGACGACGATGACCGAGCTGCAAACACCTATGAGTTCTCGCAGACAGTTCTTCACACTCCACCACCACCATTGACACAGGAGACATAGACACTGACAGACCAGGTTGTCTATGGTCGTGGTCATCGTGAGACTCGTCCACCGCATGACCGCTTTTCGCCTTCCGGTCCTCGTCCGAGGAAGACCCAGATTCATCGTCGTCCCCAGCAGTGATATGGTTATCTATGTATGAGTCATTATCTATGTATGAGACATGCTTGATGTATGTATTACTATCGCACTTGCTTCTATCAGAGTTGGAGACATATATCGACCTATGTATGCGAGAAACATATTACTATTAATTCGCATTGTCATTCCAGTTACATTTCCAAGGAGACTGCAACAGTTCATTAAGATACAGGTACATCTGAATTAAACGGTACGACTGAACTTAAAAAAATAAAGCTTACAGACTACATGAAGGCATCATCGTCATCCTCCGTCGATGCAACACTCTTGCCCTTCGATGATGCGGCACTCTTTCCCTTCGACGATGCGATACTCTTGCCTTTCGACGATGCGGTACTCTTGCCCTTCGACGATGCGGTACTCTTGCCCTTCGACGATGCAGTACTCTTGGCCTTGGTGCTCCGCATGAAAATATCGTCTTCGTCCTCGCTGTCTTGGGTCCATAAATAAGTATGTTCTTCTGCAGCCTTTAGGAATGCTTCACCCTTATGTTGTTGCTTCTCCCACCTTCCATGCAACCTGAGAAGGTCTTTTCGTATCTCCTCATAGGTCCTTTCAGGCCACCCAGACCTACGTAATGCGTGAGCCAACTCATTCAGTATGGTGTCACTACCGATGAGTTTGTCCCATGGAACTATCCTATTGTCCATCCTAAAATCGGTGGCTAACCCCAGAAGACATTTGCTCATCCCAGGGTGAAAACTACGATCAAAAGGATAGTCGGACATCTCTACTACACAACACTGCACTGCTTACCCACCTTACTGTCAAGGGGGTTTTATAGGTAGAGAGGAGAAAATGGCGGGAAATAATGGCGGGAAAGGGTTGACGAGAAAGGATGGCGGGAAAGGGATGGCGGGATAATATGGCGGGAAAGGGATGGCGGGAAAATATGGAGGGAAAGAGTTGGTGGGAAAGCATGGAGGGAAATAGTTGCGCGGAAACATATTTTTACAATGTTTATAAGACGGGAATCGTTGTACATCATTAATAAGTCAAAATAAAAAAAAACATTTCGGCCTACCGCAGGCCGACAGGCCACCTCTCGGCCGCCTGGAGGCCGACATGCCCCTCATCGGCCAACCGCAGGCCGACAGGCCCCCCATCGGCCCACCACAGGTCGACAGGCCCCCAATCGGCCCACCGCAGGCTGACAGGCCTCTCTTCGGCTGACTGCAGGCCGACGGGGTGCTATTTCTGAAATTTTTGCATTCGGCCATATAGTTTTCAAATTGGCTATAAAAACGTCATAGTTTTGAAAAAAAACCTATTAATCATGCATGTGAGTGCATATATATTACTCGTCCGCCTTCACCCGAGAATAATCATGGTCTGTTAGGCGACACACACTTTGGTAGCTATCATATCAAACGGTCATGCATGGGAAATGCCAATGGTAGTAGTATAAATCTAGATGAGACGGCACGGTAAGAGTATGGAATAGATTAGTAGTAGGGAATGGGAGACACCAGGAATCAGAGCACGGGTCTTGTTTCACCTTATAGGTCTCTGATGTATCCCTAGGACTAGGGATACTTTTAGATTTGATCCCAAACACATAATGCACGTGAGGCTTCATTACCAGTAGGTGTGGCAGGCGAATTTGAAGGAACAAACACCTCCGCATGCTATGCTCGAGAATGTAGTTAAGTAATTAATTAACGCGCATGTAACTTTGCATATACTAGTTGTTGTGTTGTTGACTTCCAAAAAGCCCGGCTCAAATTAATCTCAGGAAAATCTAACCTGTAGCGTGTGCACCGCTGCTTTCCGATGCGGCGGCTGCCCACCCACGTCCGATTTCTTTTTCTTTTTTCTTATTTAAAGCCACAAGTCGGATTTCTTATAGGCGACATGCTTGGCATACAATTTTGATGAGCACCTACCTTCTGTACAGCATCGATTGTTAGCAACAAGAATGCAAGAAAAAAAAGATAGAGATTAGCTTGAGAATAGGAGACATCCAAAAAGAAAGGCTATGAATGAAGCGGACGCATTGTAACACACTGTATGTTGCTGGGAAGCCACTTCGTTTTCTAACGACGGAGGCTACCGTTCCAGCTTCTACGGTCTAGAGAGCTGTGAGATCTTTGAAGATATAATATATGTTTAGTCTCTTTAGATAATGAATCTACGTACTAAGGAAACAACACCCCTCATCTGTTTCATCTCTTTGCAATTTCCTTCTAGAGTTTAACTATACAAAATTCACGTCGTTGTGTATTATGTGCGATATCGACTGCCTAGTCAACGTAGTTGCAGTCACCCACCAATAGATGGAGCAAGAGATGTGTTCGACACTAAATGCCCTGCATAATTTTGGAAGTCAAGTTTAGACCAAAGCATGCACCCTCCTTGGACTCGGGCATATTTGCCTTACTATCTTTTTTTACTTTTCTTCTACTTTTTCACTGGGTGATCTTCTTAAGATGTGGATTTTCTTCCTTGCAAACAACTATGAAATATATACTTGCGAATTGGTTGCATAGAGAGAGTGGATCGGAAGAAAATGGGAGAAGAGAATGAGAGGCGTGTTGCCGGGAAAAATGGTGTAGGAGGGGACTAAGGGAAAACTAAAGGAAAAATAGGATAAATAGGGGTTTTATACGCTAGGGAGGTGAGGTGGAATCTTTGATTGCAAATAATAAACACTAGCGAGCCTAATATGCGTCTCATCTTTATCGTGTATTTAACTAGTGAAGGCCTCGTATAGAGCCCGACGATAATAATGTACACAATTCCAGCTCACAGTGGTGTGTTTTTTGCTGACAATGTTCCATTTGATGATGACACCACTGATGGGACCGAGGTGACTGTTGGTGCTAAATAGTACCGGTTTTCCTCTTCCATCTGTGATGATCAATCAGCAAGAACTGCTTTTCTAGTAGTGTGTCTTGAGCTTGCATGAACGTAGTAGAGTTGTATACGTTTGACAAATAAAACAAGTCATGCAGCCCACAAACATTAATCGTCATATTATTTGTCAATATCTATACACTCACCCAATTGGTGTTGATTAGGTTACACGTGAGGATCACCCATATCTTGCACCCTAGTACTCGCTATTTTTCAATTTTCCCACTGGCAGTTTGTTAGTTGCAACGATTGGTTGGACAAGCTGACTAGCGACTTGATGTCTGCTTATAAATAGAGGATTTATATCTTTTGGAGCAAAGAATCGGAGAAATCCTTAACCATATCCATGGTTTGATGACGATTCATGCTCCACAAATTTTACCATTCTACTGCTTGATAACACTACATTATATGTAAAAGAGCTTTCATAAAAAAAACACATAATTGATCCGAGATAAATGTTCTAGCAGCCACACGCTTGGCTCACAATTTGTACACCCCTGACCATACATCGAGTGTGTTCTCTCCACGATGAATCGTTTGGATTAGCACCTACCTTTTATCCTGCATCAACTCTTAGCAACTATCTCTCCGTTCCGAACTATAAGATGTTCTAGCTTTTATTGAACCGGATGTATATAGACGTGTTTTAGTGTGTTTGTTCACTCGTTGCAGTCTGTATATAGTCCACATTAAAATATCCAAAACATCTTATAATTAGGAATGGAGGTAGTAGAATGCAAGAAAAAAAGAGATAGACCAACTTGAGAATAGGAGACATCAGAAAAGGAAGACTTTAGACAAAGGAAACCCTCTGTAAACGCTTTGTAACACACAATATGTTGCTCTGGTGCCACTCCATTTTCTAATGGAGGGGGCTAGCAATCCATCTTCTGAGATCTAGAACGTCATGAGATCTTTGAATACATGGGGTTTACTCTCTTTAGATAATGAATCTAACTACTAAGGACACACAATCCCCATCTGTTTCATCTATTTGAAATTTTCTTCTAGAGTTTAACTGTACAAAATTCACATTGTTGCTGTATTTTGTGCGATATCGACTGCCTAGTCAACGTAGTTGCAATCACCCACCGATAGATCGAGCGAGAGATGTGTTCGACACTAAGTGCCCCGCTCCTATCTCCTCTAAGCATAAACTCACTAGTTTTAATTAGTACCCGGTTAACTAGCACATGCTCCCTAAAATGAGTTACTTAACTAGGACATCAGCACATTTTATGTGTGCAAACTAAATGCACTGTTTCCATCTATAGTAATTAAGCTGGATAAAGTTAAATCAGAAACTGGCTAATTGATTGAAACATGTAACAAATGATCAATTCAAAACATTCATGTCATGCATCTTGCAGTGGTAGTCTTGGACGGCTAAAGCTAAACACGTCATTGGTTAATATAAATTACTTGTGTGCTATGGTCTTCACATCTACTGGTAATTATACATTTGGTCGCAACAAAGAAGGATGGAAAAAAGCACCGCAAAGTACGAACATATGTACATCTCGCCACACCAACCTTCAACCCTCTGTGCAGACAATGATGTGGGTCTAAATATTTCTTCATCTTCGCATAAATATATATCAGCAAACACGCTGCAAACGAAAAATCCAAAAACCACAGATCCAGTGGCCTACCTAGAGGCAACTACGAATAATAGAAAAATATGAAGAGCTTCAAGGAATAGAAGGCACCAGGAAAGAGGCAAAAAAAATCTCCTGGCCAGATCAGCATCAAATCTTATGGAGTTGAACCTGTGCACTCAAGAATACAAGTCATAGAATGACAATATGTCGATCAACCCAAGAAAGACGGGCTGGTGCTCCACTGACTCATTGCTTTTCCTAGCCATGTAAGGGTAAAACAAAATAAATGAAATAAGAAACATAATCACAGAAACATCAAGTCTAGATGTAGCACCCCTCATGTGATTATATGAATATCTTCATGTTAAAATTTCCATAAGATACTAGCAGTATCCCACCCATACACTGTTATAACTGGTACAGTATGTTTAATATTTAGATGTGTGTCGTTAGGGTAAGAATAAGATCCAGATATGTTGTTTGTACGTGATAATACTTAGTTCATCAAATTTGGGTTCAGATTGCGCAATCGGTCATCTGGTCATCTACAGGTTAGTTGGCTAGTCTTTTGTCTATGATCACATTGGTGCGCAAAATTGAGCTTTCATGGCTAATAAGTCATCGTTGTATGTGATACTACATTAGTTTAGCTCAGCATTTGGATCCTGTGTGAGGTTGACTGCCATTAGATGATGCACTAACTAAAGACAAGTCGACTGTCGAAGGGCAATATTACATGGAACACTAGATAGAACATCCACATGTAATACATGTTTTCCGTCGAAAGGCAATATTCTGGGGAACACTAGATAGAACATCCACCACTAATACATTGTTTCCGTCGAAAGGCAATATTCAGTGGAATACTAGACACTTGTTTCACATGTGCAGGCTCTCCGAAGACATGATTTGTACTATGTGCCGCACCGATGGGTTTTTCCAAACAACAGTCCATTATGTAGTTAAGAAAATGCTTCATTTATGATCGTTTTATGCATTAATCGCCTGCAACATTTTTTTTTTTGAGGAATCACCGGGGGAGAGTTCTCCCACCTGAATATATTGCTCAAAAGCGGCCAAAATCAAGAGTCGCCCCTTAGGCTTTGGCTGATCCAGCTTATAAGGAAAACCGGATCGAAAACCTGAACAAGTTGGCCCTGTTTATCAGGGAAACCGGGCCAAAAACCGTACATGTAGCAAGGATAAAGAAAAGAAAAAAAGACGCCCAAGAGAAGGCATGCCTAGCTAGCAGATAGAAGGACCAACGCCATGAAAGACACAAGTAAATGTGGGGTGTCGCCGAGGGATCACAATACCAGAACTTTGCAAGCAGCCTAACGCACCAAACTGGCGTGCGTACCGAGCCCCACAACGCAACTCAGAAGCATCCAAAATCAACGAGTGCAACTGAACACGAACCTTGAGTGGGAGCTCCGCCACGGAAATTCAAGACGATTAGTAAGTTGGGGAGGCATCTTGCGCCATCAATGAGCAAAGATGATCCGAGACATCACCATGAGCACGAAGCTCGCCGCAACACATCGGCAGCCATGGGAGGGTCTTGAGCAAGCACAGCAACAGGGGCGAGACGCCTTCACGAGGGAAAACAGATGGCCGCCCTGCGGCACCAAAGACACTGCCGCCGAACCCCAAAGAACATCACCGAACAGCCACCATCGACCCCAAGCGGCCGCACCACCACCACCAAGATCCTCGCAATGAGCAACACACATTCATCAACCATGCAAACCCCAAGATGAAGCCTTCAAGAAGGGCCGCGACGCCAGTTGCGCCGCCATCATCCGTACCAGGAAGACCTGGACTAGGGGTTTCCCCAGGAGTGCCGACGAGGAGGGTTAAACAACATGACAATGACACCTCCATGAAGGTTAGCGGCGCCCACGGGCGTCGCCGTCGCCGCCTCCAGAAGGAGCAAGGCTTTCTCCACAGTTGATCAGACAACCTCTCGAAGGACTAGTTGAATGACTTGGATTGCTCACCTGCACCACCACGGAGGGCCATCGTAGCCCCACCGCCGCACATGGCCAAATCCGGGCCACCGCAGACCGGAATCGGATGAATCCAGTCCGCCCATGCCATGCGCAACCGGACCGTGCGAAGGTCAGACCACACAGCAACCACCTCCCGTCCCTCACAGCGAGCCCCAACATCCCCACGTCACGCACATGGGCGCTAGCAGCCACAGGATGCACTGGAGCACCGGCCGTACCGTCGCCCGCCGAGGTAGACGACCTAGCCGGACTGCCGAGAGCGCCCCACCAGATCCGCCGCCACCAACCTCCACCCGCCTGCCGCGCCTGGCCGTGCGCCCAGCAGCGAGCTGCCACCCCGCTACTGAGAAGCAGCCACCGGCGCGCTCCACAGCTCGACGCCAAGGCCGCACGATCCCAGGCCAACCCAAGTCAGATCTGGGTGCCACCGGGCCTGGGAGCCCCAACACGACCGGGCATCGAGCACCGAAGGCACACAGTCGTGCGCAGCGCCTCCACATGCTGCCAAACCAGCACCGCTACTCACCACGGGCAGCCCAGCCGCGCCTGTGAACGTCCCGCGCCCCCACGCCGCCTCGCGCACACACAGCGCCCCACCGCCGCGAGCAGGTCCCCACCGCCGTCGTCAGCCGCACGAGCTTCGCCCGGCGGCGTCCTCCGGCAGCGGCGCGGGGGGGAAGTGGGGAGGAGTGGGTGGCGGCGGCTAGGTTTCAGGGAGCCGCCCAGCAAGAGCGACGCGGGGGCGTTTTTCAATCGCCTGCAACATTATCATAAAAAATCACCACATTTGTGGCAATTGTATATTTTTTGAACATCTGAACCACCCGACCACGGGGCTGGGTCTTGGCAAATAACACTAATGATTGTCTGAGTAAATTTTTAAAAAAGTGTGGGTTAACTATGAGGCCAAGTACCAATCTCTAAAAGGAACCGTTATTTTATTTCTGAGAGATACAGTAATTCTCAGTCAAAATGCATGCATGATTTGCCCCCAATGAATCCAAACCAATAAATATCATTCATAACACGTAAAAGATCACTGACAATAAATGTACTACTTATCGCCTTATAATCAATGTAAAATAGTACATACTCAACCACCTTACAAGATACAAATAATTTCTGGCACATGTATATGTTGCTCAATCTCCACTGAAGAAGAGGCAAGCTCCACAAGCTACCAGTTGGCAAAAACTTCTTCTGCTGCAATAAAAAAGAGAAGATCAGATGCAAGGAGAAGCATAGAAGCTAGCCTTGGGGATACATGGCAGAAGAAGAAAATAAATACTATGAACTCCAAATACAATATGGTAATAGGAGACTTCGGGAAAGAGATGTTTGTTTCTCTGTACGGCTGCTACCGTATCAAGCCGTGGGGACGATTATTTCTTCGCTATGGGTTCACTTGGCCCTTCATGTTTTGGTCCTAGATTTAGCTAGGGCGTGCTCTAGATCACTATTGAGAAACAATCAGCTACCTTGAAGGTTAGTGGGTCCACCTTTATCCTGCAGCCCGAAAGACCAACATCCTTTTGGGTGCAGGTTCTGCTGAAGGAGCTGCTTATGATCAAATATCGATGTTGGCCTCTTGTGCTATCTCTCGACGTCTTTCACTGCCACTTGTTGACGCATATATGACAGTGGAATTGGGGTCCGTGCATCAGCAAAGTCCAGGAGCGCATCCAACAAAAAAGCTATCTAGAAAGCATTGTCCTAGCTAGCTCTTTAAACAATACTACTCCTACATGAAGTTAGAGCAAGTACAATAGAGTGACGTAAGAGGGCTATAAGCATAGTTTTAAATAGCACGCTAAGCCTCTTAGCGGCGGACCTCTTCTAAACTTGTTCATGTGTTTGGATCAAAGTCCCTTAGTGCAAGACCTCTTGTAAACGCTATAGCGTGCTATAGCGAAGCTATAGCGCGCTATTTAAAACCATGGCTATAAGAGATACCACATCAGATTTGTGTCTAGTTGTAGGAGAGAGGAGAGCAGAGAGAAGAGAAGCGGGCTATAAGCTTACAGCCGGCTGTAGCACGAGCCCCAACAACTTTTGTGAGAGAAAGATGTGGGTCATGTATTAATGGTATAGCATACTAGTATGACTAGACTAACTATTGTATGGGTGGTCTATTAGGTTGGCCATAAATAACATGGCAACTTCATATAGTAGCCCGCTCTTGGCTATATTATTAACCATGCTCTTACGACATCAAGACAAGATGTGTCGTTCAGCGGCACCAAAATCGAGAAATCCATCTCTTGTCTGTTTCCTCTATTAGCTAGCTTTGCTGGACCAACACGAAATAATCGACCAGCTGTTCGGTGCCAGATCAGATCAAGCAGGTAGGCAAGCCAGCTTTGCACGTTGCACGGCCGGGAAAATCCAAAAATCATCATGAAGAAACGAGTTGTCTCGACGAGAGCAAGCTGTTCCCCAGGCCAACAGGGGTGTGTCTAAAGCTCAATCAGCTCATTTCGTGCTCTGTCCATAACCAATTCTTAATCACATAGTAGCTGCTCGATGTGCTCTGTCCATATCGTGTGAGCCATACGTGCTTGTCGATTGTGGTGGACCAAGCCTTAGTTATGTGCCTCACGAACTCAAATTCACCCTCACCAACACGAAACCATCGAAAGGCCCCAAACGTGCCAACGCTAATTGTGTGACACGTGAATAGTGTGGCCTTGGACTTCTCGCCGACCACTTTGTTAGACTTGATTAAATGTGGCTTGCTAGGTGTGCCTAGGCCCGGCCCTGAGGGGGGGCAGGGGGGGCGGCCGCCCCGGGCCCCCGAAATTTAGGGGCCCCCTCCCAGACATGTGCTACGCAGGTGGCCTATAGGCCCATATCATCTCCCGAAAGGAAATTAGCCCAAATAAAGGAAAGGGTAGCAGACTAGGCAAGTACGCAATCAGTAATTCACTAGTTTCTTCTCCCGAAACGAAATCAGCTCAAGTAAACAAAATTAGGCCCATATTGATGTACGCACACAATCACGGCGTAACTCTTGAGACTTGAGATCGCATACCCTATTCTCTGTTCCCCCGATCCGAACTCCAGATCACAAGTCACAGGCCGCCCGCAGATCGAGTAGCTGGAGTCTAATTATTAGGACGTTTTTTAGGATCGACGGATGTCTAATGTTTGGAGTTTTTGTTGGTGCATATGTCTGTCCCCTATAGAAGAATGAGTGATCTCTTGCAATGCGAATCATGGCCTTACCACTAGATCCCCGATGGCTAGTGGAATTTTAGAAGAAACTTTTAGGATAATAAGTAAAATAATTGAATGTAAATATCAAAATTGGTTGCATTAATGTGTTATTGGATATACATATAGCACATTAATGTATATAATCATTAATGCATTATTGGTTGCATATATGTATATAATCTTTATGATTGTCCCTTATATTAGGGGCCCCCAATTTTTTTTTCTTGCCCCGGGCCCCCGAAATCCCAGGACCAGCCCTGGGTGTGCCAAATTCATGTGTGTGTTCTTCATGAAAATATGATATCAAGTATTTGTCGTTTCTGCATATGCTTATCATGGTGTCCTCCAATATTACGATATATAATGGGTTTGCAACCTGAGGTTCCTCTATAGTTCAGAATAGGCTCACTCCAACATTCCACGGCTGTGCTTTTATCACTTCTTTTGTAGTCGTCTCCCAGCATTTTTTTTTAAATGCCTACCTTTTCCCATGATGGTGAGACCAAATCCAACACTTTCAGTATATTTTCTATGTTGCGCTTGAGTTCAATACTTTATGTGGTTGAGGACATCAATGATTCCTTGTTCTTTGGAAGAGAATCCATTTCTCCTCCTACCACTCAATAATGTTAATTTAGCAGTAAAAAAAATAAGAATGCTATTTTAAGTGGTTTACATGGTGAGTCATCTAGTGGTATCGTTATTAATTTAAATATTTAGAGAGAGAGTTATGCTCAAGACACAACCCTATGCTTTCAAGTGAACAGGAACTGATAATCTTGAAAGCAATATAAAAAATATCCTAAACGAACATGTATAAGACATGAAAATATACCACTTCATCGAGCTAAACTGGCCAATCAGAAATCAGAATCGCCACTCCACTAAGGTCTAACGAAATTGAACATGAACATCTTAGAATAACCTAGGTTCATTCGTCTAGGCAACTTGAAGCAAACATTTATGTGAATGGAATATACAATGTCTGCATGACTCAATGTTTCATGGATGTCTAATTTTTCCAGGAGCAACAGAAATAACTTCAGCACAAACTGGCTACGGATATTTAACAATCCAATTATCCTTGGTCTCGCCGGCAACATTGATAATATATGGGTAAAACTTGAAGACTAATCACTAGCTTCAGTAGAGGAAATCAATCCAGATGCTTCAGTATTATCGTTTGAGGGAGAAAAACAATCATCAAAAGGAACTCCATTACTTACATGTGCAAGGCTACGAGGAGGATGGGGCATGGCATGGGACAGAGGAGCGGCAAGGCCGTTGATCATGACCTCTCAAGGACTAGTCAAAGCCAACGGAGGGCTATGGCTCACGTGCCGTCGGAAAAAAAATTCCAATACGACCGGGTCTTTCTTGTTATCAAGGGAGACCCACCCACAAAGATGCCACGTGGCAACACCAATCTAAAAGCACTGTAGTTTTCTTCTTTCCTGATTTTCTTCTATCTTCTATTATCACATCCACAGTCAGTCGAGGAGCACCATCGTTCTCGAATACCAATAGGATCAAGGCGATGTTGAGTGCAAAAGCGCATGAGTAGGAACATGTGCTCGGATGAGCTGCAAATATATGAAGCCGGAGAGAAGCCAAGAACACATGCACCATCGCTAGGCGTACCACATCCATGTTGCGACAATGTCCTTGTCTAGCAGCGACCTGCGTGATAGAATCCTCATTTTCATAATCCGCAGCAGGACTCGATGCAAAAGAAATGTGTGGCGGGTCCGGCCGCCTGCAAGAGAGCACAACTATTACCGGGCATGGCGGCGGCCACATCGTCGTCAATGTTTGACGAATAATTGGTTGCTGATTTAGCCAACACGTATCTCGTGGGCAAGGCTCAACATACAAGACATCCTAGTACCATATCACGGGCGAATGATTTCTACACACGCGATTGATTTCTGTAGATCTAGCACTGGTTTTGATGATAGAGCTGCAGTAAGAAAATTGGGAAAGAATAGACTGCTCTGCTTTGAGGTCTCTGTGGCCATGTGGCATCTTTTGGACTAGGTATCTCTTGATGAGAGGAACGACACGGTCATATACGAATCTTTTCCCCATGCCATTGGAGCGCGAGGGATCATGGTCGGCAGAGGGCAAGTCTCCATCGCGCCACAATGTCGAAGACGAAGAGATCAAACCTTCCTGATGGTGGATAAGAGAAGAGGAGGGTTATCTGCAATAGCAGATTTAAGTTGTTGACTATGATCCCACCTGTGATCTCAGTCGTTCCTTACCGAACTGGTGGGCACTTTCCAAGTTTCCATTGGTTGTTGGTTTTCACGAGATACTTCAACTGGAATCAATGTACTAGCTTGTAGCATGTGCTCCACAACATTCAATCATGCAAATTAACTAATTAATTGTGCATGTGGGTCAAGCTTTTAAATAGCGCGCTATAGCGGCGCTAAGCGGCGCTACAGCGGCTGGAAGGTGTTCTGCGCTACGCGAAGCTGGATTTCACGTAAAAAGGTTTAGCGCGCTAATAGCGTCGCTAGAGATCATTTAGCGCTAAATTTTTATTTTTATTTTGCGAGGAAAACTTCCAATCTATTCATCAACAGTCAAGATAGTACAAAGAACACCAGAAGTAAAAAATACATCCAGGTCCATAGACCACCTAGCGACAACTACAAGCACTGAAGCGAGCCGAAGGCGCGCCGCCGTCATCGCCCCTCCATCATAGGAGCCGGGCAAACCTTGTTGTAGTAGACAGTCGGGAAGTCGTCGTGCTAAGGCTCCATAGGACCAGCGCACCAGAACAGCAACCGCCGCCGATGAAGAGAAGAGTAGATCGGAAGTATCCAACCTGTAGACACACGAACACAGACGAACGAAGACCGGATCCACATGGATCCACCGAAGACAAACGCCGACCGAATCCAATGAGATTCGCCAGAGACAAACCTCCACACACCCTCCGACAATGCTAGAAACACCATCGGAACGGGGGCTAGGCGGGAAGGACCTTATTCCATCTGCAGAGAGCCGCCTCCGCCTTGCATCTCTGAGTAGGACACAAACCCTAACAAAACTTGAAAAAACATCAGAAAGCGAAACCCTCCCGTCGGCAAAGACCGGGATCCACCGCGCCTCCATGGCCCTAAGACCACATAAGACGAGATAGATCGGCCAGCCGACGGGAGGCAGGAGAAACCCTAGCCTTGTGCTAGGGTACGAGCGGCGGCGGCTGTGCGTATCGCGTCTACTTGCGACTAGCATTTAGCGCTAAATTAGGGCAGGTAAATCTCTACTCCTAATGTCTCAGTTGGTAGCGTAGCATCCACGGTTTTTTTTCGTCCCCCACTTTCGTTTGGTTTTTTTTCGTCTCCCCTCCCACCAGCCCACCGGTTTATTTTTGCGTCACCTCTCACACAACAAATTTTTTTTTTGAACGGATCAGAACTTTCCATGCTGGCGCAAGTTATTTAGTAATATCTTTATGTGAAAGAATCAATCACGATCAATCTAAATTAATTAACCATACCATAATCTCTACTCCGTAGGTAGTCGTCGCTCGTTTCCTTCGTTCGTTCGTTCGTAACTCCCACCTCTCCTACGATTCCCTCGACAGGTTTTCTCCCGACCCTACCGCAAAAAAAAGTGGGCCAGCGAGCCGCTTCACTTTATCTCCTTGCACGAGTCGCTCCTGTCCCCGATGCCCTCGCACGCGCTAGGGTTCCTCGCGCCGCCGCCGCATAGGTGTTCGTCGACCGGCCCCTCCACCCGACCTACCTCCACCGGTGAGGCCTACCCAAGCCCCCCGAGGTCCTCCTCCGCTGCTGTCATGAGTGGTCAAGGTCGACAAGGAGGAGATGAATCTGCACGCCGACCTTCTTCCACTCCCATCCCCATCTTGCCTCGCGACTCGTTTTGGAGCAGCAGCTGTGGAGTGCGGATGTGGTGAAGGGGGCCTACCGAGGTGTGCGTGTAGGTTTCCCCGGCAGCGCGGTCCATGATACGGCAGGACCTGGCGCTGGCATTCTTCGCCGACTTCTTGGGCTCCGTCAGCCCCGACCTCCGTTTCGTCATCGATGACAGGTACGTCCACGACCCCTCCGCCGTTGACGTCACATGGCACCTCAAAACGCAAATTAAATCCATGTCATCTACTTGTCACCATTGTACGCCAGGTAGAGCAGCTCCGGGAAGCCGCCGGCCACCAGGATCAGGTACGTGAACAGCTGCATCCATCCATCTTGCCAGTTAATTAGCGTAAATAAATGCCCAACTGATTCCCGTTACTTTGCAAATTCTGCAGTGCAGCCTTATGTGTGAAGTAAGAAGTTTGGATCTGGTGGTAGAATTCCTTTGAACGTGGACAAATCAATACCATAATTGATCTGGTTCTTCCAATCTGTGTGTACAATGTTTTTCCAAGGAGCAAGTAGGTGAAGCACATGAGTGACGTGATTCTCATAATGTGATGTCTACAGGAGATGGAGTACCCCAGCTCGTCGATGCATGTGTCTATGCGGTCTGAATCAAGCTGTGCGCATCTTGGTGAGAATCGTTGGTCTGGTTTGACCATATTTTTGGACAGCATTTTGTGGTTGCGTAGGAAATTGTAGGCAGTGTAGGATCTGTACTGTACGTGGATTGCAATAGTAGGACTGATGGTAAGGTTTGATCAATGAACATCAATATAATTTACAGTTTGATTTAGGACTATGCATCTTCTTGCACTGATTTAGGGCCAGTGCCTCAGAAAGAAAAAAGGGATTAAGTCCAGTACATAAATCGGTAAATGTAAATGTTAAGTTCTTGCCTTGAATTTTTCCATGGTCAAATTGCCAATGCAGTAAGGTATTGAAGCTTATTCCATCAGTCATGATAATTATAGACCAACTACTTTTAATTCTTATGAAAGACATACTGAACATAGATATAACTGAAAACAGGTCACCTGTTTTAGTAAATAAGCACAATATGAAGCTTACGGAGAAATCATCTAACGGACATCCGACTCTTGTAGAACATCTAATAGACTCATCCACCTGCTGAAAACAGATCCGCAATTTGGGGTATCTCATTCATTGCTAGCATAAGAGAGCCATGTGTTGTTGTCTTGTTTCATTCTTTGCAAAATTCTACATCGTGTTCTAATGTTAGTATTTTTTTTCTTTTACAATTTTTATAGGGGGTAGAAGGAGTTTGTGCGACGGTGCAGGGGCGCCGGTGGTACTGGTTGAACCCATGGAAGTTCTTAGCTCATAATTGCTACGAATTCAACACAAAAGTTTGTGATTTTGTTAACCTGACTAGAGCTTTCATTTCATCTCGGTCCTTTATTTAGATGTTGATCGACCTGCCATTCCTTTCTAGATGATGACTTACCGTTCTTTTACTAAGGCAGTGCATCTAAGGTTTCTTTACATGCTCATTGACCATTCAGTTCAACGACGGCCAATGCGGTAGAATCGAGGCTGCAACTCTGGCACTTCAAAGAGGAAAGAAAAACATGACTACTTCATGGTGAGGTAAGGAGTGGCTTAATTGAACCTGCTACATTGTGATTGTTACATTGAGATTACAATCTTACAAGGACTATTATTGATTGTTCAATGACTCGTTTGTTTATTTTGGTTTTAATTATACTGTTGAACAACTTAGATATGTCGTAATATAATTATAGCAAATATATTATGGTATATTTCCTACAGAGAACAAGCAGAGCTGATCTACCGAATTCAGATAACTCTGTGCAACAGTGTGGAACTATCTGAAGTATATTTTTCTCTTATAAAACCAATGATGAGTGGGTCCATTAGGTTTTCTGTGACAAAAAAGGCTGTAGACAACTTCACAAGAAAAATCATTGGAGCTTGGTCTTGACGATTACAGTTTCAATTCGTTATTCCAGTCTAGCACACATGTTTCATAGACTTTCTGTTATATCTATTCTTGAACCATAGTGAAGTGGGCTTCCTTCTGAGAAAAATAGTCTATGAATGGATTATTTAGAAAGCAAAATATATCAAGCAAAATACAGTTGCATGCAAGAATTGCTTGGAAGTGATTAGTAGCTTCTAGAAGGGAGATCAGTTTGTTAATGGTACAGGATGGTGTAATTTTTTGTGATTGATTGCTTTATTGGTGCTGAATATTTGTGACGTTGGCATTTTTGGCGCTTTTTATTGTGAGTCCTTATTTGTTCTGGCTTATCTTCTGCTTTATCTCTTATTATGGGACAACTTTAGCTTTGATTTTCGTCTATTTGGAGTTCCCTAAAGAATTACTTTGAGTAATGCTTATTTCCCCCAAAAACTCTAAATTGTACCAATGCAAAGTAATTACTTTGAGCAGAGAAGAGGAGGGCAGCGAGGAGCGAACATGCGGACGGGTGGCTGGGGCGATTCTCTTGCACGAACACCGGAAATGTCCCTGTTACTCTTAGGAAGGATACAATATTTTTCAGTCATTTACTTTTTCCACTCGAACGGTTTGCTGTTACTCCAGGCAAGAACTGCAATTTTGCAATAGGTAGTAAGTAAGCTATTTCTTGTGAATCTTGTAAATTTATGCATTTTGGAGTTCAAGAACCACTGGTTTGCTTTGGCCTTAATCCAAACACGACGTCAGACTTTCAGCCCATGGGCTCGGTAAATCGAGATCGAGAGAGGCCGTTGACTTTCAACCCATGGCCTCGGTAAATTGAGAGAGGGAGAGAGCATTCACGGGGTGACGGCGGCTACAGACCATGAGCGGGCATGGACTAGGGACCAGAGGAAGGATGTGGAAGCTGGAGCGTCATCCGTGGTGCGGCGATCGATCCGAGGTGTCGTGAATGTGGAGCAAAGCCATTTGGAGTGAAGCCGAGCAGCCTAGGATGGCAGGCTGGGGTCAACACTGGTGGGGTGGTGCAAATGGAGGCACTGGGACAGACTAGCGAGGTGAAGAGGACGGAGCCCACGTGAAATCTGGCCAGCAAATTATCCATGGTACGATGCCTGAATCCATCTACTTCTGGTTAATTTTATTTATGAACCTGCATGTGTTTTGTTCAACTGGTCATGTCTTCCTGAATTGTAGAGTCTTTGGCTGAGGCCATGCATTGAGAAGGTGATCTCTTGATGCATCTATCAGCCATGGGCTACAAACTGAATTATCAACAAGTATGGTGATAGCGAGAGTTACCGTGATCTCCAAAGAACAATAACGATGCAACATAGTGCTGAACTTTGACATTTGCATTTTGTTATAAGTTTCCTTTTAATATTTGGTAATTTATTTAATTAATCTTTCTTTTAATATTTGCGGTGTCACAGTATGGTTTCACTACAGGAAATTTATTTGAAGGTCTCCATGATGGCATAATTCTATGTAGACTGATATGTTCAAGAGTTCATCTCCTGACTTGAAGGTTGCCATGCTGTTGAGATTTCATCTCCTGACTTCGTCCCCATGGCAGCTGGGCGTGCTTCGTCCTCGCTGTGGAGCCTAGGAGTCCTGTTCAGGAGTTGGAGCGGCGCCAGATCTCCCCATGTCTCGTCGCTGGTGGGTGGCCCTACTGCACCAAGGTTGATGACTTCCTGGTCAGGAAGAACCGTCCGTACTCTATAAGGTCACGCTGACTCCACGTTGGAGGGGGGCGGCGGCGCGCTTTCACCCCGCATCGGAGTTTGTGGTGGGTCGAAGCCCTAAGGACCCGGTTGTAATTTCCGCTTTGTTTGGGGTGCTTGTACCACTGGTGTTCTTTAATATATGACCTGGGGTCTTCTCCAGAAAAAAAAAGGGTGCTATCTATCATTTGTAATGCTTTGCACACTACAAAGTTATATGTTTTTGTACCACTTTCTTTGTTTTGTGCATCAGATCTGATAGTATACATAGTTGAATTTCATATATTTTTTTTGAAATCCATTGCAAGTGAAGTGGATTTCAATTATTTGTTGTCTATTACTGGCTACTTTTTTTATACATGTGAAAATTGACATGCCTTATGCTTATATATGTAACCAGTAAATTTCTTAAACGCCGGTGGCAACGCACGGGCATTCTACTAGTAGCGTTAGCATCCCGCTTCGATCAAAAAAAATTGGTCCAGAAACGAAATCGTCGCTCGGGCCAAAGCCCAAAAGTCCAAAACTACCGACACACACCCTCCTCCTGTCGAGCGAACCCTACCCCAATCCCCTTCTCCTCGAGCGAAAACAGCGGCGGCGGACGACCAACGTGCAGCTATGGCGGCGGCCTCGATCTGCGACTCCGGTGGCTGACAGGGCTTCCTCACCACTCCTTCCCGGTGACGGCGGCATCCACAAGGCCACGCAGCTGCTCCCGGCGACGAAGGCATCCACCCCGCGACGGCTGCATCCACAAGGCCACGCGGCTGCTCTCGGCGACGGCGAGGGAGCTCCCGGCCACTTCATCCCGGCTGCTCCCTCCTGGCCACTTCCTCCCGGCCACTCCCTCCCGGCCGCCAGTCCGCACAGCTGCCAGCGACGACGGCATCCACTTGCTGACGCTGCTCCCTGCGGCAACGGCGTCCACCAGGCGACCATAAACCAGCAAATTCCATCGGCAGGTAAGCTTCTCTATCCTCTGATTCATCTCTTCATGGTTGAGACATCTCCCTTTTGTAGATGAAATGATGAATTGAACAACTATGAAATGGTATTTTTATGGATTCTTGGCTTATAGGAATTGTTTCAAAATTCTGATGTAGTTACTGCCGTAGGTTAATTATCCCAATCAATGCAACTTACTGTATGCCATGCTCAAGTTTTACTATGAACGTATGCCATGCTCCAGTTTTATCCCAATCAATTCAACCTAAATGAGAAAAGCTCAGTCAAGGTAGTTATACAGAAGTAGCTTTGCCTATTCAAATAATAAGTCCCTGGATATATGTTCGAGCATTAGTAACTTGCATGACACACTTGTAATGCATCTCTCTTTTGTAAATGCTGCTGCTGATGCATCTCTCCTCTGGATCCGGTGACGGCGGCGATTGAGCGTTGCTCCCTTCCTGAAGGCGTTACTATTGAAGAACCTCGTCGTCCATATGGTGTCTTGAGATGGTTGGTGCGGATATGGTCTTTCCTGTAGTTTGCCGATGACGGATCCGATCACTTTGGATTTTCTTTCTTTATTTATTTTTCTCGCCCATGCATAGCTTTGGTCTTATATGACTTTGCTATTTGCAGGCGTGTTTTTTTATGTGTGTGTGTGTTGGTGTTGGCTGTGTGCATCCTAGCTATGCAGAGGCCGGGTGTGTGCTCATCGTGTTTGTATTCTCTTGATGCTTCATTTTGAGCTAATAAAATCCATCCTTTTTGGGGTACAGACAATTGTAATGGATTACAATTGGACATAACTTGCACAACTATGTAGCTCATATATGTCAATTGTCAAGTATATGTTAAATTGATGCCTGATTGTATGTTTATTTTTTCATTTTTTATTGATTTATGCTGAAACGCTAAATGGGGCATAGCACGCTATAGCGTTTCATAGCTTTTGTGGCCGAGCCGCCGCTAAGAGGCTTAGCGCGCTATTTAAAACTTTGATGTGGGTGCATATATATATTACTCATCCGTCTTTACCCGAGAAGAATCATGGTCTGTTAGGCGACACAGACTTTTGTAGTAGTATAAATCTAGATGAGACGGGACAGAAAGAGTATGCAATAGATTAGTAGTTGGGAATAGGAGACACTAGGAATCAGAGCACGGGTCTTGTTTCACCTTATAGGTCTCTGATGTATCCCTAGGACTAGAGATACTTTTAGATTTGATCCCAAACACACAATGCACATGAGGTTTCATTACCAGTAGGTCTGGCAGGCGAATTTGAAGGGAACAAACTCCTCCTCATACTATGCTCAAGAATGTAGTCAAGTAATTAATTAACGCGCATGTAACTTTGCATATACTAGCTGTTGTGTTGTTGACTTCCAGAAAGCCTGGATCAAATTAATCTCTGCAGACCGAATCAAATCTCAAGAGGCGGGCTGATGAGATCAGGCCCCGCGGCCGCGCTTGTATCATGGTGGCAACTCCGCAACAGTAGAAGCTAGTTAGAAAGATCTCATGCTTGCTTACTTGAGGAGGCGGCTCAGCAGTTGACCTCGGCAGTCGTCGACAACCTCCATGACGAGTCATCAACTATACATGATTGAATAATTATAGATGTATCAAATGGCCAGTAGGACCAAGTCTTGTAGCTCATGCGATTCAGCGCTAGGATTGGTAACAAATTAAGCTACCGCCGTCCTTTGGTCTGGAATGGTATATTTTTGTCATCCTGCTTTTCGTAT
The DNA here is from genome assembly GCA_039707655.1 of Elymus sibiricus. Lineage (NCBI taxonomy): Eukaryota > Viridiplantae > Streptophyta > Magnoliopsida > Poales > Poaceae > Elymus > Elymus sibiricus. Next base: position 495,440,517 of record CM077667.1, read on the forward strand.
ATTTCTACTTTGTTTTCGTGAATCCGGGAAATCAAAGAGACATCCAAGATCCATTGAGTCTCTCTTTCAAGCTGGCCCCAAGGCTCTGAACTGTAGCTGCAACCTGCATATATCGTACAAATCAGAATCAAAATCAATCAGATTGACATAAAAAACACTACAAAATCCCACATAACTAAATATGTAATCCACACTAGCATATTTCTTGACAACCTATTTAGTCAGGCTTCTGAGAGTATTTTTTCCCAATAATACATTGCTTCCTATGTGGGGCAGTGATCCACCTAGCATTTCATTAGATATATTCATAGTTTTAAATAGCCCGCTATAGCCCCGCTATAGCCTTGCTATAGCCTTTTCAGCAGGGTGCCGCTAAATGGTCTCATGTACAAAATGCACGCTATAGCCCGCTATAGCCCGCTATAGCTCCGCTATAGCCTTTTTGGAGGTCCGCCGCTATTTGCCATAGCCCGCTATTTAAAACATTGGATATATTTCATATGGAAACCTTTTCAAAGGGTGTGCTTGCCTCGTTTCTTCCTATTTACACGTATAAATCCAGTTCAGTCCTCCTTCTCTCTGTCCACATCAAACGCATCCTGTCAGGAGGAAGATCGCATCCATAATTCTCTACATTGACATGCTTATCTATTTGTACATGCTTCTCATTTATCATCTACTATTTTCTAATCGTAACACCCACATTGTTGGTCATACCAGTTAAATCTTCTAGAGGCAAAACGTAAAAAAGGTTAGGGTTCATAAAAATAAAATTGAGGCACACATAAGCTGATTCTAGTTTGGGCATATGCTCACAACAATCAATGAATACATATATTATCAAAAAAGTTGGGGGGGGGGGGGGGTAATTGGATTAGTATGACAATGGCCGCGCCAAAATCCTCCATGGCCAGCACCATCAGGCTACCATGTTCTCTCCCTACCTCCTCCAGTCGAATAATAGCATCAAACACCAGAGCACTACCGGTTATAAAATTAACTAAAAATCCCAATCTTTCAGGTGCAAAGAGCACCACGGCCGATGTGCGGGAGAGGTGACGATATGGAGCACCATCCGCCACTGCTTCACGGCTCGAGGCGATGGCTACCCAGATCGAGAAGATAGAAATGGACTCCTCTGGAGGGGTCCCTCCCACCACCATCCGCTACAATCCACTCTCGGTTTCCTTTCAGATCTGGAGAGAGAAATGTGGAGACCCGGGAGAGTGCGCGCACGGGTGTAGGCAAAGCATGGTGCGACCACATCTCAGCCACCACGTGGTGCAGACGAGGTCCAGTGGAGACGCTGTTGGGGAGGTGTGGGGTGGGGTGGGGCCGGCGATGTCGGTCGGGGAGGTGTTGGGGCAGTGGTGAAGGGCACGAAGAAGGAATGTGACGTGTTGGCTGAGAAAAGAGAAGACGACGAGGGGAGGTCACGATGGCTTGTCGGGGTGCTGGGAAGAGGTTGACCACGGGGAACGAGGTGAGGAGGGAGGAGATATGAAGGCACCGATACGGCGACACCTATATGGCGATACGAGTACTGTGATACGGGATACAACAGTATCTAGAAACAACAATACGGCGATACGGCAAGTATATATAAATAATTAATAAAATGACATGTAATAAAAAACAAAAGATAATAGAATGTGTGAGATGAGATCAAAATACTGCCCCATTGGTTGCCTGATTGCCTCCATGCCTCTTTTCAAGTCGTGAATGATCATCCAGGTCCTCAACTCACACATGTCGATACCGATACGGCAGATGCAATGTCGTATTTCCCTCCCTAGTAGAAGGCAGTAGCAGCAACATCAGTAAAGCAGCAACATCAGCAAGCAATTGCAAGCGGTACCAACTAGCAAGGAGTAGCATTAGCAAGCAGTAGCAATAGCAAGCAGTAACATCAGCAAGCAGTAGAGCAGCGACATCACCAAGCAACTGCAGTCTGCAAGCAGCCAGCCAAGCATCGTCGATCCGGTTTGTAACAAGAACAGGGAGCCAAGAACCATTGAAAAAAATCATTAATGGATAGATCAACTAGAGAGAAGGAGAATTCACTGGATCTATCTTACCTCGCTCTTGCTGGCGACTGGCGATGGCGCCGGAGAAGATTCTAGTCAACCGAGGCGGCGGCATGGCGAGTCGGCAAGGCAGCGAGGCGATTACAAGCGGCGGCGGCGAGCCACTCCAGTCTGCGGCGGCGGGGAGGCGAGTCCAGGCAGCGGAAGGCGAGTCCAGGCGGCGGCGGCGGCGGCAGCTCGCTCCTGCAAGCGCTTGTCGTGCAAACAAACAGAGAGCGGGGCAGATGTTAGGGTTGTCCATGGGCCCTCTACTGGGATGGTCGTGTCCCTCTCCCGTATCGTGGATGTTGAACAAGACGTATTGACATTTTTTCTTTTCTTTTTAAATAAAAAAATATGATACTTCGCCGATACCTGTATCCCGGCCGTATCATGTGTATCACCGTATCGGCGACGCCCCGCACGCGGACACACCAGTTTCTCACGTATCGGCACTTCAGAGGGGAGGAGAGGCGGCGGCAACCGGGCGCTGGAGATTGAGAAGAGAAGGAGGATGGGGAGAGAAGCGAAAAGCCGGTGGAGAGGCGCGAGGCTCGAGGACAAGAGGGGATTGGTAGATATGTTTTACTGCTTGGGTTGTCCACACAACATTTTCGCACAGTAAAACTGAAGCAAAATCTTATAATTTCCTGGACCCATGATTAACGAGCCCCACCTGCCATTCACCCATGAACCTGCTCCGAACATGTCATACGAATTAACACCTCACCGAATACCAACAGCCAAAACAGTACAACAGTAAGTTAGTCGGACGATACAAAAAGGATAGCGCACAAGTGCTGTAAAATGGCGGCTTGGACATGTCAATGCATAATTGTACTTCTTTTGTACTCATCCAACAACCTTTCACCACGTTTGTCCACCATATACGGTATTGCTTGATCTTTACCCGGGTATACCAACGTTTGGCATAAAACTCTCTCCATAAATGTACTGAATGAGAACGGGGAGGGTGCTAGCTAGCGGGATGGAGAGACAAGTGAAGGACAAAATAATAGTGTGTGAAGAACATTATGGAATAAGAGGCACCGAGAATGGGAGGATGGGTCGAACACATTATGGAACATCGTGATCTGATGGCAGTCCCACGGGTGCTTGTTGTTCATCACAATGCTAGAATCAACTTCATCCCCTCGAGCCTTTTATCAGCTGGGATACCATCACTACCCTTCCAATTTTAACATTGCCATCTACACCACCAGGAGTAGTGACGGTCTAGATCAAATCGGCATCCACTACCACAAAATTGGCTACAAGTGCCCGTTTTTCAATAAGTGCGTGTTGAACCAAGATAATCCCACTAGTGATCTAGCTATAGCTAGTGGGCTCTTGCCTTGATCTTGCAGGAACGTAGTTCGACAAGGTAGACTTGCGGGTTGTTTTCTCGGCACAAACCAGATGGTATCTTCTTACCACTACTCGTATCTTCTTGTTTTCTCACAAGGTTAAAATCACCACCAACAATAGGAGGCCCTGACCTATTTAGAAACATATCATGTAATTCAGAAATAAAAGGTTGCTTTCCTTCTTCATTAGGGGAGCCATATACAGTTGTAATCGCAATGACCAAGTCAATCCGTTTGTTTTTAACTATTCTAGTAACGAAGTAGGTTTTGATCTCCCAGCTCATTGTTTCTAACACATCAATATTCACTCCAACCAAAATGCCACATTTTAATCTTCCTAGGGATCTCCAGGCTATGCTGGATGGAGAGGTCTTTTGCTTTGTCCATTGTATACTTGTTCATGTCAATTCTTCTGCTTTGTCTTGTGGGGCTCTCCACGGGACTACATATCTTCGGCTTTTTATTGTCCTTCTTCCACAACACCATCTTCCAGCAAAACTACCCCATTGAGTTCAAGTTTGTCAAGGTAGCCATGTGGGCATTATATTTTGTGGTAGTTTCTCCAGTTTGTTTGGCTCAATCTATCTTATCAAATCTTCCCTGCACGAAGAGAGCTCCAACGTTCAAATTAAACCAACCGTGAAGTTCTTTTATAAGCGGCATCTGCATTTCCCACTGATTTTTTAATCAAAATAACAAACTTCTGACAAGATAGCGAAATGATGCGAGGAAAGGAAGAAAACGAATTTGGGCAGAATGCAAGCACGACCGAGACTCTGCATTCTTGTTACAGTCTTTCATGAATATTGCTTCAACGATACACCATCTCAAGTTACCCTCAGGCTTGACTGCACTTGGCTTACATGTCGGCGGCGACAGTGGGGTCCACCCACCTGCAAGCAGTGTGCTGAGTTGCGCACACAAGCGACCGAGGACGGCGGCATACTTGATCGGCAACTGTAGTGCTCGACATTGCTGGACGCCAGCTGTGAGACACTGACTTGGCTCTAAAATAATGCCGGAGAGGACACCGGCTTCGCATTTTGGGGGAGAGAGCGTCAGCCCCTCCAGGTTTGCTGCGGCCGTGCGGCGAGATCATGGGCGCGTGAGTGCGCGCATGGCGTCGAACACCCTTGGCGCATCCAGCCCCGTTGAAGCGTACTCTGTCGAGGTCGTCGGGGCGGGGGCTGTGGCTGTGGCGGGGAGGGGCTCGAGCTTGGCTGCGAGGAAAGGAGAGACCGCGACGGAGGTGCAGCGCCGCCGTTCTTTGGTTGCCGGCGCAGACGGAGTTGGGGGCGGCATGCACGGCGGCGGCGGCTGCTGCTATGTGGGTGAGGTGCTCGGGGCAGGCGCATTGAAATGAGAGAGACGAGCCAGCCTAGACCTAATTGGCATTGCCTAATCAGCAGTCAACGCGGTCAAAGGCAGTTGCTGCTATGTGGGTGAGGTGCTCGGGGACCGGCGCATTGAAATGAGAGAGACGAACCAGCCTAGACCTAGTTGGCACTGCCTAATCAGCAGTCAACGCGGTCAAAACCACTTGACTAAGTCAAAACCAAGAGGAGGGTTGATTTATAAACCGCGTGGTTTGTTCAGGGTATAACTTGACCGGTTTTGAAGTTCATAATTGAATATTAAACTGAGTGGTTACTTCGTGTTGTAATGTAGACTTTTTCAATGCGTCCAAAGTTGACAGTCGAATTCTGAACTTGGGGACAAGGTAGCCTGCCCATTTCTTCTTCTTTTTTTTTCTTTTTTTTGAGAATGACAACCCAAATAGTTACACAGTGGTGTTACATTAAGATAGCATAAGTGCCCTTAACTGCTCCGGGAAGTTTGCAATCAGAACCAAATCATCTTGTTGCCGTGCACGAGCGGCTAGCTCATGCGCCAGTTGATTGCTTTCCCTGGGTATATGTTTGATGCAGACCGACTCAAAGGTAGTCATAGCATCTTTGATCTCACAGATAATCTGAAAGCAGTCCGAGCGATTTGACCTCCCCTTTTCCAGTTCCTTGGCAATCAGTGCATTGTCTATCTCTAATATAATCTTGCCCTTGAAAACTGAGGACAGCAACTGCAGTCCAACCAACATGGCCTGTCCCTCAGCTTCCTCCACCGACCTGCATATCCTAGTCCGGCAACTAACAGAGATGAAAACAAAACCTCTGTGGTCCCTCGCAACAGCTCCGGCACAAGTTTCACCAGTTGTCGCACTGAACGCCGCATCCGAATTGATTTTGACGCTCCCAATCGTTGGTCTCTCCCAGCGCTTCTGAATAACAGTGGGTTGGACAGGTGCGGCAGTCGACAGGGAGGCGATCCATTTGTCCCCAACACCGTCGGTCGACAGCAACAGGTTCCGCAGCTCTTCCTCGTAATTTGCAAGGAATGTCGCAGACCTCGAGACTGATTCTTTTCCATCACTATGCACACAATTGTCACGCAAAAACCAGGCTCACCACAGTAGTAGCATGATTTTAATTCTGGTCTCAGTATCATGCTTATCTAGCAGAATTTGAAGCCAATCCTTGCCTGTGTACCAGAACTCTTTCTCATTTGGTAAATCCCAAACCTCCTTCATAGCAAATCTGAGCGCTTTGCTTTTTGTACAAGAGATTGTGGCGTGATATTCATCTTCTTCACCATTGCCGCAAATGTCGCAAGTACTGTCATGCACAAGTGTTCTTTTGCACTTGTTCTTTTTAGTAGCCAGTGTGCTCGTAGCAATCCTCCAACTGAAATTTTTTATTCTCTCCGGTATCTTCATTTTCCAAATCACATCCCAGATGCTACGGTCACCCATGCCTCGAGAAGAATTTGAGGCTCCTGTGGCTATGTTGCTCTCAATCACAGCCGCAAGCTTGTATGCACTTCTAACAGTGAACATCCCGTTTTTTTCATAATGCCAAGCCACACAGTCTTCCACATCAATCGACGGAATCTTGATTTTGCAAATCTCCTCGGCGTCAAACGGATAGAAAATTTGTTCTACAAGTTCCTTGTTCCACTCTTTTGTGTCCGGTGCAAGAAGCTGACTAACCCATCGTAGTCTAGATCTTTTTATGAAGTTTGCTGTCCTTAAACCTTCCTTTCTCGGAATCCACTGGTCCTGTTGGATTTAAATGCTCTTCCCATTTCCCACCCTCCATATGATCCCTTTCTTTAGGAGCTCTAACCCTTTTTCAATCCCTCTCCAAACCGGCGACGCATCCGAGGAACATACAGTATTTAAAATGTCGCCCTTTGGATAGTACTTGGATCTTAGCACCCTCGCACACAAGCTGTTAGGTTGTTGGATCAGCCTCCATCCTTGTCCGGCAAGGAGTGCAACATTAAAAAGGTGCATGTCCCTAAACCCGATCCCCCCTGCTCTCTTTGGTTTAGTCATTCGCTCCCAAGACATCCAGTGCACTTTCCTGTGTCCTTCCTCATCTCCCCACCAAAAATCCCGTATCATTCTCTCATATTTCTCGCAAAATCCTTTGGACAGCAAGAAAACCCCCATAGTGAATGTAGGGAGAGCTTGTACCACTGATTTAACATGCACTTCTTTAGCCGCATAGGACATGAATCTTTCATTCCAATTGTTGCATCTCTTTCCCAGTCTATCCATGATTGGCTGGAAATTTTCATCCTTCATTCTCCCTTCCGGTGTTGGAAGCCCCAAGTACTTGCTCTCAAAGGTTGAGGTCTCCACTTCCAAAACCGATTTGATATCCTCTCTTGTTTGGTTTGGGCATTTGTCACTGAAGAGAATAGAGCACTTACTCGAGCTTAGAAGTTGACCGGTTCATCTTTGGAAAATGTTCAGCACCTCCTTAACCATTGTAGCTTGGTCCACCGAGGCCTTGAAAAAGAGCATACTATCATCAGCAAAAAGTAAGTTTGAAATGCCGGGGCTGTTTCTAGCAATTTTCAAAGGAGTGATCCTTCCCCCTGCAATCTCCCTGTTGAGCAAATTAACCAAGCCATCCACCACAAACAAAAATAAATAGGGGCTGAGAGGGTCCCCCTGGCGGAGTCCTCGAGATGGGTTGAAATATTCTAGCTGCTCGCCATTGCATTTCTCGGAGAACCTCACCGTCGTCACACATTCCATGATCCAATTCGTCCACTTCTGACAAAACCCGATCTTACCAAGAACTTCTTGCAAAAAGGTCCAGTCATATGCCTTTGCCAAATCAAGTTTGTAGGCACAATAGGTATCCCGGGGGTTTCTGCTTTGTTGAATCTTATGGAAGCACTCGAACGCGATAAGAGCATTATCCGTGATCATTCTCCCAGGAACAAAAGCGCTCTGGGTCTCAGAGATCAATCCATCCAACAAGGGTCTAAGGCGGTTCACCAAACATTTTGAGACCACCTTATATATAACGTTACACAAGCTTATGGGGCGGAAATCCTTCAAAGATTGGGGATTGTTTCCTTTCGGGATAAGGACAATCACCGTATCATTTATACCCTCTGGCAATTTTCTGGTGTCAAAAAAGTGCAGCACCGCTTTCACTACCTCCTCCTTCAGAACCCCCCAATTCCTTTGAAAAAAGCGGCCTGGAAAACCATCGGGGCCCGGTACTTTGAGAGGCCCGATCTGGAATAAAGCATCACTAACCTCCTCACTAGTGAAATCTTTGGTTAACAAACAGTTCATCTCATCACTCACAGTTCTCGGCATCAAATCAATGAGCTCATGTGGAACCACCCCATCGTCTTTAGTGTATAGATTCTTGAAAAAGTTTGTTGTGTGTTCCTCAATATCCTTCTTTTCCTCAATCCAATTACCTGCCTCGTCTTTTAGCTTTGTGATCGAGTTTTTCTTCCTCCTCCAAGTGGCTTTCCTCTGAAAATATTTTGTATTTCTGTCACCTTCCCTTAACTCCGTCACCCTCGACCGTTGTCTCCACATCATCTCCTCTCTTAGTAGTACTTCATCCAGCTCCTTAGACAGTTGTTTTATCTTTATTTGCTGCATAGCCGACAAGGGTGTGCTCCACACCTTGCTTATTTGTTTTCTAATCTCAGCCGTCTTCTTCAACACTGAACCGAAATCCCTTGCAGCCCACTGTTTTAAATCCCTTTGCATGACTTTCAGCTTGGATCCAACTTCCTGTAGCGTCCCTGCATCTCCACTGTTCGTCCACGAACTGACGACCAAACTGCTCAAGGATTCAGCTCTTTCCCACATATATTCATATCTGAAGCATGGTGCTTTCTTTTCATTTACAGGTTTCCATTCCTTCCTGGCCCCAGATCGCACCAACAGAGGCAAATGATCTGACCGGGTGGAACACACGTGCTCAACTGATGCTTCTTTAAACAGGTCACTCCACTTCGCAGAGGCCACACCTTGATCTAGTCTCACTTTAACATTCCTTGTTTCATCTTGTTTGTTGTCATAGGTCCACACCAGGCCCCTATATCCGAGATCAAACAATCCGCATTCAGATAAAATGTCACGGAAATTAGCCATATTCCTTTCCGAACGTTTAGTAGAGGAGATGTGCTTGGTCTGCCACATCGTTTCATTGAAGTCACCAATAACAAACCACGGTACCTTGGCAACATCTTTTATTCTCCTTAACAAATTCCACATGTGATGGTGCTCATGCGCTTTTGGTTCCCCATAAACAAATGTACCTCGCCATTGTTGGCCATGAGGGTTTAAACGGATCAACACATCGATATACCTCAATCCCACGGCAAGCTTTATTATTTCAACACTTTCATCATAAAAAAGCGCAATACCGGCTCCTTTCCCTACTCCGGACTGCACGATACAATGTTTCAGACCTAGCCTCCATCTCAAGTTAGTAACGACCTTATTGCTTTGCCGAGTTTCAGAAAGAAAGACTATCTTAGGCTTCTACGTGTGCACTAAGCACACCAACTCCTGAACTGTCCGGGGCTGCCCGAGGCCCCGGCAGTTCCAACTCAGCAGGTTTGTTCCATGCGTAATGGGTTGCTGTTTCTCATCCTCATATCTCGCTGTTTTTGAACTCTGCGATCTTGGTTCAAAATCCTTTCCTCTGTCAGGCGGATCGCCCGGCTGAGTTTTGCGAATCCAAACCTTGTTCCTTTGGCTTTCCCTATCTTTTTTATTCCGGTTCAGATCGTTAACAAAATTTTGTACCACTCCCTGCCTGCTTGCTTGCTGCTGCACATCACACCCACCTGCTGTTTTCTTCCCTTGCAAAACTGCACTGATTTTCTCTCCTCTGTCAGGTGGATCACCTGGCTGGGTTTTGCGGATCCAAGCCTTTTTCCAAGGGTATCCCATATCACTTTGACTCAGATTCAGGTCCATACCAAGTTGCTACACCTCCTCCATATTCTCTACATCTGTATCACAAGGATAAGCATGCACTGATGCAAACTGCTGCTCACCAACCACCATTTTCTGCCGAATCATGCTTGCGCCAAGGTCGCCTACTACTGAATTCTGTTGATTGCCTTCCTTGGAATCTCCGTCTTTGTCCCAGAGCGCTGGGACCTCGTCCCTTTGATCTTTGATTGGCACCGGCGGCAGATTGCTATCCGTTGATTTCCTCCGACCACACGGAAACGAATCACTGGTTGTGTCACCGCTCACCTTCCCTGTAGGCGCTGTCTGTCCCCCAGCTCCCGCGCAATCCGCAATACCTGGATCAAATGGGAATCCCCAATAATCGGCTATCCTCACTGGGTCTCTCACTTCTTCAAGGATCCGTCTTGTTCTCGCCATTCCCATTCTGAATCTGGCCATGATTGCTTCCGGATTTTTTGCGATGCTGATGAGCTCTTTTGTCTTCCTCGTGATTTCCCCCAGACCGAGTGGATCCTCCATTTCCGCGGAACAGAGCCCCAGCTTGCAAACCTTGTACAAAACCTAACAATCGCCTGAAGGAACCAGATGGAATCAGGAGAAAGGAAATCGTCAAGTACGCCCGTACTTCCCACTGCTTGACCAAGAAAAAGGAGAATTGAAAGGGTTGGATTGGTAGCTATGAGGAAGAGGGGATTAAGGCTTAGGACAGAGAAGGTAACACGGGAGGAGGATAGGAGGAAGAAATAAAGGGGTTGGGGTCAGCTCGATTGGGAAAACGAGGGGAGGAACGGATCTGGAGGGGAGAGCCACAGGGAGCAGGGGATCAGCTCCTAGCAGCAACTAGCGAACAGTGGAGTTGGGATCTGAAGCACCAGATGCAACTGTGGCAGGGGAGGAACGAACAGGGAAAGGGAATCAGGGGCTAGGGGAAACGGCATAGCGCCAATCACCGGCATGTCGCCATCGTCGCCGCCATGGGCAGCCTGCCCATTTCAGTCAGTAAGGATCGATCATGCGCCGTTTCCGTAGTGAGGAGACGAGGGTTCGATCCCTAGCTGGCTCCCTTTTTCTCTATTTCTCTTGTTTTAGTGGTGCGCTAATGGGCCGGCTTACAACTCCGTACGCTTCAGATGAGAGCTTCTTCTGTCTCGCTACAAGCGAGATACTAAATCACTAATTAAGAAGCACTCGTTGCAAAGGTCACTCCCACCTCTCCAGATTGCGACAAGTGGCGCACTGTAACCTGGGAGTTTTCCCTTTTTCGTGGATCCATTTATTCAAAATGTTTTATCTCTTAAACCGTGCGTCCAAATCTCGAACCGTTTTCATCGTTCGATTCCTCACGTCGAGATCTTCAAAACTAGATCCCATGTTAATAGGTTTTGACGAACTTTTTGATCACGAAAAAAACCGGAAAAAAAAACCAAAAGACAAAACCGAACCGAAATCAGGATGTTTTCCTTTCCGAAAGAGGCATGGCCGTGCCACTCGCGGAAGCAAATTCGTGCCTCTTGCGGAAGCAAACCCGTACATCTCGCGGAAAAAAAAAACACGTTTTTTTCGTTTCCGAGAGGCACGGCCATGCCTCTCGTGGAAGAAAAAAAAGAAAACGCGTTTTTTTTCTGTTTTCAAGAGGCACGGCCCGAGAGGCACGGCCGTGCCTCTTGAGGAAGCAAATACATGCCTCTCGCGGAAGGAAAGAAATGAAAACGCATTTTTTTTCGTTTCCGACTTCTGTTTCCAAGAGGCACGGCCGTGCCTCTTGCGGAAGGAAAAAAGGAAAACGTGTTTTTTTTTTCTGTTTCTGAGAGGCACGGCCGTGCCTCTTGCGGAAGCAAATCCGTGCCTCTCGCGGAAGGAAAAAAACGTTTCCGAGAGGCATGGCCGTGCCTATTGCGGAATGGAAAAAAAAACGTGTTTTTTCCGTTTCCGAGAGGCACGGCCGTACCACTCGCTGAAGGAAAAAGACCGTGCCTCTCGCGGAAGCAAATCCGTGCCCTCGCGGAATAAGAAAAACGTGTTTTTTTGCGCAATTTTTTTGTCCAAAAGCTAAGAAAGACCGGTGAAAAACCAGAAAGCTGAAAACCCCGAAAAAACCATCTAAAAAGCCGAAAATGCATGCGAAAAAAAATCGGAGGGAGTGCCCTGAGCGCGACATGTGGCGGCGGCTGAGAACACGCCAAGTGGCGCGCTCACAGCTCACCCCAAGTGATCATTGGGGAGGCTCCCGAACGAGTGCTCTTTGATTAGTTGCTCCCAACGAGATATAGCTCTCACACACAACGCACACCACTCGAGCGTACGTTCTAATGGGCCGGCCCATCTAAGTGTACCGCGTTTGCCTTTGCTCCCGGTTTTTTTAGAAGCTTCATGCCCGGTTTTGGGAAGCTTGCGATCCGGTTTTCTTTATCGTTTGTCCTTTTTTTGTTTTTTTTTTTCTTTATTATTTTCCCCTTTTTTCATTCGGAAAATTTTTGAAATTGAAGATTTTTTTGAAAATTCGTCAGCTTTTTTGAAAATCGCAAAGAATTGCATATTTGTGATTTTTTCAATTTTTGAACATTATACAAATCTGTGCACTATTTTAAAATTAGTGGACTTTTCCCTATTTATCATGAAGATTTTAAAATTCATGACGGTATAATGAGTATGTGTATGACTCGAGAGGATACCGATATATCTCACCTCGAATTTTATGAAGTATCGCGAAGCAAAGGGAATAGCACATGATAACCAAAGGTTCACTTGAATGTCATTCGTGAACTCATAGGGATCAATATGGACATCCACGGCCGCTATCGGTCATTGAACAAAGGGGTTTTGTTCATGTCTATAATTTACTGAACCTATAGGGTCACAAGCTTAAGGTAATCACGATCTGCTGAGTGTTAGTAGGATGGGAGTAACGAGGAAATATTTGTGAAATAATTTCGTTAATTTTCAAAATAGTTTCAAGAGAAACAAGAAGCGTTTCGGGGTCACCGGAAGGGTTTCGGAGTTTATTGGGCAATACCGGGTATTACTGATAAATAATATATAGGTGAAAAATGTTTCCAGAGATGCTAAATTAATAATAAAAGGCTCTAATAATAGTTAGGAGGCTTTTATATTTAATTAAATATCAACGGGCCTTAAAAGACCAAGTGGTGGAAGGAGAATTGGGCCACAAGGGCCCAATAGGGAGAGGCGCCCCCTTTTCCACTTGGGGTGGCTGAATTGGAGTGGAGGGAGGAGGAGTCCTCCCCCTAGGCCGGCAAAAGGAGGGGAGTCCTTCCTCTCCTTATGGCGTCCCTCCCTCTCCCCTCCAACCTATATATACTAGACGATTTTGGCACTTTTGTACACACAAGTTTTGGAGCCTCCTCTAGTTCTCTAGTTCTAGCTCTAGTTGGTCCTAGTTGATCAATTAGAGCTAGACCTAAATACTCTAATCCTCATAATTAGAAGCCGAGTGTGGTTTTAATCTCCTCACTCTAATCCTCCGGCGACGATTAGCTTTGGCCGGCGTACAAACCGCTTTTCTCACAAAAGAAATAAACTGCGGCCAAATCTGGCAAGCAAGACTAACCAGGCCTTGGTACTATTCATCCCTGATGATAGTTTCAAAGGCTATGAGAAGCACTACGATGAATGATGGTTGAGTCAAACAATGCTTTGTAAGCAAACACATCTTCGTCAAAACACAACATGTTTGCTGTTCCGTCGTGAAAAAAATGTTCGCTACTCATATCCCAGTCCATATCTTCATACAACCCACGACGCACACCGTCAAACAAAACTACTCAAGTAAAAGAAATGAATAATAACAATCAAATGTATAGTCCTTAGAGATTATGCTTATGTTTTCAGTAAGGTAGAAAACTCTAAAATTTGATGGATGTGCCATCACTGGACTCACACAAAATTGGACCGAAATCAGAAACAACATTTTTTCAATCGGAATAACATTATTTTAAGGTACATATTTGTCACGCATTCTAATATTTATTATTTAAATTTATTTCTTATGTTGAACATAAACTACATTATTTTTTATGTTATTGTGGATGTCTGAAAAGAAATTTTTTTGTTGCGATGTATTTCAATATAGACTTAAGCAAACCGATGGTATCACATTAATCCAAAAATTAATATTGCCCGTAATGTATCCTAGTGTGTTGAAATATTTACATATCCACAATATCCTTCAATATTTACATGAGTTTTCAAAGTTGGAAGACGATATTTAGAAGTTTTAAACAATCAATTTTTTCTATATAGTTAGAAACAAAAGTTTTCGCTCCATGTATATGTAAAAAATATATCAAATAATATGTTGATGTGTAGGCTACACAAAAATTTGATTTTCTAGCTGAACAAAAAAAAGCAAGACTATAACATCATACTACTTCAGTTGTACATACACCACATATATAAAATATAGGACCCTAATATGTATCTGAAGTTTGATGGGAGCCCTTCCCAGATCGAACGAAATGATCGCTTGGGATCGGTCGAACAAAATTGTTTTTTTAGTAAGAATAAAATTGTTTGATCTGGGAACAAGTCCCGAACGAACGTGCTAATACTTCTGGCCCATCGGGAAATCTGACGTAGGCCTCCTGGCCCAACACAACCCCCTTTACCCAGATTTTTTTTTAAAAAAATGTGAGAAACTATACACACAAAAAAAGGAAAAATAAACAAATGAGATATGCAGTGAGTTTTTGGCATGTAGTGTACAAACAATTTTGACCTGTTATGTAGTATATAAGTGTTTGCCATGATGCATACAAAAACAATTTACAAACTGCTATAGGAGATATGCCCTAGAGGCAATAATAAATGTTATTGTTTATCTCCATGTTCATAATTATGTTTATGTTCCATGTTATAACTGCTATGGTTCTCGAGTCTATAATAACCACGAGGCTCGGAGGAAGACTCATATGCACGTGTGGAATAATAAACGGTAAAAAGTATTCCTAGTGTGGCCTCTAAGACTAGCTCAAGTGTTGCATGATGATTCTGTTTTCCTGATCATGGGCATGACTATGCCGGCAACTTTGAAGGCACAATGTTAGGAGAACACTTGTATTGAATCGACCCGAATTGATGTTATGCTATGAGATTCATTCGTCACAAGTTAATGGTTAATAACACAGAGAAGTTAATGTTTGCATAATTCCTTAGACCATGAGAGTGTCGAGTTTCTTCATGCTTGCTTCATGAACTTTGGGGTTTGTTAAACGTCATCCGTAACTGGGTGGCTATTACGGCGGCTTACGGGTTCATGGGAAAGTATGTCAAGGGACTTGATAGCTCAAGATTGGGATTTGCTCCTCCGACGATGGAGAGATATCTCTGGGCTCTCTCGGTGTTACGGTATCCACCATCGTCTGGCCAAACACATTGTGATTTGATCACAGGGATGCCGGAACACGGGAACGAGAAAAAAGAACAAAACCGGTAACGAGGTAACTGGCATTGTGGACAAATGTTGATCCATGGGGATGCCGATGATTCTCACCTCGGGTATTTGTAACATATCGCAAAGCAACAGGAATAGCACACGGCAACTGGAGGTTCACTCGAATATTCATTCGTGTGGGTATAGGGGTCAATATGGGTGTCCACGGCTCCGATGTTGATCATTGATCGAAAGTGTTCCGGGTCATGTCTATACTTCACCGAACCTATAGGGTCATCTATCTGCTGAATACTAGACATGGAGTCTGAGAGAAAATCACCGGAAAAGTTTCTGACGCAACGGAAACGTTCCGGAGAGGACACCGGAATAGTTCCGGTAAAACTGAAAAGTTGTTTCGCGGTATACCATTAAGTCAAATTGGTTCTGGCACACACCTGGAAATTCTTGGAGGGTGCCAGAATTATTCTGGAAACTTCTGGGATTTTTTCGGGATAAAAACCGGAAATGTTCCGGAGCTGCCGGAACCGGTTTGGTTGCTTTTCGCAGATGAAAATCACTAATCTGAAATTATTTCGGAACGCGGCCAAAATCATTTGTGTGGGTACTGGAATTATTCTAAGACCCACAGAAATATTTTCGGATTAAACGGTCGCGGAAAAATGTTTCCATGAATAGTGAAAGTCTTCTAGAAGGATTGGGGACCAAGGAACCCCCACGTGGGGGGGGGGGGCTAGGGGTGGCCGGCCATGTTGGAGCTCCTCCATGGTTTTATGCCCTTGTGAAGGATCCATGTGATGGGTTTTTTGGGTATTTTTCCCTTTGGGATTTCCTATAAATAGAGGTGGAGGGGGTGCTCTCCACACTCATCCCTTGCTCTCATACACATGCCATAGACTTGTCTGGCTTCTCTCTCCCTCCCCGAAAAATAGTTTTGTAGAGCCGAAAGGCTGTCTGGGTTCCGGTGGGAACTACTTCTAGACGACGAAGCCCTGCCGGATAGATGACACTGTATGTGTGCAACTCTGTAGAGAGATCATAGTTTCGGTCTTAGTTCGAGAGTGCCTCCCAAAGGGCTGCCCGAGTGGCCGTCCGAGTTTCGAGGGTCCTCCCGAAGGGCTGTCTGAGTGGCCGTCTGAGTTTCGAGGGTCCTCCTGAAGGGCTGCCCGAGTGACCGTCCGAGTTTCGAGGGTCCTCCCGAAGGGCTGCCCGAGTGACCGTCCAAGTTTCTAAGGTCCTCCCAAAGGGCTGTCCACGACACCGTCCGAGGGACTGTCCGACTGACTCCCGGAGGGCTATCCGAGGGGCAGTCGAGGGATTACATCCTCGCGGTTGGGAGGTTGTAAATCCTAGCTGCGGGGATCTGCACCGCCGATCGTCATCGACTCTACTTCCGCTGCGCGACGAGTCGGTAACGAAAATATCAAACCTTGTATGCAGTCTCCATAGTTGTCCTGGGCTGGTGCGTAGGTCGAAATTTTTTGGTTTTCTGCTCCGTTCCCCTACAGTGGCATCAAGAGCCGTGCTATGTGTAGATGCAGGTTACGATCTAGAATACATAGAGATGTATGGGTGTTGCACAATATAATTTGTAGTAGATGAGTTCTACTATTGATAATTATTTGTGCGGGTAGCAGATGAAATCTGTTACCCGATGTTCTTGTTGCTTCCCTGGAATTTGCATATTTCTGATCTTGATAACAGCATGGTGGAGTTTCAAAGTTCTAGCAATCCGCGATCCTGATTGATCAATGAAGTGCTAACAGTTCATTGAATTCCACCATAGTTAGAGATGCAGATATGATCTGCACGGGGGTCATGCCTATGACGAAGTTCAGTATGGGGCTCGAGATTTTATTATCTCGTGTTTCATACACCCCGTAAAGTTAATCTAGCGACTTGAATAATCATACTTGATGATGGACGTTGGTAGCTGCGGTTTGTTCGAAACCTTAGAAGCCACGTAAAATGAAATTTTGCATGAACCGATTAGAGGCGTCTAACTTGGTTTTGCAGGACGTCATGAGATGTGCATATGATGTGGTATAGCAGTGCTCATATTAATTTGATTATGTATGAGATGACTATATGATGTAAAATTAACATGACCTGCATGTCATGATTCGGCATGATGGCTGGAGCCATATGATCGTCACTTTAATGACCTGCATGTCAACCTTAAGTAATGCACTTAGTTTATTAGCTATAGAGATAGCAATATTATCTGGTGCATCGACAAGGTGGTGGCAAACTTCACGAAGGTGAACACCGACGCGAATGCCGAAGACGAAGAAATACAAGACTTCTCCGTCAGAAAGGGGTATACCATATCATGCTATTATGAATTGCCTGAGACGTTTATCCCTTACGATGCACCCTTTTTTGATTGCATGGTAGTCGCTTTTATTAGGGTGATCTCTCACAAAAATATCTAGTTAGTGTTCTCCCAAGTGTAGCACCGTCATGGCACCTATCTCTTTGGGGTATCACATGGATACATGGGTACGAACGATTAGAGAAGTGTGAGGCGGATGAGTTGAGACCTCACAGCGAGATCACTTGGTTGTCTTGACGTTCAGGCATGAAAGTCATGAGCTCGGAACACGCGCATCGAAAGATGAACAAGAGTCACATAGAGATGTGATTGGCAAGTTGGCTTACCGATTGCAATTCTTGGCGTTGAATTGTAATATGGGTCTTGAATCACTCACAATCAATTATGAGAGATATTGATTTGAGTGGGAGCGCACTATAGAATTAACTTGTTTAATTCTCTGTGCAATTAATTATGAACTTTGTCTAAGTGAAATTTGCATAATAGTTGTAGAATAAAGACTCGCGTTTCCACCTTCCCTATTAAAATTGATTAGCTGTTTCGTATCTGGTTAAAACTTTACGATTGGTAACGTAATGTGAGGATTGTCCTCAAAAGTGCCAAGAAGGACTTTGTCCTATCGGATGCTTTTGGTATTCTCCGGCTAATGCTATAGATAATGTGACTCTCGTCCTTCGATCCAAAAGCTAGAATTCCGTTACGGTCAAGTGCAATATGTTTGCTTCCATGAGACCCGGACTTCAAAAGTTTGGGATAGCTATGAGATATTCATGGAACTGAAAATCATTTTCAGACACAAACAAAGGCTAAAAGATATGGGATATCCAAAGCAATGTTTGTTTTGCAAACTGTTAGTAAAAGTGTTTACTATGCGTTTGACTAATAACAGAGGGATCCAGGAGAACGCCTATCATGTGATGAAGGTGAATAAAACAAACAACTTAAAGAGAAAGGAAATGTCCAAAGGGTGTTAGTGTGACTTACACACCTAGGAAGTCCGGGGCTAACGCCACTCTTAAAGTTGGGTGCTTCTTCTGAGAGTAGGAGAAATACTAAAAGTTAAACTGTTAGAAGTATAAAGGCAAAAAGAGTGAAGACTGGAATATCCAGCTCATGTATGAATGTCATACGAGTTATAGATGTATGGAAGGCTGGTCAAAGAAATAGTTCTTGGGAATTATGATTAAACATGTTAATCACTAATTCTTGGCTATTGTGAGTTGATCACAAAAGATACCCGCTCGATTGCATTCTGCTGCGACTCGATGCAAGGACTACTACGGCCTAAAAGACTTGCCGGAGTGAGGTTTAGATATGCGCTGGGAACATAGTAAAAGTTGCTATACTCGGTACATTACCTATGTATTTATTTTCATAATTCATTTTAGAGTTTTTATACACTCTAGCCCATTGCATAAAGTATCTTGCAAGAAGGTTGTCCATAAGAGAACTTTTGATGTTCGGTGTTATGAATAACATAAGGGCCATGTTCCATCATGGATGGGATGTATGTTATGAATATTGATAATAATATATTACCTCCGAATTTACTTTCATAATTCATTTTAGTGTTTTTACACACTCTAGCCCATTGCATAATGTTTGTTGCAAAAGGGTTGTTCATAAAAGAACAATTGTTGTTCAGTGTTATGAATAACATAAGGGCCATACTTCCATCGTGGATGGGATGTATGTTATGAATATTGATGGTAATATGATACAACCATAACACTGACACTAAATGTTGCAAGACTAAGAGAATACCACACTTGTGTGGCACTGCATTTGATCACATTGGAGAAACCCGCATGGAGAAATTCCATAATGATTGATTTTGAAGTCGTTTGATTGTGAATCATATGACACTTCAACTTTCCTCCGAAAAGTGAAGTGACTGAAATACCGTTCACAGGCCATAAGGAACGAGCAACGAACTTATTGGTGATCATACATTTTGATGTATGTAGTCCGATAAATGTTGTTGCCAGCAGTGGATTTGTCTATCTTCAGAAATGACTCAAGTACATATATGGATATTTACTTGATGAGACATAAGTCTGGATCTTTTGAAATCATTCATAAGGTTTTCAAAAATGAAGTAGAAATTATTGTAACAAGAAAAATATGTTTCTGCAAACTAGATTGCCGAAAGGAATTTTTGAGTTACAAGTTTAGCGAATGTCTGATGAGTTGTGAAAAGAGTTTCATAACTTACACCTCACGGAACTCCACTGTGAGTGGTACGTCCATGAAGATGTATTCAAACCATTTGTGACATGGTAAGATCAAAGATGACATAAATCAATTTGCCATTATCCCTTTTAAAAGTAATGCTTTAGACACTGCAGCTTTTACACTGAAAAGAGCACCATCAGGTCTGTTGAAATGACGCCATGGTATGGTACGCCCAACCATGCTTTGTCTTTTCTTAACATTTGGAATATGGGGCTTGTGTAAAAATATTTACAAACCTGTTCCAAATCAGACAAGTACTACTTTGTAGGTTATCCCAAGTAATTGGGAATTCCTCCACCACTATACCGAGGCAAAAATGTTTGCCACAAAGAACGGTGTGATTTTGAAGAAAATGTTTCTTGCAAAAAGGTGAGTGGGAGGACAGTGTGACTCGACGATATAACAGTATCTTCGTCATAAGATCAAAGGAAAGAAACCTTGGAAGTAATTCCAGAGTTTCCTACTGTGACTGATACGGAAGCCTCTACATGAGATGTATGGACTTCGGTCGAACTTGCAACTGAACCACGTAGGCAAAACTCATGCAAACCTCTCAGGTGCGCAAGCGAGATACACAAGGAAGCGTTGACGGGCCCTGACTCCGAAATTGGCTAAATGCCAATATAATCCGAGATAGTTTCCATAAATGATTCAAGATTATATCTTGATAAACCCTTCGGAAGACTTAAAGTCTAACGAACATTAATGGAAATATAAACTGATGTGAATAAAATATTTTTCCATAAAGCTCAACTTGTTGCAATAACAAGTTCAAGGAGTTGACTCAGATGAGATTGTCTCACCATAGCGATGCTTAAAGTCAGATCGGGTTAAACTAGCAATTAATACATATTTCAATCATGAGATATGTAACATGGATGCCAAAAGGATTTCCATGTGATGGAAATGCAACCTAGGACTTGCATGTGGTACAGTCCAAGGTATTTTATCAATCCAGAGGATGCTAGTAAGTATGCAAACTTCAGAGTTCCAGCAATGGATAGAAGAGAGCAAAATGGAGTTGGAATCTTTGTTTTGATGAAATAGTCAAAAGAGTTTGATTTCATCAATGGATAACGAAGATGCTTGTGGTTACAAGAAAGTAAGTGGGAGCATAATAATATTTCTAAAAACTTTGTGTGCTTGACACATTGTTGATAGAAATAATATAAATTTCTTGACACGAATTAGGACTTCATTGAAAATAGTTTTTTTTATGAAGTGCTTGGGGTAAATAGCCTTGATATTAGGCATATTTATCTACGAGATAGAATTGCCTAATAGGCTAAAGCCAAAAATACATATGGACAAGATGCTAAAACAGTTTAGCATAAGAGCGCCAAGGAGTGATTCTTGCCGAAGTCACATGGAAAGAGTTTTTTAAGACTCGGTGTCCCAAAACACTGATGAGCAAAATACATAATGGAGATTCCACACACTTTCGTGTTTGGATTAATCATGTATTCCATGGTATGTAAAATAACCAGATATGTCCAGTACTCCCAAGGAGTTGCGAGTATAGATACCAAAGTGATCAAAGTACTGATCATGGGACAACCGTGAAAAATGTCATTGAGTACTGGAGTAGCACTGATGACATGTTTTCTCGCAAGCAGAGATTATGAAGTGCTCGTTGTAAGTAATTGCATCGATACAGTGTTCATCAATACTCCATGCGATTTTTGATTTAAGTTAAGGGTTTTGTGTAATACACGATATGGTGGCACGGTGTTTGGAAATCGTTCCAAACAGGTTATTGTGGCGAATTCTATAACAAAGGCTAAGTATGTTGCCGCTTTCAAAGCGACATAGAAGATGTTGAATCGTATAGTTCGTTCATGTACTTAGTATGGTTCCAAAATGGCTTTGGTCAATGGAACACTATTGAAGATAGTTGCTCCATAGCTCAGTCTGAGGAATCAAGGTTTGACAAGTGATTCACATATATACGAAGCCAATTCCACACAAAATATGAATTTTGTGAAAGCGTGAAAACGCGAGGATATGCAGAGATACACACGGAACTGAAGTTGTCAGATCCGTTGGACATCAGGCTATACCACAAGCGAAGCATTTTTTACACCGGTATGCCATAGGTGTAAAGTGTTTTAGCATTGACTAGATTATTGACTCTAGTGCAAGTGGGAGTCTGTAGGAGATATGCCCTAGAGAAAAAAATAAATGTTATTGTTTATCTCCATGTTCATAATTATGTTTATGTTCCATGCTATAACTGCTATGGTTCTCGAGTCTACAATAACCACGAGGCTCGGAGGAAGACTCATATGCACGTGAGGAATAATAAACGGTAAAAAGTATTTCTAGTCTGGCCTCTAAGACTAGCTCAAGTGTAGCATTATGGTTCTGTTTTCCTGATCATGGGCGTGACTATGCCAGCAACTTTGAGGGCACAATGTTAGGAGAACACTTGTGTTGAATCGACCCGAATTGATGTTATGCTATGAGATTCATTCGTCACAGGTTAATGGTTAATAACACAGAGAAGTTAATGTTTGCATAATTCCTTAGACCATGAGAGTGTCGAGTTTCTTCATCCTTGCTTCATGAACTTTGGGGTTTGTTAAACGTCATCCGTAACTGGGTGGCTATTACGGCGGCTTACGGGTTCATGGGAAAGTATGTCAAGGGACTTGATAGCTCAAGATTGGGATTTGCTCCTCCGACGATGGAGAGATATCTCTGGGCCCTCTCGGTGTTACGTTATCCACCATCGTCTGGCCAGACACATTGTGATTTGATCACAGGGATGCCGGAACACTGGAACGAGAAAAAAGAACAAAACCGGTAACGAGGTAACTGGCATTGTGGACAAATGTTGATCCACGGGGATGCCGATGATTCTCACCTCGGGTATTGATAACATATCGCGAAGCAACATGAATAGCACACGGCAACTGGAGGTTCACTCGAATATTCATTCGTGTGGGTATAGGGGTCAATATGGGTGTCCACGGCTCCGATGTTGATCGTTGATCGGAAAGTATTCCGGGTCATGTCTATACTTCACCGAACCTATAGGGTCACACACTTAAGGGTCATCTATCTGCTGAATACTAGACAGGGAGTCTGAGAGAAAATCACCGGAAAAGTTTCGGATGCAACGGAAACGTTCCGGAGAGGACACCAGAATAGTTCCGGTAATACTGAAAAGTTGTTTCGGGGTATACCATTAAGTCAAATTGGTCCTGGCACACGCCTGGAAATTCTTGGAGGGTGCCAGAATTATTCTGGAAACTTCTGGGATTTTTCCGTGATAAAAACCAGAAATGTTTCGGAGCTGCCGGAACCGGTTTGGTTGCTTTTCGCAGATGAAAATCACTAATCCGAAATTGTTTCGGAATGCGTCCAAAATCATTTGTGTGGGTACTGGAATTATTCTAAGACCCACAGAAATATTTTCGGATTAAACGGTCACGGAAAAATGTTTTCATGAATAGTGAAAGTGCTTTTTGGTTACTTTATGGAAAGCCACCTTTTAGGGCTTTTACCAAAAGGCTTCTAGAAGGATTGGGGACCAAGGAACCCCCATGTGGGGGGGGGGGGGCTAGGGGTGGCCGGCCATGGTGGAGCTCCTCCATGGTTTTATGCCCTTGTGAAGGATCCATGTGATGGGTTTTTTGGGTATTTTTCCCTTTGGGATTTCCTATAAATAGAGGTGGAGGGGGTGCTCTCCACACTCATCCCTTGCTCTCATACACATGCCATAGACTTGTCTGGCTTCTCTCTCCCTCCCCACAAAATATTTTGTATAGCCGAAAGGCTGTCTGGGTTCCGGTGGGAACTAGTTCTGGATGGCGAAGCCCTGCCGGATAGATGACACCGTATGTGTGCAACTCTGTAGAGAGATCATAGTTTCGGTCTTAGTTCGAGAGTGCCTCCCGAAGGGCTGCCCGAGTGGCCATCCGAGTTTCGAGGGTCCTCCCGAAGGGCTGTCCGAGTAGCCGTCTGAGTTTCGAGGGTCCTCCCAAAGGGCTATCCGAGTGACCGTCCGAGTTTCGAGGGTCCTCCCGAAGGGCTGTCCGAGTGACCGTCCAAGTTTCGAAGGTCCTCCCGAAGGGCTGTCCATGACACCGTCCGAGGGACTGTCTGACTGCCTCCCGGAGGGCTGTCCGAGGGGCAGTCGAGGGATTACATCCTCGCGGTTGGGAGGTTGTAAATCCTAGATGCGGGGATCTGCACCGCCGATCATCATCGTCTCTACTTCCGCTGTGCTACGAGTCGGTAACGAAAAGAACAAACCTTGTATGCAGTCTCCATAGTGGTCCTGGGCTGGAGCGTAGGTCGGAAAATTTTTATTTTCTGCTGCGTTCCCCTACAGTGGCATCAAGAGCCGTGCTATGCGTAGATGCAGGTTACGATCTAGAATACATAGAGATGTATGGGTGTTGCACAATATAATTTGTAGTAGATGAGTTCTACCGCTGATAATTATTTGTGCGGGTAGTAGATGAAATCTGTTACCCGATGTTCTTGTTGCTTCCCTGGAATTTGCATATTTCTGATCTTGATAACAGCATGGTGGAGTTTCAAAGTTCTGGCAATCCGCGATCCTGATTGATCAACGAAGTGCTAACAGTTCATTGAATTCCACCATAGTTAGAGAGAAAGATGAAATTTTGCAGACAAAAGGGCAATGCAGATATGATCTGCACGGGGGTCATGCGTATTATGAAGTTCAGTATTGGGCTCGAGATTTTATTATCTCGTGTTTCATACACCCCGTAAAGTTAATCTAGCGACTTGAATAATCATACTTGATGATGGACGTTGGTAGCTGCGGTTTGTTCGAAACCTTAGAAGCCACGTAAAATGAAATTTTGCATGAACCGATTCGAGGCGTCGAACTTGGTTTTGCAGGACGTCATGAGAAGTGCATATGATGTGGTATAGCAGTGCTCATATTAATTTGATTATGTATGAGATGACTATATGATGTAAAATTAACATGACCTACGTGTCATGATTCGGCATGATGGCTGGAGCCATATGATTGTCACTTTAATGACTTGCGTCTCAACCCTAAGTAATGCACTTATTTTATTAGCTATAGAGATAACAATATTATCTGGTGCATCGACAAGGTGGTGGCAAACTTCGCGAAGGTGAACACCGACGCGAATGTCGAAGACGAAGAAATACAAGACTTCTCCGTCAGAAAGGGCTATACCATATCATGCTATTATGAATTGCCTGAGATGTTTATCCCTTATGATGCACCCTTTTTTGATTGCGTGGTAGTCGCTTTTATTAGGGTGATCTCTCACAAAAATATCAAGTAGTTAGTGTTCTCCCAAGTGTAGCACCATCACGGCACCTATCTCTTTGGGGTATCACATGGATACATGGGTACGAACGATTAGAGAAGTGTGAGGCGGGTGAGTTGAGACCTCGCAGCGAGATCACTTGGTTGTCTTGATGTTCAGGCATGAAAGTCATGAGCTCAGAACACGCGCATCGAAAGGTGAACAAGAGTCACATAGAGATGTGATTGGCAAGTTTGCTTACCGATTGCAATTCTTGTCACTTGAGATGGATACATCCTTGGTGTTGAATTGTAATATGGGTCTTCAATCACTCACAATCAATTATGAGAGATATTGATTTGACTGGGAGCGCACTGTAGAATTAACTTGTTTAATTCTCTGTGCAATTAATTATGAACTTTGTCTAAGTGAAATTTGCATAATAGTTGTAGAATAAAGGCTCACGTTTCCACCTTCCCTATTAAAATTGATTAGCTGTTTAGTATCTGGTTAAAACTTTACGGTTGGTAATGTAATGTGAGGATTGTCCTCAAAAGTGCCGAGAAGGACTTTGTCCTATCGCATGCTTTTGGTATTCTCCCGCTAATGCTATGGATAATGTGACTCTCGTCCTTCGATCCAAAAGCTAGAATTCCGTTACGGTCAAGTGCAATATGTTTGCTTCCATGAGACCCGGACTTGAAAAGTTTGGGATAGCTATGAGATATTCATGGAACTGAAAATCATTTTCAGACACAAACAAAGGCTAAAATATATGGGATATCCAAAGCAATGTTTGTTTTGCAAACTGTTAGTAAAAGTGTTTACTATGCGTTTGACTAATAACAGAGGGATCCAGGAGAACGCCTATCATGTGATGAAGGTGAATAAAACAAACAACTTAAAGAGAAAGGAAATGTCCAAAGGGTGTTAGTGTGACTTACACACCTAGGAAGTCCGGGGCTAACGTCACTCTTAAAGTTGGGTGCTTCTTCTGGGAGTAGGAGATATACTAAAAGTTAAACTGTTAGAAGTATAAGGCAAAAAGAGTGAAGACTGGAATATCAAGCTCATGTATGAATGTCATACGAGTTATAGATGTATGGAAGGCTGGTAAAAGAAATAGTTCTTGGGAATTATGATTAAACATGTTAATCACTAATTCTTGGGTATTGTGAGTTGATCACAAAAGATACCCGCTCGATTGCATTCTGCTATGACTCGATGCATGGACGACTACGGCCTAAAACACTTGCCGGAGTGAGGTTTAGATATGCACTGGGAACATAGTAAAAGTTGCTATACTAGGTACATTACCTATGTATTTATTTTCATAATTCCTTTTAGAGTTTTTATACACTCTAGCCCATTGCATAAAGTATCTTGCAAGAAGGTTGTTCATAAGAGAACTTTTGATGTTCGGTGTTATGAATAACATAAGGGCCATGCTTCCATCATGGATGGGATGTATGTTATGAATATTGATATTAATATATTACCTACGAATTTACTTTCATAATTCATTTTAGAGTTTTTACACACTCTAGCCCATTGCATAATGTTTTTTGCAAAAGGGTTGTTCATAAAAGAACAATTGTTGTTCAGTGTTATGAATAACATAAGGGCCATACTGACATCATGGATGGGATGTATGTTATGAATATTGATGATAATATGATACAACCATAACACTGACACTAAATGTCGCAAGACTAAGAGAATACCACACTTGTGTGGCACTGCATTTGATCACATTGGAGAAACCCGCATGGAGAAATTCCATAATGATGGATTTTCAAGTCGTTTGATTGTTAATCATATGACACTTGCAACTTTCCTCCGAAAAGTGAAGTGACTGAAATACCGTTCACAGGCCATAAGGAACGACCAATGAACTTATTGGTGATCATAGATTTTGATGTATGTAGTCCGATAAATGTTGTTGCCAGCAGTGGATTTGTCTATCTTCAGAAATGACTCAAGTAGATATATGGATATTTACTTGATGAGACATAAGTTTGGATCTTTTGAAATCATTCATAAGGTTTTCAAAAATGAAGTAGAAATTATTGTAACAAGAAAAATATGTTTCTGCAAACTAGATTGCCGAAAGGAATTTTCGAGTACAAGTTTAGCGAATGTCTGATGAGTTGTGAAAAGAGTTTTATAACTTACACCTCACGGAACTCCACTGTGAGTGGTACGTCCGTAAAGATGTATTCAAACCATTTGTGACATGGTAAGATCAAAGATGACATAAATCAATTTGCCATTATCCCTTTTAAAAGTAATGCTTTAGAGACTGCGGCTTTTACACTGAAAACAGCACCATCAGGTCTGTTGAAATGACGCCATGGTATGGTACGCCCAACCATGCTTTTTCTTTTCTTAACATTTGGAATATGGGGCTTGTGTAAAATATTTACAAACCTATTCCAAATCAGACAAGTACTACTTTGTAGGTTATCCCAAGTAATTGGGAATTCCTCCACCACTATACCGAGGCAAAAATGTTTGCCACAAAGAACGGTGTGATTTTGAAGAAACTGTTTCTTGCAAAAAGGTGAGTGGGAGGACAGTGCGACTCGACGAGATAACAGTATCTTTGTCAAAAGATCAAAGGAAAGAAACCTTGGAAGTAATTCCAGAGTTTCCTACTGCGACTGATACGGAAGCCTATACATGAGATGTATGGACTTCGGTCGAACTTGCAACTGAACCACGTAGACAAAACTCGTGCAAACCTCTCAGGTGCGCAAGCGAGATATTGTTGTTAGACAATAGTATACCTACGATACACAAGGAAGCGTTGATGGGCCCTGACTCCGAAATTGGCTAAATGCCAATATAATCCGAGATAGTTTCCATAAATGATTCAAGATTATATCTTGATAAACCCTTCGGAAGACTTAAAGTCTAACGAACATTAATGGAACTATAAACTGCTGTGAATAAAATATTTTATCCATAAAGCTTGACTTGTTACAATAACAAGTTCAATGAGTTGACTAAGATGAGATTGTCTCACCATAGCGATGCTCAAAGTCAGATCGGGTTAAACTAGCAATTAATACATATTTCAATCATGAGATATGTAACATGGATGCCAAAAGGATTTCCATGTGATGGAAATGCAACCTAGGACTTGCATGTGGTACAGTCCAAGGTATTTTGTCAATCCAGAGGATGCTAGTAAGTATGCAAATTTCAGAGTTCCAGCAATGGATAGAAGAGAGCAAAATGGAGCTGGAATCTTCGTTTTGATGAAATAGTCAAAAGAGTTTGATTTCATCAATGGATAACGAAGATGCTTGTGGTTACAAGAAAGTAAGTGGGAGCATAATAATATTTCTAAAAACTTTGTGTGCTTAACACATTGTTGAATGGAAATAATATAAATTTCTTGACACGAATTAGGACTTCATTGAAAATAGTTTTTTTATGAAGAACTTGGGCTAAATAGCCTTGATATTAGGCGTATTTATCTACGAGATAGAATTGCCTAATAGGCTAAAGCCAAAAATACATATTGACAAGATGCTAAAACAGTTTAGCATAAGAGCGCCAAGGAGTGATTCTTGCCGAAGTCACACGGAAAGAGTTTTGCAAGACTCGGTGTCCCAAAACACTGATGAGCAAAATACATGATGGAGATTCCACACACTTTCGTGTTTGGATTAATCATGTATTCCATGGTATGTAAAACAACCAGATATGTCCAGTACTCCCAAGGAGTTGCGAGTATAGATACCAAAGTATTCAAAGTATTGATCATGGGACAATAGTGAAAATGTCATTGAGTACTGGAGTAGCACTGCTGACATGTTTTCTCGCAAGCAGAGATTATGAAGTGCTCGTTGTAAGTAATTGCATTGACACAGTCTTCATCAATACTCCATGCGATTTTTGATTTAAGTTAAGGGTTTTGTGTAATACACGATATGGTGGCACGGTGTTTGGAAATCGTTCAAAACAGGTTAGTGTGGCAAATTCTATAACAAAGGCTAAGTATGTTGCCTCTTTCAAAGCGACATAGAAGATGTTGAATCGTACAGTTCGTTCATGAACTTAGTATGGTTCTAAGATGGCTTTGGTCAATGGAACACTATTGAAGATAGTTGCTCCATAGCTCAGTCTGAGGAATCAAGGTTTGAAAAATGATTCACATATATACCAAGCCAATTCCACACAAAATATGAATTTTGTGAAAGCGTGAAAACGCGAGGATATGCAGAGATACACATGGAACTGAAGTTGTCAGATCCGTTGGACATCAGGCTATACCACAAGCGAATCATATTTTACACCGGTATGCCATAGGTGTAAAGTGTTTTAGCATTGACTAGATTATTGACTCTAGTGCAAGTGGGAGTCTGTAGGAGATATGCCCTAGAGGCAATAATAAATGTTATTGTTTATCTCCATGTTCATAATTATGTTTATGTTCCACGCTATAACTCCTATGGTTCTCGAGTCTACAATAACCACGAGGCTCGTAGGAAGACTCATATGCACGTGTGGAATAATAAACGGTAAAAAGTATTCCAAGTCTGGCCTCTAAGACTAGCTCAAGTGTTGCATGATGGTTCTGTTTTCCTGATCATGGGCATGACTATGCTAGCAACTTTGAGGGCACAATGTTAGGAGAACACTTGTGTTGAATCGACCCGAATTGATGTTATGCTATGAGATTCATTCGTCACAAGTTAATGGTTAATAACACAGAGAAGTTAATGTTTGCATAATTCCTAAGACCATGAGAGTGTCGAGTTTCTTCATGCTTGCTTCCTGAACTTTGGGGTTTGTTAAACGTCATCCGTAACTGGGTGGCTATTACGGCGGCTTACGGGTTCATGGGAAAGTATGTCAAGGGACTTGATAGCTCAAGATTGGGATTTGCTCCTCCGACGATGGAGAGATATCTCTGGGCCCTCTCGATGTTACGGTATCCACCATCGTCTGGCCAGACACATTGTGATTTGATCACAGGGATGCCGGAACACAGGAACAAGAAAAAAGAACAATACCGGTAACGAGGTAACTGGCATTGTGGACAAATGTTGATCCACGGGGATGCCGATGATTCTCACCTCGGGTATTGATAACATATCGCGAAGCAACATGAATAGCACACGGCAACTGGAGGTTCACTTGAATATTCATTCGTGTGGGTATAGGCCGGGGTCAATATGGGTGTCCACGGCTCCGATGTTGATCATTGATCGGAAAGTGTTCCGGGTCATGTCTATACTTCACCGAACCTATAGGGTCACACGCTTAAGGGTCATCTATCTGCTGAATACTAGACAGGGAGTCTGAGAGAAAATCACCGGAAAAGTTTCGGACGCAACGGAAACGTTCCGGAGAGGACACCAGAATAGTTCCGGTAAAACTGAAAAGTTGTTTCGGGGTATACCATTAAGTCAAATTGGTTCTGGCACACGCCTGGAAATTCTTGGAGGGTGCCAGAATTATTCTGGAAACTTCTGGGATTTTTCTGGGATAAAAACCAGAAATGTTTCGGAGCTGCGGGAACCGGTTTGGTTGCTTTTCGCAGATGAAAATCACTAATCCGAAATTGTTTCGGAACGCGTCCAAAATCATTTGTGTGGGTACTGGAATTATTCTAAGACCCACAGAAATAATTTCGGATTAAACGGTCGTGGAAAAATGTTTCTGTGAATAGTGAAAGTGCTTTTTGG
The DNA here is from genome assembly GCA_039707655.1 of Elymus sibiricus. Classification (NCBI taxonomy): domain Eukaryota; kingdom Viridiplantae; phylum Streptophyta; class Magnoliopsida; order Poales; family Poaceae; genus Elymus; species Elymus sibiricus. Next base: position 495,471,200 of record CM077667.1, read on the forward strand.
TTACTTTATGGAAAGCCACCTTTTAGGGCTTTTACCAAAAGGCTTCTAGAAGGATTGGGGACCAAGGAACCCCCATGTGGGGGGGCCTAGGGGTGGCCGGCCATGGTGGAGCTCCTCCATGGTTTTATGCCCTTGTGAAGGATCCATGTGATGGGTTTTTTTGGTATTTTTCCCTTTGGGATTTCCTATAAATAGAGGTGGAGGGGGTGCTCTCCACACTCATCCCTTGCTCTCTTACACATGCCATAGACTTGTCTGGCATCTCTCTCCCTCCCCGCAAAATAGTTTTGTAGAGCCGAAATGCTGTCTGGGTTCCGGTGGGAACTAGTTCTGGATGGCGAAGCCCTGCCGGATAGATGACACCGTATGTGTGTAACTCTGTAGAGAGATCATAGTTTCGGTCTTAGTTCGAGAGTGCCTCCCGAAGGGCTGCCCGAGTGGCCGTCCGAGTTTCGAGGGTCCTCCAGAAGGGCTGTCCGAGGGGCCTTCCGAGTTTCGAGGGTCCTCCCGAAGGGCTGTTCGAGTGACCGTCCGAGTTTTGAGGGTCCTCCCGAAGCCCTGTCCGAGTGACCATCCAAGTTTCGAAGGTCCTCCCGAAGGGCTGTCCACGACACCGTCCGAGGGACTGTCTGACTGCCTCCCGGAGGGCTGTCCGAGGGGCAGTGGAGGGATTACATCCTCGCGGTTGGGAGGTTGTAAATCCTAGCTGCGGGGATCTGCACCGCCGATCGTCATAGACTCTACTTCCGCTGCGCTACGAGTCGGTAATGAAAAGAACAAACCTTGTATGCAGTCTCCATAGTGGTCCTGGGCTAGTGCATAGGTCGGAAAATTTTTGTTTTCTGCTGCGTTCCCCTACAGTGGCATCAAGAGCCGTGCTATGCGTAGATGCAGGTTACGATCTAGAATACATAGAGATATATGGGTGTTGCCCAATATAATTTGTAGTAGATGAGTTCTACTGCTGATAATTATTTGTGCGGGTAGCAGATGAAATCTGTTACCCGATGTTCTTGTTACTTCCCTGGAATTTGCATATTTCTCATCTTGATAACAGCATGGTGGAGTTTCAAACTTCTGGCAATCCGCGATCCTCATTGATCAACGAAGTGCTAACAGTTCATTGAATTCCACCATAGTTAGAGAGAAAGATGAAATTTCACAGACAAAAGGGGTCACGCGTATGATGAAGTTCAGTATTGGGCTCGAGATTTTATTATCTCGTGTTTCATACACCCCGTAAAGTTAATCTAGCGACTTGAACAATCATACTTGATGATGGACGTTGGTAGCTGCGGTTTGTTCGAAACCTTAGAAGCCACGTAAAATGAATTTTCCATGAACCGATTAGAGGCGTGTAACTTGGTTTTGCAGGATGTCATGAGATGTGCATATGATGTGGTATAGCAGTGCTCATATTAATTTGATTATGTATGAGATGACTATATGATGTAAAATTAACATGACCTGTGTGTCATGATTCGGCATGATGGCTGGAGCCATATGATTGTCACTTTAATGACCTGCGTGTCAACCTTTAGTAATGCACTTATCTAGTGCATCGACAAGGTGATGGCAAACTTCGCGAAGGTGAACACCGACGTGAATGCCGAAGACGAAGAAATACAAGACTTCTCCGTCAGAAAGGGCTATACCATATCATGCTATTATTAATTGCCTGAGATGTTTATCCCTTATGATGCACCCTTTTTTGATTGCACGGTAGTCGCTTTTATTAGGGTGATCTCTCACAAAAATATCAAGTCATTAGTGTTCTCCCAAGTGTAGCACCGTCACGGCACCTATCTCTTTGGGGTATCACATGGATACATGGGTACGAACGATTAGAGAAGTGTGAGGCGGGTGAGTTGAGACCTCGCAGCGAGATCACTTGGTTGTCTTGACGTTCAGGCATGAAAGTCATGAGCTTGGAACACACGCATCGAAATATGAACAAGAGTCACATATAGATGTGATTGGCAAGTTGGCTTACCGATTGCAATTCTCGTCACTTGAGATGGATACATCCTTGGTGTTGAATTGTAATATGGGTCTTGAATCACTCACAATCAATTATGAGAGATATTGATTTGAGTGGGAGCGCACTGTAGAACTAACTTGTTTAATTCTCTGTGCAATTAATTATGAACTTTGTCTAAGTGAAATTTGCATAATAGTTGTGGAATAAAGGCTCGCGTTTCCACCTTCCCTATTAGAATTGATTAGCTGTTTAGTATCTGGTTAAAACTTTACGGTTGGTAACGTAATGTGAGGATTGTCCTCAAAAGTGCCGAGAAGGACTTTGTCCTATCGCATGCTTTTGGTATTCTCCCGCTAATGCTATGGATAATGTGACTCTCGTCCTTCGATCCAAAAGCTAGAATTCCGTTACGGTCAAGTGCAATATGTTTGCTTCCATGAGACCCGGACTTGAAAAGTTTGGGATAGCTATGAGATATTCATGGAACTGAAAATCATTTTCAGACACAAACAAAGGCTAAAAGATATGGGATATCCAATGCAATGTTTGTTTTGCAAACTGTTAGTAAAAGTGTTTACTATGCGTTTGACTAATAAGAGAGGGATCCACGAGAACGCCTATCATGTGATGAAGGTGAACAAAACAAACAACTTAAAGAGAAAGGAAATGTCCAAAGGGTGTTAGTAAGACTTACGCACCTAGGAAGTCCGGGGCTAACGCCACTATTAAAGTTGGGTGCTTCTTCTAAGAGTAGGAGAAATACTAAAAGTTAAACTGTTAGAAATATAAAGGCAAAAAGAGTGAAGACTGGAATATCCAGCTCATGTATGAATGTCATACGAGTTATAGATGTATGGAAGGCTGGTCAAAGAAATAGATCTTGGGAATTATGATTAAACATGTTAATCACTAATTCTTGGGTATTGTGAGTTGATCACAAAAGATACCCGCTCGATTGCATTCTGCTGCGACTCGATGCAAGGACTACTACGGCCTAAATCACTTGCCGGAGTGAGGTTTAGATATGCGCTAGGAACATAGTAAAAGTTGCTATACTCGGTACATTACCTATGTATTTATTTTCATAATTCATTTTAGAGTTTTTATACACACTAGCCCATTGCATAAAGTATCTTGCAAGAAGGTTGTGTAGGAGATATGCCCTAGAGGCAATAACAAATGTTATCATTTACCTCTATGTTCATGATTATGTTTATGTTCCATGCTATAACTGATATGGTTCTCGAGTCTACAATAACCACAAGGCTCGGAGGAAGACTCATATGCACGTGTGGAATAATAAATGGTAAAAAGTATTCCTAGTCTGGCCTCTAAGACTAGCTCAAGTGTTGCATGATGGCTCTGTTTTCCTGATCATGGGCATGACTATGCCGGCAACTTTGAGGGCACAATGTTAGTAGAACACTTGTGTTGAATCGACCCGATTGATGTTATGCTATGAGATTCATTCATCATAAGTTAATGGTTAATAACACAGAGATAGTTAATGTTTTCATAATTCCTTAGACCATGAGAGTGTCGAGTTTCTTCATGCTTGCTTCATGAACTTTGGGGTTTGTTAAAACGTCATCCGTGAATGGGTGGCTATTACAGCGGCTAACGGGTTCATGGAAAAGTATGTCAAGTAACTTGATAGCTCAAGATTGGGATTTGCTCCTCCAACGATGGAGAGATATCTCTGGGCCCTCTCGGTGTTACGGTATCCATCATCGTCTGGCCAGACACAATGTGATTTGATCACAGGGATGCCGGAACACGGGAACAAGAAAAGAGAACAAAACCGGTAACGAGGTAACTGGCATTGTGGACAAGTGTTGATCCACGGGGATGCCGATGATTCTCACCTCGGGTATTTGTAACATATCGCGAAGCAATAGGAATAGCACACGGCAACTGGAGGTTCACTCGAATATTCATTCGTGTGGGTATAGGGGTCAATATGGGTGTCCACGGGTCTGATGTTGATCATTGATCGGAAAGAGTTCCGGGTCATGTCTATACTTCACCGAACCTATAGGGTCACACGCTTAAGGGTCATCTATCTTCTGAATACTAGACGGGGAGTCTGAGAGAAAATCACCGAAAAAGTTTCGGACGAAACAGAAACGTTCCGGAGAGAACACCGGAATAGTTCCGGTGAAACTGAAAAGTTGTTTCAGGGTATTCCAGTAAGTCAAATTGGTTCTGGCACACGCCTGGAAATTCTTGGAGGATGCCAGAAGTGTTCTGGAAACTTCTGGTAATTTTCCGGGACAAAAACCGGAAATGTTCCGGAGCAGCCGGAACCGCTTTGGTTGCTTTTCGCTGAAGAAACATTGTTCTGAAATTGTTTCGGAATGCGTTCAAAATTGTTTTGGTGGGTGCTAGAATTATTCTAGGCACGCAGAAATAATTTGGGTTTTAACGAACACAGAAAAATGTCTTCGTGAATAGTGAAAAGCACTTTTTGGGCTGATTAGCAAATGGGGTTTTTCTTCTAGAAGAAAACCACTTTTCGTGTGTGAAAGGGAGGTGGAACCCCCCCCCCCCCCCAAAGGGACTGCACAATTTCGGCCATGGCATGGGGGGGCCCTCCTTGAGGTGTCCTTCCACCTCATGGTGGATATGTTCTACACACCCTTATATGGCATGTGGTGGAAAGATCCTAGGAAGGTCCTTTTGGTCTTTTTCACCTCTTTCCTCTACCCCTTGCTCCTCCTATAAATAGAGGTGGAGAGGGCTCTCCAAAATCAGATCATGTTTGCTCTCATACACATGCCATTTGACTTGTCTGGCTTCTCTCTCCCTCCCAGCGAAATAGTTTCGTAGAGCCGAAAGGCTGTCTGGGTTCCGGTGGGAACTAGTTCTGGACGGCGAAGCCCTGCCGGATAGTTGACACTGTATGTGTGCAACTGTGTAGAGAGATCGTAGTTTCGGTCTTAGTTCGAGAGTGCCTCCTGAAGAGCTGTCCAAGTGACTGTCAGAGTTTCGAGGGTCCTCCCGAAGGGCTGTCCGAGTGACCGTCCGAGTTTCGAGGATCCTCCCGAAGGGCTGTCCGCGACACCGTTCGAGGGACTGTCCGACTGCCTCCCGGAGGGCTATCCGAGGGGCAGATGTGGGAGTACATCCTCGCGGTTGGGAGGTTGTAAATCCTAGCTGCGGGGATCTGCACCGCCGATCGTCACCGACTCTACTTCCGCTGCGCTACGAGTCGGTAACGAAAAAGATCAAACCTTGTATGCAGTCTCCATAGTGGTCCTGGGCTGGTGCGTAGGTCGGAATTTTTTTGTTTTCTGCTGCGTTACCCTACAGTGGCATCATGAGCCGTGCTATGCGTAGATGCAGGTTGCGATCTAGAATACATAGAGATGTATGGGTGTTGCACAATATAATTTGTAGTAGATGAGTTCTACTGCTGATAATTATTTGTGCGGGTAGCAGATGAAATCTGTTACCCGATGTTCTTGTTGCTTCCCTGGAATTTGCATATTTCTGATCTTGATAACAGCATGATGGAGTTTCAAAGTTCTGGCAATCCGCGATCCTGATTGATCAACGAAGTGCTAACAGTTCTTTGAATTCCACCATAGTTAAAAAGAAAGATGAAATTTTGCAGACGAAAGGGCAATGCAGATATGATCTGCACGGGGGTCATGCGTATGACGAAGTTTAGTATGGGGCTCGAGAATTTATTATCTCGTGTTTCATACACCCCGCGATGTTAATCTAGCGACTTGAATAATCATACTTGATGATAATACGTAGGTAGCTTCGGTTTGTTTCGAAACCTTAGAAGCCACGTAAATTGAAAATTTGCATAAACCGATTAGAGGCGTCTAACTTGGTTTTGCAGGATGGTTTGCATGTGCATATGATGTGGTATAGCAGTGCTCATATTAATTTGATTATGTATGAGATGACTATATGATGTAAATTAACATGACCTGTGTGTCATGATTCGGCATGATGGCTGGAGCCATATGATTGTCACTTTAATGACCTGCATGTCAACCTTTTGTAATGCACTTATTTTCTTAGCTATAAAGATAGCAATATTATCTGGTGCAATGACAAGGTGGTGGCAATCTTCGCGAAGGTGAACACCGACGCGAATGCTGAAGACGAAGAAATACAAGACTTCTCCGTCAGAAAGGGCTATACCATATCATGCTATTATGAATTGCCTGAGATGTTTATCCCTTATGATGCACCCTTCTTGATTGCGCGGTTGTCGCTTTTTATTAGGGTGATCTCTCACAAAAATATCAAGTAGTTAGTGTTCTCCCAAGTGTAGCACCGTCACGGCACCTAACTTCTCGGAGTGCGTCATGTCCACATGAGTACAAACGATTAGGGAAGTGTGAGGCGGGTGAGGTCAGAGATCGCAGCGAGATCACTTGGTTGTCTTGACGTTCTGGCATGACCGGCATGAGCTCGGAACACACGCATTGAAAGATGAACAAGAATCACATAGAGATGTGATTGGCAAGTTGGCCTACCGATTGAAATTCTCGTCATCGGTGATATCCACATCAATGGCGTTGAATTGAAATGTGGATCTTGAATCACTCACAATCAATTATGAGAGATATTCATTTGAGTGGGAGCGCACTTTAGAATTAATTCTTTTAATTCTTAGTGCAATTAATTATGAACTTTGTCTAAGTGAAAATTTCCATAATAGTTATAGAAGAATGGCTCGTGTTTCCACCTTCCCTGTTAAAATTGAATAAGCTGTTAAATATCTGGTTAAAACTTTATGGTTGGTAACGTAATGTGAGGATTGTCCTCAAGAGTGCCGAGAAGGATTTTGTCCTGTCGCATGCTTTTGGTATTCTCCCGCTAATGCTATGGATAATGTGACTCTCGTCCTTCGATCCAAAAGCTAGAATTCCGTTACGGTCTAGTGCAATATGTTTGCTTCCATGAGACCCGAACTTCAAAAGTTTAGGGATAGCTATGTGATATTCATGGAACTGAAAATCATTTTCAGACACAAACAAAGGCTAAAAGATATGGGATATCCAAAGCAATATTTGTTTTGCAAACTATTAGTAAAAGTGTTTACTATGCATTTGACCAATAACAGAGGGTTCCAGTAGAACGCCTGTCATATGATGAAGGTGAATAAAACAACAACTTAAAGGAAATGTCCGAAAGGTGTTAGTATGAGTTACACACCTAGGAAGTCCGGGGCTAACGCCACTCTTAAGTTGGATGCTTCTTCTGAGAGTAGGAGAAATACTGAAAGTTAAACTGTTAGAAGTATAAAGGCAAAAAGAGAGAAGACTGGAATATCCAGCTCATGTATGAAAGTCATACAAGTTATTGATGTATAGAAGGCTGGTCAAACAAATAGTTCTTAGGAATTATGATTAAACATGTTAATCACTGATTCTTGGGTATTGTGAGTTTATCACAGAGATACCCGCTCGATTGCACTCTGTTGCGACTCGATGCAAGAACTACTATGGCCTGAAAGACTAAGCCAGGAATGAGGTTTAAATACATGTTGGGAACTTAGTAAAAGTTACTTTACCTTCCATCGGTGTATTACCTATGTATTTATTTTCATAATTCATTATAGAGTTTTATACACTCTAGCCCATTGTATAAGGTATCTTGCAAGAAGATTGTTCATAAGAGAACTTTTGATGTTCGGTGTTATGAATAACATAAGGGCCATAATTTCATTATGAATGAGATGTATGTTATGAATATTGATAATAATACTTTACCTCTGTATTTACTTTCATAAATCATTTTAGAGTTTTATACACTCTAGCCCATTTGCATAATGTTTATTGCAAGGGTGTGGTTCATAAAAGAACAATTGTTGTTCAGGATTATGAATAACATAAGGGCCATACTTCCATCATCGATGGAACGTATGTTATGAATATTGATAGTAATATGATACATCCATAACACTAACGCTAAATGTCGCAAGACTAAGAGAATACCACACATGTGTGGCACTCCATTTGGTCACATTGGAAAAACCCGCATGGAGAAATTCCATTATGATGGATTTTGAAGTCATTTGATTATGAATCATCTGACACTTGCAAATTTCCTCCGGAAAAGTGAAGTGACTGAAATACCATTCACAGGCCATAAGGAACGAGCAACGAACTTATTGGTGATCATACATTTTGATGTATGTAGTCCGATAAATGTTGTTGCTAGCAGTGGATTTTATCTATCTTCAGAAATGACTCAAGTAGATATATGGATATTTGCTTGATGAGACGTAAGTCTGGATCTTTTTAAATCATTCGAAAGGTTTTTCAACATGAAGTAGAAATTATTGTAACAAGAAATATTATGTTTCTGCAAACTAGATTGCAGAAAGGAATATCTGAGTTACAAGTTTAGGGAATGTCTGATGAGTTGTGAAAAGAGTTTTCATAACTTACACCTCCCAGAACACCACTGTGAGTGGAATGTCTGTGAAGATGTATTCAAACCATTTGTGACATGGTAAGATCAAAGATGACATAAATCAATTTGCCATTATCCCTTTTAAAGTAATGCTTTAGTGACTGCGGCTTTTACACTGAAAAGAGCGCCATCATGTCTGTTGAAATGACGCCATGGTATGGTACGCCCAACCATGCTTGGTATTTCCTTAACATTTGGAATATAAGGCTTGTGTAAAAGGTTACAAACCTATTCCAAATCAGACAAGAGCTACTTTGTTGGTTATCCCAAGTAATTGGGAATTCCTCCACCACTATACCGAGGCAAAAGGTTTGCCACCAAGAACGGTATGCTTTTAAAGAGAATAGTTCTTGCAAAAAGGTGAGTAGGAGAACAGTGCAACTCGATGGGATAAACAGTATCTTCGTCATCAGATCAAAGGAAAGGAACCTTGGAAGTAATTCCAGAGTTTCCTACTGCGGCTGATACGGAAGTCTCTACAAATAAAATGTATGGACTTCGGTCGAACTTGCAGCTGAACGACATAGGCAAAACTCGTGCAAACCTCTCAGGTGCGCAAGCGAGATATTGTTGTTAGACAACAGTATACCTACAATACACAAGAAAGCGTTGATGGGCCCTGACTCCGTAATTGGCTAAATGCCAATATAATCCGAGATAGTTTCCATAAATGATTCAAGATTATATCTTGATAAACCCTTCGGAAGACTTAGAGTCTAACGAACATTAATGGAACTATAAACTGATTTGGATAAAATGTTTTATCCATAAAGCTCGACTTGTTGCAATAACAAGTTCAAGGAGTTGACTACGATGAGGTTCTCTCACCGTACGGATGCTTAAAGTCAGATCGGGTTAAACTAGCAATTAATACATATTTCAATCTTGAGATATGATACATGGATGCCAAAAGGATTTCCATATGATGGAAATGCAACCTAGGACTTGCATGTGGTACAGTCCAAAGTATTTTGTCAAACCAGAGGATGCTAGTAAGTATGCAAACTTCAGAGTTCCAGCAATGGACAGAAGAGAGTAAAATGGAGTCGGAATCTTCGTTTTTGATGAAATAGTCAAAGGAGTTTGATTTGATCAATGGATAACGAAGATGCTTGTGGTTTCAAGAAAGTAAGTGGGAGCATAATAATATTTCAAAAAACTTTGTGTGCTTGACACATTGCTGATTGGAAATAATATAAATTTCTTGACACGAATTAGGACTTCATTGAAAATAGTTTTTCGATGAAGTGCTTGGGCTAAATAGCCTTGACATTAGGCATATTTATCTATGAGATAGAATTGCCTAATAGGCTAAAGCCAAAAATACATATTGACAAGATGCTAAAACATTTTAGCATTAAAACGCCAAGGAGTGATTCTTGCCGAAGTCACATGGAAAGGGTTTTTGCAAGACTCGGTGTCTCAAAACACTGATGAGCAAAATACATGATGGAGATTCCACACACTTTCATGTTTGGATTAATCATGTATTCCGTGGTATGTAAAACAACCAGATATGTCCAATACTCCAAAGCTGTTGCAAGTATAGATACCAAAGTGATCAAAGTAGTGATCATGGGACAATAGTGAAAAATGTCACTAAGTACTAAAGTAGCACTGATGACATGTTTTCTCGCAAGCAGAGATTATGGAGTGCTCGTTGTAAGTGATTACATCGATATAGTCTTCATCAATACTCCATGCGATTTTCGATTTAAGTTAAGGGTTTTGTGTAATACACGATATGGTGGCACGGTGTTTGGAAATCGTTCCAAACAGGTAACTGTGGCGAATTCTATAACTAAGGCTAAGTATGTTGCCGCTTTCGAAGCGACATAGAAGATGTTGAATCATACAGTTCGTTCATGAACTTAGTATGATTCCAAGATGGCTGTGGTCAATGAAACACTATTGAAGATAGTTGCTCCATAGCTCAGTCTGAGGAATCAAGGTTTGACCAGTGATTCACATATGTACGATGCCAATTCCACACAAAATATGAATTTTGTGAAAGCGTGAAAACGCGAGGACATGCAAAGATACACACGAAACTAAAGTTGTCAGATCCGTTGGACATCAGGCTATACCACATGCGAAGCATTTTTACACCGGTATGCCACAGGTGTAATGTGCATTAGCATTGACTAGATTATTGACTCTAGTGCAAGTGGGAGTCTGTAGGAGATATGCCCTAGAGGCAATAACAAATGTTATTATTTATCTCCATGTTCATGATTATGTTTATGTTCCATGCTATAACTGCTATGGTTCTCGAGTCTACAATAACCACGAGGCTCGGAGGAAGACTCATATGCACGTGTGGAATAATAAACGGTAAAAAGTATTCCTAGTCTGGCCTCTAAGACTAGCTCAAGTGTTGCATGATGGTTCTGTTTTCCTGATCATGGGCATGACTATGCCGGCAACTTTGAGGGCACAATGTTAGTAGAACACTTGTGTTGAATCGACCCGATTGATGTTATGCTATGAGATTCATTCGTCATAAGTTAATGGTTAATAACACAGAGATAGTTAATGTTTGCATAATTCCTTAGACCATGAGAGTGTCGAGTTTCTTCATGCTTGCTTCATGAACTTTGGGGTTTGTTAAAACGTCATCCGTGAATGGGTGGCTATTACGGCGGCTTACGGGTTCATGGAAAAGTATGTCAAGTAACTTGATAGCTCAAGATTGGGATTTGCTCCTCCGACGATGGAGAGATATCTCTGAGCCCTCTCGGTGTTACGGTATCCATCGTCGTCTGGCCAGACACAATGTGATTTGATCACAGGGATGCCGGAACACGGGAACGAGAAAAGAGAACAAAACCGGTAACGAGGTAACTGGCATTGTGGACAAGTGTTGATCCACGGGGATGCCAATGTTTCTCACCTCGGGTATTTGTAACATATCGCGAAGCAATAGGAATAGCACACGGCAAATGGAGGTTCACTCGAGTATTCATTCGTGTGGGCATAGGGGTCAATATGGGTGTCCACGGCTCCGATGTTGATCATTGATCGGAAAGAGTTCCGGGTCATGTCTATACTTCACCGAACCTATAGGGTCACACGCTTAAGGGTCATCTATCTGCTGAATACTAGACGGGGAGTCTGAGAGAAAATCACCGAAAAAGTTTCGGACGAAACGGAAACGTTCCGGAGAGAACACCGGAATAGTTTTGGTGAAACTGAAAAGTTGTTTTAGGGTATTCCATTAAGTCAAATTGGTTCTGGCAGATGCCTGGAAATTCTTGGAGGATGTCAGAAGTGTTCTGGAAACTTCTGGTAATTTTCCGGGTCAAAAACCGGAAATGTTCCGGAGCAGCCGGAACCGCTTTGGTTGCTTTTCACTGAAGAAACATTGTTCCGAAATTGTTTTGGAATGCGTTCAAAATTGTTTTGGTGGGTGCTAGAATTATTCTAGGCACACAGAAATAATTTGGGTTTTAACGGACGCAGAAAAATGTCTTCGTGAATAGTGAAAAGCACTTTTTGGGCTGATTAGCAAATGGGGTTTTTCTTCTAGAAGAAAACCACTTTTGGTGTGTGAAAGGGAGGTGGAACCCCCCCCCCCCCCCCGCCCCCCCCAAGGGGCCGCACAATTTCGGCCATGGCATGGGGGGGGCCCTCCTTGAGGTGTCCTTCCACCTCATGGTGGATATGTTCTACACACCCTTATGTGGCATGTGGTGGAAAGATCCTAGGAAGGTTCTTTTGGTCTTTTTCACCTCTTTCCTCTACCCCTTGCTCCTCCTATAAATAGAGGTGGACAGGGCTCTCCAAAATCAGATCATGCTTGCTCTCATACACATGCCATTTGACTTGTCTGGCTTCACTCTCCCTCCCAGCGAAATAGTTTCGTAGAGCCGAAAGGCTGTCTGGGTTCCGGTGGGAACTAGTTCTGGACGGCGAAGCCCTGCCGGATAGATGACACCGGATGTGTGCAACTCTATAGAGAGATCGTAGTTTCGGTCTTAGTTCGAGAGTGCCTCCCGAAGGGCTGTCTGAGTAACTGTCAGAGTTTCGAGGGTCCTCCCGAAGGGCTGTCTGAGTGACCGTCCGAGTTTCGAGGATCCTCCCGAAGGGCTGTCCACGACACTGTCCGAGGGACTGTCCGACCGCCTCCCGGAGGGCTGTCCGAGGGGCAGATGTGGGAGTACATCCTCGCAGTTGGGAGGTTGTAAATCCTAGCTGCGGGGATCTGCACCGCCGATCGTCATCGACTCTACTTCCGCTGCGCTACGAGTCAGTAACGAAAAAGATCAAACCTTGTATGCAGTCTCCATAGTGGTCCTGGGCTGGTGCATAGGTCAGAAAATTTTCGTTTTCTGCTGCGTTACCCTACAGGTTGTTCATAAGAGAACTTTTGATGTTCGGTGTTATGAATAACATAAGGGCCATGCTTCCATCATGGATGGGATGTATGTTATGAATATTGATAATAATATATTACCTCTGAATTTACTTTCATAATTCATTTTAGAGTTTTTACACACTCTAGCCCATTGTATAATGTTTGTTGCAAAAGGATTGTTCATAAAAGAACAATTGTTGTTCAGTGTTATGAATAACATAAGGGCCATACTTCCATCGTGGATGGGATGTATGTTATGAATATTGATGGTAATATGATACAACCATAACACTGACACTAAATGTCGCAAGACTAAGAGAATACCACACTTCTGTGGCACTGCATTTGATCACATTGGAGAAACCCACATGGAGAAATTCCATAATGATGGATTTTGAAGTCGTTTGATTGTGAATCATATGACACTTGCAACTTTCCTCCGAAAAGTGAAGTGACTGAAATACCGTTCACAGGCCATAAGGAACGAGCAACGAACTTATTGGTGATCATACATTTTGATGTATGTAATCCGATAAATGTTGTTGCCAGCAGTGGATTTGTCTATCTTCAGAAATGACTCAAGTAGATATATGGATATTTACTTGATGAGACGTAAGTCTGGATCTTTTGAAATCATTCATAAGGTTTTCAAAAATGAAGTAGAAATTATTGTAACAATAAAAATATGTTTCTGCAAAATAGATTGCCAAAAGGAATTTTTGAGTTACAAGTTTAGCGAATGTCTGATGAGTTGTGAAAAGAGTTTCATAACTTACACCTCATGGAACTCCACTGTGAGTTGTACGTCCATGAAGATGTATTCAAACCATTTGTGACATGGTAAGATCAAACATGACATAAATCAATTTGCCATTATCCCTTTTAAAAGTAATGCTTTAGAGACTGCGGCTTTTACACTGAAAAGAGCACCATCAGGTCTGTTGAAATGACGCCATGGTATGGTACGCCCAACCATGCTTTGTCTTTTCTTAATATTTGGAATATGGGGATTGTGTAAAATATTTACAAACCTATTCCAAATCAGACAAGTACTACTTTGTAGGTTATCCCAAGTAATTGGGAATTCCTCCACCACTATACCGAGGCAAAAATGTTTGCCACAAAGAACGGTGTGATTTTGAAGAAAATGTTTCTTGCAAAAAGGTGAGTGGGAGGATAGTGCGACCCGACGAGATAACAGTATCTTCGTCATCAGATCAAAGGAAAGAAACCTTGGAAGTAATTCCAGAGTTTCCTACTACGACTGATACGGAAGCCTCTACATGAGATGTATGGACTTCGGTCGAACTTGCAACTGAACCACGTAGGCAAAACTCGTACAAACCTCTCAGGTGCGCAAGCGAGATATTGTTGTTAGACAATAGTATACCTACGATACACAAGGAAGCGTTGATGGGCCCTGACTCTGAAATTGGATAAATGCCAATATAATCCGAGATAGTTTCCATAAATGATTCAAGATTATATCTTGATAAACCCTTCGGAAGACTTAGAGTCTAACGAACATTAATGGAACTATAAACTGATGTGAATAAAATATTTTATCCATAAAGCTCGACTTGTTGCAATAACAAGTTCAAGGAGTTGACTAAGATGAGATTGTCTCACTATAGCGATGCTTAAAGTCAGATCGGGTTAAACTAGCAATTAATACATATTTCAATCATGAGATATGTAACATGGATGCCAAAAGAATTTCCATGTGATGGAAATGCAACCTAGGACTTGCATGTGGTACAGTCCAAGGTATTTTGTCAATCCAGAGGATGCTAGTAAGTATGCAAACTTCAGAGTTCCAGCAATGGATATAAGAGAGCAAAAGGGAGTTGGAATCTTCGTTTTGATGAAATAGTCAAAAGAGTTTGATTTCATCAATGGATAACGAAGATGCTTGTGGTTACAAGAAAGTAAGTGGGAGCATAATAATATTTCTAAAAACTTTGTGTGCTTGACACATTATTGATTGGAAATAATATAAATTTCTTGACACGAATTAGGACTTCATTGAAAATAATTTTTTTTATGAAGTGCTTGGGCTAAATAGCCTTGATATTAGGCATAATTATCTCGAGATAGAATTGCCTAATAGGCTAAAGCCAAAAATACATATTGACAAGATGCTAAAACAGTTTAGCAAAAGAGCGCCAAGGAGTGATTCTTGCCGAAGTCACATGGAAAGAGTTTTGCAAGACTCGGTGTCCCAAAACACTGATAAGCAAAATACATGATGGAGATTCCACACACTTTCGTGTTTGGATTAATCATGTATTCCATGGTATGTAAAACAACCAGATATGTCCAGTACTCCCAAGGAGTTGCGAGTATAGATACCAAAGTGATCAAAGTACTGATCATGGAACAACAGTGAAAATGTCATTGAGTACTGGAATAGCACTGATGACATGTTTTCTCGCAAGCAGAGATTATGAAGTGCTCGTTGTAAGTAATTGCATCGATACAGTCTTCATCAATACTCCATGCGATTTTTGATTTAAGTTAAGGGTTTTGTGTAATACACGATATGTTGGCACGGTGTTTGGAAATCGTTCCAAACAGGTTACTGTGACAAATTCTATAACAAAGGCTAAGTTTGTTGCCGCTTTCAAAGCGACATAGAAGGTGTTGAATCGTGCAGTTCGTTCATGACCTTAGTATGGTTCCAAGATGGCTTTGGTCAATGGAACACTATTGAAGATAGTTGCTCCATAGCTCAGTCTGAGGAATCAAGGTTTGACCACTGATTCACATATATACGAAGCCAATTCCACACAAAATATGAATTTTGTGAAAGCGCGAAAACGCGAGGATATGCAGAGATACACACGGAACTGAAGTTGTCAGATCCGTTGGACATCAGGCTATACCACAAGCGAAGCATATTTTACACCGGTATGCCATAGGTGTAAAGTGTTTTAGCATTGACTAGATTATTGACTCTAGTGCAAGTGGGAGTCTGTAGGAGATATGCCCTAGAGGCAATAATAAATATTATTGTTTATCTCCATGTTCATAATTATGTTTATGTTCCATGCTATAACTGCTATGGTTCTCGAGTCTACAATAACCACGAGGCTCGGAGGAAGACTCATATGCACGTGAGGAATAATAAACGGTAAAAAGTATTTCTAGTCTGGCCTCTAAGACTAGCTCAAGTGTTGCATTATGGTTCTGTTTTCCTGATCATGGGCATGACTATGCCAGCAACTTTGAGGGCACAATGTTAGGAGAACACTTGTGTTGAATCGACCCGAATTGATGTTATGCTATGAGATTCATTTGTCACAAGTTAATGGTTAATAACACAGAGAAGTTAATGTTTGCATAATTCCTTAGACCATGAGAGTGTCGAGTTTCTTCATGCTTACTTCATGAACTTTGGGGTTTGTTAAACGTCATCCGTAACTGGGTGGCTATTACGGCGGCTTACGGGTTCATGGGAAAGTATGTCAAGGGACTTGATAGCTCAAGATTGGGATTTGCTCCTCCGATGATGGAGAGATATCTCTGGGCCCTCTCGGTGTTACGGTATCCACCATCGTCTGGCTAGACACATTGTGATTTGATCACAGGGATGCCGGAACACGGGAACGAGAAAAAAGAACAAAACCGGTAACGAGGTAACTGGCATTGTGGACAAATGTTGATCCACGGGGATGCCGATGATTCTCACCTCGGGTATTTGTAACATATCGCGAAGCAACAGGAATAGCACACGGCAACTGGAGGATCACTCGAATATTCATTCGTGTGGGTATAGGGGTCAATATGGGTGTCCACGGCTCCGATGTTGATCATTGATCGGAAAGTGTTCCGGGTCATGTCTATACTTCGCCGAACCTATAGGGTCACATGCTTAAGGGTCATCAATCTGCTGAATACTAGACAGGGAGTCTGAGAGAAAATCACCGGAAAAGTTTCGGACGCAACAGAAACGTTCCGGAGAGGACACCGGAATAGTTCCGGTAAAACTGAAAAGTTGTTTCGGGGTATACCATTAAGTCAAATTGGTTCTGGCACATGCCTGGAAATTCTTGGAGGGTGCCAGAATTATTCTGGAAACTTCTGGGATTTTTCCGGGATAAAAACCGGAAATGTTCCGGAGCTGCCGGAACCGGTTTGGTTGCTTTTCGCAGATGAAAATCACTAATCCGAAATTGTTTCGGAACGCGTCCAAAATCATTTGTGTGGGTACTGGAATTATTCTAAGACCCACAGAAATATTTTTGGATTAAACGGTCGCGGAAAAATGTTTCCGTGAATAGTGAAAGTGCTTTTTGGTTACTTTATGGAAAGCCACCTTTTAGGGCTTTTACCAAAAGGCTTCTAGAAGTATTGCGGACGAAGGAACCCCCATGTGGGGGGCCCCCTAGGGGTGGCCGGCCATGGCGGAGCTCCTCCATGGAGCTCCACTTGCCTTCCTTTTATGCCCTTATGAAGGATCCATGTGATGGGTTTTTTTGGGTATTTTTCCCTTTGGGATTTCCTATAAATAGAGGTGGAGGGGGTGCTCTCCACACTCGTCCCTTGCTCTTATACACATGCCATAGACTTGTCTGGTTTCTCTCTCCCTCCCCGCAAAATAGTTTTGTAGAGCCGAAAGGTTGTCTGGGTTCCGGTGGGAACTAGTACTGGACGGCGAAGCCCTGCCGGATAGATGACACCGTTTGTGTGCAACTCTGTAGAGAGATCTTAGTTTTGGTCTTAGTTCGAGAGTGCCTCCCGAAGGGCTGCCCGAGTGGCCATCCGAGTTTCGAGGGTCCTCCCGAAGGGCTGTCCGAGTGGCCGTCCGAGTTTCGAAGGGCTGTCCGAGTGACCGTCCGAGTTTCAAGGGTCCTCCCTAAGGGCTGTCCGAGTGACCGTCCGAGTTTCGAAGGTCCTCCCGAAGGGCTGTCCATGACACCGTCCGAGGGACTGTCTGACTGCCTCCCGGAGGGCTGTCCGAGGGGCAGTCGAGGGATTACATCCTCGCGGTTGGGAGGTTGTAAATCCTAGCTATGGGGATCTGCACCGCCGATCGTCATCAACTCTACTTCCGCTGCGCTACGAGTCGGTAACGAAAAGATCAAACCTTGTATGCAGTCTCCATAGTGGTCCTGGGCTGGTGCGTAGGCCGGAAAAATTTTGTTTTCTGCTGCGTTCCCCTACAACTGCTACTATAAAATGGCAAGATAATCACGCAATGCTAAAACTTTCCTTGGGAAAATTGCCATGTGGTTAATAAACATGATGGTAATATAAACCATATTACAAAATGGACATGGCAACAAGCATGGGAAGAAAATGCTTGGAATTTGACATTTGAATGCATGGCAAAAAGTTTCAAAAAAAAGAAATATCAAAGATCAGAATGCAAAAGGTTGGAAAACAAATGTTGGTAAGTCACATTGCATATATCTATTGGCATGATGGCACAAGATTGCATCATTGGATTGTCACATTGTCCAAAGATAGATTTGCCATCATAGAGAACAAAAAAAAGTATGGCCATGTATTGTTCATTACAAAATTGTCATGGTACATTAGGTAGGTTTGCCATGGTAAACTATAAAGTAAAATTGCCACGGTATTTAAAGTTAATTTGCCATGGCTGTAAGGTTAATTTTACATGGACATTAAATTAAAATTGCCATGGGTTTTTAAAATAAATTGCCATGGGAAAAAGTAAAAAAATTGCCATGGGCTATGAACAAATTTTGCCATGGCTCTAAAAGTTAATTTGCCATGGACTATAAAATAAACTTCCCATGGGTCGTGAAAATTAAATTGCCATGGGTATAAGGTAAAAATTGCCATGGGCTGTGATTAAAAAAATCATGGGCTGTATAGTTAATTTGCCATTGTTCTAAGGTTAAGTTTGCCATGGACTATAAAATAAAGTTGCCATGGGGTGTGGAGTTAAAATTCCATGGGTGTAACATATATACATGGGAAAAATATTTATATCCACGGCAAAACTATTGCATATACTATGGTATTGTTTTTACTTGCCACAAATATCCATGGCAAAAAAGTACAAGTTTGTGCATACGAAACAAAACAAAATTGCCATGATCCAAAATCAAAAAATTCCATGGTTAAAAATGCAAAATAAATATGCCATGATCCGATAAACTAAATTTGGCATGATGTGAGAACTAAAATTGCCATGATCCAGAAAAGAAAATTTGCCATGGCATAAAGATGACATGATGGCAAAAAGTATGATTTCGCCATGGTGTATAAGAATGTGAATTTGCCATGGTGTATAAAGTGAATTTTTCATGCTCGTTCAAATGAATTTGCCATGGTACATAAACTGATTTTGCCAAGGTCCTTGCAAGAAAGAAATTTGACATGGTAAGTAAAGAATTTTGTTTTGCCATGGTCCATGAATTGATTGTGCTGGGCCATAAACTAAATTTGACAAGGTCCTTAAAAATGAAAAAATGAAGTGATTGTGCCATGGTCCATAAACTGAATTTGCCATGGTCCATAAAAAGGAAAATAATTTGACATTTTACATAAAGAAAAAGAAAATTTCCATTGTCCATCAAATTGAATTTGCATTGGTTCCATAAAAGTGAATTTGGCATTGTCTATGAAGTGAAAAATTGCATGGTACCACACTTGTATGATGCAACGAAGCTACGTATGACACTATTTGTCAACCCCAATTTCATTCATTTGGTAAGCTATTGTCACACACACACGCACACGCGCGTGCACACACACACATGAATACGCAAAAAGTGAACATGCAAAAAAAAGATTGTTAAGTTGCAGTCAACAAAAAATGGAATTGCCATGGCAAAAATGGGGAGACATGTAAAAAATGGATCCATGGCACATCTTGAGACATGGCAAAATATAATAAGAAAATTGTACTAGTTGTTATTAACCTAAAACATGTCAATTTTGCCATGACAAGAAAATTTGGATACATGTTAGAAATGAAAATACACGAGAACATTTTTGAGTCAAACCATAGCAATTTTTCCCAACTTTGTTGAAAGGTAATGTAGACAGAATGGAAGCTAGATGAAACAAACACAGACAAAACGATGGGAGCGAGAGGACCAAAGAATTGGGAATTGTACCCTCTAGGACATGCCATGCCCGTCCATCGGCTCGCCGCGCCTGGACGTGAATGAAGACGTTGGGTGACTCGGGGATCTTCGAGGCGACGACCTTTTCCCCTGCTTCTCGCCACAGTTGTCGCTGCTCCTCTCGGACGCGGCCGCCGCACGCACGCTCCTCACACCACCGGCCTGAACAACCACAAGCTGAGCTAGGCCCGGCCACCACCACCATCTTGCACCAGGCGCGAGTCAGGCCCCCGCCTGGCGTCGGCGCCACCCGCCTGGCCCTGCCTAAGAATCGCCTGCAGCAGCCACTCCTAGATTAAGCGTCGCCTGCTCCGGTGCTCCCCCCCCCCCCCCCCCCCCCCCGCGAAACAGCCACTCCCCGGCAAGCGCGCCGCCGCATCAGCCCCGCCTAAGAATTGGCCGCACGCTTGGTCCCGCCTAAGCGTTCTCCTCGAGCTGCCCCGCTCGTTCCGGACCGGCGGCTGCAGGGTACGCAGCCACAGGCCCTGGCGGCCTCCTGCTCGTCACGGGATTCGGTGTGGGGGGAGGGGGAGAGTGAGACGGAGATGGAGCGTGAGAGTATAGAGATAATAAGATGGATTAGAGAGGAGTGGTGTGTGGTCGCGGCTTGCAAGTGCGAACAATTGGAAAAGCTGACGTGGCAAATGTGCAGCGCTTTAAGATCCGTGCTTCCATCCAACGGCAAGAAGGACGTTCGCCCTGAATCCCTAAAAACCCGACGTCAGATTTTTATCAATTCCTTGTAAGCATGTATATACTTCCTACTTCGGAGAGCATCCATCGACCATCCTCCTAGCTCACATGTATCTTCCCCGGCCGGCTCCGGCTCAACCGTCGCTCGGCCACCGCTGACAGCTTCGACGACCACCGTGTTGGTCTTCGTCAAAAAAAGGTCTTCGTCTTCCCTGTTGCGATCACAAACTCGACCCATCTCCGTCCACAAGAAAAGTCCGCGTTTATCAAATGCTCAAACCAAAAAAAAAAGGCCGCGTTTATCACGAGACTAGGACTGTACGTACATACCGT
This sequence comes from Elymus sibiricus, assembly GCA_039707655.1. Taxonomy (NCBI): domain Eukaryota; kingdom Viridiplantae; phylum Streptophyta; class Magnoliopsida; order Poales; family Poaceae; genus Elymus; species Elymus sibiricus. Next base: position 495,492,114 of record CM077667.1, read on the forward strand.
ACCGACCAACCACCACACCAGTCAATCATGGTGGTCATGGACAGGAGCATCGCGCTGCTGCTGCTCTTCCCTGTCCTCCTCGCCGTCTACCTCCGGCGGCGCCGTGTCCCACCGGTTGTGGCAAGCGCGAACCACTGCCCGCACCCGAACCGGGTCCTCGGCAACACCGTGCCGCTCCTCCGCAACCTGCACCGCTTCCTCGACTGGGCCACGGACCAGCTCGCGGAGTCCCCGGCCTCCACCATCGAGGTCCGCGGCCCGCTCGGCCTCGGCAGCGGCGTTGCCACCGCCAGCCCGGAGTCCGTCGACCACCTCCTGCGCGCCAACTTCCCCAACTACGTCAAGGGCGCGCGCTTCGCGGTCCCCTTCGCCGACCTGCTCGGCCGCGGCATCTTCCTCGCCGACGGCCGCCTCTGGAGCTTCCAGCGCAAGCTCGCCTCCTACTCCTTCTCCTCCCGCTCGCTCCGCCGCTTCTCGGAGAAGGTGCTCCGGGAGCACCTCCACTGCCGCCTCCTCCCGCTCCTCGACGACGCCGCGGGCTCCGGCGTGGCCCTGGACCTGCAGGACGTGCTCCGGCGCTTCTCCTTCGACAACGTCTGCGGCGTGGCCTTCGGCGTCGAGAGCTCCACTCTGCTCGAGCTCGAGGCAGGGGATCGCCGCAGCCGGAGGCACGAGGCGTTCTTCGCTGCGTTCGACGACGCCACCGAGATCTCCTTCGCGCGGATACTGCACCCGACTACCCTGGTGTGGAGGGCGATGAGGCTGGCCAACGTCGGGAGCGAGCGGCGGATGCGTGAGGCCATCGGGGTCATCGACGAGTACGTGATGGGGATGCTGGAGGCAGAGCAGCCGCCGACCCGCCGTGCCCGGCCGAGGACGGCGAGCACGAGCAGCACCTCCTGTCGCGGTTCGCGGGTGCGCTAGACGAAGAAGCCGAGCTCGGCGCGACGTTCGGCTCTCCGGAAGCGAAGCGGCGGTTCCTGCGCGACGTGGTGGTGAGCTTCGTGCTGGCCGGGAAAGACAGCACGTCCTCCGCCCTCACCTGGTTCTTCTGGCTTCTCGCCGCCAACCCACACTGCGAGCGGCGCGTGCACGAGGAGGTCACGCGCACGCCGCACGGAGACGGCGCCGGGGATTACGAGGAGCTGAAGGGGATGCACTACCTGCACGCAGCGCTCACGGAGGCGATGCGGCTGTACCCGCCGGTGCCGATCAACACGCGCGTGGTGGCGGCCGCGGACGTGCTGCCGGACGGCACGACGGTGCGGGCCGGCTGGTTCGCAGACTACTCGGCGTACGCGATGGGGAGGATGCCGCGGCTGTGGGGTGACAACTGCCGCGAGTTTCGACCCGAGCGGTGGCTCGATGGTGATCGCGGCGAGTTCGTGGCAGTGGAGGCGGCGAGGTACCCGGTGTTCCACGCGGGGCCGCGGGCGTGCCTCGGGAAGGAGATGGCGTACGTGCAGATGAAGGCCGTGGCGGCCGCCGTGATCCGGAGGTTTGCGGTGGAGATGGTGAAGACGCCGGCGAGCATGGACGCGCCGCCGCCGTACGAGTTGGGTGCGACGCTGAGGATGAAAGGCGGGCTCCGCGTGCGGATCAAGAGGCGGGAGGATCACTTTTTAATAGTACTACTACTATCTCTCTGTTCCTAAATGTAAGATGTTTTTTAAGTTCAAATTCAAACTGCAAAAACATCTTAGTACCAGTTTTTTTGAACAGTTCTTAGTACCATTTAGGAACAAAGTTTTTTTTTTTTTGACACAAATTTAGGAACAAAGGTTGTACTATCAACCACATCTTGGGCTATCTGGTGTCCAGTCTCTGGGTAGGGCCCCGACCGAACGATTCCTTCGGCCTTGCAGCCCATTACAAAGAAAAAAGAGAAATGACAGAAAAATTATATAAACTACCACATCTCAAAAGAGTTGCATGTATACCAGTTGGTACAAAAAAAATGAATTTTTTTCCATCATATACAAATTATGCATGATAGATTTATAAAAAAATCCACGATAAAAAATGCCATCTTCTTATAATAAATATGCCATCCTCTTATAAAATGTCATCCTCTTATAATAAAAAATTTCATCCTCTTTATAAAAATGCCATTCTCTTATTATAAAAACTGCCATCTTCTATATTAAAAAATGACATGATAAAAAATATCATCTTCTTATAATAAAAGCTGACATCCTCTTATAATAAAAATGACACCCTATTGTTAATAAAAAATGCCATGCACTTAGTACTAAAATTGCCACACCATTAAAAATAAAAATGCCATATCTTAATAAGAAAAATGGCATGCTACAAAAGATAGAACTGCCATGGGATTTTCAGGATTAAAAAATACATGTGGCATTTTAAACACAAAATATTCATAAAAGGCGCTCTTCTTTAGTATGAAAAAAATGATAAGAAGATATCCAAAATATAGCTCATTATGCTTGCACTAATTGAAGTTGGAATATCCTGAAGTATATAAGCCTGAGTGTAGCTGCTCTCATACTAAAACCTCATATGCTCATCAGTTGTCTATGTCTTCTCCCGGTTTATTTTTGTTCACATACCTGCAAAACTTCTATTATTTTGTCCTTAAATTGCTATGTTCTTGAATGTTTGATAATAAGTGTTGCCTACAAGATAAGCTTTGAGAATCACATCATAGAAAACATAAATCATGAAAATTATTATCTACCTAACATTTGCAACATAAATGTCACCATAATCTACAAAAGGAAAAGAGGTCACACCATTTTAGAATACCGAACATACAAGTTTTTGAGAAAATTCAGATGGAAAGGAAAGAAATAAACATATTCAGACCGGAAGGGAAGAAATTAATGAGATGCCCTATAGATTTATTTGGTTTCAGATGTGTGTTGCTGTAACAGATAACCGAAACTCATCCCCAATATACTCATGCACTACTAGGGAAAAGCCTAGCAGTAGCGCGGGTATTATGTATAGCAGTAGCGCGGGCACCTGCGCTACTGATACGGCACTATAGCTAACCTGTAGCAGTAGCGCGTGTTGGCCCGCGCTATTGCTATACATGCGTAGCAGCAGCGAGCTCCAAAACAGCGCGCTGCTGCTAATATCTGTAGCGCCTTGTATTAGACCGCGCTACTGGTAATGGCACGCTGCTGCTAACTTTACTCCATGCGCCACTGCTAACTTTATTAGTTTCTGACTCTTTTTTTCCTGCATATTTGTTTTGTATTTGAACAGGCTTTATACAAGAATCTTTAGCACATACAAATGTCATCATCATACACATACAAATGGCTGCGAGACCACGAATGTAATCATAGCATATACATACAAATAGTCTCATCAAATCATGTCATCATCATAATCATCATCCAACACAAAGTGGTCTCTCGTCATCATCTCGAAAATAGCGATACAAGTCTCGAATACTTGCAACTACATCGTCATCCATCTAAACAATGATATACGCGAGAAGAGCTATCACTATGAGTGAGAGCGAAACTATGTAGTACATGAGGCGGCGGTTATGAACCCTCTCTCGCGCTAGCGTGAGCCTCCTCACGTAACTAGCTTCTGCTTCTTGTCTGCTTTTGAAGCCTTTATGGCTGGCGCCCGAGACCCCCTCCACTTGCGCCTGACACTCAGACCACTCGTCGTATACTCCCGGAACCTTTCCTTTGTACACGACATAGCACCGGTACTTCGCCATCAAGAATCTAGGTACCTGTTAGAGATGCATCTTCGTCAAGAGAATGTACAATCATATGCAACAAAATATACTTGAGCAACACAAAAAAGAAAGGGTTAGCAACTAGATGCAACATATAGTAAACATAAATAATCAACGCAGTTTCATCGTACGCAAACTAATTAACTAGAGGTATGCAGGTCATCGTACCCAAACTAACAAAGTAGCGTTACGCAAGTTCGGTAGGGACCGTGGACATCACAAAGTTTCATCGCTACAGAAAGTATATACAAGTTCAACCGACACATATCATCATCATCGGCATCGTAAATCATTATAACTTCCATCCTTCCAGATCATCGAGGATGGACCCTAGCTTCTTGAACGGCATGAGGTCCTGACATTGCATGCCTATGTAAGTTCGGACGTCAGCTCGCGATATAGGGCCGTGGTGGAACATCCCCTTCACTTCGACGACTTCTTTCATGATGATCGTCGCAATGTCCCTCTGGATGCGAAAGAAGTCATCTTTAAGTTTATAATCCGCTTCTCCTTGAGATTCTACCCACTTGCGGATATGATCATCGTTTCTGGCTGTCATGCGAAGCTTTTGGTGATCCCTTCTGAACTCCATCATGAGATGGAGGAGGTAGAATCCATCGTTCGTACTTGATTTCGGGACATGGATGCAGCAGAAGTTGGTTTTATGCGAGAAACCCGTCTTGCGGTTCCTTTGTTTCCTGATGTGCATGTGGCCACCCCTCAAGCTGAAGCCTTGGAGAGCATCATCTAGAATATTCATTACGTGGGTGTAGTCCTTCTTCTCATTGTTTCTGGTAGGGTCGAAATACACGGCGTGGGAGACTCGCGGGTAAAGAACGATAAGGACGGCGCGACCGTTGCTGCGGGGAAAAAAACACCTCAAATTATTCTCCATATGAGCGAGAAGGAATGATTGAAATGTACGAAAGGGTTGTTCGGCACTGACTTACTTTGGATGATAAGGCAGGAGGACAATTTCATGGTCCTTGTTCTGTACCATGAAGTTTTCGAGGTACTCCCTAGCAGTTTTACGCTCAAAGTCGCCGAGACTCAAGAAGGACTCGTGCATGTAGTATGGATCCGCCACACAGATTTGCGAGACTTCTTCTCTCTTCATGACGGAGCTCATATGTAGCGCAAAAAGGCGGACGATTGTACAATCGAGCCGCCTTGTCAGAAACATCTCGAAGATATGATCAAACCGCAGGAAGACCACCTCCGTGGGCCGTGTGTCGACGTAGCACTTCCCCTCAGGCACACGAGCCGCGTATGTCGGATATCCTGGATCCTTCGAGGCTAGTAGGCTTTCCTCAGTCGACAGCACATGGTCGTGCAGTCTCCTGAGATCCCCGTATATTGCCTCCAGCGGTTTCGGCGGTAGCATCGGCTCGCCCGTGACATGGAACATGGCCACCGTCTGGCTGCTATGTGTTCTGGCTTGTTTGTAGGCAGCTGAGCTTATCTTCCCCGATCTCTTCCTCTCCTTTTTCTTGGGCTGACCTTCCAGACCCTTCCTTAACCCCTGCCCCAGTGTTGTCGGGATAAGCACTACTGTACGACCCCCTGCATCTTCAGGCGTGTCCTGTGAGGATTGCATGAAGAGAGACTTCTTGCAATCCCTGCTAGGACGTTCCTACCCGGGCAGATCATCCATATCCTCATTAGCATGCTGATAGCCCGAGTCGTCATATGGCTGACTCATCATATCTAAGTCACCGTCACAGGCGCCTGTATTGAGGAACCGAAGAGGGTCCTCCTCCATCTCATCATCCATTCTTTGTTCTACGGGAGCGATTACATCAGCCACTATTGGACCCCCTTCATCACGTCGTCCGCCGCTCTCACCCGGCACTACAGGCGCTGGTAATTGCGTAGGCGGGGTGGTGGTGTCCATACCTGCTTGTTGATGTGTGGTTATTGGTGTGCTCTCGACTGGCTCCAGACGAAGAAGATTCTTCGGCCATAGCAGCACCCAACCCTTGCAGCTTCCAATCCGCGACGGGGTCTCGTCGTCCTCTCCCCCTAGCCGTACTGGAGGAGGCAAATCCTCGTGCCCCGATTTCACACTCGACAAGGTAACCCTGAAGTGCCCACCGGGCATCGGCTGGCCGTGGAACGTGAGTTCCAAGGGCTTCGTTATCACCCCCTTTCCCACGTCCACCTTCTGGCCTTTGATCAAGTAGAGTATGGTGCACGGGGTTTCGTCGGCCTGCAAACACATGTCTGCGGCGTAAAACATCCGAAAGGCAACGAAAATGGAATATTCTAGATATATGTTGGTGCGACATGTAATTACCGTGAGGACGTCGAGCTCAGCCAAAGACGAAGGCCCGCCTAGCGCGCTAGAGACTGAGGACGGGCTGCTATGAGCGGGTGCGGGTGCGGGAGCAGGCCCGGTTGCGTGAGCAGGTGATGGTGCGGTGGTGTTGTTCACCGAGTTGCTCCCGACGAAACTGGGCATGGGGAAATCATGTACCGTCTTGTCTGGATTTTCCTTCGTCCAGTTGATGATAGCCGGGATCAAGTTAGTAGCGAAATCATTTCTGCAGGCATGTACAGCTGCATCGACTGCCTGCTGTAGCAACTCATTTTTCTCCTCGGCTGCTTTTTCCACGTCCTCAGCTGTTTTTTTCTCGATCGCAAGCTTCACCTTCTCATCGATGTCCATCTGACTAAACTTCTTTTTCTGCTTCTTGGCCTCCGGGCCCTCATTGTAAAACACCTTCCACGTGGCGCCGTCTCCGGCGCCGTGCACACGTCCATATTGCGGCCGCTGGCCCAAAGGGAGTCCCTTAAGTTCGTTCAAGGCCCGGTTGAGAGGGGTGTCCCACTTGGGCCTCATCGGTGAAGTAGGGCTTTCGGCTGCAAGCTGGTGTTGCTTCTCTTGCAGAAGGAACGTGAACCGTTTACGAATGTGTAGTCAACTTGATCAGAAGCTAAATGTAAGGTGGTAAAAGAATAATTACCAGTATTCTAATCAATTTCCTCGTGATCTGGTCCGTGTAAAAAACCTTCTTTTCCTTGTCCCACTTGTAGCGGGCCCTGATGAAGTCACGCTCCAAGGGGTTGGTGAACTTCGCGAAGGGGTCTGGGAGACCCGCGGCTTCACGTTCCGCGTCCTCCTTATCCCATATGGGCCTTTTGCCAAGGTAGCCATGGCTTCCGAGGCGATGCTTCCCCGTGTTCCTTTGCTGAAGGCTCTTGAATTTCACAGCCTTAGACTTGGCTGCCTCGGTAGCGCAAGTGTCCTTGAACTTTTCGAACTCCTCTTCCGTAAGTGTCGGATTTTCCTTCAGAATCTTGGACAGGGGTTCCTCAGCCTCAATAGCTCGTTTCACCCTCCCTTTCCAGGAGGCCAAATCATTGCTGAACATGCCCAGGGCGTGATTGTTAATCTTTTTCATCTTCTTATCATCCCACGGGTGTTCTATGGCGTCATCCCGGTCGGGGAACTTGAATCTCTTGTGCAGCTTCGTCAGGAGCAACTGCATCAAATGTTCTTTACCCCTTATGTCATCGTCATTGATGCTCGCGCATTCCCGTAGGATGCATCCCACTTGGTTCCCATAGCACTTGCGAGGTTCTTCCGGCTCTAATGGCTCAAACTTGCCAGGGGCCATCTTTGTGATCACCAGTCGTCCGATGCCGAGTTTGTTAGGTTTTCGTATCATCTGCTTCTTCTGCTTCTTCTTTTCGGTAGCGGCATCGGCGCCGGTACCTTCCCCGCCGGTATCTTCCCAGCCGGTACCTTCCCCGCCGGTCTCGACGCCGCCATCGGTGCCGGTGCCGTCGGTGTCGATGTCGGCGTCAGTATCATCATCTAGGCCGACCTGCAAACCTTGACTGTGTAGGAGATATGCCCTAGCGGCAATAATAAATGTTATTGATTATCTCCCTGTTCATAATTAGGTTTATGTTCCATGCTATAACTGCTATGGTTCTTGAGTCTACAATAACCACGAGGCTTGAAGGAAGACTCATATGCACGTGTGGAATAATAAACGGTAAAATGTATTCCTAGTCTGGCCTCTAAGACTGGCTCAAGTATTGCATGATGATCCTGTTTTCCTGATCATGGGCATGGCTATGCCGGCAATTTTGAGGGCACAATGTTAGAAGAACATTTGTGTTGAATCGACCCGAATTGATGTTATGCTATGAGATACATTCGTCATAAGTTTATGGTTAATAACACAGAGAATTTAATGTTTGTATAATTCCTTAGACCATGAGAGTATCGAGTTTCTTCATGCTTGCTTCATGAACTTTGGGGTTTGTGAAACGTCATCCGTAAATGGGTGGCTATTACGGCGGCTTACGGGTTCATGGAAAAGTATGTCAAGTGACTTGATAGCTCAAGATTGGGATTTGCTCCTCCGACGATGGAGAGATATCTCTGGGCCCTCTCGGTGTTACGGTATCCATCATCGTCTGGCCAGACACAGGGTGATTTGATCACAGGGATGCCGGAACACGGGAACGAGAAAAGAGAACAATACCGGTAACGAGGTAAATGGCATAGTGGACAAGTTGTTGATCCACGGGGATGCCTACATGTCTCACCTCGGGTATTTGTAACATATAGCGAAGCAACAGGAATAGCACACGGCAACTGGAGGTTCACTCGAATATTCATTCGTGTGGGTATAGGGATCAATATGGGTGTCCACGGCTCCGATGTTGATCATTGATCGGAAGGGGTTCCGGGTCATGTCTATACTTCACCGAACCTATAGGGTCACACGCTTAAGGGTCATCTATCTGCTGAATACTAGACAAGGAGTCTGAGAGAAAGTCACTGGAAAAGTTTCGGAGACAACGGAAAAGTTCCGGAGAGAACACCGAAAAAGTTTCGGTAAAACCGAAAAGTTGTTTCGGATAAAACCATTGATCCAAAAAGGTTTCGGCAAGCACCGGGAATGTTTTGGAGGTTGCCAGATTGGTCTGGTAATTTCTGGAATTTTTTCGGAGAAAAAACCGAAAAAGGTTTTCGGAGCTGCCGGAATTGTTTACCGGGTAAACGAAGATGGTTTTAAATTAAACCACCATACCGGAAATGTTCCGGAGCGAGTCCAGATAATTTTAGAGGGTGCCGGAAATGTTCTGGGACCTTCCGGAATTTTTCAGAAGAAATAGTTTCGGAAAACATCTTGTCCCAGCGAGAGGGGACAAGATCCCACGGATCGTGGGGGCTGTTTTTGGGCTGTTTTTGGGGGCGCCCCCTTTAGGGGACAGCCCCCTTGTGGCTAGACAAAGTGTTTGGGGGGCCCCCATGGTGGGGGGCAGCCCCCACAAATGGTGGAGAGTGTTGGGAGGAAGGTGGGGCCCCATGGGGGAACACCATGGACAAGGTAACATGTTTTCTCCATGTTTGGTGGGAACACGTTTTCCTTGTTTGGTGGGTGCATGTTTAGTGGGCTGAATTTCAGCCCCCCCCCCCTAACCCCTTCCACCACTATATAAGGAGGTGGAGAGGAGCTCTCCATCCTCACTCCAACTCTCACACACATGGCATGCATGATCTGCCTTTCTTCTCTCCCTCCCACGAAATAGTTTCGTAGAGCCGAAAGGCTGTCTGGGTTCCGGTGGGAACTAGTTCTGGACGGCGAAGCCCTGCCGGATAGATGATACCGTATGTGTGCAACTCTGTAGAGAGATCGTAGTTTCGGTCTTAGTTCGAGAGTGCCTCCCGAAGGGCTGTCCGTGTGACCGTCCGAGTTTTGGAGGTCCTCCCGAAGGGCTGTCCGAGTGACAGTCCGAGTTTCGGAGGTCCTCCCGAAGGGCTGTCCGCGACACCGTCCGGGGGACTGTGCGACTGCCTCCCGGAGGGCTGTCCGCGGGGCAGATGAGGGTATACATCCTCGCGGTTGGGAGGTTGTAAATCCTAGCTGCGGGGATCTGCACCGCCGATCGTCATCGACTCTACTTCCGCTGCGCTACGAGTCGGTAACGAAAAAGATCAAACCTTGTATGCTGTCTCCATAGTGATCCTGGGCTAGTGCGTAGGTCGGAAATTTTTGTTTTCTGCTGCGTTACCCTACAGTGGCATCAAGAGCCGTGCTATGCGTAGATGCAGGTTGCGATCTAGAATACATAGAGATGTATGGGTGTTGCACAATATAATTAGGTAGTAGATGAGATCTATTGCTGAAAATTATTTGTGCGGGTAGCAGATGAAATCTGTTACCCGATGTTCCTGTTGCTTCCCCTGAATTTGCGTAGTCCTGATCTTGACGGCATGGTGGAATCTCACAAAGTTCTGGCAATCCGCGATCCTTTCATGCTGCTCCTGAGTATGCTGATTGACAGATCAACGAAGTGCTAACAGTTCTTTGGGTTCCACCATAGTTGAGAAAGAAGGATGTTTCGCAGACAAAAGGGCAATGCAGATGTGATCTGCACGGGGGTCACGCGTATGACGAAGTTTAGTATGGGGCTCGAGATTTTATTATCTCGTGTTTCATACACCCTGGAAAGTTAATCTAGCGACTTGGATTATCATACTTGATGATGGACGTTGGTAGCTTCGGTTTGTTTCGAAACCTTAGAAGCCACGTAAAACCAGTTTTTGCATGAACCGATTAGAGGCGTCTAACTTGGTTTTGCAGGATGGTTTGCATGTGCATATGATGTGGTATAGCAGTGCTCATATTAATTTGATTATGTATGAGATGACTATATGATGTAATATTAACATGACCTGCGTGTCATGATTCGGCATGATGGCTGGAGCCATATGATTGCACTTTAATGACCTGCGTGTCAACCTTATGTAATGCACTTATTTTATTAGCTATAGAGATAGCAATATTATCTGGTGCATCGACAAGGTGGTGGCAATCTTCGCGAAGGTGAACACCAACGCGAATGCCGAAGACGAAGAAATGAAAGACTTCTCCGTCAGAAAGGGCTATACCATATCATGCTATTATGAATTGCCTGAGATGTTTATCCCTTATGATGCACCCTTCTTGATTGCACGGTAGTCGCTTTTATTGGGGTGATCTCTCACTAAAAATATCAAGTAGTCAGTGTTCTCCCAAGTGTAGCACCGTCACGGCACCTAACTTTTCGGGGTGCGCCATGCTGACATGGGTACGAACGATTAGGGATGTGTGAGGCGGGTGAGTTAAGACCTCGCAGCAAGATCACTTGGTTGTCTTGATGTTCAGGCATGAAAGTCATGAGCTCAGAACACACGCATCGAAAGATGAACAGGAGTCACATAGAGATGTGATTGGCAAGTTTGCCTAACAATTGAAGTTCTCGTCATCAGTGATGCTAACCATCAATGGCGTTGAATTAAAATTCGTGTCTTGAATCATTCATAATCAATTATGAGAGATATTGATTTGAGTGGGAGCGCACTATAGAATTAATTCTCAGTGCAATTAATTATGAACTTTGTCTAAGTGTGGTTTGTATAATAGTTGTAGAATAATGGCTCGCGTTTTCACCTTCCCTATTAAAATTGAATAGCTGTTAAATATCTGGTTAAAACTTTACGGTTGGTAACGTAATATGAGGATTGTCCTCAAGAGTGCCGAGAAGGACTTTGTCCTATCGCATACTTTCGGTATTCTCCCGCTAATGCTATGGATGATATGACTCTCGTCCTTCGATCCAAAAGCTAAAATTCCGTTACGGTCAAGTGAAATATGTTTGCTTCCATGAGACCCGAACTTCGAAAGTTTGGATAGTTATGTGATATTCATGGAATCTGAAAATTATTTTCAGAGACAGACAAAGGCTAAAATATATGAGATATCCAAAGCAATGTTTGTTTGCAAACTATTAGTAAAGGAGTTTACTATGCATTAGACTGATAAGAGAGGGATCCAGGAGAACGCATATCATATGATGAAGGGTGAATAAAACAACAACTTAAAGAGAAAGGAAGTGTCCGAAGGGTGTTAGTAAGATTTTCACGCCAAGGAAGTCCGGGGCTAACGCCACTCTTAAGTTGGATGCTTCTTCTGAGAGTAGGAGAAATACTAAAAGTTAAACTGTTAGAAGTATAAAGGAAAAAGGAAAGAAGACTGGAATATCCAGCTCATGTATGAATGTCATACAAGTTTTTGATGTATAGAAGGCTGGTCAAAGATATAGTTCTTGGGAATTATGGTTAAACATGTTAATCACTAATTCTTGGGTATTGTGAGTTAATCACAAAGATACCCGCTCGATTGCATTCTGTTGCAACTCGATGTAAGAACTACTATGGCCTGAAAGACTAGTCAGGAATGAGGTTAGATACACGCAGGGAACATAGTAAATGTTACTATGCCTTCCATAGGTGTATTCCCTATGTATTTACTTTCATAATTCATTTTAGAGTTTCACACTCTAGCCCTTTGCATAAGGTATCTTGCAAGAAGGTTGTTCATAAGAGAACTTTTGATGTTCGGTGTTATGAATAACATAAGGGCCATACTTTCATTATGAATGAGACGTATGTTATGAATATTGATAATAATACATAACCTCTGGGTTTACTTTCATAATTCATTTTAGAGTTTCACACACTCTAGCCCTTTGCATAAGGTATCTTGCAAGAAGGTTGTTCATAAGAGAACTTTTGATGTTCAGTATTATGAATAAACATGAAGGGCCATGCTTCTATCATAGATGGGATGTATGTTATGAATATTGATGGAAATATGATATATCCATAAACACTGATGCTAAATGTCGCAAGACTAAAAGAATACCACACAAGTGTGGCACTGCATTTGGTCACATTGGAGAAACCCGCATGAAAATTCCATTATGATGGATTTTGAAGTCGTTTGATTTTGAATCATCTGACACTTGCAACTTTCTTCTGAAAAGTGAAGTGACTGAAATACCGTTCACAGGCCATAAGGAACGAGCAAAGAACATATTGGTAATCATACATTATGATGTGTGTAGTCCAATAAATGTTGTTGCAAGTAGTGGATTTATCTATCTTCAGAAATGACTCAAGTAGATATGTGGATATTTACTTGTTGAGACGTAAGTCTGGATCTTTTGAATTCATTCATAAGGTTTTCAAAAATGAAGTAGAAGTTGTTGTAACAAGAAAATTATGTTTCTACAATTCGATTGCAGAAAGGAATATTTGAGTTACAAGTTTAGCGAATGTCTGATGAGTTATGAAAGGGGTTTCATAACTTGCACCTCCCGGAACACCACTGCAAGTGGAAAGTCCGTGAAGATGTAATCGAACCATTTATGACATGGTAAGATCAAAGATGACATAAATAAATTTGCCATTATCCCTTTTATAGAGTGATGCTTTAGAGACTGCGGCTTTTACACTGAAAAGAGCTCCATCAGGTCTGTTGAAATGACGCCATGGTATGGTACGCCCAACCATGTTATATCTTTTCTTAACATTTGGAATATGGGGCTTGTGTAAAAAGTTACAAACCTATTCCAAATCAGACAAGTGCTACTTTGTAGGTTATCCCAAGTCATTGGGTATTTCCCCACCACTATACCGAGGCAAATAGGTTTGCCACAAAGAACGGTATGCTTTTTTAAGAAAGTGGTTCTTTCAAAAAGGTGAGTGGGAGAACAGTGCAACTCGACGAGATAAACAGTATCTTCGTCATCAGATCGAAGGAAAGAAACCTTGGAAGTGATTCCGGAATTTCCTACTGCGACTGATACGGAAGTCTCTACAATAAAATGTATGGACTTCGGTCGAACTTGCAGCTGAACCACGTAGGCAAAGCTCATGCAAACCTATCAGGTGCGCAAACGAGATATTGTTGTTAGACAACAGTATACCTACAATACACAAGGAAGCGTTGATGGGCCCTGACTCCGGAATTGGCTAAATGCCAATACAATCCGAGATAGTTTCCAGATAAGTGATTCGAGATTAAAATCTTGATACACCTTTCGGAAGACTTAGAGTCTAACGAATATTTATGGAACTAAAAACTAATACGGATAAAATGTTTTATCCATAAAGCTCGACTTGTTGCCATAACAAGTTCAAGGAGTTGACTATGATGAGATTGTCTCACAGTAGCGATGCTTGAAGTCGGTTCGGGTTGAACTGGCAATTAATACATATTTCAATCATGAGATATGAAACATGGATGACAAAAGGATTTCCATCTGATGGAAATAAAACCTAGGACTTGTATGTGATACAGTCCAAAGTAATTTGTCGATCCAGAGAATGCTAGTAAGTATGCAAACTTCAGAGTTCCAGCGATGGACAGAAGAGAGCAAAGTGGAGTTGGAATCTTCGTTTTTGATGGAATGGTCAAAGGGGTTTGACTTCATCAAATGGGTATCGAAGATGCTTGTGATTCAAGAAAGTAAGTGGGAGCATAATAATATTTCTAAAAACCTTGTGTACTTGACACATTGTTAATTGGAAATAAATTTCTTGACACGAATTAGGACTTCATTTGAAAATAGTTTTTCGATGAAGTGCTTAGGCTAAATAGCCTCAATATTAGGCATGATGATCTATGGAGATAGATTTACCTAATGGGGTTAAGCAATGAATACATATTGACAAGATGCTAAAACCTTTTAGCATTTAAACCGCCAAGGAGTGATTCTTGCCGAAGTCACATGGAAAGAGTTTTTGCAAGACTCGGTGTCCCAAAACACTGATGAGTAAAATACATGATGGAGATTCCACACACTCTTGTGTTTGGATTAATCATGTATTCCATGGTATGTAAAAACAACCAGATATGTCCGATACTCCAAAGTTGTTGCGAGTATAGATACCATAGTGATCAAAGTACTGATCATGGGACAACAGTGAAAGATGTCATTGAGTACTAGATTAGTGCCGATGACATGTTTTCTCGCAAGCAGAGATTATGAAGTGCTCATTGTAAGTAATTACATCGATACAGTCTTCATTAATGCTCCATGCGATTTTCGATTTAGGTTAAGGGTTTTGTGTAATACACAATATGGTGGCACGGTAGTTGGAAATTGTTCCAAACAAGATACTGTGGCGAATTCTATAACAAAGGCTAAGTATGTTGACGCTTAAGAAGCGACAAAGAAGTTGTTGAATCATATAGTTCATTCATGAACTTAGTATGGTTCCAAGATGGCTTTGGTCTATGGGACACTATTGTAGATAGTTGCTCCATAGCTCAGTCTGAGAAATCAGGTTTCGACCAATGATTCACACATATGCAAAGCCAAGTCCACACAAAATATGAATTTTGTGAAAGCGTGAAAACGCGAGGATTTGCAAAGTTACACACGGAGCTGAAGTTGTCAGATCCGTTGGACATCAGGCTATACCACAAGCAAATCATATTTTACACCAGTATGCCATAGGTGTAAAGTGCATTAGCATTGACTAGATTATTGACTCTAGTGCAAGTGGGAGTCTGTAGGAGATATGCCCTAGAGGCAATAATGAATGTTATTGATTATCTCCCTGTTCATAATTAGGTTTATGTTCCATGCTATAACTGCTATGGTTCTCGAGTCTACAATAACCACGAGGCTTGAAGGAAGACTCATATGCACGTGTGGAATAATAAATGGTAAAATGTATTCCTAGTCTGGCCTCTAAGACTGGCTCAAGTATTGCATGATGATCCTGTTTTCCTGATCATGGGCATGGCTATGCCGGCAATTTTGAGGGCACAATGTTAGAAGAACATTTGTGTTGAATCGACCCGAATTGATGTTATGCTATGAGATACATTCGTCATAAGTTTATGGTTAATAACACAGAGAAGTTAATGTTTGTATAATTCCTTAGACCATGAGAGTATCGAGTTTCTTCATGCTTGCTTCATGAACTTTGGGGTTTGTTAAACGTCATCCGTAAATGGGTGGCTATTACGGCGGCTTACGGGTTCATGGAAAAGTATGTCAAGTGACTTGATAGCTCAAGATTGGGATTTTCTCCTCCGACGATGGAGAGATATCTCTAGGCCCTCTCGGTGTTACGGTATCCATCATCGTCTGGCCAGACACAGGGTGATTTGATCACAGGGATGCCGGAACACGGGAACGAGAAAAGAGAACAATACCGGTAACGAGGTAACTGGCATAGTGGACAAGTTGTTGATCCACGGGGATGCCTACATGTCTCACCTCGGGTATTTGTAACATATCGCGAAGCAACAGGAATAGCACACGGCAACTGGAGGTTCACTCGAATATTCATTCGTGTGGGTATAGGGATCAATATGGGTGTCCACGGCTCCGATGTTGATCATTGATCAGAAGGGGTTCCGGGTCATGTCTATACTTCACCGAACCTATAGGGTCACATGCTTAAGGGTCATCTATCTGCTGAATACTAGACAAGGAGTCCGAGAGAAAGTCACTGGAAAAGTTTCGGAGACAACGGAAAAGTTCCGGAGAGAACACCGAAAAAGTTTCGGTAAAACCGAAAAGTTGTTTCGGATAAAACCATTGATCCAAAAAGGTTTCAGCAAGCACCGGGAATGTTTTGGAGGTTGCCAGATTGGTCTGGTAATTTCTGGAATTTTTTCGGAGAAAAAACCGAAAAAGGTTTTCGGAGCTGCCGGAATTGTTTACCGGGTAAACGAAGATGGTTTTAAATTAAACCACCATACCGGAAATGTTCCGGAGCGATTCCAGATAATTTTAGAGGGTGCCGGAAATGTTCTGGGACCTTCCGGAATTTTTCAGAAGAAATAGTTTCGGAAAACATCTTGTCCCAGCGAGAGGGGACAAGATCCCACGGATCGTGGGGGCTGTTTTTGGGCTGTTTTTGGGGGCGTCCCCTTTAGGGGACAGCCCCCTTGTGGCTGGACAAAGTGTTTGGGGGGCCCCCCATGGTGGGGGGCAGCCCCCACAAATGGTGGAGAGTGTTGGGAGGAAGGTGGGGCCCCATGGGGGAACACCATGGACAAGGGAACATGTTTTCTCCATGTTTGGTGGGAACATGTTTTCCTTGTTTGGTGGGTGCATGTTTAGTGGGCTGAATTTCAGCCCCCCCCCCTCACCCCTTCCATCACTATACAAGGAGGTGGAGAGGAGCTCTCCATCCTCACTCCAACTCTCACACACATGGCATGCATGATCTGCCTTTCTTCTCTCCCTCCCACGAAATAGTTTCATAGAGCCGAAAGGCTGTCTGGGTTCCGGTGGGAACTAGTTCTGGACGGCGAAGCCCTGCCGGATAGATGATACTGTATGTGTGCAACTCTGTAGAGAGATCATAGTTTCGGTCTTAGTTCGAGAGTGCCTCCCGAAGGGCTGTCCGTGTGACCGTCCGAGTTTTGGAGGTCCTCCCGAAGGGCTGTCCGAGTTACAGTCCGAGTTTCGGAGGTCCTCCCGAAGGGCTGTCCGCGACACCGTCCGGGGGACCGTGTGACCGCCTCCCGGAGGGCTGTCCGCGGGGCAGATGAGGGTATACATCCTCGCGGTTGGGAGGTTGTAAATCCTAGCTGCGGGGATCTGCACCGCCGATCGTCATCGACTCTACTTCCGCTGCGCTACGAGTCGGTAACGAAAAAGATCAAACCTTGTATGCTGTCTCCATAGTGATCCTGGGCTGGTGCGTAGGTCGGATTTTTTTTTTCTGCTGCGTTACCCTACAGACTATGCTTAGCAGACAAAAAGTCGAGGTACTGTTGTTCACCCTCATAATCCATCTCGTCTGCATCTTGGTCAGAAGGCCCGGTTTCTTCGTTGTTCGACATGTTTCCTATGATTAAGTCTCCTCGTTTAATTCTAAAACTATAAAAAAATGAGAAATGACATAAAAAAAAGATCTATGTTTGCCGGAATGCCGTTTCCCAGCAAATCCCGGCACTCGATATGCCTACTTTCTAGCACAAGTCATGCCAAAATTCACGGAAAATTTTGGCATGACCTTTGCTAAAAAGTGGACATATCGAGCGCCTGAAATTCACCGGAACGGAAATGAATCAACATTCCGGCGAAACATAGGCCACTCGGATCATTTACCCTGCACATAATCATCATTTTCCAAATATGACATGTCCAAAACATCACATGTCCAAATATGACATGTCCAAATTCCAAATATGACATGTCCAAATCACATGTCCACTTCAAATTTGCATATAAAAGGAAGAAAAATATAGAACTTGAAGAAAAATGCAAGAAGTCATTTTTCTTCACAATATTTGAAACTAAATTCAGCCTACTTAAATTTGAAACTAAAAAATAGCAGCAGTTGCTTTAACTAATTTGTCCACTTCAAATTCTGTTTTTTTAAATAGCAACAGTTGCTTTAACTAATCTGTCCTAGGTTTCATACTAATTCTAATTAACTAACTAGCACTATAAAATTTAAATAGCAACAATTGCTTAAACTAAAAAATGCAAGAAACCTATATAATCAATTCTGTTTTTTCTTTTAACTACGCCCAAATTAATTTACTAGTTTGATAACTAGGGTTCATAACTAAATAGATAACCTAATTAACCTACTGCCCTAACTAAAACCTAAGTAAATTAACAGAAGAACCCTAGCTAGCAGAGAGAGGAGGAACGGTGGGGGGCTTACACAGGGTGCAGGGGCGAGGAGGCAGGCCCGACGACGGCCGAGGTTGGGAGGGGAGGAAGTAGAGGAGGGAGGCGTGGCGCGCCGGGGCTGGGGTCGGGGGCGAGGGCGAGGTCGCCGGGGTCGGGGGGTCGGGGGCGAGTGCCGGGGTCGGGGGCGAGCGCCGGGGTCGGGGGCGAGGGCAGGACTCCGGCGAGGTCGAGGGCGAGGGCAGGGCTCCGGCGCTTGAGGCAGGGGCGCGGCGAGGTCGAGGGCGAGACGGGCTCCAGCGGCGACGAGGGGGGAGAAGAGAGAGTGGGGATTTGAGGGAAGAAGCAGAGACGGGAAGCAGATTTGGGGGTTAAGTCAACATAGCAGTAGCGCGTTTCCTAAAAACGCGCTATAGCTAAGTTATCTATAGCGCGTTTATCCAAGAAGCGCTACTACTACCATAGGTAGCTATAGCGCATTTCTCCAAACGGCGCTACTGCTATTTCGACTAGCTATAGCTCTTTTTCGGAAAAGCGCTACTGCTATAACCAGTACCTATAGCAGTTTTCCTGTTTGTTTCTTCTATTGTCTTTTCCTTTATTTTCTCTTCCTTTTCTTTTCTACTTTTTCTTTTCCTTTTTTCCAAGAGCAGGAACGAAGGGAGGGTGATACAATGTATATAACTAAGGCGATATATATTGCATCATTTGACGGTTAAGTATGTATACAAAATAGGAACATATAGATTACATCATTTGACCCATGCATAACGGTTAAGTGTGTACACAAAATAGGAACATATATATTACATCATTTGACCGATAACGGTTCCTCAGCGTCGACGTTTTCGTTTTTGAGTGAGCTTCTTTCCCTTGTTGTTCGTTGAAGAATAATTGAGCCCCTCATTGTGACTTTTCCTTTTCCATGGAGTACGATCTTTCTTAGGTAATGTAGTATTGATTCTTCTTTTGACGTATACTTCATCGTCATCGTCATCTTCCCTCATTGGGTTGCCGTACTGGTCGTAGTCTTCCTCGTTGGCGACTCCATCCATTCCAATGATGTTCCTTTTGCCTCTCCTCATGACAACACGGCTGGGATTGCACGGGTCGGTTATGAAGAAGCATTGTGTCACGTGCTTAGCGTGTACCGATGGCTCGTTTTTTGCGATAGTGTTCACGGTACCGCTCTTGGCGTCGGGTATAGTCATGGTAGTGAAATACCGGTTTTCTCTTTCGACATTCTTAGCCCATCTGACACGGAACATCGTCGCGTTGTGCAGTCCAGAGTAGTCAAGCTCCCAGATCTCCTCGACCCTTCCGTAAAATCTCTCAGTTGAGCCGTTGTCGCTGTCGATCATGCATTCCATCGTCACCCCTGAGTTCTGATCATCACTGTCCATATCTTTGGCCTCCGTGTAGAACGTGTATCCGTTGATATCGTATGCCTGATAGGTGAGGAGGTTGGGTGAGGGGCCATGTGCTAAGGCGTATATGAGCAATCCGTCCTTAGAGCCCTCTTCCGGGGGATTAGCAATAATATGCTCTTTGAACCAATGCAGGAAAGTGGAGTTGTGCTCTCTAGTAATTTCGGCGTCCGTCCTGCATACCCCCTCGTTCACGATACTTCTTTGCGATAGTTTCTTTGTGCAATGTCGTGAAAGGATCTACCTGGTGTTGGGGAACGCGACAGAAAACAAAAATTTCCGGTATAGCGAGCACGCCCAGGACCACTATGGAGATTGCATACAAGGTTTGATCTGATCCGTACCGACTCGAAGCGCAGCGGAAGAAGAGTCGGTGGAGATCGTTGGTGCAGATCCCCGCAGCTAGGATTTTACAACCTCCCAACCGCGAGGATGTACTCCCTCGTCGGACAGCCCTTCGGGAGGCGGTCGGACAGTCCCCCGGACGATGCCGCGGACAGCCCTTCGGGAGGACCCTCGAAACTCGAGCGGAGACTCGGACAGCCCTTCGGGAGGACACATGAACAGCCCCTCGGGCAAAAGATCGAAACTACGACCTCTCTACGGGGTTGCACACATACAGTGTCATCTATCCGGCAGGGCTTCGCCGTCCAGAACTAGTTCCTGCCGGAACCCAGACAGCCTTTCGGCTCTACGAAAGACTCTTTTCGTGGGAGGGAGAGAGAGAGCTTGCAAAGCAAAGCATGTGTATGAGATCACAAGGGATGAGGAGAAATGGCAGCCAACTCTCCTCCTTTTATAGGCCAAGGCAAGGGGTGGGGTGGAGGAGGAAATACCAAAAATGCCCTAGCAACATGTCCCACATGTAAGGCAAAAAGGCAAGGCAAGTGGGCCACCAAGGGGACACCAAAGGGGGTACCCCTTGGCCGGCCACAACCTTGTCCCCCGCCCCATGGGGGGGACCCCCCAACAAGCCACCAACATGTCTCCTAGAAACATGGGTGTTCCCTAGACAAAAAGCCACCAAACATGCAACCCCCGATTCGTGGGATCTTGTCCCCTCGTATTGAGACAAGATGTTTTTCCGCGATCATTTCTTCTGAAAAAATCCCGGACGGTCCCAGAACATTTCTGGTACCCTCCAAAATAATTCTGGGCTCATGCCGAAACATTTCCGGTATGGTGGTTTTCATCAGCGAAAAGCAACAACAGCAGTCCCGGCGGCTCCGGAACATTTCCGGGTTTTTTCTCCGAAAAAATCCCAGAAGTTCCCACACCAATTCTGAGACCCTCTAAGAATTTCCAGGTGAGTGCCGGAACCATTTTTGCCTAATCATATATTCCGAAACAACTTTTCGGTTTTACCGAAACTCTTTCGGTGTTCTCTCTCCGGAACTCTTCCGTCGTCACCGAAACTTTTCTGGTGACTTTCTCTCAAACTTCCCGTCTAGAATTCAGCAGATAGATGAACCTTAAGCGTGTGACCCTATAGGTTCGGTGAAGTATAGACATGACCCGGAACCCCTTCCGATCAATGATCAACATCGGAGCCGTGGACACCCATATTGACCCCTATACCCACACGAATGAATATTTGAGTGAACCTCCAGTTGCCGTGTGCTATTCCTGTTGCTTCACGATATGTTACAATTACCCGAGGTGAGACATGTTGGCATCACCGTGGATCAACAACTTGTCCACTATGCCAGTTACCTCGTTGCCGGTAATGTTCTCTTTTCTCGTTCCCGTGTTCCGGCATCCCCGTGATCAAATCACAAAGTGTCTGGCCAGACGATGATGGATACCGTAACACCGAGAGGGCCCAGAGATATATCTCCATCGTCGAAGGAGCAAATCCCAATCTTGAGCTATTAAGTTACTTGACATACTTTTCCATGAACCCGTAAGCCGCCGTAATAGCCACCCATTTACGGATGACGTTTAAGAAACCCCAAAGTTCATGAAGCAAGCATGAAGAAACTCGATACTCTCATGGTCTAAGGAATTATGCAAACATTAACTTCTCTGTGTTATTAACCATTAACTTATGACGAATGTATCTCATAGCATAACATCAATACGGATCGATTCAACACAAGTGTTCTACCAACATCGTGCCCTCAAACTTGCCGGCATAGCCATGCCCATGATCAGGAAAACAGGATCATCATGCAATACTTGAGCCAGTCTTAGAGGCAAGATTAGGAATACAATTTACCGTTTATTATACCACACGTGCACATGAGTTTCCCTCCAAGCCTCGTTTAATTTGTAGACTCGAGAATCATTGCAGTTATAGCATGGAACATAAACATTCATTACAAACTCTGAGATACAAAAGTAACTTATATTACTGCCTCTAGGGCATATCTCCTACAGTCTCCCACTTGCACTAGAGTCATAATCCAGTTACATGTCTTCCCTAACACCAATGGCTATTCGGTGTTGCTCATGCTTTGCTCGTGGTAGAGGCTTCGTCATCGGGTCTGACACATTCAGATCCGTGTGAACTTTACGTACTTTCACTAAACCTTCTTCGACATGATGTCGAATGAGTTTAAATTTGCATTGAATATGCATTGTCTTATGGTGCGAACATGGCTCCCTTGCCTGAGCCACGGCGCCACTATTATCACAATAGATCTCCACCGGGTCCAGAGCACTTGGAACCACACCAAGGTCTACAAGGAATTGCTTGATACCAACAGCTTGCTTGGAGGCTTCTGAAGCAGCAACATATTCCGCCTCCGTCGTAGAATCCGCCACAGTCTTTTGTTTGGAACTTTTCCAATCAACTGTGCCGCCGTTCAATATGAAAACATAGCCTGATTGAGATTTGAAGTCATCTGGGTCAGTCATGAAGCCTGCATCAGTGTAAAAACTTACAATGAGCTCTTCATCACCTCCGTACACAAGGAGTAAATCCTTGGTCCTTCTGAGGTACTTAAGAATACCCTTAACTGCGGCCCAGTGTTCCAATCCTGGATCACCTTGGTACCGGCTGCTAACACTTAGCGCATAGGAAACATCCGGTCTTGTACATAGCATGGCATACATAATAGAACCAACTGCCGAAGCATATGGAATATCATTCATTTGTACTCGCTCATCGAGGGTCCGAGGACACTGATTCTTGCAAAGCACTGTGCCAGGTGACATGGGGATTAGGCCTTTCTTGGAGTTCTCCATGTTGAACCTTTTCAACACCTTGTCAATGTACGTGCTTTGGCTAAGCGCTATCAGGCGTCTTGATCTATCTCTATAGATTCTGATGCCCAATACATATGCCGCTTCGCCTAAGTCTTTCATTGAAAAACTCTTCTTCAATGAGTCTTTTATTTCGCTAAGAAATTTCACATCATTTCTAATCAACAATATGTCATCTACATACAAGATTAGAAATGCTTTTGCGCTCCCACTAAACTTCTTGTACACACAAGATTCTTCATCGTTCCTGATGAAGCCAAACTCTTTGACCACTTCATCAAAACGAATGTTCCAGCTCCTTGATGCTTGCTTCAGACCATAAATGGCTTTCTGAAGCTTACATACCTTTCCAGCATTCTTAGGATCGACAAAACCTTCTGGCTGTATCATGTATACATCCTGTTCAAGGTTTCCATTTAGGAAAGCCGTTTTGACATCCATCTGCCATATTTCATAATCGAAATAAGCAGCAATTGCTAGTAATATCCTAACAGACCTTAGCATAGCTACGAGCGAGAAAGTCTCATCGTAGTCTACCCCTAGAACTTGCGTGAACCCTGTCGCGACAAGTCTAGCTTTGTGGATAGTAATGTTACCATCCGCGTCCGTCTTTCTTTTGAAAATCCATTTACAACCAATGGGTTTTACGCCATCTGGAAGTTCTTCCAAGTTCCAAACTTGGTTTTCGTACATGGATTCCATTTCGGATCTCATGGCTTTGTGTCATTCCTTTGAGCTAGGCCCCGCCATCGCTTCCTTGTAGTGTGCAGGTTCATCGTCTTCAAGAATGAAGATTTCGTTATGAAACCATTCAGGTGGCTGGATAGCCCTACCTGATCTGCGCGGTTCAGTAACAACATTGTTTGAAGTTTCCGCATCACATGCGACAACTTCCGGCTCGGTTGTAGGGATAATTTGCGGAATTACTTCCGGTTCTTTAGCCATATCAACGGTTGCCGAAGATTCACTAATCTCATTAAGTTGTACTATCCTCCCACTCACTTCTTTAGCGAGAAACTCATTTTCAAGAAAGATTCCGGTTTTTGCAACAAACACTTTGCCCTCGGATGGGTGGTAGAAGGAATACCCAAAGGTTTCCTTGGGATAACCTACAAAGTTACATTTGTCTGATCTGGGATCGAGTTTGCTCGGTTGTAAACGTTTTACATAAGCTTCACAAGCCGAAACTTTGAGATGCGACAAATTGGGTTTCTTCCCAAGCCATAACTCATATGGTGTCGTCTCAATAGACTTAGACGGTGCTCTGTTTAATGTGTGAGTGGCAGTGAGTAGTGCGTGACCCCAAAAAGATATCGGTAGATCTGTAAGAGACATCATCGACCTTACCATGTCTAACAGGGTTCGGTTACGTCGTTCCGACACTCCGTTTCTTTGTGGAGTTCCGGGAGGCGTAAGCCATGAAACGATTCCACGGTCACTCAGATGTTGGCCAAACTCGTGACTAAGATATTCGCCTCCGCGATCAGACCGCAGAAACTTAATATTTTTGTCACGATGATTTTCTACCTCATTCTGAAATTCTTTGAACTTTTCAAAGGTTTCCGACTTATGCTTCATCAAGTAGATATAGCCATACCGACTTAAATCATCAGTAAAAGTCACGAAGTAAAAATACCCACCCCGTGCGGCCGTGTTCATTGGACCACATACATCACTATGTATTATTTCCAATAATTCACCCGCCCGTTCAGGATGACCCGTGAATGGCGTCTTGGTCATTTTTCCCATCAAGCAAGCTTCACATGTGTCAAATGATTCAAAATCAAGGGACGGTAAAACTCCATCTTTATGGAGTCTTTGCATGCGTTTCTTTCCGATGTGGCCAAGCCGACAGTGCCACAAATAAGTGGTGGTGGTATCAGCCTTCTTAAGGCGTTTAGCATTCACGTTAAAGACATTATTTCCACATTCAAGATTTAGTATGAAAAGGCCCCCAACAATGGGTGCAAATCCATAAAACATATCCTTACAATAAAGTGAACAACCATTGTTCTCAGACTTGTAGGAGTACCCATCGTGTACTAAACATGATCCAGAGATAATGTTTCTACACAACAACGGAACAAAATAACAGTTACTAAGTTCCAAAATAAATCCTGAAGGGAGACGTAGAGGCATAATGCCGACGGCTTGAGCGGCGATCCCAGCGCCGTTCCCGACACGCATCACGACATCATTCTTTGCCAGCTTGCGCACCTTCTGAAGCCCCTGTATCGAGTTGCAAATGTGAGCAACCGATCCGGTATCAAATACCCAAGACTTAGAATTTTCGCTAGCAAGCAAAACGTCAATGACATTAACTTGTATAAAAATTATACCTTTTCCAGTTTTCCCGGACTTCTTATCTTCCAGATATTTCTTGCAGTTTCTCTTCCAGTGTCCTGTGCCCTTGCAGTAGAAGCACTCAGTTTCATTCTTGGCTCCGCCCTTAGATTTGCGTTGGAAGCCGGTCTTACCGGCGCCCTTGCCTTTCTTTGGCTTGCCTTTCTTTTTGAAACTGGCAGTTTTATTCACAAGCAACACTTGCTTGCGATTTTTCTGCAGTCCTCCTTTAGCAGTTTTTAGCATGGCAAGCACCTCATTTGCTGTTTTGTCCAACCCATTCATGTTGTAGTTCATGATAAAACCGCCATAAGACGGGGGGAGTGAACCTAGCAGCAAGTCCATAACATGCTCTTCTGGAAGTGGGAATTCCAGGGTTTTAAGCCTTTCAGCGTAGCCAATCATATTGACTACGTGCTCGCCAACTGAACTGCCCTCAGCCATCTTGGTCTCCGCCATCATTTTCATGATGTCAAAACGTTCAGACCTTGCATTAAACTTGTAAAGAGCATCCAGATCCTTGATCATATCAAAGGAGTTATGGAATTCAAAACGTTTTTGAAGCTCTGAACTCATGCAAGACAGCATGAGGCACTACACTAAGTTGTAATCATCATCCTTAGTGGCCCAGACATTTTGTATGTCTGTCGCGGCAGTTGCCGCCGGTTTAGGAGGAAGAGGTCCGTCAAGCACGTACACTTTCTTAGCACCCCTGAGGACAATCCTCAGGGCACGGACCCAGTCCGCATAGTTGTTTCCATTCGCAGCTAACTTCTCTTTCTCTAACATAGGGCCTAAGCTGAACGCGGTGTTGCGAGCCATTTGATCTACAACGGAAAACACAAGTTCACTTAGACTTTGTTCATAATGATATTTGGCACTACTGAATAAACAATTTTATTCTAAAGTGCGCTCCACTCAAATCAATATCTCTCAAAATTGATTATGAATGATTCAAGACACGAATTTTAATTCAACGCCATTGATGGTTAGCATCACTGATGACGAGAACTTCAATTGTTAGGCAAACTTGCCAATCACATCTCTATGTGACTCTTGTTCATCTTTCGATGCGTGTGTTCCGAGCTCATGACTTTCATGCCTGAACGTCAAGACAACCAAGTGATCTTGCTGCGAGGTCTTAACTCACCCGCCTCACACATCCCTAATCGTTCGTACCCATGTCAGCATGGCGCACCCCGAAAAGTTAGGTGCCGTGACGGTGCTACACTTGGGAGAACACTAACTACTTGATATTTTAAGTGAGAGATCACCCTAATAAAAGCGACTACCACGCAATCAAGAAGGGTGCATCATAAGGGATAAACATCTCAGGCAATTCATAATAGCATGATATGGTATAGCCCCTTCTGACGGAGAAGTCAAGTATTTCTTCGTCTTCGGCATTCGCATCGGTGTTCACCTTTGCGAAGATTGCCACCACCTTGTCGATGCACCAGATAATATTGCTATCTCTATAGCTAATAAAATAAGTGCATTACATAAGGTTGACACGCAGGTCATTAAAGTGCAATCATATGGCTCCAGCCATCATGCCGAATCATGACATGCAGGTCATGTTAATTACATCATATAGCCATCTCATACATAATCAAATTGAATATGAGCATTGCTATACCACATCACATGCAAACCATCCTGCAAAACCAAGTTAGACGCCTCTAATCGGTTTATGCAAAATTTTATTTTATGTGGCTTCTAAGGTTTTGACTCAAACCGCAGCTACCTCCGTTTATCATCAAGTATGATACTTCAAGTTGCTAGATTAACTTTCCAGGGTGCATGAAACACGAGATGATAAAATCTCGAGCCCCATACTAAACTTCGTCGTACGCGTGACCCCCGTGCAGATCATATCTGCATTGCCCTTTCGTCTGCGAAACATCCATCTTTCTTTAACTATGGTGGAACCCAAAGAACTGTTAGCACTTCGTTGATCTGTCAATCAGCATACTCAGGAGCAGCATGAAAGGATCGCGGATTGCCAGAACTTTGTAAGATTCAACCATGCCGTCAAGATCAGGACTACGCAAATTTACGGGAAGCAACAGGAACATCGGGTAACAGATTTCATCTGCTACCCGCACAAATAATTTTCAGCAACAGATCTCATCTACTACAAAATTATACTATGCAATAACCATACATCTCATGTATTCTAGATCATAACATGCATCTACTCATAGCCTGGCTCTTGATGCCACTGTTGGGGAACGCGACAGAAAACAAAAACTTCCGGTATAGCGAGCACGCCCAGGACCACTATGGAGATTGCATACAAGGTTTGATCTGATCCGTACCGACTCGAAGCGCAGCGGAAGAAGAGTCGGTGGAGATCGTTGGTGCAGATCCCCGCAGCTAGGATTTTACAACCTCCCAACCGCGAGGATGTACTCCCTCGTCGGACAGCCCTTCGGGAGGCGGTCGGACAGTCCCCCGGACGATGTCGCGGACAGCCCTTCGGGAGGACCCTCGAAACTCGAACGGAGACTCGGACAGCCCTTTGGGAGGACACACGAACAGCCCCTCGGGCAAAAGATCGAAACTACGACCTCTCTACGGGGTTGCACACATACGGTGTCATCTATCCGGCAGGGCTTCGCCGTCCAGAACTAGTTCCTGCCGGAACCCAGACAGCCTTTCGGCTCTACGAAAGACTCTTTTCGTGGGAGGGAGAGAGAGACCTTGCAAAGCAAAGCATGTGTATGAGAGCACAAGGGATGAGGAGAAATGGCAGCCAACTCTCCTCCTTTTATAGGCCAAGGCAAGGGGTGGGGTGGAGGAGGAAATACCAAAAATGCCCTAGCAACATGTCCCACATGTAAGGCAAAAATGCAAGGCAAGTGGGCCACCAAGGGGACACCAAAGGGGGCACCCCTTGGCCGGCCACAACCTTATCCCCCCCCATGGGGGGGACCCCCCAACAAGCCACCAACATGTCTCCTAGAAACATGGGTGTTCCCTAGACAAAAAGCCACCAAACATGCAACCCCCGATTCGTGGGATCTTGTCCCCTCGTACTGAGACAAGATGTTTTTCCGCGATCGTTTCTTCTGAAAAAATCCCGGACGGTCCCAGAACATTTCTGGTACCCTCCAAAATAATTCTAGGCTCATGCCGAAACATTTCCGGTATGGTGGTTTTCATCAGCGAAAAGCAACAACATCAGTCCCGGCGGCTCCGGAACATTTCCGGGTTTTTTCTCCGAAAAAATCCCAGAAGTTCCCACACCAATTCTGAGACCCTCTAAGAATTTCTAGGTGAGTGCCGGAACCATTTTGGCCTAATCATATATTCCGAAACAACTTTTCGGTTTTACCGAAACTCTTTCGGTGTTCTCTCTCCGGAACTCTTCCGTCATCACCGAAACTTTTCTGGTGACTTTCTCTCAAACTTCCCGTCTAGAATTCAGCAGATAGATGACCCTTAAGCGTGTGACCCTATAGGTTCGGTGAAGTATAGACATGACCCGGAACCCCTTCCGATCAATGAACAACATCAGAGCCGTGGACACCCATATTGACCCCTATACCCACACGAATGAATATTCGAGTGAACCTCCAGTTGCCGTGTGCTATTCCTGTTGCTTCACGATATGTTACAATTACCCGAGGTGAGACATGTTGGCATCACCGTGGATCAACAACTTGTCCACTATGCCAGTTACCTCGTTGCCGGTATTGTTCTCTTTTCTCGTTCCCGTGTTCCGGCATCCCCGTGATCAAATCACAAAGTGTCTGGCCAGACGATGATGGATACCGTAACACCGAGAGGGCCCAGAGATATATCTCCATCGTCGGAGGAGCAAATCCCAGTCTTGAGCTATTAAGTTACTTGACATACTTTTCCATGAACCCGTAAGCCGCCGTAATAGCCACCCATTTACGGATGACGTTTAAGAAACCCCAAAGTTCATGAAGCAAGCATGAAGAAACTCGATACTCTCATGGTCTAAGGAATTATGCAAACATTAACTTCTCTGTGTTATTAACCATTAACTTATGACGAATGTATCTCATAGCATAACGTCAATACGGATCGATTCAACACAAGAATTCTACCAACATCGTGCCCTCAAACTTGCCGGCATAGCCATGCCCATGATCAGGAAAACAGGATCATCATGCAATACTTGAGCCAGTCTTAGAGGCAAGACTAGGAATACAATTTACTGTTTATTATACCACACGTGCACATGAGTTTCCCTCCAAGCCTCGTTTAATTTGTAGACTCGAGAATCATTGCAGTTATAGCATGGAACATAAACATTCATTACAAACTCTGAGATACAAAAGTAACTTATATTACTGCCTCTAGGGCATATCTCCTACACCTGGTGTAGGTGTTGTAGCACTACCAAGTTTGCTCTGTCAAAGTCGTTGCGTCGATCTGAGTAGGCCACATGCAGTTCCCTGCGACCGTTGGAGTGACCTTCTCCTTCGAGCCTCCCATCGTGCTTGTTAACGGGCAAACCAACACCAGGCGGCCGATCTGCGCCATATAGAAAATTCTCGCAGAAAGAGATGCACTCTTGTGTCAGATAGCCCTGGACGATGCTTCCATCCGGACGGGACATGTTTGAATGAATCCTTTGATGATCCCATTCATCCTCTCGAACGGCATCATGTTGTGCAGGAATGACGGCCCCAGGTCTATTATGTCGTCCACAATATGGACACACAGATGCACCATGACGTCAAAGAACGCGGGCGGGAAGTACATCTCAAGCTCATTTAGTATGACAACGATCTCTTCCTGTAGCCTTCGGAGCTGCTTCACACTGATCGACTTTCGAGAGATGACGTCGAAAACGTTGCAGAGACCAATAAGCATGTCACGGACGTGCTTGTCCATTATCCCTCTAAGGGCAACAGGTAGTATCTGCGTCATCATCAGATGACAGTCATGGGACTTCATCCCGCTGAACCTTTTCTTCTTCGTGTCTAGATATCTGCTTATCTTGCCACAGTAACCGGAACTAACTTTGATTCCGGTAAGGCACTTGAAGAATTGATCGATCTCAGCCGAACTTAAGGTGAAGCAAGAAGGGGGCAATAATCCTCTTCCTTTACTTTTTTGCCCTTCTTGTCTCGCGCCTCTGTCTCCGTCTCTGTCTCCTCTGACTTTTTACGGGGCGGCATGTGCAGATCTGCCCTGATCTCCAAATCTTGCAAGTCTTTTCTTGCCTTCGGCCCATCCTTGGTCTTATCCGGTATGTTCATCAGTGTCGCAAGCAAGCTCTCAAGGACATTCTTACAGATATGCATTTGATCAAGGCAATGAGGCGTGTCGAGTTTGTGCCAGTACTCCAAGTCCCAGAAAACAGACCTCGTCTTCCATACCTTCAGCAGCGGCTCCGGCGCCTTTTTCATCGTCTTTCCCGGCGCGGGGCACTGTTCCCAGTTTTTCAACAGCTCATCGATTTCGGCGCCGCTCTGCTTACATGGAGGTCCTCGATGCTCAGCCTCACCATTGAATAGATCTCCACGGTTTCTCCACGGGTCGTCCTTCTCGAGCCATCTTCGATGCCCCATGTACACGATTTTCCCAGACCCGCCATCTTTCCTTGACGTTAGCTGCTGAGACGTCGTATCATCCATGCACCGCGTGCATCCGCAATATCCATGGCACACCTGCCCTGCGACATATCCGTAACCGAGATAGTCATGCACCATCGTGATCAACGGGGCTCTCATATAGAAATACTCGCCTTTGCTGGCGTCCCATGTCTTGGCCGGTGTTTTCCATAACGTGTCTAACTCCTCTTGAAGTAGCCCCAGATACAGATTAATATTATTTCCCGGTTGTTTCGGCCCTTGAATCAGCATGCTCATGTGTATGTACTTCGACTTCATGCACAACCAGGGGGGAGGTTGTACATCCATACAAACACGGGCCATGTGCTATGGTTGGTGTTCTGGTTGCCAAACGGATTCATGCCATCGGTACACGTGCCGAGCACGATGTTCCTTGCATCACATGCGAAATACCGATATTCGCCATTGAACGCTCTCCACTGGCTTCCATCCACGACGTGTCTCAGCTTCGGATCATCTCCATCGTCGGGCTTCTTCCTCTCCGCGTGCCAGCGCATGAGCTTTGCTTCCTTGGGATCTACGAAATACCGCTGGAGACGGGGAGTGATCGGTAAGTACCATACAACTTTCTGGGGACATTTCTTCCCGGCCTTCTTGTATCGAGAAGCATTGCACACCGGACAACTTGTTTTTTCCGCGTGCTCCTTCCGATAAATTATGCAATCGTTGATGCATGCATGGTATCTAACGTGCGGCAGATCAAGAGGGCACACGATCTTCTTGGCCTCATCCACACTAGTAGGACATAGATTCCCCGCGGGAAGAACATCCTTTAGGTACTTGAGAAGCTCATCGAGACTAGTGTCGGTCCATTTGTTTTTAGCCTTCGTCTTCAGGAGTTCGAGCGTGAAACTCAAGCGGGTCACCTCGGGATTGCAACCATGATACACTGGAGTGTTCGAGTCTACCACCAATTGCTGCAGCCTGGCCTCCTCTCTAGAAGCAGCTCTCTCAGTACTTGTCTCCTTACGAAGCAGTGCTTGAACATGAGGGTCCCGCACGATTGAACTTAGTACCGACGAATTCTGTGGCGTGGAGTCCACGTTTTCTCTGCCGCCATGTCCGGCCCCTTCTCCGCCACCATGTTCGGCCTCTTCCCCGCCGCCATGTCCGGCCCCTTCTCCGCCGCCATGTCCGGCCTCTTCCCCACCGCCATGTCCGGCCCCTTCTCCGCCGCCATTATCGATCATCTCTTCGTCTTGCCCTGTGTCGTCATTGCCTGCCCCGTCGGCGTCCTCAACATCATCATCCTCATCTTCAATTATCCACCGAGTATAGCCATCCATGAAACCAGTCATGAGCAGGTGCGCCATCACACGACCATCGTCATAGGGGTCGAGCCAAGCTCGTCCTTTGCATCTTCGACACGGACATAAAACCTCTGCCAGGTTATTTTCTTTCATGTCCTGCACCGCCGATCGCAACCACCTGTCCACCACTGTTCCACTGACCATCATGAACTCCTGAACGGTAATAATAAACAAATTGATTATAAAAATGCATGCATGCATCAAAGTCATACAAAAATTCGGCATGACCTTCCCTAAAAATAGGACATATAGAGTTTGCCCGGGATTCGCCGAAACGGAAATAAATCGACATTTCGGCAAAACATAGGCAACTCACAAGCACAATTCGGCGGCAACTCATGCCACACACACAATTTCCATCATATCGCCCGATTATGTCATATCGCACACATACACATATTTCCATTCTTGCAAAAGCATAAATTTTTAATCACCGTACCTATCTCGAGATCGAGCACGGTGATGATGATGTCGATAGGTGTCGCCACACACACCTATGGAATGATCAAAAGTGGACAAAGCTCTTCTTGATAAGGCTATAGATCTAGTTAGGGAGGTACATAGGTCACTTCACTAAATGCTAGCTAGATCTACCTAGCTAGCTCGTTTGGGAGGAGACAAGTTCAACTAGTGGAGGGGGAAGGAAAAAGAGAAAGGAGATGCATTAATGGAGGTTGGTGTAGTTAGCTAGGAGTAATAAAGAGAGAGAAAGATAGGTAGAAGAGGAGAGTAATGGGGGGGAGAAGTAGTGAGGAAGAAGCAAAGTGAGGGAGAGAGGAGGTGGGAGCTAGGGGAAAGTGAGGAAGAGAGGAGGGGAGGGGGGAGGGGAGGAAAAAGGTGGTATGGCTGCGGCTTAGCAGTAGCGCTGGGATAAAAATGCGCTGCTGCTAATAATATAGCAGTAGCGCGCCTCTGTCACGTGCGCTACTGCTAAGAGGGGCCCGCCATGTGGCCAGTTTCAAAATTAGCAGTAGCGCCATGAAAAAAAAGCGCGCTACTACTATCACATTAGCAATAGCGCGGTTATCATGGACGCGCTACTGCTAAACTTAGCGTGGCGGGAACGGTCGGTCAATTTTAGTAGCAGCGCGGTTCTACCGAGCCGCGCTACTGCTAAGTTGGTAGTAGTAGCGCCTGTCTTCAGACCGCGCTACTGCTAATTAGCAGTAGCGCTCCATCCTATCCCACGCTGCTGCTAAGATTCTGTGTATAAGGTTTTCCCTAGTAGTGATGGCATGTGGGACTGACATGTCGATGAGCCAGATTTTTTTCTTAAATTTTTTCCTTTCTCTTACTCTGTCATGGCGGTGGCGAGGGGTGGTGGCGCAAGTGGACGGCGACAAGGTGGAGAATGTGTTTTCCAAAGGACATAGGTAGAATGGAATTTCATGATGTGCATATCTTGAACTTGGCAATGCCATCCAAACAATGTTGGAGACTGATAGAGCACCATGATTCTTTATGTGCAAGGGTGCTTCGATCCAAGTATTACTCATCCACTGAGTTGCTCAACTGCGAGTTAAAGAACGGTGCATCTTATGTCTGGCAAAGTATTTGGGCTCGATTTTAAACTTTCAATAAAAGGGCGTATTTGGAGGGTTGGCAATGGTTTGAAGTAATATTTTGGAGGATTGTTGGATCCCAAATAGTTCTTCTAGGAAAATCATCGAAGTCCGTGGAAATATAGTGTTTACACGATTTCATGAGCTTATTTATCCAATAATAGGCGGATGGGATGAAGGCTTACTTTGGGAATTTTGTGTCCCATTGATGCAGACCATATTTTGCAAATTCCCTGGCATCAACATATACAGAGGACTATGTTACATGGCACTTGATAAAATATAGAGTTTCCAGTGTTTGCTCAGCCTACTATAAACAATGAGAAGATTCCTATGGCAATATGAGTCATAGTTCTTCTCTCTCTGGTGGTTCATCGCCCCATCGTATTTGGAGTAAACTATGGGGGCTTAAAGTACCAATCAAAGTGAAAATATTCATATGAAGATCTTTACACAACGCCATTCCATGTTTTGGTGTACTGGCTAATTGTCACATATCCACTTCGGCGCAATGTCCAGTTTGCCAATGACATTCAATGGCGTGGCACATGCTTTTTTTGGGTGTGATCATTTCACTGAAATATGGTCTTTGCTTGGACTGCATGAAGTCATTAATAATGTTAGGCTAGCTACCTGGAAGGGCCGGAGCGGAGATACTCGATTTTCTTTTTTGCGAGTCGACGAACTAGAAAACCTACCTAGAAGTGGTTGAATTACCGGAGATGATAGCAGTGTCTTGCCGGTATACTTGGTGGTAGCGGTGTCTCATTGCCAAGGGGGAAGAGGAGCAGACACCTGTACGCTCGGCCCGACTGTGTAGGCAGTGGTCTTGAATTTCATTCGAACTGCATGCAAATCGTCCACTAGTCTGAGACTTAATAGATGGATGAAATCCATGCCGGGCCAGTTGGTGTTAAACGTCGATGCTTCCTTTTTGAAGGACGATCACTCTGGTTTTTGTGGTGCTATCATTAGGGATCACACAGGAGCATTAATTAATGCATCTATAGCGAAGCTAGAACATGCTGTGGATGTCATCTCGGCAAAAACGATAGCTCTAACCGAGGGCTTGAAGCTTGCTCTCTCGATTGGACTCTCTATCATTGTGCGTCCGGATAATCTGATCATTGTGGATGCTCTAAGTCTCAACGTAGGTCATTCGAGTGTGGATGGGCCTATACTTGAAGAATGTCGACAGTTATATGGTGACTTTGGAAAGGTTCTTTACGAACATTGTAATAGCAAGTTGAACATTGTTGCTCATTTGCTAGCTCAACAAGACGTGTTCATCCACCGGACGCGTGGTTGGACTCACCCCCTAGTTTTATCTCTTGCTTTCTTGCGGTGATGTAAATGTTATTTGATTTTAATAAAGATAGCCATGAAGGCCTTTCCATAAAAAAACGCGCGCGCACACACACATACACTATCCTTTTTAAGTACACACTACGCCCAATACCAGATTTTATGGGCCTGCTTTCTTGGCCCGTGGGCGTTTTTGCCAACTGGGCTTCTCGCAGCCGTTTCCCCTGTTCATCGGACCTCCGTTTCACATGGAGAGCCTGGTAGCCAGCGTGAGGGCTATATCTTGCTTATAGCGGGTATAGCTCTTGTCTCGCTTGAAGGATCCGTAGGTATGGGCCAGCACATTAACGCATTTTCTCGCTCGGTCTTGTTCGCTTCGCTCGGTCGCTGTTCGCTCGCTCATTTTATGGATTTTTCTTTCCTTTATAATGTAAATTTGTTGCACTGGTCGGTTTTATTGATTTGTTCTTTTCTTTTTTTTCGATTCCTTTTGTTTTTTCAATGGTTTTTTTGTTATACATTTGCTTTTTTTTTCACCGATTGTTTTTCCTTTTTATTTCTTTCTTCATTATACTTTGGTTTTCTTTTGTTTTATTCGCCTTTTTTGTTTCTATTTTCACCGGTTTTCATTTTTGGTCAACACTTGTTAACTTATTTCAGTATACATTCAACATTTTTGTATACATCATAAACATATTGTATAT
The DNA here is from genome assembly GCA_039707655.1 of Elymus sibiricus. Lineage (NCBI taxonomy): Eukaryota > Viridiplantae > Streptophyta > Magnoliopsida > Poales > Poaceae > Elymus > Elymus sibiricus. The sequence goes on from CM077667.1 coordinate 495,527,780, forward strand.
ACATGTTAAACATTTTTAAATTAATTATTAACATTTTTTATGTCTACTTTTTTCCATAGGCATTGTACCTTTTTGGTATATATCTAATACATTTTTATAATACATGTTTAACATTTTTTGAATACAAGATTATTGCTTGAATAAATGGTCAATATTGTTTCCATGCACCCTTTTAATATTTTTTGAATACCTGGTCAACATTTTTTCTATACAGTTTTATCATTTTAAAATGCTTGATTAACAATTTTCAAGTACAGGATTAACATTTTTTCAAATACATGGTCACCATTTTTGTCTATACAGATTGAAATTTTTTCAAACACTTGATTAACAGTTTTTGAATACATGGTAATTTTTTAAATACATGATTAATTTTTTTTCATTACACATTGTATTTTTTGTATACATGAGAAGTATTTTCTCTATACACATTAACAATTTTCAAATGCTTGGTTAACCTTTTTAAAATATTTTATGTAGAATGTTTGGAAGTATAGAAAAAGTAAAAAATAAGGCAAAAAAAGAAGAAGAAAAAACATGAAAAAAATCAACGAGGCTGTGGCATCCCACGCTTGGGCCGGCCCATCATGCGCCTTCCTTCAGGCGAGAATTTCCTCGGTCTTGCCAGAAGCGAGGTATAATCGCACCCGGTAACCAGCTTGTTGTTCTCAAAAATAAAATTAAAAAGCTTGTCGTGATACCCCTATGAGAACCTTCGGGAGACCGAGCCGGCATATCATCTTGAGATTTACGAAGTCACCGTAGGTGCCTCGTCCTTGACGGGAACATCTCTTCCCAACGAACGCGCATCGTCAAAAATTCTGAAATAAATCCAGGAATAATACAAGCACCGGGACTTGAATCCTGATGGACTGGGAATATCACTGTCTCTCTAACCATCCAACCACAGGTTGGTTTGCATCGTGACAATCCGTTTGTCAGACGGGTAGTCACACTCATGGAATGTTCCAATCAGCATGTGCCTATCTTCTTTTCCAGACAAAAATACGTGCTGTAAAGTGCTGTATTTTTTGGTGGTATCTGTTTGGCTCCATCCTTCCGTGACACCTCTATGCTGTTACGAGCGCCAGTGCATGGGAACCAGAGCAGATTAAGCTACTGCATGTGGACGGCTCAGACAGATAGACAGATATTAGTATCGTCCGATTCAAATGGGGGCCATGAGAGGTAGGGTGCCCAGTACCAAACGTCCAAACCTGGACCTAATATAAGCCACTGCTGCTACCTAGCGGGACCTCGCAGCACTCTCCTCCACGGCTGCCCAGCACAAACCGGTCGAGTAGCTAAGCAATCAGTATCATGGACAGAAAGCTGTGCATCTCGCTTGTGGTCCTCGCGCTTGTGCTGCTCGCTGGCCCGGGCGCGAAGGCGGCGACGCTCTCCGGTGGCACTGCCAGCATCGACGCGGCGCGGCAGCTGATGCGGTCGTCGATGAGGCTGGAGGACGGCGTGGCGCCGGAGCTCGCGGTGGTGTCCACGGCGGTGGACCTGGGGGTGCACCGGCGCGTCCTCGTCGGCTACGACGCGGGGCCACTGGACGGCAACAAGCAAGCCTGCAAGCCGAAGTGCGCGCAGCCCGGAGGGCCGAACACCGGCCGGGGCTGCCTCAGAATTTACGGCTGCCGAGGAGGACACTGAGCGGCACGGCAACACGGACGTGGACTCAACCTCCTACACCTGCACTCCGCTGCCCCTCCTCCGTCCATGGGCGCATGCATGCGCTCGCGTTCCATGGTCTATTCCCGTTTCCGTTTTGCAATTCAATACGTACCGCGTCGTCGTTGCTATCGCTATGTTTCTTGGAATGTAACTTGGCATCAAGCAGTCCTGTTGTACTATTGTGCAGTGGCAGTGATGTACAGCCCGCTTGATGATGATCAAAAGTGAATGTTATCTTACAGCCAGTTTGTGGATAAACACAAGTGAAAACAACTTGTGCTCCTCTTTGGCCAAGGATAACAGCACATCGTTTTCAAAAAAAGAAGGATGACAGCACATGAAGCTGGAACGGGCATCGCTGCATTTGTGGTGTTGCTGTAGCCCGGTACTGTAGGGAGATCACATGGCATGAGAAATGTCCGGGCAGCGGATGCATGCATGCTGAGGTCACTCATAATTTGGCCCACCGGACCACCTCCACTCAGACCATCCATCTGCATAATAAGAGCATCTTCAGCCACGACTTGCAAATTCGGCCCCTCAAACGCCCGCGGACCGGGCGTGTCCGTTTTGAACCCCTATTTTTTCATCCATGCAGCCACATCTTTCATATTTTTCCTCATATGTCCGTTCACTTGCACGTGATTGGCGGAGAAGAAGAGAGAGAAAGAAAAGAATGAATAAAGAAAGAGAAAAGGTGGTCCGGGGTGGGGTCGTGTTCTACGTGGCGGACTGACCGGGCGTGCCCGGGCGCGTCCGCGACCCCTCATATCGTCCTCATATTTGAGATGGATATGAGGGGTGCCGGTCAGTCCGGGCGTTTAAGATGGATATGAGGGGTCCGTCTGGATCGCTTTTTCGTGACCGGTCAGTGACCGGGCGGGCTGCCCGGGCGTTTGAGAAGAGTATGAGGGGTCCGGCTGTAGATGCTCTAAAGAAGAAGAAAAACCAAGATTTTTTTGTGTGTCAAATAGTTGTCGGCACAGTATTCTCCCGTTCCCTATTTCTATTTTTTTAACACAAGCATATCCTCATACATACACACATACACTAACCCCTATGAACATACGCACACACCGATGTCAAGTCTAGGATTTAAAATTTGGTAGGTTTGAAATACTGTTGTCCTCCTAACCATCCAATCATGGACGGATCTGGGCCCTAGGCAGCCCAAGCCATTGCTTGAGGCATGGGAATTTTTCACAGCCCATATTTAAAACAAAATAGGTTTGGCCTGGGTCGCAGCCCAGCAGCCGAGGCAATTGTCTGCCACTTCACGAACATAGCTAGCGCACGCCCCAGCGAGCACGGAGCCACGGCCGAACCAACCGCCCCTTTTCCCCCGAGTTGGACGAACCCTAGGCGACGCCCGCCGCCGCCGCCCGCCGTCATGCTCATCCAGCCGGCCTGCTCCGTGGGCAGCCCCCCTTCGTTTCCTTCTGCTGCGTCAGGTTGTGTCGCGGCAGTTGCTGCCCTGTCCGGCGAGGCGGCGACCCTGGCGAGGCGGTAGGCTGCTCGGCGTCCGATGAGGTGGGCATTCCTCTTTAGAACTCAGAAGCCATCCGAGCCGCAGCAGAGGCAGAGAGAAAAGCAAATGTATTGCTTGATGTTCATCCCATTGTTTTTTCTTTCAAGATGCCACTATAAATTATTAGATGTTCTAAGATGTCAATGTTGTTGCTTGATGCCACTGTTTGTTAAATGTGGAAACTGGTTTAGATATTTAGTATTTTTTGGTTCCATATAATATTACAGGGAGTCAATATGAGTAAAAGAAACAAGACATTAAATTCTTCTTTTCAAGTTCGAACCAAGGGAACCGTGGAAACAGGTCCTTCAACTCAAACAATTGATAATACCCCTAGTGTTACAACTCAACTTAAGCCCAGTGATATTGAATCAGATCTTGGTAAGAGAATACTGATTGAAGATTTGGATGCAACATTGTAGTGCCAAATATGAAAGATATAAGAACTGCTAATGGGCGTTCAAGTAGTTGGGGTGAGCAAGAGATAACTTACAACCATCATTTCATCTCTCCAGTCCCTGCTTGCCGGCGTTGCTGTTCGCCGATGTTGCGACGGCTACGGCCACGGCAGTTTGGATCTGCGTCTCTCCAGTCCCTGCTTGCCGGCGTTGCTGGTCGCCGTTGCATTCCCCCTCGCGGTGGTCTCTGCTTCGCCGTCGGCTCTACCCTGTACACCCCAAAGCCTTCCCTTTTGCCTGATCCTTTGTTCGTGGGTTCGGAGGCAGTGCCACCCTCCGGCGGCAGGTGCAGCCCTACCAACCCAACCAGCGTCGGCTTCCTCATAACCAATTCCACTACCGGCGGCTATGGGATTGCTCAACCTCGGGCCAGGAAGAAATCCCTGCTCGGCTTGCCGTGCTGGCAGCGGCGGCGCCTGCGGGTGTCGTTTTCCTTCTTGAAGGCGCTGCCATGGCCCTCTGTTGTGCCCCTCTTCGAGCTCAGGGGAAACCCTAGGTCTGGCTCCTCCGGACCGGATGGCGACGACGTCTCTGCGTTGTTTCCTTCTTGAAGGCGCTATCTTGCTCGCTCGCGGTGTCCCCGGTGTTGGCCTTGGCGATGTGTTTTGTCGCTCTTGGGTTTGGCTTGGTAGGTTTTAGCTGTGTTGTTTCTTTTGTTTGGGCTGAGCATCCCTCGTCTCTCTGCTCCGAGCACCATGTACACGCCTGTATGCGTTCGTGTCTTGTGTTGTACCCTCACTGTACTACTTCTATTCCTTCTTTCAATGAAACTATACGCAAGCTTTGCGTATTCGCGAAAAACAAAAGACATAAGACCAACACAGCATTTTATATTCAATTGTCATGGTCTGTTCTTTAAGAGGGAAATCCCCGGGCTTTACATCGAGTTATGCACACAGTCATAGATTAATTATTGCAACGTTTACAGTTCTTTGAGCAACTTTTTTTTTTTTTGGCGAGATTCTTTGAGCAACTATTGTAACGTTTACATGATGAACTATCAGAGTTCTTCAAAATATAAGGGCCAACGGGCAGCCCAAATGGAAAGAAAAAAGGAAAAACGAAATGATGTTGGTGTAGGTGAGGCCTCCCTACTAGAAGGCCGTCAACCAAATCGGTGGAATAGATTCTAAGTTATGATTTTCTGTCGGTTACACCAAAGACTGTCTACGCCCACACCCCTACCCGACGAAGTAAGGACCGCATACGGATTCAGCTGATAGCCCCAAAGATTGACATGCAAGAAATTTTTAATTGTCATTCTGTTGAAAATACAATCATTAAAAAGATTTCCAAATGGTCTAAAGTAAAGCATAAACTTAACCATGGATTGTTACGGTGTAGAGTTGCCGTGTTGGTATGTAAGAGCATCTATAGTCGGACCCCCTATATCCATCTCAAACACCCGAACCACCCTCCCGGTCAGTGTTCGGTCAAAAAAAGTTGACCCAACCAGAAACCCCACTTCCTTTCTAAACGTCCGGACTGACCGGTACCCCTCATATCCATCTCAAATGTTGGGAGGATATGGGGGCTCGCGGACGCATCCAGACGCGCCCGGTCAGTCAGGCACGTAGGATGACACAAGCGGGTCGATTAGCTGGCTAGCATGGACGGGAAGGTGCGCTTCTCTCTCATAATCCTGGCGCTAGCTGTGCTCGCTAGCCCGGGCTCGAAGGCCGCTGAGCTCGCCGGTGGCACCGCCAGCATCGACGCGGGGGCGGCAGCCCCGCGTCAGTGCGACAACTGATGTCAGCGTTGGCGTCGCTGCGGTCGTCCATGAAGCTGGAAGACGGCGTGGCGCCGGATCTCGCGGTGGCATCGGTGATGAACCTCGACGTGCACCGCCGGGTCCTTGATGGCATCAACCCAAACCTCCTGGACGGCACCGGCCCAGCCTGCACGCCGCACTGCTCGATGCCCGGAGGGCCGTACACCGGCCCGCCCTGCGGCAAGTTTTACCATTGCCGATCATAGTGAACGGAACTGCACTACGGCGACGATGCAACCTCCCACTGGCCGTCGTCTGTCCATGGATGCACCCGCGCGTTCCATATTCTATTTCCATTCCCCATTTTGCATTTCAATACCTTGTCATTGCTATCGCTGTCTTGAGATATACTACTACTTGGCATGCAGTCTTGTTGTACAATTGAAAGTGGCACTGTCCGACTGATAATCGAAGTCAAGGGTTATTTTTATCCAGTTTGTGAATAAACGAAAGTGAAAACAATTTTGACTCCTCTCTAGCCGCGTCCGTAAGTTTAGGAAAACGCTACACCAATCTACTAGCAGAGAGGATTTTCTACCATGCATTTGGGACCACTGACATCACCTGTTTTCTCTCTCTCATCTAGCATACATTCACATTTTATTCTACTCACTAAGTTTCATCCAAATAAATAGATGCCTACTGTATGTCGAAATAAAAGTTTGATTTACATTCTGTTGCACAATTGTGTTTTTCCCGGCAAAAGGTCTTTAAAACAAGACCAACAATGAATATATTTTTTAAAAATGTTTTTTACAAGTAAATCGCCATGCTTCAAACTTGTTTCATACAAATTTATTAATTTGATGCAAAAATTCAATAACGTGTTATTCAAACAAAACTTTGAACTTTTCTACTGCTTACAAAATATTTCATAGTATTGTGTACTTTTAATAGTGTTTCATTATGTTATAGAATTTGGTTTTTTAGTTGAAACACATTCAAAAGTGGTCTCGTATTAAAGTTTTCCTCGCCATAAACACAAATATGCAAACGGATATCATAAATTGTACTTTTGGTTTAATAGATAAAATAGTTTTAAACTTGGAAACAAAATAACAATGCATGGGATGGTGGAGCATAGGCTTGCATGTGGCCAGAGAAAGATCTGACAAACTAGGAACAGTTTTAATGCATGTCATCGAATCAGCGACCTTCCCATGCACAGGACCTCCGGTCCTGGATGGAGTACCGACGAAGACGACTATCGAATGATTCGTCATTAAAAGACTGAACTTGAACACTACTTCATGTTTGGGGTGAAAACTATTGTCACGACATTTGTTGGTCAGGCTGAACAGCGACGAACTTGCATCATTACTTTTCTGGACGCGTTGTCTATTTGGTGTTGTGTTTGTTTTCATTTGTTGGTCTTGGTCGCTGGCGGCAGTGGTGCAACAACTGATGTCAGCATTGTCAAGCAATATAATGACAATTGCACCAATCCCTCTCTATTCCCTCTTACATGGTATCAGCCTAACCCCGATGCTAAACCCTAGGGAAGTCGATCTCCATGGTCTTCATCGGGGGCCGCCGGCGGTACCTAGGGTTTATTCGCCGATCGTGTTGATCGACTGCCCTAGAGATTTTTTTTCCCGATCGATTGATCTGGGTTTTTCTCTCGAACTGGTCATTTGACCGCACTTCTTTTTTGATTTTCTGTTCTAAGATCGGCTTGCGACGTCACCTGATATGTCCCAAACGTATCTACTTTTCCATAAAAAATTGCTCTTGTTTTTTACTCTAATTTACATAATTTGAATGAAATTAATCCGGACTAACGTTGTTTTCAGCATAACTGCCATGGCGTTGTTTTTGTGCAGAAATAATCGGAATTGGACGAAACTTGGCGAGGATTTTTTATTGAATAAATACAAAATACTGGAACAAAGACATGTCCGGGGGGGGGGGGGGGGGGGCTATTGGCCGTCCACAAGGGGGCAGGTTGCGCCCCTGCCCTTGTGGGCCCCTCGAAGTTCCATTTGACCTATCTCCAACTCTTTAAGTATCATTTTTCCGATAAAACAAATGAGAAGAAGTTTCATTGTGTTTTACGATACGGAGCCGCCGCCACCTCCTGTTCTTCTCTGGGAGGCCAGATATGAAGCCCGTTTTGGGCTTCGGAGAGGGCAAATCGATACTATCGTCATCATCAACCCCTCTTCATCGACAACCTCATGATGCTCATCACCGGAAGTGAGTAATTCCATTGTAGGCATGCATACTGGAGGTAGATGGAGATGGATGGGATTGATCATGTAATCGAGTCCATTTGTTATGGCTTCATCCCTAGTATCCATTATGTTCTGAGATTGATGTTGTTATGAGTTTGCTATGCTTAATGGTTGTCACTAAGGATGAGTGCCATGATTTCAGATCTGAACCTATTATATTTTCATGAATGTAAGTGACTTTTAAATCCTATCTTTTAAGTTGTAGGCACATATTACGTGGTATGATCCACAGAGCACAAGGTGACAATAATTGGGATTCACTCCGGTGATGACCGTAGTATGGGAAGGTCATGTATTCATTATGTGTTAATCCCTGAATTCGAATAATATTCACGAATTAGAAAAAATATTCATGATTTCAAAAAATTATTCATGAATTTGGATATTGACGAACATTTTATTATCACATGAACAAATTTTGAATTTGATGAACATTTTTTAACTTGATGAACAAATTCTCAATTCTAGAACATCTTCTAAAAAATCGGTGAACATTTTTCTATTTGACGAACATATTGAAAAATTATGGTGAACAAATTTTGAATACGATGAACATTTTTTTAATTAGATGAACATTTTTCATTTTTTGCACATGATGAACAAATTCTTAATTCAAGAACACTTTTTGTGAAAAACTGGATGAACATTTTTTGAATTTGATGAACATTTGTTAAATTATGGTGAACAAATATTGAATTTCATGAATATTTTTTATACTAGATGGATTTTTTTGAATTCGATTAAAAAATATGTTCAAAAAATGAGAAAAACGAAAAAAAGAAGAAAAAGAAAATAAAGAATAAAATAAAATAAAATAAAATAAATTAAAAGAAAAACGAAATGAAAAATCAAAAAAAGTTCACAATTTAAAAAAATACTCTGGAATTTAAAAGCTTTTCGCAAATTGAAAAAAAGATTAAAAACCAAAACAGAAAAGAAAAGAAAACAGAAAAGTAACAAAAAGGTAAATAAAAAGGAAAAAGGAAAAGAAAATAAATAAAGAAAAACAGAAAAACCTGGTTCAACGAAGGTTCTCGGATGTAGCTTGTTGTAACATTATCTTTGTCAGACGCTTAGTCGCACTCACGGAATGTTCCCATTTTTTTTCCCGACAAAAATACGCGCTAGCTGTCAAGTGCTGTGTTTTTGGCGCTAGTATCTGATTCAGCATACAATAAGCTGCAGTATGGTTAGTTTGGTTCATTAGCGGGAGCTCATTGTGGACCGGGCCTAGTAGGGAGTTGTTTGTTTGGTTAATTCCCTTGACTTATTAGTTTGTTCTATTTTTTGTCCTTTTAGTTTTATCTTTTTATTTTAATATTTCAAAATTTCTGAATAAATATATTTAAAATACTTTCTTAAATATTTTTAAGAATTCATAGCATATTTTAAAAATATTAATGTTGTGTAAAACAATTGTTTGCACATTTTTGTAAATATTTGTAACATTAAAAAATGTTTATAACTTCCAATTTCAATCAGGTTTGATCATTAAATTTTAAAATACATGCGTAATTTTAAAAAATGTCCCTACCATTCAAAAAATGGTGAAGACATTTGCGAAATTTTCAGAATTTAAAGATATGTTTCATGAAATATAAAATATGATAATGGAATTTTAAAAATTGTTTGCACAATTTTAGAAAAATGTCCGTGCAATTTTGAAAAACTGTTGTAACACATAACAATTTTTTGCACATATTAAATAAATGTTCCAACGTCTGTTTAAAACTGTTTATTTTTTGCTCAAAAAAGTTCAATGTGCATTTTGAAAATGCACAATATTCATAAGGATAAACGTTCATCCTATATGTGAATTTTTTTCAACCTATATACCTAGATGATTCAATGTGTATTTTTAAAATTCAAAATATGTTTAAAAAACCAACAGAAAACTACTAATACAAAAGAAAATTCTAAAAGGAAAACCAAAACGAAACCGCCAGAGAAAAACATAGATAAAAAACAGCACAAAAGGTTAGAACCTGTTTATAGAAGCCACCGAAGACCGCTTGTTGGGTCATCGCTGTACGTGACGCCATCGCAATAAGCGGATGAAGCTTGTCGTGACAACATGTTTGTCAGACGCGTAGTTGCACTCACGGAACGGTTCAAGCAGCATGCGCCCATCTTCTTTCCCGACAAAAATACGCGCTAGCTGTCAAGTGCTGTATGTTTGGTGCATGTATCTGTTTCTGCTTGGCTACGGACACGGGGCGTCACTCTACCTCGTTTGCGTGCCGACATCAATAATTTTTCTAGACGGCCATGCATGCATGCATGCATGCGTCGACGGGTACTCATGCATATAGGAGTGCAAAAGGTCTTGCATCTTGGAAGGCAGCTGAGAGAGACGGATCGATATTGTCCAATACAAATGGGGGCCATGGGAGGTACCCAGTACCAACCCTAGATCTACTACTATAAGCCTGCAGCGCTGCTCGTACTGAGATTTGCAACACTCTCCTCCACCGCTAGCTAGCTAGCTACTACCATGGACAGAAAGGTGTGCCTCTCACTCGCAATCCTCGCGCTTGTGCTCGCTGGCTCGGACACGACGCGGGCTGCGGCGTTCGGCGGCGGCACCGCCAGCATGGACGTGCCGGTGGCGGTGCAGCGGCTGATGCCAACGCCGTCGTCGTGGTCCTCGATGAGGCTGGAGGACGGCGTGGCGGTGGACCTGAACGCCCACGAGGTGCACCGCCGCGTCCTCGCCGGCCCAGGCTTCGGCTCGGGAGTCTTCAACCCCAACAGGCCGGCCTGCGACCCTTCGTGCTTGGACCGTGGCCAGGCGTACACCGACCGGGGATGCCAAAAGAAATACGGCTGCCGCCTCGGTAGTCGGTAATACCTGAATGGACCAGCACTACGTACGGCCGGGCGTCGACGCAACCTCCATTCCTGCCCGGCGTCCGTCCATGGGTGCACTCGCGCGTTCCGTCCATCCACGTTCTATTTCCATTTCCATTCTGCGTTTCGTACTGTTGTTGCTATTGCTATATATCTTGAACGGTTTTTACTAAAACACATCTAGATGTGAGATAAATATTACACATCTAAGTTCTATATCATTGATCTATCTTGAAATAACTTTCTTTTTAAGGAAACTTTTGTTATCATCTCCCTCCCGATCCGCCTCTGCATCTAGAGTATGAACGGCAAGTCAACGTTATCTTCGCAAGTCTAGTATGTGAACAGTATGTACTTCGCCTTAGCATAAGTGTACACTGTATTATAATGGTATTGCTATGGTATTTTTCTCGGTAATGCAAGCTTTTATTAGTCTGGCCGTCGCATCAGGCTGATAACAACAGCACAAGAGTTTAACCACTGCCCCCCCTGGATACTAAGCTTACACAGCCTAAACAGTAAATACACGAGGCACAGCCAAAAAGTTCATCAGCAGTACACAATATAAAGAGGAGGAATAATGTTGAAATATGGGGTCGGCTTTAGGCCCATACAATAATTTCTGAAAAATCTCTAAGGGTTTATGTGGGTGTTATGACTTTTTTTTTGTTTGAGACAATGAGTGTTATGACTAGGTGGTCTGATGTTTGGTACAATCTTGTTAGTGGAGGTAGAGTTGGACCCTTTTATAAGGGTTTCTCTTCTACATGCTATTCAAACTTGAGAAGAGGAGTGATTATTGTGTGTTTCTCCGTCGACCGCCATGCCATGTCTCGCGTCACGTCGCACGCATCGTGTTTTGTGAATAAGCCGTGCCGACTTCAGACCTATGTCGTTCGTGCATTTACTTTTTGCTGGTCAGGAACAGAGAGTTCTTAACAGACGCACCATGAAGCGGCGACATGGGTCAAGTCCACGTATCCCTACCCGACCACACCAGTATAGTGGAGGTGTCGGCAACCCTAGCCGCTACCCTGAGATCAGATCACATGTGCTTTGTCTCCACACGCACTTCCCACCGTCGTTTCACTCCATGTTGCTGCCGCCGGTGATCCCAACCCATCCACTGCGTGCACGGTTGTACAATAGAGCAGGCCTCCGGAACCCCGTCTCTCGAGATCCTGTATAGGAGAGAGGTGATTAGGTTTTTGGAGAGCGTCTTCTACGCGACAGCTCGTCGTCATTCATCTACGTCCACTACTTCGTATACATCTTGGTCGCCTATGTCGTCAACATGTCCACCAACGCTGACAAGCTTGCTATCGAGAGGAAGTCTGTCGAGGACGCCGCCTACATCGCCACTATTAGTGCCGCGACGGTTTTGGCTTGGCCTACCGAAGGGTATAACTCATTTATCCCGTTCCTGTTTTATTGCCGTATTTGTAGTACTAGCTATTCACGTAGATGTTTCTATTATACGCATAGTACGTGCCTATCTAATAAGATACCAGTATGTGAACAATCTCCTTGCCGGATTAGTTTAATAGACAAATGGCTAATATATCCAACGATCCAAAAACCTAATAATTATAGGCAGTTTTTTATTCAAGGTTTTGCTGCTGCACTGAAACCGACCCTGTTTACGGGGACGTATTTTAAGCGTTGACAGATCAAAACTATCTTATGGCTCACAGGTCACAGCGATGAACGTGTTCCGAGTCACCGTTGTTACTCCCGTGGAAACGACTGCTTCTGACCAGGAAAAGACGTTAAGGAAGGCCTCCGTCCTCTTTGTTGGAGTCGTTCTGAACGTGATCCGTGATAAGTTAGTTGAAGCTTTATTAAAAAATTATAAAATAAGGAACATGTGCAAAATAAAACCCACGGTCTTGTTCCTACATTAAGGTTCGTTATCCCTTTTGGGTAAACCAAACTGAAAGATGTAGTGGTTAGCTCGAACTGAGCGTTGGTGCGACGGGTTGCTAGTTTGAATCCCGGTGGGCACTGCCGTCCCTTTTTAGCGTTGATCTTTTCCTTTCTGCTTACATGTGGGGCCCGGTGGTCTAGAGACAAGCCATCCGTTCGAAGGGGGTTGCACGCCTTTCGGCTTACACGTGGGGCCCAGTGGTCTAGAGACAACCCTTCCGTTCGAAGTGGGTTGCACTTCATGCGTGTATGTTAATCAAAATACGATGCCATGTAAGCGTATTATATGTCTACATATGCTATTATCATTGTATTTTCATGCTCGTGCCAAGTTCTTGAACCAATTCGATGTATTTTTTTTAACTTTACGCAATATAGTGAACATCAATGACAAATTTAAGCACCACTGACGATATTACCACTTTTAAATGAATCTTCTATTCTTAAATAGTTGTAACCCACTACCTATTTTTTCTCCTCATGCAACCATGCCACATCATTAAGTCATGCATGTAGTCATAAGTACTTATTTTTCCTCATGTAATCATGCCACATCATCAAGTCATGCATGTGGTCATAAGTTACAATTTATGCATTAATCTACCCATTGTTCCACTAATTTTTGTTGTGGGCATAAACGGTATATACTTTAGAGCAAATATATGTACACCATGTTACACTTTTTTTAGACATCATTTTGTCAAATGCTTCATATGAGTTATTGTTTTTAAAATATAAAACAAGAGCAATCCTTTTTTAGTAGTTTTAGTTTTTTTAGCACCGATTTATGCATCTGTTTATCACGTTTTCCGCAGCAATGCGCAGGGCATCATCTAGTACTTCTTAATTAGCGAGCGCTGGGTTTTATTTGGGCTGAAGTACATGGGCTGAAGGCAAAATCCTAGTGCGGTCCATGGAACACCCTGGCCACCCACTGGTTTGTCTAAAAAAAAGAAAACCTACTGGTCTACTTTTCCAAAAAAAAAGAAAAAACTGGCCTGCACGTACCTCGCACGTCTGCAGGTGTAGATGCAGTGCAGTGCAGGTAAGAGATCTATGTCAGAACCTAAGCAGATCTTGATTGTAACTAAAGGTGTTCGATCGATCGGGTTCTCAGACACAACAAAACAAGGCACCTTCGTCACCTAAGCCTTCCATGGAAGTAACCAGTTAGGGTAACGGGAAGCAACATAAAGAACTATTAGGCGGGTGGTCCTAGCAGCTAGCGGCTAGAGATTGGGCCATGAGAGCTGCCTGACACCAAATTAACCTCGGTGTATATGTAAATCGGTGCACTCTCCCCCACAGTCGCCCATCTCAAACGGATCGATTAGGCAGCTAGCTACCATGGGCAGAAATGTGTGCGTCTCTCTTCTGATCCTTGCGTTTGTGCTCGCTGGTCCGGACACGGAGGCCGCGGCGGTCTACAGAGTCGACCAGGCGGTGATGCCAAAGTCGTCGTCGTCGTCGGCGGCGAGGCTGGAGGACGGCGTGGCGCCGGAGCTCGCGGCGGTGACGGCGCATGCACAGCCGCGTCTTCATCGACTACAACGGTAATGGCTTGGTCCCCGACACGCCAGCCTGCCCCCACAGTCCGTGCGCGGCCCGCGGGCAGCCGTACACCCCTGGATGCCACCAAATTTGCCGCTGCCGAGTAGGAAACTGAGCAGCACAGCACCACGGACGTCGACTACTCAACCTGCTACACCTGCACTGTGCTGCCCCTCGTCCATCCATCGGTGCATGCACTCGCGCTCCATGGTCTATTCCCGTTTCCATTTTGCAATTCAATACCGCGTTGTCGTTGCTATCGCTATATATGTATCTTGAAATGTAACTTGGGAGCAGTCTTGTTGTCCTATTGTGCAGTGGCATGCAGTGATGTACAGCCTGCTTGATGATGATCAAAGTGAATGTTATCTTACAGCCAGTTTGTGGATAAACACAAGTGAAAACAATTTGTGCTCCTCTTTGGCCAAGGATAACAGCACATAGTTTAAAAAAAAAACGATGACAGCACATGAAGCTGTAACGGGCATCGCATTTGTGGTGTTGCTGTAGCCCGGTAGGGAGATCACATGGCATGGGAAATGTCCGGGCAGCGGATGCATGCATGCTGAGGTCACTCATATTTTGGCCCACCGGACCACCTCCACTCAGACCATGCATCCAATAAAGAAGAAGGAAAACCAAGATTTTTTTTTGTCAAATAGATGTCGGCACAGTCTGTATTCTCCCGTACCCTATTTCTATTTTTTTTAACACACGCGGATACTCATAGATACGCACATACATCACCCCCTATGAACACACGCACACACCAATGTCAAGTCTAGGATTTAAATTCCGACGGGCTTGAGATACCATTGTCATCCTAACTATCTAATCATGGACGAATCTGGCCCCACGCAGCCCAAGACATTGCCCGAGGCATGTGAATTTTTCTCAGTCCATATTTAAAACAAAATAGGTTTTGGCTGGGGCGCAGCCCAACAGTCGAGGCAATTGCCTGCCACTTCACGAACGCGCATGCCCCAACGAGCACAGAGCCACGGTCGAATCAACCGCCCCTTTTCCCCCGAGTTGGACGAACCCTAGGTGACGCCTGTTGGGGATACACATAACAGGTAGGCCTATGAAGGATCAAAATATCATAAAGCATGGGGTCCACACATCATGTGGGTCCAGATAAATTTCATACAGACATACTATTCACTCGACAAGCAACGTACCATCCACTCGGATGACAGTCCACCACTCGGCCTTATGTCTCACTCGGATATGCGAAGACCAACAAGGCACTCGAAGCATCATGCTCATAGTGGAGGTTTCGTAGTGGGCTGTCATCATGGCACTAATGCTCCATCTTGTAACATAGGAGGTGAGGGGGTGACGCACCCTATATAAGCCACCCCCACCACATAGCTCAGGGGCGGGTATTCTTCTCCCCCTGTGGGCTCATTCTTCCCCTGGAGCTCTGGCTCTCTCTAGTCTCAGGACTTAGCTAGGAGATCCGTTCTCCCCTCTCCCAAATATACCATGTAACTCATGTCCATGACAGATAAAACAAAGCCTCTCCGGAGCACGAGACGTAGGGCTGTTATCTCGACCGTGAGAGGCCCGAACTCGCTAAAACCACCGTGTCATCCATTTGCATTTCGATAGATCATGCTCCGTTATCCTACCCCTTTCTAATGTCGGAATCGTTCCCACGACATTTGGCGCCCACCGTGGGGCATGGCGTCTATCGAGCCATGATGCAGATGGTTTTTTCTTCATTCATCGTCGTCATCTCCAGCCTCGTCTACGACGTCACCGTCAAGCTCCCACACACGGCAGCTCCGTTCTTTGCCGTCGACTGTGTGGCGATGGTCTTCGCGGTGAAGACTCGCTGCAGCGAGGATCACCCCCGCCTGCATCTAATGCACGTCACTCCAAGAAATCAGCTATGCCCCACGTCATGCGTGGGGTAAACGCAAATAGCCACGGCGTTCAGCCGGCCTCTTCGTGTCGTGGAAGACGACCACTCCATGGCAGCTCAGCGCGGCCCGCTGTAGCAGCGTCATCCAAAACGGATGGCTTTTCGAGTGATGAGGCAACAGCTGCACGACGGCGGCGCGGACATACTGCAGCTCCACCCTCTGACATCTCCCTCCAACGTGGATTGTTCAACCGACACGCCGGCGCGGGCACGCGACGGCCGCTACCTCCCCTGTCGACTGCTCAACGCAGTGCGGGTAGCGGCGGCCCCCTCCGCCATCGGCTGCCCGGCACAGCATACCGGCGGCACGACGACGGCACCAGCAGAGGCCGTCGGTGCCGGTGCCGGTGCCGCTGTGGAGGCCATGCCAAAGGTCGCTGCCTCAGCAACGGGGTTGAAAACTCTCCGGCGGAGTCAACTGGGCAGGTCCTTCTCTCTCCTCGATTATTAACTGCATGGGCCACCTCTCCGTTGATTGGGTGCATGCAGAAGAAGAAACGGAAGGATGTAAACCTCGTAACTCTACGAGCAGTTATTTGGCAGCCTCATTAAGCCCTTCATCAGGTGAGCAAAATGCGCCAGGTAATCGTGCGTGCATGCATGCATAACCATCTGTGGTCTTTAATCCTTACAAAATAGCATACGTGTAGGAACACTTAGTCCATCAAAAAATATTCCTAGCTACGCTTGCTACTAACTTGCAGGGTCATTCGTCTGTCGTCGTCTCCGGACAACAGTTTACTCGGACGGACATTCCGTTCAAGCTACTAACACGATGACATGCAGATAAAATTTGGGTTCAGACGATCAACATGCAGATCACCCGGATGTCCCGCGCATCGCCACTCCGCACGGCACGTCTACATCACTCGGCCGCCCCGCGCGCCGTCACTCGGCGAGACACGTCTTCGTCACTCGGCGGCTCCGCGCATCGTCACTCGGCGAGACACGTCTTCGTCACTCGGCAGCTCCGCGCATCGCCACTCGGCGAGACATGTCTTCGTCACTTGGCCGCCCCGCGCGTCGCCACTCAGCAGGACGCTCCATCGTCACTCGGCCGCCCCGCGCACCGTCACTCTACTGGACGCGTCGTCATCACTCGGCAGCTCCGCGCATCGCCACTCGGCGAGACACGTCTTCGTCACTTGGCAGCTCCGCGCATCGCCACTCAGCCGGACACTCCATCGTCACTCGGCCGCCCCGCGCGTCGCCACTCAGCAGGACGCTCCATCGTCACTCGGCCGCCCCGCGCACCGTCACTCTACTGGACGCGTCGTCATCACTCGGCAGCTCCGCGCATCGCCACTCGGCGAGACACGTCTTCGTCACTTGGCAGCTCCGCGCATCGCCACTCAGCCGGACACTCCATCGTCACTCGGCCGCCCCGCGCGCCGTCACTCTACTGGACGCGTCGTCATCACTTGGCCGCCCCGCGCGTCGCCACTCAACCGGACGCTCCATCATCACTCGGCCGCCCAGCGCACCGTCACTCTACTGGACGCGTCGTCATCACTCGGCAGCTCCGCGCATCGCCACTCGGCGAGACACGTCTTCGTCACTCGGCAGCTCCGCGCATCGCCACTCAGCCGGACGCTCCATCGTCACTCGGCCGCCCCGCGCGTCGTCACTCTGCTGGACGCGTCGTCATCACTCGACAGCTCCGCGCATCGCCACTCGGCGAGACACGTCTTCGTCACTTGGTAGCTCCGCGCATCGCCACTCAGCCGGACGCTTCATCGTCACTCGGCCGCCCCACGCGCCGTCACTCTGCTGGAGACGTCGTCATCACTCGGCAGCTCTGCGCATCGCCACTCGGCGAGACACGTCTTCGTCACTCGGCAGCTCCGCGCATCGCCACTCGGCGGGACACGTCTTCATCACTTGGCCGCCCCGCGCGTCGCCACTCAGCCGGACGCTCCATCGTCACTCGGCCGCCCCGCGCGCCGTCACTCTACTGGACGCGTCGTCATCACTCGGCAGCTCTGCGCATCGCCACTCGGCGAGACACGTCTTCGTCACTCGGCAGCTCCGCGCATTGCCACTCAGCCGGACGCTCCATCGTCACTCGGCCGCCCCACGTGTAGTCACTCTGCTGGATGCGTCGTCATCACTCGACAGCTCCGCGCATCGCCACTCGGCGAGACACGTCTTCGTCACTTGGCAGCTCCGCGCATCGCCCCGGACAGCCGTACAACCGTGGATGCGAAAACATTTACCACTGCCCCGCACGGAATGGGCCAGCACTAGGTTCGGGCATCGACGCAACCTCCTTCCTGCCCGGCGTCCGTCCATGGGCGCACGAGCGCGTTTCGTCCGTCCATGTTCTATTTCCAATTCGCTTCTGCATTTTCTTTTTTGAGAATCCCATTCTGAATCTCGTACTGTGGTTGATATTGCTATATATCTCGGAAATTAAGGGTATGTTTGGTTGGAGACTAATTTTGTCAAGCAAAATGTGGCAAGCCATCAAAATGTGCCTCAAAAATCGAATGTTAAAATTGGGCAAAAATTGATAAAAAAAATTGACTATGACAAATGAGCTACAGGGGTAATAAAGTGTGACAAGCCAAACTGTAGCAAAAACCAAACGCATGCCAACTAGACTGTGATTGCTAAATTTTGGCTTGGCAAAGTGTGGCTGGGATCCAAACATCTCCTAACTTTCTTTAAAGAAAATTGTTATCATCTTCCGGCGGGCATCAGCATCTAGAGTACGAACACTGGTGTCTGTGAGGTGACATAAACTTTTTTTTTGAGAAGGGCCACACCTTTATTGCTCGAAACTTACAGAAATAGGAATACAAAGAGGGTCATGGGGTTGGCCAGCCATGCATGGCGACCATGACCTAAAGAGCGAGAAAATCTAGCTAACATATGCGCCTCATAATTTGATGTTCTTCCCTCATAGCAAAAAATGCACCTGAACTCCTCTGCTCTTTGCTTGATCTCAGATATAATCTGTCCATGCATAGAGCACACAGCTACCATTGTTGATATCGTTGGCCACCTATTTCAAATCAGTCACTACCAATACCTCATGAAGCATAAGATCTTAGGCTAGACATAGGGCTTCCCTACATGCGACTGTTTCAAGTGTTGCATCGTCCTGAACTCTATGCACAACCAGTGAAGAGGAGCCTAAATAGTTGCCTAGATGATCCCGGCGAGCAACAGCTGCAGCTCCTCCAATCCACAAACGTGTAAGCCCAGCGTCCCCATTATTAGATATAAATGTGTTTAAGATAGAGATAGAATAGGTTAAACCTACTACGACTTGTCTTGTACTCCAAGTCTCTCTTCCCTCACATGTATTCTATATATACCCCATATGAGGGTCAGATCAATACAACACATAATTCTAGGTTTAATATTTTCTACATTGTATTAGAGCGGTTAGTCTCACGACGCCGATCCTAGGTGCGTTCCTTCACCACTTCCGCAGCGCGCCGCCCCCGGGGAGATTAATCCTCTCTCCCCGGGGGCGCGGCACCCGATCAATCGAAGATTAGATCGGTTCTCGTAGTTTAGATTCAATTTTTGAGTTCATTAGATTGATCCCATATATCAACTTCAGTTTTCGAAATTCTATTAGATCAAATTTTCTTTAGTAGCCACAAATAAATCCCTAGATCTCCACGGCCTTGTATCCGGTGAAAACCAGCGCAGATTCATCCTTGACGGCGAGCGCTCCAAACGATGCCGAGGCGGCCAGGAGGCGATAGCAACCAGGCGACCCGAGCAACAGTGGCCAAGATCACGCCTGTCCCGATGACGGGAGGGCGGACTCTCGCAGGCTGATCTCTCGACTCGCACGACCTCCGGAGCGGCCTCGCACGCACACGCCCATCAAGGTGCAGGCCGCTCTTGCGGCAATCTACTCCAACGTGGACTGCTGTAGGTTCTCGGGACTCCTTGCAAATCGATCTCTTTCAACATCCTGCATCTACATCATCCAATCAACAAGCGTGCGTCATCCTGCATCTACATCATCCAATCAACAAGCGTGCGTCTACATGATTCAGCCGGCCAACACGCGCGCCAGCGCGAACTTCGCTGATCCAGTAACCCGCATGCTCGCCGGCAACAGCTTCGCACGGATGCACCGTCAAACAGCAGCCGCTCCTGCACCACATGTGTTCAACACGGTTGGGTGCAAGGTATGAACGTTCATGTGCCCTATATCCCGTACGTACATACATGGCCTTCAGCCAGAGCATGCAAGCTACACCGAGCCGCTGCATCGAGCGATCTGCACCGAGCACATTATCGAGGCAAACGAGTACACCCAGCCGAACCTGCACCAGCAGCGCGAATTGATCACGGGAGGGTGAACGCCCGCACGCATCGTCGACAACTTCTG
This sequence comes from Elymus sibiricus, assembly GCA_039707655.1. NCBI lineage: Eukaryota > Viridiplantae > Streptophyta > Magnoliopsida > Poales > Poaceae > Elymus > Elymus sibiricus. The sequence goes on from CM077667.1 coordinate 495,548,068, forward strand.
CATCCACGGTCTTCGACTTCGAGACACGCGCACAGACGCGATCTTCACCAAACAGACTCCATCGACCTCCTGCGCGTCGGAACACCGTCCGACCTCCTGCGCGTTGGAACACCGTCCACCATCGAGCTACTGATCAGCATCTTCACCAAGCAATCTGCAACTACACCGACACCTATGAGCCGAACAACATCGAGCTGTACGACGCCGTCGGGATACGAGCCAACATACTTCTTCGACACGACACGACATCGACACGTCGTCGTCACAAGACGTCTTCCAGCGACGCATCATCACCGACACTTCATCGCCAAGGTCTTCATCAACGTGGTCTTCATCATCATCATCGTTAACACACTGCCGCCACCTTGTCCACAAGATGGACTCCTAACGTCCTCTGACAGACTTTCTGCAAGACGCGACCTCGACGATGGCAATGACCGCGTCATCCATGACGGCACGTCGGCACGACTGCATCGACATGGCATCACTACAGTGACGACCTTACACGGCCACACGGTTCCGGCAAAACCGATGTGTGCTCGATGGGTTTCCTCCGGTCTTGGCAAAACCAGTGGACTCATTGCCGACGGCACCATCTGACATCCGCAAGGTGCACCGTCCACGTCTGCAGCTCCATCATAGCGCATTTTTTTTTGCGCCTCCGATTTTGTGCGGCTTCATCATCCACGACGATCACACATCGACCATGACTACCACGACCACGACTACATCACCATGATCGGTGACCTCAACATCGACATTAATGGCTACATCTACAGCAACTCATCGGCAACAACTCCAGTCAACAGCGTCTGCGTCGTCACTAGCGTCCACGCCACTCCCGCTGTGACTGCGGGAGGGAATAGAGGAGAAGGCAGGAAGGCACCAGAAGGGGACGCAGTCACCGCCCTATGTGCCGACCCATCAGAGACGCAGTTGATGATGGCGCAGCGAAGAGGACGACGGAAGCATAAGACTTCAAATTCAGTCGCAATTGTCCGCTTCACTCCCGCTACGACTGAGGGGGAATATTAGAATATAAATGTGTTTAAGATAGAGATAATGAGATAGAGATAGAATAGGTTAAACCTACTATGACTTGTCTTGTACTCCAAGTCTCTCTTCCCTCACATGTATTCTATATATACCCCATATGATGGTCAGATCAATACAACACATAATTCTAGGTTTAATATTTTCTACACCCATGAATTTTAGCATAGCCATGATGTGGTGCGATCATGAGAGCACGGACATTCATACCAGATCCCAGAGGATGTCCAGTGGCGGGCTTGTAAGTTATTTCTCCAAGCTCAAAGATAAAACGTCTGACAAATATGATAGTTGACGAGGGGCTTTGGAAGAGCCCCCTCATGTATCGCCCATAATGTCACCGACAAGAGCCCAAACGCTTAATGCCATTGAGCATTATATTAACGTGTGCCGCCATGCGTCCGTGACTCCAAATAATCTGCATGCCACCGGGTCATCCATCTTGCGATGACAACGGACATCTTGTGTGGGCAACAAATGTCTGGAAAGCCTCCGAAGAAATATCCTTATCTGCCCCGGCACCTGAGTACTCCATAGCGATTTCCAAGATTCATTCTGTGCTAGATTCGAAGAGTCAGCTCTTTCCTCTGGCCATGCCCCCCTTCTGATTTTTGTTTTATACGTGGATCAGACTGTGAACATATCATTCTTTCTGAAGTGCCATGCCATCTTCTATTATTTTTTCTGAAACAAAGAAACGGAAACGACTTGTACTAGAGTATTTCCACGGCCAAGGCCCAAAGTCAGGTACATGCGCTTGAGCGAGAGCGCTGGGTTTTATTTGGGCTGAAGGTAAAATCCTAATCTGGTCCATGGACCAGCCTAACCACCCACTGGCCTTCACGTATCTTGCACGTGTATGTCTGAAAAAAAAAACGTATCTTGCATGTGTGCGGGTTGCATGTACATCCAGTCGGTAGCGCCTATGTGGCGAGAGCAACTAGTTGACGAGTGCTCCTTTGAAAACTTCCCAACGATCACTCCTAGGCACCACCATTTGGCGCGTTCTCGTGAAAAAATAATAATGGAAAATGCATTTTTTTCCTCTTGGAAAACATGGTTTTTCTTCCACGAGAAGGACGGATTTGCTTTCGTGAGAGGCACGGCCACGGCCGTGCCTCTCGGAAACGGAAAAAAACATATTTTTTATTTTTTTCGCGAAAGGCACGGCTTTGCTTCCGCGAGAGAAACGAAAAAAACTTATTTTCTGTTTTTTTAGTGAGAGGAACGGTTTTGGTTCCCGAGAGGCATGTCCGTGCATCTCGGAAACGAAATAAAAAACGTGTTTTTTTATTATTTTTATTTCACGAGTGACACGATTTTACTTCCGTGAGAGGCATGGATTTGCTTTTGCGAGAGGCACGCCTCTCGGTAACGAAAAAAAACAACGCGTTTTCTATATTTTTTTTACAAAAGGCACGGTTTTACTTCCGCAGGTGAGAGATCTATGTCAGAACCTAAGCATACCTTGATTCTAACTAAAGGTGTTCGATCGATCGGGTTCTCAGGCACAACAAACAAGGCACATCCGAAATCAAAACCTTCCATGGAAGCAACTAGTTACGCTGACGGGAAGCAACATAAAGAACTATTCGACGGGTGGTCCTAGCAGCTAGCGGGTAGAGATTGGGCCATGAGAGCTGCCTGACACCAAATTAACCTCCGGTGTATATATAAATCGATGCACTCTCCCCCACGGTTGCCCATCTCAAACGGATCGATTAGGTAGCTAGCTACCATGGACAGAAATGTGCGCGTCCCTCTACTGCTCCTTGCGCTTGTGCTCGCTGGCCCGGACAGGGAGGCCGCGGCGGTTTACAACGTCGACCAGGCGGTGATGGCAAAGTCGCCCTCGTTGATGAGGCTGGAGGATGGCGTGGCGCCGGAGTTCTCGGTGGTGACGGCGGTGAACCTGGACATGCACAGCCGTGTCAATGGCGCCGGCGACATCACCAGCGGATCCCTGGACGCCAGCAAGCCTCGCTGCGTCCGCAACTGCCCGGCGCCGGCTGGTTATCCGTACACGGGCCGGGGATGCAGCAAATACTATGATTGCCGTGATTCAACCTGGCAATGGTTAACCGTTACCCGTGTCCCCACGGGTAATTAGTCTATTAGGGGACGGGGATGTGCCAATTGTAATATCCATGGGGAAGCTATTGGGTAAAATACCATACCCAGTGGGTAAATGGGGATGGGGACGGCATGTCATTACCCATACCCGATACCCAGCTTACCCGCTAAAATTCCCGCCCCTGGAGTGCAAAACTTTCACCCCTCCCGCCCAAGTTCCTAACAACCCGAGTCCCCAACAACTTTGGCCCAAATAGCCCACAAAATCCTGACCTAAACCCTCACCCCTCACCCTCAGTCCCTCTCCCTCACCCCCGCAGCCGCCACTCTCTTCTCGATCCAGAGAACAGAGCGCGCGCCCCCGCCCCCGATATAGCGCCTCACGCCCTCACCTTGGTCGCCGCCCTCCACCGCCGCAGCCTGCAGCTTCCGGCGCCGCCGCACGCCACAACCTCCATCCCCTCCATCCCCTCCATCCCTGCAGCGAGGCACCCCAACATCTTCTCCCCGTCGCGCCTCCACCGGCCACCCGAACATCTTCTCCCCGTCACACCCCAGCGACAAAAGACGGCGCCCACACGAGCCTCCGTTCGTCCGTCTCCTCCCACGGCCGGACCAGTGCGGGGTGGCGGACAAGCTGGTCGTGGGAGTGGGAGAGGAGGAGGACGCCCCCCCAAACCGAAGCCTCCATCTAGCACTTCCCCGTCCTTCACCGGCAGCGGCAAGCCTCCACCGAGTCCATCCTCGTCCATCACCGGCAAGCCTCCACCGAACACAAAGATTGGGTGAGAATCACTCACTAAAACCTTGCACTAGTCCATCACCTAGGGTTTTTTCTATGAATATATGTAGATCAGCAGATGTACTAGGGGTAGGATGTATTGTGGTACAGTGGCTGTGGTAGTGTATATTCTAGTGCATAATCATGTTAATTGTTTACATATGGTGCTGTTTTATTAGGATAGTGCATTGCTGTCTTGTTTACATTTTTTTGTTAGTATATGTTGGGCATGGCTACAATTCTTGATCCTCGGTACAAAAGTGAAATGTTGCTTGTTTGCTTTGCAATGTTGCATGGTGTGAACCCTTCTTCCGTAGAATGTGAGGGGTATGTGGCAGATTTAGTTGCCAAGTTATGCAAAGTGTTAGAGGAATACAATCTTGAGGAGGAGGAGTATGATGAAACAGGACCATCTTCCTCTGTTTCTTCAATGCAAGCCCCAGCCCTTATGTCACTCTTTAGTGAACGTGTTGCTCAGAAAAGGCCAACTGCTTTTAGGATGAAATCTGAGTTAGACCGCTACTTGGAAGATGAGTTAGTTCCACTCACCAAAGAAAATTTTAGTGTAATAGATTGGTGAAAAGTGGCTGGAACTCGCTATCCTACTTTGCGGATGCTAGCACGTGACATATTTGCAATTCCGGCCAGCACCGTTGCTTCAGAATCAGCATTCAGCACAAGTGGTAGGGTTCTAAGTGACCATCGTTGTAGTCTTACTCCAGAGATGTTAGAAGCTCTAATGTGCTCACAAGATTGGATACGGAACAAATATAAAGGTGTGTATGCTTAGTATAATTCATGTTGATCTATCATTCTTGCTGCCTTATTTCTTTTCATGTTCACTCATATAGTCACACTGCATGTTTTCTTGTAGATGGCAACAATAGTTATGCAACAAGCTTTTGGACTTGTCTCCAAGACAATCAGGAGGTGAATTACCTCATTGCTCATACTAACTAATGCGCATACCTTTCAAGTTTTTAATTATGTGTGTTCTCATGTCATGTAGGTGCTGCCCCCACCTGATATGGAAAGTGGCGTTTGACTCTCCTTGAAAAATCAATATGAGGCTGCCATGTGCTGTGCCATGTTGAACCATTTGGCTTTGTTGTTCTTTTGCTGGGAAAGCCATTTGTTTAAATTTGTGTGCGAACTTCGAATTGTAATGTTGTTAAGATTGTGAACTGCTATGTACCTTGAGATTTGAGACTTATTATGTGGCTGCTATAGTGCTATGTAACTTGAGATTTAAGACTTATTATGTGGCTGCTATGTACCTTGAGATTTGAGACTTATTATGTGTTTGAACCTTGAGATTTGAGACATTTATTGTGCTGAAATGTTGCTGTTTACTATCCTAGATTGGTAGTTTGCTACTGCTATTTATGTTCAATTGTTCTTGTTTTAGTATGCTGAAATGCTGCTGTTTTAGGGGAAATGCTGCTGTTTTTTGGGCTGGATCTTGCTATACTTTTTATAGAGTGTTGTTTGTTTATGTACAAGTGATGTGGCTTCATTCTTGTGGGTATCCCCGCGGGGAAGAAATCCCCGATGGGGACGGGGACGGGAAAGTTTCTCTCCCCGTGGGCGGGGATGGGGATGGGGATGGCCATGAAGTTGGTGTCACGGGCACGGGTATGGGGGGTCAATACCCGGCTGGGTATTCCCCATTGCCAGGCTGAGCCGTGATTGACAAGCGCAGTTAGCCAGTGAATGGAACGGCGATACCGGTAAGAAATCCATGTTCTATTTCTAATTTCATTTTGCATGCATTCCTGTATACCCTTTTTTTAAACATCTTCCTGTACCGTTCTTGCTATCGCCATATGTTTTTTTCGAAATAACTTTTTTTAGCATGTCTTGAAATAACCTGCACTTTGTCTTCCGAGCTTCGATTATCCTCGAGTTCGTCCGTCTGGACGTAGTCAATGAAGCTCCGCGGTAGAATCTCGTCGTCTCCTTAGGATGGTGAGCTTAGGGTTTCTCATTATATGGCGAGATTTGATATCAGATGCTTCAGATCTATGGAAGGGCTTAATAGGGACGATTGCGAAAATTGATTGTAGTAACTAAAGGTGTTCGATAGACTGGGTTTCCATACGGAACAAAGAAGGCACCTCCGACACCTAAACCTTCAGTGGAAGTAACCAGTTAAGCTAACGGGGAGCAACATAAAGAACTAGTGGGCAAGTGGGCCCGACAGGCCATGAGAGCTGCCCGACACCAAATTAACCTCCATCTATAAAGATCGGTGCATTCTCCTCCATGTTTGCAAAGGCATAAAGGCTCTCTTGTATTTTTTTGAGACAACATAAAGGCTCTCTTGTTTTTTTTTTTGAGACACATAAAGGCTCTCTTGTGAACCTCGTGCTCGTGCTAGCTGGCCCAGATGCCAAGGTCGTGGCCGGCTACGGCGTCAATGATTCAGTGATGTCCAATGTCATCGTTTTTTAGGCTAGGCGCCATACCTCAACTCGAAAGGCCTGGAGCCCAGTAGGCCAACCGGTGCGGGGGCACGTGGAGAGCGCATGGTACTCTCTTGGGCTAGCCCGTTCTAGGTTCTTCACCATACCAGTTTTGGGAAGGTACTAGAACCTTCCGTGAAGCGTTTTTTCTTTCTTTTTATCATTTTTATTTACATATCTTTTCATTGAATTTTCTATTTTTTTCATTTCCATTTTCTTTTTCATTTCACGTTCATATTTCAATTTTATGCATAGTTTTTGAAATCATGAACAATTTTTGAATTCATGAACATATATTTGAAATATGAACATTTTTAAAATTCACAAACATTTTCCACAAATTCATGTATGTTTTGAAAAATCATGAACATTTTCCGAATTCCAATTACAAATCCGTGAACTATGCTTGATATTGTGAACATTTGTTTAGAAACTCGTGAATATTTTTATAACTAATGACCATTTTTCCTGCATCGGTAAACTTTTTTGAATGGATTAACATTTTTTAATTGATGAATATTTTATGAATTGATGATATTTTTTGAATTACAAACATTTTTTGAAGCGGAGACCATTTTTCAAAATTCATGAATATTTTTATTTGAAGAGCATTTTTTTCAAATGAAAAAACATGAATTTTTTTTGAATCAGCAAACATTTTTTAATTGATGAACATTTTTGTAATTCATGACCATTTTTTGACTTTTGTAAACTTGATAAAATTCCTCAATAATTTTTGAATTCACGAACATTTTTTGAATACGGGAACATTTTTTTCAAAATCACGAGCACTATTTTTAATCCACGAACATTTTATGGTTTCTGGAACACACTTTTTCTAAATTTGGTATTTTTTGCAATTTGATTTTTTTAAATCCCAAGTTATTTTAAATAAGAAAAGAAACAGAAGACCAAAAAAGCAAGTTGCAGAAAAACGAAATAAATAATCAGAGGGCGTCCAGCCCCGCTCATGGGTCAGCCAATTGGGCGGCCAGGGGAAAGGGGGAGACTCGGAAAGGGGTGCGCGCTGGCTCGTTCACAAGCGCGTCGCATGCTAAATAGGAGCACTGTTTTGCCGGGATTGGCAGGAAAAGTACACGTGCGCTTAAGAGCATCTCCAACAGCGGCGCCAAAAGACGGCGCGCGCGAGGTAAACTGCCATTTTAGCGCGCGCGGGACGTTTTCGCGCGCTCCAGCGGAGGCGGGAAACTAGCGCGCGGGAAACGATTGCGGGCGCGCGCGAGAAAGCGGGCGGTCGCGCGCTAGATTTGGCGCACCGCTTCCGACGCCCCTATAAATTGCGGCGCTCGCCACGCGCCCTCCCACTGCCTTCTAGCGACCTCCAGAGCCCTCTGCTCGCTCGCCACGCGCCCGCGCCACCGCTCTCGCCGCCGCGTCGCCTTCTCTTCCTCGCCCCTGTTCTTGCCGCCGACGCGCCACCATGCCGCCGCGCCGCCGTGGAACAGTTCTACGCGCGGCGGAGGGCGGAGAGGAAGGCCGAGCGAGCCGCCTATCGCGAGGACCGGCGTATGCGGAAGGCGGCGGCGAACTTCAACGCCGAGCTCGGGGAAGCGTCAACCTGGGAGCCGAACGATAGCCGGTTTGACGACGCCTTCCTTACGACGGCATCGTCGTCGTCGTCGTCGGAGGAGGACAACATCGATTGGGAGGGCATCTGGTGGGCCGACAACGAGGGCGACGAGTAGTTTATCTATGTTTTATCTATGTTTGAATCTATGCTATGAACTATGTTGGAAATGAACTTTGTTTGATGAAATGCGTGGGGGAAATGAACTGTTGTGGCAAGCTCCGGCTGCTCGCGCGCGCTGCATTTTAGCGCGCCTGCTGGAGCTACGCGCGCGCGCTAAAGTTTAGAGCGGCCGCTGGAGCCAGCGCTCCCCGCCGTGCCAAAACAGGCGATCGGCGCGCCGCAAACGCATTTTTAGCACGCCGCGCGTTGGGCGGCTGTTGGAGATGCTCTAAGCACTACATATGGACGTCAATGCAACCTCCTTCCTATTGTCCAAAAAAAAAAATGCAACCTCCTTCCTGCACTGCCCGGGGTGCTTTGTGCGAAAATCCTGCACCTATATATAACTTACGTACATTTAACGTAACCTTCCAACTAATCCATTCATCCCCTGAATTCCACTGAGGTGGGCCCATTCTCCTCCTAACCCCATTCGCAATACTCCACGTCGATTTATGTATAAACTTGTAGTAAAACGTATATAAGTCTAGCATTGCTCATGCATGCGTTTTTTTTTTTGCGGGTTCATGCATGAGTAGTTGTGCACTCGCGTTCCATCGGTCCATGTTCTTCTATTTTCATTTCGATTCTGCGTGCACTTTAATACCGTGCCGTCGTATCTGTAAACTTTGCGTGCAGTCTGGTTGTACAATTGTGAAGTGCTAGTGTGCTTGTGCGGTTGTACATACCGTCCGATTACTGATGTTCGAAAGTCAAGGTTGTCTTGCATCCTGTTTGTAATTAAACACAAGTGAGAGCTTTTTTTTTTTTGCATGGTAATACATGTCTCATTCATATCGTAAAGATCAAAGTACAAGTCATGTAAGGACCGACATGACAAAATCGAAAAGATAGCAGAACATCTCTGAGCTTGACACCAACATCCGTCACCTGCCTCCGGCACCACCACAACAACCATCGAAGAAAAGAATGACGAATCATCTCCTCACCCGAGCTCGATGTGGCTCCATCGCTGATATGCAGCTTTGCGGACCTTTAAGGTGGCTCAGCAAAAGTGAAGCCCTTACCGTTGAACAAATCAGACCGGGGCAACATCCCAGACACGCCATCGAACTCCAGGTCTGGCACCCCACCACGACTAAGACGTCAAAGAAGGAAACCATACCTGTCATCCACGAACCACGAATCCAGCACACGTTACGTCTTTCAGATGTCGTCGATGCAGATCACAATCTGCATCGACTCCTGGACTACCTCCCAAGCTTTGCGCCGACGCTGGAGCAAATGCTGACGCAATGGCGAAGCCCGAGGACACAGGTCCACCACGAGGATGTCGCCGCCGCCACGCCATCCTTGTTTGAACAGACTGGTTTCTAGATGCATCCCCAACCACAGAACCGATGGCCTCTTCAGGGAAAGATCTGAATAATCTTTATTCAGCGCCGCCATAGTTGCCGCTTTAGCGAAGACGATGAACAGTCTAAAAGACTTAGACCATAGAACCGATGGGGAAAAATCTAAATAATCTTTATTTGCACCTGTATTCTTGTACGAATTGGTATTTGGCTTTTTGGTTGTTGTAATGGACAGAAATGCACGATCTGTTTGACTTTTTGCTTGTCACTTGATTTATCCACGTAATTCTCTCCTTTTAATTAAAATGGCCACGGTAGCCGCTGTGGTTCACCTAGAAATGCTGCTGCATTGAATTCAATTAAGCCGAGACAAATAGACAGGGCCACGAGAGCTGCCCAATACCGAACGTCGACTATTCAACGAAATACCAAACGTCCATCTATAAGGCAGCTAACACTCTCCATCGAATTGATTAGCTAAGCTAGCATGGACACAAAGGCGTGCATCTCGCTTCTAATCCTCGCGCTCGCGCTCGCTGGCCCGGAGACCAGGGCTACGGCGTTCGCCGTCATCGACGCGGCGGCGGCGGTGATGCCGTCCACGCCGCGGATGAAGCTGCAGGACGGGGTGGCACCGGAGCTCGCGGATTCGACGACGGTGGACCTGGAGGGGCACCGCCGCGTCCTCGCCGGCAGGGGCATCAGCGCGAGTTCCCTGAACCCCAGCAAGGCAGCCTGCACCAGGACTTGCCCGGCGCGCGGAGGGCCGTACACCGGCCGGGCATGCCTCAAAAGGTACCAGTGCCGGCGTTAGGGTGATCAATGGGACAGGACGGCGGCTGTCACTTCAACCTCCTTCATGATCCTGTACTGCACGTCGTCCGTCCATGGCTGCGCTCGCGTTCCATCGGTGTTTTACTGTATATTTCCATTTCCGTTTTGCCCGTGTCGTTGCGATCGCCATGTATGTTGAATTGAAATATAACTTGGCACGTTGGTGTTGTTGTGCAACTGTGGAGTAGAGGTGACTGTACCATCCAATCATGATTTTCTTCGGTCATTGTAGTCAAATTTACAGTAGAAGGCCCCGGTCAAGCTTTGTGCCCCTGATGATTTTCTTCCTTCCACCCCTGGCCATAACGACTAGTATAAAGCCGTTGCCCCGATGAAAAACTAGGACTTTAATCTAGCTAGAATAAAGCACACATCCGCAAAAGCCAAGCATATGTATGTAAGAGCATCTACAGACGGTCTCTTCAAAACCCTGATACGGCCGGCGGACGACCGGTCAAACAAACCTGACCCAACGGACTTCTTATACCGGCAACATACGCCCAGTCTGACTCGCATCCCTAACATATGTGCGGACGCGTCTATCACGTTGGACTGACTGCAGGGACTCATACGAAAACACCCAGTAACCTGTTTGTCAGACCAACGTCTTTTCCGATTTTTGACGAAGGAGGTGAGGACGCATTCATCGCCCCGCCCAAGGGCTCAAGTTCATCTATTTTAGCCGGATGACGCCCTCCAATCAGTAGCGGACCCAGACAATCTGCAAGGCCCAGGCCACCTTCGAGCACTGTAGCTACAGTATGCCACTGTAGCTACAGTCACCGAAGCAAACAGCCTGCACGCCCCAGGCAGCTGCCCGGGCTGCCTGGGGCCTGAAACCGCCTCTGCCTCCAATCATAACTGCATCCCATATCTCTCCCCTTCCCTCCACACTGACACCCACCCATCCGCTCGTAGCTCGTTGTCCGTAGCTATGGCCCGACAGCGGATAACCACCAACGTTATGCTTACTCCGGATCGCCGGTTGTACTCATAGAGCAGATCCGGGCAAGGCGTGTCACTCGGTTTGCAGCCGGCCTGCCTTCGGACTCTCAGAGCATGAAGAGGAGAAGAACGAGCGTGAAGACGCATTTCGGTCGGACGCTCAAGCAGCAGGTGTGTGCCATCTGACCACCGAATTGCAATCAGTACTGCACTCAGCAGGTGTGTGCCATCTGACCGCCGAATTGCAATCAGTACCGCACTAGATCGCCGGTCGGTGGTCCGCTGAAAACCCATGTATACCAAACGTTATGAATGCATGCTTCTTTCGGCGACGTACCTACGGCTTGGTTCCCTGGAGCATCACCAATCTATTAGCATTGATTGATGTTCATTATAACTGCTCGATAACGATCAACGATCGTAATTTGGCCAGAGCATACTATCAATAGCTAATTCACGTGCCACACGTACGTAAGTAGATACATACTCTACTTAATCTCAAAAAAGAATTACGTTCTCTAGGATTTCTGGCCAGATCATCAAAAGCTGTATGTAATTTGGAGCTTTGGCACACCTACTTATTCTTAGATTTTATTCATTTATTTAAGATTCAAGTGGTCCGGTCCGGTCCGTCCTTAGTGTTGGACCTGAGAACCTGTAGGAAATTTTCAGGTCAGAGGTTTGGGCCGCACCTCTCTGACAGGGTAAACGGGTAAAATTTAGGTTCTAGGTTCGTGCCTTATCACCTGCTACTGCGGCTGGAAGCATACAACAACATGTGCTTCTACACATGAGCTTGTGTAAAAGTGAACAGTACGAGGCTATAATCATGAACTGTATTAAGGGCCATAAACAAATCGAACAAGGCCATGATAATTCAGGGATAAAATGGGCTTGTGTTAAATTTAGGAAACAAATGTAAGTGATGACCACCTCATGTAGCCACCACGGGGAGAAGCTGGATGGAGACAGCGTGTGCTCTGCTCTGATCGGACATGCTTTGGACACCCCGACGGCCTGTGACTTCCTTGACCCGGCTCCAACTATGAGGACGATTTGGAGGGAGGGAGAGAGAGATATAGAGAGAGAAGAAGAAGAAGAAGAAGCAGCAGCAAATTATAGACTATCGGATCTAAATCCGGCATATCCCTTGGTCGGCAGGAGCAATGTTTTACTCAGTACATGTGAATACCAATGAATTGTGTAAGATGTTTTACGACGATCCCACCCCCCGGCTTATATAACATACCGGGGTTCCTCGGGTTACAAATCCTAATCGTCTACGTCCACCCAGGTAAGTCCGCCTCGTCTCCGACTTCCTTGCCTTGTACGCCATGTCTTCCGAAGTCTTCGTATAATCCGCCATGGGACATCCAAAGTGACCCAGCACGGAACCAACCTAGGTGTCCTTAGTCCGGTCCACCAGGCCGGGAATCAAAGTGGTGAGAGATCCATGGGCCCAGAGGAACCAAAAGGGGCGTGCTGATGGGATAGAGAGGAAGATGCACTACTAGTAAAAGGCTGGAATAGCAGTTCGTACTTTTGGAGCAGTAATTCAATATTGTAACAAAGCGATGAGGTCTTGGGTTCAAGACATTGCCAACACAATACTAAATATTCTGCTGCCTACATCGATCTCATGTCTAAGGACTAAAATAGCCTAGACATGAGGGTGAGTATTGAAATATATTGCCTAACTTTCTCCATCAGTTTGAACTTTTGAAGAACTGATTGGAGCATGAATTCAATGAAGGTAAACCACTGATGGCTTGTCGGAGACTGATGCCTTGGCCTCAAGGGTGCCCCACCATGGCATCGTAGTCTACATCAACGAACTTGTCAAGGAGAGCTTCTCTCTCCCGATCCACCTTGGCCAAGACATGCCGATTCGTGGCTACCTCATACCTGAAGGAAAGCTAGATATCCATCACCTCAGGGTCAACGTCAAGCCAGGTGATACCCTTGGTGTTAGTGCACTTTGCCACGAGCTGGGCCTCGACCGCCAGACGCTCCTCCTCCTTGAGGAATTCCTTATGGTACAAGAGGCGGATGTGGGTCGTCGACACCGTCCTAGTGCTTGACTTCCTACGCTGCCAGCTCATCTTTGTTGTCCACCTCAGCCCCCTCCGCTTCTTCCTCCACTCCACTTCGGCCTTGACCTCCTTCTGCTCTACCTCCACTTCGACCTCGGCCTCTTTCTCCTTTACGGCCACCGCGAGCTGTGCCGCCTTGTGCTTCATCGCCCATACCTAACGAATGGACGGGGATCATGTATGCCATTGCCACACCTTGTCTCTCTGCCCATGAGAGGTGGTGAGCCATGGCAATTTTGAATGGCCGTGAGGAGAAAGGCGATGTCGGGTGGCTCGGTGGCGTTTGATCCATTTTTCTAGTGAAAGAAGGCACGAGTAGTTTTAGGGGACATGTGGGCTGCTCAAATTTTCGAGGAATTAATGGTATATAGGTTTGGTTAGCTAGGTGTTAACTTCCCAAATGATATTTTTTCTAGTACATGAAATTTGGGAGTTATATTGGAGATGTGTTCTGTTTGTTTAGCTTTAGGAGCCCAATTCAGCTTTAAAAAGGTTGAATATGAAACAAGCAACTATTTCAAATCGGCTTCAGTGTCAAAGCTAAGAGCCAAATTAGGCCATTTTTAGTGTATTTTTCTGAAATACATCCCGGTGTACTTTAGCGAATCAACTTTGCTAGCAAAGCAAATCCACAGCTGATTCGAAGCCAGTGGAAGCTGAAACAACATGTTGGTTGAGAGTTGAGAAGGTTTCTACGCGTAGAAAGGATATTACAGGGATTACTTCGTCTGGTGTTCAGTGCTTTGACGTGACGTCATGGAAGCAGTGGTCATAGGCACAAACTATTGGTCCTTGCCACCGAAGGCAGTGCATATACAAAAAAAAAACACCCAAATGATAAGTGCCACACGTGCGACATGAAGCAACTTGGGCCAAACTCCCCCATCACCACCCATCTTGCCACATCATCACATGCATGCATACACAACGAAACAGATGACATCGGCGAAATATTTTTGGTTTTTCAAACTTTAAAATATTTTATCTCTTAAATAAAAAACAAATTAAAAATATGTTTTCACCATTAAATCCGTCTCGACGAGATTTTCAAAAGCAGATCCCATATTGATATGTTTCAACGACTTTTTTTTTTGGGTCAAAAGTTGCGATGATGTTTATAGTGAAGTTTCAATATCGTTTGCCCTAAAGTTGTCATGATATGTTTCATCCATATTTTCTTCTAGATTTTAAACTTACAATTGCATTTCAATTAATTTTCATGGCAAATTTTATTAATTGATCATGGAAGTTTTTAGTATTTAAACACGACAAATTACCTTAATGGATCATGGCAAATTTAGTTTATAGTTCATGGCAATTTTAGTTTATAGATCATGAAAATTTTAGTTTATAGATTATGACAATTTTAGTAATTTGATCATGGCAATTTTAGTATTTTGACCATGATATTTTTTTATGAACCATGGCAAATTTAGTGCATTGATCATGGCAAATTTAAATAATTCAACATGACAATTTTAGTTTATGGTTCATGCCAAATTGGAGTCATTGACCATGCCTTTTTAAAGTAATTGACAATGGATTTCTTTTTAATTATGCATCATGTCAAAATTATTTTATGAATCATGATTTTTTTTAGTAATTCACCATAGCAAGTTTTAGTTTCTTAATTCCCTATTTTATAACATGTAAAATTTAATTTAAATGTAGAAGAAAATTAGTTGGAACATATCATGGTAATTTCAGTGTAACACCATGACAATTTATATGCAATAGACATGGCAACTTTTAACCCCCCAAAAGTCATCAAAACATGTTAATACGGGATCTAGTTTCGAAGATCTCGTCACAGCGGATTTAATGATGAAAACAATTTTTCAATCGAAACTTTTATTTAAGAGATAAAACAGTTTAAAAACCGATAACCCAAAAGCTTCCCGCTTACAGCATCAGTTTCATGATTTGTGCATGCAAACAGTGACATGACCTGATCTGTGATTATGGGAGCGTTTGGCCAAGTTGCTTCGCGGTACTTATCGTGGTCAAAATAATATTGTTCTTATGAAAGTCCATACAGTATATGCACTGAAATAACAACCAAACATAAGCCGTTGGCCTGATAAGAACGTGTGAATTCGAACTAGCCAGGATGATCTGTACTAATTAAGCTAGCTCACGTACGAAGCTGACTAACTTCGTTCATTGATCGATTCCTCTTACATGCTCCTGTGAAAGCATGAAACCTCATATGCGAGGATACACAGGTTCGTCTCCATACACACATGCATAATCACATATTCCCACCGTTTCTTTTTTTTTACTTTTCATATAAACTAGTTGGTTGGCCCGCGTAATTGCGCGGCTAGACCTATGTGTTATAGTGTTGCAATTTCTACGTCCATTATTTATACTTACTGCGAACCGTTCTTTTCAGATGATCTGTCATTGTATTAGTTTATAGATTTTTTTTTATTTTCCATTCCATTTCGATCGCTCAACCTCAATATTTTTGTCATTTCTTACTTTTTTTGTGGGAAAGATTGTGGGTAGCCTTGGGTCATGAAGGAAAGGCCATGAATAGGCAATACCAAACATCTCTACTAAGTGTATTATTATTGGTGATCTCATCAATGTTATGAAAATCATGTGACTAATTAATGACTCTAAGGTCAATTTCTTCCATGCAAAACCACTAAGCGTCAAACTAATTTCCATATTGCATCCTCTTGATATGTCATATACATTTCCGCACATAATATTTCGAGAAACTCTCCACTAAGAACTTTGGACGGTTCATGATATGTATAATCTTATATTATTTTCATATATTGAACATTTTATCACTTATTATTTGGGTTCAATTCACTGATATATTAGTACTAACAAAAAACAGAAACAAAATAGACATAAAAATTGATGTCATAAAAAATTGATGTCCCGAGAAATATGATTGTTACTTCCGTTCAAAGGTCTTTAAGTTTTAGTGCATTGGTTTGTAACCAACGACCAATCTAAGTCAAAATAAAAGATAAATGGTACTCATATATGTGCCTGCCATGCAAAGCCATAGACTGGTGTATGACTTTTCCTTTTTTGGGGGAGTGTATGACTTCCTATTTTCCACTCCGCATCCATGGGGTGTGTCTTTCCAACCATAAATTTTACAGCACTTTATATCGATGGTTCATGCGTAAACATATGCCATCTTCTCTTCTCATCGTTGGTCCTATTATTATTTTCCTCCTGCAATACCATGAGTTTATATGCTTCCATGCACACCTTAATCAAATTGCTTATGTCTCCTGCTCTTCTAAGCCAATGTAACTTCACTATATATTTATTGGAAATTGCTAAATATTATCTCTTACTCAATCTCGTTTTGGCTTGTAGCCACAACTCATCGTTTTTTGGTCCATAGATGATATCATACTTGCCTTGTGTATCATGTTGTGCATGCATATATTATTTCATTCTTCCGAAATTTACAACATTAGCTAATGAATGTCGTCTTGGTGGCTAGTTTGCCTGTGTGGACGTACATATGTTTTATATCATCAAGCCCATGCATGTTAATTAATCTAGGAAACTGATACATGTTTGTCATGTTACTTTCACACTGGTCCTTCATCACAGTATAATAAATTCTACAGGATGGAAATCAGATTTCTATTTTTTAATTATTTATTCCACATTAATGTTTTTTATATTAAAAATGAACTATTAACGCGTACATTTAATTAATTCTGAAATTTTGCTAGCTCCGTATTTCACATAGAGTTTCTTATGTATAAAATGGAGATGCACTCTTTATCCACCAAATAAGAGTCTTTTCCAAAATAATAATATTAAAACTGTAGTATTTTGTAAGGAAAATTATATGGAAAATTCTCCATTGTATAAATTTGTGAAGACTTTTAATGCATGTGGCGTGGCTTTGCAGCACAAACGTGGGTCGCCCTCCCATAATCAATATCTCTTTTCTTGATCGATAACCATGCTTTCACATATTTTCCTTATAGTCCATTATGAGAAAACTATTTTCGGATCTGAGCCTATAAATACACGTACTCGTAATACATGAGGTCTTGTGTGATATTATTTTATAAAACAAAGACAGAGTTGGTACGACTATATAGATATATCACGTACGTAGTAGCTAGATGGTACATATGAAAGAATCAATTAGCATACCTGTTCACGTCCAAGACGCATGCATATTGAATTCATGCTTCAGCCAACTATTCTAAAAGTCCGAACGGATGGAGGGA
This sequence comes from Elymus sibiricus, assembly GCA_039707655.1. Classification (NCBI taxonomy): domain Eukaryota; kingdom Viridiplantae; phylum Streptophyta; class Magnoliopsida; order Poales; family Poaceae; genus Elymus; species Elymus sibiricus. Next base: position 495,565,607 of record CM077667.1, read on the forward strand.
GGTAGCCAATATATTTCAACACTCCCCCTCACGTCTAGGCTATTTTAGTCCTTAGATGTGGGATCGATGTAGGCCGCAAGATCTTTTTATTTTAATGCTGCGTTGGCAGCGTCTTGAACTCAAGACCTCTTGGCTCTGATACCATATTGAATCCATGCTTCAGCCAACTCATCCAAAAGTCCGAACTGATGGAGGGAGGTGGGCAATATATTTCATCACTCGCCCTCACGTCTAGGCTATTTTAGTCCTTTGACGTGGGACCGATGTAGGCCGCAGAATCGTTTATTTTTAGTACTGCGTTGGCAGCGTCTTGAACTCAAGACCTCTTGGCTCTGATACCATGTAAAAATTATATGATGGCTAATACTTGTGTTGTTGTATCGTTGTTTTGATCTGACCCTCATATGGGGTATATATAGGAGTACAACGTGGGAAGAGGCTTGGACTATAAGACAAGACATGATATGTTTAAACTAATTCTATCTCTATCTCTTTATCTCTATCCTAATCACGTTTATACTTTTAACATTCCACCTCAGTCGTAGCGGGAGTGAAGCGGATGATTGCAACTGAATTTGAAGTCTCGCGCTTCTGTCGTCCTCTTCGCTGCACCATCATCAACTGCGTCTCTGATGGGTCGGCACATAGAGCGGTGACTGCGTCCCCTTCTGGTGCCTTCCTGCCTTCTCCTCTATTCCCTCCCGCAGTCACAGCGGGAGTGGCGTGGACGCTAGTGACGACGCAGACGCTGTTGACTGGAGTTGTTGCCGATGAGTTGCTGTAAACCAAGCAAGTAATGTCAATGTCGAGGTACCCGATCATGGTGATGTAGCCGTGGTCGAAGTAATCGTGGTCGATGTGTGATCGTCATGGATGATGAAGCCGCACAAAGCCGGAGGCGCAAAATAAATGCGCTATGACGGAGCTGCAGACGTGGACGATGCACCTTGTGGATGTCAGAGGGTGCCGTCGGCGATGAGTCCGCCGTTTTTGCCAAGACCGGAGGAAGCCCATCGAGCACACATCGGTTTTGCCAGGACCGTGTGGCCATGTAGGGTCGTCACTGTAGTGATGTCGTGTAGATGTAGTCGTGGATGACGCGGTCGATGCCGTCGTCGTGACGCGGTCATTGCCGTCGTCGTTGTCGCGTCTTGCAGAAAAATCTGTCAGAGGACGCTAGGTGTCCATCTTGTGGACAAGGCAGCGGTGGTATGTTGATGAATACCACGTTGATGAAGACCTTGGCGATGAAGTGTCGGCGATGGCGTCGCAGAGGCGTGTCGACGATAATGTGTTGCTTGAAGGCATCCCTTCACGGCGACGAAGGGTCGATGCCATGTCGTGCGGAAGAAGTGTGTTGGCTCGTAGCTTGGCGTAGTCGTACAGCTTATGTTGTTGAGCTCGGAAGGTGTCGGTGTAGTTGCAGATCGGTGGCTTGATGCAGGTTCGCTGCGTCGGCTCGGTGTAGACGTGCACCGTGAGCGTAGTGTGGAATCTCGATCGTTGCAGTGTGCCGGCTCGGTGCAGATCGCTGTTGGCGTAGTCCGGAACAGAAGACGTCGATGGAGACGCGTGCAACGCTCAGTGTCGCTGCACGTATGTGGTTATTTGTCGGTGTTGAACCCATGCCATGCCATGATGCATGCTCGTGGCTGCTCGAACGGACACACCGTTAGGTTGCAAGCGCACACACCAGGCTACCTTCGCCTGGATCTGTGCGCATGGCCTGCCCGGCTGCGCTCCCTCCAGGAGCCCTGTACCATGCCGCGGCCGTCGGCTTGAAGCTGCAACGTGGAGTCGCTCCAACTCGTGTCGCGCGCGTGCTGGCCGACCCGGACGGACAGATTGATGCAGCGGCTCGGTGTAGTCGGATGTGTACCGCCGTGTACGTACCAGGGTAGCTGCAGTAGATCGGATCGAAATCTGCGAGAGCTACGCCCTCCCGTGGTTGGTCGCGCGTGTCCTTCGTTGCTGCCCTCCGGGGTCGTCGTCTCCTTCTGACGGAGAGGCCGCAGTAGATCGGTCGGCGTGCGAGCGCTCCTTGTTCAGATCGAAGCAGCCACCTGTGTTGCCGACTTGCCGTTGCCGTATGTAGAGAGATTGTTTGATGATGCAATACTCATTGTATTGATTGGGTGCAGGTGCACGTATATATAGAATACAAGTAGGCCTTAACCTCAACTATACACAACTTGGAGGTGGGCCAGGATATACACAAATACATGCACAAATATATATTCAACACCCCTGCAGTCGAAGTGTCGCCGGAGACACAGAGACTGGACCGAAACTCCTCGAAGACGGAGTAGGCAATCCCTTAGTCATCACGTCAGCAAACTGTTGCGTCGTCGGAACTTGGAGAACCCGAACACGGCCAAGGGCAACCTGCTCACGAACGAAGTGAATATCGAGCTCAATATGCTTCGTACGACGATGGTGCACCGGGTTGGCAGAGAGGTAGACCGCGCTGACGTTGTCGCAGTAGACAAATGTGGCCTTGTGAACATCACAAAGCAACTCTTGGAGCAGCTGACGAATCCAGGAGCATTCTGCCACGGCATTAGCGACGGCCCGATACTTTGCCTCGGCGCTGGAGCGGGAGACCGTGGGCTGTCGCTTCGAGGACCAAGAGATCAACGAGGGCCCAAGGTAGACGCAATAGCCGGACGTAGAGCGTCGGGTGTCGGGGCAGCCTGCCCAGCCGGCGTCCGAGTAGGCGACGAGGTCGGTGGAGGCAGAGGCCGTCAGAGTGAGACCCAATGACATGGTGCCGCGTATGTAACGGAGAATACGCTTCACCAAGGTCCAATGAGTGTCACGCGGGGCGTGCATGTGAAGACACACCTGCTGAACAACGTACTGCAGGTCCGGGCGGGTCAGCGTCAGGTACTGTAAGGCACCAACAATGGAGCGATAAAACGCTGCATCGGACGCGAGAGACCCCTCCAGAGCAGAAACCTTCGCCTTCGTGTCGACATGAGTCGGCGCCGTCTTGCAGTTAAGCACACCGGCGCGTTCCAGAAGCCCGTGGGCGTACTTCTGCTGATGCAGAAAGAAGCCGTCAACCCGACGGACCACCTCGATGCCGAGGAAGTAGTGTAGAGGCCCCAAGTCCTTGAGGGCAAACTCATCACGAAGACGAGCTGTGAGCCGCTGAAGGAGCTCGGAGGCGGACGCCGTGAGGATGATGTCATCGACGTAGAGCAGCAGATATGCAGTGTCAGCGCCCTGATGATACACGAAGAGTGAGGCATCGGAGCGAGTGGACCGAAAGCCCATCGACTGCAGGAAAGCGGCGATACGCTGGTACCAAGCCCGTGGCGCCTGCTTCAGCCCGTAAAGAGAACGGGAGAGCAAACACACGAAGTCGGGATGCTCGGCGTCGACGAAGCCAGTGGGCTGCTCACAAAACACCTGCTCGGCAAGATGACCGTGCAAGAAAGCGTTGGAGACGTCCAACTAATGCACAGGCCAGGCTCGCGAGACGGCCAACTGAAGCACGGTGCGGATCGTGCCCGGTTTCACAACCGGAGCGAAGGTGTCGGTGAAGTCCACGCCTACACGTTGCCGAAAACCACGAAGCACCCAACGAGCCTTATAGCGCTTAAGAGAACCGTCCGGGCGGGTCTTGTGGAGAAACACCCACTTGCCAGTGATGACATTGGCATGTGGGGGTCGCGGAACAAGATGCCACGTGTGGTTGCGTTGCAAGGCGTCGAACTCCTCCTGCATCACCGCGAGCCAGTAGGTATCCCGAAGAGCAGCATGAGCGGAGGTGGGGATGGGTGACGGTGTCGACGTCGAGGCGGTGCACACATACTCGTCAGAAGAGTAGCGCGTGCTTGGGCGGAACACACCGGCCCGGGCGCGGGTCGTCATGCCGGGAGCCGGACCAGCGGCGGCGCTCGTGCCCGCGATGGCGGCGGGTCCCGCCACATCGGCGGCCGAGCCCGCGGTCGGCCCCACGACGGCGGGGGGACTGGCAGCAGCGGGAGAGGCGACGAGCGAGGAGGATGTCGAGCCCGTGGCCGGAGGGGTGGCGCCGACCGGGGTGGTAGGCGGTGTGTCCGCCATGGCGCCAGGGTGGGAAGCCGACGCACCCTCGTAGGAGGGAGTCGGGGACCCAGGGGTCCGGGCAGACTCGACCTCGGGGGAGGGAGTCGGGGACCCAGGCGGCGGCAGAAGGCGCCTGGCTGGTGAGGCCGCCTAAGGTCGCGGCCACGCGTCACGCCAAGTAGGAGGTGCGGGAGTCGGCGCCGAGGGAGCCGGAGCCGGAGAGACCTGAAAAAACGGGAACACCGTCTCGACGAAGTACACATGTCTCGAGATGTACATGTTGGGGAACGTTGCATGGGAAACAAAAAATTTTCCTACGCACACGCAAGATCTATCCATGGTGATGAGCATCTACGAGAGGGAGAGTGAATCTACATACCCTTGTAGATCGCTAAGCGGAAGCGTTAATAAACGCGGTTGATGTAGTCGAACGTCTTCGCGATCCAAATCGCCGAGCGTCCCGCGATCCAATCACGATCCTTCCGATCTAGTGCCGAACGGACGGCACCTCCGCGTTCAACACACGTACGGCTTGATGACGCCTTCACCTCCTCGATCCAGCGAGCGATGGTGAAGTAGTGGTTGAGTTCCAGCAGCACGACGGCGTGGTGATGGTGGTGAGGAACAATCTCTGCAGGGCTTCGCCAAGCACTACGGAGATTATGACGGAGGAACTAGAGGGCTAGGGTTGCCGGCACACGGCTTGGGAAATCCTGATGTGTCCCGTGTGCTAGCCCTGCCCCTCTATTTATATGTTGAGCCTTGGGGTCTAAACTTGGAGTAAAAGCCTCCTCCGGGTCGGTTTTGCCCGCACAAGGTCGGTTTGGCCCGCAGGAAAAGAGTCCAATTCGGACCCTGCCGAATCGTGCACAGCCGCGCACAAGCGGTAGTACCGCTTCACACAAGCGGTAGTACCGCTTGGGCGGTAGTACCGCTTCACACAAGCGGTAGTACCGTTCGGGCGGTAGTACCGCTTCAACAAGCGGTAGTACCGCTTACGCGGCAGCAAAACTACTTTTGCACTTTCCAATACCTTGTGGGCTTTATCCCTTTGGCTCATATAAAGTGTTGCTGCACCCGAACACTTCGGTAAACATCCGGAACCCCTTCCGGTGAACTCCGGAACCCTTCCAGAGATCAAAACACTATTATCACATATATCAATCTTTACCTCCGGACTATTCCGGAGATCCTCGTCATGTCCGGGATCTTATCCGGGACTCCGAACAACTTTCGGTCACCAACATAATAACTCAATTATACTAATCGTCACCAAACGTTAAGTGTGTAGACCCTGCGGGTTCGAGAACTATGTAGACATGACCGAGACACTTCTACGGCCAATAACCAATAGCGGGACCTGGATGCCCATATTGGCTCCTACATATTCTACGAAGATCTTTTATCGGTCGAACCTCTATGTCAAGGATTCAGTTAATCCCGTATGCTGTTCCCTTTGTTCTTCGGTATGTTACTTGCCCGAGATTCGATCGTCGGTATCACTATACCTAGTTCAATCTCGTTACCGGCAAGTCTCTTTACTCGTTCCGTAATACAAGATCTCGTGGCTAACACTTTAGTCACATTGCTTGCAAGGCTCATTGTGATGTTGTATTACCGAGTGGGCCCTGAGATACCTCTCCGTCACACGGAGTAACAAATCCCAGTCTTGATCCATGCCAACCCAACAGACACCCTCGGAGATACCTGTAGAGCACCTTTATAGTCACCCAGTTACGTTGCGACGTTTGATACACACAAGGTATTCCTCCGGTGTCAGTGAGTTGCATGATCTCATGGTCAAAGGAACAGATACTTGACATGCAGAAAACAATAGCAATAAACTGACACGATCATATGCTACGTTTACAGTTTGGGTCTTGTCCATCACATCATTCTCCTAATGACGTGATCCCGTTATCAAATGACATCTCATGTCCATGGCTAGGAAACTTTAACCATCTTTGATCAACAAGCTAGTCAACTAGAGGCTTACTAGGGACACAGTGTTGTCTATGTACCCACACATGTATTTGAGTTTCCAATCAATACAATTATAGCATGGATAATAAACGATTATCATGAACAAGGAAATATAATAATAACCAATTTATTATTGCCTCTAGGGCATATTTCCAACAGTCTCCCACTTGCACTAGAGTCAATAATCTAGTTCACATCACTATGTGATTTACATTGTAATGAATCGAACACCCATGCAGTTCTGGTGTTGTTCATGTTTAGCCCTTGGAAGAGGTTTAGTCATCGGATCTGCAACATTTAGATCCGTGTGTACTTTGCAAATATTTATGTCGTCCTCCTTGATGTAATCGCGGATGGAATTGAAACATGTAGAATCTGCTACCACGCTTTGCTTGGAACTGCACCAGCTAACCGCACCCCCATTAAGAATAAATACGTATCCGGTTTGCGACTTAGAGTCATCCGGATCAGTGTCAAAGCTTGCATCGACGTAACCCTTTACGACGAGCTCTTGATCACCTCCATAAACGAGAAACATGTCCTTAGTCCTTTTCAGGTACTTCAGGATATTCTTGACCGCCGTCCAGTGTTCCATTCCTGGATCACTTTGAAACCTTCCGGCCATACTTATGGCAAGGCTGACATCGGGTCTTGTGCACAGCATTGCATACATGATAGAGCCTATGGCTGAAGCATAGGGGATGACACTCATCTTTTCTCTATCTTCTGCAGTCACTGGGCATTGAGTCTTACTCAACTTCACACCTTGCAAAACAGGCAAGAACCCCTTCTTGGACTGATCCATTTTGAACTTCTTCAAAATCTTATCAAGGTATGTGCTTTGTGAAAGTCCTATTAAGCGTCTCGATCTATCTCTATAGATCTTGATGCCTAATATGAAAGCAGCTTCTCCTAGGTCCTTCATTGAAAAACTCTTGTTCAAATATTCCTTTACGCTTTCCAGCATTTCTATATTGTTTCCAATCAGCAATATGTCATCCACATATAATATTAGAAACGCCATAGAGCTCCCACTCACTTTCTTGTAAATACAAGCTTCTCCGTAAACTTGTATAAACTCGAACGCTTTGATCACCTCATCAAAACGAAGATTCCAACTCCGAGATGCTTGCACCAGTCCATAAATGGATCGCTGGAGTTTGCAAACTTTGTCAGCATTCTCTGGATCGACAAAACCTTCTGGTTGCATCATATACAACTCTTCCTTAAGGTAACCGTTAAGGAACGCTGTTTTGACATCCATCTGCCAAATTTCATAATCGAAAAAGGCAGCTATTGCTAACATGATTCTGACGGACTTAAGCATCGCTACGGGTGAGAAGGTCTCATCGTAGTCAACTCCTTGAACTTGTGAAAAACCCTTTGCCACAAGTCGAGCTTTATAGACGGTGACATTACCGTCCGCGTCCGTCTTCCTCTTAAAGATCCATTTGTTCTGAATGGCCTTACGCCCTTCAGGTAATACTTCCAAAGTCCATACTTTGTTTTCATACATGGATCCCATCTCGGATTTCATGGCCTCTAACCACTTCTCGGAATCCGGGCCCATCATCGCTTCTCCATAGCTCGTAGGTTCATCGTTGTTTAACAACATGACCTCTAAGACAGGGTTGCCGTACCACTCAGGAGCAGTACGCGTCCTTGTCGACCTACGAGGTTCGATAGCAACTTGATCCAAAGCTTCATGATCATCATCATTAACTTCCTCTTCAGCTAATGTAGGCTCCACAGAAACAACTTTCTGCGCTGCGCTACTCTCAGGTTGAAGTAAAGGTTCAACAACCTCATCAAGTTCTATCTTCCTCCCACTCAATTCTTTCGAGAGAAACTCTTTCTCAAGAAATGCTCCGTTTTTAGCGACAAACACTTTGCCTTCGGATCTGAGGTAGAAGGTATACCCAACTGTCTCTTTTGGGTATCCTATGAAGACGCATTTCTCCGCTTTGGGTTCCAGCTTTTCAGGCTGAAGCTTTTTGACATAAGCATCACATCCCCAAACTTTAAGAAACGACAGCTTTGGCTTCTTGCCAAACCAAAGTTCATATGGCGTCGTCTCAACGGATTTCGATGGTGCCCTATTTAAAGTGAATGTAGCTGTCTCTAATACATAACCCCAAAACGATAGTGGCAAATCGGCAAGAGACATCATAGATCGCACCATATCCAATAAAGTTCGATTACGACGTTCGGACACACCATTACGCTGTGGTGTTCCAGGCGGTGTCAATTGTGAAACAATTCCACACTGTTTTAAGTGACTGCCAAACTCATAACTCAGATATTCTCCTCCTCGATCAGATCGTAGGAATTTAATCTTCTTGTTACGATGATTCTCAACTTCACTCTGAAATTGTTTGAACTTTTCAAATGTTTCAGACTTGTGTTTCATTAAGTAAATATACCCATATCTACTTAAGTCATCAGTGAAGGTGAGAAAGTAACGATAACCACCGCGCGCCTCAATACTCATCGGACCGCACACATCAGTATGTATGATTTCCAATAAGTCACTTGCCCGTTCCATTATTCCAGAGAACGGCGTTTTAGTCATCTTGCCCATGAGGCATGGCTCACATGTGTCAAGTGATTCAAAATCAAGTGACTCCAAAAGTCCATCAGCATGGAGCTTCTTCATGCGTTTTACGCCAATATGACCTAAACGGCAGTGCCACAAGAAAGTGGTATTATCATTATCAATTCTACATCTTTTGGCATCAATGTTATGAACATGTGTATCATTACTATCGAGATTCAATAAGAATAAACCCTTCACATCGGGTGCATGACCATAAAAGATATTACTCATATAAATAGAACAACCATTATTCTCTGATTTAAATGAGTAACCGTCTCGCAATAAACAAGATCCAGATATAATGTTCATGCTTAACGCAGGCACCAAATAACACTTATTTAGGTTCATCACTAATCCCGACGGTAATCGAAGAGCGAGCGTGCCGACGGCGATCACATCAACCTTGGAACCATTTCCCACGCGCATCGTCACTTCGTCCTTTGCCAGCCTCCGTCTATTCCGCAGTTCCTGTTTTGAGTTGCAAATATGAGCAACCGCACCGGTATCAAATACCCAGGCACTACAACGAGAGTTGGTAAGGTACACATCAATAACATGTATATCATATATACCTTGTTTGTTGTTGGCCGCCTTCTTGTCAGCCAAATACTTGGGGCAATTCCGCTTCCAGTGTCCAGTTCCCTTGCAATGAAAACACACAGTTTCTGGTTTGGGTCCAGCCTTGGGTTTCTTCACGAGAGGAGCAACTGCTTTGCCACTCTGCTTGGAGTTACCCTTCTTACCCTTGCCATTTTTCTTGAAACTAGTGGTTTTATTGACCATCAACACTTGATGCTCCTTCTGAATTTCAGACTCAGCGGCTTTCAGCATCGCAAACAGCTCGGCGACTGACTTGTTCATCCCGTGCATGTTATAGTTCAACACGAAGCTCTTGTAGCTAGGTGGCAATGATTGAAGAACTCTGTCAGTGATAGCCTCTGGCGGAAGGGGCATCCCTAACTCAGCCAGACGGGTGGAGTACCCAGACATTCTGAGCACATGATCACTGATAGACCCGTTCTCCTCCATCTTGCAAGCATAGAACTTATCGGAGATCTCATATCTCTCGATCCGGGCATTCTTCTGAAAGATAAACTTCAACTCTTGGAACATCTCATATGCTCCATGACGTTCAAAACGTCTTTGAAGTCCCGGTTCTAAGCCATACAACATTGCACATTGAACTATTGAGTAATCATCAGAACGAGCCTGCCAGGCGTTCACAACGTCTAGAGACTCAACTGGAGCAGGTGGATCACCAAGCGGTGCATCAAGGACATAAGCCTTCTGGGAAGCCGTAAGGATAATCCTTAGATTACGGGCCCAGTCCACAAAGTTACTTCCATCATCTTTCAACTTAGCTTTCTCTAGGAACGCATTAAAATTCAGGGGTGCTACTGCGCGAGCCATGATCTACAACATAAATATAGCAAGGACAACTTAGACTATTGTTTTTAGATAATGAGTTTAGTTAATCATATTTTAAAAAACTCCCACTCAAATTGACATCCCTCCGATCATTCGAGTGTAACATGATCCAAATCCACCAACTCAAGTCCGATCATCACGTGAGTTGAGGTGGTTTCAATGGTGAACATCTTCATGTTGATCATATCTACTATATGACTCATGTTCGACCTTTCGGTCTCTTGTGTTCCGAGGCCATGTCTGTACATGCTAGGCTCGTCAAGTTTAACCCGAGTGTTCCGCACGTGTAACATGGCTTACACCCGTTGTATGCGAACGTAGAGTCTATCACACCCGATCATCACGGCGTGTCTCGAAACGACGAACTTTCGCAACGGTGCACACTTGGGGAGAACACAATTTATCTTGAAATTTAAGTGAGGGATCACCTTATAATGCTACCGTCGTCCTAAGCAAAATAAGATGCATAAAATGATTAACATCACATGCAAATCATAAGTGACATGATATGGCCATGAACTTGTGCTTTTGATCTCCATCTCCAAAGCACCGGCATGATCTCCATCGTCACCGGCATGACACCATGATCTCCATCATCTTGATCTCCATCAACGTGTCGCCATAAGGTTGTCGCGCTGACTGTTGCTTCCACGACTATAGCTAACGTTTAGCGATAAAGTAAAGCATTACATAGCGCTTAATGATTGACACGCAGGTCATACAATAATTAAAGACAACTCTATGGCTCCTGCCAGTTGCCGTACTCATCGACATGCAAGTCGTGATATTCTATACATCACATGATCATCTCATACATCACATATATCACATCATGTAATTGGCCATATCACATCACAACATACCCTGCAAAAACAAGTTAGACGACCTCTAATTGTTGTTGCAAATTTTACGTGGCTGCTACGGGTTTGCAAGAACCGTTCTTACCTACGCAAAACCACAACGTGGTGTAGTGATTGCTTTTTGATCTTCTAAAAGAACCCTCTTCATTGAACCGATTCAACTAAAGTGAGAGAGACAGACACCCGCCAGTCACCTTTATGCAACAAGTGCACGCAGCGGTGAAACCAGTCTCGCGTAAGCGTACGCGTAATGTCGGTCCGGGCCGCTTCATCTCACAATACCGCGGAATCAAGTATCAACTAGTAACGGCAAGCAATATGTATACACCCACGCCCACAACTCGTTTGTGTTCTACTCGAGATCTCATCTACGCATAGACCTAGCTCAGATGCCACTGTTGGGGAACGTTGCATGGGAAACAAAAAATTTTCCTACGCACACGCAAGATCTATCCATGGTGATGAGCATCTACGAGAGGGAGAGTGAATCTACATACCCTTGTAGATCGCTAAGCGGAAGCGTTAATAAACGCGGTTGATGTAGTCGAACGTCTTCGCGATCCAAATCGCCGAGCGTCCCGCGATCCAATCACGATCCTTCCGATCTAGTGCCGAACGGACGGCACCTCCGCGTTCAACACACGTACGGCTTGATGACGCCTTCACCTCCTCGATCCAGCGAGCGATGGTGAAGTAGTGGTTGAGTTCCAGCAGCACGACGGCGTGGTGATGGTGGTGAGGAACAATCTCTGCAGGGCTTCGCCAAGCACTACGGAGATTATGACGGAGGAACTAGAGGGCTAGGGTTGCCGGCACACGGCTTGGGAAATCCTGATGTGTCCCGTGTGCTAGCCCTGCCCCTCTATTTATATGTTGAGCCTTGGGGTCTAAACTTGGAGTAAAAGCCTCCTCCGGGTCGGTTTTGCCCGCACAAGGTCGGTTTGGCCCGCAGGAAAAGAGTCCAATTCGGACCCTGCCGAATCGTGCACAGCCGCGCACAAGCGGTAGTACCGCTTCACACAAGCGGTAGTACCGCTTGGGCGGTAGTACCGCTTCACACAAGCGGTAGTACCGTTCGGGCGGTAGTACCGCTTCAACAAGCGGTAGTACCGCTTACGCGGCAGCAAAACTACTTTTGCACTTTCCAATACCTTGTGGGCTTTATCCCTTTGGCTCATATAAAGTGTTGCTGCACCCGAACACTTCGGTAAACATCCGGAACCCCTTCCGGTGAACTCCGGAACCCTTCCAGAGATCAAAACACTATTATCACATATATCAATCTTTACCTCCGGACTATTCCGGAGATCCTCGTCATGTCCGGGATCTTATCCGGGACTCCGAACAACTTTCGGTCACCAACATAATAACTCAATTATACTAATCGTCACCAAACGTTAAGTGTGTAGACCCTGCGGGTTCGAGAACTATGTAGACATGACCGAGACACTTCTACGGCCAATAACCAATAGCGGGACCTGGATGCCCATATTGGCTCCTACATATTCTACGAAGATCTTTTATCGGTCGAACCTCTATGTCAAGGATTCAGTTAATCCCGTATGCTGTTCCCTTTGTTCTTCGGTATGTTACTTGCCCGAGATTCGATCGTCGGTATCACTATACCTAGTTCAATCTCGTTACCGGCAAGTCTCTTTACTCGTTCCGTAATACAAGATCTCGTGGCTAACACTTTAGTCACATTGCTTGCAAGGCTCATTGTGATGTTGTATTACCGAGTGGGCCCTGAGATACCTCTCCGTCACACGGAGTAACAAATCCCAGTCTTGATCCATGCCAACCCAACAGACACCCTCGGAGATACCTGTAGAGCACCTTTATAGTCACCCAGTTACGTTGCGACGTTTGATACACACAAGGTATTCCTCCGGTGTCAGTGAGTTGCATGATCTCATGGTCAAAGGAACAGATACTTGACATGCAGAAAACAATAGCAATAAACTGACACGATCATATGCTACGTTTACAGTTTGGGTCTTGTCCATCACATCATTCTCCTAATGACGTGATCCCGTTATCAAATGACATCTCATGTCCATGGCTAGGAAACTTTAACCATCTTTGATCAACAAGCTAGTCAACTAGAGGCTTACTAGGGACACAGTGTTGTCTATGTACCCACACATGTATTTGAGTTTCCAATCAATACAATTATAGCATGGATAATAAACGATTATCATGAACAAGGAAATATAATAATAACCAATTTATTATTGCCTCTAGGGCATATTTCCAACAGTACACACGGTGAGAGACAGGATCATAGCACCGGTAACCTTTGGTGTTAGAGGGATAACCAAGGAAGACGCATGGGAGTGATCGTGGTGCGAGTTTGTGTGGAGCGGTGGACGCGTTGTTAGGATAACAAAGACACCCGAAGATGCGAAGACCGTCATAGGACGGTGGTGCACCGAAGAGAAGGTGGTGAGGAGCGTAGTTCCACCGAGGACGACATGGACAGATGTTAACTAGAAGGGTGGCAGTGGCAAGAGCATCAGGCCAAAACCGGGTGGGCACGTTAGAGTGAAAGAGTAACGTGCGAAGGCAATCGTTAAGAGTGTGAAGAATGCACTCGGCGCGGCCGTTCTGCTGTGAGGTGTATGGGCAGGTTAAGCGGAAGGTGGTGCCGTGGGAGGCAAGAAGTGTGCGTAGAGCAAGGTTATCGAACTCTTTTCCGTTGTCGGTTTGGAGTGCAAGTATGGGGCGACCAAACTGTGTGGTGACATAGGAGAAAAAAGACGTGATTGTGGCTAAGGCATCGGATTTGCGACGAAGAGGAAAAGTCCACACATAATGAGAATAATCATCTAAAATCACCAGATAGTATAGGTAGCCCATGTTACTCGTAACGGGAGACGTCCAAACATCACTATGAAGTAATGGAATCGGAAAAGTGGAAACAGTTGTAGACACACTAAAGGGAAGACGAACGTGCTTGCCTAACCGGCAAGCCTCACAAGTATGCTCGTCGAGCTTATTACATGAGAAAGAAAAACTCCTAAGAATTTGACGCAAAACGGCGGGGTTGGGATGGCCCAAGCGAGCATGCCAAAGGTCGACGCCGGCGGCGACGGCGACGGGTGTGGAGGTGGAGGCGCCGGCGTGCACGGGATAAAGCTCATCGGGGCTGTCACATCGGTGAAGTACCATCCGGGTACGGGCATCCTTCACAGAAAAACCAACACCGTCAAATTCAATAGTAAGTGGGTTCTCACGAGTAAGACAACGAACGGAAACTAAGTTCGTGACTAAGTCAGGTGAAACGAGAACATTAGACATAGTGATGGGTGTGCAAGTGGATGGAAAACTAGTGCTACCGATATGAGTGATAGGTAAGGAAGAGCTGTTGCCAACGGTGATACGAGTGGGTGTATGAATGGGAGTGGAGGAGGTTAGGTTACCGGGATGAGCTGTCATGTGCGCAGTAGCACCAGAGTCCATGTACCAGTCGCCTCCACCGCCGTAGTTACTCGGCGACGGCGTGGAGTGCAGGGCGGCCTGGAGGGCAGGATCCCATGGCGCATGGACCGGCGGCGGCAGGAGACCCCCGTAGGGCGGCGCCGGGGCGGGCGGATCATAACCGCCGAGAGGCGGCAGTGCGAGGGGGCGCCATAGCCGGCGCCGGTCGGCTGGTAGGGCCCGCCAAGGAACGCCTGATGGCCGGCGGGACTAGGACCGAGGATACCCGACGTAGGAGCCCGTGGGACGGGCATGTGATAGGCATGCACGACGCCCGTCCACGGGTTCTGCCCGGCTGCCCACGGCGGTGGGGGCTGCTGGAGGCGCGGCGCCCCCCGACACCCTGGGCCGGCTGCTACTGCTGTCGCTGGCGGCGACCCCCGCCGCCCCGCCGGTTGCACCGGCCCCCTCCGCCTTGCTGTTACTGGGGAGGCGTGGGAGGCGCGGGCGGCAGCGGGTAGTACCCGACTGGTGCAGGAGGGCGTGGCTGGGTTGGAGTGGCCGGTGGAGCGGGGCCGTCGCGGGTAGTGCCGGCGGCGAGGGCGGTGTGCTGGACCCGCTGCTTCACCTTCGTCATCCGGCGCTCCTCGAGTTTGAGGTACGCGACGACGCGCTGAAAAGTGGGTTGTGGCAGCAAAGTGAGGTTAGAAGCCGCGTTGCCGAAATCCTCGTTGAGACCGACGGTGACGGTGCTCAGCATGAGGTCGTCGTTGACGGCGGCACCGATGTCGCGAAGCTCATCGGCGAGCATCTTGAGCCGCATGCAGTACTCATTGATGATGGAGTTGTCCTGGTGTCAGCCGAAGAACTCCTGTTGCAAGAAAACAAGGCGCTGAAGTTTGTTGTCGGTGAAGAGCGCGTTGATCTTGGTCCACACGGTGCAAGCGTCGTCGTCCTCGGCGACAACCGTGTGAAAGATGTCCTTCGAGATGGTTTGATAGAACCATCGGATGAGCGTGGCCTCAATGGCGGACCACTCCGGATCACCCTTCATGTAGTCGCCGTCTACGGAACCATCGATGTGCTCGGTGAGATAGTACTCGCGGAAGACAAGGTTGAAGTAGGTCTTCCACGCGAAGTACGAGGTGTTGGAGCTGTCGAGGCGGATGGGGACCCGGGCCTCGATGTTGAGGTCGCGGATGACGGCGGTGGAGGGCTCGGGGCCGGCGAAGGGGTTCGACGAACGGGTGGTGGAGGAGCTTGGGGAGGCCATGGCGCGGCTATGGTTAGGGTTGGAGGGAGATGGGCAGCGACGACAGAGGGTGCGGCGGCTGCGAGTGGGCGGCGGCTGCGTGGGGAGAGGTGGCAGCGGTGACGGGGAGAGGTGGTGGCGCGATGGGGTAGCGGCGGCGGCGCGGGTAGGAAGGGTGCGGCGGCGGCGGCGGCTGCGTGCGGCGCGGGAGGGTGGAGCGGAAGCGGCAGCGGCACGGGGCGGCGGCGGCGTTGGAGGAGAACGCGGCGGCGGTGGGGAGCGGCGGTGGCGGCGGCGCGCGCGAGAGGGCAAGGCGGCGGCGGCAGCTTGCCCTAGGTCAGGACCTTGAGAGATGATACCATGTAGAGAGATTGTTTGATGATGCAATACTCGTTGTATTGATAGGGTGCAGGTGCACGTATATATAGAGTACAAGTAGGCCTCAACCTCAACTATACATAACTAGGAGGTGGACCAGGATATACACAAATACATGCACAAATATATATTCAACACCGTAGTCCCGCGCCTCCGTGTGTACGTCGACTTTGATGTTGAAGCCCTCACCCGCGGAGCACAGCGGCATGCATGGGACGTTGATGGACGCGCAGGTTCGTCGATATGGAGGCACGCGGAGTGGCTGGTGCAGGTGCCCGCAGGTTCCTCCGTCCAGCGACCGTGCGCTAGACGAGATGCCAACTTGCCGGCTGGCCCGGCGCGCTCGGAGTATCGCACGGGATCCGGCGGTGTAGATGGTCACCGATGATTTTACCACCGTTTTCTGCAGAGGGTATTTTCACCGGATATGAGGGTGGACGAGATTTATTCGGTGGCTAAAAAAATTCTGATCTAGTAGGAATTTTGAAATTTAGATCTAAGCTAATGTAATGAACCAATCTAATCTTTGATCAGATCGGATGCCACGTCCCCCGGGGAGAGAAGATTACTCTCCCCGAGGCGGCGAGTCGTGGAAGTGATGGAAGGTCCTAGGATCGGCAAGACAAGACAAGACATGATATGTTTAAACTAATTCTATCTCTATCTCTTTATCTCTATTCTAATCACGTTTATACTTTTAACAATGCAGACGTGTGCGTTTGTGCTCGACTGAGGCCCCAGATCGCGTGTGCCCCTTGAATCGCCTTGATTGTGCCGCCACTATTGCGAGTCAGCGATCATGCGGCTATGCTGCTTCGCTCCTGTCCCATGACACGCCCTCTGCCGCTGCCGTCAGCCGCCCGCCGGTGTAGGTTAGCAGCTACTATTACGACTATAAAGATCGGTTCAGTTCATTGTCATATTTCTTCTCATGCCGGTAATTACACCACCATATCTGTTTTGAATTGTTGTTGTTCTAAACCGTATAGACTGCCACCTGCATGACATTAGTGTTAGTGGGCGCGCGGTGCGCTGGTGAGGTCGCGCGGAGCATGTGGTCGTCACGGGTTTTGGCCTCTTACTTCTACAGGCGAATGATGCTCTCTTTTTATAAACGAAAGCTATGTACGCACACACGGGTCATCTAGTCTGATGCTATCTTCTTTTAAACGAAAAAATCATTAGTACTTATATGTATGGGCCAGATCAGGTCTGATGTGTGTGAGATATTAGACTGATATAGGTTGGTCCACATTGGGCCTGATGTTCGTGACATAAATTCTTAATACTAGTCGTCAACCCGTGCGTTCGCACGGGGTAATCTATTTAACAAAATAATTGAACTTTTATTGTTCCTTGCATTCAATATATGTTTAAAAAATTGAAAAAACTACAATACAATTTTAAATAATTGCAACAAATAAGATGCAACAATGCATCACTTATGTTTGATAGGAATGATACAATGTGTGAAAATATTAATCCAATGATTTAGATATGTGTAGAGTTTTTCGCTTATGTTACACTGATTATGGATTGTATATTTACATTTTTTTCTATTGGTTGGTAGATCTGTACTTAGACTATTAATGAAAGGAAAACATAGTTGTGACACTAATAAGATAATGGGAAACA
The DNA here is from genome assembly GCA_039707655.1 of Elymus sibiricus. Taxonomy (NCBI): domain Eukaryota; kingdom Viridiplantae; phylum Streptophyta; class Magnoliopsida; order Poales; family Poaceae; genus Elymus; species Elymus sibiricus. The sequence goes on from CM077667.1 coordinate 495,583,215, forward strand.
CTTATCATCAGTAGTCTGGTAAGATGGTTTCGTCAGACCCGTCGCGCGACATTGATGCGTTTTTCATCTCACGGTTGAGATTCCTCCAAAATCAGTCTCCCAGGCGATCAACAAGCCTATTTTCTAGCCCCCATAACTCCCGGGCAGTTTCTCTTTCCCGAAATAATCTCACCTTCCCGACCCAGCCTAATCCCCGCTCCTTTCCATCTCTCGCATGCTCCTGATGCAGATGAACGCCAAGGTCGTGATGCCCTCCCATTATCCATGACGTCGCATGAGCAAGCTCGTAACCCCCCTCTGCATCCCGGTCCTCCCACCAGGTTGAGGTCTCACGACCTGTACTCCACCACCATGCCGAAGCGCCGTCTCCAGTTGGGGAATGAGGGGAACGAATCAATCACGCATGGACCATTGCAAGATCCCCCCCCCCCCCCCTCTCTCTCTCTCTCTCTCTCTCTCTCTCTCTCTAAAAGCACCATCTTCATGTACTTATGTATTGAGTCCTCTCACGATCTCATCCGGATACAGTGTTAGTTGATGTGCTAGTTGATTCCTAATTTTTATGTGGCAAATATTCTTTTGACAACTCTGTGTTACAGTGTGCATACCCTTTTCTTTGGTCGATTTCGTTATGTCCTGTGTGTAGTTTATCACCAAAACATAGACGAATATCTGTGAATTTTGTATCAACATGACCCATATGATGCTTCCAAACATTCATGCTTCTTATGAATCATTCGCGTGCTTCTTCACAGAATAGAGTTTGCGTCATTCTAGTCATGCTTCTATTTTTCTATACTATTTCTGTTATATTGAGATACCATGAAATTGACATTACTTCCAAATACAACCAGTGCATGTCGGGCTGCCATTACAGGTTGGAGATTCCACTGCCATAGCGAGACGACGACGGTAAGGTGGCTGGTGTGAATGGTAGCGGTGATGGCAAGGATGTCAACGGGGAGCAGGGACAAATAATGTGATAGGCCTCTTGTTCGGCGTCCTTGCATCTATTGTACTCCTAATTGACGTGTGACATTGTTCGGATCGGCATCTTCTCTCATGCTTCCTTCCCTCGACGCCTTTGGTTCCTCGATGTCGCTGGCTCTACATAGTGGGAATGACGTGCTTCATTGTCACAGATGGAGTGCTTCAAATTCTTTGTATTAAGTTTCATAGTACCTATGTATATGCTTCCTTCAATTTAGTATCAAATATGTGCTTCGGTATCATATATGGCATGTTTTCCGAGCATCGACATGTTTGGTTTGTTGTTTACACATGGTAATGCTTCGGAACTATTTTGTTCATGCTTCAACAATTGTCAAACTATGTTTTTTCTATGGCTCACTATGATATAAAATCCATCCATATACATTTGACACAATATGTTTCCTGGAAAATACTGTGTGCTTCGTTTCTTACGATGGTATGTGGAACTAGTACTACATTCTCATGCTTCAACCTAATAAAATTGTGCTTCGAAACACAACCATGCGTGCTTCATAGTAATAGCATAAAATAAATATTGATAATGCTTGAGAAAAATGTGAGCATGAAGTATGAAACAGGCGTTGTACAGTTGGAAGCATATATTTAGCATATGATGGAAACAAGCATGGAATACAAGGAAGCATCAAGTAGAAACACCTGTGAATATATGGACGAATATCACAAGCATATATGAAAGTAGTGTATTATAGCAAGTTTACGAATATTATGAAAGCTTATTTTCTATTACATGGAAACAAATTTTCGCATCAATTTGCTATTATTATCCGTGGACCCACGCCCAAATTCTGCTAGCCGTGATTTCTGGGAGCAATTAATTCTATGAAACAAATTACAAGGAAACTAACACTAGTAGAAAAACGACTTTACGTTCGCATCATTAGTCCCGGTTTGACTACGGCCCGGGACTAATGTGACCATTAGTCCCGGTTCCAACGGCTAATCATTATTCCCGGTTCGTGTTGAACCTTTAGTCCCGGTTGGAGACATCAACCGGGACTAAAGGGGTTCCTCAAGTTTTTTTCATTTGTTTTCTGTTTTCAGTTTCAGTTTTAAATTGCTTATATCTTTTAGGATATTTGATGTTTTTGAGTGATTCTTTTTGCATTAGATTTAAATTTTGTCTACTTTCTGTTTGTCCCATTAGTTTTCAAATTTAAATGGTTTAAATTTGAATTTGTTCAAATTTGCTTCAAACCCTAGATTGTGAATAACTTGAGTTTAAAAATAGTTTTTAATTTAATTCTTTTTGCTCCTAGTCACATGTTAGATTGTTGTCACAGTAAGATTTATTTGGTTATTTTTAGAATAATTTAAATTAGGGTTTTAATTAAAACAGTATTGTTTTGCTTATATAGTTGTTTTAGTCGTTTAATTGTTGTTTTATTATTATTTTTAGTTAGTTCTTTCTGTAGATTTTAACATGTTGTAGTATGGTGCATATTGAATGCACAAAAAGTCTGGAGTTGAAATAAGTTTAAAAAAATGAAATGCCTTTGTAACAGATGAGTTTTCGTCCGAAAACTTGATACTTCGAAAGAGATGGTCCAGTTTGTACACGAAGTGCATCCAGTTTTTGCCGTAACCCTCTTAACTTTTTAGCACAAGCTATGTGGGTGAAATGATGATACGATGCCAAGTTTCAACCTTTTCAGAGTTAATTTGTAGTGCTTTTCAATTTCAGGGTCATTTAGCTCAAAAAAAATCATTAAATGCATGAAAAATAGCAAATGAAGTTAGAAAGGGTTAAAATTTGAGGATGTGGCTTTGAATGGTGCATATTAAATGCACAAAAAGTCTGGAGTTGAAATAAGTTAAAAAATGAAATGCCTTTGTAACAGATGGGTTTTCGTCCGAAACCTTGATACTTCGAAAGAGTTGGTCCAGTTTGTACACGAAGTGCATCCAGTTTTTACCGTAACCCTCTCAACTTTTTAGCACAAGCTATGTGGGTGAAATGATGATACCATGCTAAGTTTCAACCTTTTCAGAGTTCATTTGTAGTGATTTTCAATTTCAGGGTCATTTAGCTCAAAAAATCATTAAATGCATGAAAAATAGCAAATGAAGTTAGAAAGGGTTGACTCTGGCTTGGTTAACCTTAGTTGTGACTTTGGCTGGGATGGTGCTAGTAGATGTAGTCAACGGTATGATTGGATGGACACCAACCCGGACTAAAGGGGATCTGAAATTTTCAAACTCTACCCCCCCGGACCGCCTTTTTTAGTTTTGTAGAAAATAAACAAAAATGATAAAAAACTCAAAAAATAAAATCCTTCGAGATGTAGTTAGGTTTTAGTGTCTAGTTGGTATAGAAATTTTGAAATATGAATTTTGACCGTTTTTGCAAAAAACCGGAAAAAAATGTAAAACGGCCATAACTTTTGCATACGACATCGAAAAAAAGTTTAATATATCAAAAAAATAGAGAAAAATTGGGACTCGATTTCACCAGGGTTTACCCGGTGAAGTTTTCTCAGATTCTCAAAATTCCAAAAGTAAAAAAAGTTATTTCCAAAATCAAAAAAAATAATTTTAATAATTTTAAAAATTAATTTTATTTAAAAGTAAATAAATGATGTCATATTTGGATTCCTCACATTTTTCTGATAATAATGGATATATTATTTGTCGAATTTCTATTTGCAGATTTAAAGATATTAATTATGGCATATTAAATGAATAAATGGCAAAAAAATGAATAAAATAATATTATTACTTATTTTATGTTCATTGAAATTGAATATTATTATTACTTATTTTGTTTATTTTAATAATTATTTGGAATTCAAAAAATTAAATCATGTGATAAGGTGCCCTAAGGGTTAATAGGATTGATAGCTTATTATTGTCAGGAAAACAACAAGTGCAGACTTGGAAACTAGGGATGATAGAACCAGAAAGTTAAGCGTGCTGGGGTTGGAGCAGTGAGAGGATGGGTGACCGGCCGGGAAGTTAGACGATTTGGAGCAGTGAGGAGGGGTGACTAGAGATTAAAGTGTCAAATAATTCAAAGATTTGAAAATCGGAATAAAACTTAAAAAAAATATTCAAAAAAAATTTTAAAAAAATTTACAATTTTTTTTTAATATTTTTTTCAAAAAAATTCTTTTAGTCCCGGTTGGTAACACCAACCGGGACTAAAGGTCCTCCATCCCCCGCCCAGACAGCGGCCACGTGGAGGGCCTTTAGTCCCGGGCCGTGATAAACCGGGACTAAGGGGGGGGGGGGGGGCTTTAGTCCCGACCCTTTAGTCCCGGTTGGGCAACCGGGACTAAAGGCCCTCCCGAACCGGGACTAAAGGCCCGTTTTGTACTAGTGTAACAACAGAAAGGCCCACGCTCCTATACTAATCTAACCGGTTGAAGCAATCTTATCGTACGGCGTTGGGCTGGTATGATGCGAGGCTAGGGATCAGTAGTCTGATCCCTAGTGGTGCCCATAATACCACGTATGTCTCCTTTGAGTTGTCTTGTAAAAATAACAAAAATGCATTCTGAAGTCTGATAAAAATAACTGTACATGTAGAAGGGTACTGCTATTTGCTATTTTTAATAGAAATTGAAATGAAGGTATCATATTTTATGTACTACTATTTGCTATTTTAGATCCGGACATTAGTCTTTACATAATGTAACCTGCAAATGCAGATATTTTGTAGTCAAATGTTTGTTTAGTCGTTTACATGTAAGAGAAAAAAAATTGAATGTTTTGGCGATGTGAAGTGTGGGAGCATAAGGTTTGCTCTTGATATGGTGATACATTTTCATTTAAAATATAATGAAGGCAAAGTAATAAACCTACATTAAGGGAAAAACATGTTTTTACCACAAAATGTCATTAGAGTGTTTCCACTACGTTAATATAACCATCCATCATATTTTGCTTACACCTAGTGAAGGGCAGCCCGATGCACGTAGCTCCCGCTTACGCAGGGTCTCGAGAAGGTTCCGACCACTTTGGGTCTTTGTACGCATCCTTTCCCTATATTTCCAATTACATTGTAAAAATGGAAAACTAATAATCAAGCCCAACCTATTTACATGCATTATAGGTTATAAGAAAGAACAGTACATGCTTTTTTATAAAACATGAATAATCTGGAGGCCCAGTCACATGCCAATTCAAGTGAATAGCTTGTCGATTACTCCCTCCGTCCTGGTTTATTAGGCCTAAGAGCATCACAAGCATGTCCCTCTTTATAAGGCCTTGCTTTGGAAATCTAAATGCATGTAACCATTTCATTGGCTGTAGTGAGATTTATTGTTGCTAGTCTCATAGCTGAATAATAAATACACTGCATGCATGCATTTTCATTGGTTGCATGTCAAAATTAGCATATGAGTAAGTGCAAATTGGGAGTTGGATGGAAAAATTAATGTGAGCAAATTACTATGTGCCTTGGTCTAAGAGAAGTGGTCTCCGGGCCTAATAAATCCGGACGGAGGAAGTACTAATTAAGGGGGGTAAGAGAACACAATTTTCGTAACTTTTTCTGATACACTAGTACATAACAGGGCATTGGTCCAGGCCGGGCCAGCCCATTAGTCCCGGTTCAGTCACGAACCGGGACCAATGGGGGCAACGGTCCCGGTTCGTGAGGCCAGGGCGCCGGCCGGGCCTCGTAGGGCATTGGTCCCGGTTCGTCTGGACCCTTTGGTCCCGGTTCCAGACACGAACCGGGACCAGTGTGCCTCGCTCCTGGCCCACAACCATTGGTCCCGGTTCGTGGCTGGAACCGGGACCAAAGGGGGTCCTTTAGTCCCGGTTCCAGCCACGAACCGGGACCAATGAGATGCCTATATATACCCCCCCGCGAGCGAGCAGAGCACTCCACATTGCTCTGTTTTTCTGGCCGGCGAGGGGAGAGCTTTGTGGTGCTCTAGCTCACCTCCTATGCACATGAGGTGTTCGATGAAATGCCCGAGCCACACTTAAACTTTCTCCTCTCGAAGCTCCTTGTCCAATCTCCATTTTTCTCAAGATTTGTTTAGGTTTGGCGGTCCGTCCTGTCCCGTCCCCGTCCTCACCGCCGTCGATCGCCCGCGTCCATCTCGGCGCCGGCACCACCGTGGTTAGCCTCTTCTTCTTATCTTCTTTCTAAAAGAAAAAAGTTCTTACTTGTATCATTTAGATAGATACTTGTGTAATTTTCTTACTTTTATTATTGTTTGTTATTATATAGTGCCATGGTCATGGTATCCGCCCACGTCGGCCCTCGTCCAGTCTATGATTCGGATGTGGTATATATTATCTTTTATAACTATTTGTTTTATTTAGTGTTTATGACAATTATGCCGACCAACGTGACATAGATTTTTTAATCTAGGAGGTATGTGAACGGGAAATTCCAACCGACATAGAAATTTTATAGTTTCAATGTATGTTTTAATTAGATGCTCTAGAGAGCTATATGTTGTTCAATAATGAGAACTATGTATGAACGTTATGTATTTATTTTGGTCACTACTGTACTTTGGCTTTAATGTGATGATGAATTTCTATTAATTTGCTCACTTCTCTATTCATGATATGCACGCAGATGAACCGACAATGGATGTACGGTGACCGACGCACCTCCGAGTATATTGAGGGCCTGCATAATTTTCTCGAAGCGGCTGAGGCAAACAAGCAGAATGGTTTTATGCATTGTCCATGTACTGTCTGTGAGAATACAAAGGCTTTCTCCAACTCTAAAACCCTTCACTTCCACCTGCTTGAGAAGGGTTTTATGCCACTCTATAATGTTTGGACCAAGCACGGAGAAAGAGGGGTCATGATGGAAGACAACGAAGAAGAAGAGGATGACGACAACTACCCGCCCCCTGAATACGGTGATGCTGCAATGGGGGAAGCTGAAGATGAAGAGGAATTAGACGATGTGCCCGATGATGATCTTCGCCGAGTCATTGTTGACGCACAGAGAGAATGCAAAAGTGAAAGGGAGAAATTGAAGTTCGATCGCATGTTAGAGGATCACAAAAAAGGGTTGTACCCAAATTGCGAAGATGACAACAGAAAGCTCGGTACCACACTGGAATTGCTGCAATGGAAGGCAGACAATGGTGTATCTGACAAGGGATTTAGTTCGCTACTGAAAATAATGAAGAAGAAGCTTCCAAAGGATAACGAATTGCCCGACAGTACGTACGAAGCAAAGAAGGTTCTATGCCCTCTAGGATTGGACGTGCAGAAGATACATGCATGCCCTAATGACTGCATCCTCTACCGCGGTGCGTACGAGGATTTGAACGCATGCTCGGTATGCGGTGCATTGCGGTATAAGATCAGAAGAGATGAGCCTGGTGATGTTGAGGGCCAGTGCACCGGGAAGAGGGTTCCTGCCAAGGTGATGTGGTATGCTCCTATAATACCACGGTTGAAACGTCTGTTCAGAAACAAAAAGCATGCCGAGTTGATGCAATGGCACAAAAAAGACCGTAAGAAAGACGGGAAGTTGAGAGCACCCGCTGACGGGTCGCAGTGGAGAAAGATCGAGAGAAAGTGGAGCGACTTTACAGGTGACCCGAGGAACGTATGGTTTGGTTTAAGTGCAGATGGCGTTAATCCTTTTGGGGAGCAGAGCAGCAAGCATAGCACATGGCCTGTGACTCTATGTATGTATAACCTTCCTCCTTGGTTGTGCATGAAGCGGAAGTTCATTATGATGCCAGTGCTCATCCAAGGCCCTAAGCAACCCGGCAATGACATTGATGTGTACCTAAGGCCATTAGTTGATGAACTTATACAGCTATGGAATGGAAGAGGTGTACGTGTGTGGGATGAGAACGAACAGGAGGAATTTGACCTACATGCGTTGCTGTTTGTAACCATCAACGATTGGCCTGCTCTCAGTAACCTTTCAGGACAGACAAACAAGGGATACCACGCATGCACACACTGTTTAGATGACACCGACAGTATATATTTGGACAAATGCAGGAAGAATGTGTACCTGGGGCATCGTCGATTTCTTCCGACCAACCATCAATGTAGAAAGAAAGGAAAGCATTTCAATGGTGAGGCAGATCACCGGAAGAAGCCCGCCCTCCGTACTGGTGATCACATACTTGATATGGTCAATGATTTACAAGTAATATTTGGAAAGGGTCCTGGCGGACTATCTGTTCCGACTGACGATGCGGGACGCGCACCCATGTGGAAGAAGAAATCTATATTTTGGGACCTACCCTATTGGAAAGACCTAGAGGTCCGCTTTGCAATCGACATGATGCACGTGACGAAGAATCTTTGCGTGAACCTGCTAGGCTTCTTGGGAGTGTATGGGAAGACAAAAGATACACCGGAGGCACGGGAGGAACAGCAACCTGTGCATGAAAAAGACGGCATGCATCCAAAGCAGTATGAAGGTCCTGCCAGCTACGCTCTTACCAAAGACGAGAAGGAAATCTTCTTTGAATGCCTGCTCAGTATGAAGGTCCCGTCTGGCTTCTCGTCGAATATAAAGGGAATAATAAATATGGCAGAGAAAAAGTTCCAGAACCTAAAGTCTCATGACTGCCACGTGATTATGACGCAACTGCTTCCGGTTGCATTGAGGGGGCTTCTACCGGAAAACGTTCGATTAGCCATTGTGAAGCTATGTGCATTCCTCAATGCAATATATCAGAAGGTGATCGATCCATAAATCCTGCCAAGGTTAAGGAGTGATTTGGTGCAATGTCTTGTTAGTTTCGAGCTGGTGTTCCCACCGTCCTTCTTCAATATCATGACGCACGTCCTAGTTCATCTAGTTAACGAGATTGTCGTTCTGGGCCCTGTATTTCTACACAATATGTTCCCCTTTGAGAGGTTCATGGGAGTCTTAAAGAAATATGTTCGTAACCGTGCTAGGCCAGAAGCAAGCATCTCCATGGGCCATCAAACAGAGGATGTCATTGGGTTTTGTGTTGACTTCATTCCTGACCTTAAGAAGATTGGTCTCCCTCAATCGCGGTATGAGGGGAGACTGACTGGAAAAGGCACGCTAGGAGCGAACTCAATAATATGTAGGGACGGCCATTCTTGGTCTCAAGCACACTACACAGTTCTACAAAATTCTACCTTGGTGACCCCGTATGTTGATGAACATAAGAATATTCTGCGCTCCAAACACCCGGAGCAGTGTGACGACTGGATTACATGTGAACACAACAGAACTTTCGACAGTTGGTTGCAAACACGTCTCATGCGTGACAACACTGTTTCTGATGAGCTGTACTCGTTGGCCAGGGGACCATCTTCGACTGTAATGACTTACAAAGGGTACGAGATAAATGGGAATACATTTTACACGATCGCCCAGGATCAAAAGAGCACCAACCAAAACAGTGGTGTCCGCTTTGATGCAGCAACCAAGAGGGGAAAGGACACATATTATGGTTACATAGTGGACATATGGGAACTTGACTATGGACATGATTTGAAGGTCCCTTTGTTTCAGTGCAAATGGGTCAATCTGTCAAGAGGCGGGGTACATGAAGATCCACAGTACGGAATGACAACAGTGGATCTGAACAATCTTGGGTACACAGACGAACCATTCGTCCTAGCCAATGATGTGGCGCAGGTTTTCTATGTGAAGGACATGTCTACCAAACCGGGAAAAAGAATAGATAAGGAAGCGAATACATCATACGATGAGCCAAAGCGCCACATAGTTCTTTCAGGAAAAAGAGACATCGTGGGATTGGAGGGCAAGACAGACATGTCTGAAGATTATGAAAAGTTTCATGAAATTCCTCCCTTCAAAGTCAAGGCTGACCCAAGCACCCTGTTAAACGATGAAGATTATCCACGGTTACGGCGCAATAAGCAAAGGACACAAGCGAAGAAAAAGTGAAGACTTTCTCTCCACAACTAGTATGATGATGCTTTTGATCTAGAATATCACTGCAGTTACATGTGAAGAAATGAAATGCCTTTTGTAACAGATGAGTTTTCGTATGAAACCCTGATACTTCGAAAGAGATTGTCCGTTTTGTACACGAAGTGCATCTAGTTTTTGCCGTAACCCTCTCAACTTTTTAGCACATGCTATTTGGGTGAAATGATGATACCATGCCAACTTTCAACTTTTTCAGAGTTCATTTGTAGTGATTTTCAATTTCATGGTCATTTAGCTCAAAAAAATCAGTAAATGCATGAAAAATACCAAATGAAGTCAGAAAGGGTTGAAAATTGATGATGTGACTTTGAATGGTTCATTTCGAACACACAAAAAGTCTGGAGTTCAAATAAGTTCAAAAAAATGAAATACCTTTGTAACAGATGAGTTCTCGTCCGAAACCCTCATACTTCGAAAGAGATTGTCCGTTTTGTACACGAAGTGCATCTAGTTTTTGTCGTAACCCTCTCAACTTTTTAGCACATGCTATTTGGGTGAAATGATGATACCATGCCAACTTTCAACCTTTTCAGAGTTCATTTGTAGTGTTTTTTAATTTCAGGGTCATTTAGCTCAAAGAATGAACTAATAGCAAAAAGAATGAACTAGAAAACTTTTATGAAACTCTAATAGCAAAAAGAATGAACTAAAAATAATCAATTAAAATATTCTGTTATGATCAACTAAAACAAAACTATAATATTCTTCAATAGCAAAAAGAATCAACTAAAAAGCTTTTATAAAACTCTAATAGCAAAAGGAATCAACTAAAAAGCTTTTATAAACCTCTAGTATTTTTGAAACTAAAATTATATAAAATTTATGCAACTAAAATTATCAAAGAATTTTTTGTTCAAAACATTAATAGCAAAAAGAATTTTCATAAAGAAATTTTTTGTTAGAAACTTTAATAGTAAACTAAAATAACCAAATCTGTTTTTGATTAAAACAGACATTTAAAATAACCTAAAACTTACCAAATTGAATATAATGATAAAATACAGTAATATTAAATAGCAGGAAAAAGGATCACTCGAAAATCTCTTTTTTTAGTAAAGTTATTCACAAACTAGTGATTCACACAAATTTCAAAAAATTCTAATTTAAACTATTCAAATTTGAAAACTAAAGGCACTAACAGAAAGTTTATAATTTTTGTGACCTAAAAGCAAAAAGAATGAACTAAAAAACAGTAAGTAGGAACAAAATAAAATAAATAAAGCAAAAAACAAAACAAAAAACTAATTTTCTTTTTTTAAAAATGCCACCTATTGGGCCGCCACGGCCTGAATACGACTTGAAACCGAACCAGCTTGTTGGGCCAGGATTCAGGCCCGCAGAAGGCCCAATAGGCCCACAGGCAGTGACAGATTAGGCCCGAAGGCCTGCAGTAGAGAGGAGCTCGAGAGGGTATGCGCAGCAGCGCTTATAAACCACTCTCGAGCTCTCTTGTCTAGCGAGGTGGGACTAAAAATTTGGCCCCGGGCAGAATCACCCTTTGGTCCCGGTTGATGCCACCAACTGGGACCAATGCCCCCCTTTGGTCCCGGTTGGTGCCACCAACCGGGACCAAAGGTCTCTGCTTCCCGCCCTTTGGGCTGCTGAAAAGAGACCTTTGGTCCCGGTTGGTGGCACCAACCGGGACTAAAGGTGGGCATTGGTCCCGGTTGGTTCCCCGAACCGGGACCAATGCTTCTTCTATATAAGTAAACACTTGGAAAATTTCAGTTTTCATATGCCATTGCCCCGAGCCCGCCGCCCCGTCGCCGCCCCGAGCCCGTCGCCGCCCCGTCGCCGCCGTCCTCGTCGCCGCCCCGAGCCCGCCGTCCCCGTCGCCGCCCCGTCGCCGTCCCGTCGCCGCCCCGTCGCCGCCCCGTCGCCGCCCTGAGCCCGCCGTCCCCGTCGCCGCCCCGTCGCCGCCCTCTCCCTCCGCGCGCTGTGGTGAGCTCCTCTTCCACCCTGGAGCCGTCCGGCCGACCCCCTTTCCTCCCCGCACGCGTTCCCTCCGCGCGCGCGTGCGCCACCATCGCCGTGGACGGCAGCGGCGGCGGCAACGTCGCCGTCGTCGTCTTTGGCTTGCTTATCTGCAAAAAATCATCAGGAGTTGCTTGCAATGATGTTGCAAGATTAATGAGTTTTTCTTGGTCCAATAGATCAATACAAGATAGAAATTATAAGTTTAGTTACATGTTTCTTTTTTCAATGATGTTGCAAGATTAATTATGTTTAGTTACATATGTTTCTTCATACGTAGATGTATAACGATTAGCATAATTCCTTCACATTTCATGGGGTTTTTGTGGTGTTGTCGATATCTTGATGCGAAAAATAGTAGTGTGTGTATGGTTGTAGCACCAAAAATTGTTGTTTTTTCTTTTAGGGATCGATTTAGTGCATTCTTATTAGGTTTCTTGTATAGGGAAAAAATCATAAATTTTTTAATTTGACAAAAGTTTTGTTTGTGATTTGTCGAACAAACATTTACAAGGAAATTACAACAAGAGTGAAAACAAGCTGAGTGAAAAAAATCTTAGGGTTACTGAAATTTTAGGTTTACTGAAATTTTACAAGGAAACATTTACAAGGAAATCCTATCATCACGTTGGCATCGGCTCCCCGAGAGCTTTCCAACGGATCCGGAATGTATGTCGTTGTCGATATACCCCCTCCCCGATAACTTCGACATGAGGGGGGGGTCGATATACCCCCTCCCCGATAACTTCGACATGAGGGGGGGGGGGGGTCGATCCCGCGCACACACACACGCATGAACACACACACACACACATATGTTCTATTTTTTTATATAATGTTGTTTTTCTATAATTAGTGTTTAATTAGTATATATGCTTAATTAGATTTCCTAATAAAATGACATTGCATATATAGGAATTTTTACAAGCGCTCGATATGTCCTGTTTTTAGCAAAGGTAATGCCTCATATTTTTCATGAATTTTAGCATGACTTGTGCTACAATGTAGGACATATCGAGTGCTTGTGATTTGCCAGAACGGGAATTCAATGATATTCCGGCAAAACATAGGGCATTTTTTCTATGTCATTGCTCGATATATGGAACGGGTTGACTTTAGGTCTGTTTCGGCTCCTTGTGCGTCTTTCAGTGAGGGAGAGTGTCCACCATATATATATATGAGAGAGGAAGAATCCCGACTGTTGTCGTGGAGGTCGCTTCTCCTTCTTTTCCTTGTGCTAGATATTTGTAATGCACACGGGAAAGAAGGAGTAGCGACCATCACCGACGGTCGAAATATGAGAGAGGAAGAATCCCGACTGTTGTCGTGGGGGTCGCTTCTCCTTCGTTCCCGTGTGCTAGACATTTTGGTGTAATGCACTCGGGGACGAATGGAGGAGCCACCATCACCGACGGTCGCAATATCAGAGGGAGTGCCCACCATATACGTGAGATGAGAGTTTAGGAAGGAAAGACTCGACAGACCTAAAGTCAACCCGTTGCATATTTTGAGTAATAATGATCTATGTGTTGATCAGTTTCCTGGTAGTTGCCTTCGATCGATTTTAAATGTTTCAACTATGAACATAGGAAATGTCTGACGACGATAGCGAAAGGGAATTCGGTATGTGCGAATACTGCGAAGACGAGCGCGGTCTGTGCGACACGACTCACCTAGTTGATGGTAGGCGCTTCAGCATCGTGCTGGATGAGACCTTCGATGTGGATACAGTAAGTCACAACGACAAGTCTTTTTTCGTAATTAAGCATGACTTCTGCTTCTTTTGCTTGAACTTATAATTTTAATTTTTTACTATTCTACTAGCGTATCCCCTGCCATGCAAGAATTTATGTCTTGGATAAGATTGGTTTCAATACTAAAAAAAGTATGGAGGTAAAGAGAGTTCACTTGAGGACCGAGCATGGTTATACTTTTGCCGTAAAATTGTACAATGCAGACACCTACTCCTATTTTGAATGCAAAAGTTGGCAAGCACTATGCAAGGCTTATGCATTTGAGCCTAATATGCTTATCACCTTTGATATTCGTCCGGAAGATGAAATTGAAGGTAATATCGACATCTGGGTCGATGTGCAGACGCCTCCAGTTTTACCATTATGTGAGTTTCTCAACCATATTTATTATGATTCCGATTCTGCCTCCTTGTGAGTTTGTTAAACATATTTATTATGTAATTTATATTGTTTATTTCAAAATAGTTGACAGCTTATTTCCATTGACAGCTTATTTTCATTCTTCAAAAAATGTACGGAAGATGGTAGACAGAACCTACTACACCGATGGCGCAGAATTAACTTGTCAGGAGAAAAATCATCTTATCGCATTTATTAATGATCTTCAGAATTACAATACCTATTATCAAACTCCTACACATTATGGTCAATACGTGCCACTAGTGCACGTATTGAACTACGGTAACATCCATGGAGATCGCATGGTAAGATTTTTTACTATTACGACATCCGTGCATCTTTTGCATAAATTATTTTTAAAACTAAATTACATTGCTAACTACGAAGTTATTACTATGTTTTTCAACAGAAAATCCCGAATGATTGTGTGCCTCATCTGATGTTTCCGAAAGGTCACCTTGATGTTATGAGCTTACTGCCAGGTCATCATATGCATCACTGTTGTCCATACCGGATTTCTAAAACCGATGAAGACATGACACTCAAAGATTGGAAAAATTGTATGGTCGATCGTAGGGAGCTACTTGGAAGCAACATTGTGCGACGTGCAAGAATTGGAGACATGATAATCTCCATTCTCCATAATGGAGAGTCAGGGCCTATCTTGTTTTATGCTATTTTACCTAAGAGAGGCCGGGTAGTTAGGTCCTAGCTAATACTCATGATCATGTGCTAAGAACAATTAAGTATGGTTGGTTAGATGACTATGATGATGATGATCGAGTATGACTTGTTATTATGATAACGAGTAGTTCTAAGAACAATTAAGTATGGTTGGTTAGATGACTATGATGATGATGATCGAGTATGACTTGTTATTATGATAACGAGTAGTTCTAAGAACAATTAAGTATGGTTGGTTAGATGACTATGATGATGATGATCGGGACACTTCTCTCTATTAGCTAGCTAACACAATATGAAACCCTAAATTAACCCTCCAACCCCCCCCCCCCCCCCCCCCCATTTGAAAAAAACAAAAACAAAAACCCCAGTGCCTTTTGGTCCCGGTTGGTGTTGCCAACCGGGACTAAAGGTCCTGCCTTTTGGTCCCGGTTGGTGTTACCAACCGGGACTAAAGGTCCTCCTGCCTGGGCTCCCAGCACCAGCCACGTGGAGGGCCTTTAGTCCCGGTTCGTAAGCCAACCGGGACTAAAGGTTTTGGGCTTTAGTCCCGACCCTTTAGTCCCGGTTCCGGAACCGGGACAAAAGGCCCTTACGAACCGGGACAAATGGGGGTTTTCCTACTAGTGTAGCAGCCACACAAAAAAACAATATACCACTTTCATCCAAATATAAGTATTGAAGATGCCTTAAGCTCAGGTTTATAAATTTGGAAGTGGCTAGTGTATGTGGATATCTTCAACGTAGAGAGCAGCTTAATTATTTAATGTTGCAAAAGAATTCAATGCTCCATCTTAATTCAAAATATGAAACATGGATATTCACACACCATGACCATCTTCCACTCCTTTCAAGCACTGAAATAATGGTACTGCACACTATTATTATAATTCACAGATGACAATAGGAATCAGATTTCTCAACAAAAAAGGGAATCAGGAAAAATTGAAGCTCGCATTCACATATTGGGTAGAGAGCGAGATAAATATGTGTTGCTTCTGCTGCAACCAATTCCATGGCCATGACATGCACCGTCAATCGCTTTGTACTATCAAGAAAAGTACGTGCATGTTTTGGCATCAGCAATGGCATATATGTATCACCATGATTGAACCAATAAGTCTGATAAACCCTGAATCAAATGTCAAGGAGATTCATTTGAATTTGAATTTACAAATGAAAATATTGTGGATGAAAAATTCGAATGAAATAATTGACTCTGGGAATTCAGATTAGTAGAAGAAGTCATTATGCCGTCTTTGCTTCTACCTTTGGGTTGTCGTGGTGCTTTCTGTCCCACCGGTGTTTTCCATTGAGAGTTCTGCCTCATGCACATCTACCCAGATTAAATCAATCACCATCAAGTGTCTGTATGTGTATTCACGGAAAGAATCGATCGACCTGCTTACCCATTGTACCTGTGAGTT
Organism: Elymus sibiricus; assembly: GCA_039707655.1. Classification (NCBI taxonomy): domain Eukaryota; kingdom Viridiplantae; phylum Streptophyta; class Magnoliopsida; order Poales; family Poaceae; genus Elymus; species Elymus sibiricus. The sequence continues at coordinate 495,599,351 of CM077667.1, forward strand.
TCCCTTAGCTGAAAGCACCTGTAGCAAGGAGTCAGTCCATGCAAGTTAGCCAGAAAGTAAGTAATCAGCAGTTCGGAACTGCGTCACCAAGAGACGGACGCGATCTAGGAGCAAAGAAATCACCATCAAGTGCATGTACGTGTGTTCATCAAAGGAATAAATCAACCAGCTTACCTATTGTACGTGTGTTTCCCTCGGACGAAGCACCTGCAGCAAGGAGTCGCTCCATGAAGGTTCGCCCGAAAGTAATCAACAGTTCGGAACTGCGTCACCACGGAAGCAATCCAGCAGTAACGATGCAGGCAACCTGAACCCTAGCTTCATCGATAAATATTAGGGAAAGTGGATGCCCTTGCACGCAGAAGAGGATCGTGAGGTGACGATAGACGTGTTAGTTTTTACTAGCACATATGCCCGTGCGCTGCAACGGGATTTTTTTATGCGTCCATTAATACATGCATCAACATGGACGATATCCTCAAAGGTAAGGAGGTGCATCCGGATGTCAATAAGAAAGACAGATCGTCACTAAATCTTAGAAAATCGACGGTGTGCTTGGCGTACATATTTTAGACAAATGATGGAGTGCATATTCCACGAAATCTAGATTAAATCAGGGTACAGACGCAAGCGCTCATATATACGCGTATAGACTAATCCCTATGAACACACACGCACATCTTACCCATATGAGCATCTCCGAAAGAATGAGTCGGCATATCATCTTGAGATTTACGAAGTCATCGTAGGCGTCTCGTCGTCGACGAAACGTCTCCTCCCATTGAATGCGCATCGCCGGCAATTCTGAAGTAAATCCAGGAATAATGCAAGTGCCAGGACTTGAACTCTGGTGGATTGAATTATACTGTCCCTTCACAATTGGTTCGCCTCTAATGCGCTATCATGTAGTAGTTCACAATTTCATTTAATTAAAGAGCCAAACACACTATCATGCAGAGCCCACAATCTTGTTTAACTGTAGTCAATCAACACGTACGCTGCAACAGAAGATAATATTGATGTTTCCATCTAATCGTCCTTCAACATGGCATGACAACATCCCGATGGCAGAGAGGTGCATGGACATGTCCAGAAGAAATGCATGTCATGCTTTAATCACCATTAAGTGCGATGGATGTAGTCATCAACCATATGATTAGATGGTTAGGAGAACAGTGGCATCCAACTTACCTTCTGGGTTTATTTCAGGATTTTTGACGATGTGCATTCAGTGAAAAGAGATGTTCCCATCGACTATGAAGGCATCTGTGGTTATTTTGTCAATCTTAAGACGATATGCCGGCTCAGTCTCTCGGTGGTGCTCATAGGGGTAAGGTGTGCATATGTTCATTTTTTGGGTGTTTTATAGGTTGACTGAAAAATAATGTGGCGTGAAAGTTTATGGTTGGATTTCAATTTGGGTGTTTTATAGCCTGTAGGTGCCCGTGTGTCTAGCATTTTTAATGAATGTACGTACGTATGTATGAGCATCTGTATATGTACCATGTAAAAAAATACGATTCATGCACAATGATCACTAACCTCACAATCTAAATCCATATAGTGCAGTTTAAACTCTTGTTTAATTAGAGATAATCACATGCACCTAAATGTATCGTGCAGTGAACCAACTTGTGATTGGATGGTTAGAGGGACTGTGGTATCCTCAGCTCAACAGGATTCAAATTCTGGTGCTCGCAATTATTCCTGGATTTATTTCACGATTTCCGGCGATGCGCATTCAGTGGGAGGAGACATTCCCGTCGACGACGAGGTGCCTATGGTGACTTCGTAAATTTCAAGATGATATGTCGGCTCAGTCTTTCGGATGTGCTCATAAGGGTAGGGTGTGCGTGTGTGCGTTCATAGGGATGAGTGTATGCGTGTGTATATGAACTCTTGCGTTTGTACTGTGTTCAAAAAAGATTGTATCGTGGATGTCTTCCTTTTTTAGTGAAGAACGATTAAAAAATCTGTCGTAAACAGCCAAACCATCGGCAGGTCATGCGGCCACCACGTAACATACACTAAAAAGTCTAGAGAGCCGCATCAAAACTTATCCATACCTGCTAGGGTTAAAAAATTCAACGAAATTTCAGTGAAATTTTCGAAATTTCAAGTATTTTCAACCCCGAAATTTCGATGCAGATTCAAACTTATTTTTAAATAAATTTAAATTATGTCCAAATTCATTAAAATTAAGTGAAATTTGGAATCTCAAAATCCGAAATAATTTCCGAAATATGCGAAATTTCCGAAATTTCGGTGAGGTCCGAAATTATTTTGTTTTCGAGATTAAAAACCCTGCCTGCTACCGCTACATCTCTCTCATGAATCATGCCCTGTATCGCTTCCTTCACCCGATATGCAGCCGCTGATTCTTGGTGTGAACCAGTCGACGACTGGCGAAGCAGGAGCCCGACGATGGAGGTTCGGCTGTGCTGCTGCTGCTACCCGACATGGGTGGGACAGATGTTTGGTGCCAGGGGATTTGGTCCGTTTCTGCCGGTGCCATGACGCTCCGATGTGGTCAGATTTGGTACATGGAAGAGACCCAAAATGAATATGCAAGGCGTTACCGATTTCAAGAATTCGTTCCCTTTCTAGTTTAGGAGGCTGCTTCGTTCCATTCATTCCCTTCCCGATGTCAAGGGTCACTTGTTGATTCTCAAGTCACAGGAATTAATTCCTTCGTTTTCTTTTTGATTTGTTTCCTTTCTGATTTTGGAGGCCGCTTGTTGATTTTGTAGGGCGTACGTATACGAACTCGTGAGATCAGATGTAAAATAGCGAGGTGGGATTATTTGATGGAAGAAAGAGTCTCAATGCAGCTTTTTTTGGGACATCAACGCAGCTACATATGATCGAAGAAAGCGAGCTAGGTGCCTGATGCGGGCCGACGATGTATAAAACTTTAGCGTACAACAACATACGAAACGATGGGCTGAAATGCGTGCAGCAGCAACGAACATGTGGGCCGCTTTGTTTGCAGGCTGGACACAGCAGATTTAGGACGTACGTAATGACGTAGACGTACGTAGGAGCAGACGAAACGAAAAATCACGGAAGCAAAAAAAATAGTACCACCTCGGATAGGACTTTTTTTTACAAAATATACGCAACGGTGAACCCGACGGAAGCAATAGGTGCTTTATTATTAAAAAATTAGGTAAAGATGAGAGGGAAGATAGATGGGATCTTGGGTGTGCCTGCTTCTTTTTAGGATTAGGAGGTGAGGATAGATGTGTTAATCAGGAGATGAGGATAGACATGATAGTATTTTTGAGACGGAAGATATAGATGGGATCCTGTGCTTGACCACTTCTTTTTAGGATCGGGAGCTGAGGATATATGTGATTTTTCTTTTGCCAGAGGATTAGATGGGATGTTGGGCGTGACAACATGAGGAAAAGATCTTTTTATTCTGTGAATAGATTGAGATAAACGCTTTTTTCTTTCTACTTTTTCAACCGAGAAAAGTGACCGTGGAGTACATTAAAATAGAAGTTTTTTTCTCCCCTAAAAAACAGAGGTTTTTTATAAGAAAGAACTTTTGGCCTATCTTGGGCGTGGCAGCATGAGGAAAAGTTATTTTTATTCTGTGAATAGATTGAGAAAAACATTTTTCCTTTCTACTTTTTCAACCGAGGAAAGTGATCATGGAGTACATTAGCATAGCAGTTTTTTTGTCATTAGCACATAAGATTTTTTTTCTCAGAAAGATTTTTTCCTTTCAAGTAGGTTTTTTTTTGTTTATTTAGATTTTATGGGCTAATCTACACCGTAATAATTTGGCCCCACACAGATGAACGGTTTGTAATTTATAATTAACCTAGGAATTTCTTGAGAGTGCCTAATTAGTATAGGTATAGAAATGTGGGTCCACTTAATCAAAGGCCAGATATTTCTGATTATTGTGATATTTTCTAGCTAATTGTCTATTTTGATCCGTATTTTGCTTTTAGTAGATAACTAGCAAGGTGGCCCTCGCAAATGCGAGGGCTAGATATTTTGTGCATTCAGAGTGTCCCAAAAAATATTTGTTGCGTCGAAATACAAACAATTCATGAATTTTTAGAACCCTTCTCACACATTTAACAAAGTAATATATATATATATTTTCTTTGTAGCTATTGTATACCAAATAAATTATACTTACTTC